>CANUEZ040000043.1:3077500-7877500 GCA_948099385.1 Fasciola hepatica
GATGTGCTGTGAATAGCAGTTGGCAATCTGCTTTACTTGAGAAAAATCAGTTAGCGATTAAACATTTCGATCTTGTTGGATCGCCACTACTCTTTGTCTATCGCAGCCTCACGTGATTCTCTATTCCAGCTCTCAAGGTTATAGTTATCGGTCCACTCTGTAAGTATATATGGCCTCTGTAGTAATGGGTACACTTAAGCATTAGGTGGGATTTTTTAACCAGTTGTAGAAAATCATACAAAGGCTAACCTTTTTAATTGTTCTCAGTAGTGTGGTAATTTACAGGCATTTGAAATCGAAAAGCCTCAGCTCTATTCGCATACGTGAAAACACTAAATAATTTACGACACAGAAGAAATTGACTTATTGTAACGGGAAATGCTGGGACGAGGGAACGGCTTGAACATCAAGGTGAACAGACGAACCAAATGAGGGCCACAGACAGAGGAAAAGGCGGCGAATATGGCGGAGGCTTCCCGAAGTAGGGCGAAAGGTGGCATACGGACTACCAGAGAGGGAGCAGCGGGATTTTTGGTAACCATCAAGATAGCCCAGGTGAAGGGCTGTCGATCGAGCCCTCAAATGAGACAATCGGTCTAACCGAAGTGAAATGACGCCCAAGAGGACCAAGCCATCGGCCACGAGCAACTGGCCAGAACGCAGCCGAAGTGCTCAATCAGCGGCAGTAACAATCTTGGTGCCGAGCAGTCTGGAAAAGGGCTTATATAAACGGTTGTATGTGTTTCGTGACTTGACTTGTTCGGCCGTTGAAATACGGGTATCCTGCTGTGTGTGGTCGGCCTTGTTACATTTTGACTCCTATCAGTACAAAATTCAGTTCAGCTCGGTTCGGCTTGCAAGGGATTTGTGTACCTAGAGTTGTTTCTTATGCATGAATTGTTATGTTGTCAACGATCCCCTGTGGTCTCGAACAATGGGTGATTAATTTTTGTTCTGAAAAGCTACATTTGATGCAGCATCTAGTCTAACAAAAAGAATGTAAGTTTTCCAAAGCTTCCGGTTCTCAAAGTTGATTAACACACCTTCGGGTGCACCATCCCTCAACATTTATCAGCTGCATTCCTGGACTCCTTTACCGTCGTGCTGCTAGGTTTCTACTCAACTAGCTTCCGTGAGCTTGTGGTCTTGTTGACAAAGAAATTGTTCACTAACTGGATATATTTTTAAACAACTCAGCTTTACTGAGGACCCCTTTGCGCCTTATTTTGGAACATAAAAGAATAGCTCCTCCTCATTTATACAACAGAGCATTTCCACCCGATTGTAACATCCATTTCATATCAGATCTTTGTATATAACTCACAACTGCTTGCGAGTAGCTTTTAACATTGACTGTCATTTGGACTCCACATTTCACACACAAATCTCAGGTGGCCCGATCAACCTGCACTCAGAAGCACAAGACTTAAGTCTTGCTCTTGTTAGGGCTCACCAGTGCCTAATTTTTAGAGGGAAACAAACAGTCACACCGGATAGGCTTTCTGAGAAAGGTTTACTTTTCTCAACAGCAATTATTTTAGAAACAAACCTTTGTATTTTGACATTCAGGCTATAAGCTGTCAAATTGCTGTTCGAATAATGTAAATGCGGGGACCCGATGATGCACTCACTAAACTGGGTTCATGAAGTTTTCTCTGATTTCGTGATTTCAAATCAAACACGTGCAACCCCCGCGGAAGATCATTGGTCGTTGCGTACTACAGTATTTTCTCAGAACAGTTAATATCCTTTTGGAGGTACATTACTCAAGTCTGCATGCCGTTCTGAGGGTGTGACTAAACTATAGTTTTATGCAAGGGTATGAATACCTTCGTCTCCATCCATGATGGCTGTCCAGTGCTCGGGTCCTTTATCATACACGCATATGTATTCAGCTTTATTCTGTGGTAATTATTACCATACTTTGCTTTATGGAATGGGGGAATTGGAATAAAATTAGCTAGTCAGTGGGTGGCTTTGTTGTACTATGATCTATGGACTCTCTTTCAAACTCCGTTTTATTCGAATTGATCTCTTTTAAGGTTCACATTCTACTCAGGTAATACGGTTAATAATGCGGGTTTCCCTTTATTATTTGAGTCTGGTAGATGCCCAGGAATCAACGTAATCAATGATCCTAGATGGTCATCTCCCAAAATGTGTCTCTGATCCTTCCACACGCCCCCTAGGCAATAGGAACTGACTGCTGACTGACCATTGACTGACATGAATGAAACACATTCTAGTCAGCTTATGATCAGTTGGTGAAACAATGAGGCAAGCCCCTTCGCGCACCTTAAGGTAGCCACAACTGAAATCAGCACAACAGACCACAGGTCAAGCAAAAACCGATCAAACTTACGGATTTCTGACGGTTCTAGGCAAGCTGGTATACCTAGATAGGGTAAACTCCTCTGATGCACTCTGTGAGGCCTATTGGTTAACAGTAGGGTTTAATAAACTGACCACAGCTGGCCCCCTTTTACTCTAGCAACTGACAACCGTGCGACTTGGGGATAATCGTCCACTACAGACCGATACGCTTTCCTTTCAACCCGATAAAAACGTTTTCAGATTCTGTTTCAAACTGAACGTTAGAGTGTGTATGAATTTGCCTGTTCCGGAACTGACTTGCGTCTTGACCGACGTTCACAAATAATTGGCTGATTTATGTCACAAACTTGGTGCTTAAATTCGCGTTTTTTGTGTAATCAAATCACTCAGTTCATTTGATCCTGATGCTTGTTTCGATCATATCCACGCAGATATCGTGGGTCTATTGACCCCATCACACTGGTATACCTATTTACTAACGTGCATCGATAGGTTTGCGAGGTGGTCCGAGGCTGTTCCCGTCTCTGTCGTCATGGCCAAATCAGTGGCTCGACATCTGATACAACGATGGAAAGCTTCATATAGTTGTCCTTCCACCATCACTACTGATCGAGGGCAAAAATGTGAGTCCGAACTATTCTCTTCATTAACTCACATGCTGGGTACGGAACGCATTCGCACTACCACGTACCATCCGGCATCGAATGGTTTAGTCGAACGTTTTCATCGCCAACTCAAAGTGGCTCTTAAAGCACACGAGAGCCTTGACTGGTACGAAACGTGACCGCTAGTTCTGCTTGGTATCAGGACTTGCATTAAGGCAGATATCCAATGTTCCGCCGCAGAACTTGTCTACGGCACGACATCACGACTGCCTGGGGAATTCTTTACACCACGGAGTACAGACTCACTTGCGTACAGACTTACTTTCATCTTTTGTCTACGTTCATGCAAAATCTTGCTCCGGCACAGACTCGAATGCAGCGACGACAGGTTTTTGTTCCGACCGAACTCGAAACTTGTTTGCATGTATTCATTCGTGTTGATTTGGTACGGGAACCAATACAACAGCCTTACGAAGGTCCATTTCGCGTGATTTCTTGTCACGAAAAGACCCTTAAGGTTGGTCGACACGGTCGCTTTGATACAGTTAGCATCGAGCGTCTCAAAGCCGCGTACGTTGATGATAGCGTGTCGCCCGCTGACATGAGATTCGATGTTAACCCCGCACCACCTTTTGACTATACTTCCGTGTCATGTCAAGGTCTGCAGTTAGCGTTGCCTGCTACGTCCTCGAACGAGACTACTGTCTCACGTTCAAGTCAGCAGAGAACGTCTACGCACCCGTCCGTGAATGTGGCTCCCGTCTCACGTTCCGGTCGGAAGATCGTTTGCCCAGCACGTTTTCGCGACTAGGTCAAACACGATCTTAACCATTGCACTTCGCAGTAATAACTTTCGTGTTTATCGTTTCGACACGATTTAACATACCTCATTGGTTATTACTGTATTCTAGTAAAGTCCATTGCGGCTGCTACACCAGTTTCCCGTTTCTTTTCATTTTATTAAAACTCGCCATACGGTACGCTTCGCTGGTACCACAAAATCTGGAGAATTTTGGCACCAACGTTTGCATTCTGGATAGGCCCTATCGTTGTCGCTCCTTGCTATTGGCGAACCTACCGATTTGGCTTCTGGATATCTTATTGGGTAATGGTTACACAAAGCTGGACGTTATTGGTGTGGCATACCTGGATGACGATTCACGCAACCGATGTCATTGGCAACGAATCTGGTTTATGCTGGACCATCATCCCACGGTTCCTGCATACCACGGATTCTGCCCGTCAACATCTTACAGCACAGCTACATTCACGTATTTTGCAAGCATTCATGCGCACGAATATCGTTTGTATGCCCTTATCTTGACATTTTTCGAAAGCTCTCCATGCTTTCTAGAGGAGTTCTGCTAAAGTGACCTCGATCGTTATGAGAAAATGACCGTTTTCTGGACATCATTTTGGATCTATTTTCTCGATGATCTTTCCCGACGTTTGACATCGCGACCTCATTGTGTTGTTCGGTTGCTTACCTTTTACTGGACTGACTTTTCCCAGGTTTCCGTCGACCTCGTTTTGAAATACTTTCAATTTCGGTCGTTCGCCGATTGTACGCGCTCGCGGTTGGCTTTTCGCACAGCCGTTGAGTTCGTTTTCCGTTCGGTGTATCTCTCGTATAGGTACTGTTTCGGTGCCACGATATATAGAATACACCTTGCATCTGTAAACCGACTGGGGTCTTCTTTATTCGTCTGATAGAGGGGATAACGTTCATATTTCGCTGCCAGACCAAATAGGAGACGCGTTCACTAGCCGCCGTCGAATGTCTTCTATAAGCTTAAGAGAACATCAGCTACTGCGTGAAGCGGACTGATTTGTGATCTCATCACAAAAAGCACAAAAGTCCATAAGCCGTACCACAGCGTGAACATCTCAGCACACTTGTTTACCCATTTGGAAGACGTTATTGGCAGGAAGAAAGTAGTGCACATCGGTGTCATTGATTGTCTGATCACGCGTCCACTGCATTGGATTTTCCCCCTAATCAAAGAAACAGTCACCTGAGTTTTGTCTACTGACAGTTGTTTCAGTAGCATAAAATGGAATTCGAACGCTATGGTCTGTCTTGGGATCCACTGGACGAACTGTACGCAGACACAAACAAGAAAAGAAGCGTGCTTGGCTCGTACTCTTGAGATATTCTCTACCGATGTGTTGTACCCCCAGAACTTGCATTAAATGGAAGCCCTCTTCCCATTCCAGGCAGATGTTCAATCTACGCCTTACCGGGGACTGTGAGATCATGGCATCTTGTCAGATGGGTGCGGCTACAGCCTTGGGCATTAGGACCAACACAATGCTATCTGACTGCGCTTCAGTTGACAATCGGTCACGACCAGTAAGAATTGGAAAATCGTATAAGTTGAAACGTGGTTCTTTCGATGAGTCCGATCCTTTTTTTGCGAATTCACCCATCGATAACAGCCCAGGTTCAATCGAAGGCAGCCTCCACTGAAAGTTGCACGATCACTGTATAACGCAGACTGAGCCGACTGTAAGATTTCAGCATGAGATATGAGTACTTTAGTAGGTTACCTGCCTCCGAATGAGGGACTTCTAGGGAGTCCTTTTGGGTTACACTTCCACGATTCAGGTAAAGAGCAAAAACTTTTGATCGTTTTAATTGTTAAAGAAACTCAGTTCTTTAATCAAAATCGAATCGGAGACTTCAGATAAATACTGCTTTTTTCAGGAAGGAGCTGAAACTTTACCATGTTACTTAGTTTTGGATCCACCTGAGAGACCCTCACTTTATCTCCCTTTCGCGTCAGTTCTACGGGCCACGTTGACCTGCCACTAGAAGGCGTCATACAAGCGGGGAAACACCCTTGAACACTTAGTACGTTCTGTAGTTCGCTGATATACGGGTGGTTGTGAATCGAACAAGGTGTTTCTCTCTTGCTGGTGATCTGGCTAGCTGTCGAATTTAGCACTTCGTGCGGTCATTGTGACTGCTTTGTGAGGTTATCTTTGTTGTACGAATACTGGCTCCAAAGTGGACCCCCGTTTCCTCTTAATTTTGTTCTTCACATTCATGTCTTCTCAGCTTTCTAACTTCGGTTAGTCCTCAAAAGTCAATACATTTGAATCTTGGGACGGAACCTTCTCTTTTCGATAACACGAAGTTGAACCTCTTTTGTGTCTAACTTAAACGAACTTCAGACAATCCGAATGGCGGGAAGCCTACTGACATCTCACCTCTTCGGCTCATTACTCGTCCCAGATTGGCTACATCAAAATAGGTAGGGTTGCACCCAAAATCACCGATCGTACAAGGCCGCCTGTGTTGACTTTTATCACGATTTAGTTAGTGGTGAGCTACCCGTGTGCTTCGGTAGACACGCATAATGCACTACCTAATGCTGGTTACATTATGATAAGCCGACTCAAGCTGCCTGTCCACCCATCTTTTAAAAGGCATTTGTTGGAAAGCTAGTAGGAGCAATGTCAGAGAACAAGAATCGGCAGTGGTGTCTTATCATGAATATGCTGCATTTTATTTGTGCTGTGAGCCGTGGTTTGACGCATCGTGTCGAGACTGCATGCGCACTAAAGACTTGTGCTGGCCGATTGCGGCCGGCGGAGAGCAAAATGGAAGGTGAACTCCATGCAAGATTCGTAAAGTCTGGTGGTTGTGCTACGTATTACAAATGAAACATCTAGCAGCCACGGAAAACACAAGAATGTTGTTTCATCCCGTCAGAGTTGCCGGTAGGAAAGAGTCAGGAGCAAACAGAACTATCGGTGACATTGAAGGCACGTTTGCCCGCAATAATGATATCAATAATAGTAATAATATTAGTAGACAATGAAAGACACACCTACACTTACATCACATTGCGTAACAGGTAAAACTTCGGGATGAACGGAAAGAATCCCGGTGCTTCGAGCATCTTGAAGGAGGGACTACGACCAAATTTGTTGTAACTTTGCAGCTTTGGGGCTCAGTTAACCATAAGTATGTTGTAACAAGGCCTTGGCCGGACAAACCTCGATGTCCTGATCAAGCTATTCGGGTGGTCTCCCACTGACACCTGGTCGGATTCAAGAGGCCTGCAATGAGACTGAGGTGCTATTAGCACGGTTTCCGAAAGATTCTGGTGGCCAGTGTAACTCAAACAAAGAAAATCCATGGTATATGCATATTTCCCATGAACATGGTTTCTTCATTGGACCTAGCACATATTACCCCGAACAACACTCAAAAAGCCCGAAAATTTTGTTTGTATTTTGCAACAGATGTTCCTACGTCTGCTGTTTGTTAGGTTTACTGGGCATGACTCTGACACTTCGCATTGATTTTGATCTTTTCGCCTAAATCATTTGCTGTTGTTAAGCTATGGCCGTAGCATTGCACTGACATTTGAAATAACCCGTTTGTTTTGCTGACGTATTAAATCCTTGTTTAGTGGGCGTAAACTACCTGGATTCGTAACATATACAATTTATCAAAGGTCAAAATAGTATCGTTATTGCCGTCATCGAGTGGCATTCCTGATTTCCGTGTTGTAGGAATGTAAAGAAGACAATGGTTATTCCGGGAGGCTTCACTCAAAGCTTTTTGGACAAGATTACCGATGAAACACTTTCCCTTGGAGCCCGAGGCCATGTGTAGCTTCGGCCTCCAAATCCCTCAGTATGGTCCAGGATGAGCTCTCCAGGCTCCGATATGGCTACTGGTCCTGAACACCACTCGAAGTGCTCTCAGTTGGCCGTGCTTTTACCACGGCCTCTGCTAAAATAGCCCAACTCACTGCCTTCTCGTGGCTGAAGTGTTCCCACTAAAGTGAGAGGGAGGATGCAAGTGCCTAGCACTCTCCATCTGGTTGGCTGACTAAGAGTCAGCCTAGGGTGGATGGCTATGCTCTGATTCCAAATCAACTACGGGCGGCGTATGAGGGGGTGTACCGGGCATCCAGGATGTTGGGCTCCATCCGAACGGGGTATTAGCTGGGCAATCAGTCACCGGTCCCCAGGAGCTATGATAACCTCATATGGTCCTACCGCCTTGTGGGTTAGGCATTCTGGTCGAAGGCACGGGGTGGGGTCCCACAAGTGAACCCTCTATTTCGGGTCTGCTCAGCCGGATAGTATCCATCCCACATGTTTGCATGAAATCCTCACACATATGGTTACTCGTTCTCGCGCTCGAGTCCATTCACTCGCACAAGCTGCACAAATTGTGACCGAGGTGACGGCGGTCTGACAAAACCAACTACCTGCTACAACACCACCCAATTCCACCCACTCATTCACACACATCAATACTAATAATTTTCCAATAAATGTCTGGTGTCAATCGTAAAGACTCTGGGCATGCAAATGAGATCCCTCTTGCAGTTTTGTGTAGCTCATCGGAACCACTACTGGGACCACATATTCAGCTGAGGCTTGCTGCTTTCCGTGTACGCAGTCTGATGCAAATGGGCAAACAAGCAGCTTTAGCCCACACACTCCGGGCACCGCATATTGACCTCTGCTGCTTATCCAAGATTCGCATCCAAAACCCCGACATCGTAGTTCGTATAACGTCGCCCTTAGGACGTGCTTTTACTCTACGCTTGTCTCGAGATGCCGTGGATTCTGCCTCTAGTTATGCAGGAAAAGGAATCGCTTTGAGTACTGAGGTTGAGTCCGCGCTACGCTATTGGATCTCACTGGACAGCAGATTTTACGCATTTACCACAGAGGATTCGTTCAAAACTAACAAAGTCCGAGATGGCAATCTTTCCCTGTTTGTTATGGCTGCCTACTCCACTACCGACCGCAGCCCAGATACGGTCGAAGATAAATTCTGCCACCAGCTTCACGAACGTCCTGGAAAGGCACCTCATAGGGGTACAGTAATAATGGCTGCAGATCTGAATGCCTAGATTGGCCACCTAGGTCCAAACGAGCGAATACTTGGAGGCCGAAGCTGCACCAACCATCAAAGCACCGATGGCGGCTATCGATTACTCCTTTCGTGCTCAGATTGTTGCCTTTTCTTATGGGGTACAAACTTCCGGAGCAGTTCTTCGTCGCACAGTCGTATGGCGACCGCCATCTGCTAATCAGTCTTGGACACAAATAGGCCACGTAGGCGTGAGCTACCGATGGCTTGGTCCAGTCAAATCTTGTGGGTTAGCTCACGTCCTAGTGCGTGCCAAGTTCATAGAACTGTTTTCCAAGCAGTCAGAAGTCCGCCGTCAACCTGTAGACGTAGACCAACTTTTGCCTGATGTCGGTCCGGGAGAGGTATCGGAATGAGCTTGCTGCCCAGCTAAGTAGTCGCTTATGAGATTACCTGTCACACCTCGGGCAACACATCCAGGAGGCCATAAAGGTATCGAGTACCGCAGCTTATGGGTTGGTCGCAAGGCATGCAGTCACGCACTGGATCTCATCAGGCCCCTTGGACTTGCTAGATAGCCGCCGGAACATCTTTTTCGGAAACAAAGATCACAATGCCTGCGTTCATCTACGGGAAGAATCACCAGAAGCTCGCGCAAATATCGGGCAAACTGGTGGTCGAGGGGCGCGGCCGAAATGGGACAAGCTGCTATCATCGGCAATGCTCGGAGACCTTTTCAACTCTCCCGATCTACTGGGACCAGAAGGACTAAAGTGAGCCAAATGGTCTATGAGGCAAACGACCGACCAATCTGCCAGCTTCCACCGAGCATGGACCGATGGGATGAACAATATGGAGGGCAGTTGAACTGGCCGTCAGCACCGGCGCCTCACTCAGCATTCCATTGGAACCAGTTCATGTTCCGTGGACCATCAGCACTACCCCGCCCACAGAGGCTGATGGTGCGCTCCACTTCCTTAAAAGCAGCAAAGCTCCCGACCTTGATGAAATCCCTCTGGCCTTCTTCAAAGATGGCGGTGTGCACTCCTCCGAAGAGCTCACCAGTCTCCTCCCCGAAAGTTGCCTCCAGGACAGTGCCCCGGAAAGATGAAACTGTGCATTTATCATCACTATATGCAGGAAAGGGGCCGGAAACATCTGTTCCAGTCATCGAGGGATAAATTTGATCTCGGTCGCATTGACGACGCTAGTACCGGTAATCCCCCAAAGATTGTCCCCGGTGTTCGAACAACTAGTCCGTGAAGAACAGTTCAGTTTCTGTCCCAACGGCGGGTTCATCTATCGAACTTCCACCATCCACCGGATGCTGGAGCTCCGCCACGTATATCGTAGACCGACAGTAATCATACTCTTAGATATCCAAGCAGCTTTTGATTCCGTTGGTAGGACAGCCCCCTTAAATTGTCTCATCAGACAGGGAGTGCTTGATAGGTGAGTGAAAATCATCCAAGCTCTATGCCATCAGACTTTAGGCCGAGTAAAATCATACGGCTCATCGTCGCCTTGCCTTCCGGTTGGGAGTGGTGTGCTTCGATATTGCCACCACCTCACTCTTCCCATTCACTTTTGCAGTCGACGACATCCCAGGAGGAGCACAAAGAAGTCGGACAAGCGAAGGCTTTGGGCCCCCACCAGGTAACAGACTTTTAGACTTAGATCATGCAGATGACTTCACAGTGGTTAGTGACGATGCTACTGTGGTACGGTGCTTCCTAGACGACCTCGCGTCGTCTGTGTTACGGTACCGACTGTGCTTTTCATCCTCTAATTGTCAAGTGCCTCCACAAGATTGGCAGGAACCCATCCCTGCACTTACCTTCGGTAACGATCGACTAGAAATTGTTGCAAAGTTTGCCTACTTGGGAAGCTCTCTAACTGTCGATGGACCGATTGGAGACGATGAGGACAATCGAATAGCGAAGGCTCAAGCGGCTTTCTGCAATTTACTTCACCTGGAGAGACAAAGTGACCTCTCTCTTCGACTGAAAGGTAGGATGTGCAACGCTGCTGAGCATAGTGTGCCTCCATACGCTTGTGAGGCCTGGCCTGTTCGAGCGGCCGAGTTTGACCGACTGTCCGTGTTTGATCACAGGTGCCTGAGAAATATCCTGCGAGTTTAGTGGCAACCGCGAATACTCGATTCCGCAGTTTGAAAGAGCACCCGCAGAACCGGATGTGCTGCGTACCCAATAAGTGCTACCATATCGCTCCATCGGCTTTGTTGGCCGGAGTTTGTGCTATGCCACCTCATCGACTTCACCATCGCGCTCTATTCGCTGAGTCTAAGATGGGCTGGAAACGACAACGTGAAGGTCAGGCCATAACATGGCATCGGTCTGTCAGAGTGTTGATACCTAGAACTGCTTCTGTCGATTCCGCATGCCTGCATGGTTGCGTATCTCGAGATCCACTACATATCTGGCTGGAAATCTTAATGGGTATGGCTCAATGTCGTGCTCAGTGGCTTTTATGTTGTGACTCCTTGTGTTCGAACTTCTGAAAAACTTCTCGTTTGATTCTCCATTTTTATTTGCCGTTTGATATTTTTTCATAGTATCACGCCTCTCTACATTGTGCCGGGTTTTCAGTTGATATATATATATATATATATTGACTGCGTGTATGGTACTTAGCATCGCTGAATCAGCAAGTTAGTCTATAATTTCTTTGATCACGAGATTTACAGGCATACCCATGTCTGGACTGTTGAGCGTTACACTGAGAGTTAAGAATGGATCCCGCATTCTCGCTGGCACACCAAGACCACTGCTTCTACTGAGGGGAAGTCGACTGGGGACTTCCCGCGTTGAGCTTCTCTTGTGGCTCGTGAATAATGGTGTTAAGTAAATCCTGGTTATGATCACAAATTTAACTGAGAGGTATAAACGTGCTTCCATGTGAGAGGAGTTGTTTCTTTCGCATTTCTGGCAGTTCATCCCCACAATTAGTTCAGCGAAAAATTCCCCTTCGATTTGTTTGCCAAAATGCATTTGAAAGTCTGTGATTGTAATTGTGGAATCGTACAGTCTCTAGACCTTGCTTCGCGGCTTCCATAATGAACTCATTCTCCGAGCCTTCATACTGCGTGGACCACTTGCACGGTACTCTTATGCTCGGAGCTACACGAATATGTCACCCAGAACGGTATTCTTCACGACTCGTGAGAACGAGAAGGCGATTGGGAGGGATAGTGGTTAGCGCGCATTTGGGGGCGTGCTTGAGAGCGTGCGCAAGAGCAAAGGTCAAATGGCCACGGCGCTCGGCAGTCAGCTTTCAGTTAAGCAATAAACGTGTTAAATGTTTGGAATAAGATGGTTGTCGCTACAGCAGCCTCCTCCTAGAGGTCTGACGGAGCTGGGCTTCGGTCTTGGCTGTATTTTAAAATTGTTGATAGTCCAGGAATTCCTCGTAGCTTGCTCATGATATTGTTGCTGGAGTCGAACGGCCGCTGGAGGCTTTGACAGCACCTGCTCTCCCCAGGTCCCATGTGCGTCGGTCCAACCTTGTTTTGACTCCCTCGGGCCTTATACGCTTGCGAGCCTGAAGATGCTGCTTCAGCTCCATCCAAAAGGGCTTTCAGTTTCTGCCTCCGGTACCGTGCTGATCAATTGTCTTTTTCTCCAGTGAACGGTTGGCGCCTCGAACGTGCAAGGGAGTGAGCGAGGCTACGGATGAGGCCGTTGTGACGTGTCAATCCGTCTGAGAGAGGCCAAAGCAAACTGGAGCAAAATAGCGCCTGGGGGCCTCAGCGGATTTCGGACCGTAGGAGGTGAGGGACTGCGCCCTGGAATAGTCTCCCACCAGAGGTCGCAGTGCAAGTTGGGAAGGTCACAACCTCCCCCGGGGCCCAAAAAGCCTGCAAAAAGTCCATCTTAGTCTGCACTGCCCCAAAGCAGGACCAACGTATGCAATAACCACGAGGAGTTTATCATGGAAGCTGGAATCCCTCTGTAAGTGCTGCGCGGGATGCAGCTTTCGACGGGACCGACTGTAGGTGAGGACTCGCCGTGAGTTCCAGCCAATGGAATGTGCGAGCAATGAGTAGCAAACCGACCTCGACACAACTCAAAACAAAGTCGATTCTAAATAGCCAAGGTAATATAAACGATAAATTAAAGAATTTTACAGCTACTAGACCTCAATAGTCTTCTTCCGGGCTGTTACACTCCAAATTGAGCAATAAGTCAACCACCGCGGCTGAATTACAGCAAAGGGTTAGAAAAGGAAGATGAGATTACCGAAAAGAGTCACAAGAACGTTCAGGCCAAAATCAAATCAGAGCACAGGACTGGCGGCCGATGCCAATGGAATTCCAGTTTCTTGCCCCTGTGAGCCCCCGTGTCTCCCCAGGCTTCGACTTCTTGGAATCCTTGTCTGTCTGCTGATGGAAGTACAGTAACGTGCGGCTTGTCGGGTCGCCTTCGGAAAAGGCAGTAAAAGCAACATTTTGATAGGGCAAAGCCCCCTCAAAGGGGACGTTCACTCGTCACGCAAAAGTAAGTCACCCGATGACCAGCTATCTTGTGAAAAAGGAGAGTGGAGGGTCTAAGAGGCCTCAGGGAGGCATGGACGAGGATCAGCGAGAAGGAAGAATTAGGTAAACAAGTAAAGAAAAACAACAGTAGTATTGATATTTATGGTATTAATAAATAATAATAGTAAAAAGAAGGAGAAGAAGAAGAAAAAGGAAAAGAAGAAGAGAAGAAAGAATTCAGGGTCGGAGTTCTATCGGTGCTATCCGCTGTCCTACTGGCACTCCGGGAATATTTGTGTCCGCGCGAGGTCCGATTTCTTTTCAAGTCGATGACAGTATATGCTGCCACGGGAAACGTACTGGTCCCTGAACTGATCCTTGCGGTAACCCACGGGTTATCGTCGCCATTGTGGATTTAGCTTCCTCCACCTTGATGTAGAGCCATCTATCGCACAGGTAGACTTTGGACCGGTCCATTGCCCGTTTAGCCACATTCATCCTTACCAGTTCACGTAGTAGCAGCCTGCGGCTCACGCCATCAAATGCCTTGCTGAAGTCAAGATAGCATCCCCCAGATTTTCACCTTGGTCTAGTCTCCGAGTTACCCCGCCAAGGAAGCTCAGGAGACTCCTGAGGCAGTACATTCCTTTGGTGAACCCCAGCTGCTCCCTTTCAACTAGATTGTTCATCTCCAGGTGCCTCTCCAGTGCGTTTCTTTTTATCCCCTCCATTACTTTCAAGACTACCGACAGTAGGCTAACAGGCCGATAATTCTCCACTTCGTCCTCTCCGCTACCTTCGTGTATTAGTATGACTTCCGTGGTTTTCCATTCGACGGGAAATCGTGCCTCCCTGAGAGATTTGTTGAACATTTCAGCCAAAGTTCCTGCTAGTATCCAGGCCAGCTGTTCTTGGGTTGCGGGGTGTATGCAGTCTGGTCCTGGGGATTTCCTCCGGTCGAGTGCTTCTAGTGCCAGTAGAACATCTTCCAATGTGATCTCAGGCTAATCCATCTGCCTAGGCCTGGCTCCCTCAAAGGCTTCGGCGTGCCATCTAGGTCTATTCCGTGGACCTCCTCGAATTACTTCCTTAGAACATCTGCCTTTTGCTGGTTGTCCACAGCTAGGTCCTCATTCCCAATCCTCACCCCTCTCACTGCCACCCTCGTGGCCGATATTGTCCGGACGTAGTTGAAGAAAACCATCGATTGTTTTTTCACTACCCTGGCTATCCTCAATTCCTATGTTAGTTTCTTCAACCTCTGATGGCCCACTGCCTGCTTTTTTATTCGTTTGTACTGGATGAAGCTTCCCTGTCCACCTGTTCCCTGAAATCTCCCCTATGCTCTGTTTGCGCCTCATTGACCGGGTCATACAGCTTTTCATTCGCGGTGGTAAGCCTCTTCCTCTTGCCCTGCACAGCGGAACTACTTCGCCCGTTACAGGCCCTCCCATTTCTTCCACTTACCCTCCGTATCCCGAAAGAGTGACTCTGCCATTGCTATTAGGCGTCCTTCGTCCATTTTCCTGAGGGCTCCACGCCACTTATCCGGTAAGGTCTCCCTCTGGCCGAGGAACCTGAACCTGAAGGCTCCGTGGTCGCTCCTTCCTAGGGGGCACCAAAACAAAGTTTGCCCACTTCCGCACAAAATTCGAACGTAAGAAGATCCAATATCTCTGGTTTTTGACTCTCTCCTTATCTAGTTTGCTGGTTGAGGTGCTGCTTCAGTGCATTGTCCTCAATGTAACCAAGCCACCTCCGGCCGGGGGACCCGGCCGGCACCCAATTTACCAACCAGTCTACCTGTGGTGCTTTAAAATCTTCTAGAAATAAACGTCTTTCTGCAGTTCTGAATGATAGTTCAGGGTATTCTAGCAGGCCCGCACCTTCCTCCGCGCTAGAGGATGGGCTCCTGTATACACACTCTACCGCCACCCACCTCCTCCGAATTTTTATGTGCCGCCGCCTCCTGCTTGCTGGGTGTAATGTGCTTAACACCCTCCTCTTGAATTCTGTTGTGCTACTAGCTGCAATGCTCCCCCCATTCTTCCGTCCTCATTATCACCTCTGCGCACAAACCATCCCTGCGGACACTCTAGGCCTAGTCTGACGCTCTCTGGCAGCCATGTCCCAGTGATAGTTATGCAGTCTATTCCCTTCTACTCGACCAAGAGTCCACCCATTTGTTGCATATGCCGCTAGCGTAACACTGCTTCTCGGCTGTTCCTTCTCTCTCCTAGTGGTTCCCAGGCATCGATACACCTACTTCGCTCTCGGGCCTTGCGCCCAAGTGCTCCCTACGTTTGTTGCTTTGATGGAGCTTCTGATTAGAGATTCTCCAATAGCCCTACTTACCACTTAGTTCCGTGGGGCATTTTCCGATACATGAGCTCTTCTTGCGGTCTTGGCCCTGTGGGCTGCTATTGGTGTACGGCGCACCACAGGCGGCGGCGTACAGGAAGGTCCTCTCCAGCACCGGATGGTTAGATGATTACACTTCTGTTTCGCGGAAACCTGTTGTGGCCTTCCAGGATGCTGAATTGTCCGGTTTGATCCTAATACTTCCCCCTAGAATTCGTATTTATTCTGTCCGCCGCGGTGGAGAAATCGTCATGATATTCAGGGTTCCCGAACTCCACCAGTGTAGGTCTCCCCGGCGACTGCCTATCGCTATTGAGTCTTTATCTCCCCAGAAGTAATACCCTTTTATTGAAAGCATACGATGGTATCCCAAACTTCTCTTAGTAGGTCAGTGGCTCGTCTCCACAGGTTCTGTGTCCTCTGTTGTGCCTCCCTGAAAAACGGTTTGCTTAGACCCTTTATAAATACATTTCCACTGCGCCTCAGTGCTATTTCTTCGCCTGCCCAAATCTTTATTATCACCCCTGTCATCGAATCTTCTTGGGCTTGAAGCGTTTTCTTTTGGGTAGTCTAAAGTTGAAACAGATCGGACAAGCTTTCCACCTCCGGTTCAGCCCGATTTTGAAAGACTTTCCATGACTCCCTGTTTGGTAGACTTTTTCCATCTCTTTAGCAATGCTTGTCAGTCTCCTTAGTTGTGAGCTTTTTTAATGAGGCCCCAGTTGTGCAGCTGTGAGATACCAAGCTAGCTCCTCCCTCGTACGCCTCTTCGCTTAAGGTGTTTTTCTGGCGGTATTCTGCCAAGGTTCCTCCCGCCCTAGAGTGGATAATGCTCCTGCCCCCTTGCTATACACCTCCAGCTTACCCAAGCCTTGCAGATTTTGGAGACCTCGCTAGTAACTTCGTGGTGCCGGATCCGCGTGTATTCATGCCCTTCGACTGGAGCAACCAGTACTGTAGGGCTAGCCAGCTATTTGTTCAGGGAACTACCGGTAACGTAAGGGCACAAGAAAAGAGTCCACTAGATTCAAACGAGAGCTTCTAACGATAGAGTCAGCAGGTAACGTAGCGCAAACTGGCTAGCACGTTGGCTCATCTCTCTCTAGTGTCACGGGTCACTTGTCCACTCGTGGACTAGCCTCCACTGTCTCTGCTTGCTCTTGTTCCCTGTGTTGAGCTGAGTTGTGAATATTGGCCGCTTTCTTGCATCCAAGTTGGATTTCTCGATAGTGGAGATGGATATATAGTGTGTCGGCTCAACACCTGCCGTTTCGCGCCTTCGCCCAGAAAATGGGAAGATACCTTCTACTGATCGAATCGGTGTACTTTAGTGGTTCTGTAGCTGGGCACAATTCTTTATGGTTGCCAGTTTGTTTTTTGTCTCTTGGTTGTTTCATTTATACGTTTCTCCCGAATTCGTGCTTTTCCCCTCTTTCTGTTTTTCACGCAGCCCAGCGTCGTGGTGTAGTGTAGCTCATGCTGAGCGGCTTATGCTCGAAGCAGCGGTGAGGATCCGATTTGTGACAAAGCTTTCGACAGACAAAACAAACTATGGGAATTCTTGTGAAGAAAGTTCATTCAATTGAAGTAATGTTGTTTGCTATATGGGTGTCGGTGAATGGAACAAGGTTTCCTGAACTCCTTTACACCAGCCTCTAAAATCCGAATCTGGCTTTACTCGCACGCCTCCAGGCGTGGTCGGCCTCATGCAGTGGCTGGCCCTAAGGTCCATAAATACCTAAAACTGATCACCGTCAATAGCTGCACCTGGTTGGATAACTGGATCAACCCTCATTGGTCCCTTCCAGTTCGGCAGATTCGGAGACCCTCCTCTCACTTGATGGCAGCCGGCTATTGGACTTACCCCACAAATGGCCGGTTCACCTTCAATAAGACAAATATTTCCAGCTTCCCGGGGCACTAATCCTTCACTAGACCACGCTGTTGCCGTTCGTAACAAACCTTCGCTTGAAGTTGACGAGCTTCCGATAACTCCGATCTGCCACCGGCCACTCGGCAATGCTTCCGAAACTAGTAGCCTATCGCCCTGTCTGGAGTTGCGTACTCGAGTTTCCCATTTCTGTCACTGTTGTAATAGTGAAAGATATGCCCTGGTCTACCTCGTCCAGAACACAGGTGTAAGGTAGTTTGTCTGCCTTCGCTGGCGGATCTCGTAACGAATTTGTCGGAGTATCTGCAGTTTGCCCCCTGGATGAGTAGGCCATTGGGCATCAGTACTGGCGGATCACGACAGTCCGAGGTACGGGTGTTAGCTGTCGTCCGTTTACTCCCCTTTCACTTACCATAAGAGAGGCCAGCGATATTTCGTCAGTCATAGATAGCTCTCCATAAATAGAAAAATGTATTCACCTGGCCGAAATCACCATGACCTCTCATATGCCACTGCGGTGACTAGCGTGGGGGGAGGGATTGAAGTGCTACTTCGGACCCGCTGCAACGGTCTATCAGCTATCTAATCACTGGACCAGATTTCTTTGGGGTTCTTCAATCTCCTTTGAGCCCCAACAAGGTCTGTACTGTTATCACAAAAAATCTCGGACGGTGCGTCTCCTGTTAACAAGAAAGGCAGTGGCTTCATGGTGAATGAATCGTGTTCGGAGAATAAGGAACTTCAGTAGGTACTGCTCGTGCCCGGGAGCAGGTGAAGATGCTTCCATATCGTTCCTCAATGTGGCCACCACTAAAAACGGACCTGAATAATCTATTTTGACATACTTGAGGGGAAACCGGCCTTGTTTGACTCTAGTGGCAGGTGGAGGAGCCATCATCTGGGTCCAGGCTACGGGTGAATTTCAGCCTAACCATTCGCAGCTTCCGTGTCGCAGCTCGTTTTAGTTTCCTTTATGTAGAGCTAAACTGTAGCCGAGTCCGTCAGGTAGAAAGTCTCGTCAAATTTGATTCGAGTTTCTTCCATGCGAGCCCGAGAGACTCCAACGGCTAGTCCTGCTGCGGCTCACTCCAGTCGAGTGACCTTTAAGGTCTTCAAAGGAGCTACCTTTGATTTGGATAACAGCAGGGTACAACAGAGGACCACGTTCCTTACAACCACTTAGGACCACGCCACCACTCCACGGCCAACTTCAGAAGCATCACAAAACACGTGAAACTGAGCACTTTTGATCAACGGGTCACCTCTCGGGGCACAAGGCTGAATTTCGAATGTGCAAAGTTGTTCCATACTCATTAACCACGCTTTCCAGCAGCCTAGGTATTCTTCTTCGATTGGGTAGTTCCAACCAAGCCTCAAGCAACACAGCGATTGCAGCAACACCTCGCCTGGCAGAATGAAAGTTGGAACTAACCCCAGTGGGCCAAACACCGGCAACATTTTAGATAACGAGCCAAGCCTTGTTTGAGGTTTGTCGTATGTTTTAAATGAAAACTGGAACATGTCTCTTATGGCATTCCGCTGCAACCCCAACGTCCCCTCCGGCACCTGCTTTCATTCGTCGATTTCCAAGGTGATGTGGGCCAGAGCAGACCTCGGCAAAAAACATCCAGCGCCTCCTTACTATTAGACCCCCATTTACTAAGCCGAAACCCACCACGTGGTAGTACTTTACTCGTCTGAATCTCATGAGCTCTTGCATTATCCAGCATGGGCAAGCCCCAAGACAGTCGTCTACATAGAAATTATCGTACACTGCCCTGGGGGAGTAATCCTCATCCTGTCCTCTCCAATAGTCTGCCATGCAGCGTAACTCAAAACTCGTACGAAATGGGGAGGGAGTGGCACCAAATGGGTGAGCATTCATTTACTACTAAACCAGATTACCACCCTTTTGATCACCCTCCCACCAAAGAGACCTCAGTGATCCTGTGTTTCTTGTCGGCACCCGAACCTGCCTAAACATTTCTTCACTGTCCGCTGGTAATGAAACAGATTCCTTTCAGAGATGAGGCTACAACCCAAAAGGAGTCTCTGTCACGTCCGGCCCCTGTACCAAATAATCATTTAAGGGGCCCCCTGGAATACAGCCGCACAGTCAAACACCACCCTCAACTTGTTAAGCTTCTTAGGGTTTGTTGCTGAGTGACTTGGTGAGTACCACTTGGAACTTCACTTTTGGTGGGCTTCACGCGTAGATGCCGGCCAGAGGAGGCTGCAGTGAAAGCCGATGACATTATGGCAGTATACCACCCCTGTGCTGATGGAGTAACTAAGACTTCCGTCACAACGATGCCTGTCTTGTCAACATCCAACTATCTCGCTTCAGTTTTGTCCAGAACTCGCTCGAGCCTGCAAAGCCTGGTGATAGGCAGAAGTGGGTCACGGGAGCGGTACCGTTCACACTCACTTGAAACCATGGTCCTGCACTGGGACGACTTCTGGTTCCTCAAAAGAAGGGTATGGTAGGTATCACAATAGCTCCATTGGAAAAGGGGCAAACTTTGCTAACCAGGGTGTACTTTTCTCGGTGCTCATCAAAGAGGGACCCAAGAGGCTGAATATCAGGCTGGCCACCGCAGCTTGAAAGCAGGGATCAGCATTTCGAATAATCTATTCGTTGTAGACTCGGGTAACCGTGTGGGTATCATCCCCCGAACGAAAGTCAAAAGTGAAACAGCGCAGGCCCAAGCTTTGCTCGCTTCCACTGACACAGCCTTTCGAAAGCTTGGTCAGAGGTCGCTCGCCTTAAGCCTGGGTTTAAAGCGTAATTTCCGTTGAGCATTCATCATCATCGACGTCCTACAACCCATTCTAGGCATTGACTTCCTGCAACACTACGACCTATTGGTTGATGCTCGGCACCGCGAGGTGGGGGATCGCGAGACCTCTCTCGCTGTTACGGGTTAAAATTCACGGGCGAATCACACCAGGCCTGAGTACTTTCGACCAGGGTACACCAACCCTACTAAGAACTAGTTGCCACCTGCCCGGCCATGTTTGGATTCATCCCGCTTAGGCCGATTATGTCACTCACCATAGTGATACAAAGGGACCTGTATGTTCAGTAAGCCAAAGCAACTAGCATCAGACAAGCTCCGTGTTGCACTGGTGGAGTTTGAAGGCACGACAGAGCCCTTCTTGTAGCCCGTGAACCTCCTCTCTTCGCGTGGTTTCTAAAGCTACGGGCGACTGATGACCCTGTGGTAAGTACAGAGCGCTTAGCCACGGTACTGTCCATGATAGATGCGCGATTCCCCGTAAACAGGACTTTGCTTAGTCTTTCTCAGGTTGCCCCACCCTCAGCCGTATCAGTGTAGTTCGTGAGTGTGACCAGATCCCGATAGCAGGAGCCGATATCCCTTCAGCTGTCGTGACTGCTCCTGTTTGGCTGCCGGAAGCTCTAAACATGCCTTTTGGGTTCAGAAATACGACTAAGACCCTTCAAGGGTTCCAGCAGTAGGCAGCTCGTGGTTTGAAAAATTTATACTCTTCTATGGTTGATATTTTGGTGGCTACTTCTCCAGGGCATGTTTACTCAGCACACACACCGGCACTTTTCGAACGCCCTGGCCAGCATAGCCTAACGAATATAGTGGTGGAATGCGAATTAGGCCTGTCTGATTTCACCTTCAGAGGACATCCTACATCATCCTCGAATGTCAGCCCTCTGCTCGATAAAGTTTCCCCTATTCGTGACTATCCCAAACCCTAATCTCTTCTCCATTTGCGACATATCGCTGGCCTTGGGAAACTCTACCTCCGGTCTGTTCCCCATTGTGCAGAAATAATGCAACCCATCACAGACCTGTTGCGTGGAGGCAAGCGGTAGTTCGCTTTTCCCGACAAGGTACAAGCCGCATCGGCCTCGGCCAAGGAGTCTACCTCCAACGTAGCACTCAGTTATTACCCCGAAGCCTTGGCTCCTGTTTCTGTAATGAATGATGCCTGGGACACAGTGGTTACAGCAGTACTGCAGCTGCCGGTAGGCGACTCTTGGCAGCCTCCAGCTTTCTCCTCTAAGCGCCACCACTCGCCGAATCTAGGTACAGCACTTCTGGCAGGGCTGCACTAGTCTTCTGCCTGGGTGTTCCACTTTTTAAACACTCAATTGAATGTGGTTTGCTCAGGGTGTTTACAAACTACGAGGCCCCAGTTGCAGCACTGAAATCAGCCTACAGTCGAAACTCACCACGCGGGACCCAACACCTGGACTTTGTCTTACAGTTTACTGTGAACAAACGACACTTCTTCGGAGTACTCAATCCCGTCGCCGATGCCTTATCAGGCTTATGTCAATTAAGTCTGCTACCAAAGCCCAACATCGAGCGAGAAGCGATGGTACATGCACACACTGCGGACCCTGACATCAAATAACTTCGACGAAACGGTTCTTTGAGCTTTACGACAGTACCTACCCCAACTACCCAGAACACTATCGGATGCGATGTGTTGCAAGATAGCCCTAGGCCAGTGGTTCTCGCTGCCCACCGTCATCCCACTTTTCTGAAAATCCACAACCTGGCCCATCCAGGGATGGCCTCCTCAGTTAGACGGGCAACCAAACTTTTTGTCTGGCGTAATGTCAAACGAGATATTCGTCACTGGGCCCGTGCCGGCTTACAATGTCGACTTGTCAAGGCCCGTAGGCATACTAAGACGGCGTTAGCCAGGTTCCCGGAACCTGAAACACGTTTTCATCGTGTGCGTGTCCACCTCGCAGGACCACTTCCACCTTTGCTTGGGTACGTCTGCTTACTCAGATGTGTGGACCGCCTTACTCGCTGGCCGCAGGCCGTTTCTATCCCTCATTCCCCGTCGGAAGTGGCCGGGAAGGTTTTTCTGACCGGTTGGGTTAGTCATTTCGATTGCCCGGCCGTAGTGACAACCGTTCGTGGTCTACACTTCGGCGGCAATTTTGGCAGCCTACTCACCATACTCGGTTGCCAACACGTCAATACAACAACCTACAACCCTCAGGCCAATGGTATGGTTCAGCTTTTCCACCGGCAGTTGAAAGCCTCCCTTCGAGCAGACGGCGACCCCCTTTGGAGTGAAATACTAACATTCGCATTCTTAAGCCTGCGTAGCGCAGCCAAGGAAGAGTCCCAAACAACACCGGCCGTACTAGTGTGTATGTCTGTACACTTCGTCTGCACGGAGGGTTGCCAACCCCCTCGCCAACCGTGATTCCGGATTATGACGGCTACAATTAACGACCCAAGCAGCACGTGCCATTGCTCAAGGCCAGTCTGCCGCGCAAACAACAGTGTATAAGACAATCCGGCAGTGTTCGAAACCTCTGCTCATGTATTTCTTAGCGTCTTCAGTGTTCCGTCACCTCCACAACCAGCGTACATTGGGCATTTTCGTGTGGCAAGGAGCAGAGCGAAGGCGTTTCTGGTAGGTGCCACCGGGTGACACGAAACCGTATCTGTCGGCCGCCTCGAACCTGCTTCCACAGAGGGAGAGCCGCCCGCAAATTTACACCAGCCTAAGCCGCTCAGTCATCCCCAAAATTAGGCCTAGTGGAAACCCAGAACCAGATACATTGGAACCCCCGACCGGATCTTCAAGGCAAAGTAGCCGTCACTGTCGCCGTTTACGAAACCTTACCGGTCTCGCTGGTTTCGTGATAATTTGTGCGATGGATTTCTGGCACCGAAGCGAAATTCACCTTCGATCAAACTATCGACGGACCCGAGAAATAACAATCGGTGGTTATATTTTCATTTTCTTCCGGTCCCTCAGCGATATCCACTGGGCGGAAAGTCCGGTGTTTACATTCCAAAGTCCGCCGGAGCTATCAGGAGACTCTCCTTTCAGTTTGTCTTGCTTTTTCTGAGAAAGATTCTCGCTGCAGCTTTGGCTAGACTCACACACGCTGACTACTGTGTACGGTAAAGGAGCCAACCACTCACAGGCAAATGGAAGGATCGTTCCGCGTGGTTCTGAAGCCGTAAACTGGACTCCATTACGAATGGAACTGAAGCAATGCCTTTCTTGCTGGCTTGCTTTTGAGAACAGTAAATGCTGAAACGCCCTTGGACAGGGGCACGCTGGACCTCTAGAGCGCAGACGCCGTCACAGTCTCATCAGCAGTCACTGGACGTCACCAGTGGTACTAGAAGTGCCAAACGAGGAGTTCCCGGGTTACTAGCATATTTGGACTACAGCCACCAACAAAGCCCCATTTTTCGGGTCTTCTGGGGGGGGGCGCTGTAGCGACACTCATCATCGTTCTCATCTTTAACAAGCTGTTGTTTAGTTGAACCCCGAATGTCAAGCACGGCGGCCATTTGACGGCTGCCCTTGCGCTAGCTCTAGCTCGTGCCCTTAAATAAGTGCTGGTCACTTTTCTCCCGATAGTCTTCTCGTTCTCACAGGCCGTGAAGAATACCGTTCCGGTTAAAGCTTTCGTACAATGCCGAGTACACGAGTGACGCGCTAGTGGTCCACGTAGTGCAAAGGACCGAAGAACACATTTATTAGGGAAGCTGCGAGGTGAGGTTTGACAACTTTTCAGGCCCTTGAGTTTGATATACCGAGTTTGGATTAGTAGGGAGATGTCCGTTTGACCATAGTCACCGGGTTGAAGTTTCGACTTACCTAACGCGTCCCACAGTGTTTAAAGTGACTCGCCAATTTTGTGCCAGAGATCCTGTCGAGGTTGATCATTTGGGAACATATCCGTTGATTTAAAGCGAAAGATAACTGGAATTCAACAGAAGTCCGGAAATCAAATCAGACAACCCAGAGTTTGTTTGAAACGGGGAAAGCCATCTTATAAAACTCCGCTACCGATTAGTCACCCCTCATTGTTTGAGGCTGCCAGGTAATAGATACCAGAAGTATACAAGATTAGAGGGTTGATGATAACAGTATTAATGTTAGTCTCTCTAAGAGAAGCCCGAAGCATGCCTTGTGCATGATCAAATTTTTACCAGCGACAAAATGGACGGACAAAACTTTTGACAAACTCAAAAATATGCATGACGAACGTAGGTTAGGCAGATTTAGAAGGGTGGTGAGAAGGAGATAACTGTACACACTCCTGGGGATAACGGGGGGGGGGGCGGTTAGGTAGACCTAAGGGTGGATTCAAACATGTGCCCCACGTATTTGAAAGTCCAAGCCAAATGGAGGAACCTGGCTGAGCCTAGTGGAGGAGATTGGAGCTGGGGGTTTTACATGAGGAGGACTGAAAATCGGCGTCGGAAACTATAGCAACGAGAAACGATGAGGAAAAAAAGAAAAAGATGAGAACAGAAGAGTTGTGTGGCAACTGATTAGATAGCAGTGAAGTACGTTTCATTGTAATAAAAGGAAAGTGTCAATTCGAAAGCAGAAAGCGAGCATCGTGAGGCGCAAAGGGTGAGTCAGATGGCAGCGATGGTTTGGAAGTACCGAGATTCGGTAAATGTGTGGCACAGATGCAGACAAAAAAAGACGCTTATCAAGAGAAGCTGCGAGATAGTGGCGAGAGAGTCGGCCAGCTAAGAACTGGAGGATGCAGAAGAAATATATGAACATATATATGTGCACAAACATATATATATATATATATGAGAAGAGCAGGAGCAAAGAGCAATGAAGTGATAGAACATGGTAGTAACAGTGGTTGAAAGAGACAAGTAGGGTTAGATCAAATGGTACAGAACTAAATTGGATAAATCCTGACGAATTTTCGTATGACTGGTAAACACGGGGGATCAACAGAAAGGGAGAGAAACGACTTTAGTAGTACAGGAGTGATGACTGTGGGCAGAAGTTGAGAAACGAGGGGATACGAAGGAAAGGACCGGAGAAAAGAGGTAAAAAAGAATCTAAGGATCTGATTGTTGCAGGTATGGCATGTAGTCACGGTCGGAAATGGGTGAAGCTTTAATAAATAGGTGCACAAGATGCAGGAAGATGATGGCTGTAAAGATGGCTGGAGAAAGCACAGTGAGTAAAACACAGGTTGGTCGAGGTAGTGTAAAATCTCAGTAGAGGATGGTAGCTTGGAAGTTAGACGAGCCGTGGTGTGAAGATAAGGCACTTGTAACAGCGAATAATGTGGGAGAGAGATAAGGAAGCGGAGGGCCAGAAGGATCAATTTACGTAACACCATATGATTTGGGCTGTGCACGGAAGTGATGACGTAAGGATGAATTTGCATTGAGCGGAAAGTGGAAAAACAGCGTAGACTGAAAGGAACAAAGATGGCTGTGGTGGGCAATGTGCCGAACAGATGATAGTACGGACCGAAGAGAAGAAGGTGATGGATGACGACTCAGATCGTTTTACTGCAGATAAAAGAGGATTATGACCGAGAACAACAAGAAAAAAGAGAAACAGTCAGACGGGTAAACCTGTGACGGAACAAAAGGCACGAGAAATATTTGTGCGTCGGATTTAGGAGAGTGAAGTTGGAGAGCTTCGCGGCTGCAGACTATTGCACAAGTTGAATGGGCCAGAAGTTGATAGTCGGGGCGCTGCATCAGAGGAAGATCCATTGAAGAATGTCGGAGTCAAGCAAGGAAAATATGATAGTGGTGAAAAGATAATAAATGTGGCTGTAAAAGATGCGAAGGTTGGGAAGGCGAGTTCTTATATGGTGATTAGCCATGGGGCTGAGTGGGTCTGGTGCATAGTGGCGGCAGGTATAATATAATAATATGGAAGGACAAAAAGGGGTATGACAAAATAGTAGCCAGTTAGATATGCGACCAATGAGCTATTTGATTATAGGGAGGTACCAAGTGAATAGGGATTAGGAGCCGACAGGTGCTACATAAGTGGAAGAGAAACTATTGCTTGGGCAGATTAAAATGGATAGGGCGACAGTGACATCAGGCAATGAGGGCTCTCATGGTGAGAAATGAGAGGAACAAGGACAGAATGGGTAGGTGTGCTTGCAGAGGTAGAACGGGACAAAAGGGAAGCGATAATAATGCTGACAAGAACCATAGACGAGCGAACCGTAGGGGAACTAGGACTGGATGCTATAGGGCGAGGAGAGTTAGGGCTTGCGATCCGCAACCGGTCTTAGTGGGTGGGACTGAAAGTGCGCTGGAAGCCTAAACTGGAAACACTTCGTGAAGTGAACACAGGAGGTGTAATACAACGGTGTAATTGCGCTCGCACATCGTTGCAGACAGCCTGCACGCCTGATGTGCACGGGCCAAAGCGGGGGGACCTGACCGCGCTCCGTACCAGGATTGGCTTGAGTGATCATTGATGATTGCAAAAGGGGCGGAACAACACGATAAGGGCACATGGTCCAGGTGTGATTAGTCAGGTTGTGAGAGCTTGGACGACAGAGCCAAGATAAGCGGGGGTCCGCAGACGGCCAAATAGCGCCAGCATCCCGGTGCACCAGCCAGAGGGATAATCAATACAGTGCCCGAGGTGGTTGACTGGCACTGAGTATTACTGAAAAGAGAAACAAGATAGAAAAACGAAGCCTAGATATGGCCCAGCTGAGGATCAGCGCTCAACGAAAAGAGGGAAAAATTTCTGTCCTTGTAAGCTACCGTGAAATTTTCTGCACCACTCAGGTGCCAGAGAAATCTTTGGCGAATATGGTCGCGAGGCGATACCTGTGTTTAGAGGTTCGACTGTTTTCAAGTGTAATCGATAAATGGGCACCTATTACAATGTGTCAATTTGTTCCCTTACTTGATGAGCATGTATCTGCGGTTCTTCCAGAAGCCGGCGACTCTGTTCGCAAATACGCAAAATACGTTCTCGCAGGTGGAAGCACCTGAAGAAGTGTAGGACGCATTTCGTATTATTCGCTCATCCGATTGGGATGAGAGTTAGCTTTAAGGGTTTAGAATGGCGGTGCCTCCCTTTGCAGCTATTCTATTTCCTTCTGTACAATAGCTTATGTTGTAGAAACTGTCTTCTTGTTCGGACACTAGTTCCAGCCTGCTGTGGCTCGCACAAAGTTATCCGGAGATTGGAGGAAACACTCATCACCGACCTCAAGGGCTATCAGGAATCCGCTAGCTCCCGTCGCTTCGAGCCGGCATTCATCGACCTCTAGCAGCAGTCCAGGGCGACACCCGCCGATGACAAAGCCAGGGGCCCCGACCAACGAGCGTGAGTCACAGGCTGACCTCTGATTATTTCCCCCTGTATCTGATAAACAGGTTCGTTTCCTTGCTTGCCTTGTTGATTCTGCTGTTCCCACCTAGATGTTCCATGTCTTTTGCGGCTTACCTTCACGGGTTTTTTCAATCTCTCGCGGGGCCAGTTGCTTTAACCGGCAAGGATCTCGCACATCACTAACAATGGGCACTACCGAGTAGCTCCAACGCAACCAAACACGGTCCAGCGGTCCTTGGAGCGCTACAGAGGTGCTGATCACAAACCACTTGCACCCAAACCTATCTAGATGGATTTCGGCTCAAATCACGAAGTTTTTAGGTTGGGGTCCCCTTTCTTGACCGTCCTTTTGGAGGGGTAATGAAGTAGGGGCTCTCCAAAGCAACGAAGCTCATTTGAAGTGCAGTTTCCGGCTCAGAGCTTAGGTGCTTCACAACAAGTCGGCCTCCATATTTAGTTGTAGAGTGATGATGTTAGCCACTCTTGAGGGGCTCATCCAATTCCGGCACCAGGTCTTTCATTAGTTGTGGTTAGTTTTACTACTCAAGTCGAACCATTCTCATGGTCACATAAGACGTCTTGCTGGCAGGTGCAACTGTAATTCACCGTACGCACTCACATTCAGCACAGAAGAGCCCTTTTCACCAATGGCTTCACTCCCCCTCGCGGACCGATTTTGCGTACGACTTCCCGTCAGGTAGGCTACCCTCCGCCCTAAATGACATCTTCCGACATACTAACTGGCTTATTCATTGGTACAAGTTTCAGAGAACAAAATCTTCTGCAGCAAAACCCTCGTTACACCCCTACAAGTGATATATTCCTTCTAAAGCCATTACCCTTGATGGAGGACCCACTCCTATCAGCCCATGACAGCAAAGCTTAGAGTTAGCTACTCTTTTCTTTTGACCTTTCCAAGTGGGCCGTATCCGAATCGCTGGTGCCAAACGACTCACGGGCCTCGTTCCCCTCGGCTTCAGACTGCAGCAAAGCCGACTGTGCTTCTACGTCTCCAGAGTCCAACCCCTACTTCAGTACTGTTCTACTATCCCCTTCCATCTCACAAAATCCTCCACTGTCACACTGGAGATTGTTCAGAGCAACTTTACTTGTGGGCACCTATAATATTTCCGACTTTTTCCATGGTTCTCAACGTCCCTTGGTGCAACAATCCTTTGTTGTACCGACGTTTTAATGTAAAACACATACACACCTTTTTGGTCGTCATCACCGCGCAATACAAAAGGGCTGTCAATAAATCTTTCATTCTGGCGCGGTCTCATCTTCTGGTTTGGAGTGTCTTGGAATTATATCAGTCGGAACCGACTGTGAGAAACAAAACATTTTAGAAGCTTCCACGGCGTCACTTGGCACTTCGCTCAATACCATCCCGTTCTGTTCAACGGATGGCTGTCAGACCAAACTGAACTGAAGACGTTGGCGGATATTGGCTCTTCGGCGCTCATTTCCTGATCACAAGAACACTGAACAACTGTGAGTTTGTGCTACATCTTTTGTTTCATTTTAACTCCTAATGTACATACCCGTTTGGCCTTTTTATCACAGCAAGCTCCTCCGCCCATCTTAGTTTGCTGGTGTCGTCTTAGATATTGTTGGCAACAGTTTAGTGTACCACCCAGACAAAGTGGTACGCTACAAAATTGGTGAGCCTAGTTTGTTTTTCCATCCTTTGACACTAGCTTCATTCTTTTGGTCCAAATTCCACACGGTTCACCATGTCTGACACAAAATGTGTTGTCATCCACGCGGTTGCTCTCAAACTGCCCGTTTTTGCTCAGACCAAACTTCGAGTGTGGTTTCGACAACCAGAAGCCGTATTTACCACTCGACGTATAACCAGCGAGCGCGCGAAGTACTCTCACTTTGTCCAAGCGCTTCCCTTTGACATCGCCTTTGGCGTGGAAGATCTTCTCGATCCCATTCCACCAGAAGCTCCTTACGCGAAGCTTAAGGAGGCAGTTATTCAGCGTACCTGAAAATCAGTCGGAAAAATGCTCCTTGAGCTGTTCACGTCGGTGGAGCTCAGAGACCAAACTCCGTCCCAGCTTATGCGCCACATGCGGTCGCTACTGGCCAGACGTCAAATGGGCGACGCCATTTTCAGGGAGATATGGGATGATAAACTACCTCTTCCGATGCAGCTGGCCTTGTCAAGGCTGGAGCCCACTACTCCTCTTGACAAAGTGGCGCAACACGCCAATAGAATAATGAGATGCTACCCGGCTGGTAGACCCTGTCTTCACATGACATCACCTGCTGAAACCACTCCGACACACGAATCCCCTATGACATTACCAGCACCTGCCCCAGATCTCTTTCTCGCAGTCCTGCTTCCCCACCCCATCATTCTCATATCGATAAGGACATTACGGACCTAAAAGAAACCGTTCGCATTTTGTGCAATCAGTTCAGTTCAGTTCAGTTCAGTCTGCACAGGACAGGTAATGGCCACGGCCAATCGAGCGTCCAGAATTCCTTCGATGGTATGCACACCAGTTATGCACCCACCACTGCCGAGTGTAAAATAACGGTCGGGATTGCCGGTGGGGAAGTTTACACGGACAAGCCGTGGGAACTGTTAATCCTGTAGTGATTACGCATGGTGCACGAAGTAACCCACAACCGATCGGTGCAATGTGCAAAGCATTAACTACTCATCGACCTGTGTCCGCTGAAGTAACTGATCGGCCTAGATCACGGTCCAGAAACCGCCGGTTACAAACCTGGTGTTGGTACCACCGCACATTCGGCTCCCAGGCTCGCCGCTGTGCTCCCTCATGTTCAATCCGCACTTCCACCTCACAGTCAAACGACCAGGCTAGCCAGTAACAGCAACGACTACGGCTGGCTCTCCACATGAAAGTCGCCTATTTTATATCGTTGACCGATCCAGTGGCTTTCGATTCCTCATTGATACCGGGGCCGAGATCAGTTTAATCCCCCGACCCAAACGTCATAGCCTCAAACCATCTCACTTTACACTGCAAGCAGCAAACACAAAAACTATTGTGACATTCGGCCAACGGTCCATCACTCTTGATTTAGGCCTCCGACGCTCTTTTCAATGGGTTTTCATCCAGGCAGATGTTCAGACTCCCATTATTGACGCGGATTTCCTCTCACACTTTGGCCTAACTATGGACCTCAAAAATTGCAAGCTGGTGGACACCACAACCAAGCTTTGTGCAGTCGGCATTGGTAAATGCACCAACTCCCTGGGTATTCGGCCGGCAATCCCGCAATCGCCGTTTGCTGACATTTTGAAGGAGTTTCCATCCCTCACTAAACCGTGTCAGTTCTCCGACCCAGTCTCCCATGCTGTGCGTCCCATGTCGCCACAAAAGGCCAACCGGTCCACTTTCAACCACGCCGACTCAAAGCCGACAAACTCCGTATTGCAAGCCTTGAATTCGAACACGATGAATCTTGGCATCATTCGACCGTCTTCAAGCCCATGGGCCTCGCCTTTGCACATGGTTCCAAAGTCGTCTGGTGGTTGGAGACCCTGTGAAGACTACCATGCTCTCAACAACGTCACCGTCCCCGACAGGTACCCGATCTCGCATATTCATGTTTTTGCACAAAATCTCTCTGGGAAGACAGTCTTTTCCAAGGTTGACCTCGTAAAGGCATATCACCAAATCCCCGTGGTCGAAGAAGACATTCCCAAGACAGCCATCATCACGCCTTTTGGCCTGTTCGAGTTCATACGCATGCCATTTGGATTGAGAAACGCTGCTCTGACGTTCCGACGATTCGTCGATGAAGTGCTTTGAGGTCTACCCTTCGCCTTTGGCTACATCGACGACATCTTAATTGCCAGCGCCTCTCCATCAGAGCACGCCATCCATCTGCGTCAACTCTTTCAGCGTTTCAAACAATACAGACTTTAGATGAACCCTGGTAAATGCGTGTTCGGCATTCGGTCTCGACTTTACCGGGCACCATATCGATCAAAATGGTTTGACACCCCTCCCAGATAAGGTGTGCAGCATCCTCTCATTTCCTGCTCTTAAAACGATCATACAGTTACGACGTTTCTTGGGAATTTTGAACTAGTACAGTAGCTCCATTCTCCATTGTGCTACCATCGTTTCACCCTCAACCGATCTTCTCAAGTCCAACGTCAAGACGATCGATTTCACCCCCGAGGCCGAGACAGCTTTCGCAGAAGCCAAAACAGCTCTTGCAGATGCCACCATGCTGCATCATCTACATTCGGCTCCAAATACTGAGTTCATCCTAACGACTGATGCATCAAATACTGCTGTCGGTGCAGTGCTTCACCAAATTGTGGACAATCAATTACAGCCCTTAGCGTTCTTCCCGCAAAAACTCCAGGCGGCACAAACAAGATACAGCACGTTTGCTCGTGAACCCCTGGCTATTTACTTGTCCATTCGTCATTTCCGCCACCTTTTGGAAGGACGACAATTTCGTGTGCACACTGACCACAAATCCCTGACACACGCACTTCATGCCAAGCCTGACAGACATTCACCCAGAGATATCCGCTATTCGGATTATATTTCTCAGTTCACAACAGACATCCGCTACGTGCGTGGGGTTAATAATGTTGTGGCTGATGCTTTATCCAGACCTGACATCAACACGGTGCAGACTAAATTCGACCTTACGGAACTGGAAAACCTCCAGCGTGATGATCCATCCTTGCTCGAACTGCGCACATCCTCCACACCCCAGCTGAAGGATTTTCCCCTACCTTCAGCCGATGGCACAGTCCTATGTGATTGGTCTACAGGTAACCCTCATCCTGTCGTTCCAACTTCCTACTGGAAAATCCTTTTCGATCATTTTCGTTCTCGTTCCCATCCTGGTATCCGTGCATCTCGCAAACTCATTTCTGCCAGATTTGTTTGGCTCATTATGAATTCTGACACAGCATTACGGACTAAATAGTGTCTACAATGTCAGGGAAACAAAGTTCACCGCCACACTTTTCTCCCGCCAGTACGTTCACCGTTCCCGACGTCCGTTTCACACATATTCACGTCGATCTTGCTGGTCCACTACCGCCATCAAATGGACACACCCACAGATTAACCATTGTTGATCGTTTCACACGCTGGCCGGTGGCAGTACCCATTTCCGACACCTCGGCAGAAAATATTGCTAGAGTACTACTCCAACACTGGATTGCTACATTTGGTGTACCGTCTACCGTCACCACAGACCGTGGCAGCCAATTCCAATCGACTTTGTTTCGTGAGTTTGCCCCAAGCAGCACTGCCCAAAGTTTGCCCTATTTGGCTGGGGTTGGGCAAGAGCTGGGCTGGCCCATCGCAACGTTGGGCAACTCCATTGAAATGCTTTGGGCAGAGCTACCAGCGCCCAATTGGGCTAGGGTTGAGCACCCACAGCGCATCGAAAAAATCGCGAAAAACGGCTATTCACTTTGCGCCGGTAAATCCAGTTTTGCTCAATCGCCTAATATCATTAAAGTATTCTCCTTTCTTTCGAGCTTAAGCACTAAATTACCCCTAAATATATGAGCAAAATGACCATTTTATTAAAAAAGTAGATAAATTTATTGAAAACAATGTCGGAATCATTTGACCAAAAGCCGCTTTCCCATCAATCCATTCCACGCGAGGATGTCCCTGGCTTTTCTTCTTGATGCTCCCGGGATCTGGAAACTTAAGGCACGGAAATGCGGATATTAGTTACATCACTGGCAAATGAAGTAAAAAAGCTGTATAATGAGTTTTAAAGGTTGGGCATTTAAAGAACAATAGTTCCGCACTAGGATATATATATATATATATATATATATATATATACATTCAACTATATTACCAAACACTGGACAAAATTTCCACTTAGGAAACTACCAAGTTACAGCGGAGAAACCGGTGATAAACCCCATGTCTAAGTAAGCATATAAACTGATGTAAACTGTAACAGCTAAAATATTTAACGAAGCAATTTGCAGGAAATAAAACTGTTATGCGACACCATATATAGGAGAAAAGCGTGCCTTCTTAGCCGTCTTCCTTCGCCTTGGTCCCGAGCATTGATGAACCAACGCTTTATATATATGCCAATGACAGACTTTGGCTCGTTGAAGAATCGCTCTATTCCTTTTATAGCATCTGATGTTTTGTAAGATAGTAAATGTGAACAACCTACCCTTAACGGCGGCGACCAACTTATGGTCGTTTACGGCCTTTCGGTGAGGGCTCCCTAGCCAACAACAGTGAAGGGCAACTTCGTCCTCGATGGACGCGAACAGCATGCTACGCACGGTATCAGCCAAATCGTAATCCGCAAACCGCTTGAGCTTTGCTACCTGAAAAGGTTCAGTTAAAGTGGATATACTCACCATGCTCGCATGTACCTCGGGCGAGCTCAGATTCTGGTGGAGTTTCTGAACCCCCCCCCCACGTCTCGGCTCTTCACGCCTTGGACGGCACAGTTGATGCGTCCGTGGCACCCAACGCGACAGTTAGCCCATCAAGGACACGTTCGACCTTGCGGAAACGGTCGCTCATAGCATTCATCATACCTATAATCATACATGAATATATGTGGTAGTCACTCACACAAAACTTCACGCAAATCCTTGCTAAATCCTTCCATTGGCCCTTCGCTTGTCGCAGAAGCAATAATGTTACTATATGATTAGTTGTTCATGACATTTGATAATTACGGTTACCCATAGTCTTCCAATAGACTCCGGTGAATAACAGTGACTGGAGGTTCGCGTGCCGCCATCGGGGTTGACGTGATATTCGGCATCGTGTCAGATAAGCTAAGTGCGCAAGTTTTAAAATAAAATAGTTGTCTTACAATGGAACGCAAAATGCTCTCTTTAATATGCAAGCCGCGTTTGTTGCATTTGTTACAGCCGAAATAACCAGCAGGGCTTTTGACTTGACGAACAAAGCCCTGGCTGGAGTATCACAGATAACGGCTTTCAAGCAACATTGTACGAAAGAATTACGATAGCTTGGGCCATTTTGTAGAAGTTGGTCCAGTTCTCTCACGGTGTGACACCAGTAATCACGCACTGGATATGGTTTTTTAAGACCACAGTAAAATCCAACAGTCATGATTTGCGCACACATTGGCCGCACTATCCTTGCCAAAATCGGCCACATCTGAACAGAAGACGACCGAAACAACGACAGCCCATTTATACTCACTTGCAGATCGATAGAATTTGGAATAAAATCCATGCTGCTAAGGCACATATTTATTCCGTCTGCCACTCCAACGTGAATATATATTCCACTGTCCAACTGAATTTTCTCACACAAACTTGGTGTACGAGAAATGGTCCGTGGATCACTTGGGAGACCCGGCACAAACTTGCCCACACATGATAGTACGTCTCGCCGCTGGTTCATGCCCAAGTTTGAGCTGACGAACAAATCAGACAACGACTGTTACACCACATCCATGCTAACGTTAATGGATATATTTCTTCCAAGCTGCACATCATCCGTCGCTGGAAAAAAACACTATATAGAAAGGATAACATCTTACCCGATGGAACAGACCCCACGGATGTGCACCGAATAGGAAGTGTATCTACACTTATTAGGTCTCCGGGCACTCCTTCTGTTTTTACCTCCGGCGGTCGTGGCTGCGCTTCAAGAAATGCACCTGATGTGCTAGCTGTAACTGCTGTTCAACAAATCAAATAATTAAATCCATTATAAGAGCATGCTCCAGGTACTTTCTTTGGGACACGGAGTTCTGTGCTCCCACAAACTGGCACCGTGACATATGGGACACAGCGCGGAACCCAGTTCCCCCTCTCTCCCCCTATACCTTTTTCATTTGCTCTCTTTCGGCGTGACGAAATGTTTCCTATGGGATTGAGAAACGACGAAAGAAGGGGTTTCAACGCGTAACCATTTTAATAATGATACATATTTTCCAGGAAATACTGGTTACCTCCATAATGACAACGTCGAAAGAAACTTCTAATTTTATATGAATTATGGAATGTTTCAAGCTGTTAATACCTACGATACAAGAACAAGATAACAGAACAGTAACAATACAGTCTGAACGATACTTGTCCTTGACACTTAGACAATTAGACTACCTACGGCAACTACGCACCGATGAAAACACTCACCTACCGACAAACAATGAGCGAAACCAATGATGGCCACCCGGTCACGAGGGCATGCAGCAAAACAAAATATGTGCGAATGTCACACAAATGTTTGTTACTTATTTGTACGAAATCTATATATACAAACGGCGCCCTGCAGTTCAGGAAGATCTGTGCGATTTTTGTTGATAAGTATCGTCATCGTGCGCCACCCCAACGCTCCGTTGGGCAGTGCCCAACAGGATTGGGCAATGCGCTACATAGAACTAAACTGCTTGGCTCTAAACACATCACAACTACTGCACATCATCCTTCGTCCAGTGGCATGGTAGAGCGCCTACATTGTCAACTCAAAGCAGCACTGATATCACAGCCCGAACACCAATGGCTGGGGCGACAATCTGCCACTAGTTCTCTTGGGTCTCCGGTCATCAGTCAAAGACGACCTCCACAGAAAGTCGGTTGAACTCGTTTTTGGTACCACCATATGCCTTCCAGGTGAATATGTTCAACCCAGCACTGCTGACAGTCCTAACGCATCCCAGTTTGTCCAACAACTCATAGACCGTATGTCACATCTACGTCCAATACCCACTCACTCGTCAACCACACAAGTTTCGGTACATAATGATCTATCAACTTCACTTTTCGTTTATATTCGTAACGATGCTGTTCGTAAACCACTCGCACCACCGTATGATGGTCCATTTAGGGTGCTTAGTCGCACAGACAAGTATTTCGTGGTTCAGAAAGCCGATAATCCAGACACCGTTTCCACTGACAGATCAAAACCAGCGTATTTTGATACATCTCCATCACCAGCAACACTCACAACACCAGCATCCACAGACACACCACCAACAATTCCTTTTGATGACCCACCCTCTACCATCACACTAGACACTACACTGCACCCGCCAGCACCACCACAGCAACAACCTTTCCTGGTAACCCTCAGTTCTGGCAGAAACATTCGACATCCGGTCAGATTTCAAGACTTTGATAGTTGACGTTTTCTTTCGCTAACCGTTTCCTGTTTCTATTTTTCTATCGAGAGTTTAGTTTGTACAACAAACGCTCTGGCGGGGAAGTTGTGTGAGTACCTGTACATTTCCGACTTTTTCCATGGTTCTCAACGTCCCTTGGTGCAACAATCCTTTGTTGTACCGACGTTTTAATGTAAAACACATACACACCTTTTTGGTCGTCATCACCGCGCAATACAAAAGGGCTGTCAATAAATCTTTCATTCTGGCGCGGTCTCATCTTCTGGTTTGGAGTGTCTTGGAATTATATCAGTCGGAACTGACTGTGAGAAACAAAACATTTTAGAAGCTTCCACGGCGTCACTTGGCACTTCGCTCAATACCATCCCGTTCTGTTCAACGGATGGCTGTCAGACCAAACTGAACTGAAGACGTTGGCGGATATTGGCTCTTCGGCGCTCATTTCCTGATCACAAGAACACTGAACAACTGTGAGTTTGTGCTACATCTTTTGTTTCATTTTAACTCCTAATGTACATACCCGTTTGGCCTTTTTATCACAGCAAGCTCCTCCGCCCATCTTAGTTTGCTGGTGTCGTCTTAGATATTGTTGGCAACAGTTTAGTGTACCACATAGACAAAATAGTACACAACATACTAAAAAGCTGGTTGGGACTGCTTCTGCTATGACCTATCCCGAGTGTTATGAGCTAATCAGGCTTAAATTACAATGCTGCGCTCCCTTCGATTGAATTTGACCTCTTTATTCAGGTTGGTCCACTTCCGGGCTTACACAACTTGCTCATTGTTCTTCAAACTCCAGAGCCCTAACCCTCTTGGAAACAGTGTCTCTTTCTTTCCAGCTCCACGGAGTAAATCAACCCAGCCATCCAGATTCTTTCGAAAGGTTTGTAGCACCACCTCCGTGACTACTCCACGGTTTTTGAAGCAACCTCGGCATCCAGTAAATGCATGAACGTCGGTAATGCGTACAATAGGTCATCAATTTGTCGGCTAAACGAGCATTATAACTCTCATCATTTACCACCTTCACTTTTACTCCTGTTCATCAACTGCTCGTAAGTGACGACTGATATCTTTTCAAAAACCAATTTCTCACAAGTATCCGCATCTACTGAAAGCTCATTAGAGAAGTCTGCGCCAGTAACCCTCAATGCTATTGAACAAACCAGTAAAAACAGATCCAGTTGTTTTATTCTTTCTACCCTCACGTAGCCCGGTCCCGTGCGCAGGTTTGCTGAGAGCACTTCCAAACATTCGCCACACCTATATTTTCTTTGTTTTGAAGCTTACTTCCTGGCTTTTACTCACAGGCCGCTCTAGCCTTTCACGTAGCCTTCTTTCGTGACCAGCAGCTGCCCCAACGTACACAAAGAATGCTTTTTGCAACGTATTTGCCCATCAACGCGAAGTCGGTATGCGAACCTGGCTAATCGCTCATCATCCCGGTGTCTACGCTGAACACATTTATTGATACTAGACAGCACACGCTCTTAGCCCACCACTTGGTGTTCTTTTGAAACCAGCAGCATAGATTGCCCACACATGAATTGCAGGTTTTCTACCATGTCTCTTCCTTTAGAAGTGGGAATCCTAGCAAGCGTCGGAGTCCGCCTTCGTCTGCGAATCCGAACTTCTCTTACACTTATGGTGTAGCCCTAGCCAAAGTGCACTTCATCTGCTACCCGGCAAGTTCCCAACAGGAGTGTGATCACGGCGCAATATCAGCCATGTCTGTTTCAACTTGTTTCGTTCTTATTACCTGGTTTCAAGTTAAATATGTATCTTGCTTGTCAGGCAGCATTCTGATATAAAACGTAGTGATTCTTAATTCCATGGGGTACGTTTTCTACAAAAAATCTGCCGTAAACCAGAAAGTCCCTTCTCCACCGGTAATCCCCAATCAAGTGCATAACCCGATTTATTTTAGGTCCCCGTTTTCTTCAGCGGTTGATCTTTGATCCTTATCCGGGACCCATTTAGGCTGCGTTTCCCTTGTTCTCCCCTTTCAGTTCTTCATTCATATAGACACATCAGTCTACGTCATCCCATTGCCCTGGGTGTCTCGTCAGCCTCCGTCCAGGCTGACACACAAGGCTACCAATCTCTTTTATGCCCGCCAGCCGATCCTTGTGTGCGTTGACTATTGTCTTCGGAACCCTTAGTTACCCTGACAACGGATCCTGGAATACATCGTTTAGTTGGTTATCATGTTCTTCCAGTTTTGAAAAACAGAGTTCGCCCGCGACCATACTGACGGTGCGGGGCAGGGCCAGATCCACCGCTACTGCCGGCACACTTCGGGCATGCAGGACACATGCTACGATGCGCGAGCTAAACTAGGCTGGATGGTCGCACCTTCAGTCACCAGAAGTAGCCTTCAGGTCTGTTGACCGGCGCACGGTTATTGCCTCCCATCAGCACCGCTTGCGGATTACAAAAGCTGTTTTCTTGCTCTTGTGGCTGCTGCATTCATGGCAGGCGAGCTGTCCCCCCGGTCATCATTGGTTCCTACCCAAAAAGGCTGTCGGCGTCACGGTTATCACCTCTCATTTTATATCCCAAAACGTTTCAATACTTTATTTTTGGAACAAACAGTGCATACTTCCCTCCCCAGCTTTCCAGACTTGCTTGACGCACACTGATGGCATACATGGACTAACTCCAGTGGTTTTAGCGTATTCATCATCGCCTGTATTCCCGGAGCTTCACGCCAGACCAGTCGCCGGTCCCATCCGTGGCCACAACCACTCCCCGTGATCGGACTCACCGCTGCTGCCGATGGGTTCACCAACTCGGGAATTTACTGTTCCTTTTCAATCCCGCTTTGCTATCACAAAAAAGACATCTCTCGCTGAGTCACCTTGTCGTAGTCCTCCAGCAATCAATAAATCGATTTGCGATTATCCGCAACCTCCCTCAGCCCAATTATCCCCCCCCCCATTATGCTCTTCCGTTGCTTTATCCATCGATGTTCAGCCAGAATTTAGCCGTTTGAGCCAATTTTTCAGCTAGGCATTTAGTGCACTTTCTTGTGGTGTGGTACTCAAAGTTTCCTCACAATTGAGGTTCTTTTTACCGAATCCATTTTTGAGGGTATCTCAAGTGATTTCTGGTTTCCGTTGCTACCTGCTGACGCATCTATGAGGTGAGGTTTGCTCGGTCCGACAAAAAGCATCTAGAGAAATACTTTAGCTACGTGCAGTTAAAAGTTCCTTCTATGGGTGCGTAGGAGGGCTGGAGGCCCGTGATCACCGAGTGAAAGTAGGCCACCAAAATGGAAGCAGGTGGAACCAGCTATTTGATCTGCTCCCCTTACAGCCAAATTTCCGACGTTGATCCAGACCGGTCTAACTCTTCATCCAAACTTCAGCCGTCACGCGAGCGACCCAACATGGGGTTGACGTTTCCCGAGTTGTCCCCAGGCCGACGGCACTAAACTCACACGGCTATCCTCCGCTTGCCTAACCCTTGTGACTACAGCATCCATCATACCTCCTTCTACCGCAATATCAGGCCTCGAACATTTCTTCACCAAATCCAGTTTCCAGAGTATATTTAGTTCAACACGTCACCTCGAGCTCTAAACCCTTGTCCCCTGCACTAGTCTAGCTGCACCCCTAGAAAAGTGTCTATTTGTGCTTGACAGTCGTCCGACAGCACAAACGTTTACATCCCGACTGCTAGTAACCTGGAATGCACTTTAGAAGAACTGCCCGCCACAAAAGTGGCCCCCTAAGCAACCAGTCAAATCATCAAAATGGTCAATCGGCTGGCGATAGCAGCAGACCCAGCTCACGAAAGACTCATCAGTCAATGAATAGGTTTAAAATTTCTTGCTTGCCAGACAAAGACCTTCATCACCTCTCCCATTTTATTAGTACTTTATTTCTGAGGTGCAGTTTTGGGTAGCCCCACCCCCTTTCGCTGCGTAAGGCTCACTCTCATAAGTTCGCTTGAGCTCACCCACCACAACAATGGCTTCTGACGGTCGCATCCGCAAACAGATCTATCCTACCAAAATTCGCTTGCAAGCTTGAAGCTCCAGCTCTAGCCCCTACCCTATATCAGCACTTACCACTGGTAAAGGCCACCGACCGTATCACTAGCGGAACTTCCCACACCCCCACTTCTCTCATCTCCGGGTAAAGTCCCCCATGTTAGCTTATGGTTCACCCTCAAGGTTTGCCCAGAACCAGCCTATCTGCTTCCAGGTAGTTTATCGCGGGCCACTCAGTTGTCTCACTATCCGGTGCCGCCCTGCACTGGACTTCGTTAGTGTTCAGCCCAACGTGCAGCCTACTGCAAACTCGCTGCGGATGCCGTAATGGAAACAGTACACAGGATCCAGTTTTCCTCCAGTGATGACCAGCTCGACGATCACCAATGGTCCACTCGTATTTGATCTACTGTGTTCGCCATGGACTCAAACCCACAAGCACACTTGACGCTGTCCATCAAGTTATCCAACTCCTCCCACCTCAAACAAACTTCCCGGTATAAACGGATTGACTGTTTTCCGCAGCTTCAATATTATTCTTGTCATCGAATCTCGGCCCACTGAGAGCATATCCCCTGGCTGAATATCACTGGTTGGTGACCATGTCTTGAGCATTTACTGATTAGTCGCCGGAGCTGAGGCTGCTAGGGACACCCCCAGCGCACCCTTCCTGCTGTTCCAAATGGAAAACTCTATTCTGGTGAGTAATGAAGATTCCATGTTGTCTATTTGCTCTTTGTCCCAGATGACCATAGTTCCAGGTTGCGTAAGCAGATTCTCCAGCAAAGGCACTTCGAACTTCATTCCCAGCACTGGGTCATATTTCTGGTCTGCCACCTGGAGGAAGGTTGACAGCATGTGTCCTTATTGTCCTGAACTAAACTGGTCTTCCTTTGCCGCCCCCTATGAACTATCGCAATTTGCTTCGTAAGTTCACCTGGACCAATGGGCTCAGCATGTGCAACATCCTGCTGAAAAGAGTGACTTTCTCGATCTCGTGTTTATCTTCGACCGAGAAAACTTTTCAGCCGCTGTACCTAGCGAACACATAGGCTGTGACCATAAAAATGTCAGCTGCAAATTCCAAGGCAAACACAAGCCGAAAGCCTGCTGAGTAAAGCTTTCTTCTTCGGCCCTTTCAAAATAGAGCCACTTCCCTCGGCTAACTTACTGCATAAACTGGAAAAAATTCTTTACAACAAGAAAGCCTCCAGCACGCCGCTGATTTCCTCTGCTGAAGCTCACACTATTGCATCGAAAAAATGGCTCGCCTTCACCATCCTCCTAGACCAGCGAATCACCAGGGAACAAGGTCAGAGTAGAAATACATCAAGCTTCTGCAGCCAAACCTTTGAAGTAGGGACTTTTCTATAGTTCCGCTACTCGGGCTTCTATCCCGTGAAGTTTACTTAAAGCCTTAGGACCTACAGTCGAGGTGGGAAACCAAAGCCTCGCCTCGTCCAAGAAAGGACAAGGCTGGCCCGACTAGGAAGGGGTCGGATTCCACAGCCAGCCTACTGAAGGAAAGAGATCACTGACCTAGCTAGTCTCGATCCACTGTTGAAAGATAGTTGGCAATTTACCACGTTTTTTCAGATCCCGTGGCTCTCAGTCCAGCCTTTTTCAGTCAGCCACTCTTATTACCACGACTTTTCCACCCGGTTCTATCACATTTGCCATCGGGGACATTATACAAGACGTGCCCCTTTCTTAAACGCTTTACTACTTGGGACTCGGGGGCCTACTCTCAGCAGTGTTTTCTCTCGGTGGCTCGGCCAAATCCCACCTACTACTAAACCTTTGAAACCTGATTCTTCGAAACGGAACTTTACCTAACCGGCCAAAAATCTGTTATCACCAGCAGGCCTTAAAATAATTTCAGTTCATGAGACTAACAATTAACACCCAAAAAATCACATTCCAATAATCCCGATGATTCCAGAAAAAGCCGGAAAACACTGTCTGATTGACTTTGTTTCAGTTCGCGAACTCATCATTATCATACAGCACGAGCTTCTCAGATCACAGTCGTGTTCAATCTAACAGTTAGACTTTCTGAACCTGGTAATAACAGCAGCTGGCGAAGGTAGGGAACTCGTCATAGTCTACCCTGATAAGAGAGGAGCTTTCGACGAGGTCTTGCCTCTGAACTGACGGAACAAACTCAGAGAATACAAAAATAAAAATGTCTTACTTAGCTGGTTTAAATCCTGTCCACAAAACCGTCACCAGGTTAACTGCCTCGACGGCCGGACGTCAAATACTGACTCAGTGAACATTGGGACTATCGAGAGAAGCGTTTTAGGACCAATAACATTTTTATTTTATACAAACGACATCGTTTAGGCCGTCACCCGTGGCAAAATTTTACTTGCCGATGACATGAAGATAGTTTGCTCATCTGAAAGAGACCACCGACTCACAGCTCTGCGTAACATCACAGTATGTATACAGTAATTCATGTCATGGAGTGACCGATGGGAAAAGGAATATTCGGCAAACAAAAGCAGTGATCTGGCCCTAAGCTGCCACACTTCCTTCGGTACCTCGTGGATGTACTGTGTACTACTTCCGCACCCCTTAAAAGTACGAGACCCTGGACTGCGTCACTATTTTACCTCTAACTTCTCCGAAAGTGCTTCTTATGTAAAAGCATGGGCAAAAAAGTCCACAGGCTTGCTTTATCTATACTTTCTCCTCATGAACCGTAAACCGCAGACAAGTAAACTCATATTCATCCTACCCTAGAAAGTTGTGAGCTTGCATTCTCCAACACATACAGAAGTGGTACTATCGGTATCGAAAACGTTCAACTTCGATCCAGCGAGAAACTCCATGGATTTTCTACAAATGTAAGCCGCAGATAAAGCTATACACTCTATCGGATTGACCCTCTTTTAATTAGAAAAATAAAGCTCAAATTCGAATTTAGTCGCATTTTCGCCCCACAGCAAAACTCCAGGAAAACCTCAGCACAAAATCATCACACCAGCTGAGCAATAGGGACTACCATATAACGATCCTTGAATCAAGAATATTATGAGGGTGGAATCTACCCCTCCGTAAACGGGTGACTATGCAGAGCCGGACAGACGGGTGTTCTGCGGATTCCACAACGAAACTCACATCTAGACTACACAAAGCTCTGGACTCCCAGAACTAACCCCTCTTCTAGACTCATATACGAATAATAATAGAGCACAAAAAGAAGGTACTGGATACAAATCTGAACCATCGGAAATCAATAGGCTGTACCCTAAGACTCATGGCGAAACTGCCACACTGTCCTAACCTAAGCATAGACCCAACAGTTTACAGTCCACCAAATTTGAATGTAACTATTGTGGTTGAGTGCAGTGCTTTTGAAATCCTCCTTGAGTATATAAAATACCACCAGTAGCGTGAGTGCCGGTTCCAGAACACTTTCGACGCCTCTCTCAACCTAGTCTTACATTTTTGTCCCTCATATTAAGTGCCCCGCCTCTCAGACCCCTAACCTCTACCCAGTGGTTTCATTTAACGCAGACGGTCAATGTTCTTGTCTAAACTTTTTCTTTCTTACCTTGAGTCCCAAGTGTTAGCCCCTGCGGGATACCGATCCTCCGTCCGTTCAGTACTACCGATTCCTTCGACGATCAGCCGCTAAACTGCCTTTGATATTTGGTCATCAAAACTGTGAAACTTTTGTGGGTTATCCCCGAGTGCCACTACCAGTTGTGCTGAAAACGGCCGGCTCATAAACAGATGGAAGATCGCCAGACTCTATCCTTGTCAGAACCGAGTGGCAAAGTATGCATTCCGGATAGTCAAAACGCCCCGCAGGTTTACTTATAAAATTTTCCCTCTTCTACAGGTAAAGGCCACAACATCATCCGAGGAAAAACGGAACCTGGTCCGTGCTCACCTTAAAACAACGGGAAAAACAGCCAACCCCAACAGTGGCCGACCCCGTAGGTCATGCTTACAAAATTGGTGATGAACGATAGACGAGGAGTACTCCTCACCGTGTACGTACGCTCTCCCGCGCCTCTGGAGTAAGAAGCGAAATACTAAAGCACCCCTAGCTGCTAGGGCATTGGATTCATGCCTCACACCCACTCACCAACGGATGAATTCCCCATTACAGCCACTACCCGACACTGCTTGTGGGAAGCCCCAAACGAAAGTGCACATGAGCTTAGTCTGTTAAACTTCTACTTGAATGTGTGGCTTAGCAGCGTACCAATCCAGTTCTTCCCATGTGAAACAAACCTACATCTTCCATGCTAAACCCCGTCGGGTTTCCTAGGTCTATCTCAACCAGCTTGCAGGTACCGAATTCCGTTGTTCCCGAAAACGCCGGAAAGTTTGACCACGTGAAGTTTGCTTCGTTCAAAAGTTTTCGCTGGTGCGTAAAACAATTATCATCAACTTCCGATTAAGCAAAAGAATAATATGAAAGAACGTTCCGCAAATTTCCACCCATAACTGTAACTTTCCTTAGTTAACATCAGATACTTTCACGGAAATAGTTTGCTGCTGAAAATCACTTGTGGATTGCTTAGGTTCCCATCCACCATTTTTGTTAGCCATGAGAGCAAGTGAAGTACGAACCCCAGCGCCCTAAGCAGCAACCTTCTGCTTTATGTTTACAACATCGTCAACTTGCAGAAGGTGTGAACCATCAGTACATTTTGACCGAGAGTATGAACCACCCGAGGCGCAGATATATGATTTATAATTGCCTTTTTAAAATTCTTGGTTGGTCTACCATCAATTTGGAATAACCTCCCTTGCGTATTTATGTTCTAACTGCATTTATGTAAACTCGCCAAGTCCGTAACGCGTTGTGGTCTTTTATAATCACAACCCATAGCTGGAACCTCTTCCAGACCTGGACGGTCTCTGCCCAGTGCAGGTCCACGGCACTGTGATGTAGCCCGCCGGAGGGCTCGGCCTAATGCTCTACTGGAGGATCGTGATGGACTGACCTCAAGTGGATGCTAACTTTCGTTGCAATTTTTTGGCTTCTGCCAAGCAAAGCAAATAAGCCGAAGCCTAAGCACGCGTTACCTCTCACGGAGCACAATAATGCAGCTCTGCAGTAACAACCGGGCTTGATGACTCTTCCCAATGAAACTGTTGAAACTCCCTCATTAATAAGAAGATACTGAATCGGAACCTGCTTACAACATCAGGCTCTGATTCATTACCATCACTGTGCCACCGTCAGTTACCGTTACTCTATGAGGCTCTCACATTGTGTGCGAACTTTCCAATTCCTCACCTTGGCTTGCTACCCAAGTAACTAGAATCTCAAGGCTGCTGGGCACGACCAAAAGGAACGTTTGCTTGGCGCACCGAAGAAGTAAATGTTTACTGAATTTCACACAGTCTGTTAGTAAACTTACTAGGCACTACGAAACAGTAATTCTCGTGGGAATTCTGGAGATCAAGTCATGGGCCAGTTAGGCCTGTTAGTTTTATTCAATATCTCTGTTGTCCTGCGGTGTCAAATTGGCTCGGCTCATATAATAATACTGGTATATTTCTCGGCCATGGTCGAGATGCACGCTGTAGCGCATGATCATGGTGTAACACTTTACTCAATAAGATGGAATATTTACAAATTCAGAATATGAAAGCCGAGAGTATCAAAGGTGGAAAAACAAAGCCAGAAACAGTTTGAATGGATCATTCTGATAATGGTTCGCGCGGCACTTTTGAACCGGTTTCGAATCCGGCCTGGGCACTTGTTCGCGGTGGAGATATCAAAAAATCATTACCGCAGTGCCAAGGACGCATTATGAACGAGAGTGGCGCAAGCCAAGGAAACCGGAGGCCCACCAAGGTTATGCAGATGGAGTAAATTTTTGAGCAATAGGAAAAGGGGGAAAATTGTAAAGAAGTATGTCCAGGAAAGTCAAAGCATGCGAAGAGGATAGCGATCATGAAGACAATGCAAACTCTGAATGACGGATTTACCGGAGTTCAATAAACGGAATGAGTTTTGAAGCAGGGGGGCATGAGACTGATTTTGTGGGAGTGAACACTGGTGGATATGGGAGAAACAGCAGACCATAAAAAGGTGAGTTTAGATTCAGGATCAGTAACATGTACCATTCTAAAATAAGAAAGCGCAACTGGGGGGTCTTCGAGAAGTGGAGAGTCAATTTCCAGCCGGCTACGGGTAGTAGGAAAGATAAACAGTGGTAACGGATGATAAAGTGGGAAATCTCCGCATGGACTTCAGAGTTATTATGCTGTTTCACTGACAAATATATATGTGTGTTGACGCATTTGCCTTCAGTGTTATTCAGCGTCGGTTCTGGTAACTTACGGCATCGAGTGCGTAAGGTTCGTCTGGCAGGACAATGTATGTGTCGGTCGATCAGTCGAGTGTGGCTGTATATTAGCGGCATGCGCGTGAACTGGAAATCGTGTTGGTTGCGCTTGAAAACGTTGAACGATCTGATAAGCAATTAGGAGTATTTCCTGTTGTGTGGTTTGATTTCGGTCCCAATTGCTATGGTAGGTTCCACTTGAGCCTCTGTCCGTACGAGTCAAAGTGGCATCCTTGGTTAGCCAGTTTTGCGACTGAGATAGTGGGAAACAACGAACCTGAAATAAGGGGGGATTGCAGTCTGGACGTGTTTCCAGCTGTGGGTTATGATAATGTAATAATGAATAATAGTGGTTTATTTCGGAGACGTCCGAGGCCTGCCAAGTGCATAATCAGCTGTTTACAAGTGATGGAATAAACAGACAAAACCCTTGAAAATGTGGAAATTAACATGACAGGAGTTGAAAAAGGGCTGAGAAGGAAGGGGATTACGTGGGAAAGGGGAGCAGAGAAAAAGCAGCAGCCAGGGTGTGCCCCTGCTGCGGATCAACGGTTAATGGAGGCATATAAAAATCAGTAGAGGACGAGGCATAAGAGTGACAGAAACTACGGGGTTTGGTGGAAGAAAAGTGGTTGAAATTAGTGGCGTTTCCATTTGTTTGGTTCATTAAGGAAATGGCCATATGTAGTTTAACGTTGAGAACTCAGCCAGATAGATGAAACTGTCTATCGTTGATTGTGTCCTTAATTGAAGGGAGCAGGGTCGGAGAAGGGGTTGGTCTTAGAAGTCGAGGCCCCTCTCGTAATCTATTTCTTCTGCCAAGCACATATTAGATAACTGTAGCACGGGTGACGCTGAGATATGGGATGAGTGCCGACAGAAATTGGGACTTGGTTTGTGAAGCTCGAAGGTGGTACGCGGCTGTCAGTGGTAGAAGCAAGTAGTCCAACCGTAAATATCCTTCTTTTTTTACGTAAGTGAAGCGTGAGTTCAGCGTTTTTACTGCCTTTATTTATTTTCCATGATATAAAAATACCCATGCGTAAAAAATTTATGATGGTGGAATTGTTTGGCAGTACGCTTTGTTGTAGACAAGCATGGCACGCTCACTTACCCTCACAAAAGTTACAATGTAGTTAGTTTCATTCCTTCAATTTTCCAGCAAAGTGTTTTTCCGAGTGGTTAACAGTCTCCTAAGTAAGATGTAAACAGTAAAGCCTAGAGAGAACAGGTGGCAGAAGTAGCTGAAGCGAGCATGTTAAGGTTGCTAGTTGGGATGAACAATCTTCAGGTTGCAGCCCTCAAGCACTACTTCCGCTCAGATTTCGCTAAGAATTTGCGAAACGTGTTGACCGCATTCATCGACGACCGAGGAGCAATGAACCACTGCCGGCTTGGAAGCCCTAAAGGATAGCCAGTTCAAAGCCATTGAATAATCTCTGCAGTCAATGCTAAGTTGATAAACTTGACTATCCCCCAACCGCCGAATGCCATTCATAAAAACGATTGCTACTAGAAGAAACCATTTTCATTATACACTGAGAGGCGCTGGTTTGACATCGACCGAGATCACAGAAAATCAAACAGAAAATGCAGGTGAGTAGTTGTATTACCTATGGCCATGTAGCCCGGTCAGTTAAGATGATTTCCCCATTTCAGTTACTTCCCCTTAGTTTCAACCCACCTGCCCGAGACCATATTTCTTCACACACGCTGTTATACTTATATACATGTATGTACCTAACTAAGTTTCATTCACTTCTTTGTATCTGCCGGTTTTCCCAGTTCCACATGTAATATTCTTCGATTCAAATTGAAATACCTTTTCATCGCTTATGACTTCAGCAGTTAGATACTATTCAATCGCCTTCCACAAGTAAGTAGTGCAGTTCTTCTCTTCATATAACACCTACGCCCTTTTCACAAACCACGAGTTGAAGAAAAATGCGGAACACTGTGGCAAAGCTCAGAATTACGATAACCGAACCAGCATACACACATCATGAATTTATATGACACACCTCTCTCCGTTGATGTGGCAAATCGTTAACTTTTCAAGTGTTGGTAAGCTGGTGGCTAATTTAAACGGTCTGAGAAGGCAGCAACCCAAATTAAACGATAAGATCAATTGCAAAAGAGTTGCGGAAAGGATAAACCGAGTCCTTTTGGCTTTTTCCATGCTTCCAGCTGGTCCAATACACCCAATGGGGAGCGCGTAGCTTATTACAACGTTTTTCGTGAAAACCTTAACGTATCAATGGGCCCACCGGATTCTTTTCGAACCCTATCCCGGTTAGGTAAACGTTGGGTTTGCTGCCTGGGTAGTCACTTATGCCAGTTTCACATTGCTCCGCGGGGAAAGCCCGCATTAGTAAAAAATAATGACACTAAACTCTTTGGAAAAGCTGGAAAATTCTACTTGTGAATATCTTTTGCCTTCCCCTACATCAGAAGACGACTTCGGCAAGCATCCGGCAGCCACGCAGATTTCTTTCACATACAACCAGTTGATCGTATGTTCCGTGCCAATAAGCATAAACTATGTGTTTATCTCCCGAAATGCGACTTCCTTCTGCCTCAGATCTCGCCAACCCTTTACATCTGGTTTGGATCGCCGATGCTGGAAATCTTCGTTGGCCGCTCCGTTCAGTGAAAACGAGTTGGAATTCGGTAGTCTCTGTCCTCATGGGCTTTTCAAAAACGACGTCACCGGAATCTGTAATTGACGTCCTATCTATCATGTCCACGAACAGCCTTATATATATTACGCATCACCATAGATTCAAAACTGAGTCACATTTACATCGGAAAATAGTATCGTTCTACTCCATTTAGCCTGAGTCTTACCTCTTTAACCTCGAAAGTAAATTGTAGGTTATCTCCGTTGCCTTCCGAATTTCCTGTTTTTTATGATGAATGGGTGTGTTTACCCCAAAGCCTCGCCACTCTCTCGTTACCCAGTGGTACTCCTGTGAAAATGATAGCTAATGAATGCGCACCTACCTTCCATACACTAATTCACCACTCTTGCATGCTAGTCGTCATAGTGATTGCCGTAGCTAGGCATCCTGGGTAGATTTATAGCGCAGTTCTCATTCTAATTTTGGAACACCAACAACCATGCATTACATAATGATTATTTTGCTGAAGAAGTGCCTGATTTCCTCCGGCAATTCGTTTCATCATTTTTTCATTGCTTTCAGTTGTGCCACTCTTTGGTTACTTAGCTGATTATATCACCATTAGCCCAAAAACCCGTACCGTTGTCTTCGTCAAATGATATTTTGCTCCACCTCTGAGGATTCATCCCCCTACCCAGTCTCAGATTCTCTGGCTCTGTAGTTTTGTTTCTTTGTCATAATCGCGTAACCAACCTGGCAAAAGTGTCAGTAGTAGATACACAATCACCTTTCGCAATCCTATGGTCACATTCCCCAGATGTTAGCAAATGTAATCGCCGTGGTTATGCACCCAAAAAGAGTGCATCACTATACTATCAGTCCACCCATATCCTATATGCTTCCCCTGTACGATTTTTTATCTTCACTCTGGCACTTTCCCCCTCCCAATGGGATGCTTTGATCGTTTACTGTAAGACTGACTGCGGCCGTATTTCGCAAAAAAGTTGTGTCCTCATGCGAGTCGACTGCTTCACTTTATCCTGTTCACTACGCTCTATCTTTGTACATCGTTAAGTCCTTCATCCTTATCCATTTCATACTTAGCAGCATGATATTAGCTCTTTTTATCTCCATTTTGAAAAACTTTTTTATTCAAAAGTCTAGGAATTCAAAATATCCCGTTGTTGTGTTGCCTTTCCCAGCTGCTGCCAAAGCTTACCATGAGTTTTATGTATATATCTTACAGTGCCAAGCGGCTTAACTCTGTTCTGCCGACCTGGTTGTACACAAGCGATACTCGTCACTCAAGTCACACATGTTCCACATCACGTCCTCTTATGAGCTGCTGTTTGCATAGATTTACTGAGTTATCTTGGTTGGTCCTGAAAATCACAATTTCTGTAGGCGTTTTTAATAGCTAAGAAACATTCAAAGGTTTTTCCCTGACTTTAAACTCTGAGGCGGTGTGCTGGTTAGGGAAGTCCTCAGAAGTCATCTCTGAGCTGCTGCTTAGAGCAGGAACGAAAAGAAACTCCAGTCTTGATCAATACGCTTAGTAGGGTATTTGGTCCTCCAAAAACCTGCGGTGTACACCATCGTAATAAAGTAACTAAAACCATTTGTGGCATATTACATTACAACTATTCAGCCTCCAATATGAGTTGGAAAATGCGTCCGGAAAGTGCTGACGAAATCGTTTGCAGAAAGCTCCTTTGACCTTGCATCAGAGAGACTAGTACATAATTGTTGCCACCCGTATTGATGTCCCGTTGCCAAACTAGTGGCAAATCGACATCAAACTCACTTAAACGTATTTGCGAGCTGAGAGCTTAGGCAAGCCCCGGTAATAAGTGGGCATCTGTACTTGGGATTTCAATGACATGATTGCAGCTCCTCAGGAGCACCCGATTCCGGTACCAGGTCTCACACCAGCCATAGGCGATCTTTTTTCTCGAATCATTCGTCATGGTCACTAGTTGGCTTATAGTCAGGTAAAATCGTACTTCAAAGAGCTCTTCCACGTCCCGGACACAGGCTCATTTCAGAAGCCCTAGATGACACTTAGGCGACCTTCTTCAGTCATCCACAGAGGTACATAACTGGTCAGGGCAAACTATGGCCTGCCTCTAAGATGGATTAGAAGTTAAGGTTGGCCACAGTTCCTTCAATGGACTGTTTCTTTGCTGTCTGCTTGTTTACGTCCACCTGGCGCCGGCCCACAGGGGACCATCGGCGCCTTGGAAAAAGAGGGGCCAGAAACAAAGTGCATTGTGGCCCTCCGCCTCTGATCACCTGCCCTTCCAAGCTTCCATCTCCTGTCAGCTCTGCAGAGGACCAATATATCCAGCAGAATGAGCCAATTCCTATTGTTCAGCTCATTTAATTTGTTGAACTCGAATAGTGGCTGCAAACATCTTCCGTGCAACTGAAGCCTTACACAACATCTTGGAATTTATATCACGCTTCCTAGAACCAAATGAGGCAACCATAGGCAACAAGGTACACGATCTTTTATTTCTCTGTTGATTTATCTTACGTTTCAGGTGGTACTTTGAGCCTGTTTCTACGAAGTGATCTCCATAAGGGATGGTGCTCCTTTTCAGCCCCAACATACTATAACGATCGGTTTCTTTCACCGGTCAATTCTTCTCCAGAGGTCAAGTGGGAGAGATTTGCCTTCCCGCCTCGATCGTTGAACTGGGATGACTTCTTTCGGCCATGCCACCGTTGGCTTGCCCCTGATGTAATATTTTCTGGTTTATCCAGCCCACCGCCCCCAACTACCACCACTCACAGCATATCCCGGGAGCTCGTAGTTCAGTCCTGACCCTCAGGCAAAACCAATACTTGAAGCTGAAGAAAGGCATATCACAACAGTAGAGACTTGTTTATACATTGGCAGCCCCATCCAGTCCCTGCAACAGTCAGAAAATGGACCGATGACATGACTAAAGAACAGAAAATGTCTGGCCCGCAGAGCCGTGACACTTCATTGAAGTAGGCACTTCTACTGAAAAACAGGAATCGGCGGAGTTCTGTGGGCATCTCCGACTAGCCTTAACTAACAACGTGCACAACTCCTCATCTGTAGCAGTGGCCAAGCCACTTACTTGTTGCTTTGCTGATTCTATGTCTACGGGCTACCTCACTTTAGTCCCCAGTATGGCGTCGGTCACTAAGCACATACTGACTCATTCAGAATTCACTCTAACTGAATAAGCCGGCCAGTATACCCGTGTCCGACGGTCTCCACGCCGCGGCCATGATGGTGTTCCACCAACACTCCTTCGTCTAAAGGGGGCCGGCATTGCAGCCATACGGTCGCTAAAAATTCGATACCTGCCCGTCATTTCGTCACTACCACATTGGCCCTGCTCTCAAGGACCCCTAGCAACCTGGCCTCAAGCTCCTGAATTATTCGATTTTCACAGCTGTGACAACGCCAATATCACTCACGCGAAGCCGGCCAGTGCGGGGCGCGGTCAGATCCACCACTTTGACCGGGGCACATCGGGCGTGCAGGACGTCTGCAGGCCCAGCTAGGATGGTGGATCGCACTCCTTGTTGCCAAAAAAGATTTCCAGTTTGGATGTCCAGCGCAAGGTCAGTACCATCCACCAGCACCGACTGCTCAAAAAAGACACCACTTATATGCCGGAAATGCTGCAAATATGGAACTATCTCCCCCAGTTATCGCCTATTTCTCGTCGTACTCGTCTCCATTGTCTCCATCTTAACTTACCGCTTCTTACGCCCGGCAAAGTCTTTTTTCCCTAGCACATAATTATCGCGGGGTTAAAAGACCGTTTCCGTACTCAGTTTACCGCTCATGATCCTTTTTCCCGAGGATTAGTGCAAAATCACCCGCTTGTCCGTTCGCAAACTTAACAAATGCCCGAAATAAGACTCGTCCTTTTTATCACAGTTACTGGTAAATTTGCAAAACGTCACATTAAATGTTGCAATGCAGTTCCTTCCCACAAAGCCCAACCAGTATATTTCACTGAGGGATATCTTTCCCCAGAGCACCCCAACAGTCTGCGATATTGTGATGGTTTGCCCTCTCTACCAGTCCTTCTGTTCGCCCACATGGCTGTAGCATTGCAATATCCTCACCTCGCAAAGATTCATGCCCTTCCCACATATTCACCTCTGAGAGACATCTGTATCGCAGCGTTTTGATCTTTCGCCATCGCGTGATCCACTTTTTACAAAGAATACGAACAGACAGCATTTTACCCGTCAACTGCTTCACAGCCCAACTTCGCAAACGTATTCATCCGTTGTTTGGTGCTTTTCCATATCCGGCATTCTATCTTGGTAAATCCTCTCAGACAATCTTGACACTTGCATCTCTCTGGCCATCATGTTCGGCCCTTAGACAACAATAATCATTGCGTAAGTACTTATTTGTCATTTAAGTACTCATCTCCTCTGCAAACCTTGTATCTGCGACTATCATGGCTACTCATCACATATTGATCTGTCGCCCAGTTCCCACTTCCATTCTGGTGCATCACATTCCACCTTTCTGAAAGTAAGCGATCTGCTCAACGGTTACATGCTTACATCCGGCCACTTTTTTCACCCCCACCTAGGCAATCTCTCTCTACAAATGAGTCCTACACTGGGTATTTAACTGACTCAGCCAAAATTTGGTCGCTGAACCTTGCAGGGGTAATCTTCGAAAGATTCTGCTTGCTCTTTTTCTGTTAATTCATTTCTTTCATCGTCTGATTTCCAATCCAAAGCCGTGCCATACTCCGCGGAGCGCTATAGCTGGTTCACACCCCCCTCGGAAACTTCTTTTTCCCCAAGGTGAACAAAACTTTCGTCAATTTTGTTTGATTATTTCGTTGCACAGTTCCTCTTTTTGTAATGTTTCAGTAAGAGTCCACTACCTCCGATCAGCTTCTTCCTGACTTGGCCGGGTTGGCCACCCGACCTTGAGTTCAGATTTGCCGGGCGCCACCTTAAAGAGTAACTTAAACACATTCTTCTGTACAATATCGAGTGCAAGTACTTGAATCATCCTCCCGGAATTCGGACTCTACCTCCAATTGTATCTTTTGATCTTGCTTTACAGCATACCTCGGGGTTATCCGAAATAAACCATTATCATTATCATTATCATTAAGTTTGACAATCTATCCCTCAAGTTTGGCAAATTTTCTTTACAATGTGAGGCTGCGGCCATTACCAAAATTCATGAGACAGGACCAATGCAAGACCCCGCAAACTACCGCTCCATCAACCACACTCCAGTTGCTTCCAGATTATCGGGACTCCTCTTCAGATAGGGGATGTCCGATTTCTTACTGTCTCACAACATCATCCATAATGGGCAGGGCGGCTTCTTAAAGTCACTTTCATTCACTGCTTGCCAGTGAGACTACTTTAGCCCCATAACGGCAATAACAACAAATCTATTTTTGTACTACTATCTGGTGTGACCAAGGCGCTTGCTTGCTTCGTGCACTTCCTGTCACTAAAACCTGAGGACTGGCGGCTTCTCTGGTTCCCCGTCGTTGTGGCTAGCGTCATCTCTATCGAACCTAACAATGGGTTTCCTTTTATGGGTGTCTCAAAACCTGCTGTCGTTACCCGTGAGGTATAAAAAAGAATGTGCACAGCGCCCTGCATTTTCCCTCCCACATCGTTGGTAAATTTTCAGTTCTGCACAATGGTACCCCATTTCTTTTCGCCGGCAACATTGGGATTTTTCATCGGTTTCCCCGAGAAAACCTGGACTTTGCGCTGCCTAAAATATATAGCCATTCAAAGCGCCTCGAAGACCCGTGCAACTCCTGGAGTTTGATCCCCTCAAGATGAAACAGCTGTCGTAGAACCTTCAGATATGAGGTTCCTCCTGATTACCTACTGCTTGTCCCGCTGCCCATTGCACCGAGCACCACAGTACGGAACCTTGAAGGTTATTATTTGTGCACTTTCCGATTCCCGGAACATGTACCGGATGGAACCACCAAATCTATGCAGATAAAGGGGTTTCCTGTCCCTTTCACTGAAGTAACACAAAAATGAAGCTTCTCTTGCTTTTCTCAGACACAGCCCAAAGTAAAATACTATTATGTCGAAAGCTGACCGTTTTTCTACTGAGAAATTACAGCTTTTCATTTGAGAAGAACTTGTGACGTATTCATCGCTGACTTTTGATAAAGATCGTTGCCTCAGAATACCTCTCGACCCCATATAGCTAAAATTAAAGGGGCTCAACCAAGGTTTCTCACATAGATTTATCCGCCGTGATGCATTCTCATCTGGCTTTTCAATGGGGTTCTACCTACCCAAGACCTATCCTTTCTATCACAGGAACCTAAAACTTACTATCCCTTAGTCATGGCCGGCGGTTGGAAGCAAATTCTTCCTTCCAAACTACTCCAAGCTGTGAAGTAAACTTCCATTTGATGTGCGCTAATCATGGTCTGTAGTTCGGCCTTTCACAACCCCAAAATTGTGCCTCACTGTTAGTAGCCTGCTAGTATTGACTTTTTTCTGCTTCGCAGAAGATGGAGTCATTGAAGAAGGCATCAGATTTCACGACAGTGATTCTGACGTAAAACGTTCGTGGAAGAACCATTAGAACGTAGCTGCATATCTGGGAAAATTTGGGAATTACTTCGGATTTGGCCTTAGTCCTACTGTTTTCCTTTTTCTCAACTTGTGTTTTTTGAGATGTAAATGCTAATATTCTTCCTAGTCCTGCGGACACGTTTAGTTCATTTAAGATTCTTTAGGCCACTGTCATTGCACCACATTGCCCACCATGGTCAGCAACACACAACTGCTCCAGCGAATTTCTTTACTTTCTGTTATGGACTCTCCATAGTACTGCTAACCAGTGGTCATTCTCAAATTGCAACTAGAGATGATGTTGTCGGCACTGATCCATGCTCTGTATGGGCCCGTTGGAATCTAGGTTGGTGGTATCGAGCCATCCAAGTTTTACTCAAAACCACTTCACACTTCCGTAAACGTCCTGCATCATTTTTCTTCCTCCACTTATCTGACTGGTACCAAAAGTGCCAATTCCGTTCGCAAATAATTCAACTGTTAGACAGATATTTACTTTTGTGGGTGTCGGGGATCGTCTAAAACTGCCTTTACCAGATGCAAGTTGTCAGGCATGCGTCCCGTCTGTCTTTTTGCTTTTTCCAATCTTTCACCATCGAAGCTGAAATCGGCAACACCTCCGGAAGCAAAGGCAATAAGATGATGGCCACTTCAGAAAATGGGAAAATGTCAACCCCTAGCAGTTTTCAGCATCAAGCTCTTATGATTGAAACATGGTGGGCGGGGGAGCTGTGGAACGTTCCTAAATGGGCTGAACCACTCTTCTGTAAACCATCGTGAGGCGTGAACATTTCATTCTGGGAATAAATCCTCCTCGAAGCTGGATATGAAGGAAAGGGACACCTCTAACCTGCAGCATAGACCTGACCCTGCATATGGGGAAACCCGCAACATTACCTAACTTCTTCTTCAAATAAATCACTTGTTCTTCTGTCTGCCTCAGGGAAGGGTGATGGCATACCGGACTTTCCACCCACGCAATCCGGGGATACAAGCCCGCTATAAGCGCCTTCTGACCTGCAAGCTGAGGTTGCCTGCAAAGACAGATGCATCCATACCGTCAAAATGTTTCTGAGTACCCTGGATCAACATCAACTGGAACGAAAAACAGTATTTCAGAATATATATACGTATATACTTACGTATAAAATCAAAACCATGAGCCCTCATCCCACGTTTCCTCCTCTGGGTTATCTGTTTCAGTTTACCTTACTAAATTCATTCTTCACCACTCTCAGAACTACTTCGTATTGCCCAAAACCTCGTTTTACTTCCAACCATTTAACGGTCATCCCTAAACTGATCAACTTTTTGTTAGAAACCCTCCCAAAACCGCGATTACCGCTTGACCAAATAGAATGGCCTAGCAACTCGTACAAAAGTGCCTTTCCATTCCATGAGTACGCCGCAGGTGGCGGTACTAGTTATTCGAGTGGGGAAAGAATCTCCAAATCATAAGCATCATCCTCATGCTTTGGAAGGCTAGGCCTCTAGTAGAAAACTGACTCAAGGATCATGGATTATTCCCCAGTATGAAAAAACTCGTGCTAGTAGACATATTTAAATACGTTTACTATGACCTTCTGCTGGAACTTTGTCCAGACTGCCACCTTATCGAGGTCTGTTTTAGCCCCTTTGGAAACTGTTGTACTCGCAACAGCGCCTGGCTAAACTCCTGGGTGTCACAGTGCTAGAAAACGGGAAAAACGAGCCATCTTAGGCAGCTGAAAAACAAATCGAATGCAAAATTATGGCTGGGTGACGGGGCTTCAGGAAGTTATTGTACGGGATCAATCTTTCTTTCATTGGAAAAAGACGAAACAGAAATAGATCTACAAACATCCTAATCCACATGTGTCATATCGTCTAACCTATTTAAGTCAACTTGTCGCCTGGGTCCTCTGCAAATAATATTTGTTACCTCCTCTCGCCCTCAGGTTCCACTATCCTCGGTACACCCCCAAGGCTTTAATGCGATCCATCGATAGGTCTTGCCTCGACCCTGCTGAACCGGCAATCCGTTACTGGACCTAGTGGTACAAGTGCAGCTAGCCTCTACTAGCGTTCACTCACCATATCTAGGAATTGAACTGTAGCCGACCGCTAACCAAATAGCTTCGTACCTCGTCACTGACCCCTGACCCCGTGGGTTGGTATGGGTCTCTGGTGCACCTTATCCTCCTCGCCCTCACAGAGGTTACCGTCGCCGTTCGGTTACCTCTCCAATTCCATCTTGTGTTCTCCCATTTCGGCTCCTGCATTTATTCTTTTTATTATTCTCAAGCTAGATCCCAGCTGAAACCACCTCCAGATTGCTACCGTTTCATTCTTTCGCTATTCCGGATCACTGCACCGCCTGGCTCTAACTTATAATGAGGATGCCTATCTCACTGATTTCCTTTTCTACCCGTACACAACATACCCTATAGTTGATCACTGCGAAAACAGAGCCGTTATCCGGTTTCACCTGTTTTGCTTTTCGCTGGGGACTGCTGTGAACTTCTTGCAGAGGGACCGTTTTGATACCGGGGCCGCGCAGCACAAAGCCGAACACCATAACTATAAGCCAACACCAAGCTGCACCCGCCAACATAGCCTAGCTGTTTGACAGGATGTTGCCTACAATGACCCCCAGTGTGGTTTCTCTCCTAGCTGTCTAGCGGATCATCAATACTCTAGCCTCACCACAAGTCAGCTCCCTTAGGGTCGGCAGCAGACTGAACCATTCACTTCTGACTGTTCCCCTCAGTTTCGCCCCTCAGAGTGGGTCGTGGTTTGGCTACGTTCTCAGTGATTACCAGTCCCTCCAGACGAGACAAGAAAAACTAAAACGAATCCTTCGGGAGTCTTTCTGACTAGCTAGAACAATGTATTCACGCATCACATTCCACTATATTCTTCATGTATCTCCTCTGTGGTGACTAGGTTTCCATTTCCTCTGCCTCCACCTCTAATTAGCAAAGTATCTTGATTAATTTCTTTGGCATTTTTCTCCCTTCACACTCTTGATTCCATAATTCTAATTTTCTCCTAAACATTCCTGAAATTCGCCAATATTTCAGCTATTTGACTCATGCAAATCTTCACACAAGTTGTATCTTTTTTCCTTCCGCCGAATATAATTGCCTCGCACTGGTTTTCTCCAAACGCTTCTGTCGCACTTGATCCGCGGTACTCACCGCCTTTGACTATCTTCGGCTTTCTTTGATTTTTTGAACCACCTGCGCAACTGTCCCATTTCCGGATTTTCGGCTTTTCGTCCACCGTTACGGCTTATGCAGTGGAAAACGCGGATCAAGGCGAATAGGCGGGATAGCGATCGATCTAACATGAAGCCCAGACGGACTCGGAGCTAGCGCTTGATAGACGGATACCGCCGAATGTCTATCGTTATTTTATGTCATCCTTGAGTAATGCTAGTTTCGGCACTCCGTAAATGATGCTGTGTCCAGTGACCATGTACCAGGGCATGCTACTCGACCCATTCGGGAAACATCACTGTTAACATCACCCTTACTGGCCGTTATTACTATTTTTGCCCAGTGGAACATTCTTTTATACACCTTCTTATGCACACGCCTGCTCCAGCACCTATAGGTCTCTGGTTCTACCATAACCTGCATAACATGGCTGTTCACTGCAGCAAGCCCCGACCCTTCTGTAATAAACTTCCACCATTATCGCTATAATCATTTGATTCCGTTATATCCAAGACCTGATAACTAATTATCATATACAAAGCCCTGGATGTAGTGTATTTTCTCTAACTGAGATTCTGTTTTCGACCATTAGGTAACCCATTTTTCACTTACTTTCTTTTGGTCCGCTATAGTTTGCCTTCGGGATATGCTCCAGGCGTCACACTGGGTATTTAAGAAACGCAAATGGTACTCATCTGACAGCAAAACTCTCTTTTCACAAGTACAGTGGATATTACAGGAGAGTTAACTGACGGCCTTGACCAGACTAGATTAGTGAAAAGGTTTGCAAACGTAACCTCGAAACCACCAACTAAGCGGTTGATAGCGAAAAATGCGTATCCCGTGTATCAGAACCAGCTGCGGGTTAATTATCTGGTCTGTCATGCTGAATGAGCTTGAGGGCAGAGAAGCTTGTGACAAAAGAAGTCATGTTAAAATTATATTGTTCTATCATCGGCAGTTGCATTTTGTTGTTTGCTTTTGCACACATCAACGGTAGACAGCCTTCATATTACCAGTAAGAACGGTGAAACAAACATTGTACTTTAAGAAATATGGTATTTAAAATTTTTCAAGTTGTAAGTCCTTATTTCATGGATAAGACGGAGCAACTTCTTACTAAACGAAAACCAAGCTTATTGGTCTACACAATCAGTCAGGAATGCACCCCTTTGTAAGAGCCTCAAGATATAATAAACAGCCGGTCAAGTTAATTAAATAGACCGGCACATTCTACTCTACTTACGCTTGTTGTGTCTAAAACGGATGAGAGACCGTGTGACTTTTAAATTGCAAATAGTAGAACAAGCTTCCCAATATTATTGACCAAGTCCAGTCCAGTACATACAATGAGCACTCGTGAGTGAATATCCAGCTGCTACAAAATCCCTGCCTTGCAAAAATAAATAAAAGGAAACAGAAAAACATGCCAAAAAAGCAAATTAACAAAGTCCACTGCGATAGATTATGGGTTGACGTGAAAACTAGCGGGGTAACAAACTACTGAAACTCTGGAGCTCCAGTCTGATCAGCCAAATGCTTTCTTTGGGGTTGAGTAAAGGACGTAGATATTCAGACGATAAGACAAACATGAAGGAGAGCATGTTGTTATCCAAGGTCTTGCGAGAAAAAGTCAACAATGCCTTGTGGCTGTGGGTTACTAATAAGTAAATAAACATGTCTCAGGTGACGCCTCTAAGCCTTGGCAAATATGCAAGGGACCTGGCTTTAAATTTATTATTGTTCGCAGGCTTTCTAGGGAATAAGACAAGGAAGACAGAGGAAGGGTTTTGTCTTTAAAACTGAGTTCATAGGGATTTTGTGATAGTCTTTCCAATGACTTGGTGGTTGAATTGGAAAGCTCGCTCTTTCCTACTACACTTTTATTCATTTAAGGGAATGATTGCCGGTCAGCCCGGATGTTTTCATACAGTGGCATACTCTGAAGCAGGTGTTAAGGTTTCCGGTCAAATGTTCGCAGAACAGCCAAAGGTCAGATTGTAGGAGTGCGCTCAGGTTAGAGTTATCAACGGTACTCTTGAGTTGTATGAGGTTTTCCGGGTAAAATAGTCTACTGCATGTCTCGCTGTCGCGGATTTGAGTGAAAAGCTTGTCTACTCTTTGAGTAGACTTCTGAAAGAATCTCTAAAGTCAGGTGTTTAGGTCAATCAAGAAGGGAGCGGCAAACTACATGAAAACACCTGGATTATTACCAAGACTAAGATCCATCTTGGAATCAAATCCGGTGGTGGTGGCAACAATATTGATCTGGCCAAGGGATGTGCGGCGGTATTCAACCACGCTTATTTTTTCCACACATTACTGTCTGTTTGAGCTCTTGCGGCCGAGCTCGATGGCCTTTTGATCGTTGCGCATGGCACCTGCATTCACTGTCTGGCTATACACTCTAATCACTTCCTCTTTAGCCGCTCATCTATACTTCATGGGTAGTGAGAATCTAGGCCCCGGCTATCGTGTCTGCTTGACCCGGAGCATCTGGGTGACGGGCTGATGGTCCACGCGTAACAGGAAGGAATGACGAACACCGAGACTTAAGAAACAGCATGGTGAGGTTCAACCTGCCTCACATACGTGAGAAATCTCACAGTTAACATGGTAAAATCGCCACAGAAAACACGTGAGGACAAGTCTGCAAAGTTCAGTAGGTCTACGGAGAGGATGTCGAAGATATTTTCGGGCCAGAAGGGGGGAACCTTCGGAAACATGCTAGTGCTAACGATAATTATAGACGTGTAATGACTTGATGTTTGTGTATCACTCTAGTACAGAACCACTGATATGAAATTTGGGATACGCAAAATTGCCCTTAGTCCGATTGCGTCACAGTTTCCCCATGAAAAAATGTCGCCTCAGTAACGTTTACTGTACAGGGCCGGGAGGTCAGTATCGGGGGAATCAAAATCTTCCGGCATGAAAATTTCGCCATCTATACTAGTGTGAAGAAAAGTCTTGTGATGGACAAAGTTGGTCATTTTTGTCAATTTTCCAGGCAGAGATCTAACGAGGGAGCTTGTAATAACCAGCCAGCTGACAAGTTTGCTTTCTAAGCTCAACTTTCCAACCCGCTCCATAAACATGAAAAAACATGCCAAATTTCCTGAAAAGTCTCTCTGTTTTATTTCCTGCCGGATTTTCAAAGCCATTTTTCAGCATATATTTCCAGTGTTTTGGAGATCTGCTGAAATCATAAGGTTATGATACTACAATAAGCTAGCCTTCAATGAAGCAGCGTTTTTATGACAAACGAAAGTCGCCATGAGATTGGCACAGGTAAAATATTGATGCGACGAAATACCATGGAGATGCACCAGACAGCACTGCCAAGTTTAAAGGCCCCACCCCTTGTTCAAATGTCTCTTCCCTCAAAGCAATATAACAGCGCTCCGGAAATACTCGAAAGCTTACAGGACGCTGTTTAAACCACTAGCAATATTCTGATCGAATAACTGGTATAAGGAGCTTATTTCGACATGCCCGGCTTATGCTCCGGGATCAAAAACTGGGCGAACTTATCAGAGCTGTATTATTCGCGCCGCCCGCTAGAAAATGGATATATCTCTGTCTGTCTTGTCCCATCTCTGGCTGTGTAACTCAGGAGGGTAATTACACGAATTGCTTGATGCAACTATACTACTTTCTACACTCTTGCGGTAAAACCGCTTCAAAACTGCTCAGGAACTGATCAATTTTCGGCCGGTTGTACGGCGGTTTCAGTACGGTTCAGAAGCTGTTTTCGGTCGGTTTAGAGCCGATCCTGTGGAATTCCGAACACATTAAATTATCTTCTTCAATTCACCCAAAAGATTTTTCATTTAATCCGTTGTTCCGTTACCAAGGTGAAATCACTTCAGCCATCACTTTTGTACCCACCTTTCACTGCAAGTAAAAAACCCTCGTACAAAGGAGTAAGAAATGTATTAAGACAAAAAGGTTACCCAGAAAAATATGTGCATTGACGCGAGATTCGTGCGGGATCGCCGCAATCTCTGAATTCATTGGATAAAAAGTGCGAAGTGAAAAGTGACGTAGATTTCTGTGCACTTGCAAGGGGAACGAAATTATCTGCGATAAAGAAACTGATCCTGATAGATTTGACTCTAACAAACATGAAGAATGTTCGACGGCAAAACTACTTTACCTGAAGCGGAAAGTATACAGGCAAGTGTGCCCAGGATATCTAATTGCTTGAACTAAAGGCACAGCTAAGCATGTATGTTGAAGGCGGATCAAATATGCCGGCAGTGAGCCTATGTTTCATACCGTAACGGGTACAAGATACTAACGAAATGTTTCGATGTGGCGGTGGCAGTGCAATGAAAAATAAACCTCATTTTCGCCCGGCTATCCCCCGGTCTTTGGCACTTGAGGACAACGGCCGAACACGCTTTGAATTCTCATAGTCAGGCGAAACTTTCGAGTTGATTTGCATGCTCCGTGTCCATAGTGAGGAACGTGTTCACGGATGCCGGTTAACCTTGGACGGAGCTAATACTATATAATTGTGATACTGACTTTTGGGCTGCGCTGCCGGTCCAAGGCAATTCACTGCCAAGTTATAAGAAAACACTGCTGTAAAATTTCTTGTAATTGGGTAAGCAGGGTATTCTACCTTCAGTCCAGACAGGATGTTACCATAGAATGCCCTTAGGAATAAGGTACAGTACAGGATGTCTGTTTGTTCACCGATTTTAAATCCTCCGGCTGCATCAGTTCACCACTTTCGTACACTTGACAACCATCATTTTACACCACATAACTTGCTGATGGCTTCAACGAGATTTGGAAAACTTTAAAGGTGATGTGGTGCAGTCAACGGATCATTCGAATCACATGACTCAGAGCCAAACGACTGTTGAGATAGGCTTCCAGCAGTGACCGCCATATGGCAGATACTGACCTATTTAACCGAATTTTCCATGAAAATTTAGCTCGACCTATGAATATATTTCCACAAAATTTCTGTGTGCATGACGGTTGCTCCATTTTTACCGAAAATTTACGATTTCTTTGGTCAAGTCACTACTAAGCAAACTGGCCGAAAACCGATAGTACGAGAGGGTAGTTGGCCACAAGATTAAGTAAAGAAGGTAATAATTAAAAAACGAACGTCTACGCACGAATATATTCACAAGCTTCTGGAGATAATTGAAATGAGAATTTGTCGTGAACTTTTGCTCTTTACCTAGGTGGTGCTTTCAATGAATTCGATGGATACCTTTTTCACTCTGGGGAAGATTTCCCCGCTACTTGATTTACCGGTAACTGGATTCCAGTGACAAGGTCAAACGTATTGTATCACGGTCAAGTAAACTATGTCGGATGGTGCTGCAACATTTTCCAGCTGGATACATTTTGGGGTAAATTTGTTGTTACGAATCTCTTTTCCGACCATTCCACGGTTTATCAAACGCCAGGTATGCTAGTGTAGAAGCGAACTATTGCCGCCTCAAGGGGCACCGTGATTTGGATTCTTCGGCGGAGTCGGCAAGTGCCGTTCGTTGTCAGACTTTTGGTACTCTACCCTATGTTCAGCGAGTCGGAAGAGAGTCTGGGAACATTCTTTAGGTAAATTGAAGAAAGAGATTTTAGTCACAGCTCTCCCAGAGTAATGGGTATACAATCATCTTATTCACTCGATACTCTGTCTTCTACCTCTGGAAGGTGTATTTTTGAGACTTTTTCTCTGATTGCTGCTCCAACCCAAATCAAAGCAGAGAGTAAGATCCGCAGCAGAAGGTTCAAACTTGAAAGCTTTTGTAATTCAACTTTGGTTTCCCGCCTGGAGGTACTGAATAAATTTATTTTGAGGGGATCTTACTATCGCCATTGCGATCACAAAATAGAAGACTACCAAAGCGCGCTGTAGAGGGTTTCACTCCGACTCTCACACCGATGCAAAACGGAATACCCACCTTTCGGTTTGTTTGACGTTTACTACTGAAAGGCTCCTTTAAACTATTTATACCTTGAGATCTTTCAATTATGAGAGAATGTCTTTTCCAATTATTTTGTGGCCAGTAGTACCAAAATATTCTGGAGCAAAAGTCTACTCCTACCGAACTCTTTAAACGAGGAGCCTTCCGGCATGAGACTGACAGTATTGCCCTTGACCCCTCTTAGTAATTTATTTACATTTTCGCAAGTAGGTAAGTTTTAGCCTTTTTCGCTCAGAACATTTTATCTCACAGCCAAAGTCACAAACATTCAGCTTTCCAGTATGGCGCAAAAGCCGGAGCACTTACGGTGGTGGCCAAATAGTTTGAGGTTTTGACCCTGTCAAGATACCTACGTGGGTGTGCACGTCACCATCACTTCCTTTGGTTCCGTTACGGAATTGTCATTTGCCCCGTGGAGTAACACCCCGAGCTACCATTGAACCTCTAAACAGTAAAGCTTCTTATATCATTCTAACGGTCTACTGCATTAGACAGCACTTAGAATGGACTGCCGTTCCCAGACTGACTTCAGCTTTTACTCTATTATTAGCAACCCTACCTGTGGGCCATTAATTATTCTATCACAGACTGATTTGGCAACCTCAAGGCGGCTATCCATTCATTTTTCCGGCAAACTTCGATCAGAAAACAACTGCCTCATATGGAAAGGTCAAGGAAAGGGATACGCGAAAAATTTTTCTACTAGGAAACAGGCGGACCTGTTGCTCATCCTGCTAGAGGGAGGAGCTTTCGGCCGCGTTTTGGACGACAGAGCCGTGAAAGCGTAATTCTGGGGGTGATTTGCGGGGGTCTTTGTGAGGTATTTGATTCCCCGGGCTCACTGTTGGCAGACAACAGGGGTTCCATGGAAGGGGACAACTATCAGGCAAAACAATAATGGGATCCGCGGAGGCACTGATCTGGTTACAGGAAGGGCTTCTTCATTCCTGCGGGCTATCGGGCTGAACGGCGTCATCTACCAGCAACTGGGGGAGCGCACAACCTCATCCAGTGTTGGAGAGAGGTTCGTACTTCAAACACTACCGACACCGGGGGATGCCGTGAGAGGCAGTAAAACTGGGGCTCTGTGTGTACTTAGTGGGCGGGAAATTTTCAACACAGTTTAGCCTGTGACTCCAAAATGCCAAAAAAGACTTTACCACAAATTCGGCCGTTGTAACGCCTCTACGAACTAGCACCGCCCTCCGCGAAGTTTTGGGGAAGATACAAGCCTCAGGAATGATGGTTTCCCGTAGATTCGAGGGTAGCTGACAAAAGCAATTTCCGGAGGGCAAAGCAGCCCTGCTAAAGATGATCACATTTTAACTTTGGTTGACGTTGCGGCTGAAGAACCTCATCCTATGGTTCTCATAACACTGAACAACTGACGAGTTCATGGTTTGGTTGAACCCGGTGACACTCGCAGCCTAGTCAGTAAAAAACGCCCAGAGACTTTGCAAGGAAACGAGGTGAAATACCAAGGTTTCATGGGTGAACTATGCAGCATAAATGGGGGGTCCCCAGTAGCACTCAATACAGTGACCTCTTATGTAGAGTAGTCCGAGGATTGATTCTCGACGTTGTTGAAGGCACGGACCCCAAGAAACCTTTTAGTGCGTAATGGATCTACACCAAGGCGTCATACCTACTGCTGGGTGTTACATTCAGTTCTCAGGCGGATTTAACTGCCAAAATCCACCGGTGTCACTTGTCACACCTGAAAAAGACTAGGAAGCTGTCTACATCTTACTGGAATAATCGGATGACTCCGGATGGGTAAGTAAAATAGCGGTGACTTTGAAAGGCGAGAATTATGATGTTTTCGTTTGGGTCGAACCGGAGTGGTCAGACGTACTAGTGACACTGGTGAGGCACGCCATATTATTGTGTGATCCTTAAGGCTTCACCCACTGGAGAGGCCTCGGCGAAAAACAATTTAAAAGATGCTGGATTATAATGTAATTCAGACCCTTCGTTCTCCGTGGGCTATAGTGATAATGCAAGTGAAGAAAAAAGACGGGTTACCGAGTTCGTGCTTGGATTACCAAAAGTTGAACCCGGTGACAAGGAAAGACTCCTTTCCATTGCCCCGCAATGCTGAGCCGTGGGAGACCCTAGGGGGTTTGATATGGTTTAATACACTATGCCCAGCCTCTGGTTGCTAGTAAAGAGGAGTTGAGGGGCCAGTCGACGAAAGACGGTATTTGCTTTGCCCGAAGGGTTATGAGAAACTTGAGCAACTCTTTTCAGACCAGCGAAAGCGCTTGTACTTCAATTTTGGGTAATGCTTAGCCAACTCACATGAATCCCACACCAAAGCAAGTTTGATTCAAAAATGCTACAATACTGAATTATGGAGCGAAAAACACAAATGCATACAAACCTCAAATATACAGTCACAAAGATTTCAGAGTGCGAAAAAACGGACGCATGAGCAACTTAGACCCGAAAGATTTATAATTAGATCAGGCCTTGGACCTAGATAAATATAGATTAGAGCATGAACTTAGCCGTGGCAAAAGCCCACGAATAATGCTGGTTATCGAGTAAACTTAAGAATCCAAAATATTACCGCTTTCTCGGGGTTTTCTGCAAGTGGCAGCTGTACGACGCCTTTGAACAATACGTAGCCAAACTTAAAAGAGATCCCGAAATCGGAATGCGATTATCCGTGAAGTTTACGATACGACACGAAATAGATACGAACCTCAACTATACCGTCACAAGGATGCAGAAAACGACAACCAAATTTCGGCGTGCACGAAAGCAGCACTTGCGTCACTCAGGTCCAGGATAAGGATATGACAGAGCAGCGCGCTGGGCGCGAACAAAGAAGCGTTGGTTCATGGAAATATACGGTGCGTAAAACAAGTCGGTAGTGTAGAGAGGTGAGTGACGTTAAGAAGACATGCAGTTGCGGTGATTTTGGGGGATGTAACACAACCGATCTTTATCCAGCCCACCAAAATCCTCCCGAAACTTGGCAGAGTCAAAGGTTTGGCATAGGGGTACTGATTCTTCCTACCCACCTAGACCCTGTTGTCAGTGCGCGTACCTAGTACCTTGCTGGTAACATTATCCTCACGATCGCGCTTGATCCGGTGGCCACACGGATGCGATGTTACTCTGCTTCGCCTATAAATACGGCTGATCGTCGGAAGGCTTGAAGGAGGAACATAGGTGCTCCCCTCGGGAGAGCCGTCATGCCTCGGCTGCGTGTGTTTGTGTGAGTGTGTATGTGTGGGTGGGTGGGTGTGGGTGTCGTGGGTGAGGTCGCATTCCGGTATATGTGCAAATAGTAACTACTTCCACCTGCAGGCGGCACCTTCCACAAAGCCAGTGACAAAAGCGGAACAACCGACCCTGGGGAGTGTTTTGATGGAGATCTTGAAGTATGGACGTGAACTACGTAAATGTGTATCTGTCAGGGTGCATGATAGTCCAGTACGTCAGTGTGTCGTAAATGCCCCACATATAGGAGGTTCCTTCAACAATTTCAAAGACGATTGAGGAATAGTCTACTCGGTTTCCTTGTTATCGGCTTCTTCGTCTTCACTATCGAGGAGGCTGATACTGCGTGCGTCGCGGACTACCGTTCCGTGGGCGGTCATCACCTTGACAGTTCTTATCATTTCGTCAGGGCTTTCGATGGGTTCAATCACAACGCCCAAAGGCCAGGTGCTGAAATGCGCACGCTCCTCTGCGAACATCACCACATTCCTAGCCTCGAATGGCCCTGCTTTGATCAGCCACTTCTGTCGAGCTTGCAGAGCAGTTAGGTACTCCCGCAGCCATCGCCTCAAAAAACTTGGCAAGATAGTTTGCCTGCTTCCACCCATTGCGGTAGCTCCTACGAAGGTTTATTGGTCCTTGGAAACCCTCGTTTGACCTTGATGTCAATAAGTCGTTCCGGGTGAGCGCAAGATTGATGGGGTCACCGTTGGTTACTAGGACCAGCGGGCGGTTGTTCTGAGTTCTCTCGACCTCAGTCATGACGGTGCGCGGCGTCTCGTCGTCGGGCGGATGTCGCCTAATGGTCGACGGCAATATTCGCCTGGTGGACCGGATCAGGCGTCCTCATACGCCGCCGCGATGGCTGGCCTGCGGAGGGCTGAAATGCGATCGTATGCCATAGGCCACGGTTCGATTCTGCAGTTCGTCCCTGTTCATGTTTTGTGCCAAAGCTGCAGCTCCCGGTGAGCGCCCACGAAGTTCGACCCACTGTCGGAGTATGTGTCTGCTTGTATACCTCTTCGGTTGATAAAGCGCTGCAAGGCCCGGAGGGAAAAGTCGGTTGTCATCGAATGCACGACTTCTAAGTGCGCCGCGAGTGACGTCATGCACGTCACGATACACCAGCGTCGTTTTTCCAGCCCCTTATCACACTTGATCCACGAGAGCCCGAAATGGTTCGACCCGGTGTCGCTGAATGGCCACCAACCCGGAGTCACTCTGCATTCTGGCAGAGGGGCCATGTGCTGTCTGCCCGCTGCTGCATTGCATCTCTCACAATGTACACAACGTCAGATTACGCGTTTTACGGTCGCTCTTCCTGTCAGAAACCAAAGGCGCTTTCGGATGATGTTTATCACGTGACTTTCCCCGGCGTGTCCCTCCACGGTCTGGGCGTGTTGGATTATAAGCCTTATCACAGGTTGTCGAGCGGGCAGCAACATGGAGTATCTCGTGTCAAAGCTCAGGTGAGAGTTGGTCAGTCTACCATCTACCCGTATTGGTCCAATAATCAGTTTGGTGTTTAAATGCTTCAAATCGCCTCTTGGGGAAGATATCCTTTTGTCGATCGGCTTCGCCTCTTCCGCTCTCTCGAGTTCTCGGGTGAAATCCTCCAGCTGTACCATCTTGGATAAGTCGTGTTCTGCGGCTCGCAGTTCATCGGGACTGATTGGACCCACTCATACCTGGCCGAAGGGGCGGGGCCCTTTCAGGAATAGCAAATGTCTTTTGAACCTGGCCAACCAAACTAATGAAAGAAGCGTCTTCATCCGGGAGGAAAACCTGACCAATCGCGACAAAATGGATGTCGCCCCGACGACTGTGGCCGTCATCACTACATCTTTGATCTCCAGTTCCAATTCCAGAAGGGATTTTAGTTCGTAAACGGGCCAGTCCTGTTTAGGCATTTGCAGGAACTTCGTTCCTCTCTTCCACGTGTCCAGTTGCCGGAAGTTTGCCGCACCTCAGGAGCACAGATCGGCTGGGTTACCGCCAGACCTGACTTGTTTCCACTGGTTCACGGCCGTTTCGTCGTGGATGATCGTGAGTCGGTTAGCCACGAAAGTGCTAAAACGGCTCCTGACGTTGTTAATGTTGAACAGTACTACCGTCGAGTCCGTCCGAAAACTAGCCGACCAAATGTAGGAGTCGGAGCACCTCTTCACCGCTTGTACCGCCATGGCTGCCAACACGGCTGCGCTGAGTTCAAGGCGTGGAATCAAAACCGACTTCATTAAGGCAACGCGGGCTTTGGCAAACAGGATCCTCTTAGTATGTTGTCCATCTCCCGTACATCATCGTCCGTATACCATGGATCCGTAACCAACCCCGGAGGCGTCAGAAAAGGCGCGTACCTCTCCCGTCCGTGTTGGACGACCAGGGGGCAAGCACCGTGAGATCCTTATGTCCCTAAGTTTCTTTAAGATGTTAACACTTTCTTCTCAGTCCAGTTGGCCTTCTCGGTCCAGTGGCTGGTCCCAATCGGCTTTCTTACGGCAGAGCCACCGCAGCAGGATCTTTCCGAGTGACAGCCAGGGAAGGACGGAACCGTGCGGATCAAACAAGCTGGAGACAGCAGATAGTATGCCACGACGGGTCGCTGGCAGCTCGGGAGTGCTTAGCTCCAAAACAAATTTGTCCGTCTCCGCGTTCCATTGTGTCCCTAGAGTGCGTTCGATAGGGAGTAGAGAACCGTCCAAATCTCCAATTCTTTCGGCCCTCTCGTGGTACGGAATGACTTCGAGCACTTCTGGGGCGTTCGACATCCGTTTCGTTAGATGAAATCCGCCCTTTTCTAGCAATATTGTTAGGCATCTGAATGCGCCAGGACCGAGTCGACATCATCAAATAACCCAAGGTAGTCGTTGAAGTCGAATTCCCGGCTGATGCCACCCACTACCTTCAGGTGGATCAAAGCCCAATGCTTGTTCGCTGATTCTCGAAGGGCGTAGTTCGCACAAAACGGTGATGATATCGCTCGGCAGGGGTGGGTGGTCACCCTATAATTTATCACTGCTTTGCTCCGATTGTTCTTTTTCCGCCACAGGAAATGCGACGCATCTCGTTCTCCTGCCGGTATTTTCACCTGGCGGAACATTTCCCTGATATTGGCCGACAAGGTCACCCTACTTACTCTGAAATGGCACAAAACTTCAATCAATAGCGTGGTCCAGTCAAGCTTTTGTAGCAGGCGATCGCCTAACGACTTGTCCTGGAACTTCGCCGCACAGTCGAAAACCACCAGCAGATTTTCGGGTTTCTTGTGGTTGATAACCGGGTGGTGAGGTAGATACCAAATCCTCTCCCGGCTGTCGGTGGTAGCAGGCACCCTTCTCATCGTAGCCGAGGGCTTCTTTTCGCCTCAATAATTCTGCATATTGTTTCCACTGATCCTGGTCTGAAACTAAGAGTTCTTTCAGTCGCAGCAGCTTTTGCAGAACATGGTTTCTGTTTTCAACCCAAGGGTCAGCTGGTGTGCGCCATAGGGGAGAAACCTCGAACTGATTTTTAAGGCCTTTAGTTCCTTGGTGCACTGCTTGCAGAGAAAAGTGGTCTTCTTGAGACAGCAAAAGTCTCCAGTCTCCAATTTCGTAAAACTCCTTTTCATACAGCCGCTGCAGGTGATACTTTAAGCGGTCCGTTTCGGCTGATACGTAATTCACGAAACTAGTTACCCCTACTGGACCGTATAACATCCATCCCAGTGCTGTGCATACGGCACAAAATGCCCGGCCGTTGCCTACTCTCTGGTCAAGCACCAATGTGCTTCTGGCATGTAGCAGCCGATGAGTAGGTCCGCTTCGTTGTCTTCCCAGTTTTCAGCCGTTACATCCAGCAGGTGGAGCCACCTAGTCAAAATTGCGTTCACCGACCTTCGTGCTTGCTTGAGGATATAGGTTAATGTAAATGCCTCCGTTGATTCGATTTGCTCTTTAGTGTCTAAGGAAATGAGCCGTAACCTCAACCGGCCGGCAGCCATTGCTTGTGTTCCGCCCACCGTGCTCACTGCTAACGACGTCGTACTTCTAGCTAGCCCGTGTTTGTCGACAGACCGCTCCTTCACCAGAATATTGTCCGATCTACTGTCGATGAAGGCCAACGCTTGAAACACCCCAGTTGGGGCCATCACTTCCACGGCAATTACTCCTAAACGTACTGGTTTACTGGCAGACCGCGAAGTTGAACAAATCACACTGGGCTTGGTGTTCGTCTCTGGTATAGTTTCTCTCGCCTGGTGTAACAATCGATGGTGTCTGCCCGCGCAACCCCCGTGACCACATCTGGTCCCTGTTCGACAAGCTTCCGCTTGGCGCTTGTTGTTGAGGCGTATAAAGCACGCTTCTGTCGACCTCGCCATTCTCCAATGTTTGTTTATTGTGGCTGTGATGAACTTAGGGCATTCTAGTGGCCCACGGTTAGCGTCATAATACCTGCAACTCGGATGCTCTATGACCCCACGTGAGACGGAGTGTGCATTGGCCCAAGGCTGATATTACGGATGTTCCCTTGTAGTGGTTTGAGTATGGCTAGTGCTAGGTTTATTTACTCGGTTACTGTCCCGGATGAGTCGGCCAAATCTACTGTCGGCTATCTTCGTTTGCCTGTCCAAGTATTCGGTCAAGCCTTCAAAGTTAGCCTCACGGTCGCCTCGGCTTATACTTTCCGCCTCTTCCGCCCGCAAACGCTGCAGTTCGGGAGAGAGGTGACGGACTATGCCCTCCAAAGTATGCATTGCATCGAGGTCAGCCTTTTAACCTTAATGGTCGAGGGCCATTGAACAGTTCTAAGTTTTGATCACTAGGTTATCCATTGTGTGGACGTCACCCTTGGTTCTTCTTGCCTGTACTATCACGCTGTCTATTAGATTACGGGCTACCTTAAATGCCTGACCGAACAGATCCCTCAAAATCTTCCTTGCTCGCGTACAGCCCTGTTCCGGGTCGAGCATGGTGCACCCACCGATAGCTTCTCCTTCTCGGCCTCGACAGTAATAAGTCAGGCAGAGGAGCCTCCGCCTGGGTTCGGTCAGCTTGTTTTTGAGGAAAGTTTCGAACTGTCTGATGGACTTGCAATAGTGTTCAGATGGCCCGTCGAAAACTGTCAGTTTTACTCTTGGCTAATCGACCGTTGGTGGCGTTGATGTGTTTTATTCGGCAACTGTCGCAGAGTTTCCAGTTTTAATTGGTCCTGACCTATTAGAGTGGTTAAAGTCGACGACCTTCTGCTCACCCCTGTTCTGGCTACACCCCTTTTCTGCTTCCTGGGCTTGTTGTCTAGCTGATAACAGTTGTTGTTCTAGGTCTAATATCCTTAGCTAACATAGATCGACATTCTTTCAATACGTTTTTCCCTCAGTAATACATGAGCTAGCACTGACAGGACCAGGTGAACTGTTATTAACCAAAGAATCAAAGGTGCTGAAAACTTCCTCAATGACTTGCTGTAATAATTCCTGTAGAGATTCCAATTCCTTCGGTCCTTTTCTTTGAATACTGCTCATTTTTTCGGTCCAAGTTGATCAACTGAGTATTGTAAGAAACCTTTGAGCAATGAGTAGCCAAATTCGCAGCGAATCCCGAAATCAGGATGCGAATATCCGTGAAATTCTACGGTGCTAGATCATCAAATGAACCATGACACGAAATGGATACGGACTTCAATTATGTTATCACAGAGATTCAGAAAACGAAAACCGAATTGCGGCTTGCAAGAAAGGAGCACGTGCGTCATGCAGGTCCAGGACAAGGACGTGACAGAGCAGCGCACTGGGCGAGAACAAACAAACGTTGGTCAGTGAAAACGAACAGTGCATAAAGCAAGTTATTAATGTAAATAAGTGAGGGGTGTCAAGAAGAACGGAAATTGCAGTAATTTTTGGGCTATTCGATGATGTCGGCTCGGTCCTGGCGCATTCAGATGCCTAACAATATTGCTAGAAAAGGGCGGATTTCATCTAACGAAACGGATGTCGAACGCCCCAGAAGTGCTCGAAGTCATTCCGTACCACGAGAGGGCCGAAAGAATTGGAGATTTGGACGGTTCTCTACTCCCTATCGAACGCACTCTAGGGACACAATGGAACGCGGAGACGGACAAATTTGTTTTGGAGCTAAGCACTCCCGAGCTGCCAGCGACCCGTCGTGGCATACTATCTGCTGTCTCCAGCTTGTTTGATCCGCACGGTTCCGTCCTTCCCTGGCTGTCACTCGGAAAGATCCTGCTGCGGTGGCTCTGCCGTAAGAAAGCCGATTGGGACCAGCCACTGGACCGAGAAGGCCAACTGGACTGAGAAGAAAGTGTTAACATCTTAAAGAAACTTAGGGACATAAGGATCTCACGGTGCTTGCCCCCTGGTCGTCCAACACGGACGGGAGAGGTACGCGCCTTTTCTGACGCCTCCGGGGTTGGTTACGGATCCATGGTATACGGACGATGATGTACGGGAGATGGACAACATACTAAGAGGATCCTGTTTGCCAAAGCCCGCGTTGCCTTAATGAAGTCGGTTTTGATTCCACGCCTTGAACTCAGCGCAGCCGTGTTGGCAGCCATGGCGGTACAAGCGGTGAAGAGGTGCTCCGACTCCTACATTTGGTCGGCTAGTTTTCGGACGGACTCGACGGTAGTACTGTTCAACATTAACAACGTCAGGAGCCGTTTTAGCACTTTCGTGGCTAACCGACTCACGATCATCCACGACGAAACGGCCGTGAACCAGTGGAAACAAGTCAGGTCTGGCGGTAACCCAGCCGATCTGTGCTCCTGAGGTGCGGCAAACTTCCGGCAACTGGACACGTGGAAGAGAGGAACGAAGTTCCTGCAAATGCCTAAACAGGACTGGCCCGTTTACGAACTAAAATCCCTTCTGGAATTGGAACTGGAGATCAAAGATGTAGTGATGACGGCCACAGTCGTCGGGGCGACATCCATTTTGTCGCGATTGGTCAGGTTTTCCTCCCGGATGAAGACGCTTCTTTCATTAGTTTGGTTGGCCAGGTTCAAAAGACATTTGCTATTCCTGAAAGGGCCCCGCCCCTTCGGCCAGGTATGAGTGGGTCCAATCAGTCCCGATGAACTGCGAGCCGCAGAACACGACTTATCCAAGATGGTACAGCTGGAGGATTTCACCCGAGAACTCGAGAGAGCGGAAGAGGCGAAGCCGATCGACAAAAGGATATCTTCCCCAAGAGGCGATTTGAAGCATTTAAACACCAAACTGATTATTGGACCAATACGGGTAGATGGTAGACTGACCAACTCTCACCTGAGCTTTGACACGAGATACTCCATGTTGCTGCCCGCTCGACAACCTGTGATAAGGCTTATAATCCAACACGCCCAGACCGTGGAGGGACACGCCGGGGAAAGTCACGTGATAAACATCATCCGAAAGCGCCTTTGGTTTCTGACAGGAAGAGCGACCGTAAAACGCGTAATCTGACGTTGTGTACATTGTGAGAGATGCAATGCAGCAGCGGGCAGACAGCACATGGCCCCGCTGCCAGAATGCAGAGTGACTCCGGGTTGGTGGCCATTCAGCGACACCGGGTCGAACCATTTCGGGCTCTCGTGGATCAAGTGTGATAAGGGGCTGGAAAAACGACGCTGGTGTATCGTGACGTGCATGACGTCACTCGCGGCGCACTTAGAAGTCGTGCATTCGATGACAACCGACTTTTCCCTCCGGGCCTTGCAGCGCTTTATCAACCGAAGAGGTATACAAGCAGACACATACTCCGACAGTGGGTCGAACTTCGTGGGCGCTCACCGGGAGCTGCAGCTTTGGCACAAAACATGAACAGGGACGAACTGCAGAATCGAACCGTGGCCTATGGCATTCGATCGCATTTCAGCCCTCCGCAGGCCAGCCATCGCGGCGGCGTATGAGGACGCCTGATCCGGTCCACCAGGCGAATATTGCCGTCGACCATTAGGCGACATCCGCCCGACGACGAGACGCCGCGCACCGTCATGACTGAGGTCGAGAGAACTCAGAACAACCGCCCGCTGGTCCTAGTAACCAACGGTGACCCCATCAATCTTGCGCTCACCCGGAACGACTTATTGACATCAAGGTCAAACGAGGGTTTCCAAGGACCAATAAACCTTCGTAGGAGCTACCGCAATGGGTGGAAGCAGGCAAACTATCTTGCCAAGTTTTTTGAGGCGATGGCTGCGGGAGTACCTAACTGCTCTGCAAGCTCGACAGAAGTGGCTGATCAAAGCAGGGCCATTCGAGGCTAGGAATGTGGTGATGTTCGCAGAGGAGCGTGCGCATTTCAGCACCTGGCCTTTGGGCGTTGTGATGGAACCCATCGAAAGCCCTGACGAAATGATAAGAACTGTCAAGGTGATGACCGCCCACGGAACGGTAGTCCGCGACGCACGCAGTATCAGCCTCCTCGATAGTGAAGACGAAGAAGCCGATAACAAGGAAACCGAGTAGACTATTCCTCAATCGTCTTTGAAATTGTTGAAGGAACCTCCTATATGTGGGGCATTTACGACACACTGACGTACTGGACTATCATGCACCCTGACAGATACACATTTACGTAGTTCACGTCCATACTTCAAGATCTCCATCAAAACACTCCCCAGGGTCGGTTGTTCCGCTTTTGTCACTGGCTTTGTGGAAGGTGCCGCCTGCAGGTGGAAGTAGTTACTATTTGCACATATACCGGAATGCGACCTCACCCACGACACCCACACCCACCCACCCACACATACACACTCACACAAACACACGCAGCCGAGGCATGACGGCTCTCCCGAGGGGAGCACCTATGTTCCTCCTTCAAGCCTTCCGACGATCAGCCGTATTTATAGGCGAAGCAGAGTAACATCGCATCCGTGTGGCCACCGGATCAAGCGCGATCGTGAGGATAATGTTACCAGCAAGGTACTAGGTACGCGCACTGACAACAGGGTCTAGGTGGGTAGGAAGAATCAGTACCCCTATGCCAAACCTTTGACTCTGCCAAGTTTCGGGGGGATTTTGGTGGGCGGGATAACGACCGGGAGTAGAAAATCTCCAAAAAACCTTTCTGTTCCGTGCTTCCTTAACGTCACCCACTTATCTACGCTACTGGATTGTTTTATGCACTGTTTGTTTCCATGGGCCGAAGCTTGCTTTTTCGCGCCCAGCGCGCTGCTTTGTCATATCCTTGTTCTGGACCTGTGTGACGCACGTGCTCTTTTCTTGCACGCCGAAATTTGGTTATCGTTTTTGAGTCCATTTGATAGCACAATTGAAATTTGCGTCTGTTTCGTGTGATTGTTCATTTGTAACCCTTATCGTGGAATTTCACAGCTGATCGCCTTTTGATTTCGAGATCTCTTGCAAATTTGGCTACGCATTGCTCCCATGTGTTCTACACTGACAAATTTAAACGGTTGGCCGAACAAACCTTTAAAAATCTTTCTCGCTCTTAAGCAGCCATGATCCGGAACGAGCATGGGAAGAACATCAGTATCCTCCCCAGCTCGCTCCATGAAGTAGTGGGCTAGATAATATAATAATAATAATATTGGAATATTTCTCGGCCATGGTCGAGACGCACGCGCTAACGCATGGTCATGGTGTAACACGTTACTCAATAAGATGAAATATTCACAAAATTCTAAGTATGAAAGTCGAGAGTATCAGAGATGGAAAAACATAGACAGCAACAGTTTGAATGGATCATTCTGATAATGGTTTGCGCGGCAGTTTTGACCCAGTTTCGAATCCGGGCTAGGCATTGGTGCGCGATGGACATGTCGAAGAAATCGTTATCGCAGTGCCAAGGAGGCATTATGAACAAGAATGATGCAAGCCAAGGAAACCAAAAGCCAACTAAGGTTCTGCAGATGGAGTAAATTTTGAACAAGAAGAAAAGGGGGAAAAATCGACGCATGCGAAGAGGATAGCGATCCATGAAGACAATGCAGACCCTGAATGATGGATTTACCGGAGTTCAAAAAACGGAATGAGTTTTGAATCAAGGAGACATGAGGCCAAGTTCGTGAAAGTGAACTGGTGGATGTGGGAGAAACAGCAGTCCATAAAAAGATTAGTTTAGATTTAAGGCCAATAACATGTACTATTCAGGAATAAAAAGGCGCAACTGGAGGGTCCTCGAGAAGTGGAGAGTCAATTTCCAGCCGGCTACGGGTAGTAGGAAAGATAAACAGTGGTAACGGATAATAAAGTGGGAAAATCTCCGCATGGACTTCAGCGTTATTATGCTGTTTCACTGACAAATATATATGTGTGTTGACGCATTTGCCTTCAGTGTTATTCAGCGTCATTTCTGGTAATGTACGGCATCGAATGCGTAAGTTTCGTCTGGCAGGGCAAAGTATGTGTCGGTCAATCAGTCGAGTGTGGCTGTATATTAGCGGCATGCACGTGAACTGGAATTCGTGTTCGTTGCGTTAGAAAACGCTGAACGATCTGATAAGCAGTTAGGAGTATCTCCTGTTGTGTGGTTTGATTTCAGTCCCAGTTGCTATGGTAGGTTCCACTTGAGTCTCTGTCCGTGCGAGTCAAAGCGGCATCCTTGGTTAGCCAATTTGGCGACTGGGATGGTGAGAGACAACGAACCTGAAATAAAGGGAGATTGCAGTCTGGACGTGTTTCCAGCTGTGGGTTATGATAATATATGAAGACAATAAACAATGGATTGGCTAGGTCTATGTGAGTGGGGCATGGGTAAAATAGTCTCGCAGTGGATTTGAGCTATACTGCTGCAGACCGACGAAGTTGCCTACACTGGCTTGGTAACTGTGTATGCATTTCAAAGGATTTGTGATTTGCCCGTGGGCATGGCATCGCTGGGATACTAATAAAAGACCTAGGGCTTTACGGTTAAGAGTGGTTAGTAATGATAACCCCCGATACTGTTTGCTTACGCAGAACGTAGTCTGGCAACGAGGCGATAGGATAGGTTTGAAATAACAGACAGGGCGAGTAGGACTAACATACTGTTTGCGTGGCCCTACGCTGTTACTGTCTCTTTCGGAATAGTGGTAATTCTATACTGAGTAGTTTCTGAGGAGTCAAAGTAGAAGGAATTATTGGGGTGACAGAAGTGATACATTAGAGGTAATTGGTCACTTGCCTTGGAACATTGACGTGAGTTCATCTATGCTTTTCCTCGATAGTGCTATCGTACTGAGATTAAGCTCCAGTGTGAGCAAGGAAATCTGATGCGGATATGATTGCATGGTTACCGTGGTATCTTTTTCGCTGTTATCTTACTGCAAAGCAGGACTACACCGATGTGAGGACTGGTTTTGGGAACCGTGAGAGGTGGGTCCGAATTTTCGTCAGGGAAGCAAACTCTAACGGTCTACATTCGGTGCTCATGGTAAACGGCACAAGGGCCAGCTTCAGGTAGGGAGGTAGCACGATACACAACTACTGGCATCCAGCACGTGGCTCTCCAAGAATGATCCACACTTTTTTAGACGTTCTTATTATTCTTTTTTCAATGGTTTTATCACAGTCAGGTATCTGGCTGTCAGAGAAGGCGGAGCTGCTTTTGGTGGGCGACCACAGCTCCCACGCCCCGGCCGAAACATGGACCGCCTGTAACAAGTCGCGTTGGGAATAGGTCAACCACACCAGTCAATCCGTAGCGACACTACAACCCAGAGACATGGGTCACATGTGACAAGGCTGGTGTGCCTGGGAGACAAAACAGTGGGGTATTTTTTCTCTCACTTTTTTGTGCCAATTTCTTACTTTTTGGTGTTCATGTCTTATTGGTGGTTAACTCTGTGCAGGGAGACCATCACGGCCAGGAATGTTTGCAGAAGTGCCGCGCTAACACTCGCCTTATCCGTGAAGTCAGAACCCTCATGGGACAAAAAATGCAGGGGGAGGTAGGGTCAACCACAGCCTGCGATTATTCGATGGGGTTTATGTTCAACAAAACGCCAGTCTGCACAAAGATGGGGTACAACTTGCAGCACTAACAACGTGATTCGTCGGTACGATCCACAGATGGTTAGTAGTTTTGTTGGCTAAGTATCAAATGTTGTATAGGCCAATCGTGGAGGATGCTAGAGTTCTGTGATAGGGACAGAATTTGAGCTGTGAATGTCTAATGGTGACTACTGGATGGAGGTTAAGGAGTGTGACAGGTGCTGCGTCTTGGGTTAGAGACAGAGGCAAAAACCTAATAATACTCAGCACTGGAATTGTTCAAAGACTATCTTTCATGCTTCCAGTGGTATTTCATATGATCAAATACGACTTCTGAAGCACTGGCCTCAGTCATGAGAGTTATTATGTTTAGGCATTGTAAACTGGTAGGTTTACGCTTAGGTGATGGCAATTACGGCGTATGGTGTGGCACGTCCTAGATTATCAAGGAATCTGGTTAGTATCCAACGTTTTCCTCATAAGCTCTGTCAAAAGACATAAGGACTTGTAAGAGCGATCAGTGTTTGGATGTCCAGAGCTACGTGTAGTCTAGACTTAAACATAGTTAGGGAATCTACGGGACGGACATCAGCTGGCAGTTTATTCCACAGAGTTGCATATTTTAGGAGAAAGAAGTTTTGCCTTAGGGATTTCCGACAAGTAGGGATCGTTATACGGTGTTCCCTATTACGCAGCTGAAGTGTCGAGTTTATACTGAAATGAACTTGGCTGGAGGATACAGCTTGTTTGTGGAGCAAAGTAAACAAAAATGCGAGGTTGAGTTTTATTCTCCTAAGCCATAGGGGATCAAGCCGCAGGAGTGTACACCGCTGTCTGTAGGTCAGGGTCGTAGAAAGCCCAAACAGTTTTTTGGTAAATCGACGCTGTACGCTCTCAATGTCGATGACATCACGTTTATGCATATTTGAGAACACAAGTGTACAGTACTCTAGGGTTGGGCGAATATGAGTTTTGTATATCTCTAACTTACTGTTCGTGAGAAGAAAATTTCTCTGCAACAAGCCAAGGGACTTATTTGCCCGTGCAGCTATGTAGGAAGTGTGTTCAGAGAAATTGAAAGTGTAAGAATATTGCAGTCCAAGGTCTCTAATTGTTGGGGAATATGGGAGTGAGACACCGCCAATATTGAGTGTATCATAAGGAATATTGCAGTTTAGCAAGAGATAACCGCTTTTGTTCACTGGAAATTCCATTTTCCAGCGATCATACCAGGAGGATAAGAACTGTACGTCGACCATGATGTTATTCAGTGCTACTGGTAGGTTTCCTCGTTCGAATTCGTAGACTATCTTCATATCATCGGCAAACAAGAAAATTCCGCCATAAGTGATGACATTGCAAATATCGTTTATATATAGTAAGAACAGCAGTGGTCCTAGAACACTACCTTGGATAACCCCGCTGTTTACTGGGTGGGGGTCTGATATCTGACCGTTGATGCAGGTAACTTGGTGACGGTCTTGTAGATAGGATTTAAACCAACTGAGTAGGGGGGTTTTCAATACCGTATCCCCTTATCTTGTTGAGTAACTGCAGATGTGGCACTCTGTCGAAGGCTTTTGTCATATCAAGATAGATGATGACGAGTGCTCTGTCTTTGTCGGCAGCTGTTGTTACCAAATTTAGAGAGTCAAATTGGCAGGTTGAACACGACCGTGATTTGAGAAATCCGTGCTGTCTTGGGCTGATGAGCTCACGTGCAGAAAGGTAGTCGGTCAGGTAGTGTTTTACGACTTTGTCTAGCAGCCTCGAGATCATTGGCGTATGATTAATCGGGCGGTAATTGGCAATGTCATGCACTGCGCCTTTCTTGTGCCTGGGGATAATAGTGGATTTCTTCCATTGGCTGGGGAAGGTCCCGGTTTGCAGAGATAAATTGTATAGGTTTATTGGTAGTAGGGGAATATCCGGGCCGCCTAGAGCGAATATTGCTGACGGTAGGCCATCAGGACCGGGGTAGTAGGTCGGTTTGAAGGTGTGAATGTATCTATTTATATCCGTAGTGGTAACCGTGATAGAACTGAGTGAGGAGTTTGTGACAGACGGGTGAAAACTGGGTACACGATGGACTGAGAGACACGGTGGTTGTGAAGAAAGTATTAAACATGTCAGCTATCTTTCGAGGTTAGGTTATGAAGTCATCCAAATGGATGATCTGTTTTATGCATCGAGTTGATTGTGGGGCACGAGCCCTGTGTAGCCGGGCTAGCTCTTTAGCTTTGTTTGGTTGGCGTAACGCTTTGGTTTCTTGCTTTAGTTGTAGGTCACAGGCCTTGCGGTTGATTTCGTGATAGAGGCGTTCCAGTCTGAAGACTGTAGAAAAGTTTCTATTTCGTTGGTACTGCCGTCGGAGCTCGTCGTGTTTCTGCTTTAGCCTGGCTATATGGTAACCTGCTGGTCTGGATAGATTGTAGGAGCGTGATATGTTTTCGATGCATGAGTGTAAACTTGAGTAGAGGAGGTCAGCGGCGTACTGGGGATTTGCTGTTAGGAAGAACTCGTCCCAGTTTCTGGAGCGAATTTGAGAGGGAAAATGGTTCCATTTTAAGTGACGGAAGGAGGGACCGTTACATGGTAGGCTAACAGAACGTGGCTTGACTTGAAATTTGCAACTGACAGTTTTATGGTCGCTGCCTGTGTAGTCGTTTAGTACGGAGGCAGAGACGTTCGTGAGACCCAGGGTAAATATCAGATCAAGGATGTTATTCTTTCTGGTAGGTTGTTTTACATGTTGGGCCCACTGGCCCAGGCGAATGCATGAGGCAAATTGCAAATACTTGTAGGGGGCAGAAAAGGAGGACCAGTTTACGCCCGGGGCATTGAAGTCGCCTGCTATAAATTTACCTCCAAATGGCAGGTCAGCGATGTAATTAAATGCATCAATGATGGGATTAAATATGGAAGTGTCGTTTCTGGGGGGTCGATATATACAACCTACAACTATGTTCATCAGGGATAAAGAAATTGTAAACCATATAGACTCTTCAACATTTGCGAGCACGGTATTTTCCAGTAGGGTGGCAGATAGGCTGCTCTTGACATACCCCATGCAACCTCCACCGCGGCGGTAGATTCGTTGAGTCCTGAAGGTTTGATAACCGATCAGTGATATTTGGTCAGAAGGTATGTTCTCGGTGAGCCAAGTCTCAGTAATCAGGATTATGTCGAAGTTGTGGACGACAGCCAGTCTTTTTATAGCGGAAAGCGTGTTCAAGATGGAACGGGAGTTGAATAGTGCTATGGTGAGCATTTCTGTAGGAGGCTTTGAAGCGCCAGTGGATTTGGTAGCCAGGGTGTGCGTGGCAGGACGGTGATCAATGGGCGGGTCATCCATGCAGGAAGATAGGATGTGAGTTGCTACTTCCTTTTGGACAGCTCTATCCTTATCGCCGCACATCGTACATTGGGCCGAACACTCATGGTGTTCAGTAGAGATTAACACTGGATGCTGAGGTGTTATTGTGACGCGGGCTAATAGATCTGGAGGGGGATATGGTGACTCTAGGTGGGACCTTTGAGGCAAAACAGGTATGAATCGGGGGAGAGTTAGTAAGGATGCCAGGGTGTCAGCAAGGGGGCGGGGAGCAGTAGAGGAAGGGCAGCCATGGTTTTGATGGAGGCCTTGTTAGGAGAAGGACGAAAGGCAGGGTAAGTGGGATTTTAATGGAACAGGTAAGATGTTTTGGATAGAGTTTGTTGAGGTGGAAGGCATCTCACAAGGCTCCATGGAAAGAGTGTGAGGGAGTGGAGTAGTAGCGAAAGGGCTGCTGATGAAAGGGGTGGTGTGGAGGGTCAGTTGGCATAGCGTGCAGTGGTGTCGGAGTAAAAAACGGCGATGTTGGGTGGTAGGGGAGCAGAGGATGTTGAAGCTGCGGAGGGTTAAGATGGGGCACACCATGGGGCGGAAAATGGTCGGGCGCAGGCCACATGTTGTGGTACCGGTTGGCAACGATGCTGGTAACTCGTCCTGCATGGTTCGAGTTTGGAGGTGGTACATTAAGTGGAAAATTTGTGATATGGTACTGCATCTGTGGACGTGAAGACGGCGGGGTCTGGGTTTGTGGGTGTGGGATGTAGCAGTGGGGTACGCGTATCTCCGGGGGACCAAATAAATGCGCTAGTGGGCTAGCGCTAGGGTGAGCGACGAGATTTCGTGTGTATGGCCGAGGTAGAGGTCGTGAATGGGTAGTAGGCCGGTTAGCTGGAGCGCGAGAGGTCCTATGTCGACTGTCGATTAAAGATGGGAGCGTGACAATGTCAGTGCAGACGAGGTTTTGGCCTCTGGGAGCAACAGGTGACGAGGGTGACGTTGTGGCCGAAGCGCTGGGAGACAACGTTGCAGTTGGCTGGTTGGTGCGGGGTGGCGTGTTTGAAGCTGGCGGTTTATTTGCTCGTTTGGCAGACAGACCAGAGCGTAGATGGCTGCTTGCAGAGAGGGGGGTTGTATTTCTAGGCTGCGGGTAGACAGTGGTGGAGACGAGTTAAGTCAGGACCTGCTCCCGTATAGAGTCTATAGCCCGTGGTCCTCGGTATGTGACACAATAGCGAATATACTCGGCAGCGCGCAAAGCAGAACTCAAAACGCTGGAGCGGGACAACGTGTGTATTGGAGGAGCGCAACGGCGTGCAGACGACGTACACAGGCGGAGCGAGAGGCGCCACCAAAAACGGTCATTGTTCGAATAAACAAATTTGTTAGTCTTCGTCATCGAGTGCTTTATTGGTAGCACTACAGGGGTCTCCCTCTAGAAGGCCGACGCAGTTGGGCTTCGACCCCTGATGGGTACGTCGGATTCGGTGGCGAGAGACGTTTTCCATGCCTCCCGCCGCGGTCTAACACAACAGCGAAGCCAGCACAAGCCGTTCTCCATGACTCACACTGGTCGCTGTGCGTCGATCGCAAAATTGCGTCCTCCTCTAAATGTTATCCGACCGGGGTAGATCCTGTTCGTGACCTGGCAGTGGTGATTGTGTTGTAGGGTTTGTCGTTGTCGGCATATCCTAAAGTCCCGTGTCCCTGTGGTTGTCATGGCCTTCGTAAGCGAGCCAGCGTCCGCCTTCAAATGAGTCCAGTCGCGATCCAGTGAGCCTTGTGTTGGAGCCATGCGAGATCCTGGAATTCCATGTGGTTCTGTCTGACGGGACGAGCTGGAAGGCAAGAAACACAAGGAAGCTGCGCCTCGAGGCGCGATCGGATATTCGACTGAGGGGGACATACCGGCGCAATACAGGCTGCCGCCACCCTTGTCGTGATCACCACGTGGTCGTGCATTCACGCATAATAGGACTATGTACAAGTTGAATATGAAGAGTAAACTTAAATATATACAACTGTTACATATTCAGAAAACCTCGTTGGCTGTCGCAGCTCGCGGCCGCGTCGATTTCTCCTGTTGACCGGTGCAGCTGTGTCTTTTGTAGAGTCTGGTGTTGCAACAGGTAACGAGGGATCGTTAGTGGGAGTAACAAGGGCCGACTCGGGACGACTAACCGAAGGTTGTGAGCAGGTAGGGACACTGAGAGGGTTGTTCGAGGTGGGTTCTGCCTCGATGAAGGCTGGTTTGAGGCGGTCTTAGCTGATGGTCTCCTTCCTGCCCTCGACGTCCACCACGTATTTCTTTTCCTTTCGCTGGACGACGCGGAACGGACCAGAGTAAGCCGCCTGCAGTGGTGATCGCACTGCATCTACTCGAATAAACACATGGCTGGTGGTAGCTAGAGTGGTAGGTATGTAGTTGCTCAGGGTTTGTTCTCGTGGTGGGGTGGGCTTTATCACCCGCATTTGGTGAGACAGCCGTTTTGCGTAATCCCCGTAATTAAAACTCATAGGTGGTAATGGAGAAACCAACTCACCTGGAAGTCGTAGTGTGCAACCATAAACCAGTTCAGCCGCCGTAACACCCATATCGGCTTTAACGGTGTTACGCAGTCCTAAGAGAACGATCGGCAAAACTTCACTCCATAATGGGTTATCACGAGCACGAACGGCAGCTTTCAGCTGGCGATGGAATCGCTCCACCATGCCATTGGCCTGAGGATGATAGGCCGTCGTCTTGTTGTGTCGACAACCGAATGCGTTTAGTAGCTCGTGGAAGGCGCCGTCGAAATGAGAACCGCGATCAGTGTTCACGATAGCAGGGCAACCGAACTGACTCACCCAACCGGTTAGAAATGCTTTTGCAGCTTCCTCTGAGGTTGGGCGATGAATAGGTATGGCCTGTGGCCAGCGAGTGAAACGATCTACGCAAGTGAGGATGTAGACGCAGCCATTGGATGGCGGAAGTGGCCCCACGAGATCCACATGCACATGGTGAAAGCGTGCGTCTGGTTCGCAGAATGTGCCTAAAGTAGATTTGGTGTGACGCTGTATCTTAACTCGTTGACACTGAAGACAAGCACGGGCCCAAAGGCGTACGTCACGTTTGACGCAAGGCCAGACGAATCGCTCGGTGACTAGTTTCACTGAGGCGGTTACCCCAGGGTGCGATAAGTTGTGGATGCTGGTAAAACCTCGTCGGCGAAAACTGGCAGGAACTAGTGGTCGGGGTCGACCTTGTGACACATCGCAAATGATAGTTACGTTCGAAGTTGGAAGGGCCACGGGCACTAGGTGCAGGGAGCTGTTGTGTCTGAGTTGCTCTACCTCAAGATCTGTCGTTTGGGCTGCGGCGATTGCTTCTAGGTCTATGCCCATGGGTAGTGGGTAGTCGATATTGTGGACGCGTGAGAGTGCGTCTGCTACGGGATTGTGTGCCCCAGAGACGTGTCGAATGTCCGTAGTAAACTGCGAAACATAGTCTAAGTGGCGAATCTCGCGTGACGAATATCGGTCAGAAGCTGACTGGAGGGCGTAAACTAGTGGTTTATGATCTGTGAACACTGCGAACGTTTGGCCCTCGAGTGTGTGCCGGAAGTGTCGGATACCCAAATGGATTGCCAGCAGTTCTCTGCTGAACGTACTATATAGGGATTCCGAAGGCTGGAGACGCTTGGAGAAGAAAGCTATTGGTTGCCATGAATTGTTGACGAATTGCTGCAACACTGCTTTAACAGCCGTGTCCGAAGCATCTGTTCCTAATGCCAGGGGAGCAGAAGGATCGGGATGTGCAAGGAGTGCTATGTTGGCGATAGCATTCTTGATCAAAGTAAGAGCTGCCTGCGCCGTGTCGGGAAAAATGAATTTCCGCTTACCTCCACGTAAAAGGTCTGTTAGAGGTTGCATTATTTCGGCGCAGTGTGGGATACAGCGGCGATAAAAGTTAACCAGGCCAGAAAATTGGCGCAACTGTCGGTAAGAGTGAGGCTCAGGATAGTCGCAAATTGCCGCCACCTTGTCAGGCAGGGGCTGTATGCCTGAGGCTGAGATTTCGTGACCTAGGAACGTGATGGTCGTCCTACCTAATTCGCACTTAGCAGGGTTAATGGTTACACCCTGTTGGCTAAGGCGCTCAAAAAGAGCACGCAGGTGTGTCATATGCTCTTCTTTTGAACAACTTGCCACCAAAATATCGTCTAAGTACACGTAGACATTCTTCAAACCGCGTGTTGCCTCATGCCTAAACCTTTGAAAGGTTTGGGCTGCATTGCTGAGCCCAAAAGGCATGCGCAAAAACTCGAATAGTCCGAATGGAGTTGTGACAGCGGTTTTAGGGATGTCAGCCTCTGCTACTGGGATTTGGTGGTAGGCTCTAACAAGGTCGATTCTGCTGAAAACAGAACAACCAGACAGGGTAGAAGTAAGATCTTGAATATGTGGAATGGGGTACCTGTCTGGGATAGTAGCCCGGTTGAGGGCCCTATAGTCACCGCAGGGGCGCCAATCGCCATTAGGTTTAGGAACCATGTGAAGGGGCGAGGCCCAAGGGATACTGGACGGGCGTATTATGCCTAATTCTAGCATGTGTTCAAACCCAGCCTGTGCTACACGGAGCTTGTCTAGGGTCAAGCGACGTGGTCGGCTAAATGCTGGGGGTCCTTTAGTGACAGTATGGTGGGTAACGTTAGTGGTCACCGCGGGAAGGGGGACAGATTGTCTTAGCATTGCCGGGTAAGCTGAAAGTAGGTCTGCGTACGGGTGTTCGGCCTGCGGTTCGATGTATAGGGGCGTGATGTGATTCACGGAGGAATACGACCCGGTTACGGAAAGAGAAGTCTGCCGGTCGACAACTCTCCGGTCTCGTGCATCGATCAGGAGGTCGAAATGGTCTAGGAAATCGATGCCTAGTATGGGATATGGGACGTCTGCTACTATGAACACCCAGCGGAAGGTGCGACGTGGTCCTAAGTTGAGTGTGAGTGACTTTCGGCCGTAAGTAGCAATGGGAGTGCCATTGGCAGCACGGAGTTGTTGGACTGACGGGTTCGTTGCATTACCTGCCTCCTTTGGAATGACATTTACTGCTGCACCGGTGTCAATTAGAAACAGGCTATTGGAAACTAAATCTCGGACATGCAAAAGACGACTGCTATTATGGCTGCCGACCGCGTTAGTCGTCGGAACGCGTCGGGATATTAGTTTCCCTGTTTGACACTAGGGAAGGTGCAACCGGCCTCGCAGCGCCGAGCCTTCCCCCCAAACCGTTTGTGGTATTGACAGTACGTTGATCGAGATGGGTTAACCAGGCGGTCAGGGGAAGGGCTTCTGAGACGTTCACGTCGGTCAGAGTTGTGATAAGATATATGGTTTCTACAGTGAGAACAACCAGGAGAGGTAAAACGTCTGAAAGCCCGCTCGAAAGCAGCTATCAGAGTGTCCTCGGAGTGTGTTCCTACGGTGGGAGCTGTGGTCTGGGGGCTGCTCGAGTTTGTTACGGCGGTAATTTGTGGATGGCACCGGTCCATAATACCGTCCGCTAGTTTAGCCGCTTCTGTGAGCTTAAGGTGGCTGGAAACCTCGAGCAGTGCTTGAATGTTGGGTGGTAGTCGCTGTACCCACAACTCCTAAAGGACGTTTTCCTCTAAAAATCGCCCTGCCAGCTGCTGCATTTCTCTCAGTAATGCAGAGGGCTTCTTGCTACCTAACTCTGTCCCTTGAGTCAGCCGTTTTAGTCTGGACGATTCTGACGGTAAAAGACAAGAGATTACCGCGTCTTTCACGGCTGTGTAAGAACTGTTATTAAATATTACGTCGCGTATCTGAGTAGCAACATCACGGGGAAGGCGACCGATAGTCCACAAATAACGGGTTCGTTCGCTTGTAATTCTATGTGATTCAAACTCTGCCTCCAACATATGAAACCAGAGTTGAGGGTCATCAATAAAAAACTGAGGGACGGCTAGGATGACTGTCGAAACGGACGGTTCCGGGTTAGGTTTACGGTCGTTGCTAGCCATAGTTGCAATGGTATATCAAATGTAAAATGATATAAAGAGGTCAGTGCAGCAAAAGTGAAACACTTATAATATGGATATGAGAAAATATATATAAGGGATATGGTAACTGATATCCGGAATTTACCGTTTATATATCGGAAAAGTGTATATGTAAACGAATAAATGTGATTGAGGGACTTACGAATGTCCTTCGAGAATTAATTTGTTGTTCGGGCTCACCAGTTTAGGATTTATCTCAGTTAAGTCACGACCTGCTCCCGTATAGAGTCTATAGCCCGTGGTCCTCGGTATGTGACACAATAGCGAATATACTCGGCAGCGCGCAAAGCAGAACTCAAAACGCTGGAGCGGGACAACGTGTGTATTGGAGGAGCGCAACGGCGTGCAGACGACGTACACAGGCGGAGCAAGTGGCGCCACCAAAAACGGTCATTGTTCGAATAAACAAATTTGTTAGTCTTCGTCATCGAGTGCTCTATTGGTAGCACTACACCTTTTGGGGGGACGTTTAGGTGTTGGAGGTGAACGGGACGAATCTAGGTCCACATTTTGCGCTAATGCACTGGTTAGAGGGAGTGGTAACGAGTTGTTTACGGTGGGAAGTTTCTCAGGGGAGCTTTCTGGCACTGGGTCAGAGGGTGGTGGGAGTACTTGGATGCTGGCATTCGATCTAAGGACCTTCCTCTGCAGAGGGGTTTTGTCTGGAGCAATTTTTATATTTTTAAATGAAGTGGACTTTGCGATGGACTCTCTCTTTCTAACGAACTTCACGGCAGTGCTCTCTTCTAGAAATTGAAACAGTAGCGGGCACATGTTTCGATGTGACCGTTTTCTTAGTCTTTTGCAGTAGTACTCGTGGTGTGACATATCACATGCCATGAGCAATGACTGTTTGACTGAGGAAAGAGGCAAACGGTCTGGAACATTAAAAACAACGGCATTTTTAGAATTTTTTATCCGTCTATGGACTTCAGATGCAACAGAGTCCAGGAAGTGGCCGGCTGATAGGAGACTTTCAGTGTTTGGAAGTTTTAAAGGATCAACAATATATGCTAGTGGCAGCAGCATGGTCAGTGCATCGTCCATGGATCGTAACTGTTTCTCTAAGGACGATAAGTTTTCCTGAAGCGCATTATATTTGTTACTGGCTTCACTGTATATATCGACCAGTGGTACTGAACAAGGCACTGAGGAGGTAGAATGTCGGGGGCGGTTAGTGCTTGTAAGTGAAGTTCGATTTGCCGCTCGGTGAATGAGGCAATTTGAAGTCGATCTAGGCATGATATTTGAAAGAACTTTGATAGAAGTGGATTCGCATGTCAAATGCTAACCTCAGATTTTACTGTTCAGAAAAAAAACCTGATTTATTTTAGCTAATGGGGACGTCTTGCAAAGCTGTTTGTGAACTATTTCCCTAGATACATCAGTGGAAACTATACCAATAACAGCACGGCTAGTGACGTAGCGTAGCGCATGAAACACCTTTCACGACATGTCCAGACTGTTCCCAGTATCGATAAACTTAGCCTCGAGGAGGGTTTCAGATTATTTACCAGATTTGCTGTATTGTTCTGATGATCCTTCAGAGATTGTCTGCAGAAATGTCGGTCGACGGTTGCTGAAGCGAAAACTGTTTTGCAACCGACGTAGAGCTTCCTCTTTCTAGGTGACTTGGCCCGCTGTAGAAATCGTTTCCAGTAGCTCAATCTATCTAACAATGTCCTTTGGATTGTGAGCCTGCTGCCTAACAGAAGTTTAAGTTTGTTCTAGCTTAGATGTCCTCAGCGTGATCAAAGAAATTTTTCCATGATCAACAACGCCCTTAGCGATATATAAGCTTGCATTGACGGAGCCAGATCTAACAGTATCTAATGGTAACAACAATAATAAAGGTAAACTTCTTGACCTCCTACGAAATGTACTCGGGAAAGCATAATCAAGGTTTACAGTGTCACTCAGTGGGATAGTAAATTACAAATTTTAAAAGGAGGAGTCAGCCACTTTAGCAGACAAGACGATGAAACTGGGACGAGTTTAAGGGAGCCATTTCGACAACGGTTTGCGCGGTAAACATTATAATTTTGGGCAATATACAGCCAAATTTAAACGAATCCCAAAATGAAAATAAGACTGATGCTTTGATTCTACGTTAATGGATTAATAAATGAACCATAGTTTTAAACTTGCTAGCTTCAGTTGTGTGACCTCACAGACTCAGAAAACGAGAACCAAATTGCGGCGTGCGAGAGGCAAGCACGTGCGTCATGCAAGTCCAAGATAGGATATACCAGGGTAGCTCATTGGAAGCGAACAAACAAAGGTTGATTGATAAAAGCGTAAAGTGTGTGAAAACACAAGTAAAGTGTGGGAGGGAGTGACATCAAGAAGACACGAAATTGTAGTGTCTTTGCAGGAATTTTCACAACCGATCGTTACACCGCAAACCAAAATCCTCCCAAATCCTAACGGAGTCCAAGGTTTGAAATAAGAACACTGAGTCTTTCTACCTACTTGGACCATGCTGTCAGTGCACTCAGATAATACTTCTGACGTCTGTATCCTACTCACGATCGCACTTGATCCGATGGCTGGGCCGATGCGATGTTACTTTGCATCGTCCCAGAGAACAGATGCTCGGCCGCGGAAGTAGAGAAGATGTGTAGGTTCAGAAATCCACGTACTACCTTCAAAAGAGCGGTCGCGAATCAATGCGTGTGTGAGTTTGTGCATATGTGCTTATTTGTGGTTGTCGTGAGCGGAGGTGTTCGTGGGTATATGACTGAGTCTCAACCAACACTACATCAGGGAATCTTCTTCCATAATGTCAATGACAAAAGGGGAACTGTGAGCACTGTGAAGTGTTTTGTTGGAGGTTATGGGGCGGGAAAGTGGTCTTGCACATGTGTGAGGTTGACTGAGTGTGTCTTGATGTGAGTAGGTCTCATCTACTGCCACATACGGGAAACTTCTTCCACCATCTCAACGACATACGAAGAAAAGTGAGCACAATGGAGTGTCTTGTCTGAGGCTACGGTGCAGATATTGAAAGCAGCAATCAAGGTTCGTAGAATTGTTCCATGGTTGACTCTTAATGGTTAGGCATTATGGGGTTTTATATGGTCTACCTGGATTCTGCGGCTTCGGCTGGTTCATCTTTGCCTTCGAGGAGGCTGATATTGTGAACTTTGCGATTCAGCATTCCCCTGGCTCTCTTCCCTTTGACCGTTCTTATGTGTTCGCCAGAGCTTCTGATAATTTTCGGGGCAACTTCTAAGAGCCAGGTGTTGGAATGATTGCTTTCGCCGGAAATCATTATCACATCACCAACTTCGAATGGCCCTGCTCTGGCCAGCCACTTTTGTCGGGTTTTTGGGGCTGGCAGGCGTTCTCGCAGCCATTGCCTCCAAAAACCTTAGCAAGATAATGTGCCTGCTTCCATACACGTAGGCAGATATGACGAAGTCCTGTTGGCTGCAGGAAGTCCACCCTCGGGCAAACCGACAAGAGGCCGTTCCGGGTGAGTGTCAGATGGGTGGGGTAGCCGGTGGATATTGGAACAAGGGGGAGGTTGTCCAGAATTCTTTTGAACTCAGTAATGAAGGAACTCAACTTCTCATCCTCTGGCGGCCTTTGCTCAATGATCGACAGCAATATTCGCCCAATGGAACTGATCGGGCAATCCCACGTGCCTCCACGGTGACTGGCCTGCTAAAGTTGAAGTACCCTCATATACAATGAGCCACCGTTCGGTTTTGCAGCTCATCTCTGTACATATTTGGACGCCAACACTGCAGTTCCTGTGGGGCGCCCACAAAATCTGACCCATTGTAGGAGCAAATATCTGCCGGTATGCCCTTTCGGTTGATGAAGCTTTTCAAGGCCCGGAGGAAGGAGTCAGTGGCCATCGAATGCGTAGCTTCCGAGGGTACTGCAAGGAACTTCATGCGCGTCACGAAGCACCCGTATATTTTTTCCAGCCTTTTTCCATAATTGACCTAAAAGGGCCAGGGTCAATCTACACCCCGGTAGCGGAGCCATGTGTTGTTTGCCGGCGACAGCAAACATAACATAGCGCTATGAGTCTCACAGTAGCCCTTCGTCTCTGTATCCAAAACCGCTCTCTAATGACGCTTTTCAAGTGGCTTTCCCCGGCCTGTCCCTCTACGGCATGTATGCGTTGAATCATCATTTTTATCACCTGTTACGGAGCCGGTAGTAGTATGGGGTACTTTCGTCAAAACTCAGGTAGGAGTTGGCCATTCTACCACCTACCCGCAATATTATTGGTATATTTCTCGGCCATGGTCGAGACGCACGCGTTAAAGCATGATCATGGTGTACACGTTACTCAATAAGATGAAATGTTCACATATTCTAAGTATGAAAGTCGAGAGTTTTAGAGATGAAAAAACAATGACAGGAAAAGTTTGAATGGACCATTCTGATAATGGTTTGTGCGGCAGTTTAAAACCGGTTTCGAATCCGGATCAGGCAGTGGTGCGCGGTGGAGATATCGAGAAAATCGTTAGCGCAGTGCTAAGGAGGCATTATGAACAAGAATGATGCAAGCCCAGGAAACCAGAGGCCAACTGAGGTTCTGCAGATGGAATAAATTTTGAACAAGAAAAAAAAAGGTGGAAAATCGACGCATGCGAAGAGGATAGCGATCCTCGAAGACAATGCAGACCCTGAATGACGGATTTACCGGAGTTCTGTAAACGGAATGAGATTTGAAGCAGGGGGACCTGAGGCCAGTTTCGTGAAAGTGAACACCGGTGGATGTGGGAGAAACAGCAGTCCATAAAAAGGTGAGTTTAGATTCAGGGCCAGTAACATGTACTATTCAGAAATGAGAAGGCGCAACTGGAGGGTCTTCGAGAAATGGAGAGTCAAATTCCAGCCGGCTACGGTTCGGAGAAAAGATAACCTGTGTTAACGGATAATAAAGTGGGAAAATCTTCGCATGGACTTCAGCGTTATGCTGCTTCAATGACAAATATATATGTTTGTGATGACGCATTTGCCTTCAGTGTTATTCTGGTAACGTACTACATCGAATGCGTAAGTTTCATCTGGCAGGGCAAAGTATGTGTCAGTCAATCAGCCGAGTGTGGCTGTATGTTAGCGGCATGCGCGTGAGCTGGAATTCGTGTTGGTTGCGTTAGAAAATGCTGAACGATCTGATAAGCAATTGAGGGTATCTCCTGTTGTGTGGTTGGATTTCTGTCCCAGTTGCCATGGTAGGTTCCACTTGAGTCTGTCCGTACGAGTCAAAGCGGCCTCCTTGGTTAGCCAATTTGGCGACTGAGATAGTGGGAGACAACGACCTGAAATAAAGGGAGATTGCAGTCTGGACGTGGTTCCAGCTGTGGGTTATGATAATATGTGAAGACAATAAACAATGGATTGGTTAGGTCTATGTGAGTGGGGCATGGATAAAATAGGCTCGCAGTGGATTTGAGCTGTACTGCTGCAGGCTGTTGAAGTTGCGTACACAGGCTTGGTAGCTGTATGCATTTCAATAGTCCATTAGCCAGTTTGGGATTTAGGTGCCTCAAGTTGTTTTTCGGAAATGATGTTCTTTTGTCGATTAGTCCCGCTTCTCCGGCATTCTCGAGTTCTCGAGGGAAAACCAAGCGCTTTATCATCTTGAATAGGTCGTACTCTGCGGCTTGTAGTTTATCAGCATTTATTTGACCCAATTCTTACAGGATTGTATGGACCGACCCCTTTCGTGGCTGGCAAAGGCCTCTTAAACCCGACCAACCACACTAGTATTCGGAGCCTCTTCATACAGAAGGAAGGCCTGGCCAACCGTGGAAAAATTCGGCTGCTGCCACCGTCGTCACCACACCTTTGATCTCCACCTCCGATTCCAGAGGTGGCCTCAATTCGTAAATGGGCCAGTCCTGTCCAGGCACCTACAGGAATTTCGACTCTCTATCCCACGTGTCTAGCCTCCGGAAGTTGGTCGGACCTCGAGAGCACAGATCGGCTGGATTTTCGACGGATTTGGCGTTTGTCTACTGGTTTACAGCAGTTTTATCGTGGATGGTCATGAGCCGGTTAGTGACGGAAGTACTAAACCGGCTCCTGACGTTGTTAATGTAGTACAGTTCTATTGTTGAATCCGTCCAAAACTAGCGCACCAACCACAGAAGTCGAAATATCACTTCACCGCCTTTACCCCTGTAAAATCCGGCCACCGGAACGTTCGAGCCACGCGTAACAACCAATTTCGACGCAATTCAAAGCAAAGCCGATTCCAAATAGCTATGCCTCTCTCCAACGTTCCGGCGGCTGGACTGCATTGTACTCAATGGTGTTCCCTCTGGGCTCTTAAGCCTCAAATCAGACAACAAATCAACAACTGCAGCGAACACAGTCACAACGAAGTTCAAGCTGAGCGACACTCGCCCGAGGCAACAGTGGGAGTCTGGTTGGTGACAAAGATTTGGGGAAATAAAACAAACAGTTGAAATTCCGGCAAAGATAGTTCATAAGAATGAAAAATATCGTTTGTAACAAGGATACTAATGCACGGAAAGGGGTTTCCTGAACTCCTTTACAACCCCTTACTGCTAACACGGCTGCACTGGGCAAGAGGCGCGGGATCGAGATTGACTTCAGTGGGACAAGGCGGGCCTTGGCAAACAGAACCCTCGTAGTGTATTGTCCATCTCCCAAGCACAATCGTCCATACACCACGGCTCCGTAACCGACTTCGAAAGTATCAGAGAAGGCATGTAGTGCTCCCGTCTGTGTTGTATGACCAGAAGGCAAGCACCAAGGGATCCACTCTTTTGTTTTTCTTTGTGATCAGAAAATCTTCCCTCTCCAGCTGATCTTCTATGTCCAGCGGCTGGTTCCAATCAAATTTCTTACGACGGAGCCGCTGCAGTAGGGTCTTCCCGGGTAGCAACAAGAGAGAGACAAAACCAAGGGGATCGAAAGGCTAAAGACAGCTAAACGTGTACCACGAAGAGTGACTGGTTGGTCGGGAACGTTTAGTTTGACAGCCATATCGTCCGTTTCCGCACTCCATTGTACTTTTGACGAGCTTTCCTAGGGGAATAGAGACCCACCTAGATCTCAAACCCCTTCTGTTTTCTCCTAGTGCGGAACGACTTCGGGCAATTCCGACTCTTTCGACATCTATCCCTTGAGACGGAAACCGCCCTTCTCCGGTAATCTTGTTAGGCATCTTAATTGCTTTTGGACCGAGTCAAAGTAATCGAAAGACCCAAGGTGGTCGTCGACGCAAAAATTTCTGCTGATGCCGTCTACCGCCGACCGGTTGACCAGAGCTCCATGTTTGTTCGTTGTTTCCCGGAGGGCGTAGTCCGCACAAAAAGGCGATATTGATTTACTGGCTGATCGTGACGTTGAGCGAATCAAAATAGACTTTGTGTTTGCCTCTGGCGTAGTTTCTTTCACCTGGTGCAGCAGTTGGTGGTGTCTGCCCGGGCAACCCTCGTGACCACATTCAACTCCTGTCCAAAACGCTGCCGCCCGGTGTGAGGTGTTGAGGCAAATAAAACACTCTCCTGTAGTCCTCGCCCTTCCGTAATGTTCGTTTTTACGGCTTTGACGAACTTTAAACATTCTAGTAACCCATGATCTAGTTGTGCAAACAACTGCGGCACATAAAATTGCAGCCACCAGTGATAATCGCAAGTAAGAGTTATAGATTACATCTTAAATTCCCCGCCTCAATTCCATTTACCAACATTCCACATGGCTTACCTAGCGATTCTTCCCCGATCTTGCCACGATGCCTTCTACCTGGGGTTTTTACGTCACACCCTCTATATCCCATCTCCTACCTTATTCTCGCTACGCATTCACCGGTGCACCTTCCGAAGATTCCGTCCCACAGAGTCTCCACCTTTTTTCTCCCATAAGGGCGCACCCTTGCTCCTTCCAGTCCATCGGTCCGGTATCTAACATATACCTCCCCGTACAACCTTCTATTGTGATCTAAGCAATGGCACAGTACCTGGCGTGTGCTGTGCGGGTTACGTCTTTGCACACCACACAGCGAAATTCTGCTAGCTCACTATCCCTCATCGTTCCAAGTCTCTTATTCCCAACTATAAACATAATGGGCTACCTATCTCACTTCCTATACCGCATTGTTGCATAGGCCCTTCCTAGACCTTTCAGCGTACAGCACCCTCGTACGCCCATGGTCTGCATAGACCTTTGGCTTGTCTCTGTTCAGCTGACCGAATTCCTGCTTCTTCTGTACCTCCGTTATAAAATCTTTGTTACCGTGCCTTCCCGGCCTCCAACCAGTGCTCGGAAAATCTATGTCACTAAAGGTGGCAAATCCAAACACACCCAACCACTCCAAACAACCGGGCTGTGCTCTGTCACCCTCAGTAACATCGAAGGAGAGGCTTTTAATAGTCCAGATGGCCTCAAGCAGAGTTTCATTGATCTTGGAAACAAGGCCAGGCTGATTGACGAAATCCTTTCAAAGGTTCCACACCTGGCTACTCTCTTCGATCCTGTAGCCGCCTCATCCCCCAAGAACTTGGTTTCGGTGGGACACCTCCTCATCTCTGTATTTACGGAAATATACCACCGCATTACAAACTCCAAGAATGCGGCGGTTTTTAATGTTCCAGACCGCTTACCGCTTTGATTAGCGAGACACAACACACTCGGTTCGTGAAATACGGCTAACTATGGATGCCCTTGCAGGAGGAAATGCTAAAAGTCTCAGCGACGTAGTCGCCCTTTGCTATTCCAATTCATGGACGACCTAACAGCTTGAGTGTTCATTAGCAGCAAGCCGACAATTGCTTCCATTCAGCCGTTTAAGGACTTTGTGATATTCCCCGATAAAACCCTCCTTCAACGGGAAATACTTCGCTCGCTGAGAAGTAACCCTGCCTTGCCCACGCAGGCTGACCTCACTGGAACCGAAATGAAGGTCATCCAATACCCCACTGTCAAGAAGCCATAGACGAGCCCCACCCCTTACCTTGTCTACCTGCAAGCTGTTTACCTAGATACGTTTAACTCTTCGCCCCCGATTCCACTTCCACAAAAACACCCTTATCTACCACCTCCCCCAGTAGTCTGCACCTCTAGTAGCTTTCGCCCCCCTACCACAGGCCACAAGCAGCACGCTCCTTTAGTGTTGAACCCGCGCTCCCCGAACATAGCCTCACAGCAAAGGCAAGACCCTGTTACAACCATCAGCCCCGCCGCACTACTTTCCATCCCTCCTCCGAGCCGTTGGCTAGTGTTATCAACCACTGCTCTTGCTCTAACGACTCAATAAGCTACCCAATGCTCCTATGAGCCTACCTGGCACTCCCACCAGGTCAGCACTTGTTCAAACAATCACATCATTCATTATCCGCCACTCTCGATCGGCATTTGCTTATAGCGTATTCCCGAACCCTGCAGGAGGAAGCCAGTTGGGCCATCATCCAGATTCGTCTAAAGCCATCGTCCCAATAAGTAGGAGTAACCTTCAGAGCCATGCCAGTGCCTTGCACCCTTCCATTGTATCACATCCATTTCCACTGTCTTTCCCTCCCTCTGGCAGAAAGGGTAGTACCAATCCCCCTTCCCTGTTGCTGCTCTACATATCTTCCTGCCCACTGACACCAACCCTCCATACTACAGCCTCAGTGTGCCTCCGCTGTTCCCCCGCTCCCCTTCACCAACCCCCCTCTAATCCCGAAGTACCGCTTACTTACCCCAGCAGACGCTCCAGGTTAGTACCCGTATCCAGCTTCCTCGCCCCACCTAAACACCCTCCCCACTAGCCGGCTCCTTCACACCTCATGAACCTCCAAACCTTTCCAAATTTCGCCAATCCCTTCCCGCCCCCACCCCACATTAACTCTCAGTTACTCACCCGCATAACTCCACCTCACGACAACTTACCGGCCTTATGCTGATCCTGCCAAACAGGTGGGTTATCTGCAGCCAAGACTTCATTTTTTCCTGACCGGTGCCCTCCACACCCGTGGCCATGTCGGTAGTCGCCCTATGAATCGTATAGATAACCTTTAATAGACCTATGTCATCGACCTCTCCTCCCTCGAAGTCATGCCCTTTATCGCCCTACATCCTGCACCTCCTGCTTCGACAGATATTCTATACCTTCCAGATTGCCATATCGTGCCCCCCCCTGTGCCACGTTACACTCCTCCGGCCTACATCAGCAGTCTGTTGCATACCCACCGTATTGATTACCCATAACGATCGGAGTAGTCTCATTCTAACGCTTTAACCACTTCCTGTCCCCCATCCAACATTTCCTGCCATCCCACTCCTATTGACGCTCTATCACCACTGAGACCCAACTTCTACCGACAGAGCGATCCTAATAGCCTTGCACCTGGCATCAATGCCTTGCGCACACAGACACTGAACTTCTTCCTACTAGTTCTTATCAACTCTCGACGAATAATTAGAAAAGTATCGCACCTGCGACCTCTGGCATTTACCTCAAACGACGAAATTATATAGTAACTGAATTCTGGCTGTCAGAAGATGCCTTGCTTGACTTTGTTCGCATAGCTGGGTATCTATGCTTCTCTAACACCCACCAGTCCAGAAGTGGAGAGGCTATTTGGCCCTCGTCAAATGCACCATCCACGCTAGTTTTATTGACCACCTCCCTCTTCTCTTTTTTGAGGATCAGTTATGGCTGTATATTCACGCCTCCGGCCAGAACCTCCTTCTTGACTGCCTCTACATCGCCCCGGGCCTGGAGCCCGCAAAAATGGACCCTGCCGTGGATGTCTTTAATGCTGTGCTTGACTATCCTGCCAGTGCAAAACTTATGGCAGGTGGTTTTCACCCTCTTTCAATCTTCTGGTCTCCTTATACAAGCCCTCTCGCCTTCTTCACCTTCCTTCACTGTGTCTTTCTTGGTAGAAGGACACAAAATGTCTCCTGCCCTACGGGGAACAACCTCTTGGACCTGGTATTCTCCACTGATATTCCCGATACCACCACCCAGATTACTGATCACTTCCCGGGTAGTGGCCACCGTATTGTCAGCTGCAAGTTTAGTTGCTCCAGCCGTTCTCATCCGATACAACCCTCTCCCCCTGCCTAGGCTTCTTACCTTTCATGTAACTGGTACCTGATACCAATGATAAGCGGTGCCCCTAAATGGGACACCCTCTTTCTCCTCTCTGATCCCATCACCGTTGTGAACTCCCTCTACTACAACCTCCTACACTGCTAAAGTACCGCTAATTAATGTGTCGATCCACGCCCCAATTCCAGCAGCTCACGCCTTTCACTCCTACAGCTTGAGTTGGCCAAGCTGCAACTTACCTTCGCTAGATCACGCGACTTTACAATTCTTCTGTGCACAAACCAGCTGCGGCTACAGCTGCGTCGCATGGCCGATTCGCATATGAGCAGACAAGAAGCCATCGCCTTAGCAAACCCCAACAAAATTGGCTAGCTGCCCAACCTGTCTAGTCAAACGTTCAATCACTCCAATCTCATCTCGTCCAAATTCCTCATCCGCGGCTCATCAACTGCTAATAACCCAACAAGGGGTGCGCTACCCCAGATCATGTTGCTTGCAGTTATCGATATAGTTTTAATTCAGCTTTCCTAGGAAATACCCAGAACTACAGCTTCTTGGGGCGTTTCAGTGACCCAGAGAAATTCAGGGAATTTTTTCTCAGTGGTAAATTATAACCTGGATTTAGTTTGCCATTACTGTTCCACCTCCCTCACAGCTTCTTTTTGGTATTTCAAATGCCGCGTGTAGTAAAGAAGACTTCCAATAATACTCCATCCACTCATAATCCGGTTACTAGGCAGAATAGGCTTATTCAAACTCCAGTGGCCTTAAAACAGTGCTCCGTTGAGCTCTGTGACTTTGCAGGCTTGGTGAAGAATAGCTTTTTTATACCAAAGCATCTCAGGTATAAAGTCTCCGCTTCTGGAGTTGGAAGATACGGTATCTAAACTGACCCCCCCACTTTGCATCACTGAGAGCATCGAACATTCTATCTTACGAAACCTGACAGCGGCTGGCCGCTTAATCGACTCTGTTGCATCCGAGGTTCCCATGAGAGTGCGGAACTCTCGTAATGAAGTCGTGTTTAACGTTCCAGATAGAATACCTCTCGAGCATGTCAAGCATACATTGGTGAATGCATGTGGTATGGCCCACCTTCCTTGGCAAATATCTAGGCAGCCTAAGAGCGTTCAGCCTTACAACTGTCCAATCCTTGTGCGATTTGTAGGTGATCTATCTGCCAAAGAGATCAGTAAGACGCGTAACACTATAACTTCTAATTACCCATATAAAAGTTTAAAAATAGCCAAAGATAAAGCCCCTCTTCAAAGGAAAGTTACTGGACCTCTCTCGACTTTCCCCACGAGGAAGACGCCTGATAGTCCAGCCGATCTCTACCCCGCTTCTTCTCAAGCCCCCACCGCTTTATCATCACACGCGCCTTCCGCTTCTTCGCAAAAGCCAGCTTCCTCCTCATCTGCTCCCGCAAAGAACTCTTCAAAATCGGATCCCATTGCTGTTGAGCTAGACTTTTCCGCGTCTTCTTTCTTACGGCCACCCAGTAAAAGACGCCAACTATTACCCCGCTCTCTCACTTCATTGTCTGTTGGGTATACCCCCAACTTTTATTTTCTCTCGGTTCCCTCCGGCAATAAACTACTCGCAGTCCATAGGAATAGGTCTACCAGTCTTCCCACCTTTCTCAAAACCCCCTCCTTTATTCAACTGTCCCCTCTTAAATCAACTAGCCTTAACTCACCGAATCCGGCTTCTACCTTAAAAAATCTCCCTTGCTTTCATTCATTGGTGGTCCACACTAGTTCACCGCGTCACCTGCTTGCCAATACCAAAATGCGGCCTCCACAAGCCGTCCACTCTGCCTCACGTCGTACTCCTCATCTGACAACTATCTCTCTCGCTCCCGATACCAGCTGTCCAATATTTGGTGTTCCACCCAACTTGCTTTGACCCTCTCATAAAGTGCAGCGTAATCTGCCATCACACATCTCTGCTCCTTACACATTTTCAACTCTGCCGTATGTACCCCTGTTCAGCCAGTACTCAATTCCTACCGGCCGGTATTTCTCAACCGCTCCTAATCACCCCTGTCTGATGTCGACCAGCCAAATCCCACAGGGTTTTCCCTTTGCTTTGATATTTCCCCCTCCTTTGACGCTCAACTGTTTTACCCCTCAGCAGTCCCCCTAACTGCAACATTTACTCCAGCTTGGCTGGAAGCCACCCCATCTGAACTTCCACTGGATTCAACATCAACACACTCCCTCTTGATTCTGATTTCCGCTCATTCCAACCGCGATAGCCCCCCTTCTTCCAACTTACACTACCTCTCTGGTGTGCCTATACCACCTACCAAAAATGGCATATATTTAACCTTATTCATCTCGCTTTCTATCCTTGGCAAACTCCCGCGCCTAGAAAAATTCTTTCTCAAAATAATTACGACATTATCTTAATAAAGGAACCCTGGTTTTCTAAGAGCACCTACAGACCGAACCCATATTTTACCCATATTTTACTTACGGCACTCGATTCTATTCCCGATTCCCTTTGGTTCACTGTCAACCTCCAAAGCACTGTCCTTTACCTTGGCTGCGTGTATCGCTCGCCAAATTCCCCCAATTACTTGTTTCCACTTCTCATTAGGTCCTTCGAATACCCCTCTTTCCTTCCCTCTGGAACCGAGCTTATTGCTGGTGACTTGAATCTCCCTCACATTTGTTGGCCTACCCCCTCCGCTCCTCTCAATATTATGGACCTAATCACTAGCATTCATCTTGATGACTGGACATAAAATGTTGTCGAACCTACCAGAAACAGGAACATTCCAGACCTGATATTTACTTATAACATGCCTCTCATCGACTTGCCTGTAACACTAAATGTCCCCGGCGGTGACCATAGTATGGTTACCTGCCATCTCCCCCATATTGGCCCACCTAATCCCGCACACCCCCTCAAAGATCCATTCCGATGCAGCAATTTGGCCTTGCTAGTCACGCTTATTCGCCAGAAAGACTGGGGCGGGTATTTCCTCAACCATGGCCCTCAGCTTGCTGCGGATATTTTCTACTCCTTTTCCGACTGTCTGAAAAGACTGTCTGGTATTTCCCTGGCTTTACCTCAAGAGAGGTCCCCTGTCTCGCCACTCCATAAGAAATATCATAAACTTCTCAACCAACTACATAATTCCAAAGACTTTTCAATTTTTATTCGTCTAAACCGCCTCTCCGAACTTATTCCACGACAAGATGATATGCGACTTCGTGACTAAGAAGCTAAGACATTGAGTCATCCCAACAAATCGCAACTTCTTTCTATCTTCCATGAGTCTAGAAACGCTTATATTAAGGTCGACTTCCAACTTCTGATTCTGAATAATAACCCATCTATCATCTTCTCACCTTGTATAGCCAAAGACTTCAATGCATTCTTTGCTTCAGCCATGGCTCCAGCTACCGTCATTACCCCTCCCCCATCTTCACCACTTACCGACTCTGTCCTTTCTACGATACTCTTCGATGCCAGGAGTATTTCTAAGCTACCATCCAATAGCATACCCTCCCCTCGATTAGGCCCCGATGGCTTACCACTAGTTGCTCTTGTCAACGGCGGACCGGATCTCCCCCTTTTGCTGCCTAACCTTACCACTCTTTCACTGATTGGTAGCACCGTACCTGCTAATTGGAAGCGCTCGGTAATCGTTCCCATTCATGAGAAGGGACCTTTACATGAGGTATCCAATTGTCGCCCCATAGGCCATACCCCCATCTTATCCAGAATAACGGAAAAAATAGTTAAATATCACATTATCAACCGTTCATTAAGCCTCAACCCTAATGTTTAAAACCAACATGGGTTCCTCCGTTCACGGTCTTGCACGACTTGTCAGTATGATTTTCTGAACCTCGTCACCGACTCCGCTGACAGTGGAGAATCTTTTGTTGCTCTTTATCTTGAATTATCTAAGGCATTTGATGGTGTACCTCGCCCCACTTTTTAACCAGGATACGATCATTTGGCATTTTTGATCCGTTACTTCCTTGGTTCTTATCTTACTTATCTCATCACTCACAGGTTTTCTTGATGCTTGATGCTATTTTGGTGTTTTAAAAATTCCTTCCCAGCAAAAAGGGTACTATGCCTGCCTGGAGGAGGAGTTATGCTTTTTCCGATGCTAATACAAAGTTCACGACTTTTCCCGGGGTCGACTGCGCTCCTGTATTCAGACACTCACCAATTGGGCGAGTTATCTGGACCCAGTGCAAAAGTCTACCTGTGTGATGGCCCTAACCAGCTCCGCCGGGGCCGAAAAAGCCTCCTGCATAGGGTTTGAAGGCCCCATGAGCACCGGCCTAGGGGATCTCCAGTCCCCACCTAAAACGTTTCACATACCCGGCTACAAGAATCTCTTTAGTACAGACTATACCTAAAAGATCTGACAGCTGCTTCTGATACCCCTCTTCTAGCCCTCTAACAGAAGCTCAAGGAAGAATTTCTTCAATATGCTACTCATTCTACACGGAGCTATTTCCTTGTTCTCTAGTAACTTGCAGTATGTGAGTGTTACTACGCCGAACTTATCCCTAACAGCCTCAAAGTCTGCTTCCTGCTGGTCGAAATTCTGGAACTTTTGGGACTTTCCTTCATCGGGGTTTTCGTTCGACTTTCCACCAACAAGGCAGCTTAATGTGAAGTTTTTCCCGGGTTTTCCGTGGATTGAATCTATGCCTAAGTAGCCGGATCAGTTCTTAACCTCCAGCTTATTTGAAGCTTTGACACCTGGTGGCTTGAATTTTCAGATCACAAGGCACTTTCTTCTGGTATATTCTAGACTTTGGTGTAGTTTATATAAACTGAACACTTTGAGCAGAGCTCGACCCCGTTTTCAGCGATACCAGCTGTGATAGACTTCAAATCTCATTGTTAAGTCCCCCTCCTGAGAGCACCTGGTATTCCAGCATGTGCATCCAGCTTTCTTTTGCTTAACGGCATCGTAGTTCAGTTGTTTTATATTGGCTTATTTCTGTAGCTAGAAAAAAATTCAGACGGTGAACTGCGGTAGTTTCAGTGATGGATTATGGTGAAGAGGTCAAGCAGGTATGTACTACCTGTGTAGCAACTTATATGGGAAGGAGTACAGAAGCAGGTTGCAAGAGTTTAACCATCAGCTTTTTCCTTCACTGATTATCAAAAACCCTTCCGGCAGAAAGAAAATCTTCTTTGTGTTACCCAGGTTTCCAGAGTCAGGTAGCTTGCTGGTCGAATTAGCTTGGACCAGCTGTTTCCCGCTCTTCTGCACAAGTAGGTTTATAATAATGGGAACGACTTCCCGCCGGAGCAAGCAAACTTGCTATCAGTTTGATAACCAGTCAGAAGCAACTCAAGGTGGTGTGTCAAGTGGCAGACACTCAAGTTTCTGTGTTCCACCTAATGTTGCGGAATACGGTGAAACACTGAAGGTTATTGAATTCGTTGAGAGCTCAATTCCAAATGTCACAGTGGCTGTGAAATCAACGAAGCGACCAGCTCAAGTGAGTTGTTGAGGAACTGGACTTCTATGGTAATCAGTGATTTAGACAGGGAGTGTTGCTTCATATAAAGCTTTATCAACGGATGACAGATGGATGGCTGGACGTAAAATGTCAAGTTCCGTGGTCTCTCTGGAGACTTCAACCAGAAAGACAGAGCGAAGAGCCATAGATGACACTTACTTGGGTTTGGGGTTTGAGCGGCCTTTCTGCGCAATTCCTCGCAGTTTTTGGCCCAGCTTCAATCCTCAACGTTCTGTTACCTGGTGGAGAACAAATATTTTAGGAAAGGTAAACGGGTGTCGATACAAGACTGTTTCGCTCATACGGAATAGAGCACGACTAAATCCTGGTATGTCGCAAGTTGACAGACCACAAATGTTGGGGCTCAAGTAAAGCAGCAGATAGAGGGATAAACTCAAGGATCATCCGTAGCGGTTAGACTGTCGACATGATGGGCTTTTAACCGTCCTGTCCCCAGCTTGCACTCTTTTTCCGTCCCCGGTCACCTTTTCCGGTTGACTGCCCCTAATAGGCTGCTACCCCCTCCTGAAATAACTTATTCTATTACACAACAATAAAAGGATAAGAGGAGAGACAAATAAGAAATTTCCCATGTAGTGGAAGGGGGCTTGAAGGAGGTAAGGCAAAGGGAGAACAAAAGTAGCTAATAACTGATTGACAGTGCCCTAGATACGAAAGAGGAGTTTTCCGCAGGAAGTCGCACAAGATGTTTGAGACTGGTTTGTTTAGGAAGTCCTCAATAAGTCCATGTAACAAACACGCAGTAATAACCTGCACCCTCGCTGCAGTGTGGTCAGGTTTTTTAAACTAGCAGGCCAATGATACTGAATAAATACAACAAAAAGCAGTAATTTTTCAATGATCAAGTGTAAACGGTGAAAAATGGCAAAAAGTGGCAAAAATACAGACAAAATGAAACTGATTTTCAATTGACCATGTGCATAGGCGGTGATATGCAACTATGTGCCCCCTCTCTTTAGATGCACCTAAAAGTAAATGTAGCTGAGGTTCTGACATGAAACGTGCAACAGTCGGTCCTGAACTGCTGGAAAAGCAGTCGGTAAAAATGCTTCCCACTGGAAAATCTCAGGAGATCAAAAGTCGTGATACAGGCGCTGTTAATAAGATATCGTCCACGGCTGTGGACGTGTTTCCGTCACACGTGTCATCTCCTCTCCGGAGGGCAAGGTTCTGACGAAATGGTGAGGAAGCCGCTTGAAATGGATTAATGGCAGGCTGATGGAACTCCATTGGTGACTGTAGTCGTCATTCTTCCACCACCAGGAATGAAGCTAAATTCAATCCTAGCAACATTTCAATTAAAGATACATCTCTTCAACATGGGCTAGCTGCACCGATTCGTCAGCAAGAAGGTGCAGCTAATTTGATGAAACATCTTGAACGAAATTTGGGCCCATTGATAACAACTTTCCGTGGATCACTTTTGCTCTACCGTACAGCCAAGAATCAATCTTAGATTCTACGGATTCTTTTGGTTAGACACAAGGTGGTTTGGTAGATACCGCTTTGTTGGCACACTTCGCCCTAAAACTTTGGGGGGCGTAGTCTCTTCCTTACCGTCTTTGTATCACTACTTCATTATTTTCCAACATCCGGTTGTTGGACTGGAATTTTTTGAAGAACATCAGACGTTCTAACGCACGCTGTCTCTTTTTGGATTCTTTGAGGAACCCCTGCCTTTCAAGACAGGTTAACCGCAAAATGAGCTTCTAGTAACATTTCTCCCACTGATGTTTTTCTAGAACTGTTGACCCTAGGGTGAAAAATGTGGCTTCCTACGTCCCATTGGCGCAATTAATATCGCGCAAATTTTGAGTTGGTCCTTCTGGAGTATAAACCGCAGAGGCAAAACAAATGAGGCAGAGTTCACACCATCATAACTGACTGACTCCGGTTTTATTCAGTCCAATATCTTTTCACTGAAGAGGGCTGGTTATTGGAAACTAGCCCCCGTTCGATGAGCCAGTGCGCTTCCGGGTTTTCACATCCTATGAGTTGCTCGATATCTCCAAACAAATGCCCTCTAGATGCAGCTGTTTTTCAATGTGACAGGCGGATATTAGGTTTTCCAAGCCCAAGAGCGAGGTTTTGCTGGCACCGGCCCAGTTGGCTTGAATAGAACGTGATTTGTCCCAAGCTTCGCCAATAGTTTTTGTCTTCACAGTTTTAAGCGTATGAACTCGGACGGATGTCTTTGTACCAATCGACCTTATTTGTTTTGCTTATTTACTGTTGGCAAACGTTGAACCTCGTCCGCTGTCGATGAATGCGTAAGTCACACCACCGTTCTTACGTCAGACCACAAGAAGGATAGTTAACCTACGAGTGTAGCCCGGGCACCGAGTTGGTTATTCGCCTCATGTTCGGTTGGGATTTTGGGACAGAAAATGAAATATTTCCGTCAGGGCAGCAGCACTTTCTTTATTTTGGCACTCATGTTTGCTGCATACTCCTTGATCAGCTCATTTGGAGAAGCGTGGTCCACCTTCGAACATTTTTAAGAACACTGGGCTATCTCCAAGTTAAGAGCGCTTCTTTGAATTCGGTACATTGCTCCGGGTCCTGCTCATCCATGCATACTACGCACCGCTTCAGGTTGCTCGCTAATCTCGGTGGTATTATGACGGTATATAGTTCTCTAGTTGGAGGTCGGGGTTGGTCGGTGACCAGGTTTTGCTACAGGGAAGCGTTCGTGAGCAAGTGTCCCCCTGTTAATTTCCTGAAACAAGAGCACGTTCCACAACATACCCTAATAAACCTGGGAATTTCGATTCTCTTCCTCTGTCATAGATACTGCTGACTCCCTCGGCTTATCCATTCCGAAGTTCGACGAGCCGTCTTCAGGGGATCCTCCCGGGGCTGGAATATGAGTTGAGACCACACAAGTTATTTATTTGCGACAGAAACAGTTGGCAGTTCTGCTTGTGAATAATGAAACCTAAAAGATTTTCTTCCTCTTAGGGGCTTTCTACTGAATCACCACTCCAGGGGAGGCCCTGCTATGACGTCGAGCTAGTTAAATATGGCTTGCAAAAATGCCTCTGCCCAATGATAAACTGCGGATGGCGGGAATATCACTCATTCTTCAGTAACACCTACGGCCCTTCCTTCGCAGCAACGAGGCAGATAGTACAGTAGCTGAGAGTCGTCTGCTACCCGCTTTCCCGTTCGACTTTTAAAATGCCGTAAAAATGGGGGATTCAACTTTGTTTTATTCAATCTCTAAGAGTTCTATTCGCAACAGTTGCAACCAACTCATCGTTTACGTATCCCCCCTTGGTTATTCTTGGTATGTGAATTACCGCCCACTTCAAAGTTTCCAACCACCATGCACTCAGATTTCGTTTGCTCTCCGTCAGGAGGCTTCTGCAACTGTTTGCAAATCATGACAAAGTCACCAGCACCCAGGTCTCTAGGTTCGGTTCAATACCCAACCCTAGAAAGTCCACTTTTAGTCCCTTACTTCTTCACTCAAAACGTCAGTTCCTCCCTAGCTTGCCTCTGTTTTAACTTTGCTTTCTCAGGTGACGTAAAACAGTCAAGCTTGAGTCATAAAGATGAAGTAACACAAGGCTCACCCAAAGAAACACCCATGAAAATCCCCCCCTTCAGAACCTAAAGCTTCTTCTGGCCGGGAAAATGGGAGCTCACAACCAGGATTCACCACAGGCGATAACAGTGATATTTAAAGTCATCCGCGGAACACCCCTCATCTATTCCTTTTTCTTGTGTGCTCTTCCCTCACGCGGCAAAGGCTGGCCCTACTTTCGACTCACTTCCCCGGCACGGGTCTGCTCACGGTCCTTGTAATCAGGCTTGATAGGAACACTCTTGGTTGACACTCCACATAGTTTCCTTGTTGACCCTTCAGTCTAAAGCGGTCGAAGAATCTGTGGAGTTGCCCTGCTGTATATTATTATGCAAATAAGGTCGATGGTCGAAAAACGAAAGCAAATAAAGAGGGGTAGTTCCCAAAGTTTCAAGCAAAGGGAATGCTTCTACGGTTACTAGAGTATCAGGAATCAGTGAGCTTTGAATTTGACCGAGGCACTATATACTTGATATCTTATTCTGGCAAACAATACGTGATAATCACCGCCTGGATTCCCCGTTGCTGCACACCGGAAGAATGTTTTATAGCAATTTATGAAAAGTCTTGTAAAAAAGCCCCAAGTAACTCTCACTGGGTCAAATATTTTATTGTTTGCTTTCCAACAAAATGGGATTTTGAAGATCAGTTCAATGCGAGCTATGACGTTACTAATGTAATCTTTATTCGGCTATATTTGTTACAAACCTCCATAGTTTACCCTCAAATGAAGATAATCTGATAAATTAGTAGGCCGTCGAGGTTCGAAAGTCCGTGAAAAGGTAGAACAGCCACCTTATAATACCAAACGACTCGAAGAAAAAATGGAATTCGTGAAACATATCATTGTCACTCTTGGCAAATGCATTAACCACGGATATAATAGCAATCCTTGACAAATATAAATAAAATTGTTCAAATGTGTTGGATTTTTTTGTAGTCAGATGCGCGAGATAAGATGAAGAAACCATGTTCTGGGAAAAGTTCCCATTTGCAGCATATGCTGAAAACGTTTTTCATGTGAGCTACTAGCCCGCCAAAGTCCCCTTGGTAACGATGGTCTAAGATTTTGCGGGAGCTAATATTTCTCACCTTTTCCACCTGGACCTACTGTCAGATCCCTTGTAATTTAGCTGCGTGGGATATGTTCACTGCTGGTTTCACAAAACTAAGTAGACATCCGTCCATAATTTATTGAGAAATAAGTCCGAGTATCCCTTTTGGCCATTTGCGAAGCGAATGCTGAGACACATGACCAGAAAGAAGATAGAACATTTTGATGCACAAGCTTAACACGCATACCGCAAGCAATATGCGGGATTTTTAACAACAGGGTAACGTAATTAAGAGATGATATACCAAACAGCCATTAGGTACTTTGCCCTGGATCATTGGCCGATATATGACAGCCCTAAGAACAAAGGTAAGACCTTAGAACGATACTAACTGCATTGTAATGCCAAAGTTCCTGGCGAAACCTATTTTGTCTAAACCAGTTCCTTGTTCATCAAAATTCCAACCGGGCACCAGGATAATCGAAGTTTGGTCACTTGCCGCCGCTCTGTTGACTCTACCTCTAAAGTCATTCAGGGTAGTAGAAACCCGAGCCAGGTGGTAGTTTTCACTATCCTCCATGGTTCCCCTTCTGGCCCCCACAAACCATTCGCCGATTAATGCAAGTATTACGGAACGTAATGCCTGCCACAGTGACAGACTTGGTGAATTAGTGAAACAAAATGCTTTTCCCTTCGTTTTGTATTTTTTAATTGACATCGCAGCAAGCATTTATTGACTAGCGGAAGTTAATCGCTAAGTACGCAAGTTTTAAGGCAGCCAAAGTAGTCCACGATAAAACGTTATCCCAAGAAGAAACTCAGGGTAATTGCCGAAAATCTAATAAATACTACAACTAGGTCCTTCTTCGTGCCACCAGCAAAGCTGGGCAACCCACGTGGAGTCGTCAAGATCACGCCACCTGGAGAGGTTAACGTACACCTGTATAAGGTCAAGTCTCCACCTCTCCAACGCCCAAAAAATCTTCCCCACTTGGCTTCCACTCTGTTTTCTCCAGAAATGCTGGCTCCTTTCTTTCTCATTCGCTTCCAAATAGCACCACAGTTATTCATTCAACCACACACATCTCTAGTCTTCTGTGCTGCAATAAATTACAATTTTTCATCATAATAACTAACTTCAGTGCTTCTCCTCAAGTCTATTCTCTCATTTCTTTGTCTTATGAAGTTGAGCCAGCACCAATGTCAAGCTGTTCCTCGACTTCTGCCTGCCCGCACTTGGGGGCCTGAATTCTCAAGTAATCCTGCTGGCTTTACTTCACCGGACAACCGGCCTATGCTACCCCAAAATTATTCACTGCGAAAGCCTGATACCCCAACGTGATTGTCCCAGAAAATGTGCCTCTACTTCTGACGTGCCACCGGAAATCGGCATTTTTTCATCAAAATACTAAAACAGTTTCACAAAGACTGCCTGCTGGACCACCCTCAGCAGGTATCAATTTTGTTCCCTTTGGCTTACAGGCTTCAATGTTCCCGCAAGGGTGACGGCTCATCGAAGCCGCAACCCAAGACAATAATGAAGGGCATGAGGAACAGCCCCCGTCGATAATCAAATAGGGTTAAGCAGAGCCTCTCGCTCATCTTAGGTCAGTTATTCTATCTCTACTTCTATCTAATACACTTTTCCGTCCATCCAACTCCCCTATACCTCGGTAAATCATTTCGTCCACCTTCTTCTACCTATTTTCAAAAACCGCTTTCACCCGACTACCACGTGCAAAGCATCCTCACACCATAACCTAGCTCCACTTAAATCGTCTTGTCCTGTTCTGCAGCGGAGCAGTGGCCACATCCGCTAGTTTGCACGCCGTTGTTCCTATTCCGAGCCGAATGTAGCCGGAGGAACTGGTCACAAAGAAAATAAGATTGATCGAAGTGTTTCACGGTACTAGACTGACAAGAGTACAAATAAAATAGATATATGCTAACCCAGGTCAGAGGGAGAAAAAGACCTGAAAGAGAATCGGAAAATTCGATGAAGCTCAACGTAAAACGATCACCACGGCAAGGTCAGAGGTAAATTTGAACCAAGTGCCAATAAGTACGAAGGCGAGATGTAAAAAAGTGTTTGAATTTGTCAATTTCGGCGCTTTCAGGTGTGCGACATTGAGTGGAGCTTTCGCGGTATTCGGTTGTGGACACAGATGGAACAGTATTCGACAGGGGCTTTCTATATGCGGTATTATCGCTCCTCGAAAAACCAATTTCAAGTTAGGGTGCGGTACTGATTAACTTTTAATTACCTGGACCTCAGTCTCGGGGCACACAATGCCCATCCTATCCCAGCAAGCAGTAAACGATGTGTGGGATCCTCAAGCATTCCCTTTTGGTAGCCTGTCTGCCGAGGATTCAAAATACGGTGCGTTTGGTAGCGGATTGCTTGCCCTTTAAAACGCAACATGGCACTTCTGTCACGCCCTCAAAAAACGAGGTTTAATCATCTTCACGGACCACAAGCCATTGCTGTAGGCATTCCACAAGGCAGTGGACAGGCACTCTCCACTAGAAATTCGACGAGTGGGTCCCATCTCCCAGTCTTCCGTGAACATCCGACACACTTCGGGTTCAGCGAACGTAGCTGCTGATACTCTGTCCCGCATGCACTACGACACATCGCTCTTCATCTCACGCATTGGTTTGAAGAACCTGTCTCGTGGTCAAGTGGGAGCCGAGTTTCAGCAGTCAGTCAGGGACATAAGCTTATGTGTGAGGGCCTACCACTCCCATCTTCAAGCGGCTCCATCCTTTGCGACACAAATTGAGAGAGCCCAAGGCCCATCTTCCAACCACACAATGACGTCGCGTTCTTCGATATGCTTCGTGGCCTTTCACGCCCTGGCATCAAGGCCGAACGTAGGGTCATCAGCGCTGGTTTTGACTGGCCTAACATAGACCACAAAATTCGTCAACGGGCACATAGTTGTTTTGCGTGCTAACGTGCTGGGGTTCACAGTTACACGACCAGCCCAGTTGGCTCATTTGAAACACCAGATGCCGCCTTTGCTCACTTTAATTTTGGCATTGTTAGCCTGTTACCACCCTCCGGGTAAATAGGTTGTTTCCTCACCCTCATCGATTGCTTTACTCTTTGGCCTTAGGTTATACCAATGTCGAACGTGTCTAGTGAGACCGTCGCCCGAGCAATCATGGAACATTGGATATCCCGTTTTGGATGCCCTACGATGGTCTCCACTGATTGAGGGGCTCGGTTTGAAGCAGCATCTTTCTCCAACTTCTTCCGCGTGACCGGTATGCAGCAAGTTCTCATGACAGCTTATCGTCCTCCAGCGAACGGACCAGTAGAAGGCTTTCTCCGAACCCTCAAAGCATCATAGGGTGCACACAACAACCCACAATGGGCTGATACTTTGCCACTTGTACTACTAGGTGTTCGGAACATCTTGAGAGGTGATGTTCTGTTTACGTTTGCATCAGTGGCTTTTACCGCACTGCGGACGGAATTGTGTACATACTCTTTCCTTAGTATGCCAAATCGTTGACCGTTGACTCAAGCTTATTCCGACTCTCACAGGATTCACGGTCGATCAGCTAACCCTCCGTCACTGAACCACGTGGCCACCTGGAGACCTTCAGTACCGACAGACTGAAACCGGGATTTATAGACCCCATTATCCAGACCGCACCAACTACCCCTAAGCACCAGCCTGCGACCGACAAAACCCCCTTACACTAAAGACAACGAGCTCTAACGCACGGCAGTCACGGGTCGATTCCCCTTTGCAACGCACTATGTGTGACGGGCACATTCTTTTTCCAGTTTGTTACACTAACTGCCTTGTTCTAACAGGTATTCTGGGCATTTTACACTTCATGCTTTCCAGATTTATTGCGTACTATCTTCCGGTAGAATTCAATCAAGTGACCCTGGGAGAAAGTGTTCCGTATATTTTACAACGGCGCATCACTTTCTTGACCCTATTTTTGTTATCCACTAAGCGTTTTTTGCACTGTACATATTTCTCCCTCATCCCTGTCCCGTCATAAGTATTTTCGGATAAAGAGCGGGGAAGGAGACACCACACCATTTTGTCCGGGAGTAAACAGTTGTAGTCCTTCCCTCCCAACTTTCCACAAATCATCTTAGAGGTGTAGAGCAACAGGACTACTAAGCTACCTGAATTTCGGAAGCGGCTTAGAGTCAAGTTCAAATCATACATCAGCACATTTAAATCACTGGCAGTTTCTTCAAGAAATGCCGAACAGGCTGGGGTGACTTCCATCAGTCAAGCCGTAACACACGTCACGTATCAGTTAGGACTGAGCAGTTACTCTAGACACGTTGGCAACATTAAGTACATTCGCCTCAATTAGGGAACTAACTGCTTTGCCGATGCTTGTTTAATTAAACCCAAGGTTTCCGGCTTGGGCTCGCGGCTGCATCTCATTCCGCTTGCCCTGCCACCGTAAGGCATCGCTCACTCACAGGTTCGACTCTAGCTGGCTAGCCTCCCCAGGTCTGTCAGTTGAAGTAGACCGACAATGTAACCCCTCCAACTCTATCGGTCTTCCTTTTTGTCGACTGAATTTGTGTGGTCCAATGTTGGGAAGGAAGGCTTAGGAAATCGCAAAAACTCCATGATGCTTTCCTACATGTGCTCAAAAAAGGGTTGGGAGAAAGACCGAGTGAATTTAATTGATAGCGAGGCATGTGAAACATACGGAGGGTAGGTGGAAGTCTTACGATGACTCTTCCATTCTGGCGGCCGTGCAAAAGCGACTAAAAAACAAAGCTGCCCGAGACCGGTCTAAAAAGAGTAAAGGAGATGGGACATTCAAGGTAGAATAACGGTAAAGAGGTCGGTTGAAAAAGATAGCGGCAATGAACTTCATATATTTATTATGATGGGATCGGATATAAGCCGGATGAATAACATGCTTCGGTTTGAAGCGAGGCCAAAGGAATAACGAAGTGAGAGGTTGCCGGAGGGAAGTCTGGTCAGCGAATGATCACGATATAATTGGTGATGAATTGAGTGCAAGATAGATCCAAGAAGTGAACCTACAGCGATTGCGGTATCAGTGGCATGCAAATGTGGTCATGGAGTAAGTGTAAAGTTATTGTATAAGTTCAACGACGATTTTACAGATGGAATATACAATAGCTACAGAGGGGCAGACTGTGGTGACAAAGAACCCCGTGCGATGAACGGGGTTGGAGCGCCAGATGTAGAATGGAAAACATCATTCGACGGGGATAGTGGCGGGGGTTGGGGTCGGGATGGTGATAAAGTTGATTATTCAACAAACAAAAGACGCATCTAGAGGTGGAGGGTGTCTGCCTCAGTGGTTAAAAGGAGGCTTCCGGGGGAAAACTTGTCAGTGTTCAGCAACTTGGTCATTTTTAAAAGGATGGTATAGTATAGTATGGTATAGTATAGTATATTTCTTGACCGTGGTCAATACACATGCACAAGGCAAGATCAGAGCGTACAGCAGTACATGTCAATGTGAGGTATTCACAGGTTCTAAATTTATAAATCACACAGCAACCGAAATACACCAGTAAAGTCATGTGGTGTTTGAGTGAACAAAATTGGTAATGGTTGAGGCGGGAATTCCGAATCGGTTTCGAAATCGCTGGGCAGTGGTGGGATTGCTGATATAAGCGACAATTGGACGGTCACTAACGAGTAATCGGGCGGAGGAGATGCCAAAGAACATTGTTGGAAGTAAAGCAAGCATGGGGCTTTCGACGTGCAGTCAGAGATACCAGCGGAATATTGGAAACTGATCCAGCATTGGGTAACTAGTTGTGGAGGAAACATGTGAAATAAAGGCAAGTGAGTCAAAGGTGAAAATAAAACGAACCTTTTGTGCAGGTTATTACAGTCATATGGAAATTCAAATGAAGGCGCAAAGCTTCGCAGGGACTTCAGTGAACATTTGAAGAGCATGAATGGTGTATGGACGTATAACGGACTTTTAAAGAAAAGCCGTCAATGAAACGGATTAGTGGAGACAAACGTCAATGGTTCGGCTAGGCAGAAGTTGGAAGAGTGTAAATTTTTTTGTATGTGATAGAAAATTGTTAACCAAATTATGGTTGGCTGCAAATGGCTGGTATTCTGTTCCTTAAAGACCTTGGTTGCAGATGGTGGCAGGTAGAATGTTGAGGGAAGCGGGTAAAAAAGGGCTAGGTTCCGGTCATTGGTTTCGTACTGCAACGCGGGAACAATTGAACTGTTGGGTTGGATTATTTGGGAATAGACGTTGAGCGTATGTGTTGATGGTTGGTGTCAGAAATCCTCTCTACGATCCGGTGAGACTTTCATGCGGTTTTGTTAATCCGTGTACGGTGCCCCATGTAACGTCAGCAGGCGAGAGTATAGGTTTGAACCATTGATCAAATCGTCCGGTCCTTACGGTAATCCGGAACAAACGTCGATTTGGCCGATGGCTACCCAAGTAACCAATGCAATCTGGAAGAGATCAGGAGTGCGGCAGTCTGGAGAGTGTTCCAGCTGTGGGTTATGATGATCGTTTTTATGGAAGCAAGAAAATGAACATTTTGTTATCCGAACAATTAGTTATCGTTTGGCTAGTGGACCGGTCTATTAGGGATCCCTAGACGGAGACTGGTAGCTTTCTAGGGTAGTTGGGTGATAGTAGAGATTTAGGGCGATATCAGGTAGGCGGTGGATGAGGAGAGCGTGTCCGTTTGGGAACCAGGAATAAGACAATAGTAGGGGGTATGGTCTGGAAGAAGAATGGGAAAATAGGAAGATAACAGTCTGGTCAGTTCACCAGCTGTGGTCGAGGACGGCAAACAGCAAAAAGGGAGAAAAACACTGGGCGTTAAGGAGAGGATTTTTCATGTGGAAGCACACGTGCTGGTATTCCGCAGGGTCAAGAGAAATTAGAGGCATACGGATTCCGGTTGGAATGGGGTCTCAACTTACCATGAGCATATGCGCAGAGTAGTGAAGCCTAGTTATTAAGGAATGGTAATCCGTGCGGCAAGGCTTCAGTGTACGAGAAAGGCGCTAACAAGAAAACGGTAATTAGGTAATATGGCGATCCGGGATGCACGGCCGTGGTGACTGGAGAGTCCGCTGGCAGCGGAAAGTGATCATAGCGAGGGTGGAAGGTAAGTGTATGCCTGTTAGTAGTCAGTTTGACAGGTACCGTGCAATAGAAACAGGGAGAAGACGCTGCAGGAAGGATGCTTTCGGGGTCAAGGCCACCCCCGCGTGAAACTCAGGTTGTCTCGTTGTCTTTCTTTTTTGCTCATACCACTGTTTAGACTTGTAGCTGTGTCCACCCTAGTATATACCACCCAATAACCTGAAACCGTGGCCTAGTTGTGTAGACAACTGCGACACACCATCGTGCAGACGCTAGTACTTATCGCGAGTTAGAGTTATAGACTATATTGGTTATTCACTGCTCGAATTCCATTTAATTACATTCTACATGGCTTATCTAGCAAATCCATCTTGATTCTCGCCGCAGTAAGATCTATCTAGCATTTTTATATCCCATCGCTATAACCCCACTCCTACCTTGTTTTCGCTACGCATCCACCGGTGCACCTTCTGAAGTTTCTGTCCCACTGTGCCTCCATTCATTTGTTTTTTGCCATAAGAGCGCACTTTCGTTCCACCCGGTCCACCAACCCCATACTTACAATATACTCTCCCGCAAAGCCTGCTGTTGTGACCTAAGCAACAGCTAAGTACCTACCGTATCCTGTGGTGTTCAACCTGTGCACACCACAGAGCAAACTTTCTCCTATCTCACTATTCCTCATCGTCTAAAGTCTCCTAATCCCAATTGTATATATAGCGCGTCATGTAGCCCACTGCCCATACCACATTTCCGCATAGGTCTCATCTAGACCTTTGCGCACAAGCACCCAGGCACACTCCTGGTCTGCTCAGACCTTTGGCTTGTCTCCGTCTAGTTGACCGACTTCCTGCTACCTTTTACCTCCGTCATATATTCCTACTTATCATGCTATCCCGGTCCCCAACCAGTACTCGGAAAATCCGTATTGCTAAAGCTGGCAAATCCAAAAACACCCAACCCCTCCCAAAAACCAGGCCGTGCTCTTTCACCCTCGTTAACGTCGACGGTGAAGCTCCTAATAGCCTTAATGACCTTAAGCAGAGTTTCGTCGAACTTAGTAACAAGGTCGAGCTAATTGGTGAAATCCTTTCAAAGGTTTCACCCCTGGCTACTCTCCTTGACCCTGTAGCCGCTACATCGCCCAAGAACTTGGTTTCGGTGGGACACCTCCTCGACTCCGTGTCTACTGAAATATACCACCACATTGCCAACTCCAAGAACGCAGTGGTTTTTAATGTTCCAGACCGCTTACCACTTTCCTTGGCGAAACACAACATACTAAGTTCATGCAACATGGCTCACTACAGATGTCATTGCAGTAGGCTACGTAAAAAGTCCCAGCGACATAGTTGCCCCCTGCTATTCCAATTCACGGACGACCTAACAGCTACAGAGTTCATTAGCAACAAGTCGACAATTGCTGCCCTTTCGCCGTATAAGGACATCAAGATATTCTCTGATAAAACCCCCCTCCAACGGGAAATCCTTCGCTCGCTGAGAAGTAACTCCGCCTTGCCCATGCAAGCTGACCCCACTGTAACCGACATGAAGGTGACCCAATGCCCCTCTGTCAAGAAGTCAAAGGCGAGCCCAGCGCCTCACCCTGCCTGCCTGCAAACTGTCGACTTAGATATGTCTAACTCCCCACCCCCCGTTCCGCTTCCACACAAACGCCCTTTTTTACCATCTCCCCCAGTAGCCTCTACTAGCAGTAGCTCTCGCTCCCGACCACAGGCCCCAAGCGGCACTCCACTTTAGTATTAAAGCCGCGCTGCCCCATCATTTTATTAATAGTTTATTTCGGATAACCCCGAAGCATGCTGCAATGCAAGATCAAACGGTACAGTTGAAAGCTGAATGAAAGTTACAGTGGGACTGTACAATTATGCGAACGCGATTGAATATAAGAGAAGGCATTTAAGTCAATTGCTGCGATACCGCCCGGTGAATTTAAACTCAAGGTCAGGTGGTCGGTCCGGTTGGAGGTAGGCGTAGTTATTCTGCCAAAATGTGGGGTGGGTGGAGAATGGTACAAAATCACACAAATTCCACAGAAGAAAGACTGTCCTGTCGGAGAACTAAACTAGATTGACGGATACGCGGATATCGTGAAGAAGAAACATTCCTGAAGGAGACGTATTCAAGCAATGGAGCTTTACAATGTATGAGAGGAGTTGCGGTGAAAAATCAGACGATGAAAAATTGTGGCATAATACATAAAGACCAAGAAAATCGGTCGAGGATAGCAATTTTGGGGTACAGTGACCGTATATCGGTTGAGCCAGTTGTAAAACGAAACGGACAACACATTGCACTGTGGGTGTCAAATTGATGGTGAGAGAAGTGACCGGATAGAGCATATAGACTTTGAGTGGATTGTTTTGCTTTCAAAAAAAAGGAATGTAATGCTTCAGCAAGAAACTGGCAACTGACAAAAAAATATCGACGTGTGGTGCGTAGCTACGACAGTGGCAGAAACGTGGCTTGCAAGAAGGATGACCGGTTGAATGACAGGTAAGTACTTACATACTGATAATTCTCAGCAAAGACTTCACGTGGTGAAAAAAAAAAATGTATCAAGTATCGGAAGTGTCTGAGACGATCTATCGGAATGGAGCATGAGAAAGGAAATACGCAACAACCGATGAATAGGTTTGCAAAGTTCGGCAGCCGGATATGAGCGGAGTGTGTGTGATGAACCAAATGGACTACACATCTGGACCGTGGTTGCCAGAGTGATGGTGAAGGAAGTGACCGGATAAAACATATGGACTTTGAGTGGATTGTTTTGCTTTCAGAAAAAAGGAATGTAATACATCAGCATGAACTAGGAATTATCGAGAAAATCGTTGCGTGGTTCTCAACTACAACAATAGGATGGACACAGCTGGAAAAAACGATGAAGTGATGGGCAGAAGACTGTTTGATACAAAAGGTGGACCACTTTGTGGTGACAGAACATAACTCTGCGGCACAAGAGCTTATCAGATGTGCAAAAGTGGGACACAATACCTTGCAAGATGAGGACGTTGCAATGCAACAGCCTTAAGTGGGCAAACAGCGGAGCTGGCAGAGAAAGCAAGCAAACACAGAGTCGTCGATTATTGGGAATCTCAAGAGATAAATTTCGCAGTGTCATATACTGTCTGGAGATTGTGGTACGGAAGTTAGTGACAGCAATAAATGCGTTATTTTTGGAGTATATCGGTAAAAGTAGCAAAAAAGGGGTGGGCTTTATCTTAGAGAGTGGTTAAGTTTGCAAATAAGACTGGTGAGTAGTTTGGCATGAAACCGCGGGAAGTAGACCGGGAATAATTAGCCAGAAGTGTTGATGTGTTTTTAAGTATACGATAATTGTGCACCAAAAAAAGCAACTTTTGCCGGACGAAAAAAGCGTTAGGTTATGCAGGCAAATTTGAAGCGAGCACGATGTAGAGTCAATGTTGGCTGGAGCCAAGACAAGACCCTGGTACAACAATCAGCCCCCGCCGTACTACTTCCAGTCCGTTGACAAGTGTTGTCACCCGCCGCTCCCGTTCTAACGACTCTACCAACTACCCACCAGCTGCTAGCTCAGCCGCGACACTTCGTTTCTATCCTCATAAGTGCCGCTCTAACCCCCCCCCCATAATCCTACCTGGTACTTCTTCCAGGTCCGCACTTGCCCAACTAATCACCCCACCCACTACCCCTCACTCTCAATCGGCTTCTGCTTATAGCGTACTCTCGGATCCTTCAGGTGATAACCAAATGGGCCACCTTCCGGATTCGTCTAACGCCATCGTCCCTATTTTCAGGAGTGACCTTCAGGGCCTTGCCAGTGCCACTCACCCTTCCATTGCCTCGCACCCCCTTCCACTGTCTTCCCCTCTCTCTGATCGCATGGGTCACACCGATCCTCCATTTCCGCTGCTAACGTATATCCCTCCCTGCCCCCCAGACGCCAACCCTCCACACCATAGCCCCAGCATGCCTCCGTTGTCCCCCCCTGCTCACCTCCACCAACCCTCATCGAACCCTGAAGTACCACGTACATACCCTAGCAGATACTCTAGGTTCGTACCTGCATCCCGCCTCCTCGCCCCACCTCCCCACTTACCGGCTCCCCTGCCCCTCATGAGCCTCCAAACCTTTCCAAATTTCGCCACTCTCTTCCCGCCCCCCACCCCACACTACGTCCCAGTTACTCTCCCACATGCCTTCACCCCCATACCGACCTACCGGCCTTATACTGACTCTGCTCAACAGGTAGGTTACCTGCAGTCAAGTTCTCGTTTTTTTCCTGACCGGTGCCCTCCACACCCGTGGCCATATTGCTAGTCGCCCTATGGACCATATCGATAAACTTTCACAGACTCATATCACTGATCGCTCCTCACTTGATGTTATGCCTCTTAGCACCTCACACCATGCACTCCCTCCTGTCCACCCCGCTCCGACAGATATTCTTAACCTCTCACTTTGCCATATGGTGCCTCCTCCCTCTGCACCGTGTGACACCCCTCCGGCCCACATCAGCGGCGTGCTGCACACCCACCGTATTGATCACCCACAGCGATCGGCTGCGCCTAATAGTAACGCTTCTCCTACTTTCCGTCCCCCACCCAACACTGCCTGCCCTCCCCCTTCTACTGACGCTCTTTCCCCACTGAGACCCAACTCCTATCACCACAGCCATCCCAATAGTCTTGCACCTGGCATCCATGCATTGCGCACACCGACACTGAACTCATTCCTACTAGTTCTTAATAACGCTCGCTCAATAATTAGAAAAACATCGCATCTGCGATCTCTGGCATTTACCTCAAACGCTGACATTATACTAGTAACTGAATCCTGGTTGTCAGATGATGCTTCGCTTGACCTTGTTCGCATAGCTGGGTATCAATGCTTCTCGAACACCGGCCAGTCCAGGCGTGGAGGGGGCTGTTTAGCCTTTGTCAAATGCACTATCCACGCTAGTGTTATCGACCACCCCCCTCTTCCCCTTATTGAGGATTCGTTATGGCTTTTCATTCACGCCTCCGGCCAGAACCTCCTCCTTGGATGCGTCTACGTACCCCCGGGTCTGAAGCCTGCAAAAATTGACTACGCCGTGGATGTCTTTCATGCTGCGCTTGACTACCCTGCCAGTGCAAAAATTATTGCGGGTGACTTTAACTTTCCCTCAATTTGCTGGTCCTCCTTGTAAGTCAAATCTCGCAAATCGAGCAACGCGTAGCCAATTCAAACGAATCCCAAAACCAGAACAAGATTGATTCGTAGCTTCTACGGTACTAAATTGAAATGCACAAAGGATACAAATATATACGAACCTCAAGTATGCGGCCAAATAGGCTTCACAGTAAAACCCAAAGGTCCAAAGCCCCGTGGCTCAAGCACGACAGTGAGGAACGGTTCAACGCCAAATTCAAATGTCTCACCTGGATAAACAAACGTGAAAATGTGTGGCGTATGAGCGAGCTTTCCAAGATAATGGTAAATATAGTCAAATTCACAAAGCACGTTGAACATTTAGAAGGATTTTCAGTATTCGTTTTTTACACCGCCGGCCAAAATCCTTCCGCGAAAATGGTTGTCTAAGGTTCAGGAAGGGGTCATGATTCTCACCCTATCTACCTTTAACTTATTGTTAGTGCCTGTGGTGACTAACTTCCTGTGTTATCTGAACGTGAAACAGGGTTTTGCCGTAGTCATCATCGCACAATCCATAAGGAATCAATTCCAAATCCCGCTGCACAACTTGAGATTGACATATTCATCAGGAGACCGGCGCATATAGTCAGACGCACGATGAAGATGAAGGCTTCGCAGAGTGAAGTGTTTCGCCGCACGAAATAATTCTAAGCATCACAAGCAGTAACCCATTGCAGCAACTGGTTAGACTAATTTTGTTTGCAAGCATGAGCGCAGAAGTTGAACACAGGTGCAACGCCTAATGAGATATCGCGTAAAATTGACAGGTCACGAACCAGTGGAATTACATAAAATTACCGCACCAAATCTTTCGAAAGAAATGAAAACCGGTTTCTGATTATGAATAAATTTCGAAAACAAGTGTACGGCGGACAGTATCGAAATACACATGAACACGGAGATTGTTCGAATACTGGCATCTATCAGAGTATTTCAAAGTTTTTCTGCGCACAAAATATGTGCCAATCAATATTGTATAAAATGTAAATAAATGTTATTCTTTAAAGATAATAATAGTTTCACAATGTGCTCACAGCTAGTATGCCTCACCTGAACTGTTCAAGTGAAATACTGGTGAATTTCTCCTCTTCGCCCATGTGCACGCTAGATAGAAACTGGAACTAAGTACATTTGCAACCTTTCAGAAAAAATGGGTCCATTTGATTAGTTGTAGAGCATGAAATGCAATAAAGTGCTGAGAAACTCGGAGCGAGGCGATCTGCGAGCTACTTTGTCTTTTGTGTGTGGTTTCGAGCTCGAATCATAAACATTTATCTCGCTGTTTCCTGCTACGAGTGGAATAACTCTCTGATGTCTCGAACACGTTCTTTGTTTCTTCCGTTTCCTGTAATGTAACACAACTGTAGGATCTGTCCAATAGGCAAGGCTCAGTTCGGCGGTAGTGCATTTTTCTTTTAGCATTCGTGCTACCTTAAAACCCAATACCAGTGCAGTCGTTTTGAGCTCGTTTAGGGATGCTGACTTCAGCTCAGCAATTTTTGTTTTGGCAAAGGGTACTTTGTTTCGCCGCCGGCCATGCAGTTCCACCCAGGTACCGTACACTGTCACTGGGTCGGCAAATTTCAAGCTGCTTTGGGTGACCTGCTGGTGTCCTTTTTTGAGATATTTCAAAAGCCTCCGGGCAACTTCTCCTTTTCTCGATAGGTGACTTGACGGTGGTCTCTTGGGTATAGCAACTTCATGTTGCCCACTGTGACCTCCCGTCTTTGAATTCGCCATCGAAAGCACCGACTGATCCTTTGAGGGAACTTCGCTTTCCTGAGATGGACCGTTGGATTCAATATCGAAAGGCTGATTGTGTTCTACAGAGGCACTTCTCTCAGCAACATTTGAGCAATTTATTGATGCCGATTGTTGAAGTTCGCTCGTCAGGGGTCCGAAAAGTGTCCAGCCTAGTCTCGTTCGCGTAGCGAATGGTTCTTTTCGATTGCTTATGCTCTGTTCAAGCACCCAGTGAGCCTCTGGTACATTGCATCCAATTAGTATGTCGACGTGGGGGACAGACACTTCTTCGAACTCTATGTCCCTGAGATGAGACCATCTCTTGGCGATCGATCTAACAGAGTCGACTGGTCTCGTCGGCAAGCTGTCTATTTCAAAAGCTTCCGGCATTTCTACGGTCCCCGCATCAGATAAAGACGTTAACTGCAGGGTCAGTCTCTTAGAATTGCCAACATGACCCCCTGCAATCGTGCTGATAGTGAGCGAGGTAGGCTCGCCTACTAGTTCACAGCTTTCTACAAGCTCGCGAGTAATCAGCGAGGTATCCGACCCCGTGTCCAAAAATGCATTGACCCTCCTCAGTCCTTTAGGTGTCACGATACCGACAGGTACGATGCCTAATCTTGCCGGTTTGAAATCATCATGTCCCGTTGAACAGGCAATTCTGGGTTCATCCGGCTGAATAGGTCTATTGTTGAGAAGGCCATGCAGTAACGAGTGATGATTACCCAAGCATCCGTCTTGGTTGCATTTCACTCTTAAGCTGCATTCAGAGGCTCGATGAGAGTTGTTCAAACACATAAAGCATGAGCCAATCCTTTTTGCTGCGCACCACCGATCGGGTACACTCATCCCATGAAAGGTCGGACAATCTGGTAACCGATGCAGGGAGTTGCATAGCTTGCATTCAGCTGACCTCTCGGGTTCTTGACTTATCATGTGCATGTTAGCCAAAGACTGGGTTTGGTTACTGTCCTTCTCCACAATTTGAGATGTTGGTTCCCTTCGCGCCAGTCTGCAACTTTCGCGTACGATTTGTCCAAATCGACTGTTGGCGATACGGGATTGACGACCTATGAACTCCGTCAAATCGTTGAACGTAGATTCCCGCTCAAGCATATTTATTTTTTCAGCTTCCTCTGCCCATCGGCTCTGTAAATCAATAGATAGACATCGGACAATGCATTCCTGTGTGTGCAATGCATTCAGATCAGACTGGTATCCTAAGTGCTCCAGTGCTTTACTGCAATTCTGCATTTTTATCACCAAACTCGACAGTGATTCAGCCTTGCCCTCAGTCCTTTTCGCCTCCAATAAAACACTAGCAATTAGGCTTCTAGCCACCTTGAATGGTTGTCCAAACAAATCTTTCAGGATTCTGCGCGCCCTGATGTACCCCATCGGTGGATCAAGCATCGCGCAGCCTTCGATAGCACTTTTGGCTCTCCCACGACAGTAATGTAATAAATACAAAAACCTTTGACCAGGATCTGCAACTTTGCACTCAACAAAATTTTCGAATTGTTTCATGAATATACAGTTTTGCTCGGGGTGCCCGTCGAAGTGGGACAGCTCCACTCTCGGCAGGTCAAGAGCCAAAACCTCGGTAGTTTCAGGCTGTCTCAAGGGTTTATATTCGTCGATCACAGTGCCTTTTCGATGTTGACATTGTGAACTACATGGACTCTTTGCTGGCTCTCTGAGACCAGTTCCTTGTGTAAGGGGCTCTGCTTCTTTTCTGGCTAACCGCAGCTCGTTTTCTAATTCTATTACTCTCATTCTATAAGTACTAATATCGTCAAACGCATCGCGGTTAGAGAAATATGACCTGGCACTGACAGAGCTAGTAAACTTAGCATTATCTAGAGAATCAATAACACCCGAACCATCCCCGGAGACTTGCCGAGTTATTTCCTGTTGTCTCAAAAGGTCCTTGCTGCATCGTCTGGGCATTTCCAATGAGTTTTCTTGTCCAGGTTCCACTTGAGTACTGTAAGTCAAATCTCGCAAATCGAGCAACGCGTAGCCAATTCAAACGAATCCCAAAACCAGAACAAGATTGATTCGTAGCTTCTACGGTACTAAATTGAAATGCACAAAGGATACAAATATATACGAACCTCAAGTATGCGGCCAAATAGGCTTCACAGTAAAACCCAAAGGTCCAAAGCCCCGTGGCTCAAGCACGACAGTGAGGAACGGTTCAACGCCAAATTCAAATGTCTCACCTGGATAAACAAACGTGAAAATGTGTGGCGTATGAGCGAGCTTTCCAAGATAATGGTAAATATAGTCAAATTCACAAAGCACGTTGAACATTTAGAAGGATTTTCAGTATTCGTTCTTTACACTCCTATACTAGCCCTCCCGCCCTCTCCACCTTCCTTTCTTGTGTCCGTCTTGGTGGATGGACCCAACATGTCTCCTGCCCTGCTAGAGGGAACAACATCTTGGACCTAGTATTCTCCATTGATGTCCCTTATATGATCACCCAGACTACTGATCACTTCCCGGGTAGTGACCACCATATTGTCGGGTGCAAGTTCAGCTGCTTCAGCTGTTCTCATCCGATGCAATCCTCTCCCCCTGTTCTGACTTCCTACCGTTCCTGTAACTGGCCCCTAGTGCCAACGATAATCCGCTCCCTTAACTGGGACACATTTTTCTTTCATCCGATCCCCTCACTGTTATGAACTCTCTCCTCTCCAACCTTTTACAATGCCTAAATACCGCCAACCCATGTGCCGATCCACGCCCCAAATCCAGCAGCGCACGCCTGTCACTTTTAGAGCGTAAACTGTCTAAGCTGCAACTTACCTTCGCTAGATCACACGACTTTACAATTCTCCTGCGCATAAACCAGCTACAACTGAGGCTGCGTTGCATGGTCGATTCGCATCTGAGAAGGCAATAGACCATCGCCCTAGCACACCCAAACAAAACTGGCTACCTGTCCAACCTCCTTAGTAGAAGGTCCAATCACTCCAATCATACCTCGCCCAAGTTCCTCATCTGCGGCTCATCTACCGCTAATACTCCAGCATCTATTTCTGAGGCCTTCAATGAGCATTTTTCTTCCTCCCGTATAAGCTGTCCTGGTACTCCCCCTCCTACAATCCACCCCTGCACCTCTGCCTCTCTTTCATCGATTCCCTTCACCCATCTAGAAATTGAAAAATCAGTTTCTTCCATTAAACCTTCCCCGAAACCGGGATCAGATGATCTCCCACCGGCCCTCCTCCGTTTCGGTGGTCTTGACCTTCCTTTATTGTTACTTAATATGTATACCACCTCCATGATTCACAGTTTCGTCCCACCTCAATGGAAATCCTCTGTTATAGTTCCGCGCTTCAAAAAGGGCGTATTACACGACCCAGATAACTATCAGCCCATTGATCACACCCCAGTAGTCTGCAAAATTATGGAGAGAATTATCAAAAGACACATTGTCCAGTACCTCTTATCCAACAACCTGCTGAACCCTGGTCAGCATGGTTTCTTGAACTCCCGTTCCTGCTCTTCCTGCCAGCTTGACTTTCTCAATGTCCTATCGTCTGCTGCCGACGCCGGCAACTCTGTAATTGTCCTGTACCTCGACATGTCTAAGGCTTTTGACCGTGTTTCCCATATTCATCTGTTGGCCAAAATCCGATCTCTCGGTATTACTGACCCTCTTCTCTCCTGGCTATCCTCCTATCTCTCTCACAGATCACAAGCCGTGCTCGTCGACGGCCACCTATCTTCCACCGAACCAATTACTAGCGGCGTCATCCAAGGCAGTGTCCTAGGCCCATTACTATTCCTTATTTATATCAATGACATTTTCTCTTCTATTCGACACGGCACTCCTTTCCTGTTTGCCGACGATATAAAAATAGTGTACTCTTTCCTCCCTAGTGACCCATCCGTGACTCTGTGCAACATATCGCAAGACTTACTCGTTCTCCAAACCTGGTGCATCTCGTGGTTTATGAAATTCTTCGCGGATAAAAGCTTCCTCCTACCATACAAGTGCACCGTACCACCCGGCCAAATTTGTCTGGACGGCCCGCCCATCCCCATACACCCCATGGTTACCGATCTTGGCGTACGCTACTCTTGTTCCTTTAACTTCTCAGAACAGGCATCGTTCCAAATCGCTAGGGCTAAGAGAACCCTAGGCCTGATCAATCGGTGTTTCTTAATACCGGCCAGTCGCCTCTCCATGTATCTCTCACACGTGAGACCGCTCCTAGAATATTGTCCCATTACCTCCAGCCTCTGGCCACGTTCCTCCATTGTATCTCTCGAGAACGTTCAGCGTACCTTCACCAAAAGGCTGTTGGGCGTATCCCTAGCCCTAACTTACCGCCAGCGCTGTGAGCTCCTACAAATTGAGCCTCTATGGATTCGTCGCATGAGGCTCAACCTGATTTTCCTCTTTAAGCTAATCCATAACCAGGCCTACACCTCTTATCCCATCTTATTCGCTGCGCCCTGCTCCTACCCCATCCGGCACCGTGCCTTCTCTCTCACTGTCCCTCATTCTAATCTCTGTCTGAAGTCTCGATTCTTTCTGTCAGCCTATTCCAAAATCTGGAATAAGCTGCCCCTTAGCTTACGCAGTGCCTCCTCGATGTTCGCTTTTAGACGCGCACTTTTGTCATACTTAACAGTTCCAAATGCTATATTGCTCACCAATGAGCTCGTCTTCGCCGACCTGGCCTTTGAAGGAGGCCTCACACTGTAACTCTACTACCTCTGCGCCACCGGCCACTAGGTACACCCCGCGAACTAAGGCCATTACCTTCACTGATCCATAGCGAACCTTCCTCCTGCCATCATAAGATAACCTTATTGCTCACCTATGTTCATCTCTTATCCATCATATTCACTTTTTTTCTCCTCAGTATCCGTTGATTCTCAGCTGGGGCACACCTAGACTGCCCCTTTTCCCTTTCCAGTGATCCTTCGTGACGGCCAACCACTTCGGGCACTGTACTTACCATCTCCCTGGCAGGTGCACCTGGATATTATTGCCACACGGTCGTCTACCGCTCGCTGTTTCCGTTGGCTCTCCTGTCCATGGTCTCACGTCTTGGTCAATCGTTCCTGGTTCACGCACCCCATCGCGGTCGTTTTGGCCCCCTGTACAATTATCCATGAACACTCGTGCCACTCCCAACAGTGCGGGGCGCGGTCAGATCCACCGCTATGGCCGGCGCACATCGGGCGTGCAGGCCGTCTGCAATGATGTGCGAGCGCAACTAGACCGGTGGATCACACCTCCTGCGTTCACTTCACGAAGTGTTTTTCAGGTTGGGTGCCCAGCGCACGGCCAGTCCCACCCACTAGCACCGGTTGTGGATGGCACGCTCTAACTTCTTTTGAACTACCGAATCCAATGCTGTCGGTTGAAAATTGTATGCTCTTCATCTACTTTCCGCCACAGCTTGTTCACCTATAGCTCTTATCATCTGTTTCCACTTCTCATTTTTGTCGCCCTACCACGGTATGCACACCTACCCGTTTTGTCCTCCCTCCTATTGCCTCTCTCTACATCAACTTTCACTGCTTTGAGTCACTATCGTCCTAACCACTCTTCTCTGTCGACGCTCGCCAATATCTCTTTTCCCACCTGCCGTCATTGCTGGCTTCTATCATCTATGCGCTTGGTGTTACCTTCTGCTCAGAACGCTCATTGATAGCTTCTTTAAACCTGTTGTTCTGTTTAATCCCTCCTCATGCCCAATGCCATGATGCACCAATCGCACCCGCACTCATGACCAATCCGCATATTAGAACTTGCCTCTCTAAACTTCGCATCTTTTACAGTCGTATTTGTTATCTAATCACCACCACCATATCTTCCTCACTTGGCTCCGCGATTCCTCTGCGGTTCTTCCCAATGTCCTTATTAGTATCCACCTTTTCAGTTGTCTGCCGGCACACAGCTCTCCAGCTCCATTGCCCCAACTCCGTTGCACATTCATTTTTTGCGGCTTTTTTGTTCTATTACTGGTTCACCTATCTCGGGGCGTCCCGCTTCCTTGTCCGCCTCCTTCGTGTTTCATCTGCAGTAAAATGATCTGATTGGTGATTTCTTACCTGTGTCTCCTCGGTCATTGCTTCCATCCCTTGATCCGTTAATTGCTTGCTACAGGCATTTTTCTGTACTTTCCAGTGTGGTCCGCTTTTCCATGTTCCACCACTGTAATGACAACGTTACGTCACGGTGTTCTTTCACAGTTCCAAATTGTTTGACCTGTCACTACCCGATTCCTCTGGTCCGTCACTACATCTCGCACCTGCATTGATCAAATAATTAGACCCATTCTTACCTGTTTTCCTTGATCCTGTCTTTCATCTTCACTCTTCCATGAACTGCTCCTCACAGTCTTCATCACTTCTGTGCTTCCGCATTCTATTTTTCTCTCCGTTGGGCTGCCATGTGCACTTGTCATGAAGTTAATCCACCACGATATTCCAAGGTTAATTCTACAACCAACTGATCTAACATTACCTACTCCTCCTAATGACTGATAATCTCTTTCTATGACCCCATTGTTATTGCTCCTGCTTCTCGTATACCTGTATGTATATATATATATGTATGTATATATATATAACAAATCTACATATATATATATAAACTTACGCATATATATCTATGTGCACGCGCTCTGCATCTTGCAGTTCCTCACCGGCCATTTCTCTTGCTATCATCCCAACGACCGTCATCATAGGCATCCATCGACTCACATCTACCGTATCCAATCCTTCTAAATCGTTTCTGTCATCTGTTCATCCCTATACGTCTTGCATCGCTTGCTGCCTGTTTTACGGTGAGTTTTGTGTCCTGTCCGCCGACAATCCACTGCAAAGTACCAATGCTTCATTGATATCTAATCCACTGCAGTGCACCTCGCCCTTTTCTCCATCGTTCCTCGCTATTGCAGTTCCTTATACCGATTTCCATCCTTTCACATGTTTACCAGTCGGCCTTCTTATGTAAATGCCCGGACCAGCCATTCAGCCCATCGGACCTTGACTTTCAAACTCACCGGGTGTCCATTCAAATCCGCTCCTGAGCTCATTTAAACTCCACACAATCTCTATGATGTGCATACGTTTATCCTATTTTCATCCTACTTTATTTCCTCTTCTGAGCATTTTTATCCAATATTTTCATGAGATTTTCCATATTTCCATGAATTATATCCGTCCATTTCATCACCTGTATCAACAAGATCATGCACATGGCATGCTTCGGGCGTTTCCGAAATAAACCATTACTATTATTATTATTATTATTATTATTGTTATATTGCCCTGCAAGGTCAAGATAAAGCTATGGAAGAGCACTGCGTTGAAGGACAAATGGCCTGGTGGAGGTTTCGGATAATCATTAGTTAAATCACTGACTGCAGGAGGATTACGGAAAGATATTCCAGTTGGGGACTTGGACTTGTTGTTGTCATAAGAAAATGGACAGCAAAAATAACCTTGCAAATGAAAAGCGGCCAGTTCTGTCCTGAGGGCATGGCTACGGATAGGAATGATGATTACGCAGGGGCGAGCTACACAGAATGCGGGTGAAAGGGAATATGACAATATAATTGGACTATTTATGTAAGTTATCAGTGAGCTCCAAGCATAGAGGCTGATATCTAGGGCGAGAGATGTGCACCGTTTCTTGTGAAAAAGTAGTAAACTTTTAAGGGCTTAAAGTGGGAGGTAATAACACTGACTCTGAAAGCCTGCTCAGAGTGGGACCAGTGAAGATCGGAGGAGACATTCCGAATGACATGACTGCAGCAGCCACGCGATTATGAAAACAGTGGCTTCAGATCCACGAACGTTGTCAGTATAAGGGACCAACGTAGTCCGAACACCCAACCTGAAAACCTCTTCCGGTAACTGAAGGTGCGGTCTGCCAGTCCGGTTGCCCTCTCACTCAAAACATGAGTCCTGCATGCTTGACGTGCGCCGGCCAGACAGGTGAAAGTAACCTTGCCCGGAACCTTTGAGATAAGCACGCGTGGACCTTGTTTTTTAACACCGAATGAACAAAGTAGCCGACGAAGGAATGAAATCCAAAATCAGCTGGCATGGTTACAGAGGGTCCTGGAGGCTAGGATCAATGAACACAAAGATTGGTTAGCGGGCATATAAGACTAGTAGCCGGACGCGACGGACCGGATGGCGGCCGACGCAGTACCTAAAGCACTTAGAGGTTGCAGATTGAACTGTTTAAATAAATGATGAACCGTAACAGGGAACAGGACGAGAAAAGCCGTCTGGGTGGGTTCCAGCTAAGGAACAACACTCAAAAGCTAAAAACGATGGGGTCCCGTCGAAAACGGTTTGTGCAAACGAGTGGAGGTCACTAATGGTGATAGCGACTCCCGCGGCAAGGGGGAGATAATTTATTGAAAAGGCACACAGTGCTTTACAAGATGGCTGCTGGTCATACTGGAGCGCTACCTGGTATGCTAGAGCCTCATTCAGTTTAAAACCAGAGGGAGAGTGCCCTATAGGGATAGAAACAGACATGGCGGATGATCTGCGATGACTACATTAGGAGAGATTGATATTTTGGTTGAGGGGTTCACTGTTGGCATCAGCTGGTGTGAAGGGTCACAGGAAAGTGTTCTATGAGGGGGGTGGGCAGCTGCGTCAGTAATTTGGTATGCCGGAGCCTGGCGAGGGGATGTGAAGGGAAGAGAGAGTGGAAGGATACCGGTGAGAGCATGCGTTAGAGGGTGGTGAGTATAGCCGTATGGGGCCGGTGGCAACAACAGACTCTGGCTAGGTGATGAATATGGGGAAGAAATGATTGAGCATCATTGGTGAGCGAGAGGTTTTGCGGGGCACCAGGACGGCCGTGGAGTGGGGGTGGCAGGAACGCTGAGGCGGGACTGGATGAATAGGTCATGTGGGGGAAAGGAAATCCAGGTGTTGGAGATGTGTAAGAGGCTGAAACGAACGGTGAGAAAAGAGAGGCAGAAGAAACTGGTCGGTATTTATCTTTGAAAGAGGTCCAGATGAACTTTCGGTTAGAGGCTTCAGGGGCTGCACCAAAGCTACTTGGGTGATTGGCCGAGAGGTGCAGTGTCTGTATGGGTGAGTCATTATGTTGGGCTTCACCCAACCTCTACAACCAACGGCTGGAGTTTGTTTTCTGCGTTGCACCGACGTCAGCCTATCTAGGTGGTAGTCAGTAGACGCCTTACTAGAGACTAGGCCCAGCTGATACGAATGGAGAGGTATGAATGGGTAAGATATGTGATTCAAAGGTGGGTTCTTCTGCATATTGAACGGGTTGACTCCCCTGACTAAATGGGCATTATCTGCCGCGTTTTTGGCATCTCAAGATTAGACTTTGGGGGCTCCAGGATTATGGGGGAACTTAGGGGGCGGGAGGTGCTCAGCATATTTTTAGAGTCAATTGACGAAGGTCCGTTTGCAAGTTTGGCAGGCCGATTGCTCTTAACGAGAGCACGTAGTTAGTGGGTTTTGTGTTGTTAAGTCGAATGGAGGAAATTCCAGATGTTAAAAGGACCTTAAAAGCGCACTTGAGGTAGGTCCTAAGAGGGTTTTTTCCGAGATGGTTGAGGGGGAGAGGGGGAGACGGATAGGCTTAGGCGTACCTTGAATAGCTAGCATTGAAACGTCGGGGGGAGGTGAAACAATTTCGGTTTTTCCCAGTGATCTTGGTGGTACTGTGGAGATTTTCCGGCCGCTTTATCACGTTAGACAGAGCTTTTGCATTAAAGGCTCAAATACGTCTCCGTATTGGCGTTTTTTTGCTGCAATCTAGGTACCCTTGAAATGAGAACTAGATGTCATCTTGCTCCAACTTTATAGAGTTCCAGCGCAGTTTGTCCACCACGGAATCTGAGTAACAGGGGACAAGCTGTACCCTGAATTCCCCCTTGGGGAAGCTCAGTTTTACTTTTCTTAAATGACGTTGGATTAGCCTCCAGGGCATGCGAAAACCTGTCGTTGTACCCAAAAACCAGGAAAAGCTCACAAATTCGTAGTATGGGTAACCGAGTGTCCCTCTAGCCGTACTGCTCGGTGTCCCCAAAAAAGTAAATTCAGGCAGCGGTCAGCTATGAACCATGGAAAGCGCGCGGCCTCATCATAGGTTCAAAATAACCTAATTTTTGTTGATATTTATTTCACTGAGTTCGCTAACGTCAGTTGAAAACCAGCAGGCGTCACTGGAGAACTTGCCAAGTGACCTAATCTGACCGTCTGCTGAGAGTCCCTTGAAAGGGACACCCACCAACTTTCTGAATATCAAAGTCATTCTACCTCCAAAGCATGTAAAGTAACTTCTTTAAAATTCAAATAACGTTCACTGTCTTAAACTTCAAGTTAATATTGGATTGACTATCAGTTAAGCCCCCAATATCACACTGTTATGATCAACCACATGATTTAAGGCGTGCTTTTGAAACCATTACGGTTGTTTTTTTCTATCAATACTAATACCATCAACTTCAATGCCGTTATCACTATATTTCTCAATGATGTAAATAATATTTGGACCACCCGTACAAACATCTCCGTTTTTTCATATGAGGAAGATGAAAACCGGCCGGAAGTTTCCTGCAGGGAGGGTAAGTAAACGTTTATATGATAAGCAAAGTCATTTCGCGTATACATACACTCTTCACTTATAGTTAATTCTGTCTGGACTTTTGACCGGAGAAATGCGATTAAATGCAAAAAAACGTTATCATTATTGTACTCGCAGCACGAGATTCCCCATGACCGTCATCTGAGTGTTCCCTAAGTGTCCCTTCGACTGTGCCACTGAGTGACTCCCAATGGAACAAGTAAAGAGACCGTCAGAGGGCGGTTAACGAGGACCCCGAAAAAAGCCTGTGGAGCGTATCCTAGTTACATTCTCACTCAACAGATACAAATCGTACCGTGATTCGACGATACCTCGTCGTCTTTTGAAACTGGAATAGGGCTCTCACATAAGTTCAGGTGTACCTGCTGCGGTGGAGTTACTTTTTGGAGTAACTGTGGGATACCTCTGAATAGCAGTATGACCAGTATTTATTAGGTGAGAATGTTACTAGAATACTCTTCTCAGGCGTTTACCGGATTCTTTGCCGACGGTCCCTAGAGTGTTCCTTTCCTTGTTTCGCTGAGATTCACCCAGTGATACTGTCAAATGGACATTCAGAGGATATGTAGTGACAATCGATCTTGCTTATTCGCTGACCGCACCTCATTGCTAGTCTGAACTCCTTCTGCCAAGAGTGGTGGCCCTTTTACCGGTGCCCGTGCCAGTTACACGTACTTTTCTTCAGCATACGCTAACCACTTTTTCCCCACCAATAGTGATCTCCTTATTGATTGTAGGAATGGTTGCCCTGGTAATCGTGGTGGAACATTGAGGAATTCCACCATAACAGACAGGTGGTCCACGTGTATTGCGAAGGAATAGTAAATGCGCGTAACAAGAAGACAGCTTTGTAGGGTTTACACGACCTTACAGACAATCAAATGGTGGTCAGGTGGATACTGCTGCTGCGCGGAGGATGAAAACTGGCTAGCGAGGCTGAGAAAGCCATGTTTTGTGGCCCCATATCTATTTGTGTCATCATCTACCAACTAGAACGACGTAGTAGGGAGCCATAGACGATGTTCCTCAGATGGCGGGTCTAGAAGGACTTTATTGGTTGGACTCCTGCAGTTCTCCTTGAGTGAACTTTGATTCTCGACATTTGATGGGATGCAAGAAAACGGCTGTATTGAGGACACTACAACGGACCCTGAAAGAAACTTTTCGGACCAAATGAATAGAGAGTAATCAAAATCGTGGGAGCCCAACTAGTGCTTCCTAAGTTTGCCCCACGATGCACGCATGGGGCAAACTAGGGGCGAACCTCGGGCTACCCCAATCTAACAATATAAAGACCCGGGGCAGAGCTACCGTTGCCCCAAAGTTGCCCCATGCACGGAGCAAACCTTTAGCTAGCCTCAGTTATAGATGTCAAAAAATAACGGACCACGTGTTGAGTGCTTTCAAATGGCAATCAGTGTACAAGTAAAGGTAATCCCAGTTATTTTATGGCTGCGTTTTACCCCAGGGCAAGCCCCAAGTCAACCCTAAAGGTTGAAACAACGTGCACCCTGTGTAGCAAAACAAGGGACTATTTAGCCCCGAGTGGGTCCTAAAGGGGCCATTTTTATTATTTGGTATTATTCGAATATATTGCTCAGTTACTTCAAAAGTGGTTCAAGGGATGGGAGTCTGCCTTTACTTCTTTGTTTATCACAGCTTTATAAGGACGTTCATCACTGAAAGTCATGACCTAGCAAGTGACCTAGGCCACGTGTTAAAAGACCAAGATAGCAAGCAAGTGGTAAACACTGAGAGTCAGGGATAGTTTGGAGAGGGCAAAGGGTTTTATCTCAGTAAGAAATGTGTTTTAAGTGCCTGAGCTATAGGTGCGTGTAGGGTACGGAAAGGTTAACTGCCGTTTACCCGATACTCTAGGGCAGCAACCGCACGGGCTTCAAAGATTGCCAATGACGTAAAGCCTGGTCAGAAAACAGAAAGGTTTAACGTAGTCTGTAGTTCCAAATGTTTTTAGTATTTTGAGGAATAACAACTAATATGGAGTACGACGACAATTCGTGGTGGTGGACAACTCTCTCGCCGTGGTGCTGCGCGGTTAATAACACTGGCAGGGAGTTGCACCGGACTGGGGGGTGGTTTTCACTAAAGAAATCACAATACTACCTCTAAAAGACGGAGGAGGACCAAAAACGGGACGACCTGGTTTTAATATTGAGTTTGCCTTGACCCCGTGAATTTGGTAACTGCTTTCCGAAATGAGTCCAAAAGGCAAGATTATAAGAGATAATGGATGACCCCGCAAAATGCGAGTGGGAAACAGGGTGTCAAGAAACTTTAGCGTTGAACCGGTTCGCACTCTATATGTGATGGTGGTCAGACGCTTTTTGACACACAACTCGCATATAACTCCGAAAATGAGACACAGATGATACCTGAATGTTAAGAGAAATAAAATGAACAAACGTATATACGATATGACGGAATGGATAACAGCGTCGAAGAATAGAATAAGGCGATTGTAGAGGGGAACGAAACTTTCTTAGAGAAAGGGTAGCAGAATAGAAGTAACCCAAGAAGCTGTCCACAGATGTTCCCAGAAGAGTTAGAGCTGGCCACTTAAAACCATGGTGGAAAGCTGGAACCGAGGTACAGCTGATCAAAATCCTTTTCCGATCGGTCCGCAGGGAGCTTGGTTTCTTACGGTCTGGCACTTTTACACAACAACAACGTCACGTTTTTCAGGGATTTCATCAGTCTTTCTCATACACCTCCAAAATGACCTCGCCGTGATCAACCGATCGCACCCTATCTATCACTTGTTTGGACGTGTTCCGTGCTTGCAGCAACTGGCACCTCTTCCGGCACAAGCTAGTGCACGGTCTCCTCACTCCGGCCCAGGGAGAATAGATACTGTTGGCGCTCCACGGCTTCTTCGTCGCCTTCCTCAACGAACGTGACCATGGAAATTGATACTGTGTACCCTCTTGTACCCTGCTTATGGTGAGTTATTGCGCCTTCGGATACGTCGGAGCAACTTTGGTCGTTTATTTCACTTTGGTTTAGTTTTTTGGTCCTCTATACCGGAAATACAATAAGTTACCCCATTTTGCGTACTCGGTGTTCGTGGAGTTATTCAGTGACTTAATTTATGACAAACGCTGGCTTCTTAGATGTTTACATTGGTAGAGCTTGTGAAGGAGGACACCGTTACCTTTGTGACTGACCTATGGATGGTGAGATCAGGCCATGCAATATGGACGTCTCTGGGAGCATATCGTACAGAGCGTCTGGTACAAGGTAGTCTTCCACCACCGGTCAACTCAGAATTGGTCAGGGTAAAGGCGCTTAGAGCATTTGGTAAGAAAACGTAATTAATATTCAGTTTGCTTTTCTAGGTAACCATCAATGGGCTACGAAGTTCAAAAAGTCATTGAAGAGGAAACTAGTGTGCTGACCGGGAATACCTTGTGCCAATATATGAAGTTGACTCCCGCCGTAGAGTTTCCACAGTTCTTAAATGTATTCATAACTAACATTGTAAGTTTCTACGCTGATTTCCAGGAAAGTCTGTCATGCTCGTGAAGGCATAATAAGACACGAAGCAACAATAATTTGCCAGGCTTTAGGACTGACTTTATAGTTTCACTGCGTGGAAAGGAGAACACTGCAACGGTTCCATCGGTGAGCTGCCGCAAGGCAGACCTTACTTCAAATAGCACGCAACCAACCAAGAAGAAACTGTACAGTTTCCTCCAACAATGTGACGAGATTCATTGCACACGCACTGACATGGTGTCACGTGAAATGGATCCAGAAAACTATTTCCCGCATTCCGGAAGAAGATACGGAAATTCTATGTTAATTAGGCGCACGCAGGGTATTCTAATACTCAAAACACTTTTCTTGATGAAACGGATATAACAGTGGCTTCACAACAGTGTTGTAACCGTCCACATTTTTAATTATTTCCAATCAAAGATTATACTAAGGATTTATTACGTCGTAGATATAGGCATACAGTTTTCTTTAGACATAATAAAATAATGAAAAGTAAGTAGCTCAGACATACCATTATAATTCGAAAAGTACCTAGACGCGTCGAAGATAATAACTACAGATTGGTATACCACTGAATAAATCGAGCTCTCAATAACAGTGGTGGTCAGTTATTGTACACCTATCATATTCCGATACTCAAGGCCAGTAGATTGGTTGAGCCGAAGCAGATTAATCCAACCAACTGAAAGGCCGGCTAAAGGTGAATCTTAGCAGCCACCGTAGAAGAGGCCGGGCTTTAAGCCACTTTCACAGGTTAAATACGAGCTACCCTCTTTGCACGGTCATAGATCCTGAAATGATTCACATTTGCCTCGAAAACCGATTTCAAATTGTTCCTTTTAAACCGGTTTCAATCTTTTTCATTCAGTCAGGTAAACTTGTGGTTCTTTTTTACTCAACCCAAATTTCCTAGCCTTTCCGTAAAGCCTAATGGTTTTGTCTGCCTTGACCATGTGCTACGAGAGCATCTCGACCAAATCGAGTGAAAATCTTCTATTCCAGCGTGTATAAATACTAGCATTTTAGCTTCCACTTTCTGCTCCCACTTTTTGCAAAACCTTCAAGAGTTTCTGTGCAAAGTGAACTTCTGCACACACTGGCCAGGCACCATTGCACGCTTCGCCGTGAAATATGAGAAATACACCATTGTTTTCAAAACTGTTAGGCGCTGTAAAGGAAATTCATTTGATGACCTTCCACGGAAGCTAGTGGAGCAGTCAAACTCTACACGATACGCTTTGCGGCTTTTCTATTCCATACGGGATGAGAAGGATAGAACCATATCTCATTATTTTCATTCTCTCAGGTGCCAACTCTTTCTTCGTACCTCACATGTTCACAGCCATCGCTTACAAGCAACATTCAGATAAATGCCGATTGCAAAGAATTCTCTCGGCCAAAACCACATTTATAAAACCAGATTTCGTTAATAATTGGATATCCTGTCTGCCCAAGCCTCGGACTGGTTCCGTCCACTCATGAGGAGCTGTAACCGACAGAACATTTTTGGAAATCTTAGCCGTTTTCGGGACTGTATAAAGTCTAGACAAGTAACGTACCTGTAACACACGTTTGAGCAATGCGTAGCAAAATTCGCAACGGATCCCGAAATCAAAAGGCGATTGTCCGTGATATTATACTTCACTAGATTATTGAATGAACAGTGACGCCAAAAAGATACAAACCTCAATAATGAGATCACAAGGACTCAACAAACTAGAAACCGAATAGCAGCGTGTGAGCAAGGAGCACGTGAGTCACGCAGGTCCAAAACAAGGATGTGACAAAGAAGCGCTCTGGGGGCGAACAGACAACAATTGGTCCATAAAAACAAACAGTCCATAAAGACACGTCAATAGTGTAGGCAAGTAAGATGTTAAGAAAAATACTAATGGCAAAGGTTTTAGGGGGGTTTTCCACGACCGGTTTACGCTCACCGTTCTCTAGTCCAGTGCTCGGTGAGCCTCGGGTTAGGCACAGCCTATCAGTAAGTCGGCCTCATCATTCTCCCACTTTTCAGAGGCCGCGGTCTACCTGCGGCCGATACTTAAAATAAAATCCAGAGACCTGGGAGTTTGCAATGGCAAGCCATCTTTGTGGTACGCCTCAGAAATTTCAATTCCTTCATTTTGTTCAAAAAGACTGAAAAACTCTAGTCTACCATCTGATGTCCTTTGTGGTCCCTCACCTTGCTGAAGGCTGACGAAGCTGGCCTATTTCCTATATGTTTCGTTACGGGTCATTTTCTTACTGACGTCATATAAGAGACTGTCAACCATTACCCACCCTCTCGCCCTGCCACGAGGGTCGGTAATTCTGTGGATACAACCCCTAAACTGGCCGGTTTGTTGACAACACCAGACATGGAACTAAGCAACTTTGATTCCAGGGCTCACTTTGCTATCAATTCCCTGGCTATTTGCGGTGGATAATGGTGTTTTCCGCGCTACTCAACTTGGTTTCGGTTTCTTTTCATTTTGCTAAATGTTGTTTGGTGGGAGCATTACGAATGCTAAGTAAAAACCCACATTCAGTCATTTTTCGGGCTTTTGACGACTTTTGTATTCTGGTACCGGAGACACTGCACTGGGTGATCTCACGCTCCATAGAGCTTACATATCGGGTAGTTTCGGCATCTGGGGGATTAACTGTACTCCCCTAAAATCCCTCGGATAGCTTTGCCACCATGTTGTAGACCGGCGCAACTTGCTGTTTTCAAGCACAGTTTGACCGAAAGAGGCAATTAACTATTCGGCCATGGTGATCTGTGAACTCGATGGGGTCCTCACATGTAGTCTCCCGCCCAAACCATGCCTAGTTTTCGGCGTCCGCTACCGGTCTATCCCGCAATTCCGAAGATAAACCGCGCTATGGCCTCCAGTGTGAGCGGCTTGTTGAGGTCCAACAGGTAGTCCTTGCGGCTGGAAGCAAGGCTGCTAACTCGCACCCTAGTCACCAGGTTCATCAGAGAACTAAGGCCGTTCTCCGTAAACTTTGCTGATCACTAAGTGTAGTAAGTCAAAGTCAAGTTTCAGTAAGGAAGGAAAAAGAAAGTTAGAAAAGATAGATGTGTATTACAGTCCACTACCTCCCTTCGCTATAATAGTTGTTCCATTTGCAGCTGAGTCTCTTCCTAAAGTCCTGTGCAGTTGGCGATGCAACCACCCATTTCGGTGTAATATTCCAATATTCGACTACTCTGAAGAAGAAAAATTTAGCTCTCCGCCGAGTCCTTATCCTCACCCGGGACTGCGACGCTGCGGTTCAAAATTAGAGGTGGTCCAAAGCCCGCATCCTCAATAACGGTTTCCTTCATCTTTTTGAAACTTTCTATGAGGTCACCTCGAAGCCCCCTGGGCTCCACTAAATGTCGGCTCAGTATTTCAAGATTGTGTTTCTAACTGAGTTTCCGTAGGTAAAAGTACCATCCGGTGAGACACCCCTGCCCCAGCTCATGGTCTTATTGTCTATGCCATCTACGGCAGCCAAGCATAAACACATTTCTCCGGATAAGAACTCAAAGACTCTTTGTACCGTGGCAACAGAACCTTGGTTTTTCTAGTCACCACGGCAATTTCGAGCTTCCGGATAACTTCAGAGGTTCTCCGGGAAACCATGTAGCACTGTTCATTTGTTTTTAACCCACCGCTAAATACTACCCCTAGGCCTTTCACTTCATTTGCCCGCGGCATTTTTACCTGCCCTGGTCGCTCCAAAAACCTCAAGTTTCGCATCCTTATGTCATCCGCCAGACTAAGGCTCTTGTTACTATTCAGCGGCGGGCCTTATTCAGCTGACCATCGGTATGTATTGTCCAAATCTCGCTGGGAGATATCATTCAACGTGGATTCGACCACTTTAGTATCGTAGGCAAACGAGAAGTCAAGGTTCCATAGTCCCATGTCAAGGTCATTTATGGACAAGGAAAGTAAGAGAGGCCTCAGCACTGAACCCCGGGTTGAGCCGCTGTTCAAAAGGCTTACTCACGAAACCCCCCTAATTCAACCTGTAATGTCATACTTGTGATGGAGCGCCTGGTCTGGGTTTTAATTTGAGGTAGGGGGTTAAGCCGAAGGCCGCTAGTTTGATGAGCAGGAAAAGATGGTTTACGAGTGGAATGTCTTTAACCGGTCCAGGTAGTGTTCCCATTTCGTCCTTCGTGTCTTGTCTCTCATCTTTCTGGTCAAGGAACGGCATCTGCATATTAAAGTAGATTCGGACTTACTTGGCTTGGACTTACCTGGATAGTTACGGACTGCACTTTGCTCAGGTTAGGTTGGGTCTGCTCAAAATGAATGTATTGTTTTGCTATTGGTGGTAACGGCTCTTCTCTGTCGTTTTTGCATGTCCAGCTTGTTCATAGAGTGGTTCCGTGGGAGTAAGCTCCAGAAGTCTTCATGGAGCCCCAAGTATGTTCTTGTAGTTGCACTCAACCACATCTGGGCATACCGGCCCCAGATGCGACCACCTGATTCCCACACCGGCTAAGTCGACGTGCAGAACACGTAGTATGTACTGGCACCCTGAAAATTTCGCACATTCTAATGTATCCTTCTCACTGCATTGTACTTATCGTTTACTAGAGTTATCCAATTATTAAGAAAATATTCTCAGCGTATCCAAGCGTGGCTAATGCAGGTCGTTCTCTATGCGGCCCTCCTGAAGTTCCGAGGCAAGTGGCAGTGAAAACGAAACTCGCGCAGTCATGAAGACCATTCTTAGAGCATCTACAGCAAGATGGCGCCCAGCATTATATTTGTTAGGGTCCCGTTTGGACAGTCCACTATAGCTTGGTCGAAACCTGCATTGACTGAGACTCCAGGAGAACGTGGGTCTGGCCGATTTTATAGCAGTTGGCTGAACACAGTGGACGAAATGTGAGTCGCACTGTTTTATTTCTATAGCGCCCTTTCCACATCAAAGCATTTTTAAAGCACTTTATTTTCGCCACCCGTCTTCATCGAGCCACCACCTTGTGGCCTGTAAAGTACTCCTAGTCTACCAAGGGACCGAGCTTATTCGGAACTTAGTTCCCTACGTTTTCCAACATCTCTGAGTCTGGGTTTGGTGTCGTGCGTAGGCTACTTGTCACGGGGCCCGCTTGCGTTAACTTTGTGTCGCTCAGTGAGTACCCCAAAGTGAGTGCCCGTAATCGATAACAACATAAGTCTCGAGGTTTTCAGCTTCTTTCCAGGACTTCTAGCTTGGGGGTTTCATCCTTCGCCACCCTAGTAACTGGAGTTGAGAACTTCATGCAAGGCTCCCTCTCTGTTGGGTACGCCGTTCTAGCCGTGTTTAGTAGTGGCAAGCTTCGAAGATCGGAACTATTGACCACGGTGTTCGACGTGCTCCACCTCAACTCGTCCGGCTGGACAGAGAATAAATCATCTGTGACGGCTTTGATACGTTTGTCTGCAGCCATAAGGAGATCACTTTCCCTAGGATGGACAAACTATGCTGCTACTAATCCGGACAATATTCCCTGTTTTTTTACCTGCTCCATTAGCTTGTCAGCAGAACTTATTTAGTGGTAAAGTGGTCTTGCATGCCGACCATCGGTGAGATGTTCTCCATGTAAAAAGCTTACGTTTGCTCCCTTAAATTGCCCTCCCGCATGATGGGCTTTGCCCTCTGTTCTACCATTATTTTTGTATGCTTCCCTCTTCCCAGAGCCTCAGACCCTTTGATGAGCCCCAGAATGTCTCCGGAAAGGTTTCTGGTGTCTTCTGACGCTGCCGTTTCACATTTGTTTTCTCTGCTCTTGCACGTAGCATGGTCTTCTCCGATGTAACACGGGATTTTCCACTTCGCTCCTTGACCCTCTGCGTTGGGATAACTCACTCGTGAGCTGCCTCTCATGGACCGGTCACCATTCACTGTCACCCGTTGCTCAAGGATCAAGTGAACGCATTCTGACTGCCCTTAATCTTCTCTTACGCTCTCGATCAAAGTCGAAAGGTAGGGCGTAAAGAGGTTCCGTAGAGGGTATCTTGGGCCTATAACCGCCTTCTTCGCTATTTACTTTGGTCCTGCCTGTGGGGCCTTCTTCGAGCCCGAGTGCTTTGCTCAGGGTTAAACTTGTTTTAAACGTACTTAAAAGTTTCCCTTTCAACCCTATGCGAGGGAATTTCATACAGATTGTGACAAATCAGGTCAACCCCATATATATGAGGTATGCCCCATAAAACACCTCGAATGTCGAATTTGCAACAGTGGTGTCCAGGCTTCTTACCGGATATCGCCCTCCACTGCACTATGTGAACATGCGTTGTCCCCACAGGTGGTCTGTTTTTCGTTTGACTGATGGGCGACCTTTTGTCCGCGTTTGGGTTTTATCTGGTCAGAGTGGGACAAGCTTCTTTCGGTCAAGGAGACCGGGAAGTTCCATTGTACGAAAGGTGTAAATAAATGTGACCAGCCAAGGTGCAAAATGAGAGCAAGCTACAAGGGTTCAACGTAACCATGAACCATGATGAATGCTAACCTACCAGCTATCCACAAGTTGTGTATCTTACCTGAGGTGGGTTTTGTCACCACGGTGCACAAAGATTTTAAATTTACCCGTTCCGTGCCTCGGTTCAAAAACTGTGGGCTCTTAACCTCACACCGGAAGTAACACTTTTCCAAGGATAAACACGACAAGCAAAGGTTTGCTGTTCTCCAAGCACCGTCATGTGACCAGAGTATGGCATTTTGGCTCAAAATTGCATGTACTCCAAGACAGTTTTCTAAAGGGTCTTGCATCGATCGCTCGTTGGTATCCTTTTTGACTAGTGAAAAAGGTAAATATCTCTGACCTGGTTTGGATATTCTTTGTTTTGCAAAGCTCTCGCACTTTTGACGGACTTAAAATTTTAGTCCGTGCTCCAGTCGAACGATGATGGCCCTACGCTGGGCAGGTCCATTGTGCTCATTATGGTAGCACAAAATTGTTCCGTTGGCCCTACAAGACCATGGAATCTGTTGGCTCCGTTCCGTATTCTAACTGGATACTGAATGCTGTTGTTTCGAACGGAGAAAGGCGCTTCCAAGTGAACTGATCCCAACACTGAACAAGGTTGTTCAGAATGTTCTGTGGTGCTGGACCAGTAAAAGCACAAGCGGAAAGGACACATGCAAACCCAATTTAGTTGGTCAAGGCTTTTTCAGAGGAAGATCGAGAGTTGGATGAGAATCAAAATAAGACGCGATCATCACCGTAGAGCTAGAGGTAAAGGACACAACACACCGCGGCCAAAAAGCAAGGCCCAAGTGGGCATCCAAATGTTGTGTTGTCAGGTGTGCGGTATTCAGTGGATAACGCACGTTCTAGGATTATGGGCTTGGATATTAGAATATTGGAAAGGGATTTCCCATATACGAAGCACGTTTTGATCTTTCATCTTCAACACGCCAAGCACGGCAACCAACCCTGCCACTTATAAGATGCACTTCCAAGCAGTAGGTTGCACTGTCTCATTATGGCCCACGTACGAATCACAAATCTTCCCGAAAGAATGAGCGGGGCCCACCCGGCTTCAGCGGCTTTGTCAGCCTGTAACAGTATAGCTCAATCCCCGCCAATAATTCCCCCCAAGCCTCCGTTATGTAAAACTGTAAATGAAAAACCTTATTATTATGTGTAAAATGTGCCCTTGACCTTTTAGAAGGAACTTTATCCTTGCCACATTTGTATAAACCCAAACAGCTCATTTTACATTATCATCGTTTACTATCATAACCCACAGCTGGAACCACAGCCAAACTGCAAAACTCCGAGTTCATGCCAGGTCCTTATTACCTCGTCGTAGCCGGGCAGCTTAACCGATTCCCCTAAATGAGGCACTGGTTTAACCCCTCCAGATTTGACTATTGGATGCATTCTACGTTGTTAGCTGCCGCCTTGCAAACCAACTATGGTGGACCTCAGCTGGACCTACCCCAGGCAACCCCGCTGAAACCGGGCTGTCTATCAGAGCTTCCAGCTACGCTTCTTGGCGTAACCACAGGTTCCGAGAGGTGACAGATGGGATCGTTTTTACTTCCCCCTACTGGATGACCAGGGATTACATTTTGACTCGTACCGACTAAGGCATCACGAGAGTCTCCGATAGAAACTTCTCTGAAATCAAGTCACTCCACATAAAATACTCTCACTAGCCTCACTGATGGCCGATCAACGTTTTTTGACGTAGTACTTCCCCCGTAGATGTCACTATTGGTGTCCACACAGGCGGCGGCTCATAACTCACCGGCTACTAAGCCAGCCACGAACCCTCGTGAGTTCCATCAGTTACCCTATGGCAAGTCCGGCTGACTTACCAACATGTTCCCCTCACGTTCCACGTGACTAATACTTACGGGCCAATGCAAATCACCGGTGACAGCTGCTTCCTGATTGTTCCTGAATCCGATTCCCTTAGTCTCCGCCTCTCACGTTTGACGGCGGAACACGATGAGACTCAGTGAAAAGAATACTTTCCAGTGTGACAGCATAATAATGTCTCAGCCTATGCAGAGATTTTATACTTTTGTATCTGTTGCCAGATTTGTTTCCCCTTCAGGCTGTATCTTGTTCGGAAACTAACTCTTCACTGGCCAGGTTTCATTCCTTCTTCCACCAGTTGCACATTCTCATTTTTGCCGGACGCTGGTTACTGATCCTGGGAACTAACTCACCCATTTATGGGCTGCTGTTTCTTTTTGCATTCATCAGTGGTCCTTAGGTACCGTGAAGATATCTTTTTCTGCCTGCTCACCCCAGCTTACTCCTTTCGTTGAACCCTGGCGAGCCTCCGTCTGTCATAACCCGGGTCATCCTGGTACAAAAAGGACCTTCAGCATTTTGTATTTAAGTATCTTTCAAAATTTCCATGTTTTTTTTGCTAAATATGAACTTTAAACTGTCTCTTGCTTCCCTCCCAAATAGCTAATATTTTAATTCCTTCAGAGTGCGGCCAGCTTCGTCATTTTGTTCCCGGATTTCTTGAATTGTACTTTTAAAATTTGTAAATATTTCATCGTGTTGCTTTATCTGCATGCCATGATCACTTGCTTACTCGTGCGTCTCGACAGTGGTCGAGAAATATACCATCATTGTTATCCGTCTGTCCCACGCACCCAGCTCCACTATGCACCTCCAGGCCACGCGGGAGCAGGTGATTCAAAAACAGTTAGATACATGCTTCAGATTTTCCAAGATCGAATGGCTTCGAATGTGCAACCTTTGTGGAATGTTGCTAAGGTGAACTCTTTCTAACTTCCCAGCGATTTATCTTCCGGCTTGCGGGCAGTACTCCGATATCAAGATAGACACCAGATACGGGGGAACTTTGACATTAGCTTTGTTTCTATGACTGTTCCTTGGCTTCAAGAAAACCGTGCTGTTGATCTCATTTGAGTCGCCAAATGGAAGCAGCTTAGTCCTGTCGGACCACGCACCCTACCCTAGTCCAAATTGGAGCAGTACAGTACTTTGGAGAGCGATAACATTCTTTTCTGGTCGGTAGTGTCTTTCTCAATCCTTATCAACTTACTCCTTTCGGCTGTTGTGATGGAAACCTTGATATGGTCTTACCTACCGGTCGCTACCTCTCACCCACCAACTCCACTCGCACAGCATCAGTGAATTTGCTTATCTCCCACAATTTCCAAAATAACTCAATCAAACTTCTCTCGTTGTCTCTAAATACTCACTTTTTGCGTGGCATCTGACCTAGTCAAAAGCCTTCCAAACAAGCATTCAAGATACTCTCATCTCTCAAGGTTAACAGAGTACTGCCCATCAGGCCACGTCTTTCTTACTGGACACGCCTTTGGAAGCAGGCCGCTTCAAGGTAGCAGCTGCTAAACTTGCTTAAATAATTCACTTTATGCCCTCCCGTTATCATAACGAGCACTAAATGCCGTTCCGGGTTCCCTTTGCTTATTTGCTCCACCACACAATTCACTGATCTCTTTAGGATGTATCCACCAATCACTCAGTTACTGTGCTTCAGACTTTGCACTAATCATCGACGCCTCTAGATATCTGGCCCAAAACTGCCTTTGGCACCACTGTTATTTCGAGGGGTTTGGAAGCCCCGGAGACACGCTGAAATGCCATGGCACGCCCGTTTTTGTTTTCCCATTTTGTCTTTCGCTCGCTAATGAAAAGCTGGACTTGAAGCGTAATCTCATCAACCAAAGAGAACAGCATTCTAGACTTCATTTGTGCCGTCGAACCTTCTGATGTTGTTACGTAGATGGTCGGCCAATCCCCGGGAATCGATCACGGAATAGGTCTTTGTGAATGTTTTGTACCAATAAGCAACAGTGTTTTCCCCACCATTCCACCCACTGCTACCTCCGACTGTGTTCTTCTGATACAGTAACTTAGATTCCCAGACTGAGCTGGTTTCTTTGGTGCCCCGACTCTCAAGTAGCCACTAACCCCTAATGTTCAAATATGTCTTACTCTCGACTGGGCTGTTATAAAAAGAGCTAATGAAGACGGGCCCACAAAGGTTCTCTGTATTCTGCAACAAAACTACTTGAAACTTCGACAAGCCTATTGCAGAGCTTACGATATTTCTAGCCGATTACCATTGGTGAATTCACTGGAACGATCCACAAACTCATGCATTTTTAGTTTTGAGGGTGCGAAAGCTTTGCTTTGATCAGGTACGTGGATCAGAACAGGAAAAAACCGGAAATCTTATAGCGCAACTCACTTTGCCTTTGCAAGAAGCCCCCACATCAACTCGCCATATCAGCATCAGAGGCATTTGCCTCCTACTTTGCCCCATTTGTTATCACTGACACCGACCCTTGTCCACCTCTCCAGCGTTTTTATATTGATCAGACACTCTCTACTTTTGAGCTCCACATCAGTGAGATATTGAACTCCGTACCTCTGCGCAGACCTTCTAGTCAACCTCGTGTCGCCGACATACCCTCTACTCTTTGCCGACTTTGTGGCCCCGATTTTTCAGGAGTTCTCAGTATTTTCAGTCTCTTACTGAAGTGCGTTTTCCAGTGTCTCGTTCCTTAAATTAACCTTTCCATGGGCCTTCAAATCGTTTTCTTGCTATCAGCACCCTTATCATTCAGACAATAATGCAGAAACTTGTCCAGCAGGGAATTTCTGCTTACTGAAAAAAATAACTGTCCAGAAAAGCCCATTGGGCTTTCTGAGAGCCGTTTTTGTAAGACGTCTAACTGACATCCTGGACTTTGTCTTTGCGTCTGTTGTTACTGGAAGACCAATTGTAATCGCATTTCTGTATATGACGAAGCCTCTGGTCGCGTTTCTCGTATAAGTCTGATGACCAAGCCAGAAGCCTCTTGCTTCAGTGATTCCCTAGTTTTGTGGTTATCTTTATACCTCCTCAGCAGCAAACAATTATTTTTGTAGATGGTCTCACCGCGTGACCTGCCCCTTTGACCAGTGCAGTCGTGCAAGGACCTGTCCAGGGAATTCTCTTTTGTAAATGATATTTGCAGCATAGTGAAACACGTTACTCTCTTCTTTCCGGTAAAAACGTCAAAGTGTTGTATTCATTTCAACCCAGAGCCACCAATGTTGGGCTGACGTACATAACTAGCCACTTGGCAGGACTACGTGAATAGTACTTCCGGGGGCAACTGCCCTTCCCCGCAGACAAATGCCCCTTTGAAATCCTGCGATGTGCTGATCACATTGGAGCAATCATCTTCACGATCCTTCGATTGTTCACAACTCCTCGGTGTGTGAACTGCACCAATTATGCGCTGCTGACATCAAGGGACAAGCGTCGTTCGAAACTGCAGAATTCTGCGGAAAGGGCGGCTTTTTGAGTGAGGCCCATTATCAGATATTACGCCGTAGTGTTTACTGATATGATCAAAACCCATAGAACTGCTTTAGAAACCGTTTAACTGGCATTTACAAGACATCTACGGGGCCATTCGCTACCCCTCATTGACAGGGAAAGCTGTCAACTAGCCTGTTTTGACCTCCTGCGGTTGAGAATTTTGATATTAAATTAAACTCTATTATTCGCAGTCACACTTCGCAGAGCCCTTTCATTTGAAGAATGTTTCCTCCCCCATCAGCATCTTATGCACCGCATCATAGAGTATTTAGACTCGCAGTCCATTCACAGTATCCTTGAGACTAAGCAGTTTGCTGACATATTTTTAGATGCATAATAAGCTCCCTATAATCATACAGAAAAGTTAATCTCTGACTTTACGTAGAAGTTTCTTAAGGCACTTGCCTGATGCCTTGGGTGCCATTTCCTTGGCTGGCCCCGCCAAAACCGATGACGTTGCTTATAAATTTGTTCTAAGCTATTGAGTGCATATATCTGTTCAATCCACCTTCAATAAGCGACACTCTCAAGTCAGAAACTTATCTGAGTTCTAAAGTCCAGATTTAAGAATCCAACTTTTAGCCTCCACTTACTGAAAATGACTTACTCCAGCAACGAGATCTGCCTGCTGATGAACCGTTGCAGACTCCTCAAAATGTACCAAAGAGTGAATCCTTCCACTGCGAGCCAAACAAGCTAAGAAGGCGGTAAATTCCAGTAAACCGACCTTTTTTCTCTCTATTTCCCTTACTATTTCCTCGATTACCAGTTTGTATCGTTATTTTTCCGTCATCTTTTCATCTGACCTCTCATTATATTAACACGAGTCGGTTATAATCCTTTATGAGAGAAGGTGAGAGGCCAGCGCCAGCTTCTAGATAAGTACTACCGTCACGGATGATCGACAATTGCAGAGCCCTTGGGTCTTTACCAGCAAAATAACAATGTGTTTATGGTGCCCCTGTGCGTCAGCAAAGGCGTGCAGTCAGTATCACATGAGTATGTAAACCGAAAATCTCAAAGGTGAACTCAGCAAAAGTAAGCGCGCAAATGCGTAGTTCACGAATTTTGGGTACCATCTCCCTGTGCTTGTTTGTCTGTGCTATCTCCCTCTCATATTTGGGGATCATGGCACCCTAAAGGTAAAGGCACCTGGTCTGCGGTAGTCCTAAAACTCCGTGAAATCCGTCAGCCCACCAGAGGCGGACCCCATGGACAAGGCTTAGGGAATGTTGGACGGGGCACGGGTGAGGATTACTCTCCATAAGCGTGGTACGCATACTCTGGTGCTCCTGTACATGGAGAAGCAACAGTGACTTCAAAAATAATTGCAAACTTGGACTGGTAAAGTCAAGAGCTAGCGACGTACCTCCCCCTAACTAGTGAACGTCTTCCTTAACAGCGTGGGCCCAAACCTTGGCACGAGGAACACCTACTCGTTCTCAAGTGCCTGACTTTTAGTCTTTCTTGCTCTAAACTTTGGGGTGGCGGCATACCGACCTAGACCTCCGCAGTTTTCTATCCCCGCCCCTCAGTTTTATCCCTTTTGGGCCCCCTACATACGCTTTAGTTAGTTTTATAATGCTCTAAACTGCTGTAGTTACGCGCCTTCCTGGTTTGTGCTATGATAACCTTGCGGTTGACCACATCCCCATGAGTTATGCAGCTGGGGTTCACAAAGCAAAGCTACTTGGAGTTGACACTGGATCATCAAAAAGCATGTTTTACGTTAGGCCTAACAGTACGTCAGAATTCATGACTTGTACTTTTTTACCTAAACCTACTCATCGACAGCAGGTTACCCGAAACAGCGGTGGATTCTCCGTTGTAATATTCTTTCACCACTTTAGCAGTAACCGTTGCGTCCATGAACCACAACAACGGTTATTCCTGAAAACCTCCCTCAAAACTGCCAACTTTGCACTGGAGAACAGTTTGGGCATTTGACTAATTAATTTAAACGGCCCCGCCCGCAATTCCAACCGCTGACCTCTGGACGGAAACTCAGTGTTTCTTGATTCCAACTCTCTCGAACCGGCCGGTCTCCAAGCCGTTTTGCTCATCATTTGTTTTCAATAAGTCCTGATGTTGTCGGAGCCAGAACCAACATTTAGAACACCTTGCTCACCCTTACATGCGAGTGGTGTATGGCGAAATTGTCACTGTAGTACATAATTCCCTAAAGTATCCCAAAGCAAAAGCAAACTTCGAAATGTGAGACTTGCTTCTCGTATTCTCGGGCCGTCGTTTCTTTCTCTCACTCCGGGTTTCCAAACTCTTAGTTCTATCTTTTTTACCTGAACCACTTCCCTCTCCGTCGTTGTTTCCGTTTGCTTTCCAGGCTCCAATCACTACTGTAGCCTATTAGTGTGTATTTCGAACAATTTCCACAAAATGTACGACACAGTTTAAGCCTAGTTCCATTTTTATTGTTCACTTGTTTTACTGCTGAAATTTTCAACTACCTTCTCGTCTTTATTCGCAGCAGGAACAAAGGTCAGACCGTTGCTTCCCATACCTCCATTCTTCTTCCAGGTCCTGGTGGTTTGAAGTCACAAGTTCACCTTCCAGGGTGAACCCTGAATTGAATCTACTGTCTTCAGCTGACCGAATGTGACACTGTTAAACAAAGCCTCTGGACTACATCCTGACCTCCTTCAAGCTTCGAAAAATCTAGGCGGAACGCTAAAACTGAATAAATAAAGCGGTGAAACTCATCGATCCAGACAGTTTCCCGAAACAAGTCCTCTACTCTGCCGTGAAATTTACAAGCAAAGGCGGAAGATTCCTGAGTTTTACTGTTGTTCATATGGTAAGATAGAAAAGTTAGTTTACAAAAACCCTAACTGGGCAGTTTGAGCACCTAGACTTCTAGTTCATGATGGCTCACCTCCAACATTTCCCAGCTCGGTCAAAAGAATTGCAGCACAGGCCTGGACTCTATCAAGCTGGATATAAACGCGCGATCCTTGTGAATTACGGCCGTTCCCACTCCGTATCTCAGAAGTGTGGCCAAAATACTCCAGATGTAAAACTAATATCAGCAAAACCGTTTGCTGCCCAGTGACCCAACTTTCGTCACTCCCTGTCTGAGTGAAAGCAATTCCTATCTCCGTAGGCCTTCATAAAGTGCATATGCTCTCTTCACCATGTCCGAGAATCATGTGCGCTGTTATTTTTATTATTTTCGTTTCTTTCCGTTGATCTAGTTTATTGTCTTCACCTCGAGCTTTGAAATTTTGTCGCACCATTTACGGAATTTTTATCTTGTGATCTGAGTCACCCTGCCTGTTTGGCACCTCTCACATGCTCTCGCATCGCCTTTTGACCTAATATTTCGCCTGGGTGGCATATGTCAACCTATTGTTTGTTGTTTGTACTACGCAGATACTGCTAGGATTGCATGATAGTCTCAAAGATAAAAGTAGAACTCTCCATGCTTCCCGGGCCTTGTTTTTATTACCTACTCTTTGTCGAAAGCTTGCATCGGTTTCGGCTACTCAGCCTTCCCCTACGGGCATTGATCTTCACTAAAACAGCAGTAAACCTATAAGTGTATCTTGACTATTCCCAAGAAAAATGAATTTAAAGGTATAATAAGTTTCGCGATTAAGGTGTACGCCTTCAATGATAGTTCTCAAGTAACTCATTCGAAACCTTCAAAGAGTAATATGGTTACTCCCACTAAAAGCACTACGCATTTTCATTTCAAACTAGAAGTGGAAATTGTCTTGAAAGGAGAGACTCCTAAGTCCGATGATAAAATCTTACGTTGCCCTTCGCCCTCCTATTCACCTAGCAGCCATACTCTTTTCATCGGGTAAAGAGCTTGGCTATTTTTCCAGTGGTCATTTGGCGTTGGTCGAGCAACCCAATAATCTGATCTCGCCAGGTTTTCCTAGCTATATCCAGTCGTTCACCTTTGACTATCGCCATCATAACCGAGAGGGAGGTTTTCCCAACCGGCTTCTTCCCGACTGAACAACCCCAGCTACTTCAGTCCCAGCAGTAGCTGTTACAACCAAAAAGAACAAGTCCCGCTTCGGGTGAATCCTGATCACCGGTTTAAAGCTCGGATCACCAAATAGCAGGCTTTAATTGTTCTGGACAGCAACTGGGAGCCACAAAGCAGGGCGCAGCCCGAATCGAGGCAGGACTCAAGTCAGAAACATGATGATTTCCTAAATCCTGCGATATTATTCACGAGGTAAAATATCAATACTAAAAGACGAGACCTTCTACAGTAGGCCTCAGTCACCATCCGGCCAAAACTGGGTAAAAATGATGACAAAATTCCACGCATACGGAGCCGACGACCAAAAAAACAAATAATTTGCATCCGTCTAAAGGCTCAAGCAAATAGAATGACTTCAGCAAGCTCAGTGAGGCCGAACATAAAATTCCCAGATCATGTCACTCAAAAAGCAAAGCAGACAAACAGAACATCTGCCATCCGTCGAAGTGAGCGGGAAAGTAAAACCGAACCATAGTAGAACAAAACCCTTTTGGGTCTTTTAGACCCACTCCCATATCAACAGTCCACTGAGTAATCTCAGTAAGAAAGCGTGACCATGTAGAGAAAAAGCAAGTGTTTCAAGAGCAGGCTGAGTGCCGACCAAAAAACAGTCTCGGAATGAATAAAGCCGGAGAATGCAGTCCTCAGCAATTCAGGGCAAACAGGTGAGAATTTTCAATCAATATGAATATAACAGTAATCATGATAAAACTAAACCCAGAGGATTGCAGCTGCAAGACTAATGATAGAACTTCTCCTTGAGCGTTCAATTTTTTGGATAGGTCGGAGTGCAACACGAACCACTTACCCTTTGTGTTTCATTTATCGTCCAGCATAAGTTCCATAACTAGGCTGGCCACAGAGCTCCTCTGGCATTATTAGCTTTCCCTATTTTGAGTTTTGTGTTTAATATGCAGGTTCATTTAAATATCTGCTTTGTCAACCTGAACTCGCCTCTGAGTTGAGTATAGACACTTCGGCCGCTTGGATGATTAGTTGTGGTTTCTCGGAGCGGCCCAAAAATTCGTCTGCATAGAAGAGATATTTTGCCTCTTCGAGCAAGTTTTTACATGGCTGAGCTATTCAAAGCTTTTCTTTAGGGCAAATTTAGAGCAAAATGTTGAGTGTACCCCTTCAATTGGATGGTCCGTTATCCGACACGGCTTGTGTCTGAGTCATACCTTAGTCCGGCAAACACTTCACACAGAAAGCTTCTGGACTCCTTACGGGCATGTTGACTTTATAAACGCTCTCCAAATATCATCCGAGGTTTTCCCCAACCGAAAGTGACACAAAAGTTCGGTTTGTGGGGTCGTTCAATCCGGGTCTGGTGGTAAGTGATCGATCAGTGACAATCCGCCGCACTTAGCAGGGCGATGGAAAGCCACCCTCCATTCTCCAGAATTCTCCAGAATGACAAAGGGGTGGTTTGGTGAACACCATCAAAACTGCATGTCCATTTTGGCCACCTTAGCGTTCGCTAAATAGCCAAAGTCTACCACATGTCTCATAGCTTGTAAGTACCCCAGCAACAATTGCACCCCCGGCATATGCCTCCTTCTGAAGAAGATTTACCTTTTGGGTGCAGTTTCCCGGCTGCTCAGGGTTTTTCCCAACTATGGTCTCCACTGCTCGGGGCTTCGAACAGCACTTTTCGACTCTCGATGCCCTCAGTTACGGTATCCGATTTCAGCTAGCATTTCCCGGAATTAGCCCCTCTATCAACAGCAACGTCTCCAAAATGAACTCTACTGGAATGTTAGTTCAATTTTCGCCAACTCCATCAAGGAACAATTGACTTTAGTCCGACCTTTACCCATTCCGCCTGCGTAGGCTTATCGGGCCCTTCCAGACACGATGCTCTGTGGGTTCCTATGTTCTGGTCCAAGACCCAGTGCTCTTTTGGTACTTCACAACCAATCCGTGAGCTACCTCATTATCATGCCGTTCTTTGTATGCGATCCCCTCCATAATCGGCCACAGGTTCGAAAGTGCCTGCTTTTATTTGGTGGCTTGCGTCAGCAGGTCTACAACAGCGATTTCCTTGAGGGCTCCCGTCTGATCGTGGTCCAGCAAAGATAAGTTGTTTAGTGCAGCTTGGTTGACCGAATAACATGGATCGCCTCTCGCTCCCACTGCCAAAGAGGCTTAGCTTTCTTTAGTCTTAAACCTGTCCGCTAATTCCTTCCTCCCAAAAGTGGTGCCCGGGCCACTGTCTACGAGTGCCAGTGCTCTTGCTACTGACAGGGGGCTCCTCAGTTGGTACTTATGGATTCCAAATGAACAGCTATTAAAGGAGCGCTAAGAGAAATATACCTTGTCTGTCTCTTCTATATGGAGAACCCTTGGTAGGTGTTTCCACAAGCTCCCCAATTACCCAAGCAGGCCAATTCTCCGATAAGTGTTGCACAATTTGCAGCGCAACAATCGGCACATAAGAACTACAGCTTATACCTCGATTTTCAGCTGTGACGCATTTTAGGTCAAATCCCTGACACCATCTTCGTGGTGGCTTTGGTTTTGAGCATAGTTGAACTTCGGTTCAAGCTTGCTGGTAATTTTGGGCGAATAAATAGAGTTCACAACAGAGTGGAGAATAAAGCAGCGTCAATAGGCAACAGCCATACACGAGCCGCCAAAGTCAGACAATGACAAACAGTGAGACATAGTAAAACAGTCGATGAGTAGGTCAGCAAGATTGCGCATGAAAATGACAAAAGAATGCTCCTTGACTCTGTATGCGTTCGTCGCCCGGCCAGCGGACTCAAACAAATTCAACGGTCACCCCATTCAATGTCCGTGAAGAGAACCAAAAGCAAATTGAGCGAGCATTGACGACGTTGTCGGCCTTTTTCTTCGCAGGTTCAGTCCTGAACCGAGGGTCATGCTGGAGGTAGCTCACTTCCCTCAAAGCCTATATTCGGCGGTTTTTTGGGATCAAGCTGAACCTTCTGGACGCTAAGTTTACCTTTTATCAACGGTATGATTATTTTTCTTTTCTTGCTTATCAGAAGAGAGGTTTGGCGCACATAGTAACAATATATAACCTTTCCTTACCATCACATTTTTTGCGACTGCTGCAGGTTGCCGGTTTCCCCCAGGTTTTTAGTTTACATCAGAGGTTACTCCGACTTGGGCTGAGAAGATGCACTGTGGACCAGGTAAACACAGAGCGGGACAAGGAATGTTGTCAAAGGCGGACCTTCATATGTGTATCAATCTTGTTCAATTCCGGACCACTTCTAAGATTACAGAAGACCAAATGAGATCAAACGATATGAGTGCTGTTGACCGCATTGACTGGAGGTATCTAGATGTGGAGATAGGGGAGAACATTTGTTATGGATGGTTATCAGGGGTCAGCGAGAATCTGGCTGATGGTCTAGTGGGGAATAGTGTTCGGAGGCATTTGAGACCAGCGGGCACCTAGTGGACGGCGGAGGCTAGTGATGAAGGTTTTAAATGCAAGCCAACAGAGAAAGGCAAATCAAGGCCGAACAAGAAGACCCAAGGAGACGAAAACCAAAACAATGAGAAAGAAGTGGACGACAGAACCCACTATCCCGCAGTGGAGAATTCAACAAGGCTTATTTGTTTAACACACCATTGTTTATTTGACTCAAGCTGGCAGGTGGGGTGGCCGTTTGGCCGTCTTACTTTCACGCTCCACACACCCTTCCACAGAGCACACTATCCCCTTCTCCTCTATTTACCGTGTTCTCCATCTCACGGGTCGTCAAAAGCGGCGTCCCAGCTATCGAGCTGGCATTCTGCGGAGCTTCATGTCGACGAACGGGCTGGCCAAGCATAGCATAAAAGGCTGACGAACGAGCGGATCAAGGAACCAGCGTGGCAAGGTGTATCCAACCATGCACCAGGATTTGGAACCTTTTTATCATTACTAATCACGGTATTCTGAGGTACCGGCTAACGAAGTCAAAGCTGGGTGTGGAAGTTAGGCCTTAGGGTCCAAGAGTATGGTCAGGAGGCAGCAGAGCGGCTGGGGCAAGCATAGGCATTTTTGGGGCGAACGGATTCAGTGGTGAGTCCCTCCCAGCCACCAGGCTGTATTACAGGCTGGTGGTGCTTCTTAGGTTACGCATGGAGAAATCTAATGCTGATTACATTGGTCTAGATGGAAACTGCTTTTTATTGCTGGTTTGTTACTAATATTGCTTAGGGATGAAGGCATTAACGGCTTGGCAGCAATGGTGAAGAAGGGGTGACTAGGAAAGCCAACCAATAGCATGTGGAATTTCGACGGAGGCCGGTGGCTTGAGAGCTACTCAAAGCTGCGAGAACCGGTGGAAGTTTATTCAGCATTGGTTTTGGAGAGTGGCACACACTACTTTCCACTGCCATAGCAGAATGTGGGCGGTATTTTTACTAAGAAACAAACAACCTAGAATAAATGAAAGGACTTCCCAGGGGTCCATTTCAGGACAATCTTAGAGAAGTTACCGAAGAAGGCTGAAGTAGTACAGCTTGTGAAATACAAGGTACCTTCTCTTGGCTTGCATAGCTACACACAAGCTCTCCAACTACCCCCTTTAACTACCACAGTGCTCACCCTAAATTTCTTTGTTATAACTTACCTCTTTTACGCCAAGCAAGTTTCCTAATTCACCCACTCTCTACCAGAGGGTAACGACCGCCTATTTTTGAGCACTGGCATATATTTCATCGCCCACCCTTTGATATCACTCGCAAATTTTTCAGCTGCCCCATCAGTAAACATACCCATTCACGGCGATAAAACTTACTGACTGATGGCACATCTTTTATTGCCATCCATATCCACAGCGCAATTGTTATAGTCCACGAGAAGTGCCCGGCAACTGTGTCGTTTATTGAAAATAGCTCTTTCGGACACCGAAAAAATTAACCAACAGTTACAATAATGCTTACTAGCAGTTCTAGCCTAGGAGGAGGATGCTATCGGTTGCTCTACATACCCCCATTTACCTGAATGCTTTCGGTCTCTCTGACATAGCCGCTTTCTTTACTGCTCCCTAGCTGTCTTTGGTTGCCCGTTGAACAATCAAATGCTAATCTATTCAGTGGGCGGAATGTGCACTTGCCGCACAATCATCGAAATATATTCCGCAGCGGAATATTTTTCTTCACACCAGTTCAGTGGTGGGTGATTTGGTTGGCGACAGCCTACTAATTTTATCAACCCACTTGTCTACTCACAAGGTGTTCGATGCATCGCAACATCCTAAGCTTGGAAGCTCTTTGGCCAGTCTACCGCTGCACATATCACAGGCGATTATTCCTGCAACTTCTTGCTTTCCCTAATCATATTTCCTATCCTAAAATACAAACATCTATTGATAGACTTTTACTAGCCCTTTTGTTTCATCTCTATTACCAAAACTTGCCCTCCCTTATTGACGTAGCCAAGTGGCCCGCACTGATTCTTCATTGGATTCCCACTTTTAAGCTGGAACACCATTATCCATCAATCATAGAATAGAAAATTTTCTGAACGCTCACCCGTCTTTCTCCGGCGATTTCTTCCATTGTCTTTCTGCACATCTCTTTCCAGATGTGTTGTCCATTTGGCACACAACCTATTCAGTAAGTATTCACTCGTTGAACTCTACCACGACATTCCTCGAATTTTCCTTTTTGTTCCGTGTCCGATATTCCTTTCCTGTTCATCGTCCAGATGTTCCGTCCAAATGAGCTCCTCATATTGTAACTCGTGAATGCCACTTACATTATTTTTGGTGACTACACACCTCTAAACATTTCCGTCGGTTCCATCTGGTTCTTCAGTTGTTGCCCCCATTTTTCGAAAGATTCTTAAATGTACACCACATTTTTCGGTCGGCCTCACATCGCTTTGGTCTGCTCGATCTAGTGACAATGCCTTTAACTTTACCAGGTACTTTCTAATTTTTTCGTTCGAAGAGCTTCTTTGCATCCTATCCAGTGCACATATTTCTCTGATTTCCTTTCAGAAATCTGATACTACTATCACTTTTACCATTTGATCACGCAGTGCGGCATACCACGAGTTTCTCCAAATTAAGGTAATACTGTTATTATTTCAATGGCATAGCATTTCCATATCGACGGTAAAAGAGTAGGGAACATGTGAGAGTCAGACAGCAGAATTCTAGTGCTGGGGCTATGCGGAAGAACCAGTCACTTTGGAAGCTGGATGGTGATGCTTAAAGAAGCCTGAATTACAGCGTTTATCTTTAGATAGATGAAGAGAAGGGCTTCCAAAGGGGAGTGATAATCCTAGTAATAGATTCCGCCTTTGAATGCCTGCTCTTCGGTGAAACTTTGGTTGGTAGAAAAACTATTACCCTGGAAACAGTCAAGAGGCTTTTCAGTGAACCTCCAACTGGGAGGTGGAGAGAAGTCCCTCGATGTATCTGAGATTTTTTCCATAATAGAATGCTGTACGGAAGTATTCGGATATAAGCGCTAGTCCTTACTTGCTAGTGGAAAACGTTGGTGAATAACGGCACTGAGCCTGAAATGGGGTAGAAGTGAGGCATAAATTTCAGGAGCGCCACGGGCTCAAAAGGCAGAAAAACTCAAATAGATAAGGTAGGTTATTCTTCACGCTTAGCAGTCACAGGGGTTGGGACTGAGTGGGACGCCTCGAATCCTGTGGGCGAAGCTGAGGGAAAACCCTATTAACCGTTTTCTGAAACAGAGCCGTACACACCTCAGGGAAAAGCTATTGGATTCGGTCATGTAAATGAATATGATAAGACTGTGTTCCAGGAGGGGTCCGATGTGAGACTTGCAGGTAAACCGGTTTCGGTCGTGCTATAGAAAATTTTGAGTGACACTTTTGATGGTTTTTCTGTTAATTGTACAGGGTAGTACTTGGTCAGATGACTTGAGGCTGCATGAGTAAAGAAGATTACGGTCTATAGTAGACCGGTTACAAGGAATGCGCGAGTCGTGGATTAGTAGGTTGCGTCAAGGTATCTGAAATCTGAGGGTCATGCATGAGCTTTAGTTAGTAGAGGATTTCATTCCCTTGGCCTTGCTCCGTTGACTAGGACATCTTGGGTCGCTCGTCAGATTTTCGGTGTAGGTTTGAACATTCTCGGGTTGTAAATGAAATACTGGTTTATTATTTTAGTCAAACATTAGAATGGTGCCTCGGTTCATTAGAGCGTGGTCGTCGTTAGTGTTTAGCGGAAACAAAGGTGGACCCAGAACACTGCCTCGTACTTCACCACTAGTGACAGGAGCTGAGCCCGATTTATGACTACCCATAGAGACTATCTGAGATGGGTCGTTAAAATATGAGGCCAGCCATGCTTGCAATGGGTCTGTGACTCCAAAACAGCGGGGCTTAGAGGGAAGGCACTTTACGGAAGCTCAATAAAACGCTTTTGTCTTTTAAAGAAAGGCAGTAACTAGAGATTTACCTTTGTCTGCTACTCCACCGACCGGACTGAAGAAACCTAACTGGCAAGTAGTGCATCCCTGCTCTTGCACGGGGCTAGTATTGGTAATGTATTGACTCAGCAAATAAATCGCCACTTGCTTTCCTACCAGTCTTTCACAAGTTTTGATATTGCATCGATGCAAACTACAGAACAATAATTGTTGAGGTCGGGAAACAGTCCAATTTTGTGCTGTGAACATTTCATAGAGGCCTTCACTGTGAAAGTAAGAAACCTCAGGAAGGCTTTGAACATAGTGGACACTGCAGCGTCCTTGTCTTTTCTACCGCAATGTGGGGGCTTGGGCGAGATGCCGTCTGGACTATGACGTAATGAAGAGAGAATACGGAGTAGAGGCCCGTATATAGCGTGGATGGTGAACCCAAGAGAACATGGAGTTTTGCAATTGGTGTAAAGCTGGGACTATTCACAGGATGGTCATGTGATACTGACGCCAAAAATAAATCAGAAAACGCTTCGGCAATGGCAACGGGGTAGAGAAAGGATGCATGCAGAAAGCCCCTCATGTATCCTATACGCCTTGCGAGTTTCAGGGGGTTCCATGTCATTTTGCCCAGCGTATAAACTCTGCATTTCCACACGTAATTCGACCATGTAAAACATTTGAATTCTGCCTTGAACGGTTCTGACCATCGTGCTAGGACCACTGGACACTAATCCCCTGGATTCCGCTAATGAGTCTTTTTTGTCGCATACCTGAGGTCTATGCGCAATCTTACTTTGTGTCTCTTAATAGGACGCAGTAGGAGTTTATAAATCAGGCTTGTTCTGGTCTGGGAATTCTTGTGTATTTTCCATGCGTTACTTGGACTTCGACTTTTCTGACCTACAAGGATGTGAAATAAGCTTTTTCCTCTAATAAATACGTCATGCTTCATATTCGCTTTTCGGTCCTCAGTTTCAGCTGGTTCAACAATTTGAATGATTTTTTACGCCTCCTCGAAGCTTGAGCTTTCTCTCAGATATTGTTGAAAGTTCGTTGTATATTCTGCGAGAGGCGACACGGCTGCCCACCGGGAGAGCTAGCACTAAATTTGGAGTACGCTTCCAGGAACTTACCACATTTCCCCCGTACATTCTTGAGGGCTGACTCATGTCTACTTCCTCGGGTTTATGGTGCAAGAATCTCATTTGATGTGAGCATGAAACTAATTTAAAGTTAACTTGCCACCAGGTGTGGGTTGTTTGTCGTTAAAAAGCCACCCTATTAGTTTGCCGGCACCTGGCAACTGGTTGGGCTCACTCAGCTAGCGGCATCGTCTGTCAAGGCCTGGAGGGATCGGAGTTATGTTAAGAGGTAAAGAACCCGCAGGACCCCAACTTGTGTTAACTAGCGGGGAGTCACATTGGATATCTTCAGGGTGAAAATTAAATCCGGTAAGCCGTTCTTCCCGGTTAAAGGGTTGACATGGCCTCAGTGGCCCACTTCCACGCATGGAGCAACATCTGTTTAGTGGTTTGGCGCTGAGTATACTTGCCAAGAGCTTGTGATCCGATTAGGTTTCGGCAAAAAGCAGAAAACTTCAAAGATCAGGCGGATGAGAAGGCAAAACTAGTTGGGGTCGGTGAATACAACCAGCACGTAGTGACCAGATATGGTATGGGACGGTCAAACGTGTGGACTCTGGTACGCCATCAAGGGTAGGGTGAGAGTGGCGGAGGGCAAACACATGTATAGCAGCCTCCGCCGTTCATAATATTATCCGTTCTCGCAGCCTTGTTGCCAGTGCGATAGGATGAGTGAGTTGGGGAAAGGTTAGCTATTATTGGGTAATTCTTGATTTAAACGCTGATGTGCAAAACAACCCTCTGAAGGGAGCCAAATTTACTTGCAAGGGAGCCATCATTAATCGGGAGGAGGATTGCTCGGATGGCGTTACGCAGCTTTGGAAATCCGTTTCCGAGGTCAAGGGGTTGGATCTTTGCAGGTGTTCCCGAATGTCTTTAGATGGGGAAGGCATGGGATGAAGCTTCACCAACAATCCCCGGAGGACAACTTCGGGACTCTTTACTGAGGCTGTCGATAGAAACGGATCAAAGGGCCGGAGGAACTGTGAAGTTTGCCACTACGTAAGCTGTAGGTAAGTGGGTTAGAGAGGGGACCCCGGAATCCCAGCGTATCAGTTCTACCGGGGTGCAGATGACTGATCGGAGAAACGAATAAGGAAGGCGAAGGCACGGACGACTGGGATATGTAGGATAGTCCGATTTGTTGGTGGGCTCCGATGCTCGTATAGTGGCGCAACAACTGAGGTGATGGCGAGCGGATGGTGAACAGGAGCTTATTACTTGGCACGCGGTAATAGCAGGGCGCATGACCGCATGAGCGAGGATAGATTAAAAGGGTGAATGGATTGAAATATGCGGGGGAGGGTTGGTTGCATAAAGTTTCTATCTTGAATTCTGGAAGATGTAACAGAAAGGGGTTGGGGGCCCATGAAGTGTCGTATGTTTGAGCGGGGTTTTGCACCATTGGGCCGTCAGTTGGTCGCTTAGTGCCTTCTGTAACCTGTAAAGAGGGTATTTTATAGGATGGGGCTGGGCAGCTTCAATTTTTCATAAGCTTGGAGAGCTACGGTTCAACGAGAAGGGGGACGTGGTTCATTGTCCCCGCTTCTGGATAGAGAGCGGAGGAAACGGTGATGGCCTGGGAGTTTTACTTGGGATATATATGATAGGCATCGATTTATGTTAATCGGTAGGAGTAAGAGTGTTTGTTGACGCATCGAAAGACGACCTAGTTTCGTTAACGGAATGCTCGTATTCGTCAGTCCAAAATCGGTGGAACGCCTCAGGCCAGCGAAGCGGGTAAATAGTTCAGTCAGTTCGTGACGAAACGGAGCGAAGCCATCCCATCAGCCATGAACAGTCGCCCTTACCGAATCGAGCGGGGCCAAAGAATCAGCGGCCAAGAGGTTTTTTGGCCAAGCAAAACGAAAGCCAACCAATCAGCAGCCGAGCTCTGTTTTACCGGGTCGCAAAGGACTCAACCAATCAGCGGCCAGCAGTTGTTTTGGCCGATTGCAAAAACATCAGCTAATTGGAGACTTGAAAGGCGTGACCATTCAGAAAACTTGGTTCGGGGAAGAGCTCTACATCAACGAGCTTCGTACTATGACACTGATTTGATCACCCAGTGATCTATAAAAACGGTCCGTTTTTGCGCAATAAAAGAAATGGTTTAAAGGCAGAATAGTTTTCTCATTAGGGCTATGAGACGGAACAAAAACCATTTAGTGAGTGTTTGCAACTTCGAGGTGAATAATTTTGACAGTTTGCTCGCGGCAGTTGGGTTGCTGTACCTAAACTGGGGAGATTGGTGCCCACTCAACGGGGGTATTCTTGAGAAACAGAACGCGCAAAACAAACTCACTGATATTCTTAGAAGATACCTCGCGATGAATGAACGAGGGCAGGGTAGTGTGGGTTGTTTACCTTGGCTTCAGCGAGTGCTTTCCCATGTAAGTCATCACTTGCTAGACTGAATAGCAAGCCTTCGGGAAAGCCGGAAAGCAGAGAATAGGACAGCATACATTCTATGAATCCCAGTTTCTGTTCCAAAGCAGGGGGCTATGTTTCACTTTTGGAGCAGGTCGCGAGGAGTGTACCACTGTATTCAGCACTGAAACGCTCGCTCTCCCTTGTCTACGTAAGTGATCCTGCAAAGCAGCCAAGCAACCCATGCCCCAGGTAGCGGGTAGCCCTTTAGCCGGGGGTTCAGATACCGTTCACGGATGGGCGGATCGATGTGATTCACCCTTGAGTCCTGCCCAGTACCACTTACTTACCACCAAAGTAGACTGGACGGGCAGTGTTCTGTTGCTAACTGTCGGAGGCAAAGGACCCAGGAGTGGCAGCCGAGCAGGGATTTAAGTTTTCAAGGCGGTACCAGATGGCTGCAAGTAGTGCAAGTGGAGTTCTGACCGGGTGGTGTAATAGCACCACATGCAAACCCTGAAGTTTTCGCTCTATTTAACGAAGAATTATTGCAGTTTCCCCTGGATTACTGCGTGCAAACATGGGCTTCTCACTGTAGTAAAGGTACAGGAAGCCTGGAAAGGCGCAAAACCTGCAACTGGAGTGACCACTAGTTAGAAAGAAACCTGTAGCCCTTGGCTTTTAGATGATCTTAATTTCTACTTTAGAGTGGCCTGAGTGCCCGGGTGACTCCATACAAACTTTCACAATTGCAAAGTCCCTGGTGAGTATTTACATAAGTGACTTTTCGTTTCTGCCCTCAGGTGCCCCGCCAGGGGCCGTCTTGGTCTACATAGGTCACACCCAAGGCCAGACACACCAGCTAAGTTTTCACAAACAGAGTTGTATCCTTGTGAAGCAGACTGTTCAGGGGTTTTGTTAGTTGCGAAGTGTTAAAGCTCCAAAGAGCATCTTAGATTCACACTGGAACATAGCCTTCCGAGAGCTAGCTTTATGGGAGATCGAGGGAAGGTAGTAGGCACCTGCTTTTCTGTCAATGAAAGCTTGCCTGCCAAAGCTGATACAGCTTCATAAGTTCTGCCCTCCAGACAAAACATTCAGCGTGCAGTTTTTGAAGCCAACACCCAACACACAACGACCTGGAGGCGAGACCGGTTCTGACAGCCTCGGTCCTGTGCGAACTGACCCTGAATCAACTGACCGATGTTATCAGTGAGGGGGGATGCCTAGTGCCTGCATCCAGCGTTGGAGTAAAGTTTCCTGGAGGAGCTTGGGATACCGGGGGCTTTGAGCTTTTAGGAGTTGGTTGCTTAGTGTTGGTGTCAGACGTACGGTTCAGGTCTAAAAACGAGGCAAGGTAACACTGGACGGAGGGTAACATTCGTTGTTGTCGGTGCCATCACTGCTGTTGGGTAACTCATCAGACGCTATCAACAATTAAAAAGGGGACTGAATCCGTTACACTTACTGGTACAAGTTTGGCACGTCCAACTACGGACAGCCCAGTTTACTTTTAGTTGGACAGAGGTTTTATCAACTGAATTCTAATCATCTAAAGTTGGTAAGCGGCGACTGTGTCGCTTTTGAACACCTTTAAAACTCGTGGCAAGAAGGTCAGAACTGATCCTCGCAAGAGCCACGCAATTATTTCGTGCAGTTGCCTTGCTTAGCCTTGTATTCAGACATGGAAGATGAGCCATGCCACGAGCACCGAACATTGTCATCCTAACGGAAACTACTGAGATTCTTTCTGTGATGCCAAACATTATAGAGACATGGGGTTCAGCAAGTCCCTTAAACAGCTTGGATGCAATAAAGTCGGTGTCCTTTCCAACAGCGACTAAATTTGCGGTCTGAAAATGTATCAAAATCCTTGACGAAATCCAATCCATATACCGCTTCAGTCGACGGCAAAGAGCACAGAACTATACCGTTGAAAACCTTCAAGGTTGGTCCTCCATGCAGATCATTGTTGTGCTGTGGAGAAATAGGACTCAAGCTGAAGAAATTATCGGACATCGCTCGTCTGGCCCTATTTCGGCCAAAGCTAAAACAGCAGTTCCTCACTGATCACGACAAAAGGCGGAGACCCCAGAGTACAAATTTGCTAGAGTTCGTCTTCCTGGGAGGCAGCCGAGGCTTCATCACGGGATGAATATCCTGACGAGGTTTCTTTCCGCCTTTCGAAAAATGCAGTTGGACTGACTAGCAAATGGTTTAGAAGAAGACGTCCAAAACATTAAAGAAATTGAAGACGAGCTTGAAGAAACGTCTGAGCCTCTGCAAACCAAGTTTTGCACCGGACTACTTTCATGTTTGTCGGTGGGCAGGCTATCGGAAGCCTCTTGTGGTCCGTGAGCGTCAGGCCTAATTACCTAGACTTAATTTTGTGAATGCCGGCATCATCATCCTCAGTAAAGGTCGCCATTAAGCCAAGATTATGCACTGATAAATACAAGCACATAGTCGATTCCTCGAAAGCCTGCAAGGTGCTAATCTAGTGCATTGGTTGTGAAGCTTTCCTGTGACCTTATTGTACGCGCCAATTAGTAACGATTTTAATACCAATTTCGTTTGAACATATCGGGCGAGTAAAAAGTGAACCTATTGCACCAGTGGCAAGACGAAAAACACGATCTGCGTGGATCAAATGAAATACCTCGAAGGTCCGTGAAATCTTGTTGCAAAGAGCCCCTGATGTGGTCCATCATGAGAACTGCCACTCACACAGCGGATCAGATGCCGCAGGCTCCTTATCGCTACAGGATTTTATCGCCCATCGAAAACCGTGTAGCTCTATAATGAGTCCAATAATAAACTGATGGTTTCAGTTTTATCAACCTATCATAAGAAGATGGGTGATGGTTACTTTTGCTCGTTCTGATGGGATACACATCAACAGTGATTGTTGTGAGCACGATCATTTGCGCGTATAGGGCAGTTTTCAGCATGCTTTGTGTCACCTCCATATTAGCACTATAACGCCCAGGAAGTCTAAGGGGACACTGAGTCGCAGCGAAAATCGAATAATCTTGATTTTTATTTCAATTCGCTGATGTTTCGTGACATTACCCGATGATACGTTTCATGCGTTTTCTTGAAGCTTCGTTGAAGTCAGCCTATTGATCGTCCTTTTAGGAAAACTCTATCACTCCCAAGACACAAAGACGAGGAGCCATCTTTAACACAGACGGCAGTCTGTGTCATCATACCCGTCTTTACACAGGCCGATGATCGAACTAAGATTCTTCTTGTGCCACTCGGTCGTACCGGTTACCCTCGTGACCCAGTCACATTCGTGCAAAATGTTAGCGGGTTGGAATATTTCCAAAAGTTACAAAGCATCCCGTTTTAAGTAATAGTGTGGTGGATTAAAAGTGCTGCCCATAATTGTACTCCATCTCTTAATAACTGTATTGTCTTTGAAAATATCTCACTATTGACTTTTGAATTTGGTCAGACTAGTTAATGTGGGAAATTTATTTCTGGCGTTACGATGAAAGGCCTCCATGCTGACATGTCACCATTCTGCAGGGGTCCCTCCTCTCGCGTTTCCAGTGTGGGGTAGCTCTTCGCTTGTTTATGGAAGCATTTATCAGTGGAATTGAAAACATTGGACAGGTCGGAAAGTTATGTTTGGACTGCGTTGTTCCCTTGTCAATTTTGATGGTCTTCTGGTAGAAGATTGCCGTTTTGCAAAGGTCCTTTAAGTTGTATCATCAGTCAGAGTTATCTCTTGCCTTTGGTTATCCACTTTACTAGAGGAAGAACTCCGACTTATGCGACGAGCAGTGCAGCAACGTCACATTTATAGGCAACTGGACGAAAGTGGAAAATGTTGCAATCACATTGTGGCAAAAGTAGGTGGTACTGGCGAGCCAAGTAGTTGCCAAGTTTCCTCTACGGCATCATTCCGTTGTTTATTCTAACATACTGGTAACAGCACAGGATATAGAAATGCGCGGAATATGTTCGGTAACGACAGATTAGAAATTAGAAGACATTGCCGAACAAGCTACTGCTCACTCCCATGCGTCCCAATAAAGACCTGTTGGAGGTCGGCATTCCTGCCGAATACCACTAAGTTAGTCAGAGAAAAGGCTGCTTCAAAAGTGAAATTTGCCCAAAGATGATTAATTTCGTGTCTTATTTGTTCAGCATTGACCTTATTGCTCATGTCCTCACCACACAAAGGTCGCCCTCAGTCTGTTTCAACTCATCATTTGCGAATCTCGAAGATACCAACATTTGCGCCTGTCACGTAGTCATTTGGCCTCTCTACATGGTCTACACGAGACCGTAGACGAGATGCAAGAATAGTGGCCAACAATTTTCACCGGTTTTACTCACCCACTCTATTGCAGCCCAAATTTGAGCCACCAGCTAGTTCATCAGTACGCACTCACAAGTAAGGGGGCTAACCAGGGACACATATACGTTCACCGTAACCACTTCAGAGAGCCGTCCGAATCTTGGAGAATAAGATCAAAATGAATTAATTTTCGGTAGCCACGATATGTACCTGTTTGTTTCGTTTCCTAATCGCAGCCGCCTTAATGAGATGAAATGGTATTGGGCATATCACCGTAATCAGCCAGAAGTGATCTAATTGCACGATCAGGGAGAACACACACTGTCGCTATTTTATTCTTTCTCACCAGAACTATCGCCTTCTCATGGCGACGGGTGTCAGTACTTCTCAAAAACGGTGAAACTCCAATAGACTACCGTTACTTTGTGCTTCTCAACCCTTGGTGTAACCTGGCATATATTCATTCCGCTGCTCTGCAGGGGCCGACATATCGTTCTGTAACTTTCACATCGAAACCAATGACAGTATTTGTTCTTAGACCCTTTCATACATCTCTCTAACAAAATTTCCCTGTAAACAAATTTGCCAGAAAGTGTTAGGTCACCACACCCTACAAACTTAGGCAATGAACCGTTTTCTGGTCATGCATACTCGCATTGTTTGGTGCATTAAGGTCTTCCAGTGAATGGCCTCATCCTACCATCCCTATTATTATCTCGCCACCATCTATGTTGTAGTTGGTAAACACATGCATACACGTGTTGACAGTTTGCAAAAACGATGAAGCCCCCGCAGGCTTATTAGTCTTGTTTTCCCCACCCCCCAGTCAGGGAGGGTTTTGAGTGTTGGTCACAAGAATCCGGCCCTAGGTTTTCGTCTCTCCGTTAGATAGTAAACTAAGTGCACATACTGTGTTGGGGAAGCAAAGGAACAACAACTCTACTTATCCTCCAGCGCAATCAATCAGGATAACGGAGCTTTGCGGTATCTGCGCTAAGGGCAATTAGGTGACTACCTGATACGGAGAACGACCCACGGGTTAGTTTCAGAGCCGCAGCATGATCAACCGTTCTCTTTGGCTGTCAGTACCATTGCTTGCTACTTGCCCAATATGTTCAGTCGGATAAGGTGTTCAATACGTAAAAATTTGGCGTTTACAATAGATCTGCAGGAGAGCTCCACCTTCTCATCGGATAAAGTCACGAAACATCAGCGAATTGAAATAAAAATCAAGATTATTCGATTTTCGCTGCGACTCAGTGTCCCCTTAGACTTCCTGGGCGTTATAGTGCTAATATGGAGGTGACACAAAGCATGCTGAAAACTGCCCTATACGCGCAAATGATCGTGCTCACAACAATCACTGTTGATGTGTATCCCATCAGAACGAGCAAAAGTAACCATCACCCATCTTCTTATGATAGGTTGATAAAACTGAAACCATCAGTTTATTATTGGACTCATTATAGAGCTACACGGTTTTCGATGGGCGATAAAATCCTGTAGCGATAAGGAGCCTGCGGCATCTGATCCGCTGTGTGAGTGGCAGTTCTCATGATGGACCACATCAGGGGCTCTTTGCAACAAGATTTCACGGACCTTCGAGGTATTTCATTTGATCCACGCAGATCGTGTTTTTCGTCTTGCCACTGGTGCAATAGGTTCACTTTTTACTCGCCCGATATGTTCAAACGAAATTGGTATTAAAATCGTTACTAATTGGCGCGTACAATAAGGTCACAGGAAAGCTTCACAACCAATGCACTAGATTAGCACCTTGCAGGCTTTCGAGGAATCGACTATGTGCTTGTATTTATCAGTGCATAATCTTGGCTTAATGGCGACCTTTACTGAGGATGATGATGCCGGCATTCACAAAATTAAGTCTAGGTAATTAGGCCTGACGCTCACGGACCACAAGAGGCTTCCGATAGCCTGCCCACCGACAAACATGAAAGTAGTCCGGTGCAAAACTTGGTTTGCAGAGGCTCAGACGATTCTTCAATTTCCGATGGCTTTTCAAAATCACCCAGTTTATTCATAATCTGTGACCACTGAATCCTTTTTGGAACTGCGGATCCTTTTTTCAGGCCGGTAAAGCAGCTTACGTTGTACCCAATATTGGGCTGTTTTTCTAATCTAGTACGGGGAATTTTACTGATATGTTTGAGTCATGAACATTTTGAAATGACTGTATGTATTTTTAAGTGGATGCTATCGTAAAGCATGAGGATGGAAACTGAGTTCTTCTCGCTGAACATCACGCCGACCCACTAGAATCCTTGCCACATCCAATGATTTGCTCTGTCTCAATCAAGCTCCACGGTAAGCGTCCCAGTCCGTCTATCTCATTGTCGTTTCTCTCAGACTATAACAAGTCTCTTATAATTTCTCTTATAGAAATTTGCTTCCCAAGGAAAACTTCTACTCATCGCAAAGCGTCGTACTCTTGTCCAGCCACGAAATGCCCCCCCCTCACTTTTACCTAGCTAACCGGATTTACCCCGTCTTATGAAGCTTTTTTATTAGCTATGAGGTTCTAAGAAAATATGTTGCAGTAGATCTTTTGGATGCTGAATTAAGTGCATCTTTACTGCAATCCCTTGCGACCATTTATTCTGGGTGATATTGAGAACTCCTTAGGGATGACAGTTCAACTAGCTAACATGCACCTGTTTGTCGGATATGTGTAATGCCTATCCGCTTTCGACTTCGCGCATACCACCAATACTTTTAACCCCCAGCACGGGACGTCCCATGGGTATAATCGGGTGACTTTGATGCGCATGATATCATTTGAGGTGCCCCCATATCCCCCCATTATTTGTTTATTTTATCACCAGCCTTTCGATAGGATTCTGAACTAAAACCGTTTCCCCCCTACCAAGAGAAACAAAGTTAGTTTCCGTCCTTAGCCGAGGCTTGTGTAACTTGGAAACCTACAAACTTAATGACCTTCCCAAAGTGCCCAAAAAGTTATATTCCGTAAGTTCACTGCCCCTCTTCATAACAAATTATTTGGCCCTTTTATTTTTTCGTTTATTCAATAGGACTGTCTTGATCTCACCAAGTTACCTTGCTCTATGGGCTGAGGTGGCTACTTCTTGACTCACGAAAAGCCGCTTCCAGCTAATCTACTGTACTGTAGCCATTGTCACGGTTTAATTCCGCTCACGACTTGCTGAACCTCCGATAGCCGACATAATGATGCCCCCACATCTTTACGAGATAACTACAAAACCTCTCTCATCGCACGCAAATTCCCGCAATTTCTTGCTTTTTATCCTGCACACAAGCTCTTTTGTGGTGCTTGTGCTACAGCCGCTCCGTAGCACAAATCAGTGGGCTTCCTCCCTCAGCTGATAGGATAAGCTCTTCCGGATTTTACAAATAATCAAAGCAGAAATATCGACCCTTGTCCCGGTATATCTCGCTCAAAGCTACCATAAGTCACGTGTGCTGATAATTCCGCTGCTAACTCTGAGCCTTTCAACTCTGTTTTCTTCTCCTCGGTGACAAATAACTCTGGTTCCTGCTACACCACACTATCCTGCTTTATTAAATCTACGTTGTGCAATGTGGAACTTGCCCCTTTAGAGCGTCTGATGTTCTGCTATTCAAACTTCGCATTCCATCCCAGTCCTGACGGAGTCCCGCCTGCGTTTACTCGATTCTGAAGGCCTGACTTTGCTTTCTCACTTCTGATTGTCTTCTATCCATCCTCGAAACAAAGCACTTTACCGTCCTGATGGGAAATGTCCTCAAATCTACTCGCCACAAAAATGGCTACCTTCATGATCTTCTTAATTATCTTTCCATTAGCCAAACACGGTAAAGACCAGGCTGAGCCAGGAACCCTAACAGAAGACGATGCCAAGCTCAGAGCTCTGCTGGTCATCTAGTTAACTCACTCTGAGGGTGAGCTAAATGTCAGCTATCTGACTTTTCCGTATCACTGTACTTCCAGCCGCGGAAGGTGCCTCGAGCAGCGGACGTAGTGCTACGGTAAGCCTACCGCCCACAAAAGTCCGCCAGACCATACAACCGGTGATCAACCCGTGTTAATGGATGAGGCTTGTCTATCCCCGAGCCTTGATGCCAACCCTCAACATCCTTCAGCCAGATGCAACAAAGAGAGGGTAAAATACCGTTGAAGGCAATTGACGAGGTCATGCAAAACAAGATCACGAGTAAGGAGACTCAGAGCAGTTAATCCTGCAGTGCACACCAGTGTAAACCTGCTTCCTAGGCTACCAGATGTCCAAACCTATCGAACTATCCAAGATTTTGCTTACTCCTAGGCTCTGCCATATTCTCAGCACCTGACTCGCCCAGGGCCATCCCCTCCCAACCCTTCCTCCCTTCTTTCCCCCTCCTTTAACCCAAAACCAGTTGTCTTTGGCAATTCTGCAGCAACTCCTGAGCATGTATTTAAGTGTTTTCACAGCAACTTCCTGAGTCTGTTGAATAAGATCCCGGAGCTTCGGGAGCTTGCCTTGGATAAGGAGCCTCAGGTCATAGCCTTTACATAAACCTGGCTCACTGCTGACAAACTTGATGCTTAAATATCGGCTTCGGGACGCTTCACATTTAGACAGAGCTCCATCCGAGGTCTAGCTTGTAGGATTATCATATAACACGAGGTGTCTATCCGTCCTCCTACCATAGCAACAACCTCCACCTCAAGCACTGATTGTCTGTGGGTTGCCTCTAACTATCCAGGACAGACACCTGTTATTTGGTTTAATGGACGGCCCTTCCGCATGCATTTCCACGGACGATCTATGACTCAGACTTAGGAGACTCCCTAAAGGACTACATAGGTTTCACCCATCCGTTAAACATCGGTGGCTTCAACTCGCTCACCATCGACCGGCAAACAGCAGACGCCCTTGATGTCACCAGCCGGTCCCCTCAGAACCTCGTCCTCAAGAACTCATGAGCACGGAATGTAAAAGATCCGGCCAGATATCACGCAGGACATGCTTTGTCTCCGCTGGATCTGGTCATCGCCAATTATTGGCTAGAAATAGATGTGGTGCACTACGTGCAACCTCTCGACAAAAGCTGCCACTCTGTCATTGGGTTCGATTGTTGTGTGGATGGGCCTCCTCTTCCTTCAGCAATTAAAATTTCAGATCCTACAGAGGGGTCAATTTTGATCAAGTTGGAGCATTTCTTAGCTCTCAGCTGGACCCAGTAGACCTATGCAACTTTGTTGATAAGGTAGCAAACAATTTCGGAGAGTAAATCTAATCTGATAGGCCATTTGCCCCCAGAATTCATCCCCCACAGACCAGCAAAGGCCTCTTTCCCGTCTTATTAATCATTGCAGAAGAAAGCGCATGCTTTTTTGCTGGGTGTAAAGCCAGTGGTCTTGCGCGCGATGCACAGAACTTCAGGGTTGCTCGTAACCAAAGCAAAGACAAGATCAATTCCTACCAAAAGTAGTCAAAAGATTCGTGCTTGCCCAAGCGCGAACCAATAGGGAATTGTCCATTCGGTGGGTTAGCCCTCTGTGAGGCCTAGCTCCAAGGCCAATTGCTTTCAGGGATCATTCCGGATCCCCAGTCACATCTCCCGCCAAGTAGCAGTGGTCTTTAGCTCCCACTTTCGCACAGTTTTTAGCGCCATATAGAGGTCACCCTACTCCACAATAAGCCGAACATCCCTGGCCTACACCCTCAGCCATATCACCGTTCCCATTTTTGCAGGTACACAAGTTCTCCGTCGGCCCAACCAATATTGCTGTAAGGGTCCCCACCTAATCCAACCAAGTCTTTGTAAGAAGATTGCGGAGACATTAGCGGCTCCCTGTGCTTCTCACCTTCAGTGACCAGTTGACCATGAACTTTCACCCAGCAGCTGAAAAAAGCAGTTACCGCACCCATCCGTGAGACAAGTAGTAGATGTTCTGCTCCCAATTACTGACCCATGAGTCTGACCAGCATCTCTAGCAAACTTTCCAAAGCGTGTTTCAGGGAGTGCATTCTTTTTCATCTGCATACAAATAGAATTCACCGCCCGTCCCGACAAGGGGTTTTTTGTGGCAGATCATGTATCACCAACATGTTTACCTCCACAGACAAACCGATGAAAGTCTGAGACAACGGCCAGCCCTCACGTTCTGCATACACTGGTTTTTCTAAAGCTTTCAACAGGGCCCCACCTGCCCCTCATTAATAAGCTGCGAACATGCGGGATAACTAGCGCTGTATTTGACATCTTGCGCAGCTTCCTTACCGACTGCATCCTTCTAGCTAAGGCGGGGAAAGTTTTATCTCGACATGTCCCAGTTACAACTGGCGCCCCACAATAGACGGTATTGGATTTTTTCTATTCTTGATCCATATAATTGATCTCCCGAAGTCTCTTCCAGTGAACATCGCCGTGTACTCGGACGATGTATCTCTCTGGAGTTCAACCGTTGGAAATCTGCTAATTACAGATGATGAAAAGGGAAGCTGACCCGAGGATTGGAACTTCCCTTTTATTGATGACATATGGGTGAACATGTCTTTTGGTAGAGAAACCAGTCACATGCCCCTCAATAATGGAGAAAACACTGCCAAGAGATGACTGACAAGAAGCGCCAGGCTTCTGGTTAGATTGTAAACTATCCTTCTCCCATCGTCACCAACTTGCTAGCAAATCTGTCTTTAGGGTCCTTTATAAGACTCCAAGATCCTTCCCGAGCACCTCTAGGGATGGTTTCCCCATAATTTTCGCACTTGCTTCCGTCCTATGCCGGAGTACGGTAGTCGGACAATGGACTCTGGTCTTGTCTCGCATCCTAAGATCCCAGAAGGGTTTCAGAGGTCTTCAACCGAATCCGTATGGGGTCCATATAGCTCACCTTATCCCACCGCCTCTCCCTGATCCCTGTCTCTTTGGCGTCAGAAGCGTAAGAGGTTATCTGATTTTAATGTTTTACCTCTTCGAATGAAGTCATGACGATCGCTTCTTCCTCGTCTGTCCAGCCCCTCCTCTCCATGGTCACAGCAGGAAGGTTGATAAACCAATATCACGTACCTCATTGCGAATTAGCTTCCTACCTACAGACGTTTTACTCCGTAGAAAGCGCCTCGGGAAGATATAGTTTTTCGTAGAGCGAAACTATCTCCAAGACAAGAGTAGGTCTCGATCTTGGTCTCTCTAAACAATTCTTTGTCCGTGAAAACAAAAGAGGAAGAATTCGTTCACTGCACTCCCATTCCGCTTCGTTTGTCCGTAAATGTCTCACCCTCATTCCTGTTAATGCACTGTCTATAAGGGGGCTTGGCTTGATGTCGTATATACGTATGTATGTATATATAAAGTTGTGTTTATTTCCGCCCTGTTCTTATTTTCCAATGACATAAAGTTCTAAATGAATTGTAGCCTCAAGGTCGTAAGATTTATAACTTTTTGAGAGATTGTACGATCCATGGAAAATGGAATTCTTTTCCGAGAAAGGCCTCCCAGAAAACATCTTCCTCGGCGTATGAGACAGAATCCCACTGGATCCCTAAGAAGATACCTTTTATCACGAGATACAAAACGTCTACCCCGTGTGTTCCGTATCAAGCTCCGCCTGGTTTTTATCATTTGCATTAATACTCGTCAAGTTGACAACTTAGCTCCGCAAAACTTACGACGTTCATTCAGAAAAATACTGCCACTGTTTTTTACAACACTTGTTAGCAAAGAGCAGTATGCCATCCGCAACACCGAACTTCTGTGGTTGGGCCATTTGAGAATTAACCTCTGCTCTTTCCATAGAATTATCTATTACAATGCATTTTCTTTCTATTACATAATGTGCCCACTCGACCGCCCTTTTGTTTTCTTGCGCAGAAACTTCTGTCAAATTTATCCGAAACGCAGACCACCGGGCATAAGCTCCTTTTGCTCCAATATCCTAGGCTCCGGAACAAACTCTTTATTGAAAAACGCCCTTGTCTCTCTCCCGTTTTGTTTATGATCTCAGCAGCACACAATCTCATCTTTGGTAACGCCCTGCTATTAACCGTTGCCATCACGCTTGAGGCCCGAGCTTTTCAAAAAGGACCTGGCTTTCAGCTTTTCTTTCCGAAGCCCCGTTCCATGAAGGTTCCTTTCAGGAGGAGCCTTTTACCCCTAAAACTCCTCACTTTCTGTCAAGTCTAGAACTCCACAACTCCCTTTCCAAGGTAGTCCTTTTAGTAGCCTTATCTCCTTCAACCAATGGCCTTTCTTGTGTCCAATCATTGATACTATATTTGGCTCAACAATTCCTTTCAATGCCCTCCGTTCTATAGTATTACTAATCGATCCGCGCATGAGTACTTCTATTTGATTTTGTATACTCTTTCCTTTTCGTCTTAAAACTCACACTTATCTAAGCGAATTGTTTTCAGTCCATTTTTGCATTCTTTTCTGTTCACCAACCAGTCATGACATCCAACCCTTAACGTTACAACGGCACAGTTCTGCAAGCTCCAGTTTTGTGATATTTCTAAGTCGTTGGGTGACATTGTTGTCTTGTGCTTCTCCCTACATTTACCTCTTTTTGAACTGCCAGACTGCTGCCCCCTTTTTATTTGGCGTCCAAAACTCGCGCCAAGAAGGCCTCTTACCCGATCTATCCCACGACCAACAACTTGAAACATTTTTGTCGTGGGCTCCGACAGCTAGGCCGTCAGTAAAAATCTATTTTTTCGCTCGGGGGCGAAAAATGCTAGCAGTCTGGCCCTTAAACCCAGGACGATTTGACATTCATCTGTCACTCTATTTCCTCCTCTGGCCTCACTCTCGTGGATCCTCTGTGGTTCAGTCCTCCGATCCTGGGCTAAATGGGCTTACCAGGCCGATTCGGTCCATCTCAATCTCAAAGGTGCCGAGCAGGACCAGACCAATCGCTTTGTTCTGCACACCCCAGGAGTGCGGGACGTCCGCAGATATATGGGGGCTAAACTAAGCTGGAGGATCGTTTCTCCTGTCACCAAGGGCGGTTTTCGTGTTGGCCGTCAAGCAAAGTCAGTATGGTATGCCAGCATCCTTTGCGGATGACGAAATACTGTTTTTTAAGTTGAAATGTCTGCCTAAACCACGCCTTTCTTGCCGTCTTTTTCAGGCATCATTGGTTTTTCATCTTGGTAGCTGTCAACATCGTCATTATCACGTCCCAATCTGAGGCCAGGCATAATTTGCTGGCCCATTCATGTGGTTAACATTCAGCACATGTCTCCTATCTCTGGCTGCTAACCTTTTCTCTGGGAGCATAACGATTTCTCATATAAACATTCATCAATTTTTTGTGTATACTCTTCAAAGCACTCCTTCTCTCAGTTCCACGTCTAACAACTCACCAGTTCTATCCGCAAGCAGGCCCTTTCCCTTTGATAGAACTCAGCACTGTTATTGGGATTCCCATTCAAGGATACTTCATTTGCCAGTTTTGTACCAAGTAAGCTAAAGGGCGTCCTTACCGAAATATCCCCCACAGTCCTCCAGCAATCATCAACGTGACTGGAGACTATCCGTCCCCTACATCAATCTAACCGTTTACCCATACAGCACTCCTCCTTGCGTTATCTTGATTGCACAGGGCACCAAGTTTTTTCTTCACTCACACAAACTAGATATAGTAATTCTGCAAATTTACCGTCTTGCCGTTATCAAATGACACGCTGTCAAAACCGTCATCCATTCACCCCATCATCTCTGTTGCAAGCCATTTGCCTCTGTATCCATCATGATCACGCATCCTGGATTGATTTACAACCCGGCTTTTAGTCCTATATTGATAGCTCGTGACTCACTCATTATGTAATAGACAGTTTGCAGGACGCTTACATAGTTTTCCTCGCCTTCCCCTTCATCAACACCCAGGAGCTCTCCTTCTTTTCCGGGCGCATTCATTTCCTATATGACTGATTTCCTTTGTGCCCCGCCACTAAATGTTGTTACTGTAACCGTTGGTTGACTAGTTGTACTATATTTCTGACTTTCTATTCCCGTGAGTCATCAAGTTTTCTATCTGTATCACCCTCATGCCCGCAGCTTGCCAGTAACTGTTCATATACCTCTTGGTAAGTCCTTTTTTAAAAAGGGACAAAACAGCCCTTGATTACCTTTGAGTTTCCAGCTTCGTGGTCACTTTTGGCACTACTTATGCCTATATCCCACCTTTCCAACCAAATTTACTTGGTCGACTTTATCATCCGACCTCTAGCTTCAACATTGCAGGAAAATAATGTAATTTACTTCATTAGCATTTTCTCCTGTACTTTATCAAGCGAGTATCTGCTTTATCCTCCCGAAAACCTCGATTTTATCATCGAATACAGTAATAAATCACGCGCTGCAGCATGCGTCGGGAACCCCAAAAATTAGGCTTTAATATTATCGTTGTTTCTTTGTTTTCTCATTCGACTTAACCTGATGGCAAACATTCGGTTTTGGATGGTTTGCTGCTGAATTGTGTAGCCTTCCTTTGAATGCTTGAAGGACGCGAGATGATAATAATATTAGCAGCAATGTTGATAGAGATAAGGGAGTACTTCTCAACAGTCTCCAAGAAGCAGGTCTTAGAGCACTGTCAGTGTGTTCAACGTCACCCAACACCGCAAAATATTCACAAGTTGCGGAAGGAGAGATTCCACTTTTCAGTCGCGGTGCAATAAAGCTGTACAGAGTTTGAACAGACTAAAATGGAAACGTTTCACACGGTTAGTAAGAACCGGTTCCAAGTTCATGTACAGCAATTGTAAGGAATCGGCTGGACATAAGTAACTGAGAAGAAAGTTGTTACTAAACGTGGAGGATACATTACATGCACATCTAAGGCAGAAAATCATTGGCTGATGCTTGCTTTAGATCTCCGGGCAAAGCGAGTAGTTATGAAGCTGAGATACCGGCAAGCATTGCATAGAGCTGTCCGAGAGAACGTTAGTGGACATACTAAGATCACAATCTAATAGAATGTTGAGGCAACTGCCAGAATGAATATAAATAGTCGTCCACAAAGAGGGAGCTAGCAGCTAGTGGAAGGGGGTTAGAATCACAAAAAGCAAAGAATTAGTCGTCAAGTAGAACACTTTAGTAAGAAGAAGTAAAATCTTAAAATCGAAGGGCAAAAATATTTTGGTAGAATTCTATTGTTCAATGACACAGTGTAGTTGAAATCGACTTTTCGGTCACCACGGATAACCCTTTTTCAAGACTGGTTTTACAACCAGAGCTTATGCCCGGCAGTACAGTCGAAGTAAAAAAATGATGTTTCACTTAGTCTCATAGGGCTTTCCTACATCAGCGAAGGACATAACAGGAAAGGATGATAAGCATCACCATGTGTGGAGGACCTATACGGGAAATCTTTCCAATGCTCTGCTAATGCGACTATATTTGACATCACTTTCCGAGCTCGTCAATACAAAAGAATTTGTACGTTTGCTTGTTCGCATGGAACATCTGAGTTTAGCTTTGAACCTTTGCTGACTGTCATGCTTGGATCACGGGAAGTCAAATCTCCGGGTCTGATTTTTATTCCATTTGGCCGCATACCGAAAGTTTGTATCGGTTTGCTTTTTTGTTGTCCCCAACTCTGTACCGTAGAAACTACGAATCAATCTTTTTCTGGTTTTGGAATTCGTGTGACTTGGATGTGGGTTGCTCGAACTGCGATTCTTGCGACTGACGCTAGGTTTGGAGGGCGCATCTCTATACATAGAGAATATACCCTGGTGAAAGTCGATTTTGACGCTTTATAGCATACGTGTTCACCATTATGAGGATGACGGTACCAGCAACCCCCACTATTTAGTTATTTGAAAACATAACCCTGTACTGTGATCCGGTACTCAGAATTAGCAGGGTAGGGGCTCGGCCAGTCGCAAATATATATGTATATAAATAAGCATATATATGTGCATATGTATATGCCCTTTCGTGTTTCATCTGCCTTGCTGGGTTATCTAAAATAGGATTCAAGAATAATCCTCGAGCGATCTTTTCCGGTAATGCCCTTGTGGGAGTTAGACATTCTGGTGGAGGTAAAGATATGTTGTCAGATGACGGTTTCAACCATGGAGATCTGAAGGGGGAATGAAAAGGTAAGAAGGAAATGCTCTGGTCATTGTGTCGGCTGTGGATGAGGACAGCTAGTCATGGGCTGGGCACAGAACCTGCAAGGGTTTTAAAAGACAGATGGGGCAGGCTTCATATGTAGAATTCTCAAAAGGCTCATTGTCACCTCCGATGTCTCATACATGAGAACTGGAGTTCAGCCTAAAAGCTGAAATATTTGAGGCTTTCCATGTGCGGGGTCTGGTCCAGGCTTCTGCGAGAAATTCGCTCGTTACTGAAGGGGCAGGGGGCAAATGTCCACAACTTTCTCAGGCAGGAGACTGTTCCCGTCCTGTCCTGTTCGCTTTTTATAGCACGGGAGCGAGAGAGCATGCTCGCCCCACAGAGTGCCCTCCCTACTTCTCCTTAGACCGTCTTTCTTCACGCGTGGCCCATGGGGGTCCGCAGCCGCTGTGGATGACTGTTTCCACCCACCGTGAAGAGGCTACTAGCTAGAAGCTTCTTCCCTCCGGGGTGCCGTAGCCCTGAGCCATGGAAGGCATAGGCGGGGGTTAACCAGGCGCTTCAACAGTGGCAGTCTTCAAGAAAACCTTGCTTATTGCTTGTTCCTGGCAATAGCGGAGTCAGACAGAGTTCACTATGCATGTTAACCATCCGGTGACTACATCGCTGGTGTTGGTACACAGGGCAAGTTCACTGGCACGCTGACCTTAGCGAAAAATATTTGCAGAAGTTCAGCCCTAGCCAGAGCTGCAGCAACGGGAGATAAACTCAAGTGCGAGTTATACGCAGCAGCTATGCGCACAGCCTTAGTGCGCAAGGGCCAATTGGACCTTCAGTAACAGGCTGTACAATCCTGACCCAACACTGAAACTCGTGTGAAATGGTTGACAAAAAGCCTTGGAGACGGGAAGCTTGTTCACTCAGTGTGACGAGCGATGATGTCGATGAGTACAGCATTCCTCTTCACACAACTTCCTCAGGTGACGTCTATCAGTACAATGAACCAGATGCAGGCGGAAGAAGCAGGCCTTTGATCGAAAGAAACTCACCCAAAGGCCTTTGAGCTAATAGGCTGGGAACCCTTGACAGTCTTTTAGGTTACGTCAGCAAAGACACCCAATGCAACTGGCGTCAACAGTGGATACTCCGGAGGTTCTTTGATTCAAACCGTCCCTCTACAGGCATCTAGCAAATACCTTCGTTTAGGGAGAAGATAACGGTATCTGACACCTTGCAAGTTGGCCTTAGCGGTAAAGAACTGACACAGATCGTGAAGCCCTGGTTTTCTGTATGTCTCGAAGGCTTCGCAGGCCCACTTACCCAATCAACTTCCATTTACCGAGGCGGCTTACTCAAAACCCCCTCCATGATTTGAATCTGAATGAGGTCACTCTAATATTCTAGTTTCTCCACTGCGTCCGCTTGATCTTTCAACTTTTTTTCATAAGATGGCAAGGAGCTTGAACCTTGAGCAATCATCCCCGGTCTGGTTACTTCACGCGGCATGCAAATAACTGTATGACTCCTCTCACTGGACTTTCCCTGAACTTGCCCGCCGCTCGCTGGTGACCATCACTAGCAGGATACAGTAAAGGAACTTCAAATGGCTTCTTTCGCTTTACCCTCCCCCTGCAATGGTAAAACAAATAGTTCAAAAGTTTGACTTCATCTTTAATTCGGCCTCTGACTTGACCTCTAATCGTCAAAAAAGGGGTGTACTGTGAAATTGGACCATTCGATTTTACCGGTGGCCGGCTTAGCCCACCCTTCTTCCTTAGCGGATAAGATATCTTGGCATAACGGGCGGCGTCAACAAGGCTCTCACTAGGCTTAGAATTGTTGGCATCCGCGATGAACAATCGGGCATGGAAGTAGCCATCCACCCCCCTTGCTGCTGACAGCTACCTCATATCTTTTCCACTATCACGCCCTCTGAGCGCCTCATCCGCCCCAGACATAACCTCGAAGGCTTCTACCTCTAACTGAACACTTTTCGATTCCCGTTTTACCCATTTTTGAAAGTCGAACAAGCCATTACCAACAACGAAAGCAGTGGACTTGCCAGAGGGAGTTGCACCAGCCACCTCGGCTGCTAAATTAGTCAATATTATCCTTGCTATCCAATTCCATCAGCAGCCGTGGAAGATTAGAAAAGGAGGTCAAATCAGCAATCCAAAACGACGGGGACAATTTGAAAGGTAAATGCACAGACACAACAATGTTTCTAAAATTGAGGTCGCCAACAGTATCCGACGAAGCGTAGTCGTGGATGGATCGCTTCGAATCGTCAAAAGATCGAAAAGGGCTCCACAGAGCAGAAGCCAAATGCTGTTAGAAGGCCGGGGATAATAGCTTTCAAGCGAACAGAATAAAGGTGTTTTGCAACTTCCAAACCCGTAACTAACGAAATTCAACAAATCAAATATACCGGCGATCGGAACGTTTATGATGCTTGGAGTAGCACCCAAATAATCAACAATGGCAAATCGGGACTTTTCAAGTCGTAACTGATCGCGCTGGTTCCAAGACTGGCCGTGAGAGTGAAACAAAGATTGCTTTACCGAAGGACCGAGAATCGAAGTGTTCGAACAGTTTGCAAAGACTCCGCTGAACTGAGGCAGTTAAATAAGGGATATATATGAAAAGAAAAGTCATTCTCGATGGAAACAGTAGAACTCAGCGAGCTCTTCCTCAATTGCTGTCCGCTACGGTGCTTATTGGCTGTTACAATGGGTGAAAAAATCGCCGCACGCTTCTTTACTTTCCCCACCCGCTTAGCAAAACACACTCTCCTCCCAGGCCAGTTCACTTTCCCTTGTTGACTGCCATCTGATCCTTCAACTTAAGTAGGCAGGCCGGTTCAGCTCTTCCATCCAAACATCTTGAAATCGCCTGTGTTTTTCAGCCTTGGTGACGCATCTGTGTCCTACGCCTTCCGTACGCAATCGTTTCGGACAGTTGTACGATAAAGGCCGACACTGAAGGTCATTGACTTTTCCACTCCTCAGGGTTGCGAATCGTGTGAATGAAACAGTCCTTCTTCATCTTGCTCATTGTTTCTAGGGGCATTTCGCGACTAGTTACCCATTTTGTCCAACCGAATTCCGAATGCCCGGAGTGAGTCGAGGGGCCACAACAAAGACTAGCAATAGAAGTGGCCGGCAGAAAGAGGCCGCGGGCACTAACAATGAGGTTAGACAAGTAAGGCGAGAGTACCAGCACTTTCCCAAAACTAAGACTTTGAGCACCGCAGAAGGGTTCTGGCTGGCAATGTAAATCGCACATAGAAAGTTCCTGGTGAATATTTCCAAATACATGCTGATTCGTCTACAACACCTGTCCTCCAGTGAATTGTGATTAGTTCACTACACTGCGACCGGCACTTCTGAATCTCTTTCTTGTACCCTGAGTTATCGACCGTGGCACATCCGGTACTCAGCCTCTGACTTTGCCTTTGTGAATGCTTTTTGTCTTTAGCACAGTTGAACTTTGGTTGTTGAATTTTGGTCTCTTTGACCGCGTAATTAAGGCTCGCTCAAGTCTTACGTGCTTTGACTCCGTCATCCTGGCACATCAGAATATTTGGATCAGTCTTGTTTTGCAGCAGGGTTTCTTTTGTTTGGTTAAGCTTTAGCTCAGTTCGGAATAACTACTTGCACTCACCTCTACCGTAGGCAGCCGACTTCAACACCGATGCGCCTTCCGAAGACGCCATTGTGGTAAACGCGATAATTTGTTGCTGAAGCCATCAATTATTTGCGTGTTATCCTCCAGAGTCAATGAAAAGTTGCGCTTACGGCAGAAGGCTAACCAATAAACTGAAGTAAGTTGCACCTTTTATTTATCAGGGGCGAGCGGTCAAGTTTGCATTCCCCATGCCAAAAACTCTCCTTGTGCTTCCTTTCCACGCTATCTCTTCTACAGTTCAAGACTAAAAACCCAAAGGAAAAGTGGCGGCTAGCCTGCCGTAGCCTTTTAACAAGGGAAAAACAACCACTCGTAGCGGTGGCGGACCCCAAGTGTCAAGCTTATGAATTGGCGGGAGTAGGAGAAATATTCCTACCTTTCACAGGATAAGCTTGTTCCTTTGTCCCGTGGAAATGAAAATGATTAAAACATTTGACTCGGAGAGTTAAATTTATGTTCTACGCCATCTTCCCAAAAGGTTGAATTCCTTGTCACAGCCCTGTCCCGACCAAGAATGTTGAGGGCCCCAAACAAAAGAACCCGCGAATTAGGTCCTCATTTCTACTGTTCGAGCCAGTCCAGGGTGACAGCTTGCCAATTCAGCCTTCCACATATAAACCAACCCCACTTTTCCCCCCGTTTCAACCCCAGGTTTTCACGCACTATTCCCAACCGGCTTGCTGACACCAAAAGCCATCTTCCTAAACGTCCTAAAAGGTTCAGTCACACGAATTTTCCAGCTTTTCACAATTTTTCATTGGTACATAGGCCAACAATCACCATCTCTTGTCCATAAAAGTGGGGCCTATGAAAACGGCCGATCTGCCTGTTGCCACTCAACAGTTTCATTCTGAGCTATCCCTAGATACCTTCTGATAAACAGTTTGCCACCAAAACAGCTGTAATTATCCAGTTTCCCACCCGTCTGCGTTGCCAATTCTGAGTTCGCATGAAGTATGGGCACGGGCATTCCGGCATTACCGCAAGGCTTCAACTTTCAAACCTGCCCAGCTAGCACAATGCGTAAACAGTCTTTGTACTTGAGCCCAGAATATCAGCCCACAGAAAAACGACTCCAGCCGCCGACCAGTGGACCAAAACCAAACTTTCTGCGAGCACTCACAATAGGCAAAAGGGTTCTCACTTAGCCTTAGAAACCCAACAGTCCTCGAAGAGGTTCACTTGCTTTCATGTGTTTAATCTCGCATCCGTCCCAGCGCAAAATACCTTGTCTACTATTTCTCACGAGCAGGTGCCTCGAGTATCACAGTCTCCCTGGGAACCTTAGACAGTCCGTGATTGAGCACTCGCGACGGCCGAGGTGTAGCTTCCTTTTAGCCAAATTTAAAAGAACTTGCCAAGGCTTTGTCATAAAGGAGTGCCTTTGTAGCATACGACCCATTCCGTAACACTGGTCTTTGATCGGTCTTCCATCGGTTTGTCTCGCGTCCATTTTACGTGGATCAACGAGTAACTGATGTTAATGAAATCGACGACCGGAATAAAGTGGACAGCCTAATGGGAGTTTTATCTCAATGTATTGTTCCATTACATTGAAATGCTCGGGTATACTAAGTTATGGATCGTTCTCTTTCGTGGCCTGGAAATGAGTAAAATAGGGACGATGAACAAAGGAATCGTGATTTTGGAGGCCAAAGCGAACATGGTAAAACGTGATTTGGAAAAGTGACAGAAATTAACACATTGCATCACGCATTTCAAATGATTGGCACAGGCCCCTCAGAAACCATTGAGAAACCACTCAGAAACTTCCCAGAAACCATTGGAAAACCCTTCAAAAACCGATCAAAAGATGATCAGTTTCCGAGCTGTTTTGGAGCGGTTTCGTCACCGGGGTACATTATAATCTAAATGGGCAGCTGGAACCGCTCTCCGACTGCAACCGTCCCTGTCTATCCCACGTTTATGATAAAATGAAGCAGCTTGCCGCAAAACTTGGTCCAACTCCTGAACGGAGGGTCAAAATGGACTGATCTCAACTGGGTGCCAGTAATACCCTCATCAGTTGGCTTTTTCCGTGCAAAAATACAGCGGCTCTTTCTCAAGCTTAACTTGCTGCAGTTCACCATAAGTTGAAAAAAGGGAACACTGTACACTGGAAAATATCCTCACTGACTAAAGAGATTTCTAGCTGCTGTTCTCATATTTAAGCATGTGTACTTCCAGGGACGGAGAAGAAATTGCCATGCATCAACTCCGCCGAATCCCCCTTTTCTATTCTCTTTTCTTCTTTGAATGTCTTCAGGCACGTGCGATGATTGCCAGCGTCATCCTTATTTTCGGAACCTCGTTCAAGTAGGTGTATCTCTTTCCATTTTTGAGGCATTATCCTCACGCAGTGATCAACCTATAACTTAGTGTCTCAGCCGCATTTGAGAAACACATCCTCATCACAAGTTAGTCAGTTAAACCTGGCCTCTCAAGTTGTTACTCCTACAGGCTGACCCGTATTTTTATTTTTCCATGTCTTCTGCATGCACAGTACTCGTCTCCAGTTAAATCACTGAACTTTTCACACCACATAGCTTGATTTGTTCACCGAACGACAGTGAGTATCCACCAGCATTTGCCTCATTATTCATGTAAATATTTCGTCAGCTGTTTTCCGTGCCAATCTTCTTTTTTCATTTCCGTTTATTGTTATTTCTTCACGATCATCCATACTTCAGCTCAAAATTGCCTTGTATTTACCCGGTAAACATTATTTTAACTATACCAATGGCCATTGAAACGAGACTGCACCCTGAAGTGGTGTGAGGGTTGGTGTGTCCTAGCAACCCAACTAGCTATATAGGAGGGCTCACCTAGGGCAGAGGATTTACTCGTACCTGCAAGATAGATAGGCGGAAGACTGACAAGGCCGCCTCCTAGCCCTCGAGCTTGGGGGTGGAATTGGGCTGGCAAATAGGTCGGTAAAATCGGTGGAACAATAATTGATCCAAGCGAATGGACTCCAGTGCAGCTACCCCGCTGCTTTGCGGACAGGTTCTTGCTAGAACTAAGGGCTTCGGATGGGAACCATAACCATTTTCTTAATTTGCGGCCGGACGTCCCAGCAGTGTTTGTCCTACTTCTCCCATGAGCTGCGGGGAAACAGTTCCATACTGCACTGGTTGTAAAGTGGGATAGTTGGGACCGCTGTGCCCACTGCATTCGACTGCGTGGGCAGCAGTATTTAGGCGAGTGCCAGGAGTTCCCTCTATGTAATTTCAACTTTTTCTTCTTCCCTTAGCCTTCTTTCTTTGCCCTCCCCACCGATCCAAAGTACTCACACCGATAAGACGCCCGACACTCGCTACTATTCATTGCCAAGTGGTGCCATCAACAATCACCCACATTTAGTTCACATTTTCTCATGCCCTGTCGGCATCTGAATACAGGCTTCTTTAACGTGCGTTCACTTACACAGACCAGGATGCAGGCGTACCTAGCTCTCACAGTAGATAATTTGAGAACTGATGTCCGCTGCTTAAGTGAAAGACGTATCCCGGATTCGGGTGGTGTGGTTCGACTAACTGTCCCTGATACTTCTTCGAGGTATTTTCGGGGCTCTTCTAAGGGCAAAGCGGCTAGATCTGTGAGTCAACAAATTTAATAATTAGCCTTGACTGGCAAAGCTGAGGCTGTCCTTTGGGTCCGAATACGGTTTAATGGTCGTTCTTATTTTAAGCCTCCAACAGTCAGGTGGCGTTTGAAAAGGTAGCTGTGTCGGATGCCGCTTCCTGCTAGTCTTGGCATATGCTGCAATAGGCTGCAGCCCTAACATGCATAACGAAGACCTCTGCGACGAACTAACCGCTCTTGCTTTCAGGATCAAAGGTTCTGACACTTCAGTGCCAGCAGCTGGCTTTATTACTTAATTGGGCAAACCTTGAGCGTCAGAAGCTAGCTTAAGTAGACAAAGTGCCTTAACCAGTAGGATCATAAGTATCGGGGGCAGGCTTCACCAGTTCTGTGCAGATGATGAATGGTTCCTGTCTGATACGAACTTCCGAAGCAGTTCGAGTCGCACAGCAACCCAGTTTCCTGAATCTAGCTGACTCACATAGAGTAAATCTCAATAAGCCACCGGCGGCGCAGTTCCACTCAGAATTGTAGGCTCTCCGGGTCCATATAACTAGAGTCGGGCCACGCATTAGTTTTGATGCAATTATCTCCACAGCTACGATCCGGAAAATCACATCAGTAATGGACATACTTTATCGCACTAGCCAGGATCTACGGCAAACAGCAACGTAGATGAGCGCCAGGCTTATAGCAAAAGAGCGATACAGGTGGAAGCAGGCTCCTTTTGTGGTCCTAGATCCGATGTCCATCGAGGACCCCGGATTTCTCAAGAGTCACTGAGTTTGACGCAGCTTCAAAGTTAGTTGTCAAACCGTAAATGGTGAATGAGATAGGAAGAAATCCATGAAAGCCGATCACACAGAGCCTTAGGAACTATCGCGACAATCGGTGTACCAAGGCAGCCCAGAAAATGGAACTAGCGGCGGCCTCAGGTAACAGTCAAATGCTGCACAAACCTATTCGCGACACCTGTGAACGGCAAACCCCGGCCAGCGAAAAGATATGCGATAAAACTGGGGGGCCTAATCATGGCGAAACAGCAGAGTCTTGACCTTCGGGCTGAATATTACGAGGAGCAGTTCAGTTGGCTACGCAATATCGTGGTCACTCCGGTGATACCAACCGCGATTCCCAAGGCAGCATTACTTCGTTCCCCCTCGGAGGTTGGGGTAGAACTGAGCCTTTTATTTCTAAAGCACGAAGAAGCGACTAATGTCGATGACTTTCCTCCAGTTCCTTTCAAATATGGTGCTGGTAGGTTGAAAAAACCAATAGTCTCTTTGATCCACGACATTCAAAACGAGGATAGTCCCTTATCCTTTGGCGGGTCATTTGTCGTGCCAATCTCGGAGAACGGAATAAACAATAGTCGTAATAACCATCATGGGATCAGTTCCATTACGACAGTCACAAAAATATTAGCCACCATTCTGCTGACATGTTCTACACGGGCTATGGAGACAGGGGCTGAAAACAATACGCCGGAGTCCGCCCAGCCCAAAGATGCGTTGACCAGAACTTCACTCTTTGCCAACTACTTAAAAATTGTCGAGTAATTTCGTTATTCTACTGACATCATTGCACTCATACTTCTAGCAGAGTACGCATTTAAAGTGAACTACCTAGTCCTTTCTAAACTGCTAGCCGCTTTCGAGAGGGACGCCCCACCCCGCAGTTCCCGTTGAACTTCTTCGTGGATGGGATAATGTTGAACGCCTGAAGAAATCCTTAGAATGGTGGCAAAAAAACGAAAAGCGGTTTGAAGCTTTTTGGCCCAGATTATGCCGATGACCTTCTCTGTCTGTCTGAATCCACGAAGAGCAAGCAACACGGGCTAGGTAGACTCACGAATGCTGTAGCTCAATTGGACATGTACTACCCACCTTCAAAGTTATAAGTGATGTTGCAAGACTGAATGTAAACGGTCCCAGGCTCGAGGCTTGATGGTGAAGTGCTAGCAAGTTTTCGTCGCTTCATTTACCCCCGCAGAAGCCTGACGGCTGATCGAGGCAGGCCGTTAGAGGTAAACATAAGCACGTCCAAGGCTCGAGAGGTGTACGCTGGGCTTGAGCATCCGTGGAGCCGACCTTATATTGCACGGAGAACGGAGGGTCGTGTGAACTGCGCCGAAGCGAGTTCAGTTTCGTTTTAAAGTTGCGGGACATGGATCTTGCGCGCAGATGTCTGTGGCCTTGGGGTTCTCGGCCACCATTGTTCGCATAACATAGCTAAGATCGAATGGAATGACCGAGTAGGCTAAGCTGGGGCCAGAAATCGAGTTTTGGATACTTATCCAGAGGACTTTCTATCACAGAGAATTCAGCTCAGCAGGCTTCTTTGGTTAAGGCACCCATTTACTTATGACAAACACGTTCACCATACCATGGTTTGTTTTCTTTTCCCTCTCCCCAAGTAGGTCCACTTCCTGCTGCTATTTCTACTTGCAGCTCGGTGTGGAAGGCAGTGACCAGTGGGCTCACCCGGTTATTTAACTCTACGATGATGAGGACAGTGCTCAAAATGTGTTCAGCCAAGTCTCACCAATGTTGACATATTTTATACCGCTCTTAAGGGTTATTTCATCTGGTTGAAAACACCACGCTCTTCGGTCGCACGCCTACTAGCGTATCTCAACCACAGTCGAGAAATACGCTATTGTTATTATTACAAAGAAACCAAAGTTCCCGTCAAAAAATCCTTAATGCGAATAGCCAACCGCCCGATCGAGTCATGGGCCCCTCCTGTTTTGGTTAGTGACGAGAAACCTTGGCGCAGAGCAAATCTCAATCGAGGCCGGGTTAAGGGACACCATGTCTATTCATAATTTTACTGTACTTTTGTGCCATCATGATGATAATCAAAATGTATCATACATTCGACAGTGAGACTTGATCACTGTCCACCCGATGCCCCAAAACGTGGCAGCAAAACGTTGCCTGATACGGTGGAAAATTAGCAAAGTACCCGTCCAAATACAAGTCCGGCCAGGTGAAAGGATTCCTAAAGCTTGGTCAAGTCAACCAATAAGTTTTCCGGAGGAAAGCCCCTGAAGCCACCACAAACAAACGAAGGCAGTACAAATTCACCCCGAGAGCAGTTGAGTGAAACCAGATCTTACCAAGACCACTGGGGTCTGACAGCCAGCTGGGCTATCCAGCAAAACATCCCAGTATTCCGCGGAACAAATGTGGCCCCCAACAACAAAGTGAAATACCACGGACAAAGCAGAGGCGGGGCTGACACAAGACAATGCCGGCAGGAAGCCTACCGTTATAATCGTCCAAAATCTCATGTGTGCACAAATTATGGTGGAAATGGTAGGTTGGGAATTTTTGATCCCGATAGAATCTACAATTGATCGTGCGATAAATATCACGTAAAATCTGTCTTTCTTTGTGCTGTGGCTTTTTTCCCCACATATCACCAGTCTGCTTTGGTACTTTCGGCCTCAACTTGCCTCCCCTTCTGAGGCTGCCTGCAGAGGCGTCGCTTTTCGTGAGGGAACCTCTTTATAATCATTTCCTAGGTGTTTGATAAGTAATCTGATTGAGGCCCATCAGGTATAGTCACCTTTATACGGTCTTGCTTCGCTGAGTTCTTGGCTGAACAACAGCCTTCTGAATGAGATCATCTCGGAAGACAGTTCCAAGGTCACCAGTTGCAACTCAAGACTCAAGACCATTCGTGCATTTGGCTGTGAATAATTTTGAACAATCTTCAACCTCAAAGAAGCAGATTATTGCATCTCACTACAAAGTAGGTCCCACAGAGTCTATCGAAAAATGACTGGAGCAACACTTGTTTATTTACTGTTTCCAATCTTTGGTTAAACACTCTTGGGCCCGGAGACACGATAGCCGATCACTGTGTCAACGTCCCTTCGTCGACTCTCGAAGTTGAATCTATCTCAAATGGGTCCGTCGGCTTGTCGCGGCCTCAAAGGGGTCTGCCAACCTCATCGGTGGGCTGCATACGCATCCGTAAAATCAACTGATTCTAAATCCGCTGGATATATCACCTGCAGTTTTAGCTTCCTTAGTTTGGTAATGCATGTGCCTGTGACGATACCGATCGTCAGCCATGTGGGTTTACATTCCAGACTTTGATATTCCGCAACTTCTCTTGTTACCAGTGTCTTACCGGACCAAGCAGTCAAAAGTACCAAGGCTTCGGTGGCTCTCTCTTGTGTCACGACTCTTATTGGTGTGAAACCTAGCCCCGCTGATTTAGTGGGACTGCCTTTACAGAGCGCACGTTGTTTCGCTGCAGAACTTCCAATTTCCAAAACCGGAGTGGCATGCGAAAAAGGTGACGATTTCTCCTGCGGTCGCCATGGTGATAACTAGTTAAACTGCGGCGACCGAAGGTACGATTTGAGCCCACTTTGGATTCGGACGTACAGCAGCCCTCTACTGCTTCTCTGGTGCTCAGGCTACAGTAATTCATGAGACGGAGGAAGTATTTCCTGATCCGAACTCTCGCATTCGACAAAGTTCGACACTTAATTAAGAAGCATAGTTTTTGTCTCGACGCCAGCCGAACTTTATCAATCCGAATCTGGGCAGATGCACGGCAGATGCACTTCTTTTTCAGTGGTTTCTCGACGTACGTGGGACCTTGGCTTCATGAAGTGCTTCTTGATTTGCTGTAACCTTATTTGAACCTCTGCTAGCAGATGCATCGCCCGGTTTTGCACAAAACTTATCCACCTGCTGCCTGGATAATTTAGGCTGATTTTCTGGTTCAGATATCCGTAGTCTGCAAACATCAGTCTCCTTTTGTTCTTATCTCTCTGGCAAAGAACCAGAAGTGGCAGTGGCAAGATTAGGTGATCCAGAATTATCCAGCGAATCGAAGACACAAACACGTGTTGAGGAGTCTTGCGGGTCGCCTTCTGTCCACTTTCGGTTTTTTTTTCCCTTTTTTGACGTAACTGGTTAATTCCGTCTACCGCATTTTAAAATGAGTTTTAGTCCTTGACAGAACTAATTAGGGATGAGACACTCCAGGCCAAAACCCGGGGGTTTTATATGTCCGTTGGGCCCTCTTGGTCAGCGTGACAGTACCAGATTAGTGTTCAGTTTCACCTATAATGAGCGCTTAGCCAAGGCCCACCATCACTTCTTATTTGGTAATCGAAATTGCTTGTGGGACAGTAAATACGGAAATGCGGAAAGCTACAAAGGTCAGCAGTGACGTTTTGGGCTAAAACAGTCCAGGTACCGGGTGAATGAGGCAGAGTTGTCATCAGGGAATCACACCCCGGCGGCCGCAGCCAAAATCGATTAGCATATTTCGATAAAACAGTGTTCGACAAGTTCTGAAATAGTAGGTGAAAAAGTGGTGAATAAAGTCATCTAAGAAAGCATTTTCTCTTTACCTGGCGACGCTCACAAACGGACTCAGCATGAAATACTGAAGACCTCTAATCCCAGTTCCACACAATGGGCAGGTAAACGAGCTGATCTTAAATCAAGACGACATTGGCCCAAAGTTCTGTAGTGCGAAGCTGACATAGTGTGGAAATACAGAATATGTTCTGGCACCAATTACGCCTGCAGAATCATTAACAATCAGGAAACAAAGTTTGACAACGCTGAAGCTCGAGCAGGACTACAATGGTGTGGTCAGAGATCAAGCCCAAATCGTTTCACGGTAAGAAAACCGGTACATTACCAAGACTTCAAAAGTGTCAACTGGCATGTTTTAAAATATGCGGCGTTCAAAAGACAATTAATTTTCACGGGGAATAAGTCTATATGCGGAAAAACTCCCTATGGATTTTCGTATTCGATATACATGAGCACTGCTCACAGAAAGCTGTCGGCCTTGGCCCGGGAATCATTCAAACTAGCAGTCATCTAGCTGACAGCCTACAATAGCAGCAACCATAGCTGTAATACTGAATGTAACGTAGTACCAAACTGCATATGGATTTTCCACTCCAGACCCTTGTGTCTCACTTCCCGAAGCTTACTCTTACACTTTCCCATCACGTGCCAACCTCCACCTCTTCCGTTTCTCCCTACAATAACTTTACCGTCACGCAGCCCTGTTCATTTATTACTTGTCTGTGTGTGTACTTTTACAATGAGTTGGTTTGCCACTTCAGAGGCCCAGGACCTTCGCGTCTTATCAGTGCAACGAGTCTGCTTGCTCTGTTTCGACGTCGGCCTCCATGCTCCAATCATTCTGTTCTGCGTATGCCCAGGCTTCGCTTGGTAGAACGATTGATTTTCTCACGAAATCCCCTGTAAAACTTTACCACACTATACGAGAGGCCGTTGGCCTCGACGCTAGCTTCACTTCACTTTCGCGCGCTGGTCAAGGTCGGACATTCGTGCAGTCGCCCATATGTTACTGTACAAACTGGCTACCCATCCATCCAACATATGAGTGTCCCAGGTTTCTTCTCGGATATTATTATGCTGCACCATAAAAACCGACTTCCACTTTCTGCCGATGACTCTGGCCCGAATCGGTCGGGGCTCTTTTCTTTAAGTCCATCTGAACGATTCATATCTAATCGTGGTTCTTTACTGCTGAACTACCCTCAAACGTTGACTTGTGGTTTACATTTGTAATTATCGCTTTATGAGGCACGCTTAGGTTACCAAATCGCCTTACTCTACTTGGATTTTGGGTTCATGTTCTGCTACAGCAGCCAGCCCATCTGCCCCATCTATCTCTAGTTTGACTGCACATTTCGGGCACACGGCAGCTGCCAGCGCTACTGCCGAAATTCTTTGGCACAAACCAGCGCGCCGTCTCCGCACTCAGGCCCATTGAGAAAACATGCATTCGGCATTCCACGGTCTTTTCTCGTTGACCGACTAGACGCACGAGATTGTAGAGGCTGAGATAATGTGCCCAGCTATGACTGATGGGCTAGTTTTACTCATCTTTTTCATTGAACTCCACCCAGGTGACCAAGCCAGGCTACGTCCACGGTATTTTCTTCCCTCCCCTGGTCATGTATCCTACCTAACGTTAGTTGGACTTTTTTGTCCGGAATATATACAGATATCCCGGCTGGAAACCTTCTACTGGGTGCACTTTTTTGAGTGCACAAATATTTTTACTCTATGGTTATGGTCACCGCGCTGGTCGATTTTCGTTTTCACTTCTTCAAGGTTTACTTCACTAGGCGTATCCAACGGCTTCCCAGAAACTGAGCCTAGTCTATTTCCACAGAGCACCCTTTTCCTATTGAGCATACAGAGTAAGCCAGATTTTGAACCGGAATACCATGCGGAGCAAGTGAATATGTTGGATTTCCTGCTGAAAGATCTGGAAGCTTTCATCGCTATTCTCGAGTCTCGTTTCCAGGAGGCTTCCATGTCCTGTCAGCAGTTCAAACTCAATAAACCATTTTCGGTAGCCCTTGCAAGCTTGATCGCACAAATAAGGGACTCGTCGGGAACCCCCCGAACAAATACCCGCACAACATGCCCCGGGTATCCCTAAGTAGGCTCATGGCAACGTCGGAAGAGAGAAGTGTCTTGCAAGTCCGCCTTCCGGAGATATGATACTATCACAATTGTTGAGAAAAATGAGTTCATTAATAGGCACGACTTCCATGGACGATGAAGTCATGTGTCAACCATGGGTGCAGCCGCCTTTGCCATGTGCTTGGGGCATAGTTGCCGTTCTAGTCCTAATCGAGGGCCCAGATGAGCTTGGATAAGTGCACCGAGGCCGCAAACAAAGCCCCCAAGCTGGCAACAGCATTTGCCCCACAATTCCATCCGTTCGTTAGGGCCTCCGATACTCCACTAGATGCTGTCGTTAACCCTACGTTGACAACCGAGCATCACAAATCATTCAGTGACGGCTGTAAAGGACAAATTGAGGGCATTCCAAATTTCCTACATGCTTCGTGAATGTGACCATATTTGACATTACTTTGATAAGCTTTTCCATACACTGCACTTATTCTCGTTTGTTTGTTTGTGTGAGACACTTGAATGTGGCCTTGAACCGATTTTGACTGTCGTTCTCGGACCACGTGGCTTTGGACCTTCGGGTTTTACTGTTGAGTCTATCTGGCCGCTTACTGGGAGTTTGCATATATTTCTACTTTTTATTTTCAATTTAGTACAGTAAAAACTACGAATCAATCTTGTTCTGGATTCGTGATTCTCCCGAATGGCTAAGCGGTGCTGGACTTGCAATAACGGTCACTTGCAGCTGCTGTGACATTCAGGAGTCATGTATGTAGGTTCGTACTTTGATGGGCGTGGTTGAACGGCAACAGCGCAAGCCTAAAATACCTAGATAATGGGGTCCAAACAGCGGTCATTTCCCAATCTATGCTCGTAATTCATAGTCTCCATCTAGCAAGTGATACTACCACCGCCGTTTCGGACCTCATGGTCGCAGACCTGGAGGATATTTATTTTCCACTTCAACCCGAAGGTGGTGACAAGCTCTCCCGGTATCCACCTCGCTGTGGAGGCGGGACCCCAGCTCAAAAAATAACCAGTTTCAAAAGGTTCAACAGTTACGGCCTTTGATTTACAATGAGTCCTCAACTATTACACTTTCAAGGGTTTCCCGATGTGTCCGTGAGTGTTATTCACAGTTTCTGCTTCCTAGTCCAGTCTCAGTTATTTGCACCAACTGACTGCTACTGCCCTCAAATTACTTTCGTTTCCTGTTGAGTAACTCTTGGTTCAGCCAATAAGTTCCTCGCAGTTGTTCTGCGTATGGTCTACCTAAGGCGCACTGCGGTCAAGCAAGACTATGTGACTTGTTGCTCTTTTGAACTATTGTACATCTCAGATACCACGTACCACGAGGTTCCCAACCTTTCGATGTTTTTTGATCCTGCTGTAGATTGACCATCGTATATGGCTGGCTAAATATAGTCATAAATCTGTTTTGGGATCACGGAGTGGTTCGGTCGGACTGTATACGTACAGGCAGTCTAGCTTGCGCAGCCTTGGCACCCATCGCCTCTCCTACAGCCACAACACTGCAATTTGCCGGAGTCCGTCTCCTCCTGACAAATGACATCCAACTTCCCATCCTGGACCTTGGCCTGCGTGGTCCATTCCCTCGGTCTTCGTCATCGCTCAAGTACACCAGGCTATTCCAGGCTTTGATTTTTTGAATGTAACTACCTTGTAGTCGACCCCGGTAGACTGATCGTAGATTGAGTTACATCGAATTTTGTTGTCAGTTCTATGAATCAGACTCAGTCGCCAACCACTCTTATACTAATTCCCAGTCAGCCCAGGAACTCCCTAATCTCGTCTGCTCAAACAATAACCTGCCATCTATCACCACTATCGTGGCCCACCATATCATCGCACTGGGAACTGCGGTCTACGCCGGGCCCAGCAGGTTAGCCACAGACAAGCTCCGTGCAGGTTGCCGTAAAGTTCAACGTATGTTCGGCCTTGAGGTAGTCCGACCTCCAAGCAGTCCGTCAGAATATTCCTCACACGATCCCAAAGAATCCACCCGATGAGTGCGTAATCTGCGTGTATTTTGCTTTCGCTTATCTCGATGACACCCTATTCACTTACTCCTCTGGGACAGAAAACCTAACACTTCTACACACGCAGTCAATTGATGCAGCCGCTCACTGATCTGTTAAGAGGCAGAGCGAAGCATCTGGTTTTCACCGAAGCCGCGTGATGCGCATCAGGTACTCTGAAGCAAGCTATCAGCAACATAGCCTCGTTACCACACCTAAAACCAATGAATCCGGCTGCCTGGACCATCGGGGCATCGGGCAAAGCCGCAGAAGCGGCGCTATAACAATACTTAGCCGACGTCGGGCAACCCGTTGCACTTTGTTCCAAGGAATTACAGCCGGCGAAATTTATGCATATTACCTTGGGCCGCGAAGCCGTCGCTGTTTATCCGAGCATCCATCATTAAAGGCTAATCTTAGAGGGGCGCGAATACGTGATCCACACAGGCCATAAACCAAGCACCCAAGCCATGCTCACCACCACGGACAGATAGTCTTCCTGAAAGCCTAGATATCTGGATCACATCACCCGGTATACGAGTAATGAGCGGCTTACCTCAGGCGTCGATAGGGCTGCTGCAGAAGCAGTAACTCGTATTCATGACCCGAGCAGCAAAGCTTGCCTGACCAATCTCAGAGTAACGGCCTTCGCGCGAGCAGAAGGCCTCGATATAAAGCAACTCCGATAGGGCCTCAGAACCACGGCTCCGGTTGGTTTTCGTCCGTTCGGAGGAAGGTCACATTCTAAAAATGATGCTAATAATAATAAACGACTAGGCCGTAGCTGAGGTGCGCGCGGAGGGGCATGATCAACGTGAACGGTATTAGTTACCACGATAAAGTATTAACAAGCTTGGTGAGAGGTATCCCACATTTCAGAAACGGCACAATAAAACTGGATGGAGTTTGGAGGCACTGAAATTAAAACAATTTATCTGGCAAGTGCGAGTCGGTTTCGAATTCAGTTACGGTGATATAAGGAATCGGCCGTGCATGGGGTTGCTGAAACGGGCGTTGTTAGAAAATGTGGAGCGCACAACTTACTCAAGACTGGTACAGAGAACTTATCGGAGGATGCCTCGTCGGGATCACTGAATGAACCAAGTTTGTATAGAACAAGCAGGCTGGTGGAAGTCCTCTAAATGAACCGGAGGAAACATTGGTGGATACGGAAATGAGCATAACCCCACCAAAAGGTGAATTAACTGTCAGAATAAACATCAAAAGTCATCAAAAAGATGAGATCTCACAGCTTGCGGAAGAATGACAAAATCGCAAAACGTGAGGAATTTATCACCAAGCAGGGCGCGGTGCCTAGAGGAGACAAAATCTTGGGAACGAAGGGTGGGATTGTTTAGCCCAGGCTTGGGACGGATAATTCTGTTGTCTAATCGAGCCTTCTGTGGTCTTCCCAAATCAGTTTTTGGCATGACAGTTCAGCACGATAAAAAAGCTTCGCCTTTTTGAGGCGCGCCTTTAAATACACGGGGAAGTTACCCTCGAAAATGTTATTTGTATGGTCTTTGGTTACCCACGTCCGCCAAGGTGAGCTTTTTTGGGGAAGGGGGTGCTACCACCGGCCCTGAATTGCCCATTACTTTATTGCTTGCCCTCGCACCGTGGCTGATAACTCTAAAGTTGCCCGACAAGGGTTCGACCTGTCATGTTTGTACATATAAATTCTTCAGTACTTCTTCTACGGTACTAGGTTATTCAGAATTGGATCGGGGAATAATCTGCGAGGTATTTTCGTCATTAGCGCGCACGTGATTATTAGTCCTGTGCTGGAGCAATGGATCTGTCGTCAAACCACCGGGATCTGAGAGGGGAAAGAGGGAGTAAGACCATGACCTTCTGGTCGTTGTCCCCCCCTGTGGGTAGGGACGGCAAAGATGGTGAATAGAAAAGTACTTCGAAATGTGACGAAGCTATTTTATGTGGATCCGTTCACGGTTCCTTCCTAAGTGGATCCCGAGAAAGCAGAGACATGAGGCAGCTAAGTGGGACTGGATCTTAACATACTATGAGCACGCGTGCGAATTGGTAATTGTTGTTTATGGGAGAAGAAGAAACCACGTGGTGAAGCTCCATTTTACGGAGAACTGAAGAAAAGGAGGTGGGGCCACCGAGTTAGAGTCCGAAAAAAGAGAACCAAGGGAAGATGAGCGTCTACCACAAAATAAAATCAGTTTTTTAGGAGGGGGCTTGTGTGGCAAGGCTCCCTGGTTACGCAGGTAAATCGATACCGTAGCAGACAACCTGAAGCTGACTTCGGGCAACACTTTATCGGCGCGTGGGCGTTAGGTGAACACAGAGGAAGTAAAGTTACAGATAGCAAATTATAAGCAATCAATGTTCATATTCCCACTGCAGGCAATAAAATGCCGGCTAGGCTTGGTTTACCGTAGTAAACCCTAGTTGTTTCAGAGCCGGGATGTCTTCAGAGCGGAGATCACATGATTTGGCCTAGCATCGGACACCATCAGTCTGTTCAAGGTTTGTGCGGGAAGCTCGAAGAAGTTGAAACAGAGAGAGGGTTCCAGTTTGTATGCGGGCCACTTGGTGACTGCATCGTTGGTCTTGGTATACACAGCGACCTCACTGACATGAAGACTTTGGAGAAAAAATATTACTACTGGCTTTTCAGGGTTTGACCGCCAGCTACTGCTGTAGCAGTGGGTGGCTGGTGTTCATATATCAATGAAACCTGGTATGAGTTAGGAATCTCTAGATAACAACTTATGAACTGCAAGGATTGTAAGTTTCACTGTATCAAAAATTAATGACTGAAAAAAGATCCGAAGAACAAAACTCTGCTATAGGTCACAAGAAAACAACTGTCTCAGCAGAGATGAGTTAGAGTTGCGTAGAGGGACAAGGCACAGTGTGAAAGGCAGACTGACGGTGAAGAACTAACTCATAACCCCGAGCCTCAGGCATAGTGGTACGAGTCAAAGTCGGGAGATATTCAGCGGTCAGGTGTAGTCCTAAGGAAGCTCCTAACAGCTTTTTTGATTTTGAGTGAGTTTATCGTAAGCAAATTAAACTGTGCTATGGTAAGATCTGATGTTGGACAGAAGCGGAGTGAATAAATGGGTATCAAGAGGCAGAGTTTACAGCCATGCCGTGGCTACGAAAAATAGACGGAGGAGCTGGCGAACTTGGAAAAGTAGGAGCCACCAGATCTAGAAAACAAATGAAGACTGAACCCACGACTACCAGCTCGAATGTAAATCATTTCTGCCGGAGGTCGGCTCATGGTAGAAGCCATAGATTTGTGTGTGTAAAACGAAGTGCCGTCAAAACTTGGGATTGACTTAAGTTATTTAAGCACCTCAATTGAAAGCTCCCAGGCCGAAGTTCTCGTCGTACTTTGCCGAGAGTTACGCAGAGGCTTACAAGGCAAGAAAAGGTGAGAATAGAGGCAAAGTAAATGGGTGAATACCGAGAAAGTGAAGGTGGCGGGCATGCTGTGGCTACGACACTATAGACAATGAGGTGTTCGAACAATGAAGTCCGCGAGTCATTAGAAACCTAACTCACCTTCAGAAGCTCTTTCTTCAATTTCGTATGGACCTATAAGTTGAATTATAGTTTGATCCTTGGGACTTTTGCATATGCGAACCTTAAAGGTCTTAGGTGGATTTATGGAGCTATATTTTGTCTCATAAAGGGGCACACTTGACCAGAAAATAGTTGGATTCGAGAGCGCCCCTGAAATTGGGAACAACAGCTGTGTTGTCTTTCGATCCCAAGGAATACTGTTAATCCGTTAAGCCTCCGAATTATTGTACCACTACAATGATTCTGTTTCCAACAAGAGAGTTGTAAAATGCTAGGTTTAGCTTTACACGTCCAAGCTGAAGCGGATCTGGCTTCTCATATTCAGAGTGTTGGCTATAACTTGGTTGAGTAGGAAAATGGATGAACTCTTTCGTCATTAGCCCTTAAACATTCTCCACAGCCACTCCATCCCACTGGTGCATTCTAGAGCAGATTGCGCAACAATATTCTAGAAGGCGTCTGAATTGGGTCCTGAGCTTGTTGAGTTCGCTTACTTGGGGGCGAAATGTTCTATGAAGCAGGTTTACTAGCCTTCAAGCCTTTGCTATTTGGGTGGTAGTGTGTTCTAAAAACGTTGAGTGCGTCTGCATACCGTAAACTCAAATTCTATGCCAGGGCGTCGCTGGAAGTCGAATGACCGTCAGTAGTGAGTGCCACCGGAGGGACATCGCAGTTGAAGGTAAGCGTATCACTTTTTCCGCGAAGGATTTCAATAATGAACTAATGCACCAAGAAATAAGAGCTGTGCAATCTTGCAGCATATCACCGTTAACTGAAGTAAGCATTCTGGGATCGAAAGTATATAAGGTCTTGATGTCGTCCGTGAAGAGGTAGGGACTTTCTTGATGGATGGCACTAAAAACGCCGTTTCTATGTATGTAAGGAAGAGTAGTGGACCCAGAAGGTAGCCTTGGATATCACCACTAGTGACGGGTTTGGGTTTGGAGGTGGAGACATTTATCCGTTCCAACCGATGACGGTGGGACCAACGAGAATCCAACCGACGAGTGAAGGTTTTGCCAGGCCGCAAGGTATGACATGTGATAGCAGCCTGGTGCGTGAGACTCGGTCGAGGGCCTCCTTTATACCTAGCAGGCTAATAATCATTGATGAGCAGTGTCACTGGCTTCCGCGACTGCTTTCAAGAAGTCATCTTAACAAGCACAGAAAGAATGGCTTTTCTGGGAACGGCGTCAACCCACTCTGAACAAGTTATAAGCTAAAATGTGAGCCATGATATTATCCTTGGCAGGCTTCCCTAGGATTTGGGAGATAGTCGGCGTGTGGCCAGTAGGACGACAATCTTCTGGAACAGGAAAAGAGCTTCTGAGTGCAAGGGGATATTTGTAAATGCCTTCCTTCGGGCAGGGAATGAGCCTAATTTCAAACAAGTCGAACGAATTGGATAAAATTGTACAGGTTTCCGGACCTATCGGAGCAAAAACAGCTGGTGTAACACTGTCCGAGCCTTAAGAGTGAGGTGTTTCCATAGGAACTGGCAGTGAGGAAATATCCTCGAAGTTAAGTTATGACGAAGGTGGGGTCTCATCGAGTAAGTATGCACAGCGTGTTCTAGGAGTGGACAACCCGGAAGTTAGGGCTGGGGCGAAAGATACGTTGAGAGCCTTGGTCGTTTCTTCCGGTGTATCCAAAAGTAAGCTACTGACCGAGATGAAGGGTACGGACTTGTACGGTTGGGAGTTTCTTGCTTCCATCAAACAACCGAGATTTCTGTCTTTTGGGGACGGTATAGAGCTTGTGACTCGTTGGGCAGGCACCAGTTAGGTTTGTGATTTGGTTTTCACCGACAGTCGGTCAGTTCGGATGTATACAGACAGATCTCAGGTCTTCAGTGCAGGTCGGTGAAGTTCAACGAGTTTGCATTTCATCCGGGTGGGCCGGTTTGTTCCGGAGTTTCCCGGGGCAGGCACTGTTAGGGCGATAATATCTGAACTGTGGTAGACGCAGCCAAACAGGAGTTCTCGCAACTTCTGCTTAAGTGTCACCCACACTGAGTCACCAACCGAATCAAGGACTGGGAGCTGCTTCAAGGAAACGGGGAAGAACTCTTTGCAGAATATCAGGCAACTCTTCTTTGACAACTTATTCTAGAGTAACTAAAGGTCTCGTACCCTGCGATGTCAACTTTTAAGTTGATATTGTTCGCGCTAAGCCACCTTCTAGTGGTGTGAACGAAATCACAGTTATAAAAGAGGACCCGGATTCGCAAGGGGTGAATTTTCGATAGTGTTGAGAGTGCGTTAATGATAAAAAAGACACTCGAGCACGACTTTCCTGTCTCGGCGAGATAGGTGGGTGTGTGATCGTTTATTCTGGGTGAGATGGGGGCGGAGTTTTTGCTAATCCTCGCACTGAAGAGGTGGGTGAGGCAGTGCCGGAAGGATCGCCTTGTGTGTGGGTTGGTGACCAATAGGGTGAGTTTTGGCCAGCACGCCGAAGGCTAATGAAGATGGGGGAAGAGGTAGTGGGGCAGGTAGTGTGATCGAGGGCTTTCATTTTTGGATTTAGCTGGACAAGCACGGAGTGGCAGGTCGCTGCCGAATCAACTGAGGAGGAGGGGGTGCTTCTTTGAAGACCAGGGCGGGTAGTCTGGAGCAAAAGACCAGTGTTGAGTGGATGGAAGTTCAGGTTATCAGTTGCACTTGCAGTGGGGCCTTGGTTTGTGTATGAATTGATTCATCGGATAGGCAGGAACAACGTCACTGTAGGAAAGATGCGGACGGTTCATCTGGCTTAAAGCTATAATACAGGGCCGTTTTTGTCCATGGCACGTAGGGGAGGGAAAGGAGACTTTGAATCGGCACCAGAGAGTCGCGGGATGTATCATCCGGTGGTTGAGTAAGGCGATGACCCTGCTTGAAGCTGGTGGTTATAGGTGTACAGAAGTGGTGGAGTCGAGGTGGGTAAATTTCTAGGGTACATAGGAGGGCTGCTCTGGTGTGAGAAAGTAAATAAAAACCTGCTAGCTGACTCCTGCCGGATGAAACATTGAGCCAGTGCCATGGGCTTGGTGTGGTTTATAGGGAACTGCGAAGCAGGCTCGGAGGGCGGTAAGAAGTCGCTTCCGACAGAGAGGTTTGAGGTGGCGGGTGTAAAGCCGGCAATTTCTCGGCCTGTTCAGCAGAAAAACCGATACCTGAATGATAGCCGTCGGTGTAGGAGAACTATATAACCCGGCTATTTGCAGGTAAATCTGGAGATTTCTTTGCGGTGTGGAGCCTCTTGGATGGACTTTGTGGTGTTCTTGGCGGGTGAGACAAATGGAGGTGTAAATTCTCAGCTGTTGCACTGGTCGGCTGAAGTGGTGTAAATGAGTTCACCGTGGTAAGCTGTTCAGGGGGTTCGTTGGCGCCGGATCGAAAGGTTGTGGTGATGAGGGACTGCCGACTACCGACCTAACGACCTTCCTCTGCGATGGAGTCTTGCTCACGACAAATTTTATGTCTTTGAATTCAGTGGGATTGGAGATATTCCCTCCCCTTCTCATGAATCCCATATCAAAGGTTCCCAGCATAATTGAAACAGAAGTGGATAAGTGATTCGCAGTGATTTTATCCTGAGTTTGTGCAGTAGCACTTGTAACGACCAAAACGCGCAAGTCCTGGTTGGGTGAAGCCTGGTCGATGACCCAGTGCCCCACTCACCGAACAACAAACTTCGACCGTTCAGGATAGCATCTTGGAGCCTCGAAGCAACGTGTAGCCCGAATGGACACAGAAATCAAATCAAAATCTCGATAGCTCTGCAAACTCTACGGTACTATTAACGAATTACAACAAAGGTACATAACGAAGATACCTATGACTGAGCCCCGGTCACTGTCCAGCCCAAAGGTAGTCAATATCAAGACAAAACTCTATACAAAGAGAACAGTGAAAGGAAAAGTGTGAATAAAAAGTACCCATCCCGTGGTCCGAACAAATAGAACAAATTCTGCACAGCTAGTCGGGCTCAGCAACCAAATTCCTGAACCTGGCAGCTTAAAAAACAACATGAATGAAATGAACGTGTACTATCCGTCGACGTGAGCGAGAAAGAGAAATCTAGCCCTGATAAAACAAAGCTGCCTTCAGTCAGTGCGACTCGCACCGGTACCTACAGTCCACAAAGTTATCTCAGCAAGGAAGCTCGACCATGAGAGGAAAAGGCGAGTGCATCAAGAGTGGAATAATCAACGACCATAAAATAGTGTCAATATGAGTGACGTCGGGGAAAGCAATCCAAAATTGGTCGGAAGGCATATGGAGGTGATCATATGAGGGGTTTTCAAACAAAACGATTGGTGATTGACAGTAGCGGAAGAAAGGGCACGGTTACCGTGGACCGACTAAAGCCATCTTTTCCGGCCAAAGCGGTCCCGTCCGACTTCACGACATCGAATTCTTCAGGACAAGCACTTCCAAACTGGGGTTCCATGCTCCAACCATATTGACGCCGGTAAACCACTTGTCCGACCATCCAGACACAACTGTTAACACACAACCGTCTCTAAAGGTCTTCAGTCACAGCCCAGTGATATAGAAACCCGGTCCTTTTGCAGGTACGGTGCTTTCTGTTGCATAGCAAAGCGAAAAACTTCACATCTATTCAAAAACCTGTCACTTTGGTTATTTTTCCTCTTTTTGACCCTCACACGAAGGTTGTTTTCACACTGAGGCCGTCTGCAATATAATTTTCGTTTTGGAGCCTTTGGTTGATGTTTCGCTCGTCCGTCCTCTCCAGACGCAATCATTCGGGGCCAGCAGCTTTAGGGGAAACCGAAGACGCTATCAACGCACACATTCGCCGAGGGAACGAACCTGGCTACCACCAGGTTCCCATATGTGGGACGCAAACTGCAGAGACTACCACACACACTTACACAACAGAACCTGTGGTGGGTGTGGGGATCGGTTCTGGAAAAACCTTCACAGGCACTGTGATATCATGATTTTTCGGAGGCACTCATCTACATATATTGCTTGCGTCTCGTGCAACTTACGTTTCTAAGAAATACCGTTTGTTTATTGACGTCCAAAGAGCCACCTCGTCATACCTTACCTTGAACCCGCGTGACGCACTTGCTTGTCTGTCAGACGCCGGAAAATGTTTTCTTCTATTCAAGCCCGTGTGATGGCATAATCGAGGTTTGCATATGGTTTATGTGAGTGTGGTTTCGAGTAATAGGAGATTGGTTCTGTAAAATATGAATAATCATGCAGCTTCAAAGTCTAACTCACCACTGAAAACCATGGAAGCAATGTACAACTGGCTCATCCTTGCTAGGAATCAAAAGCACAGCACAAACACCGAGCCCACACAGGGATTGGAACCCAGGGTGAAGGATTGTGAGCTCAACACATCAACCATAAAGCAATACGAGAGGGCTCTCAGTGGTTTGTTGAACATCTACAATACAACATAGTGCACTCTTCCCCAACTGGCTTTGAATGGCAAAAACCCGCTTTGTGCACAGCGATTGGGCATTTGATGGTTGATAACTGGAAGTCGGCTGAGATTGTGGCTCACCTCCCTAGATGCTAACGAGAGAATGAAGTCAGCGGAGACCTTTACATTGACCGACCTCCCCATGCGAGCACCAAGGTCGATGAGTGCAACTTTAGCTGGGTGGCCTCACTTGCAACATGTAGCCGTCGTAGACCAGGAGGGTGACGAAGTGGAACGTCTAATCGGCTGACGTGCGCCAGAAGCACATTGGGGGCTAAATCAGAGAGTAGGCGACTTCCAGGCACCCTATGCCGTACGCACGACATTAGAATGGACGCTATACGGCCCAGGCAGGGACGTGCCCCCATAACTTACTTGTCAGCGAAATCGGACCAAGTGGAGTATCAGTTGCAGTGCCTATGCGAGAAACAGTTCCATGGCGTCAGAGACGAACGACTGTCGTCGTCTCAAAAGAACCTTCTCGCACTGCAGAAAGTGCGATGAGGAGCAAGCGGCTTTGAAAACCAGTTCAAGGTTCCCCTCTCGTGGCGTATACAAGTCGGCCCTTTGATTAACAACAGAATTCGCGCACTCCAAAGATCGCTGCTCTTGGGAGAACTCCTCGGTCGGGATGAGGATCCCTGGAAACAATACTCGGAGGTAGCGATGCGAAACGAAGCTCTCGGCTACGTAGAAAAGGTGCATGGAGCCACTGACGGCCGAAAAGGGGTATGGCGCCTGCTTCGTCATCTGGCTATTCATAGAAAGATACCAAAAGCCGCGGATGGCTTTCGATTATGCGGTCAAGTTCCAGAGCAAGTCGTTGAATGACCGTTTACTACAAGAGCCTGATTGGGCCGCGCCGCTGATTGAGGTCTTGTGTCGGTTTGGGATAGGCAGAGTGGCTTCGTCGGCCGACGTCAGAGAGATGTTTTCTCAGGTGAAGATACCAGTAGCGGAAGGAGATTTTCTGCGTTTCTTATGATGGAATGAGAACGACCTGAGCGAATCGGTGGTAGATTATAGGATGACAGTCCATACCTTCGGAGCGATATCATCGCCGTCTTGTGCGAACTACGCCCTACGAGAAACCGCAAAATAACATGGAGTTCAGGTCCACCGGTCAGTTGTAGACAGCATCAACAGAAATTTCTACGCCGACGACTGCCTTGGGTTTTTCGATGATATTGGTTCGGCCCTAGCGCAACTCAGGCGCCCAACAAGATTGCTAGAGAAGGGCGGCTTCCATCTCACAAAGTGAATGTCAAACGCGTCGGAAGTGCTCGACGTCATTCCGCACCACGGAAGGGCCAAAAGGGCTCGAGATCTGGACGGGTCTCCACTCTCCACCGAACCCACGCTAAGAGTAAAACGAAATGCGGAAACGGACGGCTTTGTTTTCGAGCTGAACGTCCCCGACCAACCAGTTACTCGTCGTGGTATACTGCCCGCCGTCTCTAGCCCGTTCGATCCGCTCGGCTTTGTCCCTCCCTGGTTGCTACCCAGAAAGATCCTACTGCAGCGACTTTGTCGAAAGAAAGTCGGTTGGGACCAGCCGCTGGATCGCAATCGGCCGAAATTGGAAGAATTCCTAATCACTCTAGATCCATTACTATTCCTCATTTATATCAATGACATTTTGCTTTCTTTTGGCCATGGTGCCTCGTTTCTGTCCGCCTGCGATATAAAATTAGTGTAATCCTTCCTCTCTTTTGGTCTATCCTTGACTCTGTGCAACACTTTGCGTGATTTACCCCCTCTCAAAACCTGGGACATCTCGTGGTTCATGAAATTTTCTGCAGATAAAAGCTTCCTCCCACCTTTTTAGTGCACCATACCGCCTGACCAAATTAGTCTGGGCGGCCTACCTATCCCCATACATCCACGACTATTGATCTTGGCTTAATCTACTCTCGTTCGTTTAGCTTCCCAGAACAGGCGTCATTCAAAGTTGCCAAAGCCAAACGAACCCTAGGCCTGATACATCGATGCCTGTTGCTACCCTCCAGTCGCCCCTCCGTCAGACCCTCCGCTTTGGCCTGCCCACATCGGGCGAGAATTCAGTCTGCAACGATGTGTGAGAGCAATTAGGTTGGTGAATCACACCTCCTGTGTTCATTCCACGAATTGTTTTTAGGTTGGGTGTCCAGCTCAAGGTCAGCCTCACCTACTAACACCGGTTGTGGATTGCATCCTCCAACCCTCCTCGGCCTACCGCATTCAATACTATTGGTTTCGGATCACATGCTCCCACCATAACTGTTCCGCCACGGTAGGCCTACCTATTGTTCTTGTAATTACTCTTATCACTTCCAATTTTGCCTTTCTACCACGGCATGCACACCTACCCATCTTCTCCTTGGTTCCATCATAGTAATAATAATGATGGCATATTTCTCGGCCACGGTCGAGACGCGCGCACAGGTTCATGATCATGGTGTACAATGTTACCCAAAACGATGAAATATACACGAATTGCAAGAGTAGGAGCTGGAAATGTCAAAAACAAAACAACACAGCCAGAAATAGTTGGAATGGATCAAACTGATAATGGTTTGCGCTGCAATACTGGTTGGTTTCAAGTAGGAGTTGGGCAATGGCGGCCCGTGAGGATACCGAAAATATCGTGAGTACACAGTTCAGTTAAGTCCAGTTCGCCACCAACAGATAATGGCTAAGGCCAATCGAGCGTCCAGAATTCCTTCGATTGTATGCACACAATGTGGGCGCCCACCACTTCACAGTTCGTTTCTCCGAAGCCCCGCTAAAAACAGGAGGGAAACCTACAACCTCATCGCACGTCAACGGTGACAGTGATTGTGCATCGTAAGCTTTCACTAAGCCATCACGTAGCGGACGGAAACGTTCAATAATCAAACAAATCACATCCGTCTGTCAAGTAACACGGTCAAAATTCGCTGTCAGAAATGATCTCATTCCGTTTTTGATTTTGGGCCCCTTGAATGCCTGGACGGTCCCCAGTTCTGTCACCCCTTCCGGAAGTCTATTCCAGTAATTAACCATCTTACTGCTAAAGAAGATCTAGCTATCAGCCTAGATGGAACTTTCGCCAGCTTCTTCTCACCACCCCTTGTTCTTTGGTGTGTTGGCACATGGAAAAGACCCCTTGGTCTAAGTCCAGGAGAGTCTTTTGTTATCTTGAGTGTCTCGTTGAGATCCCCTAGTAGTCTTCTCTTTCTATAGAGAAGAGTCTGAGGTCCTGGAGCCTCTGCACACGCATCCTGTCCCTCTGACCCTCAGCCATTCTCTTTGCGAGGTGTACGTTCTCCAAACAGGTGGCAACATTTTTGCAGAAGGGTGATCATGCCTGAACACATTTTTCTGATATAGGTCGGTAGACACGTACACTGGCATGAAAACCTTGGGTTATCTGCGCAAAAACGCCGATCTCTTCCTGAAGAGCTCACGGCCTGCACTTTTTGCAGCTGACGCACACTGATCCGACCACTTAAGATCAGCAGTCACCACAATCCCAGGGTCTTTAACCCTGTTTACCGCTTCTATAGCACATAAACCTTGGCTGTGGGCAACTTTCAGGTTTGTCGTGTCTCCTCCCAGCATCGAGAGGTAAGTCCCACATCAGTGTCCAGCTTGGAACGGAAAACATCTCTGCTCAACTCCCCTCTCCCCTGAGCACCCACCAGTTTCACATCATCTTCGTAGAAGAAGCTTGTTGACCGTAGGACTGAGACGAAATCAATAATAAACAGAAGAAACAGAAGTAGGCCTAGCAAGGACCCCTGCGGTGCTCCACTGGTGGCGTTCTCCACGCTAGGCTAACAGGTCTGTAGTTCCCCACTTCAGAGCTGGGTGCCCTTCAGGTATATCTATCACTGCCGCGTTTCTCCGGTCCTGTGACAACCTTCAGTGGCCCAGGTGGCCTTATATAACTTGTTTACAGAAAGGGATAGGATATCAGCCAACGGCCTAATGATAGCAGGGTGGATGTCATCTGGCCAGGCAGACATAGTGCTTAGGATGCACCACAAACCAAATTGATGCAAGTCTTGGATAACGGGGGCGTAATGGGGTTCTGTGAAAGGAATAAGTTCTGAACAGTGTGAAATGAAAAAAAAGTATGGAAGTACACTCGGGAACTTTGACGGGTATGAAAAGAACAGTTTTCCATGAAGACGATGTAAGCCCGGAATGACGGATTTTCCCGGATTCAATAAAAGGGGTGAGTTATGAAACAGGGAAACGTGAAACGAACTGCATGAAAGTGCGCTCGGGAACTTTGGTGAATGTGGAAGAAACATAAATCCGTAAAAAAGGTGAGTTTAGTTTCAGGATCAATAGCCTGTATCATTCAGAAGAAGGAAGCGCAACCTGAGGGTTCTAGATTAGTGAAGAATCATTTTCAAGCCGGGCACCGTTCGAAAGAAAAACGAAATCTTGCAACAGATACCAGAGTGGAAAACCTCCGCATAGGCTCGCGCCTTGCCGTTCTGTTACGCTGACGAAAACATATTGACTAATTGATTTCCAGTGTTATTCAGCGTCACTGTTTGGAACCATGGATGAGGAAAATAAGCTGCCCCGCTTTCGGATGAGGCATCGAAATTTCTGGGTAACAAATCCCTGTGTTGCGCATTCTATCTCTGACATCGGGCTTTTCCACATAAGACCTAGGTATAAAAGGGAGCCGTCTTCATTGGTTGACGTGCATTATCCCATGGTTATGGATCACCTGGCGGGGTAAAGGACGCGTCGACCAATCATTTGGGTGTGGCGAGGCATGAAGGATGAAGCTGGTGACTGTTGTTGGCGGGTTTAGCCGCAGGTTGCGCATGAGCTGTTACTTATGTAGGCTGAAACAGTGATATCGGTAGGGTAGGTGTTGCTTTAGAAGGCGCCAATCAATCTTCTGGTAGCCAGTGGGGGTATTTTAGGTCGTGTGGCCCGATTACAATCCAGGTTGGCATGGAGATTCCATTTAGGTCCCTGTTGGTACTGGTCGAAGTGTGAACCTTGGTCATCGGACGTGGAGCCCGCGACAGTGGGCTGCGATGAACCTGAAATAGATGGGGTTTGCTGTCTGGACATGGTTCCAGCTGTGGGTTATGCTAATAAATGACGAAAACTGGAGGTGAAAAGGTTGGGTTTATGTGAGCCCTCAGTGGCACATATTTCATATTCTGATATGGGTTCTACCTCAAGAGTTTAAGTAAGGTAGGCTTTCAGGGGATTGAACTGAACTGCTACAGGCTAGCAAGGTGGCGTGCACCGGGTAGGCTACTGTCTGCTTTTCAAAGGATGAACGGTTTGCATGCAATAAGAAATAGCAAGCCTCAAAGTAGTTTGCTTACGCAGAAAGCAGGCCAGCGCTGAGGCGGTAAGATATCCCACTTGTATGGGTTTGGAAGAACAGTGTGTGAGTGAATGGGATTAGTACCCCGCCAGAATCCAATCATATCCAATCATATCTCGCCCAAGTTCCTCATCTGCGGCTCATCTACCGCTAATACTCCTGCATCTATTTCTGAGGCCTTCAATGAGCATTTTTCTTCCTCCCTTATAAGCTGTCCTGGTATTCCCCCTCCTACAATCCAGCCCTGCTCCCCTGCCTCTCTTTCATCGATTCCCTTCACCCACCTAGAAATTTAAAAATCAGTTTCGTCTATTAAACCTTCCTCGAAACCGGGACCAGATGATCTCCCACCGGCCCTCCTCCGTTTTGGTGGTCCTGACCTCCCTTTATTGTTACTTAATATGTATACCACCTCCATGATTCACAGTTTCGTCCCCCCTCAATGGAAATCCTCTGTTATAGTTCCGCGCTTCAAAAAGGGCGTATTACACGACCCAGATAACTATCGGCCCATCAATCACACCCCAGTAGTCTGCAAAATTATGGAGAGAATTATCAAAAGACACATTGTCCAGTACCTCTTATCCAACAACCTGCTGAACCCTGGTCAGCATGGTTTCTTGAACTCCCGTTCCTGCTCTTCCTGCCAGCTTGACTTTCTCAATGTCCTATCGTCTGCTGCCGACGCCGGCAACTCTGTAATTGTCCTGTACCTCGACATGTCTAAGGCTTTTGACCGTGTTTCCCATATTCATCTGTTGGCCAAAATCCGATCTCTCGGTATTACTGACCCTCTTCTCTCCTGGCTATCCTCCTATCTCTCTCACAGATCACAAGCCGTGCTCGTCGACGGCCACCTATCTTCCACCGAACCAATTACTAGCGGCGTCATCCAAGGCAGTGTCCTAGGCCCATTACTATTCCTTATTTATATCAATGACATTTTCTCTTCTATTCGACACGGCACTCCTTTCCTCTTTGCCGACGATACAAAAATAGTGTACTCTTTCCTCCCTAGTGACCTATCCGTGACTCTATGCAACATATCGCATGACTTACTCGTTCTCCAAACTTGGTGCGTCTCGTGGTTCATGAAATTCTCTGCGGAGAAAAGCTTCCTCCTACCGTACAAGTGCACGGTACCACCCGGCCAAATTTGTCTGGACGGTCTGCCCATCCCCATACACCCCATGGTTACCGATCTTGGCGTACGCTACTCTTGTTCCTTTAACTTCTCAGAACAGGCATCATTCCAAATAGCTAAGGCTAAGAGAACCCTAGGCCTGATCAATCGGTGTTTCCTGATACCGGCCAGTCGCCTCTCCATGTATCTCTCACACATGAGACCGCTCCTAGAATATTGTCCCATTACCTCCAGCCTCTGGCCACGTTCCTCCATTGTATCTCTCGAGAACGTTCAGCGTACCTTCACCAAAAGGCTGTTGGGCGTATCCCTAGCCCTAACTTACCGCCAGCGCTGTGAGCTCCTACAAATTGAGCCTCTATGGATTCGTCGCATGAGGCTCAACCCGATTTTCCTCTTTAAGCTAATCCATAACCTGGCCTACACCTCTTATCCCATCTCATTCGCTGCGCCCTGCTCCTACCCCATCCGGCACCGTGCCTTCTCTCTCACTGTCCCTCATTCTAATCTCTGTCTGAAGTCCCGATTCTTTCTGTCAGCCTATTCCAAAATCTGGAATAAGCTGCCCTTAGCTTACGCAGTGCCTCCTCAATGTTCGCTTTTAGGTGCGCACTTTTGTCATACTTAACAGTCCCCAATGCTATATTGCTCACCAATGAGCTCGTCTCCGCCGACCTGGCCTTTGAAAGAGGTCTCACACTGTAACTCTACTACCTCTGCGTCACAAGCCACTAGGTACACCCCGCGAACTAAGGCCATTGCCTTCACTGATCCACAGCGATCCTACCGCCTGTCATCATAAGGTAACCTAATTGCTCACCTACGTTCATCTCTTATCCATCATATTCACTTTTTTTCTCCTCAGTATCCGTTGATTCTCAGCTGGGGCACACCCAGACTGCGCTTCTCTATCCCTTTTCCCTCTCCAGTGATCCCCGCTGACGGCCAACCACTTCGGGCACCGTAATTACCATCTCCCTGGCAGGTGCATCTGGATAATATTGCTACACGGTCGTCTACCACTCGCTGTTTCCGTTGGCTCTCCTGTCCATTGTCTCACGGCTTGGTCAATTGTTCCTGGTTCACGCACCTCCATCGCGGTCGTTTTGTCCCCTGTACAATTATCCATGATCACTCGTGCCACTCCCAACAGTGCGGGGCGCGGTCAGATCCACCGCTATGGCCGGCGCACATCGGGCGTGCAGGCCGTCCGCAACGATGTGCGAGCGCAACTAGACTGGTGTATCACACCTCCTGCGTTCATTTCACGAAGTGTTTTTCAGGTTGGGTGCCCAGCGCACGGCCAGTCCCACCCACTAGCACCGGTTGCGGGCGGCACGCCCTAACTTTTCTTGAACTACCGAATCCAATGCTGTCGGTTGAAAATTGCATGCTCCTCATCCTTTTTCCGCCACAGCTTGTTCACCTAAAGCTCTTATCATCTGTTTCCACTTCCCGTCTTTGTCGCCCTACCACGATATGCACACCTTCCCGTTTTGTCCTCCCTCCTATTGCCTCTCTCTACATCAACTTTCACTGCTTTGAGTCACTATCGTCCTAACCACTCTTCTCTGTCGACGCTCGCCAATAACTCTTTTCCCACCTGCCGTCATTGCTGGCTTCTATCATCTATGCGCTTGGTGTTACCCTCTGCTCAGAACGCTCATTGATAGCTTCCTTAAAACCTGTCACCCTGTTAATCCCCCCTCGTGCCCCATGCCATGACGCACCAACCGTACCCGCACCCATGCCCAATCCGCATATTAGAAGTTGCCGCTCCAAACTTCGCATCCTTTACAGTCGTATTTATTATCTAATCACCACGACCATATCTTCCTCACTTGGCCCCGCGATTCCTCTGCGGTTCTTTCCAGTGTCCTGATTAGTATCCACCTGTTCAATTGTCAACTCTCCAGCTCCACTGCCCCAACTCCTTTGCGCGTTCGTTTTTTTTGTGGCCTTTTTGCTCTATTACTGGTCCACTTATCTCGGGGCTTCCCGCTTCCTTGTCCGTCTCCTTCGTGTTTCATCTTCAGTAAAATGATCTGATTGGTGATTCCTTACCTGTGTCTCCTCGGTCATTGCTTTCATCCCTTGATCCGTTTATTGCTCGCTACAGGCATTTCTCTGTACCTTCCAGTGTGGTCCGCTTTTCCATGTTTCACCATTGTAATGACAATGTTACGTCGTGACGTTCTTTTACAGTTCCAAATTGTTTGACCTGTCACTACCCGATTCCTCTGGTCCGTCACTACATCTCGCACCTGCATTGATCAAATAATTAGACCCATTCTTACCTGTTTTCCTTGATCCTGTCTTTCATCTTCACTCTTCCATGAACTGCTCCTAACAGTCTTCATCACTTCTGTGCTTCCACATTCTATTTTTCTCTCCGTTGGGCTGCCACGTGCACTTGTCATGAAGTTAATCCACCACGAAATTCCAAAGTTAATCCTACAACCAATTAATCTAACATTACCTACTCCTCCTATTGACTGATAATTTCTTTCTAGGACCCCATTGTTATTGCTCCTGCTTCTCTTAAACCTATACATATATATACAATTATTCTATATATATATATATATATATATATATATATATATATATATATATATATATATATATATATATAAACTTACGCATATATATCTATGTGCACGCGCTCTGCATCTTGCAGTTCCTCACCTGCCATTTCTCTTGCTATCATCCCAACGACCGTCATCATAGGCATCCATCAACTCTACATCTGTGCCTCACATCTACCGTATCCAATCCTTCTAAATCGTTTTTGTCATCTGATCATCCTTCTACGTCTTGCATTGCTCGCTGCCTGTTTTACGGTGAGTTTTGTGTCCTGTCCGCCGACAATTCACTGCAAAGTACCAATGCTTCATTGTCATCTAATCCACTGCAATGCACCTCACCCTTTTCTCCATCGTTCCTCGATACTGCAATTCTTTATACCGATTTCCAGCCTTTCTCATGTTTACCAGTCTGCCTCCATATGTAATTGCCCGGGACCAGCCATTCAGTCCACCTGACCTTGAATTTTAAATTCACCGGGCGTCCATTCAAATCCGCTCTTGAGCTCATTTAAACTCCACACAATATCTATGGTGTGCATACGTTTATACTATTTTCATCCTACCTTATTCACCCTTCTGAGCCTTTTATCCAATATTTTCATGAGAGTCTCCATATTTCCATGAATTATATCTGTCCATTCCATCACCTGTATCTACATGATCATGCACATGGCATGCTTCGGGCGCTTCCGAAATAAACCATTATTATTATTATTATTATTATTATTATTATTATATTTGTGACCGCCTCTTTTGGTACAGTGGTTACTCTTTACTAGAAAATTCTTGGGGAACAGTGAAGTAAGACTGTAAAGGAAAATACTAGGGCGCCGATGGTGGTGCAATGGAGAAAACTGGTATAGCGCAGAGAAGCGCAGAAGTGAGTTTGTCTGTGTTCCTACTCGATGCTGCTGGCATAATGAGATTAAACTTGAATGTGAGCAAGGAAATCTCATGAAGTGCAATTGCATGAATACCTTCTTCATTATAAAAGAGAGGAGAGACAGTTCGTTAGGAATGAGAAATATGAACGGTTCCCCGAGTTCGTTTTTGTGAGATTAAATGAGGCAAGTGCTAGTCATCTGTTGCCTCGACGCGCTATCAGTCAGTAGACTTGAAGTCTGGGCTGTGGTGGTAATTGTAGTTGGCAGGAGGCAACGAGGAGTACTAAGAACCCAGATAGCAGTCTGTACGACTGGCCCTGGAGATACTTGACACGTACAGCCATGGGGTACTTACAGGTTTGACGCTGCTGGCTGGTTTCGGGCGTTGGTTGCTGTTGGGTAGGGTTGTAAACCTAAGCGTGGCTTGGATACTAGGACATCAAGAAGGCCGCATTTTAACAAAGATGACGGAAGATAGAGGGGTATGAAAGGAAAAGTTAACCATCTTTCATTACGTTCTTTTCTCTTTTTTCCTTTTTCGGGCTCCTCGACATTTTATCCAGATCAATGGGTTGAAAGTCGAGGCTAAGGTAGCCATTGTATTTGACGCCGACATGCATGCTAGATGCTCTTAAAGAGGGTATGCGATGGTTAAAATTTAGAGCTGGAGGCGGGTAAGCTTATGTGGAGAGTCCAGTGCGCTGCCGCCCCCGTCAGCCTCGTGCGTAAGAGACCAAAAGCTTGCTGAGCTAGCAGGGCCATCTGGGGTTTCTTTTTTCGCAGGATCAGGTCTGAGCCAATGGGGGACACCCATAAATGAAGGCTGTCCATATCCTTCACAGCCCGACGCCAGTGGTATTTGGAGATCAAGTGGATCCCACCTGGTCTTCTTTGTCTTCCACTTTTCTTTTTTATTATTTTGTTTTCTAGCGGAGTGGCGGTTCAGCCCATAAAGGAATTTTCCACAGCCTCTCAGCCCCATCGTAATTTTATGCTTATTTGCTATTTTACACAACTGCTGGGGGTGGTCTATCTTCCCTATCTTCGGACGACGCCATGGTATGAGTGCCGTTGACGTCAGGGGTTTCGCTAGCTGGGCTGGAAGAATGCAGAGTGGGACTATGCAAACTCGGAGTAGGACAACGAACGTTGTAAAGCACGGGCCAGCATACGTGTATCCGTCTCATACTGAGCCAGACCATACCTAAGGCCATTAGAGACCATTCCGGGCTAGCTGGTGTAAATGAGTTTAGATCTGCTGATGGAAAATAATATGGAGCATAGGAGGGAAGATGATAGTAGTTCGCGGATGGTAGATACAGAGATGAGACGGGAGGACAGGCCAACAAGTGGATATTAGGAAGTGGGCATTTAGGGTAAGGGGTTATGGAATAAGGCAATTAAGGAAAGCGGAATGAGGCCTGACATAAAACCCAGGCGGTTGGAGTTAGCCACAATGAACGGAAAAGAAGAGAAATATCAAGTAAAGTGGTAGATGGCGGAACTAGGTGTCCTAAGGTCCAAAGCCACATATTTATTTGCTGGAGAGTCTCCTGAGGCTAAGAACCTTAGACTGTATGGCGGCAGAACACAAACATTTTCTAGAATTAGGAGAACCGGCAAGAACTAAAATAGGTATAGTTACAAAAGCCAACAAATTGTAGCTACTGTAAAGAAGATTATGTGCAGTATAACGTAAAAGAAAATAGTCGCCCTGGCTTTTGTCTTTGGGCGAGTAATGTAAGTTCTAGTGCCATAATCTAAGTAATCAAACCCTTTTTTGTAGACCAGCTCTTCGGTGACACTCTGGCCGGCAAGAAGGGTCACTTTGGAAACAGTCAAAAAGTGACCCAGCGAGCCTCTGAAAAGAGAGAAAAAGAGACTCTCGCGGATGCTTATCAGAAGCTTATCCCATAACTCCGAGTATTTTATGGGGAAGAAGTTAGATCCAAACGCCATTTTGATCTAGGAATAGGGAGCTACAACGACCGTAGCGTAGAGCTTATTCGTGGAGGGAGTGAGAAGGATGAGTCCAGTACATGAGAAGGCTATAAGGTGGTATAGCTTAAACAGGAAGTTTAAATTGAACTCCATGTGACGCGGCTACAAAGGGTCAAGACCGAGTAGGATGCTTCGATCCTTGCAGCACAGACTGGAAGAAAATCCCACTAATTGTTTGGTAAAGCGGCGCTGCATGGATCTCAGAGAAAAGCGGTTAGATTTCGTGATGTTGGCGAAGATAACGGGGCGGTATTCCAAGAGAGGCCTGGCGTGAGACTTGTAGGCAAGCGGTTTGCTATCATTTCGACGAAACGTTCTGGAGATGAGACCAGCGGTTCTTCTCGCCTTGGCAATCTAGGGTGGAAGATAATCAGAAATCCTCAAGTTAAAAAAGTAATGAAGGCCAAGGTCTCGAGCTAAAGGGCCGTACAAAATGGGTAGGCAGTGGATAAGCGGGGTTCCGGGGCCTCCTGACATCTGAAGGTTGCGTAGCAAGTCCTAGAGGATGATAGGTTCGTACTCCATGAAATGCATCAGTCTTCGAGTTGCTTTAGATCACTAGACATTTCATAAAGCGTAGTGTTGAGGTTCTGACGAGGAAACTCGTAGACAATCTTAGTGTCATCAGCGAAAGGGAATGGAGTACTATGGTGCAAGGTGGGAAATGTATCTTATATGTAAGTGAGAAAAAGCAAAGGACTGAGTACAGTGCCTTGCATAACCCCGCTGGTGACTGCAGCAGGTTGTGAGAAACACCCGTCAATGGAAATCACTTGTGAGCGGTTCTGTAGGTATGACTTTAGCCACGACAAGAGGGGACCGGAAAAGCCATGAGCTTCGAGTTTGATTAGTACCAAAGGGCGAGGGACTGCCTCAAAAGCCCTTGTCATATCAGGGTATATAATGATGATATATTTACTGTTGTCGGCAGACTCCGTCATGAGGTTAAAAAAGTTGTACTGGCAAGTGGCGCAAGAACTTGACTTAAAGAGGCCATTCTGTCCACTATGGATGATGTTGTGGGACAATAAGAAGTCAGACATCAGATGTTTGATGAGGCTTTCCATCAACCTAGAAGCAACTGGAGTGTTGTCAATGGGGCGGTAGTTTGAGGGGTCATGTATTGGCCCCTTCTTATGAATTGGGATGGTGACCGCAGTCTTCCGCTGTGGAGAAAATATACAAAACCTGATAGATAGACTTTAGACCTTCAATAGTAGGGCTGCGACATCAGTTCCTCTAAGAAGTGTAAGTGTTGGCGGAACATCATCATGACGAAGGTGTGAGGACTTTGGGACACGGTCAAGCTGGTTAGTCACCTCGTTTGGAGTAAATCCTAAATAAGGTAGCACTTGCTCGGTGGAGGTTCTATGCACGGGGGTAAAGTGGGTGGTCCGTAATCATGGATGCATCAAAGTAGGAATCAAGCGCCTCGGCTACGGCAACGGGCGATTTGACGTGATCGTAGCTTGCTAAAATTGGAGAAGGAATACCAGCGGGCTTGCTCTGACTTCTGTTCCTTGGTAGGCTTGTCAACTTTTGGGAAGTATCATGGCATTGCAGGGCAGATACTTCTCGTTTTTTGAGCACATCATCAGTCTTGATTCTGAATGCTACCAAGAGACGTTGCAGCAGCAAGAAGGACGATAAGTCACTGTTAGTGTGATATACCTTCTGGAGCTTTAGATACTTGTTTTGCGTTCTGGTCAGGACCAAACTACGGACTCCGTTTGATATGATGCTGGTTGCAGTGATTGACCACGGCAAGCTGGATAATTTGGAATATAGTAAATCAGTAGCCAGCCGAGGGTCGCTCTGCAAGAAGTCGTACTAGTCCAACGACGAGGCGTGCAGATAAGGTTGTTACACTTGACTATTGGAGAGCAATGACTGGGTGAGTGAGACCCATCAAAAGCTTGCGGAACCACAAAGATGCAAGACACCATTACGTGGTCGCTTTCTGAGAAGAGGTCGAGCGTACTATCTGAAACATTGGATGAACCAATAGTGAAGGACAGATCAGGGATGCAGTTTCCTCTGTTTGGGAAGGTTACGTGTTGGATCCAGCACCTTGTGCGGATGCATGACATGAAATCTTATAAGTTGTTTGGGGCAGATAGGGTGTTCCAACAAATGCTCGGTGCACTGAAGCCCCCTCAGTGAGTTTGAAGGAACAGGGCAGCAACGAAAGATAGTTTAATGCGTCATTGACCTTGGCAAGATCCGCAAAGTTGGAATCAGGGGGACTATTGATGCAACCAAAATGGAGGTAGGAGTTAGATAAGGGAATCGTTATCCACAAAGAATCTTGAATGGCGTCTAAAGTTGTGCGGTAGATTGAAGAGGCAAACAGGGACGTTTTTGACACGGATAAAACAACGTTCCCCACGACGAGGCCTGTTTCTTTGGAACATCTGGTAACCAACTAGAAAGATTCGATCTGACGGGGCGGAATCCTTTAGCCAAGTTTCAGTTGCGGTGGTAATAACAAAGTCGGTGAGCTGAGCTGTGCTAAGAGCGGTTTTAGTTTTGTTCAGTGTTGAACGGGCATTCATAGGTATGACTGAAAGTGGTGATGCAGGTCTTGGTGGTGATGGTAATGGCGGAGGCGACAGGGGGTTTGGTGGTGATGAGGAAGGTGGTAATTTCGGTGAAAAATACGGCTGGGATGGGAGGGAGACCTCAGCTGTTCCAAGGATTTGATGGGTTGAAGCCTGGAAAGGGGTGGTGTGAAGAAGGAGGGATGAGGAGGTGCTAGTTGAGAGATTAGTTAGAGTGCGATGAACATTCTTGGTTGGGAGCGGCAGGAAAAAAGCGAACAGGGGAAGGGTTGCTATACTGGACCAAGGGACGTGGATAAGTCTTGTGGGAGTGGGAGGTTAGTTGAGGCACGGAGATGATTCCTAGGGAGTGACTGGGTAACGGATGAGTTACGGAGTGGTTGACGTGGCCGATAGAAATGTGATGGAGCATTGATTAGAGGGGGACAGTGCGGCTCAATGTAGGTTGGAAATGAAAAGGCGGTTAGCCAATATGAAAAAGTAGGGGTCGCAGCAGCACACGGGGCCGGTAAAATTTCGCACCACTAAGCAATTTCCTCATAGTTTGCATGTGCATTACTTTGGTAGGTTTTGTTCTTTGGGCGACGAAGTGGTAACTTCTGAGGGTGAATCTGTACTGGCGGGCTAATCAGCAGCGGTGGCCTGGGTGGTAACCAGTTACATTCCGGTGGTGAGCGTCACCTTTCACTGTATGATGTTTCTATCGTCCTACACACTTTACTCTGCCGACGCCCGCCAGTATCATATTTTCCACCCGCGCCATCACAGCCGGCTCCTTGTCTCTATTAACGTGGTACCACTCCATACTCATAAAGCTAATTGATCGCATTCGTATACCCCCCTGCCTACAGTTTTGTCAAACCTTCCCTCGTCCTCTCTTCTCATGCCCAGCGCCATTAGGCAAAAGTCCCACCGGCCCCCATGACTAACCCCAATATTAGAACTCGCCTTTCCCATCTTTGCATCTTTTACAGCTAAATTTATCATCTAATCATCACTTCCACGTTTTCCTTGCCTGTCACCGCGATTCCTCTGTGGATCTTTCCCTTAAGCGGTGCCCTGATTAGCTTCCTCCGACTCTATCCACTTTCGCAGTTGCCTGCAGAGACGCAGCTCACCAGTTTCATTGCCAGGACCCCGTCGCGTATACTTTTTCACGCTTTTTGTTCCATCACAGATTTACCTGTTCCTGTGCTCCTTTCGTCTCGGCCTTCTTCGTGTTTCGTCCGTAGTAAAACAACCCGATTAGTCATGTCTCACCTACCTCTTTTCGGTCAGTGTTCTCTTATGTTGCTCTCCTCAGGCATTCTCCGTGTGTCTTTCACTTTGGTCTGCCTTTCGCGTTCCACTCAGTGTTAGGACAACGTTGAGCCTTAGATTTTACTTACAGTTTCACCCCTTTGGATCAGCTATTACCCGATTCCCTTGGTCTTTCTCTGACTTATTCCTCTCCCAAGCTGCCCGCTGTCACAGCTGCTGCACCTTTGCACCACAGTCATTATCCCCCCCCCAGGTACCTTCCTCCACCGATGGTCCACACCACTCCAAGCACCTTGTTTCCATATTTGCTCTGCGCTCCCCAGCAACTACCATCGCATTCAAGTTCCCGCAGAATAGTGCACGTCCACTTATCAGAGCTTCCTTCTTGATCCACCATCACCACAGGTTGCCTCTGCAATAACTGAATTATTAGATCCGTTCTTACCTGTTCTGTTCGAACCTTCCCTTCATCTTCCTTCTAATGAGAACTGCTATTAACGGCCGCCATAACTTCTGTGCTCCCAAAGTATTTTTTCTCTCTTTGTCGATTCTCTAAGTTCACCTGTCACGGAGAAAATCCATCAGGATATTCCTAAGTTGATTCTACACCGATCTGTGTATATATTTGCCCTGCTTCCTGCAGTTCCGTGTCTGCCATTCCTTATGTCATCGTCCCAATGACCCTCATGGTACGCGTCCATCCTTTATATATCTGTGCACCTCGTCTACCGTATCCAATCACTTCGAACCATTTTTGCCATCTGTACTACCCTCTACGTTTTGCACAGCTCGCTTCCTGTTTTGCAATGAATCCTGTGTTCTGCCCACCGACCATCTGCTGCGGGGTGGCAACGCTTACATGCAATATAATCCCTTGCTGTGCATCTCGCGTTTTTCTCCATCGCCTCCCGCTACCACAGTTCCAGCCCCTCTCATGTATTACTGTCAGCTTTCAGATGCCTCCACCTGAATCCGTGAGGCTCTCCATTTGACCTTGACTCTAAACTTTGCCGGACTTTCACTTGATTCTGCCATTTGGTTCATTTAAACTTCCTCTGTTGTCCTCTGGTGTACATACTCTCATCATTCATTTATCCCTCATCAATCTCTCTTACGGGTCCACCCATCCCACCTACGTCATGCACAATTCCACTTTTGCGCGGGCGTCTTCCGCCCATTTTATCGCTTGTGAAAATTTGATCATGCATCCGACAGGCTTCGGGCTTCTCCGACATAAACCATTACTATTTTCGTTATTATAAATAATATTTTCGTTAAAGAAACAAGGAGGCTTGCGGATTCCAAGGTGCTTGCTCTTGGGTTACACAACGCAGACGGGAGAGTTACAGGCCTTTTCTGATGCTTTCGAAGTCGGGCACGGAACCATGGTGTATGGACGCTGGCGCACGGTAGATGGGCAATACTCTACGAGGAGTCTGTTCGCCAAAGCCCGTGTTGTCCCATTCCAACCGGTCTCGATCCCGCGCCTCGAGCCCAGTGCATCGGCGATAGCAGCAAGGACGGCACAAGCGGTACAGTGACGTTTCGACTTCTGTAGTTGGTGAGCTAGTTTTTGGACGGATTCAACAATAATTCTGTACTACCTTCACAGCTTTGGAAGAATTTCTGCGCTTTCGGCGCCAACCGTCCCATGATCATCCACGGAGAAACTGATGTGAATCAGTGGAAACACGCCAAGTCCGTCGACAACCCAGCCGATCTGTGCTGTCGAGGTCCGATCAACTTCTGGCAACTAGACACTTGCACTGGAGGGTTGAAATTCATGTGTATGCCTGAACAGGGCTGGCCCGCTGAATCGGCGTCTACTTTGCTACGGTTGGCCAGGCTTCCCTTCTGGATGAAGAAACGTCGGTCAATGGTGTGGTTGGCCAGGCTTGAAAGATATTTGTAGTCTATGAAAGGGGTCAGTTCATACAGCCTTGTACGAGTGGGTCAAATAAGTACCGATGAACTACGAGCCGCAGAGTGCGATCTGTTCAGGATGATAAAACGCGAGATTTTCCCTCGATAACTCGAGATTGCCGGGGAAGTGCGACTAATCGACAAAAGAACATCACTTCCGGAAAACAACTTGAAGCACCTAAATCCCAAACTGGCTGATGGACTACTGCAGGTAGGTGGTAGAATGGCCAATTCCCACCCGCGTCTTGACGCAAAGTGACCCATACTACTACCGGCCGGACAACACGTGATAGAACTGACGACTGAAAACATATATGCCGTGGGAGGATAAGCCGGGGAAAGCCACTTGGAAAGCTTCATTCGATGGCGGTTTTGGGTACCGCGGTGGCCCATAGGAAAGCCTGATCGGGTCCACCAGACGGATATTGCTATCGCTAATTGAACAACAACTGCCGGACGATGAGATGCTCGGCACCGTGATGACCGAGGTCGACAGAATCTCAAACAATCTCGCTGTAGTTTCAGTATCTACCAGCAAACCTACCCATGTGGCACTTACCCCGAACGTTTGGCTGGTGCTAAGGTGAAACGTCGGATTCCAAGGGCCGGCGTGCCTTCGTGTTGGCTGCCAACACGGGTAGAAGCGGACGAATTACCTGACCAGTGTGTTTTGGAAGTGATGGTTGCAAGAATACCTACAGATTCTACAAACTTGATAAAGGTGGGTTACCAGAGCCATGAACCGTGACTGCTGTTTTCGCTATTCACACCGCACGCCCCTAACAGGGTACCATGGCGTTCACCTTTTCTTGCTTGTCACTGACTTCGTTAAAGACGTTTTTGGTATGTAGAAGTAGTTGTGACTTACTCATGCACCCAAAATACACCTACACTCACGATCACTCACACGCGCATGGAACACGTTTCCACTCCAGACCCTCAAAAAGGCATGACACTGTCTCACTATTTCCCATTTCGTCACTGACCTTGATAGGAACGATGAAGCATGTGATCACTACTGTGATTTGTTCGCACGCATCCACCCACATACACACACAAGCACACACAAGAGTATCCATTGAAGACGGCTCATCTAAAGACAGCGCATGGGTTTGGGATCTACACATCCCCTTTCACGCCGGCGGCCGAGCGGCAGATCTCGTAGACGATGCAGAGGAACACTTCTTCGGCCTAGCCGCGGGAAGGCATGAGATCGCGAGCACGTGAGTGGAGTTCAGAAGCCATCAGCAGTAGTCACGCGCAAGTACAACAGGGTTCAGGTAGGTAGAGGGAATCTGTACCCTTATTCCACACCTCTGACTCTGCCGCGATGGGAAGGATTTTGGTGGGCTGTGTAATGATCGCTTGTGGAAAATTCTTCAGATGTACTATATTTTTGTGTTTTCGTGATATTACTCTCCCACATACACTATGCGCGTTTTCGTACACTTTATGTTTCTATGGGCCAACATTTGTTTGTCCGCGTCCAACTCGCTACCTTGTCACATCTTATCTTGGATCTGCTTGGCACACGTGCCTGTCTGTCGCACGCCGTAAACTTGGTTCTCGTTTTCTGAGTCTGTGTGATCGTATAACTGAGGTTTGCATATGTTTTATATGATTGCTCATATAATAATAGAGTGCTGTAGAATTTGCTGATCAGTCGTGTCTCAGTCTTGCGATTCATTCGAATTCGGCTACATGTTGCTCAAAAGAGTGTTACACTGTGTGTCGTAGTTCCTCAGGATTTATTGGGCCCATGGGAGCACGGCAGAATGGACGGACACTCCTCGTTGTCAAAGAATAATACTTGAATTTAGTCACTCATACCAGTGATTTGAGCGTTTTTATCCGAGGGGAAAATCTAATCAACCGTGACAAGACAAATATCTGTTCGGCGGCTGCTACCGTCATTGCAGGGCCTCTGATCTCCTTTCCCCATCCAAGAGGCGGCTTCAGTCCATAAATGGGCCCGTCCTGATCAGGCAAGGGCGGGAATTTCGACCATCCGGTGCACGTATCTAGTTGACGAAAGTTGGTCGAACCTCGAGAACACAAGTCGGCTGGGCTATCGGCGGGATTAACATGTTTCAACTGGTCTATAACAGTTTCTTCGTGGATGGTCGTGAGCCGGTCAGCGACCGACGAATCAAAAGGGCTGCTGACGTTTTTGATGTAGCACAACACTATTGTTGAGTCCGTCCAGAACCTAGCTGAACAACAAAGGTAGACAAAACACCTCCTCATCGCCTGTGCTGATTTCACGACTAACGCTACTGCACTGAGCTTGAGGTTCGGGATCGAGACCGATTTCAGTTGGGTGACGGGAACTTGGGCAAACAGGATCCTAGTGGTTTTCGAACCACCCAGGAACCGCCGTCCATGAGCCACTGCTCCGCACCCACACTTTGATGGATCAGAGCAGGTTTGAAACTCTCCGGTTTGTTTCGCCAGATCAGAGGGTAAGAACGTGTAAATCCGTGCTTCCCAACCGTCCCCTTTTAGGCGACCCAGAACTTTTCCAATTATGGCCGATTGCAATCCAGCGGCTGGTCCCAACCGACTTTCTTTCGACAAAGTCGCTGCAGTAGGATCTTTCTGGGTAGCAACCAGGGAGGGACAAAGCCGAGCGGATCGAACGGGCTAGAGACGGCGGGCAGTATACCACGACGAGTAACTGGTTGGTCGGGGACGTTCAGCTCGAAAACAAAGCCGTCCGTTTCCGCATTTCGTTTTACTCTTAGCGTGGGTTCGGTGGAGAGTGGAGACCCGTCCAGATCTCGAGCCCTTTTGGCCCCTCCGTGGTGCGGAATGACGTCGAGCACTTCCGACGCGTTTGACATTCACTTTGTGAGATGGAAGCCGCCCTTCTCTAGCAATCTTGTTGGGCGCCTGAGTTGCGCTAGGGCCGAACCAATATCATCGAAAAACCCAAGGCAGTCGTCGGCGTAGAAATTTCTGTTGATGCTGTCTACAACTGACCGGTGGACCTGAACTCCATGTTATTTTGCGGTTTCTCGTAGGGCGTAGTTCGCACAAGACGGCGATGATATCGCTCCGAAGGTATGGACTGTCATCCTATAATCTACCACCGATTCGCTCAGGTCGTTCTCATTCCATCATAAGAAACGCAGAGAATCTCCTTCCGCTACTGGTATCTTCACCTGAGAAAACATCTCTCTGACGTCGGCCGACGAAGCCACTCTGCCTATCCCAAACCGACACAAGACCTCAATCAGCGGCGCGGCCCAATCAGGCTCTTGTAGTAAACGGTCATTCAACGACTTGCTCTGGAACTTGACCGCATAATCGAAAGCCATCCGCGGCTTTTGGTATCTTTCTATGAATAGCCAGATGACGAAGCAGGCGCCATACCCCTTTTCGGCCGTCAGTGGCTCCATGCACCTTTTCTACGTAGCCGAGTGCTTCGTTTCGCATCGCTACCTCCGAGTATTGTTTCCAGGGATCCTCATTCCGACCGAGGAGTTCTCCCAAGAGCAGCGATCTTTGGAGTGCGCGAATTCTGTTGTTAATCAAAGGGCCGACTTGTATACGCCACGAGAGGGGAACCTTGAACTGGTTTTCAAAGCCGCTTGCTCCTCATCGCACTTTCTGCAGTGCGAGAAGGTTCTTTTGAGACGACGACAGTCGTTCGTCTCCGACGCCATGGAACTGTTTCTCGCATAGGCACTGCAACTGATACTCCACTTGGTCCGATTTCGCTGACAAGTAAGTTATGGGGGCACGTCCCTGCCTGGGCCGTATAGCGTCCATTCTAATGTCGTGCGTACGGCATAGGGTGCCTGGAAGTCGCCTACTCTCTGATTTAGCCCCCAATGTGCTTCTGGCGCACGTCAGCCGATTAGACGTTCCACTTCGTCACCCTCCTGGTCTACGACGGCTACATGTTGCAAGTGAGGCCACCCAGCTAAAGTTGCACTCATCGACCTTGGTGCTCGCATGGGGAGGTCGGTCAATGTAAAGGTCTCCGCTGACTTCATTCTCTCGTTAGCATCTAGGGAGGTGAGCCGCAAACCCTGCTGACCGGCATTTGTTACCTGAGTTCCGCCCAACGTGCTCACCGCTAACGACGTCGTGCTTTCAGTGAGCCGATTTTAATCAGCAAACGGCTACTTCACCAGGGTGATGCTTGATCCGCCATCGACGAAGGCCAAAGCTCTGAACACCCCCTCCGTTGTCATAACTCCCACCGTAACTACCTTCGGCAGAACTGGTTTATTGGTAGACGGTGATGCTCAGCGGGCCACACTAAGCTTTGTGTTCCCATCTGCTATAGCCTCTTTTACCTGGTGTAGTGGTCAATGGTGCCTTCCCGAATGACCTTCATGGCCACATCTAGCTCCTGTTTAGAAAGCTGCCGCCCGGTGTAGGGTGTTATGATAAATAAAACACCCTCCGGTCGTCCTCGCCATTCCCCTAAGTTCGCTTACTGCGGCTTTGCTGAACTTCGGACATTCTAGTAATCCATGACTGGCGTCGCTGGTCCTGAAAATTGGGTGAGCTATAGCCTCACCTGGAATGGCGTGCGACTTTGTCCTACTCTGACGATTCTCTTGTTCCCGTGCAGCATTTCGAGCTTGGCTGGTGTCAGGTCTGTTTGCCCGGTCGCCATCACGGACGAGTAGACCAAACCTGCTGTAGGCAGTCCTCGTTTGCCTGTCTAAATATTCTGGCGGATCCTCGAAGCCGGCTCACGGTCACCACTGCTTATGCGTTCCGCTTCTTCAGTCCAGAGACCCAGTAGCTCGGATGAAGGACGGCGGACTACATTCTCCAATGTGTGCACTGCGTCTAGATCCGACCTGTGCCCCGAAAGCTCCAGGCTTATCGAAAAATTCTGCATCCTCATGACGAGATCGACCATTGCATAGGCGTCACCGTTTGTTCGGTTGGCTTCTGACATCACACTCTCCACCAGATTTTAAGCAACCTTGAATGGCTGGCCAGACAGGTACCTCAGAACCTTCTTTGCTAGTGCCTAGCCCTGTCCCGGTTCGAGCACAGCACACCCGCCTACAGCTTCTCTGGCTCGTCCTCAACAACAGTGGATAAGGCACAGCAGCCTTCGTCCCGAGACGGTTACCTTGTTCTCGACGGAGGTTTCGAGCTGCTTGATGAGCTTGCAATGTAACTCCAGTCTTCCTTGGAAGGTAATTGTTTCTATCTTCGGTAAATCGATTTTTGGTTGTGCTGATGTTGAATTTTTGACGGGTAGCTAGAGTTTCCTATTTCTTTTTGCCCTGGTCTGACGAAGGGATAGCAGTCACTAGTTCTGTGCTCCAGACCACTCCGTCTACACTCTTCCTCTGCCTCCTGGACCAGTTGCCTAGCGGATAACAACTGCTGCTGTAAGTCCCACATCCTCAGTCTATACAAGCCAACAGGCTTTCAATCGATAACGCCCTCAGCAATACGCGAACTATCACCGACAGGGCTAGGTGATGTAGTATCAACTATGGAATCAAGTACGCCCAAAACCCTCCCCGGTGACTAGCTGCTTTACTTCCTGCCCAGGTTTCGATTGCTTTGATCCTTTTCTGAGCATGCAGCGTGTCTTTTCGTTCCAAACTGATCAAACTGAGTACCATAGCATGCTTTTCAGAAACACGTAGCCGGATTCGAATGAATCCCAAAACCAAAACACGACTGCCAGCAGGTTCTACGATACTTTATTATTATATGAGCGATCACATAAGACATACACAGACCTCAGTTATACGATCACACAGACTCAGAAAACGAGAACCAAGTTTACGGCGTGCGACAGACAGGCACGTGTGCCAAGCAGATCCAAGATAAGATGTGACAAGGTAGCGAGTTGGACGCGGACAAACAAATGTTGGCCCATAGAAACATAAAGTGTACGAAGACGCGCACGTGGTGAAAGTGAGAGAATAGTGCCACGACAACACGAAATTTTAACATCTTCGGAGAACTTTCTACAGCTGATCGTTACGCGCAGATTATGATCTATTCGAGATGACGCAACATGAGGCCTTCCCCATAAAATTTCGAGAATCCCGCAGAGAGGGAGTCGAGAGACGAAAGGAGATCATTTCCAAAGAGCAACCATAAACACCTAAACCCAGAACTTGTTGATGGTCTGCTAGGTTTAACGACCGGTCGTAGGAAATCCCCCTAAAACCCTTGCGATTCAGCGTTTTTCCTAACATCACTCATTTGCCTACATTATTGATGTCTCTTTACGAACTGTTCGTTTTTATGGACCAGTTGTTGTTCGTTCGCGCCCAGAGCGCTACTTTGTCATATCCTTGTTCTGGACCTGCATGACGCACGTGCTGTTTGCTCACACGCCGCAATTCGGTTTCTCGTTTGTTGAGTCCTTGTGATCTCATTATTGAGGTTTGTATCTTTTTGGTGTCATTGTTCATTCAATAATCTAGTAAAGTAGAATATCACGGATAATCGCCTTTTGATTTCGGGATCCGTTGCGAATTGGGCTAAACATTGCTCAAACATGTGGTACAATACTCATTAGACCAATTTGGAACAAGAAAAAGTCACGCAAAATTCCAAGAAAAGGATATAAAACATTGGAATCCGGACAGGAAGTAACACGGCAAGTCTCTGGGGAGGTTTTGGTTACATATGATTCTTTAGTTAATGTTAGATCGCCTAGTCCTGTCAGTGCTAGTTCATGTGTTACTGAGGGCAATATGGATTGTGAGGATATAGATCTATATGGGCTGAGGATATTAGACCTGGAACAACAACTGTTATCGGCTAGACAACAGGCCCACGAAGAATAACAGAAGTGTAGGCATAAAGAGAGTGAGCCGAAGACCACAGACTACGACACATTTGATAGATCAGAAAAAAATGTGGGAAACTTCACGCCGGTCGCCGACTATGAAACAACAACGAGCGATTTGCCAAGAGTAGAACTAACGGTCTTCGACTGGGCGAGCTGAGCAATACTGCAAGTTTGTCAAGCAGTTCGAGACGTTCGTTGAAAATAAGGTAACCGACCCTGGGCAAATGCTTCTCTATCGGACTCACTACTGTCGAGGCCGAGCAAGAGAAGCTATCGACCGGTGTACCATGCTCGACCCGAAACAAGGCTGCACAAGAGCAAGCAAGATTCTAGGGGACTTGTTTGGCCAACCGTTCAAAGTAGCCCGTAACCTAATAGAGGTCGTGATGGTAGAGGCAAAGAGAACCAGGGGACACGTCTACACAATGGCCGACCTGGTGATTGAGATGCAAAACTGCTCAATAGCCCTCGACCATTTAGGTTACAGGGCTGACCTAGACGTCATGCACACTTTGGAAGGCATAGTCCGTCACCTCTCTCCCGAACTACAGGGTCGGTGGGCGGAAGAAGCAGAACGGATAAGCCGAAGCGACAGGGAAGCTAACTTCGAGGACCTGACCGAATACTTGGACAGGCAAACCAAGATAGCTGGCATCAGGTTCGGCCGACTCATCCGGGACAGCAACCGAGCAAACAAGCCCAGTACTAGCCAAGCCCAAACCCCTGTACGGGAACATCCAAAATACCAACCCTGGACCAACACCCATGCCATTTCACGCGATGCCACGGCACAACCCAATTGCAGATCCTGCGGTACTAGCCATGGCCTACCAGAATGCCCCAAGTTCGGCAACGCCACAATAGACGAACGGTGGGGAGTGGCGAGGATTGCAGGTGCGTGTTTTATTTGTCTCAGCACCACGCACCGGGCGGCAGCTGGTAGGACAAGGAACCGATGTGGTTACGAGGGTTGCACGGGCAGACACTATCGATTGCTGCATCAGGCGAGAGTAACCTTACCCGAGGCGAGTACCAAACCCAGCGTTATTTGTTCAACGTCACGATCTGCCAGTAAACCGGTACTTTTAGGCGTAGTTGCCGTGGGAGTAGTGACCCCGACTGGGGTGGTCAAAGCATTGGCCCTCATAGATAGTGGCTCGGATACCACGCTAGTAAGGAAGGAGTTAGCAGAGAGATATGGGGTCAGAGGGAATCAATCTTCATTAGCAGTGAGCACAGTGAGTGGCACCGAAGTCATCCAGTCAACCAAACTGCATCTACGACTCGTTTCCATGGAAGCGTTTACCATAAAGGATCTGCCGACGAGATCACCTCAGTCAGTGCAGTCGATTCTGATTCAGTGGCCGCATCTCGACGGGTTTACGATCGAGGAGTGGCAGAATAACGAAACTGATCTGCTGATCGGCTGTCATGTACTGGAAGCGCATTGGGTCCTAGATTAAAGAAAAGGAAGCCGCAAAGCACCCTATTAAGTACGCAGTATACTCGGCTGGACTTTATATGGCAGTACAGATGGAAGATGCGGCGAACCAATCCAAATCAACTGCACTTCTGTGAAAACGGCGAATATTGAACAGGCATTCCAACAGCTGTATAACGTCGAATTTGCCTACCTGGCCATTGATAGAGACGCCCCATCACGAGAAGATAGGGCGGCTTTGAGAATGGTAGCCGAGAAAGATAAGTACGTAGTAGATAGTTTCGAGGTTCCTGTGCCGTGGAGACCCAACATAAAACCTATGCCAAATAGCTGAGGAATGGCTCTGAAAAGATTATGCCTCCTCAAAACCAGGCTAATTCGATAACCACAATTAAGGATAGAATACACGCGAGCCATGCAACATAACATCGACTTGGGTTATATAGAAAGAGTGGATACAGTGGTTATCAGCGCAAGTTTGAGGTGGTCCCTACCCCACCACCCGGTCGTGAACCCAAAGAAACCGGGATGATCAGAGTGGTTTTCGACTGTGCCGCGAAATGTCAGGGTGTGTCACTCAATGACCATATGCTACAGGGCCCAGACTGGACAACACCACTAGTCGAGGTTTTATGTCGTTTTCGGCTAGGAAACGTAGCCGTCTCTGCGGACATACGTGAAACGTTTCTGCGAGTAAAGATGCTCGTTAAAGATAGGGACGCCTTTCGTCTCCTCTGGTGGCCTGAAAGAGATGCATATCATGCACCAGACGAGTACAGGCTGACCGTACATCCCTTTGGGACGGTATCATCCCCCTTCCGTGCTAATTTTGCCCTCCGGGAAACCTTCAAGCGTTCCGGCGGCACCAGCAATCTGTTAGGAAGAGCGATGGACCACTTCTACGTGGACGAATTTTTGTGTTCCTTTGACGGCCCAAATACTACTATTCTCCATCTGACCGAACTGATCGCCATTCTAAATGCCGGAGGATTCAACCCCACCAAATGGACTTCAAACACCCATGAGGTGCCCAATGTTATCCTGAAGTCCGAGAAAATGGACTGTACGAGAGAGCTTTTGGGATCCTCTTCACAAACGGAGCACACGCTTGGTCTTCAGTGGAAACCCAGAGGTGACGAATTCATTTTCACTCTGGACCTACCCAAACGACCAGCCTCACGGAGAGGAGTCCTATCATCAGTCTCGAGCCTCTATGATCCCCTAGTTTTCGTTTCGCCATGGTTGTTACCGGGAAAGTGCTTGCTGCAATCGCTGTACCAAAGAGGGACGGGTTGGGACGAGCCTCTCCAGGATGACGACGATAAGCGATGGCACGACTGGTTGCAAAGCCTGGAGTAACTTGGTGAGATCAAAATACAAAGATGCTTAACAGGAATCAAGTGCACAAACAACGCCCAACTCCAATCATTTTCCGATGCATCAGAAATAGGCTACGGGATATTTGCTTACGGCCGCTGGGTGGACGCAAATAGTGGGCGGCACAGCCAGATACTATTCGCAAAGGCGAGAGTGGCTCCACTGAAAACGGTGTCGATTCCAAGGCTGGAACTGATGGCAGCAGTACTGGCCGTGAAGGCCGCGAAGCTGATTAGGAGATGCTTTGATCGGATAAAATGGGAACCAAACTTCTGGACGGACTCAGCCACGGTACTTCATTACATAAACAACATTACCACTCGTTTTAACACTTTCGTGGCCAACAGACTCACTATAATCCATGAGTCGACTAGAACCGATCAATGGCACTATGTACAATCCGCCAATAACCCGGCGGACTTCTGCTCAAGGGGCCTGAAAACACTAGAGAGGTTGTGGATGTGGGCGATGGGACCGGACTTCCTAACGGCAACTAAATAGATGTGGCCAACGCTATTAGTACTTAAGGCTGACGATGGCGATATCGAGACTAAAAGACTGATACTGGCTACAAACTTCACGGGAAGCGTAAGCCTAATAGAAAAACTGTGCCAATTTCCCAACTGGACAAAAATGTTAAGAGCCGCGGTCTGGTGGACACGATACAAAGTACTCCTATTGATTACGAAAGGCGCAAGACCACAAAACACATTGAAAGCGGGGGCGATACTACCGGGAGAGCTGGATAAAGCCGAACTCGACGTTCCACGCCTAATGCAACTAGACGCTTTCCCGTTCGAGGCCCGCGAGCTAGCCAGGATAGAAGATAACGCCAAAGGAAGCAGGCTGTTGCACGGCAGTATTCAAAGACTAAACCCCATGCAAACCAACGGACCACTGAGGGTAGGAGGGCGGCTGACGAGTTCAAACCTAGAGTACGAAACAAAATGCTCCGTAGTAGTTCCTGGTGACCACTACATAACGAGATGCCGGATAGACCATGTACATCGAGAAGAGAAACACGCAGGTTTGAATCACTTATTGAACAATATACGTCGACAATTTTGGGCGACAAAGGGGCCAGCGATGGCCAAGCGAGTCATAGGCAACAGCATCACCTGTCGTCGCCGGAGAGCGGTAGAGGTATGGCTGCCTGATAACATGTTTACAATCCAGAGCAGTCCATCTTGAAGTAGTGCACAATATCACCACCGATTCATTTCTAATGACCTTTCAAAGGTTCATCGCGAGGAGGGGCTTCCCCGAGAATGTATACTCAGACAATGGCTCGAACTTCGTAGGGGCTCATAAGGAGTTAGAGAAACGATGGAGCAGCTTCGACACCGTCAAAATACAAAACAAGACCGTAGCAAAGGGGATGGAACGGCACTTCAACCCACCTTATGCCAGTCATCGTGGTGGCATTTTTGAAAGGCCGATACGATCGACTAGGAAAATACTCACAGCCCTGACCTCACAACAAACCCTCGATGACGAGACGCTGACTACTTTACTAACAGAAGTAGGAAGCATATTGAACAACAGACCCCTGGAGCCGATCGTCCCAGACCCGGAAGGCGACCCGGCACTCACCCCCAAAGACCTGTTAATACTTCGGTCAAAAGTAGGAGCAACCAAGCCAAAAAACCTGGGTGGAACGTACATCGTTGGACGGAAACAAGTGAACCACCTGGCACAGGTTTTCTGGAAGCGATGGACGAGGGAGTATTACCGACACTGCGGCTTAGGCAGAAGTGGATCTCGAAAGAGAGATCGCTCAGACGTGACGATGTAGTCATCCTCGCGGAAAGCCACTTAAATAAAGACGAATGGCCCATTGGAGTGATTAGGGACTGCCGTACAGAAATCGATGGCCTCGTGCGCACGGTGGTGGTGAGAACAAACAAGGTAGACGTATGGCGAGATATCCGTAAGATATGTCTGCCTCAAGGTGACAAAGACGCCGGCGAGATCGACGCTACAGACCAAGCTTTATCCATGTCTGCTGACACCAGATAAAGCTGAATTCATTTATTTATTCCTCATGCATTCTCCCGTAGGACCCAACCCTCCACACCGACTTCGAAGTATATTTGTGTTTAACCGCATACGGTGTTCACGATTAACTACGGAGTTAGTTGTCCAAAGCTTAGTTTATCACACGACACGACATTGCACGTAGAAGTAGCGGAGCTTAGATCACGCACACATGCCTACATTTTACTCGTTTGTGCCGCGCAGTCCCCGTCAAACACGTTACAGTGCCCACAGTCTTCCGTTGACGTTGCAGAAGGTCCTCCTTTGATGGGTGGTGATACTTGTGATTCCATTATATTTCCAGACACATAGGCACATGCCCGATGCACGCTATGTCCCGCAACCCCTATCAAACATGTGACGGTGTTCGCAATTTGCTTTTGTTGACGTTACTTAAATGTATTTGCATATGTGGAGGTAGCGGCAATTACATCATACACACACACACTCACTCAAGCACATACATCCAGGACACGACGGCCCTTTACAAGAACATCATCTATGCGGCCCCTTCACGCCCGCCATCGGTCATTTGGTCTTGCGGAAGATGTAGACTAGCCTCACGTCTATGTAGCCAATGGGTTAGGTGCGACCAGTAGTAGAACGTTGACGACGAGCATTAGACGCGCGCACTGACAGCAGGGCCTAGGTAGGTAGAAAGAATCAATGCCTTTATACCGAACCTTTGACTCTGCTAAGGATCCAGGAGGATTTTGGTGGGCGGTGTAACGACCGGTCGTGGAAAATCCCCCTTTATCTCTCGCGATTCAGTGTTTTTCCTAACATCACTCATTTGCCTACATTATTGATGTCTCTTTACGAACTGTTCGTTTTTATGGACCAGTTGTTGTTCGTTCGCGCCCAGAGCGCTACTTTGTCATATCCTTGTTCTGGACCTGCATGACGCACGTGCTGTTTGCTCACACGCCGCAATTCGGTTTCTCGTTTGTTGAGTCCTTGTGATCTCATTATTGAGGTTTGTATCTTTTTGGTGTCATTGTTCATTCAATAATCTAGTAAAGTAGAATATCACGGATAATCGCCTTTTGATTTCGGGATCCGTTGCGAACTTGGCTACGCATTGCTCACACGCGTGTTGCACTAGTGGTAGATGGTAGATATATGGCTCCGCTGCCGGAGTGCATGATGACCCCTTGGTAGTGGCCTTTAAGTGATACCAGACTTGAATATTTCGTACCCTTATGAAGGGCATAAAAAAAGATGGAAAAAGATAAGGGTGCTTCTTGCTGTGCATAAAGTCCCGTGCGGTGCGCTTGTAAGGTACTCCTTCGATGACCACGGGCTCTTACTTCCAGGTCCTACAGGGCTTCACCAAAAGAAGAGGCGTACCATCAGATATTTATTCCGACAATAAGTCGAATTTCGTGGGCTCTCCGTGGGAAATGCAGCGTTGGCACCAAAATGTAAGCCGAGACGAGCTGCAGAATCGAACCGTGGCATATGGCATCCATTCGCATTTCAGCCCTTTGCAGACCAATTACGGCTGTGGCCCGTGGGAACGCCTGATCGGGTCCACCAGACGGATACTGCTATCGCTAATTGAACAACAACTGCCGGACGATGAGATGCTCGGCACCGTGATGACCGAGGTCGACAGAATCTCAAACAATCTCGCTGTAGTTTCAGTATCTACCAGCAAACCTACCCATGTGGCACTTACCCCGAACGTTTGGCTGGTGCTAAGGTGAAACGTCGGATTCCAAGGGCCGGCGTGCCTTCGTGTTGGCTGCCAACACGGGTAGAAGCGGACAAATTACCTGACCAGGGCGTTTTACAAGTGGTGGGTACGGGAATACCTATCGACCCTGCAAGCCCGACAAAAGTGGCTATCCACAGCAAGGCCATTAAAAGTTGGTGATCTAGTCATGATCTCCGACGAACATGCCCGCTTTAGTACATGGCCTCTGGGTATTGTCGGGAAAGACATTAGCAGCTCCGATGGGTTGACAATGACGGTGAACGGTAACCGCCAGGGGATAGTTGACTTGCTACGCGGGCAGGTTCGGCCTTCTGGAGGGTGAAGCGGACCTATCTACTTCCCGGATTCAGTGGCCTAGTGGCACTCAACTGCGAGTTTCAGGCCAGGTAGTAATCTCACCCCACGGTATCATGACACACATTTGTATTGTAACGATTCCCAGTGCGTGCGCACAAACATCTAAGTAGGGTAACGAACCCTCTATGAGTGATCAGAACGTTCAACACTGAATTTTGGTCGAGCATTATATTCGCCTAAGTGCCTAACTATTGTGGGCCTCCCGCGGAACAATTCCACGAATAGCGGCTGTTGTTTTCACATATACACTTCCAATCGCACTCACACTTACACTCGCATACAAGCACGCAGGGTGGTACGCCCCACACTTCCACCAAGATACGACTTTTTCTCATGCGTTCCTTTGTTGGTTTCTAGTTCAGTAGTGGTTTGCTGTTTCAAGGCAACAGCGTAGTGCAGTGAGTCAGGGGTTATCCCCATAGGGAAGACAGCAATGGACTGAAGAACGTGCTGTGCCTGGGTTGGAGCAGGATGTGTAACATCAGCTCCGAAAGCCACGATGAGCTCACCATCATGCGTCAAATCACGTTTTGTTACTGACAAACTTGGAAAAGTTTCCGTATGTGGTATGTGAAACTCAGTTCCGCCCCACATTTCCATCAAGAAAGGACGCTGTTTCTCTAGTTCTCGCCTTGTTACTGACATTGATGAAAACGATTCCATATGTGATCAACATTGTGGTTTCTTCATACACAAGCACAGACGTACACATTCAGGACTGCTTTCTCGAAGACTGCACAATAACTTGGAGCCTCTGAGCATCTTCTCCCTTCTTGCCTTTGGCCGAGCAGCGACTCTCGCGGACAATACAGAGGAACATCTCGTCGGCCTGGCCACCGGATCACTTGCGACCTTGCGTAATTGAGTAGATTCCGGACGTCAACAGTAGTGGTTACTCGCACTGACAGTTTGGCCCTGATAGGTGGTGAGAACCAGTACTCCTATTTCAAACGTTTGACTCTGCTAGAATGGGAAGGATTTTGGTGGACAGTGTAACGATCGGTCGTGGAAAATCCTTTGAAGGCACTATTTCATGATTTTGTGGAATTATCCACTCACATATAATACTTGCACCTTTCCCACAACTTACGTTTCTATGGCCTAACCTTTGTTTATTCGTGTCCAAAGCGCTACCTCGTCATTTCCTTTATTGTACATGAGTTACGCACAAGCCTGTATGTCGCACCTTGTGAACTTGGCCCTCGTTTTCAATAATTCGGTATTTTTGAATTTGCGGATCAGTCGCGTTTTGGTCTCGGGATTCGTATAAATTTGGCTGCGTATCTTTCAAAGCTTGTTATAGCAGGTCACTCATCGAGGTGAGCGGAAAGAAAACCCTATGACGTCGTCTCCGGAAGCAGCCCCCGGGTTGAACCTTCGGGGTTTTATAGTTGGCTATTGAGCTACGGCGGCCCCCTGTAGGGCCCAGCCTCGAATGCCAATCGTCAAACTCCATCACATGTAACTAGGTGTTCTCTCCGAGTATTTCTACCTTCTTCCCTGGGAGACTGCTACCGCCAAAAGCTTTTTATGCGGTTAAAGTAGATTCGAACAATTATTAAGTCTTTCGTTCGAATTTTTCTGCATCCCGAGGTAACTTTACGCGCCCCTTTTGTTATCGGGCTTTGTGTCCGCTGAGTGGCCGATATCATCTACGGAAGATACCACCGGAGATTCGGAAAGTCTGGGGCTGCAGCCGGAGCCCAGGGAAGATATAAAGTTTACAAGGAACTGCAATTTGTTTCGCTGGCGTAATCGTGTCTGACTTTCTGATTCTCTCGCCAGATTCACAAACCAAGGCCCTTCTTTCAGGCCATCTTTTACAAGGGACTTCTATGGTGTCATTTGTTTGGCTGTACTTTTCGAACACACAACAACGGCAAGCTCCACTTCCGACACAAGTCCTCGGCACATACCAGCCTGCGGTTTCTTTAGTCAAGCCCATCGAGAACACATGCCGTTGGCACTACACGACCTTTTCACTTTGGCCTACTGGACTCACGTGATTGTAAGAGCTCGCGGTGTTCCCTCCTGTACTACGAATCATTCGGTCACTGGATAGCAGTTGTAACGAAAGTTTGAGCAATGCGTAGCCCAATTCGCAACGGATCCCGAAATCAAAAGGCGATTATCCGTGATATTCTACTTTACTAGATTATTGAATGAACAATGACACCAAAAAGATACAAACCTCAATAATGAGATCACAAGGACTCAACAAACGAGAAACCGAATTGCGGCGTGTGAGCAAACAGCACGTGCGTCATGCAGGTCCAGAACAAGGATATGACAAAGTAGCGCTCTGGGCGCGAACGAACAACAACTGGTCCATAAAAACGAACAGTTCGTAAAGAGACATCAATAATGTAGGCAAATGAGTGATGTTAGGAAAAACACTGAATCGCGAGAGATAAAGGGGGATTTTCCACGACCGGTCGTTACACCGCCCACCAAAATCCTCCTGGATCCTTAGCAGAGTCAAAGGTTCGGTATAAAGGCATTGATTCTTTCTACCTACCTAGGCCCTGCTGTCAGTGCGCGCGTCTAATGCTCGTCGTCAACGTTCTACTACTGGTCGCACCTAACCCATTGGCTACATAGACGTGAGGCTAGTCTACATCTTCCGCAAGACCAAATGACCGATGGCGGGCGTGAAGGGGCCGCATAGATGATGTTCTTGTAAAGGGCCGTCGTGTCCTGGATGTATGTGCTTGAGTGAGTGTGTGTGTGTATGATGTAATTGCCGCTACCTCCACATATGCAAATACATTTAAGTAACGTCAACAAAAGCAAATTGCGAACACCGTCACATGTTTGATAGGGGTTGCGGGACATAGCGTGCATCGGGCATGTGCCTATGTGTCTGGAAATATAATGGAATCACAAGTATCACCACCCATCAAAGGAGGACCTTCTGCAACGTCAACGGAAGACTGTGGGCACTGTAACGTGTTTGACGGGGACTGCGCGGCACAAACGAGTAAAATGTAGGCATGTGTGCGTGATCTAAGCTCCGCTACTTCTACATATGCAAGGGGCATTCGATAAAGTCAACAAAAATCAAACAACGAACACTGTTACTCGTCTGATGAGGTTACGGGGTGTAGAGTGCGTCGTGCATTTGTGTATGTGTCGGGATGTGCAATGGGTTGGCATTCATCACAACATGTCGGAAAGAACCTTCTGTGATGTCAACGAAAGACTGAGAGCGCTGTAAAGTGTTTGACGGAGACCGTGTGGTATATATTGTGTTGTTCTACCCACCTCGATTACTGGTGTGAAAAGGTCTGCTGGGCCTCGGGGTTATCAGCCCCTCCGCCCTAGCTCTCGAGTAGGTTAATACTGCGTATGTCACGAATGAGCACTCCGTTAGCTGTCTTCACCTTCACCGTTCTTATCATTTCGTCAGTGCTTTTGATGGTTTCCGTAACTACTCCCAAAGACCAAGTGCTGAAATGTGCGCGTTCGTCGGCGATCATAACCACGTCCCCAACTTTGGATGGTCTTGTTTTGGCCAGCCACTTCTGTCGAGTCTGCAAAGCCGGTAGGTACTCCCGCAGCCATCGCCTCCAGAAGACCTTGGCCAGATAGTTCGCTTGCTTCCATCCGTGGAGGTAGCTCCCGCGAAGGTTTACCGGCCCTTGGAAACCCTCGTTCGACCTTAACGTCAATAAGTCGTTCGGGGTGAGCGCCAGGTGGGTGGGGTCGCCGTTCAATCCTGGAACCAGGGACGGTTGTTCAGGATTCGCTCCACCTCAGTCATGACGGTGTTCAGCGTCTCGTCGTCGGGCGGCCGCTGCTCCATGATTGACAGCAATATCCGCCTGGCGGACCGGATCATGCGTTCCCATATGCCGTCTCGGTGACTGGCCTGTGGGGGGTTGAAATGCCATCGTATGCCGTAGGCCATGGTTCGATTCTGCAGTTCGTCCCTGTTTATGTCCTTCTGCCAACGCTGTAATTCCCGGTGAGCGCCCACGAAGTTCGATCCATTATCTGGGTATATATCGGCCGATACGCCTCTTCGGTTGATAAATCTTTGCAAGGCCCGTAGAAACGAATCGGTCGTCATCGAATGTGCGACTTCTAGGTGTACCGCACGCGACTTCATGCACGTCATGATACATCCATATCGCTTTTCTAATCTTCTCCCGCACTTGATCCACAAGGGCCCGAAATAGTCCAACCCGGTGTCACTGAACGGCCACCAGCCCGTAGTCACCCTGCATTCTGGTAGTGGGGCCATGTGTTGTTTGCCCGCCGTGGCATTGCGTCTCCCACATTGCACACACCGTCGGATTACCCGTTTTACAGTCTCCCGTCCTCTCAACAACCAAAGACGCTTTCGGATGAAGCTCGTCACGTGACATTCCCCGGCATGTCCCTCCATGGCGTGGACGTGTTGGATCATTAGCTCTACTACAGGTTGTCTCGCAGGCAGCAGTATAGGATACTTTGTGCCGAAGCTCAGGTGGGCGTTGGTCAGCCTACCATCCACCCGCAGCAGTCCGTCGATGAGTTTGGGGTCTAAACGCTTCAGCTAGCCTCCTGGAGATGGTATGTCTTTATTGGTCGGTCCCACTTCTTCCGCCCTCTTGAGCTCCCGAGCGGAAGCCTCGCGTTGTATTATTCGGAAAATATCGTATTCTGCCGCTTGTAGCCCATCGGGACTTATTAGGCCGACCCATATCCGGCCTGAGGGCCGTAGCCCTTTCATGAATAGTACATTTCTCTTGAACCTGGGTAACCAAACTAGCGAACGAAGCGTCTTCATCCAGGAAGAAAACCTGATCAGTCGCGATAGAATGGATGTCGCTTGGACGACGTTGGTTGCTATCACTACGCCTTTGATCCCCAATTCTACTTCCGTAGGGGTTTTTAATTCGAACACGGGCCACTCCTGTTTGAGCAAGTGCAGGAAGTTTGGCCCTCTCGTCCACGTGTTTAGTTGCTTGAAGTTGGTCGCACCTCGGGAGCACAGGTCGGCTGGATTATCGCCAGACCTGACATGACTCCACTGGTGCGTGGCTGATTCATCGTGGATAATCGTGAGCCGGTTAGCAACGAAAGTACTAAACCGGCTCCGTACGTTGTTAATGTAGTAAAGTACTATCGTTGAATCCGTCCAGAAGCTAACCGACCAAATGTAGAGATCGAAACATCTCTTCACAGCTTGCACCACCCTGACTGCCAACACGGCTGCGCTGAGTTCAAGGCGTGGGATCGAGACCGACTTCAGTGGGGCAACGCGGGCTTTGGCGAACAGGATCCTCGTGGTATATTGTCCATCTCCTGCGCACCATCGTCCGTACACCACAGCTCCATAACCGACTTCGGATGCATCGGAAAAGGCATGTAGTTCTCCAGTCCGCGTCGTATGGCCAGGAGTCAACACATCGTGGGATTCTTATGTCCCCTAATTTCTTCAAGGTGTTCAGAAATTCTTCCCAGTCCAACCGGTCCCCTCGGTCCAGTGACTGGTCCCAATCAACTTTCTTACGGCACAGCCGCTGCAGCAAGATCTTTCCGGGTAGCAGCCATGGTGAGACGAAACCGAGCGGGTCGAACAAACTTGAGACAGCAGATAGTATGCCACGACGGGTTATTGGCAGCTCGAGAACGTTTAGTTCGAAAACAAAATCGTCCGTTTCCGCGTCCCATTGTATCCCTAAGGTGCGCTCGATAGGAAGTGGAGAGCCGTCTAAATCTCTTACCCTTTCGGCCTTTTCGTGATACGGGATGACCTTCAGCACTTCTGAAGCGTTCGACATCCATTTAGTTAGATGGAAGCCGCCCTCTTCCAGCAATCTCGTCAGACCCCTGAACTGCTTTAGAGCTGATTCCACATCATCAAATGACCCAAGGTAGTCGTCGACGCAGAAGTTCCTGCGGACGCTATCTACCACCGTACAATGGACTAGATCGCCATGTTTGTTCGCTGATTCTCGGAGGGCGTAGTTTGCACAAAATGGTGACGATATGTCTCCGAAGGGGTGGACGGTCATCCTATAATTCACCACTGCGTTGTCCCGGTCGCTCCCTTCCCACCACAGGAAGCGCAACGCATCTCGTTCTCCTACCGGAATCTTCACCTGATGAAACTTTTCTCTAATGTCGGCAGACAAAGCCACTTTACCCACTCTGAAACAGCACAAAAACATCGACCAGTGGTGTGGTCCAGTCAGGCCCCTGTAGTAGGCGATCGTTTAACGACTTGCCCTGGAACTTGGCCGCACAGTCGAAAACCACCCGCAGTTTATTGGGTTTCTTGGGGTTGATAACCGGATGGTGAGGCAGATACCAGATACCCCTTTTGCCGTCGGTGTTGGCAGGCACCTTTTCAACGTAACCGAGGGCCTCGTTTCGCTTCATCAAATCCGCGTATCGTTCCCACAGATTCTGGTCTCGAATGAAGCGTTTTTCTAGTCGTAGTAATCGTTGGAGAACATAATTTCTGTTGTGAGTCCACGGGTCGACCGGTGTGCGCCATGGGAGGGGAACCTCGAACTGTTTTTTGAGGCCTCTAGAGCCTTGCCGCACCGTTTGTAGAGCGAAGTGATCCTCTTGAGACAACGTCGGTCTTTCGTCTCCAATGTCATGAAACTCCTTTTCATACAGCCGTTGCAGATGATACTCTACGCGGTCCGTTTCGGCGGATAAGTAATTCACGGAACCGCGTACCCCTACTGGACCGTATAACATCCATCCCAGAGCCGTGCGTACGGCATAAGGTGCCTGGCGGTCGCCCACTCTTTGGTCAAGCACCCAATGCGCCTCTGGCACGTCGCAGGATGAGGAGATCCACTTCATCATCTTCCCAGTCTACGAAGGTTACATCCTGCAGGTGGGGCCACCGAGTCAAGATTGCGTTCACCGACCTTGGTGCTCGCATGGGGAGATCCGCTGACGTGAATGCCTCCGCTGGTTCAATTTCCTCGTTAGTGTCTAAAGAGATGAGTTGCAGCCTCAATCTACCAGCAGTCATTACCCGTGATCCGCCCACCGTGCTCACTGCCAACGACGTCGCACCTTTAGCGAGTTGGTGTTTGTCGGCAAACCGCCCTTTCACTAGAGTAGTGTCGGATCCACTATCGACGAAAGCCAACGCCTTGACTATCCCAGTCGGGGTCACTACTCCCACGGCAACTACGCCTAAACGTACCGGTTTACTGGCAGATCGTGACGTTGAACAAATCACGCTGGGCTTGGTACTCGCCTCGGGTAAGGTTACTCTCGCCTGATGCAGCAATCGATAGTGTCTGCCCGTGCAACCCTCGTAACCACGTCGGTTCCTTGTCCTACCAGCTGCCGCCCGGTGCGTGGTGCTGAGACAAATAAAACACGCACCTGCAATCCTCGCCACTCCCCACCGTTCGTCTATTGTGGCGTTGCCGAACTTGGGGCATTCTGGTAGGCCATGGCTAGTACCGCAGGATCTGCAATTGGGTTGTGCCGTGGCATCGCGTGAAATGGCATGGGTGTTGGTCCAGGGTTGGTATTTTGGATGTTCCCGTACAGGGGTTTGGGCTTGGCTAGTACTGGGCTTGTTTGCTCGGTTGCTGTCCCGGATGAGTCGGCCGAACCTGATGCCAGCTATCTTGGTTTGCCTGTCCAAGTATTCGGTCAGGTCCTCGAAGTTAGCTTCCCTGTCGCTTCGGCTTATCCGTTCTGCTTCTTCCGCCCACCGACCCTGTAGTTCGGGAGAGAGGTGACGGACTATGCCTTCCAAAGTGTGCATGACGTCTAGGTCAGCCCTGTAACCTAAATGGTCGAGGGCTATTGAGCAGTTTTGCATCTCAATCACCAGGTCGGCCATTGTGTAGACGTGTCCCCTGGTTCTCTTTGCCTCTACCATCACGCCCTCTATTGGGTTACGGGCTACTTTGAACGGTTGGCCAAACAAGTCCCCTAGAATCTTGCTTGCTCTTGTGCAGCCTTGTTCCGGGTCGAGCATGGTACACCGGTCGTTAGCTTCTCTTGCTCGGCCTCGACAGTAGTGAGTCAGATAGAGAAGCATTTGCCCAGGGTCGGTTACCTTATTTTCAACGAACGTCTCGAACTGCTTGACAATCTTGCAGTATTGCTCAGCTCGCCCAGTCGAAGACCGTTAGTTCCACTCTAGGCAAGTCGATCGATGGTGGTTTGTAGTCGGCGACCGGCGTGGGGTTCTTTATCTTATGGCACTCTGATCTATCGGAAGTGTCGAAGTTGCTGGTCTCATGCTCTCGCTGTTTCTGTTTACACTTCTTCTCTGCTTCCTGCGCCTGTAGTCTATCCGATAGTAACTGTTGTTCTAGGTCTAGTATTTTCAGCCTATATAAATCAGCATCCTTATGATCAATATTGCTCTCAGTAACACATGAACTAGCACTGACAGGACTAGGCGATCTAACATTAACTAAAGAATCATATGTACCCAAAACCTCCCCAGAGACTTGCCGTGTTACTTCCTGTCCGGATTCCAATGTTTTCTATCCTTTTATTGGCATTTTGCGTGTTTTTTCTTGTTCCAAATTGATCTACAGAGTATTGTTACGAACGTTTGAGCAATGTTTAGCCCAATTCGCAACGGATCCCGAAATCAAATGACGATTATCCGCGATATTCTACTTTACTAGATTATTGAATGAACAATGACGTCAAAAATATACAAACCTCAATAATGAGATCACAAGAACCGAACAACGAGAAACCGAACAGCAGCCTGTGAGCAAAGAGCACGTGCGTCACACAGGTCCAGAACAAGGATGTGCCAAAGTAGCGCTCTGGGCGCGAACGAACAACAATTGGTCCATAAAAAAGAACAGTTCGTAAAGACACAAATGAGTGATGTTGGGAAAAATACTGAATCGCGAGAGATAAAGGGGGATTTTCCACGACCGGCTGTTACAGCAGTTCTTCCAGTCCTACACCATTATCGAATTTTTTCACCTCTTTTCGTCCCCAACCCCAATTTTTCGACCGTTAATCAATTCCGGCCTACCGCTGTTTTTCATCCACCATTAGATCGCAGAGGTAGCCATAGCGTAGCGCAGTCGGTTTCTACAGTGTGTGAACTTCCGTCATCAAGTCATTTGAATAGGTAGAGGGATCTAGTACAACCTCCTCAAAATCATGGTTATCGATGTGGACCATACAATTCCCAAGATTGTTTTGCTGGATGGTTTTTGTTGCCGTGGCTGTCGGCGGTTTCGGTTCCGGTCGTAGCTCTCGTTGGGAAGTTGGTTCCTCCTGGTTCTGTCGAGGCCTTAAAGCATGCTTCGGGTAAGCTGTTAGAGGTTCAAATGACCAGTGTAGTCAGTAAATAAGGTTCTATCTAATTTCTAGGTTGATATATTTTGATTTAGTCGTCTGAGTCCCTAAAAAAGTGGTTCTGAGCACAGGATTTGCTATTCTGCCTAGCAGCATAAAGGGGAGCGGCGGATCCAGTTTCGTTTGATCTCGTATCCGTAATTATCGTTTACTGTGAGTTTACAGACTAGGTTCTCTCGCTCGATCTGGTGCGGATGAGTGATAATATTTGGTGCTATACTTGCACGTTCAGGTTGAGGATTCATGTCTGCGTGAGATTATCATGAGTAAATGGGTTACCCGTTATGTCGTAGGTAAGCGAACCTAAGATTGGCTTAAGTGTCAGATCTCAAAGCGTAGCTTTAGTCCGTATCGTCGTCGTTGGTCGGGTCACGAATTGCGGCTTGAGCCAGTAAACGTCCAGCTTCTTGCACTGCGGTTTCAAGGAGTTCCCGCCGTGCTGTAAATTACGGGTATCCAGTCGTTGTAGCGCACAGCCCGCTTGTAACGTCGGCTTTCGATCGGCCTGTTTAGCAGCCATTTTCTACACGGATCAGTAAGGAATTGATACGTAGGAAATCGACGACCGGAGTGATGTACACTGCTTAATGGGCACTTTATCGTATTGTGTAGTTTAAGTACATTGAAATGCCCCGAAATACCAAGTTATGGGTCGTTCTTTCATGGCCTTAAAATGAGTAAAATAGGGATAGTCATTAAAAAAGCGTAATTTGTGAGGTCAGGTTGGTCACAAGGCTTGTGGTTCGGCTAATGCGAGCCCACATTCTCGCGCGCCTAAGCCTCAGTAACTCACCGTGTTTCAACTAGCCTGAAATACTATCCAGATACCGCCTCCCTCAGGCGGATTAAACGACGGCAAATTCTGCCTGGCTGAAATACCGGGTCTGAGTATGGGGTCCTTCTTAAATAACTTGTTTGTAGTCAAATTTTAATCCAACTCTGAGTGGCATTAGTACCTCAGAGAACTCTCAAATAGGATGCCTTACAGCTGTTAGGAAACCATTGCTTGTGGTCTGGTGCTATCCACCATCCATCTCGGTATGTTCATTCCGCCCTTTATATACGACGTACGGAGCTTCGTCCAAGCTGGGACCGAGAATAAGCAGATGAATAAATGCTGTCCCTAGTGTCCTGTTCCCGCTCGCACACTTCGGTACTTTGTCTGACTTCGACTACGGGCGGAGTTAGACGTGAGATTCTCCGTTCTGTAGTGTCTGAGATGGGGCTAATGTAATGTTATTATCACAAAAGCTCGTCTGAGTGTGGCTATGGCTGAGAAGCAACCGGGAACCGTGTACGAAGGTTGGGTGATATAGTCCTTCCGTTCAGCTTTGATTTATTATTTGGTCCTCGCGGTGACCCAGTTGAATTTCGAGAGTTCGATTTCGTTGTCCATCTGGTGATTGACTGTTCTCAATAAGCCAAAATTTTTGAGGCTGTTGCTTTCATAAGTAGTGCATTTTCATGTGTCGCATGGTGGGTGTGCATTGGTTTCACGAGTTTTGTTCATGAAATATGGTATTTCTCATGTCTTCGATATATTGTATTACTGGAATAGGTAAAATAACGCGAACTTGTTGGACTACTGTATTTTGCCTCTGGGAATCTTCATTTTTTCAACCGTTGTGGGAAAATCCCGTTTGTGCTCGTTCATCAAACGTTGATCGTAAGCGCCACTGGCATTCACATTAACCCCTAGTTTGTGGAGTGTTTTGAAGTAGCTTGCTCATAAATTCGTAGTTTAGAATGACAGGACAATTTTATGCTCTCCGTGTTCTTCGATCAGACGGCGTTGATGGTAGTTAATCAGACGAAATAATGGTTCTCATAAAAATATGTAGCATACACGTAGGATTTTTGTCCAACATTAGTGTGAATCGTCTTTGTAGTATCAGTCATACCTGTCTTGGATTCCGGATAGTCAAAACATCGCGTAACGACTCATTTTTTCCGTGGCCAATGTACCACTCCTCTAAAACAGTCCTGAAAGAACTGTTTCATCGCCTCGAAGCAAAGCATGCCAACGATGCGTATCGTTCCCAGTTCCCGCACCAACTTGTGTGAACCGGATCAGTGATCACGAGGAATATATGATTTCGTCATGATCAAACGTCATTAGTAACTTGAGATGGAACATTTAATAGCCGCGGTAAACCAGGTATACACCATTGCCGCAAGGACCCGCTGCATTGTTGTGGGAGGACCGAAAACCATGACCACAAGATCTTGGGTAGAGAACCGCGTAAAGCTCATAAGCAGGTAGTGGTAGTGCACCGGGTGACAGCAGGGCTGCGTCACCGAAACTGACTGACGGTGGTGGGAGTCAGGTCTCGCGTCTCATGCTTGATAGACAGAGGCCTGATGCTGTGATCCTCAATTGGATGCTGTCTGTCAGCTTTCGTATCAATCGTGAGCCCTTTAAATCCTTGCTCTTACTTTTATGCAACTAGCTTCTGTGGGAGTGAGCCGGCTGCATGGATGCCCCAAGTGGCACTTGCCTCACCCAACATTATATATATGGGGCCTTGGAGCAAAGGACACTTGTTGGGCGAAAATCTCACCACATCCTCGAACTTAAGCGCCGACCATCCATGACCGCCTGTTTGTTGAAGCCACTTTACCCACGGTTAAACAGCAGCGGCCGTTCTCCCATCCGCGACCTGGGGATGCGCGCAAGCTTTTACGAACAGTTTGATTCGAACCTTCAGGATGCACAACGCTACTGCAGAATCACGCTGACCGAACATCGAATTTGACGGTTTCATGGAGACGGAGAACCAGAGAGATGAACTTTGTTATCGAATGAAGTAGTACGACTTAGAAATAGAGGCGTCTTTGTCACCATTCGGTGGCACCACACCTGCTTCTGGGCTGTGTAATAATAATAGCGATAATCAGTCGACGGGGCATTCGTTTCTCTATCAAGGTTCAAAAACAATCGCTGCTGGTAATTGATACACAGTAGTCGTTGACATTCGAGCACCTGTCTTCTAAGCGTTGATGAAACGACCAGCAATGTTGATAATAGGCTCAACATAAGGAACAAATATTCAGGTCAAACACTGAAGTTTACCAGGCTAAGGTAGTGGTGCTCATTCTCGGGCGCGCTTCCCCGGTGTCTTGTGTGCACGGTGTACTAGATGAAGAGTGATTAAAGGTGGTCAGCCCATGGTGCGGAGGAGGTATAAAAAACCCACCCGGTCAATTGGGTTTTAAGGTTTTCTATACTTCATAGGTGGGCTCAGTCATCACGTCAGACAGCACGGCCTTTCTCGCCTTGTTGCACGTAGAAATAGAAGAAATATACAGAGTCGATAGGGAGTAGGCCTACAGGGATGGGAAGAGGTAAGGACACAGTAGAAGTCAACTCATGGGATACACAGTATGGGTTCGGCAAATCTGTCCACTCAGTGGTTACAGATTTGGGAGTAAATAGATGGACATCGTGCCTGGTTGCGCTCTTATATTCAGTTTTCATCTACTTGGTACCATTATTTTTAATTCTTTTAGCTTTTCGTACCATTTGATTTTAGACTGAGACTCGTGCTGAAACGTGGCCACCCAAGCACCACGCAATGCGTGGTTAATGGTTGTTTAAACTGAAAAGCTCCATTCCATAGCTGTTGGTGTGAGGGTAACTGCTAATTCGTGACCAACATGCAGCCTACCCTTCCTAGCAGGCCAGCGTCGTTACAGCGAATCATGGGATGCGCAAACAGCGCCTGTCCAGTATCGAGGTCAACACTTAAGATAGACCGCAATCGACCAAACAACGGATTGATAGAATAGGAAATGAGTACTGCCGTGTGGTGTTTAGCTTCAACACTAGGTAGTTGGTAGGGTTGACCAATAAATTTTATGCAACAACTCGACACAAGCACCAACACCCATTACATTACATTAATAAAACGAGATAGCTGAAAAAGTTGGGACAGACCAGAACTATTGTTGCTTTTGTGGACCTAAAATTGTTCGAACAAAAACCACTATCTACTCGGGGGTTTGTCTCCTGTATTGTTTACTGAATCGCTGTTTATTTGGCTGTCATGTTTAGATCAGTTGAACATTTCGCGGGTTCAGTAGGATCTGAAAACGAGTAATTTTATACTGTCGCGTTGCTTTGACCATTTTGTGGCATTGATCCTAAGATTGTAGGTCGTGTGACTGTGTTGATACACTGAAAGATAACCCGGATTTCAAATTTGGAGTTGATACTTAAACCTGCGTTTCGTAGATGAGTTTTCGTTTGTGTGCGAGCCGACTCCGAATTGTTTCTTGCATTCGATTTTTCGACCGTTTCGAGGTAGTGTCCACATGGCTACACCAGCTCTCATAGTCTTGTTGCGGTTCTACCACATTCACATGATTCCGTGTTAGGAAAAGCTGACCATCTTGACAAAGACGAGAGACAGTGAATTACGGGCTTCAGTGAGTAAAGCTTTTTAGTGGGCCAGTGGTTTTGAAGCAGCTATTCGGCCATGATCAATGTATTTGAGCTTGATAAACGACGAATTGTGCCACTCGACTACTATCGGTCGAAATACCACGGCTTTTTGAACAGGCCCAGCAACGCCTCCTTTCGGCTGTTGTTTCAAGAAACTGCTTTCCATCCTTCATATTTATCACTCTTTAGCACATCTGAGAACTAGGTTAACTTGTTTCAGTGACAATCGAACATTCAAGATCAGAGTACCTTGATGTGTTTCTACGGTTGATTTCGTTGGAGTTCTTGTTTAGTTCAGTCCTCCAGTGTTGGAAAAGCAACGAAATAATGACTCACTTCTGGTGCAATTGTGTCGTGGTTTGTGCGCCGAAACGGTAATTCGATGAACCGACGGGTATAAATCATTTGACACTGCATTTGATGGCCACTGACCTCTTTCTCCATTACAGGATTGCCTGGCTTCCAGGTGGACTGTCGAGGCTCATGTCGGTCCTACTGGTCACATCCGTGGTTGTTTTGACCTTCGGCGGAATACTGTCAAAATTGAAACGTTCGAAAAAGTATATAAAAAGCACTTAGTTTACTGCCTTTTCAACGTTTTTCAGTTGTGTACTTCAAAATCCCGCGGCTATTTTGCATAGTTCTTTGTTTTTTGATACTTGCAGCTGCGTCTTCACATTCGTGTTTCATTATCTCGTATCAGTCGTCACCATTCTGTGAAGTATTCATAGGTTTATCCAATCGCGTCATCTATGATAAACGTGTGATAACCCTTACGATATATTCAAGCTTCGACGCTGGTGGGTCATGATCGTATTCGATTTTCGACAAGACAGATAGTCTGTCGAGAGTTCACCATCGGCCCCATACCGCGACTCCACGTGGTGTTGTTCACTCAGCGATAAATGACGAACAGAATCCGTATTTGAATATAGTCAACAAAAGTTTGATTATGATGTGAATGGCAGGGCCCTGTTTTGCTTCGAACATTGCGGTAAGTTTAGTCCATGTCGTCGAATCCACTGAATTCATAGGTTGACCGTATTTAGTGATTTTTTCTAGAGTACCGGACGTATCTACTAACTAGTTTGTCATATTTCCATTAACGGTAATCAGCCAAAACGCATCCCTTCGTTTCTTGGTATTATAGGCCTACAGCAAACATTGTCATTTTTTCCAGTTAGAGTTCTCAGGAGCGGTTGCAGGTGGTCACTAAGGTCATTTTTCTGTGCTTTTGATTGTGCCGTATATGCATTATTTAACGGGATCTCACCAACATTACTGTTATATATAGAATCGTAGATCTGTGACACTCGGAAAAAACTAACATTGATCATGTGTCTATTTTTGGTACTGATAATTCTTCAGTTTTGTTCTCGTAACTACATCAATTCCCCGTCATTCTAACTGAATCGTGTTTTCTGAATAACTTTTCTGAAGGAAGTTGTGTTCCAAGTTTTCGTGTCCTAATCAGCAATAAATATACGGTCGTCTTGTGAATAATTCAATTCACAATCATTTATGAATTGGAGGTTGCTAATTTGACCACATTGGTAACCCAGATCTGCGTTGATCCGGGCCGAGATACTATTCCTCTAATTAATTTTTTCTAGTTGTAAATAGTGCGAGACTGCCGGTTGACGGAAATACAATGAACGTACTAGACATGAGAATTCACATCCATCGGAATATCGTTAAGAACAACTGATTTTCATCTTCAACTTTCGAGGTCATTCGCAGTAAATCAAAGAGAATTAATGAAATGCTAACATCGTGTTTTTTCGCAATGAAGTTTTGTCCTAACTTTTTTCATTGTCGTAAGTGACGCGACTGATTCGAATTGATGTTATTTGCATGCCACTGTTGTATACCGTTGAAAATAGTTGATCCATGGGGAAAGCCGTTGTGATGGCGAAGGTAAGTGAACTTCAGTCGATTATTTCCTGAAGTAGTCCACTGCCGTCCAGCTCGTTATCACCACTGACCTGTTGGGACCTTATGCGGTTCTACACTCCAAGCCGCAGGGTCTAGTTGCCGGTTATCCCCGGTGATGTAGTCGGCCCTTGCGGCAATGGGATGTACCTCTTCCGCTGCATTCATGCTCAAATACTAGATGAAAAAAGAAGAGCTTGCTATAGATATTTCCATGACTGGTATTCGGACGGAATCCGGAAACAGTCTGCTCCGGTGATTTCATTCAGATCCTACAAACGCGAAGTTAGTGCACATCGATTCTGAGGCGTCTTCCTGTTCATGATGCTCAATTCTTCGAGTGCCTGAGGGAAACTAGAGTTGGCCCATTATTAGTGTGTATACGGTTTTGAGCTAGGACTCAAATAAAACAATTTTCTGTGAATCTAACTGTGGTACCCGAAACGCTATCTCAGCAGACAACTGACTGACTAAAATGGATAAAGCTCTGTATGAATTTCCTAATTCGCCCTGGGGGACGATGCGTAAAGACAGGTTGCTCTTAGATTTTGAAGTTAGACATTCATACTTGATGTTCGCGGATGATGTATTTATGAAAGAGTAGCCAGTTATTCTTTTGATTCATGTAAGTCAGTGGTGCGACTGACAAATCAATACAACTAAAAATCAAGTAGTGATAATTGTCAAGAAGATTCATAGGTCACGTAGTATCAGTTCAATGTGATTAGACTGTTAAGCAGGAAATTGACGTGTGGGTTATTCTTCTGCTCAGAATTGATAAAAATTACTCGCCGGATTTTGTGGTACGTGAATAGTCATTTGAAAGAGAACATGACAGCTTGTACGAGCTGATCAGGTTTGGAGCGCGAGTTGGTATCAATGAAGCTCGTACAGTAAATGTGTGCGCGGGATCATATCTAACCCATGATTTCGTGTCACTGATTCCTAAAAGAGCATAAATTTAAACTCCGAGCATTGCTATTGATGGTTTTATTTTCTATTTTAACTTCAAAACTGTGACCTCTGTATAGAGTACAGGAAATCGACCTACAAGTCATTTCTTTTGTCTGAAATTTCGAGCAAATCTCATCTTACTATGGAAAGGCCTACTAAATCAGATACCTTTCCTTCAATACATATATCGTACTCAACTAGGTAAATACTTTTATGACTTGCTTTCCATTTTTGCTCGTTTTTTGATAAAGCCGGTGGTGATTAATTTGTGTAACTCAACAACTATAAAGCCGGTGTACATGGGTTTGAACTGTCTACGCTGATCAGATTTTTTGTGAAACAGCTCCACTTCAGTTCGGTTCGAAACAGCCCCATACCTGATGGACATTGTGACGAATCTAAGCCCTAGTAATTTTCGTTCCTGGCACCTGGTACACATAACTGGTGTGGCAATGGGATCTTCCGTTACACGTTTGAGCATGAAATTAAATCTGTTGAGAAAATGTTATCCGTTACTTAGAATCGTCGTATAAAATGAGCCTCGGATCAGTGGAAAAAACGGACAAAGTCTGAGGTGTAACTTGATGGATGAAAGACTCGCTTTTGATCTGTTAGGTTTCCGCTCTTGCCTAATTTCCAATGGTGTCTTCCGCCCCAAGAAAACTGATTACTGATAATTCAAAGTGTGATATATATATATATATATATATATATATATATATATATATATATATATATATATATATATATATATATATAAATGGTAAGTAGTATGGTGACGTGTGGACAAAACTTCCCCGGAAGGGGGCGTGCAATCGGACTTTGATGTTCGGATCCAGAGCAGATAAAGATGCCTGTCACCACACTAAGTACCTCAATCGATGGTAGAGCCCGTGCTAAATTCGCTCCAACAGAGAATTGAAATCGTCATCGATCCTGTGGAAAAATGCATTATTGGATGCCCATTATCGTAAAGGCGAATTAAGCACCAGTTTTATCACTGGTGGCTTAGCGGGTTAAGTTTATCGATAACACAAGTTGGGTACGATTTCAACTGCCGTTATCTGCATTGAATCCAAACATGCAACCTAGATAGTATTCAGATTTTCCACGGATCAAACCGCCTCTATGGCAAACTAGTTTTTAACCGTCACCGCTGCATCTTGGTAGTTGTAAAAGCTGATGTAATCCTCCACGGGTGCGGTTTCACGGCTCTAGTGATGTTTGTAGTAATGGTTTTTGACGCTTTTATTGGTAACTGCTTGTCACAATGTTCTAGTAAGTTCCGCTCTGAGGAAACTGACTCAGATTGATGCAAATGTGAGACCATATAGTCTTTGACGTAGTCGTAGTTTCATTGCAGCCTGTAGTGGAAACTGGCTAGTCATTAAAATATTTTCTCGAACAGCTGGTATTTGTTATTTTCGTCTGGTTCGCTGACACGTAGTCAGTTTAGGAATTTCTGTCGAACAATAAGTATCCTGAATGTCATCCGTGGCATTTTTTGATCCAGTTTTTTTTGGAATCACCTCCATAAAAGTTACTGATTTATCAGTTTAGTAGCCACAACTTACCGAAAGATGCGTTTTGCAGCGTTGTTTTCTGCATCACGTTATCCACCTCATGGGGACACGAAAACAGATACCATTTCCGATTCCAAGTAGTTAATCACGGTGCCGATAAGTACCATAATCTAACTCGCGAGTTAAATTTCGAAACGACTTTGGCTTAACTAACCAAGAGTCTTTATCAAAGAGCAACCACTTCGATGGTGCTGCGGTTTTTTCACTGAATGTTCCATACTATTATGGAAACTGCCGCCTGATTGCATCCGATTTGCGCGAACAACTGTCACAGCATTTGAGATTGTAGTAAACACTTCCATTGATCGTGAGCACTTATAAAAATAACTCAGTGACACTCAACTCCAGATTTGCAGGGCCCGATGAGACAGGTGTCTGTTGTGGCTTAGGTTCGACCATGTCCTTTGCGTACAAACGTGGCAGACCAAAATGTCCCTAATTGCGACGTATCCCTTCTGTGGGGGTTTTGAAAACTCATCTCGAGATAGCAGTGATTACGCGGGTAACTTTCACAATCAACCTACCATGAAACGAATTAAAATGCACCGGTAAACCTATTTATGTTCGAAATAGTGCAGAAGAAAAGCTTGCTGTGAATTTTGGAATGATTGTTGGACAAAGTGTACTGTAGGTTGCGGTAATGTTCGGCAAGTAATTTGTCAGCATCTGTTGCACACAAAAGCATACTTTCCGCAAGCGAGTTTACTTGGTTCAGTGTTGGATGAACCGCCTCAGCTTCTTCCTGTTAGCTATCACATCACAATTATTGTCCTCCTTTGTTCGCACCATTGCTGGTTCTTAACAATGGGTAAGTACACCGTCAAACAAGTAGTAGGAAGAAACTTCATCTTATGACAATCAAGTTTACGGTGGTTTGATTAAAATGAGGCAACTTATGAGACGCATCTGATAAGACTGAACCGATGTAGTATTTACTGTGGTATTTCGCGATTGTTCGCCTTTACGTACTCAAGAGGCTCGTAGTTTCGCTCCGCTTAGCATTATAGATCTAAGATCTGACGCGCAATTGTTTTATAACGTGTCGGGGACCGGTCTCCTTCATTCCGGTGGCTGTGATCTTCCCATCCACGTAAATACAGACCTTTCCAGAATGAGGAGTTTGGTAGGTGCACGCGGCTGATGCCGGTCAATCGATGAGTTCGTGTTTTGAAACATGACTGAGCAGACAACATGGTAATCCGCACGCACACTTCATGCAAACAGTGTACTATAAGCAATTTCAGTACATTTTCGGGTACGTGATGAATGTTGTTCATTCCTATGCTGAACGATATCAGCACAACCCAGCACAGAGTCTCTTGTGGAAAGGTCTTTTGGACACCATAAACTGTCCCTTGTTCGGATGGGCAATGTGTCCTCAACGCTTTTGGGGAATCCAAAATGTCCTTATATGCAGAGCGTCATTTATCGAGGGGTTCTACTCTATTGACTGTCGTGGAATCCGTAGTAGAATAACCGAGGTGAGGAAGTTACTGAGGCGGTTTCTAAGCAGTTATATTACCGGTCTTTATGTTCAATAGGTCAGCTTTTTTGCCCATGGTAGAACTGTCTGCTTGATTTGACCGATGGTTTAATCCCATACAGACTGCGTTTCCATGCGGTGCTTGATGGATGTTGGTCGCGTCGAGTTCTGAGTGATTGATTCGCTTAATGACTTCAGTGGTAGTCATCAATTATCTCGGATGTAATTCTGACTCACCATAGGTGTATCCGCTGTGTCAAATCCTGTCTGGACATTTGGTCACCAGACATTTGGATAATTGAATTATGCTATGTTCAATAAAGTCTGTCAAATGTTACACCCTCAGAAAGTGGATTAGGCGTAGCCCGTCCTTTCGGCCATTCTCGGAGTTTATGGTTAACGCCTGATAATCCATTTATAAAGCCATACATTGGTCAGAAATCGGTGAGCAAAAGAGCTTTCGCTATGCTGTCATGTAGATGCATCTGTCGAATTATTTTGATCGTTGTGACTTCAAAACAGCACATCGAAATCCCGAAAGCCGTAGGCTTGAAACAGAGGTCAGCTGAAATGATAGTGCGGTCTACGACGACAATGCCCGGTGAATCTGTAATTCAGGTCTTTGTCCTTTCTGAGGTACTAGACGTTTGATTCATTTGACTACTTCGGTATGTGAACAGAAAAACTCACCTTAACGGTTACATGCGGCAGACAAAACAGGATTTGCCATTGGCTTTGTCTGAACCGCTGACTGCCTCCAATGTACATTCCAGCGGCCCAACTTTGCAAGCCTGAGTCTGGAGAAAACACCTATCGGATGGGTGAGGAGTGTATACCTCATAGCCACAAAGGCCCATTGGACTGCTGGGGATTCGTGTTCCTCTAACCCAGAAATAATCAGCACTATTTTGGAGTGAATATCCCCATGTTATTTGTATTAAATGCGAAGATACTCGCCTCGGTTGTGTCTTATTCCATAAATATGTAGCAGGACTTTTATTCCCTCTGGTCGTTGAACCTAGCCGGGCTCAAATGTAGTCCTCCGTTCGATTTTCTTGAATTATTTATTCCACCTTATGTTTAAGTAGATCTGTGCTTCGAGCGACGAAGAGCACTTGCTGTATAAGGTGAGGTAATTTTGATTTGAGTAATCGACCCTGAGTCGACTAGTCGGACGGATCACTTGTTTTGACCGGTCACGTATGAGAACAGCATTCGCTAATCGGGTGCTACTTTTGAAAAGATTAGTTTGAGCGATACTGGGAACAATATACATACTGACACTGCAAGTGCCACATTTCGAGGTTGAAAACTAGTGGAAAAAGGTTTGGGACTGGGTTTTGCTACTTTCTAAGGGTGTGGCATTTGACCGTTATTCAATCATCCAAATATCTAGCGACCAGATGTGCCGCGACAAAAATTCGGGAGGCATGTGAAAGGGGACCGTGCTGTGACGGTGTCTGAGGTATCTTATGTCGACATACCAAGTTGAACCTGTCACTCGTAACCCATTAGTAATTTACATAATCACTAGTGTCAGTGTACTCAAGGCCGATAAGCGTTTGAATGCTTGTGATCGATCACTGATGTGAGTTGTGGATACTTTCCTGTGGGTTCTGAGTAAGTGGTTCGTTTGAGCGCTTAAGTGAACGCAGTGTGAAATTGACCAGCTTGACTGCATTGCATTGTGTTATGAGTATATCCTTGGTTTGGGCAACTGAAGCGGGCTGTAATTTCTCGTATAAAGCCGGACGATGTGATAGTGTCGAAAGTGCGTGTGATTCGCGCGACCGACCTTATATGCGACGGGGTTTTGTTTCTCAGGCAGTCCTTTTGTTGTCAGCACAAAAGGTTTCTGGACTGCTGGTGGAATCAGGAGTTCGTACGACAACGAGGACGAGACCCTAATCGGTGCAAGGCACGTGTAAAAGGCTGCGCGAAAATACAAACCCTACCAGGATTGGAATTATCCTGCGAGAAAGCCTGCTATTGACCTGTGGTTATTCACGTATCTAAAACTACACGTACTTGATCGACTTCAAATCAGACTAGCAAATAAGAATCCCATTCAGTACTCTGTGAAAGGTACGCGATTTACCAGTTTTCAAACGTCTAGCTCCCGCTATCCTTCGACCATGATGAATTCACTGAAATGTGCCGCATTGTGCATGCTGCCCAAGTGTCTAAAATTCTGAAAGGTAGTGTGAATTGGAGTTTGATGGAGTGCTATTAATATTTTCTCGCTGTCATGTCAGAATCCCACCATTGGTCTCTGTTTTCTGTGTTTTGTGCCCTTGATAGGCGAAGCACTAAGGGCTTGTACCGTCTGATTGTTTGGAACGCCACAATCATAAGCAATGGTTGCTGATTTATGGTCTTCGGTGCATCAGTCACCGGAATATTTTTGGAAACCGATGCTGGAAGCTCCCCACCGTCCGGCGAAAATGCGATTCGTGTCCATCAAAGCAATCGAGGACTTAACATTCATAAAGACAACAGAATTTGGTTTGGTCAGCATAATCATTACCTTGATGCAACATCTATGTGACTTTTCCTGGAGCCTTCAAATTTACGGAAATAAGATCTGTCAAGTTTTGCGGCGGGTGTAGTTTTGGAGCCGTGAATCCCACTTGTTCGAAATATGTACCACTCAGTGAAGTGGAAACGCTCACTTAGATCCATTCTCTCCCAGAATCGGGAAGCTCAGGGTTGCCGTATGTTTGTGGGTATGGGGTGCACGAACAGTCACTGCATGCACAATGTCTTAGGTTCTATGTTGATAAGTTTGTTGGTTTGATAGATTTCGGAAAACGATTGCAATGACTCCTGCCGGCTAATCACAGTGGACTACTGGTCGGTGAGAACGCTGAGTGGTCGCGCTGGCAGCCAATTTTGCAAACCCGATGCATGGAGCCAGCGCATTGTCTATTAGAATTTCGTCGGATCCACGGGAAAGACGATGGCGATCGTATCCTTAATTGCTTGGGTTCCGTTTCAGTTCTTAGGATGGTAATCAAAGCCGAGTGATTAACAGTGCACAGTGGGTTAATTCAAACTACTTAATAAATTTGAAAGGGTGCATAAAAAAACTGGTGATCGTTGGCATGGTCAGAGTTCAACCATGTGCTAAGTTTGCAATGCGCTTTTTGTGTTTGGTTTCTGTGTAGTGTTGTGAGCGTCCGTCGCCCCGTGTCTGGTTCGTTCGAACCTAATCAATTCCGGTCGCATTCGTAGTAGGCGATCCGATGTACTCCGATTCAATACCGAGACTAACTTATAAGACCTTATGATGTTCCCATCCTCAGGTTTAGGTTACCCAGCTGAAGTGCATTCAGTCTAACAGGCAACGAGGTGCATCGTGACCAATGCATTGGTGTGCATGTGATAGAAACAGTGCGGCACTTGCCTTTCGTAGTTGAGAGTCTACCACGCAGCTAGTAATGATGTACTCAGTACCATTTCAGTAAATAACAGTATCTACTCGTGTACGCGAATAGGATAACTACTATGGTGGGGACTTCGTCGTCGATGAAGTCGTTGTATGTCTCAATAGATCTCATGGAGCGTGGCTAATTTAAACAGCCTCGGAACACGCGGAATGGATGCCGGGGTGATATAGACTGATAGGTTCATTTCTGATTAGTTCAACTCCTCAGGAGGTCGACCCATCACGTCTGTTTTGAGCAGACACGGCCGGTGGGTGTTCATGCAGTATACTATGTAGGTGGGAGGACGAACTTCTATCAGCTGCTGTCTTTGTGCTTCATCTGTACATCTTGACTCGATCATGGGGGATGACGGACCGGAGCAGCATAAGTTGTTTGATCTGAAACCAGCAAAGCGGTACAGAAATCTCATCAAGAATTCAGGCTCATTTTTGTTAACGGATAATGTCATTCTGTTGTGATGGTTTTATTCGCTATCATGCAACACCCTTAAATCAAATCGTGCCCGAAATGTTAGAAAGATGAAAGCCGGTTGTTCACTAAGTAAGAAGTCCCACTCAGTCGTGTCTCTGGGAAATGGTGCACAACATTGCTACTTGATTAGTGCGAATACCTCCCTTTGCGGTACACCCATTTGTTTCGTTTGACGATTGTCAGTGGCCTCTTATACTACATATCCTGTTAGCTCGCCCAAGTTGGCCGCTCGAGGGATTGCGAAAAGCACATCTTGGACCCATTTGCTATCTTGGCAGATTGCACACACAACGGTGCTTTAACCACATTTATTCTGGTAAACTCGAACTTCTGTCGTAAGAAGCGGTATAGACTGGCATGCGCCTTTCTTCGTCTTCTCAACGATGGACTCAGATTGACCATATTGTGGCGTGGATCAACTGAAGATCGTCGTTCATTTTGGTCTACACCTGTGGACTCATTACACCTTGGTACGTGCTCTCTTCTGTTTACGTCTCGTCCGTGCACGCTGCAACGGCGATGCCACCCGTCCCACACAGTTGCTTTTAGACGATAACGGACGATCTGCTTTCAAGGCGACGCTGCTTACATAGTTGTCGATGCAGCCGAATGTCACAGACCCGTACAAACGCTGACAAAAGATCAAGGAAGCCTTGTATACCGCTTCGAATGCCATCCAGGACTCTGGTTCTAGTCGTCTCACAAACGACAGACGTATTCGACATCGATTGCTTTGTTGGATGCTCGCAGATCCGCCCCTCCAGATGCCACATTCAATGAAGTGCGTAAATCCCTGAGACCCCAATTGACTAGGATCCTGAGAAATGACCGTGAACAGTGTTGGATTGCAAAATGAAGGGGATGGAAAAGGCTGCGTCCATTGGCAATATTTGCAACCTTTACGGTTTGATTATAGGTACCGGTCTACGGAAGCCTGGTGTAAGTGAGTTAATCAAGGAATCCCACGGCTCACTAATTCACTCTCAGGGACGTCGTCTGGAGCGCTGGGTGGAGTACTTTTTAGGAACAATTCAGTTGGCCCACTTCGCGGTGGACCTTTCAAATATACCTGCCAAAGAAGCGATGCAGCTAGATATCAGTCCTCCATCAGAGGTGGAGGTTATGTGGTAGGTAGGTTACTTGAAAAGGTACAAAGCTACTGGACCGGATGGATTGTCTCCATCTTTTTTCAGGAATGGAGGCGAAGCTTTGATTTTGGAGTTAACAAAACTCCGTATTATTTGGGACAGTAAGCAGATTCCCACGAAATGGTGCAAATCGGTCCTCTTGTGAAAACCTCAGAGAAACTAGCTTGGTAAGTATGGCGTCTAAACTGCTCACCGGTCGTATTCTCCAATTATCCAGTGCCCGCGAAATGTGTATGCGTGAGAATGAAGCTGGTTTCATACCCAGTCGGGGTTGCATCGACCACATCTTCACTCCTCGGCAAATCTTAGAGCACAGACACATCTTTCGTAGTTTCACAATCTATCTTTTGTTGATCTGAAATCGGCGTTCGACTCTGTCGACCTCGTAGTTCTCTGGCGCTTCCTCTCATTGAACAGTGTGTCAGAGAAATTTGTTCCTCTTTTCGGTACTAGTATCCAAGCAGCCGAAGCCGGAATTTGTGTTTACGGTGATCTCATGGGTTCATCACGGAAAACGATGTTTGTGAGGGTTGCCTTCTTCCGCCCCCCCCCCCCCTCTTCAATTGTGTGGTTGAATTGACTCTCACATCTCTGTCCTCGTTAGATAATAGTGGGATCGGCCTTTTTTTACAGACAACTGTCTGACTTGGAATGTGCAAACAGTATTGTTCTCCTGAGTTAAGGTCCAGGTAATTTGCAAGCTCTCTAAGATGGTGTTGACAACAGTGTAGGAATGTTTGGGTTGCGTTTTGCACCTTCAAAGGGTGAAATGCTGTTGCACGATTGAGTTGGCCCCAACACCATACTTTGTTTTGGCCGGAGCAGCTCTAGCTTTTGTTACCTCTGCAGGCACATTCTGCCAGGTCGGCAGATATCAGATGAAGTGTCATCGCGTGTACGTGAGACGCACTCATCTTTTGTCGGCCTCATCTGTGGCACTGAGATGCCGTTAATTTCCTGTTCGGAGTTGAATATCCATTGCGATGGTTGGACGTAGTTTTCTACTCAGCTCAACCGTTCGTGGAATCGGCGTGACATACATTTGTGCGTCAGTAGTCGAGTGTGTAATACGGTGGTTTGATCGGGCTCGGATATATGGCCGGTAAGGGTGAAAGATTGGCGGAGACTGTCAGTGTTCGAGCATCGTTGTCTCCGTAGCATTAGCCGAATATGGTGAGAACACCGTATCATCAATGCTAAGGTTGGACGTGAGATGTTTGGTACCAGAGGTCAGTCTGTGGATGAAATATTGAATCTAGACAGGTTTCGGAGGCTGAGACATGTTACGCATGCCCACAAATGAACTTCTTCGGCGTATGCTGTTCTCGGCAGCAGGTGGTCGTTGGAAAGTAAGTCGAGATGGTTAGTTCATGACATGACAGAAAGGTATGAAAACCATGGTCAGTGGACTTGGCTACGTAGGACATGTTGGACTTCCAGGTTGGGGTCCACGTGATCCGCTAACCAGATGATTGCAGACATTAGATGATGTAGCTAGGTGTCGCAACCAGTATCGTGATTGCATTAGAACTCGTTCTTTGTATCCGTAGTTTCCGCTTTGATCCTTGGATCCTTTTCACTTTTTGCTATCCCTTCTGCTCTTCTACTTCGCGATGTTGTTGCTTCGAGCGGTGGATGTCACATCACTGTGACGACGCTTCCAGCCAGTAATAGCTCATGGAATGAAATATGCTGAGAGTTGATTGGGTATGTTACGTAGAGCGCGCCATAGTGAGCAACATCAATGGACAGTGGAATTTTTGAGAAGGCTGGCGTGTTTCCTTGTTGCCAGCCGACTAGTACAAAAATTCGCAGACCACGGTGGAGAATGACTATCTGCCCTATAACATTTGACGATTGGGTGGTCCAGGCCAAGGGCATTTAAAAGAACGCTTCAGTTGTGTTGCATACTACATTTCAGCAGAGAAGAAGTATGTCAAACTTGGCACAAGTGACGAAAATTACCACTGCTCGACCCTTTGTCATGCGGGTACCGATTTGTTTTAAGCGTTCCTGTGAGCACTAAATCAACTTTCAAATACACAGAATTCTCGTCGGTGTTTTGCAGGTGATCGAGGATGTATTCGACATCGGAACCACAGCAGTCGTGTAGTCGTACGTTGTTTTATTGATGGTGAAAAACGTTCACTGCGAGACGTACGGCGCAAAGCTTCTACTGTAGAGACGTCCAAGGTCAACGCCATTTCGTTTACCTAGTTTTGTCACCAGGGCAAGTCAGAGTTTTCTTATTCGTTCGTTTTCGGTGACAGGATTTAGTCAAGAGTATTTCAACGACAAATTCTGAGGACATCTGACTTACTGTCTGGTGTTGAAGTGAGTGAGTGTCAGCGGTCGAATCGATATATTATCTAGCTGAATAACTTCAATCAACTAACCAGTTCTCGCGCCTGACGCGAGTCGTTGCATGTCACCTTGTGAACTGAGATGATAGGTGTGCGGTTCTCTTTTGGTGGGAAATGTGCACATATTCAGAACGTACACGAAGACAGAAGCTCTGGAGAAGTGCAACAGCCTAAGAGGTGTCCGTGGGATGCCATCCGATGTTAGTGGCAAAGTACTGGTCAAAGTATTCCGGTCGGTGTCTGAAACATTGTTACGGTTAGTGATTCTCTGGCATTTTTTGTCAGTCTCATCAAGTTTCTCGCTATCGATGGATTGTGAGGCAAACTGCTTTCGCACGTTCCAGTTGCTAGACCGTCGTCCCGTCTCGATGATTTGTTGAACCCACAGGTTTTCAGGGTCTTGCCGTGCTGTTTTTGCGAGTTTAAACGCAGCAACCTTGATGTCAGGTTGAATGTCCACTGATGTCGGTGAGATTGCGATATCGAGTCAGGTTTAGTTGCTAACGTGGGTGGAGCGTGTCGAGTCTCCTTTAGCCGTGGACATTTTGTTTATTAAAATATTGAGCAGTTGGCTGAAGTTATCGTTAGTTCCTTTATTCGGGGTGGTCGCATTCATATCCTGGCAAGACAAGTTAGAACAGCATCTTCCCTGGAGCAGGTTGTGGAAGTCAAGATAACTTCCAACAGTATGCAACCTCGTTTTGGATCAATTTAGCTACAGTAACTGATTACGTTCGTTCTCTGCTGGTTACGTAGGTTCTCGAAGCGGCCATGGGAATCGGATGAGTTGTGAGTTTTGGAGCTTTGGCATAAGATTTCTGCAGAGAGACAGGGGCGGCCCCTTAACTAGATGGTCGGGCTGCAGGTGACAGCGATTTTCTCGACGTGAATCTTTTCAATTGCTACTGGGGGGGGGGCTTCTGCCTCACCGGAAGATTGATCTTGGAGTGGACACGAAGCGGAATCGACCCACTGTCCTTAGCATCTCCATTTTTGCTCTGCGATGCGCCCGGGAGTTCTCGACTAGAGAAACCCGCGGAGATATCACTGGCGTGGTCGATCTGATGCCTCATTCTGCTACCGCTCGAGCATCGAGGTCGCGAATGCTTTTTTAGTCCGGACAGTTTTCTTGATCTAAAAACGATCGTCGACTCGATCAATCGCAAGGTACTCGGGCGGGGTCTCTTGTTGCATCGTGTACCGACGAAAATTATTTCTAACAAGAAGCCCTGTACATGAACTACCGGAGCCGAATTTGATCTTTCATTCAAGTTCACGGCGCGGAGGATTTCTTCAGGGTTGGTTCTGTTCTCTTCAATTTAATGCTTGATACGGTCCAATGGACCACTCTTTTCACAGGTGAGGATAGTGGCATTGAACGTTGACTCAGTGCGAGAATGCCAGACCTTGAATTCGTGGACGATATTGTTCTAAGTAAAGATCCAGATAAGTTGCAAGCTTTTCGGAACAGCTTCGGAGACTGCGTGGCTATGCTCGGTATGCGTTCTGCACCTTCAAAGTGCAGAACGCCGTTGCCTGACTGGGTTGGTCCAACACCATTCAGTTTCTAGGACGACCATCGACTAAGTAAATATGTTCTGCTATCTGGGCTGCTGCATTCCATCCCGAAGTTAGATATCAGGTGAGATGTCTGCATATACAGAAAGCTTGTTTAGCATCTTCCAGTGTGAGTCATCTGTGTGGTTTACATGATATTCGCTTATCTGTCAGGGGTTGAGTGTACGCTACAGAAGTCAGGTAAGTGTTTTTTGATTCAGGTGATTATATATATATATATATATATATATATATATATATATATATATATATATATATATGCTGTGAAGTATCTGCTCAGTTTGCGAGACGTTCGATTCGGAATGTGGATAGGCGAACCGTTGATTCCACAGATCGTGTCGTTCACAACGCATGTCATCCTATCGTTTTTTTCGAATAAGATGGAGCAGCTTGCTCGAATTCGTCATAGGGGCAGGATATTCCATTTGTGACTGCTTTTCGAGATTACCAGAGTTGCGTTGAGTTCACGTCTCGTTGTAAGACGTGTTGCGTTATGCTAACTTCCAGCCGGGATGGATTCGTGTGCATCAAAAAGGCGCAAGGACTCAGCAGAAATCCACGGTGTCACGGCTCGGCGAGCTGGGCCAAAACTACAATGCCAGCAAAATACAGAGCATTTTTAATGAGCTACCAGTGCTAATGTTGACTGGTAACGTGATCCCAGATCTAGCTGAAGCGCTTCGAAAGTTGAAAGGCAAGACAGATCGGACGTCGCAGTGTAACCGTTGCCACATCGTACTTTTAACACACTCACCGAAGCCCATGATCAGCCTAATGCACACTGGTGCCTGATCTGAGTCATGGTGAATGCAACAGCACAACAGGCGGTTTATTATGCAGCTTCGCCATGTGTAGCCGGCTGTGACGTGGTTTATCTAGGTCCGTAGCTAACTCGAAAGGAGCTGAGGCCACATGACGTACCGGCAGTTAGAATGCCTGAAGTTCGTACTGGCGAGAAACAGGTGGTGATCTGAAACAAGCATCAACCGTTCCCCGTTTTCTGAGCGACAAGAATGCAAACCAGAGAAGCCGCCTCAACCCGCCGTTCTGAAAATAGCCGACCTCCTCTATCGTGCATTTCTCCAGTTGAAATCGCGATATCAACCCGCCTTGCTTTGCATGAGATGTCGTGTAACATTTAGTGAAGGATATCTTCGCATCTGGACTGCAGTCTGTAGCGGCATGAACCAGGACTACATAATCTCCGTCTGTCGGGATGACGTCCACTTTTTATGCACGAACCTTAATCTCTCACTGCGCACAACCGACTGTCACGTGGAATTGAGTCAAGTAGCATATCCTCGGCCCTATCACAGAGCTCCGCTTACGCCAGCAAGACCAGCAGCCGCAACTCCAAGGTCCTTAGGCCACCGTAGGTGGAACGTTACTATGGGAGTAGATGGAAACGGTACACGTTGAGAAATGAGTCAGTTGGACTACTTATACATTGGATTTCTCGTATATACCTTCCAGGGGAACGATACAGATAGATATCATTCCTCTATCGGAAATGAAGGTTATGCGGGGGAGGAGCTACTTGAGAAGGTACAAAACCGCTGGACCGGATGGGTTGTCCCCATCTTCTTTCAAGAATCAAGTCGAGGCTTTGGTTTTGGAGATAACAAAACTCCTCGAAGTAATATGGAGCAGTAGACGGATTCACAAGAAACGATATAAATCGGTGGTTGTGGTGACTTAAAAGAAAAGCGACAGGTCTTCTGAAACCACAGAGAAAGCAAATTGGTGATTATCGCATCTAAACAGCTCGCCGGGAGTATTCACGTATAACTCAACGCCCCTAAGAGGTTCGCGCGTGAGAATCAAGCGGATCTCGGACCTGGTCAAGATAATATCGACAACATCTTTATCCTAGGACAAATTTTAGGGTCTGGTCATGCTTTTGTAGGCCCGTCATCTCCCTCTTGTCCTGAATCAGTCAACCGTACTGTTCTCTGACACTGTCTTTACTTGACAGGTGAGCTTGTTTAGTTCATTTCCTGAATCCCTGTCCGGATTCGGCCGAAGCCTATTTCTTGCTTACGGCGATCGTCGCCCGTGTTTTGCATGAGCAGCGGTGGCCTCACGTAATGTTCTCTTAAACCTTGTAATTGGGGTTGTTTTAAAAGGATCATATCTTGTGAGAGTAGCGGCAACAAGGTGTGATCGAACAGACTGATTTAAAGTACGTGGGAGATACTTTTCTAAGTGAAAATCCGGCTGAATAACATGCTATCATAGAGACACTAATGAACAATGTGGAGATTTTCCGGATGCGTTTTGCATGTTCAAAGTGCTGTTGTATTGGCTTGGCTCTACACGAACCTTGTCCTGACAAGAAGCCTTCAGCTGAGGCGAGAAAGTAATGTGACCTGAGTGTTCGGATGAAGTTATGGCGTATATATAGTAGGTATGGTTTGCTTTCGCCATCTGTTGCGCCGGGGTATCATCCGGTTGTCTATCGAGGGTCGACTGTACACGGATACACTCCTATAGGGTTCAGAAACATGGCCGTTGCTGGAAGAGGTGATCGAAGGACGTCGGTACTTGAACATAGATGTTTTCTAAATGGTACTGGAGTATGACGGGGGCTCTGCATCAGCGTTGCTGTGGTAGTATGTGGGGTGTTAGAATTCAGGGATCATTTGCCGGGACAAGTAATGTATCTAAAAGAGTTAGGGCGATTGGGGTTTGCTACGCATGCCCACCGATAGATCTGTTCGACGTGTGCTCTTTCCCGAAGTTGGTATTGGTTGAAAAATGGATTGCGGTATTCAATCCACGACTCGACAGGAAGGTATAAGAACTTTGACCAGTGGACTTAGCGAACTAGGACGTGAGAGGCTTCTGGCTTCAGGTCCGGAAGACCCGCCGACCAGATGGTTGTCGACGTTACACAGCATAACTGGGCATTCAGTTCAGTGCTGCAGTTGCATCCTGGCTCTCTTTCGTCCTCGCGATTTCCGCCTATTACTCTGTTTCTACCTCTCATTTTATCCTTTTTTGTTCGTTGTGCTCCTAACAGGGCTGCGACCGTAATCAGAAAATGGAAATGCGGTGTTGAAGGTTACGTGAACCGGATTTAGCATGTTGGATGGAGAAGTAAATTGTAATCAATTTTGTGTTGTTTGGTGAACTTCCAAAATGTGTTTTGACACAATGAGCTCCCGAATGGTCATCGCGTTGTTTGTTCGGCTTTCCATATCAATCGCCCCTCCAACTCTCGAATATGTCCGTCAGTCCATCATAGTACTTCCAGTACCTAAGTTGGTTTATAGTACCTCGGAAAAACTTGCTTTCGATTTTCTAGTCGTGTAGCGTGTGCAAAACGACCCTTAATTATTTCCCAGGGTTTTTTGATGTTCATCAGTTCATGTTGGCGAATGCTAATGTGGTTCCCTGTTCATTCGCTTCACCCTGACCACTGCGCGGAGCTTGTCGGTGCGCATGATAGGGGAGAAATCCACGGAGATGGTGTTTGGTCCGTGTATTTCTCCGTCCGATTGGAGTGCGCTGGATATGGTTGGTCTGTGGAAATAGCTGTAATGAACATAGTCTTCCTTGTGTTTCCGTCAGACTTGCACGTTGAATTATAGTAGTAGCAATTTGTAGTCCAATTTATCGCCGTTCGTTTTCTTCGGAACTCTAGTTATGTTTCTGTTCCGCCCGTCGGCGACAAGTAGATGCTTTTTAAGACTGTACTGATTAATGCGATTTTTGTTCTGAGGTTTCTGGCATGTTTTTGTTAACGGTTCTCTACTCTGAATCTCAGAGCCAGGTCGCTGGTTTCTCTTAATCCAATATATATATATATTCGCGCCTTCGGTGTGCGCCCCTTCCACTGCACTCACGAGCAAGCGTGTACCAAAATGATCTCATCGCCTGTTTGTTGTGTTTTTGAAGAGTATTCCTGCCATCCTGTTTCAGTGTTCAGCGATTTGCGTGGAAACAGTGTACTGACGCTTACGGTGCGCTAGTGTGGCTGGCCAAAACTTGATCAGTCGTGTTTAATGCCGATATTAGAAACAAGCTGAATTGACTTAACACTGTTGGAAAAGTCCTTGATCACATTGGAAAAGCGTAATTAGTTCGCGAACAATTGTTTTTTTCTTCTTCTTATTTCCCCCTTACGACTCGATAATTACAACTGTACATTTATTTGGGTGGGTTGAAGGCATTTTTCTCAACAGTTAGGTGGTAGCAGGTCGACCACTGATAATGGGGTTTCAAGGTTCAGATCTCACTTTCTAATTGTTGACTGAGTGAATAATCGCATCGAATTTTCACTCATCGGAATTTCCGGTTGTGATTGAGTCCTATTACGAACGTTTTCGATGGTGTATCGCTTCTCATTTTCTGAGGGAATAGCTGTCTAACTGGGTTTCTCAACAATATCCTCACTGCGCCTTTCTGGTTGATGCTAACACTATCCACGGAATAGTCAATGTTCTCTTGTTCTCAGTATCCCATCAGTCAGTCGATTGCAGTCACACGCTTCATTATTGTTTGTCTCTATGATATTGATTTTTTGAAATCTGTGATTCCCTGCTGGTTCTTCGTTGCTGTAAGTTGATCGAGCATTCGGTCAACAGCACGCCAAACTAGGGTATACCAGGACAAGCGATTCAAGTAAAAAGGTTCCTTAGTGCCTGTCTACCTTTTCATTCGGTAGTGCCTTTTCGTAATAGAAGATTAGGACTTGATCGACTTCAGCGTTCAGTGGCCATGCATTGCGTCTAATTGAGATCCCACAAGGGTCACGTTTTCGGGAAGCGTCCTACAGATGCTTCGAGTTTTATGCTGAATTTCGATCGGGTGTTGCATGAATAATATCGTAAAAGAACATTCTCCTGGTACCTGAAGCTGTAATCGAAAAAGGTCAGCAGGGCTTTCCTTTTATGTTTTAGTGATGGGTTTTTTCCAGCTCCTTTCATCTAAGGTTTCAAAGTAAAGCGGTTTTTTTCGTAGCCCTCTTTTACTAAGAATCCTTGCAACCCTTAGTTAAGACGAAATCTACGGTCGATATTGAATACTATTGTGAGATTATTCTGAAAGAAAAATCCCAAATCTGAATCAGGATAACCAATTTCACTAACGGTTTCATTCGCTCTTGTGGCGTTGGGCTTGACAGCCTCCACTGAAATACAAAGATGTAATACCGAAAAATCATTTGTGATCAGAGCTGATGATATTCCTGTCGTTTTCAGGCTATGATAGAACCCGATCGATTACTTGAAGAATATCAGTCACACTTGGATGATAATGGTGGCATTTTGTTGGATTCGATCCCACATCTGTTGGAATTGATGACATCCGTTAATGGGAAACTTGTACCCAAATGCATTTCGCTATGCATTATCTCCGCCTCCAGTGTTGACACTCAGTACCAGTTGTGTAAATGTGGAGTCTGGGACATTTTGCTCAAGTGGTTGCAAGAAGCTTTAAAAGAAGACAATTATGCGTTTCTCATTGAGTTGCTGAATCTGTACCTCAAGTTACCTGTTCGCTTGGAGCAGTTAACTCAAAACGTTTGCCCGAAGCTGATCAATTCTTTAACAAAGCGCTGCGATCACGAAGGTAACGCGTTGTTGATACACATATATCTGCAGTTGTGAAATCTATTGCAACAGAGATCGTGAAGAAGTGGAAATCCGTTATCAGCGCGGACTCGCGCCGTGCTGTGGATCGTAAGTGACATTGCACAAATAACTGTCTCCGTAGATTCCGAATTGAAACGTAAAAAGCCCGAAAATGAAACAAAGCCCGAATCTTCTCAGTCGGATTCTTTGAAGGATGAAAAGAAACGCAGACGTACTGTAAAAGTCCCTCCGACAACTATGCGCACGGCGGGAGTTGAGGAGGCCACTGAAACGCAGCCAAAATCGCGTTCTGAAGTATTATCTAAGAGGAGGTAAGAAGAATAGCAATTTCGATTTTCCTCAGCAAACTCGAATCTGAATCTAGACCACAAGAATTACCAATTGAGTCATTCCATCAAAAAATTACAGTAACACCCACAGAGCCCAGAAAAAGTACTATTCTTTTGGATTTTACTGACCATATTAGTTGCAGAAATACATGAAAGTTCGAGTTTCATTAATGCACTGACTACTGTTACGAGTCCCGTTGTTCGTAAAAAGAGAAAAATGCCTCCAATAAAATTGGACCCGTTGATTGTCAATGATGCCGCAACAGTAAGGTCATTTCACATACATTCAACCGTTTTTTAGACGAATAATGAATCATTGTTGACCGATCAATCTGAGCAAGACAGCTCAATTGAAGCGTCTCCCTCACCGGTTCCTCAGGGATCCAAAAAATCATCGCTTACTTCGATCTCATTAACATTTTCTGCCGACATGAAAACCAAGAAACGGGTTTCTTGGGCTGAAGAAGATAAATTACAAACATTCTACTACTTCGAATTGGATGAATCAGAAAGAGGTCAGTTTCGTAAAATTCGAACGTTATACAATAGCTTCCACGCATTATTCTCGAATCGAATTTATGCAGTTTCTTTACTTGATTTAGTTAACGTCAATCGTATTCCTGTGGAAGAGATCCGACGAAAGGAGCTGTCAATGGAGCGCCAGTTATTCAAACGAAGTGCCGACGACTTCACTATAAGCACAGAAAAGGTGAGCTGAACAACGTTGAGGTGCCAATATTGATAGCGCTTCATTTATGGAGCACTGCAATAATCGCATCTCTGAGTGACGAGTCTGTTCCGTTGACCAATCTTTCTTAGTATGACAGCGCTTGACGTGATTAGTCGAAATAAGTGGTCGGCTGACGTTATTGGTTTGATGGTAGCAAAGCAGAATGATGAAGACTGGTTTACTAGTACTCCCGTTGTGATGACATTACTTTTATCTACTTCGGTCAGTTTTGTTTTCTATGTTCCCTCGTAACCCGGTCCGAAGTTGTGAACAAGAGTTGTCATCCAGTTAAGATAGGGCTGGTGCGATAGCGTCGAGCTTTCACTTCGTAGAGTTCTTTTTATGGGAACTTATGTACTGGTAGAGGTAAAGCTAAGTAGGTAGGCATGCTCGTTCATATTCCTGGCTATTGGATGACTGTTTGCTGCTTTGGCTCGGTCAAGCTGGCAGTATGGCGCCCACAAACAAATCATGGACTCGGTATATCTACCCCTTCTCTCGATCGCAACGTGTTTTGTATGTACAAAGTCTGGAAGCAGACAAGTGTGATATATATATATATATATATATATATATATATATATATATATATATATATATATATATATAATGCTGTACGGGGAAAAACCGGCTAGTTACGGTCGACCTGTTCATGCCCGATCATTAGGTTCGTCGTAATGGAAGTAAATGGTAACCGTTTCGATGTAACTCAGTTTGTTCGCTCCCGCTAACCGATTTTTTTCGAAACACTTAAACGAAGTAGTTTCCAGTTTCCATATTCTGTGCTTGAAAAAACAATCATTGAAACTTGGAGTCACCGATCTGTTCTGTGGCTAATCCTGATGCTGATTGTAAAGGCTTATAGAAACACTCAAGTTTCAATTGGTTGATAATCTGTGAATCTGTTCTCATCACGGAGCAAATTAGTGAGGTGTCCGTCTCTGCCGTTTTTTCTCCGCCCCAGTTGCACATGTTTGATTGAGAAATTGCTCCGATATGGAGCTAACATCTAATTTTCCGGCTAATTATTCGGTTAACGGTGTATCTAGGTAGTTCCAAGATTTCCTGCTTTTCAGACATTGGAAATCCTCTTTGTATACACTGGACTTGAATATCTCCAGCGCCGATGTAGAACCCCTCAATGATGTACTCATGCTGAAATAAAAGCTTACAAAAAGATCGCTATTTTTTGTCTGAAATCGGGTTCGGGTTTTAGGGAAAAAGCATGCTGTTCTCGTTCAGTTTTCGTTCACTGCAAAATCCAGATGACACTCAGTCCATTTATTTGTCATCCGTTACTACGTTCGTGGAAAAGTTTCCCCTTAAGTGTTTCGATAATAAATGGCCATCGTAGAAAATTTTCAAATAATGCAAAGTGGCCCAATATCGTTTATTTCTTGCCGGCCGATTTGAATGTTATCATTATTTCATGTCAGGGTTAATGAAACCCGGATATCGTCATGTGCTGCTCTCCAGCCATTCCAGAATAATCAGACTGAAACAAACGTTTTCTTGACAGGAGCGGTGCCTGATTTCAGTAATCGGTTTCGTTTTCTTTTGAACACTTAAGTAAACTAAAGGGAATTCCCTATTGAAAGAGGCTCATTTGCGTTACGTGAGCTATCTTATTCAACTGCTTCATTGACAGGTTCATTCATACCAGACCGCAACAATTATAGTTGTTCATGCACACAAATTTAACGCGTAATCCATAATCGAAATTTAAATCACTTTCTGAATTATCATCAATGCTTTCAGAAAATTCCGTGTTAAGATGATCTTATATCATTAGTTTAGTAAACTGTAACGGCCATCAGATGTGCAGAGGTATAATTCGCTCTATAACCCGAATGAATGGCAGTAGTATTGGTCCGACTTGTCCCATCTATCTGATGGCCATACAACTGCTACCGCTTAATGGATCAAAGGTATTTCAGCCACACGATTCGTTGTCGTGTTCTGCCTAACAGAAGTTATCTCGTGATGATCCACGTTATCATGTGAAGACTGATTCACTCAATTTCCGATCATGTGTGCGTTGCACTGGTTGTCTGATATGCGCTGATAGTCGTTCATTTCAGTAGAAGCATTCCTTACGTTTTTCCGGGCTCATTATACTGTGACACGTAACACTTACAGTTAGTTTTGCGTGGAATGAGTTCACGTGTTGTGGTTTTAGTTGATTGACAAAGAACACAGTGGAATGCATCGTCGTCTCGACTAATTTTGCTGCGCCCAGTCATCAGCCAGATCAGTGGGAATGTAATTCGTTGTGAAGTACGTGAATTGTTTGCGAAGTAGCTCATCAAATAATGTCAATACTGGAATCACCATTGAAAACCATGTTAACACAGGTGTGTGCAGCCAATGACTGGTTGGCTCCATGTAAGGTGATGTTGGCGTGTAGCAAACCAAGAGTGTCCTTCAGTGGTGAGTTGAGTGTTGGTATTGTATGGTGAGTCGCTTCGTAAATAAACACGGATGATTTCCTACTGTAACAATCCTGAACGGTCTAATAAATGCTAGACGTTCTCTTAGTGATCACCTTTGTAACTTTGAGGACTATACAGGCGGCCCGTGAGTCACAATTTGGTGACTCACCAGTTCGAGCGGTAAACCTCCGCCGGGCTGATTCAGCGGTAGCTGATCCGCACAAAGAATATTGTTTCTGAATCTTCGAGCGAAATATCTGTAAACTGCTTTGATGCTGGACCCATCGCCGAATTTCTGTTTCAACTAATCCATACGAATCATGGTTTTGCGCGTTCTGCTGGATGCGACTGTCCCACTCTATCGACACCATGCAAAATGCTGGGACGTATTACAGTAAGTTGTAGCTCACACCTGAGATATACGAGTTATCGTCTCATCAAATATAGGTCTGATTAGTCGGTAACATTGGTACCGCTAAGAGTTCGTCTGAGATCCGACATCTTAATTCCGCTTATTCAATCCTTATCACTAAGGGATTTAAGGCTATAGCCCGGGCTGGTTAGTATCATTCTCTATCAAGTCACGCATTGCAACCCGATGCTTTTGCGGAACAGCGATAATCATCGTTTTTACGCCACCGTCCGAATACGAAGGTATCGTGTTTTTTGGCCTCTAGCGAATACTGATAGTAACATCTAAGTAAGCCTGTCGTACCGCTAAGTCGTATCTCTTTCCCTTTTTCGGGGATACTTGCCACATCGGTTAATATGTGTCGCGAAATACACTGGGGCACTGCCATCAAGCTGTGAACTAGCTTTCCAGTTTGTTGACATCTTGACAGAATTAATAGTGTGTCGGTCGTCGCGCTGGATAATCAGGACCGCGCTGCCCATTGAATCGAGCGGGGTGGATAGTGATAAGTGGGCTGTCGTTCAGAGTTCCCTCTCTTCTATTCAGTTTTTGTCTTCTGTCCCCGACAACCTCTCTGTCCCCCCTATCCAATCATAATGCTTCCACTGACAAAACGCCTGACTCGCAAACGTTCATTCTCAGTTAGTATCATATAAAATCCTCACTCCCGTAACTTACATTTTCTCAAGCCTATTGAGCCTCTAAATCTCGGCTCCTTTACCGTGCGCGCGCTTATACAGGCCACTTAGCAAGCGTGCCTAGCGCCCACAATGTACTCCGCCAATTGACATCTGCTGCGTCTGTCAACCGCGTGAGCAGTATGATTCAACTAACTGCGTCTGGTATCTCGTCGAGGTATTTTCTGCTCGTTTTAGGAGATGAAGTAGCTAGAGCTGTGAGTCAACGTGGTGTAGGAATGGTCTTGGCTGACAAGGCTGAGACTGCCCTCTTAGACTGGGTCTTTGGTGACAGTCGTTTATATGCTGTGAGACTCCAGGGGTCAGTTGGCTTTCGTAAGGATAGCAAGCGAAAAAGTTACTTAGTCGTGGAGAGAACGGAGTGACCAAGGAATCACAGCGAATAATGATAAAGGTAAGCACTGGGTCGAAATCAAAGAAGTGATGCACGTGGATGCAGGCTTCTCCTGCGTTCCCGGATCCGAAGTTCATCAGATACGCTGGATGTCTCGCGAGTCGCTATGTCTAATGGTGCAAAAACCTCAGCTCTCGAACTGTAAGAAGATGAATAAGATACGAAGAAATCTACGGGAGCAAATTACGAGGGCCTCAAGAATGGTCTTTAAATTGGTGGGTCGTAGTAGCCGAAGAAATGAAAGTGGCAGTTGCTTCAGGTAACAGTCGGAGACTGTTCAGACTCATTTGAGACGTCGGTGGACTGTGAACCTCGGTCACCGAATTTATATGCGATGAAGGTGGAATGCCTATTTATTTCAGAGAGCAAAGACTGGACCGTTTGTGTCAAGATCTTCAACGGAACGGTTTATCTGGCCGCGCGCTAATTCATTGGGGAGTATCACTTGAGCCTACATTGGAAGTGGAAGTAGGATAGAGTATCCGATTACTAAAGCAAGGGGAAGCGGTCGGTCTCGCCGAAACATCCTGGAATTTCTTCCAAAATGGGTGGTGGTGCGTTGATAAAATGAATTGCCACCTTGATCCGTGGCGTTCAGAACGAGGGACGTATCACATTGTTATGGGTCGAGTCATTGGTTGTACCCATCTGCAAGAAGGGGATACGCAATGACCGTAGTAACCATCGTGGAATCAACCTTATTCTGATAGTCACCAGGGGTTTAGCCTCGATTTTGCCGTGTTGTTTTACACCGGCTTCTGAGAGGAACGGCCGCGAACAACAGGGCGGACTGCATCCAGGTCGAGGATGCATCGACCACATTTTTACTCTACGCCAAATACTTGAGTCGTGTCACATACCGTCGATTGAAAATGTTAGTTTTTTTATTTGAAAGATGCCTTCGATTGAGTCAACCGAACGGCGCTATTTATCGCTCTTCGCGGACAAGGTATGCAACAGAAGTTCGTAAATCTACCGAGATCATTGTGCTCACATAAACCGGCCTCGTAGGGTCCGTTCGAAACGACCAGCGGTATTTAACAAGGATACCCCATCTCGCCTTTCCTGTGAGCTTCGTAATGGACGTGATAAAGATGTATGTTTGGCGATAGCTTTTGGTTGTGGGCGTCGAATTGGCGAATGGTGGGAAGCTGTGATTTAGAATATAACGACGAGCATGTCTGCTTGCTTGAATGCACCGAACACGAATAACCTAATGCACTCAAGAACCGTAGTTTCATCATGCGCTTTGCACCTTCAAAGCTGAATTTGATGTTACAAGATTGAACGTCAGCGGATCTTAACTTGATGCTCGATACGGTGCTGCGCTCTGTTTTCCGTTTCTTTGAGAATTTGAGAAGCCACGTGGTCAACAAAATGGCAGGGGGAATGCGAAAATGTACAGCGAACTTAGGAACTCTATGTGCTTCGCATCTTCATGATTGGGGTGCAAAAGTTCCCTCAACCAGTTGGCGGGCAACACTGAAGGATGTGGCAGTAAAATGTGAACGCTGGCGATTGTATTGTTACTTTCTGTCCGATCAGAATGAATAATCAATGTGCCTTTGTACAGTCTATCTAAGACAATCGGGATCATCTCAGTTCGGTCGAAATCCTGATATACGGTCGAATTGTCGAATTCTAGGTTGTACGACCGATGCTACTCTCAGTACCTAAACGTAAACAATAAACACTATTGTTCAGCGAGAGAGAGAGAGAGAGGTATCAACAGTATCAGTAAAAACAGGAATTCGGCTGTAGGTCAGGATTTCGACTGAATTGATGTGACCTCGACTTTTTCGGGCGGACTTTAAAGTTGGACTGTGTACTGTGTGTGTGTTGGCTGCTAAGGCGTTGTTTCCTTTCCCCATCCCCGCAGGTTCGCTTCCTGTCTGCCTTGTGTATTCGTTTCTTCTGATAATATATGCAATTTAATATATATATATATATATATATATATATATATATATATATATATATATATATATATATATATATATATATATCAGGGGACAAACCTGCCACGTCCTCTAGCAACGCCAGGTTGCTTCCGTCTGGCTGGTTGCCCTCGCCCTATCTAATATGAGTGACCCTGAAGTGGTGCTTTGCACCGCGGTCGTCGTTGCCCTCGGGGTCATCGTAGCTTGGTAAGGTAGCAATACAATGGGCACTGTTTCATTAATTTTTTATGTGAAACATTGCTCGTGTTCGATGACAACACTGAACGACTATGAGGTTCATCGTCGTATGTTGTGTTCGGATAGCCGCTTTCCTCTGTGGGTAAGCACTTCATGGGCTCTACTATTTACGTCATGTTTTGCTTCTGCCCGCCCGACGTTTGATTTATCATCGCCCGGAAAGTGACTAGGAGATGCATCGTTGATGACCTAGCCAATATCAGCGTTGACCTCCGTTTGCGTCACGGGAACAACGTTGTTTGCTGTTTAGAGACATTGGTTTATATCTCATAGTTAATGGCAGTGGCGTGAATGCTGAGCGGCCCGCTAACTGGGCTCTTGCCAAAACCGTATGATCATGCTTCAGAGAGACAACTATGTCCTTGGGAAAATCTGATCTAATGTTGGCACTGAGTTTGGTGGCACGTTCCTAATGTTGATCAGTGTGACCTTCAGCTCACAGCGCAGTGCACTGGAGGAACGACTCGAAAGTCGTTCGTAACATTTCACCTAAGTACGGATAGAAGTAAACGTTTCTCCGGTTTCCGTGTGTCACACGGAGCGTAATCTACTGTCTTACTCCATACCTCTGCACGGTTATTCATTAATAATAACATTGTTTTCACTTATCCCAACTGCACTTGGAAATCCTCGTGACAACAGTTGGTGGAAAGTCCGGAATCATCATCAAACGTACGTGGACAAACTGGGTAGGCGTCTGATTCCTAGTTATACCCATCGCCTGTGACCATCCCTTCAGTCCCAACAGGTATTCGAACTGTGCGTAGTTCCAGCATAGGTGTTAACGAAACGCAGTAAATTCAGACTATTCCCCCAAAGTCTTGAACTCGAATAGTGCTCGGTCAGATCACGGGTTACCATAATGCTTTTTTGGTAGTCTTTGTTTACTTACGATGCATCTATGCCACATGCGGAACTCCTGCCCATCAGATACTGTCTAACTGGCTGTGTCGTGACGTAAGTTGTCTCGCGCTGTCGCTTCTATTGTGTCTGAAAACCGTCATTGATAGACCTCTGAAATATTCTTATCGAGTTTACAGGATCAGAGTGGCATAGCTAGATCCTTCGCTCTTCTGGGCGCCGATAAAGTTGGCTCGTCTTACCAGATTTGATGCCTTCTATTGGTTTGTCTTTAAATTGCTGAAGTTGCGTAGATCGATTGAGCGTTTGGTCGCATTATTTCTATCACAACAACAGATAATGTGTAAGACAGTTTGAGGATGCCAGGATGACGCTCATAATGTGCATAAATATTCATCGTTGATTCCTCGGGTGATGTTTACCTCATCACCAGGAACTAATTAAATTTTTGTTCTGATGAGAGACACCAGGAGGAATCTTTTCCAAAACTGGTTGCTGTCCGATCAGGATCGGTTACTTCGATCAAGTGTCAGAGATCAGTATACTGGGTCAGTTTGGTTTGACTTCTCGATTGGTGAAAGTAGTTTGCTCAGCCTGAAAACGCTCGCATTAGTGAAATTGCCGGACTTCGATACCCTTCACTATTTCTGGTTCGCTGCCTTCTTGTGGTTGAACGTGCTAGTGTATAAACCGTGCGACAAGTGAACAAGTGAACATTTATGCAACATTCACTGGAGAAATAGTTTGATCTATTATCTAGACCGTTCTTTTTGTTTGTGTACCGTAATTGAGGGTACCTTTTTGCATTATATGTTTGCGCATGAGTGATGTGGAAAGGATGTACCCCATATAAACAAGGGCCAACTGCTCTAGTAAGGACTGCCGACAACCAGATCCTGACAATACGAATTATGGAGGACCATTTAAGCCACCATTAGGTCAGGCGTGGTAGCGAGCCGGACGGTGCCTCTTCTATACAGTCGGTTTTCCCTGTTTTGACTGATCAACGCCACGCACTTTTTGTGATTTTTTTATTCATATCAAGACACTCATTTATGCATAAACCGACACGGACTGCATATACTTTTCCATCAGCGTCCGTTTCCCGTTTAGCTTTGTGTAATGATATGTATCGCAGCACGGTCGATGTCTATCCGAATGATGCAGCCGATGGAGCCTTTGTACCTTTCCGATCAATCTAAACATTCATCTACACCTTTTTGTAAATCCGACTTGCTGTTGAGATAACCTTATTGGGATGGATTTTCGTTTGATCCTTTTGTTGGCTAGGTAATAATCTTTCTGGGTCAGCTTTAGGGTTGCCACCCGAATCTAATCATTCACAGAAAAATAATGGCGCATAACAGTCAGTTGAATTTGGTATGATAAAATAATCCCACCTGGTTATGTTCCATTATGCACATGCATTGGCGCTCATTGGCGAATAGTACCACTGCATCGCTAAACAAAAAAACTAATCTACGGATTTCCGAAAAACTGCAGCATTATTTTACAGAAATCACTGCACTGTATGTAGTGCACTGAGCGACTGACTCATGAAGAACGAGAACCCAGATGGATAATTATTCGACTTTGTGATGGTACATCTTGGTTGGCTCTTAGTTCACCTTAGTTTGCGAATACCGAATCTAGCCGCTTCCTGTTAAAGTGACTTTAATTGTTTTCGTTCTGTTATTTATTTGAACAATTCTATATATACTTTTCTAAAAATCTTTTTCAGTGGCATTCTCCGTTGCCATTGGAATGCATATTTCTGGTTGAACCAGGTTGCAAGTCAGTGGAACGTCAAGTTCAAACAGAACGTGAACGTTACGTCCTTCAAGCGATCTATTTCACTCGGGACAGTGTCCCAACGAGTCCTGAAGAACCAGATGTTGAAGTCATGGAGCAAACTACCCCTGTGGATATTCCCCTCGAGGATGTTAGTATTCTTTCACTTTTGCTCCTAAACAACTTTGTTTTTCCGCTTACCCATGGAATTGTTAAATTGTTGTGTACATATACAAAATTGTGCCTTCCTCGCTGTCTGATTTCGGTCCGGGTGAAAGGAACGAGCTCATCAGCGAACGCACATGGTGTCGGTCCCGTGCAGTGTGGGTGCAATACTTCTTTAAATCGATGAATAATTTGAAAGTCTGTAAATGATGTTGCCAGATTAAAAACAGTCCGCTTGAAATCCCTGAAAGAATCAGACTCCGTGCCGACATTGATGAATCTGAAATTTGCCAGAAAGTTGCTGTGCAAGGCTTCGTAGTGTGATGATGGTCATAGTAGCTCACAACAGTATTCTCAAGAACTGTTATGGAGTCTTGTGCTAGCAGTCGGTACTTGATCGTGCCGTCGCAAACTTAGTGAAATGCATCCAATCCTCCGAACAACGAGTCAGGGGATTTCGATAATATTTATTTCCTGGTAGATAAAAACGAAGTCACCAGTCGCATGGTCGTGAAATGGCTCAGGGGGCCTCGTGATGTACATCACTGATTCTCGAAAACCAGATTATCATTTCTTTTATAGATAACAGTTCTCCATAGTTCTCAATCTTATTCATCAAGCTTGCAGTGCCACAGGACGACGCGTGTCTGGGCGACATAAGGTCCTTCGTACTACACTTTGTTTACTATCAGACTGGCATAGTTGACTGGCCTCTTCTATGCATCGTGTACAGGTTCAGATGAGGTTAGGAAAATTGACCCCCATTTAAGGCATACTCAAACTGGTAAGATCCCTTTCAGAATCATCTCGAGTAGAGAGCTCTCTTTGAGAAGCCTACTTACCAGTGGCTGTCATTGGAGTTCATACGTACAAAATGGGATTCGGACTAACCAAACGGCCTCCTTCAGGACTGATTTGTCTAGTCCTGGTTCCGTTGGTTTCATCCTTTTAATAAGTGCGGTTCAGCTCTGGTGCGTCTCGCATTACCAAAAAATACAACGTGACTGATGTATTTAGGGCATCTATTAAAGTGAATGCTTTCCTTTATTGTTTGCATAATCCCACGTCACAACGAAAAGCTAACTTCTATTACCATATTCGTCTTTGTCCAATGTAGCTCACTCTCTTGGAACCAGCAATAGAAGGTGGTCAGTTCCAGCCTGAAAAGTTGCTTGTTGTGCAAGATACTATGGGTAACACACAGGTGAGAGGAAGTTCTAGTTGGATCAATTGTGGTCGTTGGTTTTGAAGAAATATTTTTCTGAGCCGTATCTATGGCTATAGATTCATTGTAAATCATCGTCGGTTTGTAATCTGAGAAAGTAGCGTATATTGAAACGGAAGCCTGTAGCACGGTAATGGCTTTCAATAAGGACAAATTCCGTATATTTTTCGTTGCTGCAACGTGTTGCGTCCATTATTGACAACGCTTCTAGGCAAAGTTGCTTCATTGACTCTCGGACTTCATTCTCTGCAAAGCGTGGTTCATGAATCTAGGGTTTATTTTGTTAATAAATCAATCCAAGCCTGTTGTCACCTAGTTCGGTTTTGTGGAATAGACAAGGCAAAACCACTTTTCTGCTTTCAAGATGACTTGTCCGTTTGCTTCACTGTAATATTAGTTCCATATTCATCATCCTGTTAATTTGACACGAGAGAAGCATGTTTTTTCTTCGGATTACCCTAATAATCACAAGTTAGACAAGTTCAGTAGAACAATAGCAAGCAATCAGCTCCACTTCGTTAGATTTCTATGCCTTTCTGAAGATGAGTCTTACTCATGGGTTTACAGTGCAAGTCAGGCATACAGTTGTTTCGGTTCATTGTCTTCACTTTTTTCAGCAACCCTAATTATCCCGTTGATTTTTAAAAATTTCAGATGTCACTGAATCCGGAAGTTGCCGATTTGGTGAAGTCTCTGGCTGCCAATTTGACCAGTGTCGCTCCGCTTTCGGTCGCATCCGCTATTACTACCGCCCGCCCTACCGTCCCGGAGATAGATGCACCCGTGCCCAACCAATTGCCTAATCCCAGACCTTCTCCAAATAATCTTCCCCCCGTTGTTCCAGCTCCGCGTAATGACCAGGCCTTGCAACATGAGTTGTGGGATGTACTAGAGGAAAATTATCCAGACATAAAATTGCAAGAATTGAGTGCAGAACGTATCCGTGACCTATTGGAGCCTTTGCGTGATCAATTGGTCGCCCGAGGTATATTCCAGATCCCCACGGGTGATGTACACGTCTCACCGGGTGCGCATCACTCTCCACTGCGACCCCCGTTGTGTTTTAATCATCCACCCACTGTTCCTCCAAATTATCATGGTCCACCACCACCCAACTTGGTTCCTGTGTCTCACCCAGATTTTTTAGGTCCACGGCCCGGGCCCCCGATACACAATGGTTTCCGGGGTGGTATACCACCCACCCCTCATGGTCCACTTCCGCATTTCCTTCCACCTGGACCACCACCACCGTTTGCACATGGCCCAGGCCCAATGCGCGGACCACCGCCACCACCACTGTCTCAGGGTCCACCCCTGGGAGCCAGGCCTCTGCCCTACGCGCGTGGGACAGGTCGTGTCCGAGGCACTCAGCCGTGCAAATTTTTTCAACAAGGGCATTGTCGTAATGGTCCTGCCTGTTCCTTTCTACATTCGAGTCGATAAAGACACGATTCACCTTTCCGTTTCGGAGAACGTGTACAAAGTTGTATAGTCCCCTTGTTTTGTTCCATGAATTCATGATCCGAATTTGATCCCTGAATCCACTCACTTTCGAAGGCATTTGGACCAGAGGATAAAAATGTAGACCGGAAAACTCAACTGATCTTTTGTACAGAAAAGTGAAATACACCAGTACAGAGTTATTCAGTGACTGGAGTTCTCATATATGAAATTGAAATTCGCCGTCCGGGTTCACGTAGCGCAATGGTCCCGCGTTTCCGATATATCGCAACAGTTTTTTCTTCATACGTTCATCTTTCGGTTTCAAGATTACCTGAAAATGGGGAATTGACCCTCGGATCAATTTCAGTTCCAAATGAAAAACATACCTTGCGTATGCCGATCTCGTGCATTTTCGAAAGTTCCAGCTCCAGTAGTCTTCGGTCTGTGTTTAAAATGAATTGATTCTAAAGTTGCACATACAAACTAAATGTTTTTCCACTCGATTTTCCACAGTGAACATTGTTATTCGACCAACGTGCGGCTCCGTTTCTTGTCCAATGATCAACCCGATTGGAATATGCGTATCGGTAAAACTCTGTAAATAAGCAAGAAGACTAAGCAGATAATGTGGTGTGACAGTCGCAAATTTAATAAATAATGTAACCGGTGTGACAAATTCGTAAACGATGAGGATCGCCCTTCCGCAACCGTCAGCTCTCGACCGACTCTGTTTGTCTGGTATAATTCGATTCCATGCTTTTATGTAGCAAGTGAAATTGGATAATCATTTTCGTCAGTATTAATTCTAATCAGATTGGTGACTGGCCCCGCCCTCAATTTCCTTTAGTTTTGTATGGCTGCTGACAGTTCAGCCGAGCAGTGGTGTGAATTAGTTCCCAGTGTTTATTTTTGGATCCTGACAACTGAGTGGATGTGTGCGCCGAAATCACTTGACAGCCTGATTTCCCACAAGGAGGATAACGTAGATCTATTTTACCTCGAGTGCTTCAACTCAACTGCATTTCAAATCCTATTTTCATCAAAGTATTAAATATTTTAGAGATCTGTCGCATTAATCTAAAGATTCGATTTTAGATTAGTTATTGGAAAACTGGGGCCGTCATGTCAACAAGTCTTACGTAGAGTTAAAATGAACATCTTATTTATCGTGATATCTTATTTCATAGTACCGTTCACGGTCAAGTGATCTGGGAGAAGGGGGTGGGTGGGTGGTAGTAGTACATTTCTGCTGTTTTGTTAGGTCGCGTTAAGTATGCGCGTGTCTGCCGACTACAAATTGTAATGCTTCACCTATCCTGCGTTACGTGTGACAGTCCAGAAAGATTTGGAGTCTTGTTTGCGATGATGTCCACTATGGTAAAAAAATACGAAACCAAATGGTGTGATAACAGTTGCCCAAATAGTATTGCCTCATGGTCGCGTTGGGATTTGCTGGAGAAACCACGAAAATTTTGCAACAAATTATGAGCAACGCAGATTCTTACGTATGATCTCACTAAGACATTTCGTAGACGTTCATGGACGGATAGACTGCTTTATGAACGGTACATGCTACTATGCTCATGTTCGTTCTCGTATATGTAATGGTTTACGATTTATTTGCCTTTATCTTCATTCAGTTGTGGGGTAACGTGAATAAGTTTAGAGCATACTAGCGGTGTTTAATTATTTCATCTGAGCTGGTTGGTCATGCGGTAAATTTTTTTCATTGTTATCCGTGAAGCATGGTTTTTAAGCTCCACGGCGATCGTGGTGGACAACATGCTGTTGTCGCTCGAGTCCTTACTTCTTTGGAGCCTGAGGTGACTATCCACTTCAGTTCGCAATCGAGGTCATCATTACGGGCTCTCCAAGATAGTTCAGTGGGCTTTGGTGGTTATGGTATAATCATTCCACCGCCAGCATACATCAGCACAGGAATAACGTTGCTGTTTACTAGCTGTACGAGGATGGGCATTCGTTTCTGAATTAGTGTGAAGATTTGCACAAATTGATTCCATTCCAACACGCAATCTAGCACACTATTCACAGGTGATTGTGTGGTTTACACAACTGTCAAATGTATTGCCTGTTGATTAAAGGTGCGAAGTTACAGAATTCATCAGTGAATAAGTTGACAGCCACGCTGGTCGGGCAGAACGCAAAACCCTATTTCACTCAGTCTGGCCTTAGCTTAAACTCATCTCAATGTTTGGGATGGATCTTGTCTTTTTTGTGACCTTTCATAACAGAAAATATGACCGTTATTACAAGTTCCCAATTTCGCCCCAGTGCAGTTAGTGATATTTCCCACTGTCAAAAAAGGCTCATTGTGCTTCATGCAGGAACGGCGACTATAACTTGAGCTTTGCATCCGAGAAACACACAGGGCCCCACTAGGTCAGGTCGGGGATGCAGCGGATTGTCGTCCGTCACTAATAGCGGGTCCAGTTGGGCTATAAATGATAGATTACTGCCACTGATAGCAGTCGATCAGTTTTGCTTCTGGAAATCGTTTCGCTTGTTTTCACATTCGCAAGCTTAGGCAGTTCCAGAGCGGACAATCAGTCATCTTTACCTATTGCTCCCAACCCTACTATGTTGTTCTTCTGCTCAGTCCCTTGAAATTTTGAAACGGGAATCATTTAGATTCTGCAGCGTAATAATTAGTCATGTTCACCTAATATTTATTGCGGAATTGATGAGTAGACTTTGGGGTATGCTTATTCCACAAATTCTATGAATAAGCATAAATTGCAAGAACGGTAAATTGTCTCCCTGACAGTTCATCAACCTTAGAATATGATCGGTAAGCATTTGTTTCCTATCATGGCATCTTCATTCGAGAAGAATAACGAAGATTGAGCGCAGAAGGTGGATTAACCTGGTTTCTTCATAATGCCCGTTTGTCTATGTTACTATCGTTGAGCAAGCGTGAAATATTTTGCCGAATATTGTTTTCATTATGATGGCTTTATCATACTAGTTGTACCGTTGGGGTCATGGTAACGTGACAGTTCCTCGAGTTTCTTCAAGGTGTCATAGGGGCGACTGCCAAACTTCGGTGTCTGAGTGATGATTGGTATCACTAATAGTATAAATTTTTATATTTCACCGATTGATTGGAGTTAACGGCACTTCACTTGTTCATCTTAGCGTGCTTTTCCGTTTCTTATTGACCGGATCACATTTTAATGTACTTTGTAGTATCCCTGTTTGGCGTTGAACAACATGCCAATTGAGACGACCGTCGATGAAAGGGGTCGTGAAATTCCTGAGAAACGACACAGACTTGTAAGTTGTGAGCGAGTCACCGTACTTCTTCTCGTTGCAGAAAATTGATTTGACCCATTTCAGCTCATCTTCACTTGGTTTGCGTACAGTGTGCAGCGACCTGTTTCTATAAATCGGGAACTGGCAAATTTGTTGTTAACTATCACCATTACTGACGCATGGCGTGGAACACGACTGTAAGTAATGCCGATTCCTGACTGATTTATCGTGTTTGAACTTGGGATGTCCAGTGTCAATATCATTCATGTGATCAATATGAGATAATCGGTGATTCCAAAACTGATAACAGTGGTATGCGTCGTTGAAGCCATGTGTACGTTTCGTCAACTGTGAAGATGCTTGATTCCAGCTTGGGTTTCAAGCGGATCATTGAGAGAAGTAATTACTGGGCATTGTGGGTTAAACAAAAAAAGTTAAAATGGCTGCCCGTGACAAAATTTTATGAACCTGTTAGCATGAGTTGACTTTTGCATTTCGGTCGTTAGCGGGTTACAGACAGTGATTTACCCATCCGTCATTGCTCATAAGAAATTGTACTTTCTTATCCTCGGTGGGCAGCCGATACTTTGCCGGTGAATAATATCTTGACGACAAGTTTCCCAAGTTGTATACTTGAGAACTGAATATTCATAATGTTATTCGAGCAGCTGTATTTCAACCGATGGTCGGATATTGTATGTGTCATTGTGCGTACGAAGGACGCGTTTGGCTTTTGTCAACCCCAGTCATCCACGGTGGTGACCTGACATCCGTTTGTCCATCAAAGGGTCGAGTGCACGCTGCAGCAGCTAGATCAGTTGTTTAACCCGGCTTTGAAATGTGGCCGCTGTAAGCGGAGCATATATGAAGACTGTCGGCATTTGAAAGTTAGTGTTTTTGCAGCCTTGTTGGTATCTGGCGAAGACATCACTTCGGTAACGATAAAGCAGAATATTGAGTGCACAAGACAAGTCAATTTGAACATCAGGCTACACTAATCGGGATATTTATCCAGCATGTTCCGAATAGGCTGGTTTATTGATGAGGAAAATCACTTATTTTACTGGGATATTTTTTACAATTGGCATATCAGCCGTGAATTCGGTTTACACCGTGCTCTTTCATGAGTTCAGTAGATTCTACCTAGGTCCAGTAGGGCGCGCTGTACTACCTCGGAGAACCGAAAATGATGAACATGATTGCGATTTGAGTTGAGGAACCACGTCCAACCCCAGTAGGTCAGGTGCGGTAACTAACCGATTGAAGGTGACTACTCTCTGGGGTTTCGAACCACAGTATGGGACTGATAATCTCATGCTGCTCGGTCGATAACAGCGATGACTGATAAGACGCCGAAGACGGGTGAAGGAAAAGTGCTGTCGAATTTGAAGATGAAAAGATTGGGTTTGTCCGGAAAATTATTTCTTGGTTTATAGATTGTTGGTGACTGTTGTTTCTGGCGGAACAAAAAAGCAGAAGGATACTGAAACCCATCATTTGACTGTAGGGAGGAGAAACCACAATTTAAATAAATGTTGACGTGCTGAGGCAAAATAACAATCACGGTAAAAGTTCCATCTGAATACTGATAAATCCGGTAATGTAGCTCTATGTAGACAGGTTCATAGAGTTAGCGGATAAATGGCTGTGCACAACGATCACGTCTATTTAGTTTCAGCGTGTTATAATTTGTGGTAAGATGTGATTGATGAGTACTAAATCTTCTGCGCTTGAAGACCGAGGCAATATGGTCTGTTCGCAAACAGACTTCCTTAGTATGCACTGTGCTCCATGGAAGGTAGTGTTTGGTGGGCAGGTCGTTACGGTCGGTCCATGGTAGTAAAGTGTATAAAAATTTCAACCAGTTATGCTTAGCCGTGTGGGGGCGTGATAAGCTCCTGCCTATCGGAGGGTGACAGTGAAGAATCGCAATCAGTGACGCACTTGTACTCGGACTCTTTCTTCATCTACACGATCTTCACTTGGAAATTTCTTCGCCCACTTTTTTCATCATACACCGATTTATTCCAATATCCAACTTGGTCAAATTATGAGATCGCACTTGAGTGCTAATTTGTAAGTTGGAAGTATTAAACTAAACCGATTTTGGCCTGTTTACATCAGATGACGATCGATGATTGAAAGATATGCGATTGATCTTTATCTGATAACATGTCTACTTTAGATGAGTCGGGTTTGTGCTGTTCCGCGGAAATTTCTCAGAAACGTGGATTCAAAAAAGAGAGAAACGAGTTTGAGCACCTAGATGTGCTCGTTTTTACGTGGTTGAGGAATTTATCACAAAATTTGTATAAACCATTAGATAAAATACGTCAGATGGAATAACAATAAAAGAATGACAAACTATCCCCATTTTTATGCACAATCAGTCCCTGTAAGCAGGCTTGAAGAAGGACAATAGGCAGTGCTGAGCAAAGAGTAGTAATGGTAATATTTGCGAAAAGTTATAGTGATAGTGTTGATAACAGCTGTAATCTCATTTGAATCGAATGGAGCGTGCATGGACTCCCCGTCCATGCACGCTCCATTCGATTCAAATGAGATTACAGCTGTAAACCAACTGTGGAGTGCTCAAGTATAAGGATGATTGGGCGGAAGAGTACCGGGTACGCATACCTGATAAGCGGCAATAACCGCGAAACCAGTCGTGTGCTTCCGGGGAAATTTTGTCCTGTCATCCAGATACAACACCATATTACTCATAGTGTTGATAAATTATTAACTCTTCATGCCGATCAGATGATATCGCACGCTTGGATAGCTGAAAGCTACCATCTGCAAATAATAAACAATTCCCAAAAAGAATAATCCAGTGATTCACCGGTATGTATGCTGTCAGTCAGTTTTATTGATCAGGTTATTGCTAATCTATAACCAGTTAGGTGTGCATCATGAACGCCCTCATCTGACCAAACTAACGATAAAATTAGAACACACTGTTCATCTGCTTCTCGTGAGGTTCTTGGTGAATAAAACCGGGACAGACAAAAAGGTTAGCGATGAGTCTTCTAATCGTTCCTCATCAAAATCTACCTTTTATGCTTACCAATACTCTGACCGTTCGGCCGGTTTTCTCGGTATCAATTTAACTGGACAGTGTACAGAACATATGGATTCGAGGATACAAACGGTATGGTAACAAAATCAAACTGAGTGCTGCTCTCTAGCGGAGATGGAAAAGCACCAGTTAACATGTACCTTGGCCGTTTAATTAAGGGGAATACTAGCCGCACGGTTGATGGTCGATAAATTTCGGCGGGGATTCCAATAGTTTTTCCCATAATAACTCAAGAAATATGACTGCGGAACTGAGTCTAGATATAGTCGATAAAAGTACCAAGGAGCAAATCCCAAAAACCTGTCTTCCCGTATGTTTATTGTTTAGGTCTTCGGAGGTGGTTATACGCTTTAGGCAGTTTTCAATATGACAACCGGTGTATCTTACTTTTATCAACAAGAGCAAAAGAACCGAACCACTACTCAGAAATTAGTGAATAGTTCAATATTCAGCTGATTTGCAGTTACAAATGGTCAATCAACAACCCCATGTATTCTACTGGCGGAAGCAAAATGAGCCAGTTTTGAATTTGATGACTGGAATAACTTTGTTGATGAATATTTGAATCTTAATGGATGCTGGGATACTGACCAAGAGACAAGATGTTGTAGGACTTCTTCACACAGGCTGTTTAGAGCTCTCGTCACGTCATATAATTTGGGTTCTATTGTTGCATGAGGCGGGTTGTCTATTGGAAATTCCACATAGGGTTCATCATCGTACAGCGTTAAACAGTAGGGCAAGCCCCACTGAGCACTGTCTTTCTCACCATGTTGCACGCTGAATTAGAAAGTATGAATATACAAGATGGACAGGGACTGGACCTACATGGGTGGGAAAAGGAAAGAATGCCTTAGTAGCCAACACAGAGAATACACAGTCTAACTGTACAAACGCACATCGATCAGTCACTCTGATTCGATAGAAAGTGACAACACGATCGCCACTGCTCGCGGTTCGCTGCCATATCCTTCAGTGTCTCCAGCCAACTGGTTGACAGATCTTGTGGATCCCAACCACGAAGACGTGGAGCACCTACTTTTCCTAAGTTTGCTGTACATTTTCTCATTCCTCGTTGCCACGTCATCTGTTGACCTCCACGTGGTCTCTTCCACTCCCTAGGAGGGGCGGAGAATAGGACACGGTACGGTAGACGTGTGTTTGCCATACGTAACACGTGTCCCAACCAACGAATTCCACTAAGCTGGATACGCTGTGATAGAACGTTCTCTGAATTAGTACCCAATACTCGCTTTCTTACCTCATCGTTGCTTACTCGGCTATTCCACCCAATCCTAGTGATACTACGTAAACATCGATGGTCGAAAACCTCAAGACGACGAATATCCACATAGGGTTAATCGAATAATGACAGTGTCCACGGTGAAACATGAGGGGCATGGGAGGAAAGTTTTCAGGATTCATTTCCTTAGTTCAAGGCAATGATATCATGAAATCACACATCTCAGTTGGTTTGGGATAACGATTACTTGTGTATCGGATGCGGCTGATCATTTGCTACTTTGCGGCAGGAAAATCATTTAAAAATCGGAACACCCAAGATTATGAAAATTAGGAAATGTAACATTGATAATAATATCAAGTAGATGAGTAAATAAATAAGTCATGAGAAAACAAGGATGCTTATGGTTGCGACACCTAACCTTATCCCCAGTTGGTTGAACGACTAAGTGAATGTGTTTCTTGGACCCTTTCCAAGACGTTTTACCCACTCCACGTAGTCAAGTTCCCTGGCTACGTTTTCCATACCTCTCTTCCATTTCACTGGCCAATCACTTCTAATCATCCTCCAACGACCATTGGCTTTCATGAACAGTGACCACACGTTGTTTCAAAAAATATTGCTGTGTAGATGGTAAAAGTATTCCCCAAACTAAATGTTCTATTTTAAATGTACGAGACCATGAACTATTTGAAAATTCCGTCAAAACAACTGTGTTCTACTATACCTTGAATATTTTTTCTATGCCGCGATGGGAAGCCGGTTCTTCGAGTCAAAATTGGACACTGACAACAACAACAAACCGTATGAACTTGGAAACCATGCCGTGGCAACACAGATATGTCTTTTCGGTGCTTCTGCTCAGGCCGGTACAGTATACATGCGAAGTATTCGCGTTGCTCAGAAATGTGATCCAGAGCATTCAAGTAAAATCACAAAAACTGAATGTCAAATCCGTTTTCGTTGCATTTGTGTAGACCATTTAGTGTTATCTACTGCGTGTCGCCAAACCGCTCCAAAGGGGTCAGACAACGAACCTTCTGTACGATCGAGGCGATCGCAACCAGGTTACACAGACCAATGGTATGCTCGCAAAAACAATTCGTTAAGACACTACAGCTCCAGTGGCCGGAGGTCAGCGTGATGTTGGGACAAACACACGGGACTGGTGCCCACACAAATGCAACGTAAACATATTTGACGTTCAGTTTTTGTGATTTTACGTGAATAATCTGGATCACATTTTGAGAAACGCGAAAAATTTGCATGTATACTGCACTGGCCTGAGAAGAAGTACCGAAAAGACAGATTTTTGTCCACCAAGTCACATTTTCTAAGTTCAGACCATGGGATTATTTCACGAACAAAATGTACGGTGATTTCATCACGGACTTGGCCGATCGAAAACCAGTAAAGCGACTGACACTGAATACTTAAATCTATTAGATTTCATTTGGGATATCATTGTGGGCTGTTGTGTGTGAAATTTGATGCGACTAATCTACGGTCAGAGATAACGCGTATCCATCTATTACTGCACTGAAAAAGTGTTCACCATATCATGGCTATGCTTGCAATGAAACTTCTTTCGTGAACAACAAACGCTACACTCGCAGGACAGAAATTTCCCAAGCAATGTTATACTGCATCCTTTTCGAAGAAAGCCATGAGACCGATGAAAACACTTATCGGCGAACAGAGGTAGACTCGGGGGTGTTTTCATTAGAAAAAGAACGTTGAAACGGAAGTGTTGGTGTAAAAAATACCGCAACTCACAACACAAGGTATTCACTGTACTCAGAACAGATAAATTATTAACCGAGGTACCAAGAAAACAGCCTATTGTAGTGTTGTTAGTGAATTATTTCCAACTGCATTTAATGCAGATGGGACGTACAAACGAGAAGCAGTTTGAAGAACCAGGAATAAGATAGTTTTAACTTGGGAAGTCTCGAATATACTGCAGATTACGAGATGACTGTCAACCATTTATATGCATGGGTGCAGCATACCAGAGGGCTACAGAAGTAGCTGGATAGTAGAAATAACAGGAGAGATGGCAAAAGTCTTCATTTTTATTGCGTGCATGGGACGAGTGAAGTGGAAGGAGTCTACCGCTTAGCCTCAAAGACCCACTGCACTACTAGAGCTAACCGCCAATCTGACCCTGAGGACAGCATGATCATAGTATACTCAATGTGGCAAAAAGTCGGATGACAGCAGATTCCTATCTATAACCCGAGTGACTGATCTCGATGACGGGATTTGAATATCACAATTGCGTTGATAAATGCCTTGACCACTCGATCACCGTCGGTACTGACTATCACTGGACATTGATGTAAAATAAGTAGTGTGGTTGGTACGGGGAAAAACAGTATATTCTATAGACAACCCGAATATGTTCCGCTAAATATACTGGGCAGTTAGAATATCGTTACTGTGGTGTCCAAAATGTTGATTCTCAAGTTCAACCCGTTCTCGCACAAAAAATACGCGAATTACAAATTATACCGATGGGGGATATCTGTAAGTACTTCAGTGTTATTGGAATCCAGCTTTTCTCCTAATTTAATATGATTTCTGTTGGCAGTTCTCTTGCCATATTTAAATGTAAGAAATTGAACATCGGTCAAATACAGCAGCTTGATAATGGATTGAACCTTTTTTCTGCCCAATAATTAGTTCAATCAGACCAGTAAGCACAGGGAAACAAAGTTTTCTAGCAGTGGGCATTCGAATGCCGAATAGTGTACTACCCAGAAATTTGATAATGAATTGCACGGTTCTCAGTACGATCTCTGAGATGTATCTCTTAGGTTCATAAACAAACTCAAAAGGATTACCAGAAATGCCGATGCGTAGTCCAGGGTATTTAGGAATAGGACTTTGAGTGAATTTGTGATAATGTGAAGCAAAAACATTGGGATGAAAATGTTTTAAAGCGAAGAAGAAAGCGTGAGAGATTAGAATGATCGTGATACACCAACAATAGCCAAAGAACGTAGTGTTGAAGGGGAGACCCCATTACGAACAGCGAGGGCCAGAACTGCTTTCGGTAACTTGCAACACGCCGTGACATTTGGCTCTCACTTAAGGGACGGGTGTGCGTCGCCGCGGTCCGTAGTATTTTATTCCACGTTAGTGAGACCTGGCCACTCCATGTTGAGGACGCTCGACGTCTCCCCCTTTTGTAGACCACTGATTCCTCTGAAGCACTGCTCGCGTTTGATGGGAACATCGAGTGAGTAATGTCGAGGTTCGTCTCCGTGTTTCAGTTACGGATAATCGCTCTCTGACTGAAGTGACCACTCTGAACCACCTTCGATATTTTTTACGAGCGCCTGTCCGTCGTCTGCCTTTCCGTGCTCTATTCACGCCTGATGGGCAAGGCTGGAAATAGCGACGCAGTGATCAGCTCACGACTTGGCATAGATGTATGAAGAAGCTGGCATCAGCACTGGCTTCGATTTGTGCTTCTCACCTTCCTCATTGGGGCCTGGGGAATGGAGATTGTCGTCAGTCAGAGACGTTGGGGTACATGGTTCAGAATAGAAGTCAGCAGCGCGAGTGCTGTAGGGTTTTCTGTTGAACTCTCGTGTCCCATGATCACAAAAATTTTGCTCAGGCAAGGAAAATTGAAAAAAAAACATCTAAATGTATGCAGTGAAAAGCAAAGAACCTACAGCGTACGCTACCTTTTTTCTATCTGCTTCTGATATTCCGTTGAGGTTCCCCTCTCCATACTGTAGTTGTTGTTGTTGCGTTGGCACCAAGCTTGATTACAAGTCATGCATTTAGCTAAGTTTAGCACTGATGAATTAGTTTAGCTCTGTTGGCGAAGCTTTGTTTAACTTACGCCCTAAGGGAAAGGAAATCCATGATATGAGTTCGCTTCGGTGCAGTTGGTGGGTTTCTGTCGTTCAAAGCCAGGGACGGCTGTACGCATGTGTATTTCGTGTTGGTGCGAACCAGCTCGGATAGCCTAATGGCAAACTGTGCGATTTACAGTCATGCATCGCAGATTCCGGTCTTCAGACACGGACAATCGTTGTCCCTTCTGTCCCAGCCGAGGCTAATGCCGATCTCTGCATCTTCATTCATGTACGTCACGTGGTAGACTGAGGAAAATCAGGAATTTAGGGATATCTTATCTTTTCCCATTGATGGTCATTGACGGCAATGAGAACTGGGTGATATGTTCCAATCCGAAACAAATAAAGCCTAATTAATCTACTTTTTTCATCAACCTTTTAGACACTGTATCTTCTGACGAGGATTTTGGCGATAGCAACAAACAAACCGATTGGATTCACACTTCGGAGTCTGTGTTTATTCAACCCGTCCTACGGGATTTCGGTCGGTGTTTTCTTAACAGCCCGTTGTGAGAATTGAAGTTGTGAATCTTGAGCCCAAAAATGGGGATCTGACATTCTCAAATGCCGATCAGAGTCGCTCTGAATTAGTTTCACCATTGCTTGATTCCCTACCATGTTTGACCGACTGGAGTCCTATGCGATCTGGTCAGAGTTACATACAAGTTCCGGTAAACATAGGACAGATTCCTCACCAGGTATGGGATTAGTCACTCAGGCCTTCACATTTTACCCTCTAGAACATGTCTTGCGAAATCGTTTAAATACGTCTGAACGTACTGTAAAAATAGTAAATTGATTCAGACGTTGACATTTGCCGTCCTTGGTGGGACTCGAACACACACACACATGGAGGCAGCTCACGCTTTTGAGCTAATCCTACCCAAAATTATAAAGAGCACATGGAATAAACACATCAGCGACACTGAAACCAACTTTCCATACCGGTGTTTAATTTGATTCCACCAAATTTGAAGTCTTATGTGCTTCTGACTTATCTTACGAACATCTTCAATATCATCATAAATGAGTTTAATTGGTCGGGGATTGAATATTACGCAACATGATTCATTATACGATATTAACACTCAACTCATCATTGATAACCATGGAAGCTCAGCACGGCCGTTTCATTCCTGTTAGGAACAATCAGCTGCACTGCACACTCATCGAATCCCCCTGGGACTGGAATCCGGGATGAATGGTCGTGAGTCGAACACAATGCTTCCATAGTTTTCACTGGTGAGTTGAACCTTAATGCGACATAAAAGAATCACATTATGGAACATCGCAAATGCCCGTCAGCTGAAACCCTAGTGTGCTTCATGTTAGATAGTATGTACAATTACTGTGCAACTAATAAAGTGTGATTACTGGTGTCGTAATTATAATTATTATTGTCAATATTAGTGTAGCAGTATGGAATTATGTATGCGAGCATGATGCACTAAGTAAAATTATCATGGTCAAATGTTTTCTTATGGCGAGTTCCAGTCAAGTCAAGCCAATGAATGAATTTTCCGCATTTGAGTAAAACAAAGGACTTGTTGTGCTTGACTTCACGCAGTATCCCAAGAACAGAGTCAGAGGTAACCGGATTGGGTTTTCTGTGTAGTCAAAAGAAGGTGAAAGCAGTTGGGGGTCTTCAGCACCTAGATTCAACTTGGGTCTGGTATAGCGCGTCCAACATGGGTATTAGTCATTGGCGGTTGTCAAACAGTCATCACGGTTCGAATCCTCGCGCCGCCGTCAATCGCTCCCTAATCGACAGCCTTAAATTGGCCACGACACCCGTCCTGAAATATTGAACCGTTATTATATAATAAAAAGGAGGCAAATGAGAGAATAATCGATGCATTGTCCGTACAAAATTCTGACTTCAGTTTGAGGAGAGAGAAGAAGTTTCTCTAGTGTTAAACCAACTAGTTTTGTGCGCCCTTTCCTTTGTTCAACAAGTTCTTTTCAACTGGAGTTGAAGAGCCTATCAGGCTGAATACTGTCATTTTTAGCAGGGTAAAATATGCTGTAACGGAGTTTAAGATAATGAGTTTGGTGTTCCCAATATAAAAGCGCATCATGAAAAAAGATTAGATATTCAGCAGAGTCGATACGTTCTGTGAGCTTATCTAAGTTTTTAGCGGCGCAGGCATGTTTGTTGACTTTACGCGAGAATTACAGCTGATAGGCGAAGGACTAAGGTCTCACTAGAAGCACGCTTGTGTACAGTGAACAATATTAGGATTGTTAGGTAATGGTGAGTTGAGTCTTATCAGAAAATAAACGATATTTAGAAAACCAAGATTCAGTTCATTGCAGTTCATTCAGCCGCTAACCTCACTTTTCTGTGCTCTGGTCGTGGTTACTGCCTCACGGATATCTTCCAGTTAAGGGTCGAGTAAGCAGAAACACGAAATGAAAAAGAGCCCGAAGCAAAGGGAGAAGCGGAAGTCATGAAGATGAAGGAGAAGAAGAAAGAGTTCGAATGCAAATACGCCACTGGCCACAACACCTAGCTATATCACGTAATGTCTTCAACCATTTGGTAGGCGGGTCCCGAAGAGCTGGACCCGGAGGTCTTGCACGTCCAACTTGGCCAAGTCCACTAATTGAGGCTAGATAAAAGGGATAATTCAAGCCCAATAAATCCGCCTGTCTTATGCATAAAAATTGATCAACATGTTTAACCTGATGATTAGAAATTTTTCAGTGAGTGGTTTTATGTCATGAGACAGATTATCCGGTGCAAAATATATTTTTTCAAAAGCTGTGTCAAAATGTACCGAGACAAATAGTCTAACCAAAAGTAGCAACTTTTTTAAGTTTGTGGTACTGAATTGGAATAATAGTTGCAAATATTGGTGTCACTTGGGACGAACAAGCCGATCGTCCCCGTAATATCGGGTCCACCAGTACGGAAGTCATTTTTATCGGTGTTTCTGCACAAACACTTCCCCTTGAGGAGAATATTTTGGAGCATATTGTTTTCGCTTTTGGAATTTATAATATCGAAAAACAAAATCAGTGAACCCTACAATAAACCTTGAGATATGCGAAGGACTAACGAAAACGGACGTGCAACTTCCAAAGGTAATCTAACAGATCCAAAACAGATTGAATCAAAACCGAACAAGGCATACAGGGGAAAGTGTCTTTTCAAGATGGTTCTTGAAATAGGATATCCGAGAGACTTTATAAAAATAACCATTGAGCCGAATAAAAATGTAATCCAGTGTACACAGTCTAAAAGGAAGATAATATTGCCGTACATCCTTATCACATCGAGAATGAACACAAAACTCTCCAAATCCTAGACAAACTTACTATAAATCGAAGGAGACTGATACAGAAAACCGGAAATGAGAAATTAAGGACAAGAAATAGAAGAAACTTCGAATGCATAAACGCAAAAAGACTAGTCGGAAGCTATCGACGGGACAGTCCGACCGATGCAGGCAAAATTGTATTTCCGTATCGCAGGATTTCCTTCCAACCTATGATGTGCACCAGAACTTTATTCATTTTTCATGGTAGAGACAGAAGAGTTACTGTGACGACGGTCCGAATGAGAAAATCTGATTGAAGGTTTTGATTGGCCATTTGGTATTGCAGTTTTTCAAGGGTTCATACTAAAAGCCCACGCGAATATTTGAACTCAAGTTAGATACAAGAAGACTTGATTAAATTTTCTCAATATCTGGTCATGAGGAGGATGCTTTTTTAGCCTTGATGAAGTGTAAATTTTTGGGTCAGGTTATCACGAGGATCTCAAGAATGTCCTTGGGAGTTTGTCCTTCTTTAAATACATTCATCAATCAGCCTAATAAATTGGAAAACGGATGCGGTCGCGTACCGAGGTAGAAAGTATCCCCAAAGTCGTCCGACTTATTACCACATCTGTCCTGCTGGGACTTTGTGGTTCCCCACTCCAAGTCTCACGGGTCTGATTGCCAGATAGTCTCAATAGTGAAAAGGGTTCTTCGAGGCTAGAGGTGTACCCGCCTCTCCTACACCCAATGTTCAGGCAAGTAACTGGAAAAAATTGAGGAATGAAACAAAAATTGCGAACCCCAAATTGCTTTAACTCACGATCGATAGTCTCAGTTGACTATTTGAATACAATAACGACAACCAGTTGATAGGGTTTAACAGTCTACTATTTTAAAGTTGGAATCATTGGTGGAAAGATCAAAAGATGAAGTTTCTAAATTCAGATATAGTTGAAAAATATCGTACGGTCAAATTTTATTGTTTGATTGCAATAGAAATTTAAGGAAAACCACCTTATGGCAATTTTACGCCCTAAATTTCCAGTTCATCTATCAGGAACGTGTGCAACCCATCCGCAAACAAATACTACTAGTGTGTTGTGGATCGGAAAAACGTGCCGAGTGGATAGAAAGCCGTGGATCATGTTAATCGGGTCAACTGTTCTAACAAAATACACAGATGACAGCGGTTGGGGGCATACACGCGTGGACGCGTGTGGATTGTCCCCGGACAGCCAATGCATCTACTTGTGTAAATGGGGTTCCATTTAGATAAAGATCAGGAACTAATCATTCATTTTTTATGATATTGTTTTGATTTTTTTCAGCAACTGTAAATACAAAACAACGTACCATTGGCTACAGTTACGGCTTTTAATTGCAGGGGCTGCTTGCTTGTGACCTTTTACCCTTGTATGGGGAGGCTCGTTTTCAATTGGTAGGCATTTCGTTCGGAGAAGATCGGGCGACTGTTTCCGGTAATATTCGTTGTATTTTACCTGCCCATGTACACATCATCATCTAACAGTATGGATAGCGTTAATAACGGGAAATAGTGTTCACACCCGAATCCCGCAAGACGAAGTTTAACAAAAAGTTCGTCATGCATTTGTGTGATGTGATAAGCGAAAATTCAATAAGCACATGAAGGCAGTCAAAAGAGAGGATGAAGAAAGACCTCCCAGGCACAACAATCATAAGCTGACGATCCAGCCAATGGAACAAAACTCGGACACAGTCAAGTTTGAATGAGTAGAATATGTCTAATGGCTGCAGCAATCGGGTGTTGAAACTTTTGAAGTTGTATCAATCGGTAAAAGCAACTAAACACGGACGCTCAAAAGTAGGTGGTAGATCTGTCCAAAATCTCGCGTCAAGTAAAGAACCTAATGTGAACATATCAGCTAGTTCATCTGTCGCCGGTACCTGGTTGTATGAATGTTGTGCCAAGAATACGTGACATTTTTAATGAGTTCCTTTCATTCTTTTCAGTGTCTGTTGCTACTGACAAACCAGGTGTTCCAGTGGTCTTTAATTTAAACAATTCATCCGCTCATAGGAGGACTGCGGACGCACAAGTACATACCAACCACGAAATTCGTATTCTTGTCTGATACAGTCCCTTTTTTAATCCGTTAGAAGACACATTCAGTAAATTAAATCAGGTAAGAGTCTTACTACTTTAATTTTTTTAGGTTTTCATTACCCTAAAAACTGGATCACTGAAGATTCAACAGTCATACGGGCTGCGCTAAATGGTTCGATGGTACGAGTGCATCACTTAAGCTCTTTTCAATTAACTTGCTTTGTAGCATTTAATAGCGTTACCATAGTCAAAAAGGCAGCACACGGCAGTCACACTTATGTGTTCGACCAGCTTTGCAACATTAGTCTTTGCAAAAAACAACAAATTGTTGAAACATTTCGTGACGTCATAATATTCTGATACTTTAGACCCGTTTGCAGCATCTTGGCTAAAGGTTGTACGTCACGGCCAAAGGACCGTGGGTCGTAACTAAATAATTGTGGGTTTTGGCTAATGATTGCTGTGAAATAGTGTAGTGCAGTGGTATCAAAACTTGCGGACGCGGGACAAAGCCTTTAGGAGTGATCTACAAAGTGTTTGTGAATTCATTGAAGGTCACTTGTCAATTCCATTTTGCAACAACGGAGATGGTAGTGATCAGTTCAGTTCAGTTTTTTTGGTGGTTATCCTCGCGGTTCTTTGCATTGGTTTTGGTTGCTATATCGCAGCATTGTCTAGTCGATAAAAAAAATAAGCGCAAGAGCACAAGGAGAAAATGGGAAAATGAAGTTTTTTTAAGCAAAAATCATGCAGACAAAGGAAGAGTTCAAGTGAATTTACGACCTTGACTGCAGCACCTGCTCATATCTCAAACTATTCAATGGGTGAGTCTTGTGGACCCCGACAGGAAAGCTTAACACACCCTACACAACCAAGTTCACCGGTCAAACTCCCCGTACGGTTCTGCCATGTTATGCGCTGGCCATCTCTATCCACCGTTAAATCTCTGCCTCGGAGAACAATATACACTGAGGCAGACTATTGGTGAGCATGCGTGATACATGCCTTGACCAACTTAAGCTGTTTACACTGAGCGCTTTTTCCCGACTGAACTCTGAATCTCGACGCCATGTTTCTAACTCCATTCTTGCTTATGCAATGTCCCCACTACATTAGAGCAGTTCAGTTCAAACAACTATCACCATGCCCTAGTTGCGATGGATTTGGTTACTATCTCGCAACGGTAACCTCAATCGGAGATAGTGAAATAACAAGAGTACGCAAAGAGTAAGAAGAGGAATACAAAAACAGTTTTAGGTAGAGCAATAATGCCAACAGATTGGCGTTCAAACAGTTCATTCCATACGTAACCACTGTGCTTCTCCGTTGCATAAAAGGGTGGATTAAATAATCGACCTTTAGTGGAAAAAGCGAATATTACGCCGACGCTACAGGCCGTTTAAATTAGCCAGACCCAAACTCACCTTCTGTGTGCGCAACGACACTTCACCCGATATCCGACAACCTGGTGAAACGCAATTGCGGGGGTAAATAAACATTTAGTTCATCTAGCGCTTCCTCTTTTAGGATGAGGTTTGGTGTCGAACCAACCCAATCCTGCAATAGCATTTTACACTTCGAAGGTGCAAAATGCATCCCAAACATTGCCTCATCGTCAGCTTTCTTAGAGGTATCCATATAATCTTGCAACTAACCTAGATCTTCATTCAGAAGCACTACTTACTTCGCGTATTCTAAGACAGACATTGTACCGTCTGAGCACAGATCGATGCCTATGCTCTCATATAAGGATAGCGCCATGTTAAAAACCATTCCAATTGCAAAGTGAAATAGGAAGGACGGCAAGTGGCAGTTGTGACACACATCACTTATCATGCTGAATCCTGGTGAAAGGTCGCCGTAAGTGTCTTTCACACACAAAGATTGAAAAAATGAATTTCTCTGACTCACCCTTCAGCGAAAGGCAGTGTCAGATAACGGTGCGGTTGACTGATTCGGATCAAGAGAGAGAGAGAGAGATGGTAGGCCTACGAAAGATATGCATGTGCTCTTAAATTTGTATTCTAAAGTTGAGTTTGATACATCCTCCGCCGGATCTGAAACCGGCCAGATCCCTACACAGGCGTTGGATGATCGGTGGCGAATAATCCCGGCGAGCAGTTTGGATCCAATACTTACCACTTTATTCCTTCCGGGGTTTTCACGAGAAGACCTGTCGTTTTTCCTGTAAATCAGTACAAATACTGATTCACACCATTCTTTGTTTATTTCCACAAATTAGTATGAAGAATTTTGGTAAACCCACCGCTTTGTTCGCACAGGCAATTTGTGGTATCACTCCAACTACTCTAGTCGCGGTCAGAAAATCCGACCCAACTCCAACGCGCCTCCGACCGTCATCTTTCAATCGGGACAGGAAACGATTATCCTATCTCGTGTGTACAGTCTGTCCGAAAAATTCGGGATCGTCGCAATTCGGTTGAAACACTGACATACGGTCGAATTCCAGTTTATACAACCGACACTACTCTCAGTATCCAAAAATATACAATAGACACTTGTTTACCGCGAGAGAGAGAGAGAAAAGCTAGAGAGAAAGAGAAAGAGAGAGAGAAAGAGAGAGAGAGAGTAGTATCAGTAAGTATAGACTGAAACTCGACCGCATGCCAGAATTTCGACCGGAATGAGGTGATCCTGAATTTTTTGGATAGACTGTACACTGTTCACTGGACATCTTCCAACTACGAACACTGCACATTTTCCCTACTTCCGAGTCGATCTGATTTTCAGATTTTTAATGGTATTCCGAAATATTCGTGTGTAGTATGTGTAGACTGGTTCCTCCAAAGTGCAGTCTTCTTGACTGATTTAACCTTCCTGAGAGAAACACTTTTACTGTGCGAGAAAAGTTTACTTATAGAAAACCTCCCACCATGTAATAAATCGCATAGAAATGAGCAAGAAATACTTTTATTAAAACCCCATCCCCAACAGGATACATTTTTAAGTGATATATATTTGAGCTTATTTTACGGACAAAGCTGAATACAACACGTTTGAGTAGAAGTATGTTGTCAGCTGGAATTACTAGGCCACTGAGTTTGATGAGTTTAAATCAGAAATGCCGAGTCTTACCTGATTCAGGTTTCAGTCGACTGAGGATAGGAAGATTTCCGTCAAAGGCTACGACTTGGATTTGATTCACCGGTCAAGGTGATCCAACTAGATGACCATTACCTCGCGTTTTAGGGTCTGTGGATTTGGAACTGTCATTTTGGCAAGTATTTCTGTTGAATTTGAAGAAAAACCCGATGTGCTTGCAAGCACCAAGCCAGCTGGGCTGACATCTAAGGAGTACGTGGGTGATACTTTTACTCATATATGAATGCTAGGTACTAGAATACATGAGGAAGGATACTGTCAAACAAACAACCTGAGATCTGGCCTTGAAAAAATGCAACCATCTTACACGAAAGCCATGACGCGGAAATCTGTGTATTTGTGGTAATGACCGAATAGTCAGAATTAACAATTTTATCGAAACATCAACGTGTATGTGCATCTTAAAATCGGTTCCTTCCGTTCTGTTACAGAATTGTCAGCCACCTCAGTGGACGAGCATTCAGGACAGCCATAGAACCTCTAACCAGTAATGTCTATAGTTTCGTTCTAACTGTTTATCAGATCAGGTGCCGCTTAATGTAGATTGTCTTTTTCAGATGGACTGCTGTTTTCATTTTACCAATGGCAACCCTGCCGTCGAACCATCAATTAGTCTATCATGAAAATCAGACCCATATCGTCGTAAACTCCAGATGTAGTGATCACCAGCGAAACACAACCAAAGACGCCGGAGAATCAGACGGCAACAGTTGCTCTGCCTGCGGCTTTCATGGAAGCCGTGAAGTCATTGAGTGTGCTGAAACATCAGACAAACTTTGAGACGGTCCTCATTCATATTCCCAACAAATTTCGTTTGGGAGACAACTACTGCCAGAGGGAGGGCCGGGTGATAGAGTACCTGAAAAATTTCCCCGTTGAACAATGGGGGGATCTGTTAACCAGCCTGATAGAGGGATCAGCATATGACCGCGTTGTGCGTACCACGGTCGTGAACCAGACACTTTCAGAGGCGAAATTTGACAAACTTTGCGAGACAATATACCCCCCCCCCTCCGGGTCACTGTTAACAGAAAACGGAAGTATCAAGAAAAGGAACAACAACCGGGTGAAACGATGTTAGAGTTCGCGAAAGCATTCTACCGATTGGGTTAACAGGCCTTCCCACACTTGCAGACTACTGAGCTGCGCTGTGTCATCTTCCAAAAGTTGCGGGACCGCACAACCTCACCCAGGATCCGGGAGGAATTCGTACTTTGAACCCCAACAACAGTGGAGGACGCTCTGGAGATTGCAAAAGAATTGAGGGCGCTGTGAGCCAAAAGGTTCCTTCGTAGCTCAACCATTGGCCCCGGACAACCATCAAAGACCATATTGCAAATTTGGCCATTGGAAAGCTGCTACGAATTGGTGTGATCCTCCGAGAGTGTTTCGAGGTGGTTATAAGCTTCGGGGATATCGTTTTCCACAACGTCGATGGGAACGGAGAAAGGTGATGTCCAATGTGCAAAACAGTTCCACTGAAGGTGAACACATCCCTACCTTGATTAATATTGCGCGTAGTGACCCATATCTTATGGTGCCCATGATGTTGAACAACCCTACGGATATACGGTTTGGTTGATACCGGCCCCCCACGTAGCCTAATCAATGATTAATACTTAGGCACGTTACGAAGAAGTAAAACAAAACGCCATGATTTCAAAGGGAAACTATACGGCGTAAATGGAGAGCTCCTAGTAGCACTAATTACGATGACCGTTGATGTACAGTTGGGGTGTGAGGGATTTCCAAGACTTTGTAATAGTTCGAGGGTTGGCCCTCGATGTCACTGTGGGCATTAACCTCCTGAAACCTTTCAGTGCATAATCGATCTGCGCAACTGCGTCTTGCGTACATCGCAGTGCTGTTCCATTCACAAAGAACCACAGCCGTAAATATTCGCTCGTCACTTGCTGCATCTGAAATTAGACGAGGAAGCTGTCGATCATTTGCTAAAATGTTCCGATTTTTCTAAACTGATGAGTGAAAAGCTGGTGACCTTGATGAGCGAGTAATGGGATGTCTTTGCTTGGGATAATACCCATATAGGTTGCACTGGGATAGTTCAGCGTACTATCGATACCGGTAACACACGTCCGAGTAGGATGTGCGCACGGAAGATTCCACTCCGTTACGAAGCCTTGATGAAGATGATTCAGGAAATGCTGGGTAATAATGTAATGCGACGCTCAAGCTTCCCATGTGGTGCACCAGTAGCTTCAGTGAAGAAGAAAGACGGGTCGTTGAGATTGTGCGTGGATTACCGGGAATTGAACCAAATGACTAAGAAAGATTCCTTTCCGCTGCCCCATATCGATCAGCTTTTGGAGTAGACAGGAGGTCCGATGTGATTTTAGCTTACTAGACCTAGCATCCGGTTATTGGCAGGTAGAAGTTGAGGAACATGATCGACAAAAGACGACATTTGCGTTGCCTGACAGGCTATATGAACTTCAAACAATGCCGTTCAGATTAGCAAACGCCCACGCGACCTTCCAACGTTTGGTGGGCACCCTTTTGGGTGACCCAATCCCACGGTGTTTTCTTGTGTATTTGGACGACGTGACTGTTAAAGGGAGGACGCCTGACGAACATATACAAAACTTGGTTCGAGTGTTCGAAAAGCTGAGGCAGATAGGCCGCGAGCTCAAACCTTCTAAATGTCATGTTAATACGTCCGGTGACCCATCTAGGACACGTAGTATCGACTGCAGGAATCCAAGCCGATCCATTGAAAACAGAAAAAAGTTAAAACTTGGCCTATGTCCTCTAATGCCGAGGAAGTACTACTACAGAGGTATTCTCATAATCAGCTATCAAACGTTCCTTTCGTTCTTGGGACGATTATCAGATGTAATGGGCGTACCTGGACAAGGCGTACAAACCATTGACGACATCGATATACATCCGAAGCTAACCCTTACTTTGATTGTCAAGAACTGCCACTTGATGAATTGTTAGACACAATTTAACTTCCACCACACCATAGTGAAAATTATGAAATCAATACCGAGCCAGCTTTGGAGAACAGGCATTCGACACGAACACGTGTACTGATTCAAAGTTTGAACATTCAGACACAGAAAAATACATAGGTGACTCCTTACTTTCGGAGGGAGGTAGTACAGAGGCATTCGCATAACCAGCTATCAAACATTGCTTTCGTATCACCTTGCGTGTTATGACCCTCTTTTCAGCTGGCATTTAATCGATAAATCAATATCGCCCAGTTGTGTTTTAATTGGTCCTCAATTGGCCAATAACGTTCGTTCATGTATTGTACTGAAGTCGTGAGCTAGACGACACATTCCTTTTTAAATTCCCGATAAACCGTTGCTCGGCACAGTTGCTGTTCTGATTTTCGAGTTATTGGATTTAACAAGTACACAGTTTCTTGGATTAGCTTCTTCCAACCGCCGGTTCATTGTGAAGTTCGCAACAGTGACAGCGTACCTTGTTTGCCTCTTGGGGCATGATAAGACCTTCGAATGGACCGAGAAGTAGCAGAACTCCTTTGAAGAACTACGCGGTCGATTATGCAGGGCACCCATCCTAGCTTTTCCCGACACATCGTTGTCCACTGGCGAGTTCATCCAGGACATTGATGCTTCAGATAAGGGTATTGGTGCTGTATTGCACAGGGAGACAGACAAGGCATCAGACATGTGATCTCCTTTGGCAGTGGAACATTAAGCAAAAAGGAGCAAAATTACTGTACGACACGGAAGGAGATGTTGGCGCTAGTTTGCTTCGTTCGTTACTATCGACATTTTCCTATGGGCCGTTATTTCCCCGTCAGAAGAGACCACCGTTCGTTGCTGCGGTTGACAGATTTTAAAGATCTCGAGGGACAAGTTACGAGATGACAGGAATACTCCTTCACCTGTCTCCATCGTCCTTGCAAATCTCATGGAAACGCAAACGGCGTGTTCCGCCGGTCGCACAGGGTTCGCGGAGAATGTCCTTCTTGAACTTCACCAGTGATAGTGGTTAGCTTTGGCGAGGGACATGATTGGGAGAGAATCCAAGCTGAGGACCCGGAACTTGTTGTCATATACCAACGACTAAAGAATGATGAAGCGCGTCCAACTAGCGACGAAATGTCTGGGACCAGTTACGAGACAGGACGTCTATGGTCCCAATGGGATGGCTTCAAATTTGTCGATGGTCTTTGTTCATGCGGTATGGTCCAGAATACATGCGACGACTTGTAATTCCGGAGTCACACGTGAGAAGAGTGCTAGAAAGTCTGCACCACGATCTCGGACAACCAGATCAGAATAAAATGTATGATATAGCACGTGTTAGATATTGGTGGCCACATCAGTGAAGGGAAGTAAAGGATTTCTGCAGAGACTACAAAGTGTGCACCAAGATGAAAGACCCGATTCCGAATAGAAGAGCACTTCTCACCACTGTCAAAGCGGGTTATCCGAATAAAATGATTGTAACTGACATAGTGCGGTCATCGTCAGAAACTCAGAATGTGAACAAGTATATTATTGTGATGGAAAACTATTTCACGAAACGGGTAGAAGTTGTTGCTTTCCCGGTTATAGAGGCGGCAACCGTGGCTTTCAACCCCCTGATTTGCAAATGGTGCGCACCCGGTCAGCTGCACTCCGACAGAGGAAATAGTTTTGAAAACTTCACTGTGTATGAACAGTGAAAATTGTCACGAACCGATAAAACACGACGATGTCATATCACCCTGAAAACAATAGTTTAGTCGAAAGCACCAATCGGACATTCGAAGCGTTGATGGAAGTATTTACGAAAGAAACAAAACATTAGGATCAGGCAACGGAACAGTGTGTAATGGCGTACCGAACATTCAGAACAGCCATAGAACCTCTGACCAGCAATGCCTGTAATTTCGTTCTAACTGTTTATTAGATCAGGTGCCGCTTAATGCAGATTGTCTTTTTCAGATGGACTCGTGTTTTCCATTTCACATAGTCCATTTGTTTAAATGGAAACAGAAAATATGATAGTTTGCTAATAACTCCGCGCATCCCGGCCTATTTAATTAAGGAACGGAGCTGCAATATTCACTGTGGTCAATTCGGCAGGCGGAAAAGTTTTTCCAATGTATTGAAATGTCTTACAGAAGGCAAAATAACTACATTAGAGTGTTCAAAACACCAGTTGTAGGCGAACATCTGTTTTTGATCACTTCGTTCCCAGGCTATAACAGTCACATCTATATGAAGCAAATTATCAAGGAGATTTGGATGAAGGACTCGCTAAGTCGGTATAGCATGGGTTTCTTGGTTGAAGTTTACTCATCCAAGTTCCCCTATCTTTATTTCTGCATTCCGAGTTAGTGAGATATTTCTCCCCAACTCTTCTTATTTTTCATGTATATGGGATATTAATGGCCTGAGAAAGAAGTCACCGAAAACATCCACCTATAGCTCGTGCTCTGAGTACACATATGCATCAGAGTGCTTTAGAATAGATTTATCTCCAGCTTTTATGGAGCTAATGTGTCAAATGATGATCATCTTTAAATAAAAAACTTCTCCGGGTCTAGGCAGACGGTCATGGATTGGAACCAATCGGGGTTGCGCGGGAATCACTTAAGATCAGCTACGCGGTCAACCGGTCAGGATAGAAAGAGGCCAAGTGTCACTTTTATCTACCGTCGAGGCCTTTGCTATTTGACTGAATAATCTTTCTGTTTGTGTTCGAAAACCAGCAGAGACCCGGCCGTCATGGTGAAGTTGATTGCGCTTAACTAGATGGGTCATTACACTTAGACTAAATTGTTCACGTACCAATCAACACAGGTGATTTTCTGTTTTCCAATGCCACTTCTTCCTTTCATACATACCTAAAACCAAGTCAATGTTACACACTACTTTGTTTTATCTAATCTAGATTTGGCTAGTTAATGACGCACGGAAACCGAACTAGTTTGCCACTCCGCCCGCTTAAGCAATCACCGGGTGTATTACTATAGACAATTCACCGACTTGGGTCAAACATGGTGCCAACGCAACAGCAACAATTACAAAGCGCAGAGAGGAACCACAACGGAATATCAGAAGCAGATAGAAAAAAAGATGGTGTATGCTGTAAGTTCTTCACCGTACATATTTTGACTTTTTTTCCAATTTTCCCTGCCTGAGCGTAATTTTTGTGACCATGGAACACGAGAGTTCAACCGAAAGACCGTACAGCACTCGCTCTATTGATTTCTATTATGAACCATGTACCCCAACGTCTCTGACTGACGACAGTCCTCATTCCTCAGGCCCCAACAAGGAAGGTGAGAAGCACCAACTGAAGCCAGTGCTGATGCCAGCTTCTTCATACATCTATGCCAAGTCGTGAGCTTATCACTGCGTCGCTACTTTCAGCGAATAGAGCACAGAAAGGTAGACAATGGGCTGGCGGTCGCAAAATATGTCCGAGACGTCGGAGGCGGCTTAGAACGGTCCTTTCAGCGGGAGGGCGACAAGCCGTACCCAAAATACGAGGGCGCACTTCATTACTACTCACTCGATGTTGCCATCAGACGCGAGTAGTGCTTCGGCGAAATCAGTGGTCTACAACAGGAAAAGACGCCGAGCGTCCTCAGCGCAGAGTAGCCAGGTCTTGCAACGATAGAGTGAAACCATCACGGCGAGACTGCACCTTGGCGTAATGTGATGGCTTGCGTGTTTCCATGACCTAAAGACCTATGCAGGATGTCTTCCTTTAGCCGGAGACACAATCGTGCCTGACAAGTCATTGGGCAGAGGCCAGACAAAGTCCTGTCTCAGAATCAGTTGGTGGGCAACATCTGGTTCTATTCGCTTTGCCCCCTGAGAGGACACTCCAGCGAATAAACATGGAGAGAAACAGATGACCGGTCTAAAAACCTTCACTAGATGGAAGTAGGAGTGGAGTACCTGGGTTTTTTCTTTGAGGTGGGAAAAGTCATCGCATTTCATTGGGCAGATGTCGCCCGCCTAAGTTGGGCAGCCCCCGGCCCAAATGATGTTGCCCCTTCCGCGTTCCGCTTGCTCCATTGGGTGCATAGGGCTAAGGACTGAACCCGAAAAGCGGATCGACAACAGAGCTCCAGCGACTACAAGACAGAGCACATGTAACAGTCGCGTCTGACGTGACAAATCAGAAGCAATCCCTTCAACGGTGCTTCCGTCACGTTCCCATACTGGGTTAGCGCTCCACTGCCTTGTGGATGAGACCTTTAAGTCAAAGGCTCTGGTTAGGGTTTCCAAAGAAAATCCCTTCTGCAGTGCGGACAGCTGTGAAGTATAATTGGCCCAGAAACCTCCAGTATCTTTCCTGTAAAGGGCCTCATCAATTTCCCCTCTTTTGATTTAAGGTCGATGCAAAACGCCACGGGTATTTGCGGTTGTGATGAAAGCAGTAGTTCAGGAGTTGGGTATAAATCAGATGCACTTCTTAAGCCTAAATGTCCACTTCACTTTGCTGTCTTTAACGTCCGCACACTATGTCAGATAGGGCAACAGGCTGCTCTCGGTAGAGCTCTTAAAACATTGAAAATAGATGTATGCTGTGTCTCCGAAACACACAGACACGACCCCACTTCTGTGATAACTCTCCGCACCCCAGATACAACCTCAGTCTCTCGCTTCACTCTTCGCGTGTCGGGTAATTCTGTGTCTAGAGCTCGTGGTCAGGCTGGCGTTCGGATTTCTTTAAGCATGAAAACTGAACGAGCATTGGTAGACTGGAGTCCAGTCAACAGTCCTTTGTGTGCAGTTCTGTTGGACGGTTCTGTTCGTGTCAACAACAACAAACTGAAGCGTCGATGTTTGTTCGTCGTGTCTGTTTTTGCGCCGACTGACTGCAATTCCTCCAAAACCAAGGACGAATTCTATCAGGATTTGTCCCAGCTACTTCGAAGCGCACGTTCAACGGACGTGGTGTTCACTGCTGGGGATTTCAACACCCAAGTTGGTCGTTTGGGAAATTCCCAAAGGCACATCGGAGGCCCATTTGCTATCCCAGCCAATCGTACCGATAACGGCGATCGTCTCACCCAGTTATGTCCTGATCACAGACTGTTTCTGGCAAACACGAACTTATTCCATAAGAAGCGGCATAGACTCACATGGCATCCTTCTTCGTCTTCACAACGTTGAACTCAGATTGACCTGTTGTGACTGGTCCCCGCTGGCGTGGATTAACTAAAGATCGTCGTTCATTTTGGTCTACACCTGTGGACTCTAATCACACCTTGGTACGTGCTCTCTTCCGTTTACATCTGGTCTGTGGTCGCACCAACGTAAATGCCACCCGTCCCACACAGTTGCTTTTAGACGATAACCAGCAATACAATTTCCAGATGGAGCTGCCTACGCAGTTATCGATGCAGCCAGATGTTCAGGACCCAAATGAACGCTGGCAACAGATCAAGGAAGCCTTGTGTGCCGCTTCGAATGCCATCAAGGACTCTGGTTTAAGTCGTCTCAAAAACGATGGATATCTTCGACATCAGTTGCTCTGTTGGATGTTCGCAGATCCTTTCCTCCAGGTGCCACATTCAATGAAGTGCGTGAATCCCTGAGACCCCAACTGACTGGGGACCTCAGGAATGACCACGAACAGTGGTGGATTGCAAAATGAAGGGGATGGAAAAGGCTGCGTCCATTGGCAATATTTGCAACCTTTACGGTTTGATTATAGGTACCGGTCTACGGAAGCCTGGTGTAAGTGAGTTAATCAAGGAATCCCAGGGCTCACTAATTCACTCTCAGGGACGTCGTCTGGAGCGCTGGGTGGAGTACTTTTAGGAACAATTCAGTTGGCCCACTTCGCGGTGGACCTTCCAAATATACCTGCCAAAGAAGCGATGCAGCTGGATATCAGTCCTCCATCAGAGATGGAGGTTATGCGAAAGAAAGGTTACTTGAAATGGTACAAAGCTACTGGACCGGATGGGTTGTCTCCATCTTTTTTCAGGGATGGAGGGAAAGATTTGGTTCTGGAGTTGACAAATTTTCTCCGTATTATTTGGGTTAGTGAGCAGATTCTCAAGGAATGGTGCCAATCGGTGATTGTTCTGATTTGAGAGATAAACGACAGGTCCTCTTGTGAAAACCACAGAGGAATCAGTTTGGTAGGTATCGCATCAGAACAACTCGTCGGGTTTATTCTTCACCGATTATCCAGTGCTCGCGAAATGTGTATACGTGAGAATGAAGCTGGTTTCACACCCAGTCGAGGTTGTATCGACCACATCTTCACTCCTCGGCAAATCTTAGAGCACAGACACGCCTCCCGTAGGTTCACAATCTGTGTCTTTCTGGATCTGAAAGTGGCATTTGTCTCAGTCGACCTCATATTTCTCTGGCGCTGCCTCTCATTGAACAGTGTGCCAGAGAAGTTTGTTTTTCTTTTCCAATGCTTGTATGCGAACAGCCGAAGCCAAGTTCGTGCCTGCGGCAATCTTTTCCCTGAGTTCACCACGGAAAGTGGTGTACACCAGGGTTGTCCTCTTTCACCCTTCGTATTCAATTTTGTAGTTGAATTGATTCTTGAGATAGCCCTATCTTCGTGTGAGAATAGCGGCGTCGGTCTTTGCTCAGACAGTAAACTGTCTGACTTGGTATACGCGGACGAAATTGTTCTTCTGAGTGAAAATCCAGGTAAGTTGCAAGCTCTCTAAGATAGCTTTAACAACAGTGTAGGAATGTTTGGGATGCGTTTTGCACCTTCAAAGTTTAAAATGCTGTTGCAGGACTAGGTTGGCTCAACACCACATCTTGTGTTGGCAGGGGAAGTTGTAGCCCAAGTAGGTGAGTTTTTTTACCTGTGCAGTTACATCTCACCAGGTGGACAGATAACAGATGAAATGTCATTGCGTATACAGAAGGCGCGTTTGGCTTTTTGCCAACCTCCGTCATCTGTGGTGTCGGCGTGACATCCGATTGTCTGTTAAGGGTCGAGTGTACACTGCGGTGGTTAGGTCCGTTCTTCTATACGGTTCCGAAACATGGCCGTTGAGGGTAGAAGATAGGCGAAGACTGTCGGTTATTGAGCACTAATGTCTCAGTAGAACTGCCCGAATATGGTGAGAACACCGTATCAGCAGTGCTGAGGTTAGACTAAGATACTGGGAACCAGGTCTTTCAGTGGAACAAGTACTGGGTCTGAACAGGTTAAGGTGGTTGGGACATGTGTTACGCATGCCCACCGATAGACTTCCTCGGCGTGCACTGTTCTCCGAGACAGGCAGTAGTAAGAAGGTAGGTCGAGGTGGTCAGTCCATGACATGGAAAAATGGTGTGAAAATCTTGACCAGTGAACTTGGCCCACGTAGGATGTGTTAGACTTCCACGATGGGGTCCACGTGATCCGCCTACCAAATGGTTGGAGACATTAGGTGATCAACCTAGGCGTCACGGTCAGTGGAGTAGTTGCATTCGGACTCTTTCCTTGTCCTTTTGGTTTCTCCTAGGTACTTTGACTTGTTGAATCTTATTCACTATGCTTCTATTCTTTTTTGCTCTTTACTGGACGATGCGGGAAGGTAGCAACCGAAACCAGAGCACAGCAGTGTGAGATTAACGGTTGAGAGCCGGATGTCACGTCGGTGCCATAGGTGTCGCAGGTTGGCGGAAGCTGTTCTGGTTCATAGATTGATCTCCTTCGCAAGACCACCCCCAGCTACAATCAAGATCTCCAGGTACTTGGGGCTAGCGAACAGTTCCAGCTGATTGCCGCAAAGAGTGAGCTCAGACACAGGTTTCTGTCTATCTCACAAACGCACTTTGCACTTAGAAGACGAAAAGTGTGTACCGTATTTGGAAACCTCAGTAACCAGGCGGTCGAAAAAGTGTTGCATTACCTGTGCGTTGTCAGTCAGCAAGACAGTATCATCGGTGTATTCTTATTCGAGAACTCTCCTATGGGAGGAGTTCCGCTCCACTATTCGGAAGACCAGACAAGAAACTCCGTAGAACATCTTCTGTTGTAAAGTTGAATAGAAATGGGAATACAGGGCAACCTTGTCGAGCTCCACCGGAGACGATAAAAGGTGCAAAAGCAGCCCGTAGGCTCTAACTCGACCTGAGTTTTGACAATACATTTATTTGAGAAGAGACTCATAGTTCTTAGACACTTTATTCCTAAGCAAACGGTACCACGGTACCGTCCGGTTAACAGAATAAAGGCTCACGAATATAAAGGAACACGATGGCCATTGGTCTATGTAAGTTAAGACCGTACTTTGCAGCTGATAGAGGGTGAATATTTGGTCGACCCATCCACGACTGACACGAAACCCAGTCTAGCGAGTCTGCTCTTCACGCCTTTGGTAAAATCTGCCAAGTATGACACACGCCAGTAGCTTTGAAGCTACTGGGATAAACCTTACGGCAGTATCGTTAGTACAGTTCCTGCGCAATCCCCCTTAAAGATGAGGATAGCAACCGGTTCCCCTCCACGAAGAAAGGAGCTGTTCAGAATTCCAAACGTTTGAGAATAATACAGAGTTCTTTAATAGGGAGCACTCCACCAACTTTAAAAAGGGCGTAGGAAGGCCACCAGCGCCCGGCACTTTGTGACGTCTCAAAGCCCGGTTTTCCCCGCGGATCTCCGCCTCAACTGATTGCACGAAAACATTCTGATGGTGAAAGATGTGTATGCCAGATAACAATTGATCTTTCTTGCCAGGGAGTCGGAAATCTTTCTGGAAGCACGTCATCAGCGAGTCTGCAGTCCGCATTCTTCAAACCCACGGACAGGGGACTTTGTTGACACTAGCCAATGACAAGACCCGAATATTCCACATAGCGGTGCAGTCATAACGCAAGTGCCCATGGACGAATCAGTCCATCATACGTCATTGTTCAGATCGACCGCTGACAAACAGCCTACCAACCAATCAGCCGTATGAAACTCTGTGATCCGACTTAACCAATCAAAAATGCGGGCCAAGCTGGGTATTCAGTAACAGTGCCATGTATACCGTACCTCATGCTATGTAAGGTTTCGAATTTTGACTACACTTGAATACAGTTTCGTCACTTGTTCGTGGTTACTTTCACGTTGGCATTGGACGGTCAAGGGATCACTGACTGGGGATAATGCAGAAGTTTGAGCGCTGACACAACACTTCTGGTTATGTTTACTTTCATCAAAACATAGAAGACAAATTGCGAGATGCAAGCATTTCTTTTAATCTTCTCAATCGCGTACGTAAAACATGCGAATTCGCGTTCGAATGGAGCACAGAGCAAAACAATGGAATAGATAGTGTCAAGCGAAATTAGGAAACGATTCGATGAACCTGATTGGTTACCACCACGGCAGTTTACTTTGTCGGTTGATGGAAAAACGCAAAACATGTATTTTTAACAAACGCCACGTTGAAAAATGATACTACTTCCAGTGGACTACCTCCGTCTCTCTCGCTCTGTGTTCAGAACCTCTCGACAAAAAAACAGTTTGAACGATCCCAACCACTGTTTCATGTATGGGGTAGTTACTTCCATGCATCGACTTGACACTATAAGGTGTAGTTATCTTCTCAGTTTTTCATAGCCTAGGTTGTTTTGGTTTCTGACTGAGGCTTCCGCTGAGATGGCAACAAGAACCGACGTAACCAGTGCATGGTTGGTAGTTATTCGAACTGAAAAAAACTGACATTTTACTGCACTGGTCGCAGGACGAAGATACCAAAAACGAGCGTGTTTGGCACACCACCTTTTCTCTTTATAATCCAATGGGATTATTCAGTGAACTTTTCGGTGTCTTCAGTCTTACGAAAATAAAGCCTTTTGCCACCAAGCCAAAGTGTATACGGGACACTACGTTGTGCTGGACTGTCTGTACAGACCCAAGCAACTCGCCCAACGCGCTCCCAATTAGGCGCGCGTTGGACCACGTGCGGCCAACGTTGGCCTACATCATTAGAAAAGTTGGGCAACGCAACGTGTGCACAATTAGGAGCGCGCTAAGCTAGCCCAACATTGGAAATAGTTGCTGGAAGTGGGTACCTCCTCTTTTCCTAATCCATCCTAACTGCGTGTTCCTTAGTTTATTTTCCCATTACCCATCCCTTCGATCGAAACCACTAACCTTCCACTGATAAAATAACTTCGTAAAAATCAGATAGTTTATTATAAAAATGGTATACTGAAAACTTGTGAAACAAAATGTGCCGTATTTGTAACGAAGATATATTTTAATGAAATTGTGGTACTCTTATTATCATATTTCTTGCAAAATTTCACGGACTTCTGTGTAATCTTTGAAGGTACATGTCAGGAATCATCTTAGCTCAACTTTTGCCCAACAGCGCTGGATATTGTGCTAGTTGGGAAGGTTTAAATCTTTATGAAAAACCTTTCTACGGTTCAATTCAGACAACCACTAACCATGCATTGGATGCGGTGCCTTTCGTCGCTATATCAGAGGCAACCTCAAAAGGAAATAATAAAAAAGAAAAAGGTATGAAAGTAGCTAGAGGAGAAATACAAATATCGGTATCAAGTCGGTGAGGAAACTTTGTGGGCACAAAAACGCCACTTATCGCAACACGTGGCGAGTTCCACCAACGTATCTGACCTCTGACTGGCAGGGTCTCTTGGGCCTCACCCGGGAGAATGCTAACACGCTACATGGCTAAGTCCACAAGTTAGATTTTTCATACCTTTCTTCTCCGTCATCTTCCAACCGTTACTCGCCTCAGCGAACATTGTTCTCCGAGGAATCCTGTCAAGAGACAAGCGCAACACGTCTTAACCATCTTAACCTGGTGAGCTTGAGTGCTTCATCTAAAGATCTGGTTCGTGAATTTAAGACTCTCCGCCGAACATCATCATCACTTATACGGTGTTCCACCAGACTCGAGCGATGCCACGAAGACATCGGTGTTCAAATACCGACAATCTTCATTTATGCTCTGCCCACAGTGGCCACATTTCTGGATCACAGAGAACCACTGACCCGGTTACTGCAGCGTACACTCGACCTTTGATAGACAAACTGATGTCATGTCGGTGCCACAGATGACTCCAGTTGGTGGAAGCAAAACGAGCCTTCTGTATACACAAAAGCGCTTCACCCGATATCCGACCTCCAGGTGAAACGCAACTACCCAGATAACCGAACTTGCCTAGTAGGTCTATAGTTCCCTCAGATACAGAAAGGTCTGGCGTTGGACCGACCCAATCCTGCAACATTATCTTGCTCTTTGAAGGTGTAAAACTTATACCGAACATTGCTGCAGAGTCCGTCAAGCCCTCTAGAAAATCCAGCTTTATGTGTAAGTTTAATTGTGATAAGTGACTCTGATGAACTAGATGAAGGGAAACTTATGACTAACTTGTGTGGAAAAATGGCCGAAATCCATATAGGCCTTCAACAAAGCTCTTATAAAACCCAAAGGTACAGACCTCATGCGAATCGCCATACAACTACGGCTATTTTTGCAAAGCACTCAATCTATGAAAAATCATCGAAAGCATTGTCATATGATTGCATATTGAATTTATGACCTAACACACTTTGAAGTATCCTCTATATCTTAGTCACACATCACATCATCACAACATGAGGGAACTCACAAAAATGCATAATTCCGGCCAGTTCATTGCAAAATATCGATAGGTCACGTCTGGATAAGTGGAGCACAAATTTCGCTCCACATAACGTCGGATAATATCCAAATCGATTTCTGATTGAAATATTCGGTAATACTTTTGTTGTTCATAATCATGACAGATCAAGGCGCCCGCCTGAGTTTCGGTAAATCGAGTGTGATTGCTCGTGTCGGGTGTGATCTTTGCCGTCAGTTCAGGCATTGTATTTCACAGCAGGCTATGTTGTGTTTAGGCCTGCTTGCCTTGTCTGTTAGTCATCGATTTTCCCCGACACTCACACGAACGCGCACACAGGTTTCAATTTATACCGGATGTCACGTGTTCCTTCAACATGTTGGTTTACTGACTATGAATGACCCATTTTGGAATAACGCTACCGAAAAACCATCTCTACCATTGTGAAGCTCATAGGACATCCCGAGTTTGGAATCTGTTTCTGCCCTTCCGGTATTGAACTCTAATACAAAAATACCTGACGACATCTATATGAAACTACTACGTTACCCATTGGTGCTGAAGGCCGGCGCCTATTCGATGCACTGAACCGTAAAAACAAAATTCTCGAAGACGCCCTTGGTGCCCTGGGTAAGCATTTTGATCGCCGTAAGAACACATACGTGGCTCGCAATAAGTTTTCACAACTGCACCAGGCATCAGGAGAGTCTGTGGAGGTTTTTATTACACGGACTGCATGTGCTGTGCATTCTTGTGCTTACAACACGTTTCCCAATAGAAAAAAAATTGGAGAAAAAATTGCAAATCCAGCAACTGGTTGTTGGTACATCAGAATATTGAGTTCATGAGGTCTTGCTGGTGGAAGGCATCAGCACACTAACTTGAACCCGTGCATGTGCTATTGGTAAAGCAAAAATCCCAATACGTGAGATTAACCAAATATTTCATGCTACGGAACTCAAAGGAGAAATAGAGTTGCTACGACGATCCACAATTTTGACAAAGTGTAATCGCTGTGGCGGCACTCAACACCGCGCGAATTCCAAGAACTCTCCAGTTTATACATCTCAGTGCCACATTTGAGATAAGTTGGGTCACTTTGTTAAATTTTGTCGTTCACGCGCTGTTTCCCAGATTGGGGACTTCTCGAGTAATTCAGCGGATGTAAGGCCCAGTGATGACTGTATATGCACAGTTAGTTCACGTTCGTTTGGACATTCTTCCACCTAAGCTGAACCCCGATTACCTTCTGTCGATATTACCACTGTGTATTTTGTTGTGTCGCATAGGGTTATTTCTATACCAATGGAATTTGATTCTGCACCACCCATAAGTATAACTCCTCATGCTTTCTTCGTGAAACACTTCAAGCACTTACCACTTCAACAGTCTTCATACAGATTTGGCAGCAACTCTAATAATCCCGTCCTTACTATAGGATTCGTTTCCCTTCATCTCTTTTTGAAACGCACTTGACAGAGGGATGTTGCGGTGTACGTTTCTAGTACCAGTAATAAACCCCTTTTGACAGAAATGCTAAAGTAGACCTGAAAGTACCTCCATGGATAGATAGAATAGGAATTCCTCCCGTCTAAACCGAGGACTCACGGTCTTTGTTTCCGAAACTATTCTAAGAGAATATCGGCGGGATTCCTGGAGTGAAATACCGTATTTTCATCCAACACACAACTATTCCTTTTGCCATTCCTCAACCGTGACCAATTCCTCCTCCTTCAAACGGGAAGCCATTTCTAATGCTCCTTTTACCATGGCGCATGATTGTTTGATTAAAACCTTTGAATGTTCTAAATGGATACACTCTCGTGTTGTGGTGTCAAAGAACAATGACAATGTCAGAAAATGAGTTGATATTAGGATTTTGAACAAGCAGATCATGATCGAGAAGTTCCCTTTTCCCACTCGTTAAGCTTTCTGGTGCTAAAGTGTTCTCGAAGTTGGATTTGCGTACTGCACATTTCCACATAGCCCTCACCGGGGATTCCAAGCCATTGACAGCCCTTCTGACAAAGAAACGTCCTGTACCAATACAAATTGCTTCAGATGGGTTTAAGCAGCATCCTTGATGCCTGGAAAAAGTTTTTTACAGGGATGCATTACCTATATGGACAATATTTGCGCTTTTAACCCCTCATCCGAGAATCATCATGACAATTTCCGTACTCTACTCCAGTGACTAAAAGATTTAGATTTACATGTGAATGTGTTTATTTGCGGTGCCCGAAATTGAGTTCCAGAGTAATAATATCAGCCGGTGGGGTCCGCCAGAAAGCTGACAACATTACAGGGATATTGATTTGCCGAATACAGGAGACCCCTGATGAAGCGAAACCATTTTTGGGTTTATGTTTCTACTATTTTTGTCATCTTAAGAACTTTTCAACGGTTTCGGAACCCCTCAGGAGGCTTACGAGTTTAAATGAGGAATTCTCATGGATTCCGGTGCATAGAGAGGCCTTTTATTCTATTCGTTCCATAGTATCTACTGCACCGACGACAGTTGTCTTTGACGAGCGCCTTGATATAGTTGTGTCAACTGACGCTTCAGACGTCGGTCAAGTTTCATAATGGTCACGCGAGGGTAGTTGGGTTTGCGTTCCAACTGAAAGGAGTTATTCCACAGTCGGGAAAGAAGCTCTCAAGTGTGTGTGGGCTGTCTAAAAAATAGCATTTGTACTTGTTCGGCCGCTCGCTCGTGTCATGCGCCGCTCATTCAGTGCTTACTGATCTCATGAGTCGGGGAAACAAACAAAGGTCACAGGCCACTACGAATCAGTCGCTGGTACACTCGCCTACTCGATTATGACTTCAGAATGCAGTTTACTCCAAGGTCCTGAAATCGAGTGTGACGCACTGTCAAGTCTTTCAGTGACCAAACCAAATGAAAATGAAGATATCGAGGTGACCAACATTACTTCAGCTTCAAAAAACCGCCAATGAGGCGCAATAACCAGATGCTTGTTGGAGGAATATTCAGAAACAGACCCAAAGCTGCTTCAAATAATCTAGTTGTTATGGACGATCAGTTTCTGTAGACATTCTTCCTTACTTCACCCTCCACGATGAATTCGCGGCGTAGACAACTGTGTGTTGCAAGCAGACGATACGTTATCTTTCCCAGTTTGATTTCCACCACCATCCGGTCCGTCCATGAGGGACATCCGGGAATCATCCTTACCAAAGTACGCGTTCGAGAATTCTACTTGTGGCCCAGACTAAACTCTTTTTTTTTTAAAGCAGCCGTTTGAGATTGTTCTGCATGTTCGCATTCCGGTTAAACTGTCAAACCAATTTCCGGACCAACACGGCCAATTGTATATCCCATGCATCCATGGGCCAAAGTGGCTACTGACATCATGGGTCTGTTGCAGAAAGCTCCCATGGTTAAACAAAATATTCTCGTTGTCACTTGTTTCTACAGTAAATGGCCCCCAGCACCACAGCAGTGTGGGGAAGTGACCTCTAATATCATCATTAAACAGTTCAGACACCTGTTTGCAGGATGCGGTCTGCCACAACATTTTCAAAGCTTGTACCCCGATCTGACTGTAACTGCTGCGGTGCATCCCAACGGGATATCCAGCGTTAGAAGATACCGTCTGCAATCGTGCTGGCATCAACCGATGGTATCGCTATTGCTTCGCACCATTTTGTAAAGTGGTCAACCATCACAAGGACATAACGATTTCTTTTATGAGTTTCCGGTAACGGTCCCACGATATCCATGCCCACGAGCTGGTTGGGATACCCTACAGGCATTGCTTGAAGTGGGGCCCGGTGATACTTCCGAGGAGGCTTAACCTGAATACACTCTATGCATCGATTACAAAATTTGATCACGTCCCGACGTTGTTGGGGCCACCAGAATCGATGCGACACCGCATGATCCATTTTGTGTTGTCCTGCATGTCCAAGTTCGGCATGTAATTTCTCAAGTATCTGTTGTACTTGGGCTTGTGGGACCACGACACGTGGGCTATAGTGTTCCCATACTGATAGTATAGTATACCATCCTGCATCCGCAGCTTTAACCAAGCAGACCATAGACAGAAACTCTCCCAACTGCTTCCGACCATTTCAGCCTTGGTAGGTTTTTGGCCACCTTCTTTAATTCGACCATAAATCAGACTTGTTTCAGGATCAGTCTTTTGAATTCCCACCCATTCTGACGCCTGTTCATCCATCAATACGGTAGCCATCTGGCAAGTTGGGCAGTCACCGTGGCTTTTGTGACGTCTGGATAGAGAATTAGCGTTAACTTGCTTCCGCCCTTTCCTGTGTTGACAGTCGAAGTCAAACTCTTGTAGTCGCTCTTGCCACCTAGCGACTTGGCCTTCAGATTGGAGACATTAAGTGATATGGCTAGGTGTCGTGGTCAGTGACGTAGTTGCATTCGGACTCTTTCCTTGTCCTTTTGATTTTCGCATGATAACTTGATTTTTTGGATCTTTATCACTATGCTTCTATTGTTTTCGCCCTTTACTGGACGATGCGGGAAGGTAGCAACTGAAACCAGAGCACAGAAGTGAGAGGTTATTGGTGAAATGAAATGAACAGAACTGAACTGGTCTTCAGTTTAGAAGCATAGAGTTTCCCGAATTCCTTCGCATGAATGACATCAAAAACTCAAGGATGGTTTCGCAAACTCCAGCAGTGAACGGCATAGTTGAGCGCCTGAATCGAACGCTGGAGGAGGCTATACAAACTGTGCAGCCTGAGGGTACGTTGTGGGACGACGTACTACTCATTGCCTTAAGCACCTATCGAACCATACCTCATTCAGCGGCGCAAAACGTCTAGCGGAACAGATGCTGGGTTGGCAAATCCGTACAAAGCTGAATGCAGTGGTTCCACCAGCAAATACAAACAAACCAGAAGGGATCCAAAGAAGATTCAATTATCGGGCTTCACACTACCAAGCCGCGCAATAACTGAAAGTTAGCCAGTATGCAAAAGTTTTCCAACCGCACAGAAGTAAGGGTGAGGTCCAACTAACAACACCCATGAAGATTGGCGATGTATACAAACAAGGAACTTGCCAATTGTCAGATGCATCAATGGTGAACGCAAGATGGCTCTATACGTCCCCAACAAAAGACTAACCTCCAAAACCTCCCTAGTTTCGACACAGAGAAGACAACACCGGCGTGAACTTTTCCGGACTCGTAGTTAGATCAGGAAGAATGCTGTTCCCAGTCGATAGGTGGCAGTCTGGTGTTTAGGATCACAGCAAATTACCCATATCCTACTCCAAGCAAGTCCGACAGGAATTTTCCTGACAGACCTCACATTCAGGAGTCGATCCGAATAGTATGACCTGTCGATTGTTTTTGTTTTTATTTACCTTTCTATGAAAAAGGGGCATTGTTTCTCACCATACAATCAGTCATATCATAACTGCAACTGTTAGTCATTCCTGTCTACGCCCACATTTGCACTTTCCCATGTTTCGCATACTGCGTGCATCCTGTGAATGCGTCTTTTAAAAAAGAACAGGGAATGATGTAGTGACGCTAATTCATGTGTCATCGAATTTTGTTCGTGATTCATTCCGATCTCATTCGTCTTGCACTCACGCGTGCCATGCCTGTCTGTGTCACGTCCTGTTTTGACCTTCTCTACCGATCAGATGCAGCTAGCTCCGTGTGAAACTAATATCGATTATGCGCCTTCGTCCGACAGACACAAGCTTGTGCTCACGCTTGCTGAACGTTGATTCTGAGTACAAATTGTGCTGTGCACATGCACTTTTGTTCCGTTTACCGAATTTCGGACAACAAACATTGACAAAGGAAAGTAGGACTATTATAATATTATTTGATCATTACTAACTGTCGTACAATTAAAATCTAGTTTCCGCGTGATAACATGTAGTAGGCGAATGATTGGTGGGCCTTGGTCTTCTGTATGATATTGAACCGAATTACCAATAAAATCTCCGCAGTCGGTTGGAAAGATATGACTGGATTATGATATCAGATATAGAATGTATAGTGTGTCAATTGTTGTAACAGTTCAGCACCGACACAGTCAAACACGGGTGATAACCAACAGCAGAACGCGGGCAGATGCAAGGAAAGCGCAGGTAACACGAAATTTGACGATGAATTGTGTGAAATTTATTGCGACTCAAGTAAAGTGAAAGAAAACACGCAACCGAACGAAGGGCCACATCGTCAAAATCAGGCTTAGTCGTACATCATGGAGGAAACACGTTGAACTTGGTGTGTGGAAATTTTCCGTTTTTTCTGAAACGTCGATACCACTACAATTATCAGAAATGACATTATTCTTTGATCAGATCATAACCAAAATGCTCATTGCTATCCCTTTTTCTAGTGCTAGCATTCTCAAAGGTAGTAAGAGTGCAATGGTCACACTGTGTTCGACTAATGTAAGTGTTGGTACCTATTGATGCACTTATTGAGCCACGGCTCAGGAAGCACGTTGTTGTTGTTTTTATTGTTGTGCCCTTGCAGACTGAATACGTGCAACCCCCGGCGGAAGATCATTGGTCCATGCATGTTACAATATTAGTAGTAGCAGTGGTAGTATTGGCAGTGATACTATTATGGCGGAAAATACATACTGCTTACTGAATAAGTAAGTAGTTGGCTGCCCAGAACGCAATTATAGACATTCGTGGATTAATAACGAACGCGGATATGTCAGAGACCAGACGCAATAAGGTAAACGAAGACATGCAAACCGTACGACTTCTCCTCCGTCTGAATAACGACTGTCTTCAAGTGGACTGAACCACCGGTATGCATATAAATATCGTAGTTACCCTTGATTAATTTTAGTAACTCCCGAACGAACGTTCTTCAGTAGACAACCTAGTTACCAGGCTCGTTTCGTGGACTGTAACGCCATTGGTGGTAGTAATAGTGGTAGCAACAGTAGTAGTAATAGTAATGGCGGTAGTATTGGTAGTAGTAGTAGTAGCAGAAGTAGTATTATTTGTAGCGGTAGAAGTCCTAGAATATAGATGGTAGCAGTAGAACCTATGGAGTCTACGCGGTTTCCATGCCGCCAGTATCACTGCCGATGCACGATGAAAACCTGAGTTCAAAAATATCGCCATGAGTTGCACACTTGTACCACTTCATTCTTCCTCCTCTGGGCCCCATATTACAATAGTCTACTTTTCTGGATTGTTGTTTTTTGTAGTTGGCACTATGCCTGCTTTCAAGATGAAATAATCACATGCATATACACATGTTTGTAAACCCTGATTACCTTGTATGACACCATGAATCATATACACAGAAAGAGAGAGAGCGGTTGAGACTACACACGGTACAATCGCAAGGTAAACTTTCCTGAGCACTTTCAAAATGGTATAAAGTGGGGACGGAGTATTGAAAATGGCTAGTTTGAAATTCAGCTCAATATTTTTGTCTCTCACTAGGATACCAAAAACGTTCGCAAATGAGTCGAGACAAGTATACTGGTGGCGGCCAATTAACGTGTAACGGCCAGATTGGAGGCCGCCATCTTGTTGTTCGTCTAATGTAAGTGTTAGTACCTGTTGATACGCTTACCGGGCCTCGGTTCATGGATTTTTTCTTCCTCTTGTGCTTTCGCAGATCACACGCGTGCTACCCTTGTCGGAAGAGCATTGCCCCTGCGTGTTACAAACGTTTAGTTGAAGCATCGCTGATTGAAAGTGGACAGACGGAATGAATTACCAAAACCTCCCTAAACGAGGAGTGCTCGTTTCTGGATGTACTACGGTAAATATTGCTAAAGCAAGACCCGTATGATTGAATATCCCTCGATCAAGATCTAGGAGTTAATGGATTCCGTAGAACAATAGCTGGCGGCCGTCGAGAGATGTAAGCCCTCTACTCCTCAGAAGTACAAAGTTCGAACCCCGTGCACGCTGGTGGTCACGTTAGTGATGGTAGACAACAATCTGTTGTCATTCATGGCTAGCTACTAATATGGAGGAACTATTGGTATCTCATATGATTTCCTACCATGCATTTCAGGTGTATGGTTGGTCGCTAGCCCTGTTAGTGCAACATGGGGATACGGGAGAAGAGCATTTCCCCTGCGCTCATTGAAAACGTATTAAAAATTGTGTTTTAGAGCGAACTGGCGACTGTTTCAAAATAATCACAAGAATTTCATGTGATACATTATGGAGTGTAGAGTGTATAAACTGGCCGTTCAAAAATATCTCATAGATAATAATAACATGTATTAGAAAATAGAAAAATGTATGCAGATAAAAAGCACTTCGAGAAACGACAGATGGTTGACCGGTGAGGGTCAAACTGTTATCACCGTGGATTTCGGACACTAACATCTCGGGCTCCAATCCCGCCACCGCCGGTTACATCCCCGTGTGGCAGTCTTTCATTGACTGCGGCTCTCTTCCTGAAGTGTTGTACTTTGTCGCATAATAAGTAGAGGAAATATAAACGTTATTTTATACTTTATTTTGAATGAGTATTGTACTTAAAGTGTGTTCATCAGTCCCACCTGTTTAAATCCAGCTGGCAGATCAAGCAGCAAACTAACATAAAGTTGAAACTTCGGTCCTGCTACCGATTCAATTTTATGCGGGAGAAGTTGAGCGGTATCAACTACTTAAATCGAGTAGTGTGTTCAGTAGTGTTGATTGCACCTCTGGACCATTATTCACTTGACAAGATGACATCCAGTGAGATTTTTCGATCCAATTCTTCAGTCCACCTAAAGTGTACAAGGTGGAGACGGTTAAGGCTATCCTTATGTCCGCAGACCGAGCGACGATTACGGGAAATCTCGGCCAGCTGATCAAATGGTTAATTGGTAAAAATCACACACACGCACGGGTCACTTCACATATTGCTATCAATTTTTTGTTCTTATTGCCGTATATAGTTTTTCTCTCATTAGTACTCATTGTATTTACAGTTCATGGTATAGATTTCTACCTATACGAGAGAGCTCAAGGTCTTTGAAAAAGTGTTTAATTGTTTTTTTTTTTACTTTGAATCACTCACCCATTCAAGCTGTATATTTTACTGAACTATATCACCTTAACGGTAGGATCATGTGCGGATTTCTCGATCGGATTGCAAATTTGAGGTGAATCAGCTAGAGACAAAAAAAGGAAAACATAATTAATGAAAACTACATTTTGAGTCAGGGGACAGAATGCAGTTGGCAACATGTGATACGCAGAGAGACAGAGTGTATTCATCTCAGTTGTTTTGGCCTTTGACATTCAACTAGACGTGATTCCGATCAGTGAAATCAGCAAAACTGCCCTTAGTTCGAACGGTGCAATTTCAGAATGCTAGCAAGCAGGCTGGTAAGAGAGCGCGCCGGGGAAGGGAGAACGATCGGGATACTTTTCAATCTCGATCGGGGTTACTGTGGAAGCGTTCGATATGCGAAGAGGTTGTAAGTGGAATCCAACGTACCGTGTTTTTAATCAATCGATTTTTCTCATGTAAACTTGCACGGTCATTTTTACCTTAAGCATACCTGTCTAGAGAGATAGGCCCGTCTATGCGCTTGTGCCTCGTGTGAACATGCAGTTGTGAGATCATTCAAGCACAGCCGGGCCGTCGAATGATATTTTTTTATGGTTGGTCAAATGGTTCTACGCAAATGGCGGCATGTAACTGGAAAAATGCAATCGTATGATGTTAATGTGAGGGAATCTGTTGAGAGTATGCCTGGAGTTGTTGTGGTTACTGCTTTTCAGCCTTGCCTAATTGCCGCATACGAAGCTCGACAGTTTTGTGTGGCTGCTATGTATTCTTATCAAGCCAGCCGAAACAGCCGTAGGATGAATGCGTGCTGACATGGACATTTTCAGTTAGGAACGGAGCGTTTTTACTTCCTGAAAAATAAATGAATAAAAGAATTCAAATATACTCCACAGAATCGATACATCTGATCGTCAGTAAGTCAATTATCTGCGAAGCACATACTCTCAATGTGATCGGTTTGCTGCGCACAACCTCAGAATCTTGCTCGTAAGTGAAAACCGACAAAAACGTTATCTTTTGTTTAGCTGACTGTCCTTGGGACTCCACCTTTCAAGCAAAAGCCTCAGGTCATCCGACCAACCTGCACTCGGAAGCACCAGACTCGGGTTTCCTTTTTGTTAGAGGTCATCAGTGGTGCGAAACCTGCGCCGCACCCAGGATTGGTACCCGGGCCCTTTCACCTCAAAGCCGCGTGTGTTACCTCTGCGCCATCCTTGAGACCATGCTTTTTCGGCCTGTCATGATTCACAAGTGATTTCAGCCCGCTAAGTTGGACTTGAACGCCTAAAACACTAGCGTTCGAGTTATTCTCGACTGGGCCTGAACGACACGTCCACTCCGCGCACAGTCGTACCAGTTTTCTTCGTTATAGGAGGCAGTGATCGATAACTGTTTGTTACTCGTTTCATTCAGTCTGGATCGATAGACCTGTCTGTGATTGTAGTCAACATCCACGGTTGAAGACAAGCAAACAGACACACGTGTGGAGACGCGCATACGTACACAGACACGCAAGTATGCACTCAACATAAATAGACACATATATACAGAGCTAGAAGAGGAGTGAATGGTCAATCAATAAGCGGTCGGCTCAGTTTATTATAATCAATAGAAAATCCGTCTGATCTCAGCGTCTCGTGAGAGCACATAAGCGTCAATTCATAACTGAGACAAGGACTAAATTAGGCGACTATGTGTAAGAAATATAGATCTTTTTCAACCGATTTTGTCATGTTATTAAAGATGGTGATTAATCTTAACTTAGATCTACACTGACAAATTACTGGGTAGCTCTTCGCAAACATTAGGGTTTGCTTTGCTTCCATCACGACTAACATGCGAATCGGTTGATCACAAACGAGTAGTATGATTCTCTATAACTGCTGAAGCAGGAGTTTTGAACCCAACCACTGCCTGTCATGAAGGTGATAGACAGCAATGCACCGTGACCCGGCTCGTTGGTACTCCCTACCTATTGGGAACTCATTTTGTAGCGGTGAATACTGGAGTAACAGAATGATGCGAATATCAGCCCTATCGGGCTAACCGGTTGAGAGCCGCAGACCAAAGAACAGATGGTGAATATGTCGAAAGCATCCCGCAACAGACAAAAAAAGGGATTCGGACTGGCAGAGAGGACACAGTGGGATCTTCGCCAACTAAGAAGATAGCTCAGGTGAGGGTTTAGTTGTACGAATGATGTCTGCGGCTACGATTCCCGTCCAACGAATGAAAGGAGTAGAAGGATATAAATTGGTGGCTTTTGATAGTTATATTGGCTGTCCTGCGCAGCTGACGGGAGATGGGAAGTTAGACGAGCTGATAACCAGAGTTGGAAAGACAGGGCCAGCCTTGTCTCCAGAGCCGCGTGTCTCAAGATGACGATGATGCTATGTAGGCCGGCACCAGGTGGATTTCAAACAAGTAGACTTCACACAACCAGTCTATTGAAGGGACTGAGGCTAACCCAAATTCTTGATCTACCATAGAGACCGGTCAACGTTTGCCTGACCAGTTGCGTACCTCAATGGATGACTGATGGGAGTCACTCAAATGTCCTCCAGGGCTTCTGAAATGAGTCCGTGTATCCGGGATGTGGAAAAGTACTTTTAAGTATGATTGTGTCTAACTACAGGCCACTTTATATGACTATGACGAATGATTCGAGAAGACTGCCTTGCTAGTGGAAGACCTGGTACCGGAATTGGATGCTCCTGAGGGGCGGCGATCATTCTCCTAGTAGACCTAAGAACAGATGCCTATTTATAAACAAGGTGCACCTAAGCTCTAAGCTAGCAATTTGATTGTAATAAGTTTGGTTTCCGCGAAGAGCCGCTACATCAGTCCCCTCCAGAAGGACGACCGAGTAGGAGGACTTCTACCCAGGAGAGCGTAGTGAGTTGAGTCAGAAACCGACTGGATAGGCCCATTTGGAAAAGGTTTGTGCTCAGTACCTCTGAGGTGATCTAAGGACCTCTGGGTCGTTTATGGCTACAGAAATGTTACTCACAAGTGAATCGATGGGTGTTTTCTCTCCGCGCTCTCTATCTAGAAACCGTGAATGGGGACAGGGACGTGCCAAAATCATGTACAAGGCATGTAAATAGCAAAAATGAAGAGGAATAAAGGTAATATCCGTATAGTGACTCAAGTCCATTGCTAGCAATGTGCCAGATCCTTTTCATGTAATAAGATTGACTCTGGAAGAGATCGGAAAAACCGGAGAAAATGAGCAGCAAAAAGTAAAACAAACCTGAAACATCTAGGAGAGAACAACAAAATCAACAAAGCGAGCAGGAAAACGAACATCCCTACTAGACCTGGTGGAACATAATGGAGGGTCTACTTGTGACTCACACGTGTTGGAGCTGGAGACTGTTGGAGTTTGGCCAACGTCCGGACTTTGACCGTCGGTGGGAGTCACCGTAGACTGGAGTCCCGGGTAGATGAATGCCCGCTTGAGGCGATCGTTGCTGACGGTTTCCTGACGGGCATTGAGGTCGATGGTGTATGTTTCCTCCAAACGCCGGCTGACTTTGTGGGGGCCGGAATACGCTTGAGTCAATGGTTGACGATTAAGCGTACGCAGATAAATGTGCGTGCATGTCTTTAGGTGACTGAGAATGAACGACGGTCGGGGTGCAGAACGGACAGGAGTACCAACCTTTTGACGCACGTAGACCGTGAGATGTTGAGCGTAATCCTCAAGGCTTGGAACTGGTGCGCTCACCTTGAGTGCGACGAATTCACTGGGAAGACGAGCAGTGGTGCCGAATGTCATTGACGCAAGTGTGTATGGCGTGTCGCTGCGCAGAGTATTACGAATGCCTAATAACACCAGTGATAAGGCGTCCGTCTATTGAGGATCGTTGTGGGCACTGAGGGATGCTCTGAGTTGCCGGTGAAAACGTCCGACCAGACCATTGGCTTACGGGTGATAAGCTGTGGTGCGAAGGCGTCGAGTGCCGGTCAATTAGAGGAGATTGTTAGAAGTGAGAGATTCGAATTGATCTCCTCGACCAATGATGATTGTGATGGACAACCAAAACGGGAAATCCAGTGTTCCATTACCGCACGAGCGACATTTTCACTGGATACATCCGGAACGAGTATGACCTCGGGCCAGCGAGTAAAGCGATCAATACAATCGAGTAGATAGATCATACCTCGTGATGGTGGCAAGGGCCCCACGATGTTGACGTGCACGTGAGCGAAACGAGCATCGGGATTCTCAAATGATCTGACCGAACTGGTAGTGTGTCGTTGAGTTTTGGCTCGCTGACAAGCAATGCAGTTACGTACCCACTGACGAAAGTCACGGACCATGGGGGGCCAAACAAATCAGGCACTGGTGAGTTTGCATGTGGCCTTGATACCAAGATTGGATAGACCATGCAACACCTCGAAGACGGAATGGCGATGTGAAAGAGGCACAATTGTCCTTGGGTGATCCAAGGTGGTGTCGCAGAGGATGGTGTCAGCAGATGACAAAAGAGGAAAGGCTCACACTCGGAGACTTGTATCGTGAATGGCCTGTTGAAACTCAGGATCCTGTTGGACACGTCTCGAGTCCTAGAGAATGATACCCGGAACAGCGGGCGATACGGAATTGCAGATCCGGGAAGGAGCATCTGCAGCCACATTAGATGATCCGGAGATGTGACGAATGTCAGTAGAATATTGTGATATGAAATCGAGTTGCCGAATTTCTCGAGGAGAATGACGATCTGACGTATTGCCAAAAGCATAGAGTAATGGTTTGTGATCCGTGAAAAGGATGAATTCCCGTTTTCCCAGGACATGGCGAAGGCGATAGACCGTGGTGAAGATGATAGGGAATTCACGATCAAATGCACCTGATTTGTATTCCGTAGAAGATAGGCGGCGTGGGCGAAAGGCGAGCGGCTCCCAAACACCGTCCATGGCTTGCTGGAGGACGCAGTCAACAGCAAGATCGGAAGCATCAACAGCAATACTGACGGTAGCATTGGGATCCGGATGACGAAAAAGAATTGCGGGTGCTAAGACCTGTTTGAGCCAAGAAAACGCCTTCTTGGCTTGGTCGGTCCATATGAGGGTCCGTTGTTTGCCCCGCAGAAAGTCGGTGAGTGGTTGCATCAGCGTGGTGCAATGCGGAATGAACCAGCGAAAATAATGAATAAATCCGTTAGAAAGTTTGTGCTGTTTGAAGGACGTCGGTTAAGGAAATTCAGCAATGTCGTTAACCTTAGCTTCAGCCGGACGGACACCATTGGCGTCGATGATGTGATCGAGAAAGAGCAATGATGGCTTCCTTAATTTGGTCTCAGCCGTGTTGATGGTGATACCATGCTATGCCAAACGCTGGAAAAGCTGTCGCAAATGCGGCTGATGTTCGGCGACAGTGGGGAAGGAGATAGGGATGTCATCAATAGAAAGGTGAACAAAGGGTAGCCCGCGGGTAACACCGTCAATAAACCGCTGGAAAGTTTGGGACTCGTTGCGCAGGCCAAACGGCATGCAAAGAAACTCAAAGAGACCAAACGGAGTGGTAACAGCGGTTTTTGGGATATCTTCATCAGAAGCTGGAAATTGATGACAGGCTCGAACGAGGTTGATTTTGTTGAAGATGCTGAATCTAGCCAGAGCAGACGTGATGTCATGAATGTGAGGCGTAGAATGACGATCTGGCGTTGTAACCTGATAGGGGAGACGATAATCACCACACGGACGCCAGTCGCCTGAAGTTTTCTTCGGCATCACATGCAATGGAGAGACCCACGGGCTGTTCAAAGGACGGATGATGCCAAGGTCCATCATTTGCTGGAATTCACGACAAGCAATGGCGAGCTTGTCGAGGGCCAGAAGATGAGAACGGGCAAAAAGGGAAGGTTCCGTGGTGCTGAAGTGATGTGCGACCGCCGAGCGCACAGCAAGTAAGTGGTTTTCAGGGCCGGCGAGAGATGGAAACTCGGACAAAATTTTGGTGCAGAGGTCATTGGCCTCAGGAACTACGGACGAAGGTCGAACAACGTTGACCAAGCACTCAGATCCAACAACAGCACGACGAGTCACAGGGTTGGTTAACTTACGGAAACCCAGATGAAACGAAAGAGTACAATGATGCAGAATGTCAAAACCTGGGATGGGCTGGGACACATCTACAACAACAAAAGTCCCCTGAAAAAAACGATGCAATCCAAGACCCAGTTTGTGACGTTTTGTTACCAAAAGTGGATATACGAGACCCGTTGGCCACCTGAAGCTCTAAAGTGTTGCGATGCTGACGCTCAGAGGGGTTGGGGAATGACAGTGATCTGTGCCCCAGTGTCGAGCAAAAACTGATGTTGTGAGATGTGGCCTTTGCTAAAGAGAAGACGGCAGGGCGAGCGCTGCAGTACCTACTCGTTAGCCGGCCAGGTTTCCTGATAGGCGTGAAAAGTGCACGGGGCGTGCACTTCCGGGTGCCTGCACGATACTGGCGGTGATACCAGCATCACACCCCAGTGTAAGCATCAGAAGACGCTGAACTGGGAGGACTATCAGCGGCAATGGGACGGCGAGAGCGGGTCGGGGAGCGGACACGACGTGCCAAAAGTAACGAATGAATAGCGGTCACATCCGCACGAACAGCACTAAGTTGTACAGCTATATCTGCCAAAGTTGGGTCCTTGATGGCTGTGGACGGACGAAAGCACTGACAAATTTGGATGGAGGGGGTTTCCATAAAATGGCCCGCCACCAAAGCCAGTTTGTCTAGTGATACTTCATTGATGAGAAACACCAGAGTGCAGTGTGCTTGTTCGAGTAGCTGCTGCATCCACAATCGCCGCAACATCAAGTCGCCAACTTGGATAACCTTAGCCAGTTGCCACATCCGACGCAGCTGTGAAGGCTTCTGATCGCCTAGGAAAATGCCACTAAGAAGCTGACGAAGACGGGTTGCGTCGGACAGGTGCCTATTTGTAAACAAGCGCACCTAAGCTCTACGCTAGCAATTTGATTGTAATAAGTTTGGGGTCCGCCAAAAGCCGCTATAAGGGGCCACCGATCAAGCCGTCAGCTGGAGCAATCGGACCAGCCAAACGGAAATAATGTGCAAAGGAATCAAGCTGACCTCCACAGGCAATTGGCTAGATCGCAGCCAAGATGATCTGGTCAGCCAGAGGATCAATGTTGTTGCAGCGCGGACTATATAGACGATTGTACATGTTCCACGGACTTGACTTGTTTATCCTTTTCACCCGTCTTGCCTTCTTTGTTACAGAGTGGCTCTCCACTCCAAGTCCAAAGGTCATGTTGGCAGGTTCCCAATTGAGGCGCGCGTTGAACCACGTTGGGCTAACGTTGGGCTCACTTTGGGCTAACGTTGCGATAAATTTGGGCAGAGCTACCTGTGCCCAATTGGTAGTGCATTGGGCTACGCCGAACGTCTGCAAAAATCGCTAGTAATGGGTACCTCTGCTTTTCCTAATCCATCCTAACTGTCCGCTCCTTCTTTTATTTTCCAATATCCATCCTTTCGATCAAAACCACCGATTAATCACTGACTAGAAAAACCGTTTGTGAAAATCGCTTATTTATTTTAGAAAAATGGCGTACTGAAATCTTGTAAAAACTTGCAATTCAATGACTGCTTCATTCAGAATGTTTGGAAGAGATTCATCATTCATGTGTTGCATGGTCACGCGATCTGAAATATCATGCACAAAGGTGAGACAGTGGCTCACAAAGAAAATTTGGGCAACAAAACATTTTCTCACGCAGTTTTCAAAAATAGTTTGATTGGAAACTGTTTTCAAAAAAAAAACAGATTACTACCTGATAATTTATGTATCAAAACATAACAACGTATTCTGAGTCCCATAATCTGGATATGAACGACCAAAGTCACAAAGCGATTAGTACTCAATACTGCATGAACCCAAAAGAAAACAACATTACAAAACGACTACTTCAATGTCCAAGGATATATATGCATGTATACATGCACACGCATATATATAGATGGAATCATATATACGGAGGGATAACATTTTACCCGAGTTAAAATAAACTGTAAAAATGCGCTTTCAGCTATCTCTATGAGTGGTAAAGCACTTTTCTCCATAGAAAAACCGAACTGCACAGCCTAACAGCGGAGAATGAAGAAGTCCAGTACGTCACCGCCTGGCCACAGGGGCATTCAGTAAAACAAATACTGTCTTTGTAACGCAGATATATATATATATATATATATATATATATATATATATATATAAATATTGTGGTACTCTTATTATTAGATTCCTTATGAAATTTCATGAACTTCTGTGCAAGCTTTCAAGGCACATGTCAGGAGTCATTTTAGCCCAACGTTAGTCCAACAGCGTTGGGTATTGCGCTGTCTGGGTTACCCTAATGGGTCAGTGGGCCTCAGAATATAGAGTATGCCTCTTATATTACATTCATGCCCATGCACGGAAAAATTCAGACCAACCTAGTCAAAATAAACTACCTGTTCTCTGATTTCTTCAGACTTGGGGGGGGGGACGGGTACAAGTTGGTGGGATGAAAAAGCAAATACGTAGGCATATTTGGCTCATGTTGGGAATCAGTGTGCGAAAGTTCTTTCGCCCTCCAACCCGTCAGAAACCTATTTGGAGCTATGAATGATCGTCTCGTACTAAAGTGTTACAATCAGTTGACAACCAGCTTGGAGATGCAACGTTATAAGCGTTGAATCAACCCGTTGTATTAGCATCCTACTGATGATTCGCGACAATTTTTCGGGTGTTGAAAAGTCATGTTACAAACATTCGTTGAAATTCGACATGGAAATTCAGCTCGCCATATCAAGAAACCCCTTTAATCTGGTCCTGTCCATATTTCATGTTATCTGTCACTTTTTTTGTCTTGTATTTACCAAGCAGTTCCTCTGTTGCCCGTGCACTTAGACCACTAGCTTCCACGCCGACCACCACCCATTTGCTTCCAAACTCGCGTGTTAGTTTGTTTGTTCAATCCTATTGCGCCACGCAATTTTAGCCTCGTTTCAGTGATAGATGTTGATCAACCTTAATTGTTATGGGCCTAATTGTTGATCTTATCTGTTCCTATTGTACTCTGATTCTAAACAGATTTTATGGCTTAGATAACTGTGGTGATTCAACAGCTGTCACACATGATACTGCCAGGTACAGCTTCTTAGCCACGCACGCGGATGAGCTTCAACCAATCAGGATCACCGCGGACGAGTCCGACAAAAACTCCCTGTGATTGGTCATCTTCGAGTCTATCAATTATCTTCTCTGATTTAACATATTTATACAAACCAGTTCTGCCATTCATCCAACATGCTATTTCGCAGCCTTGGTATTCTTGCTACTTTTGTTCGCGTAGTCCAAAGTGGGGGCCATTTCGATACGTCTCATCAGTTCAGTTCATTGTAATTATCACAATAACATTTCTCTCCTCTTTTGGAATCGATGTGCACTAATCCACTGGTACCCTTGACCCGTTCTGTTATTACGTCATAATTTCCTGGGTTACTTGACAAATCCCAAACGTATGGACGTAGTCATCTTCAAAAGCACAACTTTTCCGACACAAATTTGAATACAGAAGTCAACGGTATCAGATTGCAAGGTGTATCCCGAATCATTTCGTTGCACCTTGACTATTGAGTACTGCAGATAAGGTGATCATTTATAAATGGGAAATTGGACGTTCTCATGAAACCAAATACAAAAGCACACACAACAAGTGATAGCAAATAAAAACGTTACCAAAGCAAGACTAACGTATGTATCCACCCTCGCTGCTTGCACAGTTGGAGTTGACGATGGATAATTGTTAGTGCCTTCGAGTATCTCAATAGTCGTTGATTGTTTGTATCATCGATAAAAGAATCGCCGCCTCTCCACACTTACCAATTTAAGTGTGGGTGTTCAGCCACCCCTACTGGTAGAACGGAGAGACAACTGCGTAATAGAATGATTGAACACATTCCGGTTTGGTTACAAAGACCAACCAGCAGACAGACGCAATCAGCGATATCATCGAGCGCACGCAGAACACTCAAGTCATTCAATACGCAACACCTGTGAGAGACAAAGCACTGTGTTGATCTGAGCACGGCCACTTGTGTCGCAAGCAATCAACGATAATTATCTTTGTCTATCTGCCATATCTGTGTGAACGACCGAACTTGGCCATCACGTTATGAACATGCCACTTTCTCATAGCCACGTGATTCCGTTAGTCCTTCACCACACCTGTGTTTGCGTGTTCCCTGAGGCAATTCCTTCTCTTCTGACCGTGGGCTGGTTGAAATGCTTTCCATAAATGAGGACTTTCTTTGTAAACATTTTGACTCGCTTCTGCATAGGTGTCTCGAGAGTTTCCCGTCTATTGTGGCATGGGTGTTTTGAAGCCTTTGCTGACTGTTTTGATTCTGTGGTCGGTTTGTCCACAATTTGAGGTACGTTACTGTTATTGCTTGATCACCTGTCCTGTAGGACACGTAGTCAAGCGAGCCTGTGTTCTCTACTTTGGACCTGGGGTTCGTTTATCTGAGAGTCACTCAATTACGGGATGACAATCCTGTTCGCACGTGATTATCTATTTTTATCCGACTGTCAGAAATGTTCGATAGTGTATTGTCGTATGAAGGTTGACTTTTCCGCTCGTCAGAGCTGCTTCACCACTTTAAATTTAATTAGCTCCTTTTTGCATTCACAAATTTCGATCGACACGATCACTCTCTGACTCTCCTTCAGTTTGTCACGTTTACACCAAAACCATTCCTATTTTGGCTCTCTGCAGCTTTCTGGTTTCACACACACACACACACACACCCACCCACGCACGTGTGTACATACGCAACGTTTTTAAATTGGTGTTCCACACACGCACACACACACACGCTTTACATACAAACATACGTACACGCATACGTACATACACACGCAATTCGACGCAGTTTAGACCGGATAATACACAACACGCACTGACTTGGTGTTCTTTGTAGTGGCCTCGACTGAACGATAGGAAACACATAGAAGATACCATTTCGCACAATATAAATCCGATACAAACCCCAGCCAGAGCTGCTGATGATTGTCAACAAACGAGGTGAAACAGACATGCACAGCATTCGTTGTCAACTCAAACACTGCTACGGGATGAACGATGATTTGTGAGTACGAAAACCGAATTTGGTTGACGTTCAATGACTGAAATTCATAAACAATGAGAAAATGTCTATAGTAGGAAGCGCGTAAGTGCGTGAAATAAGTAGTTTTAACTGCCAGTTTGAATTTATTCAACCATTAACCTCACACTTCCGTGCTCTGGTTTCGGTTGCTACCTTCCCGCATCGTCCAGTAAAGAGCAAAAAAGAATAGAAGCATAGTGAATAAGATTCAACAAGTCAAAGTACCTAGGAGAAACCAAAAGGACAAGGAAAGAGTCCGAATGCAACTACTCCACTGACCGTGACGCCTAGGTTGATCATCTAATGTCTCCAACCATTTGGTAGGCGGATCACGTGGACCCCATCGTGGAAGTCTAACACATCCTACGTGGGCCAAGTTCACTGGTCAAGATTTTCACACCATTTTTCCATGTCATGGACTGACCACCTCGACCTACCTTCTTACTACTGCCTGTCTCGGAGAACAGTGCACGCCGAGGAAGTCTATTGGTGGGCGGTGATTGCCTTTCCTAGAAGTCTCCAATAACGGTTGATAAACGGCCTCAAGGCCCCAGTCCTCTTGAATATGTCCGTGCAAACAGTACTCCCTCATCGCCCGGACTGTTGCTGTACTTGGTCTTATGATCTACGCAACTTTCCACCGACAGCCTTAAAATCATGATTGAGAACTATCCCTGGTAGAGTAGATTGCCGCTGTGGCCACAGGATATAATGTTTCCACCACATTCATAAATAACTGTAGGGATGAATGAACTGAATACCGTTTAAGGTCTCTAGCCCGACTTGATCTTTTGATATTAGAGGACTCCCCTCTATCTAGACACTTTGTGATCAAAATCAGTCTATAAGACCAAAATTTTTGTACGTAAGCATGATTAATCTCTACCTGTTTTGCCTGTAATCAGTAATGCCGTGTTCCATTTCAACCCTGTTGACCTCATGCAAAGTTTAATGGAATTGTATTTCGTGACTAGTGATCGTTTCACCCGATGACGTGTACCGTCTGATTTTTCTTCTTTCTATCTTACCCAGACGTGAATGAGGTTGATTCACGATCTCAGCATTAGGGGTCGATTGAAAAAGAACATTTTATGGATTGCTGTCTTTCGAATTCATTTAATAATCATAAATATAACCATCAAATTCTGGAAATACAAGCTAATTCGCTTCTATTTTGGTCATCGTTTAAACGTCATTCGATCGATATGATGTAAAGTTTCACTGATTGTACCAGATTGAAGGGACTTTGTATTCGCGACTGTGTGTATGTGTGTGTGTGTGTATGTGGTTTCAGCCAATCTTCAGCTGTTCGAGCGACAAAAGCCGATTTTTAATTTTTCGGAGAAACAAACTGTCGTGTATTTACAATAGCTCGTCTTTGTGTTGCCCTACTAGTTATTAAACTACTGACTGCTCCATTACAATGCCGGCAAATTTACTGATCAGTCAGTCGATACCGATTACCATCACGCATGTACGCACATCTCTGTGACTTCAATCATACCACGGACGGTCTGCTCTAGCCAATTAGACTTCATCACTGAGCCATACTTGCTAGTTGACTTGTTGCTGCTGGACGACCCTGCTTGACCGCACGCAATCGCATATACTGCTTGCGCTTGCCTGCAGATGATTCATTTGCATTCTTGCTTGCTTCGTTACTTGCTTACTGGCACGCGAATTAACGGGTTCGTTGTGTACTGTGTTCTCCGTTAATTCGGAACACAACAATCATGAATTTTCTTAGCAGTGTATTCCTCATTTTTTGATCGTGGTTCACTCTGCAGGTTCTACATTACCATCACCGAGAACAGACGATACAATTCGTTTTCCATTTTGTGTATAAAAAAACTCACACACAAAATACTCTGTCCAGCCGACTAGGCTTTTCGTGGCCTGAATCTCACTCCAAAATGGACTCTCGTTTCACAGAGGTAATTTCAGTTTAAACAGCCATTCATATGCAATGGGTCTGAAAGTTCCACTTCCAAATAGTTATAATAAAACTCAGCAGAATAAAAAAACAGCATGGGTGTGAAAGCAGTCAGGAGAGAACTACAAATCGTTTCGCCGAGTGAACGATCTGTTGGTGTCGATATCTCTGACCACTGACTAGATGGATCTGCTGAATCTAATCGGGGAAGCTTAACACGCCCTAAATGATCGGGCTGGGTGACTGGAGTTTCTTTCCTACTTTTCTTCTGTCACTCTGACTGACGATCCTTGATCATCTTCCAACTACCAACTCCTCCCTCCTGAGGTTCATTGCATACCGCTGAGCTCTATCCGGGAACTGGTGTAAGACATGTCCCAACCACAATAACTAATCTATATCAGAGACGATCCGACGATGAATGGCTGATATGGCAACATTTTGCTTCGGCCGTCTGTTGGTTGGAACATTAGGTGACAAGAAAGATTGTTTTCGCTGCTTCTTTCATTAGTAATGCTTTTAAGATGGTGGAAAATGAGTTGGAAAGAGATTATAGGAGCAAGGAATGATAACTAAATTGAGATGTGTGGTCGAGTGGTAATTTTTGTGCCATATGTCTTTTGACCAACTCATGTCGAATGAATGTGCTTGTGTGGACAGAGTTTAGGGCACCGGATGTTTTGAGGACAGTCAGTCGTTTTGCAAATCATTTACGTGGCCATCGGAGAAGGGTCGGTGGTTTGGCAGGGCGGATTGCAAATGTCTCTGAGGTGCACTTCTTTCGGCAATCTTCCTTTGTTGGTTGATTGATCCAAATGGTGAAATTTGACGTTCTCGGTGAAATTCGAACGACTAACATTCATGCCACCACCCACACCCGATTATAACACACGTTTCGTCTGTTGGACAAAATCGTGAACTTGAGGCATTCAACATGTAAATCATACTGTTTATCGATCTTTTAGTATGTACGTTGAACAGAATGATCGCAGTGACATGTGTTTTGTTTCAATCTTCTCTCATCCAGTCAGTGAAGACTTTATCCTCTACGGTCAAATTTGTAATTGATCTTATCTTCACACCTTACGTCCTTACATTGTACGGCTCCAGGTGATCACCGTTCTCATTTTTGAACAAAAGGAGATCTTCAGGAGTCATAATTCACAGTAAGAGATAAGCCTTTCAGGAAAATAGAACAGAATATTGAAGAAATACACGAGAAGGAAATCTCATTTATTTTCCAATACATTGCTGTTTCACAAAAACGCTTGCAATATTGAGATCTACCATGTTCTCATTTATAAAAGGGAAGCTCTACCTTGGCAAACTGAAGTAATAATGGCATTGATGCAGTAAGGCTACTGAGAGTTACAATACGACATTCAGCCCTATCCTTCACAAGTGAATCCGAGTTTGGTGATTAAAAGTCCATCATTATCAGTCAAGTTAAGTGATGGACTGTTAATTGCAGTTTAGTTCACTGCCATACCTGGCCATGATGCCTTAAAAGCAGGAAATCACTTCAATTCCCATTGATAAAACTACCAGTTTTTCAACAAAGAACAGTGGTCTTCAACAATTAGGAGATTTAGACTTTTTTCACCGATAATGTGACCCTTAAAATAAGTAACAAAGTCATTTCGTTGATCTGATTCTCGGTGGGTGCGGGGAAGAAGTTTCATCTGAAGAAGCTTATATCCAATTCGATCCAACCATGCAGATTCGAAAGTAGGATACATTAAATGCAGTCAACTATTCGGTCGACCCGCTAACCAGTTTGAGTGATTCCTGTAAATAAGGCAACTATACACGTTTCAGTGATCGAAATCACATGGATCCGAACCACACAAACCAGCACAACCGGCACGTACACGTCTTCCGTTCGTCGTTTTCGCGGTTCACCACAGGTGTTCACCATATCACGTGATTGGATCACAATAGATTGTATTATGTGTTGGTTTTGTTTTTCGTTTCTAGTTGACTGATGTCGAATCTTTAATCCGATCGGTAGGCCGATCAATAAGATTTACTACGATGCAAGACGTGGATCAGTGATCGAATGAAGTGTAAAACAAACACAGTCAAACATGCTTTAGAAAAACTAAAACTCTCCATAGTGGCGTGGACTTGTATTGAACAAAGAAAAGTGCAACTATTGCGTAGATGGAAGAATCGAAAGAGAAACTATACGGCCCTCTGCAATCATGAAGCATCGCAATTTTCTCCCCAATGGACAATTTTCTTCATAGACGCTGCATAAATAAGTCAGTAAACAAAAGACCCAGATTAGATCATATTATTCGTTCAGAATAAGTCCAGTTTCAGATGTATGACGCAATTTTTTTTATAAGAAAAATAGTGTGATCATGACCGGCGAAGGTGCGGAGAATTTCGGTTTACCTAATCTCAACCCCGATATAATCAAAAAAGTTATCCGAATGGACATCTACAAATCATAGGTATTTACTCGTATTGAGCCAAGACATCCCTTCAACTGAGATAATAACTATGAGGGTTGTGGGAGACATCTATGAACGTCTTGGTTCGGTGGTCAGACAGCACACCTTCACCTATCCAGAATCACGGGCAAGGTTGGACTCAGCGAAGCAGATCAATGGTTCGGCAAGCAGACAGTGCGTCATCGCTTGTTCAGAATCAAGGGCAAGATTGTGGCTAGCGAAACCGGGTGGTGGACCGATCAGTGACCAACAGTTGTCTGAATCGAAACAACCAATCGGGTTGTAACCAGACCAACCATCCAGAACAGCAACTCGTTGATAGCAATTGAGCCAATAATTTTGCATGTAAGGACTTAGTTATGGTCACCGCATATCTTATATAAATGATCCATTTTGTGCCAATAATCTGAGGTGGTTCGAAGACAGGAACGTATTATGACTAGAATCAGTGGGATGAATCAAAACCATTTCGATGGACGAAACTTTTCGTGATGAGATACAAATTCAACTAGAGGAATCCTGTTTTCACAAGATCGTAATCGCGATGAGCATGCTAACCGTTTCATCACCAGCGGCCGAAGTGCCTTCATTGACTGTGCTCCGGTGATGTCACATATTTTGGTGATTCAGCGGGAATCACACGTGATGCGCCTAGGTACAGCTTCGTGGCTACGTGCGCTTACAAGTTTCAACCTATCGGGACCGCCGAGGACAGGTACAACAAGAGCTCGCCGTGATTGGTCAACCTGTAATCTACCAATTATTTTCTCCGGTTTAACATATTTATACAAACCAGTTCTACAGTTCACTAAACGTGTTATTCTTCAGTCTTGGTTTTCTTGCTGCTTTGGTTTGCGTAGCTGTAGGCTGGAGTGATGTCGGTAGGTCTTATCGGTTCGGGTATTACGAATACCACACAAGCGCATCCCATGTCTTGAGAAGTTTTCAAAATGTTGCTTTACAAATGAATCGCGTTCAGAACCCATCCTAAAATTCGTACCGGATCACCTCGAATAAGACTGACATGTGGGCATCAAGATGGAACAAGTATTGAATTAGGGGCGCTTGATTTGCTTATTGGTAAATGACAAAAATTAAAAGTTGCCACATCACAAACTGACCATAACACAGTGCCTGTCTTGGACATGAAATCCAATTTCTGGATCTACAAAGACGATCAGCGGTTAGAATGCTGAGACGCGGCCACGTAGGAAATAATTATACTTCATTCCAAATGAATAAGTTGTGACGGTTCGAGGGCGAAATTGACGAGTTATATTCTGTGATTCCCATGGACAGCCTACGCACCTTATCTCCGTTTGCTACTCCCACTGCACCAGTCCACAAGTAGAAATTAAAAGGACCACGGTACCGCGTGTCGGATGACAGTCATATTTATATGAATAAACAATAATATATAATTCCAAAATCGAACTATCTCGAACTCGGGCATCAAGTCCAAGATGCCGGATAGCCTGATTGGTTGACCCTTGAACTCCAATTTGATCGGACTGCTCAGTGTTCTATCAGTTGAGAATTTAAGTCCCACGTTACATGGAGGCTTGGATGGCCCGGCTTGGCAAGCCCAACCGACTAGTAGCTTTGCCTCAGGGAAGTTTTTGGGACACCCTAGCACCTGACAAGGCTTGTCTTGTGATCGAAGTCGTGAATTAGTTTGGATCGGTTCCGTCTGATTTTGTTTGCGCTTGGTCTGCACGGTGGATAGGACTGTGGTATCGGCTAATGTTGTGTTGTTGTCCGAGGGTCATGATCCAATTTTGGTAGGTTGAATGTGTAGACGGGGCGCTCAAATGGAAGCAGTGAATCTGAATGCAGGGCATCGATACAGGTTGTGGGCCTGAGTTGGTTAGTGTGTCGCAGTCATAGGTTCCCTTCGGCGTCGATCGCGCAAAAAGCATCACACTTTTGATGGACGTGACCATTTTTCGATCGTTACGGCAATCTTTTCCTAACACTGTCTTACCTGGAAACAACGAGGATTGAGGCACCCCATGGCAGAGCTCGTCTGGATGTGTCAATGAAATGTTCTGCCCGCCCTTTGGGTTATGGTTGATATGGTGGTGACCGCACATGATTTATTCCTAACCGGATGCAAATTCAGCAAAAAATGGTTCGAGTGAACCGTCCTCCACTGTCGCTCACGTGTTCTTCGAGAAAACCAAAACGATTTTGTAACGAGTTGATCGTAGCTCCGACTGCCGTGCATTCCATAAGAAAAACCTGTGCCCATTTGTTGTATGCGTCCACCGCAGCCAGAGAACTTTGGCCGTTGATTGGCCCCATATAATCAATATGAACTCACGACCAAGGGTTCTTCGGTACCGGCCATACCTTGATATTTGTCTTTACTGGCATCTGCGAAGCTTAGGCGCACTGGGTACCCGAGTGAGCCAATTACTCTATTTGTGTATTCAGATCGGGCCAGTATACATAGCTACGAGCCAGGGTCTTAGTGCGATTGACTTCTGGATGACCACTGCGGTATTTTTTCAGGACTCTGCATTGCAGCGCGCGTGGGACAACAACGCGTTCCGAAAACAGGATACCATCGGCGATTGCTGACAGACGAATCTTGCCCTGACTGAATTGCTGGAAAATTTTGCAGGTCACTGTGTCTGGTGGCGTTTGATAACTTGTCGCAGTAGTGTATCCCGTTGTCGTTCTGCGAACTTCCTCAAAGGTGACTGTGTTAAAAACCGTACTATGGACCCCCGAATCCACGGGTATGGGCATGATGACCGTAACCTCTGGTTCGTTGGTTCTGAACTCGACAAGGCGTGATGGTGCGTCAGTCTGACGAACAAGAGTAGTTAATTGATATCTGGTTTCAAAATCATTTTCTAAAAACTAGGTCATCCAGCGCCAAAGTCGATTTCTTTGATCCAAAAATAGCAAGTACAGGTTTGTGGTCCGTAACGAAAGTAAAATGGTGACCATAGAGTATTCTTTGGGACTCCTTTACAACGAAGATAATAACCAAGGCCTCCTTCAGGATTTGACCGTAATTGCGTCCAGCCGCTGTCAGAGATCGTGAAACATGAGAGGTAGTGTTTTCTGTGCCATCGGAAATATGTATGAAATCACCGCGCCAACTCCATAACACGAAGCATCCACTGCAACCACGATCTCCAAACTTGGGGTGAAATGAGTAATTAACGAGACAGAACTCGACATTTATTTCACACCATCAAAGCTTTGTTGACACTCACGGGAGCAGTTCCGTATTACGTCCTTTTAGAGTAGCCCGTTCATCGGAAGCCGGAGGCGATGAACGTCAGACAGAAACGACCTGTAGTGGTTTATGAGGCCTAAACATGATCTCAATGAACTGATGTTCTTAGGAGGCAGCATCTTCCTGATGACTACAATATTTTCCCAGTTTGAACGGCGACAGAATTTACCATTGACGAATCCGAGGCACTTGACAGAGTCCATGGGGAAATTGCAATCGCCCATACATTAACTAAGACCGTATTCTTGAATTCGGTTGAGAACGGACTCCAAGCTCCGCGATAGTCCCTCTTAACTCGATCCCGTGACAATGAAATCATCGAGATAAACAACAGTACATTCAGCGCCTGATAACAACGCATCGATAATCTGGTGAAATATTACCAGAGCCAACCTAACATCGAATGGCAAGTGAGTGTACTGGAATAAGCCAATATGGGCGTTGATAGTTAGGAGTTCCTCTGAATTCTCGAAAACATCAATCTGGAGACAGGCATCAGATGAGTCCAGCTGGGCGAACCACGTTCCAACGTTTAGCCTTGCGAATACGTCCTCTGGTACGGGCAACGAATACAGGTGTTTCCAGTGCACCATCAAGGACCGCAGAAAAATCGGCACAAATATAAACTTTGACATTTGTTGTTTTTGATTATTACGATTGCAGCAGTTCATGTGGAATAATTTACTGGTTGAATAACTCCATCCCTTTGAAGACGATTCAACTCCTAATTGACCACAGGATTAGCCGCATGTAGTACTGGTCGGAAGATTTGTTTGGCATTGGGACGAAGATAGAGGATGACCGTCGATTTTGTGCACCTTCCGGGACTATCCCGGAAGAGTGAGGCACATTTTCCCTGCAAACTGAGCAGAAGGTATGTGGCACGCTTATCTGGACTCTGAGACAGCTCGCGTGATTCATTGGTACGTCAAAAAGACCCAGTTTCTAGATCTAATCGAGTTCGAGCAGGCTGAGATTTGGGCGATCCGTCAGATAGCATGCACCTTCGAAAAGTACGCTATTGCTGACAACACTATACTCAATTTCATCCGTGAGTAGAACTGGTCGTCTTAGGCCTTCCGATTATGCACAAGCACGTTTCGATATGACAGAAATACCGGAAGCTGCATCAGTCAGAAAGCTATTCTAATGCCCTTTATCCGACCCTCGCGTGCGGCCAAGCACGGCCGCTCAGCTGACAGCGAATCAACAGGCATGTATGACTCAGTGCAGAAGTTTCATTGGTTGGAACAAACCGTTCCTGGTCAGTGCGCGTTCAAGGTCCTGTGTGTGCGTGCGGGTGTTATAGCAGACAGTATCGACTGAAGGATTAATAGGCATACGGATTAGGACAGAATCCAGTCAGAGGCTCGACCAATAGTAGTGTGGTGGAGCTATATACTACTTGGTAAGTAGTTGATTGCTGCAGACGGAACTATGGGCAATTGTGGATTAACGAACGCAGCTAAGTTCAGCAGTCCAGACGCAATAAGGTTAACGACGATCTGCAAACCATATGGCTGCTCTTCTGTTGGGCGGTGACTGTCTTCGAGTGAACAGGACAGCGACTTGGCAAATAAAGATGGTTGTAACGTATGGTTCATTTTGTCAATGTCCGAACACTAATCGCGACAACCTACTACTCAAGCACGTCTTGAGGACTGTGACACTAGGCCTACACTACACAATGTGGCCATGGTGCTGTGAGACATTGTACCAGACGTTGCTGACGGACTCTCAAATTGTCTGGGCGTCTTTCGTTGAACACTAAGTCCGGAAAGTGGCAGCTATCTCCCGTGTGTCCCTTGCTGGTGACAGTCGGAAAAATGATTCTAAAAGGGGCAGAATCGCACAAAATGCCAATCACTACAATTCCAACACTCGGTTGGTGGTTTACTCGAAGCTGATTTTCCGGAACGGGCTTCAATATTGCAAAGACATCACTGGAGGTATATGTTTGTCTGCCCACCCCCCTCCACAACTGCTGAATCGTGTTTTGAATTCTTCAGCCAAAGAGCTGCACTAGGATCTCGTTCAGTTCTCTTGAGTAGATGCGTTCTTAGTTCTGCACCGTGAGGCACTAAACAGTACCAAAAAGAAATGAGACGATTGAACTGGTCTTCCGCCATGATATGCAGCTTGAGCTTCTCGCACTTACGACTGACTTTACTGGCCGGAGTTAGGAAATCATCTGAATCATTTGTCATCATCTTCAAATACTGATAGCGAGTACTAAACAGGGATGACTTGTTGCTAAAAATGCCGCTGAGTTGTCTTGTCGTCTTCTCAAAGGAGAAATAACAAAAACGCTTTGATAAGATCACGCTGTCGGGTATACGATTTTTGCTTCTTCCTGGCGTCATCCGTATTGAAAACAACTTCCCACAGGGTAAACCACGAATCGAAAAGAACACTCGCATCTGGATCATGCAAGAACTCAGTGATGCTGGCAGCCGCAGCATCTTTTGATATGGTTCCATTTCCCTTGGCGCTGGAGCGGAACACCGCAGACTGAACTGTTGCACCATGGATTCCATCATTTCCAAATGAGCTGATTCAACTTGGGCCTGTTGTTATTCGAAGAGCGACTGCAACTGCTCAGCCGAAACTGACATGATGGGTTCCGAAAAACATGCGTCCGCAATTGGCAAGCCCGTCACAAAATTTCTGCATAACTCTAGTTCTATTCTGTGATCTCCGTGGTCTGTCTGCGCACTTGACCTCCCACACGCCACTCCTATCGTACCAGCCCGCAAATGTAAATGAAAAGGACGACAGCACTGTGTCAAATAACGGTCTCATTTACGTGAATGAACAACATGATATTTAAAGCACATTAAAACGTGCAGTTTCTGTTTGACGGAAAAAATTACCAACAAAAAGACAGAGTCCTAATGGAATCCCCCGGGCCACTGTTAGCTGTTATTTTCACGGCTAAGTTGGAAGATAGCGAATTAAAGATAGTATTATCGGGTCTTTGCCATTATTATCGTTATGTGGACGATATCTTCTACATGACCGAACGGCACACAGATATAGATAAAATCACGGAAAATTTCAACGCCGCATATCCAGCGATACTGTTCTTGGCTGAGCTAGAAACAGAAAAGTACCATCCGTTTTTGGATATTGATCTAACGAGGCACCCGGAGGGCTCAGTACAACGAAAAGTATATGGGAAAACAATATGGAATGAACAATACACAAATTTTCAGTTATGTGCCCTTAAGCCAAAAGACGATCCTTATGTGTTTGACATCAAGGGCCAAACGCACATGCTCTGATGATACGCTGGGGACGGAGCTACAGACAATCCATAATGTCCTATCAGCAAATGGCTATCCAAAGAAATGCATCAACTGCAATATGGATTATGAACGAACAACAGAAAGGTTGCCAGGGATAGCTAGGAAAATTCCGTTCGTTAGTCTCCCCTTCAAAAGTGACACCGTAGCCGAGGACTGGTGGAGTTCTATATGCTGACGTCAAAGCGGCTACACTAAGAGGCCAGTTCACAACTAATTCTGTCATCAGATGTCGGAACAAAAATACGCCGCCTTTGTTGATCTCAGCAATGATTATCCGTCAGTTCAAGTGTGCCTGTGGTGCCACTCACTTTGATCGAACGACGAGGCACTTTTGAAAACGCATCAAAGAGCATCAGTCACGCTGGCTTCAACACGGGGCGAGTGGCACGGTTTTCAGCTCAACTAATGTCCACCTCCTAGAATCAGGGCATCCGATCGAAGCGGAAAACGCGTCCCGCGTTGTGTACAGAATGCCACGTAACGAATCTAAAGCGATTAGTATACGGGTCCTGAGACGTCGGCTAGCCAGCTTGATTGATACATTCACACCAATGTTGTCTCACTGCGGTAAAGAGGCTTTACAAGCCAAAACTGATTAGTAGTTTTGCCTTAGGGAGATTTTCGCAACTGCTTGACAGAGATCACCGATGAAACAGTCACCGAAATTGCGTCAGATTATAGTGCTATCCTATGTAAAATTCTAGTAAATATTAAAACTTTTTTAATCATCATCAGCAGCAACGACAGTAAAAACAGAACAACAAGTTTAAGGGGGAGAGGGGGGGGGTCACTAGCATCAGCAACGTTAACAATAACGTGTGAGGACATAAGCTTGTTAGTAAACTACCCAGAGACACGTTCACTCACGCCTCATGCTTTACGCTGGACGACAAACCAGTCTCTTTGTCTCAGTACGGCAAAAAAACAGTGAAAGCTGCTGAAAAAATTCCCTCACGTATTCATCATCTCTCTCTCCTTCACTCTTACACACACGGCAATTCCCATTTCAGTCAGGCGCTTGTTCATGTGTCAAACCGTGTCATTTTGCGTACTGAAAGACAACGATAGACACGGCACGAATGGATGAGTAGACTAGTCTTTGGAATACTGAGCAAGTTTCTTCGACACTGGCCGTATTCTATCAAGTATGTCCTTGAAGAATAGCTCCCGTTTAGGAAAACACAGGATAGTCATTGAATGGAGCAGAGGTGAATTATTATTTCAGATAATTCGCTATTTTAAGCACTATATACGAACAGTTTGCGTACAGTTATAGCATATGTCCCTAGACAAGCCGTCCAGAAATATATTATTCTATGAAATGGGTTGGAAGGCGGATGAGGGCGTTCAGATCACGATAAAACACCCTAGTCACTGGGCTTGGGCGCTAGGTGTCTTGATTGTGATGAAAGAGAGTTGCCTTCCATCGCGGCATGAATGTCATAACCTGTGACGCTTCAGGTGTTCAAATCCGCCTGTCCAATCAAGTCGCAACAGCTCACAAGCATTCTCACTGTGAAGTCGATACCGCAGCAGATAATGTGCGCGAACGGAGCGGTGTTCACACGCGCCCGCGAATCAGACCGATATCTGGAAAGCACTCATTGTGTCTGCATTGTAGCAGGAAAAGCACAAACACAGTTGAAATAAAATCAACGCTTGGTAAATGCATAACAAACAAAACTCAAAAAAGTAGCGGGCTTTGGGAGAAAAGCATAAGCCGACAAAGGATTATCATGATGCGAATAATTTTCTCAACTCAATACGCAACACTGATCCCAAGTTGTGGAATAAGGGGAGAAAACAAAAAAGAAAGAATGAACAGGCGCTACAGCGGGGGAGTGTTGTGTGCGTGTGTATGTGCATTGGGTCAGACGGGCGTGCAAAACCAAAGGGAAAACGTTCTATCTGTCTTTCGGATAAACCGGGGGTACACTTGATTCGGCTGTTCCAAACGCTGGCCAAAAATCGCGCCATGTTTAACTCAAGATCATTGCCACCATCGTTACGGCTGGAGAAAATTGCATCGTTTAAGTACAGAAAGTGAAAGTAACGACGAAAACAAAATTGTGATGCAAGTGAATCGTGCGAAGACAAGGCTGAGTCGAGCCTCTGTGAGTCAAGCAAATTATGAAATACATCGAAACTGACAAGCAGAAAAAAGACAAAAGAGATGGAGTTTCTATAGATTGCCGTTTTCGAGTCTCTTCCCTTAATTGGATTCAGAGAACCAAGGAGGAATGTATGTTGGGAGAGGCATAACAGTCATAAAACCTCAAAACTCTACCATTATGAATCAGTACGACAGTGAAACGACTGCAACACGGGTCGCAACAAACGCTGAGAGAGGCAGTTTTAGCAAACAGAGAAGAGGCGCTATCAGAAATGCTCCAGAATACTGATCAGGTGGAATCAAATACCAAGGAATACGAATCAAGTTCAATGGTGTTCGAATATGTCATCGTGATTGTATCTCAGAGGGACAGTGATGGGCGAGAACACGAAAGCGGACAGGTACAGATAATACTGGTCTAGCAGTTGGTGAGCGGTGGACAGGCAAGAGCGAAGTTGCAGGCAGAGGAAAATCTATTGCACTTCAACTTATTAGAATACATTGAAAACTTGAGAGGATGGCCCAAAAGTTTAAGTGCACACTTCCCACTGCAGTACCGCGGTGTCCTTTCCACCGGTAGATATCAAGCGCGAGCCGTCGAAAAGGAAGGCCACGTTGGTCACGTGACTAGAATGACCTCCGTAAGCGTGAAATTCAGCCTGGATGAAACACAAATGAACCAGAGTAGGCAAGATTCAACATATGAAAAGGGATATTTTGGAATAAATATTTGCTCTCATTGAAGTATGTTCCCATGAATCACGTTTTCGCGCGTATGGTGAACAATGAAACGACAATAAACTGTGGCGTATTTGACAGAACGACGCTGAAATTCGAGTTTCGCTGACCAGGATAATCGAAAAAATGACGCCTGCAAAAACTTCACTGATAAATCAGAACAATCTATGGTCTGACAAAGAAATACATCACTAACACTGATCGCGAAACCTTGTCGTGCTCTCCAATGTTCTTCACTGCTTGGTGAACGAATCATTCCGAACCATGTGTTTCACATCTTTCTTTCATGTTGCGGATTGGTGATCATTATTCATTATCCGAGCATTACTCACCTCAACAAATGTGGTAAATCGACGAAGTCTTTTCGCGGACATGCGCAACACATCCGAACTATATTAGTCTGATGAGCTTAAGTATTCCATCTAATAATTTGTTTCGCGTGCCTAATACTCTACGCCTAAAGTCATCATTACTGATTCGGCAGCGGTCACGTTTCTGACGGCTGAGCAAATCGGATTAAGTATGCCAGGAAAGGACATTGGGAACAAACGGTGACTGAAAGAGCCGATTGATCCCTTTTTCTTTAATTTTCACTCTTCTTCTTCTTCTCCTGTACTTCTTTTTCATTATAAACTAATAGTAAAATGTTCCACGAAGTGGGTCCCGGCCAATTTAAAGATGCGGTGAGAGAATTCAAACCGGTAGTAGTAAACTTAGTGCAGTTCGTTTCGAATAGGAAAATGCTATTTAACAAAATGAAAAAGCTTACAAGCCGGTTGCAAAGCAAACGGGAAAAGTTGAAGAAGCATGATTTAGGAAGACAGTGTGAACCACGCCGGCTTACTCTGGGCTTATCCGCCGGACAACGGAATAATTTCACCTTGCCATGATCGTCACCCGTGGCCAAAAGATCAAAGGTCGGATCGGAGACGCACGCGTTCACATCTGTGCCGTCGGCATTTTCTGGCCAAATTCCACTGACCATAGAGCCCAATGTACAAGTTTGACTGATCCAGTCCAAATCACGAAGAGTGCTTGGTGAGACGACCTGTGCGGTCAAGACGTGTCACAAAGAGGGAACCAGTGGGTTGGCCAGTAACGTTATTCACATTAATGGTGATTGTAAGAAATTGAAAACTGAGGTGGTCTTGTCTCATAAAAATAATAGCCATATCAATGCCATTAGGAACACTGGTCGATACATCTTGTGGGCAACAGTGAATATGATGGTCAGAAATTGTATTACTCTAGTGGGAGAAAAGAGCTATAAGGTTGCCCAATTCAAATTGAGCTCCAGAGATTACGTAGCTAAACCACCGCGAAATTTGAGATAACGTGGCCGATTAGTAACGGTCGGGCTGACTCAAGTTGTAAAATGGTTAGTGTTAGTCAGGTCACAGAGGTAAAGTGTGGAAAACTCTAATAAATCATACAGAATATTTTACGTTTGCTGGCCCAGGTTCGCGACACCTAAATGTCTGATTGTTACGGACATAAACTGATATTCTTGGGTGGGGCATAGTTTCAGCGAATTGCAGAAGAGACACGAAAATCCCACGTTAGTCCCATTCCAGAAGTTTGCTGCGAGTTTCATACAAGGCATTGGATGTTATTTCCAGAAGGTACGGGGTAACCATTTTTGCGTTTATCAAAACCAACAGGTGTGGACATGCATCACAATCGACTGGGCTCGGACACGAAAGTTCCACCGGGGCTACCGATGAACAACTTAACTGAGGCTCAGTATCCCCCGGTTTATCAGTTCGGGTTTCATGAGTAAGGCTGCTGCTGCCCGCCAACATTAACGGTATGTGTCCTTCAATGCATTTTGTGTTTATTTAGCTTTGCCATGCTGACATTTATGGCTAGTTTTTCTACACAGAAACTACCGCCTTCCGTTCTTTGTGTTGGGAGTAAGATCTTGAAGGCCATATCCTTATGGGAACGAACGCAGAAAACGTCTCTTTAATACTGAACCCGGGGAGATATTTGCTCAGCGGTACATTATTGATCAGTCATTCGTTCTTTTCTCGTCGCAACCGTCATTCCAACGATCGCATTCACAATTGACTACTAGCGATCATTTGAGTAACCAGAAACGGTGAACACAAAGCACTGGTAACTCGTTTGAAAATGCAAACTGCTTCGTGTTATTTTTGAAACAAACCAAATATCTGAAAATCTGCGTACAACTTCACGGTAACCGATACAATCGCTAATCATGGTTTGCTTCGAGTCCTTATCACTTCTACCAAGCCGGATGAGGTTGCAGTGTAGTTTAACAGAGATTTTCAATCGGTGGGTAAACAGTGGTGCGTTCGAGGATATTTTTGTTCACACTGGTTGTGTTTGTCGGAAGCTTTCTTACGACGGAGAGTACTGAAAAAGTGCGTGCAGGTAGAGTGAACTCATGGTTGTCGCCAAGGCCATCTCCGTTATATAAAAAACTAGGCGACGCACTCTAGGCGCTTAATAAACACCTGTTGGGTACGGTGGTTTTTTCTGCAATGGAAACGATTGAATTGGTTCACGGACGAACAGTATCAGATAGCTTTCTCAAAGCAACTAAAGAACTTGAGGTATACAATGAAACAGAGCATTATTCAAAGCACGGGCTGCATCTTAAAAAAAGTTTGGGAAATCGGTTTGAATTTCGAAAAATGAACCACAAAGGCAGGCTTTTGATGGGACATTTTTGCAGGAACATTCGCGTTTCATGGACACAGAGAAAACCAACCTGGCGACAATCATGTGCAGTCCAGAACAATAGCTCGTAGTCACCAGACACCGAGCGTAAATAGCATCCGTCTGCAGACCAATCAATGTGCAGCACAAAGCTTGAGTGACCCGTGCATCGACCGATACGGTTGTACTTGCGTCCTTGTTCTAACACGTTATACAGATAAATCCCGTTGTCGCGAGACCCCAAGGCTAGGTAGCATCCATCTGGAACAAGGAGGGAGGTAGACGTGGTATACAATATTAGAGGATCATCGACTTTGAAAAATTGAGGTTGATTCGTGATTAATATGTGGGCAGGTGTGTGCCATAAAATCTGAGTGCCTTGTAAACAGAACCGCCACACAAACATCAAGATGCCTCTGGTAAACACGAGATCACAATAGCTAGTTTATCAAGCAATAAACCCGCTTGGACATAGATTAATTCTGAAACAACTCATGAGACAGAAAATAGCAAAAACGCGAAATTTCAAGGCGGAAATATGTTTTTTTTGTAGAGGTTTACGTGGCCACGTGCGTAAATGCATTCACCTGATGGCGGATGTCTGAGCTCGTGCAGTAGGCGCCTGAGATGTTCCCGATGATTCTAAATATTAGTGTCAGTTGTAGCTCAGGTTGGTTGTTCGTATCGGTTGATGACCGCTGAGCTTGGCGTTCAGGCCGCAAACGTTTCATCACCAGTCGGGCTGACGTCGGCAGTGCGCGAGCCTGCGTAAAGGTCAATGTGTTTGTGTGCGTGTGCTCAACAACACAATGCACACACGCGGTCGACAGACGCTACGAAGACCAGCACACTGGATAGTGCTCAGTATCAAGTGCATGCTTGTGATAGTGATGGTTAGGTGCTGTATTAGGTAGTCCAAATTGACCTCTCAGATGAAAAAATCACCTTATTTGATCTTCGCATGAGATGCAACCTATCAGTGTGTTTGTTGTAGAGATTAGCATCTTCGTATACCATGACTGAATAAACCTCAGCTTACGGCAAACGTGCGGAGGATTTCACTAGTGAGCGCACCCACATGCAAAGTCTCTATCCTGGTTATGTAAACTGGGTCTGTCTGATCGACCGATTTTCAGCGTGCCCACGAAAACGTGACCAGCGAGTTGATTGGGTTCGACTGAGACAGCCCAAGAAGAAACGATGTCTAAACACTACGAGCATGCCATAAATAGCAAGTACGATAGAAACAAGGGAAAATTAAAAATGAACAACTGCGTGTTTTATAGAACTAAAAAAATTGGCAATCTGTCACTCCATCAAAACGGGAATCAAAGTGCTATTATTTACCGCCTATTATTTTCAACGTAGTCACTCTAAGGCAATTGGAAGGGAGAACCGTCGCGTGTGCAGTTTGTTGACTGCTGAATGAGTCGTTACTATTCTTTCTTAGTGGTTTGCCGTCTGCTAAAATGGGCAGCTTTATCACTGAAGACCATCACGGTAATTCACCATTTGACAAACTGTTTGCTATGGAGAAATTGATGAATAGTGGAACCCCGATTGAATTGGTAGAATTACACACGCTGAAAAAATTCAACCATGCAACGGTCTAACAAAGACAGAAAACGTGTTATTCAGTGTCCTTCGAATGTAGACAATTTGAGGAGTCTTGACCGGGCTCCAGAAGTAAAGATAAGAACGTCGGGCTATCGCGGAATGCCGAGGCGATTTATTGAAAATGCTCTGCCACTGATTCATTTTAGAATGGGAGAAAGATCAACCGTTCACACCAGAGACCAACGCAACCTAATTATCCTTACCACTACCCAACACTTTCCATTGTTTTTCACCGTAGTTACCCTAGGGCAGTTGGAAGAGAGAACCACCGCATATGTAGTGACTATCATCCGTCTCTATTTGACAGCCTGATAAAGCGTTCCGAATGAAATTATTGAAATCATGTCGCTAAACATAAAATACACACAATCCGTGGTCGGAGTGGTGTTGTAGACCTGACTAATTAGTAAAAGGCCAATCTAAGCGGCGTCAAATTAGTGGACGATATGAATCACCTCGCGTGTTACGTTAAGATTTCAGGCGGCCATAAGTTCCGAAAAGGCTGATAATGAGGAAATATTTTCTCCGTATAATTAAGTGATCAGCAGCGCGTCAGCTGGACATTCTATCGGGCCGTTTTGCAAATAAGACACGACGGAGATATTCATGTACGGATCGGGGTACATGATGAACTGATCATGATTAAGGACAATCCACGAACGAAAAGTAAACAGGGAGATTGAACTGTTTATTTCGGAACGTTTAAGTTGGTGGGAGAGGTAACAAGCAGTGCAGACCACAACGACGTGTTGTAGAACACTAAGCTGGTTTCTGGTTGAGGGTGGGTTTCTACTCAACAGTCGTCTGTGTGCAGTTCTGTTGGACGGTTCTGTTCGTGTCAACAACAACAAACTGAAGCGTCGATGTTTGTTCGTCGTGTCTGTTTTTGCGCTGACTGACTGCAATTCCTCCAAAACCAAGGACGAATTCTATCAGGATTTGTCCCAGCTACTTCGAAGCGCACACTCAACGAACGTAGTCGTCATTGCTGAGGATTTCAACGCCCAAGTTGGACGTTTGGGAAATTCCCAAAGGCATATCGGAGGCCCATTTGCTATCCCAGCCGATCGTACCAATAACGGCGATCGTTTCACCCAGTTGTGTCCTGATCACAGACTGTTTCTGGCAAACACGAACTTCTGCCATAAGAAGCGGCATAGACTCACATGGCGTCCTTCTTCGTCTTCACAACGTTGAACTCAGATTGACCTGTTGTGATTGGTCCCCGCTGGCATGGATCAACTAAAGATCGTCGTTCATTTTGGTCTACACCTGTGGACTCAGATCACACCTTGGTACGTGCTCCCTTCCGTTTACATCTGGTCCGTGATCACACCAACGTAAATGCCACCCGTCCCACACAGTTGCTTTTAGACGGTAACCAGCAATACAATTTCCAGATGGAGCTGCCTACGCAGTTATCGATGCAGCCAGATGTTCAGGACCCAAATGAACGCTGGCAACAGATCAAGGAAGCCTTGTATGCCGCTTCGAATGCCACCCAGGATTCTGGTTCAAGTCGATCTCACAAACGATGGATATCTTCGACATCAGTTGCTCTGTTGGATGTTCGCAGATCCGTCCCTCCAGGTGCCATATTCAATGAAGTGCGTAAATCCCTGAGACCCCGATTGACTAGGAGCCTCAGGAATGACCACGAACAGTGGTGGATTGCAAAATGAAGGGGATGGAAAAGGCTGCGTCCATTGGCAATATTTGCAACCTTTACGGTTTGATTATAGGTACCGGTCTACGGAAGCCTGGTGTAAGTGAGTTAATCAAGGAATCCCACGGCTCACTAACTCACTCTCAGGGACGTCGTCTGGAGCGCTGGGTGGAGTACTTTTAGGAACAATTCAGTTGGCCCACTTCACGGTGGACCTTCCAAATATACCTGCCAAAGAAGCGATGCAGCTGGATATCAGTCCTCCATGAGAGAGGAAGGTACAAAGCTACTGGACCGGATGGATTGTCTCCATCTTTTTTCAGGGATGGAGGGAAAGATTTGGTTCTGGAGTTGACAAATTTTCTCCGTATTATTTGGGATAGTGAGCAGATTCTCAAGGAATGGTGCCAATCGGTGATTGTGCTGATTAAAGAGAAAAACGACAGGTCCTCTTGTGAAAACCACAGAGGAATCAGCTTGGTAGGTATCGCATCAGAACAACCCGTCGGGTTTATTCTTCACCGATTATCCAGTGCTCGCGAAATGTGTATACGTGAGAATGAAGCCGGTTTCATACCCGGTCGAGGTTGTATCGACCATATCTTAACTTTTCGGCAAATCTTAGAGCACAGACACATTTTCCGTAGGTTCACAATCTGTGTCTTTCTGGATCTGAAAGTGGCATTCGACTCAGTCGATCTCACATTGCTCTGGCGCTGCCTCTTATTGAACGGTGTGCCAGAGAAGCTTGTTTTTCTTCTCCAATGCTTGTATGCGAACAGCCGAAGCCAAGTTCGTGCCTACGGCGATCTTTCCCCCGAGTTCACCACGGAAAGTGGTGTACACCAGGGTTGTCCTCTTTCACCCTTCGTATTCAATTTTGTGGTTGAATTGATTCTTGAGATAGCCCTATCTTCGTGTGAGAATAGCGGCGTCGGTCTTTGCTCAGACAGTAAACTGTCTGACTTGGTATACGCGGACGAAATTGTTCTTCTGAGTGAAAATCCAGGTAAGTTGCAAGCTCTCTAAGATAGCCTTAACAACAGTGTAGGAATGTTTGGGATGCGTCTTGCACCTTCAAAGTTTAAAATGCTGTTTCAGGACTGGGTTGGCTCAACACGAAATTTTGTGTTAGCAGGGGGAGCTCTAGCTGAAGTAGGTAAGTTTTTTTTAACCTGTGCAGTTACATCTCACCAGGTGGACAGATATCAGATGAAATGTCATTGCGTAAACAGAAGGCGCGTTTGGCTTTTGCCAAACCTCAGTCATCTATGGTGTCGGCGTGAAGTCCAGTTTTCCATCAGTGGTCCAGTGTACATTGAGGCGGTTAGATCCCTTCTTCTATACTGCTCAGAAACATGGCCGTTGAGGGTAGAAGATAGGTGAAGACTGTCGGTGATTGAACACTAATGTCTCAGTAGAACTTCCCGAATATGGTGAGAACACCGTATCAGCAGTGCTGAGGTTAGACTAAGGTACTAGGAACCAGGTCATTCAGTGGAACAAGTACTGGGTCTGAACAGGTTAAGGACATGTGTTACGCATGCCCAACGATAGACTTCCTTGACGTGCACTGCTCTCCGAGGCAGGTAGTCGTTGGAAAGTAGGTCGAGGTGGTCAGTTCATGGCATGGCGAAAAGATATGAAAGCCTTGACCAGTGAAATTGGTCTAGTAGGACTTGTTAGATTTCCGGTTTGGAGTCCACGCGACCCGCCTACCAGGTGGTTGGAGACATTAGGTGATATGGTTACGTGTCACTGCGAGTGGTGTAGCTGCGTTCGAGCTCTTCCTGTCTTCGTGACTTCCGCATACTACTTTAACTTTTTTGGATCTTTCAGTTTTTGTTTCTACAATTTTAATCTTGACTCGACAATGCTGAGGTAGCAACCAAAACAAGAACACAGAAGTACGAGGTTGATGGTTGAATGAACTGAACTGAACTGTGGGATAGTGCTCGTTGCTGGAGTATGAAGAAAGCTTTCTTGCGAGCACAAATGAAACCACCAGTTTAGTATTGAACATATCATGACAATATGAGGCTCCGGATAAGTGATAAAAAAAATTACGGCGCTAAAGAGGCTACGATATCTGATTTGCTGTGTGAGTGGTAATACCCATAATGGTTCACATCATAGGTCCTTTGCAATGAGATTTTATAAGCCTCCGAGGTACTTTATACAGCTTAGGCGGACCGTATTTTTAATTTTGTCAATTATGAAACAGATCTAACTGTTTATTTGCCCTATATATTCAGACGGAATTGGTATTCATAGCGTTATCGCATGCAGTAAGACTGCCGGAAAGTAATCTGGATCACTGGCTTCATAATCTTTAGGCTAGATTAAATCCTTATAGACCTCCGAGGAATCGACTACATGTTGGTATCTATCCGTCGATAATCTCGGTATCACGACAACTTTTACTGACGAGAATGGTGTCTGTATGCATTAAATAGGGTCCAGACAATTAGGTCTGATACTCAGCCTAAGTGTATTTTTCGATTTTGTGCCTACTGACAAGCATACAAGTAGCCCGGTGCAGAATGTAGTTTAAATAGGCCTAGACATGTCTCCAAAGCTTTTTCCACGACTTAGAAAACACTGTTACTTCTTTGAGGATGTGAACTTGGTTATGTGGAAGTTGAATGTCCAGCCCCTGGGAATCATAAAGTCTCCACTTTACTTGATAATGGCGATTTCATTATGAACAGCAACCGGCGATCATAAATAGACCAAATGCAAATTCTTCATCATAGACGAGTGACAGATAAAAAAATAAACCAACAACAGCGACAGTTCAATCGGCCTTTGATAAGAAACCGCATTGAGAATACAAATACACTCCAATAAAGCTTTTTCATTCGACACCAACGTTGGTCGATCGATTTGTGTCTCTGACTGTCAGATCCGAGAGAAGGGGTTCGAATCCCGCCAACGCCGGTCAACTGGTAGCAGACAGGAAGGATAACAAACCTGAGGCCTAAAGTGGTTATCCGTTCCAAGTTTTTGGATTATCATTGTCAGTCTTCCCCTGATAAAACAGTGGGCTCATTCGGCTAGGAGTGCAATCCTTCCAGTTCAACCATGCATAAACATGGACTGGTAGAAAAACACCGGAATACGAAGACAGCAGGAGTTTCAGCGCCCCATGTGTACAAATCCTTCTTGTGAGTACCGAGAGCTAACAGTCTTGAGGGAAATCAAGTAAGATAGGGTTTGTTAGTGAGATAAGAAAGATCGGAGTTGTCCAATACAACAAAAAGATGACCGAAATTGTGTGTGTATGCAAATCCATCGGAATACCATTCTGTATTCATCTTACGATAGTGTAGTAAGTAATCATCGGAATTTCATACCTCATTTTCTCTGTCAATATTTGGTCAACGTCGTCCACGGGCGTCCCACAACAAAGTATCACAGAAAAACTAACTAAACAAATACAGAATGTAAATATCCACTTTGCCCACTGTCATTCAGTAAAAATAATAAAGTAATCTATCTTCTCACCTGGTGAATAGGCAATGCATTCAATCTGTTCCCCGATGCCATCCGAATGCGCGGCGATGATTTCGTGACGTAAGGCGTCTAAAACAAGCCATCTTCCGGATGTTGTCCCCAAAGCGATCACCGGCTCACCACTGCCCAAACTTGATGCACCACCAAGCCCGTTTGCTGATGGACTCATAGCGTTAGAATTGCCGTTCAATGTGTGTGAGGGATGGCCGAATTGAAGCATTTGATCCGCGCGATTAGGATAGAAAGCGGCACAGTGAATAGGGTCATTCAACTCCTTTGCCCACACGGCCTGTTTGGACAGTGCATCCCACAGAATGACAAGACGATCCTGTCCAGCTGTGAGGAACTGATGCGAATGTGGATGGCGAGCCAGAGCCCAGAACTCATCTGAGTGACCGAACATCAAGGCGCTGAATTCAACACCCGGTCCTGACTGAAAAAGAGGTGGAATTTTCATAGTTATTATAAGTATGACGTATAGCAACATATTTCGACAGTTTGGTTGAGTGCTCGAATAGGTTGGGTAAACTTGGTAAGGAACATCAGTACTAAACAGTTCACGTCCGGCGGGGCTCAGAAGCTTAAATTCTCAGGGTGGAAAACTGATACATTTGGAAAAAGTCCCTTCCCGATAAGATTCACGGGTGATTGGTGAAAAGGCGCCAATGGAGTTCTCGCTGTAGTTACCTGGTGACCCTTTTTGTACTTGATCGCATTCCGACAGGGTGATTTCTTATCGAAATGATTCCACGGCTATTCGTCTCACCGCCGAAAGCATCATGAGCAATTCTGTAGGCTCTTCCTAACTCGTCTTAGAAAGTAATAGAAAAGTGACGGTATTTCAGTAACAGCTGTCTGGAAAACTTTTTAATGATATAAATTTGTAATATACGGTTCGATTACTAACTGGTGAGATAGGACTTCGTTTATATCAATGGTCAAGCACACAGACATGTATGGTAGCGACCGAGATGAGTGAAATTTATTGTTTGATCGCCGGAAATCGGATGACAAACGGAAAGTTCACACGACCGAATTGCAGTGTCACAAACCATACACCAGCTAGCGTATATTGTGTTTACCTAAGACAGAATTTCTAGTTGAATCAACTGACCTCTTCCATCGAATGAGAACGGTTTATTCGAAAAAGTTAGGTGTGTCAGATTGGAAAAATTAACTAAATTGGTTCCAAAACTGTGCTCGCATTGTTGAAGAATTTGAGAGGAGCGAAGCATGTTCAATGAAGGTGTCCCAAGTACAAATAGCAAATAGCGTGGTTCATCGAAGACACAGCTCAAATAAAAGAGACTCGCCATTATTGGTCGAGAATAATTTGATCAGTGAAAGTTTCTGTAACAGCATAGACCATCCGATCACCTGAGTCACCGACTATTCGTTCGTGAGTAGAAACTTGGGCGAACTCGGAATGAACAGAGAATGGGTTGGTTCTGCATAAGTCCACGGGAGAAGAGAAAACTTCAAATCGCTACATGCATTTCTTAGGCTCATGAACGAGAATAACAGCTCCCCGCATCTGGTTGTGTGTAACAAGAGTTATTTCCCAGGTATTCTGCCAGATTCGTGAGCCCAAAAAGTGATAGATAAGACATGAAACGTCCTAATTTGGCGGCCTCAGAATGTTATTTTCCGGAGTCTTGGGGACCACCTGTGTGAGTGCAAATCGAAAATTTTGGAATAGGCATAAAAAAGTGCGAGTTGCTCAGTTAGCAGTGTATTGGCATTAACGATTCTAAGGTCAATATGTGAATATGACATTACTATTTCCATTATTTCATTGATACGCTGTCTCTGTTTCATTACCTTTCAGGCCAACATGCCATCCAATCTGATCCACAAGAACCTCCCAATGAGATTGAATCCCGATGAAACTTTTTCCTCCTCTTGTGTTACGCTCTGTCCCCGAGACTCCCTGCGCCCAGAAATGATTTTTGACTTTTGCTTATTACACGTTACTACCCGATCTCCGTCTTGTTGGTGTGCCTGTGCATGGAGTAAACGGCTTGTTGGACATCAACCCAGTATTTGTTTGTCAATAATTAATCGAGCCTGTTTCGTGTGCATTTTAGACCGACCGTCATCTTGCCTACTTACCCAGATCCGCCGTGTCCACTATAGCAGTGCACTTCTTATATACGGAATCCGCGACTTATAAAAATAATGGGGAAAGGCAATAGTTCAGATGGAAAAATATTTTCACTTTCCGAGACTGATTAGCACTACTTATTGAAACAGCTTCATTTTGGAATTGGCTTTGAAAAAAATTCTGGCAATTGCTACACAGCCAAATTTTCTCGATGATTTAAAACATTGCATGGGGATCGCTTATAAAATCTTCCCTGTGAACTTTGAATTTACCCGATCTGTTGGATGTCACGTTAATCAACACAATGACCCACAATGTACCAGTCAGATGATCAGAAAACGTGCTCGAACATTCGGCAGAGATCGGTTGGTCATGGGGCGAGGTCTATAATTGGAGAAATAGATAGATAGTCAAATTCTAATTTCCTCATGGTCGATCCCATGTGCCTAGCAGTCCGATTTGGTGGACGGGGGGGGGGGGAGAGGGAGAGAAACAGTGTGGCCAAAACTATCCTAGAGCACAATAGAGATGCTAATTGAACCAAAAACTGACGCATTAACCACCTCCACCTAGTGTACTCGAGTAAATGGATGCTTAGGAAATTAGGTCCACAGTTACACTTACGCACCTGTAGAATAGTGTTCTTTGTGGTACCAATCAGCAACATCTCGCCCGGACCCTGAGTAATTGTTCGAACAGACCCATGCAATTCCGGTAATTCTTTCATTTCTCCAGTTGGATTGAGTGCAGCGTCAAAGAACACAATGCGTTTGTCCTTGCCACCACCGGATATCAGATGGCCATCTTGTGTGACACACAGAGAAAAGATTCCACCTTCGTGAACAGACTGACAGATTTGACTGATTGTGTTTGTACCTGAATGTTGCACGTGGATAGGCAATGCAGTGACGTGTCACGGTGTTGAAATATAATGAAATACGGTCAAACGAAGCGATATAGGAGACAGAAGGCTAATAGTGTATTCTAGTTTAACGTTAAACAAACGAAGAGAACGCTAACTGTTCTGTGAGAGTCATGAATAACAAAATTTTGAAAAACCGCTCCAAAATAAGTGTAAAGAATGGTCACTGTTCTGTTGTACCTTGGAGCGAACTGATAACAACAACGGTCGAACAAAGCGCGGTACGAATTTCATTCGAACTCGAGATATTAGATCAAAACGAAAAGAAAACTGTCGATTAGGGCATTCATTATGAAATCTAATTAGTTAAACATTGATCCCCGGTTCACGTCGCCATGCGAATTCTACAGTATTTTCTGTCATAAATTTTCCTTATAACATGCTTGTGCATGACTGCAGTGGAAGGGGCATTTACCCCATAGCCACGAAGGCCCGCTGCACTATTGGGGATAATCGGCAACCAGACCCTGGGACTTGGAGTGGCGAAGAACCACATAAGTTTCCAATTGGTCAGGTGTGGTAACGATCCGGACGACAGTGGATAAGAGCATTGTACTATTCATTGTTCGAGAAGCTCTCAAACTACAGAAATTTTACGTTCTTCGTGTGCTCGGACACGACTACCACAGAAACAACAAACAGTGAAGCTCAAAAATCGATTAAAAAACCAGGGGGCATTAAATTATTGTGATATGGATCCACGTTGAAGAGATTCGTGCAAGAACCGAGAGGAGCATTTGCGCCTGGTGTTACTGATTAAGTTAATCCTAACCCAATGAACAAAAACGAAAAATTCGGGCTACTGAACACAAAGTTACGATTTGGAAACACTGAGAAACGAATGAGGCGAGTAACAAATTAATCTGTGCATTAGACTGGGCCATATCAGTTGAGCGGAACGGTCAAAAACATTTTCGGAATTTGAACAACAGCTGGACTGTAATTAGCTTCGTCCAAAAAAGTTATTCAAAAGGTGACTATTTGAGTGAGATTTCTAAAAAGAAGCCTCATTGCATTGGAAGGGGTGTGTCCTACTGCGCTATTAGGGATAACAGGCGCCCTGAACCTGGGAATTAGAACCCCATTGAGAACCACATAAGGTCTCAACATTCAGCTATAGTGATGAGCTCGAGGGCAGCGCATTACTGCCTACCATCAGGGTGACCAGCAGTGGCGGAATTCGAACATCTGAATTCCGAGGTGGCAAGTAAACGTTTTAAACCTCTCGACAAGAACTGTGTGAAGGAAACTTCGAAAGCATTTCAAAAAATGAAACACAGCCTAAACAAACAGGTTTACTTCCAATTCCAACGTACCTCGTCTCCAAACTAGAATGTTCCCGGACGAGTCTCCCGTGATCAGATCACCGTTCTCCGCAAAAGCCAAGCACAGGATGAATTTCGGCTTCTCGCATGTTATTTTTCCGGTCTGCTATGGCAGTCGGGAGAAATGCGAACGAGAGAGAGGAGGAAGAAATGGGTACAATATGTGAGAGTCTGGTAGAGCAAATGCAATACAAAGAAAAGCGCGCATTCAAATCTCACCAGGGTTGGCGAAATCTAGACACCGGATCCATGTCAATTCATGTCGAATCAGCTCCTAGTGGTGCCCTACCGACAGTGGTTAGTTGTTAGCTGGGTTCGGGGTCATTGCTACGGTTACAGAGGATGAGTGGGTGATAGGGTTCCACAGTACATGTGCGGCGATGATAGTTCCGTTTGATTCTGCTTCGGCCATTAGTAGGGTTGATTTAGCAGTCCATGAGTTCCGTGCTTAGTCACGGCAGTTAAAGTGCCTGAAATAGTCACCATTTGGTAAACAGATCAAGATTTAGCAGGCAAACAGCGTCTTACTCCAAAAGAGCAAGATTAAGGAGTCAAACTGTTTTTGACCTTACACTACACTGAATGTGGTATCTGGATTGATCTTATTATGGTAGTGGGACTAATCAGGCTGTTTATCAAGAGTATTCAAATGCGTTATTGAAAACTTGAGCAAACACCACCTTAGAATTAAAAAATATGGTGGTTGAGCGAATAATAGATGTGGAGCTGTTCCATTCAATTTGAAGTGAGATGATAGCGCCGCTCGTGTTCTCGTTAGGAGCTACCTGGGATTTAGGGTTACCCTCTTTGCTCTTGAAGTGCGAAATTAAGATTGAATTACTACCATCAACTGATTTGATCCTGATATACCATGATACATTCAGGTCGTGTGCATAAGTATTTATGGGAAGACATTTTCACAATAATGGAAGACTTTGTCTATTATTTCCTACAGCTGATCAGCCGGACCCGAGCGGTATCTGTCACCGGTTATCAAATCGGGTGGGGTAGAGGTTCGAACTCTTTAACCACCGAGTACGGACAACAAGACGTTATCGCACGGGTCTGCTTCCTCTAACTCATCGTGACTACCCCCTCCCTCCCTCCCCCCCCCCCTTCAAACACTGAGGGCACCGTTGTCCGTTCTCCGTGATAGTGCAATGCACCTTTGTGGTTTTGGGGTGTGCCTATTACACTAAACTCATACAAATGGCCGCGAGACCTGAAGTGTATGCGTACAGCATGTACACCGATTATAAGCTCTTGATTGTATACGTTAGCGGAACATGATGAGAGGACATATTAGTCACACCCCACACTGAGAAGCACTCATGATGATTCACAAACGGCCAATACTCGGTCAAGACAGGCAGGTGTCTATAAAAAATGACCCACCAATCGCCGCATCCCGAAAGCGGACGCAACTAGCTTACTTCAAACAAAGCCATTTTCCGACTCAATGTGTTGTTGTCCAGTGTCCAAAACGCCAGCATGTTCTTCCCACACACCACAATACTGGACTCATCCAGTGGGTGGAATTCGGCCGCAATAACAGGGTCCCCGGAACACTAGCCAAGGAGAAAGAGAATAGGACGCAGGTTGTGACAAAATCTGGATGAAAATTCGCGGATAAGCCAAAGGTTCTCAAATTCAAAAAAAAAAACAGAAACGTGAAAGGAATTTTTAATGAGCAGAATTCCAGAAGCTGAAAATAAAAGCCCTCTAAAAACTAGGCTCAGCCGTTCTCTCTATCATTCTCAAGCGCATTCCAACTCGAGTAACCAATTGAACGAAATCCGTGCACAGGGTACCAAGGAACAAATCAATACCAGGACGTCGATAAACAGACCCCTACTAAAAACAGATGTACCTGACGACAACGATCGAATGTAGTTGCTAAAACTCGTGTGGTAGATTGGCGGAGAAACAGACGTACCTTGGTGTCAGTGATTTTGCGTGCTTTGTGCCACTCCCACACAGAGAGTACGTGATCCTGGGCATCGTCCACAATACAAAGACGAGAACCACCGTCCTGAAAAAAACACGGTAGTTGGATATGATAATCCTAGACTTGGAAAGTTACAGACAAAACACTGGAAGAACACAGATGTGGTAGATGAGTATTTGAGATGCATGAAACACGAGGAAAGTTTAACAGTTTCGTATGGTACCGAAAACAGGAAATCCAGTGAAAAAGCGAAAACATTGCCAGTATATATTGTTAATTATTCACCAACACCCAATACAACGTACAGAGACATGGTTCAATGCGAAACACGAACTCAATGACCAATTGCAGAAATATATGGAACATAATTCTTTGAGGAGTTGGAACACAAACTTTCGCAACATGGCCGCCACTCACTACGACTTTGAGCGATATCAAACAAGGTTTCCAATCGAGCATGAGGGACCGACGAAAGCAACCTTAACTGTCAACATTTTGACCAACCGGTGCCGCATCAACGCTTCGTTTCCAAGCGGCTTTCCAACCAACCTCAGACTCGACGAGCGAAGCGTCACGAAGGAGTTGATGAGAGGGCCTACGTAGCACAAGTCCTAACCAACGAAAACAATGGAGTGTTGCTAACACACTTACTGTAACGAAAAGGCGCGCACAGCCTATGAAAGTGCTTGTTCAATGTTGCTTCCAAACTCGCGAGATGATCCGCAGCCAACGATGATCGAAGACACATAACCGGTCAACATGAGTCGGTCGAAGAGGAAAAGTCTCACAACTGTAATGAAGCACACTGCGTACAGGGGTATCGTACACTCTACCTGTCCACGACACAGAAATTTCTCCGTTTCTGCGGGTTATGAAATTGCAGAATGTCGCCTGAGCCTTCACTGTGTCGTTGTCAATCTCATCTCCAAATTTACCATCAGTACTTATAAAACTTCGCAAAGATACAAAATTCTCAAATATTTCTAGCCTATCACGGTCGAGAGTGAATGCAAGGATTGACTCCTCCCAATTTTGTAGTGGTACTTTACACTTTGGAGCTGAGAAGCAAATTTCGCATCGGAATAAGGACAACACGATACTGTTCAGAATGCATTGTGCTGCAGTAACGTCATCGCAAATCATTTTAACGTTGTCTGTATAGTTTACGTCTTAAGACCTGACAACAAGTAGGGGCTCAACGTCTTCATTCCTTCGATTTCATTGTACCACCTTCTCTCTCACTCGCTCTCTCTCTTGCAAAGTTGGACAAGAAAGATAAAAGTGAGTACCTCTGACGCATGCCATTTCCAAGTGAAAATCAGTGCAACGATGAGCTGTGTGCCATCATTCGGCCTGTCTGACGATTTTGACACACTTATCACGCATTTCCTGTCTAACAAGACAATCCCTGAAGGTCGTCCTGTCAACGGAATCAAATAGCGCTCGGATATCCAGGAATATGACAACTGTTGGTATGCGATACGTGTGGCGGAGATCAATTGTCTGACAGATGGTAGGAATGTGGTCGACACACCCGTGGTTAGGACGAAAACCTGCCTAAAATCCTTGCAGATCTGCTGCTCGCGCCCTAGAGACAACGCTTACAGAGACTAACAGCTTAGACACAACTGAAGTCAAAACTCGTCTCTCGATGAATGGAGAGAACATTGTAATACCTTATCTTATATGTCGGCATGATGAATGCACAGTTCCGGCTAGTTGGAACGCGTTCGTGAGTCCAGATCTCGTAGAACGGGCTGGTAGGTTATTGAAAAAGATCGAGAGGAGAGTTCCAGAGATCTTATGGCTTTTGGGGGGAGAGTAAGTGCACAAACGATCTCCTCTTTGATGAGTGGTACAGTAAAGACCGCCGATGGAGAACGAAGTGGTCCAAGGGAATTGCTGTGTGAAGAAACCAACACTAAAAGCCAGTTGAATTGTTGCCGCTCAGCGCTTGATGTGACCTAAAGGCTGATAAATCGGTTGGCCATTTTTCTCACAGATTATCTCACTCACATCGTTGAAAATAGAACAAGAACATGGAACCTGTTGGCTAGTCGAGAAACACTGGGATAAACTTGTGGTAGAAAACAAGCATTGTAAACTTCGATCTCAAACTATAATTACCCGAAGCAAAAACGACGAATAAGGAGAGGGATAGCACCGTTGAAACAGGGTAGGGAAAAACAATGGATTTTTATATCTCCACTCCATAATACACATCCAAGGAAATCCATGCACTGATAAGTTGATGGGCCTCACAGTTCCATTTATGGTACCACCTATCCCTTACATCGTATCTGGGCACTCGTTACTAACAACAATCTATGAAAAAATCACACCAGTGTCCTCGTTTATGAACCTCATTGAAGACATTAAACGGCACCGATTATTTAACCTTCAGCATTTTATTGCTGTTATCACGCCTATACTTCATTCAGTAGCCATATGGGAGCATGAAAAGACCAGAAAGAGAAATAAAAGTGGCACCATTGGGCCCATAAAAAACCTTGTGAATACAAGAGTGCCACTGATTACGGCATTAGACCAAGCTCGTTGATTGAGGTTTTCATACCTTTTTCTTTCATGTCATGAAGCGACCAACCTTACTCATCTTCCAACCATTATCCCCTTCAGAAAACAATTCGCGCCGAGGAATCTTAGCCGGGGACATGCGCAACGTATATCCCAAATACCTTAGCTTGGTGACCTATAGTGTTTCATTTATTGATTTGGTTTATGTGTGCGTGTAACCTTAGCACTGCTGATACGATGTTCCCACCGGATTTGACTGATGCTACGACGATATCGGTGTTCGAATACTGGCAATCTTTGTATATCCTCCTCCCACAGTGGTCAAGTTACTGAATCACACGGAAAACTGACCTGGCTGCTACAGCAGAAACTCGACCTTTGATAGATAAACGAATGTCACGCGAATGCCACGGATAGTTGAGGCTGATAAAAGCCAAACGAGGTTTTTGTTTATGAGAGAACACATGCGATATTCGAATTGCGGGTGAGTAGATAACAGAACTTATTTATTCGGTCTCCGGTCTCCCCAGAAACCGACAGGTTTGGTTTTTGACTAACAACAGAATCACGCACTCTGAAGGTGCAAAAGGCATACCGAACATTGCTACACAGTTGTTCAAGCTGTTTAGAAATTCTAGCAGCCCACCCGGATCTTGGCTTAGAACGATACCACCCGCATATTCAAGGTCCGAACAGAAGAGAGGGGGGGACCCTGATGTACACCACTTCTCGTGGTAAACTCAGGTGCAAGATTACCCAAACTCGGCTTCGGTTGTTCATGTACAGGAAATTTATAATGGAAATGAGTTTCTTCGCTAAATCCTTCAAAGAGGCAGCGTTAGATAGCTGTATGGTCGACTGAGTCGAGCGCGGCTTTCAAATCAAGAAAAACAGAACCGGCGGGCCTGTGGAACGTGTGCTAATGTTCGAAAAAATTGTAGAGTGAAGACGTGATCAACACAACCACGACCAGATCTAAACGCAGCTTGACTGTGGTACGAGCACCGCTCGCGAGCGTTAGATACAGATGGAGAATACCACAAGCGAGTAGTTTGGATGCGATGCTAACCAGACCGAATCCCCTGTGGTTCTCACAGGAGGACCTGTTGCCTTTCTCATAAATCAGTATGATTATCGATTTATGCCGTTTCTTTTGAACTGGTTCCTTCACCCATATCAAACTGAGCTTTGTCAACTCCAGCGACCATGCTGAATCACCATCTTCAAAAATAGACGGGAGTAACCCACCTAGTGCGGCAGCCTTGGGTCGTTAAAGATAGCTTATCTTACCGAGAGCCTCCGCTTATGACGGAGGATTGGCATCTGTACTTAGAACTCCAACTATCGCGTTAATCAGTACATCTACTGTGGATAAAGACCAGTTACATTCTCTCTCAAAATGCTCCGCAAGGCGATCTAGACGACACTTCTGAGTTTGAATCAGTGAGCCACCCGTATTTCAGGTCAGTTCTCTAACGCCTTGTTTTCGTGGGCCGCTATCTCTAATTAGATGGAAAGGGTTGCGGCTGCTGCCCATCACCCCAGCCTCTTCCATCTCCTAACACCACTGCTCACGATCATTTTTCTGGCTCCAAATCAGTTGGTATTAAAGGCACCTCTAAGCTTCATCATATCTCCAGTCGGGACTAGATCTGCTGGCATCCAACGATTTGACTGAGGATGCAGATATTCAGTGCTTCTAGGTGTGTTTAGTTCTAACGATTCGGGCAGCATTAGCAGCCTCAAATATAGCATCCTTTATCTACGTCTATCTCTCATCTGGATCCCTAGCTTATAACAGCACCAAAACATACATTTTCACACTTGCCTTATTTCAAGCTGTGCCGAAAAAAACATGGTACAGTCGACGACGGAGGGATAGACAGAGTCCAACTCCATGATTTTTTGGCGCGGGTGCAATACTGCCAGGTTGCTCAGACCAAAGCAAGTGGTTTCCTTAGGGGGGCACAACCGGAGCCTCTAGCTATCCAAAGCTTAACCCACAAGGTGGTAGGACGAAGCGTGGGGTCCGTAACCCACTGAGGCCGGTGACTAACTGCTCAGTTCGTACGCCCATTGGATGAGACCAAACATCCTGGGTACCCAGTACACCCCTCCGCCACAGACGCCGGCGAGCATATCGCTGTACATCTCACACGCCACTCGCGGTGGATTTGGAATCATAACCTCGTGGATGATTCTGTCTGGAAATCAGATCGATAATCATTGCTAAGTAGCAGCTGCAGTGGACAAATTGGTTTAAAATACCGACAAGGCAAAGGCTACGACGGGCGAGGGCAAGAGCCTGACCAGTGTCAACAGACATGAACCAAAATAATCGACGGTCTTGAAATGATCCATGCAAGCGGTCACCGATAGCAATGTGGTCATTATCATCATCATCACCGCAAAGCGTTGAACAGTAGAACAAGCCCCACTGATCACAACCTTTCTAACCATGTTGGAAGAATGAACATACAAGATGGAAAAGGAGTGGACCTACATGGATGCAAAAAGGAAAAAACGCCCTGAAGACTAACACACAGAATACACAGTCTAACTGGAAAACACACACATTGATCAATCATTCTCATTCCACTGAAAGTGACAACACAATCGCCACTGTTCACCGCTCACTGCCATATCCTTCAGTGTCTCCAAACAATTGAGTGAGAGATCTCTTGCACCCCAACCATGAAGACGTGAGGCACCTACTTTTCCGAAGTTCATCATACGTTTTCTCATTCCTCCCTACCAAGTCATCTGTTGACCTACACGTGGTTTCTTCCACTCCTTAGGAGAAACAGAAAATAGGGCACGGTATGGGAGACGTGTGATCGCCATACGTAACACGTGCCCCAACCAACGAAGTCTACTAAGCTGAATACGCTGTGATAGAACGTTCTCTGAACTGGTACCCAATACTCCATTTCTGACCTCAGCATTGTTCACTCGGTCATCCCATTCAATCTTAGAGGTACTACTCAAACATCGATGGTCGAAAACCTAAAGACCACAAATATTTTCAATACGCAGACCCCAAGTCTCGCAACCATACAACAAAACTGAACACACCGCGGTACAATACACACGACCTTCCAACTTCAGTGAAACATCAAGTCGCCGCCACAAGTGCTTCAGTCCAGCGTACGCCGCTCGAGCCTTGGATATACGCGTGCTCACCTCTACTACAGTGCTCCCATCCCTCGTCACGCTGCTTCTGAGGTATTTAGAGCGGTCAGCAATTGTTAGTTCCCCCCTCCCCCCCCCATAGAGCAGCAAGCTCGGAATCGTTGACGGCCAGTCTTGCAACATCAATTTACACTTTAGAGGTGCAAAGTGCACGCCAAATGGAGCTACAGCTCTCCCAAGTCTATTCAGTGAACATTGCGCATGTTCCGTGCATTCGAACAAGTAGACAAGGTCGTTCACATAATCTGGGTCATATAGCCTTTTACTATTTTCCAGTTCGACGTCCACAACCTAAACATTTCGTCAGCCATTGTTCATTATCTGGTCCATGACGAAGTTGAACAGGAATGGAGAAGTGGGACTTCCTTGTCGAACACCACTGGCTGTTTCGAACCGACTGGATAGTTCAGCGTAAACCCTTACGCGGCCAAAAGCATGAGAGTACAATGATCTGAAAAGATTCACCGACTTCTGTGGCATACGTTTTCAGTGAAAAGCACTGCACAGCGCTGTTTGATCAACCGAATCGAGGACGCCTTTCAAGTAGATGGAGAAAATTAGTGTCGGTCGATGGTGTGTGTGTGTGTGTGTGGCGCATTTCAAGTAATTGGCGAAGAATAAAAATGTGGTCGATGCATTCTTGACCTGCGCCGAATCCGGCCTGTTGTGTGCTGGCATTCCTTTCGCGTACCAAAGTCAGACGGCGCGGCAAAATCAAGGTTAATACCTTGGTGTCTACCGGAATTAAACTGATCCCATGATGATTACTGCAGCCATTGCGTATTCCCTTCTTGAATGTGGGCACAGTCAATGATTCATCCCTTAATAATGGAATACGCTCCTCGTTTTAAATGTCACGGATCAAGGTGGCAATTCATTTTACGAACCCATCATCACTCATTTTGAAAAGAACTGGAGGGAGTCCATCAGGACCGGCCGCTTTTCCACGCCTTAGTAGTCGAATGCACGACTCTACTTCTATTTCCAATGGGAGTTAAAGTGATACTCCCGAACGAATCGCAGTTGTTGACACAGGGGTAACCACATTCGAGCACGGCCAGCTAAACTGCTCCTTGAATTATTCGGTCCAACCGTCCAGCCTTTGCTTTTGGTTATGAATAGGCTCTCCATTTCCATCACATTTCGTTTAGAAAGTCAGGGTTCGCCGTCCACTGGTGTCACGAATAAGTTTGAACAGTCTTTGACTGCCACTTCAAGCAGCTGCTGCTTCCATTTTTTTAGCCACCTTGATCCACCAATTTGCACGATCCTGCCTAAGGCTTCTTGCAACTTGCCTTTGTAGTTTTCTACTTACATTATCCATCTCCTTACCGTTCGAGAGCTGACGTTTTTGCTCTGTTAGCCTAATCAACTCTTGCGAAATCCAGTGTCTTTGATGGACATCGGATCCAGGACCATAGGCGAAACCCGCTGCAATGTGCATCGCCTGCTGGATATGGGTCCAATGCTCATCTACATTACTGTTCGTCGTAGATTTTAGCTCATTGGATAGTTTTTGTTCATGACTGATGTTAACTTCTGGGTTAGACAAACGTTGTGCGGCTAACCGGGTTTGTGGTTCGCGTCGTTGACCATGGAGCTAGAGAGATAATCGCATTAAAACTGATGCACGGTCCGACTCTGCATAAGTGGACCAGTAGAACCTACTGATCTGGATAGACCTGCACCACCGGTAACTTACTGTGATATGGTCGATCTGACTCAGAGTATGAGTAGAATTAGGACACTATGCCGCTGTACAACGCGAGCTGTGTCGGGAATCTGTACTAGACATGAATAACCGATTGTCTGCACAAAACTGGAGAAGCCTATCCCTGTTATCTATCAGTGAGCGGGTAAGGTACAATACCCGCCCAAACAAGCTTCTGACGAACTAAGTCTTCCAACTTGTGCATAAGCAATGTGGGCAATGTGAGTCCAACAAAGTGAAGGCACAGGTGAGTGCCACGTTAGTCGGTGCTGCCTTTTGTATGAGAAATTTGTGCTTGCTACAAATAGTCCATGGTCAGAACATGGTTGGATGAGTTGGTCGCCGTTATTGGTTCGATCGGCTGGAGCGCCAAGTCGACCTCCTATGTACCTCTACGTCTCGTATATGCTTCCAACTTAAGCACTGAAATCACCTCCAACAACCAGGAGAGCTACAGCCAGTTTGAGCTGGATCATAGAGGCACGCAAGCTATCACACTAGTCTCGTTTTTGTGGTGCTGATGACAAAAATACCAAACCAAGTGAAGACGATTGAACCCGAAATGACGATTAACCCGGGAGCTGGGCATAACCTACATAGCATAAACTTCAGCAGAAGAGGATGGGGCTCCTCGTCAGCTGGGGTCATTTGTCTAGGGCATCAATTACGCGAAACAAAACAGCAATGGCTTGTTGCGTAATTAGACAGAGCAGCTTAATTGTTAACTTCGATTTGAGTAGAAGTACCCATGGATACGATTTGCGTGGATGTCAACAATCGACAGTCAAAAAGACGTCTCAACCACATTAATGTTGTTAGAACAGAGATCACTAGACCATAAAGACTCCCTCAAATGTATACCACACTTACCGTCTTGGAGAACGAGACACAACATACGCCCCGTTCGAAATCACCCATTCCAAGTACACGTAAAGTGCGCAAATCCACAGAGCTCCAAATTCGCACATGAGGCTGTTGTTTGCAAAAAAGGTTAGAAACGAGAAAAACACTTAATTTTTCCAGTTCGTTTTGTACCTTCACGCTCTTAAAATTTCGTATACTTCTGAAATAAATGATTACCGACGACAGTTGAAATCGCAGCGAAGTAAAACAATACTAGGATTGATTACTGAGTAGCCAATTTGAGAGGTAGAACGCTTGACTAACGTCATCTATGATGATCTGGTACACTCGATATTTTTCAGTACATTGTTTATAACAACCACACGTTGCGATCAGTGATGTGAGTGAATGGAAGTTCTTCTACTGTTCGTCTAAAATGTCTTGCTTGTACTATTTTAAAATCCTCTCGGCTATCACATTTTGCAATCGGTTCAGGTGATAAACACTAATAGGGGCTTCGGATTACCGACGACTGGATCTTAGCCAAAAAGCAAGTGATAATTGTCTTCCAAAACGACAAAGAGGCCATAAAAAATCGAGCCTTCCTCACTGCTCGGCGAAAAAAATCATTCGAGAGTTTGTTCACATCGCGCTCAGTCTCTGTCCGAACGTGGCCGAGCAGTTTTAGTCGCAGTTGTTAACACATTATGACTCACCAAGTAGATTGCTGTTTTCGCACATTATTCTCGTTATTATTATGAACGTAACGACAAGTTAAATAGGGAATGTGCTCAACATCCGGTGCCTGCATTGAGTATGACATTTATTCGCAAGCGCTGAACGATAAATACGCGTGTAAAAGGTCATTTTCAGAGCGATGGGAATCGATGGGAACGAAAGACAACCCGACGGACCGTATATATATATATATATATATATATATATATATATATATATATATATATATATATATATATATATATATATATATATAAACTACATACATACATTCACGCCATGAACAAGTTGGAGACAATGCACAAATATGGTTTAACAAAACAAGACCTACTTTGCCTTGTTCTTTGTGATGCCCCGCGACCTGCCCCGTCGCTACTGTGATACGATCCGGATGAATTGCGATACTGTAAAAATGAATGGAATTTGTACGGGAGTAGGGGACAGCTGAGCACACAAAGCGTAATAATTTAGGATATATTTATTTTTTAGTGCAGGCCAGCACAGCATTCGAATTTATTCGTGGAATTTGACAATGAATCCACTTTGCCTCGATATGACATACACTCTCCTCAATAGCAGTTGTTTTCCAAATTAAAATCACAACTTATTCAGACTTATCGAGCTAAGAAACCGAGGTTCTGAATAAATAGAAACACTATTAATGAATAAAAAAGTTTTTTTCTTATTTATCGCAAAAGCAGCGTCATTGGTTTATAGGGAGGGGAGAGGTGGCACTAAATAGAAAGCGTTTCGGCCGAAGTTCAAGGCACTATTTATTTTGCCAAAGGAAGATGATGTCAAAATATAGCGGATAACGAGAGATAGTAACAACGTGGAAACTCTAAACGTTAAGGGAGCATTGGAAAAGTTACCATTGACGACTGACGCAGTATGGAAGACCTTCTTATCCCGGGGATACCCGTAGCCTCAAAGGCCCATTGCACAATCAAGGATAACCGGCAATCATGACCCTCAAAACTGAAGAGGAAAGAGTTATATGAAGTCTTGATAGATCATGAGTGGTAATGAGTCTGATGACATGGGAATCTTGGTGTCTGCCGACAATGTAACTAGTGGTGCCGGGTTTCGAACTTCGTACCTCTGGGATGAAAGATTTAATCGATAACCACCGGTCGCACTGTGTGCGTTCATAGCTGAATTTCCCTGGGAAAGTGTTGCAAATCACCTCTATAACAAGGAAAAACAGATTGCCGTGGTTATTCCAAAACCGAAAAGAACAGTATCGGATGAGCAGCAGTTCGATGCTCCTCTTCTACAGAAATCAAGATCCTCTTCCTCTTACCGCACAGTCACTTAATCATGTACATTGTATCTCTTCGTCAGCCGGGCGTCAATGCTCTCCCATCGAGCTAAATGCATAGTCCCATACGATTTGTCTGGAATAATATAACCAATTTCATTATTCATTCACTGGTGTATTTATCTGTTTACTCATTGGTCTATTTGTATAGATCTGTGACCTTCAACTGTGCCAAATTTTTACAAAACTTAACTTGTTTTCTCTCGTTTCAAACACGAGCGTTGTATTGTATTGTATTGTATTGTATTGTAGACATTAGCAAGTTAACAAAAACTCACAATTCAACCAAAAGGAGGGAAACTGATCAATGACACTTTGAAAGAAGCATTAAAAATAGGTTCTTTAGAAATAAAACTGGTCGGAGTATGTCAACCAATCTTTGGCACCGGGCATGTTTGTATCAGTGCGTGCGTGAGCAAAACGATGACTCTAACCAGCGCGAAGTAAAGCTCACCAACACCGATTGTGTGCGAATCATGCCAAGAGCGGCGTGCGCTCATGAGTCCGATAAATGTGGACATACGGACACCCACTCCCCCCCCCCCACACACACACCACATGGAAGAGAGAGAAATATCAAGACTTACAATCCACTTCAGAGCAGGGTGAAAGATGGTATCCTAACTACACCGGCCCCAACAAAACCATCATCGCCGCTATTGATCCGACAAGTTGGACTGAATCATATGGACGATTCAATAAGCAGAATGGATAGGAATCGGGTCATAGTTGGACAACAGAAATGTGGACCATCCAGGAATAAGTATTAACCATCCTTGAAAATTTGTACCATTAATGAGCGGAATGGATCCAGTTACATTTGTAGTGACTTAATTTGCAACCCGTTGAACCAACGTGTCACTATATCATCTTTCACTCAGGTCCGAATACAAAATTGAGCAATAAAATTTGCAGGACCGGAGAGAGAAAGAACGTTTCTCAATCACACAATGATCAGCGATATCAGGAAGCCAAAAGTGTGAATGTTGAGCATTTTGTGATTGTGCGGATTTCAACGCAATTAACAGTCTAAGGAATGTTTTCACATCTGAGTTTTAGTAAAGCACATTGAATAATACTATCCTACAATTGCACTTCCGTACCGGCTGCTTATAACACTCGAGTGCGTCAGTGCCTAAGCGTCGTAAGTCGATAAAAATATTTTAAAAAAATCAGGTTCTATTTCTGAACAAGCACAACTCCAAAACTCCCTGAGAACTTCGGTAGTGAAATAGATATTTGGTAAGCGATGAATCGACCAAAACTGATCTAGAAATTATTAGTTAGATTAGGTTTCCACGAGCTCCCAATCGCTTATCAAATTGGATCATTCCCATAACTGATTTCTTGGAGCCTTATTTTGCTCTCAGTACCGGGCTTCAGTCTCACTTTCTCCGGTTCTCTTTGATAGTACAGTGAACCTTTTAGTTACAGTCTGGTGCTAATGCTGTTTGATTCACATTAGTTCACTCCAGGGTTTGAGACCCAGTGGGGAGTCGGTGGATGTGCACCGTAGCTGATGATTCCAAACAGGCGAGATGAAACAGCTGTGTGTACAACGTTTCCACGAATTTCAACGGTTAATAAGGCATTTTAACTGCATGACGAACCATTTGATGGTTACAAGTATATCAGTCCCACTACACTCATCCAGAATCGTGGAATAGAAAAAAACGTTTTCATCTTGTTGTCATTCCACGATGAAGTTACCGTTTTCGTGCGAGCATCGTCTTAAACAGACGTAAATGAATAAGACCACAATGAGTTTATTGACATCTGGGTCTGATGAGAAAAAATCACCGATTCGTGAATTTCGTGTATCACTCTGCGATGTTCCCGATGAGATCTACAATTAACGGGCTGATAGACAGATCTCATAATTCCATGCAGAAATTCTCACACTTTTGAGGATCTTCTGTTCTGCCCATGAGGTCATACCCACCGCGGGATCGATCTTGACATTGCAACGGACAGTTACCGTACTCTGGCAGAATATTGGCTAGCGATCTCTCTCTCCTTCCAGTCCATACCCTAGGGCATAAACATCTACAGAAACTCCTCTTTTTTATCTGGCCCGAGTCATCGCAGATCAGGTGCGAGTGTCAGTTGGATTTCTTAGTATTTTTTAATGTTATCATTCTTTTTTCATTCCCCAGCTTGATGAGGCGCTAAGTGTAGATCTTCTTCGACTGGAATGCGGACCTTTATATACGCAAAAATCTCACCAAATACAAATAACCAACGCAAAACCGAACTCAATCTGCTCTCTGAACATTGACTATTCAAAAAGGTGCTTTCATAAGAACTACAGATGAGTGCGTTATAACCATGAATGGATTTACAAAAACCTTGGTCTGTCGGTCTGATCGATTCAGACAACTTCGGATTTCTGGGCGACTGGAGTGGACTATATGCACTGAGTGACTGATAGCGCGTGGTGAAGTTTTGGTCCTATGTCTACAATTGCAAAAGTGGTTGTGAGTCTACTGCATCATCAGCGAGAACCAGAAATAAGAAGTCAACCGGTCAGGCATTGTCACTAGATCGGATGAGAACGCAGCAACTGTCTGTTGGCAATTGTAATGGGGTGGATTTTGAACCTCGGAATTCATGGTCCGCGGCTTAAAACTCTTGTAGAGCATTTATTTCAGCCAGTTAAGAAGGCGAAAGTGACCGGAAGAAAGCTGTTGCGTCTTTACCAACAATCTCCGAATTTTGCAGTCTTTTAGCGAATCAAACAGCTATTAGACGACCAGGTGTTGCCTGAACACATAGCAGCACAACGAGTTTTCGTTAGATCGCCATATCTGATCGGCAATAAAAAACGCAATAGTCGAAGCTAGACCACCCACTAGTTTGAATGAAAGCACAGGTTGATGTGTCGACGGGCAGAGGTTTATTGTTTCACTGGGCGCCCAAGTCGTGTAGTTCGGGGAGCAGTGAACTCGGCTGTTGATATAGATTCTACTAGGACGTAGTAAGCCGACCTTGGGAATCGATGGGCAGCTAGGGCAAACAATCAATTGGAGGGAAGCAACATGTATGTTACCAATAGATCTTGACAGCAAATAACTCGAAAAGTAGGATATTATCAGGGAAAATAATATCACTTGTGATCTGTGCCTCAATATTGAGGAAACGGAATTGTCTCTCCAAAAACAACGTTTCCATTTCTTTTCCGAAAATACGACCTCAGATCAGGCGGTTAGAACCAGATGTTGTCTAGCAACTGATTCAGAGACTGGGCCCTGTCTGGCTTCTACACATTGACCTGTCAGGCATGATTGCATCTCCGCCTTAAGAAAGCCATCCTGCGTAGCGCGCCGGGCTGCAGAAACACGCACTCCATCACACCACGTCAAGGTCCAGTTTCGTCGTGATGGGAAAATAGGACCTGCTGCGAAAATCAGCTCTACCGTGATTCTCCAGCATGTTTTTAATAAAAGCCCTATGCCGGAAATAAGACCTAGTTAAAAAATGCATCACCGGAATGTACTCAATGATGGGATCCCATATTCCGAGATGACCCAGTTTCCTCGGATTTCGGAGTAATAAGAACACAATTCACCACACTTACCGAACTAGCAAACATACATCTTGCATATTCAGCGGTCTCAATATTACATACCTTAGCAACAAACAGATGATACTAGCATAGTAACCACTCGCATGCAACCGGGCCGAATCAAACTGAACGACTGCGGTGCAAACGCGACTTTTCGCATTCGGTATTAACCAAAGTCCCCTCAATAGTATAGTCTCGTTAGCACAGGTGGCTCGGTAGCAATGAAGGTTTGTTCGCAAGAGCATGTGGTGTTTGCAATATAAGCTTACTAACGCAGCTTGGAGTCATCCTGCTCTACCGGACAGAACAGGACTGGATGAATGCATTTACCTAAATACAACTAGAAAATAAATCGAGTTTTGCTCACGAAAAACATGGGTTTCTATTCATCATTATTTCCTTCTACATGAGAACGAGACTATGTGTCTTTACAGATTTTTACCCGCAAAAACACAACATTTTCTGAAAAAGCACCAATGCGTTTTTTGGATACAAAATTGGAAATAACGCAGGGTCTCATTTTTCGCAGAACCGCGGTGCTCACTAACCTATTTACTACTCACACTCACTCGCGGATAAGATGGAAGTTTATGAAAACCAAATAAATTTCATTGCTACATGACCATTTTTCCTCCATTTCAATCTGCTGGTGCGTACCTTCAGTTTTCTGCTTATCTAGCAATGAATTAGAGAAAATGATCAAATGTGTACTGAATTCGTGGAACGGAGAGAAGACCCATGTACGTGATCGTACTCAAATGCATAACTGTAATTCAATGAATGGCCTATAAAGCTCACCGGTTTCAATTTTTGAAAGCGCAAAATTTCCGAAAAAGAACAATAACTACCAGGTACGTGCACGTGTGTCCGTACGTACACAAATAGCTTAGATCACGGGTATAAGAACGGAAAAAATAGGGAGTCAAAGCTAAAACCATTTCAGTTTACGAGACATTGGCAGGGAAAATATTGATTTTGACAGAACCAATCGGTTCAGACAAAGATCGATATGTGTTGGGAAATATGGGACGGGGATTCCCTTGATTATCAAAGGGAAAACCTCCAACGAGAAGCCATAGCGGAGGCGAAATTTCAGTGCAGCAAACACAACGACCGAAAAACCTACACTGGTAAATGTATGTATGTAGAGGTGTGCGTGTGTGAACAGAGACCAGGAATTTAACCCGTGGGTTGGAAAAATAACTAGACGAAAAACTGCCGGTAGCAATGCCGTGATCAACAGGGAGTAGACAATAGAAGTAACTATGGCCATGCTAAAAATTCCAAAAAGGCAGTGTGTAAAACAGGATTCAATTCAGAGATCAGACCAATTTATCCGACAACCACAAAATGTATATGTTAACGTCGACGAATTGATCATATTTTTTACTTTCTTTTTATTATGTTATAATAGAAAAATATATCAGGAAGGGGATCGCGGCCCAGTCGAGGCTGACAACCGGAGAGTGTACGGTGGCAGAAACAGGATTTGAGTGTGGAACAGAAGGGTCTAAAGCCTACAATGATGACCGTTTGACCATCGCCGGTAGTGATTATTTCGGTAAACTGAACGATTTGGTTTTGAACCACACGAGAACAACACTCTAATGTGTCTGAAAATTGTCCTAATCACAAGTTGTGAAAGACGCAAGAGATATCAATGGGATCTATCCATAACCAACACTTATGCATGAATTCAAAGGACCTATTGGGTAAAGTTGGCAATTGGTCGCAGTCGAGTGATTGAGATCCTACTTTCAACCTCGGAGAGGAGTAGCACCTCTGAGGGGGTAGACCGCTGTGTCCCTTGTTGCATCCCCTATCTCCTTGGTGTCCATCATTCACTCAGCTCTTACCTGTGGCTCCACAAAGATGAAGCATGCATCGGAGGCCACACCCCGGCAAACCGTTTGACAGGCGGGCTAAACCAGGTTGAGGGTAACCTAAGTCTAAAAACCTCGGCGAGACGGTGTTTGGCATGCGGACGAGATCTGCTGGTCTAACGGCTACAAAGAAAGACTGTCCAACCTACTCGACCCGGTATTCCGTAAAAGACCAATGAACCGCACAACAGACCAAGAACTCGTCTGAAACAAACCTGCCGCGTTGCAGGCTGCAATTGATTGTGCAAAGGCTAGAGGTGCATTCTGGAACAAAAGGGTCGGGTGAGGTATCGTCACCTTATTTCCTACCACGGACTGGGTGACCGAACAGTACAACAGTCCCGAACAATGCTGCGGACACCGCCTCGAACTATAATCCCGAGAATCTCCACGAAGAACTTTCGCGATATTAATAATGCCGACTTATCCTCTAGTAGGAGATAGTCGCGTAAAATAAAAAGAAAGGTCAGAGATTCGAATCCCACCACCGCGGGTCGTAACCACACCTGTCCTACTGGGACCTTATGTTTTTCAGTCTTCAGTCCACGTTTCAGGGTTTCGTTGCCAGCTATCGATAATAATATACCGGTTTTATCCAACTATGCAGTCAGGTGAGCAATGAAGCCCGGTGCCTAAGTGAGTCAAGCGATGCACATATCGTACTTGGAATTTGTGGACGAAACAGTCGTATTCGAGGATTCTTAAGCCACACTTCCGCCAGTCTCGACCGAATCGATTGCTTTGTAAAGAATATCAGCCTCGAAGCCAATTAAACGAGAAAGGTATTTTTTACTCATCCTGGACCGTCAGCGCAGCAGTTGTCCACCAATGGTCAGGCAATCGAGTATGCTTCATCCTTCAGATATCGGGGGTCGACTCTACTACCGAGTGACCAGGCGAATAACGAAGTAACATCAAGGACTGGCAATGCACGGAGAACGTTCCACCTGCTCCGGTGTGCTGCGGACATGGATAAAAATCAGCCAACGAAACAAGATTCGCATTTTCTGTGCTGCTATCAGACCCATGCTCACATACGGGTGTGAAACCTGGTCACTGCGAGTTGAAGATACCAGGGGGTTGGAGGTGTTCAACCACCCGCGTGTGGGCCGAATCATCCGAACAAATTGGTAGGAAAAGCTGTCGAACAACGAAATAAGGAGGCAATGCTCCTATATTGAACAACTCTCCGTCCTTCAAAGCCACAAACTGTGGTGGTTCGGTCATATACTCCGATGAACCGACACGGAACTGTCTAGACAAACACTCTGCCCGGAACCGTGTACGGAATGGCGCTGTTGCCTTGAAGGTCAACTGAAGACGTGGCTGAGCACAGTCGAGAAAGACATGGAGCGCTTAGGACTACAGACGGTCTACGGATCGCGAAACTAGAAAAAAAACTGGGTCACAGTTTGCGCTGAGCTCACATCCAACCGCTGTGCATGGTTGGCGATGACCCGCGATATCAAAGAGGCCAACTTATCCTCTTGCAGACGATAGTCGTGTAAAAGTAAAGTAGAGGGATAGTGCAGTGGGCGCGAGAATGTAACTAAAAAAACTTAACCAAGAGGCTGGAAGCCAACGTTGAACAGATGGATAATAAAGAAGCTATTTGAGATTAAACTTGAGCAGAAGACGATATCAAATACACTACATCATGGCATTGGGAAAGTTCTGACGCGGTAACGTAGAACGACATTGCATCAGCAAAAAATTATTTACGATGCATGCACCATTTAATGCAGAATAGTCGCACACCGACGGTCACGACCAAGAACCGTGTAAAATATCAAGGATGTAGCCAAACTTCCAAGCACAATAATACCGAATCAGAGGAGGCCAATTCTCCCGTAGAATTCATCGATGACACGGCAGAAACGGAACGATGGAGATATGGGAAATGCGTTAGCATTTTTTTCGTACCCTAATCGTACCGCGACAGGGACCACCCGGTAAGCGGAAGGTCGCTATTTCAGCTCGCTGGTGTGAACTTGGGAATGAGGAAAAGGCAAGTAGACTTTTCATTGTATACAACTTCTTCCCCTTGGATAAAATTACTCAACCGCGTAAGAGCAGTGCGATCTAGACTTGTTTTCATCCCCCAACGTATTTTGTTGAACCAACAGAATTCCTGATAACTCAGTTACCACGGATGCTTTAGTTTCTGCCTAGGACGATCACTGTTATTCAAACACAAAATGGACTATACTCATCATTAGAAATCGGCAGTCGTGACCTTGAAATTGTGAGTGGAGAATTACAAATGGTGTCCAAAAGGTCAGAGGTGGTGACGATCGGTTCGACGGCAAAGTGGAATCTATCATCGAAACACTGATTGTCACAACAAAAAAGTAATCAGACCAAAGAAAGGAATTAAACACCTACCATTTCACATCATCCGTGTGTTCCAAATAGTGTCGCTGACATTGTTCCTCGATATTGTACAGTACAACCGTCGCGGCCACGAAGTAGATAATCTCTCCAGTTGGTAAATAGTATAGATTATTCCGACAATCGCGACCACGGTAACCATAACTGTCAGGTGGGCACCGAATTAGCCACACAACGGACAAGTCAAGGCGAACAATAGCAGATTCATCGAGAGAAGATCAGAGTGAAGATACTTTAATCACATTCCTAGAAGTGATCTAATCTCAAAGCACTAGTATTCACTATCGAATGAGAAGTGTTAGTGTCGAACGATAACAATCACCAAATACAACAATCCTAGAAGTCCTTGAGGTTAGTCGATCAAGCAAAACTATTTTATTTATTGGGCAATCAGTGTTTTTTGTTTGGAATGGGTCTTTTGTGTTATGGAGATTGTTGTTTTACCCTGAAAGTTTAAGATTTCGGAATGATTTACTAGTATTGTTCATATGATTTCACTCGCCATGGACATTCATCTCGTACTCTGCTGATTTCCTACTGGTCCAATTCCATCTATTCACAATCGGATTAATGCAGAAGGCCTCTTTTACTCTGTATGATAAAGTCTTTCTAATCAGGGAAGCAGTTTATACAGATTACCTTTGTTATTATGAACAATGCACCAGCCAGTCTGAAGGTCAGCACCCACGATTCTGCCTTGTATCGTATTTGCAGTCGGACGTTACGTATCGCGTTTGGGAGTGCATTTGGTGACATTAAGACCTCACGAACCCATCAAATCAGTGACAACGGGTTGGGAACGCCGAAACTCTCCGTAATAATTAGTCCAGCCCGTGAAATGCACGGTGTTTTCATGCGTGCCTTTACGACCAGCCGTAAATGACTACGACTATAAAGTCTACTACGCTGATTGGTCTGTATGTGCAAGACACTTCTCAGCTTTCTCTGGAGCGTACTGATCAGGGCATTGTGTTATTAATGCCTGAAAGTGGAAGAGAAACTTTGGTTTGTTGACGATTGGGACGATGCCCAAATACGAACGAGTATTGTCAATCATCAAGCATCGGAAAGGAGGACGCACAATTCCCAATCCTCTAAACGTCGAAATCAGAACATAGAGAAACACTCATCTTACACCTGAACGCCTAATTTCCGCTCTGACCAAACTCAATCAGATCGGACACAATCTTCTATTATGGTCGTGCAATTTTGCGAATGCTTAAGATCAGTTCCCAATAGGCATTACGTGTCGCCCATCAAAGAGAATGGCTGGTGATTTCTGAACTGGACAACTACAGACCAGAGGAAGGCTGATCCCTGATTGGTTGAGATTGTTTTGATGACTACGAGGAGAAGAATTCAGTGCCACGATTTAAACCACCGTTACCATATTTTGTGTCATCCGAAAAAAAACGATGATGAACGTATTTAGTCTCGGAAACGGTTACATAAGTTCACGGAATATAACCGATGCGGGTGGGAAACGCGTTATCAGATGTTCTGTTCGAAGCTCAGTGACTAAAAGGAACCGGATGGTCATTACAGCACAATTTCTGACACGAACACAACCACACACACACACACCCCTACATGCTGACAGTCCATGCAAGCTATATTTTACGAAGCGTGGAAAACAATGCCGCAAAAACGAAAAAGGCAGCACAGACTACAAACAGTGGGCAATTTGCTAACCCATAGTCATTCGTTAGTCCCATCACTGCGCACCACATGAAAACGTGATAACGCATGAGCGTCCGACAGACTTAGACAGGTGTCGTCAATAAACTGGCCTTTCCTCTTAAAAATAGTGCACACACACACACACGAACGACAGAATCAGGTCATCCTTGAAATGGTAACGTCATGGTTGTCTGCGTACACTACTCCAGTTAGATTTAGGATTGTTTCCAAAAAGCCATCAACAACGGCGATGTACTACGATGGGTGAAAAAGCCGCATAGGTTTTAGATCCTAGATTCTTCAAGTGGAACAATATATTTATCGTTACATGACCAGATCAAGTTTCAAAGGTTTGTCTCAAGTTAACATTGCATGATAACACGCATTGGTTACGAAATCGAGACTGAAGCAACATCGAGCCCTTCAATCAACTCATCATCAGCCTCATCGTACAGCGCTAAGCAATAAGGTAAGCCTCACTGATCACAACCATTCTCACCATGTTGCACGTTGAATTAGAAAGTATGCATATACAAGATGGAAAGGGAGTGGACCGACACGGATGCAAAAAGGAAAAACACCCTAGTAGCCAACACACAGAATACACAGTCTAACTGGAAAACACACACATTGATCAATCATTCTCATTCCACTGAAAGTGACAACACAATCGCCACTGTTCACCGCTCACTGTCATATCCTTCAGTGTCTCCAAACAATTGAGTGAGAGATCTTTTGCACCCCAACCATGAAGACGTGAGGCACCTACTTTTCCGAAGTTCATCATACGTTTTCTCATTCCTCCCTACCAAGTCATCTGTTGACCTACACGTGGTTTCTTCCACTCCTTAGGAGAAACAGAAAATAGGGCACGGTATGAGAGACGTGTGATCGCCATACGTAACACGTGCCCCAACCAACGAAGTCTACTAGGCTGAATACGCTGTGATAGAACATTCTCTGAACTGGTACCCAATACTCCATTTCTGACCTCAGCATTGCTCACTCGGTCATCCCATTCAATCTTAGAGGTACTACTCAAACATCGATGGTCGAAAACCTAAAGACCACAAATATCTTCAACACGCAGACCCCAAGTCTCGCAACCATACAACAAAACTGAACACACCGCGGTACAATACACACGACCTTCCAACTTCAGTGAAACATCAAGTCGCCGCCACAAGTGCTTCAGTCCAGCGTACGCCGCTCGAGCCTTGGATATACGCGTGCTCACCTCTACTACAGTGCTCCCATCCCTCGTCACGCTGCTTCTGAGGTATTTAGAGCGGTCAGCAATTGTTAGTTCCCCCCTCCCCCCCCCCCATAGAGCAGCAAGCTCGGAATCGTTGACGGCCAGTCTTGCAACATTAATTTACACTTTAGAGGTGCAAAGTGCACGCCAAATGGAGTTACAGCTCTCCCAAGTCTATTCAGTGAACATTGCGCATGTTCCGTGCATTCGAACAAGTAGACAAGATCGTTCACATAATCTGGGTCATATAGCCTTTTACCACTTTCCAGTTCGATGTCCACAACCTACAAATTTCGTCAGCCATTGTTCATTATCTCGTCCACGACGAAGTTGAACAGGAATGGAGAAATGGGACATCCTTGTCGAACACCACTGGCTGTTTCGAACCGACTGGATAGTTCAGCTTAAACCCTTACGCGGCCAGAAGCATGACAATACAATGATCTCAGTAAATTAGCGGACTTCTGGGGCATGCCTTTTCGGTGAACAGCATTGACTTGCGCCGCCCAGTCAACTGAATAGAAGACACCTTTCGAGTGGAGGAAAACCATTTTTGTCGGTCGACGGTGTGCGTGATGCACCTCTAGTAATTGACGAAGAGTAAAAATCTGGTTGATACATCTTCGACCTGGACGGAATCCAGCCTGTTCTTCGCGGGTGTTCCTCTCGCGATCCGGTGTGAGACGACGCAGCAAAGTCGAAGCTAATACTTTAATGATAATCGGAATAAGGCTAATCCCACGATGATTACTACAGCCGTTGAGTATTCCCTTCTTGAATGTGGGCACAATTAATGATTCATCCCTTAATAATGGAATACGCTCCTCGTTCTAAGTGTCACGGATCAAGGTGCCAATTCATTTTACGAACCCATCACCACCCATTTTGAAAAGAACTGGAGGGAGTCCATCAGGACCGGCCGCTTTTCCACGCCTTAGTAGTCGAATGCACGACTCTACTTCTATTTCCAATGGGAGTTAAAGTGATACTCCCGAACGAATCGCAGTTGTTGACACAGGGGTAACCACATTCGAGCACGGCCAGCTAAACTGCTCCTTGAATTATTCGGTCCAACCGTCCAGCCTTTGCTTTTGGTTATGAATAGGCTCTCCATTTCCATCACATTTCGTTTCGCAAGTTAGGGTTCGCCGTCCACTGGTGTCACGAATAAGTTTGAACAGTCTTTGACTGCCACTTCAAGCAGCTGCTGCTTCCATTTTTTTAGCTACCTTGATCCACCAATTTGCACGATCCTGCCTAAGGCTTCTTGCAACTTGCCTTTGTAGTTTTCTACTTACATTATCCATCTCCTTACCGTTCGAGAGCTGACGTTTTTGCTCTGTTAGCCTAATCAACTCTTGCGAAATCCAGTGTCTTTGATGGACATCGGATCCAGGACCATAGGCGAAACCCGCTGCAATGTGCATCGCCTGCTGGATATGGGCCAGTTCTCATCTACATTACTGTTCATCGTAGATCCTAGCTCACGTGCTAACTTCTGCTCATACCGGGTGTGTACTTCTGGATCACACAAACGCTGCACAGATAACCGGGTTTGTGGTTCGCGTCGATGACCTTGGAGCTAGAGAGATAATCGCATTAAAACTAATGCATCGTCCGACTCTACATAAGTGGACCAGTAAGATCTACAGTTCTGGACAGAACTGCACCACCGGTAACTTACTGTGATATGATCAATTTGAGTCAAAGTACCTGTAGGGTTAGAGCGCCATGTCGCCGTGCGACGCGAGCTGTGTCGGGAATCTGTACTAGACATGAATAACCGATTGTCTGCACAAAACTGGAGAAGCCTTTTCCCGTTATCTGTGCGCTGAGCGGGTAAAGCACAACGCCCGCCTAAACAAGCTTCTGAGGCACTAAGCTTTCCAACTTGTACATAAAAGTCACCAGCTAGCACTACAATGTCAGAACCTTTACTCCTGAGAACGAGAGTGGTGAGTTCATCGTAGAACTCATCCTTCTGTATGTCGGTGCTGCAGTCCGTTGGAGCGTATGTCAATCAACTAATCCATTATTGTTTTATCAAACACTGAAAGCAACTTAGAGGGGTTGTTTGTTCTGTTCATTTGAGTAGTATATTTTATTCGAAACTGAGTTTGTTTCTCTCGCTGCCGAATCCTGAATGTCTCACCCTAATGTACATAAAGAGATCACCAGCGATTTGGTGACGGTGCATTGCAAGTAATGGAGTGTGATCTCAAAAGCTTCCCGTGAACAAAAAACCACACCAAGTCCGGAAAAGGATACGTCCATTCCAATTTCAGTGTGGCCTCAGGCGGTGGAATCGGTGTGCTCAGACTATAATGGGGCATGACAGTCGATGGTAAATACACATTCACTGCACGTCCGCGTAAGTAGAACCGAAGAATCCCATCATCTGCGAGGAAGATGAGGGCGGTGTAGAAAACAAATTGAGAAAAATTGGTACCGAAATCGGGATTGAAACAAAAATAACTGTGGAGATAAAACGAGGTATGGACACGAATAAGTGCACGATGAAAAGATGAGAAGTTGGAAAAATAATTAACGGAGAGACAAAGGAACTAGAATCGTATTTCTCTCTTTGATGTGACAACGTTTGTGTCTGAATTAAAAAAACAAAAGTTATGAATATTTAATCATACTAATGATAATAGTGACTATCCGGATGGAAGCGGGATAGAGAAAACACAAGGGAACTACTGACTTGGGACAGTGTGTCACTCAATCGTTGAGCACCATAATCCCCGAGAGAGGTTGACCATGTTAGGCCAAAAAATTTGTGTCTGCATTTTGTGCGCGCGAAGTGTGTTGTCGCTGACTAGCGTGCATCTGCAATTAGGAGTACCAACAAAGAGTGGACTACTGATGGTACTCTATGATGCCCGATAGCGGTACAGAACTGAAAGAAACCCCAGGGACGAGACTGTTCCGTTGGTTTCTTTGTGCACGCACCACGCTTGTGTTGGTATTCACCGGCTAATCTTTCGTACCTACGACGCCAGACCACTAGGATATTGTGTGCACGCATATCAACCGGTGTAAACAGAGACCAGTCTCATCACGTCATTGGACGTAACAACAGTAATGAGAGGAGATGGTTGGGACAAAGGGCACGGTAACCGATGTGGTAATCACTATTGCTGCGTCACGTGATCGAACCTGTAAAATGACGGATTCATTACATACTGTTCCCCACTTTTTGAATGATCCTGTTCGCGATGTTCATTTGTTGTCTCCAACAAAACAGAAGATAACCGGTTAACGGAGTGTAAATTATGATACGACAACAAGGTCATTCGAGCTACAGGTGTTGAAGATAACAGTTAGCGGCTTTCTTTAGCTGACAACAGCGATCGGGAATAATACGAACAGAAGAGTCGCATCTATTCCAAGGTATAATGAGTTTCTCATAATCCATGGCGCTTGTGAACTACAAATGCTAAAAGGATGCATCATTAACAGACGGTGAATAGTATTTACAAGGAAGAGTTGGTATTATGCGTTTAGTTCACCGGACCCGTGTAAGTTCACGTATATGGTGCATCAGAAAGTAATTTACGTTTTATTCAGAAGCTTCTTGTGGGGGTTAATTGTAGTTCAAATGACGAGGTTTATCACACCATTGTTAGTTCTCCGCCAACCTATTGGGAATGTTCAAACAAGAGTCTGGCGCCCATATTCCGTTACTCCCTCAATACAGTAACCAAAAGCATAAATGGGCAAGGCGTCGTTGGAGAAACTATCGTGGATATGCTAGCCAGAAGTGGACGCGTGTGATTGTTCAGTGTCAACAAGCAACATTTGAATTAGGCAAAAAAAATTCTAGTGGTTTTTCAGAATATTTCTTCCAATCTACTTACCAAACTATTAAATGTGGGCACCCGCTCTTACCTAATCTGGAGCACCGAATTGTACCTTGAAGACTGTCCAACCTCCATTCTGATCCATTTACCAAAAAGGGTGATAGAAACATCTACGCTAACTACAGGGGTATCGGCCTCATTGACAAACCATCCAAGCCTTTATTCACTTCTCTTGAACAGTGTCGTTGACGACAATAAGGTTTTTGACGAGAGATATTGACCAAACCTCACACTGTGACGAAGCCTCAAACATCGTTACAAATCCCAGCAATCAAACACATTCATGGAATTCCGCGCCTCCTTCGATTTCATCAACAGGAAATCATTTTGGGGAATATTACGAGCTGATGGGATGCTCAAATCGCACATAAGGTTGTTAATATCACATTATTCGGCTACGTGAGCGAGTCTGAGCCTAAGGCTAAGAGTCACCACAGCCAACTGAAGGACTTCGAAAACCGGCGCTTCCGACAAGTAACTAAAGTAAAATGATATGACCACGTCCCAAACTCCAACGTAAGACAACGCTACTAGGAAATACGAGTGCTGCCCTCGTCTCCACAACGGTGCCGGCTTTAATGGTTCGACTACATCCTTCGTTGATCCGAAGCGGAAACCTTCCACCAGCGCTTTGCCCAGGCTGGAAATGATGCTCTGGTGGTTAGCTAAAAACTTGCGTTAACAAATACAGGGCAGACGTGGAACTACCAGGCCCTCAATCGGTCTTCGGAGAGCGTGTCTGGCACAAAGACGTTTTAACTGTGTCCCAACCTTGATGGGGATCGCAACGCACGGGGTTAATTGCTTGAAAGTAAAATAACGTAAGTAGTGGGTGATCGAGTGACCATGCACATGCTATCTAACTGATGCTGTCACCGCCCACAAGTTTGTCCCTATCCTCGCCATCACTACTTTGTTTGCACTGCCTTTCTGTGCGTTCGATTCAGTGACGACTATGCAATACCACTTTATTTTCCGTGCGTTCACATTAGCAGGTTGACTTCATATGGTACATGACTCCTACGGTAAAGCGTCTAATTTCTCGTGAACACAGCATGCAGAAAAACGCACCAGAAACTTTCGAAAATAACACAGGTAACCAAAATAAATCGACTATCTTAGAGATCGGAAGAAAAATGCAAGCAGTGCTTAGTGACCAACCGAGTAGATCTATGGATAACCGATAAACCGTTCCAAATTGTGCAACTCCGAGGAAGGAGAGAATATACAAGGTGAGGGTCATCTGATGTGTCACACTAGTCCCTTATAATACCTTTACTGGTGTGTCTATGATACATGCCCCAATATTATGAAAATATAATTAATTCAGCCGCTACTCTCCACATTTTGAGTTCCCACTATATGTTCACTTTGGTTAGTCACTTGGTCGAAAAAATCAGGCCATCCAGTGCGGTTCTTATGGAACATACGCAAAGAGACAAGCTTGACTGGTTTCAAGCTCAGTTCACTGACTGACTTAGGATTATGACACGACAAGACTGAGAATGGCCATATATGCATAAACATTACCGCGAGAAGACGGAGGGTCTACGTATCGGACATGCGTGAGTTAGGACGCGAAAAGTCGCAGTCACATCCACTCCGGTTCATGGTGTAGAGAGGCGCACCTGACTATTCGTGTTGATTCATGTGGATCTCGTCCTTGGATGGAGTAGATCTCATGGTGCTCATATTTTATGGGTCCTACAACTTCAGTTACACTGACACATTTTACGTGTACAGCGACAGGACTAAGCCGAACGAATTAGACAATCTGCAGCTGTAAAAATGACACTACGGGATGGTACCTCAATGGCACTTGAGCCATCCATGGTCATTCGTGATACTCATATGGCTCCTCCGCATAAAAAACAAGTGCTACAATATAGTGCACAAAACTTTACTGAACCCATCGTGTTTCGTTGCTATTCCCATTGAATCAAACCACTTGAGGCATACTGATATGTAAACTCCCCACCATAGTAAATAAGCACACGGATTCGAAACATCACCCGGATGACCCGATTTAATCTGCATAATATGACTGAGAGAGTGCGAAAGGCTATTAAATCCTTACTTGGACGAATGGCAAGACCGACAACTGGTCACAAAACACAGAACTCTTTATTGGTAATGGACGAAACAACATTCGGGTATGCTTCCATTGGTGTTCCGAATGATCTAATGTTATACGTTGTCCCATTTATCGACGATGGCGGACGTTGAATCATAAAGTGTCGAAGATTCTTCTATCTACATGGACTTGTTTTTCTAGTAGACCCCAAACATCTCCCTTCGGATTCAAGTCGGGAATGTGAGCAGACCAGTTCATGATTTTGATGTTCGGGTACAATAACCACATTCTAACGAATAGGCTGTAAGAACAGTCGCATTGTCATGTCAAAATATCAATGGTCTTGGTCGATCTTCCGGAAAAACTGGAAGAAGAAATTCATTCAATGTTCCTATGCAGGAATCAGCCGTCTGCCTCCCTTCTGGGACTATTAGCTGTTTTTCTTATACAAATATTGTATTTCTATAGAGGGCACAACAACTAAAATCTATCTGGATTGATCTTCCTGAAATCATGTCAGTGGTACATGATTCCATCAGGGTAGCCAAAATTGAACTTCATCTCACCGCTAGATTTCACATCATTTCACGTGATGTGAGTTCTGGCCCGTTCCTCTCAACCTTGACCATGATGACCAATCATCCATGTGGTGCGGAATGCAAGAGCTATTGTACGTGCTGAACGCTTGCACCCAGTCGTGTGAATCTCTGCAACTTTGATGCACATGTAAGTTGGTTCGAAGCACCACACAGGAGTATTAGCGTGGGTTTCTCTGGGATTTTTCTTCAAATTCGGGTCCTTCAAGGAGTCACGAATATCTGTTGTCGGCTCGGTAATTTTCTTAGAAATATATTGTATGCTCATTCTCAAGTATTTGCATGTGATTATTTTTCTTTTTCCAGCTCAGACAGCATTCAATCTCGCACCATTCTTGGTTTGATAAATGAGAGGTCACTATCTTTAACCAGAAGGTACTGTCTGAGTGAATAACCTTCAGGAATCACGCGTGACATTTACACCATTCAGGAAATAGCACATGACTAAGAATAACTGAGTACTGAAAATGAGACATTAATGACAAAGGGCATTGCATTTCGTAACCAGTTGGTTGTTTTCCCAATTCATCCAAGGGTGGGTTTACTACAAAATTATCCGATATGAATCAATTTATTCGGGTCGTGTTTAGAATCCGTGTGCATATCCAATATGGTAGCGGGTCGACACATTAGCATGTCGAACCTGGTCACCTTAAATGATTTGGTTCTGGAGGAACAGCAGGAAAACAGGGTGGATTTAGAAGCAGTTCGTGAACTGTATGCTATGTTCTCAGTAGACTTACATGGTCGGGAGATTAAAGAGATAGACTACAACAATAAATGGCTGAAATAAGTAGTTCGCTTTGTGAAGTGAACCACTATAGTGTAAAAAGCGATCGAGTTTCAAAATGTCGACGGGAATTCCGGTCCATGCGAGGACGGCAGAGAGAGAGAGAGGGATAGGAGGAATGAACGTGAATGAAGTAATCCACAAATCTGCCGCAAACCGATTGAAATAAATCCACTTGAAGTCACAGAAGTCTACCAACACACACGCGCACACAGTGTTCCACCCAATGTGACGGTTACAAAACAAAAGTAATCCCAATTAGGGTTCCATTTGAACCCAATATGCACCGGAGGAGGGCGAAGCCAATAACCAGTTTGCTAGATTTGACTCAAGGGGATGTGCACGTTGATAAGTTCCTTGGAGTAGAACAAGGTGTACACAACTCCGCCCATCCCCCACATAGAATCTCGTCGACACCAACCTTACCAGTGTCAGACAGGAAAATTGCACGATTATAACGCTACAATGAGAATTCATTCAGATGGAAGTTCAGCTGGGTGGTTGCAGGTGTGTGTCTATCGCGAACCGATGATTACGAGCAAGGGCACATTGGAGGTATATCATTTTGGGTGAACAGTGTGGTTTTGAATATCGATATAAAATTAAAGATGCCTGGTATCCTATTCCGAATTAGACCTCAACGGCTCCATAGCGAACAATTAGGATGATCACGCACCAATGATGCATCGACCACATTACGGGGTTGGACAGGAATTGCAGAAATGGAAATCAGAGCAAAAACTCTAATGAACTGTGAATAATCACCGTATCGCTGATTTGAAATGAAACAATCACGAGTTGGGGATAGAGTGAAACAGAAAGGCTTGCAAAATTTGAGGTAAACCCATAAAACGGAGCAAAAGACAGGCGTCATCGACGGAGGTACTCAAATCAACAAGTGACAGAGGAATTTTTACTATGGTCAAGAGATTCATTCACTCAGTGATTAAACACATCACCAGATGTGCCTGGGTGTCACCACCCGTGACGTTGTGGTATCCACCTGTTACTACTATTTGTAGGTATATTGTTACTCGCTTTCGTATCACTGTGATCCGTTCGATTTCCGAGAAAGTTGCCTCTGTTGATAAGTACCAAAACCACCACACACTGGTACCTGGTGAACGGTTGTACAAAATAAACTAAACTGAAAACGTGACAATCAAAGCACAAATCGTGCAGCCACAATTTTGCCCAATTTCACTACTTCTCCAACTGACCACGACCCCGTTCCCAGAATATTGTACTACTATTACATAGCAAAAAGTAAATAAAACAATAAAACAAAACAAAAAAGCATTTGCTGCGGTAATGATTCTTCGTTTTGGATCGAACGTCTACAGGTGTTCAGGTCAGAATCTATTCATGAGAAGTTTTTCGCCCAAGGATGAAACACGAATTTACATTAGAGGCAAACAACTGAATACGGAGTGAGTTTCCGGTTTGGATTTCGAATTACAAATTTCGCGGAATCAATAAAACGGGACTGATGGAGAAATGCCTTTGGTGGGTGCGACCTCGGCGACATGCAATCATGAACGAAAGGTTCTCCACAGCATTGCGCTATTTGATTCCGTTTAAGGCCGGTGTCCGTTCCGATTACGATTCTCACCGGAATCCTGCTCGATCTGGATCCATCCACGGTGCCCACGGCTCCTTTCCCAATTGGAATAGTTTCCACTGTTATTTCTATACTGATTTGGTGTTATCCATTGTATTTGCCTCATCATCACCTTTCGGGATTTCGCAGCTGTCTTACGGAGAAGGACCACCGCCCAGTTCGAAAGCCGCACGTTGCTCGGCACCTCAAGCTCTCTAGCTGGGTTTCCGGTTTTTCTTCTTACTCACATGAAGAATGCAACTTCGACCAACCGATCCCATACGTGCTTGTCCCTTCAATTCGCACTAACATCCGCGGATTAAATAACATTGACCTGTGCACCGATTTCTTGGATCTCCCTCTCAATTAGCCCTATTTTGTCAGAAGGTCATTTTTTCATCCTCTGACATGAACCATATTCACTTTCCCAATCATTTTATCTAACACCCATCATTTTCAAATCGGGCGTCTGTGCCAAAACCCATAAATCTGCCACGGCCTCACCCCACTCAATCCCGACATTTTTATTCGAGAGTTCCAACTCATGTGGATAAAACTGGGACTTTCACTTCTTGAGCATTACATCAGCATTATCAATCGTTCCCCTGATATTGCTGATTATCCTCTTCTGAATGTCTCACAGGCTATCTAGGATATTCTGGTAACTGATATCGCATTTGGTTAAAGTCACGTATACTATGCGTACAACCAACCAATAACTCTTTCATGCATGGACATACGCTGGCTTGGCATTGATCTTCTGTCATGCTTCGGTGCGGGCAGCATTGACTAATGAATCTTTCCACGCATTGACTGATCTTACTTGTTTGCACATGAGTGCGCATGTAGCTCAGCACTTTCCCTTGCTTCGTCGTTCGCTAACTTCCATGCTTCCTGCTTACTCGCCGGCTAGACCGTGTCGCATTTACATTACAAATAAATAGAGTGCAACAATTATGTATTCTGCAGCTACTGACAGCGAACATAACAAGTGACTCCAGCAGAAGCACACCCGTCCAAGGAGACTTGAATGTCCATAAAGACGACTGACTCACATGCTCATCCTGTACCACTATCCCTGGAAGTGAAAAGGTAGTTACAGTTTATTCAATCATTAACCTCACACTTCTGTGCTCCGGTTTTGGTTGCTATCTTCCGGACTCGTCCAGTAAATGGCAAAAAGAATAGAAGCATAGTGATAAGGATTCAAAAAGTCGAAGTACCGAGGAATCAAGATGACAAGGAAAGAGTCCGAATGCATTTACGCCACTGATCGTGACACCTAGGTTTATCACCTAATGTCTCCAACCATTCGATAGTCGGATCACGTGGACCCCAACCTGGAAGTCCAACAAGTCCTACTTGACCAAGTTCACTGGTCAAGGCTTCCATACCTTTTCGCCATGCCATGGACTGACCACCTCGACCTTCTTTCCAACGACTACCTGCCTCAGAGAACAGTGCACGACAAGGAAGTCTATCGGTGGGCATGCATAGCACATGTCCCAACCACCTTAATTTGTTTAGATTTAGTACTTGATTTACAGATTGATCTCTGGTTCCAAACACCTGATGTCTAACCTCAGCATTGCTGATACGGTGTTCTCACCTTATTCGGGAAGTTCTACTGAGACATTAGTGCTCAATCACCGACAGTCTTCACCTATCTTCTACCCTCAACGGCCATGTTTCTGAGCAGTATAAAAGAACGGACCTAACCACCGCAGTGTACACTCGACCCTTAACAGACAATCGGATGTCACGCCGACACCACAGATGACGGAGGTTGGCAAAAAGCCAAACGCGCCTTCTGTATACACAATGACACTTCATCCGTTATCTGTCCACCTGGTGGGATGTAACTGCACAGGTAAAAAAACTTACCTACTTTAGCTAGAGCCTCCCCTGATAACACAAAATTTCGTGTTGAGCCAACCCAGTCCTGAAACAGCATTTTAAACTTTGAAGGTGCAAAACGCATCCCAAACATTCCTACACTGTTGTTAAGGCTATCTTAGAGAGCTTGCAACTTACCTGGATTTTCACTCAGAAGAACAACATCGTCCAAATATTCCAAGTCAAACAGTTTACTTTCTCAGAAAAGACCGACGCCGCTATTCTCACACGAAGATAGGGCTATCTCAAGAATCAATTCAACCACAAAATTGAATACGAAGGGTGAAAGAGGACAACCCTGGTGTACACCACTTTCCATGGTGAACTCAGGGAAAAGATCGCCGTAGGCACGAACTTGGCTTCGGCTGTTCGCATACAAGCATTGGAAAAGAAAAACAAACTTCTCTGGCACACCGTTCAATAAGAGGCAGCGCCAGAGCAATGTGAGGTCGATTGAGTCGAATGCCACTTTCAGATCCAGAAAGACACAGATTGTGAACCTACGGAAAATGTGTCTGTGCTCTAAGGTTTGCCGAGGAGTGAAGATATGGTCGATACAACCCCGACTGGGTGTGAAACCAGCTTCATGCTCACGTATACACATTTCGCGGGCGCTTGGTATTCGGTGAAGAATAAACCCGACGAGTTGTTCTGATGCGATACCTACCAAGCTGATTCCTCTGTGGTTTTCACAAGAGGACCTGTCGTTTATCTCTCAAATCAGAACAATCACCGATTGGCACCATTCCTTGAGAATCTGCTCACTATCCCAAATAATACGGAGAAAATTTGTCAACTCCAGAATCAAATCTTTCCCTCCATCCCTGAAAAAAGATGGAGACAACCCATCCGGTCCAGTAGCTTTGTACCATTTCAAGTAACCTATCTTTCGCATAACCTCCATCTCTGATGGAGGACTGATATCCAGCTGCATCGCTTCTTTGGCAGGTATATTTGGAAGGTCCACCGCGAAGTGGGCCAACTGAATTGTTCCTAAAAGTACTCCACCCAGCGCTCCAGACGACGTCCCTGAGAGTGAATTAGTGAGCCGTCGGATTCCTTGATTAAGTCACTTACACCAGGCTTCCGTAGACCGGTACCTATAATCAAACCGTAAAGGTTGCAAATAGTGCCAATGGACGCAGCCTTTTCCATCCCCTTCATTTTGCAATCCACCACTGTTCGTGGTCATTCCTGAGGTCCCCAGTCAGTTGGGGTCTCAGGGATTCACGCACTTCATTGAATGTGGCACCTGGAGGAAACGATCTGCGAACATCCAACAGAGCAACTGATGTCGAAGACATCCATCGTTTGTGAGACAACTTAAACCAGAGTCCTTGATGGCATTCGAAACGGCACACAAGGCTTCCCTGATCTGTTGCCAGCGTTCATTTGGGTCCTGAACATCTGGCTGCATCGATAACTGCGTAGGCAGCTCCATCTGGAAATTGTATTGCTGGTTATCGTCTAAAAGCAACTGTGTGGGACGGGTGGCATTTACTTTGGTGCGATCATGGACCAGACGTAAACGGAAGAGAGCACGTACCAAGGTGTGATCTGAGTCCACAGGTGTAGACCAAAATGAACGACGATCTTTAGTTAATCCACGCCAGCGGTGACCAATCACAATATAGTCAATCTGAGTCCAACGTTGTGAAGACGAAGAAGGACGCCATGTGAGTCTATGCCGCTTCTTATGGCAGAAGTTCGTGTTTGCCAGAAACAGTCTGTGATCAAGACACAACTGAGTGAGACGATCGCCGTTATTGGTACGATTGGCTGGGATAGCAAATGGGCCTCCGATGTGCCTTTGAGAATCTCCCAAACGACCAACTTGGGCGTTGAATTCCCCAGCAATGACCACCACGTCCGTTGAACGTGCGCTTTGAAGTAGCTGGGACAAATCCTGATAGGATTCGTCCTTGGTTTTGGAGGAATTGCAGTCAGTCGGCGCAAAAACAGACACGACGAAGAAATATCGACGCTTCAGTTTGTTGTTGTTGACACGAACAGAACCGTCCAACAGAACTGCACACAAAGGACTGTTGACTGGACTCCAGTCTACCAATGCTCGGTCAACTTTCATATTCAAGCCAATCCCAACGCCAACCTGACCACGAGCTCTAGACACAGAATTACCCGACACGCGAAGAGTGAAGCGAGAGACTGAGGTTGTATCCGGGGTGCGGAGAGTTATCACAGAAGTGGGGCCGTGTATGTGTGTTTCGGAGACACAGCATACATCTATTTTCAATGTCTTAAGAGTTTTACCGAGAGCAGCCTGTTGCCCTATCTGACATAGTGTGCGGACGTTAAAGACAGCCAAGTGAAGTGGACATTTAGGCTTAAGAAGTGCATCTGATTTATACCCAACTCCTGAACTACTGCTTTCATCACAACCGCAATTACCCGTGGCGTTTTGCATCGACCTTAAATTAAAAGAGGGGAAATTGGTGAGGCCATTTACAGGAAAGATACTGAAGGTTTCTGGGCCAATTATACTTCACGGCTGCCCACACCACAGAAGGTAGAGACCATCGCAGCGCTACTCTGTTTCCCCAGTTCGTGCCCGGTCGATTTGCACTGCAGCTGATGATTTCTAACAATCGAGATGAGACAGCTGGACAGCTGCTTCTACGGTTTTCAACGGTAAATTGGACGTTCATACTGAACAATGAATTGTATTATATAATTATAATCTCCTTCTCACATGCATCATCTGACCAGCAAGTTTCCACTAAGGCAATTTGCAAACGCAAAAGCGTAGAAAGATAAACAAATCTTATACCGTCAATCGGCGACTGAGCGACACAAATTTCAAACTTCTGAAGTACGAAGTTCGAACCACTCTACCGCTGGTCCACTTTGATGGCGGACATCAACCGGTTGTTGTCCGAAAAGTGACTACACCTGATTCTGGAACACGTACAAGTCTGCTCACTGGACACCGAGTTTTCAGGACAAACAATAAAACAATAATGTAGCAGGAAAATCAGAAAGCACCGTGGTATGACAATCTAATTCTGACAGTAACGATTTGCGGTGAGAATCGGTTGACAAGTTTGTAACTTTGTCCACCACTGTCTCTAAATGAATGACCACGCGGACTTCCAAATAGTTTCAGTGGATCAGTCAGTCGCAATTTCCTGTCAGCCAGTGCGGGAGGTATGCACCATTCCGTTTGATTGCAACTTTTCCGCATAAGCTCAGACAGGTGGAGTTGCACTGATCCAAACAAAAACGTTCGCCACGTTTTCTCCCTGCTTATTGTTGCGTGAATAGGCAAATATTGTTGATTTTCTATGAGTCAACACGGAAGCTGCTCATCAGATGACTGGACACAACAGTGACGAGAAAGAATTTCGAAGGTGGGGAATGGGGATATATATATATATATATATATATATATATATATATATATATATATATATATATATATATATATATATATATATATATATATATATATATATATATATATCCACCGAGCCCCGACGGGGACTCGAACCCGGGATGAACGATTGCGGACCGAACACCTTAACCACAAGGCTACATCTTCTACTGCCCAAATACACATAGTAACCAAGTTCTGCAGGTTGTTCATAACGGAATGCCTTCGTTGTACTTAGGCCGCTGTAGGGAAGTCATTCATCACAGGAGTCGATCGCTGTGCGGGAAGCGGGTTGTTACCGTTCAAAGCCAGTGACGGAAGGGTGCTATATCATGTAGTGTAGATGCTCAACATATACATAGGGCACAAAGATCAAATTTGTTGCTGCAAAAGTGAGAATGGAAACTCTCCTATAAAGAGTCCACAAATGAATCACAACTGTGCTTTATGTTAGTTATTCGTGTCTGGATCACTGTTAACCCATAAAACAAAGTGCTTACATTTGTAAGTGCTTGTATTGACAGTAAGTACTACCCCAACGGGTGGACGGGATTTTCTCCGTTAACGGAACTATGGTTTCATATTGACAGATTTGAATCGGAACGTCGGTCGAGAAAATTGGGCCGGCACAGCAAGAATGGTGCTCATAAGAATAAGTTGAACACCCACAGACAAATAGCTTCAAGGAACCAGAAATGCGCAAGCAGCTGGAAGAGTAAGCTTTTTCTCATTTTATGCTTGTGCTTGAGTGCGATGGAAAGGGCACACCCCATAGCCTCGAAAACCCACTGCACTATTAGGAATAACCGGCAGCCAAATCCTTAGACTTGGGGTGATGAAGAATTGCACAAGGTTCCAATAGATCAGGTGCGGTCGCGAGCCGGACGACAATGGATTACTATCCTACCGGAATGGGGATATGAAAACAGACTATTTCAAACGGTCACATACATATCGTCATTCTGAGTTATTTGACTCGGTGTACACGTTTGTGTCGTCGAAAATTTGCTTTCACTTTACAATGTGGGTGACTCTTATTACTGCTGGCCTACTTTAGTGCAGTACAAGACTGTCTCATATCCCTGTTTTCGTCAAATTCATCATGTATAATGGAGTAAGTTATCAGGTTTAAGTAACAGCCGAATAGAACACTTCTCAGGGAGAAACTTTGCATATCCTTTTGACACCAGCTTTCTGAGCGGTAATGCATGCATAACACGCTCTAGATCGTTGGCAAGTGATGCATCGAAGTCTGGTGTGAACTTCGCATTCCTCAAATGTAGTATTTCCACATGACTAGTTAGGGTTTACGCATGTATTTACTAGGTAGAAACACCTAATAGCTTCAGCTACCTTCAGTAAAAGTGTCGGAGATAAGATCCCAACACAGATGGTAAGAGCCATACCGATTTTGTTAATCTATGACACGTGTGGCTCCGCCACAACACCCAGTTCTGGTCGAAAGCGTGTACAATTAATGCAAATCGTTTTGCCCGAAGGCTTTAAGACCTAACTGCGTCGCGCTCAGGAATCTCAACGACTCTCCGGGTTTGACAAATGACATCATGTTTGGAAGCAATAGAGTATGCTGCAATCAAACTGGCGACCTTCCGCTAACCGGGCAGTTGCTCTATCACTTGAGCTATCCCGGTACGGCCAATCGAACGCACATAACGCAGGTGAATATCCAATGATGCGCAACCACTATTCCAATGATACACAGCAACTATCGTGGTTTTAATCACTGGACTAGCCCCGTCAGTCGCTTCTCAGTGGAACGAACAGCACAAGATTTAACAAGGTCCAAATGACAATTGGATAAATTTGTAAAACCTACCCATGGCACGTGGAGCCGGAATGATATGGGTAATGAAAAACCCGCTTGCATTTTTCTCATCCGAAAGTCCACACTGTGCACCACTGAGTACCCATTTGTGTTATTCACATCCGAACGGCCGTACCGCGAAAGCTCAACGGATTTTCTATTATCTACACCTTTCTTATTCGTTTTTTTTCTATTCCCTATGCTCCGATTTATCTCACTAATGAGTGGTTGATATTGCAGGGCAACGGGTAAAATGAGGGCGTCATGGTAAGAAACCAATGATCAAATGAACTGAACGGAACGCCATCCATCTATTGGAGGTTGTTTGGAAAAAGCGACAAGTAAATTACAAGTGAGATAAAATGTGATTAGTATCTCTTTCACGGCCACGTAAAAGCCTGTATTGGTCGTTACAAGGCAGTGAATTCGCCAAATCTCTATATATGTTTAGATTATTCATTTAAATAGTCACTTCAAACTGGCCATCATCACATTGAAAGCGTTGAAGAAAATTCTGATACGGGAAATGGGAAATTGGAAAACACCTCGAATTGGAACGATAACGGTTCGTACAACATAAGTGGAATAGTACTCATTCAGGTGAAACAAATCGGCTGAACTGAGATGATTTCACTGAAGTACGTACGGAGCCGAGAAAACAGAATGTAAATAACACGGTGTTGTCCGTGGGAAAGTTATGATTAGCCGACGTTTCGGCTACCGCGAGTAACCTTTCTCAAGGCAGTTTTACAATCAAATGACTCTGAGGAATCACACACACACCTTCGTTGACCCGTAACTGATTCCTCCGTCGTTTTATTGTAAAACTACCCTGAGAAAGGTGACCCACGGTAGCCGAAGCGTCGGCTAATCCTAATTTTTCCACCGACAACGTCGTGTTATTGACATTATATTTCCTCGTTTGACATACCACGTGGCGCATCGTCTTTTTTTCGATACACTCCGACCGTCGTTCTGTCCTGATATGCTGTATATACGCAGCCGTTTGTGCTTAAATTTTCGCAAATGCGACAAGACGAGAGAGAGAGAGTTCGATTTGGCTACAGTCAACCGTGATCCAGACGGCCCAGTTTACGTGCCTATCATAAGTAACACGGAGCACGTACGATTCCGTCTTCACGCACATATGAAACTTCTGCACGTGCATCGGCCTCAAACACACGTAAGTGAGTCACGTGGGTAGCTAAGCCAATCGGTTGCAATGATCCTTGTGAATGTTAGGTTCAAATGGCTTTTACATAAACCTTGTACATGGTGTCATAAATTCGGGAGAAACGTTACGTACACAGAACTACTTATACCTTCTAAATTATGTGCAGCTAATATCCCTCCTTCTCTCCCTCCCAACGGTAATGTTTGACAGCTTTGAATGCGAATAGCGGATTGCTCACATTGAACTGGATAAAATATAAACGCCGTCCTATTATATGACTTGATATATCAGCACTAGTAAATCTGAGACGATGCGACCACCAACTGAATTAAATGTTTCGCAACAAGAGATGATAAAAATGTTGTTCCGGTTGCTCTCACAACTTCCAAATGATTCTAAGAACGCTCCATCTGATCAGAATAAACGATTTTCCAACAGCCCGTGAAACTTGATGGTAGACGGCCTTTTACTGTCGCTTGGACAGTTATCACTTCTAGCCTATTGGTGCTTAATATGGTTCTCCACATCAAGCCTTGCGGTTGCTGACTTCTCCTAATGGTTTAATGCAGCCCTGCGTTTCTGGGTGTAATCTTTTGTAATGGACTGTCGTATTGGGTTTTTGATTGACGCACGTATTGGCGCCTGGTGATACACTTACGGAGCTTCCCGTATTTCTTTGCTTTTACAAACTAGACAGTTGTAATCCCCTGCAAAAAAACACTGTTTCTCCATTGCGTTCATACAGAACTAGGGGGATAGGGAATGATTTTTTTACTCTTACGGGTAAATAAGAACTTACTGGCAATATAAACCGGATCCCGAGGGCTGTATCCCAGCGAATCACAACAGATCCGGAAGGAGACGGAACAAACGAGATCCCGTGAATAGCAAACGTGGGCGGGAGGTAGACAGTGAAAGATAGTGTAACCGGACGCATAATATTTTCAATGAGAACACAACCCATAACGGAAGCTGAACCATAAAACAGTAAACAAAGCAAAACAACTTAAGTCGAACAAAAACCGTCACCTGCCGCTTCTAGCAAAAAAAACGATCAGAACTAAGAAGCGAACCACGGTTGAACAACCGGTGCGTTGCAGTTAGATAGTGGTGCAATTTCTGTTTAACAGTTTGGCAACTTGCACATTCTCTCGGGCTGGCGGTGACAGCGAAGCGCGTTTGCTCGGAAACACCTGTGTCAAATTTTGAGGAAGAGCACAGATTGCCTGACCGCCAGGCTTCCAAGCAGCTGGATGTAAAGGGCTCCCCCGATTCCCACGATATCCAGTGTCAGAGACAGTCGCACGTGGTGGACTCATACCCAGTCGACCACGTCGAGTCAAATTGGGTGGCAAGCATAACGAGGACGGTGGACATGGCGGCGGCAGAGGTGGTGCGGTTTTTGATGCGACCATACTTATCAAATTCAGTTGAGGATAGATCGGTTTTGTCAAGCTCAGTTCCAAATCTCCCTCGCCCAACGAACGCCACATCAGACTGTAAGCGCCTAATGCGTCATTCGTCTCGTAGTAACGAGACAGTGTGCTGAGTTCGTGGCGTGTACGGGGTGCAGGTAGAGTACCCGTTCGTGACGGACTGACTTCTTTGTCTGATCGGTCGGGCATGTGACCATCGATCATGGACAAAGATTTCATCGCACGCTGTGTGTACAATTTCTCAGGCTGACGCGGGCCTACCCGAGCCCGATGCGAACCGATTGAACTGCTGATTGGGAACGAGGACACGTGATTTAACCAGTAACAAATAGAGACAAGTAAGTTTGGGGGAACCGGACACAAAAGATACAGTAATCATGAAACGACTGGGACCGAGAAGATTAAAACTGAGTTAAGCACGAACCTGAATGAAATCTTTTGTGTGTACCTAATCGACACAACCTTTGAGAAGCACATCGATGTCAATCAAACAGTATTTATTCATAAAGATGAATCTACATGAATGGATACAACCGGGCAAGCGAAAATGTAAACAGCTGAAATGACTACTTATCAAAATAATATCTTTCTTACGTCGAAGAAAAAGCAGGAAGTCACATGTTCACATGTGTTAAATTATTATGCGCCCGGGAGATCTAGTTGGAAATGGATGGATATGCATTGCAACTAATGATTCCTAGCAAGACAGATAGAAAAAGGTATATGGTGTGTGTTTCTATATGAATTCCCTATGCGAAGTTAAACGCGGAAACGGCATGATAAGCAATCTAACCGTTAGGATTAAATTCCCGCTGAAGTGTGCCACCGAACCATGATTACGATAATACAGCGTCGCTAACTTCATACCTCCACCAAAAGTTATCTATGCTTAGCAAATAGTGGCAGTTCCAATCGGTTTCGTACTAACCTCGAGCTTATTTCAGCTCCGCTTGGGACACAGAGAGCTTGGTCACGTCCGCAACGACAGATAGAAGCACCTAGACGAACGGTAAAGTTTTTTTAGGGGAAACTGCAATTCAAACAGCGCCAAATTTCTAGTCGGTCAAATCCCGATATCGTCCGATGTATGCATCATTATCCGCTGATTATATTGCGAAAATTCCATCCTGATTTGAGACGAGATCAATCGACAACCTCCGAGGGTAAATAAAATATGGGACAGTTTGACGCGATGGAGTAGCGGTAAAAGGCGGAGGGCACTGGCAGCACGGACTTGCGTCTCCGGTAGAGTATACCAAGGCTGTCTTGTATCCTCATTTCTTTTTAACTTCGCCACAGAGGATGTCCTACGAAATGCCTAGTTCGGTCTACTAGACGATGGATTTGAACTCCTCCAAGGGAAGAGTCCTCGGCTAAGAATACGGTGAAGAAATCGTCTTTCTGATTGATAACGCACAAGTAATGTAACATGCTTGACGATTGAAGCGTCCGGTGCGATATACACTTCGTGCCTCTCAAGCGCAGAGTATTTTTGCAAAACTGGCAGGAGCTTATGCCTGCACTCACTCTTTGTGGTGATCAATTTGAATTATTCGATAACTTGAGAGCTTGATTACAGTTGGACGTGGTGTTGGGGAGGAGGTCATATCACGAATAGTGAAATTCAGAACAGCCTTCGCCAACCTGTCACCTCTGCAACGCGGCTCGTAGCGGTTGTGAGACCTGGCCACTTCACGTTGAAGATGCTCGGCAGCTTTCTGTACTTGACCACTGATGTCTCCGAAGCGTTGCTCGCGTCCGGTGGGAACATCGAGTGAGCAATGAGGACGTTTCATTGCCGCGTTAAGTACGGATGGTCGCCCTTAGATCGAGATAATCGCTCTACATCGTCTCCGACGGATCAGACGTCTTGCGCATGCCTACCACCCATCGTTTATCCTTCAGTGTTCTATTTGCGCGTGCTGGACAAGGCTGGAAGAAACAACGCAACGGCCATGACCTGCCGTAGAGGTATGAAGAAGCTAGCATCCGCACTTGGTTCGGTTGGTGCTTCCAGCCTTTTTGGTTCAGGCCCACGGGATGAGGATCGTCGTAGGTGAGAAACGCTGAGAGCAATGACTTAGAATGGAAGTCAATGGTGAGAATGCTGCACATCTGTTCTCCATAAATGCTAAACTAAAAACATTAAAGAAGTGCGGTAAGAAAAGTATTTGCTGTTTTCACCAACCGCTCTTCCCCGCCCTGTTGTACTTCATCCCTGCAGTTACTATTATTGTCGCGTTGGCATCAAGGTTGATCTTGAGACCGTGCTAAATATAATCACATTCGGACAGCAAAAGGGATGTAGTTCAGCAGTCAAAGACTAGGTAAATGTTTTGGTAATTATTTTGATCGCCAGTTCAAACGATTTTCACTGCAAGTGTCAGACTGAATGAATCATCCAGACAGTTAAAAAGACGTCTCTGTCATAGACGTACTTCTCTTATTCGTTACACATACTGCGATCTACCGAAGAAAGGAAAACACTGTCCGAGTATCAGGAACGCATTGAGACGTTATGAGAAACAAACTCTACAACAAGTTGCCATGGAGAGGAACACATGGACTATTTGTAATCAATAATCGGGCAACTGTGAGAAACAAAAAACAGCACCAGACTGTCTTACAAAACGATTGTGTGAATCAGTTCGGGAAGAGTAAGCTTCTCAGCTTGATACAAATGGACAGCATCTGTGTAGATGTTTTGTGTGCAGAAATAGCGACATCATTTCAAGAGTTAGATTTTGTGGTGTTGGGATACATATTATTCTGTGGGCAAGGTAGTACTGTACCACTTGGCTTAATGGAATCCCCGTAATGCATACACAGACAAACAAGGAACAGATATACGTGATTCCGCGGTGTGTCTAAAAGTGGAGTCATTGCATCAGCTAAACTTTAGGATAGTCAATAACCCTCGTAGGGTCTTTATCGTAGAAAGAAAAGGTAACAGAAGACGGAAAGGAAAAAAATCTGACCATAGATTTGTCAGTTACCATGACAACTGGATACATCACGTCAATGGAGATCCCGTGTGTCGATATCCCTCCGCTCACATTTGCCACCCTGGCTTGCTGAAGAGAAACAATCGAAACGACCACATCGAAGCGACAGTGCCGTTGTTGTGGCAAGTAACATTTACACAGCACATCTAAAGTTGGTCCAAATCAATCGCTCAAGAACGTGCAAACGTGTCAGATCAAGATTACTCAAATCGATAATCAGCTGAAGCCAGGGAAAGCTTACGGATCAGAATGTGAAGAACTTCAAGTTGAGTAAATATGAAAGAAACAGCGCTCAGTGGCCTAAAAATCAATCAACGCCTTTCGATACCCCCATTCCAGAGCATCGTTTGGATAGGCGTAATTGGTTGAAAAAGGAACAGGTGAAAGTAAAAACGAGCGGGTTTCACAATTTTTGTTCAATGTAAGGTGTGGTAGATTTTGTGTATTTTTCACGTCATCAGATGCAACCAATTTTGTAAGACGGTTTCTGGATTAACAGCACGATGAAACAAGATTTGCTGCTGCTCTTCAACATCTACTGCTGATGGTGTTGTAAACCGGATTTGTGAGTAACAGAATTTATTGTTCCAAGAAATGAGTGTGTGGGCTTTAGTGTTTGTGGAAATGTCAAAACACACCCGTAAGTGTCTTGTTCTTAGAATGAGAATGGGACGAGTGTGTATGCGGTTTAGAATCGCACGGAGGTTCAGTCATTAACCTCACACTTGTGTTCTGGTTTCGGCATTGGTGTCTACTTCGCAGATTCATCGAATCGAGAACAAAATAATACATTATATTACTATGATACCGAGCCTGGAGCCAGGCATGGTGCCAACACCACAAATACAGAGACAGATAAAGAGGAGGAAAAAGTGAGGGGAAAAAACTTATAGCTATTTCATCAGACGCACTTATGTAATTTTTTTTTAGGTTTACGGCTGTAATCTTCTTATTTGAATCGTAAAAAGCGTGTGCGGATTAAGAGCCCATTTTTAGAATCACAAGGTGATTCTTCCAGTTATTTTGTCGGTTAACACGACTAACCTTCACACATAGTCCCACGTTTGGACCATCGCAATAAGTAGAATTGACTCGATCCATGTGCACTCCTTACGATTCAAATGAGACTACAGTTATAAACCAACTAGAGGAGCGCTCAAGCACAGGAGTGACTGGACAGAAGAGTACCAGGTACGCATACCTGATAAGTAGCAACAATCGCAAAACCAGTCGTGTGCTTCGGGGGGAAATTTTACAGTCACCAAGATGTTATACTATACTGCTTGTTATTGAGGTCTTACTCAATAATTATGGGGTTCGAGAGTCTATTGAGCAAAGCCGGAAACCATTCGCGCCACTGGTTTCCGTTGTGAGTCATATCTCTAACCAACAGCAAGCATCATCCCTTGAGCCTCAACCAGGGAGTCGGGACGTATCAACTGAGGTCAGTGCTGGCGTCAACTTCTTCATATCCCTACGTGAAGTCAGGGTCTGACCTCCGCGTTACCTCTTCGAGCCATACCCAGGAAGCGCAAATAGCGCACGGAATGGTTGATGGGCAGACATGCGTAAAACGTGTCCGTGAAACCGGAGTGACTATTTTAGACAGGGGGCGGGTATCCACATCCAACACACGATCATGAAAATAACAGAAGCAAAAAGAGCAAACAAGCGGAAAAGAAAGTTATGCGTGGAAATCAAAAAGAAAAAGAAGGGCTCGAATGCCACTACCAGCCGACCGTGGCACGGAGGTATTTCGCGCTAAATAACAAATGGCGAAGAAAGGTGGAGGGGTTGAAAATACCATTCATTAGTGTTAAGATCGTTACCCACAAAGGTTCACAGTAAAATATGAGAGAGATAAAGGAACAGTGACCGAAAGCCCGAGGCGTGAACTGAGAAAACACATAGGACTCAGCAGTGAGCAGATGATCGATACCCGGTCGGGATTGTATTCACCTAGAACACAGCTGTAAGTTGCCGGGCGCGTCCCCAGGTTGGTGATAGGGGCACGGGCAACTTTACTACCGAGCGGCCAGGCGAAGGACGAAGTACTATGAAGGACTGACAATGCACGGAGAACGGTTCTCCAGCTCAGGCGTGTGCTTCGGACATGAAGAGAAATCAGCCTTCGGAACAAGATTCGCGCCTTTTGTGCTGCTATCCGACTCGTACTTTTACTTTTATGCGGCTGGCTCCTGTGAGAGGACGAGCCGACTTCATGCATGTCCCAAATGGCACCTGCTCATGAGCGGCGATCGGATGCGAGACCTGAGCACGGGGAAATCCAGTTCTCCTTCCAATTGCGAACGCCGTAGACAGACTGGAGTTCTAATCACTCAAAGTCCAATTTGACAGTACTGACCCACGTTTTCAGCTGTCTTCCAAGGCGACAGCGTCATCCTGGACGTGGAACAGGAACGAGGCATTATTTTGAGATCTCTGTGCCTGGACGTCGTAGGACCTGTACAAACCACTTCAATGGTCAGCATTAGAGGAACACTTACAGCTTTCCGATGTCAAAGCACCGTTGTCTTATTGTTTCGTTTGAAAGGTTCTCGGGCCAAGCCATTTTCAGTTTCCGTCGTAGACACCAATGGTCAAACACTTCTAGCTTTCTGATATCCTCGACGCGTAGTGGCCACTTCTCGCAACCGTGGGTCAGTACTGGACGGATAGGGACCCGGAAGACGCGGACTTCGGTCCGGAAGCTAACTTCGCTCCGCGCCCAGAGTACATTTCGACGCTGGAGAAACGCAATCCTGATACTGTCAATGAGCAACCTGAGTCCATCTTTGGCTTGACCGTTCGGGAGAATCGAGGAGCCCAGATAGTAAAACAACAGGACGTCCTCAATTGGTTTGCGATTCCGGTATATCGGGAGAATGTGCTGTGTAGTGCATGTCGAAAGGATCTTGGTCTTCGACGAATTGATCTCCAGTCCCGTGGATTTTGCAGAAGATTCTGCGCGATTGAGAACCGGTTGTAAGGTAGTTGGGCTATATCCAAGGATTACGATATTGTCTGCGAATTCTAATTCGGCGAGGAAAGCATCGGTGCCCAGCTAAATACCAGGGTAATCAGTGAGCGCCTGACGCATTATTTAGTCGATGGTGTAGTTGAACAGCAATGGAGACGAGGGACAGTCTTGTCTAACACCGGAGTTGAGGAAGAAGTCACTAGACTCCTCTCCGTAGATGCGCATTCTCGCGCGCGTATTTACGTAGTACGACCTCACGAGACTGAGAAGCTTCTGGAGCATTCCATCTGCTTGTAGTGTAGTCCATAAAGATTCTCTGTCAACTGATTCGAGGGCAGCCTGAAAGTCCGACTCATGCTCACATACGAGTGCGAAACCTGGCCACTGCGAGCTGAAAACAACAGGAGGTTGAACGTGTTCGACCACTTGAGTCTGCACCGAATTATCCGTGCAAATCGGCAGGGAAAGCTATCAAACGACGAAATAAGGAGGCGGTACTGCTATATTGAACAGCTCTCCGCCCTTCAACGCCACCAACTGTGGTGGTTCAGCCACATACTCCGGTGACCTGACACGGAACTGTCTAGACAAATATTCCGCCCGGCACCGTTGCCTTGGAGGTCAACTGAAAACGTGGTTGAACACAATCAAGACATGAAGCGCCTAGGACTACAGACGGCGATACTGGAAGAAAAACTTCGCCACGTTTTGCCTTGAGCTAGTATACAACAGCCATGCGTGCTCGGCGATTATCTGCGATATTCATGGAGCCGACTTGCCGTCTAGCAGAATATAGTCGCGTGGGAGAGTACTACTGTTATAGTCCACAAGACGTGTCTAGTACATAGGTTGTTTATTGAAAATCACTGATTTGGATACCGACAAAATTAGCCAAGCTAAACAGAACTGCTTATTAGCGTCTTCGGTGTCCAGTCCATAATAAGGCATTCGTAACCCGATAGGGGATGCCATCACGTGGTTCGTGTGCCTGTTTTCATCTTGTTCCCTTCAGTCTGTGTGACGTAACCACGTCCATTATTACCCTATTACTTTCCATACTTGTTTCACGCCATCAACTACTTGCTTATTCAGTAAGTATTATGCAAGCTCCACCACAATACCATTAAATGTCATCACTGTCAAACGTTTTTAGTGATTTTCGGAATTCAAATAAGTCAGCGTCATGACTGGATCTGATCTGATGTGAGCTCATCAACGGACAATTGCAAACTGATTATTTTTGATGAGAATCAGATGAAAACACGTACACACTGTTGATTTAGGACTACTGATTACCTGTACATGTTGTGAGCATTGTTTACACAGTATTAATGCGGATGCTCATTTGGATTGATAACTTATTGACTGATTTAATGCAATCGCGTTCGTCTCGGTTTCGCTGCACCACAGCATAATTAAATAGGCTTGTGCAAGACACGATGTCCGGATCCTCCAGGCAACAAGGGTTACCAAACTAGCGAGACCTTCTGAGTTAGCTATCGCGCGTGCATACACACACACACACACACACACCGATGGAAACATTTGCCGTTTTCTGACTTGTCTAATCCATTTTTCTTTCTTTTCCTTACTGTTTTCGAATAGTGTTATCTTATTTGGACCATTTTTAAACAATTTGTTGTCCTACAGTTTGTACCATATCGAGATGCAGCAAGGTCAACCTGGAAATGAATGTTGCGAAATCGCGACACTGGCTTTTACTTTCGAAGTTCTTTTTGTTGTTGAATCCTTGTAGTGAAAGGGGTATATCAAGCAGCCTCAAAGACCCAATGCAATACTAGGAATAATCGTCGCTCTCACCCTGTGAATTGCAGTGCAGAACAACATAAGGTCCTCGTAGAATTATTGTGACAACCAGTAGAGCGACAGCGGGTTCCTGTCTATCGCCAAAGTGAACAGCGTCGGTGGCGGGACTTGAACCTCTGACCTCCGAGTTGATAAACGCCCAAACCACTCGATCACCGCCTGTCTGGACTGTCATTGGACACTGTAAGGAATCATCAGCTACAGTGCATATCCACCGATCCTCCACTGGGACTTGAACCCGGAGTGAACTTCGGCCCGTACGAAGAGTTCATCCATCACAAGAGTCAATCGCTGTAGCAAAAACAAGTTGTTTCTCTTGGAAATTCAGATCGTGTGATGTCGATATTGAACAAACCGTTGAGAGCCATTCCGGATAGCCTGGTTGTTGGATGTTCGATTCACACTCGTTAGCCCCGGGGTTCAAGTCCCAACGGGAGCTCGATGAATATGCACTGCAGCTGATAATTCCTAACAAGCGAGTTGAGATGGCTATACACTAATTCCATGATTTTCAATGGTGACCTGGGTGTTTTTATTGCATGGTGAACCATTAGGTAATCAAATCCTTTTTTATTCGATTTTCATGCTCTAATTTATTCCGTTTCTGATTGTTACTGCGAGTTAGCCAATAAGAACCAGAGGACAGAAGTGTGAAATTATTGGTTGATAAAAACTAAACTATGGAATTCGAATGAAACAGTTGCACAGTTTTGTTATTTTCAACGGCGAATGCACCACTGAAACCCTATGCTGATAATAATAATAATAATAATAATAATAATAATAATAATAATAATAGTTTGATCGTATGATCCAAAACTTTAATCAGTCATTGGACAATCAGAGTGAACCCATACTGGTCGGTTAGTCAACATGTGGAACTGGTACAGATGCGCGGGGGGTTCAACTCTCCTATGACCCAATCTTCCATCTCGGTAGCCTATGAACAGCCAATAGACCGATACTGAAAAACCAACTTACCTCTTCTATGTATGGAACAAGAGAAGATTTGAGGTTTTCTTAAAATTACTAGCTATGGGTGGTGAAAGTACAAAGGTGAGTTAAATAATCAGACATTCGACTGAAAACTGACCTTGTCACCATGGAAGTCTGACGGTCCAGTGCATTGATGGACGAGCTCAGACGGGGACTTTTGCTGCCACTACGTGTTTGCAGTTTGTGCAACGGACCATCACGAGCACCAGGTGAGGTGGCGGTAGGTGTGCCACGTGACTTGGTTGTGATCTGACGACTACCACTCGTCATGTCAGTACGCAAAGAGGGCGATGATGGCGTAACACGATGGGATCCTGAAGTAGGAAATACTATGCATATAAATAGGTTAGGAAATTAAGAGGGATAAGAGACATAACCGGCAAGCGCGTAAGCGAGGTTCATTCAATGTTTCTCCCAAAAAAACGCAGTTACATGGCAACTGGTCGTGAAGTGAGTGTAAGTACATGATCAGATCATTGAACCCAAGGGGAAGATGTGCCACGTGATGAAGAGTCCGAAATCAATGACCAGTAGTTAGTTTCGGGGTCAGGCAAACATCGTAATTCTTAAGTATGAATCACAGGGAATTGATGTCATGCGCAATATAAATGCAGATCACGGCACAATTGGTGCTAGATCAAAAAACAGGATTTGTCATACGATCACAATATGCCAGATATGATACGTACGAATGAGAGAACAATTCTCACATTACCTATCAGTCAATGCGAGTTTTTCGACAAACCGCTGACTGGTAAACTCCAGCTGGGAATGGATCGAGACGTAAAAATAACAATGAAGTTTGATTGTGTCAATCTGACAAATGCTGGTAACGTCGAAAACGGTCCGCCTCAGTGCGATTCGAACCCCCACATGCACGTTACCTGCGCTTCCGTAATGCGCGCATTCTACTACGTGAACTCATCTGCAAAGTACCCGAAGCTTTTGATGTGGCCTCTAAGCTCAGCTGGTAGAGCGCGGATGCGGCATCAAGACGTGGGTGAGGAGAACAACTTTTACTATTTGGATTATTTCAACAAACACCACTGTTCGGATACATCACCACCATCAAAATCACCCTTGGATAGCGTAGTAAGTGGGATGTAAGCAGGGTCAGAGGTGAAAAATTGTGACAGATCTGCTGTGGCAAGGATTTCGCATACAATTTTAAACTCCGCCTATAAAAAGTGGGACAAGAAGCAGGATCTTTCATCGGAAGGTTACAACAACCCCTCTGATCCCACTGATCTGTCCACTCATCACGTACCACAATAGCTCAACTGGCACAGCATCTGCCCGGTAAGCGGAATGCCTTAGATTCAATTCCGGCTCGCGACGTTGGAATTTTAGATGTGGAAAATGCAAGTGGATTTTTCATTATATAAGACTCAGACTCCCCGTGCTGGCAACACATTCTATTTTCATTTCTTTGGAAAAAAGAAATGCAGAAAAACAATTTTTTTTAGGAACTCTACCTCAGCTCCTATGAGAATGGAAGTAGTATGGTCATACACGCAAACCTATATCATGGCCGATCACAACCGATTTATGCCCCGTCCCATTTCAGCCGATCTACATGTTGAGGTTCAAAACTGATTCGCATCAACTTTGAACATTAGACAGTGTGAAGAAGATCAACTGATGATCGTACACGGACATAAGATGGATGGGGTACACTAGTTAAACAGATGGTTGTAGTAAACCCGACTGATTACAGAACAGTGCCAACTTCTCCTCCTGTCCACTGTCAGCTCGCATAATCAATACATAACCGGACGAGGCAGTTCAATGGTAAGCAATTACCAATCAATACGTCAGAAGATAGCAGAAATGTACGCGTAACCAGCACCGGGAGTTTGTGAACACGACTGATATAAAAAGAAAAGAACGACCGCGAGACAACTCGCACGGAAATCTATATGCATACATACCAGATGCGATCGATTTTATCCCGCCTTCTCAGACGGGTACGGAGCCTATTCGTGTTTTCACTGTGTGATAAACATTGCCAAATCGAGCTGAGTTGCCGATAAACAACCGATCTGATCGAAACAAACAACACGCACACAAACATACCGATGGATATCCGACAAGGATTTGATTGTGTTGACTGGTGTTGTATACCAGCCGCCAACCGATGCATGGCACTGTGATGCTAATCCACGGAAATTGAAACTCGATGCAACTTTATCCCGAGTGAGGAACGCAGTTTTAGCACCGTTTTCACAATGTGACACATTTAGATGAATGGAGAACTGGCTGAGACCCTGGGAGAATTTCAGATGAAAATGTGACAACGAAAATCTCACACAACTAATATCGTGTCGCGAATATTGGTAATATGGTCATCTTCGAGATGATGTTCAGGCGTTCGCAATTGGCAAACGTAACCGTGGAAATAGAGCAACAATAACGCACACAGCCAATCAATAGTTTTTTCCCTGGTTTATTCAATCTGAAACTATGGCAACGGAATAAGAGTCATTGGGCTGGGACTATCCTGGATAAAATAGCAGAAATTTGATTCAAAACAGTGTCTACTGTTCAATTAATCTCCACCCACCCCCAACCAGTCCTTCTCCCAAGAGAGGCAATGAAACCTTATCACACAATAAATTCGAACACTCAATCGATAAGTTTTCTATGTGTCGAAATAGAAGTAATTAACCTGAAAACCTGACCACTGCATGGTGAGTTGACTCAAAAAATACTAAAGTCCTACAGTTGCCCATTTCATTGTTTCTCATGTTAACTGCCTCAACGGTGCTTCCGCGGAAATCACCCAGAGTCAACTAACGAACGATTCGAGCACAAGAAGCGCTTAAAAAACGGCATCAACTTTTCGGCCACGATGGTCTCCATTGTTCACCATTTCCCTTCCCTGACAAAGCCAGTTGACCTGTGGTGGTCGAGTGGTCTAGAGCAGGCCTGTCAAACATGTATCTCGCGGCCTTTTGCAAGTAAAACTGCGGCTCGCATAAAGTATAGTGTAATTTGGTCGTTTAACGACCATATATATATATATATATATATATATATATATATATATATATATATATATATATATATATATATATATTGCTTGTCTCAAGACTCAACGAATTGAGGGCTAATTTGAGACGACGACACAGTTTTACGAAAATCGAAGAAAAGGGTGTCACTTACGTTACGACAAACTAAGAACTTGGCCGAATGATCTCCGTGAGTGGGAAATCTTACAGTGAAGATTTCGTAAAGTAATGCCATGTGAAGACGGTTCAAATTGTGTACAGAGAAAGCATACGTATTCGAAGGTATCTCACTAGTCAGGAAAACTGCTGGTGAACGGACTTGAGATATCAGATGGTGTGAAACATGAGTTAAAGGCCCATCATAAAGACTGGAACACTGTCCTATTGCTATTAGAATAGTCCAGTTTGCGATTTTTATTAAGACAAGCGAAAACGATTTAACACCCATGGAGAACCGATTGAACCGACCCCCATGCATGATTTCCGTAATGTTCTGTTGAGACAACTACTAACCATGCACTGGGTGCGGTGGCTTTGGTTGCTATCTCCTAGCGGCAACCTCAAAAGGAAATAATGAAGGAGAAAAGAGTATGAAAGGAGTAAGAGAACAATAATGGAATTAAGTCGATGAAGAAAGTTTGTGAATGCAAGAACGCCACTGATCGCGGCATCTAGCCATATCCCCCAACGTATCAAACCATTGAGTGGGAGGGTCTCTTGGACCCCACTCAGGAAGTCTAACACGCCCTACATGACCAAGTCCACTAGTTAGGTTTTCATACCTTTCTTCCATGTCATGAACTGACCACCCTTACTTATCTTCCAACCGGTACCCGCCTCAGCAAACATAGCACGCCGAAGGATCCTGTCAGGGGACATATGTAACACATGTCCTAAACACCTTAGCCTGGTGAGCTCAAGCGATTTGATCCTTGAACCTAAGACTTAGCGCCGAATCTCAGCATTGCTCACACGGTGTTCCACATCAGATTCGAGCAATACTACGAAGACATCGGTGCTCAAATATCGACAATCTTCGTATGTCCTCCACTCGCAATGGCCATGTCTCCGAACCATACAGAAGCACGGGCCTCACTGCTGCAGCGTACATTCGACCCTTGATGGGTAAACGGATGTCATGTCGACGCCCCACAGATGACTCAGGTTGGCAAATGCCAAACGAGCCTTTTGTATACGCAGAGACACTTTATCCGATATCCGACCACCGGGTGGGCTGCGGCTTCTCAGACAACGGAACTTGTATACCACGTTTACAGTCTTCCCAGACACTTAAAGGTTTGACGCTGGACCAATCCAGTCCTGCAACAGCATCTTGCACTTTGAAGGTGCAAAACGCATACCAAACATCCCCACGCAATCCGTAAAGCTGTCTAGAAAAGCTTGCAACTTACCTGGATCTTCACTCAGAACTATGCCGTCCGCATACTCAAGGTGTGATACCTTTCCACCCGGGAAAAGTTCAGCGCCGCTATCCTCACCTGACAAAAGTGCGGTCTCCAGGACCATTTCAATAACAAAGTTAAAGAGAAAAGGAGAGAGGCGGATTCCTGATGTACACCACTTCGCGTGGTAAACTCGGGTGAAAGATCGCCGTAATCCCGAACTCGGCTTCGGCTATTTATGTAAGGGGATTTTACAATGGAAATGAATTTCTCTGACACACCCTTCAACAAGAGGCAGTGCCAGAGAACTGTGCGGTCCACTGAGTCAAAGGCCGCTTTTAAACTAAGAAAAACGAGGATAATGGGCCTATGGGAAGTGTGCCCATGTTCTACAATTTGTCGAAGAGTGAAGACGTGACTAATACAAACTCGACCAGGTCTAAATCCAGCCTGATTCTCGCGCGAACACTCTTCGCGAGCGTTGGATAAGCGGTGGAGAATAATACCAGCGAGCAGTTTGGATGCGATGCTACCCAAACTTATTCTCCCGTGGTTTTCACAGGTGGACCTGTCTTATAAATCGGTACGACCACCGATTTACACCAGCTCTTTGGAACTTGTTCATTCTCTCATATCAAACCAAGGAGTTTTGTCAACTCCTGTAAAAGCGCCGGGCCACCGTCTTTGAAAATAGACGGAGGTAACCCATCCGGTCCAGCAGCCTCATGTCGTTTAAGATAGGTTATCTCACGAAGAACTTCCATTTCTGACGGAGGACTGGTATCTACAACAAGAGCTGGACCCATTGCGCTAATGAGCAAACTTGAACAGGATAAAGGCCAACTAAACTGCATCTCGAAATGCTCCGCCCAGCGAATTGACCGACGCTGCTGAGTTTGAATCAGTGAGCAGTTTGCCTCTTTGATCAATTCGGTAACGCCTGGTTCACGTGGACCGGTTTGTCTAATCAGACGGAAAAGCTTGCGGCTGCTGCCAATCGCCGCAGCTTTTCCCATCTCCCTACACTTCGCAGTCCACCACTGCTCACGGTCATTTCTCAGGCTCCGAATCAGTTGGCGTCTAAGGCATCTCCGTGCCTCATCGTATATGAAATCCGGAGGAATCGATCTGCGCATATCAAACGGTGCAACTGAGGATGCAGATATCCATCGTTTCTGTGAGTCTAGTTGTTGGACCTTGGGTAGCATCAACAGACGCACGTAGAGCCTGTTTGATCTCTGTCCATCACTCTTCTGGATCCTGGGCATTTGGCTGCATCGATAACCTGGTGGATAATTCTGTTCGGAGAGCAGATCGTTGGTTATCGTCCAGTATCAGCTGAGAAGGGCGGTTCGCTTTGGCGTTGCTTCGGCCACCGACGAGACGCAAGCTGAAACGCTCGCGGACAAGAGTGTGATCAGTGTCTAGAGACGTGGACCAAAATGATCGACAGCCTTGAATTGATCCGCGCCAGAGGTAACCGACAGCACTATGCTCGATCTGAGTCCAACAAATTGAAGGCGCAGCAGGACGTCAGGTTAGCCGGTGTCGCTTTTGTGAGAAAAATTTTCTCGGTAGGAATAGTCCACGGTCGGAACATCGTTGAACGAGTCGATCACCGTTATCGGTTCGATCGGCTGGAACACAATATCCGCCTCCCATATTCCTCTCCGTCTGGCTTAGGCTTCGAACTTGAGCACTGAAATCACCGGAAACAACCATGGTGTCCGTAGAGCGCATGGTGCGGAGCAGTTGAGACAAATCCTGGTAGAATTCGTCTTTAGCCTCAAGAGAGCCACAGTCATTTGGGGCATACACGGAAACGACAAACAGCCATCGGCACTTCAGTCTAGTGCTGTTGACGTGCACAGAACCATTCAACCGAACTGCACACAGACGGCTTCTGACTGGAATCCAGTTGAGCAGTGCACGCTTGGCCTTCACGCTCAGAGCGATGCCAACCCAAGCCTGCCCACGAGCACTGGACACCGAATCACCCGACACGCGAAGAGTGAACCGAGAAGCCAAGCTTGTATCAGGGGAGCGAAATATTAACAGTCGAAGTTGGGTCTTGTATGCGTGTTTCGGAGACACAACACACGTCTATGTTAAAGATTTCAAGAGTCCTAGCCCCTTTTAGCAAATTGTGCGGACGTCGAAAAGATGCTTAGGTCGGAGAATGGATTTTCCTTTCTTCTCCTGTCTTTAATTTGCTACCCTTTCCGAGAGCTACAAGTTCACAGTTACGACTCATTGTGGCTACTCGTGCGCATTCAGAATTGGAACGTAAAGGATGAAGAGCAGATAGATAAGGAATATTTCCGGACTTACCGCTGGAGATTTCTGGGCACATCATACTTCGCGGTCGCCCACACCGCAGAAGGAGTTTTTATTTGGAAACCCTAACCAGGGCCGTTGGCTTAAAAGTCTCATCCATAAGGTGGTGGGGCGTTAACCCAGCACGGGAACGTGAACGAAGAACCAGTAAAGGAACTTCTTCTGGTCTGCCACCTGAGACCTGATTACTGCATGCTTTTTGTCCTGTCTTCGTTGATGCTTTGCTATCGATCCCCTTTTCGGATTCAGTCCTTAGCCCCATGCATCCAATGGAGCATGAGAGTACTATAAGAAAGTCGAACGGGTTCTGTGCGATTATGGTTTGACTTGAGTAACCTTGCATGCTTATCTACCGACGATGTTGTGAAGATGTTTACCAGACATAATAGTGTTGCTGTCACGTTACGAACAAAAGTAGAAAATCCGAATCCAGATTCAGTATCTGCATGTTTTCGCTGTATTATTCATCAGCAAATTCATGCTCAAAAGTTTTCGAATTGGATTATGTGCTTAGTTTGATCACAAAGACGTTGAACCATATCAGAGGTCGTGTCCTCAACCTATGCTTATGAACAGTTATTTTCCTTATTGGAATCAACAAACCTTCTCAGAGAATGAGAATGAGTGATCATCATTTGCCATCTCTGAGTAAAATCGGAGACGCACAGATATCTCAACCAGACAGTAAACATTGTCAGCAAAAACAGGTGTCAAGCCTCAAGACAAAACATCAAGTGACTGGATAGTCGTAAATTAATGTTGATTTTGAACAGTTTTTGTACAACGCATTTGTTGCTATCGCACACAAGTCTGTTGAGGGTCAAAATCTCGTTTCTTTCTCTTGTCAAACTACTTCATTATTTCATATTCAAGAGTGTGGCTAGCCACCAAACCATCTGCGCGCATACTGTCTCCAAGTTTAAGCAATATTCTGCAGTAGTTTTGATTTTACCATTCGTCGTCCTGTGCGGCCCTCATGACACCAAAAATGTGACCGAAATAGCCAGACGTTTGACATGCATGGTTAAAAATGACTACCTACCACCTAGGAGGTGAAAGGTAAAAATCCCAACCACACCGCTCGTCGCCCTGCTCGCTACCACGCCCGATCTCTGTTGAAACCGTATGGGGTTCTTCACTCAAAACCTCTCTGAGATAACTGCCGACTTTTTAGCCCATGAAGTATTTTTCCATTACATTTTTGCGCATAAAAGCAGTGGGAAAGGAGTAAACCCTACGAATAGGCGCTTATCCAGACGCCTTCGTGAACACTAACAGGCCTGGCTGAACACGGGAGTAACGGAGATAATTACAAGCGCTGTGAGTACACCTTGTTGAGTCTAACCGCTCGGTGCATTCGATAGACGCGTTTTGTTCCATTTACAGAGTTCAAAACAGGCAATCGAGACCAGTCAAGGGTTGCATCCTACAAAGTGTGTATTTGTCTTTATAATCCGGCTCCCCCTGCATGTGGACTTGAACATTCTACGGTGATCAATTTCACATTCACATACGCACGTCCAGAGATAGATCTGGATCATTAGGAATGTAATTCGGCATCTCTCCTCTTGTATTGTTATTCATGTTTAGTATTATAGATAGTTACAAATAACTGAAAGCGAGTCTGATCGTCACGTGGTGTTGTTTTTAATGTGTTTTGTTGAATTCCATAAATTTAAAACTAGGATCTTTCTTGCTTTGCTTGCGCACGGGTACAGCGGAAGGGAGGGGTACACCCCGCAGCCTCAAAGGCCTATTGTACTATCAAAGAGAACCAGCTATCATGATCCTGAGAATTGCAGAATATTCACATTAGGTACCGGACTAAGTTGAAAGAGAATTTCAAAAAAACATCGTTCGTGACGTGATCGGATACACTTATCATGATCGAAATTTGCTCGTTTGCGCAGAGCGAGAGAACATGGGTTACCGACGGCAGCGACAACCGATTGACAAAATAAAATGAGTTAGTCGGAAGCGAATGAATGTTTCTGCGTGCAGTTGAAAACACGCATTGCGCATGCTAATCACAAAGTCGATGATCTGCTTCCACGGCGATGCTCATGGCTAGAAAGCCTCAAAATGCAATGTTTTCGAACACGGCAATTTGTTCAATTATGGCTATTATGATAAAATCGTTTTTCTGCCTATGAGAACTTGAAGCTGACCTCCCACTCTTATACCACTCAGAGTACATTTGCTCGGAAAGTGGCTGTTCTACGAAAATATCAAGATTTTAGCTTCACTCAACTGCTAGGTTTGGTCCGAATGCCGTGTTTTTTTTCTTGTTTCTCGGACCCATCAGTGAGATTCAACAGAAGGACTACACACAACAACCTCCCTAACCGGAGATGCTACCCCGATCAGTTCGAATGGAATAAGAGACATTCAGACACCAACGACCACAGTCTGTCCAATCCAAACCCTGCACTGAGTGTCATAGGGCGGACAAACATGAACCGTTCAAAGAAATACTCTACTTCTAGGAAATATGGAGTGGCAATGCACTTAAACAGTGATGTTGAATAAGTCGAACACGTGACTGCGTCGTAGAAACAGCGGTCGCGAGTTTCGAACCTTAGTAAAAAACTAGACGGTGACAGCAAACCTAATCATAATATTGCAGAACCAGACGGAGTGAAACTACCATGACTCGTGTATATGAAGAAAAGCCGAATTTGTTTCTGTCCCACTTATCAATTGCCAGAGTGTTTTGTTCAACTAAGATACCAACCAAATGTGTGGTTATGTGGTTTTGCACACGATGTAAGGTGCCACATGGTTACCGAAGGGTTGAAAAAATCGAAGATAGGAATGGCGATTGTCTTTGTCGCTCAAGTGAACTGGACCTACGATAATCATCAACATAAGACGGCCGACTGACTGCAAACACCGATCGTGCTGAACCAAATATCATATAAACAAGCCCAGACATGCGCTCAGAACTGATCTGAAGGTGATAATCATGAGAGCCGACAATGAACATGCCAATTCGGGGAGACAGTTGGAAGCCGCAACTACGCATGCACATACATAGACAAAACACAAGTGTCGACAAGTCAATTTTTCCCGCAATTCAGGACCAAACAGTAGAGAACCGAATCATCCAATTGTAGGGTTGTAACAAACAAGAACTGAGGTTAGAATGCGGGTGAGCAGAGGCACGAACGTGGGTGGATGGTTGGCAGAAACAATTATGGATCTTGGTATCATGGCAATTAGAAGTGCAAAACAGGAAGCACATTAAAAGAAAACGGATCCACCAAATTGGGCCATATACATGCACAAACACACACACACACACACACACACACACACACACACACACACACACACGTCGTGGTAGAAAGCTGGAAATGAAAAGCACAACAGAAGTGATGAAAATATCAACGCAGAGAGGAAATGAAAGGCATAAAATGAAAACCTAAGCACGTACACAGAGACGGGGATTATCCAAAACAATACTAGATGCATCAAAGTTGATTGGCCATGATAATGCCATCGCAGACGATATTATGGAAAACTGAAACAAGTAACAGGATGATCGTCGTATAATATAGCGCTGACGTAAAGCAAGCCACCGAGGTCCAGTCCGCATAGCCTAAGTGTGAACGTGAAGACTGACAAGTATGCAATTCGGATTCCAGTCCCCGGTTGGGTGGCTCAGTGGATATGTTCACCGCAGATGCTAACGATTTTGCCAAGCCAAATGAAACAGCTCTGAACAGTAGTCATCGAAAAGATTTTCCCAGAAAGAGGTAGACAGAGTGGCGATCAGTAACAGTTAATACAACCACTGAAGTTATACCTGTGGTCTGTTTTCGAGTGCTATCTTCCAACATCGTAAAGTGAAAGGCAAAAACAATAGAAACACAAAGTGAAAAATATCCAAAAATAAAAGTAATAAGCAGACATCACGAAAACAAAGAAACAGTTCGAGTGCAACTGCGCCACTGACCGCAACACTTAGCTTTATCACAAAATGTCTTCAACCATCTGGTAGGCGGGTCACGTGGACCCCAAACCGGAAATCTAACGAGTCCTACTTGACCAGTCCACTAGTCAAGATTTTCATACCTTTCTGTCATACCATGAACTGACCACCTCGACCTTCTTTCCAACGACTACCTGCCTCAGAGAACAGTGCACACCAAGGAAGTCTATCGGTGGGCATGCATAGCACATGTCCCAACAACCTTAATCTGTTTAGATTCAGTACTTGATTTACAGATTGATTTCTGGTTCCAAACACCTGATGTCTAACCTCAGCATCACCGACAGTCTTCACCTATCTTCTAGCCTTAACGGCCATGTTTCTGAGCAGTATGGAAGAACCGATCTAACCACCGCAGTGTACACTCGACCCTTAACGGACAATCGGATGTCACGCCGACACCACAGATGAATGAAGTCGGCAAAAGCCAAACGCGCCTTCTGTATACGCGATGACACTTCATCCCATATCTGTCCACCTAACGAAACGTTACTTTTCAGGTAACAAAACGTACCTACTTCGGAATCTCCCAAAAGGCCAAACTGAGCTTCGAAATCCCTAACAATAACCACCTTATCTGTTGAACGCACGCTTCGAAGCAGCTGATACAAATCCTTATATAATTCATTTTTGGTTTTAGAGGAACTGCAGTCAGTCGGTGCATACACAGATACGACGAACAAGCAGCGACGCTTCAGTTTGTCGTTGCTGTCACACACAGAACCGTCCAACAGAACCGCACACAAATGACTGCCGAGTGGAATCCAGTCTACCAGTGCACGCTCAGCTCTCATGCTCAAAGTAATCCCAGTGAAAGCCTGATCACGAGCACTAGATGCCGGATCACCCGACACACAGAGAGTATCTGGGGTGCAAAGATTCATCACAGAAGTGGAGTCTTGTATGCGTGTTTCGGAGACACAGCATACATCGGTTTTTAATGTTTCAAGAGTTCTACCGAGAGCAGCCTGTTGCTCTATCTGACATGGTGTGCGGACGGTAAAGGTAATCAAGTGAAGTGGACATTTAGGTTTAAGGATTGCATTCGATTATTGTTCAACTCCGCAATTACCCGTGGCGTTTTTTTATCGATCTCGAATTAAGGGACGAAAAGTTGGTAAGGCTCTTTACATGAAAGGAGCTAGAGGTTTCTGGCAAATCGTTCTTCGCGGTCGCCCACACCGCAGAAAAAGTTTTTCTTTGGAAACCCTAACCAGAGCATTTGACTCAAAGGTCTCATCCATAAGGTAGTGGGGCGTTAGCCTAACACAGGAACGTGAACGAAGAACCAGTAAAGGAACTTCTTCTGGTCTGTCACCTGAGACCTGATTACTGCAAGCATTCTGCCTTGTCATCGCTGGTAGTTTGTTATCGATCCCCTTTTCGGATTCAGTCCTTAGCCCCATGCAACCAATGGAGCACGCGAACGTGGACGCAGCAGCATCCTTTGGGCTGGGGGCTGCTCAGCTTAGGTGGGCGATAGATGCCCAATGAAGTGCAATATCTTCTCCCACTGTCGAGAGAAACCTTAGGTACTCCACTCCTACTTTCATCTAGTGGAGGTTTTTAGACCGGCCAACTGTTTCTCTCCGTGTTTATTCGCTGGAGTATCCTCTCCAGGGGCACAGCGAATAGAACCAGATATCGCCCATCAACTGGTTCTGAGAGTGGACCTCCCCGGAAGCTTCCGGTGAAATTTTGTCCGCACGTTTACATACAACTTACTATCAATATGAACGCTTGCACATGCAGCCCCGTTGTTCGTTGGATTATCAGTGACACGAGTAATTATGAGAAATCACAGTTGTGATTCATTTGTGGGCTCTTCAATTAAGGGTATCCATTCACACTCCAGACGATTCAAATTAGATCCTAGTAAACATATAACATCGGAGTGTACAAGTATGAAGACGAGTGGGCAGAGGAGTACCGGGTACGCATGCCTGATGAGCAGCAACAATCGTGAAACCGGCCGTGTGCTTCCGGGGAAATTTTATCCACACGTTTACATACTACTTACTATCGATATTTCTCACACCCGCCTGATTTCAGACTGTGTACCACACAGAACAGGTGCAATTAGGGAGGAAGGGGTAGATAGTCCGAGTCCATGGTGTGACTAACGGCCACCGTAAATTATTCTTTCCCCCCTTTCGTAGACGCACATGGATATATAGATCACATCGTATGAACTGGAAGGTAAAGTGGGTTCTAAGAGAACAGCAGGGTATTTAGTCTCTTAAGGACAAAATCATAATGCGGAAATGATTTTTTGATTTAAAAAAACAGGAAAACTCAGACATTTCCGCAGACCGTATAGGTGGTCCTGCCGTGCGTTACGCAGTCGAGAGAACGTTTCAGATAATCCACTATTTCGTCCAAGGAAAATGTATGAAAACAGCAATGATGTGTGGCACGCGTGTCAGGTACCACCATGACGTGTGCATTGCCCATTGCTCGAGGATATTAAAAAACAGGGGGCCGATTCACGGGAAAATTGCTCATCACGTGATTAACTTAGGATACTACACATTTGTTCGATTATCAGTAAAAATGGATAGGAGTGGTATCAGTAAACCAGATATTTGCTACGAAATGAAAGCCCAGTAACCAACAAGAAAGAGAAAGCAATTATTCCATGGTGAATGAAACAAATTTATATTGGTTAGCAAAGAGCTGACAGGATGACGAAGTGTCTGATTTGTCTATTGAACTGGTATCTTTCCGTGTCACTTCTCAAGGCATTATACAAAGTTTATATTCTTGAAATTTAGCCCAATCTGCGGTTATTATCTGATTTTCAGAAAACCCTATTATTCTCACCATCCTTTACCAAGGGCCAGTGAGCCCAATTCAACGATCACTGTATTATTCAACATCAAAGTGAAATTTTGAAGCTATTTGAACTTCTGCATGAACCTTGGTGTTTGCCCGGTAGTTCGCCTTCATTCTTTTCTTTACTTCCTTTTTATCATACAGTAATGACATGCTATTTCAGGAGGTCAGTCACGGCTAACAAGAGGCTATTTATTGGTGAAAGTGACCAGTGCCGGCGGCGGCGGTGGCAGCAGGATTCGAGCCCAGAACAGAAGAATGCAAAGACCACCATGTTGACCATTTGACCACCGCCGTCGTGTAGCGAGAATTCCCTCATCTACACGTAAACACTCTCCGGGGAAAGGAAAAGACCAAGCACTCCCAGTCGACCGGTGGTGATAGAGTGGTTTAGAGCTTTCGTTTTACTGCCTCGGAGGTCAGACGCTCGAAACCCGTCACCGCTGGTCACTTTGGTGGTAGACAGTAATCCAATGTCGTCTTGTCCGTCACCACACTTGACCAGCTGAAACCTTGTGATTCTCCATCACTCCAAGTCTCACGATCTGGTTGCCCGCTATCCCTAATAGTGCAGTGGGCCTTTGAGACTATGAATTATGCCCTTTCCGCTGCGCACATGAGCATGCATATAACAAAAAAGTGCACAGATAACATCTGTCAAGTGAATCCAAAAAGTCAATAAGGAAGAGAACAAGTGCACTCGAAATTACGCCGTGAACCATGTGGGGGGGGGGGGGGGAATACATAATGGTAATAGTAATAATACAGTTCCGGTACTGTTCGTAGCTTATCAAACTGATGGTTTTCATAAACTCCTGGTCGCTGAGGAGTCTGAGATGAAGTGAGTTAAGACGACAGACAAGAATACAGAGAGTCATCTACGCACTGGCGATGAAGTGTTTGAGACCCACAGGCCAAGCTCGGTCATCAGAAGCCAATAGAAGAACCACATAAAAATGGCCTCATGAAATCTGTTCATTTGTGAAGGATATTGTGCTACGAATGAACTCTATCCTGTTCTGGTTGACTGATATTAGTTGCACCACGTGTGTAAGGACAGCTTTGTGTGATGAAAAATGCAAATTTTCCAGGGTAAGGCATGAAATTTGGAGTCCGCGGTCAGTGAAATGTAAACTTGGAACGAAGCGAAACGAAACAGAACAGAAAAGAAACCAAATTCTGAGGATATCGACTTGCAGTTGACCATTGTGACACACTGTGATCTATGACACACATATGCAAATCAGGATGTGACCTTTTGACCTAGATACTGTTATCACACTTGAGTAAAACTTATGCTCGCATTAATCCTGTTGATCTGCATGCATCCGCATTCCAAGGCGGTCAGTGAAATCGGACTGCATGTGTGAATACGGTGCCGGGGATGTCATCATGCCAACTATAAACCACAGGTCACAGTAAAAACGAAACAGACCATAAACTGGTGGTCATCTTTGGACTCCGGTTTTTTTCCAACACAACAAATTTTGTGGATGACCGAGAAGGTTTAATTTCTATCGGACGGACGAAAGCAACCGGTGCGAGATGATGAGATTAACTGAAACGAATTCACCACTAAAACTGCAATAAAAATAATTTGTGCAGTCTCAACTGTTGGGAAGCGAAGTGTGCAAATTCTTTTGAGATTGTACGATGGAAGAGTGAAAGTTGTACATGGTGTGAACGCCCGCACATACACACGTGCGAGAGAGCAAGAGAGACCATATTTAGAGCAGCTACATACACATTTCAAAAAGTCCAACGCGCTAAGTAGTGATCGCCACTGCAGACGGTGTTGTTACTACCGTCAGCGTCAGAAAATTTCGAACCCTGTTTATTCATCCCATAAATATTCATTTCTCTCAGTCTTTGATTCCCCAATCCCAACCCATTTAATATGACTCCTACTGTTGGTACAGTGTTCTTCCATTCAATGAGTCTCGGATGGCTGGGTTTTGCATTTAGGCTCTAGACGTCTAATTACCAATCGAGGTGTTGTTACTAAAATGCAATAATGATAATTCTACTTACAATGCTGACAAAAGGTCTGTAACCTAAATACCAGGTTCATCGGTCGGAAACTTATGGGAACCATTAACCTAAGCTACGAACTCCACCGATATTCAGTCGGTGAGAAATGATGTACCTCCTTTTGTGATTGATTTGTGTGCCCACGCCGAATTCAGTTCCAATCAATTATTTCAACCACCAACCTCGCCGCTTTTTGCTCTGTTTTTGGTTGCTATCTGGTAAAATCGTTGACAGTGAAACGAATAGAAATAAAAAGAACAAACGGAGAAAGTATTGAGTGAAAACCATATAGACAAAGAAAGGGTTCCGATGCCAATACGCCACTGATCGCGGCACCTAGTCATGTCACCTAATATCTCTGACCATTCGGTGGGCGGATCGCCTGGACTCTAGCCCAGAAGCCTAACACGTCCTGGTCGATCAAGTCCACTGGTCAAGGTTTTCATACCTTTTTGCCTGGTCACGGACTGAGCACTCTGATCCACCCTCCAATCGTAAGTAGTATGGGAGAACAACGTACACCGAAAGATTCTATTGATGGGCATACATAATACATGTTCCAATCATCATAACTTGTTCCGATAAAGCGCTCTCTCCAGGGGCCAGATTCTGGATCCCAACACCCTACGCATAACCCCTACTTGCTGATGCGATTTTCATCATTTATGAGCGACACCATGGGAAAAAAACATCGACATGTGACGGCCACGTTTCTGAGCCGTTTATAAAAAGATACCACATCAAGTTAAGTACAATCGTTACAGATGGCCGTGTTTCCCCTGTCTAAAGAAATATGTCACATAAGAGAGACGAAAATAGATAACTGGACAGATTTTTTACTTGCTTGACTAAACGGGACACTCAGGCTGCCGACCGACAGATAAAAAGTAGGTTCTGAATGACCAGTATATTCGGTTTGTGAGAGTTGACAGTCTTAAAATCGAGGAACTTGTTACACTATAAGAAAGAGTGCACGTAATTGGTGGAACCAATGCCCCAATTTTAATCCGACATATTCCTCAAATTGGCTGGGTGATTTTGACCAATAGGAAAGTCTAATGGTTCAATGAAAGATAAGGAAAGAGCTAGCGGAAGTGAACTTGGTGTGGTTATCGGTAACATTATATAAATATATATACACATTATATATATATATATATATATATATATATATATATATATATATATATATATATTCACCAGGATCTAATTTGAATCGTCTGGAGTGTGAATGGATACTCTTCACTGAAGAGCCCACAAATAAATCACAACTGTGATTTCTCATAGTTATTCGTGTCTGGGTCACTGATAACCCAACGAACAACGGGGCTGCATGTGCAAGCGTTCATATTGACAGCAAGTAGTGTGTAAACGTGTGGAAAAAATTTCGCCGGAAGCTTCCGGGGAGTGTACTAGTATGAAAACGAGTGGGCAGAGGAGTACCAGGTACGCATACCCGATGAGCGGCAACAGCCGCGAAATCCGTTGTGTTCTTCCAAGGAAATTTCGGTCACACGTTTACATACTACTTTCTCTCTCTCTCTCTCTCTCTGTCTATATATATATATATATATATATATATATATATATATATATATATATATATATATATATATATATATATATATATATATATATATATATACAGACTTGTAAGCAAGTATCGTGCCAACAACAATTATAAAAACAGGAAGGCAAAGCAAAAGAGACAGTCAATGGAAGAACTGCATGTGGTTATATCCTTTTTCACATTGCAACAATGAGGGTGGGGAAGCATAACACAGTACAAAAAGCAGTTAGCAAAAAGATATGTTGTGATTTTTTTTGCCTTTTAACCGCGCATGTTTTGATGTTTTTTGTCATTTTGTTTGCATGAGTGGTATTCTTGTGATTATGGAGCGAGAGTTCAACGGATAGGCCGCACAGCATTCGCGACACTAGCTTTTATTTTCAGCCATGCCCCTCAACGTCTCTAACGAACGACAATCCTCATCCATTGGACTTCAACCAGGGAGACGGGAAGCAGCAACTAATGCAAATGCTGATGCTAGCTTCCGCGTACCTCTACGCCAAGTCATGGTCTCACCGCCGCGTCGCCTCTTCCAGCCTTGTCTAGCACGTGCACATAGAGAACGGAAAGGTTGACGATGGCCAGACACTCGTAAGAAACGAGCAAGCCACCGGAGATGATCTGGAGCGAGGACTTCGTTAAGAGGGCGGCTATCCGTGCCCAACATACGATGGTGCATCCCGTCATTACTCACTCAATGTTCGAACAAGACACGAGCAATGCTTCAGAGACATCGGGTGTCGAACACAGAAAAACGCTGAGAATCCCCAACACGAAATGGCCAGGTCTTGCAGCCATAGAGGAAAATACTACAAACCAAGGCGACGTACACCAGTCCCTTAGGAGGGAGCCGGATATCACTGTGACGTCACGGGTGCCGCAGGTTTGTGAAAGCTGCCCCAGATCTTGCTATTTCTGAACTGATCCCTACCCTAATACCACCTCCAGCTGTTATCAAGCTCCCAAGGTACTTAAAGGTGTCAACTAACTCAAGCTGACCACCACAAACGGCGAGTACAGGTACAGGCTCCTGCCCATCTCGCAAAAGCTCACTGCACGTGGAAGTAGAAATTTTATATCACATCCGGATACCTCAATCGCCAAGTGGTCCCAGATGTGTTTGGAAGACCAGACTAGGCATTTCCTAGAATATCCCCCGTGGCAATGTTGAAGAGAAATGTGGACACGGGACAACCTTATCGAACTGCACCGAAGACGACAAAAGGGGATGAAAGCTGACCGTAGACTCTAACCTTACCTGAGGTGTGACGACACAACCCTTCGTGGATGGATATATACTTCTCAGGTACTCCACTTTGCAACAAACAGTTCCATAGTGCAGTCCTATCGAGAGAGTCAAAAGCCGCTCGAGTGTCTAGAAACACGATGGTTGTTGGTCTTTGGAAAGTGTGATGGTGCTCTAGCAGTTGTCGGGGGGTGAATATTTGGTTGATACATCCACAACTGGCACGAAACCCAGCTTGCTTTTCACGGGTCTGCGCTTCACATGTGTGACACAACCTGCGAAGTATGACAGACGCAAACCGCCTTAACGCCATTGGTATCCGGTTTAAACCCCTATGGTTGGGGCAGTCACTGCACGAGCCCTTCTTAAAGATGGGGACAACAATCTGTTCCCCTCACAAGGAGGAAACCTGCCTGGAATTCCAAACTTTTGAGAACAGATCATGAAGTTCTCTAACGACCTGCACCCCGCCATCTTTAAAAGGGGCTGGGGAAAAGCCATCGAAGCCCGGTGCTTTGTGACATCCCAAGGCATGGATTTCCTTTTTGATCTTCGTCTCGGTAGGCGGATCTGTCGAAACGCACTACTGGATGCGTGCCGAAAGGGCTATGGGAAAAGCTGACATTGAGGGCCAGCTAAACTGTGCCTGAAAGTGTTCCACCCAGCGTCCGAAACGCCGCTGTTGATTGTGAATTGACGAGCGGCCAGCTTCACAAATTGTTTTATTCACACCTAGTGGCTTTCTACCGGTGACTTGAATAAGACTGAACGGCTTGCGGGAATTCCCCATCACGGTAGCACGTTCCACCTATGATGCACGTTGCGACCACCAGATTTCGTGACCCATCAGTTCAGTTTATAGAACCACTAAAGTTATACCTGTGGTCTGTTTTCGAGTGCTATCTTCCAACATCGTAAAGTGAAAGGCAAAAACAATAGAAACACAAAGTGAAAAAGATCCAAAAATAAAAGTAATAAGCAGACATCACGAAAACAAAGAAACAGTTCGAGTGCAACTGCGCCACTGACCGCAACACTTAGCTTTATCACAAAATGTCTTCAACCATCTGGTAGGCGGGTCACGTGGACCCCAAACCGGAAATCTAACAAGTCCTACTTGACCAGTCCACTAGTCAAGATTTTCATACCTTTCTGTCATACCATGAACTGACCACCTCGACCTTCTTTCCAACGACTACCTGCCTCAGAGAACAGTGCACACCAAGGAAGTCTATCGGTGGGCATGCATAGCACATGTCCCAACAACCTTAATCTGTTTAGATTCAGTACTTGATTTACAGATTGATTTCTGGTTCCAAACACCTGATGTCTAACCTCAGCATTGCTGATACGGTGCTCCCACCACATTCGGGCAATGCCACGAAGATATCGGTGCTCAATCACCGACAGTCTTCACCTATCTTCTAGCCTTAACGGCCATGTTTCTGAGCAGTATGGAAGAACCGATCTAACCACCGCAGTGTACACTCGACCCTTAACGGACAATCGGATGTCACGCCGACACCACAGATGAATGAAGTCGGCAAAAGCCAAACGCGCCTTCTGTATACGCGATGACACTTCATCCCATATCTGTCCACCTAACGAAATGTTACTTCTCAGGTAACAAAACGTACCCACTTCAGCCAGAGCCTCCTCTGCCGACACAAGGTTTGGTGTCAAGCCAACCAAGTCCTGAAACAGCATTTTACACTTTGAATGTGCAAAACGTATCCCAAACATTCATACATTGTTGTTTAGGCTGTCTAAGAAAGCTTGTGACTTACCTAGATCTTCACTCACAAGAACAATATTGTCCGCGCATTCCAAGTCAGACAGTTTGCTGCCTGAGCAAAGATCAATGCTGCTATGCCTACGCAAGGACAGGGCTATCTTAAGAATCAATTTAACTACAAAATTGAAGAGGAAGGGCGAAAGAGGGCAACCCCAACGAACCCCACTTTTCGTGGTGTACTAGGGTGGAAGATCGCCGTAAGAATGAACTGGGGTTCAGCTGTTCGCATACAAGACTGGCGTTAGGTGCACGTCTCGTTCCGAGACGTAGTGCATTACACTCGTTTCCAGCCGGGGTCGACTGACGTGCGTCGTGGAGGTGCAGAGGTTCAGCAGAAACCCAGGGTCTTACGGTACGATAAGACAGGCCACAACTTACCAGGCCAGCGGAAGGCAAAGCATTCTTGATAAGCGACCAGTGTTGGTTTACGTTATCAGGTGGGGCTACAGCTAGCTTTTTAGCTAGCGTGTTCTGGAAGACGGATAAGCGAGATGGATCGGAAAGCTTATCACAATCTAACAGCCGTTGTAGCGTGCGTCTGAAGCGCCCACGGAAGCACATGGAGAACTTAGTGCAAACTAGTGCGTCGTCGGAATCAAGGAATTGCTCAGTGAGAGCAACAATCTCGTTTGCCACCCAGGCATTTGTGGCTTATGGCGATGTGGTGTTTCTGGGTCCACTGTTGACTGTTGACTCGAAGAGGGCGGATACCACGTGACTTACCGTTGATTAGAACGTCTGAAGTTCGTACTGACAAGGAACAGGTGATGGTCTGAGCACGGGCCCAACAACCGTTCCTCGTTTTCCTAGCAACAGGAACCTAGCCCAAAAGGGCCTTCTAAATGCGCCTCGTTCGATGACAGCTGACCAACTCTAACATTTATATCTCCTGCCAAAATCACAATATCCGCCCGGCTTGCTTTATGTAAGAGGTCGTGAAGCTTTTGATAAAAGTTATCTTTGATTGCATCTGGACTGCAATCGATGGGTGCATAAGCCGAAATGACAAACACTGCGTCTATCGGAGCGGCGACTGTCTACTTTGTACGAACGTCTGAGTCTCACTGCGCATAAACGATTGTCGACTGGGATCCAGCCTAGCAGCACCGCTTCAGCTCTTTCTCTGAGAGCAATGTCAACCCCAGTAAGACCAGAAGCCGCAGCTTCAGTGTCCCAAGAAAGGCGTAATTGAAACTTCATGAAAGAACTAGATGGGACCGTCAACTGAATGACGGAGCTGGGGTCTTGAATGAGAGTCTCTTGAATGTAACACACATTGATGGCAAGGGATTTAAGCACTCCACAGTGTTCAGGTACAAGGATGATCGGACGGAAGAGCACCGGGTACGCATACCTGATGGGTGACAACAACCACGAAACCAGTCGTGTGCTTCCGGGGAAATTTCGAACTGTCATCGAGATACAGTGCCATACTACCCACATCAAGGAACAAATCTATCAAAGTTTTTTTAAACAACCATGTCATGAAATGAACTGTCCTTTACGACCAACTTTCCAAACGCCACCCACCTCAGTGAACAATGCACACCATGGAAGCCCAGCTGATAACGAAAACTAAGTTCGCCAATCTCACCTGGATCATGGAACAACGAACACCTCGTCTACGACACGCAAAGGTCTTCTTTGGTCGCAGTCATACATGCTATCTAGCGTTATCTTGACAAGAAGATAACAAAAACCGAGCTGCTTCTCAACTGTGTGCCACAGCAGAATAAATGGTATCAGAGTGAGCAGCCTAATTTGTCGATTTACTAGACCGAGACACATGATTAACGATGCGCTTGACGGCGCAGTGAAGATATATAACGGATTCGCAAAACTCATACAGGAAGAAACGAATCCGCGTGGAGTGAAAATGGCCGACCGGAAATACATTTTTGGTCCGATCACTTATCTATAAGTCACTGTGCTTCGTGTTTTCACGTAACACTGTCATCTCATGTCATATGGTACAGGCACATTTAGGGTCAGACAAAGCCGTGCCTGTAAAATAAAACTGTTTTCCTTCCTTCTGAGTGACACATTTTATTGAATATTAATCAGATCGTATAGTATTTCACTAACACTCCATTGGTGCGTATATTTAGTACCTCAGCCAGGCGCAAGCAGATCTGTGCAAGAGATCTCGTTCTTTATACAACATGCTTGATTGGATTAGTTTATTTATTTATAGCGTTTTCTGTGGCTTAGGACTCTTGTTCCGTTGTTAAATGCCCGTACATAGTTCTTAAACTACGGAAGATACAATGGAATCGAGCCGAGGCACAGCAAGGCTGGCTGATAGCAGAGTGGAGTGGTTATTTTTGCGGCCGAACCCTAGTCGTTCGAGGGTTTAGCACTCCACGGCGAACGCCAACCAACTATATCCGGTAGGCTTCAAGGACGATTGACTTGATCGATTGAAAAATGTTTCGTTTATCAGATCTTAGAATAAAATATTTTTTAGGACGCCGTAGTCTTGATCACACTCGTTTGTCCAGTTGGTACTTTGAAGCGAGTGCTGCAATGCAAACCAGGTCGTGCGATTTCCAGCTACTGACAAAACAATCACCATGACAGATTGAAGGAAGACACGCTTAAAGGAAATACAGTTTAAATAGGAGAAAAGCGATAGAAACCAAAAGTAGAAGAATCTGCAGCGTGAGATAAAAATAGACTGGAAACTTGGATGACTTACCCGTGCTATGTGAGACCCGTTTATGAGTTATCATATTTGACTGTCGGATTTGACATAGAGCCGTACCTTTACTGGATTCAAGAAGACTGATACGACGCAAACAGTCGGCCATTGAGCTTCGTAAGCATGCCAATTCATTAGTTTGTTCGGCACTACGTTTCTCCAAGTCAGCAACACGATCCAGCAGACCGGCCTCCTCTAACTTCATTAGGTCTGCGGCTAGTTGGTATATTCAAAAAATGGGTTGTATTAGGGAAGAGACGTTAGTGATTCGGCAGAATGAATATGTATTAAATTGAAATCACCGCGTGAGGTAAAGTGGTAAACCAAGAAAGCATTCTTAACTTCATCCGTACATTGTACCCAAGATGCACTTGAACATACCACAAGCTCATCCATTCAATACAGGACTACACTTGGGTTTATACAGCGTGTTTACTCTACGATAAATGTGTTTCCATCTCTTAACATACGCCATAAACGTCGCATTATTACTGATCACGCAATCGTTATAAATTGCCATACAATCAGGTTTTATCTCAATATTCACTCATTAGGCACTAAAGAAAAGAGTTATTGGAACAACAGCTATCCATTATACGTACCACTTAGAGCTAATCAATGAAAATTGCGAAAACTTCTCGACAACAGACACATACCATGTTTTATTTAGGCACTCTGTATCATTACGTTCTGAGGAGAGAAGTTGGAGACCAAATGGAAATCGGGGTATTTGGAAAAAAGTTCACTAGTTTTGTGGCACTTTCTTCGTTTTTATTAGTGGAATTAAACTATTTAGGCCCCATGACAAAGTTGAAAAAAGCAATTCAGAAGACAAGCATTCCACAGCGTTTTGGTTTCCAAAAAAGAAAATTCGTCTGAATTTGTTAAGGCGATAGATAATCACTTGAAACTCATTTGTGAAATATCGGTCGAACACACCAAATGATCGCTGGCCGCAATTTGTCTTCTGATGAACAAGCACGCTTCGTGTCAATGAGTAACTGGCAATATCATTGAAAGGGGAAGGTTTTCTTAGACTTAGGCCTAAGTTGGTATTTTACCTATTTGCTGACCAACCGAATAAAAGCAAAACCGAAACTCTTAAGGCTCAGGGGTTTGTTTATAATAATGATAAAGTCACTAGGACTCTGTCCAGATCCGGCATTTTAAATGTCTTAAGTGGTCTCCAAACCTGATTTCGAGAGATCAAAACCACCGAAATTTCTCGAGCGCTTCTTACTGTTTTAAGCTTTGTTTGATTCTCGCAGCTATTTACCTTATACTTTTTGTTATATACAAGGAAGAAAGACATGTGAAAATCGTACGGACGAAAAAACAGTTCAAATGCATATGCGCTCTTCACAGCAGTGCCTAACTATATCTGGTAGTGTTCATAACCATTTCATAGACCCCACTCCGACAATTTGACATGTTCCAGGCGGCCAATTTCATTGGTCAGGGCTTTTGCGCCTTTCCATCATGTCGTGAACTGATCACCTCAACTGGTCCTAAAACTGCTAACTTCCCCGGAGAACAATGTGCAACGAGGGAGTCTAACTGTGGTCATGCATGACACGTGTCCCAAGTGCTGTAACCTGTTTAGATAAATTGCTTTATCTAGAAGGTAGCATATGGTACTCTACACTACACCTAAACTTATCACTGCTGATAACGTTGTCTCGCCATACCTGAACAGTTCTATCAACAAACTGATGCTCAAACATCAGTTTACTTCAGCTCAAACAACCATCAACCACGCACTGCATGCGGTGGCTTCGATTGCTATTTCTTAGCGTCAATCTCAATCAAAAAGAAACAGAAAGTACGAAAAGACTAAAGAGAGAACTATCAGTAGCATCTTCAAGCTGACAGAAAGACGTGTGAGTGCAACAGCGCCACTGATCGCGACACGAAATCATATCCGACGGTGGTAAAACGGTCATGTGATGAACTTTGAAGCATTCTGTTCCGGGTTCCAATCCTCGTGCCACCGCTGGTCACTTTACTCAATCGGCGACTTTAAACTGGCCGCGATCCCCTTCCTGAAGTATTATGCTGTTATCAGATAATAAAAAGCAAATGAAAATAAGGGAGTGAACAAACAAATAAGGAATGTATCTGACCATGTATTAAAAAGGTCTCCGGGACCCCGCCTAGGAAACCTAACACGCCCCACATAGCTAAGTTCAACGGTTAGGCTTCTCATACCTTCCTCCCACGTATACTCATCTTTCAACTATTAGTCCCTTCAGCGAACGCCGAGGAATCTTATCCAGGGACATGTGCAACACATGTCCCAACCATCTTAAGCTGGTGAGCTTAAATATTTTACCTGATTTGATTCATTTACCTAAGACTCTATGCCGAACCTCAGCACCACTGATTCGGTGTCGCCACCATGTTCAAGCAATGCTACGTAGACATCGGTGTTCAAGTACCAACAATCTTCACGTATCCGCAACCCGCAGTGATCATGTTTCTGAACCAGAAAAGAATAGCTGGCCTAACTGCTGCAGCGTACATTCGATCCTTGATAAACAAACGAACGTCGTGTCTACGCTGCATATAAAATTCGGGTGTGTAAATGTCAAACGAAACTTTGGTATATGTAGATATTCTTTACCCGATATTCAACCTCCAGATGAAATGCAGCAGCCTGGATAACAAAACGTACCTACCTGGTCTAAGTCCCTCCAGATACTGAGAGGTTTGATATTGTACCAACCCAGTCCTACAGCAACATCTTGCACTTTGAATGATGCAAAACACATACCGAACATTGCAAAACGGTTGTTCAAGCTGCCAAGAAAGACCTGCAAATTACCTGAGTATCCACTGAGAACCATATCGTCTACATATTCAAGGTCTAACACATTTCCGCACGGGAAATGTGCAGTACCACTATTCTCACCTGACAAAGCTGCAGTCTCTGGGGCCATAATGATCAAAGTTAATGAGAAAACGAGTAATCCTGACGTGATAAACTTGGGTGAAAGATTACCGCATGCCTGTACTAAGCCTAGGCTATTCATGTACTGATCAGATGCGTTCCATCATTCACGGGCTAGAGTAGCTACCTAGAACAAAAAGCCCTGTGATGCTGGGGACGCCACTTCGTGCCAGATTCCCAAGACTCTTCATTACAAGTTCCTTTACACTTATCGTTCATGCTTTGGTGTCCCCCGTGAACGATGCGCCTCACGTTCCCTCCGCAGTCGGGGTGATAAATACGCTATCTGGGGGCCCTAAGATGCGAAATCACATCCAAATCGCGTACTGGAATGTGAGAATACTCTTGGACATCGGAAGCCAAGACGTCACTGCATGAACGCTACATGATTATCGCACCGAACTCGCGTATCTCTCAGAAGTTCGGCTGCCGAATTCTGGCACCTGGTGTGTCAACCTTTCCGGAGTAGACGACAGCTGTCACCTCTACAAGACGTGTCTTCCGGTGGTTACCTATTCAGCATGATTTGGGAGACCAAAAATTTCTATCTGATTGGAACACCTCTGTTCTGCCTCCCTTTCCCAAAAAGGTAACAGAACGGTGTGCGGGAACTGCCAAGGTATCAGTCTGTTACGCGTGATTGCAAAAGCGTTTATCCAGCTCGCACTGAATCGCTTCGTTCCATCGAGACACACGCACTCGGCCGAACCAGGGAGGTTTCCGTCCAGGTAGTGGATGCATCGATTAAATATTCATCTTCCAGAGGACTCTTGAACACCGATACAAATTCCAACGCCCCACCGCCGCATGCTTCGTAAGCTTTCGCGCCGCTCTGACTCAACAGACCGCGGAGTCATTGTAGAAGATAATGCTTGCTGATGGCGTTCCATCCAAACTGGTCAGTCTGATAAAGTTATATTATGCTGGGGCAAAATCACGCGTTTGAGCTTACGGTGAAGAGCCTTGTCCATTCGAATGGAAGACAGGAGTACGACTGGGGTGCCTATTATCTCCAGTGCTGATCAACTTTGTTGCAGATTGGGTCATGCAACGCGCAATGGACGTAGACGTTTCCGCAGTATTACGGACCTTGGATTTGCAGACTCTTATTGGTGATCGGGGAAGACCTGGCTATCTTGCAAGTAGCCCTTGATCGAGTTGATAAATATGCTCCGGAGATTGGTCCTGAGATCAATGCCACCAAGACCAAGATGTTCGTAATACCCATTAGTAGCGCAAACCGGGCCTTCAACTGAATAGCCAAACAATAGAAATTGTCTCCGATTTTAAGTACCTCGGCTTCACCATCCTCCCGAACGGACAAACGGCAGATGGTGTCAAGCGGCGTATTTACGAGGCCTGAACGACGTTTCTATGACTCCAAAAACCCTTTGGTAATGAGACGAAATTATTCTTAAAAAATAGTTCAGAGTGTTCAATGCAGTAGTCCGACCATACTCACCGTATGGTTGCGAAATCTGGCCATTAGGAGCTTGGGATATTAGGCAACTACGAGCTTTTGGTCAATTCTCTACCCTAAAAGTAAAACGGCTGGATAAAATCTCGAGTGAAAACATTAGAAATCACCGCTGCATCGTCCGTCTTTCAACGCGCATACAACTCCGCCGACTTCAGTGGTTTGAGGACGTCTTTTGTAAACCTGACCATGCCCTAGCCGGCATTGTTCTGGCACCTCTAAGCCTAGAATGGCGTCGTCGACGAGGAGAACAACTAAAAACCTGGCTGGATACCGTTTCCGGAGATATAAACCAGCTTGGGCTTCATATGGTATACTGCAATCGTCAATGGAAATTGAACTGGATCGGCATCTGCAAGGACCTCGCTGCATAACGCCCAGCATGGGTAGCCGCGATCAGAGACATTCATGAAGCCGGCTTATCTTCTTCAATTAACCAGTCAGTAAAGTAAACTAAAGACCTCAGGCTACCGCTCCAACAGTTAGTCTGGTCAATGAACCACATTAGGACGTTTCGTGTATGCAGTAGCGTGTTTATTTCATAGAACTCCCAATGCGGATGAAGGAATACAATCTAAGGGTAGATCGGATGTTGGGCCTACTCCTAATAGCAAGGGCATCAACATAAAATAAAAATTATTTTAACATTGGCCGTGGATTACAGCTTTCAGCCATCAAGAAGGCGACCTCGGGACTCAAAGACGAAATAACTACAAAAAGCCAGCAATTGTCTGGCTCAATATCAGATACTGATCCAGTGGGAAATACCCGTCAACGGTGTTGAATGGCCGCCTCAAAAACGAAAGCTACAACGAACAAGCGATAATGGTCCATTGTATTCTCCATTTCTCAAGTAAACGCTTAACAAAACGTTTTCCGAACTGTGGGGATTGTGACAGACACGTCTATAAGCGTCCCAGTCCGGTGATCAGACAGCACACCTTTGTTCGTCCAGAATCAAGAGCGAGGTTGAACTCAGCAAAGTAGGTCGATGATTCGGCAAGTAGGCGGTACATCATCGCTTGCCCAGAGTCGAGGACAAGATTGTGGACGGCGGAGACCGGTGATGAACCATTCAGTGAACAACAATTGTCTGAACTGACCTGAGTTGAATCAGTCAATCGGATTGCAACCAGACCAGCCAGCCAGAAAGGCCGTTTGTCAATTACAACCGATACAATAAGCTTTTATGCAAGGACTTGGTTATGATCACCGGGTATTTGATATTAATGATTGATACTATACCAATAAACCAATATGATTCGAAGGCGAAAGTCTCCTCTCTAGGGTTAGTAGAACGGATAAGAACAAGAGCCACCGGAGATTGCACCTGTGACATGATGACGATATCCGTTATGGGTCGGTAAAACATGAGAGAAGCCGGGGAAAATGGCCTTGGCAAGAACGAAAGTTTGTCCATTAGTGACAGGTAAGAGTTACCCTTTGCAATCGTCACGCTACAGACGTTGTTTATTGCCCAAAAATACCCGGCAGCGACGAAACAAATGATTCGTCAGAAAATGCGGCACTGCTTACAGAGAAATACATCCACTCTGTAAGAAAGCAGGACCCAAATGTAAAGTGATGTGGGCGTATAATGTGGTGCGAATAAAATAAATAGAAACCCTTACAGATCTGTTTCTTAATAATCCTACAAATTCACCGGCTGTGCATTTAATCATATCACTACAAAGAATAAACGTTGCATAATGTGCTTCTTTTACCTAATCAGCCGATTGAAAATCGTGATTCAACAGGACAACCGTCATTTGAATAATCAATCAGTCCAGAAAGCTATTTGTATACAAAACCCTCCTGAGGAATTTCAAAGCCCTTTCAAATGTATCATTTTAGTTTAATTATATTATTTCATTCCCTCCAGAGTATTTAATGAATCTGTTTAATCGTCCATTCCGGACGTAATAAAACCAACTGGGTACACCTACAAACAAAGCCGAGCTGTTCAATGTTAGCAGTGTGCGCCATGTTCTCAGTGAGGCTCAAATGGCATCCGACGAGAAAAAGCAACAACAGATACCAGGAAGTTAGTTGCATTATCAGGTTAAAAGGTGCAGGGTGTAGGTTGATGCGTTTCCGAGGCCAACAAAAAACTGGCTTTTAGCAGACCACTATTCGTCTTTGACGGAATCTAGAGTACCAACTGAGGTTATTACTGCCCAATCAGCAAAATGGTTCCAAAAAGATTCACAAAGAATCCCGTGTGAAACAGCGTTTGGACGGTACAGTGATCATACTTGAATACACATAGAGTGCAGCGGTCTACATTCATTGCTTTCGCGTTCCGGTAAAAAAACTACATTATTTAATCCTAGAATGTTAACTTATCAATTTTCCGTTTGAGGGAAGAACATGATTGGTAATCACTCAGAAAAATTACGTAACACGGTATACATGCCTTCTAGTGTTAAATATCCTTATAAATTAGTGATGTACAAGGAAGTGAAGGCAGACTTTCATCTCTTGAACCATCTTTAAAATAACTGACTAACATCTTCGAATTATACCAAATAATAAAAGTGGTCCCCTAGGGAACCACCTGGGACCAAGTAATTCCTCGTTTAGTTAATCGGGTTGATAAACCAGTGTTTTTCAGTAAGGTAAAATTACACTGTCATGTTGTATACTCTTCGCAATTTAATGACGTGATATAGTTCATCTGGAATTGTACAACGAAGAGTGATCATCGCGGGACACTTTTGAAAATAAAAACGCACTCCTATGTTAACTATGTAGTCATTTTACACGGTTTCCTGGTTTCATTGTCAACATTTCGGATAATATCATTCGTTTCAAACGATTTGTTAATCCACAACCATTTTTCACAAAGTATTTGCCATCTACTTATTTGTACGTTTTCTCCGTCGATAAGTTGGGTGTGAATGTTTCCTCTGCTACAACTGTCGATACTGAGTGTAAATGTTTGTTATTGTCGTGCTTAACGTACTTTGTAGTTATCCCTGTCTTGCATGATTTTTCAAGAATTAGATACTAATAATACCAAAAATTTCCTTTTCAGATGTTTCGGCTCGTACGTCTCCCGAAGGACGGTTTAGTTGGAATTATACACCGCAGCTGGCTGGCGGGTTTCAAACACACAAGATGGCCAAGCGTGAAACGTGCTTTGGAATACTGAGGCATGTTAATTTTGGGTAAACAGTTGCCCGACGACATTCCCATTTATGAATGCCGTGAACTGTTCAGTTCAGGTACGAGTACATTTAGAAACTTCAACGCTTGCACCAGAAAGTTTCCATGAGATTAAGGAGTGCCAGTCGCAATATCTGCGGGACGCCACTTCAGAGACCTCTGATGCGACGGTACCAATGACACTGTTTTTAACGAGGTATACAACACGCAAAAGGTATTCCATTGGCATTTTCTTACTCCTGCAGACGACCCGTCACTTTTAGCAGTGACTCAAAAGATACCGATGGCGAATCAAACGCAAAATTACGACCCCGAGAGCCGATAGTTGTTCCAAGTGTACCGGAAGAGGGTCTTACTACCAGTAAGACAGCGGGGTATGTCAAATAACCTAACTAAATATTTCCTATCATCCAGATCGTCCTCCACGCCACAACCGGTATCCCGTATGTTGGAAACCAGCAATCGAATTCCGATGTTATCCCCTATATCGTAAGTCAACCAGTTTTACTATATTCATTTACACCACCATGTAGTTTTTGAAATGCTATCTCCACTAGCTTCAACGAGAAGTCCGTTGAAACGACACATACAACCATGGAACAGTTGGAAAAAAGGTGGACAAATTTCAGGCTTCAGTGGCCGCCATAGTGGGAGATATGAATATAAAATCCTCCACCATTATCGCATTGCTGAACTCCGGGTCCGAGGCATTACACAGCCGAATAAACGACTTATCCAGCTCAAGACCAACACCCGGTGTGTAATCATTCTACAAACCGACAAGAGCCATCACGTTGGAAGATTTAAAAAACATGGACGGTGATTTGGATGTTCTGTCGAACTACGAACACCTGGTAAGATCACAATATTGCTCATTACCATTCCAGGTTTCCATGCTTGTCAGGACTGTAACAAATGACCTCCGGGAATCGGTCCGAAAAATGTTGTCCCTGATGACCAGCGATGAGCTTGAAAAGCAGCATTGCTGGTCATGCAGTGTTACGAAGACCGCCGTTTCACAGCTGCGACTAATGAGCTTAACTAAAGGCAGGTTCTTTTCTTATCACACAATTCATACGGCTTTAGACGCCATTACCAACAATGAGCGATTGAAAGATATCTCCGACGGGGATATTGAGAAGCATGTACAACATTGGTTGAACAACGCCAGGGACCGTGGATCGTCGGCCAGGAAACCCAGGTAAAATATTGCATACGTTTGCGTTTTTAAATTCAGTAAACCACTACATTACGTGTAATTCTACGCAATACATTGTGAAGCACATTTATCAAGTATATAATTTTGATACTTTCTTTTACGGATTTTCACTAAAAACCCAATTTTCATCAATAGTACTATGTATGGGTGCGCGTGATTATTAATTTTTTCGTCACTTTCCCGTACCATTTCAGAGGTCAATTGAACATTCCTGGAAGAAAATAACAAAGGAAGAATTCCCTGGATTTACCTGTACATTGTTTAACAACTTTGTTACAATACAATTTCACGTATGCATTTCGCCAATTGGTTTTATTCTTCCCAGTGGTATACGAGGGAAAGTACATGAACTGGGAACTATAGATCGTTTACCGAGATTCAATTAATTGGGTTGGGAAAATGGGTAAATTTAGGAAAGTTACCAGGAAGTTGGGCTATCCCCATCGGGAATTCATTGGGGTCCAATCGAGATGCGTTTTCTATCCCAACCAAAACCCGACCTTTAGGCTAGGGTGTCCCAACCAAATCCCAATGTGGACCTCATCGGGATTCGGTTGGGACTGCTACATGGGTTGGCTGGGTGGCTGAAAATCTTTAACTACCATTCAGCAACCCAATTTACAGTCCCATGTGTTCGGTAAGGAGAAACTGGAGACGTTTCTGTGACAATCTCAGACGTCTTGTGATGCCTCTCATGCATGAAAGGCATCATGATAGACATGTACACTGACCACTGGAACACTGTTATCACCGAATAAGAGCGTTCTCATGAGGAGAATTGGGAAATAGTTATGAACGTAATGAACAACTTCGACTTGGGATCCCAGAAATTACCGACAAGGCTACATCGGTCGATATAAATTCACTAATATAACCAAATGGGAATGGGTGAATTTGAGTGAAAACACCGAAAGGAAAGCATTAGTCCGCGTCGAAAGCGATCGTGCGATAAAGAATGGGGCAGAATCTGCACTCAAAACCGTGTTTATAACCCTAGAAAAATCATTGCACGAGCTTAACTTCTGAGAACTCACAATTCATAACACAAGGGGTACAGCCGGCGAGGTTGATCTGGGTGGATAGGTGAAATGAAGGTCCGTCTGAAATGGGTTCTAGACTAACTTGATAAGTACTTGATAAACAAATACGGGTCCGACGTCCAACACACCGTTTACTGACTGATCACACACCAGTATGAGCAGAAACACCGGTGGATATCGTGTGTCGTGGGAAAGCGTCCTTTACAGCCGATATGCAATTACACCAACAGTTCGGGAGAATTGGATGTGTTTATCGTTCCTCTTGCATCAAAAATTCTCCGTTTTAAAGATAATGGTTATACGAAGGTCACGTTCGTGTTGTACTAAAAGAGAAATTACGGCGTTAGTTACGCTGAACAAAAAATGATCCTCTAGTTGTGACAAAGGTAAAGTATTGCCCGCAGGCAGGAAGAACACAAAACTTTGCCAAGGTCACTAGGGAATAAAGTTTCAGGTCAGGTCAGGTCAGGTCAAGTTGCACAGGTCTGATATTCAGATCCTATCAGATCATATCACAGGATATAGAGGCTTAAGCCAAATTTGCATTCATTTTCTTGCACCCGAGGCTTCAGAGACCCCTCGTGGTACCGAGGGCTTTCTATCTTTCTACCGCGTCTATAAACATGACTGAACGCCTGCTAGTGAATTTGGAAGACCAGAAAAGAAGAAAAATAAGAGAGGAAGTGTTTTGTTCCGTCCCTCTAGCTCTGGTGAGGAAACTCTTCTGCCTCTGAACCATCTCATTTATTTTGCAAAAGCGTACAGTTTTTATAGGTCACTAGGTGATCATCATCAAAGTCTTTGTATGGAGCTCATTGATACAGGGCTCTTCTCCGAACCGGGTCTTCTGAATGGTCATGTAGTACAGGTCTCTGACTAGTTGATTTCATTGAGATCGGTTAGAACGACTGCTGGCTGGTGATTGATTGCTTTCCTTTCCATTTGATTAAAAACTCTCTGGCCGCTGATTGGTTCAGTCCGATGTGTCCCAGTGAAACGCCTTCTGGCCGTTGATCAAGTGACTCCGCTCTGTCCGGTAAGGGCGACTGTTTACGGCCGATTGGATGGCTTGGCTACGCTTCGTCACGGACCGAATGAAACATCGACCCGCTTCGCTGGCCTGAGGTTCTGCCACCGATTTTGGACAGGTTATTGCATGGAGTCTGTAAACGAAACTAGGTCGTCTGTCGATGCCTCAAAAATACCCTTACAAAGAGAAAGGCAGAAACCTACTGGTGATAATTAGGAATAAAATAATAACGCGTAGACATGAAGGAGTACGATGAAGAGGATTTCAGCCGTTTGTAAATTGTTAATAAGTGGCAACGATGCCGGCTTCAGTGAGAGTAAAAATGTGCTTGCTTATTATATCACATATGGGACACTCTGCAGTGGCTTCACAGACACCAAACTCTCTAAAAAGCAGTCGCGAGCTTAGAGCTTAGGCGAGCCTCATTTATGAATTGGTATCGGCACTTACATTTACTCGGGATGAAATCGTTTCCCCAGGGGCAGCCAATTCCGGTACTAGGTCCTCCTCTAGCTACGGGCAATCTTCTTTTTCAAATCTTTCTTCTTAATTACATGAAGTGGCTTATAGCCAAGACAACTGTACTTCAAATCACTTTCACATATCCAGACACCATTCAACAAGTGCGGTATGATACTCTCCTTCGGCAGGACACATGGGCTAATTTTAGAAGTCCTGTGGGACATTTGGGTGATCCTCGTCAGTTATCCGTTGAGGTACGCCACTGGTCAAGCAAACGCTGACCAGACTCTTCAATAGGTCAGGACTTCAGCTTAGCCTCAGTTTCTTCAATCGGCTAGTTGTTTGAATTTCATGTGAAGTCCATCTGGTGCTGGAAACGACAACAGCATCGCCACCCTGTGCTACGCGGCTCTAGCGGCAAGGAGCACTCTAGCTCATCAGCTTTGTCATTAGCTCGTTCAGTATCCCACCTTCGGTCAGTTACACGGGGTAACCAATATAATTACCAGACCCGTTAACAGCTATTGTTCAGCGCTTTCCGCTCGTTGGACAGGAGTCGATTCTGCGTATTTTGTTCGGGCGTCCAAAATCGTGAGCCCCTTCCGAACTTATTTTTTCTCTGTTTGTTACAGAGTTCTTTTTGTTTGCTTTGTGCGTATACTGATTGAGATTTTAGTGGTATCAATTTCGGTCCTCCACCGTATACCTATTTTACCATCGTTTTTGTGTTATAGATGACTCCAGGTTAATTATGTCCGGACCTGTCGTGCCTGAAACTCCTTCTGTTGCACTCCCGGCAAAGGCATTCCCATCTATTCCGGGTAATCCCTCCTTTTGCCTGACGCATCTGGAAGCACAGCGGGCTGCTTCCAGAATAACCTCGCAGCAGCAGAACGATGTGCATCTCGCTGCTGAACTTCCTTTAAACATTTTTAAGCTGTGGAGGACGTCATCTCCAACCCACTCACGGATAAACCTCGTGATGGGCTATGCCAGACTATCTGAAAACTCACCGGGGTCTCCTACCCAAACCGTCTTCGTCAGCTGCTTAGTGGCATTTCTCTCGGTAACCAGAAGCCTTCACAGCTCCTGCGTTTCATGCGGTAACTGGCCAGGGGTATCAAAGTTGGCAACGTAATGTCGCGGCCATTGTGGATGCAGCAGCTACCCAAACAAGCGCGGAGCACTCTAGCACTTCTCGTGAATGAGGTATCACCAGACAAACGTATCCCGGCGGCAAGCCTTTTTACGGGAACCGTCTTATCCAAATTAGTCAGCGCTTTCGTCCGTCCACGACCAACACAGAGGTGACTCCGACAGTTATAGCTTCTGAACTTGGTGCCCTTCCGGTGGACATAACCGTCATTCACTCTTCGATTTCACACGTCGCAGCTTCTCACCGACAAGCAAACGCCCCATATTGCCGCTAGAAGTCCTCCCGGGTAACCCCCTCCCCGACGCTCAAGCTGGGGTATGGTGTTGGTTTCGCCAGCAGTATCTTTCCGGCTCCCGGAACAGTGCACTACCGTGCACGTTCCAATAAAGACAGGGAAACTAGCCGGCCAACGAGTAGGTTCTGCTGCGCTCGTCTGCCTCTTGTCGCCCTGCCTTCTGCTCTATACCTAAGGCCTCGTCTCACACCGTACCACAGCTTATCACCCACAAGTCAATGGCTTGACCGAACTTTTCACCGGCACCTCAGGACCTCGCTCAGTGTCCACAACGATCATCAACGGACGGACGTCTTACCACTGGTGTTATCGGGCATTCACAATACGCTGATCAGCCATAAGCCATACACACCTGCTTCAATTACACTCGGCACCACTTCTCTTCTTCCGGGTTAATCTGTCGCAATCCAGGTGAGCGCACCAGTCCCAAGCCTCGGGAATTACGCTCAAAGTCTCACAATCTACACACATCAGAAGGTTAGCATTCCTGTCCATTCTGCGTCCCCATCGTCTTTCATTCCCAGTCGTCCACGTATGTGCACTCACGTTTATCTACTCGCGCCGAGCCGCCGCCCGTTGACTCCAGCATATTTCGGCCTGCTCAAAGTCATTTGACTTTTGGATAAATATTTATCGTCGATCTCAGTGGTCCTCAAGGGGTCGCCAGCATCGATTGCCCTAAGCCAGCATTCGTCGACCCGGAACCCCAGCCTACGGCGAAGCCCGCCTACGGCCAGAGCGCGTCCGGTTGCGAAACTCCAACAAGTTCCACCTCTAACACGAAAGAGTCACAGGTCGACCCCTCACAACATTCCATTAGGTGCGGCAGGGATTTTAGTTTTCCCGATCTATTCGTTGAACTTAATTTTCTCAAAAAGACGTTTCCGTTTTTCCTGCATACTGTCTCCGGTTTTTCCGATCTCTTCCAGGGTTAGTCGTTTTACCTGGGAAGGATCTGGCTTACGGCTGACGATGGAAGTGTGTTACCAAATTAACTGCGAAGGAGCTCAGTAGACCTTGCTCCGATCATCGTTATCCGTATTACAAACAACGAGTCTCATTTGTATGAACTATCTTTACTGAACTTCTGATCGCTCGCACTATTGCCCCCGAATCCTTCTCACAAGCCGAAATCTAACCGTTGCAGCGAGGTTGAGTCGCACAGCTTGAAATTTCTCGTGATTGTATCTGGTAATCTCACTTTCTGTTTCCGCTCTTTCACCGTAATTAGGCTGCCGTTGTCGATATGCCGTTCAGTTTGAAGAGCAAGTGCCCAGAAGGAAAGCTTCGGAGGTTTGGTTATCGTAAAAATGCTTAATTTGTTGTTTACAATACAGTAGCTATTTTAAATCGACTTTGCCTCGAATTGTCAAAATTGGTTGTTACGCTTCGCTGGAACTTTCCAATTCGCTGGACCTCACAAACGTTGTGACCGTTGTGTACACAAAACATACTCTCCGCCTTCTAAATGGACTCCATGGCCGGCATCATGCGAAGCTTGGGAAAGAATTCATGCAAACCGCTGTGGTCCTTTCCCAAGTAAATATTGGGTTTTGGTGATTATCAATTCCTACCTTCTTTGGCCGGAAGTGTTCGTCAAAACGTCAGCTGATGCCGACTTCACACTGACTGCCATAAGAAAGACATTCAGCCGTGAAGGAGTGCCTTCTGCCCTGGTTACTGATAATGGAAGCCACTTCACGGCTGAAAAGATTACCACTTGGCTGGGAGGAGAAGGATGTCATCACCTGCTTACTGCAAACAGAAATCCACAGTAAATGGAGTGGTCGAAAACTCCGTTCAAACGTTGAAGAGTGCGGTTGAGGCCATCAATCCGGTAAATTTCAAAGAGCATGAGGAAGGCGTAGACAATATTCTAACTCAGGAGAGAAACGCCGCTCATGGTACAGTTCGCTCTATTCCAGCGGCATTATTCAAGTGTCGAGTGCTCCTTTCGAGATTGAGATGTAAAGCAGCCTATCAGAATGAATGAAAATTTTGATCTGATACTTCCCCTGGTTCTAACTAACATCTATTCCTGTAGATAGTGGCCATAAACGTCAGTTACAGATTTCAAGTCGAGCCACACGCCGAAAGCCTACTGTAACGAAAGAATACTGAAAATCCTTCTAAATGTTCAACGTGCTTTGTGAATTTGACTATATTTAACATTATCTTGGAAAGCTCGCTCATACACCACACATTTTCACGTTTGTTTATCCATGTGAGACATTTGAATTTGGCCTTGAACCGTTTCTGACTGTCGTGCTTGAGCCACGGGGCTTTGGACCTTTGGGTTTTACTGCGAAGTCTATTTGGCCGCATACTTGAGGTTCGTATATATTCGTATCCTTTGTGCATTTCAATTTAGTACCGTAGAAGCTACGAATCAATCTTGTTCTGGTTTTGGGATTCGTTTGAATTGGCTACGCGTTGCTCGATTTGCGAGATTTGACTTACAGTACTCAAGTGGAACCTGGACAAGAAAACTCATTGGAAATGTCCAGACGAGGAAGCAAGGACATTTTGAGACAACAGGAAATAACTCGGCAAGTCTCTGGGGATGGTTCGGGTGTTATTGATTCTCTAGATAATACTAAGTTTACTAGCTCTGTCAGTGCCAGGTCATATATTTCTAACTGCGATGCGTTTGACGATATTAGTACTTATAGAATGAGAGTAATAGAATTAGAAAACGAGCTGCGGTTAGCCAGAAAGGAAGCAGAGCCCCTTACACAAGGAACTGGTCTCAGAGAGCCAGCAAAGAGTCCACGTAGTTCACAATGTCAACATCGAAAAGGCACTGTGATCGACGAATATAAACCCTTGAGACAGCCTGAAACTACCGAGGTTTTGGCTCTTGACCTGCCGAGAGTGGAGCTGTCCCACTTCGACGGGCACCCCGAGCAATACTGTATATTCATGAAACAGTTCGAAAATTTTGTTGAGTGCAAAGTTGCAGATCCTGGTCAAAGGTTTTTGTATTTATTACATTACTGTCGTGGGAGAGCCAAAAGTGCTATCGAAGGCTGCGCGATGCTTGATCCACCGATGGGGTACATCAGGGCGCGCAGAATCCTGAAAGATTTGTTCGGACAACCATTCAAGGTGGCTAGAGGCCTAATTGATAGTGTTTTATTGGAGGCGAAAAGGACTGAGGGCAAGGCTGAATCACTGTCGAGTTTGGTGATAAAAATGCAGAATTGCAGTATAGCACTGGAGCACTTAGGATACCAGTCTGATCTGAATGCATTGCACACACAGGAATGCATTGTCCGATGTCTATCTATTGATTTACAGAGCCGATGGGCAGAGGAAGCTGAAAAAATAAATATGCTTGAGCGGGAATCTACGTTCAACGATTTGACGGAGTTCATAGGTCGTCAATCCCGTATCGCCAACAGCCGATTTGGACAAATCGTACGCGAAAGTTGCAGACTGGCGCGAAGGGAACCAACATCTCGAATTGTGGAGAAGGACTGTAACCAAACCCAGTCTTTGGCTAACATGCACATGATAAGTCAAGAACCCGAGAGGTCAGCTGAATGCAAGCTATGCAACTCCCTGCATCGGTTACCAGATTGTCCGACCTTTCATGGGATGAGTGTACCCCATCGGTGGTGCGCGGTAAAAAGGATTGGCTCATGCTTTATGTGTTTGAACAACTCTCATCGAGCTTCGGAATGCAGCTTAAGAGTGAAATGCAACCAAGACGGATGCTTGGGTAATCATCACTCGTTACTGCATGGCCTTCTCAACAATAGACCTATTCAGCCAGATGAACCCAAAATTGCCTGTTCAACGGGACATGATGATTTCAAACCGGCAAGATTAGGCATCGTACCTGTCGGTATCGTGACACCTAAAGGACTGAGGAGGGTCAATGCATTTTCGGACACGGGGTCGGATACCTCGCTGATTACTCGCGAGCTTGTAGAAAGCTGTGAACTAGTAGGCGAGCCTACCTCGCTCACTATCAGCACGATTGCAGGGGGTCATGTTAGCAATTCTAAGAGACTGACCCTGCAGTTAACGTCTTTATCTGATGAGGGGACCGTAGAAATTCCGGAAGCTTTTGCAATAGACAGCTTGCCAATGAGACCAGTCGACTCTGTTAGATCGATCGCCAAGATATGGTCTCATCTCAGGGACATAGAGTTCGAAGAATTTTCTAGCCCCCACGTCGACATACTAATTGGATGCAATGTACCAGAGGCTCACTGGGTGCTTGAACAGAGCATAAGCAATCGAAAAGAACCATTCGCTACGCGAACGATACTAGGCTGGACACTTCTCGGACCCCTGACGAGCGAACTTCAACAATCGGCATCAATAAATTGCTCAAATGTTGCTGAGAGAAGTGCCTCTGTAGGACACGATCAGCCTTTCGATATTGAATCCAACGGTCCATCTCAGGAAAGCGAAGTTCACTCGAAGGATCAGTCGGCGCTTTCGATGGCGAATTCAAAGACGGGACTTCACAGTGGGCAACATGAAGTTGCTATACCCGAGAGACCACCGTCAAGTCACTTATTGAGAAAAGGAGAAGTTGCCCGGAGGCTTTTGAAATATCTCAAAAAAGGACACCAGCAGGTCACCCAAAGCAGCTTGAAATTTGCCGACCCAGTGACAGTGTACGGTACCTGGGTGGAACTGCATGGCCGGCGGCGAAACAAAGTACCCTTTGCCAAAACAAAAATTGCTGAGCTGAAGTCAGTATCCCTAAACGAGCTCAAAACGACTGCACTGGTATTGGGTTTTAAGGTAGCACGAATGCTAAAAGAGAACTGCACCACCGCCGAACTGAGCCTTGCCTATTGGACAGATCCCACAGTTGTGTTACATTACAGGAAACGGAAGAAACGAAGAACGTGTTCGAGACATCAGAGAGTTAATCCACTCGTAGCAGGAAACAGTGAGGAAAATGTTGATGATTCGAGCTCGAAACCACATACAAAAGACAAAGTAGCTCGCAGATCGCCTCGCTCCGAGTTACTCAGCACTTTATTGCATTTCATGCCCTACAACTAATCAACTGGACCCATTTTTTCTGAAAGGTTGCAAATGTACTTAGTTCCAGTTTCTATCTAGCGTGCACATAGGTGAAGAGGAGAAATTCACCAGTATTTCACTTGAACAGTTCAGGTGAGGCATACTAGCTGCGAGCACATTGTGAAACTATTATTATCTTTAAAGAAGAACATTTATTTACATTTTATACAATATTGATTGGCACATATTTTGTGCACAGAAAAACTTTGAAATACTCTGATAGATGCCAGTATTCGATCAATCTCCGTGTTCATGTGTATTTCGATACTGTCCGCCGTACACTTGTTTTCGAAATTTATTCATAATCAGAAACCGGTTTTCATTTCTTTCGGAAGATTTGGTGCGTTAATTTTATGTAATTCCACTGGTTCGTGACCTGTCAATTTTACGCGATATCTCATTAGGCGTTGCACCTGCGTTCAACTTCTGCGCTCATGCTTGTAAACAAAATTAGTCTAACCAGTTGCTGCAATGGGTTACTGCTTGTGATGCTTGGACTTATTTCGTGCGGCGAAACACTTCACTCTGCGAAGCCTTCATCTTCATCGTGCGTCTGACTATATGCGCCGGTTTCCTGATGAATACGTCAATCTCAAGTTGTGCAGCGGGATTTGGAATTGATTCCTTATGGATTGTGCGATGATGAATACGGCGAAAACCTGTTTCACGTTCAGATAACACAGGAAGTTAGTATCCACAGGCACTGACAATAAGTTAAATGTAGATAGGGTGAGAATCATGACCCCTTCCTGAACCTTAGACAACCATTTTCGCGGAAGAATTTTGGCCGGCGGTGTAACGAACGAATACTGAAAATCCTTCTAAATGTTCAACGTGCTTTGTGAATTTGACTATATTTAACATTATCTTGGAAAGCTCGCTCATACACCACACATTTTCACGTTTGTTTATCCATGTGAGACATTTGAATTTGGCCTTGAACCGTTTCTGACTGTCGTGCTTGAGCCACGGAGCTTTGGACCTTTGGGTTTTACTGCGAAGTCTATTTGGCCGCATACTTGAGGTTCATATAGATTTGTATCCTTTTTGCATTTCAATTTAGTACCGTAGAAGCTACGAATCAATCTTGTTCTGGTTTTGGGATTCGTTTGAATTGGCTACGCGTTGCTCGATTTGCGAGATTTGACTTACAGTACTCAAGTGGAACCTGGACAAGAAAACTCATTGGAAATGTCCAGACGAGGAAGCAAGGACATTTTGAGACAACAGGAAATAACTCGGCAAGTCTCTGGGGATGGTTCGGGTGTTATTGATTCTCTAGATAATACTAAGTTTACTAGCTCTGTCAGTGCCAGGTCATATATTTCTAACTGCGATGCGTTTGACGATATTAGTACTTATAGAATGAGAGTAATAGAATTAGAAAACGAGCTGCGGTTAGCCAGAAAGGAAGCAGAGCCCCTTACACAAGGAACTGGTCTCAGAGAGCCAGCAAAGAGTCCACGTAGTTCACAATGTCAACATCGAAAAGGCACTGTGATCGACGAATATAAACCCTTGAGACAGCCTGAAACTACCGAGGTTTTGGCTCTTGACCTGCCGAGAGTGGAGCTGTCCCACTTCGACGGGCACCCCGAGCAATACTGTATATTCATGAAACAGTTCGAAAATTTTGTTGAGTGCAAAGTTGCAGATCCTGGTCAAAGGTTTTTGTATTTATTACATTACTGTCGTGGGAGAGCCAAAAGTGCTATCGAAGGCTGCGCGATGCTTGATCCACCGATGGGGTACATCAGGGCGCGCAGAATCCTGAAAGATTTGTTCGGACAACCATTCAAGGTGGCTAGAGGCCTAATTGATAGTGTTTTATTGGAGGCGAAAAGGACTGAGGGCAAGGCTGAATCACTGTCGAGTTTGGTGATAAAAATGCAGAATTGCAGTATAGCACTGGAGCACTTAGGATACCAGTCTGATCTGAATGCATTGCACACACAGGAATGCATTGTCCGATGTCTATCTATTGATTTACAGAGCCGATGGGCAGAGGAAGCTGAAAAAATAAATATGCTTGAGCGGGAATCTACGTTCAACGATTTGACGGAGTTCATAGGTCGTCAATCCCGTATCGCCAACAGCCGATTTGGACAAATCGTACGCGAAAGTTGCAGACTGGCGCGAAGGGAACCAACATCTCGAATTGTGGAGAAGGACTGTAACCAAACCCAGTCTTTGGCTAACATGCACATGATAAGTCAAGAACCCGAGAGGTCAGCTGAATGCAAGCTATGCAACTCCCTGCATCGGTTACCAGATTGTCCGACCTTTCATGGGATGAGTGTACCCCATCGGTGGTGCGCGGTAAAAAGGATTGGCTCATGCTTTATGTGTTTGAACAACTCTCATCGAGCTTCGGAATGCAGCTTAAGAGTGAAATGCAACCAAGACGGATGCTTGGGTAATCATCACTCGTTACTGCATGGCCTTCTCAACAATAGACCTATTCAGCCAGATGAACCCAAAATTGCCTGTTCAACGGGACATGATGATTTCAAACCGGCAAGATTAGGCATCGTACCTGTCGGTATCGTGACACCTAAAGGACTGAGGAGGGTCAATGCATTTTCGGACACGGGGTCGGATACCTCGCTGATTACTCGCGAGCTTGTAGAAAGCTGTGAACTAGTAGGCGAGCCTACCTCGCTCACTATCAGCACGATTGCAGGGGGTCATGTTAGCAATTCTAAGAGACTGACCCTGCAGTTAACGTCTTTATCTGATGAGGGGACCGTAGAAATTCCGGAAGCTTTTGCAATAGACAGCTTGCCAATGAGACCAGTCGACTCTGTTAGATCGATCGCCAAGATATGGTCTCATCTCAGGGACATAGAGTTCGAAGAATTTTCTAGCCCCCACGTCGACATACTAATTGGATGCAATGTACCAGAGGCTCACTGGGTGCTTGAACAGAGCATAAGCAATCGAAAAGAACCATTCGCTACGCGAACGATACTAGGCTGGACACTTCTCGGACCCCTGACGAGCGAACTTCAACAATCGGCATCAATAAATTGCTCAAATGTTGCTGAGAGAAGTGCCTCTGTAGGACACGATCAGCCTTTCGATATTGAATCCAACGGTCCATCTCAGGAAAGCGAAGTTCACTCGAAGGATCAGTCGGCGCTTTCGATGGCGAATTCAAAGACGGGACTTCACAGTGGGCAACATGAAGTTGCTATACCCGAGAGACCACCGTCAAGTCACTTATTGAGAAAAGGAGAAGTTGCCCGGAGGCTTTTGAAATATCTCAAAAAAGGACACCAGCAGGTCACCCAAAGCAGCTTGAAATTTGCCGACCCAGTGACAGTGTACGGTACCTGGGTGGAACTGCATGGCCGGCGGCGAAACAAAGTACCCTTTGCCAAAACAAAAATTGCTGAGCTGAAGTCAGTATCCCTAAACGAGCTCAAAACGACTGCACTGGTATTGGGTTTTAAGGTAGCACGAATGCTAAAAGAGAACTGCACCACCGCCGAACTGAGCCTTGCCTATTGGACAGATCCCACAGTTGTGTTACATTACAGGAAACGGAAGAAACGAAGAACGTGTTCGAGACATCAGAGAGTTAATCCACTCGTAGCAGGAAACAGTGAGGAAAATGTTGATGATTCGAGCTCGAAACCACATACAAAAGACAAAGTAGCTCGCAGATCGCCTCGCTCCGAGTTACTCAGCACTTTATTGCATTTCATGCCCTACAACTAATCAACTGGACCCATTTTTTCTGAAAGGTTGCAAATGTACTTAGTTCCAGTTTCTATCTAGCGTGCACATAGGTGAAGAGGAGAAATTCACCAGTATTTCACTTGAACAGTTCAGGTGAGGCATACTAGCTGCGAGCACATTGTGAAACTATTATTATCTTTAAAGAAGAACATTTATTTACATTTTATACAATATTGATTGGCACATATTTTGTGCACAGAAAAACTTTGAAATACTCTGATAGATGCCAGTATTCGATCAATCTCCGTGTTCATGTGTATTTCGATACTGTCCGCCGTACACTTGTTTTCGAAATTTATTCATAATCAGAAACCGGTTTTCATTTCTTTCGGAAGATTTGGTGCGTTAATTTTATGTAATTCCACTGGTTCGTGACCTGTCAATTTTACGCGATATCTCATTAGGCGTTGCACCTGCGTTCAACTTCTGCGCTCATGCTTGTAAACAAAATTAGTCTAACCAGTTGCTGCAATGGGTTACTGCTTGTGATGCTTGGACTTATTTCGTGCGGCGAAACACTTCACTCTGCGAAGCCTTCATCTTCATCGTGCGTCTGACTATATGCGCCGGTTTCCTGATGAATACGTCAATCTCAAGTTGTGCAGCGGGATTTGGAATTGATTCCTTATGGATTGTGCGATGATGAATACGGCGAAAACCTGTTTCACGTTCAGATAACACAGGAAGTTAGTATCCACAGGCACTGACAATAAGTTAAATGTAGATAGGGTGAGAATCATGACCCCTTCCTGAACCTTAGACAACCATTTTCGCGGAAGGATTTTGGCCGGCGGTGTAACGAACGAATACTGAAAATCCTTCTAAATGTTCAACGTGCTTTGTGAATTTGACTATATTTAACATTATCTTGGAAAGCTCGCTCATACACCACACATTTTCACGTTTGTTTATCCATGTGAGACATTTGAATTTGGCCTTGAACCGTTTCTGACTGTCGTGCTTGAGCCACGGAGCTTTGGACCTTTGGGTTTTACTGCGAAGTCTATTTGGCCGCATACTTGAGGTTCATATAGATTTGTATCCTTTTTGCATTTCAATTTAGTACCGTAGAAGCTACGAATCAATCTTGTTCTGGTTTTGGGATTCGTTTGAATTGGCTACGCGTTGCTCGATTTGCGAGATTTGACTTACAGTACTCAAGTGGAACCTGGACAAGAAAACTCATTGGAAATGTCCAGACGAGGAAGCAAGGACATTTTGAGACAACAGGAAATAACTCGGCAAGTCTCTGGGGATGGTTCGGGTGTTATTGATTCTCTAGATAATACTAAGTTTACTAGCTCTGTCAGTGCCAGGTCATATATTTCTAACTGCGATGCGTTTGACGATATTAGTACTTATAGAATGAGAGTAATAGAATTAGAAAACGAGCTGCGGTTAGCCAGAAAGGAAGCAGAGCCCCTTACACAAGGAACTGGTCTCAGAGAGCCAGCAAAGAGTCCACGTAGTTCACAATGTCAACATCGAAAAGGCACTGTGATCGACGAATATAAACCCTTGAGACAGCCTGAAACTACCGAGGTTTTGGCTCTTGACCTGCCGAGAGTGGAGCTGTCCCACTTCGACGGGCACCCCGAGCAATACTGTATATTCATGAAACAGTTCGAAAATTTTGTTGAGTGCAAAGTTGCAGATCCTGGTCAAAGGTTTTTGTATTTATTACATTACTGTCGTGGGAGAGCCAAAAGTGCTATCGAAGGCTGCGCGATGCTTGATCCACCGATGGGGTACATCAGGGCGCGCAGAATCCTGAAAGATTTGTTCGGACAACCATTCAAGGTGGCTAGAGGCCTAATTGATAGTGTTTTATTGGAGGCGAAAAGGACTGAGGGCAAGGCTGAATCACTGTCGAGTTTGGTGATAAAAATGCAGAATTGCAGTATAGCACTGGAGCACTTAGGATACCAGTCTGATCTGAATGCATTGCACACACAGGAATGCATTGTCCGATGTCTATCTATTGATTTACAGAGCCGATGGGCAGAGGAAGCTGAAAAAATAAATATGCTTGAGCGGGAATCTACGTTCAACGATTTGACGGAGTTCATAGGTCGTCAATCCCGTATCGCCAACAGCCGATTTGGACAAATCGTACGCGAAAGTTGCAGACTGGCGCGAAGGGAACCAACATCTCGAATTGTGGAGAAGGACTGTAACCAAACCCAGTCTTTGGCTAACATGCACATGATAAGTCAAGAACCCGAGAGGTCAGCTGAATGCAAGCTATGCAACTCCCTGCATCGGTTACCAGATTGTCCGACCTTTCATGGGATGAGTGTACCCCATCGGTGGTGCGCGGTAAAAAGGATTGGCTCATGCTTTATGTGTTTGAACAACTCTCATCGAGCTTCGGAATGCAGCTTAAGAGTGAAATGCAACCAAGACGGATGCTTGGGTAATCATCACTCGTTACTGCATGGCCTTCTCAACAATAGACCTATTCAGCCAGATGAACCCAAAATTGCCTGTTCAACGGGACATGATGATTTCAAACCGGCAAGATTAGGCATCGTACCTGTCGGTATCGTGACACCTAAAGGACTGAGGAGGGTCAATGCATTTTCGGACACGGGGTCGGATACCTCGCTGATTACTCGCGAGCTTGTAGAAAGCTGTGAACTAGTAGGCGAGCCTACCTCGCTCACTATCAGCACGATTGCAGGGGGTCATGTTAGCAATTCTAAGAGACTGACCCTGCAGTTAACGTCTTTATCTGATGAGGGGACCGTAGAAATTCCGGAAGCTTTTGCAATAGACAGCTTGCCAATGAGACCAGTCGACTCTGTTAGATCGATCGCCAAGATATGGTCTCATCTCAGGGACATAGAGTTCGAAGAATTTTCTAGCCCCCACGTCGACATACTAATTGGATGCAATGTACCAGAGGCTCACTGGGTGCTTGAACAGAGCATAAGCAATCGAAAAGAACCATTCGCTACGCGAACGATACTAGGCTGGACACTTCTCGGACCCCTGACGAGCGAACTTCAACAATCGGCATCAATAAATTGCTCAAATGTTGCTGAGAGAAGTGCCTCTGTAGGACACGATCAGCCTTTCGATATTGAATCCAACGGTCCATCTCAGGAAAGCGAAGTTCACTCGAAGGATCAGTCGGCGCTTTCGATGGCGAATTCAAAGACGGGACTTCACAGTGGGCAACATGAAGTTGCTATACCCGAGAGACCACCGTCAAGTCACTTATTGAGAAAAGGAGAAGTTGCCCGGAGGCTTTTGAAATATCTCAAAAAAGGACACCAGCAGGTCACCCAAAGCAGCTTGAAATTTGCCGACCCAGTGACAGTGTACGGTACCTGGGTGGAACTGCATGGCCGGCGGCGAAACAAAGTACCCTTTGCCAAAACAAAAATTGCTGAGCTGAAGTCAGTATCCCTAAACGAGCTCAAAACGACTGCACTGGTATTGGGTTTTAAGGTAGCACGAATGCTAAAAGAGAACTGCACCACCGCCGAACTGAGCCTTGCCTATTGGACAGATCCCACAGTTGTGTTACATTACAGGAAACGGAAGAAACGAAGAACGTGTTCGAGACATCAGAGAGTTAATCCACTCGTAGCAGGAAACAGCGAGGAAAATGTTGATGATTCGAGCTCGAAACCACATACAAAAGACAAAGTAGCTCGCAGATCGCCTCGCTCCGAGTTACTCAGCACTTTATTGCATTTCATGCCCTACAACTAATCAACTGGACCCATTTTTTCTGAAAGGTTGCAAATGTACTTAGTTCCAGTTTCTATCTAGCGTGCACATAGGTGAAGAGGAGAAATTCACCAGTATTTCACTTGAACAGTTCAGGTGAGGCATACTAGCTGCGAGCACATTGTGAAACTATTATTATCTTTAAAGAAGAACATTTATTTACATTTTATACAATATTGATTGGCACATATTTTGTGCACAGAAAAACTTTGAAATACTCTGATAGATGCCAGTATTCGATCAATCTCCGTGTTCATGTGTATTTCGATACTGTCCGCCGTACACTTGTTTTCGAAATTTATTCATAATCAGAAACCGGTTTTCATTTCTTTCGGAAGATTTGGTGCGTTAATTTTATGTAATTCCACTGGTTCGTGACCTGTCAATTTTACGCGATATCTCATTAGGCGTTGCACCTGCGTTCAACTTCTGCGCTCATGCTTGTAAACAAAATTAGTCTAACCAGTTGCTGCAATGGGTTACTGCTTGTGATGCTTGGACTTATTTCGTGCGGCGAAACACTTCACTCTGCGAAGCCTTCATCTTCATCGTGCGTCTGACTATATGCGCCGGTTTCCTGATGAATACGTCAATCTCAAGTTGTGCAGCGGGATTTGGAATTGATTCCTTATGGATTGTGCGATGATGAATACGGCGAAAACCTGTTTCACGTTCAGATAACACAGGAAGTTAGTATCCACAGGCACTGACAATAAGTTAAATGTAGATAGGGTGAGAATCATGACCCCTTCCTGAACCTTAGACAACCATTTTCGCGGAAGGATTTTGGCCGGCGGTGTAACGAACGAATACTGAAAATCCTTCTAAATGTTCAACGTGCTTTGTGAATTTGACTATATTTAACATTATCTTGGAAAGCTCGCTCATACACCACACATTTTCACGTTTGTTTATCCATGTGAGACATTTGAATTTGGCCTTGAACCGTTTCTGACTGTCGTGCTTGAGCCACGGAGCTTTGGACCTTTGGGTTTTACTGCGAAGTCTATTTGGCCGCATACTTGAGGTTCGTATAGATTTGTATCCTTTTTGCATTTCAATTTAGTACCGTAGAAGCTACGAATCAATCTTGTTCTGGTTTTGGGATTCGTTTGAATTGGCTACGCGTTGCTCGATTTGCGAGATTTGACTTACACCTACCATGAAACTGTCCCTCCTTTGGCCACTCTAAATGGGGCCATTTCCGCTCGCTAATTCTTGACAGAAAGTCCTCGGTGCGTCGCTGGCCTATGTTCCAGTTCACAGTCACGCATTGGCAAAATACAACGCCCATAATATCCATCCAGTCCAGCGAGTCTTCATACTACCAGGCTAATGCAAAAACGCGATTAGCTTAGAGAGCAGATCAGAGATGTTATTCATTCTGAAGGCTGCTTCATATGTCCGATCCATTGGCCCGGGCGAAAGCATGAGGCGGATTGCATATAGTCGTAGGAAAAGTAAAAGAAGAACAGTTTATGCTCGGGACATTGAATTCGCCTGCTATAAATTTGCCTGCAAATGGCAGGCCAGCGATATAATTACATGCCTCAATGATAGGGTTAGATTTGGAAGTGTCATTGTTGGGGTGTTGGATATATACAACCTAAAAGTGTGGTCATCTGGGAAAGAGAAGCTATAAACCATGTAGAATCTTTAACATTTTTCAGCACTGAGTTCTCCAGTATCGTGGCAGATAGGCTGCACTTGACGCATCCCAAGCAACCTTCACCCTGGTAGCGGATTCGTTGAGTCATGAAGGTCTGATAGCCGATCAGTGATATTCGGTCAGAAGGGGTTCGCTCAGCGAGCCAAGCCACAGTGATCAGGATGATGTCAAAGTTGTGGACCACAGTCAGTCTTTTTCTGGCGAAAAGTTTGTTTATGATTGAATGAGAGTTGGATAGTGTTACGGAAAGCTTTTCTGTGGAGGGCTTTGAGTCCTCAGTGGATTTGCTAGCCAAAATGTGCGTAACGGAGTGGTGATCAATAGGCGGGTCACGATTATAAGAAAACTGCATGTGAGGTGCTGCCTTCAGTTGGGCAGCCGTAGAGCTATCGCCGCAGAATTTATATTGGGCTAACACTCTTGAAGCCTAGTAGGGCCAAGGTGGCTTGGTAGCGCGGGATAATGGAGGCGAAGGAGGGCAGGCTTGCCCTGGGTGGGACCTTCGAGGCAAATGATGTACAAATCGGGGGAGAATGTGAAATCGTGGTGCAGTGAATGAATAGTGAGGATTATCCTAAGTCTGGATGAACAGAAAAACAACAGTTTGAAGTTCGAATCACCGCTATTTATTGGCACAAACCAAGGTCGCATGTATATGTGTGTAATGGCACAAAAGTTTGATGATGAATAACTGCACTGTGGATAATGATCACAGAGGATTATTATGGATGCTTAGGGGTTTGTTAGTCTGTGGAGGGAAGTGCTGGCGGATCAACCATGTGTTTGATAGGCACCTTGTCCCGAGGGTGTCGAGAGGCCGGGTTAGTGGGACTGGAAGTTGGCGGATACAATGTTATGGATGGTGTTGCGTGAAGCGGAGGGCGTCTCACAGTGCTCCATGAAATGTGAGTGTGGGGGGGGGGCGGCTATACCTGGAGTTGGTTTCAGATGCCGGCGGTAGCAGTTAAGAGCAATTATGTTGGGGCCCAAATCGATATGAAGAATCAATAACCCAGTTCCGAAAATTTCACCTCGTCAAGATCGGACGGATTCTTTTGGGCAGAGTAATAACTACTTTCAGGAAATCCTCTAAGAACACGATAGTACCCTGACTTCCCGAAAACACCGCATCACACCAACTGTTTGTGTGCTTTGCACCAGCCAAATATTTCTGCACCAATCTTTGTTTATTCACGTCCAAGACGCGACCTTATCATGGCGTGTTGGACCTGCGTGACTCGCGTGTTCGTCTCCCCGAGCAATAATCTTGCCTTTCGGTGTGAAGTTTTGTGATAGCGTGCTTGAGTTTTGCGTATATTTGCAAAGTTGATCTGTCCACGATCTTGTATTCCAGGAACTATGAACCGGTCCTTTTATGGATTCGGGATTAGTGCAAATTGGCTACCCATTGCTCGAAGCTGCCTCACAGTGGAGTTAACCATTGAAGATCACCATATCCCCTGTAACAGTCGGTTGTGGGAAATCCCCCTTTTCCCCTCGTGATTCAGTGTTTTTCCCAACATCACTCATTTCCATACACTATTGAATTGTCTTTACGAACTGGTTGTTTTTCTGGACCAATTGTTGTTTGTTCGCACCCAGAGCGCTACTTTGGCACATCCCTGTTCAGGACCTGCGTGACGCACGTGCCGTCTGCTCACACGCTGCTATTCGGTTTCTCGTTGTTGAGTCCTTGTGATCGCATTATTGAGGTTTGTATATTGTTTATGTCATTGTTTATTGTAATAATCTAGTATCGTAGAATATCACGGATAATCCTCTTCTGATTTCGGGATCCGTTGCGAATTTGGCTACGCATTGCTCAAACGTTCGTAACAATACTCAATAGATCTATTTGGAACGAGGAAAAATCACGCCAAATTCCAAGAAAAGGATCAAAAGCAGTCGAATCGGGACAGGAAGTAATACGGCAAGTCTCTGGGGAGGGGTTTTGGGTACATATGATTCTTTAGTTAATGCTAGATCGCCTAGTCCTGTCAGTGCTAGTTCATGTGTTATTGAAAACAATATTGACCGTAAGGATGTCGATTTATATAAGCTGAGAATACTAGAACTAGAGCAAAAGTTACTTTCGGCTAGACTACAGGCGCATGAAGCAGAGAAGTGTACACAGAAACAGCGAGAGCATGAGACCAGTGACTTCGACACTTCCGATAGATTAGGGTGCAATAAGATAGGGAACCCCACGCCGGTCGCCGAATACAAACCACCATCGATCGATCTGCCTAGAGTGGAGTTAACGGTTTTCGACGGGCGAGCTGAGCAATACTGCAAGTTTGTCAAACAGTTCGAGACGTTCGTTGAAAATAAGGTGACCGACCCTGGGCAAAGGCTTCTTTACCTTACTCACTACTGCCGAGGCCGAGCAAGAGAAGCTATCGACGGGTGCACCATGCTCGACCCAGAACAAGGCTACACAAGGGCAAGAAAGATTCTGAGGGACTTGTTCGGCCAACCTTTTAAAGTAGCCCGTAACCTAATAGAGGGCGTGATGGCACAGGCAAAGAGAACCAAGGGCGACGTCTACACCATGGCCGACCTGGTGATTAAGATGCAGAACTGCTCAATAGCCCTCGACCATTTAGGTTACAGGGCTGACCTAGACGCCATGCACACTTTGGAAGGCATAGTCCGTCACCTCTCTCCCGAACTACAGGGTCGGTGGGCGGAAGAAGCTGAACGGATAAGCCGAGGCGACAGAGAAGCCAACTTCGAAGACCTGACTGAATACTGAGGCAGGCAAACGAAGATAGCTGACAGCAGATTCGGCCGACTCATCTGGGACAGCAACCGAGCAAACAAGCCCGGTACTAGCCAAGTCCAAACCCCTGTACGGGAATATCCAAAGTACCAGCCTTGGACCAACACAGACGTCATTTCGCGAGATGCTACGGCGAGACCAAATTGCAGATCCTGTGGTACTAGCCATGGCCTACCAGAATGCCCCAATTTCGGCAGCGCCACAATAGACGAACGGTGGGGAATGGCGAGGATGGCAGGAGCATGTTTTATCTGTCTCAACACCACGCACCGGGCAGCAGCCTGTAGAACAAGGAATCGATGTGGTTACGAGGGCTGCACGGGCAGACACCATCGGCTGGTGCATCAAACGAGAGTAACCATATCCGAGGCAAGTACCAAGCCCAGCGTGATTTGTTCAACTTCACAATCTGTCAGTAAAGCGGTAAGTTAAGGCGTTGTGGCTGTTACGAACGTTTGAGCATTGCGTAGCCAAATTCGCAACGGATCCCGAAATCAGAAGACGATTATCCGTGATATTCTACGATACTAGATTATTACAATAAATAATGACATAAACAATATACAAACCTCAATAATACGATCACAAGGACTCAACAACGAGAAACCGAATAACAGCGTGTGAGCAGACAGCACGTGCGTCACGCAGGTCCTGAACAGGGATGTGCCAAAGTAGCGCTCTGGGCGCGAACAAACAACAATTGGTCCAGAAAAACAACCAGTTCGTGAAGACAAGTCAATAGTGTATGAAAATGAGTGATGTTGGGAAAAACACTGAATCGCGAGGGATAAAGGAGGATTTTCCACGACCGGCTGTTACACCGCCCACCAAAATCCTCCTGAATCCTTAGCAGAGTCAAAGGTTCGGTATAAAGGTACTGATTCTTCCTACCTGCCTAGGCCCTGCTGTCAGTGCGCGCGTCTAATGCTCGTCGTCAACGTTCCACTACTGGTCGCACCTAATCCATTGGATACATAGACGTGAGGCTAGTCTACATCTTCCACAAGACCAAATGACCGATGGCGGGCGTGAATGGTCACATAGACGTTGTCCTCGTAAGGGGCCGTCCGGTCCTGGATGTACGTGCTTGAGTGTGTGTGTGTGTGTGTGCGTGTGTGTGTGTGCCGGGGTTACAATGAAATCACAGGTATGACTACACATCAAAGGAGGACTTTCTGCAATGTCAACAAAAGACCGCGTGGCAAGAAAACGAGTAAAATATAGCATGTGTGTGTGACCTGAGCTCCGCTACTTCCACATATGCAACGGGCATTCGGTAGCGTCAACAAAAAGCAAAATAACGAACACTGTCACATGTTTGATGGGTTTACGGGATAAAGAGTGCGTCGTGCATGCGTGTATGTATCGGGATGTATAATGGAATCGCATTCATCACCACATATCGGAAAGAACCTCCTGTAATGTCAATGAAAAGACCGCGAGCACCTTAACGTGTTTGACGGAGACCGTGTGGTATATATGGTGTTTCTTTATCCACCTCGATTACTGGTGTGAAAAAGGTTTACTAGGCCTCAGGGTTATCAGCTCCTCCGTCTTCGCTCTCGAGTAGGTTAATACTGCGTATGTCACGAATGAGCACTCCGTTAGCTGTCTTCACCTTCACCGTTCTTATCATTTCGTCAGTGCTTTTGATGGTTTCCGTAACTACTCCCAAAGACCAAGCGCTGAAATGTGCGCGTTCGTCGGCGATCATAACCACGTCCCCAACTTTGAATGGTCTTGTTTTGGCCAGCCACTTCTGTCGAGTCTGCAAAGCCGGTAGGTACTCCCGTAGCCATCGCCTCCAGAAGACCTTGGCCAGATAGTTCGCTTGCTTCCACCCGTGGAGGTAGCTCCCACGAAGGTTTACCGGCCCTTAGAAACCCTCGTTCGACCTTAACGTCAATAAGTCGTTCGGGGTGAGCGCCAGGTGGGTGGGGTCGCCGTTCAATACTGGAACCAGGGGGCGGTTGTTCAGGATTCGCTCCACCTCAGTCATGACGGTGTTCAGCGTCTCGTCGTCGGGCGGCTGCTGCCCCATGATTGACAGCAATATCCGTCTGGCGGACCGGATCATGCGTTTCCATATGCCGCCTCGGTGGCTGGCCTGTGGGGGGTTGAAATGCCATCGTATGCCGTAGGCCACGGTTCGATCCTGCAGTTCGTCCCTGTTTATGTTCTTGTGCCAACGCTGCAATTCCCGTTGAGCGCCCACAAAGTTCGACCCATTATCTGAGTATATATCGGCCGGTACGCCTCTTCGGTTGATAAATCTTTGCAAGGCCCGTAGAAACGAATCGGTCGTCATCGAATGTGCGACTTCTAGGTGTACCGCACGTGATTTCATGCACGTCATGATACATCCGTATCGCTTTTCTAATCTTTTCCCGCACTTGATCCACAAGGGCCCGAAATAGTCCAACCCGGTGTCACTGAACGGCCACCAGCCCGTAGTCACCCTGCATTCTGGTAGTGGGGCCATGAAATGTTTGCCTGCTGTGGCATTGCGTCTCCTGCATTGCACACACCGTCGGATAACGCGTTTTACAGTCTCTCGTCCTCTCAACAACCAAAGACGCTTTCGGATGACGCTCGTCACGTGACTTTCCCCGTCATGTCCCTCCATGGCGTGGACGTGTTGAATCATTAGCTCTACTACAGGTTGTCTTGCAGGCAGCAGTATAGGATACTTAGTGTCGAAGTTCAGGTGGGCGTTGGTCAGCCTACCATCCACCCGCAGCAGTCCGTTGATGAGTTTGGGGTTTAAACGCTTCAGCTCGCCTCTTGGAGATGGCATGTTTTTATTGGTCGGCCCCACTTCTTCCGCCCTCTTGAGTTCTTGGGCGAAAGCCTCGCGTTGTATCATTCTGAAAATATCGTACTCTGCCGCTTGTAGCTCATCGGGACCTATCGGGCCGACCCGTATCCGACCTGAGGGCCGTAGCCCTTTCATGACTAGTAAATTTCTCTTGAACCTGGTTAACCAAACTAGCGAACGAAGCGTCTTAATCCAGGAAGAAAACCTGACCAGTCGCGATAGAATGGACGACGCTTCGACGACGTTGGTTGCTATCACTACGCCTTTGATCTGCAGTTCCACTTCCGTAGGGTTTTTTAGTTCGAACACGGGCCAGTCCTGTTTGGGCAATTGCAGGAAGTTTGGCCCTCTCGTCCACGTGTCGAGTTGCCTGAAGTCGTTCGCACCTCGGGAGCACAGGTCGGCCGGATTATCGCCAGACCTGACATGACTCCACTGGTGCGTGGCTGATTCATCGTGGATAATGGTGAGCCGGTTAGCAACGAAAGTACTAAACCGGCTCCGGACGTTGTTAATGTAGTAAAGTACTATCGTTGAGTCCGTCCAAAAACTAGCCGACCAAATGTAGAGATCAAAACATCTCTTCACAGCTTGCACCACCCTGACTGCCAACACGGCTGCGCTGAGTTCAAGGCGTGGGATTGAGACCGACTTCAGTGGAGCAACGCGGGCTTTGGCGGACAGGATCCTCGTGGTATATTGTCCCTCTCCTGCGCACCATCGTCCGTACACCACAGCTCCATAACCGACTTCGGATGCATCGGAAAAGGCATGTAGTTCTCCAGTCTGTGTCGTATGGCAAGGAGTCAAACATCGTTGGATTCTTATGTCCCCTAATTTCTTCAAGGTGTTCAAAAATTCTTCCCAGTCCAGCCGGTCCCCTCGGTCCAGTGACTGGTCCCAATCAACTTTCTTACGGCACAGCCGCTGCAGCAAGATATTTCCAGGTAGCAGCCATGGTGAGACGAAACCGAGCGGGTCGAACAAACTTTAGACGGCAGATAGTATGCCACGACGGGTTATTGGCAGCTCGGGAACGTTCAGTTCGAAAACAGAATCGTCCGTTTCCGCGTCCCATTGTATCCCTAAGGTGCGCTCGATAGGAAGTGGAGAGCCGTCCAAATCTCTTACCCTTTCGGCCTTTTCGTGATACGGGATGACCTTCAGCACTTCTGAAGCGTTCGACATCCATTTAGTTAGATGGAAGCCGCCCTCTTCCAGCAATCTCGTCAGACCCCTGAACTGCTCTAGAGCTGATTCCACATCATCGAATGACCCAAGGTAATCGTCGACGTAGAAGTTCCTGCTGACGCTTTCTACCACCGTCCGGTGTACTAGATCGCCATGTTTGTTCGCTGATTCTCGGAGGGCGTAGTTGGCACAAAATGGTGACGATATGGCTCCGAAGGGGTGGACGGTCATCCTATAATTCACCACTGCGTTGTCCCGGTCGCTCCCTTCCCACCACAGGAAACGCAAAGCATCTCGTTCTCCTACCGGAATCTTCACCTGATGGAACATTTCCCTAATGTCAGCAGACAAAGCCACTTTACCCACTCTGAAACGGCACAAAACATCGATCAGTGGAGTGGTCCAGTCAGGCCCCTGTAGTAGGCGATCGTTTAACGACTTGCCCTGAAACTTGGCCGCACAGTCGAAAACCACCCGTAGTTTATTGGGTTTCTTGGGGTTGATAACCGGATGGTGAGGCAGATACCAGATGCCCCTTTTGCCGTCGGTGTTAACAGGCATCTTTTCAACGTAACCGAGGGCCTCGTTTCGCTTCATCAAATCCGCGTATCGTTCCCACAGATTCTGGTCTCGAATGAAGCGTTCTTTTAGTCGTAGTAATCGTTGGAGAACATAATTTCTGTTGTCAGTCCACTGGTCGTCCGGTGTGCGCCATGGGAGGGGAACCTCGAACTGTTTTTTGAGGCCTCTAGTGCCTTGCCGCACCGTTTGTAGAGCGAAGTGATCCTCTTGAGACAACGTCGGTCTTTCGTCTCCAATGTCACGAAACTCCTTTTCATACAGCCGTTGCAGATGATACTCTATGCAGTCCATTTCGGCGGATAAGTACTTCACGGAACCGCGTACCCCTACTGGACCGTATAACATCCATCCCAGAGCCGTGCGTACTGCATGTAACAGCCGGTCGTGGAAAATCCCCCTTTTCCCCTCGTGATTCAGTGTTTTTTCCAACATCACTCATTTCCATACAAAATTGACTTGTCTTTACGAACTGGTTGTTTTTCTGGACCAATTGTTGTTTGTTCGCGCCCAGAGCGTTATTTTGGGACATCCTTGCTCAGGACCTGCGTGACGCACGTGCCGTCTGCTCACACGCTGCTATTCGGTTTCTCGTTGTTGAGTCTTTGTGATCGTACTATTGAGGTTTGTATATTGTTTATGTCATTGTTTATTTTAATAATCTAGTATCGTAGAATATCACGGATAATCGTCTTCTGATTTCGGGATCCGTTGCGAATTTGGCTACGCATTGCTCAAACGTTCGTAACAATACTCAATAGATCTATTTGGAACGAGGAAAAATCACGCCAAATTCCAAGAAAAGGATCAAAAGCAGTCGAATCGGGACAGGAAGTAACACGGCAAGTCTCTGGGGAGGGGTTTTGGGTACATATGATTCTTTAGTTAATGCTAGATCGCCTAGTCCTGTCAGTGCTAGTTCATGTGTTATTGAAAACAATATTGACCGTAAGGATGTCGATTTATATAAGCTGAGAATACTAGAACTAGAGCAAAAGTTACTTTCGGCTAGACTACAGGCGCATGAAGCAGAGAAGTGTACACAGAAACAGCGAGAGCATGAGACCAGTGACTTCGACACTTCCGATAGGTTAGAGTGCAATAAGGTAGGGAACCCCACGCCGGTCGCCGAATACAAACCACCATCGATCGATCTGCCTAGAGTGGAGCTAACGGTTTTCGACGGGCGAGCTGAGCATTACTGCAAGTTTGTCAAACAGTTCGAGACGTTCGTTGAAAATAAGGTGACCGACCCTGGGCAAAGGCTTCTTTACCTTACTCACTACTGCCGAGGCCGAGCAAGAGAAGCTATCGACGGGTGCACCATGCTCGATCCAGAACAAGGCTACACAAGGGCAAGGGAGATTCTAAGGGACTTGTTTGGCCAACCTTTCAAAGTAGCCCGTAACCTAATAGAGGGCGTGATGGCACAGGCAAAGAGAACCAAGGGCGACGTCTACACCATGGCCGACCTGGTGATCAAGATGCAGAACTGCTCAATAGCCCTCGACCATTTAGGTTACAGGGCTGACCTAGACGCCATGCACACTTTGGAAGGCATAGTCCGTCACCTCTCTCCCGAACTACAGGGTCGGTGGGCGGAAGAAGCTGAACGGATAAGCCGAGGCGACAGAGAAGCCAACTTCGAAGACCTGACTGAATACTGAGGCAGGCAAACGAAGATAGCTGACAGCAGATTCGGCCGACTAATCCGGGACAGCAACCGAGCAAACAAGCCCGGTACTAGCCAAGTCCAAACCCCTGTACGGGAATATCCAAAGTACCAGCCTTGGACCAACACAGACGTCATTTCGCGAGATGCTACGGCGAGACCAAATTGCAGATCCTGTGGTACTAGCCATGGCCTACCAGAATGCCCCAAGTTCGGCAAAGCCACAATAGACGAACGGTGGGGAATGGCGAGGATGGCAGGAGCATGTTTTATCTGTCTCAACACCACGCACCGGGCAGCAGCCTGTAGAACAAGGAATCGATGTGGTTACGAGGGCTGCACGGGCAGACACCATCGGCTGGTGCATCAAACGAGAGTAACCATATCCGAGGCGATTGCCAAGCCCAGCGTGATTTGTTCAACTTCACAATCTGCCAGTAAACCGGTACGTTTAGGCGTAGTGGCCGTGGGAGTAGTGACTCCGACTGGGATAGTCAAGGCGTTGGCTTTCGTGGATAGTGGATCCGACACCACTTTAGTGAAAGAGCGGTTTGCCGACAAACACCAACTGGCTAGATGTGCGATGTCGTTAGCGGTGAGCTCGGTGGGCGGAACACAGGTAATGACTGCCGGTAGATGAAGGCTGCAACTCATCTCTCTAGACACTAACGAGGAAATTGAACCAACGGAGGCATTCACGTTAGCGGATCTCCCCATGCGAGCACCAAGGTCGGTGAACGCAATCTTGACTCGGTGGCCCCACCTGCAGGATGTAACCGTCGTAGACTGGGAAGATGATGAGGTGGATCTCCTCATCGGATGCGACGTGCCAGAGGCACATTGGGTGCTTGACCAAAGAGTGGGCGACCGCCAGGCACCTAATGCAGTACGCACGGCTCTGGGATGGATGTTATATGGTCCAGTAGGGGTACGCGGTTCCGTTAATTACTTATCCGCCGAAATGGACTGCATAGAGTATCATCTGCAACGGCTGTATGAAAAGGAGTTTCGTGACATTGGAGACGAAAGACCGACGTTGTCTCAAGAGGATCACTTCGCTCTACAAACGGTGCGGCAAGGCACTAGAGGCCTCAAAAAACAGTTCGAGGTTCCCCTCCCATGGCGCACACCGGACGACCAGTGGACTGACAACAGAAATTATGTTCTCCAACGATTACTACGACTAAAAGAACGCTTCATTCGAGACCAGAATCTGTGGGAACGATACGCGGATTTGATGAAGCGAAACGAGACCCTCGGTTACGTTGAAAAGATGCCTGTTAACACCGACGGCAAAAGGGGCATCTGGTATCTGCCTCACCATCCGGTTATCAACCCCAAGAAACCCAATAAACTGCGGGTGGTTTTCGACTGTGCGGCCAAGTTTCAGGGCAAGTCGTTAAACGATCGCCTACTACAGGGGCCTGACTGGACCACACCACTGATCGATGTTTTGTGCCGTTTCAGAGTGGGTAAAGTGGCTTTGTCTGCTGACATTAGGGAAATGTTCCATCAGGTGAAGATTCCGGTAGGAGAACGAGATGCTTTGCGTTTCCTGTGGTGGGAAGGGAGCGACCGGGACAACGCAGTGGTGAATTATAGGATGACCGTCCACCCCTTCGGAGCCATATCGTCACCATTTTGTGCCAACTACGCCCTCCGAGAATCAGCGAACAAACATGGCGATCTAGTACACCGGACGGTGGTAGAAAGCGTCAGCAGGAACTTCTACGTCGACGATTACCTTGGGTCATTCGATGATGTGGAATCAGCTCTAGAGCAGTTCAGGGGTCTGACGAGATTGCTGGAAGAGGGCGGCTTCCATCTAACTAAATGGATGTCGAACGCTTCAGAAGTGCTGAAGGTCATCCCGTATCACGAAAAGGCCGAAAGGGTAAGAGATTTGGACGGCTCTCCACTTCCTATCGAGCGCACCTTAGGGATACAATGGGACGCGGAAACGGACGATTCTGTTTTCGAACTGAACGTTCCCGAGCTGCCAATAACCCGTCGTGGCATACTATCTGCCGTCTAAAGTTTGTTCGACCCGCTCGGTTTCGTCTCACCATGGCTGCTACCTGGAAATATCTTGCTGCAGCGGCTGTGCCGTAAGAAAGTTGATTGGGACCAGTCACTGGACCGAGGGGACCGGCTGGACTGGGAAGAATTTTTGAACACCTTGAAGAAATTAGGGGACATAAGAATCCAACGATGTTTGACTCCTTGCCATACGACACAGACTGGAGAACTACATGCCTTTTCCGATGCATCCGAAGTCGGTTATGGAGCTGTGGTGTACGGACGATGGTGCGCAGGAGAGGGACAATATACCACGAGGATCCTGTCCGCCAAAGCCCGCGTTGCTCCACTGAAGTCGGTCTCAATCCCACGCCTTGAACTCAGCGCAGCCGTGTTGGCAGTCAGGGTGGTGCAAGCTGTGAAGAGATGTTTTGATCTCTACATTTGGTCGGCTAGTTTTTGGACGGACTCAACGATAGTACTTTACTACATTAACAACGTCCGGAGCCGGTTTAGTACTTTCGTTGCTAACCGGCTCACCATTATCCACGATGAATCAGCCACGCACCAGTGGAGTCATGTCAGGTCTGGCGATAATCCGGCCGACCTGTGCTCCCGAGGTGCGAACGACTTCAGGCAACTCGACACGTGGACGAGAGGGCCAAACTTCCTGCAATTGCCCAAACAGGACTGGCCCGTGTTCGAACTAAAAAACCCTACGGAAGTGGAACTGCAGATCAAAGGCGTAGTGATAGCAACCAACGTCGTCGAAGCGTCGTCCATTCTATCGCGACTGGTCAGGTTTTCTTCCTGGATTAAGACGCTTCGTTCGCTAGTTTGGTTAACCAGGTTCAAGAGAAATTTACTAGTCATGAAAGGGCTACGGCCCTCAGGTCGGATACGGGTCGGCCCGATAGGTCCCGATGAGCTACAAGCGGCAGAGTACGATATTTTCAGAATGATACAACGCGAGGCTTTCGCCCAAGAACTCAAGAGGGCGGAAGAAGTGGGGCCGACCAATAAAAACATGCCATCTCCAAGAGGCGAGCTGAAGCGTTTAAACCCCAAACTCATCAACGGACTGCTGCGGGTGGATGGTAGGCTGACCAACGCCCACCTGAACTTCGACACTAAGTATCCTATACTGCTGCCTGCAAGACAACCTGTAGTAGAGCTAATGATTCAACACGTCCACGCCATGGAGGGACATGACGGGGAAAGTCACGTGACGAGCGTCATCCGAAAGCGTCTTTGGTTGTTGAGAGGACGAGAGACTGTAAAACGCGTTATCCGACGGTGTGTGCAATGCAGGAGACGCAATGCCACAGCAGGCAAACATTTCATGGCCCCACTACCAGAATGCAGGGTGACTACGGGCTGGTGGCCGTTCAGTGACACCGGGTTGGACTATTTCGGGCCCTTGTGGATCAAGTGCGGGAAAAGATTAGAAAAGCGATACGGATGTATCATGACGTGCATGAAATCACGTGCGGTACACCTAGAAGTCGCACATTCGATGACGACCGATTCGTTTCTACGGGCCTTGCAAAGATTTATCAACCGAAGAGGCGTACCGGCCGATATATACTCAGATAATGGGTCGAACTTTGTGGGCGCTCAACGGGAATTGCGGCGTTGGCACAAGAACATAAACAGGGACGAACTGCAGGATCGAACCGTGGCCTACGGCATACGATGGCATTTCAACCCCCCACAGGCCAGCCACCGAGGCGGCATATGGAAACGCATGATCCGGTCCGCCAGACGGATATTGCTGTCAATCATGGGGCAGCAGCCGCCCGACGACGAGACGCTGAACACCGTCATGACTGAGGTGGAGCGAATCCTGAACAACCGCCCCCTGGTTCCAGTATTGAACGGCGACCCCACCCACCTGGCGCTCACCCCGAACGACTTATTGACGTTAAGGTCGAACGAGGGTTTCCAAGGGCCGGTAAACCTTCGTGGGAGCTACCTCCACGGGTGGAAGCAAGCGAACTATCTGGCCAAGGTCTTCTGGAGGCGATGGCTACGGGAGTACCTACCGGCTTTGCAGACTCGACAGAAGTGGCTGGCCAAAACAAGACCATTCAAAGTTGGGGACGTGGTTATGATCGCCGACGAACGCGCACATTTCAGCGCTTGGTCTTTGGGAGTAGTTACGGAAACCATCAAAAGCACTGACGAAATGATAAGAACGGTGAAGGTGAAGACAGCTAACGGAGTGCTCATTCGTGACATACGCAGTATTAACCTACTCGAGAGCGAAGACGGAGGAGCTGATAACCCTGAGGCCTAGTAAACCTTTTTCACACCAGTAATCGAGGTGGATAAAGAAACACCATATATACCACACGGTCTCCGTCAAACACGTTAAGGTGCTCGCGGTCTTTTCATTGACATTACAGGAGGTTCTTTCCGATATGTGGTGATGAATGCGATTCCATTATACATCCCGATACATACACGCATGCACGACGCACTCTTTATCCCGTAAACCCATCAAACATGTGACAGTGTTCGTTATTTTGCTTTTTGTTGACGCTACCGAATGCCCGTTGCATATGTGGAAGTAGCGGAGCTCAGGTCACACACACGCTATATTTTACTCGTTTTCTTGCCACGCGGTCTTTTGTTGACATTGCAGAAAGTCCTCCTTTGATGTGTAGTCATACCTGTGATTTCATTGTAACCCCGGCACACACACACACGCACACACACACACACACACTCAAGCACGTACATCCAGGACCGGACGGCCCCTTACGAGGACAACGTCTATGTGACCATTCACGCCCGCCATCGGTCATTTGGTCTTGTGGAAGATGTAGACTAGCCTCACGTCTATGTATCCAATGGATTAGGTGCGACCAGTAGTGGAACGTTGACGACGAGCATTAGACGCGCGCACTGACAGCAGGGCCTAGGCAGGTAGGAAGAATCAGTACCTTTATACCGAACCTTTGACTCTGCTAAGGATCCAGGAGGATTTTGGTGGGCGGTGTAACAGCCGGTCGTGGAAAATCCTCCTTTATCCCTCGCGATTCAGTGTTTTTCCCAACATCACTCATTTTCATACACTATTGACTTGTCTTCACGAACTGGTTGTTTTTCTGGACCAATTGTTGTTTGTTCGCACCCAGAGCGCTACTTTGGCACATCCCTGTTCAGGACCTGTGTGACGCACGTGCTGTCTGCTCACACGCTGTTATTCGGTTTCTCGTTGTTGAGTCCTTGTGATCGTATTATTGAGGTTTGTATATTGTTTATGTCATTATTTATTGTAATAATCTAGTATCGTAGAATATCACGGATAATCGTCTTCTGATTTCGGGATCCGTTGCGAATTTGGCTACGCATTGGTTAAACGTTCGTAACACCCCCTGAGAACCTCGGAGTTTCTATTGCGTCAGTTCAGCTTCTCACGTGCTCTAGCTAGGACAAATCCGATGCTTCTAGCCTCTGACCAAATGCGATCTCCCCCAAGTTTGCGAACCCCTGTTGAAGCGTCGGTGGACCAGTTCCAGCTGGCTGACTTCCTTCGCAAAGACAAGCCACTGAGCCTTGTAACAACGTTGCATGCGCGGCAGAATAATCACCCTGTAAGGCGACAATAAAATTTCAGGGCTTCTAGACACAACGGCTGTTAAGGCCGGTACCTTTCCCGGGGGAATCTTGAGTGATTGAAAGTCAGTTCTCGCAAATCGATCAACGCGTCGCCAATTCAAACGAATCCCGAAACCAGAACGCGGTTTGTTCGTATTTTTCACGGTACCGAGTTCAAATTCACGAAAGGCATAAACATATACAAACCACAGTTATGTGGCAAAATAGACTTCACAGTAAAACCCAACGGTTCAAAGCCCCGTGGCTCGAGCACGACAGTCGGAAACGGTTGAAAGGTAAATTCAAATTTCTCACGTGGATAAACAAACGTGCAAAAGTGTGGCAAATGGACAAGCTTTTCAAAGTAATATCAAGTATATTCAGGTTCACAGATCACGCAGAACATTTGGAAGGATTTTCAGCATTCGCTCTTTGCATTAACCATTCAGCGCTGCGGTTTAGGTCAGAGGTTGCCCGATTTAAATGTCCCAAGATCCTTTTCTGTCGTCACTTTGGTGATTCCAGTGCACTTATCCATCTCTAAGCGATGCCTTTTTACTTTGGGTTCCCTTCTCACTGCTAGGTGAATACACTTACCTGCATATAATGCTGTCTCAGACCGCTGAGCAGAGGTGGACTGTTTTGAAGCCCCTCTGCCTTGGATCTACTATTCCGGAGAAAACTACGTGTCACCTGCAAACAGAGAAACCTATTTCCCAGGCTTATGATCAAATCGCTTATGAAGAGGATGAACAATATCTGTTCACGGACTGAGCGTCGAGGTACTTCGCACCACAAACGACCTTTCCAATGTATGATCCTCAAATTTGACTTTAAAGTTTCTACCTGATATTTACCCATGGATGGAAGCAGTAGATTTTGTAGATAGGCAGAAATTTAAGTCCTTGCTAAAGGTGGTGGTTTACTAAGTCAACTACCCTCCAGAATTCGAGTTATAGGCTGCCATTCTACCCCTCCCGTCTAACCTCCAGGTAATTCGGACTGTAAAACAGATGAGATTTGAAATAAATACCTTTGAATAACTAACCGATGCTGGCTCTCCGGGATCAGCTGTGGGCGTTCAAGTGTCTAGCAGTTCTGTCCCCCAAGGCCATATTTTTTGCCTTCAGCAATACCGCAGGTAAACTATCAAGTCATCAGTTGAGATAGGTTTACCTGTCCCCAGACCTGTGGATCGAGCTCACCTTCGCTTCGGGCAAATTCTGCGGAACGAGACTTACGTTGAGGGATACTTTGAAGGGCACAGTCAGCGGCTGCATCGGAAACCCACCAAGTCCTGGCCGATTGCTGGATGGACACCTTCGGGCCCAGTAGGCTTATTCTTGATAGAGCCACTCCGAACATTCAGCAACTCAGTTACCATGAAAACCTGATCAGGCATTTGAAAATCAGCCAAGCTGGCGACCAGCGAAATGTCGGAGGTCCCTTTTCCTTGTCTATATTCCTGCCTGAGGTGCAGCCAAGGGGATTTGGCCCCCTCAAGGTGGCTGGTGAGAGCTGGGTCCCGGAAATCCTACATTTCCAACTGCCACTGTTGTAACCACTTTGGACCGGACTTTATTTAGTTCCTCCTAGGGATTCACGGCGCTTTTGACTAAACTGTCCCCGTACTATCTTCTGTATTCCCCCTGTATCTTAGCCATCTGGTCTGTTTCTGCCAAATATCAGAGGCAAGGCCCGCGATCACCACCACTTTGATATCTGGCCCCAGCGGTTTTCCTCATGTTGATAGCTTCCAGGCCCTACTAGTCCACCATGGCACAGCACCCCTACGACGAACCTTCCCAAGGACACCTAGTCTGTCGGTGGGTAGAGTGAGATCACCTCAATGTCCCCACCTTCCGTCCACAAAGCCCTTGCCCCGCGTGGCCCCTCATTCAGTCTGAGCCCACAGTTCCCTCAACGCTGTCTGGGATGCCGGTGCAGCTACGTCTTTTTTCTCTAGTAGTCTTGGTCTACCCAAATTCAGTTTTAAGCGAAGTACCCTTTGTTTACCACCTCCTAGAGAAACCTCAACGTAAAGGCCTGAAACTTCCTTTGGGTAATTTTGAACACAGAATACAAGGTGGGTGAAAGCTGTTCTGCCTTCATCTGGCGGCCGCAGTGAGGGGCTGGGTAAGGCCTTTAGCCTACATGCAACACATCAGATTGTTGCCGAATGACTTCTTGAGCCCCTTTGTATTTTAAGCTTACTTTCAGTGTTTCTAGGACCCTAATATAGGGACATTCCTCTCTGTCTGTGCGGACAGCCAGTATTGGACTATGTGGACATCTTCCTCTGGTGGAAACTAAAACCCAGGTAGACAAAAAGTTCCCGGCTTCGTGCGGTAGGCTATAAAGCAACCAAAGTGGTGTACATACGAGGGAGATTTAGCGTGGACACCTCCCGCTGGCAGCTGTGCCTTGGCGTGAGAAACAGTAACTTCCCTCCCCGCACCATGTGAGACCTTTTAGCGCTTGGGAGAATGAGATGTCTAACATCTCCACAGGGTTGAGCCCAACTACATATACATCCGTTGGGCTAGTTTCGAGTTTTGATCACCTTTTATCCACACGGGGTGCATTTGTATGCCCAACTGGCGGTGGCCCAGTCCCCTGTCCGCGCTTTGCTTTCCAGGGGTGCCCAGCTCGGAACTCGGGTCAGGGCAGCTGTCTCCGCTTTTCAGGTGAGCATTTCAGTAGCATTTAGGCTTTTCACGATAGCACTCGCCACTATAGTATATGGGGTTCACACAGTCGATGTGGCCTGATTACGTATATTCTCTGTTGGCTTCCTAGTGATGGTGTCACTTTCTTCTGGGGTTCCTCTTGAACAAAAGCCTGGCAACAGTGGCAGTGGTTGGGCCGGCCCGGAGCGCAGAGTGTAACACTCTTCGAGCAATACGTAGCAAAATTCGTGTAAATCTCAAAACCAAAACAAGGTTGATCGGCAAATTATACGATACTGAATTATTGAATGAACAACACCATAAAATATACACAAACATCAAATGTGTAATCTTAAAGACCCAAAAACGAGAACCAAGTCCAAGGCAAGCAACAGACAAGCACGTGCTTCACGCAGGTCCACAGTAGAATATGACAAAGTAAAGCTTTGGACGTGAATAAACAAAGGCCAGTTCACTGCAAAATAGAGGTGCACGGAATAAGTAAATAATGTATTAAGTGAGTAGTTCTATTAATAATAATAATGGTATATTCCTCAACCGTGGTCAAGAAACATGCACTAAATATGAGCCAAGCATACAGCGGTACATAAAAACGTGAGGTATTCACAACTTTGAAGCCAAAAATTCACAGTTATAGAAATAAAACAGTAAAGCTGGACAGTGCTCGAGTAAAGTTAAGTGGGGATGGTTAAAGCAAAAGTCTCAAATCAGTTTCCAATACGGGAAATAGACGTTGTGGGTAGCCAGCTAAACGTGGAAATTGGGATAAAAGCTATACTGGAGAATGCTAAAAGAGCGGTGTTTGCAAGAGCCAGTAAAGCAACAGGGACCGGACACCACTATATGGACAGGGAGTTGGGGCAGGAATAATACGTAATGTCCCTTATGGGTGTTAGAAACTGGCTGAGACGGGTCCGGTAGTCGAGATGCTAGCTGGATGTGGAGATCGATCCAACATTGGACAATTAATTGTGAAGGAGCCTGTGATATGAATGCAAGTAAGTCAGATGTGATAATAGGATTTACCTCCTTGTATAGGTACTTTAAGTGCCACATGGAAATTCACATGAAGGCAAAATCTTCATCAGGAATGCATTGTGCTTTCGAGGAGCATGAATGGAGTAAGGACGCAGAACAGGGACTTTCAGGGGGAAGCCTCCGAAGGAACAGCCTCTAGGGGACAAACTCCGCTGGTGCGACTAAGCAAATACGCAGAGATAGTTAGTAGGGAAACAGAGGTGCCTGGGAGCATGCCAGACCCAAATGAACATAAGAAGTTAGAAGAGTGTGTAGGTCAGATTTTCTGTATATGTGATAAAAGAATGAATAACCCAGTTCCGATTGGCTACAGGTGGTTGATATTTTATTTCATGAAGACTATGGTTGTTGCTGATGGCAGGTAGCGAATAGTGAGGGAATCAGGCAAGGTTGACGAAATGGGGAGAGTAGGTCGGGAACGCAAAGGTATTACTGAACTTTCGAAGGGTTTGCTCCTCGGCCAACGGGAATCCAGATTCTTGCTTGAGTGAGACGCGGTATCTCATCATGCTTTGACTGTGAGCTTGTTTTTCTGCTTCTTGCTGTTGACGCCTTCGGTTTCAGAAAATAAAGTCGAGTTTACCCCCGGAACAAGCACGTACTTGAAACCTGAACATGTCGACACCTGGAGAACAGCACCAACATGCACCACGCTGGGGTGAGTGGAACAAGGTTCGACCCATAAAAATTCACCAGAGTGAAGAAGAATACAAGCAATATAATGAATAATTAAAACAAAAAGGATCAGATAATGCTACTAAGGTGAAAACGTGGTGAAAAAGAGGAATTTTATTGGGTATCAATGATGAATGACAGGTATTTGGGCTGGAAGAGAGGTTGGGAACTCTGGTGGCAAAGACCTGACCGGACTATCCTTGAACAGCTTGCCAGTAAGAGTGGTCGGTACATCTTCTGGAACACTATTCCATGCAATGATCACTCTTGAAGTGAAAAGCCAGCCCGGACAATTAGCAGTGATCTGTTCCTCCATAGCTGTGGACTGTCCTCTTGGGGCAGCTTTTTTGTTGTGTTCAAAGAATGGCTACTGACACTTGTTGGTATTTTAAAAGCTTCACTGAAGTCTTCTCAGATCCATCTGTGGTCGGTAGAGAAAAGTCTTCACTTTACCAATCGTTCTGCACGCCATGAATTTCGTAGAACTGGGTTGGTTCTGGCAAAATTTTACCCTACGGTCTCTATGACCCCTTGATCCGCACATCGAAGGCGCCGATTACCCCATACTTGTTCCTGCTCTCGTGTGGAAACCTGCATCCTGATTCAAATTTGCATACCCGGGCTTCCTAGTGGATTCCGCCCAATATTTTTCTTTTCCTTGCCCACCCTTCCACCTTGTCGCGCCCATGTACCAACACCTCCTCTGACATCCCTACCACCTCCAAAGACGCTCTATCCTAACTGAGGCCCCATCCCTATAGCCATGTCACTCTGATAGTCATGCACTTGACGTCAATGTTTTGCGCTCTCTGAAACCGAATTCTTTTCCCCGGGTTCTTATAAACGCTCGATCAGTTGTTAGGAATTTGTCGCATCTCCGACCCTTGACGCTTATTTCAAACCCCGACATAATACTTATAACCGAATTATGGCTAACCGATTCCACCCCACCTGCCCAGGCCTCTTTCGTTGGTTATTATATACCCAGTAAAGACAGGTGCCACCATGGTGATAGATGCTTAATCCTCGTTGAGTGCGCCTTCACTGAAACCTCTTTAGACCACCCTATGCTCGATGTTGTCCTGGAATATTCATGAGTGGCCGTTCGGCTAGCTATGACGTACCTCTACATTGGCTGTGTATATAGGCCACCTAGTAAAATAGCTTCCGACTTCACACCAGTCGCTAACTTTTTCAACTACTCTTCCAAAAAACTTCTTGGAACTAAGCTGGATACTGGTGGCTCTGTTGCACCTGGTATCAACCGGGATTCGCACACCTGCCCCCACCATTAGTTCAATTTTCTCTCAGGCTTTCGAACAGGTTTCTGGATTCAATAAGTTCTCACCCCAGCCAGGTGAAATAACATACTAGGTTTAGTCTCCACTTTGAGTTCCTCTGACTTGGAGGCTAGCATGCCTAATAAATTCCCGGAGGTGCACTTAGAATGGTGTCTTGTAAGTTCAGTGCCCTTATGTATGAAAAAAACGCTTGGCCTGCCCGTTTCACCGCCTCCCGTTTACGACTCACCGGATAACTTTGCTTCATGGATTGAAGTGACTGCTTCTAGACTCAGAAACCCCAGCCCGCTGCAAATACGTGATGTTCTCAACATCTTCGCTTAAGCCAGATCACGGCTTACCGAATCCACGCGGCTGGGGTGATGCCCTCACGTCATCGCAATTGAAATGCAAAATGTCCTAGCATCGCACAGAAATTCTCATGGCTTATCCCTTCTTATCCTTCCTCATAGACCTGATCGTATTCAGTCCACCACAAAATCTTGACAAAAACAGGAAGATTCTGCATCTTGTCGACCGGCCTAGCTATCCCGGACTTTGCGTAAGATCAAGAACAGAAATGCCTGTCCTAGTATTCCCCACCTGAAGTTACCAAGTGGCACGCCGGCCAACAATAAAGCTGCGATCGCCGAGGCTTTCAACTCCGTTTCCTTCGGTTCTATCACTGTAGACCGCGGAACTGATTACCACCAACCGGCTCCCGTTACCGAATCCAACTTGCCAGACCTGTAGCTCACGCCAAAAGAAATGTCTCAAAAATTGTATAACGTAAAGCCCTCCTCCAGCCCCAGTTTCGACAGAATCCCTCCAGGACTGCTTCGATTCGGCAGGCCCTGTGTTACAAAGTTCATAAAAATCTCTAGGTATTCCCTGAAATTTGGAACTTCCCCTTCCCAATAGAAAACATCCTTCATTATCCGTCGCCAAGTAAAGGGCCCTTTCTATGATCCTTAAATTGTGACCCCTTTTACCATAGGCCCATGGAATCTAGGCTACATAAAAGCCTAGTGAAAAGGGCCTCTACCAGAGTTTATCTTTCAATAACCTATTATATAAAGGCCAGAACGGCTTTTTAAAGCTCAGTTTTGTAGCAATTACCCACCCAAATTTTCAAACCTGGTCTTCAAAGCAGCAGACAATAGGAAATACCTACTTGTCACCTTTTTGGAAATGACTAGGGCGTCTGACCACTTCAGTCACTCACAGCTCCTGACTGAGCTTGCGGCATTCGGACTTAAACCTTCTACTCTCAACTGATCTTCCCCCATCTTCCCCACGGCAATCAAGTTGTATCTGTCGATAACCTCCTGTCAAAACCCTCCCCCTCCACCAGTGGCTTCACTCAAGGACGCGGGCTAGGACCGATTTTAATCTTACAGTACATAAATGACGTCTTCTTTGCAATACACCAAGGCATCCCGTTCCCATTTGTTGACGATATAGGGATTAAACATGAATTCACACTCCAGGACCTATACGACGCAATTTCTTATCTACGGTACGATCTAGAACGTCTTGAGCCATGATGTCACTCCTGGAAGGTGGAATCCTCTGCTGAGAAGTGCTTTCTCATAACTCTGCACCTCTAACCTCTCCAAACTCCTTTCTTATGCACAACCCTCCTATTACCCACAATCCGTCAGTGCGAGTTCTTGGGTTGCACTGCTAGTGCACCCTAAGATCCTCGGAACATCCGTCTCTTTAAGCCGTCATGGCAAATAAGCCAATAGGATTCACGTGCAGGTCGCTTATGCCGCGCTAGACGAACATCCTATCCTATATGTTCTATGTCAGACCCTGCCTAGAGCACTGCCCTGTCGCTTTCACAAATACCCGTGAAATTGAAGGTATACTTGAGAGAATGCACAACTCTTGTTCGAAAAACAGCTGCTTGTTTATTCCGCCGCACTCAACTATAAAGAGCGGCGCGCCATGCTGCCCAGCATGAAACTTAACCCTTGTTTAATCCATGGAATTTTTCATCGTACTGCATTTTCTTCTACCGACACACCATGTGTCTAATCTACTACGCCCTACTCCCTCCGTCATAGAAGCTTGCGTCTTGTTATTCCCAACTCTAGGCTAATCATGAGACGTAATTTCTTTCTGCTGAAATATTTCAGGCTTTGGAATAAGCCCTTCGCCGAAGTTCGTCTGCGAGTCTCCCCCATCCAGTTGAAGACCTCAGTGGCACATTATGTCACCGTCGACAATGCTCTGGTATTGGTCACAACTTATTTGCCCAAGCTTTTGACTTGGAACCTGAATTCTAGCTGATCTTTCAGAATCCCCATCTTGTATGCACTTCTCTCACAAAAAATGTTTCACCCTCTGTCATGTCTTGAACCCAACATCTCCCCCCAGACCAGTTCTCTTCCCTGCCCTATCAGCTACTGCCAGTCGTACTCCTTGTTCCCGCTCATCTTCCATACTGCTTGGCTCATAAGGGTCCCTCGCCAGTGTAATCTGCTCCGTTACATTCCTAATCAATATGCATACACCTGTTCGCTCTTGGGTTTACGTTTTCTTGATTTTCGTCGCGCGGTCAGCAACACTCAGACTCAGGACAGCCTGACACTGGATCCGCGCGATTTCCATTTACATCTACCACGCAATCCTTACTCCTAGTCTATAACGTTGCAATGGCCCAGTTCTCTTCTAGCTAATTCCGTATTCCGCCCAGGGGGTTGCATGACGTTGCTGTTTTATCTCTCCCTAAATCCACAGCTGGCACAACTGCCGGACTTCAGCAACTTTTCCATTTTTTCAGAACACACTTATCAAGGACCATTTTAGCTTCTCCTGTCCTATAAGCAACAACTTAAAACTTTTCTCCCGCTGGATTTACCAGCTGAATGCCGATACTGTTTCATATTCGCTCCTCAACCGATAGCCTTCTGTTGGCTTTGCCCTCTGGGATCCTTACAACCAAGCCACCAGATCACTGACTACTTCAACTGGACGCACTAAAACAACCCGCCCAAGACCCAACGGCCCGCTACGCGGTCAGATCCACGGCCTTGGCTGGTGCACGTCGGGGTTGCAGGACGTCCGAGACGATGTGCGGGGGCAACTAGTATGGCAGATCGGGCTCTCTGTCACCAAAAACAGCTTCCGGGTTGGGTGTCCAGCTCATGGCCTATCCCACTCACGTGGGCCGTTTACGGATTACGGAACGTCAGTTTCATGCTCGTGTGGCTGCCGCCAAAGTCATTTGCTCTACCTTCTCCAACCACAGTTTGCCCATCCAATTCATACTCATTAGTGACTGTAAAACTGACCTTTTCTTGCCCCGGAAATATTTGTCACCCGATTTCCGTGCTAAATAGCATTCAGCTTTCATCCTCACCTACAACCTCTCTTCTGCTTGACAGGCTACGATTGTCTATGTAAATATCGAGCACTTTTAGGGAGCACCCCGCTGCCTGCCTTCCCCATGTTTCACTCCCTATTACTCTTCTGTCCATTCCGAAAACCCGTTCAGTTCCCGAATCAGAACTGGCTGTTACCACTCATTCACTGGCACATTTACTGTTGCCTCTTTTTTCGCCACCGCGGTCGCCAATAGATGTTCTTTGCTGAAATATACCGTGCTGTCCCCCTGCAGCCAGCGTTGTGATTAGTGGTTGTCTGTTCCCTGCATCAGCCCAGTTGTTCGAATACACAACTCCCCTCCAAGACTGTACACTATTTTTGAGCAGCACAATGACTCCTCCACATTTAAACTTCACTGACATCCATCATGCTGCCCTGCTGCTGCCATTATCCCAAGGCGCGACGGTCAAAAGGGTCATCAAATTTCGTACTCCTACCTTCTGCTTACTCCAATATCATCTGTGCATGCTACCTGCCCATGCCATCACTTTTCGACACGCCATAGATCTGTCGCCCAACTACCACCTTCGCGTTGATGTCACATTATTCATACATCATGCTGCGAAAGGCACTGCCGAATACTTGCATGTCCTCCGCCGGCCTTCCCTCCATAGATTTGACACTCTTCCTCAAGATGTGTCATTAGTTTGACTCAGCCGCCAGGATTCACATTCTACCACTCCCTCTGATGCTTGATTTATCTTGTACTGTAGCTGCTTCTACACGTCGTGCAACTGTATTCCCCGCCATTATGGCATAGCACACTTAATACTATGTTCATTATCTAATATGCACCTATGTATCATACAGTACATCATGTCTTTTGCGAACTATACATCTTCGTAACCGCGGTACATACGCGCACCCCCATACTGATTTACCCTTTATTTTCACCCTGATATTTCCCGACCAACCAAGGCTTCGTGTCACCTGTTTTCCTTCGGCATTCCCTTCATTACGCCTCTGATTGCCTCTCTGTCCGTCCGGGGTCGTCAGTCACACGCCATACCACTGTTTCCACCGGTACTCAACCATCAATTTCTACTTCCACCTACGTCGACCTCGGGATTTGACTCTCAGAACGGTCACCCGTACACTTATCCTCCACCCTCTCTAATGTTGCTCCTGCAAGCTATTCGCCTCAGCAACCACCAAGTAATGCATCTCATATCGATTAATCAACACAATTCCTCACCTTTGCCGATAATTCGTGATAAAAGTGCATAAATATAGATTGTTCAATGCTTATCGGATTTCCTGTGGCTATTTCCTCTATCGCTGCTCTTGTAATCCCTACCCCACTTCACGGGAAATGCCGTTCTTTTTCCTTATGATTGTCTCCATCGGCATTCCACCATGAAGTTCTACCGCCACCTTGGCAGAATAATTCACAGCATTTTATCATTTTAGACCCATTATTGCCAACCGTCGAGTTCTCTACAAAGACCTTTTTCCTACTCCGCAGCGTGCAAATGAATCTTTAAATTTCCCTTGGTAAACTCTTCTTTTAAAAGGGAGGCTAGAAGGTATCCCCTCACTGAGCATGTATTCCCACTTGTCGTGAGCACTTCCTTCACTGTTGTGAAATTTTTCTACTCCGACCCCCTACACTGCCCCAGTACCGCTAACCCATGTGTTGATCCACGCCCCAAGTCCAGCAGCTCAACCCTGTTACTCCTAGAGCGTAAGCTGGCTAGACTACAACTTACCTTCGCTAGATAACACGACTTTTCAATTCTTCTGCGCATAAACCAGCTGCAATTGAGGCTGCTTTGCATGGCCGATTCGCATCTGGGAGAGCAAGAGGTCATTGCCCTAGCACTTTCAAACGAAACTGGCTACCTTCCCGACCTGCCTAGTAAAAATCCAATCACTCCAACCTTACCTGGCCCAAATTCCCCATCTGCGGCTCATCTACCGCTAATACCTCAACATCTATTTCTGAGGCCTTCAATGATCATTCCTCTTCCTCCCTCATAAACTACCGTGGTTTCCCTCCCCCTACAATCCACCCCTGCACCTCTGCGTCCCTTTCACCGAATCTCCACCCATATGGAGATTGAAAAACCAGTTTCCTCTGATAAACCTTCCCCGAAGCTCAGCCCAGATGATCTCTACCGGCCCTTTTCCGTTTTGGTGGTCCTGACCTCCCTTTATTGTTGCCCAATGTATACGCCATGCTTCCCTGTTTTGTCCCCCTCAATGGAAAACCACTGTTATAACTCCGAGCCACAAAAAGGGTAAACCACGAGACCCAGATAAGACTCAGCCCATTAACCACCCCAGTAATCTGCAAAATCGAGGAGAGAATGAGCACAAAACACAGTGTCTAGTACTTCTTTTCCAACAACTTGCTGAACCGTGGCCAGCATGGTTCCTTGAACTCCCACCCCCACTCTTCCCGCCAGCTGGACTTCCTAAATGTCCTGTTGTCTGCTGCCGATGCCGGCAACTCTGTAATCACCCTGTACCTCGACAAGTCCAAGACTTTTGACCGTGTAGCCCGTGTGCATCTGTCAGCCAAAGTCCTGTCTCTTGGTATTACTGACCCTCTCTTCTACTTGCTATCCTCTTACCTCTTTCGCGGGCCGCATGCTGTGCTCGTCGTTGGCTGCTTATCTTCTGCCAAACCCATTAATAGCGGAGTCATTCAAGGCAGTGTCTTAGGCCCATTACTATTCCTTTTTTATATCGATGACATTTTCTCTTCTATTCTCCACGGTACCCTTTCCTCTTTGACGACGTTATAAAAGTAGCACACTCCTTCCTCCCAAATGACCTATCCGTCACCCTGTGCAACATATCGCGTAACTTACTCCCTCGCTCCAAACCTGGTGCTTCTCGTAGTTCATGAAGTTCTCTGCAAAGAAAGGCTCCTTCCTGCCTTAAAAGTGTAATGTACCGCCCGGCCAAATTTGTCTGGACGGCCTACCCGTCCCCATACACCCACGGTTATTGGTCTTTGCGTACGCTACTCTTGTTCCTTTAACTTCTCAGAAAAAGCATCTTTCCAAATCGCTAAAGGTTAGCCAATCCCAGGCCTAATTCACTGAAGTTTCTTACTACCGGCCAGTCGCTTCTCCATGTATCTCTCAAGTGTAAGACCGCTCCTAGAATATTATCCGAATAACTCCAGCCTCTGGCCATGTTCCTTTATTGTATCTCTTGAGCACCTACGGCGTGCTTCCACCAAATATCTCTTGGGCCTATCCGTAGCCCTTAAATACCGTCTACTCTGTGAGCTCCTTTAAATTGAGCCTCTGTGGATTCGTCGCATGAGGCTTAACTTGGTTTCCCTCTTTAAGCTAATCCACAACCAGGCCTACACCTCCTATCCCATCCCATTCACTGCCCCTGCTCTTACCCCGTCCGGCATCGTGCCTTGTCTCTCCCTATCCCTAAATCTAATCTCAGTCTAAATTCCCCATTCGCTCTCTCAGCGAGTTCCAAAATCTGGAATAAGCTTCTCTTTGGTTTACGCATTGCCCCCTCACTGTTCGCTTTTAGGCGCGCACTTGTGTCATACTTAACGGTTCCCAATGGTATATTGCTCACCAATGAGTTCATCTTTACCGATCTGGCCTTTGAAAGATGCCCCACGCTGTAACCCCACTACCTCTGCGCCTTAAGCCAGTAGGCATGCCCTATGCCCGACACTTCTCCTCTCTTCAGTGCGGCGGGCTATGGCCATTGTCATTCCTGATCCACGGCGAACTCATCTCCTGCTTTCATAAGATAACCCAGTTGCTCACTCATGCTCACCTGTTATCCATCATTTTTTACTTTTCTTTCTCTCCTCAGCCTCCGTTGCTCCTCAGCTAGGCCATAACCAGACTACGCTCCTCTATTCTTTTTCCCTTTCCAGTGACCCTCAATGACGGTCAGCGACTTCGGCACTGTACTGACCACCTCCCTGGCAGCAGCACCTTGATAACTTTGCTACACGGTCGTCTACCGCTCACTGTCCCAGTTGGCTCTGTTGTCCATGGTCTCACAACTTGGCCAATTGATCCTGGATCACACACCCCTATCTCGGTCTCTTGGCCCCCGTACAAATATCAATAACCACTAGTGCCGCTCTCAACGGTGCGGGGAGTGGTCAGATCCACCGCTATGACCGGCGCATATCTGGCTTTCAGGCAGTCTGCGAAGATGTGTGAGAGCAATGAGGCTGGTGGATCACACCTCCTGTGTCCACTTCAAGGAGTGTTTACCGAGTTGGGTGCCCAGCGCACTGTAAGTCCCACCCACTAGCACCGGTTGCGGATCGCACTTTCTAACTATCCGCAGAATACGTCATCCAGTGTTGGCAGTTGAAAATTGCACGCTCCTCATCTTTGCTCCGCCAAGGTAAACTCACCTATAATTCTCACCATCTGTCACCACTTTCCACTTTTTTCGTTCTACCACGGTATGCACGCCTACCTATTCTGTCCTTGATTCTACAGCTTCTCACCGTGTCACCTCTCCTTGCATGACGTCACCATCTTCATGCCCACCCTTCTTTGCCGACGCTCGCCAATATCTTTTTTTCCACCAGCCGTTATTGCCGGCTTCTAGTCTCTATTCACTTGGTATCATCCTATGCTCATAATGCCCGCTGATAGCATTCTTATAACTCACTCCCTGTCGTTTTGTTAAATTCCACTTTGTTCTTCCTTCTCGTGCCCTATGCCATTACACACCGCTTACACCCGCCCCCATGACCGATTCTCATATCAGAACTCGCCGCCCGAACTCTGCATCATTTACAGTAGCATTTATGATCTGATCGCTAACACCATATTTTTCTTTCTAGTCTCCGCGATTCATCTACGGTTCTTTCCATCAGGCAGTGCCTTGGTCAGCATCCTCCTGCTCAATCCAACTGTTCAATTGCTTGCAAACTAGCGGCTGTCCAGTTCCACTGCCCCGACTCTGCCGCGCATCCATTTCTTGGGCCTTTTGTTCTTTTGCTGGTTTACCTATCCTGGTGCTTTCTGCTCCTTTCTTCTCTACCTCCTTCGTGTTTTACCTGTAGTAAATCGATCTGTTCGGTCATGTCTCACCTGTGTCTCTTCGGTCACTGCTCTCATCTCCTGTTACGTGTATTGCTCGCCACAGGTGTCCTATGTGCATCTTTCAGTTTGGTCTGCCTTTCCATGTTCCACCGACTGTAAACACAGAGTTACGTCATGATACCAACTTACGGCTCCAAATCGTTTTATCTGCCGCTACCCGATTCCCCCGGTCCGTTACCACATGCAGCACCTGTATTGATCAAATAATTGGACCCATTCTTTCCTGTTCTCCTCGGTCCTACACTCAGCCTTCGTTTCTTTTATGACCTGTTCTTCACTGCCGGCATCACTTCTGTGCTTCTCCAGTTGTCTCTGTTAATCCACCATGTTAACTGGTCACGAAGAAATTCATCTGAATTTTCTCAGGTCAATTGTACGCATATCGATCTAACCCCAACTTCCTCTTCCAATCACTGATACCTTTTATCTCTTCCTACTCTAGTGCTCTTTGCTCCCGCTCCTCGCATATCCACTTTTATACATAAGTATGTACATATACATTCACTCTGCAACCTGAAGCCTCTCACCGGACATTTCTCATGCCATCGTCCCGTTGACCCTCATGATACGCGGCCACTCTTTTTGCATCTGTGCCTCACATTTACCATATCTAATCCTTCCAAGTGAATTTTGCCATCTGTACCACCCTTTACTTCCCCCTGTGCTTGCTGTCTGTTCTACAGTGAGTCCTCTGCCCTGTCCGCTGACCACCTACCGCAGTGTAGTAAGGCTTCATTACGATATAATCCTCAGCAATGGATCCCCCTTTTCTTCTCTACCCTCTCCCTCTACCACAGTTTCTCATATCAATTTCCAGACCCTTTCTTGTATATCTGTCAGTTTTCAGACGTCCCCACTTGGACCAGTCAGACTCTCCACCAGGCCTTGAATCTTAAATCTACCGTGCATCCATTTGAATCCGCCCCCAGGTTCTTTCAAAAGCTCCCCATTTTTCTTGGATGTGCATACATTCATCACACATTTGTCTCCATCCTAAGCCTACCAATCCCACCTCTGTCACATATATCTCTACTTTTTCACGAATTTTTTCAGTCTATTTCATTGCTTGTAAAAACCTTATCGTGCGTATAGCAAACCTCGGGCGTCTCCGAAGTAAACCATTATTATTATTATTATTATTATTATTATTATTTATATTATATACTCACCCTCTCCAACCAAATTCAGTCACCATTAAACGAACAGACCATTCGACATGGACTTTAAAACCTGCTGGGCATTATTATTGTGGTTTTGATCCACTAAAAAGTTTTACCTCAACCCTCCGTACACAGGTGTTCTACCCTCATGAAACCTCTGATTCTGCCAGACACTGAATCACCTGATCATGCATTTGAGTATGCCTCGGGCTCATCCAAAGCATACCGTTATCATCTAACAAAGGGCCTTACTCCTGCTTAGCTTAGTACAAAAAGGGGACATTGCCTGTGTAAAGCGGGACTAAGATCCGGGCACCCTGGCATTAGTTGTCCTTCCGAGTTCTATGAGCAATCCCAGCTACAGTGGCAAACTGATCTGATGGCCTAAAGGACTCATAGCTCGGTACTGCTTATTCTCGATATCTGAAGACTGAGACTTCAAAGAGCCTCTCTACCTAGCCTCTTGGATAACGAAAACTGCACCGTATCTCATATAAACTGGGGGCTTTGAATGTGTGGCGAGAACATTTCGCGGCCCGACGTCATCAACCATAGGGGCCACCAGAGGATTTCGTGTCACCCCTTCTTGCATAGGCGGCCAGGGCCTCTCACAAGGCTAGCCAGGTGGTTGTCGATGAAGCTGTTCGCGATGAGTCTTTTTGACGGATCAGAAACTAGCACTCGTGAAGCAAGTTTATTTAAAACCGGCCGCTGACGTGGACAGGGTTCTGAAATGTTTGGGGGTACGAAGCCACTGACGAACTTACGGGTAAACAAGATTGTACTGTTACATGCAGCAGGACAGCCAAACACAATGACGAAGTGGTGTCCGCTACCCACCGGTGTTGCCCCTTTTGTGGACTGAATGTCAACCCGTAGGCAAGTCCTGGCCCCATGTAGGGACTGCCTACATATTATCTATATTGGTTAGACCGGACCTTTTCCATTAATGTTATTAAAAGTGACCTGGGCTTTGCAGCACAGAGCGCCATCTACCTTGAAGCAGACTGTGACGTCTAGCGGGGAAAATCAGGCACTCAAAGGACTCATCGATACAACGGTTCCATATGGTAGGCCCTTATATAAGTGTGCAGTTTGGATTTGTAGTGGGTTGTCTTGGAAGACTATCTTCTGGACCGACATTCTCAGGTCCTTGGTATGCCTTACTGATGTTAGCGGCCGACGATTATCATTCAGTGTGGACGGGTAAGCTTACCAGTTACTTTCAGGATATAACATTATGAGGATCCTCAAAGCTGGACTTCAGGGCGAAGATTCATACTTCAAAATGGAGGTGACTCAGCCTGTATTTTAAAGTAAAATAGTATCCCAATATCGAGGCCGTCACCCATCAAACACTAGTTGAGGATCAAACTTCGTCCGCTTACAAACCTGGCTTTCCTGGAATCACGGGGAAGGCTACGCACGGAATCGTTACTTCAGGCGACACACCTACCCGGCTAAACCCACGGCGTATGCAGCTACACAGCGAGGCACGGTTGGATGAAATGATCCACCAGATGTTGGCGGCCAAAGTTATCTGGCCCTAATCAACTCCACGGGCCCCCGTGATAGTAACAATGAGAGGAAGTGAACTTCTTTGTAAGCTTGTGGGTCACCTTAGGTTCAGCCAAGTTGCCCGAAAATACTCCGTCCAATTAATTCGGATAGGAGCAACATTGGGAGCACTTCAAGGCCCCTTTAGTTTTCTACACTCGACGTGGCATCTGTGTACTGTTGGTTGAAATATTATGTCGAAAAATCTGTCTTTTTCATCCCGTTGGGCCCATGGTAGTTCTGAAACACGCTATTTGGCCCGATCAGTGCTCTTGCCCTTTTTAACTGTTTGACACAGACGTTTCAGGTGACTCGTTGCTCACTCAATGGTAAATTTGCTCGAGCGAAGCAAAAGCATGAAAAAACACAGGAAGAACACAGAATCCGAGCCACCTAAGTTCACTGGAGATTTCAAGCGGCCTTTTTGAAACTGAGCGGTCGTACACGTTATTTTTCCAACAAAAAATTGATATTTTTGGATTGGCTACAACGTCCGCTCTTGGTAAAGTGTCGGCAAAGTCATAATTTCCGATCCCCTTGTGCAGTAGATGGTCAGCAGCTTTTGGGGCCGCAGGAAAACATCAAGCTCAAGCGTACGAGCGATACTAATTCCTCTGCAGCGTCAGATGCACGATGAAGCAGACTGATTAGCAGAACACATTTACCTCTTCCACCCAGAACAGCTTGTCGAGGTCTGAGGCAAATTCCGCAGACAATGGGGGGGGAACTCGGGTCGTGCTTATTTGCTAGAAGTCTGTGAGTTTTGTTCCTGGCTTAACTGAAACCTCTTCTGACTCCTTGGGCGTTTATAACATGGTTACAAACCCGCTTTTGAATTCAACCACCGCTGTCAACCAGTAGGTTTCCCCGGAAAGTTTCCTTTCCTCAGAGCGGGAGGTCAAATTGCCTGTTAAATAAGGTCTTGGCTTTCCGGTATCGCGTCGTATCACTGGGAACAGTGCAGTAATATGGGCAGTGAATTGAGAAACTGCTTCAAGGCCTTTAAACCGACTGCTCCTACATGAATGTCTGACTTATCCCGATCTCAGGCCCCTTAATTCGTGGCGGGTGGCAGGTGTAACAGCCGAGCGTGGAAAACCCCCCTGTTTCCCTCGCGATTCAGTGTTTTTTCCCAACATCACTCATTTCCATACAACATTGACTTGTCTTTACGGACTGGTTGTTTTTCTGGACCAATTGTCGTTTGTTCGCGCCCAGAGCGCTACTTTGGCACATCCCTGATCAGGACCTGCGTGACGCACGTGCTGTCTGCTCACACGCTGCTATTCGGTTTCTCGTTGTTGAGTCCTTGTGATCGTATTATTGAGGTTTGTATATTGTTTATGTCATTGTTTATTGTAATAATCTAGTATCGTAGAATATCACGGATAATCGTCTTTTGATTTCGGGATCCGTTGCGAATTTGGCTACGCATTGCTCAAACGTTCGTAACAGCAGGCTTCTCGTAAATCGCGATGCCGTGGGCATCGGCAAAAACTGAAAAGAGGAATTTTTAAATGGACTGCTGGTCAGAGCTCTGTGCAAAATCCCTGCACATTGGATATCTCTTAACAGCATAAATTTTGCAATATTACTGTCCTGGTGAGGCTGTTGCTCCTAATCGTTTCCACCTAACAGAGTTTATAAGAAGAATTTGACCAAATTACCCGGGTACAAATGATCTGTTCGTTCCAGGCTACTTCACGAACTCCGACCAAAAATATCACTAAAAAATGAGGAACCCAACACATCCTCCAAGTTCACAAGAGAACGAAGGTTGTCCTGAAGTCGTAAAGGTTCCTCGTTGTTTCTGAGGCTCTTTAGGGGCATCGCTGGCTCAGATCCCTGGGCAGTTCAGGATGGATCTATAGATTTAGCACGTTTCAGATGTTTCCCATTTCCACACAGTCCTTTGGTGCAGCATCCTTTTTGTTTTGAATTGCCTCGGGATTATATCTGCTAGATCTAACCGCGAAAACAATATTTTGAAAGTCTACACGGCAAAGTTTGACACCGGTCTTAATGTTATCTCAAAAAACTCGGCAAACCACTGCAACACTAAACTGAGCCGTGCACTCTGTCAACATTAGTCCTTCTGCTTCCATGTCACAGTGGGTGATTGTGAGTTTGCTTCTTGGTATCCTCAACTTTAGTTCCAATGCCTATGTGAATTTTTCCCTTCATCTAACTGTGCACCTTCTCCTACTTCCATTCAGCAGTTGTCTCTCCAGCTGCTTCAACACTCCTTTTGGTGTACCCCTGAGAAGAAACCCTACTTGTAATAAACTTCGAGGATTGGCCAAGGGTTTCAGAGTCTCACTGAATCGTGTTTGAAGATTATGATCTCAGAAATGGAAAACGGAATCACCCTCAGAATAAGCGGGGAATTGCATGTGTGAATGGGATGGAAATAAGAATACATGATGAAGGTAAACAGGGCCGACGTAAGCAAAATAAATTCCCAAACGTTAGCATCGAGGGGTGAGGTAGGTCTGCATCACTCGAGGGAAGATAGAATACAGGAATGACAACAAATAGTCATAATCAAAAATGTAGCTTTGAGGAGAAATCTGAAGTAAGCAGGGGGCGATCAAATAAGCCATTGATCGGGCACATAGAATGCGGGGAAGTGAGTAGTGAGCAAACTTTCAAAGATAGTCAAAAACCGCTCCCGGAAGTAACATGACTCCGCGGCGGCGCGCTGTTCAAGCGAGGATTCCAGTAAAATCGTTTTAACTAGGAATGAAGAAAGAAGTCCCGACGTGGCAGGCGCTCAAAAGTACATTCATTGTAAGTACTTGGATCGGTGGTTAAAGGTTCCTTCTGGAACAAGCCGTGTTGTGAGCTACGGAAAATCGAACAGATCGCTCAAAAACTAATCATAATAACAACAGTGCAAAGAATAACAGCATTGTTAGCAGTGATATTACGGCTAGGCGTTTGACGATGAAATAAGTGGGAGTCTCATGTGTACGTTTAGCTTCTGCTTGGGAGCCTCTTTTGCCGGGACGTCCACTATCCCTTGTGGAAATTTATTTCATACAGGAATCACCCACGATAGAAAAATTGTTGCCACAGGAATGTCCGTGGGTTTTGCTACATCTTTTATGCCTTCTAGAATATATATTATTGTCCCCGGAAGAAGCGATCAACCAAGTCGGAAGGGAGAAGGTGGGAAATCATGAGAATGTCCCCCCCCCCAATACATATCACATTCATGAGATCGAAGCTCAAAGCAGTCAGTTTAAGGGAGTTTTATCGGTCAACCCTTGTACATCTTTCTGGTTTTCCTCTAAACCCATTTGTTGTAGTTACGGTCCCGGCTCTCATATTCTAAGACGTGGGTTCCGTAAAGAAACTTCAATTCTTTCCTGGATACATGGGGTGGTGTCCTTTTAACGGGGCTTAAATTTTGGAAGGCACTCTTCCTAGTCTTGAACTGGTATGATGAAGAGAGAGTGCTGGTCAGCCAGAAGTCCAGCGCCCGATGCTGGTCTAATCTCTGGATTGGCGATGTTCCGTTGGTTCGAAAGGGCTGGTCCGGGGAGCCAGCTGAGGTAACGCTGACGCATTTGTCGTTGTTTAGCAATGAGCCCTGGTCCGCGGTGCAGCCCTCGGCCGCATCCACGTCCGACTGCAATTCAGTACTCCATATGTGTGAAAGAATGCGCCCACCATGTTGATAATAGACGGCCGGGTTCAACGAGGCAGACAGCACGTGACCGGCTGACCCGAATGGCCGGCAAGTTCAGAACCACTGAGGCGATCAATGGAGCAGTCAGCGTTCACCGTTCGACCGGAGCCAACCAGGCGCAAGCAGATAAATCGGTCAGACAGACCGTTTAGGTCTATCAGTTGGCCAGTAGACTTCCATGTAAAAGCTTTGGTTATGACGAGTGCATATCTTATATAAACAATGTATTCTGTATCGATAAAACGGAATTGATTCGAAGGCAGAACTGAGTTCTCAGTAGAGCTAGTTGGACGATACAAAACGTGATGTCAGGGGAAGCTGAAGGACTCCGCACCTGCGTGCAAACGATTACGTCAAGAACAATGACAATACCGCTTTCGGCGCCGCTAAAAATGATGGATCAAAATCGTTTGCCTGAAGAGTGGAGTTTATGGAGACAGAATTTCGAAGAATTTGCTGCCTTCATTCGGTTAGTTTTAGAACCAAAACAACACCACATTGTCATGCTTCGACATCGCCTTGGCGGTGAAGCCGGAAGTATTTTGTTCACTCTAGGTTTTGGTGAGAATGAGGACCGAGAAGACCCTGTAGTAGTTCTTCAAAGACTGGAAAGCTGCTGCTTGAATCAATCAAGTAGAACGGACAGCGTGGTCGCTGAGAATACCGACAATGTTCACCCCACTTTGAATATGACAGACGTCGTCACAGAAGTTGCTTTCAACGATACAGACGCAGAGAATGTTGGATCTGCCGGAGAAAATGGACCGGCTACTCTCCAGAAAAGTACAAAACAGTGATGTAATCTGTCAAACTAGTTGAGTCTAAGTACGAATGGAGCACAAAACCTATCAGAACTGATAGAAAGGGAGGAAATGCGGTTTCCAGACTTTCCATAAATAGCCCATCGGTGGAGAGAGCAACGTACCATACAGTTTGTGATGTTTCGCCCACACGATGTGCAGCTAGATAGGATTATGAATCAAAGGGGCAGAAGGCGCACGCACGATCAAAAAGCCAAAGTCGCGCAGAACGATAAAAGTCCACACGAATTGGAAAGGACCAGAAACGTCCATTTTAGCCAATGGAGGAAGGATGTGATGATATGTGCCGATCAGGGTCTACAGCCAGCTGTAACGAACGTTTGAGCAATGCGTAGCCAAATTCGCAACGGATCCCGAAATCAAAAGACGATTATCCGTGATATTCTACGATACTAGATTATTACAATAAACAATGACATAAACAATATACAAACCTCAATAATACGATCACAAGGACAAGTCAATAGTGTATGGAAATGAGTGATGTTGGGAAAAACACTGAATCGCGAGGGAAAAAGGGGGATTTTCCACGACCGGCTGTTACACCGCCCACCAAAATCCTCCTGGATCCTTAGCAGAGTCAAAGGTTCGGTATAAAGGTACTGATTCTTCCTACCTGCCTAGGCCCTGCTGTCAGTGCGCGCGTCTAATGCTCGTCGTCAACGTTCTACTACTGGTCGCACCTAATCCATTGGATACATAGACGTGAGGCTAGTCTACATCTTCCACAAGACCAAATGACCGATGGCGGGCGTGAATGGTCACATAGACGTTGTCCTCGTAAGGGGCCGTCCGGTCCTGGATGTACGTGCTTGAGTGTGTGTGTGTGTGTGTGCGTGTGTGTGTGTGCCGGGGTCACAATGAAATCACAGGTATGACTACACATCAAAGGAGGACTTTCTGCAATGTCAACAAAAGACCGCGTGGCAAGAAAACGAGTAAAATATAGCATGTGTGTGTGACCTGAGCTCCGCTACTTCCACATATGCAACGGGCATTCGGTAGCGTCAACAAAAAGCAAAACTACTCACTTGCAAAAAGCAAAACAACGAACACTGTCACATGTTTGATGGGTTTACGGGATAAAGAGTGCGTCGTGCATGCGTGTATGTATCGGGATGTACAATGGAATCGCATTCATCACCACGTATCGGAAAGAACCTCCTGTAATGTCAATGAAAAGACCGCGAGCACCTTAACGTGTTTGACGGAGACCGTGTGGTATATATGGTGTTTCTTTATCCACCTCGATTACTGGTGTGAAAAAGGTTTACTAGGCCTCAGGGTTATCAGCTCCTCCGTCTTCGCTCTCGAGTAGGTTAATACTGCGTATGTCACGAATGAGCACTCCGTTAGCTGTCTTCACCTTCACCGTTCTTATCATTCCGTCAGTGCTTTTGATGGTTTCCGTAACTACTCCCAAAGACCAAGCGCTGAAATGTGCGCGTTCGTCGGCGATCATAACCACGTCCCCAACTTTGAATGGTCTTGTTTTGGCCAGCCACTTCTGTCGAGTCTGCAAAGCCGGTAGGTACTCCCGTAGCCATCGCCTCCAGAAGACCTTGGCCAGATAGTTCGCTTGCTTCCACCCGTGGAGGTAGCTCCCACGAAGGTTTACCGGCCCTTGGAAACCCCCGTTCGACCTTAACGTCAATAAGTCGTTCGGGGTGAGCGCCAGGTGGGTGGGGTCGCCGTTCAATACTGGAACCAGGGGGCGGTTGTTCAGGATTCGCTCCACCTCAGTCATGACGGTGTTCAGCGTCTCGTCGTCGGGCGGCTGCTGCTTCATGATTGACAGCAATATCCGTCTGGCGGACCGGATCATGCGTTTCCATATGCCGCCTCGGTGGCTGGCCTGTGGGGGGTTGAAATGCCATCGTATGCCGTAGGCCACGGTTCGATCCTGCAGTTCGTCCCTGTTTATGTTCTTGTGCCAACGCTGCAATTCCCGTTGAGCGCCCACAAAGTTCGACCCATTATCTGAGTATATATCGGCCGGTACGCCTCTTCGGTTGATAAATCTTTGCAAGGCCCGTAGAAACGAATCGGTCGTCATCGAATGTGCGACTTCTAGGTGTACCGCACGTGATTTCATGCACGTCATGATACATCCGTATCGCTTTTCTAATCTTTTCCCGCACTTGATCCACAAGGGCCCGAAATAGTCCAACCCGGTGTCACTGAACGGCCACCAGCCCGTAGTCACCCTGCATTCTGGTAGTGGGGCCATGAAATGTTTGCCTGCTGTGGCATTGCGTCTCCTGCATTGCACACACCGTGGGATAACGCGTTTTACAGTCTCTCGTCCTCTCAACAACCAAAGACGCTTTCGGATGACGCTCGTCACGTGACTTTCCCCGTCATGTCCCTCCATGGCGTGGACGTGTTGAATCATTAGCTCTACTACAGGTTGTCTTGCAGGCAGCAGTATAGGATACTTAGTGTCGAAGTTCAGGTGGGCGTTGGTCAGCCTACCATCCACCCGCAGCAGTCCGTCGATGAGTTTGGGGTTTAAACGCTTCAGCTCGCCTCTTGGAGATGGCATGTCTTTATTGGTCGGCCCCACTTCTTCCGCCCTCTTGAGTTCTCGGGCGAAAGCCTCGCGTTGTATCATTCTGAAAATATCGTACTCTGCCGCTTGTAGCTCATCGGGACCTATCGGGCCGACCCGTATCCGACCTGAGGGCCGTAGCCCTTTCATGACTAGTACATTTCTCTTGAACCTGGTTAACCAAACTAGCGAACGAAGCGTCTTAATCCAGGAAGAAAACCTGACCAGTCGCGATAGAATGGACGACGCTTCGACGACGTTGGTTGCTATCACTACGCCTTTGATCTGCAGTTCCACTTCCGTAGGGTTTTTTAGTTCGAACACGGGCCAGTCCTGTTTGGGCAATTGCAGGAAGTTTGGCCCTCTCGTCCACGTGTCGAGTTGCCTGAAGTCGTTCGCACCTCGGGAGCACAGGTCGGCCGGATTATCGCCAGACCTGACATGACTCCACTGGTGCGTGGCTGATTCATCGTGGATAATGGTGAGCCGGTTAGCAACGAAAGTACTAAACCGGCTCCGGACGTTGTTAATGTAGTAAAGTACTATCGTTGAGTCCGTCCAAAAACTAGCCGACCAAATGTAGAGATCAAAACATCTCTTCACAGCTTGCACCACCCTGACTGCCAACACGGCTGCGCTGAGTTCAAGGCGTGGGATTGAGACCGACTTCAGTGGAGCAACGCGGGCTTTGGCGGACAGGATCCTCGTGGTATATTGTCCATCTCCTGCGCACCATCGTCCGTACACCACAGCTCCATAACCGACTTCGGATGCATCGGAAAAGGCATGTAGTTCTCCAGTCTGTGTCGTATGGCCAGGAGTCAAACATCGTGGGATTCTTATGTCCCCTAATTTCTTCAAGGTGTTCAAAAATTCTTCCCAGTCCAGCCGGTCCCCTCGGTCCAGTGACTGGTCCCAATCAACTTTCTTACGGCACAGCCGCTGCAGCAAGATATTTCCAGGTAGCAACCATGGTGAGACGAAACCGAGCGGGCCGAACAAACTTGAGACGGCAGATAGTATGCCACGACGGGTTATTGGCAGCTCGGGAACGTTTAGTTCGAAAACAAAATCGTCCGTTTCCGCGTCCCATTGTATCCCTAAGGTGCGCTCGATAGGAAGTGGAGAGCCGTCCAAATCTCTTACCCTTTCGGCCTTTTCGTGATACGGGATGACCCTCAGCACTTCTGAAGCGTTCGACATCCATTTAGTTAGATGGAAGCCGCCCTCTTCCAGCAATCTCGTCAGACCCCTGAACTGCTCTAGAGCTGATTCCACATCATCGAATGACCCAAGGTAGTCGTCGACGTAGAAGTTCCTGCTGACGCTTTCTACCACCGTCCGATGTACTAGATCGCCATGTTTATTCGCTGATTCTCGGAGGGCGTAGTTGGCACAAAATGGTGACGATATGGCTCCGAAGGGGTGGACGGTCATCCTATAATTCACCACTGCGTTGTCCCGGTCGCTCCCTTCCCACCACAGGAAACGCAAAGCATCTCGTTCTCCTACCGGAATCTTCACCTGATGGAACATTTCCCTAATGTCAGCAGACAAAGCCACTTTACCCACTCTGAAACGGCACAAAACATCGATCAGTGGTGTGGTCCAGTCAGGCCCCTGTAGTAGGCGATCGTTTAACGACTTGCCCTGAAACTTGGCCGCACAGACGAAAACCACCCGCAGTTTATTGGGTTTCTTGGGGTTGATAACCGGATGGTGAGGCAGATACCAGATGCCCCTTTTGCCGTCGGTGTTAACAGGCATCTTTTCAACGTAACCGAGGGTCTCGTTTCGCTTCATCAAATCCGCGTATCGTTCCCACAGATTCTGGTCTCGAATGAAGCGTTCTTTTAGTCGTAGTAATCGTTGGAGAACATAATTTCTGTTGTCAGTCCACTGGTCGTCCGGTGTGCGCCATGGGAGGGGAACCTCGAACTGTTTTTTGAGGCCTCTAGTGCCTTGCCGCACCGTTTGTAGAGCGAAGTGATCCTCTTGAGACAACGTCGGTCTTTCGTCTCCAATGTCACGAAACTCCTTTTCATACAGCCGTTGCAGATGATACTCTATGCAGTCCATTTCGGCGGATAAGTAATTCACGGAACCGCGTACCCCTACTGGACCGTATAACATCCATCCCAGAGCCGTGCGTACTGCATAAGGTGCCTGGCGGTCGCCCACTCTCTGGTCAAGCACCCAATGCGCCTCTGGCACGTCGCATCCGATGAGGAGATCCATTTCATCATCTTCCCAGTCTACAACGGTTACATCCTGCAGGTGGGGCCACCGAGTCAAGATTGCGTTCACCGACCTTGGTGCTCGCGTGGGGAGATCCGCTAACGTGAATGCCTCCGTTGGTTCAATTTCCTCGTTAGTGTCTAGAGAGATGAGTTGCAGCCTTCATCTACCGGCAGTCATTACCTGTGTTCCGCCCACCGAGCTCACCGCTAACGACATCGCACATTTAGCCAGTTGGTGTTTGTCGGCAAACCGCTCTTTCACTAAAGTGGTGTCGGATTCACTATCCACGAAAGCCAACGCCTTGACTATCCCAGTCGGAGTCACTACTCCCACGGCCACTACGCCTAAACGTACCGGTTTACTGGCAGATTGTGAAGTTGAACAAATCACGCTGGGCTTGGCACTCGCCTCGGATATGGTTGCTCTCGTTTGATGCAGCAGCCGATGGCGTCTGCCCGTGCAGCCCTCGTAACCACATCGATTCCTTGTTCTACAGGCTGCTGCCCGGTGCGTGGTGTTGAGACAGATAAAACATGCTCCTGCCATCCTCGCCATTCCCCACCGTTCGTCTATTGTGGCTTTGCCGAACTTGGGGCATTCTGGTAGGCCATGGCTAGTACCACAGGATCTGCAATTTGGTGGCGCCGTAGCATCTCGTGAAATGACGTGTGTATTGGTCCAAGGCTGGTACTTTGGATTTTCCCGTACAGGGGTTTGGACTTGGCTAGTACTGGGCTTGTTTGCTCGGTTGCTGTCCCAGATGAGTCGGCCGAATCTGCTGTCAGCTATCTTCGTTTGCCTGTCTAAGTATTCAGTCAGGTCTTCGAAGTTGGCTTCTCTGTCGCTTCGGCTTATCCGTTCTGCTTCTTCCGCCCACCGACCCTGTAGTTCGGGAGAGAGGTGACGGACTATGCCTTCCAAAGTGTGCATGGCATCTAGGTCAGCCCTGTAACCTAAATGGTCAAGAGCTATTGAGCAGTTCTGCATCTTAATCACCAGGTCGGCCATGGTGTAGACGTCGCCCTTGGTTCTCTTTGCCTCTGCCATCACGCCCTCTATTAGGTTACGGGCTACTTTGAAAGGTTGGCCAAACAAGTCCCTTAGAATCTCCCTTGCCCTTGTGTAGCCTTGTTCTGGGTCGAGCATGGTGCACCCGTCGATAGCTTCTCTTGCTCGGCCTCGGCAGTAGTGAGTAAGGTAAAAAAGCCTTTGCCCAGGGTCGGTCACCTTATTTTCAACGAACGTCTCGAACTGCTTGACAAACTTGCAGTATTGCTCAGCTCGCCCGTCGAAAACCGTTAACTCCACTCTAGGCAGATCGATCGATGGTGGTTTGTAGTCGGCGACCGGCGTGGGGTTCCCTATCTTATTGCACCCTAATCTATCGGAAGTGTCGAAGTCACTGGTCTCATGCTCTCGCTGTTTCTGTGTACACTTCTCTGCTTCATGCGCCTGTAGTCTAGCCGAAAGTAACTTTTGCTCTAGTTCTAGTATTCTCAGCTTATATAAATCGACATCCTTACGATCAATATTGTTCTCAATAACACATGAACTAGCACTGACAAGACTAGGCGATCTAGCATTAACTAAAGAATCATATGTACCCAAAACCTCCACAGAGACTAGCCGTGTTACTTCCTGTCTGGATTCCAATGTTCTCGATCCTTTTCTTGGCATTTTGCGTGTTGTTCCTCGTTTCAAATTGATCTATTGAGTATTGTTACGAACGTTTGAGCAATGCGTAGCCAAATTCGCAACGGATCCCGAAATCAAAAGACGATTATCCGTGATATTCTACGATACTAGATTATTACATGAACAATGACATAAACAATATGCAAACCTCAATAATACGATCACAAGGACTCAACAACGAGAAACTGAATAACAGCGTGTGAGCAAACAGCACGTGCGTCACGCAGGTCCTGAACAAGGATGTGCCAAAGTAGCGCTCTGGGCGCGAACAAACAACAATTGGTCCAGAAAAACAACTAGTTCGTAAAGACAAGTCAATGTTGTATGGAAATGAGTGATGTTGGGAAAAACACTGAATCGCGAGGGAAAAAGGGGGATTTTACACGACCGGCTGTTACAGGTGGTTCGAAATTGTCGCTTTCGGTCATCGCAACGCTGCCACCAATTGTATTGTTCGATTCTGAGCGAGCAAGCCTCTTGGCTTACAGTTCGGTTCACGACAGAAAATCGACTCAAGCAAGCTGAAACGAAATGCACCGAGCAATGTTAACGGTTCAGCACACAACGACGGCCAGGTCGCGAGCGTAAGCAACAAGAATGAATGTTTATTGTTTTCTCTCGGGGGGCGGCGTCCCAATCGAGCGGCACGAATAACAGTCACGTTCACGAGCACACGTGTGTACAGTTGTGGGAAACGTCTATTCGGTCCAGTTCGATAAAACATACATACATCGAGAGAAAGGGTTACACACTTCAAAAGGGTTTCGGTGAGGATTCGGCCGGTCCCGTCCAATGGTTATGTGCGGGACCTGGAATATGATAGAAACGAGTGTACATTAGTAAGCGCCAATTCAAACACTACATGTTAGTTTCGGTTCCATTACACGAAACCAAACCGTATTCGCCGCGCAAACCATTATCATTTCGGTCGATGAAAACTAACTCTAGCTATATTGCCTTGATTCGGACGATTTCGACTAGCTTTCTTGAACTTTGTGTATAGTTCATTGTTTTGAGTAACTTTGTACACCGTGATCATGCGCTTGCGCGTGCATCTCGACCATGGTGGAGAAATATACCTTTATTATTATTATTAATAACTAGCAATGAAGTCAATATCAAGGACCAGGGAACTGTCAATATGGTACACCAACACCTGCAGTCTCCCGTGAGAAGGAGGGAAGTTGACGACCAGGATTGCAGAGTCTGATGTCGTTGCATTGACGGAAACTTGGATAAAGCCAGATACTGACATGCGCTTTCATGGGTACGCCGCCTATATAGAGGATAGAACAAATGGAAGGCAGGGGGCGGAGTTGCACTTCTAATACGGACCGACATAGACCTTTAGGAGGCTCCTTTTAACTTGGTCTCCGGTAGTGTACAGGCCAGATCCTGCCTTACCAGGATCGAGGCGCGAACAGTACGCATTATCTGTATCTACAGGGTACCGCTAGCAAGAGACGAAGAAGACGTTGAGCTCTTGCAAATGCTGGATGCAGTGCTGTCGCAGACAAAGGTGTTCATCTAACTATGGGATCTAAATCTACCTGAAGTTGCGTGGGAAAGCGAGATCGCACCAAGGCGATAAACGGGCGACAAGTTTCTGCAGAGGGTCCAGTTACATGCACTTACACAGCATGTGACGCGGGCCACTTGACACAGAGGTGGACAGCATCCGTCTCTCCTTGATTTTTTCATAACGCTGCACCATCAAGACGTTAAGAAAACTGAGTGGTAAGGGACACTTGGCGAAAGTAATCATGTAGTCTTAAGGGTCACACCAAGGCTTAGCAAGGAGCCGAAGGAAATCGTTTTAAGCCGGAGCTGTGGGGGTACCAATGAAGGCGAACTAAACAGAGCATCAGGAGAAGTCCAGCGGACACCGACACACATAAACGCCTCCGTAGAGGAAAGGTGGGAGGCCATCAAAATGGGCTATTCGAACTTACAGAGGAGTCTGCACATCTGAGGGTGGCCAGCAGTAGAAATCAACCCCCATAGTGGGAGTCAAAAGTCCGCAAGGCTATAGTTGTTTGTAGGCAACGATGGGCGGCATACAGGCTGTACAAGACTCAGGGGGCACGGAACAGCTGTAAGAAGGCTAGGAAAGGAGCTCAAGCGATCCAAAGAGTGAAGAAATATGCCTTCGATCGTAGGTTAGCTGCGTCGGTCCACACAAACCCAATGCGATTTTACGCCTACGTGCAATCTCACAAGCGTATGAGAGAAAGTGTAGCAACCCTGTAAGGAGCACCGGGACGACTGGTTCTAAACGACGAAAACAAGGCTGACATGCTCTTAGCATTCTTCAAGAGAATATATCGACCAGCAAATGGTTTGGAGGAAAGAATGGAGGGCCCAAGGGCGCCTCCAATACCCGAACTTACTGTAGGAGAAGAAGTGTACGCGGAGTTGCAAACCCTGAATAGAAATAAAGCAGCAGGCCCAGACAGGATTCATCCTGCAATCGTTCAACCTCTGGCCGAGGTCCTGAAGTCTTCGGTGACGACGCTGTATGAAACGTCACTTAGAGAGGGAATTGTGTCGGGAGACGGAGGGAAAGCGACATTGGCAGGAATTTACAAGAGTGGACCCCTGCCGGTTAGCTTGACTTCAGTACCGTGTAAGTGCCTGGAGCGGGTAGTCAGGAAACAAATCTCTGGGCATTCGGTTAAACACAACCTCATATCAAGTGCTCAGCGTGGGCTTGCTGCGGGACGATCTTGTCTGACGAATCTGCTGCTGTTCCTTGATGAGATGACCCAGCTCTTGGACGAAGGACAGTCGATTGCTGTCAGTTACTTGGACTTCAGCAGGGCATCTGATTCTGTGAACCACAGATTTCTGAACGTCAAACTGCAGTCTATGGAAATTGGTGGAAAGGCGAGACAATGAATAAATAGTTTCTTAACAGGGCGAACCTTTATTGTTAGGGTGGGTAGTCATATCTCGAAACCGGTGGGTGCAACACGTGGGGTGCCACATGGCTCGGTGTGACAGCCGGTCGTGGAAAACCCCCCTGTTTCCCTCGCGATTCAGTGTTTTTCCCAACATCACTCATTTCCATACAACATTGACTTGTCTTTACGAACTGGTTGTTTTTCTGGACCAATTGTTGTTTGTTCGCGCCCAGAGCGCTACTTTGGCACATCCTTGTTCAGGACCTGCGTGACGCACGTGCTGTTTGCTCACACGCTGTTATTCAGTTTCTCGTTGTTGAGTCCTTGTGATCGTATTATTGAGGTTTGCATATTGTTTATGTCATTGTTCATGTAATAATCTAGTATCGTAGAATATCACGGATAATCGTCTTTTGATTTCGGGATCCGTTGCGAATTTGGCTACGCATTGCTCAAACGTTCGTAACAATACTCAATAGATCAATTTGAAACGAGGAACAACACGCAAAATGCCAAGAAAAGGATCGAGAACATTGGAATCCAGACAGGAAGTAACACGGCTAGTCTCTGTGGAGGTTTTGGGTACATATGATTCTTTAGTTAATGCTAGATCGCCTAGTCTTGTCAGTGCTAGTTCATGTGTTATTGAGAACAATATTGATCGTAAGGATGTCGATTTATATAAGCTGAGAATACTAGAACTAGAGCAAAAGTTACTTTCGGCTAGACTACAGGCGCATGAAGCAGAGAAGTGTACACAGAAACAGCGAGAGCATGAGACCAGTGACTTCGACACTTCCGATAGATTAGGGTGCAATAAGATAGGGAACCCCACGCCGGTCGCCGACTACAAACCACCATCGATCGATCTGCCTAGAGTGGAGTTAACGGTTTTCGACGGGCGAGCTGAGCAATACTGCAAGTTTGTCAAGCAGTTCGAGACGTTCGTTGAAAATAAGGTGACCGACCCTGGGCAAAGGCTTTTTTACCTTACTCACTACTGCCGAGGCCGAGCAAGAGAAGCTATCGACGGGTGCACCATGCTCGACCCAGAACAAGGCTACACAAGGGCAAGGGAGATTCTAAGGGACTTGTTTGGCCAACCTTTCAAAGTAGCCCGTAACCTAATAGAGGGCGTGATGGCAGAGGCAAAGAGAACCAAGGGCGACGTCTACACCATGGCCGACCTGGTGATTAAGATGCAGAACTGCTCAATAGCTCTTGACCATTTAGGTTACAGGGCTGACCTAGATGCCATGCACACTTTGGAAGGCATAGTCCGTCACCTCTCTCCCGAACTACAGGGTCGGTGGGCGGAAGAAGCAGAACGGATAAGCCGAAGCGACAGAGAAGCCAACTTCGAAGACCTGACTGAATACTTAGACAGGCAAACGAAGATAGCTGACAGCAGATTCGGCCGACTCATCTGGGACAGCAACCGAGCAAACAAGCCCAGTACTAGCCAAGTCCAAACCCCTGTACGGGAAAATCCAAAGTACCAGCCTTGGACCAATACACACGTCATTTCACGAGATGCTACGGCGCCACCAAATTGCAGATCCTGTGGTACTAGCCATGGCCTACCAGAATGCCCCAAGTTCGGCAAAGCCACAATAGACGAACGGTGGGGAATGGCGAGGATGGCAGGAGCATGTTTTATCTGTCTCAACACCACGCACCGGGCAGCAGCCTGTAGAACAAGGAATCGATGTGGTTACGAGGGCTGCACGGGCAGACGCCATCGGCTGCTGCATCAAACGAGAGCAACCATATCCGAGGCGAGTGCCAAGCCCAGCGTGATTTGTTCAACTTCACAATCTGCCAGTAAACCGGTACGTTTAGGCGTAGTGGCCGTGGGAGTAGTGACTCCGACTGGGATAGTCAAGGCGTTGGCTTTCGTGGATAGTGGATCCGACACCACTTTAGTGAAAGAGCGGTTTGCCGACAAACACCAACTGGCTAAATGTGCGATGTCGTTAGCGGTGAGCTCGGTGGGCGGAACACAGGTAATGACTGCCGGTAGATGAAGGCTGCAACTCATCTCTCTAGACACTAACGAGGAAATTGAACCAACGGAGGCATTCACGTTAGCGGATCTCCCCACGCGAGCACCAAGGTCGGTGAACGCAATCTTGACTCGGTGGCCCCACCTGCAGGATGTAACCGTTGTAGACTGGGAAGATGATGAAATGGATCTCCTCATCGGATGCGACGTGCCAGAGGCGCATTGGGTGCTTGACCAGAGAGTGGGCGACCGCCAGGCACCTTATGCAGTACGCACGGCTCTGGGATGGATGTTATACGGTCCAGTAGGGGTACGCGGTTCCGTGAATTACTTATCCGCCGAAATGGACTGCATAGAGTATCATCTGCAACGGCTGTATGAAAAGGAGTTTCGTGACATTGGAGACGAAAGACCGACGTTGTCTCAAGAGGATCACTTCGCTCTACAAACGGTGCGGCAAGGCACTAGAGGCCTCAAAAAACAGTTCGAGGTTCCCCTCCCATGGCGCACACCGGACGACCAGTGGACTGACAACAGAAATTATGTTCTCCAACGATTACTACGACTAAAAGAACGCTTCATTCGAGACCAGAATCTGTGGGAACGATACGCGGATTTGATGAAGCGAAACGAGACCCTCGGTTACGTTGAAAAGATGCCTGTTAACACCGACGGCAAAAGGGGCATCTGGTATCTGCCTCACCATCCGGTTATCAACCCCAAGAAACCCAATAAACTGCGGGTGGTTTTCGTCTGTGCGGCCAAGTTTCAGGGCAAGTCGTTAAACGATCGCCTACTACAGGGGCCTGACTGGACCACACCACTGATCGATGTTTTGTGCCGTTTCAGAGTGGGTAAAGTGGCTTTGTCTGCTGACATTAGGGAAATGTTCCATCAGGTGAAGATTCCGGTAGGAGAACGAGATGCTTTGCGTTTCCTGTGGTGGGAAGGGAGCGACCGGGACAACGCAGTGGTGAATTATAGGATGACCGTCCACCCCTTCGGAGCCATATCGTCACCATTTTGTGCCAACTACGCCCTCCGAGAATCAGCGAATAAACATGGCGATCTAGTACATCGGACGGTGGTAGAAAGCGTCAGCAGGAACTTCTACGTCGACGACTACCTTGGGTCATTCGATGATGTGGAATCAGCTCTAGAGCAGTTCAGGGGTCTGACGAGATTGCTGGAAGAGGGCGGCTTCCATCTAACTAAATGGATGTCGAACGCTTCAGAAGTGCTGAGGGTCATCCCGTATCACGAAAAGGCCGAAAGGGTAAGAGATTTGGACGGCTCTCCACTTCCTATCGAGCGCACCTTAGGGATACAATGGGACGCGGAAACGGACGATTTTGTTTTCGAACTAAACGTTCCCGAGCTGCCAATAACCCGTCGTGGCATACTATCTGCCGTCTCAAGTTTGTTCGGCCCGCTCGGTTTCGTCTCACCATGGTTGCTACCTGGAAATATCTTGCTGCAGCGGCTGTGCCGTAAGAAAGTTGATTGGGACCAGTCACTGGACCGAGGGGACCGGCTGGACTGGGAAGAATTTTTGAACACCTTGAAGAAATTAGGGGACATAAGAATCCCACGATGTTTGACTCCTGGCCATACGACACAGACTGGAGAACTACATGCCTTTTCCGATGCATCCGAAGTCGGTTATGGAGCTGTGGTGTACGGACGATGGTGCGCAGGAGATGGACAATATACCACGAGGATCCTGTCCGCCAAAGCCCGCGTTGCTCCACTGAAGTCGGTCTCAATCCCACGCCTTGAACTCAGCGCAGCCGTGTTGGCAGTCAGGGTGGTGCAAGCTGTGAAGAGATGTTTTGATCTCTACATTTGGTCGGCTAGTTTTTGGACGGACTCAACGATAGTACTTTACTACATTAACAACGTCCGGAGCCGGTTTAGTACTTTCGTTGCTAACCGGCTCACCATTATCCACGATGAATCAGCCACGCACCAGTGGAGTCATGTCAGGTCTGGCGATAATCCGGCCGACCTGTGCTCCCGAGGTGCGAACGGCTTCAGGCAACTGGACACGTGGACGAGAGGGCCAAACTTCCTGCAATTGCCCAAACAGGACTGGCCCGTGTTCGAATTAAAAAACCCTAAGGAAGTGGAACTGCAGATCAAAGGCGTAGTGATAGCAACCAACGTCGTCGAAGCGTCGTCCATTCTATCGCGACTGGTCAGGTTTTCTTCGTGGATTAAGACGCTTCGTTCGCTAGTTTGGTTAACCAGGTTCAAGAGAAATGTACTAGTCATGAAAGGGCTACGGCCCTCAGGTCGGATACGGGTCGGCCCGATAGGTCCCGATGAGCTACAAGCGGCAGAGTACGATATTTTCAGAATGATACAACGCGAGGCTTTCGCCCGAGAACTCAAGAGGGCGGAAGAAGTGGGGCCGACCAATAAAGACATGCCATCTCCAAGAGGCGAGCTGAAGCGTTTAAACCCCAAACTCATCGACGGACTGCTGCGGGTGGATGGTAGGCTGACCAACGCCCACCTGAACTTCGACACTAAGTATCCTATACTGCTGCCTGCAAGACAACCTGTAGTAGAGCTAATGATTCAACACGTCCACGCCATGGAGGGACATGACGGGGAAAGTCACGTGACGAGCGTCATCCGAAAGCGTCTTTGGTTGTTGAGAGGACGAGAGACTGTAAAACGCGTTATCCGACGGTGTGTGCAATGCAGGAGACGCAATGCCACAGCAGGCAAACATTTCATGGCCCCACTACCAGAATGCAGGGTGACTACGGGCTGGTGGCCGTTCAGTGACACCGGGTTGGACTATTTCGGGCCCTTGTGGATCAAGTGCGGGAAAAGATTAGAAAAGCGATACGGATGTATCATGACGTGCATGAAATCACGTGCGGTACACCTAGAAGTCGCACATTCGATGACGACCGATTCGTTTCTACGGGCCTTGCAAAGATTTATCAACCGAAGAGGCGTACCGGCCGATATATACTCAGATAATGGGTCGAACTTTGTGGGCGCTCAACGGGAATTGCAGCGTTGGCACAAGAACATAAACAGGGACGAACTGCAGGATCGAACCGTGGCCTACGGCATACGATGGCATTTCAACCCCCCACAGGCCAGCCACCGAGGCGGCATATGGAAACGCATGATCCGGTCCGCCAGACGGATATTGCTGTCAATCATGAAGCAGCAGCCGCCCGACGACGAGACGCTGAACACCGTCATGACTGAGGTGGAGCGAATCCTGAACAACCGCCCCCTGGTTCCAGTATTGAACGGCGACCCCACCCACCTGGCGCTCACCCCGAACGACTTATTGACGTTAAGGTCGAACGAGGGTTTCCAAGGGCCGGTAAACCTTCGTGGGAGCTACCTCCACGGGTGGAAGCAAGCGAACTATCTGGCCAAGGTCTTCTGGAGGCGATGGCTACGGGAGTACCTACCGGCTTTGCAGACTCGACAGAAGTGGCTGGCCAAAACAAGACCATTCAAAGTTGGGGACGTGGTTATGATCGCCGACGAACGCGCACATTTCAGCGCTTGGTCTTTGGGAGTAGTTACGGAAACCATCAAAAGCACTGACGGAATGATAAGAACGGTGAAGGTGAAGACAGCTAACGGAGTGCTCATTCGTGACATACGCAGTATTAACCTACTCGAGAGCGAAGACGGAGGAGCTGATAACCCTGAGGCCTAGTAAACCTTTTTCACACCAGTAATCGAGGTGGATAAAGAAACACCATATATACCACACGGTCTCCGTCAAACACGTTAAGGTGCTCGCGGTCTTTTCATTGACATTACAGGAGGTTCTTTCCGATACGTGGTGATGAATGCGATTCCATTGTACATCCCGATACATACACGCATGCACGACGCACTCTTTATCCCGTAAACCCATCAAACATGTGACAGTGTTCGTTGTTTTGCTTTTTGCAAGTGAGTAGTTTTGCTTTTTGTTGACGCTACCGAATGCCCGTTGCATATGTGGAAGTAGCGGAGCTCAGGTCACACACACATGCTATATTTTACTCGTTTTCTTGCCACGCGGTCTTTTGTTGACATTGCAGAAAGTCCTCCTTTGATGTGTAGTCATACCTGTGATTTCATTGTAACCCCGGCACACACACACACACGCACTCACACACACTCAAGCACGTACATCCAGGACCGGACGGCCCCTTACGAGGACAACGTCTATGTGACCCTTCACGCCCGCCATCGGTCATTTGGTCTTGTGAAAGATGTAGACTAGCCTCACGTCTATGTATCCAATGGATTAGGTGCGACCAGTAGTAGAACGTTGACGACGAGCATTAGACGCGCGCACTGACAGCAGGGCCTAGGCAGGTAGGAAGAATCAGTACCTTTATACCGAACCTTTGACTCTGCTAAGGATCCAGGAGGATTTTGGTGGGCGGTGTAACAGCCGGTCGTGGAAAATCCCCCTTTTTCCCTCGCGATTCAGCGTTTTTCCCAACATCACTCATTTCCATACACTTTTGAATTGTCTTTACGAACTGGTTGTTTTTCTGGACCAATTGTTGTTCGTTCGCGCCCAGAGCGCTACTTTGGCACATCCCTGTTCAGGACCTGCGTGACGCACGTGCCGTCTGCTCACACGCTGCTATTCGGTTTCTCGTTGTTGAGTCCTTGTGATCGTATTATTGAGGTTTGTATATTGTTTATGTCATTGTTTATTGTAATAATCTAGTATCGTAGAATATCACGGATAATCGTCTTTTGATTTCGGGATCCGTTGCGAATTTGGGTACGCATTGCTCAAACGTTCTTTACACTCGGTGCTCGGCCCTCTGTTCTTCTTCATCTTCATCAATGACCTAGCACGTGCGCTTAAAACCCCCAACGTTATGTTTGCCGATGACGTCAACATAGCTGGAGTAGATATAGAGCTTGACTTGTTAGCGGTACAAAACTGGTGAAGCAAATGAGACCTTCCACCAAACCTCACCAAGTGTCAATGCTTGACCACAAATACGTTGGTTAGTGGGGATAGTGTGGGTTCGTTGCAAGTGGTCTCTCAGGTCAAAGACTTGGGCGTTATAAAGGACAACAGCTTCAAGCCGTCGAGGCAGTGCACCTCAGCAGCCAATATGGCCAGGAGAGAACTCTTTCGAGTCAGATCCATAATGTCGTGTATAGAGCCGGAGATTTTCGTTCCGATATATCAGGCCACAGTTAAACCGCATGTGGAGTATTGCGTGCAGGCTTGGGCACGGTACTACCAGAAGGATATAGACTTTCCGGAGAAAGAGCACTAGAATTGTGACAAGGAAGGGGGGGTTCAGCTAAACAGAGCTTCTCCGTGCCCTAGACCTGTTCTCGAGGGAAAGACGGCGCATTCGCAGGGATTTGATAGAAACCTTCAAGGTAATGAAGGGACTGTCAGGAATAAGTCTAGAAGACCTTTCCTCTCTGCTTCCCGAGAGAGGCACAAGGGGGCATAGCCTTGGATTACAAAGGGAGCATTCGAGGCTCCAAATTAGGGCGAAGTACTTCTCGAACAGAGTGGTACCCTACTAGAATAAGCTCCCGGAAGAGGTCACAAATACCACAACAGTGAAGGCTTTTAAGAAAGCAGTAGACCCATGTTGGGTGGCAGTATACCCCGAGTTATGTTAAGCAGCTTTTAGGGTCAGAGGCAATTTACTCATTGTTTCCACCTTTCTCAGCCAGGGATGATACTGCACAAAATTTCTGCCTTTCAGAAAAAGAAAATCACGCGGTGTTGGGAACTACGGAAAAGCGCCGAAAACACTACTATCTGGACACTCTATTGGCTCTAGCCACACCAAGTCCTGTGCAAACTGAAGTTAACTGAACTGCAATAGCCAAGGCCATCAGACGTAGAAACCGCTCTTTGAACCAGTACAAAGCTTCCGGCAGTCAGCTAGCCTGGAACCGCTATACGAAGCTGAGAAACGAGACTGTAAGCCTTTTGAGAACTTCTAAGAGGGCATTTGAGCTCAAATTGGCCCAATCTGTAAGACAACAGCCGAAGACGTTCTACAGCTATGTACAATCTAAAGGCTCAACAAGAAATGCCGTAGGTCCGCTATCCACTAGAGACTATGGTATTGTCACTGATGACCAGGGCAAAGCAGACGCCCTGGGGGAATACTTTGGTGGTGCACATAGGATAGATAGTGGGGTACGAGTAGATCTGGCCCTGGTGCATCCTCCTCAGCTAAACAAGCTAGATCTCTCAGAGGAGTGCGTGCGTAGGTACCTACAGGAGTTAAACAACCACAAGTCAGCGGGCCCAGATGGCATTCATCCAGCTATCATCAAGCCGTTGGCGGATATCATAGCTCCATCGGTATGCAGACTGTACAGATCCACGTTGGACCGGGGTATGCTGCCTCAGGACTGGAAAGTCGCGGCAGTCGTGGAAATACATAAGAGTGGGCCCAAGTCGGATGTGCAGAACTACAGGCCGGTAAGCCTAACTAGCATTCTCTGTAAAGTCCTCGAGAAGATCATCCGTGCCCATATCTGCCAGCACTTACTGCAGCACTCCATGCTGAGCCCGGCGCAGCATGGATTCCTGAAAAATAGATCTTGCCTCACCAATCTCCTGTGCTTCTTAGATGAAGTAACTCGACGACTGGACGAAGGTAAGCAAGTTGAGGTATGCTACCTCGACTTTAGCAAGGCGTTCGACTCCGTTAATCATCGTCTTTTGCTACGCAAGATGGAGACTTTCGGTATAGATGGGCCAGTATATAGGTGACTGGAGGACTTCCTCTCCCACAGGATGCTTTACGTCAAAGTGGGGGACAGGTGCTCCAGTTTGGTGAACGTCACCAGTGGTGTACCTCAGGGATCCGTCCTAGGCCCGGTCCTATTCTTGTTATTTATTATTGACCTAGCATCCACTCTTCAATCGCCCAGCTTTATTTTTGCGGATGATGTGAAGATTGTTGGATCTAAGGGTAGGGCGGACTTGGGCAGGGAAATAGGTACCGTCCTGAACTGGGCATACAAATGGGACTTACCTCTAAACGCTCAAAAAAGCCATTTGTTGTCAAGGGCAACAGAGAGCCTAACTGTCGCTCAGGATCAAGGGCTTTTCACCGCAGAGGCAGCCAGTAGGGTTAAAGACATGGAGGTCATCATGAACAGTGACTTCAAATGGTCAGATCAATGCAATGCTGCTGCGCATAAGGCTCGTGGGGAGCTCTTTAGACTGCGATCAGCTTTGTCTTGCCGGAAGCCGAAGGTATTCGTACCTATTTACAGGGCTATAGTACGACCTCACTTAGAAGGTAGCGTGCAGGCTTGGTCACCCTTCTACAAAAAGGACGCCGCCTGCCTAGAGAAAGTCCAACGTCTCGCCACGCGAATGGTAGAAGGGCAGAGGGGTAAGACTTACGAGCAGAGACTCTGTGACCTGAATCTTTTCTCGTTGGAAAGGAGCAGACGTCGAGGGGATCTCATAGAAACGTTCAAGGTAATGAAGGGCTTATCTGGCCTTGGACCAGCTAGTCTAATCCAAGTCGCCGTAGGCTCCAGAACAAGGGGACACGAAAAGAAGTTGATAAAAGCCCGATCTAGGTTGATGGCTAGATCGCACTTCTTCAGAAATAGGGTTGTGAACAGTTGGAACGGTCTGCCTGGTGAAATGGTAGATCTGCAGACAGTTCAATCCTTCAAATGTGCCCTAGATCGCAAGTGGTACGAGATCTTTCCTTGTAGTGAGCCTTGAGTATATCAACTAGATGGATGACGGGTAGCACTGTGGTCCTTCTGGAGTATGTTTTAGCAGACTTTTTCCCTCATTGCATACTGTCTCAGTGAACGCTCACGATGCATAATGTCTCACGCAGTTGATGTGCGATGAGGTTTTCCGTTTCCCTCTCATTTTTAGCGGGGATTCGACGAAATACACTCGGCAGTAGTGGGTGCATAACTGGTGTGCATACCATCGAAGAAATTCTGGACGCTCGATTGGCCGTGGCCATCACGTGTCCTGTGCAAATGAACTGAACTGAACTGAACTGAACTGAACTGAACTGAACTGAACTGAACCGAACCGAACCGAACTGAACCGAAGACCATAAAATGGACGACTGCCGGGGTGCGCAGACCATTGTTAATAGCTTGAACAAGTCTGCAGATTATAACCAAAATACTGGATTGACATCTCATAATGGATTCTATACTCTGTCTGGAATTCTCGACTTTCTACAGTCTGAATGGTCTCGAATGGAAATGGAGCGTTCGGAATGGGAAGTCGAAAGAGCAGAACTTCAGGTAAAATAACGATATTGCTTTTATCCGGCTCCTTAGGCACGGATAGCGTTTCTTCAGGGAGAGCGTAAAGGGCAAGAAAACCTTAAATCTGATCTTGTTAGGAGAATAAAGATGCTGGAATATGCTCTCTTGCAGGAGAGAAGTAAAAACTTTGAGCTGAAGTACCCCAATGAATCGAAATCTACACTCAATGCTCCGCAGTTACCACCAGAGGATTATCTTAGTGACTCTGAGAAAACATCTTCAAAGACAGAGCATGAAGCTGCCCGCTGGAGAGAAGAGAGAGCTAAACTAAAGGAGTAAGTTGTCGTTGCAGCTCTTCACAGTGAACTGCGTACGTGTGTACTGGGTTTAAAACTCCGAGTTTTAGTACATTCCTTAATATTTATGAATAAGCAAAGGTTTTACTTCAGTTTTACTGTTTTTTGTCGTGAAATGTGTCAATCTGCCTTCATAATAGAGATTGAGGGCTTCATCTTGTATAAGTCTCGTCACAAACCACTCGCTGTCATAAGCTCAAGGTTGAGTAGGACGTCATAGCTTCATCAATGTATGGTTAGATTTCCTCTTAAATGTGTTGCCTTTCACCGCTTACACCACGTCTGAAGGTGGAGAATTTCGAAGGTTTATGGCCCTCCGAAACAAGCGATCGACTAACGGCAAACCAGTAGAGTGCATCTTAACGAATGTCATCGAATGCCCGCGCACTCTTCAAGGTCCTCGGGCTATAGATCACCCCGGATGATGCGACGAATATAGATGAAACTGCCATACGTCCGCCGATAGGTTTCTTGGGTCAAACCAGTCGCTTCTGGAAGTCCTTCATAGCTGACCCCGCGTAGTTCGAAGGCAAGAAAAGTAGAGGCCCTCTGTGCTCTCTTTAAGTTAGTTGATTTAGTGGCCGTACGTGGATATGCTACCGCGTCGCCATATTCGAGCCGAGGACGCGCATGGGAAGTATTTAGCATGCAGATGTCACGGGATAGCTTCCTAAACGGTCAGCAATTCCCACCGAGGATGCTCCAGGCCAAAGCACACCATCCATGTATGTGATCTTTGGTTTCCAGGTGAGCAGACGCCCAAAACTCTAGACCGCCCTCACGATCTGTCGATCGTATCAGAGCCCCGAACACTTGGTAGCACATTAACATCTGAGAGCGATCTACACGCATGTGAATACACTGCAATATTTAGTGGCAGTGTCCACACAGAGGACCAGCTCACAAGCGCATCCAGACAAACCTGAAGAATTTGTCTACCTGCATCAGAACGAAGTACACGCCACCGTTTCAGGTCATCAGCGTACAATAGACGTGAGGACGTGAAAAGTGTTGGAAGATCGTTGGTGTAAGCAACAAACAGCACAGATCCAAGTACATATCCATGGAGGCGCCTCCGCAGACCGGGTATCACGTGGAAATAGTTGTAGAGACTTGGACTGCAAATCGCCGTTCTTTTAGGAAGTTAGCAATCCATCTCAGTAAAAGATCGCATTATCCCCAGTTATCGAAGCTTCTGGGAGAAACGATCATGTAGAACTTTATCAAAAGCTTTGCTGACATCCACGAAGAAAGCATCTGTAGGGTCGCTAAAGCTTACTTCACAGCCTCCTGAGTAAACGCATTCTTCGGCCCTTTGAATTACGTGGACCACCTGCCCGTTACTCTAATGCTCGTCACTGTGCGAACACGTTAACCAAAACTGTCTTCTCCACGACCGGTGAGAACGAGAAAATGATCGGGAGAGATAGCGGTTGCAGTGTATTTGAGAGCGTGCATAAGGAGCGCGCAAGAGCAACGGTCAAAGGGCAACCGCACTCGGCAGTCAGCGTTCAGTTAAACAATAACATGTGTTAAGAGAGTGCACGACTCTTGCTACATATCTGTTGAACATCCCTCAGCCTCTAATTCGGTCCAACGCTCATAAGCTGCTTACGAACGGGCTCTCTGCTAAAACCGTGCTGTTGGGATCTGAACAGGTGGTATTCTAAGTGTTTATGCACCTTTTTGTTATGAGTCGCTCCATGATCTTACAGTTGGCACACATAAGACTCACACGACGGTAATTGACAGCCGCAGTGTTGTCGCCACCTCTGAATAACAGAAAAAATCAATTTCAGTTTGGATCTTTTCGACAAATGTGGCACCAAAAAACTTGTTTGAATTTTGTATCCTTATCTAGTTTCATTCCACTTCAGTTTTTGTAAGCCGATTCGCGTGGTGGTAATCATCGCTATCACGTGCTGTTTATTCTGAGGTAACCTCACATTTCTTTTCCGTTTAATTGTTTGATCATCCCAGCGCTTATGCAGTGGTCGCTAGATTTTCAGATTTAATTTCTTTCTTAACACTTATGTTTTTAACAGGGTTCGGACGCTCCTTTCGTTAAGATTGACCTCATCAGTCATATATTTGTGATATTTTGGTCTTCGAGTGTTGTCCCATGTTTGGACATGATTTCAGAGAAAAGAGCATAATCTGTAACGTCATAAGCTCACTACGCTATTAAGAATAGTCCGCAATCATGACCAGGTAAGCAATGTTGGGCTCAGAAATTGAGGATTGGGTACCAGTTCAGAGAATATTTTACCACAGCGTATCCAGCTTAGTAGACTTCATTGGTTGAGGCACGTGTTGAGTATAGCAAACACGTCTGCCGTACCGTGCCTTGTTTTTCATTCGTACTCGGTTGTGAAAGAAGCCACATAGAGGTCAACAGATTACGTGGCAGCAGGGAACGAGAAAGTGTTCAGTGAACCTAGGAAAGGCAGATGCCTCACTCCTTCGTGGTTGGGGTCCGAAAGATCCTCCAACCAGTTGGCTAGAAACACTGAAGGATATGACAGTGAACCATGAACAGTGGCGATCGTGTTGTCACTTTCTGCAGGATCAAAATGATTGATGAATGTGCGTTTGTACAGTTAGACTGTGTAATCTATATGTTAGCTACTAGGGGGTTCTTTTCTTTTCCTACCTGTGTGGGTCAACTCCCTATCCACCTTGTACCTTCATGCTTTGTGTTTCTACGTGCAGCATGATGATAAAGGGAGTGCTCAGTGGGGTTCGCCCTGTTCTTTAACACTGTATGAGGTTGATGAATGGTGAGACCTGAGACCTGGAATGGAGAACCACGTAAGGTTCCAGCAGGTGAGACGTGGTAAGCCAAGTGACAGCGGATTGATATCAATTACCAATGTGATCCTAACTGACGGGATGCAAACCTCAAACCTTCAAGGTGATAAACGCTTATATCATCCGACCTTCAATGTCATAGTTTTCAACCGGTGTTGTACTTACGAACTGCCAGTATTATCATTGCAATTTCAAAATTCTGGTCACCGGTCTTTCGGTAAAACTACCATAAATCAGTTACATTTATCTGTCGCAACAATTTAGTACGGATGTTTCGGATGATTTGTTTGTCTTTATTTATCGCTGGCGATCGTTAGTGGTGTTGAATCGACTTTTTACATTTATGATTGGGTTTTTCCTCACACGAAGGCATTGAACGCAATAACATTGTGCATTTATAGTGTAACCAGATCAATATAAATGTAGGTAACATGGAGAAACAAATGCTTTGGTTTATAATCGTTGTGTCGTCAGTCCGTTTTAAGTACATTCAACATAGCTAAAATGCACTGACGATATCTCTCGCAATGTTTGTCTTTTTGTACAACTACCTGGTGCTTGAAGTTGAGCCGGGTTCATAGATGCTGAAAGTGCTTGGTGGTTGTATGAAAAGTTTGTTAGAAGGTTCAGCATAAATTTAAATATTCGTTTCGAAGGGCGAACGCAGACGGTTCTCACTCGTGAATGTCTCGTATATCTTCACAGGAGTGATTCACTGTTTGTATGTAATCCGGGGTGGTAGCGCCGAGCTCAAAAGGTCGAGTGGTTCTCCGGGGTCCAACCCCCGCTTGGAGAATCAAGCTGTCGTTGCCACAGGTGAGAGTTCAGTTCAGTCCATTCTAAATAACTATCAGTCGTGCACTGTGTGCGATGGTCATAGTTTATATCTCTTAGTGACAACCTCCATCAGAAATCAAAACAACAATGGGCATAAAACAAGTAAGAAGGGAACTACAAATGACAGAATCAAATAGATGAAGAAAGCATGTGAATACAGAGACCCCACTTTTGGCAACATGTAGCCATATCCTTGTGTTTTTACTACTGAATGGATTGACCTGTTGGACCCCATCCTGAAAGCCTAACACGCTGTACATTACCAGGTTCACTGGTCAGACATTTCGCACCTATCTTCCGTGTCATTGATTGGCCATCCTTTCTTTATACAGGGGTGCAGTAGAAGGGATATAACCTTAGGAATAGCCAGCAACCAGACCCTGAGACTTGGGATGGAGAACCACATATAGTCCCTAAAGGTCATCTTCTACTGACTGACCGCCTCAGCGAATATTGCACACCAAGTACCCGCGCAACACGTTTTAAATACTTTCGTCTGTTGAGCTCTAGTGTTTCGCCCATCGATTTGTTTCGTGCATCCAACCTCCGCGTTGCTAATGTGGTGTTCGAGCAATGCTGCAGAAACATCGATGTTCTGATACCGATAATCTTCGTGTATCCTCCACCCTCTGTGACCAATTTTATAAACCGGACAGATGAACTAGGCTAGCTGCTCCAGCGTGCACGATCCTCGGGAGAAATGTATGAGATAGAGAAATCCCGGAGGGGTATAATCACAACAGAATTTTACTCAAGACGCACTGCATCCACCTTCCATCATACATACCCTGGGTTAATTTGACCTGAAACCTACTCAGACAGGCCAAACGTGATCCGAATTGATTTTTAGAAAACAACAACAAAAACAGGTCATGCCAAACGTGTTTATAACTAGGTTTCTTTTCTCGTCTGGCGAGTTTTTTTTTCGGTCTCGGTAAGTTTCCGTTAATAACGGCCTAATTCCAAGTTGTCACGTAAATATTTATCATAGTTTGATTCCTCATACCCGGATTTCAATCATATCCCTGATAACAATTAACTTTCTCGGTCGTCCATGTAAGGTATTCATGATTAAGGCCCAGCTCAGTTTAGTTCGGACAACCGTTAACTACGCACTGGATGCGGTAGCTTTGATTGATATCTCCTGGCGACAGCCTCAATCGGAAACAACGAGAAAGGACACGAATATTAAAGCAGCCTTAAAAGAACCGCTACTGATAAAGACTCATTGATTAAAGAAGTTAAAAACATGCTTTAGGGTGTTATGTCAATAACAGTGCTTTTTCATGACTTTTAACTGTGCCGCTCAGTAACCACAATTGCAGAAACCAAATAAAAAGACAAATAACTTGTGATCTTAGTTTAATTTCCTCTGTAACGACCACGTCTCTCATGCATACTGCGTGTAATGAATTTGTAACGGGCGATCAGCAACATTCGTAGACTGAGAACTTCGTCTGATGACGAGGCTTTAATCAGTTTATCAGTTGTGCATATAACGATACAGATTGTGAGAATAGATAAAATATCTAAAAAATAAATAACAAACAAGGACAGTTCATAACACTGCAGTCACTTTGTGAATCTTACGCATCACGCCATCTGGTGGATGAATATGCAAATTCATTTATTCCATGCCTCAGCATGAGTTTAGCAGGACCTTATGTGGTTCTGCATCACTACAGGTCTCAAGGTCAAGTTGCCAGTTATCCCTCATAGTGCAGTAGTCAGATGGAGTTATGGTTTATGATCCTTTTACTGGACTCACGCGCTATCGTGTAATAAAAAAATTAGCGGCATATCCCGTAGCTCCAAAAGTTCACTAAACCACAAAGGATAACCAACAGCTATGACCATGAGATTGAGGTAGAGAACTGAGGTCCCGATAAGTGAGATTTGGTAACGAGCCTAGCGACAGCTAACTGCTGTTTACCACTTATATGTCTTAGATGTGCTACTGCTGTTATATATATATATATATATATATATATATATATATATATATATATATATATATATATATATATATATATATATATATATATATAGATCCACACCGGCTTGAGATCAAGCAAAGTGCCAACGCAACAACGACAAAACAAAATAGGGGAAGCGGAGTGCAACGCAGTAAAACAGACAGTTAGTGAGAGAAAAAAGGCTGATTCCTTTTTCCGCTTTTCATCGTACACTTTTTGATGTTTTGTTTTTGTCATTTGAGTTGTCGGAATGACATTTTTGTGATTACGGGGCATGAGAGTTCGACAGACATACCGTGCAACATTCGCGCCACTGACTTTCATTCTCAGCCATGCCCCTCAATGTCTAATTAACGACAATCCTCATCCCTTGGACCTCAACCAGGGAGGCGGGAAGCAGTAACCAATGTCAATGCTGATGCTAGCTCCCGCGTACCTCTACGCCAAGTCATGGTCTCACCGCCGTGTCGCTCCTTCCAGCCTTGTCCAGCACGTGCACATAGAGAACGGAAAGGTTGACGATGGCCAGACACTCGTAAGAAACGAGCAAGCCACCGGAGGTGATCTGGAGCGAGGACTTCGTTAAGAGGGCGGCTATCCGTGCCCAACATACGATGGTGCATCCCGTCATTACTCACTCAATGTTCGAACAAGACACGAGCAATGCTTCAGAGACACCGGGTGTCGAACACAGAAAAATGCTGAGAATCCCCAACACGAAATGGCCAGGTCTTGCAGCCATAGAGGAAAATACTACAAACCAAGGCGACGTACACCAGTCCCTTAGGGGGGAGCCGGATGTCACTGTGACGTCACAGGTGTCGCAGGTTTGTGAAAGCTGCTCCAGCTCCTGCTATTTCTGAACTGATCCCCACCCTAATACCACCTTCAGCTGTTATCAAGCTCCCAAGGTACTTAAAGGTGTCAACTAACTCAAGCTAATCACCACAAAGCGTGAGTGCAGCCACAGACTCCTGCCAATGTTGCAAATGCACTTTGCACTTGGAAGGCGTAAAGTGCATTCTATATCTGAATACCTCAATTGCCAAGCGGTCAAAAGCATGTTTCATTGCCGGTACATTATCACTCAGCAAGGTTATATCATCAATATATTCCAAGCCGAAAACTCTGTTCCCTCGAAGGAGTTCAACTCCACCGTTTGGAAGACCAGGTAAGGCATTCCGTCGAACATCCTCTGTGGCAAAGTTGAAAAAAATGGGGATATAAGGCAACTTTGTCGTACACCACTAGACACGACAAATGGGGGCGAAAGTTGGTCACAGGCCCTAACCCAACACGACATATGACGGTACTGCCACAATTCTCAGGTACTCCATTTCGCAACAAACAGTTCCATAGTACAGTCCTATCGAGAGAGTCAAAAGCCGCTCGAGTGTCTAGAAACACGATGGTTGTCGGGGGGGGGGGGGTGAAGATTTGGTCGATACATCCACAACTGGCACGAAACCCAGCTTGCTTTTCACGGGTCTGCGCTTCACATGTGTGACACAACCTGCGAAGTATGACAGACGCAAACAGCCTTGACGCCATTAGTATACGGTCTAAACCCCTATGGTTGGGACAGTCACTGCACGAGCCCTTCTTAAAGATGGGGACAACAATCTGTTCCCCTCACAAGGAGGAAACCTGCCTGGAATTCCAAACTTTTGAGAGCAGATCATGAAGTTTTCTAGCAACCTACACACCGCCATCTTTAAAAGGGGCTGGGGAAAAGCCATCGAAGCCCGGTGCTTTGTGACATCCCAAGGCATGGATTTCCTTTTTGATCTTCGTCTCGGTAGGCGGATCTGTCGAAACGCACTACTGGATGCGTGCCGAAAGGGCTATGGGAGAAGCTGACATTGAGGGCCAGCTAAACTGTGCCTGAAAGTGTTCCACCCAGCGTCCGAAACGCCGCTGTTGATTGTGAATTGGCGAGCGGCCAGCTTCACAAATTGTTTCATTCACACCTAGTGGCTTTCTACCGGTGGCTCGAATGAGACTGAACAGCTTGCTGGAATTCCCCATCACGGTAGCACGTCCCATTTCTGATGCACGTTGTGACCACCCGATTTCGTGGTTCTTACGAATACTGGGCTAGGTGCAGGCCTCTGCAAGTCGTGCTTCGTCATGCTCGTTTCTAGCAGAAATCGACTGGCGTGCGTCGTGAAGGCGCAGAGGTTCAGCAGAAACCCAGGGTCTTGCAGCACATTGAGACGGACTACAACTCACTAGGCCACCAAGTTCCAAGCATTCTCGATAAGCGACCAGTGCTGGTTTGTGTCATCAGGTGGGGCTACAACTAGCTTTTCAGCTAGCGTGTTCTGGAAGACGGATAAGCGAGATGATCTTGCTGTTTTGCTTTCTACCATACATAAAGGCGACAGATCGCTGATCGCTGATTAGTTTGAAATGAGTACCAAAGAGAAAATGCCGCCACTTCCGAATAGCTTCGACAGTTGCGCAAGCCTCTCTATCGATGGCGGAATGATGTCGTTTGCTAGCAGTCAATATACGGGAGAAAAAGGCTGCTGGTCGGTTGTTCTGACTCAATGAAGCGGCTATAGCTATTTCGGAGGCGTCCGTTTCGACAACAGGTGAAACGTTATGGTCCATCGTCACAATCATTGCGGTTTCCAATGCTACTTTTAGATCCTCAAGTGTTTTTCTTTCTTGTGATGGTGGGGGAAAAATTATGTTTCGGACGAGGGGGCTTATTTTGTCAGAGAAGTTCGGTATCCATTGGAAATAATAGGCAAACATACCTACCACGCGTCTTAATGACTTCATGTCGGTCGGAGGCGGGATACCATGCAAAGACTTGATTCGTTCAGGATCCGGTTTGATTACGCTCTGTGTCATGTAGTAACCGATCAGTCGGATTTCGGTGGTAGCTGTGATTGACTTTGCATCGTTCAGAGTTATGCCGTATTTGGCGGCAGCTTTCAAGATGCATTCGAGGTACCGGTCGTGGTCAGTATTTGTCAAGCCACACAGTTACATTGTCAACGTAGGCGAAGGTATCCTTCAGCTTTTCTGTTTTCAGGATTTGATTGATTGTGCACTGGAAACAAGCCACGCCATCGGTGACCCCGAAGGGTATTCGGCAGAACTGAAAAAGGTCACCTGCTGCTTCGAAAGCCGTATAGAGCTTTTCATCTTCCGCGATTGGGACTTGATGGTACGCACTTTTAATGGCTAGGGTGCTGTAAACAATGTACCGGGAAATGTTCTCCACCATATTGTCTATACGTGGTAGTGAATACGCATCGAGCTGCGTAGAACGGTTGATCGTCTGACTATACTCAATTACCATTCTTTTCTTATGGTTCGCGTTTTTAGTAACCAAAACTTCGGCTCTCCATGGAGAGTTCGACGGCTCAATTATTGCCATCGTCCAAGAGGTGTTGTATCTCCTCTTTGATGAAGCGCTCGTCCTCGAAGGAGTGTCTGCGGGATTTTGTGGCAACAGGCTTACATTCAGGAGAAAGATGAGCGAACAGGGGCGGGGACTGGATTTTAGCGGCGGACAGTCCGCATAATAAGAAAGTGACGCATGTTCCCCCGAACGGTATTTTGACCTTTTCATGTAACCCGAGAAAATCGTGATCAAGAAGAACGTCGGCGCATAAATTCTGCATGGCTGACAGTTTTACATTTCCGTAGACTACATCTTGATAACGAATTTTTACATAGCAGTAGCCGTAAATGACGTCGTCGCCATAGTAATTTCCTAGTCACAAGAGTGGACTGTCCAATCAAATGAGTCGATGATTTTCTGAGACGTATATCTATCGGAGCTACTCGTATCAATCAGAGCTTAACGTTCAACGTTATTCACATGAATTTTGGTTGTGGCGCGGGATAAACAAGCTGGGGCAGCCGCCGTTACGACAGAGGACAACAGGGGAGTGAGGGCAGAGGTAATAAGGGAAGGGGCCAGTTTTGATTTGCACACACGTCTGAAATGGCCAGTCTTTCCACAAGCCTCGCAAATCGCTTCTCGAGCGGGGCATTTAGTGCGGGGGTGCCGGGAGTAACCACAGAGATAACATGTGACTTTAGGTAAAGCCGATGTGATCGGTTCGGGTCCAGATGTTGAGGCGGGTGCAAGTTGTACAACAGGAGTTGGGGTCAGAGGGGTCGTGGGCGCACAAGGAACGTTTTCAATCCTGTAAAACTTTAACTCTTTTTGAGCTGCCTCCAGTGATCCAGCCATGTTGTAAGCAGCCCTAAACGTCAGTGCTGGTTGTTCCAACAATCTTGTTCGAATGCTGTTAGACTTCAATCCAGTGATAAGTGCGTCACGCATAGCGTCATCGTGATACTCTTCGGCGGACACCGAGCAGAAATCGCAATCCTTAGCCAATGACTTGATAATCTGGACATATTGATCAGTGTTTTGCCCGCAATCTTGGTTACATGCAGCGAGTAGATACTGGACGAAGACGACACTTTTGGGCGCACGTACAGGGGCTAGAGGATTGAAATGGTGCTTTCGAGGGTTTCGCACTCCGATATGTGCTCGTAAGCCGACGGTGAAAGGGAGTTGATAAGCATATCAAGGTTATCAGATTCATCGGACTGTACTCGTTTCAAAAAGGCATTGAAAGTACGGAGCCAGTAAGTCCACTGTTTAGAAGCGTCTGGAGCATTGATATTAGTGTCGAACTTGTCCGGTCGTAGATAACGGTCCATTATTTTATTAGTGAAGTAGATTAATACGTACGGTTCGCAACAGACGGTGATAGCTTTATCAGAGAGAACGAGATTCGGAGACAGGAATGTTACGCTTTACTTGACTAATAGTGAAGGTACATGATCTGAAATAGAAATTGGTACGATGTAAGATACGTAAACAAAACAAGATAAACAAACAAGGAAAATTACACGACAGCTCGGAAAGCTCATCGCAGTTTAACCGTCATTGCGGCAAACCTCTGGAGCGCCCACGGAAGCACGTGGACAGCCTAGTGAAAACTAGTACGTGATCGGAATCAAGGAGGTGCTCAGTACGAGCAACAGTCTTGTGGCTTATGGCGATGTGATCTGTCTGGGTCCGCTGTTAACGGTCGACTCGAAGAGGACGGATACCACTTGACTTGCCGTTGATTAGAACGTCTGAAGTTCGTACTGACAAGGAATAGGCGATGGTCTGAGCACGGGCCTAACAACCGTTCCTCGTTTTCCAAGCAGCAGGAATCCAGCCCAAAAGGATCTAAATGCGCCTCGTTCAATGACAGCTGACCAATTCTAACATTTATATCTCCTGCCAAAATCACGATATCCGCCCAGCTTGCTTTTTGTATGAGGTCGCGGACCTTTTGGTAGAAGGTGTCTTTGATTGCATCTGGACTGCAATCGATGGGTGCATACGCTGAAATGACAAACATTGCGTCTATCGAAGTGGCGACTGTCTACTTTGTACGAACCCCTGAGTCTCATTACTAGTGGACGACTGTCGACTGGGATCCAATCTAGTAGCGCCACTTTAGATCCTTCGCTGAGAGCGATACCAGAAGCCGCAGCCTCAGCGTCCCCAGAATGGTGTAAGTGAAAATTCACAGCAAGATTAAATGGGGTCGTCAATCGAATTATGGAGCTTTAGTCTTGAATGCAACACACATCGATGGCAAACGACTGAAGCGTATGAGCCAAACCGGTCTGTTGTGCTATACGCATCAGGGTTCGCACGTTGAACGTGGCTACTTTGAGTGAGCATCTAAGATGAAAGAGAGCGTCAGTCAGTGGTAGCGGGTTCGATGAGACTCGGAAGCTAATGGAAAAAGGAAACAAGGGAAAAGCCAGGATTTCTGCCAGTGGTATCACAGGAGACATGGTCGACTGAGGAACCCTTAGATTGTGAAAATTGAAAAGAAAGTGGGAAGGGAGTGAAGATGGGAGAACCAGTTGCGTACGGTGTAGGAGAGTGTTTGTTTGTACACACGGAAAAGCAGTCAATCTTTGTGGTAGAATCTGTCATCGTTGTCTGCGTTGCGGGCTGTTGTACTACTCGGCCGCCCAGTCCAGATTAGGCATTTTTATTCGGGGATGCACCTCTAGCCTTTGCGCATCCTGCAATGCAGCAGGGTTGGTCCAGATGATCAGGTGGCCAATTGTATGATTCATCCACCTCTTCTGGAAGCCACTGAGAGCCGGTGACTGGTTGCTCAGTTCATTCGCCCTTCGGATGAGGCTAGATGTCCTTAGTACCCAGTACACCCCTCCGCCGCAGATTCGGTGAGCAGTGTTGTACGCCTCATACGCTACTCGTGGTTAGTTTAGCATTAGAATTTGGCCAGATCTTCTAGACTAACTACCAACCAGTCAACTAAGTTTGCAGCGCCGGGCATTCTCTCCCGTTCTGTTACTCCAGTAATGCCACCTTCGCCACGAAAAGGCAGTGAGTAGGACTTCCTCAGCAGAGGCTGTAACAGACGCACGGTTATTTGGAGGCATTTTGAAAGGCATTCAGGAACAGTAGCCATCTCGGAGTTTGAAACACCCATCCTCAACGATACTGAGGCATTTAGAGGCGTTGTCTGAAACAAAGTTATCGAAACTAAAAGACGTCAATATATGACGTGGATTTTAGTTAACCATCCCTGTTTGTTCGAAGTTAATGTTTATTTTACTTCCAGGAAATTAAGGGTTGGTTCATCGAGAATCCTTCCATCTTCTTGTCATTCTTAGATATCTTGTGAACGCGGGTCTAGGTGATGCGATGGAACAACTGAAGCGATTCAGAATCCGTGATCTCTTGTCTATGCCAGCTTTGAGCCAGCTAAATGGAACGGATCAATCGGACACCACCACACCAGTAAACATGGAACAGCAAAGTAAGTTCAGCGAATGATTGGGTCGCCTGTGGCGGTAGGAGTTGAGTACTCACTGTTGAGACGTTCAATAATTTCGCACTTTTTATTGGTAGTGTTCACCCCACAGTAGTTAGTGTAAATTTCTATTTACTCGCGTTTATATTGTCCATATCTTTGTTCGTCTTACTTTTCATTTCATCTTTACGCACAAGTTCAGGGGAAGAGGCAAATCGCATTGCCACAGACACCGTTGTGATTTTAGGGAGAACCTGCAACCATAAGCCTGAGACTTGAAGTGGCGAACCACAAGACTCTGCTAAGTCAGTCATGCTGACGATCTGGGAAACAACGGATCACCGTCCAGCAGGAAAGCTGGCCAGTGATGGCTGAGTACTCCTATTTCAGGTAGTCCAGGACTAACCACTCGACCTCTACCTTCTACGTACATATCGAAATAACCTACAAACGGATTAACGTTCACGTGTAAATGGCAAATTGTTTTTGCCTGTGGATTTCCCCAAGAGTAATCGCTACAGGTATCACAAATCTTTGATGCTCCGATGAATAAATCCAGATGCAGGGGCGGGGGAAGGGCTGGGGAACGATTTAGAAGCAGCACTCCGGTTCTGTTAAGTTATCAGCAATCTGAAGTTATTTGACTAAGTGTCATCTGGGAGTGTGTGTGATGTGATGTCGTTTGCTAAACGCGTGATGAGTTTTGATGCAGGTTATTCAGTGATCTCATAGTTTCACGTGTCTTACTAAATGTGCAACCATCTTTCTCAAAAACTGTTCCTGTCAACGTGTTTTTTCCACGAAGTATCCTTTTTATCTCGTGTGATCTTGACTAGTCAATTGGAACCGTATCAAGTTTTGCGCTACATGACGAAATACGATGCAGAAAGCCAATCAGCTGCTTCTCAAACAGTTCTGGTAACAAGCCCAGCAAACTGCTGTGATGGTTGTCTGTTCTCATCATACTGCTTAAACCACAAGAACAGGAGCGGCTATGCCGTCATTGTTTATTGATCGCGCTTTTTTAAGATGGTATGGCAAAACAACTGTCAGCAGATGCTGACTAAAAGGGGATATGGTCGAGATAATAAACGGACACGTACGCTTCTGTCTATCTGTCCATGGCACAATTCATCGGCGTGTGTGTGTCTGCATCGAGGATCGTTGATATGCCCTAGCATGGTTGAAGAAGTCGGCCATCAAAATGACCGTTTTATGTGACGAGTAATTGCGTGAGATCAAATTTGGTGGTTGAGTGCCTTATCGTGTGACGTTGACATAAAATCGGTTATTGAGCATCGACTTCAGTAGCCAAAGTCCGACATGTTTGCCTTTCGCTTTTGGGCTCCAGCCTCCAAAGAGTGAACTGACAGATATACTCTGGCATAAATGGTGTGCTTATGCAGTGCTTCCAAGACTGTGCCAAGTGGAACCTTTTCGAAGCTTAGGAATGTATGACCTATGTTAACAGAAGCTATGATTGAACACTTACAGTATTACTGACATGTTCACGTAGATTAGTTATCTTGCTTCTTGGAATATTTTCAATATTTTCCATAATCGTACTTTTCGTTTCAATGTGCCTGATTCTGTCCACAAAACCCGTGAGTTGTCAACCATGGATTTTTGTCTTCATATAATCCCATTTCTCATTACCGGCTTAGAGTTCTGATGTTTCCGATTTCCTTCACAGAAAATACACAGTTCCCAAGTGGGACCTTTTCATCTGATGCAAACCAAATGGAACTGAGTTCATCGGAGAACCCGCAGGTCGTATCAACTGGAAGCGTTTCATCCGTGGTAAGTTACTCTGCCACACACGTGCGTGCACTTAGTGATATTTCACTGCGTTTCCACATCCCGCAGCAGTCTACGTCCCTCACTTTTATTCTCTGATCTCACTATGAACATACACGGTATCCTAGATGCCCACATACTTTTTCAGTAATAAATGGGTTTCTCTCATCTCGTTGCCTTAATTTAGATCAAACTCAAGAGTAGTTGGTTGCAAACCAACAAATCCGTGTACCAAATATATAGATATATATATATAGATATATATAAAATATAATTCACACTTGTCTGGTTTCAGACTGTGTGCCAAACAAAAACATGGTACAATCGGAGGGGGGGGGGAAGGGGTAGATAGTCCGAGTCCATGATTTGTTTGTGGGCGCGATATTGCCAGGCTGCCCAAGCCAAAGTAGGTGGTTTTCTAAGGGATTCACAACCGGAGGCTTTAGCTATCCAAAGCTTAACCCGCAAGGCAGCGGGACGAAACGTAGGGTCTGTAACCCGCTGGGGCCGGTGACTGATTGCTCGGTTCATTCGCCCTTCGGATGAGGCCAAACATCATCATCATCATCATCATCATCTTCATAGTACAGCGTTAAACAGTAGGGCAAGCCCCATTGACCACTGCCTTTCCCACCAAAAGGAAAGAACGCCTCAACAGCCAACACATAGAATACACAGTCTAACTGTACAAACGCACATCGATCTTTCATTCCAATTAGACAGAAAGTGAAAACACGATCGCCATTGTTCGCGGTTCGCTGCCACATCCTTCAGTGTCTCCAGCCAACTGGTAGACGGATCTTTTGGACCCCAACCACAAAGGCGTGAGGCACCTAATTTTCCCAAGTTCGCTGTACATTTTCTCAATCCTTGTTGTCAAGTCATCTGTTGACATCCACGTGGTTCCTGCCACTCCTGAGGAGGAAAGGTAAATAGGACACGATACGGTAGACCTGTGTTTGCCATACGTAACATGTGCCACAACCAATGAAGTCTACTAAGCTGGATACGCTGTGACAGAACGTTCTGTGAATTAATACCCAGTACTCGCTTTCTGACTTCAGTATTGCTCACTCCGTTATTCCACCCAATCTCAGCGATACTATGTAAACATCGGTGGAATAACATGGTTGTGAGAAAGTGCATGATCACAGGGCGATGACCAAGTTTAGTCATAAGGCAGATGGAGATAGAAATTCAATTACGTCCAAACGTTTGGGCCTTGTCAAGTAACCCAAGCAATTATGGCATGATAACAAAACGGGTCATGGATACCAATGGGACATTCCAAAATCGGAGAGAAAGGCTAAGTAAGCGACAAAATCGAACAGATCAACGCTCAGAGTCACGAAAATAAAAGTCAATCGACACCTTTCACAGAAAGAAAGCTAAAATTGTGACGCAAAGGGACTGAACAAACAAATTACCATGCAGTGTGAAGGCGAAGGGGCGATGGTCGGCGTAGAAATTATGGGTGGAAGCGCATGGACTGCAAACAGATTGTTTGGTCAATACAAGACAATATTGATAGAAACTATGGGATCTGGACTAAGTCACTTTTAAGGGAGGTCCTCGATACGACGGGCTGAACTCCCGTGTCCAATTTCAATAAATCTTTCCAGGTAGAGATACTGCCTACAGTACAATGGCGCACGTAGGTCACACTCAATAAGGTGCATGCGACTGCCAGGGCAGCCCGTACGTTGTGCTTTTTATCATCTGAGTCGGTTCGATGGCTTACCGACGTAACTCCTACAACCTTATTTTCTCCAGATTTTCATCATCATCATCATCGTGCAGCGTTAAACAGTAGGGCAAGCCCCATTGACCACTGCCTTTCTCACTATCTTGCACGCTGAATTAGAAAGTATGAATATACAAGATGGATAGGGAGTGGAACTACACGGATGGGAAAAGAAGGCCTTAGTAGCCAACACACGGAACACACAGTCTAACTGTACAAACGCACATCGATCTTTCTATATTAGACATAAAGTGACAACACGATCGCCATTGTTCGCGGTTCGCTGCCACATCCTTCAGTGTCTCCAGCCAACTGGTAGACGGATCTTTTGGACCCCAACCAAAAAGGCGTGAGACACCTACTTTTCCTAAGTTCGCTGTACATTTTCCCAATCCTTGTTGTCAAGTCATCTGTTGACCTCCACGTGGTCTCTTCCACTCCTGAGGAGGAACGGAGAATAGGGCACGGAATGGTAGACCTGTGTTTGTCATATGTAACACGTGTCCCAACCAACGAAGTCTGCTAAGCTGAATACGCTGTGATAGAACGTTCTGTGAATTAATACCCAATACTCGCTTGCTGAACTCATCATTGCTCACTTCGTTATTCCACCCAATCCTAGCGACACTACGTAAACATCGGTGGTCGAAAACCTCAAGACTACGAATATCTTCTGCACACAGGCTCCAAGTCTCGCAACCACACAACACAACTGAATGCACTGCGGCACAGTACACACGGCTTTTCAACTTCAGTGAAATATCAGGTCGGCACCACAAGTGTTTTAGTCGAGCGTACACTGCTCGATCATTGGATATCCGCGTGCTCACCTCTACTACTGTGTTCCCATCCGTCGTCACGCTGTTGCCGAGGTAGGTGAAGTGGTCGACAACTGCCAGCACCTCCCCATCGAGCATCAAACTCGGAATTGTTGACGTCCAGTCTTGTAACATCACCTTACATTTTGGAGGTGCAAAGCGCATGCCGAATGGAGCTGCAGCTCTCCCAAGTCTATCTAGTGCACGTTAAGCATGTTCCGTGGATTCGAACAAGCAGACAACGTCGTTCGTGTAATCTAGGTCAAATAGCTTTCCACTATTTCCTAGTTCGACGCCTACATCCTGAAGATTTTGCAACGCACTCTCTATTATTTTGTCCATGACGAAGTCGAACAGGAATGGAGACATGGGTTATCCCTGTCGAACACCACTGATCGTTTCGAACCGACTGGATAGTTCACCGTAAACCCCTACGCGGCCAGAAGTATGAGAATACAATGATCTCATTAGATTCACGAACTTTTGGGGCATAACTTTTCGCTGAAGAACACGATGGTTACTGCAGTCATTGCGTATTCCGTTCTTGAAGATAGACACAACATTTTTGGTACCCAGTGCACCTCTCCGCCACAGATGCCAGTGAGCATACCGTTGTACGCCTCATACGTCACCCGTGGTTGGTTTGGAATCAGGGTTTAGCTATCTTCCGTAGACTGAATATTAGTCAGCCAACCCGGTGGAGAGCGCTGGGCATTCGCTTTCGTCCTCCCCCTTTAGTAGGAACACCTCCGCCGCGAGAAGGCAGTGAGTAGGAATTCCTCAGCAGAGGGCTGTGTTAGACGCACGGTCACTTATAGAGAAGCTTCGAGAGGCGTTCAGGACGAGTAGCCATCTTGGAGCCTTAGACACCCACCCCCGATTATACTGAGGCATTTGGAGGCCAAATAAATGTACCCAGTCAAATGCATTCGATGACTTGGAAAAAAACTCGTTCTAGCCAGTGTCGTCTGTTGACCCCTGTTGTCCTCTGTCCTTTGTGTGGTTACCAAACCGGTAGACGCGATACAGTTAATTTGGCCCACGCACCAATTTAAGTCTTGTTTCACAGTTCTCGGTGATAAAACACCAACAGTTTTAATTTATTTAAACGAGCCAGTTATAATATTATCCCACATCTTTGAACAAAAAAAGCAGTGTAGCGAACAGGCTTTATTTCAGTGATTCATCTTTCGGATCGTACAGCTGCGGAGAAATTCATAGCAGTTCGCCTCTTCGACTCACCTCCAAGCTCACAAACAGTTCGTAACAACACCTGCCCTTCCATGATCTTGCCCTCACCATGTTTTAGCCACTCTTTCTCCTTAGCTAATCACATTGGATCTGAAATATCGGATCTTTCTCATCCAGCAAATAAGGAAGAAGACAAAGATTGCTAGATGCGAGCATTTCCTTGGCTTTTCTTGATCACTAACGTAAAAAATGTTAGTTTATGCATAATGTGATGCATGGGATCAACAGGGAAAAAATATTTCAGGGGATTCGATAATTCATGTGGAATTGTATGACTAAATACCAGGGAAATCGAAGAGTTTTCAATACTTCTGGAACGAGGATATTCTGACTCGGTCGGCGTAGCTATGCTAAGCGCTAGCAGCTTTGCATTCTGTCATAATTCGACTGTTGAACAGCAAAGAAAAGCAACAGAGAAAGTCGTTTTGTAGGCTTTAATCGACCAATCGATCAGACATACATCTAAAATGAGGAAAATAAACAGCATGTCAATGTTTATAAAAACAGAAGCCCTCAGAGCATTGAATGATGAAATATGGACATGATTTAAAGTTTATGACATTCTCCCTCGTAGGGCTATTCGGATTATTCACGTGAGTGTGCTTGCTTACAGCCGGGTAGATGAGTGTATACATTGGTGTCGGAAACATTATGGTGATTTTCAAAGATGTGAAATCTATCGCTTGATTGTTAATCTGATAGATGTAAAAATCGTAGGTTAAGCTTCTCTACTCCGCAAAGAGTACGAACGAACCCTTTGTTGTTGCTTCAGTAATGTATCCAACGTATCAGATCTTTCTTCCTGATGTTCTTGTTCGTCTCTTCAGACCCAGTTTCCTTCCTCCTAATATATTTTGGAAGGGTTCTGGAGATCCACGGTACTCCGGGGTTTGCATCTCCGCTGGATGTGTACAGCGCGTTGTTTCTTATTGTGGCACATTATAAAGGTCTTCCGTGTTTTCCGTTTGGATGGCAGCCAAATATCGTACGGAAACAGTTTACTCTTAACCTCCGGAGAGTACCACTCGGGCATTGCTCGGATTGAAGTCTAAAAGCCAAACTTCGTCGACAAGTGAAGCGTACTTCGATGACCGGCGGTTTCGCTGAAGAAGGACGCGGTCAGAGTTTATCAGTCAGTTCGGTAGGGATATTCCTGTTACGACTCTCCTGTTGTGGCGAAACGTCCACTCGCGTGGTTTTACATCGGTTGCTGTTTGTAGTGAAGATCTGATTGAACGTGGGGCATCAAGGAAAACTTCCTCCCAACGGCTTATGTCCAACTATCGAGATTTGAGCGGTAGCGTTATGACTTGCTAATATTGTGCCGTTTATACGTTTGATTTGACCATTAGCTTGTGGGTTGTAAGCATTTGTTCGGCTGGTTGCGACTCATTTACTCTGAAGAGAGTTTCTGAGCTTTGCAGACACGGACGAAGCTCCCTAATCTGAACGGATGTAAGCAAGAAGTCCGGAGATTGGAGACTATTCATAAGAGTTGACGTCTGCACAGACAAAGGCAAAAGGAAATCGGTTGTAAAACCAGTCTTGAAAAAGGTTACCCGTGGTGACCGAAACGTCAACAACCTGCCAACGATTTCGACTACGCTGTGTTATTGAGCAATAAAATTCTACCATAACATTTCACATGGCGCATCGGTTTTTCGATACACTCCGAACCGATCCCGGTTCTGACACATTAATCCTGGTGCAGGATGGGAATAGACCGTTGAAATCCAGGCTCAGTCGTTCGAGCGGTTGCGTGACTTTGATTAGCGGTGTGTCGGGGTTTGAAAAACCTTGGTCTGATTTCCGCACGAATACGACGTTGAGAGACTGTACTTCTCAATTCCGGAGAGAATGATAGATTTTAATGCGAACCAGGTAAAACATGTGATTAATGCCTGGATGTCAAAGTGAATCATTAATTTCCTTCAGGCTTTTATAGCTGACAGACGCAGTACGATATCCACGGGAGAACGCATCTGCCGCCTGATTATCACCACCAGGGCGGTACGTTATATCGTATCAAAAACAGAAATTTTCTATACGCAAACGTTGAATTGTCTCATTTTTTTACTTTGCTGCAAGACCCATTATTGAACAAAAATGCAACTGACCGTTGGTCAGTCACCAGCTTAGATTGGTTGCCAAGCCAAAATGCCACCACTTCTCCAGTGCTTTCACTCTGGCTCGAGTCTTCTTTTCCACTGTGAAATGTCGCCCCGGTTGAAATCAGGGTACGGGAGAAGAAAGCTACCGGTCTCCCATTCTAATTGACAGTAACCGAAGTTGCGATATCTGACGCATCATTTTCTCAACCATGGGTACATCCAGTTCAACACTTGCCATTACCACTCTTTGCAGCTTTTCTTCATCGTCTCCGATCTATACATAATGCACGTTGGTAGGGGGAAGGTGCGGTTTGACAATTGGATTCATCTTATCCGAATAGTGAGATATCCACTAAAAGTAATATGCAAGTATTCCGACTACTCGTTCCTGGGCTTTTTGATTTTGAGGGGGGGGGGGGGGGGGTCACTCCCTGAGGCTTGGGAACCCAATTTCTACTTATCTTCTGGAGATGGTGCTTTGCCTTCATTGAACGTCAAACCGTACTTCCTCGATACTTCTAGAAAATCGATCCAGGTTCTGATCATGTTATTCGAGATCGGAACCGCAGATAATGATGTTGTCCGAATAACTTTTCATCATATTATATTATTGTTATTGTTATTATTACTTTATATCATCCATAGTTCTCTGGAAGCACGCGACGCCGTTAGTGACACCAAATACAGTGTGGTGAAAGTGGTATGAATTCCCATGTGCATCGAGAACCTTACACTTTCTTTCCCCATTCCTAGTCGGAATCTCATGGTGAGTGCTCTTTACGTCGAGTGTACTAAACACGTCAAACCGTGGGGAAAGGGTAAGCATCCTGAGAAGTATATCGATTTATGTTTTGACTATGGTCGATGGCCGTGCGTTTCTTGTGACGTTCAATAGAGTTCACCAGAAGCTGTACCCTCCAAGGGAAATTCGATGACAATTACGTTTGCTTGTGGCATCTTCTGAATCTCTGATCAAATAAACAATTCATCTTGCGCTGAGTGACGCTGGGATTTCGTGGCTATGAGTCAACAGTCAGGGGCCAAATATTTCCATTAGCGATTTCGGTTCCGCTTTAGGTGCGGAAGGTTCGCAAACAGAGAAGGTGGGTTTGTCTCCCTCAAAAATAGTTCTAATCTTCCGTGTTATCGTAGAAAGTCATGTCCGAGTAGTACGTCAGTACACAAATTTGTTGTCACTCATAGCTTGATATTTTCATACGACGTACCTTTGTATTCGACGAAAACAGCAACGGCCGCGCGTGACACCAGCTATAGCAGTAGAAACCATCGTAATTCGGCCCTGGGATGACCCGATTTCCCGGTAGTTTCTCACAACGACTTTCCGGGCCACGTAACTTTTGGAACTGCCGGCATCGACGAAGGCTTGCAAAAGGATTCCGTTATCGAGGATCTCTGTAACTGCCTTCGATAAGCAATTAGGGGCAGCAGCAGCCATTACAGAAGACAGCACAGGTCCCGTGGCTAAAGCAAATCGTTTGCCGGCGCGTGACGTTCGGCATACCTTTTGGTAGTATCCCATTTTGCCACACACACCTTACGTGCATCATTTCGGGCGGGACGTCTTTGGCGCGGGTGGGGACTGGATCCACATAAATAGCAAGCGGCTCTGCCAATAACTGAAGCGGAGTTCCCAACCTTTTCGCCGTTAGATATCACCACTTTCTCGGGTATATGAGAAATAGAGCAAGATGCTGGTGTGACTATTTTCATAAGATAAAACTTGTTTCTGTGCAGCATCTACCCCTTTTCCCATCAAGCTTTAGCCAAAAACCGCAATACTTTGGTCGCAACCCACAATCCTTTAGCCATGACCCATCATTCTTTAGCCTTGACGCACAACCTTTAGCCTTTGTCCATTGCCTGAAGGTTAGAGATATTCCGTGCGGCAGGGATAGTCGGGTAGTTTAACCGACTGTCCCTAAGATTATCTTATCACTGTCTGTGTGTTGCAGTGGACGCACGTGTGCGTACGCGCATGCTTGCACCCACAATCACACACACACCACAATGATGCATGGGCAGTTGCCACACGTTTTGGACATGGTCAACTCGTCACCTGTAGCACGGAATATCTCTAGCCTTCCCGGCAATGAGCAATGGCCAAAGGTTGTGCGTCAAGGCTGAGTAATGATGGGTCGTGGCTAAAAGTTGTGCGTCAAGGCTAAAGAATTGTAGGTCGCAGCTAGAGAATTGCGGGTTCTGGCTAAAGCCTTGTGGAAAAGGTGTAGTTGTTTGACTGATCCGAAAGCTTTTCGCAGGTCAAGAGTTTCCTCTTCGAGAAGTCTTTGATGAATATGATTAGACTGTGTCCCTCGTATGAATGCATCTCGAACCAATTCTTCACGATGCTGTTCGTCTGAGACAGGCTTACAACAACAATCTTTAAGGAGATCTGTCAGTGGTTTCAGGAGCTGATCAAGACTTTGGCCGTCTTGTTGAACTGTTGTGGACAGAATATACCGGTTGAAAATCTCGCTTTTCCGTTGGATTTAATGCCGCTCGAGAATTCGAATGTGGAACCTTCTCTAATGTGTTTGCAAAGAAATGGAGCGATATAGTTAATCAGGGTATCCAGTTTTTTGGGATTCAAAGCTTTGATCGTAGCCAGAAAATTGTTAAATGTTCGACACCAGTGAATCTAGTGATCCCCAGCGTCCGGAGAGTTGGGATCAGAATCGAATCGTTTCGGCCGAAGACACTCAAAAATTGTTTATTAGTCGATTAAATTGTCGTAACTCAACAGTCGATCAACAGAGGAAAGCAAAAGACAAGGCCGTTTTGTAGGCTTTAACTGACCAATCAATCAGACACACGGCTAAAATGAAAATAAACGCGCAATAATGATTATGAAGAAAGAAGTTCTCAGTACATCAAGCGACGAAATGTAGACATGATTTAAAGCATGACACATTCCAGTTATGTAATTACACTTTGACTAACCAGGTCAGGTCAGCTTGATGGCCTATTGTGAGGTATTAGATTTCTTGCTGAAATTTTTCTTGTTCGGCTTAATTGTCACATTGAGCACAGAGGCCAATTCGGAATGTGTTCGACCACTCTTTGAGCCTAATACGGTTTTGTTCTGGATAGTTTTTATGCTCATGCTACGATGTCCCCGGGAAGCGATACACCTCGTGCTCTCCCCGCGACCGAGGTAAAAAATCTGCTAGCTGTTGACCTTAACAAGCGAAACCACATCGAAATCGCCTGCTGGAATGTGATACCACTCTTGGACATCAGAAGCCAGGCCATAACTGCACGCAAACCGCTTGTCTACCAAATAGGAATCGTATGTCTTAGAAGTTCGGCTGCCAAATTCTGGCACTCGGTGTATAAAGGTTCCCGGAGCAGATGACATTTATCACCTCTGTCACAGCGGACCTACGGATATCTCCGGTCTCCGCAACGTCGCTATATTTGTCAGCAACAGGGACAATAGAACCCTGCCTACATGAAACTCGAGGTCCCCTTCAGATTGCTTGAACATATCGGTTGTCGCGGTCTACGCCCCGACGGTGGAAACTGAAGAGGCAGTAAAAGACGAGTTTTAGGACAAACTACAAAAAGCTATAAATAATATCCCAGAACTTGGCATTCTCCTTGTTGCGTTGTTTTGGAACGCCCGCAGTGGTCCTTCTGCCCAAACGAAAGACATCTTGTAAAAATATGGTCTTGGACGGCAGTGTAGCAAGGGCGAACGTCTCATCAGCTTTACAGACAGTCACAGACTTACCGTCGGCATCATCCGTGTTCAACATATCAGAAGGCATCTGCTAACGTGGTACTTAAATGACGGTTACACAACATACAATATCGACTATGTTCTGATATGATTATGCCGGGCATCTTCAGTCGGAGATTGCAGGTCCTATCAAGGTGCGGAGACAGATAACAAGAACGACACCGATCACATCCCCGTCTATGAACGCTCCAAGATCCGCCTATCAAACTGCATGGATCAAATATTCACCCTTTACGGAGTATTAGAACATCAGTACAAGTTTTAGCACCGATCGCAGCCTGTTTTATTGACTCAAATGACAGAGAATAGCTGTGAACTATACTACAAGCGGATGGAATGCCCCCAGAAGACTAACAATCTCATGAGGTCGTACTACGCAAATACGCGTGTGAGGATACGCATCTATGGAGAAGAATCCAATGATTTCTCCCTCGATTCCGATGTTAGGCAAGACTCTTTCTTGTCTCCGATGTGGTTCAACTACGCCAACGATTGGATAATGCATCAACCGCCCACCGATCATTCTGGTATCCAACTAAGCCCTGAAGTCTTTCTCGCCAATTTGGAATTCGCAGACAATATGTTCATCCTTAGCGGCAGCCCGACCATCTCACAATCAATGATGCATCGCGTAGAATCCTTCGCAAAAGCCCAATATCTCTTCGAAATGCACTACACATTCCATACATCTGATATACACCAACGGTGAAAAAATCGAGCACATCCCGGCGTTCAAATATCTGGGCTCTACGATCCCCTCCTCCCTCCCTCCCCCCCCCCCCCCCCAAGCAGTCAATCCAAAGAAGAAGTCAAATTGGGCATTGATAGCGTTTCTCTAACTTTGCGATACAGTATGGGTGCACAGCAACATCACTCTCCGGACCAAAGTCCGCGTCTTTCAGGCCGCTATCCGCCCGGCACTGACCTATAATTCTGAAACGTTATCATTGCGCTTCAAGGACGTCAGGAAGCTAGATGTGCTTCAAGATTGGCGTCTGCGATAAATTCTCTGAGTGGCTTGGCACACATGCTTTCAAACGACGCAATCTGACGACAGTACGTCCATGTCAAAAAGTTCTCAGTGTTCCCTCAGTGCCGACGACTGAATGGGTTGGGTATGTCCTACGACGTTTAAACACGGAGATCTCGAAGTGCCTCTCCCGCTCCATTTCCAGGATGGCGCTGTCGCCTTGGAGACATGAATCGACACTGTCAAATCGAGCGTTGAACGACTAGGACTCCAGTGTGTCTGCGTCGTTCGCAACTGGAAGCAGAAGTGAATTTCCCTGTGCCCTGGTCACGCATCCAATCGTGGTTCATGGACAAATGCCGTTCGAGAAATTTATGAAACAGGCTAATCTCCTAGCAGGAGCTAGCCGCGTAGAGGTAAAATAAAGACCAATGTACGTGTCACCGCAACTGCACGCAAACTGGTAGACATGTGAAGTATTCACATCAATTCGCCTGTTAGCGTGAACATAGAATCCTAATCTTTTATTGAGTTGCACTGTGCGTAATTGGGTTGCCATTTATCTTCGGCTGAAAGCAAAATCTGGTCGTTTCTGAAAAAGAAAATAAGATGGCTTGCTTGCGTTCTGCCGTCAACATAGGCTCCATTTCGCGTCATGGTTTTCTGTGATGTTCAATAGGGTTTTCAGGATAACCATCGCCTAAAAAGGTTTTCCTGATAAAATCTTCATTTTGCAGTTGACCAGGAGTACAAATATTGCGGGCCCTGTGGAAGAACGTTATGATCAAAATACATCGATGAGCCACCAGAGCGAAACTAGAGAACTGTAGATAACTACCGCTCCATGACGTTTTCCTGTGAATGGTCCGTTTTAGTGTGCCTTCCGGACGCCTTGTTTTCAAAATATCTTGAATAAAATCATCTTCAAATCATTTTCATAAGACGCGTATGGGTTCGGATTCATGGAATAGAGCATACTATAGAACTGAGTAAAATCATTTTTGGAAAGTAATTAAGTGTCATTACCAACTTTTATACCAAATAAACTGGGTGATGTCATCGATTGACTGGTTTTTGATCATCCCCAAAAATATGTTTGCTAGAGTAGGATCTAGTGGAATTCCCATCGCCACACTATTAATCCGCTTGTATGTGTCTCTCAAACCAAACGGATATTTTTTTGCATGAAAAGACAAGATGTTTTGCGTATTCAATGGGGATCAGCGGTGTGACTTTGTTAGATCAAATTAAATTACATAGGTAATCAACAGTACTGTGAAACTGGTTTACACGTTCAACTGATTCTCGTACACACAGACATACGATGTTTTTAGACGAAATCAATAGACATTTACTAACAATAGGACAAGTCTGTGGTGAGCTGATAAATCTAATCACATCAATGAACAAATAGAAAGTGCTTTACCGGCCTAGTCTTGCATCAAGCGGTTCTTGGAAATTGCGATCTTGAAACTCAGCTGGTACCCGTCCCGGATTATTTGATTATGAGTGTTTGTTTAGCCTGACTGCTGTAGCACACTCGATCCTTGATAGACAAACAAATGTCAAGTCAACGCCACAGATGACTCAAGTTGACAAAAACCAAACGAGCCCTCTGTATACACGAAGACACCTCATCCGATATTTGATATCTAAGTGAAATGTAGCTGTCCAGATAACAGAAACTTGTCTATCTCGTCTACAGTTTTCTCAAACACTGAAAAGTATCTTGCACTTTAGAGGCGCAAAACGCATACCAAACATAGCTACGCAGTTACTCAAGCTGTTCATAAAAGCTTCCCCCGTGGTTTTCACAGGAGGACCCGTCACTCCTCTTGTAAATCGGTACGATCACCAATTCACACCAACACTTTGGAACTTGTTCTTTTTACCATATCAAACCGAGGATTTTTCCCAATCCCATCAAAAGTGCTGAGTCACTGTCTTTGAAAATAGACGGAGATAACCCATCCGGTCCGGCAGCCGTATGTTGTGTAAGATATCTTATCTCACGGAAGCCTCCGCTTCCGACGGAGGACTAAAATCTACAACTAGAGCTGTAACCATTACGCTAGTGAGCATAAGCGTGATCAGTGTCTTCAAACTTGGACTAAGTGATCGACAGTCTTAAAGTGATCCGTGCCAGCGTTAACCGATAGCAATGTGCTCGATCTGGGTCTAACGCCATGAAGGCGCAAAAGGACCCCAGGTTAGTCAGTGCCACTTTTTGTGCGAGAAATTTGTACTCGCTAGGAATAGTCTATGGTAGGAATATAATTGAATGAGTCGGTCACCGTTATCGGTTCGATCGGCTGGAACGCGAAATCAGCCTCCTATATGCCTTTCCGTCTGGTCTAGGCTTCCGACTTGAGCATTGAAATCACCAGTAACAAACACGATGTCCGAAGAGAGCAAACTGCGTAACAATCGAGGAAATTCATGGTCGAAATCGTCTCTAGTCTCAGGAGAGCTACAGGCAGTTGGAACATACACGAAAAGGACAATCAGGCATGGATGCTTCAGTTTATTGCTGTTGACATGCACAGAACCATTCAACCGAACCGCACGCTGACGACTGATGACTGGAATCCAGTCGAGCAGTGCATATTCAATTTTCATGGTCAGAGTCATACCAACGCTAGCCTGACCACGAGCACTAGATACCGAATCGTCTGGCACGCGAAGAGGGAAATGAGAATCCGAGTTTGTCTCTGGGAAGCGAAGTGTTAACACTGAAATGAGGTCTTGTATGCATGTTTCGGAGACATAACACGTCTATTTGAAAGGTTTCAAGATTTCTAGTTAAAGTAGCCTGTTATCCCGTTTGGCAAAGTGTGCGAACGTTGGAAGCAGCCAAGTAAGGAGAATGATTAAGTCTGTGAATTGATTCTCTTTTTCCCCTGTCTTTACTTCGTCACCGTGATCGAGAAATATAAGTTTCCGATCATGACCCATTGTGATCTCGTATCCATTTAGAATTGGAATGTGAAGATGAGAGAGCAAAGGGACCGTTGCAGATTCTTGGGCATATCTGTAAAATAGGCTCAGGTTCGGAGGAGTGTCCTAGGTTCACGAACCAAATCATTAGATGAAACACTTAAGCTTACCACATTAAGATGGTTAAGACGTGTTACGCATGCCCGCTAACAAGATTCCTCGGCACGATGTTCGCTGAGGTGAGTTACAGTTCGAAGATGAGTAAGGGTGGTCAGTCCATGACATGGAGGAAAGATGTGAAAAACCTACCCGGTGGAATTGGCTATGTAGAGCTTGGGGTTCATGAAACCCTCCCACTCAGTGGTCAGTTTTGTTAGAAGAAATGTTTAGGTGTGGCGATTAGTGGCACTCTTATACCCACAAACTTTCTTTTTCGACTTCATAGTAATATTTGTTTCTTTTACTGCTTCTTTCATATTCCTGTTCTTTTTCATTATTTCCGATTGAGGTTGTCGGCAGGCGATAGCAACGAAAGCCACCTCAGTTAGTACATGATTTATGGTTGTCTGTGTTGAACTGATGTTTCGGTCCAAGTATGTTGCCCTGATATCTGACTATCGCTCTCCTCTACCAAGGCTGCATAATTTTGCAAATGCGATAGGAATACGAGCATAGAGTGGCCCGATTTTTAGTTGCTTTGGGTTGCTAGTGGACTGTCTGGCTTCGTCGCGTCTGCCAGTATGAGTGGAGTGCAAGACACCCTCTCGCATTAGAGGAAGTGGCTCGGTGTAGCGATCAGTGGCTGTGTTGTTGGCACAAACGTTCTGTGTAGACTTGATGGTAACACTTGTAATTCTCATATCGCTTCATTCCTAAGGGTAGTACATTTATGCTGCTCAGTCCTGAACCAAACGTTAGTTGTGAGATAAAAGGCTTCGGTCATGTTGGTTGTAGACAATGATCTGTAGACCGGTTCATTACCACACCTGAACTACTGGGATCTTACGTGGTTCTCCATCACTTCAAGTCTCAGAGTCAGGTTGAAGACTATCTGTAGTAGTGTAGTGAGTCTTTGAGGCTATGGTGTGTACTTCTCCCACTGCACTCATGCGCAAGCACTGATACTACTAATAACATGCGAACGGCTTTCGGGAACAAAAGTTGAGGCCGTTTAATCACGAGGTTTCCTTTGTCTGCCAGCGAACTTCATCGGTTCACACAAGACGTACAATGAATTAAAAAGCCTAAATCAAATCAGCACGCAAGTCTGGTTAATTTACACACGTCCAGTGCTGTCGGTTCGCTTGTGGTTTGTGTGAAGCGGTAAACAAAATTTGCGAGTCTGCCGGTTTTACCGTTCAGATTTCTTTTCCGGACACGCGTGCATGTATGAATAGGAGGTAACCAGTTGAAATATCATTTTATTGGTATAAAATCCACCTTTATTGGTGGTGGTGATTTAATACCTCCCAGCGTGGACATAAAATCATCAATTTGTATCCAGCGGGTAAAAGCCCTAATAGCTGCTTCAATTTATATTCTTATTCACGCGTATCAAAATCACAAAACTACCTAGATTTTTTTAATTACGTGCTTGCCTATGAGTGTAATAGAATGGGCCTCATAGCCATGAAAGCCCACTGCACTACTAGAGGTAATGAACAGCCAGATCCTAAAACTTGAAGTGCAGAACCACATAAGGTCCCAGTAGATCGGGTGTGGTAACAAGCTGGACGTCAGTGCATCACTGTCTACCAACAAAGTAACCGATGATGGCCGGGATTCGAAACCCCTGACCCCGGAGGTGGTGAGCAAGTGCTGTAAACCGCTGGGCTACCACCGTTGCCTACATACTTTTCCGTCCGGATATGATTTCTAGACAGAGCTGTCTCCACGGTTATCTATGCAGCCGAATATCCAGGACCCGGGTAAACGCTGGCAACAGATCAAGAAAGCTTTGTACGCCGCCTCGAATGCCACCCAGGAATCTGGTTCAAGTAGGCCTCACAAACGATGGATATCTTTGACATCAGTTGCTCTGTTGGATAATATCAGATCCGTCCCTCCGGATGCCGCAATCAATAAAGTGCACAAATCCCTGAGACGTCAACTAACTAGGAACCTGAGAAATGACCCTGAGCAGTGATGAGTTGCAAAATGTAGTGCAATGGAGAAGGCTGTGTCTATTGGCAATACTCGCAACCTTTTCCGTTTGATTACAAGTACCGGCCCGTGAAAACCCGATGTAAGTGAATTAATTGAGGAATCCAACAACTCACTGATTCACTGTCAGAGACGTCATCTGAATCGTTGGGCGGAGCACTTTGTGGAACAGTTCAGTTGGCCCACTTAAACGGTGGACCTTCCGAATATACCTGCCAAAGAAACGATGCAGGTAGATATCACCCCTCCATCAGAAATGGAGATTATGCGAGACATAGTTTACTTGAAAAGGTACGAAGCCGCTGGACCGGATGGGTTTTCTCCATCTTTTTTCAAGGCTGGAGGTGAACTTTGGTTTCGGAGTTAACAAAACTCCTCTGGGTAATCTGGGATAGTGAGCGGATTCCTGGGAAATTGTGTAAATCGATGGTTGTGCCGATTTACAAGAAAGGTGAGGTCCTTTTGGAAAGACCGCAGACGAATCAGCTTGGTAAATATCGCGTCTAAACTGCTCAGGAGGCTTATTCTCCACCAGTTATCCAGCACGCGCGAAATGTGTGCGCGTGAGAATGAAGCCGGTTGTATGTACCACATCTTTACTCCTCGACGAACCTTAGAGCACAGATACATCTGTGTCTTTCTTGATCTGAAAGTGGCGTTCGATTCAGCGGACCACACAGTTTTCCGGCGCTGTCTCTCATTGAAGGGTGTGTCAGATAAATTTATTTTTCTTTTCCAATGTTTGTTTGCAAACAGCCGAAACCGAGTTCATGCTTACGAAGATGTTTCACCCGAGTTCAGCACAGAAAGTGGTGTTCTTTAGGGTTGCCCCTTTTCGTCCTTCCTGTTCAGTTTTGTGATTGAACTGATTCTTGACATAGCCCTATCCTCGTGTGAGAATGGCGGCGTCGATTCTTATTCATGCAGTGAAATGTCTGACCTTGAATATGCGAACGATACCGTTATTCTGGATGAAAATCCAGGCAAATTGCAAGCTTTTTTAGATAGCGTAAACGACAATGTATGAATGTTTGGAATGCGTTTTGCCTGTTCGGAGTGCAAAATGCTGCTACAGGACAGGGTTGGCTCAACACCAAACCTTGTTTTGGCATGGGAAGTTCTAGCATAAGTAGATAAATTTTTTTACCTGGGCAGTTACATCTCACAAGGTTGACGAATTTCAGGTGAAGTGTCGTCGCGTATACAGAAGACGCGTTTAGCTTTTGCCAACCTCCGTCTTTTGTGGTGCCGGCATGACTCCCGATTGTCTGTCAAGGGTCGAGTGTACAATGCGGCGGTCAGGTCCGTTCCTTTATACGGCTCAGAAATATGACCATTAAGAGTAGAAAATAGCCGAAGACTGTTCGTGACTGAGCATTGATGTCTCTGTAGCATTACCCGAATATGGTGGGAATACCGTACTATTAATGCTGAGATTGGACGTGAGGTATTGGAAACCAGAGGTCAGTCTGTGGATTAAGTACTGAATCCAAACAGGTTAAGGTGGTTGGGACATGTGTTACGCATGTCCACTGATAGACTTCCTCAGCGTACGCTGTTTTCTGAGACAGGTAGTGGTTGGGAAGTAGGTCGGGGTGGTCAGCCCATGATATGGGTCCACGCGACCCACCTACCAAATGGTTGGCTGCGTAAAGTGAAATGGCTAGGTGTCAGGGCCAATGGCGCAGTTGTAATCGGACTCTTTCTTTGTCCCCTTGATATCGGATTATTACTTTGATTTTTATGCATCTTCTTCACGTTATGCTTCATTCTTATTGCCCTTTACTGGGTGATGTTGGAACGTAGCGACCGAGGTTGGTGGTTGAATAAACTGAAACTGAAACTGAAACATACGTTTCCAATGAACGTAGGTGGGATCCGATATTTTTTTGTTGGTGGTGGACTGGTTGGGAATGTTTGAATACCATCTCGTATTCAGAGATTCAAATCGTACAGCCGCCGCTCACTTTGGTGATGGGCGGTAATCGACTATCGTCCGGCTCGTTGCCAGGTCTGGTCTAGAAGGGAAGGGGACCTCAGGCTTCAGGATCTGGTCGGTGACCCCGAATAATGCTGTGGGCGATTTTGGCTATGGGCCATACGCTTTTCATTGCACCTATGCGCAAGCGTGTACCAAAAGACTTCTTTTGTTTGTTGACTTATTTGCACCATTTCTCAGATTTAGTGGGGATATTAAGCGAGAAATCCGTGCTTGGTCGCATTGTTGGGGATGTAATATCAGCCACTGGATCAGACGCCCAGTGTTGACAGGTTATGTTAGTTGGGAAATTTGTTACACGTACTTTCGCGTAAAACTCCTTGATTTGCATTGTTTGCCAGTGGTAGCAGGGAATCAGAGATAGATAGGTTGAGGTGGTCATTGCATAATATAGGGACATTTGCGGAAATTCTGACCAATGAACTGTATCTTGCGGCACTTTTTCGACTTCGAAGTTGGGACCATTGAGATCTGCCTAGCTGTTAGCTGAACGCGTCTACATTTTGTTCCCAGTGGTGCAAACGGATTTGTAATCACAAAAGAATATTTTTCCTTCTGCTGTATCTTCCATTCGTATTTTCATTCACCCTGGTGGTGAATTTATCGCTTCACGAAGCTGAAACTGGCGTTAAGATCATTTCCACATGCATCAGGTGACAGGCTACTTCGAGAAAACGAATACGAATTCGTTTTCGGGGGCCTCGTGGGTTGTGTGTTCCAGTTGTGCTCCATTTAGTCAACCACATTATCTCGCCTATGTGAACAAACGTTCCATGAGTCAAATTTTAGTTGCATAAGTACTACCGTGCCGTTTAGCGTTGCGCATGTAGCTGATAGTGGCATTGTTGACACTGTGTGGGAGAAATAAGTGGACTCAGCTTTTAGTCGTCGGAATAAACGATTTCAATGACATTATAAGGTGATGCACGTGCCCACATCTCAATGGTGCTCTGCTTTGCTTACCTCCTAGACTTCGGGATTGGAATCAGGGATCACAGCCCTAAACACCGGACTCAATGTGACAGATCCGGAAACAGCGGAAGCTCTGGCCGAATTCGAAATGCTCGTAGCCCAGCAGCGCGCTATGGAAAGATCTTCAATGATCGGTGAGTTGTTCGAGTTTTGGGTTCGCACAGATATTCACCGCACGTCTAAATTTTGTGATCCTGTGTCGTACTTCCGGGCACAATAAAATCCCCTGGAGTGAAGTGATAACTGTGACCAAATCGACTCAATTGCGTTTAGAAAGTCAAAACACAAAGAGTTACTAATTGTTTCTAATATCAGATTCTCATTTGAAATACTCCGTCACAAACCGACATTTGCTGCGTGTTCACTAAAAGGGGTCACTGTAGTCAACACGAACGAAGCAGGAACAGTATCTAAAGTCGTTGTCCCGATGGATTCTGTGGCCAGTGAACTGGGTATTTCATTATCATTTCCGGAGTGTCACAACGAATTTTGGTCGGTTCTTCAACCCTTTCTCATGGAACACAAGCACACGTACGACTATAAGAATAAAACGTTCAGAATCGGCACGAATCACAATATCATTAGTCGTTTTCCCAATAGGATTTCAGAAATCTCACAGTGAAAGTCCTTTTACAATGACACATGTGGTATCAATTTGTGGGGTTTTATACCCCCATGAGGTAGGAATAAATACCTACTAGAAGTACGAAAAAGTAGTCACGTAGCATGACGTTACAACGATAGACAAGGCCCAGCGCGACAGTTAACTACACCCGCTGTAAATGTTTTGAGGACTCAGCCATGTACACTTGATAGACAACTAAAGGCAAGTTTCGATTTCAACGTTTTGGACGACTGCTGTCATATCATAGGCTCATCCGCTCGCTGCTTCTTCCAGTGTAACACGCGGGCTCAGCGAGAAAAGAGTACGACGTAGGAGACGACAAGGCGGCAACAAAGAATTTTGTCGATGGAATGAACATATCACACAGCTTAGATAAGAACCATCTCCAACTCCAAAAGAACGTCATTGTAACGAAATCGAAACGACCATTAAGTTAGTGAGATAGTCCTAATTAAGCAGGGAATGCAAAAAATCATGTTGCACCCAATTTTTCTAAAATACTAAACTTATGGTCAAACCACCATCATTGTGGATCTTAGATCCATCTATCCCCGTTGGCGAGTTCTGCCACTGCCGCCGACTGACTGCAACACCCTTCTTAAAATATTGTACCATTGTTACATAATAAAAATGAAGTAAACAAAGAATAAATGAATGAATTTGGTTCGCCAACAATTCTTCGTATCTCATCAACTTGTCACTATACACCTTTGTTCGAAATCTTTGTTCTTAGCCCAAAAAATTAGTCATAGTTATCCACAGTTTTCCTGTGGTAACCAACTGTTAGTCTTTATATGACAGTCGCTTATCAGCAATTTCGTCATTCCATTTTATGGACTTTGTAATCTTTGTCCAATCCACCAGGGCATATTCTTTCCAACTGTTGCCAACCGGTCCACAATGGGTACATCTTGTTAAACCATACATTTTGTTCTCATTTAAACGGCACCAAATCAGCTGTTGCTGGAGAGTGGTTTGATGAGGCCTGTTAGCAAGTTTAGAAATCAGACCGTTTCCATCACAATTCTTTCATCTTTGAGCACGACTCCATTATCAGGAAGAGATCGGACAAAGCCCTGTTAGTTTATGAGACTGAAAAGTCTTACCGAGACCACTGTTAGCTGCCATGGAAAAGGCTCATTATTGCTCATTCCTTGTTGGTTCTTGCGCACGTGCACATCCATATGTCATCATTTTGTCTTTCCATTCATGGCTCTTCGAATTATGAACATTCTAATTTTAGTCTTGCTTGATTTTCCTCTCTTTCATTGGCGTTGTTTCATGCTTGTAGTTTAGTAAACGCTAGGCTTCTGCCACTCGCATATTAATCGTTCAGTCCGCATGAGGCTTTCATACCGTTTGTTCAAATTTCTTCCAACCACTAGGTTGCGCTACGGGTGCCTTAGTTTCTAACGTCCTTATTATGCAGACTAATGAATATCAAGCATAGAGATAGCCAATCAACTTTTGCTCTTGACGTATAACCGCTTGTGGTTTTGTACTGGGTTATTCCATGCCTGTGCCCAACACGATTTGTTAACAGACCCAGTTGTGTGCATCATCTGTCTAGATGGAATAGGAATGAAAACCGTCTCAGACAGAGGCTAGTCGTCCATATCGAATAGCTGTCCGCAGACGATGTACTTTTATTGCCTAATATTCATTCTTTCCCTTGACTTTTCCGCTTCCCTGTTTGCCCGTAATCTTCCATTCTTTAAAAATAAAATCCATACAGTCCTCTTCAGAGGGCCGAAGACAGTAGGGCTTACTCATCTGATTTTAACTCAGTTCTGTTGAAACAAGGAAAAATGAATGGGGTCTAAGCGATGGAGAAACGGAAGATTGAGTAGAAGCAAATTGAAAGCCCATGGGTGAAGCTCATTTTACGCATGTTATTATGGGAATTATGGGAATTATTTCTCAAAATGATTGGAAATTTTCTGTATTGGCTGACGATGTCTTCATTTCATGCTTACTGAAGTACAGTGGAAGAGGATGGTATTCTATAACCGAACTGACCCAGTGCACTATTGGAGAGAACCGACAGCCATGACCCTGTATCGGGAGCCAATGAAATGCACGAAATTTGGGCGTGATAATTAGTCAGGCGATAGCAATGCGGTTTACTGACAATTTAGACTGTTGTCAGTTCAATTCAGTCTGATCAACCGTTAGCCATGCGCCGGATGCGATGATTCTAGTTGCTTTCTGTCTCAGTAGGAACTTTATTCTGAAATCGAAACAATCGAGAACATGAAAAAGTAGGAAATGAATTAAGAGTGTGAAGTAGATTTTGGGAGCGTGCGAATACACGAACCCCGATGGTCGTGACACCTAGTGATTTGATTTATTTAATCACTGAGTGGGTGAATTTCATATACCCCTCCCCAAGAAGCCTGACATGCTCTACTTGATCAAATGCCTTGATCTATTTCTCATATGTTCTCTCCATTTCATAGACTGATGACTTTTATTCCAATCACTACATGTCTCAGCGAATATTGAACGCCTTAAAGGTCTATCCGGTGACGTACGCAACATGTGCCGTCACCTATTTCACTCAGAAAAGGGGACTTAGATGATCTCGGTCCACTGGGCAAAGAGTATATGTATGGGACGGGAAGAAGTATATCATGCTGTTGAGGTTATGTAACTAGAACCCGTAACATACATGTGAACACTTGACGATTCGTAGATGATCATTGGATCAGCAATAAGGTCAGTGGTTCGGTGCTAATTGGATGATAAAAAATCGCCTCAGAAAAGTGTTTAGAATTGGGCGTGATGGGACTTTATAAGTTATCAAGTTGAATATGTGTGAGAATCACCTTGATGTTGAAAACTCCTCTTTAGCGCCCAAAATTTATTCGGCGAATTCGTAAGGCGGAAGGGGGGGGATGAGAAGCGTGAAGAACCGGAGAGAATGTGGACTGAAGTTTGCTGGAGTACAGCAGTACCACAGATTACTTTGGGGATGTGTATAAACACGTTTCTCCCAGTCTGTTTTTTCGCGGTTTTAACGTTGACGTCTAACCTAAAGATTACGTTGAAGAGAAGTTCATTTTATAATTTTGGATTTCGTCGAATAAAAAATGGGTGATATTTTTGATATTTAAGTATTGTCTAACTTTATTGTAAATGTCCGCATCAAGGCCATATCCGTTCGGCAATAGTTTTAGTGATATCTGATGAAAATCTGCCATCTCGACGAGACTGCACCTTGATATGGTGTGATGGCTTGCGCGCCTCTGTGACCCAAAGAGCTATACAGGATGGCTTCTTTAAGCCGGAGATGCAATCATGCCTGACAGGTCAATGGGTAGAGGCCAGAAAAAGTTGAGTCTCTTCGTCCTCCAGGTTAAAGGTCGACTTCAGCTGGCAGCTCAGCAACTCAGGTGAGAGAAGAATCGGGAGGGTTCGCTATCGTGCTTTACGATATTTTCAACCGGCCATTTGTGGGGATCATTTGGATTGCAGCAATTAAAGCCAGAGCACAGACGTGCGAGATTGATGGTTTAATGAACTGAAACTCCCTTAGTGTCTATGCACCCACTATGTTTAGCACTTGTCTCACCCTGTTTGGATTCCATTGAATAGCAAGAAGTTAATCAGACATAAAACATTATGTGCACCTTGGCGTTGCTATACATTTTTTTGCTGCATCCCATCCCTGCTTGGTTTCGTATACAGTTGTGGTGGGAGACCTCCAGTCGACGTACCTCTTTCAAATACCTATTTCATAGAGCGTACTAGCGTGAGTTTCGCTGGGCAGCGGTATTTTAAAAACCTGATGAGACAGCCGTTGCTACCTGACAGGTCAAGGGGTATTGGACTGACTAAGTCCAGTCTCCTGGTCCTCCAGGTTGGGGGTCGAGTTGAGCTGGCGACTCCGTCGGTAAAATCAGTGGGAGAATAATTGATCCTAGCAAATGAGCTTCCACTCAGCCACCCTGCTGCCTTGCGGACAGGTTCTTGTTAGAACTAAAGGCTTTGGATGAGGACCCTAATCGTTTTCCTGCTTTGTGGCTGCACAACCTAATAGTGTCTGTCCAACATTTCCCATGAACTGCACGAATAGAAAGAATTCCGTACTGCATCGGTCGTCATGCGGGCTAATCAAGACCGCGCTGCCCGTTGCTTCAAGCAGGGTGAGTAGTGATAAGTGGGCAACTGCTCCGAGTCCCTCTCTTCTATTAAACCACCTTTCTTCGCTCCCTCTATCCACCCATAATGCTCCCACTGACAGCACGATCGATACACGCAACGGTTCGTTGTCGGATAGAGTCGATAATAGTCCACGATCGCATAACTCACATTTTCTCAAGCCTCGTGAGCCTCTGAATCTCGGCTCCTTTAACGTGCATACTCATGCAGGCCGGTCAGCAGGCGTACCTAGCGCTCACAATAGATTCTCTGAAGATTGATGTCTGCTGTGTAATTGAAACGCGTGTCTAGGATTCGAGCAGTGTGGTTCAACTATCTTCTCCTAGTGTCTCATCGAGGTATTTACTGCACACTACAGGAGACGAAGCAGCTAGTGCTGTGGATTCGCGTGGTGTAGGAATAGTCTTGGCTGACAAGGTTGAGACTGCCCTTTAAGACTGGATCCCTGTTAACAGTCGTTTGTGTGCTGTGAGACTCTAAGGATCAATCGGCGTTCGAAAGGATAGTAGTGTTAAGCGCAATTTGTTTGTGATCTCGGCGTACGTCTCAAGAGACTGCAGCTGTGACACGCAGAAGGATGAGTTCTACGATGAACTCGCCACCCTTGTTCGCAAGAGTAAAGGCTCTGACATTGTAGTGCTAGTAGGTGATCTTAATGCACAAGTTGACAAAGTGCGTCAGAGGCGTGGTTAGGTGATTGTTGTGTCTTACCCGCTCAACTTACAAATAACGGGGATAGGCTTCTCCAGTTTTGTGCAGACAATCGGTCATCATTGTCTAGTACTAATTTCCGACACAGCTCACGTCGCACAGCGACATGGCGCTCTAACTCTACAGTTACCTTAACCCAGATTGATGATATCGCAGTAAGCTACGGGTGGCGCAGTTCTGTTCAGAACTGTAGATCTTACTGGTCCACGTACGTGGAGTCGGACCATTCAATAATTTTAATGTGATATGAGCTCCAGCTCCATGGTCGTCGACGCAAACCGCAACCTCGGTTAGCCGTACAACGTTTGTGTGATCCAGAAGTTAGCACATGAACTAGGATCCACGACGAACAGTGATGTAGATGAGCATGGGGCCCATATCAAACAGGCGATGCACGTATCACGTATCAGCAGGTTTCGCCTGTGGTCGTAGATCCAATGTCCATCAAGGACACTAGATTTCGCAAGAGTCGTTGAGTGTAATGGAGCAGATGCGTCAGCTCCCTAACTGTAAGGAGATGAATCAGATAAGTAGAAAACTACAAAGGCATACTACGGAAAGCCTTAAGAATGATCGCGAAAATTGATGGGTCATGGTAGCCGAAGAAATGGAAATAGCAGCTGCTTCATGTAACATTCAAAGACTGTTCAAACTTATTCGTGACACCGGTGGACGGCGAACCCATGTCAATGAAACTATTTGCGATAGAAATGGAGAACCCATTTATGGCAAACAGCAGACGCTTGACCGTTGGACCGAATACTTCAAAGAACAGTTTGGCTGGCTGCGCGGTAATGTAGGTACTCCTGTGTCAACAACTGCGACTTCTTATGTGGGACCACTTGAGCCTCCATCGGAAGTGGAAGTAGAGTTGAGCATTCGATTACTGAAGCGTGGGAAAGCGGCCGATCCCGAAGAACATCCCCCAGTTCTTTTCATACCGGGTGTAGATGCTTTGATAAAATCACTTACCGCTTTGCTCTGTGAAATTCAAAACGCGGAGCGTATTCCGTTAATGTGGGGTGAGTCATTGATTGTACCCATCTTCAGGAACGGAATACTCAATGACTGCAGTAACCATCGTGGGATTAGCCTAATTCCGATAGCCACCAAATTATCAGCCTCCATTCTGATGCACCTTACACCCGCTCGAGAATGGTACACCCGCGGACAACAGGCTGGATTCCGTCCAGGTCGAGGATGCATCGACCAGATTTCTACTCTCCACCGACTACTTGAAACGCGTCACACGCACCGCTGACCGGCAATGTTGGTTTTCTTAGAATTGAAAGACGCCTTCGATTCAGTTGACCAGACGGTGCTATTCAATGATCTTCACCGGAAAGGCATGCCCCAAAAGTTCGTGAATCTAATGAGATCATTGTATTCTCATACTTCTGGCCGCGTAGGGGTTTACGGTGAACTATCCAGTCGGTTCGAAACGACAGGCGGTGTTCGACAGGGATTTCCAATTTCTTCATTCTTGTTAAACTTCGTCATGGACAAAATAATAGAGAGTGCGCTGCAAAATCTTCAGGATGTAGGCGTCGAACTAGGAAATAGTGGAAAGCTATTTGACCTAGATTACACGAACGACGTTGTCTGCTTGTTCGAATCTACGGAACATGCTTAACGTGCACTAGATAGACTTGGGAGAGCTGTAGCTCCATTCGGCATGCGCTTTGCACCTCCAAAATGTAAGGTGATGTTACAAGACTGGACGTCAACAATTCCGAGTTTGATGCTCGATGGGGAGGTGCTGGCAGTTGTCGACCACTTCACCTACCTCGGCAACAGCGTGACGACGGATGGGAACACAGTAGTAGAGGTGAGCACGCGGATATCCAATGATCGAGCAGTGTACGCTCGACTAAAACACCTGTGGCGTCGACCTGATATTTCACTGAAGTTGAAAGGTTGTGTGTACTGTGCCGCAGTGCATTCAGTTGTGTTGTGTGGTTGCGAGACTTGGAGCCTGTGTGCAGAAGATATTCGTAGTCTTGAGGTTTTCGACCACCGATGTTTACGTAGTGTCGCTAGGATTGGGTGGAATAACGAAGTGAGCAATGATGAGTTCAGCAAGCGAGTATTGGGTATTAATTCACAGAACGTTCTATCACAGCGTATTCAGCTTAGCAGACTTCGTTGGTTGGGACACGTGTTACATATGACAAACACAGGTCTACCATTCCGTGCCCTATTCTCCGTTCCTCCTCAGGAGTGGAAGAGACCACGTGGAGGTCAACAGATGACTTGACAACAAGGATTGGGAAAATGTACAGCGAACTTAGGAAAAGTAGGTGTCTCACGCCTTTTTGGTTGGGGTCCAAAAGATCCGTCTACCAGTTGGCTGGAGACACTGAAGGATGTGGCAGCGAACCGCGAACAATGGCGATCGTGTTGTCACTTTATGTCTAATATAGAAAGATCGATGTGCGTTTGTACAGTTAGACTGTGTGTTCCGTGTGTTGGCTACTAAGGCCTTCTTTTCCCATCCGTGTAGTTCCACTCCCTATCCATCTTGTATATTCATACTTTCTAATTCAGCGTGCAAGATAGTGAGAAAGGCAGTGGTCAATGGGGCTTGCCCTACTGTTTAACGCTGCACGATGATGATGATGATGAAAATCTGGAGAAAATAAGGTTGTAGGAGTTACGTCGGTAAGCCATCGAACCGACTCAGATGATAAAAAGCACAACGTACGGGCTGCCCTGGCAGTCGCATGCACCTTATTGAGTGTGACCTACGTGCGCCATTGTACTGTAGGCAGTATCTCTACCTGGAAAGATTTATTGAAATTGGACACGGGAGTTCAGCCCGTCGTATCGAGGACCTCCCTTAAAAGTGACTTAGTCCAGATCCCATAGTTTCTATCAATATTGTCTTGTATTGACCAAACAATCTGTTTGCAGTCCATGCGCTTCCACCCATAATTTCTACGCCGACCATCGCCCCTTCGCCTTCACACTGCATGGTAATTTGTTTGTTCAGTCCCTTTGCGTCACAATTTTAGCTTTCTTTCTGTGAAAGGTGTCGATTGACTTTTATTTTCGTGACTCTGAGCGTTGATCTGTTCGATTTTGTCGCTTACTTAGCCTTTCTCTCCGATTTTGGAATGTCCCATTGGTATCCATGACCCGTTTTGTTATCATGCCATAATTGCTTGGGTTACTTGACAAGGCCCAAACGTTTGGACGTAATTGAATTTCTATCTCCATCTGCCTTATCCGTGTGAATGACTAAACTTGGTCATCGCCCTGTGATCATGCACTTTCTCACAACCATGTTATTCCGTTTGCTCTTCACCACACCTGTGTGTGTTCCCTCGGACCATCACTTCTCTTCTGACCATTGATTGATCATGATGCCTCCCATAAATAAGGACGTTCTTCGTAAACCACTCGACTCGCTCATGCATTGCCGTCTCTAGTGCCTCCTGTCTATTGTTGCCTGGACGTCTTGAAGCCTTTGTTGACCGTTTTCATTGTGATCGATTTGCCCGCAATTAGAGGTATGTTATTGTTAACGTTTGATCATCTGTCCTATAGTACAAGTAGTAAAGCGAGTCTGTGTTCTCTGCTTTGGGCTTGGGATTCGTTTGTCTGCGAGTCACTCAATTACGGGACGATAATCCTATACACTACCCGTGTCAATGACTGCTCAGGAGTGAGTTCCGCTTGCGGCTGTTAAAGTAAGAGATAACAGTGTAGGACTAGTGGGAGGAGGTTCACAGATCCAACAGACGCGATGACGAGTGAGAAAGATCTTCTGTATGAGTTAGACCTAATTCATCTGAAAATATATATCACGCAGTTACTTGCAAGTAGTGTGTGGGACTGATGAATACTTGTTTAGCTGACTGTCCTTCGGACTCCACCTGAGGTTTGTGCGTAAAAAATGGAGTCCGAAGGACAGTCAGCTAAACAATCATCTGAAAATTTCATACACACTGAGCCGTAAGAAAATGAATACGTGTAAGATGGTTTATCGAAGGCCAGTAACTTGGAAGCAAAGTTCATGAATCGAAGTTGTGCATAACGGACGGAACATCTGCATCTGTCATACGGAGCATTCGCTTGATCACGACGTTGTGCACTCTTATAACTGCATTGAACCAGTCCAAGCTACCGTGTGCCCCCGTTTCACGTCGACTATATCGTAGCGTTTTTTATTAATCGATGTTGAAATATAAACGCTTCAAAAGCTGGAGAAAAAACGAAGAAACTGTCCATAATCGTATGTTTGCATCCCATCTCGATTGGGTTGTTGATTCATTGTACGTTTCCGCTTCGTTGAGGTTCCGGGTTTAGAAGCTGCCACAGTTAGATGGTTCGGTCTGACATCTTCCCACATTTTTGTCTTGAACCAACATAGTAATTGAAGAGATAGACCTATCAAGTGGCCAAACTAATGGATGTGAATAATTTACGGCTATGAGGACTGAAAACGCCCGGTGGTAGTCGACTAGTCTGGAGCGTTAACTTACCATCTCGGAGGTTAGAGGTTCGAGTCCCGTCATCACCGGTTATTTTGGTGGTAGACAGTAATACACTGTCGTCCGGCTTGTTACCACGTGTGGCCTATAAAGAGACCTTGTGCGCATCTTTACTCCAGGTTTCGGGATTTGGTTGCTGGCTGTTCCCAATAGTGCAGTGGAGCTTTGAAGCTATGGGGTGTAACTTCTCCACTGCATTCATGTACATGCATGCAATAACAAAATAGTAGGGAGGGAAAAGACCGTTACCGCTGGGCAAGATAGTTGGATTCATTGACTTGTTCTCAGGCGTGTTTTGTGTTTGTGTGTATCTAAAGGGAAACCATCTAATCACTACTCGCACCAGCCCCGTAGCTAACTGCAGCACTCGAAGTCTGTTTCTTTGACTGACTATTTCTGTTTTCATGCAGTGTTAACCGAAAAAGCCATAAATCAACATTAATACCTTGCGGAGGTTGATCACATGACGCTCAATATCTAACGCTTCTCTTAGTCATTCTTGTCATTTTGTCACCGTTGGCGCTGTTGCTTCGGTCGTCACGTACTGATTACTCAGCTGTCGCTGTCCAAAGCAAGGTTAGGGGTTGTCTGATTGGAAACAGATTTACTAACCCGTCTCCACGCCCATACACACAGACGCAAACAATTATGCTCTATCTGAAACCTGTTTGTTTGTTGAGATATTGCTTCTCATAGTGCGAAAAGGTTTGTTGTCTGGGTGATCAGTGACGGTCGACTGGTATCAATTTGACGCTATTAAGTCTGCTGGGATGATTGGTTCGAACCCTTCTGCCGCTGATCGCATTTATGATTGATAGTAATCCCCTGTCGTCCAAATCGTCAGAATATCTTACCTATTGGAAGTTTATGTGATTCTCCACTCCAAGTCTTGCGTTCATCTTTCATAGTACACCGACTTTCGGAGTCATGGGGTATGCCACTTCCATTTGACTCATGCACAAACATGGGACAAATAAAGAACCGTCCTTTTTAACTTCCCCACTTTCGAATGTGCTAAACAGTCAGAAAACCAAGTGGCATTTTGTCAACGGATAACAGGTGAGCTATTTCTACCGAAATGATTCCCTATGCAATGGGAAATCTGCTTGCGTTTTTCACATCGAAAAGTCGGATGCCGCGAGCCGGAGTCGAACCAGCGACCATCCGCATACCGTGCAGATGCTTTACCGGCGGAGCTATCGCGGTCCGGACAGTCGGGTATGAATAACGCAAGTGGATAATCGGTGATGCGCAAACCACTATTCCAATGGTACACGGCAACTATTCTGGTTTTAATCATTAAGCTAGCCTCGTCGGTCACTTCCCAATGGGACGAACAGCACACCCGACTGTCTGGACCGCGATAGCTCCGCTGGTAGAGCATCTGCCCGGTATGCGGAGGGTCGCCGGTTCGATTCCGGCTCGCGGCATCCGACTTTTCGATGTGAAAAATGCAAGTGGATTTCCCATTGCATAAGATTCAGGCTCCTCGTGCCAACAATACCTTCTGTGATTCCCTATGCATCTAAAATCGGTGACAATGATCATAAGACTGCGAGGAGAGCCTTAAAGTGTCCCACTAGGTCATGTGTGGCAACAAACAACAGCCAATGGGTTGTGTATCGCCAAAGTTAATCGATACTGATGAGATTCGAGCCACTTACCTTAAACTGTATTGTCTGCGAATTGCACCATCAGTCTAGTGTAGTTTACTTGTTTTGTCTGCAATATAGATTTTCATTCTCAGTGATCGAAATCTGGTCACTTGCACTTTCACTTAGTTTGATATAGCTGCCCTCAAAGGTTGTTTTCATTTCAATACACAAACCGTCGGTGCAACTGAGAATGTGCACATCCGAGTATTGTCTTTTCACTGGTACTTTTAAAGTTGGATGATTAATTGACAGTGTATTGGTGTAGCGATCAGTGGTGCTCTTGTAATTAACACACTCCACATTACTACTTGTAGTTGTCTTCTTACTTTTTCCATACCTTCGTTTTGATTTCCGAGTGAGCTTCATACTACAAAGTAAAACTCAAAAGTTTTTTTCACGCACATCCAGCTTGCTTAAGTGATAACCTTGATTCATCAAACCTGACTGGTTAAAAATGGCTGGGTCTCGCCTCATTCATTACCAGTTCTCGAATATATTCACCACAGAGCCATCCGTCTCATCGAGAACGTCCACTTTTGCACTTTCTAGCTCATCGCCCGAAAGTTGCCTCACTTTCTTTCTGCTACTGTTGTTCTCATGGTTCTGTTCCCAAGAGCTTGCCTCTGTGGTCCCCCTTATTTTCAGTAGTCAGCACTTCTCGCAGACACCAAGTCAACCTGCCAAACTGTTGGTTTCAGCTCGTCATTCTTTCTAGAAAAAAATGTGGAGTTGTGAAACACCAACATGCTGTTTCGACATGACAGTCTCCCAACCTGCTTCCCAATCCCTGAACTATGAGACTTATCCTTTCTACTGTGATTTATGTTTATCACCGCTGCTGGTCACTGTGGTGGTAGACAGTAATCCGCTATGGCCCGGCTCGTCATCACGTCTGACCTGTAGGAGGACCTTATGTGCATCTTCACTCCGAAAGTTAATGGCGTATACCCCCTGAATTCACTCGCAAGCATCTAATGTTTTTTTTTAACTTCCACATGGTCAATGTTTGCTCAAACTGTTTTGAGCTTATTGTGAAGAAAGCAAAAGTAGCATACTTGTCTGAATCAACAAGGCGAAAAATATGCGTGAATTGCAAATCTCCGTGCGGAACTGGGTCTTTGTTTGTCACGCTGATGACTACCAGCGAATCGCGACGAACTAACAGGTAGTACCGTATTTACCCAACCTTCCATCGATCAGTGACCTATCTCTTCAGTTTGCCTAGTGAGTCCCCGTTTTAGACACAGGGTTCCTTGATAATTGGATTCCAGATGTCCCTCCCCGTCAAATGTCAGTCATGTTGCTTGATCTGTGCACCTGTTTTTCACTCTCAATGTTATCTAATTTTGTCCTACATTTCTTTTTTGTCTTTTCTCTTGTCTAAATGGCCCTCTCCATATCGTTCCGATTTGGTCGTATGTATTGGGAAACCGACCAGCGTTTTTCAGTTTGTAGTGTCCACAGTTCTTCCACAGTCTAGTTCTGCAACAATTTACTCTCTCTTACATACTGTGACACTCAACCATGGTGATAGCGCGGTCGAGTATGCTTGCTACTTACTGAATAAGCAAGTAGCTGGTTTCTCAAAAAACAGGTATGGTTAATTATGGAGCGACAATTAACGTAATCGTGTCAGACTGAATGAACGAAATAACCTGAAGCAAGGCCTACGAACTGCATGATCGCATCCTTCGACGGAATAAAGACTGCCTTTAAGCAGACTGTGTATGTAAGATGCAAATGAGCATTGTTGTAATGGTTGGTTGATTTTGGTTTTGTTCGAATGCACATTACAGTAGAGCCACACTCTGACCTTTCTAGTGATTTATCTGTACCGTCCTCTCCTCTACTGGTTTGTCGTCAATCATCTAACTTTCTTTAAATTATCCTCATTCTAAGTAGATAACTCACATAAAGCCCCTTTTCCCACCAGTGATCATTGTTTCCTGCTAGTTCGACCAAAGATCTATTCACCATCTACCTATAAAGCGTACGTACAGTCGAAACAAATTAAGTCTCGCCCTTGTGATTCCCCAATTATTGATATTTCTGTTTGAAAGACTTATCCGAACTGTTGCTTCATGTTTCTCCTTCCTTTATTCGTCATTCTATGGTTGCGTCAATCTGTTTACCAGCACCCTGAAGGCACCCTGGCCTTTGTTGTCCTGTGGAAACTATTCTTGTGCTTCTGCTGATCAGAGTATGCCTACAAGTTTCATAATTTGATCAAAACTGAGGTTAGACACTTCAATGATTTATTCGCCGGATGACTGCTGGGAATCAAGGTCAGTAAAAGTTTGTGGAAAGTTATCAAATTTCTCTGTGGACTAAGAATAGAGAACTCCAGCCTTTATGTTGATGGTGACAAACTCAACACCGCATTCATTCACTCATCAATCAACAGCCTACTCTCTTGTTCGTCCTGTTGAGTCGCATTCCGGTGAGGATATATTTTAGCTCCTGAGCACCACCAAAGTATCCTCTGCCTCGGGTCTTAATAGTCGTTTTCCAACTCTTTAAATATGGATCTTGTCCTTTATCCGGAACGATGACATCTGTTCTGGGTCGATTTTTGAGTTGCTGTGCCACTGGCGACTCATGGGGGCCTGTGACTGTTGTACCCATTTCAAAGACCACCAAGTCAACAGTCCTCGCAGATCGGTTTTGCCCAAAAGCTTTAACACATACTACACTGTATATGACTGAAAAGGCTATCTTCACACGCATGCAGCCACCTGTGGATGCCTTTCATGGCTATTTCCAGTGTGCATATAAACCAAATAGGGGTCTTTCTCATTCAGCTTATCAAGAAATCTCTGAATGACCAAGCACGGTAATTCTGATGTCTTCCTGGATTACTCTCCCACTCTTGATTCCATTCTTCCGCCACGGTTCCTCTCCAAATTGGAATATTCTGAAAGGGCAACACAGTTGCTTCACTGAGAAGGTTCATTGCACAAAGTTAGGCAAAATTATTTTAAACCCTTGAGGTGTTCCAAGACGCAGTTCTTTCCCCGTACTTGTTTCCCATTCATTAGTGATCTGTCTGCCATTTCTTCTGCTTATGCTTTTAAGTACGCAGACGATGTTGTTCTGAGTCAAACCATCTGCGATTCTTGGAATTTCAATACATTTAGGGAAAATATATCAAATGTTTAACACTTTTCCATCCAGTCTGGTCTCTTACTGAATCCATCGAAATGTTTAGACTGTTTCTTTACTCTTTGACGTACAAGTTTTCCCACAGATAATGTGACTGAACGGTTCCTTCTCCAGAATTGACTCAATTAAGTGCCTAGGAATCACAATAAATAGCAACCCACTTCGATTTTCGTGCATCCAGTTACGTGTTAGAAAACTATGCTGTTTTTCTTTTCGTAAGCTCAGACAATTTCAGACCTCACAATCAATCCTGTCCGCTTGCGTCTATCAGTGTGTTCTCCCTATCTCACTCGATACTTCTCCTGCAACATTTCCTGACCTCCTAAAGAAGAATTCAAAGTTCTGCTACGCGACCTAACGATTGGTGGCTGTCTGAAGATCATCATGGCTGATTTTATACCCTTGTGTTCTGAGATTGAATCCTGCCGCCCCTGACGGCCACTTCTCCAAATGGCAACCTCAAACTGATCGTGACCCCTATGCTCAAATATTGTACCACTATTATGTTAAGGAAGCAAAGAAAGGAAAAGAACAACCAATCGTATCCCTTAGTGCTTGCTAGGGAATTGGTTTTTAAACTTACTGATGAGCACATTGAATCGTGCTTGAAGTTCGCGCACAAAATACTTTTTGGTGATACGGACCTTTCGCGCACCTATTTTCATTTCTGCTATTCCCACCGGAAAACGTTCTAATTTTCGATGTATCCCCCCTCGCATTACCATTTATAAGAACTCTTGTCATTGACGCACATGTTGTCAGATAACAAGAAAATACTAGCTGAATTGTTCACTAGTCTTGATGTATAAACTTCAGTTCCCTTTCATTCTATTTCATATATCCTGTGCATTTCGAATGTGATGGTTTTTCGGGCGAATGTTTTTAACCGAAATATAAGCACATGGGTTTGTGGAAACAGCGCAAATACAATTCATAATTACAACTACCTAAAGCTTTTACAAGTTCTGCCGTATTATCGCAGATGTTGAAGTTCTATCACAGGTCTCATTTGATACGCAGTGGTTTTTCGCAAAATTTCAAAAGGCCGGTTTAGTTCGCGTTTGATTCCAAGTCTTGGCATCCACGCGTGAATACCCCCACCAAAATCGAGGAGTCTTAACGCTTGTACCACTCCAACATTTGTCATTATCTGCCAGAACTCAGTTTGACATACGGGGTCGCTCTTTATCACTTTCTTGTGAACTTCGTAGATGATATGATCGTTAAAACCGTCCTACCCTTCTTCACGAATTGAAATATTAAATCGAGCGGTTGTTCCACCCCAGTGAGGATTTACAACCGCTGTGCATCCAACTACTTCAGACTGGGATTCGAACCCAGTTAAGATGCAGGATTCTCAGACTAGTACGTAAATCGCAAGGCCGTTGAAAATAGCTGTCAACGGCTTGCTTCATATAGTTAGTGATAACGTGGGGGAATCAACGAAATTATGTATGTAGGGTGCTCATTTTTGCCCCAAGTAACCAAACTCTGTATGCTGTTGGCAATGCTTTTTCACTGTGTTTCCTACTGAAAATGTATATCAAAGGAATGGCTCGTTGTGTGAGAGATCGGATGCAAATGTCCAAAGCCAGTGACTGGTGGTTAGGTGCCAAATCCTGTAGTATTTACATGGACCACCATGTTGAGAGTCAGCCCGGATGACCCAACGGTGAACGTGTGTGATTCGTAATCGTGTTTACTGAGTTCGAGATTCATTTTTGGTCTCGACGGATATGCACTATGAACGGATTGTGACATGTCAAGTGAAACGGAATTGTACATTGTTTCCGTTAGTTTCCATCGATGATTGTATTATGCACACTGCGTGATAAATCATTCCGTGATTATTTAAACAGCAAGCTACCGGTATCGGTCAACGGCAGCGAAGGGAACGGATGCGGTAGTCCTACGGTGATCAGCGGTTGTGAGAGTCTACGCGTTTTGTTGCGTGACTAGTTTGTTCACCGCACAGGCGTAAACCATCAAGAACCGAATCTTATGTATAACCCATATAAGCACACACACACAAACGCATACCTACATCACTGGAAATGCATTTCACGTCAACTGCTACTCGAACGTGTGGTTTTCTGCGGATAGACAAGGTTGAGGGTTCGAGAATAGCACCTTAAAACCGGTGGTTGATGGCCGTTAGCTTCTTGCCTTAGTATCTGACACATCCTTATGTCACACACACGAATCTGCCGACAACCAATGTTTTTCATAATTTTTGTGTACACAGGTAACAGAAATTACCTGCGACAAGGAAGTATGAAGTAGGGAGATTCCATTTGCGGTTTTGATGCTATTCAGCTAAAGGACTTGGTTTGTGTGAGCATGTTTTATAGCAGCACATGAAGCACCACACCCCATATTGCGGTTCCGTGAAGAGCCCTACATACACACACATTATTCAAATGGTCGTAAAGAATTGATGAGGCAGGACTTAAGCTGAGTTTCCTCAAAACTAATAAAGCCGGTCCCTCAAACTCCCCCGACGGTTTCGTGTACGAAGGCTACGTCGCTTCCTTGTCCTCTTGTTTGTGCTATCCTGCCTATATGCGACTTATCCGAGGGCTTAATCCAAATTCCTGCAATAGAGGCGATTGCCCTCTACTAGTTGTAAAATCCATAAAGCGGTGTTTTGTACAGTGCTGGGTTAGAAGCCTTCTGCCTGTCTGGCATGACAACTGCATCACGATTGATGCGGTGTGCTTCCACCGTCTCGTCACTCATATCACGACGAGACTGCACCTTGACGTGGTGTGATGGCTTGCGCGCCTCTATGACCCAAAGAGCTATACAGGATGGCTTCCTTAAGCCGGAGATGCAATCATACCTGACAGGTCAATGGGTAGAGGTCAGACGAAGTCCAGTCTCCTGGTCCTCCAGGTTGGGGGTTGATTTGAGCTAGCAACTCAGTCGGAAAAACCAGTGGAAGAATAATTGATCCAAGCAAATGGGCTTCCACTAAGCCATCCCGCTGCCTTGCGGATAGGTTCTTGTCAGAACTAAAGGCTTTGGATGAGGACCCTAATCGTTCTCCTGCTTTGTGGCTGGACACCCTAGCAGTACCCGTCCAACATCTCCCATGAACTGCACGACTACAAAGAATTCCATACTGCATCGGTCGTCGCGCAGGCTAATCAGGACCGCGCTGCCCATTGCATCGAGCGGGGTGGGTAGTGATAAGTGTGCTACTGCTCAGAGTTCCCTCTCTGTTATTCAACCTTTGTCTTCTGTCCCTAACCATCCCTCTTTGCCCCATCTATCCACCCATAATGCTCCCACTGATAACACGGTCGATACTCGCAACGATTCACTGTCAAATAGTGTCGGGAATAATCCTCTGTCTGGTAACTCACATTTTCTCAAGCCCCGTCAGCCTCTGAATCTCGGCTCCTTCAACGTGCGTACACTCATGCAGGCCGGTCAGCAGGCGTGCCTAGCCCTCACAATGAACTCTCTGAAGATTGATGTTTGCTGTTTAAGCGAAACGCGTATCCAGGATTCGAGCAATGTAATTCAGCTAACTGCTCCTGGTATCTCATCGAGGTATATTCTGCGCACCTCAGGAGACGAAGCAGCTAGAGCTGTGGGTCAACGTGGTGTAGGAATTGTCTTGACTGACAAGGCTGAGGCTGCCCTATTAGACTGGATCCCTGTTAACAGTCGTTTATGTGCTGTGAGACTCCAAGGGTCAGTCTGCGTTCGAAAGGATAGTTGCGTTCAGCGCAATTTGTTCGTGATCTCGGCGTACGCCCCAACGGAGTGCAGCTCAGACTTGCAGAAAGATGAGTTCTATGATGCCCTCGCCACTCTCGTTCGCAGCAGTAAAGGTTCCGACATTGTAGTGCTAGCTGGTGACTTCAATGCACAAGTTGGCAAACTCAGTGTCTCAGAAGCCTGTTTAGGTGGGCGTTGTGCTTTACCCGCTGAGCGCACAGATAACGGGGATAGGCTTCTCCAATTTTGTGCAGACAATCGATTGTTCTTGTCTAGCACAAATTTCCGACACAGCTCGCGTCGCACAGCGACATGGCGCTCTAACTCTACAGGTACTTTTAGTCAAATTGACCATATCGCCGTAAGCTACCGATGGCGCAGTTCTGTTCAGAACTGTAGATCTTACTGGTCCACGTACGTAGAGTCGGACCATGCCTTAGTTTTAATGCGATTATCTCTCCAGCTCCATGGCCATCGTCGCAAACCGCAAACCCGATTAGCCGTGCAACGTTTGTGTGATCCAGACGTTTGCACCCGTTATGAGCAGAAGTTAGCACATGAGCTAGGATCCACGGAGAACAGTAATGTAGATGAGCATTGGTCTCATATCAAACAGGCGATGCACGTTGCAGCAGGTTTCGCCTGTGGTCCTGGATCCGTTGTCCATCAAAGACACTGGATCTCGCAAGAGTCGCTGAGTATAATGGAGCAAAAGCGTCAGCTTTCGAACCGTAAGGAGATGAATAAGATGCGGAGAAAGCTGCAAAGACAAGTTACGCGAAGCCTTAAGAAGGATCGCGAAAATTGGTGGGTCAATGTAGCCGAAGAAATGGAAGTGGTAGCTGCTTCAGGTAACAGTCAAAGACTGTTCAAACTTATTCGTGACACCAGTGGACGGCGAACTCAGGTCAGTGAAGCGATTTGCAGTAGGAATGGAGAACCCATCCATAACAAACAGCAAAGGCTTGACCGATGGGCCGAGTACTTCAAGGAACAGTTTAGCTGGCCGCACGCTAGTGTAGTTACTCCCGTGTCAACAACTGTGACTTCTTGGGTGGTATCACTTGAGCCCCCATCAGAAGTAGAAGTAGAGTCATGTATTCGATTACTAAGGCGGGGGAAAGCGGCAGGTCCCGACGAACTTCCTCCAGTTCTTTTCAAACTGGGTGGTGAGGCATTGATAAAATCACTAACCGCCTTGCTCCGTGACATTTGGAAGGAGGAGCGTATTCCGTTAATATGGAGCGAGTCATTGATTGTTCCCATCTTCAAGAAGGGAATACGCAATGACTGCAGTAATCATCGTGGGATTAGCTTAATCCCGATAGTCGCCAAAGTATTAGCTTCGATTTTGCTGCACCATTTTACACCGGCTCGCGAGAGGAATGTCCGCGAACAGCAGGCAGGATTCCGCCCAGGTCGAGGATGCATCGACCAGATTTTTACTCTTCGCCGACTACTTGAAACGCGTCACACGCACCGCCGACCAACAATAATGCTTTTCTTAGACCTGAAAGGCGCCTTCGATTCAGTTGATCGAACAGCGCTTTTCAGTACTCTTCATCGAAAAGGTATGCCCCAGAAGTTCGTGAACCTAATGAGATCATTGTATTCTCATACTTCTGGCCGCGTAAGGGTTTACGGTGAACTATCCGGTCGGTTCGAAACGACCAGTGGTGTTCGGCAGGGATGCCCTTTGTCTCCATTCCTTTTTAACTTCGTCATGGACGAAATAATGGAGAGTGCTTTGCAAAATCTTCAGGATGTAGGCGTCGAACTAGGAGATAGTGAAAAGCTATGTGACCTGGATTACGCAGACGACGTTGTCTGCTTGTTCGAATCCACGGAACATGCTCAGCGTGCACTAGATAATCTCGCAAGAGCTGTAGCTCCATTCGGCATGCGTTTTGCACCTTCAAAGTGCAAGATGATGTTACAAGACTGGACGTCAACGATTCCGAGCTTGATGCTCGACGGGGAGGTGCTGGCAGTTGTCGATCACTTCACCTACCTCGGTAGCTGCGTGACGACGGATGGGAGCACAGTAGTAGAGGTGAGTACGCGGATATCCAAAGCTCGAGCGGCGTACGCTGGACTGAAGCACTTGTGGCGCCGATCCGATATTTCACTGAAGTTGAAAGGTCGTGTATACTGTGCCACTGTGCGTTCAGTTTTGTTGTATGGTTGCGAAACTTGGAGTCTGCGTGCTGAAGATATTCGTCGTCTTGAGGTTTTCGACCATCGATGTTTACGTAGTATCGCTAGGATTGGGTGGAATAGCCGAGTAAGCAACGATGAGGTCAGAAAGCGAGTATTGGGTACTAACTCAGAGAACGTTTTGTCACAGCGTATCCAACTTAGTAGACTTCGTTGGTTGGGACACGTGTTACGTATGGCAAACACACGTCTACCGTACCGTGTCCTATTCTCCACCCCTCCCAGGGAGTGGAAGAGACCACGTGGAGGTCAACAGATGACGTGGCAGCGAGGAATGAGAAAATGTACAGCAGACTTAGGAAAAGTAGGTGCTTCACGTCTTCGTGGTTGGGGTCCAAAAGATCCGTCTACCAGTTGGCTGGAGACACTGAAGGATATGGCTGCGAACCGCGAACAGTGGAGATCGTGTTGTCACTTTCTATCGAATCAGAATGTTTGATCGGTGTACGTTTGTACAGTTAGACTGTGTATTCCGTGTGTTGGCTACTAGGGCATTCTTTTCTTTTCCCACCCATATAGGTCCACTCCCTGTCCATCTTGTATATTCATACTTTTTAATTCAACGTGCAACATGGTGAGAAAGGCAGTGGTCAGTGGGGCTTGCCCTACTGTTTAACGCTGTACGATGATGATGATGATGATATGTTTCTCCCCTAGCTTTGGGTAGGTTGATTTCCGCCACTTAACTGTCCACTATCACTTCAGTGCCTTCACTTCCATTTTGGTTGCTACCTCACAGCATTTACAGGTTTTTATATTATTTAGTAGGCATTTGTCCATCATTTGGTAGCCACTGTCGGTTATTTAGCAACCACAGACTAACATACAGTAATTAAACCTTTCCGACATACCCATACCGCACGAGGTCAAATGACGTGTGAGTTTTCGATTCCAGTTAAAGGGTTTGGTAGCCTTGTGTGAGCCATGTGAGCAACTGCGTGCTCGTTGCAGATTTTATCACCATCACCTTTCAAGTCACCAGCTGAATGAGTGCTTCAACGGCCGCAGAAATCCCAGTGGAGGAAATTGAGATAATCGACCTAAGCGAGCAAGCGAATAAAGTTTCGCGTCGTAAGCGGAACGTAATTGATGGTCAAAACCGCAGGAAAATTGTCCGGTATACAAGGAAAGACAACGATCTTGAAATTAACATCAAAATCTGCAGAGCCATCACCAAACGAGACCAAGCGTCTAGCCTGAAAATATCCTTCACAAAACTCGAGCAAACAAACGCAATTCAATATCTTCCTTTCCAAACTTCATTCTAATGCGATCACAGTATTCAGTATTTAATCAAACTGTCAAATCACCACAAGAAAACGAGGACTTACTAAATACCTTGGAAATTTCCTTTTCCTGTTCCTGCGTAGCCAAGTTATCGCCTCGCGCAAGGCTGCCAAGCCCCGTACTTGGGATCAAAAACGCACACGTGACTTGAATTTGCGCGGTATGCATGTGTTGGGAAGGTTTCGATACTGTACCTTGGTCTGTGGCCGATAAATAACCGACAGTGGCTACTATACGATCGGCAGAGGCCACTAAACTACAGGAAATCCTGTAGTCGGGATCAAAACTAACAGAGAAACAAGAAGCAGAAAGCAAATAAGTTTAAAAGTGGAAAATACTATCCACTATGATAGTGACATTTGCTCTTTTATTCCTGCTTAGCGAGTTTCACCTGAGATACCGTTAACTGTCATTACTGAGAAGGACCCTACCAATTTTCCCTCCCTCCTTCCCAGTGCGTAAATACCTGGGACGCTAACTGACTAGGAACCTGAGAAATGACCCTGAGCAGTGATGAGTTGCAAAATGTAGTGCAATGGAGAAGGCTGTGTCTATTGGCAATACTCGCAACCTTTTCCGTTTAATTACAAGTACCGGCCATGGAAACCCGGTGTAAGTGAATTAATTGAGGAATCCAACAACTCACTGATTCACTGTCAGAGACGTCATCTGAATCGTTGGGCGGAGCACTTTGTGGAACAGTTCAGTTGGCCCACTTAAACGGTGGACCTTCCGAATATACCTGCCAAAGAAACGATGCAGGTAGATATCACCCCTCCATCAGAAATGGAGATTATGCGAGACATAGTTTACTTGAAAAGGTACGAAGCCGCTGGACCGGATGGGTTTTCTCCATCTTTTTTCAAGGCTGGAGGTGAACTTTGGTTTCGGAGTTAACAAAACTCCTCTGGGTAATCTGGGATAGTGAGCGGATTCCTGGGAAATTGTGTAAATCGATGGTTGTGCCGATTTACAAGAAAGGTGAGGTCCTTTTGGAAAGACCGCAGACGAATCAGCTTGGTAAATATCGCGTCTAAACTGCTCAGGAGGCTTATTCTCCACCAGTTATCCAGCACGCGCGAAATGTGTGCGCGTGAGAATGAAGCCGGTTGTATGTACCACATCTTTACTCCTCGACGAACCTTAGAGCACAGATACATCTGTGTCTTTCTTGATCTGAAAGTGGCGTTCGATTCAGCGGACCACACAGTTTTCCGGCGCTGTCTCTCATTGAAGGGTGTGTCAGATAAATTTATTTTTCTTTTCCAATGTTTGTTTGCAAACAGCCGAAACCGAGTTCATGCTTACGAAGATGTTTCACCCGAGTTCAGCACAGAAAGTGGTGTTCTTTAGGGTTGCCCCTTTTCGTCCTTCCTGTTCAGTTTTGTGATTGAACTGATTCTTGACATAGCCCTATCCTCGTGTGAGAATGGCGGCGTCGATTCTTATTCATGCAGTGAAATGTCTGACCTTGAATATGCGAACGATACTGTTATTCTGGATGAAGATCCAGGCAAATTGCAAGCTTTTTTAGATAGCGTAAACGACAATGTATGAATGTTTGGAATGCGTTTTGCCTGTTCGGAGTGCAAAATGCTGCTACAGGACAGGGTTGGCTCAACACCAAACCTTGTTTTGGCATGGGAAGTTCTAGCATAAGTAGATAAATTTTTTTACCTGGGCAGTTACATCTCACAAGGTTGACGAATTTCAGATGAAGTGTCGTCGCGTATACAGAAGACGTGTTTAGCTTTTGCCAACCTCCGTCTTTTGTGGTGCCGGCATGACTCCCGATTGTCTGTCAAGGGTCGAGTGTACAATGCGGCGGTCAGGTCCGTTCCTTTATACGGCTCAGAAATATGACCATTAAGAGTAGAAAATAGCCGAAGACTGTTCGTGACTGAGCATTGATGTCTCTGTAGCACTACCCGAATATGGTGGGAATACCGTACTAGTAATGCTGGGATTGGACGTGAGGTATTGGAAACCAGAGGTCAGTCTGTGGATCAAGTACTGAATCCAAACAGGTTAAGGTGGTTGGGACATGTGTTACGCATGCCCACCGATATGCTTCCTCAGCGTACGCTGTTTTCTGAGGCAGGTAGTGGTTGGGAAGTAGGTAGGGGTGGTCGATTCGTGATACGGCAAAAGGTATGAAAGCCTTGACCAGTCGACTTGGCCAAGTAGGGCATGGTATACTTCCAGGTTGGGGTCTACGCGACCCACCCACCAAATGGTTGGCGACCTTTATTGGTACGGTTAGGTATCGAGGCCATTGGCGCAGTTGTATTGAGACTCTTTCTTTTTCCTCTTGATTTCCGCTTTTTCTTTCATATGTGAGTCTTTTTTCACCTGATGCTGCTATTCGTTCTGCCCTTCATTGGATGATGCTGAAAGATTGCAACGGAATCCAAAGCACAGGAGTACGAGATTACTGGGTGAATAAAACAGAAAACTGAACATTATCATTTTTTGGCACATCGTTGGTCAGCTGTCGCCCGCCTAACATGGGCAGTCCCCGGCCCAATGGATGCTGCACCGTCCAAGTTCTCCTTCCATCATTAGGTATATGGGTTTAAGGACTGAATCTAAAGAGCGGGTCAATAGGAAGTTACACTGAAAACAAGGCAGAATGCATGTAGCAAACAGGTCTTTCGTGATAGACCAGAAGTTCCTTTGCGGGTTCTCCGATTACGTTCTGGGGCTGGGTGAACTCCTCACTGCCTTGCGAGTCAGGCTTTCAAGTCAGAGGCTCCGGTTAAGGTTCTCGAAGAAAACCCATTCTGCTGTTAGGGCACCCGCGAAGTATGGTGTGCCCAAGTGCCATTCAGTTTGCACTACCATTAACCGTGCACTATGTGTGGGGGCTTTCGTTGCTATCTCCTACCGGCAACCTCAGTCAGAAATGATGAAAAAGAACAGGAATATGAAAGAAGCAGTAAGAGAACCACAAATATTACTATGAAGTCGACAAAGAAAGTTTGTGGGTATAAGAGTGCCACTAATCGCCACACCTAAACATTTCTTCTAACAAAACTGACCACTGAGTGGGAGGGTTTCATGAACCCCAAGCTCTACATAGCCAATTCCACCGGGTAGGTTTTTCACATCTTTCCTCCATGTCATGGACTGACCACCCTTACTCATCTTCGAACTGTAACTCACCTCAGCGAACATCGTGCCGAGGAATCTTGTTAGCGGGCATGCGTAACACGTCTTAACCATCTTAATGTGGTAAGCTTAAGTGTTTCATCTAATGATTTGGTTCGTGAACCTAGAACACTCCCCCGAACCTGAGCGTATTTTATAGATATGCCCAAGAATCTGCAACGGTCCCTCTGCTCTCTCATCTTCACGTTCCAATTCTAAATGGATACGAGATCACAATGGGTCATGATCGGAAACTTATATTTCTCGATCACGGTGACGAAGTAAAGACAGGGGAAAAAGAGAATCGATTCACAGACTTAATCATTCTCCTTACTTGGCTGCTTCCAACGTTCGCACACTTTGCCAAACGGGATAACAGGCTACTTTAACTAGAAATCTTGAAACCTTTCAAATAGACGTGTTATGTCTCCGAAACATGCATACAAGACCTCATTTCAGTGTTAACACTTCGCTTCCCAGAGACAAACTCGGATTCTCATTTCCCTCTTCGCGTGCCAGACGATTCGGTATCTAGTGCTCGTGGTCAGGCTAGCGTTGGTATGACTCTGACCATGAAAATTGAATATGCACTGCTCGACTGGATTCCAGTCATCAGCCGTCAGCGTGCGGTTCGGTTGAATGGTTCTGTGCATGTCAACAGCAATAAACTGAAGCATCCATGCCTGATTGTCCTTTTCGTGTATGTTCCAACTGCCTGTAGCTCTCCTGAGACTAGAGACGATTTCGACCATGAATTTCCTCGATTGTTACGCAGTTTGCTCTCTTCGGACATCGTGTTTGTTACTGGTGATTTCAATGCTCAAGTCGGAAGCCTAGACCAGACGGAAAGGCATATAGGAGGCTGATTTCGCGTTCCAGCCGATCGAACCGATAACGGTGACCGACTCATTCAATTATATTCCTACCATAGACTATTCCTAGCGAGTACAAATTTCTCGCACAAAAAGTGGCACTGACTAACCTGGGGTCCTTTTGCGCCTTCATGGCGTTAGACCCAGATCGAGCACATTGCTATCGGTTAACGCTGGCACGGATCACTTTAAGACTGTCGATCACTTAGTCCAAGTTTGAAGATACTGATGACGCTTATGTACGTACGCGTTCCAGCCTACTTCTCGTCTATGTCCGAAGCAACGCCAAAGCCAGCTGTCCCCCATTGAACTGCTACTAGACGATAACTATCGATCCGTTTTCCAGACAGAATTATCCGCCAGTTTATCGGTGCAGTCAAACATCCAGCATGCAGATGAACAGTGGTCAGATACTCAGCAGGTCCGATTTGAGGGTGCTAACGCTGCCCAAGGTCCAGCAATCAGAAACACGCACACACGAAAACGATGGATATCTGCACCCTCGGCTGCAATGCTCACTGTGCGCAGATCGATTCCTCCGGATTCCAGATCCGATGAGGCATGGAGATGCCTTGCCGCAAACTGATTCGAAGCCTGAAAAACGACCGTGAGCAGTAGTGGATTGCGAAGTGTAAGCAAATGGAAAAGGCTGTGGCAGTCGGCAACGGCCCCAACGTTTTCCATTTAATCAGAAATACCGGTCCACGAAAACCACACATTAGTGACCTGATCAAAGAGGGGAGCATTTGGAGGAAGTTCAACTGGCCTCTGTCCACAACAGGTGCGCTGACCAGCTCGATGGGTAAAAATCTAGGTGTAGATACCAGTCCTCCGTCAGAAGCGGAGGTTTTTCGTGAGATAAGCTACCTTAAACGACGTAAGACTGATGGCTTGGACGAGTTGCATCCGTCTACCTACAGAGCTGGTGGCTCAGCAATGCTACTGGAGTTGACAACACTCGATTTTGTATGGTATAGGGAACAAGTTCCAAACGGTTGGTGTGAATTCGTGATCGTACTGATTACAGGAAGGGCGACAGGTCCTGCTGTGAAAACCACAGAGCGGTAAGTCTGGTTAGTATCTCATCTAAACTGCTTACTGGTATTATTCTCCACCGCCTATCTAGCGCTCACATGCGAATCAAGGTGGGCTTAGGTCTGGTCGAGGTTATGTTGATCATACCTTCACTCATCGACAAATTTGAGAACATCGACACACCCTTCGTGGCCCCTTTATCTCCGTTTTTCTTGATCTCACAGCGGCTTTCGACACAGTTATCTACACGATTCTCTGGCACTGCCCCTTGTTCAACGGTGCACCAAAGAAGTTCATTTGCATCATAAAGTCCCTTTATAGGAACAGCCGAAGCCGAGTTCGGACTTACGGTATCTTTTCACTCGAGTTTTTTTCACGAAAAGTGGTGTACGTCAGGCTGCCCCCTATTCCTAACTTTGTGATTGATATGGTCCTAGAGACCGCACTTTTGTCAGCTGAGGATAGTGGTATTGAACTTTTCCGGGCGAAAAGGTGTCAGAACTTGAAAATGCGGGCGACATAGTTCTTCCAAGTAAAGATCGAGGCAAGTTTCAAGCTTTTATGGACAGCTTGAACTGCTGCGCAATAATGTCCGGTATGCGTTTTGCACCTCCAAAGTGAAAGATGTTAGTGCAGGATTGGGTTGGTCCAACACTGAACCTTTCAGCATCTGTGTAGGTTATAGACCAGACAGACAAGTTTTTTATCTGGACAGCAACATTTCTCCTGGATATCAAATATCGGGTGTGGTATGCAGAAGGCTTGTTTAGCTTTTGCTAACTTGAGTCATCTGTGGCGTTGACTTGACATTTGTTTGTCTATCAAGGGTCGAGTGCGCTACATCAGTCAGACCAGTGGTTTTCTATGGCTCAGAAATGTGGCCACTGTGGATAAAGTATATATGAAGACTGTCGGTATTTGAACACCCATATCTTCGTGGCATTGCTCGAATCTGGTGGAACACCGTTTAAGCAATGCTGAGGTTCAGGGGAGTGTTCTAGGTTCACGAACCAAATCATTAGATGAAACACTTAAGCTTACCACATTAAGATGGTTAAGACGTGTTACGCATGCCCGCTAACAAGATTCCTCGGCACGATGTTCGCTGAGGTGAGTTACAGTTCGAAGATGAGTAAGGGTGGTCAGTCCATGACATGGAGGAAAGATGTGAAAAACCTACCCGGTGGAATTGGCTATGTAGAGCTTGGGGTTCATGAAACCCTCCCACTCAGTGGTCAGTTTTGTTAGAAGAAATGTTTAGGTGTGGCGATTAGTGGCACTCTTATACCCACAAACTTTCTTTGTCGACTTCATAGTAATATTTGTGGTTCTCTTACTGCTTCTTTCATATTCCTGTTCTTTTTCATCATTTCTGACTGAGGTTGCCGGTAGGAGATAGCAACGAAAGCCAACACAGTTAGTACATGATTTATGGTTGTCTGTGTTGAACTGATGTTTCGGTCCCGGTATGTTGCCCTGATATCCGACTTTCGCTCTCCTCTACCAAAGCTGCATAACTTTACAAATGCGATAAGATTACGGGCATAGAGAGGCCCCACTTTTGATTGCTTTGGGCCGCTAATGGACTGTCTGGCTTCTTTGCGTCTACCAGTATGATCGCACCTCGGATGAGCTTATATATGGCTCTTCAGGTAATCGCAGCATGAGGTGTAGCGCTCGTTGGACCGCTTCAAAACATACTAACACAGACCAAGTCTTCTATTCATGAGTGGCATCAGTACCACAAGTATAATCAGGCTACCCGTCTCGAGAGATTTCCTTTGGATAAAACAACCAGGTAATTATGCAATCATCGTTGATTGATTCGTTTTTTATCCTGTTAATCGGTTTCAATGTTTCCGACGTGTTATGTGATCACCAACTTCTCGAAATGTCTTACTTTAATTGTGCGCATATCTGAAAACCACTACCTTTGTATATTACGCTGCACGTTTCATTGTTCACACATTTTTATCCTCGTTATGAGCTCTCGGTTAAGGGCACGTGAATTATTGATTTCCCTGTACGTACTTGTTTCTGTATCCACGCCCATCTGAGGCAAACAACGTCTCGCTTCTTATGCGCACCATTGGTGATGCCTGTTTGATTTGCTCACTGTTTGTGGGTGATTAAGGTGTATCTGCTCAGTCGCGAGCACCGTGATTCAACAGCTTTCCTTCTGCTCGATGTATCTTACATATCGACGCGTAAAATATATACGCGTCATCTGAAAAATTCTCCGAAATCACTTGATGTATTGCGGTTTGATTGGTAAAGAGGTAGGATGTCGGAATTAGGGAGCACCTGTGTACAATGCGCACGTGTGATCATGCTGTGAGAGATTTAAACACTACAGTTTTCTGATATCAAACCTAAAGTAGCTTGAAGCGTTCAGTTGATGGGTTGTAGTCAACACTTGGAATATGATATAACTCCGTTCACACGTAGAAAAAGGATAAAGTCTCACTAACCAGGCTGCTCCAAAAGACTATGGTAAAACCTGTCACATCTTGATTACGTGTTTAGCAAAGCCTAGATTTCCTTCTTCTTTGTGGTGAACCGTTTCGTGAGATTACTTTGAGAATTGTCATTCTGTTTTTGTGCATACAGTGTGATAGTTTGCTACTTCTGTCTAAAATTCAGTTGCCCAGATGGTCTTTGTCTAGGTTAGGTGAATAATAGCAAAAGTGGCCTCAATATCAAACAGGGGCTTTCAGTCTGTTAACGTAACAATAACAGAATTGGAAGTAGTCTCAATTTCTCCGCGCCTTAGTCAGACGTTTGTGGAATTTTCATGGTAACCTATTGGATTAAGCCCTATGTTGTCCGTCATTTCAAGGCTCTGCGCATCGGCTAACCTTGGCAGTGCAGTAGGTCTATGGGGTATGTTCCTTCCACTGCACTCACAAAGGTATGCAGTTTGAAAAATAGCTGCCTCGCTGTCCACTCAACACGTGCATCACCACTGATGTCCTTGAAATTTACATGCAAACAAGCAAAAAATGAATTCAACGTAGTTTTGAGTTCGCCAAAGCTGACGTGTAAGCTTTTTGGTTCTCTGTGTCCCAGTCGCAACATTGAGGTCACAATAATCCCGTCTCCTCAATAGGGAAAGGAGTGATAGATCACCATTCACATTGTTTCCTCCTGGAAAGCACTACGTTTGAGGAAAGAGAACTCGTCTACTCTGACTGCGTCTGCGTTCAGCTAGTATGCTTCCTTGAGGGAGCTTCTTTACAATAACTGATTATTTGAGAAGGTACTATTTTTTTAGGACAGTCATGTTATAGAGAATAAGTTGGTATTTTTAGTCGTGCCATTTTTGAGATATCCATGCATGTTCTGTGTCCGCCCACCATAGCTAGAAGAAACGTACCTCCATTTTCCGATCATGTCGTTTAGTGTAAAATAGATAGTACATAAAGGATGCGGGATGACCGTAACCAGAATTTGTACGGCGCCAGTTGGTCCATGTATTTTTGACACTAGCCGATTCAGTCTAATGTAGTCGCAAAACTTGATTGGCTACTGTCATAACGAATTGATTGACGGCCGTCAAGCACGACCCTTGTGTCTCGCCTGGACCACAGGCTAGTCTGCTAGCCAAGGCGCGCTGCATTTTGACACGAGATCAGCGCATACCCACACAATAAAAACTCGAGATAATCTGATGTAAAATGGCCTTATTAATGTCGGTTTTTTTTGTTTGTTTGAGGATGCATCCCAGACAGTGAATTCGACTTTGGATGGGTCAAATAAGCCTATTTTTAGAGATCCGCGAGGCCCGCTTACTGCGTGGAAATAAACAACCCGATCAAGTTTCGCGATTATTTTTGCTTTTCTCCTTTGATTTTTGTACATTTCCACTCATATCGTTTTTGACGTTCATGCCTATTACTCTCGCTTCGATTACTGTCATTTCTGAATGGACGAAACCAAGGGATAACCAAAAAAGTTCTAGTCCTCAGGTGAGTGCCCGATGATTCTTTAAGTCTTCGATGTACCCTGTGCAGTTGTCTCGTCTAGTTTGCAAAGAATCGTGTACCAGTTGTGAGTGGTCAATAGACTGTTTATGAGGAATTTAATTATAGGATATTTTCCTCAAAAATCCTACACATCACTTCCGCGCCACGTGGACTGATACCGAATGATATGCCTTTTTCACAAGTCATCGTTGTCAGTTCCTAGTAAGTATGAAGTGGTCGCAGTGTCTTGAAAGAATTTTCTATATCGGGTGAAGCATTGACTCGGTTCAACTTACCATTCGGTAGTATGGTTTTAACCGAACAAGGAGATACTCGAGCGGTTTCTATATCATACGGCTAGTGGGATCCGGGTTTAAATCCACATCTGACTATGGCTAATAAAAAGCCCATTAACCAATCATGGTCTGGTAAACCATTCTCTGATGTTGAATTCGCCTACCTGGTGTGGTAAAAGACGCAGTAAACCTGCGTTTGTGCCACGTTGCTTTTCTTGTCTACTTGTGGAAGAGGTACATCCCAAAGCCACGAGGGTGACCGGATACCATCACTCTGAGAGTTAGAGTTTAGAACCACATAAGATCACAGTTTGTGACACATGGGAACTAGAGTGGCAACGAGTTGCTGTCTGCGACCAATTCAATCGTCTCTCCCATGCTCATGTAATAAGCCATCCATATAAAATAACCTGCCGCACTGTTAGCTTTAACGCTCCGTTTTTTCCGGTAACTGTAACACGCTACCCCTCTCTGTACTTCCACTTTCAAGCGCGAGATCAACAAACTAACTTTACATGGCTGTTCCAAAACTTATTCCTTACTGTACAATAGGTCTCCAAACTGTGGGGTTTGTCCCTTCTGCTGTAACTCATGTGTATCATCTAATCAAAAAATTGATCGGCGGTGGTTGAAGTTCGTAACTCATACCTCAGATGTAACAAAGATATACCAGACAAACAGGTGCTAAACGAGTGGTTTAATTACCACCTCGGAAGTCGGAGGTTCAAATCTCGCAATTGCTGGTCACTTTGTTGGTAGACAATTATCCACTGTCGTCCAAATGGTTATCACACCCGACCGATTGGGACTTCATGTGGTTCCTTATTCCAACTCTCAGAGTCTGTCACTTTTCGATCCACTTCCATGATCTTGCTATCCTCCACTGGAATTGGCCTTCATTCCAACGCGCAAAAGCTCCCTGGTTATGGTATTGATAACCCATTTCCCAAGTGCAAGTATTTCTTTACGATAATAATCCCCTGGTATTTTCTGTCACCTTGTCTTCGCTTAGCTCTTAATCATATTTTGTTTCTAACCGAATTAACCCGCCGTAAAGCATTCGCTTCCGCGCTGTTCTCATCCCACTATTATCCCCATACACCATTTGTTGACCCGATCTCAGGAGAACAAGACTCATTTGAATTGTCCTCCATCCACATTGATAATTTGCTCAAAGACTGTGGAACTCCTGAGATTTGTCGTGATTGGGATTCCTTGGATGAGAAAGAAATGCTCGCTCGGTTTAAGGAACAATACCGAGCGGATCGATGCAAGGGTAAGTTGGGCACCGGTCCGTTTACAGAGACAACAGATTTTTGTAACCGAATAAATTGGTCATTTTGTTTTCCGAGATTCCATACGGTGAACAAACTGGTACTGTGCACTGTGCTGCTGCTGTTGCTGTTGCTGTTAGATTAAATCTGAAGTCCGATTAGGAGATATGGAATCCGAATATGGTTTTTGATCATTGCTATCTGCGAAATCCATCAGGGATTGGGTTGAGAGCCGTAGGATTGGTAGTAGTGATGTTATGCCCCTAGCATTTGGTTCATCCTCCAATTGGTTTTCTATCGGATCAAATTCACTGACTGACCCACGTACTACATATGACGGGAAACCGTCTGGTGCCACGGCCATTGTTCGCTACTCCCGTGCCAGGATGGAAAACAACGCCGCGTGGAGATCAAAAGATGGCCGGGGCAAGAGGCATGAAGAGTTCACGGGAGTGTAGGTGCTTCTCGTCTTCTACATTGGGGCCCAAAAGATGCAAACACCAGTTGGTTGGAAATACTTACGGGTAGGGTTACGAACCGTAAATGATGGCGATCTTGTCGTCGTTTTTCACCAAATCAGACTGCTTGAAATCACGCGCGGTCAGACCGTGTGACAACCAAGTAGTATCGTTACACAACTTTATATATATATATATATATATATATATATATATATATATATATATATATATATATATATACTGCTGGACAAACTATAGGACCCCCTCATTTTTCAACATATTTTCGCTTCCGTATTCCATAACGAGACCACGTGTAGTCAGAACGATCAAATACCCGTTACGATGAAGAATATAAAATGTCAACAAAACAATTTATTGTAAGCAAATTAAATTAGAATATGCGAGCAAAGGGGTTGACAAAAGTAAAGGGCCCCTCTCAGCTCAGTTTCCATAGTACTACTCAAAGTCTTCATTTCCCGTAACCAACCAATCAGGTAAAGTCAGATCGTGTAGATATAGCGGAATCGCTTTGCGCTTGGGCAGCACGTTACCTGCCAATAAGTGCATACCTCGTTTTGTATGTAGACGAGTTTGCACTAAACAAATCTGACGGGATACATCTCTACTACTCTTGTCTGGCTTTATCGTTTCCTAGTGTGCGTCATACGGGTACGAGCTATCGCGTTACGTACGATTGGCCGGGTAGAAACAATTCTCACATGGAACCACAATATTTTTCATAGTTTAAGAGTCATGCGTGACCATCGCTTGGAGTGGTGATCCCTCGTCTTGCACAAACCGTGGAGTATCGGATAGTTTGACTAACACGTCTATCCAGATGCCATTAGATTCAGGATATGAATTCCAGCTGGTGGCCAACACCAACACGACAGCACCTTGAGACCTAAGAAGACCACGAACCCAAAGTCGTCCATCACAGGAGTCAGTGGATGTGGAGGCAACGGGCCGTTATCGTTCAGTACCAGTGACAGAAGAGTGCTATGTAATGTAGTCTGTGTGTTGAATAAACCGTTGAGAGCCAGTATGGATAGCTTGGTTGTTAGGTGTTCGACTCACAATCGTTGACCGCGGGGTTCGAGTCCCATTGGCGGTTCGGTGGACGCGCACCGCTGATGAAACAGTTATGTACTGATTTTTCAATAATGAGTTGATCGTCATCACTGCATGATGAGACATATTCTACAAACCTTATTTCCTACTACCCATAAACATCTAAAAAATAGTTCACTAACGATACTCAACCCACCGCTCGAAATTCACGGGAGCACCGTGCAGTAATTGTTTGATCTGGCTTGTTATGAATCATAATCACTACGGAATGGAACCGGAAGATTTCGAGGCTCACACTACAGCTGCTAATCTATCCAAAGTGACCCTGAATGGTCGGTTCGATGAAGTACAATCCGGTTTACAGATATTTATTTACTCTCCTTCTGACAATGAATGCTGTATTTATAACCGCATCTCTTCTTACTTTCGACGAAATCTATGAATTTTATTAATTCTCTACTGATCTGTTTACTGTCACAGTAACCTAGATATTTTTGCACACCCTCCTAACCCATGCAAGCAGTCATAAAACCTGGTGCCCATTCCTCACGAGCTCCCGGCGATCTGCAACACCAGCCACCTTCCGATGACGTCGCGGATCCGGAATTTGTCATGTCCTCATTATTGGCCGGTGATATTGATGTGAAACGTCCCACGATTAATAATCGGACCGGCTTGGACCCCACTGACCCCAGCACATTTTTAGTCTATCACGACCAGCTGCCTGGGAAAGACGAAACAGTCTCACCTAGCGACGAGCTGCTTCTCTCCCGCGGGGCACTGTCCCCCACTGCTTCTGGACTATCTCGTCCTTCTGGGTCCAACACGACCGGATCGGCCACTTTAGGATTGGGTGATCTGGCCAGTTTGACCGTAGCAAATGAATCGGATGTCACGGCAAGTCACGCGCGTGCTGCTGTGGCCGCTGCCATGGACAATTTAGACGGGGTTGGTGATTTGATGGCTTTACGCAATGCCGGTTCTGGTATGAACACCACCACCCCACTGGCGTCTGCCACTGCTGTGAGTCCCGCTTCAACGAAGACGGCATCAGCGGCCGAGCCCCCCTCTTGGACCGCCAAATACACACTACGCAGTCATTTTGATGCGATTCGCGCCGTAGCCTTCCACTCAACGGAACCCGCACTGGTCACTGCCAGTGAAGATCACACTCTCAAATTGTGGAATTTGAGCAAAACAGTTCAGGCAAAAAAATCCACCAGTTTTGATGTAGAACCGGTAAGCTGTGTTATCACTGTTATCCCTGGGACGGAAGGCATTACATTCTATGTTGCTCCATGCTTGTCATCGTTTTAATCAGAGCAATAATCCGTGCCTTTCCAAAATGAACAATTCTCGTGGATTTCCTTAGTACAAACAAAAATTCCGAAGAACCGAGCGCAACTATGACGGTGAACACATTATCGAGTGGTATTTTATGAATCAAGCACACATTTCTGAACAGTTCCTCAATCCAGTTGAAGATTTTTTTCGTGCCCTTTGAAATGCAGAGCTATACGGTACCGCACGCCTCCTCAGATTGTAGAGGGGGTAACGAGAACCAATCAGGTGGTTATTCTGCAATCAGGTAGGTAGTTCTGAGTCCGTTTAATATGCAGTCGTGGATAATCATCCCTGATGCTTCAGTATGTGTTGGGTTCTCCGTCTAGCAGACGCTGTCCTACACTTATTAGTAGACACCTTTATGATATGAATGATATGGCTAGCCATTCAAGTAGGTCAGTGACTTTCGTTTCGTTTACCGGACAAGAATTTTTTGAGGCCAAGCATGAGCCGTGCTATGGGTCACTGACTCATCTGGAATCTAAGGGTGCGTAGGAGTTTCTATATTTCCCCCGAATAGCTTGCGACCCACTCCTGCGATCAACGGCTTCCGACGCGTGTGATCTAATTTCTTCGTGCTGCGTTGTGGACGGGCCTTCTAATTACAAGCTATAGAACAGGGATATCTTTGGGTAACACTTTATCTCGGTTCGGACAGTCGTGAAGTATCCAGCTCGTACAAATTTTATGGATTATAGTGATCCATGTTTTGTGTAGCACTGCAACTCAGTACAAGAGGAAATTGTAGGCAAATTCGTGTCGTTACGTAATGTTATGTTCGTTGTGACTAACACTCAACGAACACCATGAATTTTGAGAAACGCGAAAATAATGGCAGTCTGCGGGGGATTCGTCGTTTTTGAGCAGTAACGATGCAGATTGATATGAGAAAGCGATAGTTTCGGCAGAAGAGACAAATAGCAGTGAGGTTCATTCGCACCGATCGTTGGATTACATCGCATCCGGCTGAGGATATCCTCCAACATCCGTCTATGATTGGAGGACGATAAACGAGTTTTTTTCGTGGCAGCCGCAACGCATTTCATTGACTTCGGCCTTTCTCGCTGTGTTTTGAATGACATTGACTGAATGGGTTATGTAAAGCATCCCTGGGGGTTGTGTCTACCGCTTAGAGTTGGCTGCAACTGCATTAATTCGTACTGATGAACTAACTGGTTATTTCAATGGGTATGGCAATACATTAGATGATCAAAACTGAAAACAAACTGTCTCACACCTGATCAACCGGTTGCGCTTCCCAGTCATTACATTGTTGAAGCAGTTTTACTTCTCGCCGATTTAACTGTGCTCTTGCCCGGTATATCCGTGTGAATACTGATCTCTATCACGTTTTTATTGAGAAGAATGAGTGTGAACAGCGGCTTGTTTGGTGCTGTTTTTAACTCACAATCTTTGGCATTATTACCAGACTTGTTCCACACACATGTCGATATCCAATGCCTTTACCGACGTGATCGAAATTAAAAGAATCAGAAATCTGAGCGACTGCTTGGTCCACTCGAGCTGTGTGATTTTTCAACAAGTTTGTTACGATTCATTTTTGTTTTGTGAGATGCAATGAAGTGAGATAGAATTTACCAACTTGAACTGATACCCAACTGGAACCGTCGGAGATCTCCTCAATCACCGGATCACACAAGTTATGTCCAAGGCTAAACTAAGCGCCCATGGCCGTGCACACAATAAGTGCAGTAACGGTTCAATCTGCCATAACTATCTAACGTGATTATCACACCTATTTGACGGCTTGAGTTAAAAACTAATGCAAAGAAAATGACGATTATTAATAATATGCGAGTATTAGTTTTATCAAAGTATCCCAGTTATTATCCAAAATAAAATAACCCATAGTCGAATCGGTGATGTCGACTTTACTGATTAATCATATAACGCTTATCGAATGCTACATCAACCTTGATAGGGTAAGCAACGTTAAGTAGACAGTCAATCACATGAAGAAAACTGAACTATTATACTTGGACATTTATAGCATGTAAGGCCTCCACGAAATACATCCAACCAGTGATCATGGATAGGAAGATATGACTTTGCATCACGCAAGTGAGGATTTTGTATTGACACAAATTAATCGTCGTTTTGATGTCATTATTTGTAGTTCTTGTCCTGCTTTTTCACACTGGTGATTATTTTGATTTCCTAGCTAGGTCGCTGCTGAGAAGTAGCAATCAGAGAGCTGCCACAATCCGTGAACCGTTAATGGTTATTCCAACTAAGCCATCTTCATAGAGGTCTCTCAAATTCAGGAAACCAAAGTGAATATATGAGATTAAACCGCAAGCAGGCTAGCGATGAACGCTGTGCTAATGGATAATACACCACTGGGAAAATGCCGCATAATTTGCGATTCGACTCGGGCGTTCTATGCAAGACGCTGCTTAATTGACTAGCATGACCAGTTCATGCACAATAAGCGAGTTCATATTAGTTGATATACCACTAACGATGCCGTCGACTTACGTCGGTAGCTTTATGTGACCACCCGGCGGTTAAATATAGAACTTTTGTGGGTATAAGTTTCAAATTCCCGTGTCGTTCATCGTCTTCTCAGGTGGACAGTGCATTGTAATTTTTCTCGCTTAATATTAGAAAAGTCCAAGTCCAACTACTGCTGTCGTTTTCAATAGCAAGAATAAACATTCAAACCTCCATGGATGTACCCACCTCGGGAGGATACACTGTACATTAACTTGCATAATGTCTATTGTAATCTTTCCATCCCAGTTAAGACTAGTTGTCGAACGTGAGTAAATAGGATTTCTAGTTCCGTGTACCTTGGGATGTTATCTGTTTGTTCGTTCGTCACGAGTTCGACTCCGTTCAACCATCAGCGTCGCACTTCTGTGCTCTAGTTTCGGTCTTGGTTGCTATCTTCTAGCATCGTCCAGTTGATAGCAGAATGAATAGAAACATATGGTGAAAAAGAGCCAAAAACAACGTAATAAGCGGGAATCACGAATAAGAAGTGAGACCGAATGGAACTACGCCACTGGCTGCGAAACCTAACCATATCATTTATTACTTTCAACTATTTGGTAGGCGGCTCTCGGTAACCATGACTCGGAAGTCTAACACGTCCTATTTGACCAAAGTCTTCATACTTCTTAGCCATGTCATGGACTGACCACTTCGACTTATCTCCCAACCACTGCCTGAACAGAACAGCGTACACCGAGGAAGTCTATTGATGGGTGGTAGACGGTTCTGCTGTCGCCCGGCTCACTACCACACCTGATCTGCTGAGGTCTTATGTGGTTCACCACTGTAAGTCTCGGGATCATAGTTGCCGGTTTCCCTCACATTATGAATCATGACAATACACAATCACACACGTGCTCGCTCGCAAAACAAGCACGAACTCACCACTCTCACTAACATTTGCGGACTGAACCATAATATCGATTCTCTACACCATTTTCTCCAATCTTCTCCTCTTGCCCTATTATTGATCGAAACTCGAATCTCATCTTCACCAGACACAACCCACTTCCAATTTTTCTACTTTACCTTTCAGTCCTCTTTTCACCTAGGGCTAGTGTCTGTGCCTTTGTACACCAATCAGTCGCCACATTCAGACTCCAAAAATTTCACTTTTCCAGTTGTGAATTTCAGTCGATGTAGCTGATGCTCCGACTTCCTTATTTTAATCATTACTTTTGTGTTGCTTACCGTTCACCCAACAGTAGTAACTCATCGACCTTCGACTGCGTATCTTCGAACACTTGTTTGTCTCAGATCCCAACTGCTATATCACTGTCTTAGCGATTATAATGTCCACTGTCGAGATTGGTTGACTCCCTTATCGGACACTTCGGTTCTGGGACGCGAATCGAACATCTCGCCGTGTCCAACAACCTGTGCCAGCTAGTTGACCTTCCCACGCGTATCCCAAATCGAGCTGGCAACCGTACCCGTACCCCTGACCCTATTCTCACTTCTCTCCTCTCAGGAATCTCCTCTTTTCCTCTACTTGGTTCATCTAACCACTGTATTATTTCCTGTTCCATCAATTTAACTCATCCCGACTCTTCACACATTTTGGTGCTACAGTTCAGCCACTTGGGACTGCTCTCGCAATTTCTCATCTTCCTATCCTTGGAACGATTGCTGCCTTTCTAAGAATGTTCTTACTTCCGTTTCTAACTTCACCGACATTGTTCTTCAAGGTATCCAACTTTTCATTCCTCACTTTTTCAAACTCGAATCCTCCGAGTGGTTCAACCACACATAATCATGCTGTACGTTTGAAGCGTTCAACATTTCGCCGCTGGTGCCGGTCATCCAATCCCAACTCCCACCGCCGTTTCGTCCAAGCCAGGAACAAATGCTCGTCAGCCATACAGAGAGCCAAAGAACGTTTCGCCCGCTGGAAAGCCGAACGCTTACTCTCATCTGCCACCGGTAGCCAAACACTGGTTTCTTTCCAAAGCAGTCTTCCGCATTTTTTGTCCTTCCACTGTCTCTCTCATCTGTAATTCCTCTGGTGATCTTGTTTGCAAAGCACACGAGAAAGCTGAGATTTTTTGCCCCCCTGGTTTACCTCCAACTTCACTTTACACTCGTTTCCTACTCCTCTGGTTGCTTCTTTTCCCTCTGTACTCCACATTCTACCTCATATTAACAATAGGAAAATCTGTCGACCACTGTGTTCTCTGAACGAATGCACACCGCCCGGTTTGGACGATATACCACCCATCGTCCTCATACTGTGCCACTGAATTGGCGCCTCTCTTATGTCGTCTTTTCTCAACTTTCCCGATTCCCTGGAAACACGCCGTGATTGTTCCATATTCCAAAACGCGGTGGTCTTTCTGACCCGAATAACTATCGTCCTATTTCCCTCACACCTATTAGTTCGTAAGTATTCGAAGCTGTCACTTCCGACCAACTGCGTACGTTTCTCGCATGCGAAAGACTACTGGGTGATCGCCAATACGGATTCCGACCTCGCCGTTCCACCGGTGATATCCTGGCTCTCGTCTCACACTCCTGGTTAGCTGCACTCGATAACCACGGAGAAACACACGTTATCCCCCGACATCTCTAAGGCCTTTGACCGAGTTTGGCCCGAAGGTCTTCTGGCAAAATTGACCACGTTCGAGTGCTCCTCCGCTCTCTAACTGTGGACATCAAGTTTCCTCAGTAAGCTAGCGATCTCCGTCCGATTTGATGAGTTTCTATCCCAGCCATTTCCTGTGAATGCTGGTGTTCCCCAAGGTTCGGTGCTTGCACCCACCCTATTCCTTTTGTTTAATAATGATCCTCCATCCACTACTTCCAACCCAATTCATTTCTTTGCCGATAACACTACCTTTTATTCTTCCCTTTCTTACCGCACTCCCCTCCATGCGAGCACCAACATCGATCATGATCGCAGTGCAATCAAAGTATCTTTGGACTCCGACCTCGAAAACATCTCCTCGTCCCCAACAATCATGTTATATTTGATGCTTCCAAAACCTCTCTCAGTTCATTTGAAACTTCATTCATTCTTCCTTAAATTATCTTTTGATTTAACTGTGTCGCATCCCACAAAATATGTCTCTCTTCTTGGCTTATCTATAACTTCTTTTCTGTATTTGTCCGCTTTCATATATCAGCTGACCTATCGTGCTGCGCAGAAAGTTGGTTTTTTGTTTCACGCCAGACGCTTCTTCACAACAGCCCATCTTCAGCTGTACAGAGCTCAAATCCGTCTCGCACTTGAATACTGCAGTCACGTGTAGGGTTGAGCTTCATCTACCTCTCTTCCTCTTCTTGATCGAGTTCAATGAAAGGCCATCAGGCTAGTCGACGACCTTTCATTAACCTACAATCTGCAGTCGCTAGCCCATCGTCGGGCTGTTGCTTCGTTGTCTCTCTCCTACCGGTACTATTTTGGATTTTGTTCTTCTGAGCTTGCTTCGGCACTTTCTCTTCCCAAAACTTTTTCACTACCATCACGTACCCAGGCAACCAGTCGTTCCTATCAAGTTTTTGTTGCTAGATGTCGCACTTCTATCTTTCAATCCTCTTTATTTCCCCGGACTGTTAAGTTATGGAACACTCTTCCTCTTTCTGTATTCCCACCCACTTACAACCTTTCTATCTTCAAAAGCAGGATAAATAAACTCATTCTTATGTGAATGTTCCCCCACAACCCAGTTTTACAGTGTCTTTTGATTATAGGGTTTACCCCTTATACTGTAATTCACTTTACGTGTAGTAAAAAACTGGGTACCGGTAACACATGTCCCAGCCACCTTAACCTGTTTAGGTTCAGTAATTGCTTCAGTCACTGGCCGCTGGCCACCAACACCCTACGCCTAACCTCAGCATTGCTGATACGGTGTTTTCGCCATGTTCAACCAGTACTACGAGGACATCGATGTTCAAACATCAGCAGTTTTCCCATATCTTCCTCCCTGTTTCTGGGCCGTATTAGAGAACCGATCTGACCGTCTCAGTGAACACATACACTTGATCAACAATCAGATACCACACCGGAGCCACAGATGACTGAGATTGGCAAAAGCCAAGCGCGCCTTCTGTACACCTGACGATACATCGTCCGATATCAGACCACCCGACGAGATGTAATTGTCCAGGTAACAATTTACGTAATTCGGCTAGGGTTTCCCTTGACAAGATAAGGTTTGGTATAGAAACAACTCAGTCCCGCAGCAGCATTTTACACTTTGAAGGTGCAAAATGCATCTGAGTTATGTCACGGTGACGTGACGTTTATGAATTTCGACATGTCGATTACATGAGTTGTTTCGATTTGTTTCTTCTAGGAACAGGTATTCTCTTTTTATGCTGGCTCGAGCCATTATTTTAATGTAAATCAGTTTTGTAAGATCACTAGTGTTACACAGCGAAATTTTTGAAAATGGCATTTGCCACTCTGAGTCATGACTAGACTTATAATTCTATCCCATCACAGCACAGGCCCTAATGGTATTAGTGATCTGTGCTAGTTGCTGGAATTAGTAAACTTCACGATAATGCTAAATAAAAACTACCGATTCGACCGATCGGCTACTTTTGTGTTTATCGACAATTTTATTGGACGTGTTTTTGGGTGTTTTGCTTTGCATTGTGTCACTATCGTTTGTTCAGATCCGATTCATAATCCCCCAACTGTTTTAACAACTTCCTACGTCTATCGTCATATGCATTTTCTTTAAATTCGTTTTGCAATCTCGCAGATTTTCACTTTTCGTGGTCATGACAGCCCGGTATTATCATTGGCTATTTGGCCTGCTGGACCTGCCGATATGGTCGATTCGGTACCCGGTACCAACGGGCAGTCATCCCACGTCCCCTCTTCCACCTCTTCTCCGCTGGTAATTTTTTCGGGTGACTTGTGGGGTCAGTTACGCTGTTGGCGTCTGCCTGGACTTCAAATGGATCCATACGACTCCTTTGATCCAAATGTGATCGGCCCAGTGCTCCAGGGACACAAAGATGCTATTTGGTCACTTTCTACACGGGTAGGCTTTGTATTGTACAAATAAATAACGGGTTATTTGTTTATGTCGTCCTTATTATTTTGGGGTATTTGTGACGTCAATTAGATTCTGTGAAGGTCTCATGCGAGATCTAGATTGCCATTAACCAGGTTCGTACATGTTCGATGCAGACATCATAAATATCTCACCCATTTCGTGCCATTATGGAGTATGACAGGGAAATGCTCCGTGGATGATTATCAGATCAAGACTCTATATTACGGCTGACCTTGCTTCAGAACTAATACTCCTTGGTCGCTTGAATGTTGATTGTATGATGACATCACCTCAACAGGTGATAGACACCTTTTTGATCGAAACGCCAATGTCAGCGATCAGCAGCCTGCGAAAACCAGCTACCGGAGTTAGCTGTGAACTCCGTGAATATTCAAAGCTATAATAGATTACAGATCGATTAACAACCGATATCGTTGGTATGCATATTCTGTGATCCGTTTTTAACTCTTCATACCAGAAACATCAGAAATCGCCCCTTATTACTTTTTATCTGTCATTTTTCCACGTTATGTTTGTGGTAGATTGGCCATATAGTCATACCCGAATTCGGGACCCTAAAAGTGTCCCGTTATCGCCGAATTTCGAGGCAGACAGTTAAACCGCCTCTTCTTCTTATTACATGTTTGCGCATGAGTACATTGAAACGAGTATGACCCATAGCCTCGAATGCGTGCTGCACCATTAGGGTCAACCGGCGACCGTGACCCAGAGACATGGTATGGCAGTGAACCACATAAGGTCCCTGTAGTTCAGGTGTACTAACGAGCCGGGCGATAGTGGTCTACTGTCTACCACCAGAGTGACCGACGGTGGCGAGGTTCGAACATCGGACCTTCGAGGCGGTAAGCAAACGCTCTGAACCACTCGGCAACCACCGATCGACAGCTCACTACCAAACCCGAACTATTTATGAGCCATGTGTGACTCCCCACCCTGTGAATCTCGAGGTCAAGTTTATCGGTTGTGACATTCTGACTTCTGAGTTAATCAGGGTTAGATGGGACTGCAGTAGGCACGGGTAAAGATGCAAAGAAAAGCTCCATATTTTTTGCAACCTAATGCACTGAATTTCTGTGTTCCAAGACTCCTACTGCATCAAACGCCCTCTGGAATGAGAATTCATGACTCTGATCAGTATGAACATCGTCACTTAAGCAATGCAACAGATTCCATTGTGTCTGTGGCATAGTATATTTTACTGTTCACTCCATGGAAAGTGTAAAGCTGTCATTATTTGTTTTTGATGACATGGTGGGTTATGGTGTTCTTGCATTTGTTTTTAATTCAATTGGTTGAGCAGCGTATTAGACATGTGAACCAACTGACGCATCATATCGCAACCTCATACTTCATTCGTACTTAATGGAGTTCCACTTTCACCAATTACTGTACCAAACATTGCTATTGTCGTTCTCAACCACTAACCCCTAATTTTTGTTTGGTATTTCCGCTTTGGTTCCATGATTCTACTCTACGAAACGTATGACTTTACAGTCATTTATCTAACAATTTGAGAATGAATGATGTGGAATGAGAGTAATTTATTGTCATTTCGTTTTGCATGGTATCTTATAGAAGTCCAATTTGGCGAAACAATTGTTTTTCAGTAATTCATTCTCAAGCCGTTTACAAATTATATGGGAGACATTAAGCAAGAATCATGCGGATAGACATTGAGTAAACATCAATCATGGGTAGGGGTTTGTCAACAGTCAATTTGTTCTTGTCATTTGATTGGTTTATCTTACTTACGCCCTGTGAGAGACAGTACGACAGATTTATTCGGCCTCGATCGATCCTAGGCCATGGAAGTTGAAGTGCCTGGACCAAACGCTTTTGGGCGCAAAGGTCGGGGGTCAGCTTCCTGATTCCGATTACCTCGGCTATCGCTGGAGTGCACAACTGCACACCCTTGCATTTGTTTGGGGGACACGATACGCAACTTTGAAAGCCGTGTTTGGATTCACCTGATGTCCGGTGTCAGCTAGGTATGCTAAGATTGCGCTGTTTATCGATCCAGTCTGTCCTTGGCTTAACCAGCGTGGATGATGCTCTTTGATCCGAATAATAATTGTTTCGCCAAATTAGACTTCTATAAGATACAATGGGTATTTTCCAGACATTGGAACAATCAGTTTTGTATTGTGCCAGAAACGTTCATCGGAATTGTAGCGTTTTACTGGGAATGCCCTGTTGACCAGCAGTGGGCTAACGGTGGTCATGGTGGGATTCTGACTCCTCTGTCCCGTGTTCGAATCCTCGTGCCGCCATTTAACTCTCCCAGTTGACCGCGACGCCTTCCTGAATTTTTGTACTACTCCTACTACTTCTATACAATAAAATGGGTCAAAATGAAACAGGAACAATATTGCCATTCTACGTTGATCATTTTTCCAACCGACCTTACTAGTACTTCCACAGTTTGAGACTTAAAATCACTTCTTCCGTGGTATCTTTTGTAAGTTATTTCTACCCAACAGACAACCGAGGTATTTCAGCGTGAAAATGCCGGAGCTTCGATGTTTACCGTTTAGTGATTAAATTTCACATGCGTATGCAACTGGAACATCAGCCAAACAGAATAATGTCACGTATCCTGTCTAGTTCATTCTAACCATCGATTTCCAACTCAACTTATGTAAACGTGTTTGTTGTTCGGTAGCAGGGTTGTCGGAAATGATGGTAGTCGGTCAACATTTCGGTTACCGCAGGTAACCTTTCTCAAGACTGGTTCGCAATCGAGTGATCCTGGGATAATAATCTAAAGCAATTGAGTGTCAAACGGTGCGTGTGTCTGTCTGTGTGTGCGTGTACTGTGGCTGTGGGGCCTGCATCTCTGTTTCATCGGTGGTGGCGGGGTCATTGGGGTTCATCAAGGTTCTGTGACCTTTGAGACGTTTATCATACGTGATAGTAGAACCCCCCCCCCCTCCGCCTTCCCCTAATTCTTGTAATCTCTATCCCATCGTTTCCACTGAGGCATGCGGGGTGGGCGCTAAATGACAGGTCTTAAGCAAGGTTACCTGCGGTAACCGAAACGTTGACTGACTACCATCATTTCTGACAACGGTGTTACCGAACGTTAAATGCTTGCATATAACGTGTCACATGGAACATCGTTTTTTATATACAGTCCGATACATTAACTTTGTTAAATCTGTTAGGTGTATGTTTCATGACTACTTTTCAACCGTCGACTTCATTCTTTTGGTTGTCCACTTAGTCTATCGGCTTGGTATACCGACTATTTTTCGGGACGTATCCCGAACATGATTTGCCAGTAAGTCATTCTTATCCTCGCCCAAGTTGGCGACCTCCCGCCTGGTTCCTCCATACCCGTTTTTTGAACCGATCAACAACATGGCATTCGCACATCAATGTATGTGAAAGACTTAGTACACCATCGACAGCCACGAATTGGGATATGTTTATTTGTTAATGTTAGTTTTTTACTTCACGTAGGTCAATAACAACGCACATCATTGGCATTAGGGTTGACAAAACTCCTCGGTTTGATACGGCCAAAGCTAGACGTTCCGAAGAATTGGTGTGAGTCGGTCGTCGTACTGATTTATAAGAAAGGATACAGGTCGGTCCTCTAAAGACGCATCTAAACTGTTCACTGGTATTATACCCCGCCGCTTATCTAATGCTCGTGAACAGTGCTCGCGCGAGAACCAAGCTGACCTTCGACCTATTCGAGGTTGGTATTGCTGTTCACCCTTCGACAAATTTTAGAGCGCAGACACGTTCCGTTAGCCTACCATCTCACTTTTTATTGTTTTGTAAGTTGCATTCAACTCAGTCGATTGCACAGTTCTCTGGTGCTTTCTCTTGCTGAAAAGTGTACGAGAAAAACTCATTTCTATCATCAGATCTCCGTACATGTATAACCGAAACCGCCTTTAGAACTTACAGTGATCCTTTACCGGATTTCATCACGAGAATTAACGTTTGTCAAGGTTTTCTCCTTTCTTTTCCCCTTATTTTTGCAATTGATATGGTCCTATAGATCGACATTTTGTGATGCGAGATTTGTAGTATTGAACTTCTTCCAGTTGGGAAGTTTCAGATATCGGAGATCCAGATAAGTCGTAGGCATTTGTGAACAATTTGCGCAACTGCGTTTTGCATCTTCAAAGTGCAAGATGCGGCTGCAGGGCTGGGTTCGTCCAACGCCAAGCCTTTCGGTATCTGGGTAGCTGCATTTCATCCGGAGGTCGGATATCAAATGGGGTGCCTTAGCGTATACAGACGGTTCGTTTGACATTTAGCAACTTGAATCATCTGTGACATTGATGTGACATCTGTTTGTTTATCAAGAGTTGATTATAGGCCACAGAAGTTAGGCCAGTGCTTCTGTATCTTTCAGGAACATGGCCACTGTGGTTGACGGATAAATTAAATTATCTGTATTTGAACACTGATGTCTTCGTAGCATTGCTTGAATCTGTTGTGAACACTGTATCAACGATGTTAAGATTAGACTTAGAGTATTGAGCACATGAAACAAATCATTAGACAAAACACGAAAACTTACGAGGTTAGGCGATTGGAACATGTGTTTCCCGTGTCCTCGCACAATGTTCGCTGAGACGGGTTGGAAGATAAGGGTGGCCAGTCCATAACACGGAAGAAAAGTATGAAAAGTCTAACAAGTGGACTGGGCCTTGAAGGTGTGTTAGGTTTCCTGGGTGGCGTCTAAGTGATCTACCTACTCAGTGATTTAACACGCTGGAGAATATTACTGTGTATCACGACCAGTGGCGCTCTTGAGTTCACAGATCTTATTTGTACCATTGATACCATTATTTGTAGTTCTCTCTTTACTCCTTTCGTACCATTGGTTTTTCATTATTTCTGATTGATGTTCCCACTGAGAAATAGCAGCCAGAACCACTGTACTGAACTGGAAAACAGCAAAGTGGTTCATTTGTTTATGGCTTCATGTTTTTATTTCCGCGTCTTTTCAGCCTGGCTAGCGTTCTGGGCTCTAAAACGCGGCAAATCTGTTGACGGCACTGTGACCTAGTGATTGTGGCTCTTGTCGGGTTCCACTTGCCTGGCAAGGCTTCTCAGGAGAAGCGAATGAACCGTACAACTGGACATCGGTTCATTTGAACCAACCCAGCAGCCCTGCAGGATGGGCTTGGTTACAAAAAGGCTAGAGGTGCATCCTTGAACAAATGAGCTTACAACAGCCCGCAAAACATTCAACCATGAAAGATGCTTATTGCAATAACTGACTGCTACACTCCGTCTTACTCTCTCCATTTCTTCTTCCTGTTGCGTTGGCACCGTGCTCGATTCTAAGCCGGTCACTTTGGTGGTAGACAGTAATCCATTGCCGCTCGGCTCCTAACCACACTTGACCTATTGGGGCCTTATGTGTTTCTCCACTCCATGTCTCAGGGTCTGTTTGCCGGTTATTACTGGTAGTTCACTTGGCTTTCGAGGCTGTGGGGTATATAACTTCTGCTGCACTCACGTGCAAGCACGAAATAAAAAATGAAAACTAAGTAGCTTCTCGTAAATAGTCTGTAAGGTTAGTGACACTTAGTGTTTATTCGTAAAATTCGTTCTTTTACGGACTGATTGATTCTCTATCATTCAGACAATGATCATGTGGTGATAATCCGTCGGTGGAAACAACCTCTGCTATGAGTGAGCAACGAGTTTTCAACGTCTAAAGCTAGTTCTTTTTCGGTACATGCTTGCACATGAGTGAAAGTGGATGCCCCATGACCTCAAAAGCCCACTGCACCATTAATGATGATCGGCAAATAGACCCTGAGAATTTGAGTGATGGAAAACCACACAAGGTCTGGCTAGGTCAGACGTGGTAATGAACCGAATCACAGTGGATTTCTGTCTACTATCAAAGTGTCCGGTGGTGACGGGATTCGAGCCTATGACCTCCGAGTTAGAAAGCAAAAACTCTCTAAATCCCTCAACCACTACCGGTTGCAGAATTGATGCTGTGTAAACTGTTGAGAGTCAGTTAAGACGGATAGCTTAGTAGTTGATGGTGTGTGTGTGTGTGTGTGTGTGTGTGTGTGTGTGTGTCATACACAGTCATATCGGTGAGACTCAAACCACTCCATAGTTTCTAACCGTGCAGCAGGTCTTCAAGGCTATGAGTTATACTTTTTGCAATGCGCTCATGCGCAGACATGTAATGATAACAACTAATTGTAGGATTAGAGGTAACCGGCAATCATAACCACGAAACATGCGTTGGTGAATCATATTTGGTTTCATGGGGTGTGTAAGTGAACCAGGGGTAAAGAGGAGTGCTGTGCATCAGTAAATTTGGACGGCGGCGACGTTGGTGAGGTTCGAATCTCGTACCTCAATCCTAGGAGGCGGACAGGTGTATGCCGCTCTTGATGTAATGATCCACTCTTCGGCTGCCTCGTCTGTTTTTGATTCTTTTGTGCAACCAGTCAGCAATGGAGAGAGAGACCACTCAAAAGAGCACGGAAATTTTATTCAATTACTGTTATGCAACTGTGCAGAAAACGATCACCTCACACATAACTGAAACCAAATGTTGATCCTAATAAAGAACCTGTATGCGTTTTGTAACCACCCATAGCCGGATGGAAATCTGCTCTCGGCCTCTTCGGACGGAACCGCATGTTTTTGGTCTACCGCATCTTTGATCGACATGACACACACAAATAATAAATCAATGTCCGCGTCCAAGGTGTACCAACTCACCACCAGTTTGATGGCCGCACTCATGACCCGCTCAGTTGAGTTAGGCTCACGAGCTCCGGTGCCCACATCAATCCGATTCTCCCCGGCCGATCCTAATCGATTCATCTCCGGATTCACATCTGGACATATCGGCCTGTTTGATTTGGAAACCAGTCAACTAATCACCACGTTCCACTCCACCCCGGGTAAGACAGGTGAGTTCAAGTATCAATGGTTTTGAATATTTGTGTTGGTTGTAGCTCAGGTTGTTGGTTGCCATGATGTTCTGGTCGCTGAGCTTGGCGTTTAGATCGCAAACGTTTCATCACCAGTCAAGGTGACATCGTCAGTGCATGTGCGCTGTTGGTAGCGAGCTCTTATATCTATAGGTTTGTCATTAGTCCTGACTTTGAGCCACGTAGACAACGTTGCGCCCAAGGCTCGATGTTTGTTTTTCGGCTTCGCGTCTACGAACTTGATCTTTGGCGGTTGTCGTCCCGTTTGGCGAGCTTGAACTCTTTTGCTTTGTGCTGTTGTTTCCATTTTTGATATCTGAATTCTCGGTGAATCAGTTCCGAACATGTATGAGTGTGAAAAATTCAGATTCTACAATACGGGCTGAATGATTTTGTGTTCAAGTATGGTGATGAATCTGATGTTTGTTCCGACCCTTTTCATTTATTCCACTCATCGATCGTTAAACTGGTATGATGACTTCTATTTCCAGAGTGTCTCTTCAAAGATAAGAATCATAATTCAAAAAACCAAACTCGGTCAATATTTTCAATACCCATACAGTTTATCTGTTTCTTTAGAAACACGAAAATTGTCTATGGAGAAATTTGTCTGTCTTCTGATTGTTTTTATGTTGATTCAGTGTCTGCTCTTTATTCGAAAGGTCATCTGCGCTCCCGGCGTTTGATGGAAACAGTCTGATCGGCCAAATTCTGGAGTTGGTCAGTGATTGGTCCTTGTATTTATTAGTATTCTCTCCTTTTTTCTTTCGTCTTTGTTTGTCTTGCTAGTCGATCAGGTGCCAAGTTACGCCTATCCTTGGATATGATCCAATTCATTCGACGCTATTTTTCCTGATTCTATCGGTTTCCATTGTGTTTTTAATCCGCCAACCGAGATATTTTGTTTTCAGGTTGCATAAAAATTAGGGTCACTTCGACCAATCTTGTTACGGCTTCCAACAAATCCTTGTCCCGCTTTATCCTTCGCTCGTCGGATGATCTGGTGCCTAGCACTGGTGGTTAAACTGTTGTTAAGATTGGTTTGGGCACGACAGCTGAACGTGCACCACTGGCAAGTACGAACATATGCCATAAGAAGCGACATAGTCTCACACTGCATTCTTCTCTGTCTTCACAAAGTTGAACTCTGATTAACCATATTGTCATTGGTCACTGCTGGCGTATGTCAAGAGTCAGTTATTCGGGAAAAGCAATCAGTATGCCGTTGCAGCGTGCAACAGAGAAATCTCAATCATTGCTAATTCTTCGGTGGTTTTTAAAGCCTCTTGCACCGATCAGATTGCTCAATTTATAATACGTCAAACAAAAGTCTGTTGCTGGCCAATCACGAAACGCTATTGATGTGGTAAAACAAAAGCATATCTAACACATCCCTCCTGTTTTGAGAAGCTCCTACTTGCACACCGGCTGCTAATTTTGCTCACTCCGACTTCTAGACGGTGTACGCTCCTCTGTGACCGAGGTGAGGAAAAGAGCGCGCACCGTCTAGAACTCGGAGTGAGCAAAGTTACCATCCGTATGCAAGTAGGAGCTTTTCAGAACCGTTGGGGTGTTGAATATCCTTTTGTTTTACCACATCAATAGCGTTTCGTGATTGGTCAGCAACAGACTTTCGTTTGACGTATTATAAATCGAGCAATCTGATTAATGCAAGGGGCTGAAATAAACTTTTCCACCCACGCGTTCATTCACATTCCCACCTGAGTCCTCATTTCAGTAGTCTGTTGAGCTCAGTTCGTCGAATCCTGTGGAAACTTTTCCCTCCCATTTCTGACCCCGTCCCATGGAACGAACATGGTGTTCAATAATTCCAGTGTATGCTAGCTTTTGTGTCTTACCTATATCTCCACGTAGGTATCCCTCCGTATGCGTGCAAGTGGGTAATTCGTCACATAGCACGTAAGCCCTGACCACTTGCCATGAGTCCTTTCAGGTCACCGTCTTTTATATCGTTGTACAACGATGGACTTTAAAGTGTGCTTCGCCAAGAGATGCATTGCTCGCAAGTAAACTATTTCTAGGAGAACGAAGGGGTTTTATACAAATAAAAATAAAACAAAGAAGCGTCCCTCTCAACACATTGTTTCATTTTGTTAGGTGAGAGAAGAATCGGGAGGGTTCGCTATCGTGCTTTACGATATCTTCAACCGGCCATTTGTGGGGATCATATGGATTGCAGCAATTAAAGCCAGAGCACAGACGTACGAGATTGATGGTTTATTGAACTGAAACTCCCTTAGTATCTCTGCCCCCACTATGTTGAGCATTTGTCTCACCCTGTTTGGATTCCACTGAATAGAAAGAACTTAATCAGACATAAAACATTATGTGCATCTTGGCATTGCTATACATTTATTTTGCTGTATCCCCTTCCTGCGGGGTTTCGTATACAGTTGTGGTGGGAGACCTCCAGTCGACGTACCCCTTTCAAACATATTTCATAGGGGACACTAGCGTGGGTTTCGTTGGGCAGCGGTATTTTAAAAACCTGATGAGACAGCCGTTGCTACCTGACAGATCAAGGGGTATTGGACTGACTAAGTCCAGTCTCCTGGTCCTCCAGGTTGGGGGTCGAGTTGAGCTGGCGACTCAGCCGGTAAAATCAGTGGGAGAATAATTGATCCTAGCAAATGAGCTTCCACTCAGCCACCCTGCTGCCTTGCGGACAGGTTCTTGTAAGAACTAAAGGCTTTGGATGAGGACCCTAATCTTTCTACTACTTTGCGGCTGCACAATCTAACAGTGTCTGTCCAACATTTCCCATGAACTTCACGAATAGAAAGAATTCCATACTGCATCGGTTGTCGCGTTGGCTAATCAAGACTGCGCTGTCCATTGCATCGAGCGGGGTGGGTAGTGATAAGTGGGCAACTGCTCAGAGTTCCCTCTCTTTTATTCAACTTTTGTTTCCTGTCCCCAACCGCCTCTCCTTGCCCCCTCTATCCACCCATATTGCTCTCACTAATAACACGCCTGATACTCGCAACGGTTCATCGTCAAGTATTGTCGTAAGTAATCCACAATCGCATAACTCACATTTTCTCAAGGCTCGTGAGCCTCTGAATCTCGGCTTCTTTAACGTGCATACTCATGCAGGCCGGTCAGCAGGCGTACCTAGCGCTCACAATAGATTCTCTGAAGATTGATGTCTGCTGTGTAAGTGAAACGCGTGTCTAGGATTCGAGCAGTGTGATTCAACTAACTGTTCCTAGTATCTCATCGAGGTATTTACTGCACACTACATGAGACGAAGCAGCTGGTGCTGTGGATTCGCGTGGTGTAGGAATAGTCTTGGCTGACAAGGTTGAGACTGCCCTTTTAGACTGGATCCCTGTTAACAGTCGTTTGTGTGCTGTGAGACTCTAAGGATCAATCGGCGTTCGAAAGGATAGTAGTGTTAAGCGCAATTTGTTTGTGATCTCCGATGTCCATCAAAGACACTAGATTTCGCAAGAGTCGATCAGGCTAATAGAGCAAAAATGTCAGCTCCCGAACTGTAAAGAGATGAATCAGATAAGTAGAAAACTACAAAGGCATACTACGGAAAGCCTTAAGAATAATCGCGAAAATTGGTGGGTCAAGGTAGCCGAAGAAATAGAAATAGCAGTTGCTTCATGTAACATTCAAAGACTGTTCAAACTTATTCGTGACACCGGTGGGTGGCGAACCCATGTCAACAAAACGATCTGCGACAGAAACGGAGAACCCATTCAAAGCAAAGAGCAAAGGCTGAACCCTTGGGCTGAATACTTCAAGGAGCAGTTTGGCTGACCGCGCGCTAATGCAGTTACTCCTGCGTCAACAACTGTGACTCCTTGGGGAGTATCACTTGAACCCCCATCGGAAGTATAAGCAGAGTCGTGCATTCGATTACTGAAACGAGGGAAAGTGGCTGGCCATGACGAACTCCCTCCAGTTCTTTGCAAACTGGGTGGAGATGCTTTGATAAAATCACTTACCACCTTGCTCGGTGACTTTTGGAAGGACGAACGTAGACCTTCAATATGTGTCATTGATTGTACTCATCTTCAAGAACGGAATACGCAATGACTGTGGTGATCATCATGGGATTAGCTTAATTCCGATAGTCACCAAAGTATTAGCCTTGATTTTGCTGCATTTTCTCACACCGGCTCGCGAGAGGAACGCCCGCGAACAACAGGCCTGATTCCGCCCAGGTAGAGGATGTATCGACCAGATTTTTACTCTTCGTCAACTACTTCAAACGCGTCACACTCACCGTCGACCTACAATAATGATTTATCTCGACTTGAAAGACGCCTTCGATCCAGTTGACCAGACGGCGCTGCTCAATGATCCTCAGCGGAAAGGCATGCCCCAGAAGTTCGTGAATCCTACTGAGAACATTGTATTCTCATACTTCTGGCCGCGTAGGGGTTTACGGTGAACTATCCAGTCGGTTCGAAACGACAGGCGGTGTTCGACAGGGATTTCCAATTTCTTCATTCTTGTTTAACTTCGTGATGGACGAGATAATGGAAAATGCCTTGGGACATCTCCAGGATGTATGCATCGAACTAGGGAATAGTGAGAAGCTGTGTGACTTATATCACGCCAATGACCTTGTCTGTTTGTTCGAATCCACGGAACATGCGCGATGTGCACTAGGTAGAGTTGGGAGAGCTGTAGCTCCATTTGGCATGCGCTTTGCACCTTCAAAGTGTAAAGAGATGTTGCAAGACTAGACATCAACGATTCCGTTCTTGATACTCGATGAGGAGGAACTAATAATTGTTGACCGCCTTAGTTACCTGGGTAGCAGCGTGACGAAGGATGGGAGCACGGTAGTATAGGTGAGCACGCGGATATCCAAGGCTCGAGCAGTGTACGCTGGACTGAAACACTTGTGGTGCCGACCTGATATTTCACTGAAATTGATAGGTCGTGTGCATTGTGCCGCAGTGCATTCAGTTGTGCTGTTTAGTTGCGAGACTTGGAGTCTACGTGCAGAAGATATTCATCGTCTTCCGGCTTTCGACCACCGATGCTTGCGTAGTATCGCTGAGATTGAATGGAATAACGGAGTGAGCAATACTGAAGTCAGAAAGCGAATATTGGGTCTTAATTCACAGAACGTTCTGTCACAGCGTATCCAGCAAACACAGGTCTACCGTATCGTGTCCTATTTACCTTTCCTCCTCAAGAGTGGCAGGAACCACGTGGAGGTCAACAGATGACTTGGCAACAAGGAATGAGAAAATGTACAGCAAACTTACGAAAAGTAGTTGCCTCACATCTTCGTGGTTAGGGTCCAAAAGATCCGTCTACCAGTTGGCTGGAGACAGAAGGATATGGCGGCGAACTGTGAACAGTGTTGCTCGTGTTTTCACTTTCTGTGGAATCAGAATGACTGATCGATCTGCGTTTGTACAGTTAGACTGTGTATTCTATGTGTTGGCTGTCAGGGCATTCTTTCCTTTTCCCACCCCTGTAGATCCATTTCCTATCCATCTTGTATATTCATTCAGCGTGCAAGTTTGTGAGAAAGGCAGTTGTCAGTGGGACTTTTATTGCTGTTAAACGATGTACGGTGATGATGCTGAGGACAATGTTGGCTCGATCTGAATTCTCTTCACAATTGTTTTTTCCTCGAAAAGGAGGATTATGTACCAGTTTACTTCTAAGAATCAAGGCGCCAGCGCTTTGGTTTTCTGCGTCCGCGGCGGTGTAAGAACACGTTGCGCGATAACACCCGATTTTTCTAGTTGGTTCCCAAGGGTTTGTCAGGTCTCCTGTCTGTTCACTCATGGTAAATGGTAAACTCTCTATTTGGTTGAATGGTTGGACTGCGGAGATCTTCCGTTTATTCCCATCACAAGTGCATTTATGAATCATTGTGTTCAAACTGGGAAATTTACTTTTTTAGTTCCGTTATTTATGTCGTTTTTTATACACTCCTGCTTTTTTATTGTGTCATTTCAGTAACCTGAGCAAGGATGTCAGAAAATTACCAAATGTTCTGTTCTCAGTGTAATTGTCAGTTTGTTCCACAAACTTTTGTTGGATATTACAGACAGTCTATCAGTAAATCATCTGCACAGTAGTGCATGTATCCATTTTAATCCTTCCAGGTGATCTGTCCGTTTTTGTTTTTTTCAATTGGTACCGTGTATGCCTTTTTCCCGTTGGCAGCGTCATTTTTGGTGCCATAAGACTTCCGCTTGGCCAGAGTTGTGCCGGCCATCTTAAAACGATAGCCGTCTCTTCGACTCTGCAGTTTCTTGAGTCGTTGTAAGTTTCTTATTTTCCTTTAAGCATGGATGCTTATAAAGGTCCACAGATGCCAGAGACCTGAAGTGGGGTGTCCAATAAGACGTTTCCTACTATGAATATGACTGTTACTACAATTAAGTCCAGAAGTGGCCGTCAGGCTATGAGGCTATGTCCAGACTGTGGTCGAGGAAAACAAATGGAATCCCCTAGAAAACCGCCGAGTGAGCAAGCCTCAGTTGACCTGACGGAGTGACCTTGTCTCCGTAAACACGCTTGTAGCGGAACTGGTTGTCACGACCATCCGGTCGACCGAACGGGATGACTAGCACACGGGTTTTGACCAGATACGCGAATCCTTTGGTGCTTACGTGTGCATCGGCTAGAAAACTGCCTCACTCAGTGAATAGCAATCCTCAGTCATTTTTAGGAGAAAGAAAATCAGCGGCGCTAAGAGCAGAGAGATGTTCGGTCGACCAAGAGGGGTTATCAACAAAACTCCACCACATCGGTTTTGGGAAGTATTCGAAACGGCTAGCGGCAAATTGGCGTATTTTATTTCATTATGAATCCTGAATAGGCGTTAGGTTCACATTGCAGCAATTAAAATGATAAGGTACCAAATGAATTGTGACATAAGTTGGTAGCTAATCAGCTAGTTGTGACTTGCTTCAACACAATACTCTGGCAATAAACCACCTGCATGTTTCTGTTGACATTCCACCTACAAATAAACGAACTCAATTCGTTGCTCCGATTTGAGCAGTTTACCGCGTGTTTCCTCCATTTCTGTTGAATCTTGATTACAAAGCAGTAACACCCTCAACTTCTGAGCGACCATACTCGTGGCCCGACTGCCGCTTCTGGACACACCTGCACGGATTGGGTCGGCTTCTCCCCGTTTATGCGGTCCTTTCTCGGCAGAGTATCATTTCGTGCTATACTACTGACTAAAAGCCAGTAACTTATGGTTGGATCGAGAGAAAAAAATGAAACACCCACCACATTGACATCGACTATGGCCGTTTTTCTTGAGCATTGGTGTTGCGAATAACGTTTACGTCTGATTGTTTTCTGATTCATGTGCACTCGCTCACTGATTTTAAGAATGGATTATACTCTGCAAACTGACAATTGTAGTCACTATGACCATTTAAGAGATTGAAGGAAGGTTAATTCAGGTATGCACACAATCCTATCTAGCTGATACCGCACGACCACGCATGTTTTTCGGTGTCAGTTTACAACTGTGGCTCTGAGAAACTGTTACACCGGGAAGAAGCCACGCTCCGATAGACTTCTTGACAGGTATGCCGAACCGGGTATGGAATAGTTGAGACTTGTGCATCTCAGCGAAATAATGTCCCCTTTGCACGTGAACTCAGTTCTGACAGATTGGGGGGGGGGAGGGGTGAGCTGTGGTCAAAATATGTCGGCCATGAGAATGATGCTATCTGTCATCACTCCCCGGAATACTTAAACTTCCAGTTTTCCTTTCTCCCCACGACGATGGTCATTCAAAGACGCTCTGGCTAGTGAGTGCATTACTTCATCGTCAGTGCCCATACAAACTAGTCACATTCAACCATCGCACGCTTATGTGTCTGAAACAACAAACATGTTTGTTCCGTGTATTTGAGACCCTTACCATCGATGTATCTTGTATCCAAGAGACTCATAGTCAGAGCCGTGGCCTTGTCATTTGATGTACGTCCCTTATAAGCCCTCGCTAAAGTTTCACCTACAACTTTCTGGGGCCTCTGATGCTGCGGAATCGGGTTACACAAGAATCGATGTGGCCCTGAGTGCCAGTGTTGAAGCTGTACTGCTAGACTGTATCTCAGTTGATTGTAGCTTTTGCACAGGAAATCCGCGTAGGGTGATAAATTGTCGTTCTGATAAACAGCCTGTTTATCGCCTCGGCGTATGCATCCACCAATGTATATCCAAGCCTAATCGTTCCCCGAGAGCCCTCGTCGACATGGATTCACGAGAAGTCCGTGGTTATCGACTGCCATTCATGACGGTGGCAAATACAAAGTAGCGGTTGCACATTGCAACCAGGAAGGCGGGAAGCATCAACCGAAGCTAACTTCTTCATGCCCCTTTTCCGAGTCATAACCTGACCGCCACGCCGTTTCTTCCAGTCTTGCCCAACACGTGCAAAAAGAGCACGAAAAGGTAAACGATGGGCAGGCATACGCAAAAGGCGCCGAGCCATCGGAGGTGGTGTAGAGCGATAACCTCTGTCAGAGGGCGTCTATCAGCACCGAACACACGACGACGAACCTCGTCATTCCCCACCCGATGTTTCCACCAGACACTGTCCTTGTCTAACAGTGGTCTTCATTTTTAATTGACCCGCTTGGCCGGTCGTTCATTGACGCATTGTAGAATAAGTGCTCTTCAGTCCAGTCAGTTTAAGACTAGACTTATATACGGAATAAAATCTCGTATTAGATCACGCCAGTGACCGTACAAGGTTCGATTTTGAATTCCCAAACGCATTTAGTTGGCATTGTGAACAGTCGAAGATGTAGGGGACGTTCATTCGATCGGTATACCAATCGTCATTCACACTGTCATGGAGAGCTATTGCGTGGATTTCGGTCAAACCTGGGTGTCGCGATATAGAGCATCAGCGTTTAAGTGCCGCGATTCCTGCTGGTAGACACACTCAAAATCATATTATTGCAGTTTTTCCGGCTACCTCGCCGTTTGGCTCTCAGTGGTGTTGAATGTACGAAGCATCTGCTTCCACAAGAAAACGTTTTTCATCTTGCTTGATGTACCCGGCAAACATGGAGTGTACTGTTCGGGTGTAACGGACATGGATAACACGTGAGCAAGTTCAGTAAGAAATTTGGACATACCTTCTAGTTTTTTTTCATGCCCACAATGGGAACAGCACCTGTGCAAACGCGGAAACCGTTTCCGGTGGCGTCGTATTCTGGTTATTAGGATGGTTTGGTTACACTGTTGCGGGTAGCAGTCCGGTTGTTTGCCTCGGCGGTAAGACCATCAACATCTTCGTTTGCCCGGAGCTTCGTCCAAATTGGCCGCCAGTTTTCGGATACATTTATTACACAACTGGTTGAAGAAAATTCTCTCAATTTATTCCTTGTCATATTTCGAGTTAACCTGCATTAGTCTGTAGCTACGGCGAACAAAACCAGTGATTTCCGCAGGTTAATGTTTTGGTTTCATTAGAAGAATGTGTGTTGCTACCCTGCATCAGCTGAGTGACTGGGAGTGGATATTCCGGTTTGTCTTTCAGTAATGCCCTCCACAGTAATTGAATATCAGAAGGAGAGCATTTCACAGGACCCTAACATGCGTTAGTGTCGGAACAGATCAGCTGTCTGCGGCAAACATTTGTTCCCGATAACCCTGAATATTGATGGTGTTTGCTATTGTTCAAATTGATAATTCTCAGAAGTTCCCGATTGCTTAGTTTGACGTTTTGGTCCGATACTTGTCATCCACGGTGTGCACTGAATCTGTCACCTCAACTGGTGATGGTGTGTTTGGTTGGTCGGACCTCCAAGTCCTCAAAATGTATGCGAAGTGGATATGCATTAATTTCGTAATTTGCTAAACAATTCCCGTCCGTCTGTCTCTCTGCTGGCTCAAAAGTATTTGCATTTTCATGCGTAGTCGATCCGAATAGGAGACTTTTCTACTCGAAACCATATTATTTTTGCTACACTGACTTATTATAATGTTCTCTTTTCGGGAATAACCTCGTCCACGCACGTTGGTAGACTGTTGTGCATCATACCAGTACACACACGAGAAAATTAAGTCACGTCCGAGGAGAGCAGTTGCCGAAGTCAATCCGAATCGCGTTAACCCCATAACTCGATGCTGGTCGATGCCAAAACGAGTGCTCAGTCCCGGATCCTGTCGAGCATTCACGACAGTAGTAGTGAACGTGTTCACCCCAGTTGGCTGCGCACCATTTTCTCTCTCTCTTTGTTGCCTTCATCACCCCTGCGGCGGTCTTGGAGCGAAGGTTGTGCAGCACGAAAACTAGTTCCATTCGAACCACCCACACGTACACAACGCGGAGGCTGTCTTTCGGACATTTTGTAGGCGTGTTGTTAACGCCTCCGGCTACCGGCTGGTCGATCGGGCTGAATTTCCTGTCCTCCGACTGAATGCGATGAGATGACGTAAATCCACAGGGCATTATTTTTATGCCTGTGTTCGCGTCTATCTGTAGGTGTATCCTGTTACGGCCCGTTGCTCCATCCATGTGTGTAGGTAGGACTGTTTATTTGTCACACCATGGACACACGTGTGCGCGCATTCATGTACACACAGAAGGCCGACAAAGGCGAACACTTCGTCATTCAGAGTACGGCTTTCAGTTATTCGGGTAATCAACACCACGTCACAGCAGTCTCGAGCCCAGGCAATGGGGGATTATGTTCAAAATGGATGGAAATGAAAATTAGCCGTATCTCGTTAATCGATATATTCGTCTCATCCGTACCGAAGACTGGTTAGCATTACCTTGCTGGGCATCATTTAACCAATGCCTTGTGAGTCAACACCTATACCCGTGTGATCGACAGTGTCCGCTCCCTCTCTATTGTGACTGTATATCAGAATGATTGATCGTTCGATCAAAACGCCGTGAATCGGATACTGGTCTTGCAACTAGAGTGCTGATGTTCAAATCGCACACACGTTTTGTTCTCGCAACTCTCTCTTTATCCTGCGAGCTTCCCCATTAGTGTTTGTGTGTGTGCGTTTATGAGACGATAAGCCATGCGGGCTTACCTAACCGACGTGTAACACCAGATCCCTTTTTGTCCCATAATCAGGTCACCATTGGCAAAGTACGCGCACACATCAACTGCTCCTTTCAAACATCATATAAATCTGTCTGGTTCACTCATGCTCCCACCCCTTATCTTTAACCAACAGGTGGTATGCCCTGTGATGGTAGTAGTACAACCGGATGAATGGGTGGGAGTGGAAGTACAGTTGCAGCGTGGGTCGTGACTCATCGTCCTTTCTGCGTTCATACCCGTTTACCCATCGCGGTACCGCTTTGGTGCTTCGCAGGCATCGCAGTGATTCTCGCTCGTTCATCAATCCTCGTTCCCTTCGCATATATATATATATATATATATATATATATATATATATATATATATACAGTGTGTGTGTGTGTGTGTGTGTATGTATGTATGCCCCTCGCGTAATACGTCAACGGGGGTGTGTACGTACGTCCAAGTTACGAATCCCCCACGTCTCCAGTTCAAATTTATTCGAAACATCAGAGCTGGCGTCACACCACCTGCTCGCACATCTGCAGCCAGCGCCTCACCGTTTGCGTGCGCTGAGCATGAATCGATAAATCTATGGCAGTGTGTCTCAAGAATTTGGCAATCGGGACAGTTTTGCGCAATGAAATCACCCCGTCTTGGCCTGTTATTCGATTCACGGTGTGATAGAAAACAGTGCACAATACTAACTACGTGGCCCTCTATCTCTGTACCAAACTGATGATAATGAACTTCGAATTCACATTCCTTTAAAAACCTATGTTGGCAGTTTTAGTTATCCAGCCGACGTTTTACCGTTGAGTGACCTAAAGACTTACAATCGCATACTTGTTAGTTGGATAGCACACCTTCACCCGCTGCTACGCCTGATCCGGCTGTCCCACGTACACCGTTCGACGATTAGAAACCACTTGTATTTCTTGCTCACAATGTACCGAACTGCGTGAGACAGCTTTCTGCTATGGCCGTCATGAATCTCGATGATTGACATCGAATTTCTCAAGCCAGAGCATTTCTCATGTGTTCTTCTGAACGGGGAACTTCTGGGACTGAGTACTTCCTGAAATAATCAGTCCATCGGACTTCTAGTCAATGAATGGTAGCATGTATTTAAAGGTTGGCGTAGACATGCTCTGGTAATCGTAGTTATCGTTGACCACTGTTGCCCGGGAGATCTTCACTTTAGCGTCCACTAAGAACATGCGTTTGTGGTTATCATGTTTATCAAATGTTATTTGTGTTGCTTTCAGATATGAACGCTCCACTTCTCATCGAGATATGATTCTACTGTTTCACCTTCATCAGGACTCGTCAACAGTGTCCCCATGAGGTCCCAACTCCCGAGCGTTAGACTCCAAAGACGACCAGTTTCACTCACGCAAGCACCACGTAATATCGTACCCGTCCATCACTGTCGGTTTAGATTTCGGCCATTGACTTTGATCGACCCGTTGCCGGTCGTTTTCTCAGTTGAGACCTACTTTGGCTGCACAGTTAGCTCCATTGATAATTTGATATGCTCGGCTAGTCTGTAAATTTCCGGTCACAATACATGCTCCGTGACATGGAATTAATTTCATTATTTCATTCCTCTTGGAACTATTATTCCCCACAGTTTTAGTCGTTATAATGTGACCTTGAGGGATGCTATCAATCTTGTCATCCAGTTCTTATAGCACCGTACGAAAGTGAATGATGTTTGTCATTAGTGATCCATTATCAGTTGATTTCCGTACTTTTCATCGATTGCTTTTGTTCATGGCAATAATTGACCTCTCCGGTATTCGGTCTGAAGAGGTCACCAACAGAATTTGTCCGCACACAGAGCGAAAGTGAAACGGACGGTGACAGCGAAACCATTCAGCTTCCAGACCATGGTTATTGATGTGCACTCAGTTAGGTGCACACTAATTGACCATTATACTTGACAACATGATACTGCTGGTAAATATTCACAATAATTTCGCTCTGCACACTGATGATTTGAGTGAGTCCATGTAGCTGTGTGGAAAACAGAACCCAATATCATTCTAAGCAAACAGAACGACCTCTACCTGTTTTCATCCTTTTTACTGTAACCATCACCACGAGGCTGCACCTCGACGCGATGTAATGGTTTGCGTGCCTCTGTGACCCAAAGAGCCTTACGGCTTGGTTTACCTCAAGCCGAAGATTCAATCATACCTGGGAGATTATTCGGTAGAGGACCGACAAAGTTCAGTCTCCTGGTCCTCCAGGTTGGGGGTCGAGTTGAGCTGGCGACTCAGCCGGTAAAATCAGTGGGAGAATAATTGATCCTAGCAAATGAGCTTCCACTCAGCCACCCCGCTGCCTTGCGGACAGGTTCTTGTAAGAACTAAAGGCTTTGGATGAGGACCCTAATCGTTTTTCTGCTTTGTGGCTGGACACCCTAGCAGTACCCGTCCAACATTTCCCATGAACTTCACGAATAGAAAGAATTCCATACTGCATCGGTTGTCGCGTTGGCTAATCAAGACTGCGCTGTCCATTGCATCGAGCGGGGTGGGTAGTGATAAGTGGGCAACTGCTCAGAGTTCCCTCTCTTTTATTCAACTTTTGTCTCCTGTCCCCAACCACCTCTCCTTGCCCTCTCTATCCACCCATATTGCTCTCACTAATAACACGCCTGATACTCGCAACGGTTCATCGTCAAGTATTGTCGTAAGTAATCCACAATCGCATAACTCACATTTTCTCAAGGCTCGTGAGCCTCTGAATCTCGGCTTCTTTAACGTGCATACTCATGCAGGCCGGTCAGCAGGCGTACCTAGCGCTCACAATAGATTCTCTGAAGATTGATGTCTGCTGTGTAAGTGAAACGCGTGTCTAGGATTCGAGCAGTGTGATTCAACTAACTGTTCCTAGTATCTCATCGAGGTATTTACTGCACACTACATGAAACGAAGCAGCTGGTGCTGTGGATTCGCGTGGTGTAGGAATAGTCTTGGCTGACAAGGTTGAGACTGCCCTTTTAGACTGGATCCCTGTTAACAGTCGTTTGTGTGCTGTGAGACTCTAAGGATCAATCGGCGTTCGAAAGGATAGTAGTGTTAAGCGCAATTTGTTTGTGATCTCGGCGTACGTCCCAACAGACTGCAGCTGTGACACGCAGAAGGATGAGTTCTACGATGAACTCGCCACCCTGGTTCGCAAGAGTAAAGGCTCTGACATTGTAGTGCTAGTCGGTGATCTTAATGCACAAGTTGGCAAACTTAGTGCGTCAGAGGCGTGGTTAGGTGATTGTTGTGTCTTACCCGTTCGAGTTAGAAATAACGGGGATAGGCTTCTCCAGTTTTGTGCAGACAATCGGTCATCGTTGTCTAGTACTAATTTCCGACACAGCTCACGTCGCACAGCGACATGGCGCTCTAACTCTACAGTTACCTTAACCCAGATTGATGATATCGCAGTAAGCTACGGTTGGCGCAGTTCTGTTCAGAACTGTAGATCTTACTGGTCCACGTACGTGGAGTCGGACCATGCATTGATTTTAATGTGATTTGCACTCCAGCTCCATGGTCGTCGACGCAAACCGCAACCTCGGTTAGCCGTACAACGTTTGTGTGATCCAGAAGTTCGCACCAGCTATGAACAGAAGTTAGCACGTGAGCTAAGAACTACGACGAACAGCAATATTCTGTTCGACTTCGTCCTGGACAGGATGATTTGGAATGCCTTGCGAAATCTTCAGGACATGGGTATCGAACTGGCAAGTGGTGAATTGCTATGTGCCCTGGATTACACCGATGAACTTGTTAGCTTGTTCGGTTTTACGGACCGTGCACAGCGTGCATATGGTAGACTTACAATAGCTGCAGGTCCATTCGGCTTGCACTTTGTATCATTAAAGTGTAAAGTGATGTTGCAAGACTGGACGTCAACGGTTTCGAGCTTGATGCTTGATGGGGAGGTGCTGGCAGTTGTCGACGGCTTCACTGACCTCGGCTGCAGCGTGACGATGGATGGGAGCACCGTGGTAGAGATGAACACGCATGTATCCAAGGATCGGGCGGCGTACGCTTGACTGAAACACGTGTGGTGCCGACCTGATATTTCTCCGAAGTTGAAAGGTCGTGTATACGTGCCGCGGTGCGTTCAGTTTCGTTGGTTCGTTGCGAGACTTGTGGATGTGTGTCTGCCACACGTAACACGTGTCCTAACCAACAAAGCCTACTAAGCTGGATACGCTGTGTTAGAGAACCCCTTGAAGTAATATCCAATAATCGATTTCTGACTTCAGTATTGCTCACTCCGTTATTCCATCCAATGTCAGCGATGCTGCGCAAGCATCGGTGGTCGAAAGCCGGAAGACGATGAATATCTTCTGCACGTAGACTCCAAGTCTCGCAACTAAACAGCACAACTGAATGCACTACGGCACAATGCGCACTACCTATCAATTTCAGTGAAATATCAGGTCGGCACCACAAGTGTTTCAGTCCAGCGTACACTGCTCGAGCCTTGGATATCCGCGTGCTCACCTATACTACCGTGCTCCCATCCTTCGTCACGCTGCTACCCAGGTAACTAAGGCGGTCAACAATTATTAGTTCCTCCTCATCGAGTATCAAGAACGGAATCGTTGATGTCTAGTCTTGCAACATCTCTTTACACTTTGAAGGTGCAAAGCGCATGCCAAATGGAGCTACAGCTCTCCCAACTCTACCTAGTGCACATCGCGCATGTTCCGTGGATTCGAACAAGCAGACAAGGTCATTGGCGTGATATAAGTCACACAGCTTCTCACTATTCCCTAGTTCGATGCCCACATCCTGGAGATGTCCCAAGGCATCTTCCATTATCTCGTCCATGACGAAGTTAAACAAGAATGAAGAAATTGGAAATCCCTGTCGAACACCGCCTGTCGTTTCGAACCGACTGGATAGTTCACCGTAAACCCCTACGCGGCCAGAAGTATGAGAATACAATGTTCTCAGTAGGATTCATGAACTTCTGGGGCATGCCTTTCCGCTGAGGATCACTGAGCAGCGCCGTCTGGTCAACTGAATCGAAGGCGTCTTTCAAGTCGAGATAAATCATTATTGTAGGTCGACGGTGAGTGTGACGCGTTTGAAGTAGTTGACGAAGAGTAAAAATCTGGTCGATACATCCTCTACCTGGGCGGAATCAGGCCTGTTGTTCGCGGGCGTTCCTCTCGCGAGCCGGTGTGAGAAAATGCAGCAAAATCAAGGCTAATACTTTGGTGACTATCGGAATTAAGCTAATCCCATGATGATCACCACAGTCATCGCGTATTCCGTTCTTGAAGATGGGTATAATCAATGACACAGAGCCTTTACTCTTGCGAACCAGGGTGGCGAGTTCATCGTAGAACTCATCCTTCTGCGTGTCACAGCTGCAGTCTGTTGGGACGTACGCCGAGATCACAAACAAATTGCGCTTAACACTACTATCCTTTCGAACGCCGATTGATCCTTAGAGTCTCACAGCACACAAACGACTGTTAACAGGGATCCAGTCTAAAAGGGCAGTCTCAACCTTGTCAGCCAAGACTATTCCTACACCACGCGAATCCACAGCACCAGCTGCTTCGTCTCATGTAGTGTGCAGTAAATACCTCGATGAGATACTAGGAACAGTTAGTTGAATCACACTGCTCGAATCCTAGACACGCGTTTCACTTACACAGCAGACATCAATCTTCAGAGAATCTATTGTGAGCGCTAGGTACGCCTGCTGACCGGCCTGCATGAGTATGCACGTTAAAGAAGCCGAGATTCAGAGGCTCACGAGCCTTGAGAAAATGTGAGTTATGCGATTGTGGATTACTTACGACAATACTTGACGATGAACCGTTGCGAGTATCAGGCGTGTTATTAGTGAGAGCAATATGGGTGGATAGAGAGGGCAAGGAGAGGTGGTTGGGGACAGGAGACAAAAGTTGAATAAAAGAGAGGGAACTCTGAGCAGTTGCCCACTTATCACTACCCACCCCGCTCGATGCAATGGACAGCGCAGTCTTGATTAGCCAACGCGACAACCGATGCAGTATGGAATTCTTTCTATTCGTGAAGTTCATGGGAAATGTTGGACGGGTACTGCTAGGGTGTCCAGCCACAAAGCAGAAAAACGATTAGGGTCCTCATCCAAAGCCTTTAGTTCTTACAAGAACCTGTCCGCAAGGCAGCGGGGTGGCTGAGTGGAAGCTCATTTGCTAGGATCAATTATTCTCCCACTGATTTTACCGGCTGAGTCGCCAGCTCAACTCGACCCCCAACCTGGAGGACCAGGAGACTGAACTTTGTCGGTCCTCTACCGAATAATCTCCCAGGTATGATTGAATCTTCGGCTTGAGGTAAACCAAGCCGTAAGGCTCTTTGGGTCACAGAGGCACGCAAACCATTACACCGCGTCGAGGTGCAGCCTCGTGGTGATGGTTAAAGTAAAAAGGATGAAAACAGGTAGAGGTCGTTCTGTTTGCTGCAGTAACTGCCCATCCCTAAAAGTGCTTATGGCGTATGGATGTTAGCGGGTGTTGGGAAATCACGAACATATTTCGGCCTGGGTTCTATATATCAACAGTAAATTGCCAGTATCTATAGCAATAACGGACGTGAGAACATTTTTGTAAGCGCAAGTGAATACCAAATTGGTGTATGTGATTTAATTACTTGTTCCGATGGTGGAGATTTTCATGAGTGTTGGTGGAAACGGTGATAATGTCGTCCATATAAGCTGCTGTGAAATGCATTCCTCATGCAACGTGTTCATAATCTGCTGAAATATGTCAGGTTCATAATCAACATTGAGGTTGTATCTGTTATATCCATGTAGCCCTTGGGGTGTATTTATCATCACTGTTTGTTTCGATTCCTCGTCGATTTCTGCCTGCAGGTATCGAAAAGATCATCTTGGAAAATATGCTTCCGCCTTTTTATTTGGCGGAAAATATCTCAGAAACAAATAGAGGATATTTGCTTGTCTCCAAAGTATCGTTCAGACCTGTTGAAAATTCTGCACAAAGGCGCAGTGTGTCGTTTGGTTTTTCCGCAAATACAATCGGTGCTGCTTGCTGTGGATAGCTTACCGGGCTAATAACACCAGCTTCGTGCAGGCTGGGTTAACTCTTTATTAATCTGGCACAGGAAGTACATGGAAAAGGTCCCTATGGTCGGACTCGATGCTATGCTGGTTTTTTAGATTACGGAAATTACACTTGTGTTCGTTCATTTGGGAAGCGACCTACGAGGCTTGTCTGGTCATTAAAACCAGAACAATTGTTGTGTGTCGTTGTTATCCTTTTGTCATTTCCACAGAACCACTAGTTAGATTAGGTTCTGCCGGATATTTAGGAATCATAGTCGATGTAAATTTGAGGTGGTCATCTCACATTTCAAACTGTGTGAAGAAACTGCCTAGACTGTCTTACGAAGTACGAAAGCTCAGGCTTTTTGACGTTTAACAGAGCACTGTCTCCCAATTCGTTTATCAATGTTTTCCCCCTGTTTTTTTTTACTGTTCCCAGCTATTTTTGCTGACCTACTGAAAAAAGATTTTAAAATTCTTCGTCAAGTTCTATCTGTTATCAGTCGGGTATCTTTCATACCCTCAACTAAACTATCTGCTAAGCTGTGTGAAATACACCTGGCCGCATGTGAAAAGCCCGCTCACAAAATTCTTGCAGACTGCATTCACTCTTTACGCAGTGTTCTATCCAAGTGTAATTCTGTCGCCTCTAAATGTTCTGCTCCATCCGTACCCTCTCTCATTAACATCTACGCAAACTCTACCGTTCCTTATCCGTCCCAAATCCTCACAAACCGGGCGCAAGTATCAGCTGAATTTTGTAGCAGTTTTTGGTGTGTGATTGTTTTTCTTTCATTTTCTCAGTTCGACAAGGTGCAGATATTTTCCATTGTTGTTATTGATTGAAATGCGGACATCTGTCTACGCAAAAGTTTGACTAAACACAAATACAGTAGTGGTTGCGCATCTTTTGATATTCACTTGTGTTACTCGCACCCGATTGACCATCGCGCGATGGCCCAACTGGTAGAGCATGTGTCCGGTAAGCGAGGGGTCACCCTTTCGATTCCGGTTCGTGTCGTTGGATTTTTGGATGCGAGAAATCCAAGTACATTTTCCCCTATCCATTGAATCCGGGCTCCTTGTTCCAGCAATGAATTCTGCTGTTTCTTTTATTTGGTCTCACTGACCAGTCCGTTACAATCAACCGTATCATCATCATCATCATCATCAATGTCACTCACTGTGCGTAGCTGTAAAAACCGTACAAAATGCATGTCCGTCGAACCCAAACTGAACAGTCAAAACTCAATTTTACAATATTGAGAGTATCACACATCAGCGCGGGTTTTTTGAACAGGGTCACTCGTCCTTCGTCGTTTTTAGCGAACAACCTTGATTGTACTCTACGGTTGTCTGATTGCAAGTGAGCAATCCACCGGGCTACCCACGCAACGCAAGATGTCAGAATTTCGGGTGTTGAGTCCAAATTCTCATTCATCTGCAAACACAATTTGGTGAACACGCTCGTTTTTTAGTAGTTCCTAATCAGGCCAATACAACAAATTTATGTATGCAGTCTATCTGGGCTGGTCCTCTCTCTACTGTTCTTTTGATGTAAGTGACTCACGGGCAGCGATCGATTTTCTTCCTGCCCGTGTTATTAATGTATCGATGTTAGTCGCATATATGTTTAGGTTAATTGAACTTGTCAGGCAAACAAGCCTGAGTACAGTATAAAGGCTCACAAGTGGTACATCTTACTTGACCTCTTAATAACGCAAAATTTTCCTAACCGGTAATACTTGAGTGATACAAGACCTAGGATACTGAATCCCACAATCGTCGATCAAATGTGATGGCAGTCAACACTGCTATTGTGATGGAGTATGCCAAATACTACTCGAAAGTAATATGCATGATTGAGACACAGAAACGACAAAGAACGTGATCAAGTCACTTGGACGGAACACAGTGAGCTCAAACCAGAGATGCAGGCCTAAAGAATGTGTGATAGCGTTATCCGACCGAGTGACATCTGTCGTTGATTGTACATCCTTGATGCTAATGATATGCACAGTTGTGCCCTAGTCAATTGACTGTAGTCCGAAAGCGTCACCCCGAATCGTTTCAGTTACCCAACTCACCACAAGCCTGACCTGCTTGGGGATCTTCATTTACGGTTGTGGTTTTGCGGCTGCACTCCTACTCCCAGAGCACTCTAACGGATAATAAGTAAAAAGCAAGATAATTTTTTTTATTTTGGTAGCAGTTTGCGTTTCATATCTGTCAGTGATTTAAAGGATATGACAAATACATACACACATTTGGCATAGCTTCATTTGAATCCTCAAGCTTAATTGATCTGCAAACCATCAGACCACTGATCCGTCCGTCATGTTCCTTCCTCTCTCCTGCCGTTGCTACAGAATCGCTTGCTTCCGTCACAGCCACCACAATTGCGGGAGACGTGTATCCGACCCGACCCGCATTGACCAATCCGGGTTCTGTGACTTGTTTAGTCACACATCCACATCAGACGTTGGTGATCAGTGCACACGAGGATAGCCAGATTCGATTCTACGACATGAACAGTGGAAAATGTGTTCATGCTATGGTGGCTCATCTGGACGCAGTCACCGCACTAGCCATAGATCCACAAGGAACATACTTGCTCTCGGCTAGTAAGTCGTAATCCTGTTGACTTTTTATCCAGTCGATCGTCCGATGGAGGAGTTTTTTCAAATGTTCTGTTGTAGAGTGCGATTTCGGGAAGTTCTATTCTCTGTCCATACAGTTGTCCCTACCTGTTGTGGTCCATCATATCTAATTTCATGTTCCCATAATTTTTAATTGTTCAGCAGACAGTGGTATGCGGATTGTATTTAAACGTAGTCATGGGACAAACACCCTTTTCTTGAGTAGATCCGCACAGTGCAGCGCTGCTTCAGACAGATTGTGGGTTAGGGTAAATTTCCACAACGGCAATGCGAGAGGTTGTCGTAGGGTACCACCGTAATCAATGTTCTTAAGAAAAAACTTGAAGAAACGAAATACACTGTTTGTTAATTTTTTCTACTTTATTGTCTAATACACTGGAGAAAGGGTTATTGTTATCCACTGTATTTTCGGTACTGTATAGATACTTATCCAGTCATTACTGATTAACCTTGGTCACTGCATACAACCGCTCCATCTGGTGTGTTGGGAACCAAGTATGACGCACATCCGCAACCGGACCTCCTTAAAATTCGAATCGTTGTCCTACAAAGAATGCTATTTTCCAATAACTCACCAGAAGAGGTGTTTATTTCTGATCGCTCATAATGTTGGTACAAAACTACGAAGACCTAGGTCAACAATTGTTGGACGATCAGTAGCTTGCTTCTCTTGATGATTATCTGACTTTCAAACTTGTCTCGGTGGATGTGCATTGTTCTCCGAGGAAGGTAGCTAGTTGGAGATCAGTGGAGGCAACCAGCTCACAATATTGCTTGACCGTGTAGGTACATTTATATATATATATATATTCACTAGAATTTAATTTGAATCGTCCGGAGTGTGAATGGATACTTTTCATTGAAGAGCCCAGACACGAATAACCATGAGAAGTCACAGTTGTGATTCATTTGTGGGCTCTTCAATGAAGAGTATCCATTCACACTCCAGACGATTCAAATTAGATTCTAATGAATATATAACATCGGAGTGTACAAGTATGAGGACGAGTGGGCAGAAGAGTACCGGGTACGCATACCTGATGAGCGGCAACAACCGCGAAACCGGCCGTGTGCTTCCGGGGAAATTTTGTCCACACGTTTACATACTACTTACTATCAATATATATATATATATATATATATATATATATATATATATATATATATATATATATATATATATATATATATATATAGTGGCTTATGAAGCGTACAACAGTATGCTCACTGGCATCTGTGGCACAGGGTGTACCGGGCATCCAGGATTTTTGGCCTCATCCGGATTGGTAATCGGAAAACATTTTGGAAACTATAAGCAATCGGTTCGTCCGAGTAAATTGCTCGCGTGCCAAGTGTTCGAGGAAACTGGGTAACATGGTCAAGATTGCCGGTCAACGGCTCACTTGTGTTCTTACACTTTCCTGGTTCACACGATTCTCGCCATATGTATTTTCTCCCTATACTTGCATTTATTGTAACGGGGAATGCTGGGACAAGGGAACGACGTGAAGATCAAGGTGAACGGGCGAATCAAACGGGGGCCACGGACAAAAGAACAGACGGCGAATATGTCGGAGGCTTCCCGAAGCAGACAAAAGGAGGCATACGGACTACCAGAGGGGAAGCAGTGGGATCTCGGGCAACCAGCAAGATAGCCCAGGTAAGGGGCTGCCGATCAAGCCGTCAACTGAGACAATTGGACCAACCGGATAGAAATGACGCCTAAGAGAAGTAAGCTATCGGCCACGGGCAACTGACCGGAACGCAGCCAGAGCACTGAAGTGTCAGCCCACAGAAGGATCAATCACAAGAGACCATCAACCGGAACGAAAAGTAGCGATTACGTTCTACTGAACAAAACTAACCAACTGAATGTTGGCATGTGGACAGGATCAACAGATCCAATTTGACAAGTCGTTGTGTGTAGTGTAGGCTGTCGGAGATTCCGCTGCTTCCCCTCTGGTAGTCCGTATGCCTCCTTTTGTCTGCTTCGGGAAGCCTCCGACGTATTCACCGTCTGTTCTTTTGTCTGTGGTCCCCGTTTGGTTCGCCCGTTCACCTTGATCTTCACGTCGTTCCCTTGCCCCAGCATTCCCCGTTACATTATATCATTCCATACTACTTGGTACTAAAAGGTAGAAGAGCGATTGTCGTAACCGAAGACTGAAGATAGCACTGACTACTTCGTGTCTTCAGATCAGAGTCACTTTTTCCTCCCTAATTGTACCATGGAATTTTGTGATCAAAGATTGGGCAATCCTCATAGAAGGAACCTTTCCTTTTGAAGATAAAATTCGACTAATTCCCCTGGTATCTATTGGGATCCTTAAATATCTCCTTTGAGACATCAAAGCTTCTGTATAATCAAAAGATAAACGGTGCTTCTCCCAGGAACGTGCTAGCACGTTCACCTGGTGGTCGTGTTTTGATTATTCGGTCCCTCTGCTTCGGATGTTACAATTCATGTGTTCAAGCTGACCAATATGACTGTTCACTTCTTTGTGCAGTCTGCTCTTCACATTATGATGAGTTTCATCTATCTCGTTAATCCTTTGATTTTGATTTCAGGTCATGACTGTTCCATCCGATTGTGGAATATCAACAAGAAAACTTGTACTCAGGAGATCACAAGCCATCGGAAAAAGTTCGGTGAGGCAATCCACGCGGTGGCGTTTCATCCTACCAAACACTATATGGCTAGCGCGGGAGCGGACGCATTGGCCAAAGTTTTTGTCTGATCATTGGCTCGTGTCGGCCTTTGAACCACATCCCTCTGCATCAAGTTTCCTTTCCCATTCTGTACATCACTATTCTGTGAACCACCGGACCGATCAAACTCACATGTTTGGTCGTTTATCGTCCTCTCTTTCCCGTTCTCCCTCTCTCTCTCTCTCTCTCCGTCTCTGTCCGTTTGTGCCGTCCTCGCCTTCGGCTTAGTTGCTATTTCATTCATTTCACACTGATGTGTGAAGTGAATGACATGCGCCATCCATTCATTAACTGTTTCTCATCAATCCTCAACAAACCGATCTTAGTTTTTTTCACAGCTCCTCACCGCATTCGTTGTTGATTCATAAACCACAAAATGACATTGAGTCGCTCTTCATACACAGATATCTCATCTCTTTCCCTTCACATGTCCCTACTCTCTTCTGTTGTCACTACTACTTTTGTGTTCCTTATTTTTCCTGATATTTTGCTCTGTTTCGTTCGCTGTATATAGTTATGCGTGGAGCGCATTCACTTCCCCCATGAATCTAGTCTGTTTGTCATGTTAAAACAATGGACCATATAGCTGCATTTCCATCTCCGTCGCTTGACTTCACACCGAAACATCTTTGGTCTCTTGCCTGCTCACGCGTTTCACCTGGTCTCATATTGTCACTTCTCCCTCCCCCAACCCTCTTCCCCACATAAATGCATGCAGCTTCAGTTGATGTTGGTTATGGTGTTTCTTTCGTGATTGCACGTTGACCTACAGATCTCCGATCTTCTGTTCCCATGGGGGAGCATCGGTCGCCCGTGTTGGTCCCCGTCTCGACTGTTTATTATTTTTTTCTCCTGTCTCCAACATTGTTTTGCTGTTCACTGGGATAATCGGTTGATTGATCATTGTATACCATTTCATTGCGATTTATGAGCGATGCCGTGACTTAGCATTCAACGCATGGGACTGAATGCGTCCGGTTCACTCACATGCTCGCTGAAACGTGAGAACGGATAGCTCTATACTTTGTTGTTGTTTTTCACGGTTGATCTGGGGTTGTTTGTCTGATCGGTATGTATATTATCTCTTTCATTCCTATTCTTTCACTGGACAGTCTTCTGGTTGTTTGAAAATACTACTGTCCCTCCGTTGTCATCTCCCACCCCTACCCTCACTTGTTTCTGACTTTCTCTGTTACGTATCCTCTTGGTACTCACTTAGGTTACCTGCTACATATAAACATATACACACATAAACACATCGTAACACCCGATGTCTATCAAAGTGTGCTGGTCTCACTTTGCCCGTAACGTCACCATCATTCTAATCCACTTGCTGTGAACGAATGAAACACCGTTGATTAGTCTCTCTTTTTCTCTACGCATTCTTTCCTTGCTCTGTTCTTTTCCATTCAGTTTAATTTAATTTCTCGCTGACAAACTCACGCATTCACTTGTGTGCATGTAATCGCCACATAACCCCATTCTACTTAGTACATATTACTCCGTTTGATAATGGTCAGTCGACAATTCCTTTTGGTTCACTCATTGGTTCGTCCCGAAAAACCGGTGTGACATTCGCAACTTGATAAAAATAGTGAGTATACTGTGTACAAGATGTTGCACATGGTTTATTAAAAATTATCAGTACAGTACAAATCCACTGAGTTCAAACGGGAACTCGCAACGTATATTATAATTTTTTTACACGGGCCTGAACCCAAGCGTGGTGCCAATGCAACAACAACAATTACAAAAATAGAAGAGGGGAATAGAATACAGTGAAAGAGACAGGTAGTAAAACAAAATGCTGGACCTTTTCTTCACCGTACACTTATTGATGTTTTTTGTCATTTTGTTTATCGGAGTGACATTTTTTGTGATTATGGGGCATGAGATTTCGACAGACAGACTACACAACATTCGCGTCACTCAACGCTACCTAAGTGATTGCCAGTCCCGCGCATTGCATGGCTGTCCGGAGTGGCTCGTATTAGAGTTCACCTCACATCAATGCCAAAGTGGGAGATATTATGCCCACCCGACGCTGTGGGTTCAGAGTAATAGCTGTCGCATTGGAGTTTCGATGTAGGTTTATGAATGATACAAAAAACCTACGGGCCTGTCGTCTTCGTTCGTCACGGCATTTGCCCAGTAGGCTCAGTATTTTGTCTCCGTGGATTTTCAGCCCCTCAAAATTCGCCCAAACCTGAAGGGTTTGGATTTGAGTTAGGGGATCCGGGTGATTAATACCCAAGTTTTTTTTAATTGTCCTCGGTTGTGTGTTGCTATTCGACCAGAATATGATTCGCAATTGTGTTTTGACGATTACAGCTAGTTGTAATGAAAGAAACCATGATACCGCGGCAGAAAAGCGGCAGATTTTTGACCGGATACACGAAATGCTATCAAAACCCATCCTGTTTTTCTGCGATTAATTTTGGTCTAAATCACTTAGTGACCGAATTTGGCATGCTGGTGTGTCAGCCCACTACTATACCAAGTATGCACACGAATTTTAGCGTGAAATAGATAATTCGATTTATCCCGGCAAGAGTTCCTAAGAGGGTGCGAAATGCTATTACATCCACCCTTTGAAGAATGGCAAACACGTCGAATTGGCCTGCAAACGCAGCCACCTTGGTCGTAATGATCCATTTTTGGTACTCAAGAATGCGTTATTGAACATTGATCACGTCGTAGATTATTCGGGAACAGTTGATTCAAACTATACGTGATGACTAGAAGCAGCGCTCTCATCTATGGAAAAAGCGATGGTGCGAGGTCCAAGGCTCTCTGAGCTAGAAAACCAATCGCGCTGCCAAGACTCGGGATAAGCATGTGCCGGACTTCTAAGAAAATTCCCAGATTTAAAATAGTTATTCGTAACTTTTTGAAGGATCTCAGTCATTATACCGTTAAGAAAAATAAGTGAAATTCGAAGCACCTCCGAACAAACCAGGAGAACACTCTTGTGCGGTTCATCGAATCAACTGATGAGTGCATCAAAACTGCAGAAGTCCTTTCATCTGGACGTAAGCGTCCGGTGTCTAAAGCAACCCCTACACTCAGCACCACATTTACGACACATAAAGATGATATCTATGCCTCGAATGACGGAAAGCCACTTTGAAGACCAAGATGAATGAGTCAGAAATCGCATCATTTAGAGTGCAGAGTGGATTAAAGTGATGCATACCGATAAGGAGCCGTCTAATTTCGACGGTCCTGATGGAATCGTGTACTATTGACACGACTTCAGGAAAAGCAAGTTGAGCCTCAGTCGTCGAGCCTTCGTTAGTAGCTCTGTGATGGTCTGGGTTTTGATTTTTGAAACGGAAAATCCCAGCTGGTAGTCCGGGAAGGAAAACAAACCACTGATTCATACTCCAGGGCAATGAGAGAATTTTTATCTCCGATTATTCCGGAAAATTGAATGAGGACCACAGAATATCAACATGACAACACCTCCATCCATGCGGTCAACCACACCAGATTGTGTGTACTGTACCGAAAAATCAAGACCAAGAACTGGACTGGCCCACTCGGTCCAGGTTTGAACCCAATTAAAAATTCCCGGTGTCTGTTGGCGAGACGAGCCTCTGGCACTTTGTTCAAGTTGATATCCGCCATCCTCGATGAATGAGAAAGCATTAAACTTAAGACCATCGCGAATGTATTTGGAAGCATGCCTGGACATAATATTTCAGTCATTAACAACGAAGGTCACCATGCCTCGTAACCGTCCTGTTGTTTTTGCCATTTGTCTAAGAGTGGGTTTAATAGCGTTTCGCACCCTCTTAGGAACGTTTTCCAGCATTAATCGAATTATTTGTTCCATGCTTAAAATCCGTGTGGTGGTAGACAGTAATCCCGCTGTCGTCCTGCTCGTTACCACACCTGGTCTACTGGAACCTTATGTGGTTATCCATTTCAAGTCCCAGGGCTATGGTGGCCGGTCATCCTTAATAGTGCAGTGGACGTTTGTGGCTATGGGGTACACCACTTCCACTGCAACCACGTAATAAAAAAATATGGCTTTGTGCACACTAATTCTACAATACTTATGCCTAAGCATGTAACAAAGAAATTCAAGTCGTTTTTCACTAAAATCTCCGTGTGGTGGCACCACATCGAGACCAAAAGGTACAGTTCAGCATAAGCTGTTGACACAGCAATTATATTTTGTGCAAAAATTGTTTACTCTACAGCCGTCTAAGTAACTGAAGAAAGGAACAACCACACACCGAGTGTTGATTTGGGAGTGATCGGTATCTAAGGCTCAAGTGTCAACCAAACGGGTTTATAGTTTCGAATCCGAGAGGCGTTCTGCCTTTATTGGCTTTAGTAAGGTGACCATTGTCGCTCACTACTAGCACAATGATGCACTATTAGGGGATTTTACGGTATTTGTCCGACGAAACGCTGTTAAAACCCATCCTGTCTCTCTGCGATTACTTGTGATCCAACCCACTTAGTGACCGAATTTGGCATGCTGATGTGTCAACCCACTGCCTTACGTACTATCAACAGAATTAACGAACACAATCTGCAACAAATCCGTTTATTAGAGCATCAGTAAGCACGTAAGCAGGAGAACAAGCGAATCATCTTCAGGCAAGAGCAACCAGCACATGCGATCGAGTGCGGTCAAGCTGGGCCGCTCAGCAGTAACGAATCAACAAGCATGTATGGCTCGGTGCCAAAATCTGATTGGTTAGAGTAAGCCGTCCGTGGTATGGATGAAGCCGCAGTGATGTGCGTACGTGCGTGCATGCGTGTGTGATAGTAGCCGGTATCAAACGTTCGATCAATAACTTTGCGGGCATTGTAATGAGGCAGTCAGTAGTCTGACCAGCAGTGGGACCACACAACACCTACCGTACACTGTAATATATATATATATATATATATATATATATATATATATATATATATATATATATATATATATATATATACGACGACGACGACAGCGGGATTACTGTCTACCACCAAAGGGACCCGCAGCAGTGAGGATTCAAGCTTCTGACCTCTGAGGTGGTAATCAAAAGCTCTAAGCCACTCGGCCACCACCGGTCAAGGAGCAGTCGGAAATCATAACACCAAGGCCTGAAGTAGAACCACCGGAGGTCCCAATAGGTCAGACGCAGTGACAACAACTTGGGGTACAGCGGAGTTGTTGTTGCTCACCACCGAAATTGACCGGAACTGTAGGGGTTCGAATAGTGTACCTCATATTCGATAGCCAGCAGCGTATATCGTTCAGCCAAAACTACAAGTTTCTCAGTTCCTGGTAAGTGTGTAAGTGGGGAGTTTCAATATGTAGAGGAGACGTTTTTTTTAAGTCGGTTGTGGATCACAGTTTGACGTTTCCCATTTGATTTACCGATGTCACGGACTCCCTAAGGTCTCAGTGAGATGGGTTTAGCTTTTGCAGCAACATGTCAGGAAGGGTGACCCAATCCATCTAAGTCTGTGCGTTAAATAGGTCCGTAATAAATATATGTCAGTAATGCGTGAACGGTCTACAAGCTTGGAACGAAGACCAACAAATCAGATTAGCTGTCGGCCTGACAAGAAAGAGGCTTCGATCGGACGCAGATAAACACTCCGGGAAATTTTTGTCTACTTACTGATGTGTTTCTCTCTGCACTTACTGACGCGTCCTCTCTTTACTGCATGCTTCCGCATCAGTGCAGTGAAAGGACATACATACTACATAGCCTCTGAGGTAGCCCGCGCTGTTAGCTATAACCAGTAGCCTGACTTGGAGGGGAGATCCACATGATATCCCAACATGTCGGGCATGGTAACAAGCCTTGGAGATGGTTTACGGAAATGAAGGTGCGTGAATAACTACTCACATACAGCATGTGGACGACAGTGATTATGCGAATCAGTATGTCAGTTTATGCGAAGCAGTTGAAATCACTCTTTCGATAGAAGCAGTACGAAGGAATTCATTTGAAATGAACACTGATAATTCAGCCTGCAGTTTTGCACTCCAGCATCAAGTGACGTTCGCAAATTAATTATATGGTGATTCATCATGAGGTATCAACGCCAAACTCACCATTGAGAACCGCGGAACCTAACCATTACATCTGTTACACATGGCGTTATTTAAATCACCACCAACGTAGTGCATATTGTCCACGCCCAAACTGGGACTCGAACCCAAAGCGCATGATTGTGAATTGCACACGTTACCAATAAACTATCCCGCTCAACTGGCTCCCAACAGTTTGATTTACATCAAGAAGCATTAAAAAACTGCTGTGTAGTGCTGTCGTGAGTTGGGAGTTGACACTGTCCGGTTATTCACTGCACAAATGGCTGAAATCCTCTACTGCTTAGGTTGATCAAATAACGATGCTATTCAGTTTGTTTCGTTGTCCTTTGTCAAACGCAGAATTCTACCAGGAAGATGTCCATCATCATCATCGCGGTCGATCGGAATTCCCAGATGGGGGCTCGGTGGGGTTGGACACAATGCTAATGTGAATTTCTGACAAGCCTGAGGGAACAGCTGTAGAGTAATACGCTTCATGTTTTTCAGCAGTTCATTATTTTATTATCTTACTTACTAGCTTATCGCAACCTCGCTCCAAGAAATACCATTGTTTTGTAAGAAATTTTCTCCGCGGAAAATCTCCCACCATGCATGAAACTTCCAAAACTGAACAAGAAACATTTTCATTGGGATTTTACACCCCATCCCCAACACGAAACATTTTCAGGTAAAATATATTCCAGAACTTTGGTTTACGAACAAAATCAGTTACGCACCGTTGCGTTTCCGGATATTTTGGTTGGACTGCTGTCTAGCTATATGATATCAGTTCTCTGGCTCGTTACCACACATAACCTGTTCGGACCTTACGTGGCTCCTCATTCCAAGTCTCACGGTCTGGTTGCTGGTTATCCCCAATTGGGCAGTGGTCCCTTCAGGCGATGAGGTGCGCCCCTTCTACTCCATCCATGCACAATCATGTAAAAAAAATTAGCTAGAATCTCTAGGCCACTCGGTATGATGGGTTCTAATCATGTTGACCGAGTCTTATCCAAGTCAATTAGTAATAATGTTAAAAACTTAAGTTGCTCGGGTGTGACAGGGTGTGCATCTCAGAAAAACGTCCCTATTGCTCGTCTGTCAATATGATCCAGACACTGATAAAGGGAACAGTAATCCTGATGCTAGTGAGCCGTTTTTGTATCAATTTTAAAATGACGCACCGCAACATCACGCGTTTCACTTACAAATCATAGTTGTTCTTACAATTTTCAAGTAGACACAAGTTCTTCTGGTCAAATTTACTTTGTATAGCATCGTTGAAAGACATACTTTTAGCAAACTCCATCTCGAAATTGATACTACTTGTGTGACTACTTCCTTTCGACCATCTCCCTCTCTGATTGCAATATCTCTCAACAGGAAACAATCTGACCGATCCCGGCCAGTGTGCCTTGCTGGGGGAGACTAATGTCGTACAGTATTTCAGGAAGGAGGTCGGGGTCAATTAAAGGTTGCTAAATTGGAGAATGATTGGCTGCGGTACGAGGATTTTAACCCGCGACGTGAGCGTCAGAAGCCCACCATGATGACCGTTTGACCACCGCCGGGAAATCGAACCGACAGTTTAGCAATATGTGGTAGATTTTAACACAAACAGTTCATATTTCTTACTACTAAAATGAATTAATGAATACAACTCTTGATTTGTATACGATCAAGGTTCGAGAATTAGTGGTGAACAGCAATGAACTGTCATCCGGCTCGTTACCACACTGAACTTATTAGGACTGTATGTGGTTCTCCACTTCAACTCTCAGGGCTATGGCTGCCGGTTGTCTCTACTAGTTCAATGGGCCCTTGTGGCTATGGAGTATGCCACTTCCACTGCATTCATGCGCAAGCATGTGATGAAGAACTACCAGTTTATAGTTCATTCGACGAGAACACATTTTCTATGTCGAATTTGTCAATGGTGATTATGTGACTGTTTATGAGTAAGGATACGTCAGAGAACTCTTTGAGATTTTGGTGAACAATCATACTTGTTCAGAACTCACTACCGTTATGTGTAGCTGATGAAAACGAATTCCTAAAACTTTCCATTATATTCAGTTGTGAATGTGACGAGTTTAAACTGAGCACCAACTTTACTGTTTGTGTTCGTGTTTGTTCAGCCCTTCCGATATCAGCGCGATGTGGAAACCAGGACTCGTTTTCTCAGAAAAATGGTACAATATATAGAACACAAGTCTACGGATAGTGACTGTTTAGCAGCTGATGAATCCTGAAACTGATCGCGCGATGCTGTAGTAGAACTAATCTATATCTGCCTCCACAACTGTCCACACGAATAACAAAAGCCCCAAGAGTTACTGCCCAGGAGACTATCAACGGCATATCGGTACTCAGATGATTGATCTTACGTGCACTGCTACCCATTCAAGAAACAAGATGTTTCGTGAGCGAAGCCAAAAGAATACTATTGCCCCATGAATAAGCTTCCGGTCCCAGAATACACTTAAAGAAGCCAAAACGTTTCACCCGCCCATCAATTTTGTTTGAGTTCAAATTAAATACAATTATGATCAAGATCAAGATGGATTTTGAAGCTCTGAAAATATTTTTCTGATATTACTGTTATGGTATTGCAATATGGATGACAGGACGAAACTTTCCCGGATGTACACGACCTGTTTCGCGGTTGCTGTTGCTCATCAGATGTGCGTACCCGGAAATCTCGTCTTGTCATCCAGATACAATACCATACTACTCATTGAAAATCCATAATTTGGACCGCGTGTTCCGGTTCCGAAGGTTGATCGTGTAAGCCAAGGAAATTTCTTTGAAAGAATCACCGTATGACTCTAAAAATATACTTCACGGTTGCAGTTTGGTTCGGATTCAAGTCCTATCCTAATCTCCAAGCAGAATTGTAACAGCCTAAGTTCAATCAAGTTGAGTATATAATCCAGGCCTTATGATCAGACTAAACCATCCATCGAAGCTTGTATTTGACTGAAATCTCCTGCTGTCATGTGTAGTAAGATGTGAGGTTTCTTCCTAGAACAAGAATTCAAAGAAGGCTACTTATCATGAGCTTTGCTAGTCTCGAATGGAATGAATGTACTCGGTTACCCAATCCAGTAATAATAACAACAAAGTGAAATAGATAATATGTCAGAATTTATCGTTGTCCAGTCGGTTGGTTGCAAAGCTTTCAGTCACGTTGTAGAAATGTGCCCAGCCTTCAAGGATGATTCCAGATACTGAAAGAAAATATCAGCCAGTCCCACGATCGCCAACTTCCAAGTCCACTTACATAGGACCTATCAAAAGCCGCAGATCTCCAATTATCACTTAGGCATTCAAGGTATAATCTGAAACCCTCTTCATGGAATGACTGAAATTCGGTTTTCCCCAAACTCTCTTCGGTGAAAATGGTAGACAGTATCCTTCAGTCGCCTTCACCGATTTCTGCCTCACATCCGGTACTTGCCAGGCCCAGTTACGGCCATCATGCCCGAAGTCTGAAAAACAGGTCAGACGAATCGATCACTCTTTCAAGCATTGTTGCACAGCCAATGCGGATGGGAAAGCAAATGAATCCGTCGAAACATTTCTCTGATCTGCAATGACATTTAACCGGGAAAAGTTCTGTTGCAACTATAAACTCCACTCCGTTTGAACCCTCTGATGTAAACTGAGGTCGACTGGAATGTAGTGATTTGGATGCCTCTGCACGCGGTCCAATATGCTCTAACTTCATTTCCCGTATCCAACCAATCAGTTAAAGTCAGACCCTGACAGTCAGATCGTGTAGATACAGCGGAATCGCTTTGCGCTTGGTCAGTACGTTACCTGCCAATAAGTGCATACCTCGTTTTGTATGTAGACGAGTTTGCACTAACCAAATCTGACGGGATACATCTCTACTACTCTTGTCTGGCTTTGTCGTTTCCTAGTGCGCGTCATACGGGTACGAGCTATCGCGTTACGTACGATTGGCCGGGTAGAAACAATTCTCACATGGAACCAAAATATTTTTCATAGTTTAGGAGTCATGCGTGACCATCGCTTGGAGTGGTGATCCCTCGTCTTGCATAAACAGTGGAGTATCGGATAGTTTGACTAACACATCTAACCAGATGCTTTTAGATTCAGAATATGAATTCCAGCTGGTGGCCAACACCAACACGACAGCACCTTGAGACCTAAAAAGACCGCGAACCCAAAGTCGTCCATCACAGGAGTCAATGGATGTGAAGGCAACGGGCCGTTATCGTTCAATACCAGTGACAGAAGAGTGCTATGTAATGTAGTCTGTGTGTTGAATAAACCGTTGAGAGCCAGTATGGATAGCTTGGTTGTTAGGTGTTCGACTCACAATCGTTGACCGCGGGGTTCGAGTCCCATTGGCGGTTCGGTGGACGCGCACCTCTGGTGATTCCTAACACGAATGACCCAGCTGTACATTGCTTCCATGGTTTTCAATAGTGAGTCGAATGTTCACACAACATGGTGAATAATCTGCGTGTATTTGCCATTTTTAGACGTCATAAAATATTTCAAACCTGTTTTACCTACTCGGGGGACGAAGTGAACAAGTGGGCTTGCTGGATATGATGAGACCATTGGTTTTGGGTGGCCTCCAAGAGTATTGTACAATGTGCCATAAACTGTGACGATTTGAAACTGATATTTTGACATCACGGTATGATGATTAAAAGACGCAGATGCATTTCCAAAAGATAGTGAGAAAATGGGATGAAACGAGGTCCCAATAAAGGGGAATCTTCGGTAGGTATCATTGCTGCACTATCCAAAACTGTGGATACGATTACTTCAATAATTCTTACCAGGATTTAAGCAACATTTTGGTCTGGAAACTCCAGATTGAGCATCAGCGTGATCTCTACTGAGCGACTCCTTCATAACCATGGGTAAGACTCGAAAAAGCTTACAATTCAGCCTCTTAAGTGCAAGAGAATAGACGTTAAGACAGAGGTTGCCCTATATACAGAATGGTCTCAAGCGCATGGAGACTTTCTTTTGCGACTTTGCATTGACGACACCAATTACAATTTAACGTGATCTTAACCTATCAGAAGAACAGTTAAAGGAACACCGCACACTGAGACTATGACATCAATTAAAGGGATGAACTGAAATATCATTGTCTGTACTCTTACCCTGGGTTGGTTAATGTGTTATTGAAAAACCGAGAGGACATACTGAAATTGCTCCAACCTGGAACTAAGAATTTCAAAACAGGTCACAGAAATTCACGTTAATTTTATTACATAGTTCACAAACATATATATAGGTAAGATCATAAATTGACAAATCACAGCTGGCCTTTGTAGTACGCTGTCACGGTGGTCCTGATTGAATGAGGCATCCCACCGTTTGCAGCCGTAAAGCTGAATCGTGTGGTGTCTCGTGAACTGCATGCTGAATCACTGCAGTTACATTATGAACGCTGCACAAAAATAAATATCCAGATTTTTAACAGATTCTTGAAAGCATACCCCTAAGGTGAGTGCTGAACAGCCCAATAATGAGGTAGTGAGTATTTTAACTGAACTTCTATACATCGACAAGCATCCGGAGCTCACTTGGCCACCAGACATTCCTGCGCAGAGTCAATTTTCGGGGAGGCAGTTAAGCACCTATTTACCAATCAGCTACTCTTATTGGAAGAGAACAGAGACAATCTGATGAGAGTACCAAAATTAACGTTTGCGAGGGTCCGTACATTTCTTTTGTTACAACAATTTTCCCATAAATCCATTCACGGAATTACAACAACTGCATATGCTTCCTACAATAGGCACAATTTCAAATTCATACAACCATTTAAAGACTTTTCAGACTTGTAGTTTTGTCGTACCTCCAAACCTCAAAATTATCTGTCATACTCTAAACCTGCAATCAAATTGATGGGAGGATTTCAACTCATTGACGCTGATCACCATGACAGGATGTAAGCCTTGCGTCCCTTTATCAATCAGACATCTCAATAATTCGGCTGCAGTCAGCTATACTAGCCAAACAATGAATATTTTGAAGATTATTTTAGTGAATAATGTTATTAGTATCGGTTGACGAATAACTGGACAAAAAGGAACCACTCTTGCTGCGTGTGTAGGTTTAACTGTTGAGCACCGCTTCAATGCTTTACTCTGATTGTTTTAACTAGTTAATTAACTTATTGTGGTAATTAGATTCCCCCAAAAAATGGAGATTTACCTTGATTACGAACAACCGATAGGCTTGCGTCACTAAAACAGGTTAGTTGTCCTCTCAGGTCCTACAACTATCTAAGCTCATATGTTGATTCTGTTGTTGATAGGGGTTTGATTTTATGGACGACTCCAGGACGACTCATACTACTTATAACATTACGTTTCCTCGACGGATATGAATCAAGTTTGGGTTGCACGATCAAAAGCTTGATTCCTCTACAGCGAACAAACAACACAACTGCCTGCCATCCCCATCCACCCACTGATCATGTGATCCTTTCTCGTTTGTAAAACACTCGTAAAACGGCAATATCATCAAGGTCGGTTTTCCACGCTGGCAATGGCAACCACGGAAAACTGTCCCACTTCACCATTCATCTGTCTGTCGAGTATGCGTCACACATATATGGCTGCTGAAAGTTTGATTGAATGTGTACAGAGATGTACACACAGCAACCCCTATCCGCACTAACCAAGAAAGCCGTTTTGACTATGTAGGCTGTAAAATGAAATAAAGTTGAGGTATTTCCACAAGATCACCTACTAAATGCGACTAACCACTCTTCCATTACAACTTCACTTTACCACGGGATGGTGAAAAAATCTCGCTGAATTTTCTCAAAATTCTTTTCACTATGTTTAGTGAACTAGTTTTCGGATAGAATGGTGAACCGACTAGTATCTATCTCATTAAGGGCACTAAATGATACACACAAGGATGGCTTTCACGATGGAAAAAAACTACTTATGTCGTAAAAATAGAAAGGCGTGGGATTTAGTTTACCTGAACTCCAGATGTAAAACGTAATAGGCGATAAGGAACGTCAGTGGAAGGAAGTGGTTACTGTAGTGTTTGATGGTCCTATTCCAGTTAGGTAGACATCAGGAATGAATCACGTGATCTGTTGTTCACTTGAGCATAAGACGAGAGAGAAGCCGTAAAACGCACCTTTCTCTGTCTTTATTCCAACAAGTCGTTCTTTTTTCTATTTTATTTATTTATTTATTTGTTTCTCTCCCCTCTGTTTCTCGGCTGACATCACAGTCGTTAGGCAGGCGCACTCAGTCGACCGATTCACTAGTGTAATCAACCTTTGATTACTCCTTGCACTAACTACATGTTCACGCTGATCAAAAATTGTGTAGTTAGAAAAAGCGAAATACAAGTGGACATTTTGTATGACACTTATTGTCATGCGTCACTTTATCCAACACTCAAAGAGTACCACGTCAGATTGATCGGAGCACGAAGGCAAAATACTTACAGCTCACCGCGATCAGTTCTTATTGCTGCAGAATATCCTAACGTGGAAATTCGACGCCGAAAAATCTATTTGAAATTGTGATTGACTAGTAGTCTGTTCATATTTCTTTTATGTGTCTCAGAGTAGCGATTGGTTCAGTATTTTAGAAGACAATGATGTAATGAACTTAAGTTTGCTATTAGGGCAGTTCTACCTGTGGTAGCAAAGCCAGAATATGGGATTTCAAAGTGCTCACCTACGATATTCATCGTTTGACACTCGCTGGTGTCATGAGGAAAAAGAATTCGTGTAAAGTTGCAGATGTATTCCTTCGCTGGGCGTGAGTTGTGTAAAGGCCGGTGTGGGCGTGACTAATCGTGATATCCGGTGCTGAATGATGGTTACCTTTCAGTGTGTTATATGATGACGAAAAGTCTGAAAAAGCATATGGGCTAGTCAGGTTCACACTCGCTCACGGATACTGAAACTGGTATTTGGCCAGACAAAGCGAAATAGCAACAGTTTTGCAATATGTCCTATGGTTGGATGCGAGAACACTGGTAATTTGGTGTGCAGTTTACGAGATGCCCTGACTAAATGCAACAGAAGTCAACTGTGACTGGTTGACAAAATTCAAGACTAAGAATACTAGAGATATTATCGATCGTCCACACCAAACCCGCCCTATGTATCCAAAAGCGTTTAATCCTCAACCTTAACCTACCGTGGCTTTAGCCAATCACATGGTCACACATACACACACACGCACACACCCACACCCACACACACACAGACGGCCTCAAGTCCTACAAAACTGTTTTAACTGGTCATTTCGTTTCATATTGGACCTATTATTTTGCTTGTTTGTAAATGTATGCGACCGTAAGGATATATGAAAGGAATTCCTCTCGCAATATTTGTCTTCTGGGTTGCTTGTTCGTCTTCATCACCGGATCTAAATGCTTCAGTAAACTTCAAGATATTTAGTACGTTACAGATGTTGTACCGCATTTCATACAGTAAGAGGAATACCATAAATTAAATCGCCTCAGTGATGCAGAACAACACCATGACAACGTGGGTGAATCGTGTGAATCCCTAAAAGATGCTGAACTGAGAACATACAGCCGAACTGCGTTCATCGATTCAATTCACCTACCTCTCAGGTGATTTGTTCCTGTGTGAAAGGAACAAATTCAATCGATTATCACTGATTTGCTGTAGTACACAAGATGTGTATAATCAGCACCTGGTTTACCTGGTATGCTTTACCTCAGTCTTTTGCGCCCACGCGTACGGCACCATTTGACCGCGTGCTTAATTCACTGCAAATACGGATTTGTCCCACTAGTGGCAGGTTTGCCACCCGACTTATGCCCATCAATGGCTCAGTTTTCAGCCTTAGTGGCTGGTTGCGCGCCCATGTTCTTTGACGTTCACAAGTTTGCTTCGATTTTTAGGCTGGCGGAAAAACGCCTCCTGATTTTCATCTCTTTAATAATGTGACCGCGTTGTAACATTGCCCTTTGGTTAATGTACTTCACGATGAATCAAATATGCTAAAAGCGACAAGCTGCAGTGATATCGGAGCTTCTTTTAGAATCATGTTCATTCGTTTCGGTGCTGGAAAAAATCCATATCGAAAGACGACTAAAAAGTAAAGATGCAGCTCACCCACAAAGACCCGCAACACATTCCGTCAACCTGATCAGCTGAATTCGGTTTCCGCTTTTCCAGCAAAATAGGAAGGAAATTTTACCGAGAATTTCTACACCTTAGAGTTGTTACAGATGCCGATACGCTCAAATCGAATTTTTAATCGCCGTAAAACAGCCAGGGTCATCATATATGAACATGGTGGTATGCTCATCATTTAGATCAGTATCGATGACCCAGTTACAGGACAATTGAGTCTATCGGTGTTTGCAAACGCCCTCGTGCTCCGTTAATAGGAAAAATGAAACTATGCCTCTTCATGACGCACATCCATGTGGATGTGTCCGATGCAATTGGAGTATATGAAAGTCAAACTCGGCGAAACAGTCGTGTTATGGTAATTCATTCCCAAACCATTTACAGATTACACAGGGAACATCAGACAAAAGATCATGCGGATAGACATAGAATAAACATCAACCAGGGACAAGGGTTTATTACAGTCAAATTATTCTTGGCATACGATTCAAATGAAACCCAAGACACCTCTGTGTGTTTTCCCTAATTTACCCGATCGGTACGTGCATAACTGTTCTAACTCGCATTTGACTGACTACGTGATCCAGGCCTGGTCACTTAGTCCTTAGTTCTGTATCCCCACCAGAAAAATTGGCAAGTTTGATTATGAAGGGTATTCTGAGACTCTTTACTCTCAGACTCAATGGTTGGTGCCAACGTCCAATCAAGTGCCGGAAGAATTTAAGTCAACTTTGGTGAACACTTATCATTTCTACCTAGAAATTAATCCAATACTACAAAGACCAATTAAAAAGAACTTTTAGATGCGGTGAAGGAACTACTGAATAATAAAAGTCTCATAATGAACAAACTTAACATAGGTAGTGAAATAGTGGTAATGGACAAAGGTGACTACATAGAAAAACTCAGTAATTTTGAATGATGAAACCAAATTCAGCGCTAGTCCTGGTGAGAAAGAGTCAACTCAACAAGATGAGCGCCAAATAACAATCACTTTGAAACATACGAGGAATGCTCGTTTTGTTACGAGCAATTAAGCACCACGGCGACTACAATCCTCATTTTTGTGTAGTGCCTGTGCGTAAACTTCAGGATTATCTCCGATCAGTGATCCCTCGATTGTCCAATCCCAACGGAAAAGTAACCACGAACAAGTGCGGAAATTGTATTCAGTTGTAACCAAAAGACACTTTATACAGCATGAGACAAGGAATACATGGACATATATGTAGTTGTAATTGATAGCCCAGCGTGGGGCGCAAGGGTGATTGGTTAAATCGGATCACAGTATGTCGTAAGCCTGATTGATTGGTGGGTTGATGTGAAGTGTAGGTAGTAGTTAGTCTGTCAGTGATCGACGTGAACAGTGACGCGTGATGGATTGATTGGTTCGTGGGCACACGCGTCCTGACTACACTGCTATGTGGGATATGCGGGCCTTGTCATTGGTTATTGTTCATAAAGCACCCTGTTCATGGGTTGGAAGAATGCGGACTGCAGCACTGTTGATGACGCGTTTTCGGGAATATTTCCGACTTTCCGAAGGTATGCAGTCCCCAAGACCCACAAATCCGGAACACTGATTCGCTCCACACTATATTTGGCAAGTTCACCCTACCATAATGTCGCTCGCTGGCTATCTGAGCAACCTGAACCAAACAAAAACATTTGGCTATACATAGCCTTAAGAACACATCATTTAATACAAGGGATAAAGGATGCCAATTCGCAGGACAAAATAGAGTTCTCACTTAATGTCGGGTCTCTGTTCAAAAACATACCAATAATAGAAACCATTGACTTCGTAGTGAACTACATCAAATAAAATGACATGAGCATCGGCTTATCACTAGAAGGTTTGAGCGAGTTCTTACATCAATGGACGTTTAATGTTCACTTCATATTTTATGGTACTTTTTTACAGACAACATGACTGTGTGACCATGGGAGCACCACTAGGCCCACTGATTGCCGACAAATTCCTCGCAAAGTTAGAAAGAACCAAGTTGAATTCTACAGCTGACAGCTTCCAACATTATTATCGATATGTGGACGATATATTTTGTAGGGCTGACTCCATTTGCCACCTAAATTTCGAGAAAACTGGACTTAACGGGGTACACAAAACCAAACTTTTTACCAACTGAAAGCGAATTAAACAAACAAGTGCCTTTCTTGGATGTGACTCTTGCAAGAACAGATGGTCGGATTCAGCGAAATGCGCACCGAAAACAAACAAGGGAAGATCAGTATCCCAATCTCAACAGTTTCGTCAGCATGCCATAGAATCGAAACGTAGTGAAATGTTCGTCCTCCAGAGCGAGGGAAATTTAATCTAAGAAGACTTTAGTGGACAATTTGATGCTCATAAGAAACACCCTACGTAAGAACAGTTACCCGGATCGGTTTATCGAAAGAAATCATATGGAAGGAGTGCCGAAAATCCCCACGAGAACCGTAAGAAAAACAGACCTTTTTATCAGCTTGCTATTTAAAAGTGATATGGTTAGTGAAATTTTGCACCAACGACTGGGATGAGAAATTCAACATAAGTTCAATACCGCCACAATACTTCGTGTGTTTCGAGGTGTCTGCTGATCCATGTTCAGAACGGCAATAGATTGCAGATGCCGACCTCATCAACGGTTGTACACTCTTTCAAATGTGTCTGTGATGCATCTTATCTAAATCGAACGGCGCGACAGCTATTCATTCGGATTAAAGAGCATCGCCCAAGTAGGCTTAGTCAGTGACAAACAGGGTCGATAAACAGTGCAATCTTAACGCACCTGACACAGATGAATCCGGACACTGCTTTCAAAGTTGTTTATCGTGTCTCCCAAACACGACCAATTTACGCACTCTGGCAATAGCCGAGGAAATTTGAATGCAGAAGTTGACCCCAGACCTTTGCGCCTAAAAGCCTTTGGTCCAGGCACTCCAAATTCCATGAACCAGGATGACTGATCAAGACAGCGTGAATCTACAGACCTGTCACCTAGGGGGGCATAAGTTAATATAGACCACAATGACATGGATGATCTGACTGTGGCAAACCCCTGCTTGTGAATTGTTTTTGTCCCATATTTATCCGCATTATCCTTTGTCATATGTTTCCTATGTACCCTGAAAATGGCTTTAAAATGAATTACAATGGACAGTCGGCCGACAAAGTATCACTAATCCCACGCACTACTCACAAGTACTTGCGATATATACATATATATATATATATATATATATATATATATATATATATACATAATCTTCGCTATGATCTAATTTGAGTTGTCTGGACGGTGAATGGATACTCCTCATTGAACAGTCCGCAAATGAATCACAACTGTGATTTCTGCTAGTTATTCACGTCTGGGTCACTGCTAAACCATCAAACAACGAGGCGGCATGTGCAAGCTCTCCTACTGATGGTAAGTAGTATGTAAAGGTATGGACAAAATTTCCCGGGTACGCATACTTGTATATTGCTTACCCAGTTGCGCGAGCTGATTTGCAACCGGTCAGGCCACTTGAATGTGAATTAAACACGGGAGTATCCTTTGAATCACAAATAAAAGCGCATTTTCACCACGGTTTGGGAACATTTCTAATGTGCTGCTACAAGCGTCACAATAGTTTGGCCTTTTGATTAACTTCAAAATCATTTGTACCACACTTGAAAGTGATTCGTGACCCTTGTTATAGCCTTCTGATGCTGCCCCCGTCCCCGTGTGTGTGTGTGTGTGTGACAGAGAGAGAGAGAATTTGAGAGTGGGTTTTTGTGGGTATGACGATTGCTACACAATCTTCCTAGCTTGCTGCCGTAATTCCACAGAGCGTTCAACATCGCATGGCAAGTTAGCCCGCAGCCAAAACGATCACTCGATCTACGCCACACACACACACACACACACACACACACACACACACACACACAAATGACGGCTCAGTAGTCCCTCCGGCAAGACACACTAGCCGGGATCGGTCAGATTGTTTCCTGTTGAGAGATATTGCAATCAGAGAGGGAGATGGTCGAAAGGAAGTAGTCACACAAGTAGCATCAATTTCTAGACGGAGTTTGCTAAAAGTATGTCTTTCAACCATGCTATACAAAGTAAATTTGATCAGAATAACTTGTGTCCACTTGAAAATTGTAAGAACAACTATGATTTGTAAGTGAAACGCGTGATGTTACGGTGCGTCATTTCAAAATTGATACAAAAACGGCTCACTAGCATCAGGATTACTGTTCCCTTTATCAGTGTCTGGATCATATTGACAGACGAGCAATAGGGACGTTTTTCTGAGATGAAAACCCTGTCACACCTGAACAACTAAAGTTTTTAACATTGTTACTAACTGACTTGGATAAGACTCGGTCAAAATGATTAGAACCCATCATACCGAGTGGCCTAGAGATTCTAGCTAATTTTTTTTACATAATTGTGCATGGATGCAGTAGAAGGGGCGCACCTCATCGCCTGAAGGGACCACTGCCCAATTGGGGATAACCAGCAACCAGACCGTAAGACTTGGAGTGAGGAGCCACGTAAGGTCCGAACAGGTTATCTGTGGTAACGAGCCAGAGAACTGATATCATATTGCTAGACTACAGTGCATAACTTTATTATTTCGTAAGACAAAATTCTTGAATATAATTTACCCGAAACTGTTTCTCGTAGAGATGTTATTGTAATGAGGGGCTTTGTATTCTGGAGGGGGGGAGCTAATGTACCACTCAGCTAACAGAAAATGAGTACAAACTTACAATAGGGGTTGTGTCACTGAGACTCGTGAGAATATCCGAGAAATAGTTCTTACCCCGACCAAACCTTGATGTTGCGCATATGTATAGTGCCAGCCACAAAATCCACAAATCAGTTTAAGTGTACCTTTTTGAAATAACTAATAACAGTTTGTAGCGCTTTTAGCTCACACAAATTGCCCTCGTTTTCCCACGACTAAGGAACTTTCTCACCAACATCTGATAGGCGTTGAAAAACACTGGAGTAAACCATTTTTCAAAAGTTTACGTCTCGTTTGCTAAAAAAAGAGTACTTGTTAAGTCAGTCCAGTACATTAGAGGGGTGTGTCCGGTAATACTAGAACGACTAGTTAGTCCAAGGAGAAACTGGCTAGCAGTATCAACCGTAATTCATCGACTTTTCCTCACGATGAATTTCGTACTTTTCCACAAATTTCGCTGAAATCTATTGATTCGTTCACCCTCTAAGATCAGTCAAATCGCTTTCGAGAATCGGAAGACTAGATGTGCCCCTGGGCACCGATGGCAGTCTGTGTTACTGATCCGCTCCCACACAGGCTGACAAGCAAGTCGCAAGCCTTTTTGGGTCACCCAATTGTGCCAATCCAACACGAGACCCAATCACATTTCTGGCATCGCAACTGGACTTGCCGGCTGCACAACTGTGAAAGTTGCTCGTCGTCATGGCAATGTACAGATAACCTATCATTCCTAATGTAAAAATTACACACATTTTAGGTCACGCCATTTGGGTTTTTCATAGTTGGTGACACAGAGATTGCGTTCAGCTGGATTCATTCTTTTCACGATATCTGCGTGAATTGTGACTCGACGGGAACCTGAGACTAACGCTTCTGAGGACGGAAAAAGGAGCCTGTGAACCGGAATCCTTGGATAATTTTATTTCACGAATAAACGAATTCTTTGGGTTGTATTCCTTAGAACTGGATGTCAATCTCCGCTGGGCCACGTGCAGATGTCCAATGGCTGTGTGGGAAAATCATATTAGACGAAGTTGTACAGAAAGCATGGATCTGCTGCCGTCAGTCTGCTTCGTCTAATTAGCGTTGGAATCATTTCATTATGTGTTTGCTCAGTAATTTATGGGATCATCTTATCATCGAGAAAAGGTTCAAACCGAAAGAACACACTCTGACACAGTACTTAGTATAGAAAGGAAACGGAAGGGATGTATCACATCAGTACGCCACAGAGTCAGTGGTATGTGCTATCCGTGTGCTAGTTCAATGCACGTACCATGCTGCCCCATAGATGTGCCAAAAGTACGCGTAACCTTACGGACACGGTGTTTTAACTTAGTTACGTAAAATATAGTTTTCCAGTTATTTCATTGTCAGCATGTTGATGGATAACAGATATTCACGAAAAGTGTCAAAGTATCTTGTACCAAGGAAAGGTGCAAAGGATTCCAATTGGCGTTTCATAGTTGCGCTCCACTTTCCCATTTTATATTTGGTATCATTAAAAGTATCTCATCATCAGTATTCGAATGAGATCAGATTGGCTTGTTTAATTATATTTATCCCTGGAGTTATGAGCGGTGGTATCCGTACGGACATCTCGTCGTTCTGACAAGGACTCTTCTCTCGTCGTTCTATACGTCTTTAATCTCAAGTGAAGAGTTTGTAACTTCCAGTGAATCTATCGTAGTTTCAGGTGAATCCTGTGTAACTTCAAATGCAGGCCCAATCACAACGCTCTCCAAACACAGACAAGTGACTGACTTGGCCGAATCCACTCATCACGTGCCCAGGAAATCTCTCTGGCCCCGTGATGACCCACATCGCATTGACGCCTTCCGCTGCCGGTGAGCTAAACTCTCGTCGATAAGTGCAACAGTCCGCGTGAGAGCCTGCGAGATAGGGGGAAGAGGTGTGACCAGTGTTTGCTACGAACGCTCCAGTGACTGGGATGCGCACGGAAAGTACGACCCACGATCTAATCGATCGATAATTCACTCTTCTAAGGCAAAACATGACCACTAAGTCAAATGCATGGCTGAAAAACAAAAAGACCAGGGACTGTTTCAGACGGCCAAGAAAAGTGACGGCTTGTGTCAAAATACTACGATAGCCACCGTTCGTTGAGTGTAAAGGCCGATGAACCCGTAGCTGGAGGAGAAAATTAACAAAAATAATGATGAGCTGTTAGGGACTACTACGAGGATTATCGACAGAGATACAAGTGAGAAAACGATAGCCAAGAGTGGGATAAGAGATACTGGGAAATTAATACCTATTGTTCTTTATAATTGCCTGATTCGTGCAATCACGACTATTCGGTGCAGAAAGGAGTCAAAGTCTGCGAATAGACGATCGGAGTTTAAACCGAAGAGTGTCACTATTAGGTTATCACACAGAAAGTATGTATCAAAGTTTTTACTGTAACGAAGAAGGCAGGACGAGTGAGGAACACCGGTATTTGTACAGCCAAACAAATTCAGTCGGTAAAATGTGTGTAATCGTTTGTATGGTCCCTTTTCGAGACCTCGATACAGCAACATCTATTCTCTCACTGTCTGAGCATTTCTGCTCCGTTTTGTCTAAGAGCCAGCCGCTATCAGGCTGATTCTTTTGACCGCCATTCCCGTACGGGTTGGTTCGATTAATCTGGTTGATGGCTTTATCGGTAGTCACTCACCCCGGCTATTTTTCCGATGGCCTCAGATCCCACTGAGTTCCACTGACGAACCCGCATGCCTCTTTTCGTCTGCTTCGAAGCACTTCCGATATTCTGCCCATCCCTTCCGTGGTGTGTGGCTGTTGGCTGATTGACCCGATTGGTTTCATATTCGTCCTGTTCTGATACCACAGAGTTTACCGTTACACTGTGACGTATCAGTAAAGGGGGAAGTACGAACACCACCATTTCAATGATTTCCTATTGTTTCGCTTTGGATGCCGGAAGAAATTGCATCCCGAGTATTTAATCATACCTTTTTGTTATTTTTTAAAAACAACATTAAAGAGTTAATAACTGTTTCCAGGGTCTCCTTATCTCGCTCTTACACATCAAACAGGCGAGAGTTATGCATTTGATTGGCCGTTAGCCGGGTTGAAGCTCACTATTATAATAGGCTAGTGGTGTGGGGGGAAATGGTGTGATGTTTCACAATTTTTGTGTGATGATGTTAAATCGACCACTGACAGTGGGTTCTCAGGGGTCATTTTTCGTTTTGGAAGCTCGTCTTTGGCCTAGGCAATTGAAGTGTTTGAACTACACCCTTTCCCTTCAAGCTTTAGCCAAAACCCGCAATTCTTTAGCCACGACCCACAATCCTTTAGCCACGACCTACCATTCCTCAGCCACGACCCATCATTCTTTAGCCTTGACGCACAACCTTTAGCCATGCCACTGCAAGTCAGTCAGGTCAAAAGTATCGGAATATAATGACATCAAGAGATATTGGAAGAATTCGTTTTTTTCTCTCACAAAGATTCGTGTTCCAAAGCTAACGGAACAAATGAGGAAGTGTGACGATCATATGCTGCGCAGTTGACCGTGGTAATGGTATCAAATGCTGCACCGCAAATTGATTGGAGAAGGTCTAAACGATGTGCCCGTATCGTGGAACCATGTGGCACAGCCATTATTACTGTTGCAATTCCGGTGATATTAATGGTGTCAAATGTTGCAGCATAAATAGATTGATGACAATAGTGGGAGTGTACTCACGATAACTGTGTGTATTGTTCTGGGGATTTTAGTGTCCTCACTTATCTAAACCTTCAAGGAACCAAACGTTTATTTTGGTTCATCATATCCAGTTCTGATATTTGTCTGTGACTTGAAATGCAAAACAGAGTACCGTCTGTTACATTACAGATCTTACTTACAGGACTGCTTGTTTGTGACATTTTACCCTTGCATGGGCAGACTCGTTGTCCATTGGTTGATATTTCGTTCGGAGGCAGTCAGGCGATATAATCACACCTCGGCCGTTTGGTATAGTATTCGCCGTACTTTACCTGGCACCGTACGCATCACCTCTTGACAATATGGAGAGCTTTAATACGGGTGAGAAGAAAAGATTGTACTGTTTCACCAGCGCTGAAGATCGACGGAGGATAATGGAATGCGCACGAAGACGAGATGATTTTGAGGACGTTGCCAACCACTTCAACATCAAGATCAAAACATCCCGTGATATTGCAGCTACAGATCATGAAACGGCACATTCACACCTGGGTCTTACAAGACGAAATTCAACAATGAGTCTGTCAGGCATTTGTGTAAAGTGATGGAAGAAAACCCACAAGCACACTGAGACAGTTGAAGGAAACCACGGAGAAAGATTTCCCAAGCACAAGAGTCGGCAAGTCGTCCATTGATTGGTTGCTGGATAGGCATCACTATTCAGTAAAGAAGCTGACTATTCAACCAGTGGAACGAAACTCAGATGCAGTCAAATCTCAACTACCAGAATATACTGATTGGCTGCAGTGATCAAATACTGCAACTTTGAGGTTGTATATTGATGAAACCAACTATTTTTAAGTACAATAAAAACTGTTTCACTGAAACTTCAACAGGGCTGTGCCACATGGTTCCACGATACGGGCACATCGTTTAGACCTTCTCCAATCAATTTGCGGTGCAGCATTTGATACCATTACCACGGTCAACTGCGCAGCATATGATCGTCACACTTCCTCATTTGTTCCGTTAGCTTTGGAACACGAATCTTTGTGAGAGAAAAAAACGAATTCTTCCAATATCTCTTGATGTCATTATATTCCGATACTTTTGACCTGACTGACTTGCAGTGGCATGGCTAAAGGTTGTGCGTCAAGGCTAAAGAATGATGGGTCGTGGCTGAGGAATGGTAGGTCGTGGCTAAAGGATTGTGGGTCTTGGTTAAAGTTTGACGGGAAATGATGGAGATCAGTACTGGTGAGCCATTCGTTAGTTATGTTATGGTTGAGTCCTGTTCGGGTGATATAGCAGTACTGATTCGTCGAATCATGCTAGCTCTCAACTGTTCGATTGTATCTTGGGAATTACGATCCCACTCGTCCTTCATTGCAGTCTTCCACTGCTCTGGAGATTTGTAAAGCAGCCACTGATCCAATTGCGAACTGCTCGCAAGATGAAACTTAAAGTGCACAGTACTTCGCATTGTTTACCACTCGCACCCTCTATAAGTTACGATCTTCCTCTTTATTTTTGTCCATTGAGAACTGATAGTCTTCGAACAAAATAAGTCGCAAACTATCAAGTTTTAGGGGTAAGGTTCAAACCCCACCGAAGCCGACGTTCAAATTCGTTGGTTGACATCACTGTGCTACGGCCTGACCTATTTGTATCTTATGGTATACCTCTCCATTTCATGTCTCATAATCATGACAGTCAGTATCCCCCCCCCCCCCTCCGTCGCACCTGGGTAGTACAGTAAGCCCTATTGATTTTCGTGTCTTCTGTCAACGGAGGAATGAAGTTTCATGATTAAATGTGTCATTTTTCGCAAGAGAACTTGAACTCATCAGCGCATTTTTTATACTCTACTGTGTAGCAACTTCAGCTCACCTGGTGATGCTCTCACTCTTGAGGGACTCAAGAAAAGAAGTGAATGAATATGGACTGCATATAACTATAAGCTTTACGATGATAGTTTGAAAAGAATGTTATCCTCATCGAGAAAAACTGGTCGTATATCACTGTTGGCTGTTTAGAAACCATCGCCTGGAATGGTGAATTTGGTGACGGAACTCTGATATGTTGGCGGTGATGAATGCATCTGCAGAAAGTACTTGTAGGACAAGTGATATGTCTGGGTCCTAACAGATGGAGTGAGCCATCTTCTTCTTAGCTATTCGGCTGAGGTCAGGGTCGAGATCAAGGATGAAAATTTCACAAGATTTGGTCATTAGCATTCGTCATTAGGCCAAATCACTGAATCGATTTCCAAAGTGCACTCGCGGCTGAGGTCATCAATGGGTAACGAAATCCAAATGGATATTGACCGTTTCTCTTTCACGTGTACTCTGTCGACAACGGAACGAAAAATGTGCTTCCATAGTTTGTGAATGATTGTGACTGATTCCTTTCGTCAACCGACTTCTTAAACAACCAACACCAAAAGAGTGACAACGGTTATTTGGTTTCCAAATAAAGTGATGCTGATTTTGACGTTAGAGGACTGACAATACTACTTGTAAACTTATTGCTATCTGAAGATCAGAGAACATGAGGACCGGTAATCTGGTCTCTACCGCTATAGTAACCAGACTGTCAGTCATTCGTAATTTATCGAGGCGGTTCAAATCCTTCTGGTAGTACGGTGTCTAAGGCGGCACTTAGTACTCCAGGTGCGGCCTAACCCTGGTCGTGACCAGAATCGGTGGTGCAATCCGGTATGCAGTTCACGGGACACTGTTCGGTACAGCTTTGTAGCCACGAACAGCGAAAAGCCTCAGCCAATCAGAATCAGTGTGATCTGTAATTTGTCACGCGGTGCACTTCAGGTCAAGTCATTTCAGTAGTAGCCTTATACACCCGAATGGGTGGATTTTCTACATTAACGTTCTATCTGTGGATATAGGAATACGGAATCGGGAAATACGTAAAAATTTCTTGTAATTTCTATCCAAGCAAGCAGTTCCGTAAGTCTGTGGTGACTTTCATTGGATCAACAAGCAAACGAGCATGATACGGCGAAACAGAATTCCGATATGCAGAAGTGCGAGTTAGTAAAAGAATTTGAAATTTGAGCACGTGAATAATGTAGACGTAGCTTTTGAAAGTTCATTTTGTAGAGGGTGATGAAAGTGTGAAAATATTTTGAAGATAAACTGGCCACAAGCAAGGAAATGTTTATCAGTGATTCTGGTCCAGTGGTTGAGTGACTTGTGGAAGACGAACCCCTAATCGATGGTCTGAAAACGCGAGGATGGTAAACTACTAGTATTGTGAAAGAATAACAGTCAGACTATAGCGGTTAATCCGGCCACAATGTACAGATCGGTCAACGGAGATCAAATCACCCGTCAAAAGGTGTAGTAAGCGTACGCAGGCAGAGTCGACAGCACACTCGAACAATGAACTGGAGGCCAGCCAACTAGATGTGACAAATAGAGACGGGTGACCAGTCACAATCAGTGGTCGTTGACAGTGTGAAATCGCAGCTCAAGTCACGGGCCCTAACTTGGGATGGGGGGAGGTAGCGTGGATGGGTCTTGACAGTCGAAGAACACGGTTCATTGAACAGTCGACACAGTAGGTAGAAATCATGATTACGAATATCTGAACTTTGAACGACAATGAAGACAATGTGATAAACAGTAGCGCGATAAGAGAGTTTGAATAAACAGACGCGAACTCGGGAAACCAGTCGATCAATAAATGGGAGGGCATTGCGGGACCAAAGGATGCGCAAATAACAACGGGTTAGAAACCGCAGGCTCTAAGGCAGCAACGCAAGAAGATAAGACCAACAAAGGGCCGAGCACATGTACGGGTTAGAGATAAATTACACCTATGTACACTTCCATAGAAAGGAGGCTAGAAAACGTGACACATTGGGAGCGGATAGATACACAATGGAGTGGAGGCGGGTCGGATACAAGTACAGCCCACTTTATCCAGGTTACAGAGTCAAAAAGAAAAATAATTGCTAGTAACAACATCGGAGATGGCTTCCAGGGGCTGGTAGAAGGGTAAATACGGAAAACAACGGCAGTCGACCGAGATTTAGTTCGGCGTGGAAATTTGAGCAAGTACATTGGGAATCAGATACAGTGATAGTAACAACAAGTGCATCTCTGGATATGCGGCTGAACTTAGAGATGTGTTTCATGGATAATATTAGGTTTAAATCGTTCTCCAAAAAGCCGGGGAAAATAACTGGAGAGCAGTGCAACCAGTGTGGAAGAAGGCATACCGTCAAATTTGAAAATTAACTGATAGGGAACAGAGTGCTATTTTAACCGGAGAGAGAAAAATGACAATTTTCTAACTTAACAAAATGTGTGTTCAACATACATGAACCACGAAAGATAATGGGATAGTGTAACACCAAGATATTTAACAGTTGGTTATGTAGGTATGGATCCGTTACTCGTAAATCATTCGTCTTCAGCACCTTCCAGTACAGGATGCTGCTGTTATTTTTCTACAATCAACCGACCACACAGTTGCTCACTCAAATAGTCATCATAATCGCAGTACGAACTCACAACAAGGCGCATTCCTTCCTTAGGTCAGCCAGTCGAAGTTGACTAAAACCGTCTGCTGAAAATTAACTGGAAATACACCGTCCGGTAGAATTTTCTTCAGTGAAAATGTTGTTCGTGCATCTGGAAATGCTGACATTTTCAGCGGTGATAAGAAATCTTGTCCACCAGCATTAGAGCTCAAAACGCCAATAAAGCCACACAACAGACCCGGTGTATCGAGCGGAGCAAAAGACTAGACTCCAAGAAGTCATATATGGGGTGCCTTCTACCGTAGCTTTATCAGCAATTTGCTTTTGGCTTGATGATTGGCAAGCGGATGGGTGAACAGAGACAGATTTAATTGTCAAACCCATTACCCAGCACAGGTTACGATCGATGCACATTGTTACGATAACGAACACAATCATAACACCGTAGTAAGGAAACAGCCCACTGTATATTCTTCTTCAGTTGATATTTCCACGCCGATCCAAGTGCGGTTCCGTTGTTCGTTTATCGCATGTACTCCTAAACCAGACAACCTTAGCCAGTTTGCTACCAATACCAAACTAACATTTGACCTTGACGTAGGCGATTGGATCAGTTCAACTAAAGCTTTTTCTGTCCTGTCACCATGGCGATGTGACTGACCCTGGTTAAGTTTGTCTGTACTTAAAATTTAGCTTGTCTATCTCACTCCAGCCGTGTTACTCGTTCACCCACCCGATGGTTTTCCAGTGTGTTCCACGGATGTTGTTCACTTTTCTTTTGTGTCCGGGCTTCATGTGAATCTCGGCTCATTTGCTTGAACCATTCCTGTTGTATTTTCTGTCCACCGATTCAGTGTACTGTCCACTTGTTCGTGACTACATTATCCTCTCTCTAGAGCCCTATGGTCTGTAGCGCTTGTTTCACTCTGTCACAACATCAAACTCTGACTTTGATTGGCCACTATTTCCCATGCATCCCATATAATTTTCTACCCCTTCATATTATCTTGTGACTGGTCTTGGGCCATATGCGTGAGTCTGATATATTTGCTGGACGAATGTATTTGTGTTTGCGTGTATTGAAAACCCATCGGTTGTCTGTGCTCTGTGGTCGGATTGCCTACAATTTTAGGTGTCCTTTTCTCTGCTGAAGACTGACGAACTTCTCGCTCTGGGGGGTTGGGATTCGAATCACCTGACCCCAGTGGACGATAGTCCGGTACCTAATAGGTCTAGTTCATTCCTCATGGCGCTTCGGGACAATGACACTATCCACGGGACATTCATATAGTACAGCTTGGAACAATCAAAATTTCGACGTCTTAAGAACCACGTGAACCATCTGGATAAGATAACTTGAATGTCAAAACACGTCTATGCATGAGTTATTCCAATCGGTTGGACCCAGCCGCCTGGCAGTGTACGGTTTCTGAGCTGTGTCTGTCACGCTCTCAGTCGGGTTCTCATATGCGGTCGCAGCGCAATGACTGAACCATTACGTGCTTACCCTTGATTATGGCCTCATTTGCATACCTTTGTTAACATGCTGATGATATGCGGCTGCGTCAGGCCATTTCTAATCAGCAAGATTGCACTTCACACCCGAGCAACTTTTTAATACATGTTCGCTTATGAGTGCAGTGGAAGGGGTACACACCTCATAGTCACAGATGCCCATTGCGCTATTTAGGATAACCGACAACAGACCACGATACTTAAAGTGGCACAGGACCACATAAAATCCCAAGTGTGGTAATGAGCCAGAAGACAGTGGATTACTGCCTACCATCAAATTAACCGGTGATGGCTGGGATTCGAACCTCGAACCTCCGAGATGCTAATCAAATATTCTAAACCACCCGACCACCACCAGTAACATATAATATCCAGAAATGATCGTCCTAATCCTAATCCTAATCCTCACCCCAACCCCCCAACCTCCTCCGTTCGGGAAGCATCGAAATGCACTAGATTCATTTTCAACAACTTCCGTTACTTTTAAAGTAAGGAGCGTTTTTTCGGCAATGCTACCCACGTTTGTAAATCAGCCTCAAGTAATTACTTGGGTGTCACAATGTGAACAAAACTATGGTAATCTGTCGGCACTCCAGCCGTAAGGTGTTAGAAAATTAGTTTAAGTTGTTTGAGACAGTTCTGTGGGAATTGGCCTGTTGACGCGTTCTTCCGATTTTGTTTTGCTTGTTCCTGAAATCTGTCCCGCTTTGCGTAAGAGATTGTCACATGCGCGCACACACACACACACATCAAAACTAAACAAATCTCAGTCCCATGTTATATTATCATCGATGAATGTGATAATCACAACCTCCGCACATCGATTGCTTGCACTGTTACCAGCCAGGTTGTAAATCACATTCCTCCATACGACTGAAATTCGGATTGATTTTCTGTCGTGTGGACCTTCAAATTAAATTTCCACGCCATGTTTTGTTCGCGTCTTTTGTTGACAAAGTAAAAGTTGCAAAGAAACTTCACATGAACCTCATAGTTTAAACCCCAGAGTTACATTCAGTTTCTATTGCACTACACCTATTTATGTCGTTATTATTAAGGGTATCACGTTCTCACCTAGTGGTTGTAATGCGAATTCAATCTGAGGAAATCGACAATAACTGAAAATCTCCAAACGTTCGACCGAAACCGTCAGTGCTACTCGTGTCAAACGGTGCGACAGAATGCCGAGCAGTCTAGATTGCGGCGATCGACCGGTGACACGTCGGGAGCTGACTAAATGTGTGTCAGGTGTGCGCGTGCGGTGGAATGGTCATGGGGCAGACAGTTTAGAGGTGTGTGTGTGTCTGTCTATCTCAGCGGTCCCGGGTGGACTATGATCAATAAACCAGTTTAAGGCTGACTTGAGAAACTATCACGCACATTTGCGAAATTACCACATAGATTTGGAAAACTGGAAGTTTAATTTGAGAAGTGAACGCAATGGTTCATTTTTGCATCGGTAAAGTGCATTTCATTCGTCAACTGGCCACAAGCCTATCTGGACTACCATTGTCAGTTATGACAGACCGAAGTCGAGCGAATTGTCGCCCTCACTGACGGACGTTGACCCGGACTCAGAGCTAATGTACTAGGAAACCATAACGATTGCAAGTTTCTTAACGATTTCAGCTCCAATAGCTGATACGAATGGTAACAATCCCAATATTTACGGTGGTAGTCAGTTGCAAGCGAACTGACGCCTTGTTGAATTTTTTAAAGATATGCTTGCTCATGAGTACAGTGGAAGGTGTATACCTCAGCTTTAAAGACCGACTGCAGTATTAGGGATAGCTGGAAACCAGACCCTGAAACTTGGAGTAGTGAAACACATAAGATCACAGTAGTTCAGGTGTGGTAACAAGCTGGATGACAGCCTATTACTGTCTACCACCGAAGACGATCAAAGACATCAACGTTTTCCCTAGAATATCCCACCGCTTTCAACTTACTGCGTACTCTATTTTCTGCCGTTCTCATCCGGAAAAATGAATATAGAGGGCTTCATGTTTTAATGAACAATAAAATTTTACCACAGAAGGCTTTTGTTTAATGTAATACAATATACTAACAGGGAGCTAATATATAAACTTCTTCACGTGATGTGGTACTAGGATTTTCAGATTTCAACGAGATTCTAAGAGTTACATTTAGTTGGATATGTTCTTTCTTGCAGATTCTCAGGATACATGTATATGAGGAACACGGGCACTGCATTTTAGTGATAACAAACTGAAATATATTGCATTTTACATATATATATATATATATATATATATATATATATTATATATGGGAATTAAAAAAATGTTATCAGCTATTATTCAACGCGGCGGAGTGTCAAGCTATTTCCTAAGTTAACGTAAATTATATGCCTTCATATCTGCATCATGCCGATGAACTGAATGCTGATGTTATTCACAAACCACTATCACAACTCCGTCCGCAGGACAGTCGAAACGATCTGGCTAGTCCATAGGCGTCCAAAGCAATGCGTTTGTTTCCTTTGATGGGTTGAGGACAGTTGGGTTTTCTGGCTCAGATCGCATGACCCCTCTGATTCACCGATTCAACGTCCGTCAGTGAGGGCGACAAGTCTCATGACTATGGTCTGTCATTACTGACAATGGTAGTCCAGATAGGCTTGTGGCCAGTTGACCAATGAAATGCACTTTACCGATGCAAAAATCAACCATTGCGTTCACTTCTCAAATTAAACTTCCAGTTTTCCAAATCTATGTGGTAATTTCGCAAATGTGCGTGATAGTTTCTCAAATCAATCTCAAAATGGTAGTGTTCAAGGATGTGTGTGTGTGTGTCTGTGTGTGTGTGTGTCTGTGTGTGTGTGTGTGTGTCTGTGTGTGTGATAGTCTAGGTCAATGTGGCGTGAAGAAAATCGTGATGAATGAATGTCTGTCAAATAACAATGCATCTTGTGTGGCCGTGTGTCTGTGATGCAGGGAGCATTCATTGGCATGTGATTATGTCAAATCATGACTTCACAGCGAGAGAACAAAGAAGAGGGCACATAAGCGTGCGTGCGTCGACGATGACGGAGCATAAATAGATAATCTTGCGTATGCGCGTGGTGGCGTGGAGATTAACACATCACGGGAGCAGTGCAGTGTGAGTGTGCGTGAGTGTATGAACGGTTAAAATGACCCAGCCACGTCTCCGTGCGTGTGATGCGTTTCCGCCCGACGCGGGGTGTGGTTAAACCAGGTGGTGAAGCTGGATCGGGGAGGGTGTTATCTCAGCATTGTTGATCGCGGACAATTACGGAACACTATACAATACAATACAATACAATACAATACAATACAATACAATACAATACAATACAATACAATACAATACAATACAATACAATACAATACAATACAATACAATACAATACAATATAATACAATACAATACAATACAATACAATACAATACAATACAATACAATACAATACAATACAATACAATACAATACAATACAATACAATACAATACAATACAATACAATACAATATAATACAATACAATACAATACAATACAATACAATACAATACAATACAATACAATACAATACAATACAATACAATACAATACAATACAATACAATACAATACAATACAATACAATACAATACAATACAATACAATACAATACAATACAATGCAATACAATACAATACAATACAATACAATACAATACAATACAATACAATACAATACAATACAATACAATACAATACAATACAATACAATACAATACAATACAATACAATACAATACAATACAATACAATACAATACAATGCAATACAATGCAATACAATACAATACAATACAATACAATACAATACAATACAATACAATACAATACAATACAATACAATACAATACAATACAATACAATACAATACAATACAATACAATACAATACAATACAATACAATACAATACAATACAATACAATACAATACAACACAATACAATACAATACAATACAATACAATACAACTCATGCGGTACATCCTGCATAGTTGGCACGGCTATGCTTTTTTCTCAACACAGTAAAGAGCGTCACTCGATATAGTTGAATTACGGGAAGATTGGCGAAGTAACCAGTTTGGTCGAAAATGGTCATAATGTAACAGGGAATGCTGGGGCGAGGGAACGGCGTAAACATCAAGGCGAACGAACGAACCAAACGAGGGCCACAGACAAAAGAACAGGTGGTGAATATGTCGGAGGCGTCCCGAAGCAGGCAAAAAGAAGCACACAGACGACCAGAGAGGAAGCAGCGGGATCTCCGGCAACCAGCAAGATGGCTCAGGTGAAGGGCTGCCGATCGAGCCGTCAACTGAGACAGTCGGACCAACCGAAGGGAAATGACGGGCAAGAGAAGCAAGCCATCGGCCACAGGCAAATGGACAGAATGCAGCCGAAGCGCTCAAGCAGCGACAATAGCAATCTTGGTGCTGCGCAGTCTGGAAAAAGGCCTATATAAGCGACTGTATGTGTGCCATGACTTGACTTGTGTGACCGTGGGAATACAAGTATCCTGCCGTGCGTTGTCGTCCTTGTTACAATAAGAGCGACTCAAATGACTCAATCAGTGTGTGGGATTGATGCTTCCTTCCCAACCCATCAAAGAAAGTTCGACTTCGGACCCTGGTCACGTGTCAGGCGGTCGTTAGTTACCTACTAAACCCTGCGCATAAAAGCGATTATGATAGTCCATACACTTCAGCTGATTTGGTCCAAGTTGAGCACTCAGAGCACGCTAGTAGTAAGCGAATGGGTAGCCAGTTGAACCCACATCACTACACATCTACTTTAGAATCACACCAGTCTTCATAACAGTGCGACCGTGGCCTTTAACCCAGCCGACGACTAATCAGCTGCACCACTGTCATTGCAAGGACGAGATTAGGAATCACTGAAAACAAATGTTCGCTCTCCAGCGTTGATGTCCTAAATGTAATCATTCTACTTAGAATTTGATCAACGGTATTCAGAATGGCCATTCGATAGGTTGTTTGAAATAACTTTCCGGTTGGTCCGGTATCCATTGTATTAACCTCCGTCAACCCGTTCGTGCCAAAGCCGCACTCGTCTAATGGGTATCACTTCATGGTGTGCGAACACAATGACGCACGCTGTTGAGTTTGGCTCGTACAGCCATGTACTCACGCACACGCACACTTGATCTGAACCCTGTGCAATCATGGGCACACGCCTGCAGTCATACACACACGTACACAATTGACGTTAGTTGTGTTTCATCCCGGACTGCACTGGCCAATCAGATTGTACCGCGTGTTGCACAACCTTGCGCAACTTAATGCGATTGTAGTTGTTGTACACTTTCGATTGCACACATCGTTGACTCAGGCACCTGCATACATGTCTGCATTTTCACGTGCTTGTCTGTACTTGCGTTTGTCGTACGATGCTACCGAATACACGTTCACCGTACAAGCGTGCGTTTACTGAATTCCGGACAAAGCCCACGTGATCCTAATGGTCTTCGTGACCATAGATAATAGTGGCTATTAGTGGCTAATAATAGCAAGTAGATATCCGTAACCGAACTGAAAAGTTGGGCCGTAATTAAGACAAAGCCCTCAGCTGACTCTCATGTCCCAAGTGGACGAAACAGACAAAGCCGATGCAATCGCATTACGGTCATCAAAAACCACAGACGAGGCAAACAAACACGGGTCACAGTGCGGTCAAAACAATACGTGTCTGCATCTGAACTGGTATTTTGGGATTGAACTTCTGATTGCATACTCCACTCAGCTTGTTCCTTACAGGGATTTTCAATCCTCTGGTACTTGAAAAAAGCATCGAACGAGTCTCAAACCAGATACCTATTAAAATGGGACCCAAAAGAATACATCTGCGACTCCGGCAGCTAAGATATTTGAGGGTGTTGGGTTTAGACCACACGAAATCAAGATTACCATACCAAAACGTTTTGCCGTAAGCCCGTGCGCATTTAAGCTGATCTCGACCGACAGAAAGTATGATCCAATAGCCCAAAATGAGCTACGATTGTAAACTCTAAAGCTCCCCCCTCTCTCCCTCCCTCCCTCCCTCCCTATGTGTGTGTGTGTGTGTGTGTGTGTGTCTGTGTGTAACCTACTGACATCCGAGATCTGATGGCCTCAGATCCGTTGAGGTGCTGTTAAGGTATTGAGATCATTCAGGTTGCGATCCTTGACCGATCCTTTCCTACTTGTACGCTGATGCACACACCCACTTGCCCCGAATTCCCGTCACCAATCCTGAGCCAAAGATTTCATGGCATGTCTCCAGCCCATCAAAACCCGTATTCATCGAGCACCGGTATATTCAAGGTTTTTCTCCTTTTTCCCATGACTACTGTTGACTGCATACGGCAGAGGAAATTTGCACCACTATATCTGGTGCACATTCGTGTTCAGGCAGACGTTTTTCACCCAGTTCATTGATTCTAACTTCAGGATTTGATAGGGATTTTGGTACTATCCACGGCTTTACCAGTTTTGAAATTCACTCGGGAATGTTAGTTATCTCGTCAACAGTCAGTGATCATTCTATTTCATTCTACGGAATGATCTTACACAGCCGGTGACCGAACGATACCACGTGCACATTTTTCAGCAGCACTCCACTGGAGGGGATCAGCTACCTTCATGACAACAGTTATGTTTCTTACCTAAACAATATGTTCACTATTCGTCATCAGGCTCATGTTTGAGAGACCGCAAACTCCACAATAGATTTACAAAAGTACATGCCTACTTCATGTCCCTATTCAAACTTTTCCACCTTGGTTTCACCAAGCTTTGCTGTTTTTAATCTCGCCTCCTCATCTCCAGCCCCTTATCTCAAAGTGCAAACGTAGTCGATCATCAACGATGCCAGAATCTATAGGAAAATACCTGTGTGGTAGAGAGCGCGTGCTACTTATTGAATAAGAAAGTAGTTGGTTTCTCAAAACACAATTACTGACAGTGATGGAGCAATGAAAGATGCGATTGTGTCTCGTAAACTGAAAGCAATAAAATGAAGTAAAACATGCAAACCCCTGGGTTGTATCTTTCTAATGGATAACGACTATCTTCGAATGAACTGGACGACTGTCATGCAGATAAGAATTTTTGTTGTAGTTGATTGATATTGATGATTCCTGGCTTTAATAATCGACCTCTTAGTGGGCGTGTTTTGTGGATTGCAACACTTCTAAAACGAGTTATAGTATACCAAAAGCGAACGTTTCAGAGTCAAGTGATCAAATCGCCAACTCAAGGTTCTGCAGCAGGGACAAAGGATGCTTAATTATTTCAACTTTGATTTTTCTCTTTTACAATCAGGCCACGGATGCACAATGATAAAACAGTTTTCGGTCCCTTTCACTTCATCATCTGAACCACAGCCTTTCGGTACAAGTTTAAAAAAACAGAAACGCTGAAGATGACCGTTTGGTAATTTTTCCTCGTATTTTATCCGTTTTGAAGATGCCCTGACTGATCAATTTTTTTCCTGCTACTTGAGTCCAAGCACAAGAAATCTCGCGGGTTGGGATGTGTAGCAACTTGAACTCAATGGTGATTCCGTATTCTGCGTACAGGATTTCACTACTGTTTACCTAAATAAATATACCGACGTATTTTCCGCAGATTAAAAAACACTGCTTGGTTGTTAAACTATGACGGAAAGCTCACTGTAGAAAAATGTGATCCACTAAACACTGACTTTTTAAGCATCATCAATCGCGCATAGCTACCAAGTCTCAACTGGAACCCCAAAACAATCCAGCAACAATGAAGTCCGTCCAAGAAGGCTATAAGGAAGTATAACGAACCAATCAACCTGAAACCCACGATGGAGCCCAGTTGCTAAAATTGAGATCAGTGTGGAATTCTTGTATAACAAGGATGACTCAAGTCGACCGTTGTACAATAATATATCTAGTAGACTACCCACTCTATTAAAACTTGAAAGAATACAAAAACAGCTGGGTTCTATATATACATCAAAGCCTCGCCTAAGGATTGACTGCACTACAATTCGATGTGTATTGGATCACCTAAGCTTCGGAATTGTTCTAATTATCATTGCTCGATACCAAGAATTCTTTACTTGAAAGAAACTTTCCCTGGGTTTAGAGACTTATCAGGTTCTGTTTCATCATACACAACTCGGTTTTGTGCGAGCTGAGTGAAGTTAGCTTGGACTTGGAAACGCAAACGTGACGGTTGGCAGACTACCCTTGGTCACAAAAACCTCAGGAGGACGGCTGTGTCAGCATTGGTCAGTACCAACTTTCGGTCTTTATTCGGAAAGATGCAGTATTCGACAAATATTCTGGGTTTTCAGATTCACGCGACCACCTGCGTGATCTGTATTCAAGAGCCTTGGTTAAACTAAAATACTGAAAACAAGCTCCTTTTATTTGGGGAAATAATGCAAGAGGAAAGTCGGGTGTGTGGTATCTTAAATCACTTCCGAGCGGTTTGGAAAGTCTGAAGTTGTCTTCACTTCCTCTCGTAACGGTGTTGGGTGCGTGATTGTTAAATTTCGCTCTAGATTCTCGTTTTTCCGAGGCACTGTGATCAATAATCTGCATATTGATCCCTTTTATTACCGGACGAATATTGCACTGTTCTTTGACGCGTAAGTGCCAGTTCTGATTCTACTGTTGTTTAGTTATTTATGAATTGTTATCGGATATTTTAGTTATGCGCCTAAGTTACCCTTACTTTTGGTTTAAGTGACCTGTCTTTTCCACTTACAACTGAGAGATCCTGTTGCCGCGGGTGATCACACTGTCGTTACCGTCGGATCCTAAACTTATTCACGTTCAGCAAACTGATCAATCATCAGGTCGATAGAAATGGAAATCGCCCCCAAGAAAGTGCCATCTGTCAATGTTACCGTTCTTGAAACATTCCTTTCATTGTTTCTCCGTGGTGTTCTTCTGAATGCTCGCTTTGCTCGTTAGACTAATTTCCGAAGACACTGAATGCTGCTTTTGATTTGTATTGTCCGAACAACGCCAGAATTGTTTCTCTGTTGCTGGAATCACTGGAAAAGCAAAAAGAACATGCATATTAACTATACTGTCAGGCTTCTGTGAAACGTCACTCAATCGTGATCAATCAAGAAATACAGCTATTGAATACTTTTTTCGCCCACCAGCTCTTCTGTATAAAAAAATAGCAAACTTCTTTAGCGCGAAATGAGGTTTCTATGTGGGCAATGGGTCCGGTCGAAAAACTGCAATATAGATGCTGACAGCATGAAGGCCACTTTTATTCATCCTTCAAAGGATTCCCTTGTATCATATAGCCCTTCTGTAGCCTCAGAAATAGAGCCTTTTCATTAGAAGTATTCAGGCCACTTCGAACATCAAAAACAGCCTCTGATATGGGTCTAGACAGCTTACATTCCACTGTTTTCATTCCTCCAAATACCTCCGTATGATCTGGGAAGGGATTTGCAGGCCCCGAGATGATTACTTGACCTGAACACCTCTCGAACTGCTTCTAAATGACCTCCAGTCTCGAACAACCTTTGCTGAAACTGTCCCGTACATTGCCTTCTCGTGGCGTAGGTGGTTTCATCGAATTGTGAGGAAGAAGGCAAATGCCCAGTGCTCTCCACCGGGTTGACTGATATTCAGTAGAAGGGAGATGGCTAAACCCTGATTCTAAACCAACCAAAGGCGGTGTTTAAAGCACACAGCACCGTACTCACCGGCATCTGTGGTGAAAGATACGCAGGGCATCAGGATGCATGGCTTCATCCGAAAGACGTGTGAACTGCGCAATCAGTCACCGGCTCCAGTGTGGTTAGGGACCCCACGCTTCGTCCCGCCGCCTTGCGGGTTAAGCCTTGGATATCTAGGTGATCCCGCTGTGGACCCCTAAGAAAACCCCCCGCTGTAGTCGGGGTAACTTGGCAGTACCGTGCTCACAAACACATCACGGAATCGGACTCCTTCTACCTTTTTCTCCTCAAATGTTTTGTTTGGCACGCAGTCTGAAGTTAGGTTGATCTGGAAAGTTTATTGTCCGGGAAAAAGGCTTCCTTCACCAACAAATCTGTAGGTGCCAGTGCTATTTCTGCCACACGGAAACCACTAACAGTGGTACCTATTCCCAAACATTCTTCTTCCAACATTTTGTTAAACCTTCTCGTCCCATAGCTACCACTTCATATGCGCTCAAGTTCACCCATCGAGCTATCCTTAGCCGACTGTAATCCTCACTTATTGTTTCCAATGCTCCCTGACAGTATGCGTACAAACCTCACAGATGCACTCTGGATACAGTTGCTTCAGTTTGTCGTTCCTTTCCAGTGAACATGAGTATTGCCATGGAATCAGTCCACTGTATCTTCCTCTACTTCTTCAAAACTGGAGTCTTTCGGCAGTCCTACTTCTTTCTTTTCATGGCTGAAAGACTAATTTGCTAACATAACTCAACGAACAAAAGTCGGTACTAGTTTATCGAGTCCCTCAATGAAAAACTTGGGGGTTCTTCGAGGTTCCGTCCTATTCCCTTATCTTTTTACCACGTACATTAGCGACTTGACCACTGCACGAACTGCACGACTTAAATACGTGGATCACGTGAAGCTCTGTCAGTCAATCTGCAGTCAGACTGGCTGTGCCTCTTTTCTGAGAACTTGTGAATTATTCAGAACATTTCTTCTTCTTATCCTGGTGCGCATCTCAAAACTTACAACTGTTTTTAGGTTTATATCCTCCCCTTCTCGTTCCTCCTAACCCAATGAAACATCGGTCATCAACTCTGTCCCCTTTCTAGAGATGACCCGGTCATCTACTTAGGCGTTAAAATCAATATCAATCTACCATTTTCTTCCCATTTTGTGGACTGTGTAAACAAAAGAGACGTAAACCGTCTTTTCAAATTTACAAGCTAAGGCAGTTTAGTGCCAGACAAGCTGTTATTTTTTTCTTTGTCCATCAATGTAATTCCCCAATCTTATTCTACTGCTCTCTCGTAGTCTTTCCTGGTCTACTTAAGGAAGATTTTATCCTACATCACCACGGCTTGGCTACTATCGGCCGTGTTTCTTGGATTACCGTAGGATCACCTATCTCTACAGCAATGTGATTTGCGGATGGTAACTTAAAAAAATTCGCCATGAAGATTCTTAAGAACCTCTCCCATCCACTGTACCAAGACTTATCTGCATGTCGTTCGCGTGCATCTTAAACTTCCGTTGTTAGACGTCTCCACTCCCGGGGTAAATATCTATCGCAACCCTACAATGCTTTATTTGGCAAGTCATCTGGTTGATAAGGGGAACTTCGCAGAAGAACTTCGCGGTAACCTCGGTGGTAGAACCAGTTTTTCTTTCTGTTTTTGCTCACTTCCAAATGATTAGTCGGTTTCCCTCCTTTATGACCGAAATGTGATTTTGTTGACCTATTGCGACAATCAGTGCTACACATTACAATATGACGTACTTGGAGACTAAAGCAATGGCGTTCGCCCACATAATCAAAATTCCTTAGGGTAAGTAAAGCCACCACATTACCATAATCACATTAACTGGTGGTTGTCCAGCCGTAAAGCTAGTAGACCATCAAGTCTGATGTTAGTGGTTCGAACCCCGACACCATTTGTCAATTCTGACGGTTGAAAGAACTCCCCCACCATCCAGCTCGTTTCTTAGGAATGAGCCTGATATGATTCGATGCTCCACCCACGTCCCAGAGTCATTATATATATATATAATATTATATATATATATATATATATATATATATATATAATAAAAAACTCTTTTAGTCCTTGTGAAATTGTGAGACTAATTATTCTTGAAACAATGTCGTTAGGTAAAACTGTATTTATTATCCCTCGGTTTGACAAACTAAAGCCAATACAAATTTATCACGCTGTTCAAGTATCAGGTCAGACAAGTAGATGGAACCAATTATTAGTGGTCGATAACATGTTATTTCATAGTCTGGACGAATCGGCAACAGCAATGACCTCGCACAACCACGAGACCTCGATCCTTCATAATTCCTTTGAATTTTGTATGTGCTGTTGTCCTAGTGAGCAGTACTTTGTCTATTTCACCGTCGCGTGCTCCTGAGGACTTTTAATTAAAAGTTGAAATATCATGGATTGACGAAAAATCCACTTGCTTTTAGCACAGCTAATGGAGCTCTATGTGAGCCAGAATCGAACGGGCGACCTTCTCTTTACCGGGGAATTTCATCTAACATAGTCCAACTATGGCTTGAAACCCAGACCTCAAAGGTGTCGCAAATGACATTAAATCTGAGCGATGTGGGACTCGTAATCACTCGTGGCAGACAGTGAGGCTCGTTTCCGACCGGAAAGATTAGCACATTTGATAAACCCTACCAAAAGCAGAACAACTAATCAGGATTTTGCAGTTCTGATTCAGAAGAATGAGTTGCTTAACCTTCAGATCAGATCACCTACTACTGTGATTCAAAAGTGCAACTGCTTCAATCATGCTGGAGCAAGCTAGCTAACGCAAGGTTTACGCACCCAAGTCGAACTGATTTCCAGACACACTTCTTGTGCGACTTTTGCACAGTACATTTGTTTCTCCTAAATGACGGCATATCACCGTAACGGAAATGCTTGATACTCATTGGTCTATACACTACAGTCCAGTCGGTATTTACCACAAACACGCGCACATACTGGGAGAAAGAGAAAGAGAGAGAGAGAGAAAAGAAAAAAATTGGGTCACGTGACCACCAAATTCGGCACGTATCCCGTTCCCAATCTGTGGCAGGTGAGAAAATATAGCTCATCGATAAGTATACAAGATATGATCGATCATTCACAGTTTGTAAGTGCGTGGAACCCCGAATGAACCGAAAGCTACTATTGTTTCGAGGTCAACCTGTCGATTAGCGAAGGAGATCATGTTTCGAAAGAACAAAACGATGTTCTTCGTCCCATCGAAGATCGACTCTTTTCAGTGGGTGCGTGACGTACGTCTGTCGTGTCACAAACTCTTATCGTAGGCCGACAACTTCCCTCCACTAATGTTTACATTCTACATGAGCATCAACCCGAAGATATTTGAACTTGGTTGTATTATTGTAAATTAAATCCGGAAATTTTATATAGCCTCTCCAAATGGTTTAACGTGTCACTTGTTGTTGGTTCACTTGTTGTTATGATAATTGCTTTCCCATCAGTTTAAAAGTTCCCAGTTCAACTGTTTTGCATTCAAGCAGTTCCTACGTGACCACTTGAGTCTGTATTTGAGGATAGAAAGCCTCCAGGAAGGTGAAAAGCAGAGGCTAATAGGATTCTGGGAAAGAATGTTGAGTTGAATAAATAGGTTCGATAAATTTTCGGAGATGCCTAGCGAAGACGATTTCGTGTCTATGAACGAGAGTAAGCGGGAAACAACATGATGGAAGAAGTCAGCTGAAAATAATAAAAATCCTTCGCAGCTACGCTAGAACAGGGGAAGAGGAGCGTCCGTTTGACAATTGCAGAGAAACCGCGATTTCCAACTGAGGGTTCATCGGAAAAAGGCGAACAGCTCTAAATCTGGTCCAGTCCAGAAAAGGAAAGTACAAGGGAGCCTCAGCACTGATGTGATCAAGGCGTTCGAAAGTTATATTAGTGGTTTGTAAACTATTGTTCGTCATGCTTCGAAGCTGACCTTCACGTAGGCTACCAGTGGTTGCCTGAGTTTTCGGCGTCGATAGAAACTGACACATTATTCACATACAGATCCTGATTATGGACATCGTCCTTTTTACGTCTCGTTTGCTCATTCGAAGGTGTCTTGTTGATCAAACAAGCAACTAGTAACGTTTGACGATGGACGATGCAATCCAGTCGTCGACAGTTAATCCTGTAGATCCCCGGTTGATTAGTTTCGATTAATGCTTTTGGGTCATATATTGGGATGTTTTGTTTCTGAACGAAGCAGAGTTCGTCGGATCAAATATCCTCATAGTTCGTATGGTGGAGTAAAAATAGAACGGTTTAAAGTCCAAAAATCCTAAGTTTGTGCAAGGTACGACGTAGAAAATTATCCCATAGACTTGGTACATATCGGATGAGGCATCTCAGCGAATACAGAAGGCTTGTCTGGCATTTGCCAATCTAAGTCATCTGTGACGTCGACATGACATCCGTTTATTTATCAGAGGTAGAGAGTAAGCTGCAGCCGTCAGGCCAGTGGTTCCCTATGGTTCAGAAACGTGGCCACTGTGGGTGGAGGACATACAATGATTGCCACGTTTGAACATCGACGTCTCCGTAACATTGCTCGAATCTGGTGGAACACCGTTTAAGCAATGCTGAGGTTTGGCGGACAGTCCTAGGTTCACGAACCAAATCATTAGATGAAACACTTAACCTCACTAGGTTAAGATGGTTAAGACGTGTTGCGCATGTTCACTGACAAGATTCCTCGGCGTGCCTTGTTCGCTGGGGCGGATACCGGTTGGAAGACGAGTAAGGGTGGCCAGTCCATGACATGGAAGAGAGGTATGCTAAACTTAACCTGTAGACTTGGCCGTGTAGGGTGTGTTAAACTTCCTGGGTGGGGTCCAAGAGACTCTCCCGCTCAGTGGTAATATACGTTAGAGGAAATGGCTAGATGCCGACATTGGTGACGCTCTTGTATTCACAAACGATATTTATCGTCTTGATACCAACATTTGTAATTATTTTATTGCTCCACCGATATTCCTGTCCTTTCTCATTGTTTCCGATTGAGGCTGTCGTCAGGAGATGGCAACCAAAGCCACCGCACCCAGTGCACGATTAAGGGTTATTCGAGCTGAACTGAACTGATGTCGTCAGTTCTTAGGTTTGTTCACATAGGTAATGTTGTATCTCTCATAGTGGAAAAATGACGACAGATTTTCCACTTCAGATTTCCGACGGGTTGTAAAACCAGTCTTGCAAAAAGTTACCCGTGGTGACCGAAACGTCGACAGCCTACCAACGATTTCGACTACGCCGTGTTATTGCACAAAAATATCCTACCATAATCTTAACTGTTAATGATGCCTAGAAAACCACGACCACGGCCATCAGTGAGCTGAAAGTATTGGGACAAAGCGGGATATACCAACGGTTATTACAATGTAAATCTACCACATATTTGAATCAAGAGCTACGGTCTTCATTGAACTTTCCAAGGAACATAACACAAGCTTACTAAGGCATCCTTGGTGCTATATGAATATGAGATGCCCCAGATTATATGCTATGAATCAAGTAGATAGGCATAAAGGCGACTTCTTTTTCTCGTTAGATGGCACAGAATGAATCGTTGAAAAGTGGAACTTTTCCTCATCAGTAAAAAATATTTTACTTATTTATAATGACTTGCTCTGTGACGATACTTTCCGTTTTAGTACAAACTATTGATCTGCGAAGAATTGGCTGGTGAGCTATTTCCAATCTAATGAGATTTATGGCAATGGTATTTATTAATGAATGGAATCTATAGGGGAAAGCAATCGGTGGGATTACACCTCTTTCATGCCATCGACTGTGCATAGCACACGTGACGAACTATGCTTCAGGGGGCGACTGGATGAACCATTCATGTATCGTGTTTCGATCAGCTGAACAGCTTGGGAATGAACCGTCGGTGCTTTTGCGCCCGTTCAATTATCTAAATCTTACCCGATTGAACAGCTAATTTTGGAGGTTGGAGCAAATGACCCCGATTGAATGCGATATTCTGATGGGATCTTTCATACCTTACCATGGTCCCATGAAAATTTTCACCAGTACTACCTCGCCTCCATGGTCATTCCATCACGTGACCATTCTGGAGTGTATTTGTCCGGTTCATGGGTTCAAGTATACGTGATTGATGTGTGGTTCATAATGGACTAGTTTGCAAAAGCTCTCACTACCCTTCCCACAAATCGTGAGGCTATTCGTATCATGCGAGAAATCTGACTAATTATATTTGAACCCATAGCTTATAAAAATTAATTTCTCATTTGTTATGATTATGGGCATGATGCGACTTTCAATTGTACTTTTAGTAATGTATCCTCCACTTCGTGATCGTTGTTCACTCCAGTCCGTCTTTCGTTGATAAACTTGCTTCTTTATTATTTCAGTAATGCTTGCATTACAGACAAATCACGGAGATTCTTTCTTTCTTTCTGTCAATGTTATGCGTTCCCTTTATTGAATGGTCAATTTACTGCCTAATGCGCTCTCTTTCTGCCCTCGTTTCCTCATCGTTTTATGATCTTATGAGAGAGTGACCATTATGCTCCCCTCCGTATTTTGATTATGGTTACGGTAAGAGAAACAACCCACACCCTAGGGGATACTTTTTAAATCGGAAAACAACTGCTTACTAATGCAAAAAGAGATTTGATTTACGGACTCTCGTCAGTTTGAAAAGCAACCAATAACAGAGCCAGACTCCTTAGGTCAGATACCCGTGATTGTTAGCTATTTAATTGCTAGTCAGTCGTACGCTTATTTTTGTCTGAAAATGATGCCCCGTGGAAGGAAAAGGTGCACAGAAATAGAGAACCAAAAACTTGAATACATAATTCAAAAGTTGAAATCCGTATTCTGACAGCTCACGATGTGACAGCTACCAGTGCTGCCTCCAACGCCAAGATATGAGTGAACGATGAGGAGAAAATTGAAGTCGATTCCGAAAACCAAAAGAAAGACGGAGCAAAAAGTTCAAAAGTACAAAAAATGTAAAAATGCTAGGGGAGTCTGGATCATCGCTTTTAAGCTGCATGGCATCCTAGTCCGCGTTTTTCTGCGCACTGACTGATTCGATTGATTCTAACTTCGCTGACTGTGGTTAGCCAGTGAACGCCACGGAAACGACCACAGAGTCGGTTGTATAATTATGACGGTATTTTTTAAAATTCTAGTTGCATGCTTGAGCGTGAGTGGAATGGAAGGGGCATATATCCCATAGCCACAAATGCTCTCTACACTATTAGAGATAGCTAGCAACCGGACTCTGAGACTCAAAGTGGGGAAGTACTTAAGGTTCCACTAAGTCAGGTGTGGTAATAGGCCAGACAGCTAGGGATCACTGTCTACCACCAAATTAGCCGGCGATGTCTGGGATTCGATCTTCTGGCCTCCGAGATGGTAACCAAGATCTCTACACCCCCCCCCCCCCCCCCCGACCACCACGGGGCCGGTTTTTTCCAGAGGATCGTCGAGGGGTCGAGTGGTTTGCAGCGTTTGCTTACTACCTCAGAGGTCCGAGGTTCGAATCCCCGCCATCACCGGTTAATTTGGTGGTAGACGGTAATCCACTGTCGTCCGGATCGTTGCCACACTTGATCTATTGGGACCTTATGTGGTTCTTCGCCACTCCAAGTCTCAGGGTCTGGCTGCCGGTTATCCCCAATGGTGTAGTGGGCCTTTGTGGCTATAGGGTAAATGCCCCTTCTACAGCACTCATGCGTAAGCATGTAATTAAAAAAAATCAGTTTATATTCAACAGAAAAAGAAGCTCCAGTTCGGACCCAACAGCTGATAAATGACCATCTTGAACGCTCAACTCACCATTGAAAACCATGGAAGCACTGTAAAGCTGTTTCATCCTTGTTGGGAAACATCGCAGTGCACATCCACCGAGCCCCCATGGGGACTCGAACAAGGGGTGAACGATTGTGAATCGAACACCTTAACCACAAGGCTATCCGGGCTGGCTCTCGACGGTTTGTTGAACATCTACACTACATGATATAGCACCCTTCCGTCACTGGCTTTGAACGGTAACAACCCGCTTCCCACACAGCGATCGACTCCTATGATGGATGACTTCTCTGTAGGGGCCTAAGTACAACGAAGGCATTCCGTTATGAACAACCTACAGAGCTTGGTTACTGTTTGCAATTGATGAATTATATTATATACAAAATCTAATCTCCTACAACTCAATTGAAAATGACCATCTAACCAGAGGTGGGTCGGTGGAAGCTATTCATTATGTATGTGATGTTTTCTCCATTTTTGGATTGCTAGTCAGTTAAGGCTTGACCTGTGCATTTGAATAGCATTCGTGACCCAACTAATTTTGCCATGACGGAGGCTGCAACTTATTGTTACCTGGGTTCTTACAGGAACAAAGGGCTGCTCGGGATGGCTTCCTGAAGCGAGAGAAGCAATGATACCTGACAGGATAACGGCTAGAGACCAGGAGATGTTCAGTCTCAATGAACCATTTGATGGGCGATATTTGATTCTGTGTGACTAAACAATAAGTTCCTGGAGAGGACACTCCAGCGAACAAACACAGAGAGAGGCAGTTTACCGATCTAAATTGCTTCACTGGACGGACGTAAGAGTACAGTATCGCGGGGTACTCTCGAAGGTGGGAACTTGTGCTAGTTTGACCGGGTAACTTATAGTCATCCTTGAAACTGGCATTATAAAAGTGTTCTCGAATAAAAATTCCTACTCGTCTTTACTTTTGTGAATTAATGCGTCGTCAACCATCTTAACCACACTAATCATTAGGAAACCATGAGAACCCTGCACAGTTGTGCCATGATGTGACCTGCTCTGAATCATCAACACCGGCAATCTGACATTGTCTAAAATTGGACGGAAACTCTTCAACATGCTGGTTCATGAGTGCAATGCGCAAAACCTGTTAAACTAAGCGGGATGGTTTTTTAAACTGAACTATTTCACACAAACAGTACGTGATGCCTTGGAACCCATCTTTCATTGGCTCAACTTAGAGTCCATCATAACAGAAGCGCCGTTGGATGTTTTGAGAGACATCTGTGCAAATGGTATGTAACCAGCCAATCAAACATAATGGAATAGCTCCTACGCAGACTACGCACACCAGGAAAGGACAACGCCATACAAGAATTAGCAGGAATGTACTCTGTCGGAATGGATCCGCGCAAACTCATTTTCATATAAAAAGAGGCGTGTAGCTAGCTTACCGACCGATCACAAAGCGGTTCCGCTGTATCTGCACCATCTGACTGTCAAGGTCTGACTCTGATCGGCTGGATACTGGAAACGAAGCTATAGCTTACCGGACCGCATGCCGAGGCGTTGGAATCACTACATCAGCAGAGGATAAAATACTCGCGCAGATACTCACCTGACGATCTTGGTTGGGTGGCTTGCCTTGGGAAAAAAATAGTGCACACCATTATTTCACAATTCTCTTGGTCCAGATACTGTTACCCGCATGTTGTCTAATAGTACGCAGTGCCCGTCTAGTAACTTCTATCACACAAGCCATCTAGTAAAACACTAGAGCGCGTCAGCGTATATCGTGCGAATTTAAATTGAATAACTATACAATGCGGTGTTCAAATTATGAAGGACAATTTCACTAACACCCACGCTGACAAAGCACGATGTTACGCAATTGTTTGAACTCCGTTCAAATTCGTGGAATGACTGTGTACTGTAACGAGAAGAGGACGCGAGTAAGACGCATTCGTATCCACCCAGTCAGACAATTCAGAATGAAAAGGGATGGACAGCCACTTAAGTAGTTCTTTTTCACTCCCACACTGCAACAAGGTCGAACCTCCGGCCAAGTGCGCATTTCAGCCTCTTTTTGGTACACCTGCAGTCATTGAGCTTTTTCATTTCAGCACCTTCCTTGCTGTGTTGTCCTGATCGTCTCGACTGACCTATTGATCTGAGACTCTCGACTCGGGCCATATTGTTGCTTGTCCGATGGCCCTGTTGTAAATAGCTTGCTCGTCGGTAGGCTCGGTACAGTCTGCCGTGGGTTACTTTCCAAGTAGTCAGTTCTTCTTCTGCTGATGTTGGTCGATTGACTAGATCGCTTCTATGACTGCCTCTTTGTGTTGTTTCTGAAATCTTTTTCACAAAAGGACCAATCATGCGTTGAACCTGAGCCAGCGTGTTGTACAGTGGCTTGCTGGTTGGCTAGCTCGACGTGAAACACTTCCGCTGAACTAAACTGTTTTCTCGAATGCGTTGGCATCTACCCGACTGATAGAATCCCATTTGGTCAACGGTGATCAAACGGTCAACACCATGGACTTTAGATCCTTCTGTCCCGGGGTTCGAATCCCCCGGCCGCTGCCAGCCTCTTTCCACAGCTGGAGGGGTTTTAAATGGTCGCAAACCACATTCGCAAACACTTTACTATAACAATATAATAAAAAGGAAGTAAATAAAGAAAATATGGAGAACAGTTATCCTTCTTAAGAAAAGATAAAAGTGATTTCCGGCCAATATATTGATATAATTGGTAACTTGAAAACATTTGAAAAACCCCGTCGTTGACCGTATGATCCACAACTATCCGGAAAAAACAGACCATGTCCCAACAGATAGGGAAGCTTGGTAAGTTTGAAAAGATTCTTTTTCGAATGAAATTTCGTTTAACTCGAAATCAATTTGCCTGCAGGACAGCAGTTCGGAAAGGCTACGAAAAATGTCGAGTCAAGCAGGGCCAATGTATCCCTTTATTTTGTAACTGTCACCACAGAATTTGTCGAAAAAATCGAGCAACCTAGGTCTTTTTATTGTTTCTTTGAAAAATAATTCCGGGATTCATGTTGTGCTCATCGTTAGACTGAACTCAATCCCAGGGCTCCAAAAAGTCCTTTAGATCACATGACATACCTTCAATCAAGTTCAAGGCATGAGAATCGATTTTCCTCATTTCTTCTTCTTCTTCTTCTCATCATCATCATCATCATCATCATCATCATCATCATCATCATCATCATCATCATCATCATCATCATCACCATCATCATCATCATCATCATCATCATCATCATCATCATCATCATCATCATCATCATCATCATCATCATCATCATCATCATCATCATCATCATCATCATCATCATCATCATCATCATCATCATCATCATCATCATCATCATCATCATCATCATCATCATCATCATCATCATCATCATCATCATCATCATCATCATCATCATCATCATCATCATCATCATCATCATCATCATCATCATCATCATCATCATCATCATCATCATCATCATCATCATCATCATCATCATCATCATCATCATCATCATCATCATCATCATCATCATCATCATCATCATCATCATCATCATCATCATCATCATCATCATCATCATCATCATCATCATCATCATCATCATCATCATCATCATCATCATCATCATCATCATCATCATCATCATCATCATCATCATCATCATCATCATCATCATCATCATCATCATCATCATCATCATCATCATCATCATCATCATCATCATCATCATCATCATCATCATCATCATCATCATCATCATCACCATCATCATCATCATCATCATCATCATCATCATCATCATCATCATCATCATCATCATCATCATCATCATCATCATCATCATCATCATCATCATCATCATCATCATCATCATCATCATCATCATCATCATCATCATCATCATCATCATCATCATCATCATCATCATCATCATCATCATCATCATCATCATCATCATCATCATCATCATCATCATCATCATCATCATCATCATCATCATCATCATCATCATCATCATCATCATCATCATCATCATCATCATCATCATCATCATCATCATCATCATCATCATCATCATCATCATCATCATCATCATCATCATCATCATCATCATCATCATCATCATCATCATCATCATCATCATCATCATCATCATCATCATCATCATCATCATCATCATCATCATCATCATCATCATCATCATCATCATCATCATCATCATCATCATCATCATCATCATCATCATCATCATCATCATCATCATCATCATCATCATCATCATCATCATCATCATCATCATCATCATCATCATCATCATCATCATCATCATCATCATCATCATCATCAGCATCATCACCATCATCATCATCATCATCATCATCATCATCATCATCATCATCATCATCAGCATCATCATCATCATCATCATCATCATCATCATCATCATCATCATCATCATCATCATCATCATCATCATCATCATCATCATCATCATCATCATCATCATCATCATCATCATCATCATCATCATCATCATCATCATCATCATCATCATCATCATCATCATCATCATCATCATCATCATCATCATCATCATCATCATCATCATCATCATCATCATCATCATCATCATCATCATCATCATCATCATCATCATCATCATCATCATCATCATCATCATCATCATCATCATCATCATCATCATCATCATCATCATCATCATCATCATCATCATCATCATCATCATCATCATCATCATCATCATCATCATCATCATCATCATCATCATCATCATCATCATCATCATCATCATCATCATCATCATCATCATCATCATCATCATCATCATCATCATCATCATCATCATCATCATCATCATCATCATCATCATCATCATCATCATCATCATCATCATCATCATCATCATCATCATCATCATCATCATCATCATCATCATCATCATCATCATCATCATCATCATCATCATCATCATCATCATCATCATCATCATCATCATCATCATCATCATCATCATCATCATCATCATCATTATCCCCATCATATACTGCGTGGATGGTTGTTGTTCAGATTGAGAGGGAGTTACACGAACCTCTTCGAAGTAAAAGCGCCTGTTTAACATGAATCTATCAGTGTGTGACTGACAGCTGGTCCGTCCCCAATACGATTATAAGTGAATTGATGGTAGTCGAAGGGAGCACCGGTAATAGAATACCATCCAAGGAGAAGGGCATGGTCCCCCCAGCCTAACACCAGATGGCTTCATGGCCATCGAAAGGAAATGTTGATACAAAACATGGGAACATTTAGGCGGAAACCGGGACAATAGTGATGTTCCTCCGGTATTCACGGATCAATATTGTTCAGAAAGGCATTCAAAACAACTGTGGTTGCATTATCAAGGTGCTAGGCTTCATGACTTCGCATTAATGAGAAATGAATTTGGAGACCAAATCTGGATTATGATTATTCTGAATATGGTAGTTTGTAAGTAGCTCACTTGATGAAGAATACAGCGATAGCTTTAGCAAGTTCAGGAAATTGAGGCTGTAATACCGTCGATATCTGTTCTCTTTTTTCATTTGTTCATTCTCTCTTTCTCTTCCCTTCTCTCCCCTCCTCTCCCCGCCCCCCTCCCGCTCTCCCACTTTCTCTCTCCCTCTCTCTCTCTCTCTCTCTCTCTCTCTCTCTCTCTCTCTCTCTCTCTCCTTGTTCTCCATGTCTTTTCGTACGAAATGTTTATGTCATTTAATAGGTGTTCTTTATTTGTTGTTTCTAGGAGCTGATGAGCGATCGTTGCATTCATCCGTGTAATTTTATCTATGATCACGATAGCTAATCGTTGTCCATTGCCGAGAAACAAGTTCTTAGAAAGAGAAAACGAATCAGAAATGGTAAATCCAACAGCAGGAGAATAGCTAACCGAACAATATGCCAAGAAGAATAGGCACGGGAACCAAGAAGAGATAATAATTTGGAGGGAATATTCTAGAAGGAAATTACCGTCCGCCTATTAGTTCAGAACATGGCCGTTTGCCTGAATGCTCAGTTTGAATGAACGATGTGTGTTTTTAAAGTAACTTTTCGTATCACAGAAGGATTGGGTGTTGGTCAACGGCAGAAACAGGTCCTTCAACAACTTAGCCAGAAGGTACAAGATGATTCATAGTGTCAATCTAGAACGGAATTTACTTCAGTCTGAAATAAACGGAGTATTTTGTGATAAACTAGAAATCACCCACGCTTGCAAGCTATCAACTAACAACGGAGTTAAGCAAGGTATAAATGAATCAGAGTAATATGTAACGGTGGCTTTAGAATACTGCCTCAACATTGCTGATACGCTGTTCTTACCGGATTCTAGCAGTGCTGGGAGGACATCGATTCTCACATATCGACAATCTTCGTGTCTCTTCCGCCTGTAACGGACATTTTTCTGAGTCCCAAGAAAGGTGAGCCTAACTACGGCAGTGTACATTCGACCCTTGATGGACAGACTAGTATCACATCGACTGCACTGGTGACTCAGATTACGGAAGCCAGACGGGTCTTACATGTGCTCGACAACGCTTTACCCGAAAACCGAGCACCAGGTGAGACGTAACTCTGTCCAGGTAAAAAATTAATTAGGTAATCAGTACTATAGTAGAAGACAGGTCATACATCACTCCAGACCTATCAAACCAGGAGAGACTGTTTTATGTGTTAGCACGGTTTCCACTTTTCTCCTTAAATTTTATCTGATCCTTCCGATAGTATTTGAAACCTTCTGTCTGAATCATGGAGTCTTCAACATATTGGTTCAGCCATGATTCTTATATACAGATGAGATGACCCGTTGTGATGAATGCGCCAATCAAGAATCAACTTTAATCTAGACATCCTAGTGAACAGAGGTCAAATGCTTGTACCAACAAATGACTACACAGGCATCCCAGTGGAAGTGGTACAAGTAGTAGCACACAGCGAGTCAGCCAGCCAGCGCGATTGCATTTTTTCTGCCGAATCGGAAAGCATAGAGGGGCGGTTGAGAATGTTGTTCAAGACAATTAGCAGCTTGGTGCCCATACAGAAGCAGTTGGTCTGGTGAGTAGGAGATTCGCGAACTCATGTAGTGGTCAAGGCTGTAGGTGAAAATTTGTAGCTCAGTCAGTCGAAGACTATACGATAAGTAGTAACAACATTCGTGGTCGCAGTAGTATTAGTGGCAATATTGTGGTCGAGTATATATACTACTCATTTAAAGGTAACAAGTAGCTCATTTCTCGAAAAAAGTACGGCGCACGCAGCGGTAATGAAAGTGAATAAGCCAAATAAACTGAAGACGCTGGGACAAAGCAAAACATAAAAACCACGTGATGACTTCTCCTGACCTAGCGTAAAGTGACTTAAATCGGGTTGGACATAATTGATGCAAATGAATAGTTTTGTTATGATTGAATAATTTCGTTGTTCACCAAATGCATGGTCACGGGGGTCCATTTGACGAATGTTTCTGTAGTAGTGCTGATGTTACAAGTTGCAGGATGAGTCAGATACCCGTTCGATTATTAGGAACCATGCACTTGGATATAAACAAAATTCTTTAAGTATGATAAACCTATCAGTTTGCATCAAGGTATCCAGTACGTTTTTAAGTCAGCCCTCATTCGGTCATTTGTCTTGCTTCATCTCATTTCGTTTAGTCCATGTGGTGTAATCACGTTTATCGCTGACATCGTCTTTTCCTATTGTGTTGCTCTGTACCCTGTTCGAACACAGATACACAGGCTTTAAGTACGCTTCCGAGAAGAGTAAAGGAAATGTTTACATCTCACATTTAATGTGTTCTGTCTGCCTTGATAAACGAAATTCTCGTCGATATGAGACAAAAAGGAGGCTTTGAAACTCCGGTTATTCTACTGATTGCCAGCCAAACAACCAATCGAACCTTAGAGTTTCATGCATTCATCCATCTATTATCGATTGGTCAAAGAGAGTCTGTGATATTTCGACCACAAGGTCAACTGACAAACAAGGTCGTACAGGCAGTAGATAAAGGATGAATGGACGGGTGGTCATGTGGTTGATTTGAATGAATAGACACTGGCTGGCTGTGGGCTATTTGAGGGGATATGTTCACCACAGTATCTGGAGTTCGTTTGGACACCTTGGGACGCACCAGCCACATTTGGACAGATCGCCTCACATTGGCTTTTTTATTGTTTTGCAAATATGCGACAGACTGAATCTCGTTTTATTGTGATTTGACAGTTACCTCTCTCCTCGAGCACAAATGAATGAATAGCTTCCCATGCAGCTGTATCTAATCAACGCTCGGAAATTCAGTGAGACGCAATGGCGCCTCTGCGCCCGGGATGAACTATGGACGTGAAAGATCCTATCGAATAATCGACCTCTTGTCCTGAGAATGCCTTTTTCTTCGTACCGACTAGCGTGAATCGCTTCGAAGCCTCTATCCCTTATGTGCACTATTAGTCTTCACAAATGAACTGGGAAAAATATATCCTAACGGTGACTAAAAATACATACACTTTCCCAAAAGAACACCTTGCTGTGTCCGTAGTTAGTAGCAGAATATGTGGTGGTGGCGTAGCATTTATTTGTACGAGCGCAAACAGAAAACTCGGCCGTAGCCGGGACTAAGCCACAAGCAAACAAGTGAGTTGGCATAAAGAGCTAAACTACATGTGCTGTCACGCGCAAAAGAGTAGGACTAATCAGTACATAGCAAAATCGATAAGTCAATACGGCTGGCGCTAAAGCATGATTAAAGATCAAGGCAAATCAGGCGTATGTCCATTCATGAGAGGGATATTGAGCGGTTGTCCTCGTAGTGTACGAGACTTTAACCACTCAGATATGGGCAACTTTTGGTCAGATTTGCGCTAGAGAAGGATCGAAACGTATCCAGTGGTCTGAAGCTTGTTGAGCTGTGTCCGTCACTTACTCCAAGGCACAGGTCATATGTATGTATCCAGCTTCGAACCTGGTCAGTGTTATTTTCATTTAACGGTAGACGGCCCCACTCTATCTCCAGACCTTGTTGCAGTTGTATAGGCTTGGTCCGGCGAGGTTCCGGTTGCACTGACTCTTTATGATATGCAACTACAGATAACTTCGATTTTGATTCATCGTCTCAAGATTTAAGTGAGTTATATCATAGCATTATTCAAAGTTTGCCCTCATTGAAGTTTTTTTCATGCTGCGCTATGGGAAGCTAAAAGTGTGTGACCTTGTTTATCAGGGTAGAATGATCTCAGTAGTGTAAGTTAAGAATGACCAGGATTTGTAAATATAATTAAATTGGTAATCAGCACCACTGAAATTACTATATTTATATAAGTTTGTTAGCTAAATAACTCGGTGGAAGCCTGTTTTCAACCTATATGGTTTTTACAGCTGTGTCTGTATGAGAAGATCGAAGTAATTTCCTTCATAATAGGGAGATTTCATTTTAAATATAGTTCAGCAATGCCCCTTTAACGATGTCTGTCGAACTTACAGAAAGAAGGAAATTCCAGTTCGCATCAGTGTGTAACACACGAGGACCGTTGATCTTCCACCCCGGGGGTTGTCAGTGTGTGATCTGCAAAAGCACAAGAGGAAAAGAAACTCCATGTGCGGAGACTCACCAAGTGTATCAACAGACCCCAACATTTCGTTTAGTTAAGTTGCAATATGGCGCCTTACAGCCTGGTCATTACATATGTGTGCGTGCGGCGTCAAGGCCATTACGGTGCGCTTTGTCAATTGCTTATAATGTTTTCGCGATGATGTAGAAGAGAATCCGCAGAACTAAAGTTTCTCAGTACCTAATTCACGAGGATCAAAGTCGGATTGCAAAGGCTAATAAATTTGAATTTTCTGTGACGCTTTGTCCAGTGTTCCCTAGACATTTTAGTTTTTTTTTTAATTAATCCAACTCCCGTATACAAGATTGTAACCTGGTAAAAATTTCCGTGTTACTTGGGAAAATCGTGAAAACTTCTTTCCTAAACACTAGGAATAAATTATCGTATCTAAATCTGGACTATTAGCGGAAAATTCTGAAAGTTGAGTCACAAAAATTTCCGATGGTTTCACTACCGTAAAGTCAGCAAATGGATGTGTCCTTGACCGTAAGATGTACAGCCTCATGTGAGACTACAAGAAAGTTTTCATATGAGAACTTCTGGCGTGATAGACATGGAACTTTCATTTTTGGACCCGATGAATTTCACGTTGTTCAGATTTTCCTCGATAACGCTCCACTAACATGGTTGATCATGATTTCTGCAGACCTTGTCAACTGTCGTGGTGGGTTTTGCAAGCTGAAAGTCACTAAGGTGAGTTTCTTTGGAATTTTCTCATTAAAATTGACGTATTAGTGTGCCCCCTAAGCCTCGCCACAATGGTGCAAAGTAAATCGATGGCCAACACGATTTAGGACGCCATTCAAATATATATTCACGGTTGCAACACGCGGTCACTTTTATTGCTTCCATAATGCTGGCTTTCGATCGGTCGAAGGCTGAAACAACTCACGTTTATCCAGTCCTGCCTGCGACGGCGCATGGGAATTAATTATCGGATCTTCTCCCTGACTATACGTGAATGGATATTATTTTTACCCCAATGTAATTAACAACTTTGTTCAAGTCGGATATATTCGTTTCGTGCACACTGCATCTTGTTTTGACACTACTTTTCACGGGAATAATGCCAAGAAGTACGTTTTCATTCACAAGAAGAATAGAAAATATTTTTATCACAGGAAAGTGTGCTCGATGGGCTCGGACAAAGTCATCCCTCTTCTTTTAATTAAAGTGGTGGAACTTTTCGGTTTTCAGTAAATATTTCTTCAACACAGCGAAACAAAACTGCAGTGAGCAAAGTGGATCTGGTAAGATAGGTGGGGTGACTGTCGATTTGAGATGGACTCGAGATAGACTCGGTGTTAGCACTTGGTACACAAATACTGGGTCAGCGTACCGCAAGCCGTTGACTTCACTTGCAAGTACACTAAGAAGACGGAAACAGTTTAGTAGCGCGTATTTGAAAAAAGTGAAGAATAATCTCCCGGAGCACAGAGAGTCCCAGGGACAAGTGATCTTAGATCAAATGGAATGGAACGATTCGATGATGTCGTCAGTCTTCTTCAGTTCTTGGGTATCATCGGTGATGGCATTCGACCCTTAAACACAAACCGAAAAGAAAAGAGGAATAGAATTATCACAAACAGGATATTAGCATTCAGCTTAGGTCTCATCTCAGCTACTTTCACCACAAAAAGGACACTTAACGGACCGCACTCAAATGACCTTGAAGTTCAAGTCACGTATTCGAAATGAACTACCAGTTTTCCTCCAAGGAAGCTACCATTCATCGTGATTTAGCTAGTGAACAGCTAAACTACATAGTATTCTCCAAATATGTAGTCGAAAACGTTCTCTGCTCTGAAGAAAGAAGGTAATGGGCTACCTCCACGTTGAACATTGGAGTCAGAAAGGAAACGTGCTGGAGCTCATAATGATTTGCTGACCAACTGGATGTATTCTATGCCGAAGAGACTGGGTACAATCCTGAATAATGAAGTCAGGCCCGTTGATTACTACTGTATATAGAGTCTGTTTTCCATTATTACCTGGGTTGACTTAATGTAACTAAATCTAATTTCCTTCCTCCTCTGAAGCTCAAATCTAGTCATGGTTGAGGCCCACTGGTCACGCCAAGATAGGGTTTCGTCTGAAGTTCTAGCATATCTTCTTGCTGGAAAGAAGCAACCCACAATATTTATTGCCTCAGTACTTCGCCACCAGCTTCTAATTATTATAGATATAAATATATGCATTTCTCTGCCAATACCGTCGTGCACTGGAACAAAAAGTGTTCGCCGGATTACAGTAGGCATGAGTTTTTATTAGACCTGTAAGTATTTGTGTTTATGCAAGCTGTTCCTTTTGAATAAAATGAACAGTTTGATTCGACAACAACCCTTGTGAGAAACTGCATTTTTGGGGAAACATAGAGCGGTCCATGAAGTCTCCTATCGAATAACATTGCAACGGGCTGTAAAATGAAAGTTTGCTTCAAACCAATCGGGAAGCAGTACTGATACAGCAGAGCAACTTTAAATCAAATGAAGCATATCGCATACGTTCAGTTATGTAAATCTATAGTTACCGAAAGAAGTTGATAGAAAGATACTACTGATTCCCTCCGGTCATCAAGTGACGTGTTTCCAGACCGAATCCCTTTTGTGTATTGATATTCTTAGTTCTGCTTATCCCACAGCTTTGAGCATTTTTCTGCCTTTTCCGTCATCTTTTCGATAGTACTTTACTTTTTCACCGTAGCTTAGACGTTGTGCTTATTTATACGAACATGATTTTCCGCTAGAAGTGGCTGCACCATCTGGGGTTCGAACCGCTAACCGTTTTGGCTCTCGCAAGGCACCTTACCGCTCATGCAAACCAACCACACTGCCCGACAGGTCAGTCACGTACCGTAATACGCACTCACACGTGCACCCCACTGGTCTTTGTCCACCTCGTTCTGATCTCGGTTTAGCTCAAAGCGAGCAACTTAACTTTTGACCGCAGTAGAAGGTAACGACGAATGAAAGTAGCACTTTTACGTTTGAAATGTTTTCGCTCCACGAATTTTAGCTGCAGAAATGTGTGACCTTGATATTAAATGGCTAGTAAGATGCTGAGAAAGGCCTCTACCTGGGCGAAAAATATAGTATAAGGTAGTTTAATAGCACATCTGTCACATAAAATTTTGATTGATGTTCGAAAATATTCTTTACCCACAAGAAGTTCCACGAATTCGCTAATTTTCTTTTTCCCTTCACGTTGTGGATGGTAGTTCAATCCTTGACTTTCGCCTCAGAACGGTAATCTTCGGCTGCCCAACAGCACTCTATTTGAAAATTTAGGGTGAATTTAGAAGGGTGCGCGACGACTGATACTCATTTTGCTGAATTGTACCGCTAAACGGCCAATAATGCAACTGATGATTACTGATGCTTTGAAACTGAACATTGTGTCACACATGCGTTAGCTATCCAGTATGCAGGCGTAGAGTCGTTTCTAAAACCATTTCCATAAGTCCAACCCCTTGTTTGGAGTAATGAAAGTAGCGGATAGCTTGTTGCTTTTCAATGAGTAAGAAGCATACGTGCTATATATAAACATATATGTGTATCTATACTCCTGTCCGTACATACAGACATACGTACATACATACATACCTGTTGTGTTTGGTTTGAACAGTCAAGTGCACAGACAGACACCTCGCACGCGCACGCACACGCACACGCACACGCACACGCACACACACGCAGCGCACGTATGATCCAAATCATTTGCAGTCATGGTTGCTCGCCTGCAGTCGTACACACACGCACACAGTTGAAGTTATTCTTGCTCCGTCCCGGAAAGAGCTGACCGGTCAGATCGTATTACTTGTTGAACTACCTGGTCCGGTTGTACATTTGGTTCACACTTTCACTTGCTTACAGCGCTGACTCACTCACTTGTCTGTGCATTTGCGTTTTCACTTGCTTGTTCCTGCGCTTAGCGTACGGCGGCACGGAACGCGCGTTCATTTGTACATGCTTGTTTTCCCTCTACTTACCGAATCCGGGACACCACACCCACATACATACATATACACGTTTTGTCCTGTTCAAGTGGTAACACAGGTAACGGTTGTGATCCGTTTATTCGTAATAGATGGGTACAAAAGCGGCCTGAGAACAAAAAGCTAGCAAACAAACAAGTACGTGAGTCACAGATGCACGAGAAAGCGCAAGCCAAGTGTACGATTAGATCAGGCCACGCAATGTCGTTCGACACGTGACAAGATCTGATTGGTCAACGTAGTCCGGGACAGAACTTGACTAGCATCATCAGCGTCTTTGATTCAGCGCAGACAGGTATCCATGCCTGCGAAAGACATGCATCAATTGACCCCAGAGAATGCGCGTGCCTGTTGTGTGCGAGACTCTCTGTCTGTCTGCGCACGTGCCTGTTTAAGCCAAGGAACATTGCATTCCTGTAGTCATGATTACCATTTTGAGTTGTCCACGGAAATCGTCGTATACCATACTTTGAGAGAGCAGAAACAATTCAATTTGAGGTGAAACTAGTGTAACCGTAGCAATGTTCCCTATATCATGTTTCCTTGGGGGAATCCTTGTTGATCGTTAGATTTAGTGTCGATGTTCCACTCAGCATTGGCGTTTAATAGATGCACTATGCAGTTGCCTCCTTCTTGTTAGGAATGAAAAATAGCATGCATAGCGGTTACACAGGTGGGACAGTCCTGCGCGCTTATTGTTGGGCTATCTTGTCCGGTTAACCACAACCCACTTTGCTCCAAAACACCGCATGATCCATCACCGAGTAGTCATAACCGTTGCAACACAATCTTACCAGGTAGCAGATATCCAGCGCTGGTTCAGACTACTCTGACATGTGCCAATGGTAGTTGCTGTGAATTTCCTGTCAGTGAAAATCACCATTTCACGAGTTAGTTGGTCGTAGTCAAGATATTATTCTCACCGGTGTCTCTCTTTCAGTACAACCACTTTCTCATTTCGGTCCGTATCGATAGTTTACCAACAGACCGGCTTCATGTTTGCTTCATTCCCCCCTCAGCTACGGGCTGATCGATTGGTGCTCACAACGGACCATCGTGATGTTTTTAAGTACGAGGTCAACCACTACTAACACGTCACACCGTCTCGTCTGCCCGTGCTCTTTCGTCCGTTGGTCGATTCGGCCACCACGTTGTACACTAAACAGAAAACAAGCTATCGATCAAATAGTAGCTCATCGGCCGCTCTTGCCACGCGTATCACGATCACTGCAGCTTTCGAAGCACACAGTGGACACGACCATCCCCTGCAAGTTCTCGTACAGGCTGCTGCAGGAGAATTCAGCTCAACCGTGATGGAAATCAATAATGCGAACGTAGGTCATGACGGGGATAGAGTGAGCTCGTGGGCAGGTAGTGAGTCATCGCTACCGAACCACTTAAGTATCTGCATTCAAGGCGCAATGAGATTGGTAATTACTCTTGAAATTGCAACCGTTTCAAATATATATATATATATATATATATATATATATATATATATATAATTGTAACCTTCAGCTTAAGTATGCACCTGTTTAAATACGCATCCCAGTTAACTACGCATATTCATCCTTAAAATTCCAGGTTCAACATCTACCACTTAAATATGCATATTTTATTCTAGAATTTTGTGCTCAATATTTATTACCTAAACATGTCATGAATCGTAATTTGGCGCTGGTTATGAAGTTTCTTCGTTTGGTTTTCAGGGAGATTGCCCGGATCCTTCTCTGAAATGATTCAAACGGTTTCTTAAGATCGTCGAGCGGATCGTCAGCTTCAATTTGTACCTCAGGGCAGAGCAGTTGATCCTCAATATCGAGAACCTGCTTGTAAAGGGACTCAAGTCCCTGAAATACAACTTCAATTTCTAAACCCACATTCAGGTTTTAAGAATCAACGTCATTGTTGTTGACTCCAAAAGCTTTTCAACATCTTCCAATGCCGCAACAGCATATTCTTCGTTGTTCTCGTGATGAACATGAACGAGCTCCTCAACTTCTGATGGAGCCATAAATAAATGCAAAGTTTCTTAAATCTTCGCAACTTCACCGACCAAATCTTGAGAATTGCTTTCTTCCTCCTTTTCAGGTTCTACAGTCATAAGTTTGGCCTTGATGGAAGCATTCTTGATCGAGCTAGGTAGAACAGAATCCCAGGCTTCTTCCACGTAACTACATCCATCCAAGCTTTCGCTTGATTAAAATGAAGAACTAGCCAATGTCAGTCCTAAAAACAAGCTGGTTCATTCGATTTTCCGATCAAAGCTCAGAGAATTTTGTGAGTTCCAGTTGTTTTGGTGCAACAAATTAGAAAAATTCGATCCTTTGCTTTCTTTTTTCCTATCGTGGTTGAGATATTGTCATCTGGTATAAGGAGACTATATCTCGGAAGCGATCGAAAAGACAATCCAGTCTCGTCCATGTTATAGGTATTTCCATGATCATATTGCGCGATAATCGAGTAAAGATTTTCTAAAGGAGCGAATGATTCCTTATCTCTCTTGTTTACTTCTGCTCATTCTCCGTGAAGAAACTTCTTCTGCTATCCATGCCGAACTCTGAATCGACTTAACCATTGTAAAGATGTCTTGAAATCTGATTCCGAAATTGGCAGGCTGGAAGCAATGCTGTTCGCTTTGGCAATAGCCAGGGATGACGGCACCTGAAGGCTGGCGCATGCTTTCAGTCCAGAAATGAAGCATCTCTTCAAGGTAAGTAAATCGTTCAACTGAAACCTAAAAAATGTTTCCCTCACTCTTTTCTGTCATGAGGGCAGATCTTTCTTGGACCTCTTGACGATTCTCCCAAAATTTTTGGAGACCCTTCCCTAACCTTGTACTCCCGAGCTAAGGAGCACACGTTTAGCTTAGCTTCAATATGATTTCGCAGCTTTATGACTCGTTGAAGCGCTTTCCGTTTGGTTTCACTGATATCATATTGAGCGAAATGCGAGCTTATAGTGACAGGTAATGCTGGGGCAAGAGAAAGACGTGAATATCAGATCGAATGGACCAAACAACCGAGGGTCAGAGACAACAGAACAGACGGTGAATATGTCGGAGGCTTTCCGACGCAGACAAAAGGAGGCATACGGACTAACAGAGGGGAAGCAGTGGGATCTCGGACAACCAGCAAGATAGCCCAGATAAGGGGAGTCGATCAAGCCGTCAACTGGGACGATCGGGCCAGCCGAATAGGAATGATGCCCAAAAGAAGCAAGCTATCGGCCACGGGCAACTGGGCAGAACGCAGCGGAAACACCCAAATAGCCGTTAGAGCAATGTTGGTGCCGCGCGGTCTGGAAAAGCGACTATATAAACGATCGTATGTGTTTCATGAACTTGACTTGTTTGGCCGATGAAATACAAGTGTCCTATCCGGTCTTGTAGTTCTTGTTACATCACGAAGAGTGATGGCTGGCACGCGCAAACTTCGCGGGTTCAACTTGGGCTCTGAAGTAACCAACCTGAGGTACACACTTACTGGCTAAGTATGCATAAAGTTTGCAGGTTCAGGTGGCGTACTTAAGAGGGAGACTACTGTATAGAATATGGAACGAGTGTGCTATCGAATGCATTCTAACCGAAGGTACACCTAGGACTTCTCAATGACACATTGTGGCACTGAGGCAGTCAGCTATGCAGCTTCGATTCTGGTCGACCCGGCTGCGACAGTCTGAAAGACAACACTAAAACAGAATCACGTCGGTGAAAGAGCGAAAGAGGAATGGAGAATAAGCAGCGATTTGTTGTTCATTTGAGGTCAATTCACAACTTGATGACTCGGAAAATCCGTCCATTCCGATATTGAATTTGTGCGCAAATTCCATACCATATGTATAACTCACACCACACAGATTTACACAATCGTCCGAAAACTGGCAGCATCCACAAAACAAACAGAATGGCTCTCGAAGTCCTACTAATTTTGCAACTATCACTAATCGCCTTCTCAATGGGTATTGTAATAGCGTTAAAGAGGGGGGGGGGGGCAAAAACATGTTTGTTACTCCCACATCATTTCTGCCAGGTCGAATCAAACACACACACACACACACATACACACACACACACACACACACACACACACACATACATACACACAGAGTCTAAATCCTACCCGAGTGGGACAGTGGGTGTGCGATTCACAATGATGCGTCCCGGATCCGAGCCCCTGTTTGGGCTCGGTGGATATGCACTGCACCTGATGATCTCTAAATATGCGAGGATGAAAAACAGCTTTTTGGTTTCCAGTGTTCAGTTGCGCGTTGATGCCACTGCACGTGAATCAGTTCAGAGATGCGTAGCTGTATAATCACCTTTTCAGTCAAAAGCTAAATGCCATGTGTGGCGTAGCAACTACACATCAAACGCGAAAAAACTCCTCTTGCTTTGAGCGCATATTGAAATTCATGTTATGATCCGCCATACCTACCGGATCATAATCCATCTATTTGGAATCAAGCATAAGGACAACACTGAAATGATTAAACTGCCACTGAACTGCTCGTTTGCATCATCGAAAAACAGTGGATGATGATCAAGTTTTTATATGGTTTGTAGAGTCTAGCTTTCGCTCATCAGGTTCCGTCCTTATGACTCCGTCACATTCCTTGTCGAGCAGTGGTCCGTGATTGTTTTTCATCAAGGAACCACTTAGTCAAGTAGCATACGCATAACCGACCACCGTGTCTAGACGTAAGCTGGTTGGATTTGAATCCGCTAACCTCATGGGGGATAATTGAATTTTTATACAGAGAAATGAGAGATTGTCCAACTAAGAGCTGTCTGCTTGCAAGCACACACTTGCATTTATTGGAGTGTTTCAAACGCTAAGAGCGATGAGTCTTGATGGAACTTGAACGAGCTCGTTAAGTTCTAGCACTTACCACAGTTTTGTGTGCAACAGGACTGACCATAGAAAAGACAGCGAAAACGAGGATGATTCTAGCCGAAAGTCGTGTAGGCGAGAGAAACGAGTGGATCTAGTTATTGGAAATCCACACACACACACACAAAAAGAAACAAGAATTTTTACTGACTCTTGACTCAATTGCATTTTCTCAGTTTTTCAGTTCCTGTAGTTTTATGTAGAATTTGATCCCCGGTTGTGTCGCATCTTTGAACTCCTGTTCAGAAGTTTGGTCGGAGGGAAGTGTTTATTCCATTGATTTTCTGGCGTCAACTGTTAGGAGAGGCAAAATTGTGACATGCAGGAGCAATGCTCTTCCGACCAGGATAACTCGTGTGTGATCTGCAAAAGCACAAGGGGAGGAGAAGTCCCATGAGCCGAGATTAAGTAAATGTATCAACAGGCACCAACACCTACATCAAACAAAAAGTAAGATGGTGGCCTCCAATCTGGTCGTTACAGAATGAGTACTTTTCGTTATTTGGTGAAACGAACAAAAGTGAAGATTTAAAGTGGAATGGAACTTTTGCGGCCTATGAGAAAAAGCAAGGATTACAGAATCCTACACATTTACACCTTCAGACTTGAATTCCTGGCATGGACTTCACCGCAGCCTTTCTAGTCCGCACTCTCTCCGTCACTTGCGCTGCGAAGACAAATCAGGAGATTTCGGCGGTTTTTTCCCCAATAAATCATACTATGGATCCGTCCAGACTGAAGCTGAACAATGATAGCATTCACTAGCTGGCTAGCAATTTAATAGTCTCCGATCTAAATCAACTGGACCCCACCAGTTGAAGAAAAAATACGGTGACGTTTCTGGGCCTTGTTTTTTTAACTCATGATTGCGCATGAGTGAAACAGAAAAGTCATTGCCCACCCATGTCTTCAAAGGCCGACGGCATTATTATCAAGGCTAACACAACAACTATGACTCCCAAGTCTTAGCGTGAGGAGCCACCTAAGATCGAGGGAGATGGCGATGACCCAGGTAGAAGCGTATTCGCATGTACACTCACGTCTGTCAAGCTTTGCACCCCCCCCCCTCCCCCGGAAAGAAATTGTTTGCGAAATGTCCCCAAAATTTTGGAAACCCAACCCCGAATCATTATTTTTCATTGGTTTCGAACCTCGAAAAGTGGTAATCTCAGAGGGTTGTTATCTGTCAAATTTTCCCCGTATACCTCCGAAAAACCTCATTGAAATGTTGTGCGAATGGATCTCCAAAAACTCTCTCTACCTTATCTATTGTTCTCAAACCCGACTGGTGAAAACATGTCATATGTGGGTCCGACTAGTAAAGTAGGATATTCTCTGCCACTCAGAATATGAAAAGATTTCGAGTTTATAAATCGGGAAGGCGTTGCTGATCCTCACTGTGGAATCATGAAAAGTAGACTATCAAACACAAGTAAGCGAAGATTCCGGAGATTATAGATAATGGGAAATCCACTTGTGATTTCACATCCAAAATTCCAACACCTCGAGCCGGAATTAAACACACGACCTTCCGCTTACCGGGCACATGTCCTACCTCCCAAACTATCGTGGCTGATGCCATATTAAATGACGAAAACCGAATAAACAAGAAGATTCCGGAGAAAAATCGGAAGTAGTGACGCCGGCCCCACCAACCACGGAGTAAGTAAGTTGCACTCAGCATTTTAACTATCAAGATTTACGCGATCACTCGGCGATTTCCGGCAAGCGAAGTAGTGGAGTGTGTGATGCGATCGAGTTCCTTTCGTCAAGAAGAAGAAAATAAAACACAGCGAGATTGCTGACTTATTCCTTAATAAACCTTCCACTGCAGGCATATCGATGGGACATGGAAAACCAGTCGACCGGTGGGAGCACCAGCGCAGCGGTACTATGCAATAATGATAGGGTTCAGTTGGTTTGTCCCTATATCGAGAATAAAAAAGACGGAGGAAGCTGCGACGACTTTTTGATGCGTCATATCCGGAGAGAAAGTCGGTAACTTCTTCTGTGATCCTAATTGAATAGAAGTGTACGACGACTGCTCTGAAAACTTGAAGGATTTGAAAGCTTTTACCACTCCATCATCACCGGTCAAGACTACAATACACAAACAAGTTCGTTATGCCCTACCAGTCATCGCTCGTGCGGATACCGCAATAGTGGAAAATGGAGAACTGGCTTGGCTTTTAGGCGAATAATCGACTCCGATTGCGGGATATGTCGATAAATGCGGTTTCCTTGGATTAACTATTTGATTGATATGTCTGTTGATGACAGCCATATTTCGTCTTGTGGTTTATCCTAAACTTGATCCCAGCACTAATCGATTATTGTTTATGTGCGTGTGTGAAGTGCCATGAAACCAGTAGTCTGTGACATTTCGGTAGATCCTGGCGTCAAACTTGATCAATTAAGATAGTTCCATTCTACTTAGATGATAAGGATGCAGGTTAACATGGGAATTCGATTGAGTCTCAAGTAGAACACATTTGACTCAAATGGCGACAACTGATATACGCGTTCGCACTTTCTCTCAATCCAAGTAACTGAGTGGTCTCAAAACGCATTTTGCAGTTTTTGTTGTTGTCGTTGTCGTTATTGTTGTCGTTGTCGTTGTCGTTGTCGTTGTTGTTGTTGTTGTTGTTGTTATTGTCATCATCGTCGTCCCGGTCGTCGTTGCCACTGTTGTTTCAATTCGTAAACTCGTTGTTCAGTCCAATCAGCGAAATATTAGTTGCAGTTACGTGTCCAAAAGATGCTGCCCACTGGTGCACTGAACCTACGTAACACACGGCATGTGCATAATGTGGATGCGTCATTGTGCGTCCAACCATAAATAAACACGATATATCAGTCCGTCCAAGCCTAGACCTAATTTTGGCAACAGCTTGCCAAATCCAACGCATTCTCACTGTGGCGTTCCATGACGTAAACACTGGTCGCGAGAGGGAAGAAAGAATTTCGTTTGGTCCGTCCACGTATCCTGAACCACTTTGTAATTTCTCAGGTAGGGGGCGGGCACCCGTAAGTAAAAGAAGCACGCGGAATAACTTTGTTTAACGATTGGCTCGTTGTCTGCGCCGAGCATCAGTCACCCCCTTTGCCCCACGCATCTGAATCGAAAAAATAATCCGTTTGGGCACTGGTTAAACCAGCGCATTTTGACATACACACACACACACATACAGACAGACATGCGGGTAGCGGCAATGCTCGCGAATCAGCAACCGTGCCAAAGCATCGAACTACTATCCAATCGATCACCGACGCTTCGCAATCAATAAGCCAAGACTGGTGGTTTTTTTCGCCTACTATTATCCCCGAGGACACTGTGATGTTACGCGGGCATTCGTCATCTGAAAATCCCGAATATTCGCATTCCACATAGCAGACAAGCATTGATGGCGTACAAGTCGATTTTTTTTACTCCACTTCATCAGAAGAAACAAACAAACAAAGCTTTCCAACAGATTGTGACTGTCGCTTACCGTTTACAATCGAATAGATTGTCACGGTAAAAAGGGCTGTGCTCTGATTTTGTTCTCCCCAAAGACAAACGATTTGTGTAGGAAATTGGGCATTCAGATTAGTTGGATTAGACGTAGTACGCAGCGGACACTGAATATTTGATCAAACCGGTTTATTCATTACTCTTTTTCATGCGTGAAATCCGATTGCGTAATCCATTATGTCCGGTGGATCGATCTGTGGACATGATCTGAATTTCCAACTTCGTCCAACGGCAATATTAAAGCGTTATTCACACCTCTTTCGTAGATGATAACCTAGATCATATCGATAACGGAAAATCCACTAGCATTTTTCGCATCCCAAAGTCCATTGCCGCGAGCCGTAATCGAACCGGCGACCCTCCGCTTACTGGACAGTTGGTCTACCCGCTGAGCCATCGGGGTGAGACCGGTTGAACGCCAATAACAAATGAATATTCAAAAATGCGCACCCCTATTCTAAAATTACAAGTAGATTTTCCATTATCTATCAGATTCAAGCTCCTCGTGCGAATAATAAGTCTATCAATTAAATGACTCAAGTAATTGCAATTGGTCCTTCGTATTGATCTCCGACAATGACCAATTCGTGAATCGCGATTAATTCCATTACCTAGCTATCGAATGCGTATTCATGATAATCAAATACTTGCTCTGAACTATCTAAAATAACTGCGAAAGTAATCCATTTTGTGTTTATGTAGTTCACCGAAGACAACGGTTGCGATACTGAGGAAATGAAGTACCTACCAAGCTTGTTCACAGCAACTTAATCACCTGGCTAATATAATTACAAATACGAGATGTATGTGGATATTCACAACTGATAGATTGTCAAAAACAGTGAAATAATTGCTTGGTGGTGATGGTGGCATGTACTGAGTGGCTGGGGAATGGTGGTGATTTTGATAATCGAGCACAAGAAAGGACTGGGGTGATGCAAGATTAAATCACTAGTGCTCTGACTCGACATTTTCGGGTTGCGTCACCGAGTCATGATTGGCATCCTGTCTGTGGACCAACGTCGATTCCATAGACCAGGGCAACGGAAGTGGCTTGTAAAGTCGCTTTTGAGAATATCTGCTCTTCGAAATTGGAATTGCAGAAGCGATTGTGATGAAGACCGAATTTCTCACCACCTGTGTGTTGATAGAAATGAATACTCGGTGCCCTGCTGGGTTGTACTCAGACGTTCTCGAATAAGATCCGACTCCGCCAGGCTAGAGGTCATGCGAGGAACCAAACTGAATTCGCCCGAGAGTGTCTTGAAGAACTGAAGTGTAGTTGCACGCAAAGGACACACACTGGATAATGGGGACAATAATGAACGACCAAAATACGAGCAGTCAGCGAAAGAGGTTATCTCGAAACGAGCGAACAAGAGAATCACGGAACCGAGAGCCACGACGGCCTGAAACCTCCGTTCCGTTTTTCAAAACGGTGTGGCCATAATTATTCAAGTTTAAATATGAATTCCATGCCCTCGGGGGCTTTATCATCAGGAGTGAATTTTTACAGCCTAACACGTAACAAAGACCGTGAGAAACAGTACAGCGCAAGGTGAAAACCTATACTCTCAAACTTGAGCACTGAATGCCACAGCGCCGGGAGCGACTGCAGATTTTCAGGCCTGCTTGGTAGATTGTGCTCATCCGTACCGTCGATCGTGCAAACGAAATAGACAGATCATCAAGAGAAGACATCGAGAACCCTTAACGGGTTTCAGACCCAAACGAGGACATCAGTGTAACCGGACCTGATAAATGCGCTGGCGTTAGGCTTCCTGATCAACGAAATTACCTAGAGAAAATGGATAAGGTACAAAGGGATACTAATAAGTATGACAAGACAGAGAAAAAGGATAGAGCCAGAACAGTGGAAGAACAACTGACTCAGGTTCTCGAGGTTTTTTAAAATCAAAACCATACATCCGAAACAATTTTCGAAAAAATATGATGAACAGGATGTAATCTCACACATCTCAATGGATTTTCTAAAGTGTACTTTTCAGGTGGACCTCTGCGACCGATACTATAGACATGAGTATTACCCCGTATCACTCTGTGGCGTAATGGCTTGTTGAGCTTCCAGAATCTGTTTAAACATGCATCTCAAATCACGGTCTAAGTGACACCTTTCAGTTTGTCGACTTAATGTAGGTACGGAATACTAAAAGAAAAGTAGTGAACTTGTTAGGTGCGACATCTCTGTTCATCATCGTTCGTCCCTTCTCCAACAAGTAGACTATGGTGTCACAACAAGACACGGTGGGAAAAAACCAACACATCCGACTTAGTCAATGTGTTTCCTGTATTGTGATAAAACTGAACGTCGGAAGATCATTGCTTCTATACAGCCAGATTTTCCACCATTTTCCTACAGTCCATTGAGAAGAAGGAAGAATGGGAGTGAGCTGTGACAACATTCGGTCTATCTCAAGCCATTATTATGCACCCAACAAGTAGTCGTGTTGCAGTCCAGAAAAGATTAAAGTTGCATCATAAGTTGCCATGGTGATCGGTTTACTTTTATGTTCTATGGTGAGACTTTGAGGGCTCACAAAAACGTGACTCGTATCAAGACGTTTGTAGGTGCTCGTACATTTCACACTTCTTCATTTTCACAACTTTCCTTGGTACGGTACCCCTTTTCCGTACTGATTTTCAAATGTAAATAATCAACACACACACGCACACACACACGTGACCACGCGGTATGTCCACGAATAGCTGAATAAGACGAACCCTTCGGCACAACTTCGCTTCCTGGTTTGGGATTGTTCTGGAACTCGTTTAACCGGAGTTCTCACTGCGATCGATAAACTGTCGTGAGTTCGTTTTGTGCCGTCTGTCTCATTTTCATTTCTGTTGAGCGCATATTGTTGTCTAGTCATCTACCCACATTCCTGGGCCTATTTTCGTTTGCTAGTTACATCCTCAATTGTTTTGACATTCATTTAGTGTACCCTAGAGACTAGTTAGTATACTTCACATTCCCAAAGAAACTATGTTGATGATTTCATGGTCGCGAAACTCGTCCCACTGACTGATGTGGGCTGCTCTAGAGTACAGTCAATCGTTTTTAGACAATATTTTGAACGAACTCCTGAGCAATGCAGAATTCATCTAATTCAGAAAATAGATTCCTCCAGTCTACCAGATGAGAAGTTCCTCTGGGTAAACTACTTGGCTACAGGCCGGTGCGCCATGTTGTGACAAAAAGTTTGGATATTTCGTAGGCGAGGATATATACATTCATTTCTTATAAGCATGTAAAGTAGCAAATCCGTGGTCACTTTAACGGTTCAATTTTCACAGCTGCCGTCTTAACAGCTCATAGTTGAATGTGATTTATTCTCAATGTTGGGGTGAGAAATCAATACACTTTCTCTACACCGAACTTTGGAGGTGAAAACGGTGCATACGATGGAGCCTCAGATAACTAGCAATCTCTTACCTGGGTTGTTGACCTCTAGGCATGAAAGACTGGAGTGAATCACGGCGAATAAAGATAAGGCAGCATGTTATTCACCGAACAATGAAATATACTCTTAGAACTTATTATTGGCTCGAGGTGATAGAAAATGCAGTTTTATTTTTCCAACGCCACGAGGCGGAATCGAACCGGTAACCTTTCGCCTACCGGTCAGTTAGTGCACTGTGTCATCCACCCTCGACTGGCCGCATTGGGATAGCTCGGATGACAGAGCTTCTGCCCAGTAAGCGGAAAAGAGCTGGTTCGATTCCGGCAAGCGGTGCCGGACTTTTGGATGAGAAAAATACAAGTGGACTTAGTACTATCAATAACACGTGTCTAAAGCAAGTACACGCATTTGAGTTTCAAATTCCTCTTATTTTTAATGGGTCAGTGGCCTATACAAATTGACGGATATTCTGAATCTATCATGCAATTTTCGTCCCTAAGAGGAACGCAACCCTGAATGTCTTCTGTTTTTCTGGTCATAGAACGTTAGATGTAGATAACATAACATAACACGTTTGTGCCGGGGTGTGACATCGCATTTAGAAGATGGAATAGTCAGGTTGTAGACTTTGAAAAATTCACGAGACTATCAGCTCTGCGCTTGCACAATGCATGTCGAATCGGGTCGGTCTGGGTTGGTCTTTGGTTAATACCGTGTGGAACACAGTTTAAAAGTGACTAAACAGAATGAATTATCAAAAAGGCGAATGAATCGAACGGCTTGCCAGCAACAGCGATGACTATGCCGCACTTCGATCCTCCTTTCTTGGCAGCAGTCCACTTTTACATTGTCGAAATATTGTGGACCGTAAATGGATATCACTCTCCACACTAGTGTCGAGAGTGAATATGTCGAAATTCCAACATAGTTCACACATCAGCTGTCCTGATGGTATTTCAAAAGCTTTAACTAAAAAAAATTGTTCCCTGAAGTAAGAATACATGATCGCAGTTTCTGCAAGTCTTTTTGTTTTCGTTACGTGTCATAGCTTATATTCACTGTGTAGAGGAACTTTGGCTACTAGGGTTTTTCGTCTAGATTACAGTTACACACCCAAGTGCTCTGATGAGGAAAATACTACTCCATGTTCTGGCTGTGAAAGGTGTATGGCCCTCAACTATAGTTTCGCTATGTAACTGCACACTACAGATCGTCAATAGTTCACTCGATGACATTCATCAAAACCCTCCATTATGATCTTCTGGTATTGGTGTTCTACAAGGCGCCATTTTGTCACCTTCCATATTTTCTATGTATTTGTTTACATTTTATACCTATTCACAATGTACCAGTCCCTAGCACGCCTGCAGACGACATTATTTTGGGAATCTCACGTACCCAAGTGTTCAGGTTTGACTCATTCACTATGATGTCCGTGATCTGCTGTGCACAACTTCAGCGTGTATCCAAGTACTGGTTTTTCCGTCGTTGTGTAGCCTTGCAGCTTTGATTCTCAGTCGGGTAAGAAAATTCACAGTCCGGCCAATTAGGATAATCCAATTGAGCAGATTTCAAGCTCAGTGTACCTACTGACTGAGAAACGGTGCTGCAAGGCTGAGAAATATTGTATGCGCTTCAGAAAGGATTGGATGAGGCTGAGGGATGGCGCAACAAGGCTGGATAACGATGGGAAACCCGGCAGATTAGTCGGACTCGAGAACCGACAGATGGGATTTTTGAGCCCAAATCAACACCATCACTTTGCCTGAGATGACAGATAGTTCATTGATCTTTCGTTCTCGATTCTCTGGAAGCCAGTCGAAGCTGATCTGTTTTAGAGTATTGTTTCAGACAATAAAATACGTTTTCATCAGTGCATATACCTCATACATTTGTATACATATAATGAGAATGCCGACCGCGGGAGACAGTTATATTAACCCAACCCGACAAGTGGAAATAACAAAACATATACGGCCGTTTAAATAATCCTTTTGCACTGCCGTACTGCAGGAAAATCGAACCCCATATCAGGTGTAAATTTCCGCTCCCTTTTGGCTATGCGCCTGGACACCGTTCCTGCAGTGTTGACCTAATCGTCTCAATCGACGCCTTGATCTGAAATTCTCAACTGAGGGCCGTCGGTCTGCTTGAATGCGGTTTGATTGTTTCTTGGTAGAATCTATTTTTGTTTGTTGTGGGCTGCCAGGAAAGCAGTCAATTCTTCTTCTTTTCCTCGTCTCCTTCTTCTTCTTTCTCTTCTTGTAAATGCGGCTCTTGGTTGGTTGTCTCCGTCGATTTCATACCCCGCCTCTTTCTGCTACCACAATGATCTCCACTTCAATGTGCACACAATTTGGCAATACGGGGGATGAGTCAGGAAAGAGTCTCGTCTGCGACTGCACAACAAACGTTCCCATACGTTTATACCAAGATGAGAAACAGTGGTCTTAAATCACCCAATAAATCCAAACCCTTTTACGAAGCTAGGTAGTAGTCCGTGAGTAAACGAACGAACTTGCTGTGGGTTGGTGAATGTCACATGACCATCCATTTCACGAAAGAACAGGCATCATTTTGTATCTGATATCACGCAACTGCCTGTGTTTGGGTTTCGATTGCCCTTATTATTGTTGATACAGATGAGATGTTATGTGAGAGAACAAAAAGTGTATGACTGAAAAAATCCGTTTGAAAGAGACCTATCTGGTAAAAAATTATTGATTTGAGAGATGATGGGAACGAGAGCGGGCTAGAATTCCGTTGACCAGTAATTGTAATGCTATTCGTGAATCAGTCGGAGACAAGAAGGTTCAGGCACGTATGCATCTAAATCGTGTCGAGAAGAATGCAAGATGGCATTTTATGAGTGCATTAGATATATATCGATAAGGCGAGAATAGTTAATATGCATATGTCAGATTTATCTGTTTGTATATAGATTAAGACATGACAACGTTGGTAGACAATTTACTGATCAATCACGACGCTATCTGGCTGTATTAGAGCCATCTGGCTCTATCTGATTGGTTGAATGCTAGACAGAAGCTATTGCCCACCGTAAAATGTGTGGAAACGTTCAAGTCAGCAAAGTTCTTTATCCCACTCAGGGCTAGGAGTGATATATTCCGGAGTGATTATATTCGGACTACAAGGCAGCTGATAAAATGAGAGGGACAGTAGCAACTACCGTTTAGGCCATTGTCCCTCGAAGTTAATGAAGGTCAGCGAAAATAACGACATGTGGGAATCTTATAAGAACTCAAGAACCGCAGTTCTTGCGTCCTTGTTTGTATTCTGCGAACGTTCGATTCTATGCTGTTCTGTAGTTGGTGAAAACTTTCCGTGAACAAAACAGAGTAAACAAAGTTTAGTTCATTTTATTTTGAATCAAGATCACACCCGAATTCTAAGGTAAGTATTGACCAATCATATGGATCAGCACCGCTGAGAATGGTACCAATCTGTGTAGACTGTGTGAGGCTTTGAGTAAAGTGAAGGAATTGCACGGCTTCTTGTGCATCTGGTGTAGTTAACTAGATTACACTGGCGTAGTATGAAACAGTTCAGTTCAGTTCAGTTCGTTCAATCATCAACCTGGCACTTTTGTGCTCCGGTTTCAGCCGCTGCCTCCAGCGTTGTCAGTCCAAGGGCAGAAAACAGAACAAGAAAGTGAAAAAGAGTCGAAAGGAAAGGAAGAAGCGGAAATCGAGAAGGCAAAAGAAACGTTCGAATGCAACTATGCCAATGACCGTGACACCAGGCCATATCACTTAGTGTCTCAAACTATTTGATAGGCAAGTCGTGTGGACCCCAATCGGGAAGTCTAACACACCCAACTTGGTCAAGTCCACTGGTCAAGCTTTTCATACCTTTTTGCCACGTCATAGGCTAACAACCTTCACCTACTTCCCAAACACTACCTGCTTCGGAAAACAGGGTAGATCGAGGAGGTCTACCGGCGGGCAAGCATAAAACATATCCCAGCCATCTTAACCTGGTTAGATTTAATGCTTGCCCTGGTGAATGACCCCCGGTTCCCAACACTTACGCCGAACCTCAGCATTGCTGATACGGTGTTTCCCCCATAACTCGGGCAATGCTACGGAGACATCGATGCTCGAACATCAACAGTCTTCACCTATATTCTAACCTTAATGGTCATGTACACTCTACCCTCAACAGACAATCGGGTGTCAAGCCGGCGCCACGGATGACGGAGGTTGGCAAAAGCCAAACGCGCCTTCTGTATACGCGATGGCACTTCAACCCATATCTGTCCACCTTGTGAAATGTAATTTCCCTGGTAACAAAATTTATCCACTTCAACTAGAGCTTCTCCTGCCATTAAAAAGTTTTGGGTAGAGCCAACCCAATCCTGCAGAAACATTTTACACTTTGAAGGTGCAAAACGCATCTCAAACATTGCTACACTGATGTTCAAGCGATCTAAAAGAGCTTGCAACTCACCTGGATCTTCATCCAGAAGAACAATATCGTTTGCATATTCCAAGTCAGACAGTTTACTGCCTGAGAAAAGATCGATGTCGCTATTCTCACACGAGGATAGGGCTATCTCAAGAGTCAATTAAATTATAAAATTGAAGAGGAAGGGTGAAAGAGGGAAACCCTGACGAACACCACTTTCCGTGGTGAACTCGGGTGAAAGATCTTCTTAAACATGAACTCGGTTTCGGCTGTTTGCATACAAACATTGAAAAAGAGAAATAAACTTCTCTGGCGCACCCTTCAATGAGAGGCAGCGCCGGAGAACTGCTCGATCGACTGAGTCGAACGCCGCTTTCAGATCAAGAAAAACACAGATTGTGGGCCTGAGGAAGGTGCGCCTGTGCTCTAAGATTTGTCGATATTAACGATGTGGCAGATACAACCCCGACCGGGTGTGAAACTGGCCGGATTTTCTCGCCTACAAATTTCGCGGGCACTGGACAATCGGTGGAGAATAAGACCGGTGACCAGTTTAGACGCCATACTCACCAAGCTAATTCCTCTGTGGTTTTCACAACAGGACTTGTTACCTTTCCTGTAAATTGGCACAACCATCGATTTACACAATTTCCCAGGAGTCCGCTCACTATCCCAGATTACCCAGAGGAGTTTTGTTAACTCCAAAACTAGAGCTTCACCTCCATCCTTGAAAAAAGATGAAGACAACCCATCCGGTCCAGCTGCTTCGTACCTTTTCAAGTAAACTATGTCCCGCATAATCTCCATTTCTGATGGAGGGTTGATCTCTACCTGCATCGTTTCTCTGGCAGGTATATTCGGAAAGTCCACCGTTGAAGTGGGCCAACTGAATTGTTCCTTAAAGTGCTCCGCCCAACGATTCAGATGACGCCCCTGACAGTGAATCAGTGAGTTGTTGGATTCTTTAATTTACTAACTAACACAGGGTTTCCATGGGCCGGTACTAGTAATCAAACGGAAAGGTTGTCAGTATTGTCAATGGACGCAGCTTTTCCATTTCCCTACATTTCGCCATTCACCACTGCTCACAGTCATTTCTCGAGTCCGTAGTTAGTTGGTGTCTCAGGGTTTTGTGCACTTCATTGAATGTGGCATCCGGAGGGGCGGATCTGTGAGCATCCAACAGAGTAACTGATGTCGAAGATATCCATCGTTTGAGAGACCTACTTGAACCAGAATTCTGGGTGACATTCGAAGCGGCATGCAAGGCTTTCTTGATCTGTTGCCCGAGTTCATCTGGGTCATGGACATCCGCCTACATAGATATTCGTGTGGACAGCTCTGCCTGAAAACCGGTCGTCGGTCATCGTCTAGAAGCAACTTTGCCGGGAGAGTGGTTATGGCGTGGGTGCGTCCACGGACGAGACGTAAACGGAAGCGAGCGCGTATAGAGGCGTGATCTGAGTTCACAGGAGTAGACCAAAACGAACGGCAATCTTCAGTTGATCCACGCCAGCGGTGATTAATCACAATATGGTCAGTCTAAGTCCAACTTTGTGAAGATGTAGCAGGACGCTGTGTCAGCCTGTGCCTCTTCTCGTAGCAGACTTCCGCACTCGCCGGAAACAATCTGTGATTAGAGCACAGCTGGATTAGCCTATCCGCTGGGATAGAAAACGGTCATCCAGTTTGCATTTTTGAATCTCTAAATATTCAGCAATGACCACCACGTTTGTTGAAAGCAAGCTTTGAAGCAGTTGTGATAAATTGTGGTGGAATTCGTCCTTGGTCTCAGAGGAACTGCAGTCAGTGGGCACGTACACAGAAACGACGAACAAGCATCGACGCTTCAGTTTTTTGCTGCTTTTACACACAGACCCGTCCAACCAAACCGAACAAAACGATTGCTGACTGGAATCCAGTCTAGCTTTCATGCTCAAGGCAATCCCAAAGCCGGCCTGACCACGAGAACTAGGTACCGGATCACCCAACACGCGAAGAGTGAAGCGAGAGACTGAGGTTGTATCTGGGGCGTGGAGAGTCTTGTATGCGCGTTTCGGACACACAGCATACGTCGGTTTTAAAAGTGTCAAGAGTTTTAGAGAGGGCAGCCTGTTGCCTTATCTGATGTAGTGTGCGGACAATGAAGGCAGTCAAGTGGAGTGAAGATGTAGGTTTAAGAAGTGCGTTCGATTCACGCGCCACTCCTGAACTACTGCTTTATGCAGAGCTACAATTACCTGTGGCATTTTGTATCGATCCTAAATTAAGGGAGGGAAAATTGGTGGGGCTCTTTACAGGAAAGATGCTAGAGGTTTCTAGGCGAATCATACTTCGCTGCTTCTCACATCGCAAAAGGGGTTTTCTTCTGGAACCATATTCTGAGCTGTTGACCCAAAATTCTGACCCACAACACAGGTGGCGTTAACCCAGCGTAGGAACATGATCGAAGAACCCATGAAGGAACTTCTACTCTATCACATGAGACCTGATTGTTTCAAGCGCTCTATCTTGTCCTCGATGATAATTTGTCATCGAAAAGCCTTTCGGATCCAGTCCTCAGCCGCATGCACCCAGTGGAGCAAGCGGAACGTGGACGCAGCTGCATCCTTCGGGCTAGAAGCTGCCCATCTTAGGTGGGCGATAGCTGCCCAGTGAAGTACGATCACTTCTCCCACCGCCGAGAGAAACTCCACACACTCGACCCCTATATCAACCTAGTGGAGGTTTTTAGACCGATTGGCTGCTCCTGTTCGTGTTTGTTCGCTGGAGTGTCCTCTCCAAGAGCGTGGTAGTTTAAACCAGATGCTCCCCAGCAACTAATCCAAAGACTGGACTTCTTCTGACTTCCACGTATTGATCTGTCAGGCATGATTGCACCTCCGGTTTAGGAAGCCATCCTGCATAGCTCTTTGGGTCGTTGAGGCACTCAAGCCATCACACCACGCCAAGGTGTAGTCTAGCCGTGGTTGGTAGCATGAAACCCAATGATGTGAAGTTAGCTTGACGTGAATAAGCTGGATGATAAGAAGTGCTCAAGTTTCCATTGCGTGAAGTAGTATTTTCAGGGAAAAGGCCGCCGGAGATAACGGTGGATAGTCTGCGATGAGTTTACTGTATGTGTGTGGTTGAGTGAGAGCATTGGTTGCACTGGGTGCATTATTCGTGCAAAAACTGGCAATTTATCTCTTTGACATTTAAGAAAGTTAGGTAGGAATAGCTGCAGCACTTGATCCAAGCCAGAATAACTTGTGTACTGAAGTAGCTCTTGTCCGGAACAGTACGAAATCAGAGCTGAGATGACCGGGTTTGTGAGTATTTTTTACTGGAGGGCTTACTTACCATACACTCGTTTAGAAGTGAAGCAAAGTGTGTGAGAACACAATACGCCAGAAATCCGCTTGTTAGCGCATGAGCAATCAAGTGAACAAGTGAATCTGAGCGAACATACTCATGACCTGACGGCCACTTCTGGTTGTGGAGGCGGATGCTGAGGTTGTCAGCGTCCGCCTCCACAAGTCCCCTCTATGTGTTCAAAACAATTTGTGTGTGCTCTTGAGCTGCATTGGCCCTCCCTCCACCCTATAACAGGTCGTAGACCAGATGAGAACGGAAAAAACACAAGAAAAACAATACATATCCGGTTGTGATTTAAGCCCGGATTACAACTGTTATTCCCCTCTTTTTTCACCATTAATCTTTATCGCTTCCTGTTTGTCTAACTGGTTCAATCCTTTAACTTGTCGTAATATATTGTGATGTAATGGCATGATTATGAATCACTGAAAACGAGCTTGTTCGCTAAACTGTGTTCTCTAAATGTGTTCATTGAAAATTTTCCGACATCTCGGTGTTTGGGCTTCGCAGGTTTTGCCCAAACCACTCCAAACGTCACTTTTGAAGGAACACCAACAACTTTTCAATGTGGAAGCATCGCACTCTTCTCGTATCGTTTGATAAATTATTGCGTCAGATCACTTTGTGGATGGTTCGCACGCGTCGGTGGTCAAATGCTTCTAGCTCTCTGCTGGCCACTACGCGTAATGGCCAAATTTTGCAACCGTAGGCCCATATGGGGCTGATGGAGACTCGGAAGACGCGGATTTTGGTTCGTAGACTGATCTCTTTTTTTGTTCTCAAATCGACTTATGTAGCTGTAAAATATTTCCTGATGTCGTCAATTCGTACTTCGATTTCATCCCTGACTTACTCGTTTGGGAGGATCATGGAGCCCTGGTATTTGAATGCCCGAATATGCTCAATTAGGTTGCGGTTGATGTATATTGGTGGTGCGGACCGTTCAGCACAAGTCGAAAAGATCTTGTTCTTTGATGTATTAACTTCTAGCTCCATGGTTTCCGTGAAGATAACTACACGATTCAGAATTGACTGTAGGGTAGTCGGACTGTCCCCTAGATTAGCAATATTGTTCCCGAATTCCAAATTAGCCAAGAAAACTTCTGGTATGAACTATACTCCAGGGTAATCGATGAGCACCTGCCACACTATACAATCGATAGCGTAGTTGACTAGGACTGACGACAACGGGCAACCCTATCGGACACCGGAGTTAAGGGAGAATTCGACGGGTTCTTCTCCGTAAAGGCGCACTCATTGCACGCGAAATTAAGCAGTAAGATTTCGTGAGACTGACACGTTTTTCCGGCAGTTCATATGCTTGCAGACTAGTCCATAAAGCGCGTCTGTTAACTGAGTCGAATACTGTGTGAAAACCAACGAAACAGGCTGGTGTTGGTTGTTGAAATTTGCAGCGATGTTCTAGTTCTTGACCACGAGTAAATATCTAGTTCACCCATCCTTAAGGGCGGTGTAAGCCTCCTAGATATGGACGACAAATTGCATCCCTCATGGTTGAGAAGCGGTTCAGTAGGATTGCAGAGAAAATCTTTATAGCCACGCTGATCAGGTTGATTCCGCGTCAGTTATCGCACACTCTTCCATCACCTTTTTGGGAGAAAGAGCAGGATCGATGTTCTGCAGTCCGTTGGAAATTGTTCTTTTTCCCAAAACAGCGTGCGGAGTGGCTCTACCAGTGTTGGAAGGCAGGATTTATGTAACTCCGGTCCGAAGCCGCCTTCTTCCAAAGCCTTGCTGTTTTTAAATTGTGTCACCACAGTAATGTTCTCTAGGGACAACGAGCTGGTAACGACGTCGTGTTTTTCACTCTGTATGGTGGAAATTTAACTCATCAAGCTTGCCATGGGATCATTCACTGGATTGTCAAAGTGCTCGATCCAACTCTGCGTCTTTTCCTGTTGTTCTGGAATCAGTAGCCCAATAGCTTCGCGAAGGAGTGGCTCTACTGGCTGTTGCTAGCCGGATGCATTTCGAACGAGACGGGAGAGTTTTGAGAAGTCACTTCAGTTAGCCGCTGCCTCCATATTGTCCGCGATTTCGGACCAGTGGCTGTTTCAGTCTTTTCTTGCCGAGTGGGTAGCTTTTCATCGAACCTCCCGAAAACCAGGGAGTTCGTCTAGGAGAGAGCTGCTAGCCTTTTTGGATAGAAAAAGGGTGGTCCCCAATATTCAGTTCTTCTGTCGTGGTCGTATAGTGCTCCGCTCGTCGGCCGAAGATTGCTTGATAGACGATTTTAGCGAATGCCATTGTTGTTCCACCGATGTTTCTTCACTGAATCGGTGACTGGTTAGATGGGTGGCGAGAGCTTCTGACAATGCTCGTCGCTTTGTCGATGATCCTAGGGCAAATATGTTAATCCTTCTCGGGGCACAGGATTCTTTGCGATTGGTTAAGTGGACCTTGAGGCTTGCACGCACAAGGGTGTGGTCGGTGCCCTTCTCAGTTCTTGTCTGTACATCTCAGTAGAACCGGCAGTTTTCGATCGAGGATGTCCAACGAGATCGTACCGGTATGAAGTCTATCTGGTGTACAGTATGACCGTCGTTCGAGTACCGCGTAAGCGGGTGCCACCTGGGATGTTGGAAGCTAGTGTTGGAGACGGTTAGTCTGTTGTAGTCTGCGAAAATGACCAAACGAGCACCATTGTCTCTGTTATGACCCAACCGTTAGGAGATACAGAACAACCGATTATTGAGTGGGCCCTTTAGTGAATGAACATGAACGCGACTTACAGGCACGTCTAACAAAATAGATCGATAAAGGAAATTGATACGAAAACGAGCGATTTAGAATTGCCGAATGATCGGACAGTGCAAACACTGTTCGTATGTGTGTGCGCTGGTGTGTGTGTGTGTGCATTGTGCCAGCTGACGGTCCGTTAACCCCCCCCCCCCCCCGCAAATAGAGATCGATTCGTCCGACTTCCTATAGGGATCGATGAAAAGTCTTACATGAGGGGGCCGTGAGCGCTTTGGGTATAGCCACTCGTTGAAACATTCAAAACTTGGTGGCTCTGGTGATGTCGTTTTCTTCTCTGTCACTAATAATACAAAGATATCCAAAATCACGTGTAGTGGAAGTTCTACCTTTTTCTTCTCATCTACCGCTGCCGTGCTGTAGCGTATCCTGATGTGGTTCATATGTCGTTTGGCTGTGCCTTTGTCTAACCGAACACCACACTTCACATTACCCAATCGGCTAACAATTACCCCCGGTATCCACTGTCTTGAAGGGTGACGAAAATCGAGAATATAAACACGATCTCCTTCGCTGAAGCTGTGTGGCCTTGCACCGTGATATCTGTTGAAGTGCCTTTCCATGTGGTCGTTTCGAAAACTTGATATGACCGTAGAGTACATGGCATCTAACTGTATTCGCATGCGTCTGCCAAGGAAGGCTTCTGCTGGTGAGGCATTGTTTTGGACTGATGCGTTAGGAGTTTAAAGCTATGTCATCAGAAAGTTGTCAAGTATCTTTACTATGCTTCCTTCCCTCTGCAACTTTTTGAAAGTCCGTTCCAGTGTGTCTACAAAACGTTCCGCATGACGGTTTGATTGAGGGTGATAAACTGGACTCCGTACATGCTCAATCGCCATGGATTGGCAGAAGGTAATGAACTCAATAGAGGTAAACTGAGTGCCGTCATCTGTAACTAGGGTTTTGGGGGTCCCAGATTGAGCGAAAAGACGTCTCAAGATGAGAGTGATGCTTAAAGAAGATAGTTTTCATTTGAAACATTTCTGGACACTTACTATGAAATACTGTTGATTCATTGGGCCTGCAGAGTCGACTTGAACCCGCTTCCAGGGACCTGTGGGTAATGGACCAGAGTGTAGACGAACCTTGATAGACGCCTTAGCAGCAATTGAACATTCTCAACAACTTCTAACGTACTCTTCAATCTGCTTGTCAATGTTGGGCCAGTAGACATAACCTCGAGCCAGTGCTTTCACATATGTGATACCCGGATGACTACTAAGCAATTGCCTCCGCACTCTGGTTTGTAGTGTCTTAGGAATTACTTTGTGTTCAGACAATATCAGACATCCGTCCACTATCGGGAGTGAATCTTTCCGACGATAAAACTGCGTGATGAAATGGCCGGTGATATTTTGGGGCCAGTCAGTTTGCAGAAAATGAATTATTCGCTGAAGACCAAGGTCCAGTTTAGTTTCTCTTTGTATCATAGTGAAAGTGACAGGCAGATTTCGGACTGACTCACGAAACACCTGTTTAACTTCAGAATAAACTTCAACTGAGGATATTACCAAGTCTTCACCAGGTTGACTAGCTGAATTCCTTTGTATTAGGCGAGATAAAGAGTCAACATGTCCGAAACATTCTGTGCGGATGTACTTAATCACAAAGTCATAACCAAGCGGTACCGTTGCCCATCGTTGTAGTCGGTTTGCGGTATGCAGGGAAATGTCTTTTTTGTACCAAAGATAGCTAATAACGGTTTGTGATCAGTACACAAGGTAAAACGTCTACCACGAAGGAATGTATGGAATTTCTGAACTGCGAATACCAAAGCCAGGCCTTCTTTCTCTACGACTGCAATTTTTTTCGGCGTTTTTAGGTGCCCGAGAGGCGTGAGACACTGTCTTCTGTGAGCCATCTGGAAACCTATGGAGCAGCACTGCTCCAATGCCGTATTCGGAGGCGTCCGTAGTGACGATTATGGGTAGACGGGGATCATAGTGGGTCAGTATCGGGGTGGATGTTAATAGCTTCTCTAATTCGTCAAAGGGTGATTGACAGTCTTTTGATCATCACCATTCGGAATCCCATTTCAATGAGGCATTCAGTGGGGCTTTAATGCTATGTATGGTTGGAATGAAATTATTGTAATAGTTTACAAGGCCTAGAAGGGATTGCAATTCCATTTTGTTTTGGGTGTAGGAGTTTGACTAATAGGCTCCATCTTGGAGAGGTCTGGGCGTCGTCCGTTTTTACCAATGATAAAACCGAGAAATTGTGTTTTTGGGAGGGAAAATGAGCACTTCGTGATACGCAACTTGAATCCGAAAAGCCGTGTCTTATCTGTTGCTTCGTTCAAATGTAGCACATGTTCAGTTCCAGACTCACTGACAATAACAATATCACCCGTGTAGGCCAGTGCGAACACAAGGTCGGTCAGCATTGTGTCAACGATCTGCTGGAATATGGCCGGCTCGCACTTTACTCCGAATGGCTGTCTGTTTTATTGATACAAACCGCGGTAGGAATCGATTGTCATCAACTCTTTGCATGCGCTATCCACTTCAACCTGGAGATAAGCATCGGACAAATCAGTTTTGGGGAATATTTTGCCTCCGTTGAGTTTAGAAAACAAATCTTCCTGGGTCGGTAGTGGATACTGATGTGTTTCTAGGCGATCATTAAGTCCAGTAGAGAAATCGGCACATGCGAACCGAACCATCTGCCCTCTTAATCACCACAACTGGTGCTGCCCAAGCGGAATAATTGCCTTGTGTAAGTAGTCCCGCTGTCTGCAATCTTTCGAGTTCCTGATCTATTGATTTCAAAGCGGCATATGGAACAGGCCGTTTTGGACTAAAGACTCGTTTAGACCCTGGTTTTAGATGAAGGATGGCTTTAGCCTAAGTGCATAACCCTGAGCTTGGTTGAAATATCTCTTTGTGCTTCTTCAGAATATCCTCAACAGCTGGCGTGTTGGAAATGTTTGCAACGTCATGTATATCTTGTGAGTATGAGATGACAGTGAAGTGGGGTTGTTTGAGTTGATATATAACAAATACCATTACCTTTGTGGTCACGAAAATGAAACTCACATTTTAGCTCTCCAAGGAATGGTATTTGTTGGTCAGTGACATTTCGAGCAACAAGGTTTGTAGTATTGTCTGGAGGCTCATCAAAAGCAACCCAAGTTGAGCCTGATGCCGTGTCCAGCTGGAGAGCTACTGGATGGCTATTCACAGTTAATGTTACTTATTTGAGCATTCGGTTGAGTGAAGGGGTCGTGGCTGCGAATACGGCTTTTGGCTGGTGCCTGATGTGACGAAATGCGCCGAAATTATTCACAGGTCTTCTGTTTTGTGAGCTCCCACAAAATTCTTCTCTGTTCATCTTACGTCCACATTCCTGACAAACATGTGTCCTGTAACGACAAAATCGAACAAAATGCCATTCCCCGCAGTTCTAGCAGGCAGAGGGCGGTCGTTGGGATGATGGCGTTGCAGACATTTCGCGAGGTTGTGAGCTCGTGTTTCCAGTTATCTCTAATACAACAGTATCTTCAGTAGAAAGTGATACGTGCTGGATCATTGTGGAATCTTGTTTTAAGTTCATGAGTCTGATGTATTCAGAGGTTAGGTCTTGCACGGACTGTTTTCCTGAAGATTCCGGTTTTGCCAGCTGCGTCGTGCGAAGTTCGGCACCATCTGGATATGTCAACCCAGCGACAAAAATCAGTGATTTGAATTGATCGTCGGTGATTTATTTAAGTTTAAAACGTTCACGCTCTTTGTAGACCCGTCCAGCGTAGGAGACTATTTCTTCGGCTGAGTTTCTGGCTATTTTGAGGCAGTTGTATCGTATATTGAACAATGACGACCTTCCGCCAACGACTGAGCTCAGCTTAGACACTGTTTCCTTCAGCGGAAAATCTCGAGGATGCTGTGGCAGGATGTAATTGCAATACTGAGTGTGTTCTGTAGGTCCCAGCTTCTGCATAAGTAAACGCACTTTTGATTGGTCGTCCAAAGATGAACCGTCAACCGAAAAAAACATCTTCATATCGTCTGCACCACGAAGCGAAAGTAATCCCATTTTCTGCGTCGTAAATGAATTCCTGAATGCTGGCGGCGAGTGATTCGTTTAGTTTCGCTACCGACGCGTGATCATTGCTTGTAACATTACCAGAACCGAAGTGTGCTGTTATTAATTCTATCATCTTCGTCTGTTGCCGTTGTTGTTCCAAAATTGCCTTTTGCTGTAGCTGCAACATTTTGATGAGTTCAGATTGATCTGCCATTTTCCGTCGCCAATATGGGTTCTGACCCAACCGTTAGGAGATACAGAACAACCGATTATTGAGTGGGCCCTTTAGTGAATGAACATGAACGTGACTTACAGGCACGTCTCACAAAAGTAGGCCCATAAAAGAAAATCGGTACGAGAACGAGCGATTTAGAATTGCCGAATGATCGGACAGTGCAAACACTGTTCGTATGTGTGTGCGCTGGCGTATATATATATATATATATATATATATATATATATATATATATATATATATATATATATATATATATATATATATATATATATATATATATATATATATATATATATATATATGTGTGTGTGTGTGTGTATGTGCATAGTGTCAGCTGACAGTCCTTTCAGTCTCATTGTCAGACAAGGACACGTTTCCTTAGAATTTGTATAGTTGCTTTGCTTGAAGGACTAGTGAAAGCGTTCCAGACCCCCGCAACAAGATTTGGGACACTAGTAACCACCTCCTGCAACCTGTCGTAGAACTCATCTTCCACCGTCTCTTCGGATGGTAATGTGGGAGTGTAGATTGTAACAACTGGTATGTTCAGAGTCGAGGAACGAAAAAGAGCTACTGCGATTCAAGGGGCTACCAGGTTCCATGAAAGCAGTGCCTTATTATCCCTACTACTGACAGCGACTGCGACGCCATGAAGACCGGAGTTGTCAGTAGGTCCGTTGTGGTAGGGTTGATAACAGTCGTCTACTCCGGAACTTAAATACTCCGTGTGCTAGAATTACACAGACGAACTTCAGAGGGTCATACAATATCTATTTGGTAATTATGTAAATTGTGCGTCGTGATGGCCTGACTACCGATGTCGAGGAGCGTTCTCACGTTCCAGCAGACAATGTGAATATGCCGATGAAGATTGCGTCCCCGGCTAGCATATTTTACACCTGGGCCACTGAAACAAAAGGAGACGCGTCGCACCAAGCGGAAACCGTAGTATGATAATTTTGTACTGTAGCGGCAAATCCATTAGTAATCTTGGAAATAGTGCACGAGTGGCTTCCCCAGCGTCACTCGGTTTTTTGTTCGCGGCCGCACCTATCGGGCAACAGGAAGATCGTTTGATGGGAGCCGGTGACCGATCAAGCGGTTCATACGCCTTTTGGGTCATTGTCTACCAATCCCGGACGCCCAGGTCGTCCACTGTGATCTTAATGCGGGGTTTCCGGTGGCTCTCAAGGAGTTCGCTCGCCGTTCGGTAGAAGTGACCATGACCCAGGGACCCATGCGACCCTGTTGATTGAACAGCTTTCTTTTTTGGCCGTTGTGTCAAGCAGTAGACCACGTTCTCCCACTCAGGAACAGTTGTCTTCGCATGCTGAGCACCGTCTCACCGAGGTTTTTAGGCTTCGACTACCCTTTAACCTGGTTTGAACTACCTGTCGAGAGGTCTGCTGGGTTGTGGCAGCTGATGCATGCTTCAGCTTCTTGGAACCACAGACGAGAGTTGGGTAACCGATGAAGACCAAAGAAATGGAAGATGCCCAGAGGGGCACAACGGTCTAACAACTCAGAGGTGTCACTCCTCTCAATCAGTTCCTACACCATATCGATTCTTGGTTGATGAAAGTGTGAAAATCCGTTGACACAATTACTGAACTCCGGCTCATCGAATTATTTTCCGTTTTGTGTTCTGCAGATCTAGTACGTGCGCGAAAGAGCGTCACTCCGGCAAACTACTTATTTCTGAAGTTTTTTCAAACCCACTATTAAAAAATGAAGCAGATCCAGTTACCAGTAGACACACAATTTGCTATTAAGATCTTCGTATTCAGTTTTGTGATTCTGCGACCATAGTAACCAAATCTATTTGTGTTTGGATTTGATGTATGCACACACGGTAGCACGAAACCAGTACGAATGCTGCTGGTCGTAAAAAAGGTGCACAGAAGAAACCAAACTCGGTGTTTGTCCCCGGTTGACCAGATTGACCTTGGAAAAGGTCTTCGTGGGTGGCCCGAGGAATAGGTCTGCGTGATTGTTGTACACCAGTGTGTATGAGCTAGTCCGTTGAAGAACGGTTCGGTTGTTTGCGTCGCGGTTGCAGATGGTTTATCAATCATTTTCTCCAAGGCATCCAAAAACTCGGTTATTGAATTTTACACGCTCTATTCTTCAGCGAGACAATACAAATTATCTCACGTACAAGACTTCATTTCACCTTGATGCGTAAATGAAACTTAGACTATATCTTTGTTTTTGATTCCAGTTCATGTGAATACTTAATATTTTGTTGATCTGACCTGGGTCTCTATCTTGCTTATGTGAATCAAGAAACTAAGAGTATGCTTTCCATTGAACCGTTTTGTGCTGTTTGATTGATTATTCTTCTAATAATGTGAACTAATACCGATTGAAAGTCTGATAAAAATTAGTAATACCGTGACCGAAAGGAGGGGCGGTTGGAAAATAGGTTGCTCAGTCAGACAATTCAGAATGAAAAAGGATGGACAGCCTTTTAAATAGTCTGTTTGTGCACGCAAACTTAAGCAAAATTGATCCCCACATCATGTGCGCATTTGGGCCCCGTTAGGCCAGGTGCCTGCTATTACTGAGCTAGTTCTTTTGAGCATCACTTTTGTTGTGTTGTCCTGATTGTCCCGATCGATGTATTGATCTTAGGCTCTCTACTTAGGTCATATTGCTACTTTCCTAGTGGTCCTGCTGAGAACCGTTTGCTCGTTGGTAGGATTCGTTCATTCTGCCTTAGAACGTTTTCAAAATAGCCACTTTCTCTCTCTCTTTTCTTGGTCTTGTTCTTGTTCTTGTTCTTGTTCTTGTTCTTCGTTTTCAGTCTGCGGCTATCCGTCCATTGACCTTCTGCTTGTGTTGCCTTAAAGGTCCTTGTTGCAACATACGAGATCATGCCTAAGGCTAGTTCAGCCGTTGGGTTGAATTTCGGAGTCAAAAGTATGAACAAAGTTATAACATGAGTTTACATTCCTCTTAAAGCGGTAATCATCTGTTTGGCTTTTGATCACTGTCTCTCCGTTAAACAACTGTACGTGCCACTGTTAGTAATGGGAGATTTAATTTGTTCTTGAAAAGTTTCATGTTTCGGTAGCAGCTCTTACCTGACCACTGATAACAGCGGAAGTACAAGTGCATAGCTGGTTTATCCTACCTTTTAGGATACATGAGCGGTGTACCTCCGATTTTGACGTGAAATAAGTTGTTGACAACCAGCCCTGATAGCTTAATGGTGACGGGCGTGATTCCAAATCAAGCACCTAAGGTTCGAGTCCCGGTTAGCTCTCCATGGATATGTACTCCAGGTGAATAGTAAAAAGCTGGATGAAATGGCCTTACAATGGCGATTCGTTAATCGGAAATGGTTAATAAAGCGTTGATACTGCAGGATCGGTCATTTTATCAGCGTATGGATGTGAGTAGGCTATTGGCGCTGATCACTTCGAAATTCTACTCAAATACCTAGATACGTTCAAAGATTCTGTAACATCGCACACTGAATCATGGGTATGTATTACCGTACGACTCCAATTTGTGGCAAATGTTTCAGCAGAGTGGACAAAATGAACAGAATTCGTTTAATAAGCTAAACATTACATAACAGCTTGCCACATTTATCAATCCTGTGTTCAGTTTTGAGACAGAATGTTCAGTGTTGTCGTCGGAACAGTGAAGAACCTCTCCCAAGCACACTAAGACTGAAGGTAGTAGAACACAACCTGGTAAGTTGGATAATCACGAGGTTGATGGTTTTGAAAGTCTACGAGTATCTAGCAGTTGAGAAAATGGTAGGCAGAAATCCGTCATGGCTCGGCTCGTAATCATGCCTGGCCCATTGGGAATTTATGTAGTGCTTAATTCTTAGTCTAAGGGTTAGATTACTGCCTATCTGTAGTGTTTCAGCAAGCTTTTCGCGAGAAGCGGATCGGTTCAGCTGCGACCACATACGACGACGAGCTCCAGTCAATCAGAATCACTTTGAAAAGGTATAGCAAAAGCTCGTTGTGATCGGTTAGCACGTGATCCACCAGCTTTTCCCCTTTTATATGACATATTTATGCAAATCAATTCTACAGTAAAATAAACGTACAGTTTCCGATATAAATAGTATCTACGGATGAGTGGACCAAGTTCCTCGGAAGCACGAGGCCTATTTCGCGGTTAGGGCCCCACATCGGGTATGCGTGTCCGAAACTACCCTATCCTTCCTTTTGTCCTGATGCTTACGCACTCCGTAGGTATTTGTTCAGAACAATCTTATTCGTGCATCATAGGTGTGAGTGGGTGCTTCTCTTAGAAAAGTCCACTGAGGAATCACAACGGTAGTTTGCTGTTAGTTTATGTAGGTTGGACCGGTCGTGTGCTTCCGAGAAACTTTGTCCATCCATCTGTAGATACTACGTATATCAGTAATGCCAAATCGCGACCACAGTCTCATCGCTCTCGAGATTAGCTGAGTCTAACCCACATGGAACTAACAGAGAAACACCGTCGTGATTCCTCTGTGGACTCTTCTAAGAGAAGCATCCACTCCCTCTTCGGATGCACGAATTAGATTGTTGTGAACTAACAGTTTCACGGCGTTGACCTTTTCACTATTTCGGTTTGCGTTGTTCCGGTTTGGAGCGATTTCAATACGTTTTCAGTTCAAGTATCGTGAATAGTATATCATCTCGAATAGGGCGGTGGGTTTTCAAGTCTATGAAATAAGCTCCTTCTGTTGCACTCATAATCAAGTACTTAATTAAAAAAGTGACTTCTGTTCTGTGACAGTTCTCTACTGACACACAACAAGGGGAATGATCTCGAAATTCCGCCAGGTTGTTACATCACTTCAGAGGTAGAAATACCGGAGACATCAGTTTGATAAAATGGTTAAAATTTTATTGTTGGCCAAATGGAGTCTAGCGAAAAGTGTCCTAAGTTTGTCATAGATATGATGAGTCTCTGAAAAGACGCTCTGTTTCCGATCGCATCAGGGCTGACCTTCCAGGGCCCATCACAACTTGGACATCCAGTAGCCGAAGCGGAGACTGAAAAAAAATTCAGTTCAACAGTGGAATCAATAGGCAACATTGTTAGTTGGTAATTCGAGGGAAATTGAATTAACCGTGAACACCGATAGTGCAGATTTTTCCGAAGCCGTGATTACTTCATGACCAAGAGTGATCGACCTACTTTCATGCCGCTATCTACAGCGAGAGGATGGACAGGTTTCATAGATGTATAGAAGACTTTCGAGTGCTGCTTATGAACGTGTCTTCTATGAGGTCTCATAGCGACTTATCAACGAAATCCCCTCTTGTCCGAATATTCCCACAGGGCACATGGAGAACAACACAAGGTGGCGAACAAGCTCTTTTTCAGTGATTCGTAATCATGCCATTACATCACATTTTATATGAACGGTGTTAGGTGAACCCCACAAACTAACCACAGATCCGTTGATCCGACTAGTGACACCGCAGACACCCATTCACCATCCAGAGACGGATCGAGGTCACGCATATGGTAACTGATCCCCTCTCCCCCACTTACATTTTCACCCGTCGCCTTATCTTGATTTCTGTTCTGTTCACCGAACACCGTTCATATGAAATCCCCTCTGTCGAGCGAGCAGAAGAGGCTGGAGTCGGTGGCCAGATGCGAGAGTGCATTCTATTTATCGCGGTACCGAAGCAGCACCGAAACGAGGTATACACGAAGGCCAACGAAAGCTACGGAGAAGCGGAAAGCAAACCGAATGCGTGTACAATTGGCGAAAAACCGAAAGTGAAAGTGATTCAAAAACGAGGTCGACGAAAACCTCAGGAAGGTCATTCATTTAAACGTACGCAACGGAACAAAACGGTGGGGTTGAAACCAAGCGTCAGAAAAGTTCGTGGAGAAAATATGTGGAAAATGGTCATTTTCTCAGCATGATCATAATCATTACAGATATCGTGAATGGCACCTGCTCATACGCGACTATCGGGGGCGAAATCTGAACTCAGGAAAATCCTGTTCTGCATCCATCTGTGATAGCCTTCGACAAACGGAGTCCTAGTTGCTAAATATCCGATCTGTCAGACTGATCCATGTTTTCAGCTGTTCTCCAAGGCATCGGCTCCATCCTGGACATGGAACAGTAGACAGGCGCTGTTCTGAGATCTCCGAGTATGGTTCTCGCCGGTCACGTCTAAACAATTGCTGTCGTCGGCGCTGAAGGAAAACTGACAACTTATCGATAGCGAAGCAGCGTTTGTTGTCTTATTGAGTCTTTCGAAAGTATGTTTTGCCTAGCCACTTTGAGAACCCACAGAGACAGCTGGTCAAACACTCCCAGATTACTGGTGTCTTGTAGGCATAGTGACCACATATCGCAGGCGTAAGTCAATCCTGAGTGAATAGCGACCAGGAAGACGCGGACTCTGGTCCGGAGACTGATCTCGTTGTATGCCTAGAGTGCACTGCGAAGCTAAAGAGAAGTAATTTTGGAGTTGTCGATGTGTAACTTGATTTGCTTTTGTTTTGACCTTTTGAGAGGATCATGAAGCTCAGGTATTTGAACTCTGAAACACGTTCTATTTCTTTGCTGTCAACTACTATCAATTGTATTGACGCGAGAGGAGAGGGGAGTGGAGTGGAGTTTCAGTTTGTAAGCTTAGGATGGTTATTTATTCGATGGAGACGGAATTTCACTCTGTGTGAGAACTCAGCTTATCCTGAGAAGGAAGCAGACGTTCACTTCTCTGAGATTCTATACTTCGAACTCGGGATTATCAAATTTCACCGTGAAAATGCGCTGATACTACTGGTCAGAATTTCAAAACCAACGAGTTTTCCGCTCATATTTAGGATCGATAAATACCGTCGGAATTAGTCGTAGCCAACTAAAGAGGTAAGTTGTGAGGGTAGTAACCTTTGCTCGTCTAATTTTCATCATCTCGGAACTTGGATCTTCACTTTCCTGGTTCGACTCATTTCACCATTGAGCAGCCATTGACTGGCCGCGACCTCCTTGCCGAAATGTTGTAAATGTTCGTAAAGAAAGCAAAGTAAAGTTGTGATTCGGTGAAACACAGAGGTGTGTACTGGATACAAACCGTATGAAGTACACTGAGTTTGTTGACTAAATGCATATGCTACAAAATCTCTGTCCTCATTGAGCTTATTATCAGTTGGAAAACCCACGGACACTTTATTCTCCTCATATGAATGAGTTAAAATGAACAATGACTCAAAACCGAACGTGTATGAAATAAAATATTCTATTCAGTTGCCAGCTTGTTTGATTTCATCTTGCAGTATCTGATTCGGCGCTACCGATACTTGCAAACACCAGTTTGCTCTGACAATGCTTTTAACCCTATAAATGTCCATCCTTTTTTCGTAGTCATAACCTTGATCAAGTTCCGACTGCACACAAAACCCCTTCAGTCAAATTTGATTTTCGTCCAATTGATTGTCGCTTCAGAAAGCAAGCATTGGGTTACTGTCCCAGGTGAACGTGATTGCATTTCAAATTTATCGATCCCGTCAATTACTTGCTTATTGCGAGCTTCTTGATTATTCATTCATCCATCTAATAGGGGTTATCGTGGATGATGAATCACTAGTTCGACTTTTATTTCGTTCCAATCTGAAGTAGCTCATTACTTTGCATGTTTTTATCAGACAGTCTATCGCCCTAATATTTGTCGGATGTGCCATCTGTACTGTGATTGCACGGATCAGTTAAAAGCGAATGCATGGTTGGGTGTTGATCTGAAATTCGGGAAATTTTATAGCCCAAACCAACTAAAGGTCCTAAAGGGTACTTACACTGATGACAACCCTGTGTATTTCTTAAATATCGTCGTTTAACTAACAGTCTACGGTTCATGTTAATGAATCGACTCACTAAGCGAAATGCAAAAAAGGAGAAAAATATCATTTACTTCCTTATGTTTATCATAGAACAATGCACAATATTTCTGCAATGGGGTAGCTACCAGCTGAGGGTTGGCAAATGGAAAAGTGAACGGTTGCCACGGGATTTGGGTTCGCGACCACAAGGTCGAAGGTTCACCATACCGACCGTTTGATCATCGCTGATCGACTACTAATAAGCATGAATTCGAACAATTGAAAAAACACGAACACATGTACATACATAACGGTAAAAGTCAATAACCCGTAACACTACATTCCAGTCGTTATTAAAAATGTTTTGAGTTGACAATGAATAAAATTCGGATCATCATACACCATTGCTGATTCGATCTGAACGCTTGGTGCAGTTACGTTATTTATGCTTTTCGGAGCCATTTATTTTTGCATGTTACCATTAAATTATCCATGATATCGGGCATCACATTACCACTGCTATTACTACACATTTCCGTGTCCCCACTCAGCCATATTCCCTGAGTTCCAAGCTACTCCTGTCGAGCTGATTCTAACCACATCACTGTATAGAACCATAGTACTTCTCACATTACATTGAGGAAATACGAGGTTCAACAAATCGGGTTACTTTGGAAAGCAGACCGCAGACCTTGGTACCTTCATTAATTGCTAGTTTTTCTAACTAAAACTGATCAAAACATCAGTAGTTGGATTCTAATGATGAAAACAGAGCATTCTTGATTTCGTCACCAAGTTAGGGATTCACGGCATGGGCGTTAGATCTAACATGTGAATAAAAAGGTACGAATTGCATAGATCGTACTTAGTAAGACAGCCTCCTTTCAGTCTACTCTGCAATTGGGATGTATTGATTAGCGAATAGCTGCGAGAACGGAAATATATCAGGCGCGTCCTTCGCGTTGGAATAGCCGGGCGGAGTTACGCAGAAAACTGTTGACTGTTAGGGACTATGAGAATCAAATCTGTCAGCCCAACCGTATGTACTGGAATATTTCGCACTCATACTGCGCTCACCAGGGTCTGACAGGACCGAACAAAATAACAGGAACGTATTCTGTCAGACTTGATTAGTACCAGCTCATAAACGTGCAGAAAAGGCATGCGGCAATTGGTAGACAGTATACGGACTAATCTTAAAGCAACCTGGCTGTATCTGCATGATCTAACTGTCAAGGCTAGGCTTCACCTTATCGGCTGGATACTGAAAATGAAGCTACTGCGCACTGGGTCGCCTGTGGAAACCTTCGAATCACCATTGAGTCACAACAATGGGGGTGGTGGTGATTGGGGGGGGGGGGCTGGCCAGTAAATCACATGCAACTTTTCACAGGGGGCTTTAGGGCATCTAGTGTGGAGCATGCTTTCAAGTGAGTGGTTTAGATGAATATATTTTCTGTGAATCATGCTAAAATGTAAACGTTTGAAATTTGGTAACGCAGAGGTGTCGGAGATGCTGGTAGTCAGTCGACCTTTCAATTACCTTGGGCAACCTTCCTCTGGACGGATTTTAAATCTAACCAACTTTTCCGACAATGCTGGACTGGCAATTATCAGACGTTTACGTATAACATCACTTGAAGCACATTTTTTTGGGTGCATTCCGAACTGAACTCTATTCCGAATCATTATGTTAAAGAAGGCAGTCAGTAAGTCAGCTGTATGATTTACCACAAAGTCGGCCGTTCGAAAAGAGGGGAGAAAACTGTGTTCATCTTCAAGTTACAATCAGAAACCTAGATGGAATAGAAGTTTGTCAGTGACATCATCAGTAAAGTGCCTTTCAGAACTTTGTCTCGTTACTCAGCCCGGTCGTGGTGACTTACACACCTATGTTGGCAGCGCCTAGAGCTGTTTCCTTGTGTGCGGTACTCGACAAATCGGTACGAAAGGTATACCGAAGATCTAAGTGCAGCATTGTGGAAGGGAACCAAACGACTGAAATTAAAGAAACCAAACCTATATAGACTGTGAAGATAACAAGCCAGAAAGACCAATATCTGTACGAACCGGCGTCATTGTAATATCGATTTTAACGCAAGTTTGTTGTGGATACAGGGAGAAGTGAGTCTGTCATCTAGAAGAAGGGGTTGAATACGATTGGCCTTTTTGCTACTATAAAACCAACTGACTTACGCGCTCATGCGGCAATCGCTCGCTGGCCTGCGCTGCTGGGTGAAACGACTTTAATGGTACAGCCCATACAACAGACATACGTCCCAGTCCGTTTCCTGATTTCGGTTGACAGTCTATCCTTTCCGAAGCTGTGAGCTTTGGGAGTTGTGAATCATTCGTATTCACTAAACACAAAGAAACAGAATGGTTTGATTACGCAATAGAATTCTTCTTCTCGGTCAACTCCCTTAGTAGTTGCCGTGAAAAGCGAGACCACAAACTAAAATTGAATCCACGACCACGGCAATGTGCGGCAAAATCTATGAGACCGGAAGATTCTACGAAATCTGTGTCCGTCAGTACATCTTTTTCGGAGATTGGTTCGGCTGACGCGCACCTGCGAATTCCACTGCTTCCGTAACCAAGACTGCTTATCACCATCAACACTCCTTGGAACATGTTTTAAATTTTTTCTCTATATTTTGGTTTGCACTTTCCATTTTTCAAGCTGCCATTGTCAAGGTGATTGGCTGTCTGGACAGGATAATAGCATGCTAGGATTGTGGGATCTTTGGAGCAACAAGAGAAGAACACGATCGTCGCTTGAAGCGGATACAGTGAGGATTTTTAGCGAAGAATGTCCTGATTAAGATCCCAAAGTGCATATTCGATATCAGGGAATCGGAGTTCCTTGGTTTCACCGTGAACTCCAATGGGTAACTGCCGGACCATGATGGCATAAAACCAATAGTCGAAACGGAGTCACCAAAGAATCACTCACACTTGATATTCATCCTTCGGTGTCTACAATACTATTCCAGATTCATACCAAACCTCATGACCACAGCGCAACCATTGTTCCTGACCCAGTGATCTTAGGGTTTACAACGGATTAAGTAAGTAGAACGAAAGAATACTGAGTGAACTTGTCACTAAAATTGTTGATCGACGTCCTGACAGATCAATCCCACATGCTGATTTTCTTTCAAGTTAGTAAATAAATAACTGTTCTTTCACTTCCCTTATGTACAATACGATGAAGTATTATATTTCTGAAAGAGAGCCGCGTCCAGTGAAGGGCTGACAAATAGTGAAGTGGCTGGCAGTAGTGGAAATCGAACCCGGATTGTAAAGACCCAAGGTTCGCTAGTGGTGACCCTTTGACCACCGCCGGTTAGCCTTTCGCAGCGGCTGGACTGTGAAGTTTTATTTAATCGATTGCTCTTGCGCCGAGGGAAATCCTAGGAAAATATACTAAACAATACTGTTCGCCTGTTTTCCGCTTTAAAGGAAGGCTGACAACCGGAAGTAAAACCTAAGCATCCACAGTTTCTCATGCAATGAGATGAATTCTGAGCGCAACCCGATGGAGGGTTTTGCTGTAATGATTGGTTAGTCACGCCTCCTTCTCTGCGTCCGAAGTTTCTGAGGGATTTGCATAAGGGTCAGTTGGGTGTGAAGATGAAGTCATTGGCCCGTCAAATGTGTTCGTGGCCCGAACTAAATATGGACATCTACATAACAGCCAAAACTTGTAAGACTTGCCTGCATAAAACCAAATAACTGGAACCCGTGGTATGAAGACTGTTTTCCAGTGCAGTGTGTACACGCCCATTTCTCCAGTTTCTGCCTGCACGGATATCATGCTCTTGTATTGATTAGCTCATACTTAAAATGACCAGAGATGTTTCTAACATGCACACCAGCCCCATATTTTGTGATTCAAGCTTCGAGGAAATGCTTCAGCTGTGAAGATATTCCGCAAGCAATTGTCGTTGATATTGGTTCACTGTTCTGCATAACCGAGTGGTAGAGTTGATTCGATTATACCGTCTATGGACGGCTTCGAACGGTGCCTCGTCACCTATGCTCTAATGGAGCTGAAGAAAACTTGATACGTAATGTGCGCTCGCCCCAACCAGTTCAAAAATATTGCCGTAATTGGAGACGTCCCTGAGCAAATATTTGTTACAGTATCGGGATGCAGTGCATTCGATTACAAAAGAAACTCCATCCATGCTGCTGAAGTCCAGAAGTCCCAGTCCTAGCCCACTCGATGATATGACTATCGAGGGCGTGCAGAACAAATGCTATTACTTTCCGTAACTTCGTTCCGATATCAACCACGCTTGCCGAAAGATTTCTTGGGCATAATTTCTACTCGAATTTCCTTTCTGTCATCCGCCGCCTCCGACTCGTTGTATCCCCAACTCGGTAGGCAGAACAAAGGCATTCAGGTACGGACCAAAGTGTATTCTGAATTAGCGTACAGCAAACCAAAGAACAAAAAATGTCTCAAGCGAACAAAAGCTGTCAATCAATATCAATCTCACAATAAATAAGCCGCATGTGATTGGTGGAGTGGGGCAGTGCAAAGTGTAGGGCAGACAGCTATCGGATGTGCGAGTGTAAGGCGGACCTGAGAGGAATTCATCACGAGCGAATGATCATGGGACAGGGATGAGCCCCACAACATCATGCGACTGAGTAAGCCGAATACAAGGCGACCCGATCTCGGTTACCTTTTCCTCCAACCAGATAATCATCACTGTCTGTTGCCATCGTGTAACCCCCCCCCCATTTTAATATATCGGAGCCGAGATCGGTTCGAAGTGTATAAAAAAACGACGCACCGTGTGATATTCAATCGTAAAACGATCCTCAGAATGGTTATCTGCGGTTACCGACTGACAACTATCATTTCCGACAACGCTGTTACCGAACATCCAACACTTGTCTTCTGTGCGTTCCAATTTTCCAATATGCCGTGAACTGTTTATTGTACTGACAGTTTTCACAAGATAGGCTGAAAACCATTGTGTTACTATATCTAAGCGTGCATAATAATAATAAAAATACTTTTGAATTACTGTACCTTTTTAGGATCCATCTTGGTTAATTTTACGATATCTGGAAAACAGAATTTAATCACGACAAAGATCAGCTCAAAGTACGTTCTACCTGCTAACGGTGAAGCTTTCTACAATAGCTTTTTTCCTACTTCTATTATAGACGCTATCAAGTTAGCGTAATCGACTGTGGTTACAAGGTTACTGAGATAGAAACAGTCTTAGACAAAATGGCCCATTTGTGCTGGAAAATTTTTAATCGCACTCGATATGGGATCCACCTGTTCAAAGGCTCCCCACTGAACTAATTTGCGACGTGGGAAATGGTGTAGTAGTAAGTTAGAAAGAAGTATGGTACAAACTCAGCCTGACTCATAAGTCTCTTCAGTATAACCGCACAAAATGTGTGTGTGTTGAGCAGGTTAATTGCTTTTTATTTACAATCCACCCATTTATATATATGAAACAATACCTGTCAACATTGATAGACAATCGACTAGCCAATCAGGATCCGACCGAGCTGCATGAGGATGATCCGATATTCTGGTCCTGATTACGTCTGATTGGTTGCGTACTGGACACGAAACTACAACTCAACGTCTCACTTACAGAGGCGTCTGACCCGAGACAGTGTCATACAAAACACTGTTCCACGTAAAATACGTGGGTGGTATTCTGTACCTGAGTGTGGTTGGTACCTTTAGGCGTTGATCTGTTCACAACAGTCGGAGTAACTATGTGGGAGCAAGGTTTAGGATGTATATTTTCAAACTGGGAAAAGCTGCAATGCGACAGAATCGAACACAGTTCAAGCTTAGCATTACTACTGGAACTAATGAACCAAGTTAGAAAGTTTATCTAACCAGACAGTTGCTTGTGACCCGTCTCTCAGATCGTGAACAAGACTCGTCGCGCATATCGAGTGTGGTTATTTTACGTCAAACTGAACCACAGTCAACATGGCATTCACCGGTTCATCAACAGCCACATGCATATTGGAATATTTGGACAGGTTCTTCAAACCTCTGTTGGTCAAGAATGGGAAGAATAAGAACAAAAAAGAACAAGGAAGACGAGAAGGGAAAGCGTCAGAAGAGTGAGAAGGAAGCAAAACAGAAGCGTGATAATGACGTGTGCGGACATTTAGTCGAATGGACATTTCATCGAACGGACATTTGGTCACCGGACATTTGGGTGATTGAATAACGCTGTATTCATTTAAGTCTGCCAAATGTCACATCCTCGGAAAGTGGATTACGCGTAGCCCGTCCCCCTAGTCAGTCTCGGTATTTACAGTTAAAACCTGGTATCCCAGAATTATGAAGGCATACATTGATCACCAATCGGCAAGCGAAAAGGCTTGCGCTATGGTATTATGCAAATGCATCACAGTCAAATTCTTTCGGCCGTTGTGGCTTCACAACAGCTTCACACCGAAATTCCTAAAGCAGATGGCTTGGAACTAAGGTCAGCTGAAATGGCAGTGATGTCTACCACGACAGCGCCCGGTGTTTTGTTCCATCCAACCAACTCTAGCGAGAAGTCGGGCCTGTCCCAGAATCATCTCCGTTTATTAGCACAAAACAAAGAGTATATAGGTTGCTCTCACATTCGCCCACTCGTTGCGCACAATGCATTGGTCCTAATGATGTGGGCGACCACGCCTTGAGGCTTCAACAACACTAGCAAGACGCATCTCTTATTTATCAACCCACTCCAGCGATCGGCTGTCCTGCCATCTGAGATTCCGTTGTCTCAAGCCTTGGGCTTGGTGCCGCACCGGTGTTGACTGCTGACGCAACTTGGCTGTTCGCCAACGATAGGTGAACACATCCTCAAACCCGGTGAATCTGGAATTCAAGCCTTTGTCCTTTTTGAGGTGATAGGCACGATTAACTTGACTACCTTAGTACGTGAACAAAATAACTCACCATAACGATTACATGTGGCAGGCAAAACAGGATTCATCACTGGTCTTGTCTTAACCACCGACAGCCTTCATTTGCAAGCCTAAGTCGGGGAAAAGTACCTAGTGGCTGGGTGATGGATACCAATCGCAGCCATCGGCAAGTAATCATCCTGTTCGGTCAAGCTGCATATAGGCTACGTTATTGACCGATTAGCGAATCATGGTCACTCACATGCTCAGCGTCCCGTGATTGACGGCGTAATTCAAACATCCAAATGTCTGGTAACCAAATAACCGGCGACAAAAAGTCCGGAGGGCCTGATAATAGTAATAATAACAATAATAATAATATTACTACTACCACTACTATTATTATTATTATTGATGATCATCATCAGAAGAAGAAGGGTGTTTCTTACGGTCACGTTTATGATAAATCCCTGGAAATACCGGCTCTTGACAAATCTCCCCCTAACTGTGCATGCCCGTGCCTTGTCTAATACCAGGTCATTCAATAAATGGCAATCCACGAATGGTTTGTTTCATCAGTCACAATCTTTTGTTCTGTACCGGTTTACATGCTGTGGCAGTATGTTGGGTATACGACAGGACTCCTGTCTAAAACACAGCAGAGGATGCCACGGCCTCCCTTCCAAAGGGAACAGTTCGGACCAAAAACAGAGCAATCCTACAACACTTGATTGATTTTGGACATCAGATCGATCAGGTGACAGCTTTCAAACCGGTCGTGGCAACGTTCAGTTTTCAAACCAAAGGATTACGCAGACCGTTGCTTATGCTGTCCGAAGACATAGCAATTCGAGTGTTGAGGCTGGAACTGTGAGAACAACGCTACCATGTGCAATCCCGTTGTTGTTGCCGCGATCGTAACAAATACTCCCATTACAATCTTAACACACGGACCCTCCGGTCTACTGATTTCTTTCGCACCTTCATCTTTAACACCTGTATTTCCCTTTTAAATAGTCACACACCATGCAGGATTTCATACACACAAGTGTTACGGTGACCATTGGGTTCCAGCACTTTGACAAGACACTGGATTTGTTGCGTACTTAGCCATCTACTGCTACCTAAAACTGCGTATATTCTCTCGGTTAACTAGTAGTATACATACGTAAGATCTGAGGTGATACGTCGGAAAGAAATTTCTTCATGTCGTTCGCTTTATCCAGAGTGAAGAATCATTATTTTCCCCTGATAACCTTGCTTCTCTGTACTGGATTCCGTCCTCAACGATTCGTGTCGTTTCCATTTGTTATTCTCCACTAATTGGCCACATTGTGATAGAACTGTTTAAAGTTGATTTAATTTCGACGGTCTTCTAATCAGCCGAGTTCACTGGGTTTTGAGCGACAAGATGGGGCTGAAAAATTCAGTGGGAAACATCTAGTAAAGTAACCGCTTGCTTGTTGTGGCTAGAGTGATCACGTGCATTCTACGAAACGGAAATTTAGAGACCAGAGATGATTAGGTACTTCAAGTATCACTATAAGTGTTGGTATATCAACAGTAGCTGAGCAAATGTCCATTCAGCTGCTAAACTGATGTTCTTTCCCAATCGGGTGCTGAATCGAAATAAAATCCGACTGAAGGCAACTATCAGCGTTCCGTCTGTTGCATTTGTAAGTAATCTGCTCATCGATGGTGTACGCTCGGGGGGAAGGCATGATTTCGAGTACAGGTCTTGCTGTCGTTTAGTAACCACTGTCCATTATTTAACGACCACAGCTTAGGATACAGCAGCCAAATCTTTCCGACACACTCATGCCACACATGGTCAAATCACGTGTGAGTTATCCATCCCAGTTACGTGACTTGATATCCATGTACGAGTTAATTATTCAAATACGCATGGACTACAACAGCAAAACTCTTAGTTATTTCACAAAAATATTATCACATGGAAGAAAATCAAGTCTACAAATCGGAATAGTTTTTTGAAAGTCCAGTAAAAGTGAAATTGTGTTTATCAAATGCAGCACATGAAATGGACGAAATTCGATCCACTGCTTGTTTGCATAACTGTACCAAAATCCCGAACCTGCGTGCATCTCCCGAAACGCTGTGAATCAGAACCTCGTTTTCGTGTAGAAGTGATTTGACAGTTCCTTTGAACACATTGTATACCTTCTGGATCGTATTAAAGAATGGATTACAGGGAGGAAGATACTGAACAGCATGCCCGGTTGCCAGCAGTGCATCACCCGCCCGTCGGTGAACTGCAGCCCTGCCAAACAGAAATACGGCATCAGCCTTTAATTGTACAGTTGATACCATCGAAGAACACTTCGCCAGAAAACGGATGAAAATCTCAGTGTCCATTCTGGAGTGGTATTTATAACATAGCATACCCATTGCGGAACAGCTAACAACGAAACTGGGGTTCGCACCTTTGTTTGATGGCAAAGTCCTGATGCACGGTTTGCCCTTCATTGATCGCCCTCGTGTCCGTGAGCACCTTATGTTGTATTAAGTCTCATCTGTGTAAAAACGTTAGACGGAGCTACCATGCTCTTGTAACCACATCTCTTATTGAGCTCGTCTCTCTTTGACATCAGTCCTCTTTCGCTCGATCAGCTGAATACATAATTTCTTCTTCGTGAAGATGATCAATGGAGGATAGATTCGAGTGTACCTATCCTATCTTTTTTTATCCCACTCAATTTGATTGTAGGATTCTCCTCTACTAATGAGCACAGTTCCATTACGAATCCATCGGAAAATTTACGCTTTGCGAATCTCCTTTTAAGGTTAGACTCTGCCCCGTATCGCAATGATTATGTAGGTTTTGATTATAGGAAAGAAGTGTTAAATTGTTTCCTTTCCTTCCACACTGGGCAGTTCTTCTCTGGTCTTGATCACTAACTGTTTCCCTCTTCCAATGCGAATCTGCATTCACTTGATCGCTTAGGTTGATTACCTCAGTTTCATCCACTGGGATTTCTACGGATGTTGAAGCACTCATTCAGCTGGTGACGTGAAAAGTGATAGCGACCAAATGTGCATAGTGGTCGCAGCACTTCACGTGACTCACACAAGGCTACCACATCACGAAACTGGGATCGATAACTCACATGTGATTTGACCATGTGTGGCATGAGTGTGTGGGAAAGATTTGGCTGCTGTATCCTAGGCTGTGGTCGTTAAATAACGGACAGTGGCTACTAAACGATCGCCATTGGCTAATAAAAGACAGGAAAACCTGTAGTTTGTGAATCGCTGACAGGTAGAACCTAATTATAGCCAATATTGTTATTTTGAAGCCAGACGGGTAGAGTTCGGAGGTGACTAATCCATGACACCTAATGCTCTTCGAATAGTTTGTACGGTAATTACATGGGACAATCTAGAGCGAATTAGCCGGGTTGAACATTGTGCAAGATGGCTGAGCTAGCAAACGATCCACACTTCACATTCATCACGTGTAAAGCCGTCTATGAAAATCGCGAAATTAAATCGTGCACCTCGCGGGATGAGATGCAAAATCCAGCAACACCATCCCATTTTTGCTTACACCGACACAACCAAGTCTGGACACCAGGTTATTGACCATGTCAGATCTCATACCATTTATCCATCCTAGAACTTTTAGGTCATCGATTTTTTCCTGAAGCACCTAACTGGACCCTTGTGATCGGTTCGCCTACAGGGTGTATAAATATGGATATTAGTGGACAGAAGAGTACCTGGTACGCATACTTGATTAGCAGAGAACCACGAAACCTGTAGCCTACTTCCAGAGAAATTCTGTCCAGCCGTCTACATATTACTTCCTACCAATATATGAGCTTGCACCCACAGTCTTGTTGTTATTTGGGTTGGCAGAAATTTACCCACCAACGATCAACAGTGATCACAATTGACTCCTATGTGGACTCTTCAACGGTTATTATCCATTGTTACTCTTGTGGCAACAAATTATATACACACAGTAACCCCAGGTATCGGTAGCCTCTCTGCGAGAAACTGTCCTAATCTATTAGGAGATGTTCTTCTCAGAGAACCTCCAACTAAGCCATAAAACCAAAGAACCGAACAAGAAGTACTTCCACTGGAGTTTTACGCTTCAATAAGAAACATCTTCAGGTAAAGCGTGTGAGAATATTTTTCGGAACAGAATTTGTTATGCACCACTTTCTAGGGATATGTTATCAGTAAGAATCTCTAGTAGACTGGGTTCGGTGAGCTCTAATAATGTATAGACCAAGTATTATCTGGTTCAGTCAGCTATACTAGTGTGATGGAGTACGTATGCTACTCACTGAGTAGTAAATATTTGATAACTTAAAAGTAAGCATTGTCGTCAGCATCGTACGGCGTTAAACAGCACGGCAAGCCCCACTGACCACTGCCTTTCTCACCACGTTGCTTATTAAAATTAGAAAATATGAATATACAAGATGGACAGGGAGTGGACCTACAAGGGTGGGAAGAGGAAAGAACGCCCTAACAGCCAACACACGGAATACACAATCTAAGTGTACAGATGCACATTGATCAATCATTCTGATTTGACAGGAAGTGAAAACACGATCAACACTATTCACGGTTCGGTACCATATCCTTCAGTGTCTCCAGTCAACTGGTAGATGGATCTTTTGGACCCAAACCACAAAGACGTAAAGCACCTATTTTTCCTAACTTCGCTGTACATTTTCCCGTTCCTCGTTGTCAAGTCATTTGTTGACCTCCACGTGGTTTCTTCCACTCCTGAGGAGGAACGAAAAATAGGGTGCGGCATGATAGATGGGTGTTTGCCATACGTAACACGTGTCCCAACCAATGATTTCTACTAATCTGGATACGGTGTGATAAAATACTCTCCGAACTAGTACCAAATACTCGATTTCTGACCTCAGCACTGCTCACCCGGTCATTCCATCCAATCCTAGTGATACTATGTAAATATCCATGTTCGAAGACCTCAAGACGATGAGCATCTTCCGCACGCAGACCTCAAGTCTCGCAACCATACAACAAAAGTGAACGCACCACGCACAGTACACACAACCGTTTAACTCCAGTGAAGTATCAGGTCGGCACCACAAGTGCTTCAGTTCAGAGTACACCCCTCTAAACTTGGATATGCGCGTGCTCACTTCAATTATCGCGCTTCCATCGATCGTCACGCTGCTGCTGAGGTAAGTAAAGCGGTCGACAACTACCAGCACCTCCCTATAGAGCATCAAGCTGGAAACCGTTGACGTCCAGTCTTGCAACATCACTTTACACTTTGAAGGTGTAAGGCGCATGCCAAATGGTCAATCATGGCTCGATCATGGACTGGACTACCTCACTTGGACTAAATGCAGTAAGATGAAGAAAGGCATACGAACCACATTATGTCATTCCCTATCGGATTATGACTGCCTTCTTATGGACTGGACACCGAAGTCACAAATAAGCAGTTCTGCTTTACTTGGTTGATTTTATAGTTGTCCAAATCAGTGTAATAAACGGCATATTTACCAGATACGTTTCGTGGATTGTAACTCTAGTTTAGACTTCGGTAGTTTGGGAGTAGGAGGGCTGCCGTGTTATTGGTCACCTACCAAGGTTACTCGGGCGTTGGTGAGTTGACCAGTAATCGCAGTGGTTGTAAGTCGCTTTTGTATCAAGCTTTGACGAACTCTGAGATCACGCGTCGCAACATCACGAGTCGCGCGATACATTGAATGTCATTGTTTCGAAGCCTGTCAACCAGAGGCTAGGTTAAAACGATTCTGGCATGAGAAATGCAAAAGACCTGTTGACAATAGGGTTATACAGCAGAGCATCCGGTGAAGGATCAAAACATTTAGCAATCGGTAAAAGTGCTGATCCGAGATGTTTCAAAAATCGACCACAAATTGGAGGTGTTTATGGAAACAGCAACGCTTGGATGGTGAAGAGTATATTCCGGGGGGTGGCTGAGACTCTGCCAGGGGCCGAAAAATTATTAGTTGTTGGGCATTCCCAATGCGTATTCTGAACTATATTTGAGTCATACTGTTACAAGGGGAATGATTCTCCCTTTAAGATCTAATCTGTACGTGAACAAGGTGTAGCTCGATTTAAGAGGCGAGGCACCTTCAGAAAAGTTATTATATTCACATTTTTCCAAGAAAAAACGGAAACCTACCAAGATGTTGTTCAACCCTTTTGTGAATCAGTTACTGCATATCTGAGATTACTTTGATTCCACGAAACCTTTTTGAAAGTAAAATTGAGAATACCGGCTATTAAATGACCCATTTGATTTATACCTCTTGCGTAAGTCCCACAAAATATAGACAAGTATATGATTATTACAACAACCTGTCCCGGATTATGATCTGTCAGGGTTAACTTGACCTTAGTGAGAGATCATCAGCGAAATATAAACACTATTTTCCCTGTTAGTCATTTGTTCTTTCTCCCTTCTCCGCTTATTCGAGGATGACACGTCCACATTTATCCAGCTTCAAGTACTCCCTGACGAGTGCTGGCTGTATGTTGGCCTGTAGTGCCTATCGAACAAAACACACACACAGTGGTGGACCAACAGCACGACAGGGACGATAGCCGATAACACTACTGGTACAGTCATGTATGACATTAGTGCAATCATCCAACAGTCCCGCCAGCCTTCCCCTAGGTTGTCACGGACAGTCATAAACATTGTGATGTTTTGAACGTGTATGTGCACGAGCACGATCGATAAAGCCTGATCAGCCACCTTAACTTTGAACAAACTGTTCTGTCTAATGTGAACTGATGCAGGTTACAGTGTTTTTGTTGCTCATGTGAAAATATGCGTGAACCGTCATGTTACGATGCGAAAAACTAGGCAACTAAATTTGAACGTCACATTCGTCAATAGGTGTACACTGTGTTGATATTGATTACCGTAAGGAGATCAGAAATGCAACGTCATCTTGTAATGGGCTGGTGGATCGTATCAAGCATTGTATTCCCTATCCCATTCCTAACCACAGACCTGTTGTACAACAATCGAAATTGTACGGCCATCAGGAATGATGAATCACTTTGGTACGTTGTCTACTCTTTAAAACTATTGCCCCACTAAATTAGATAGGTTTCTGTTAGATAGTACGAGTTTATATACATATTTCTTAGATAATGGAAAATCCACCTGCATCTTCACATCCAGAAGTGCAACACCATGAGCCGGAATCGAACCGGTGATCTTTCGCTTGCCGGATAGATGCTCTGTCAGCTGAATTGCAAACTGGTCTTGAGAAAGGTTACCCGCGGTAACCGAAACATCGACTGACTACCATCTTTTCCGATAACGCTGTGTTACCGAACATTAAACAACTACCTATAAATAATAGATTAGGAGTGGAGAAACACTTGGGACCGCAGCAGACAATGCGTGGTAGCAAGTCACACAACAGCGAATTACTCTCTACCTACAGCGCATCAGTAGTGTTTAAACTTCATATATCTCAGAGGTCATGCGGTATCAAAGCTTAAGTCGTTGCAAGTTGATCTTAGAGGCGTCGGGAATTTGCTTCTCCCACTTGTTAGGAATTAACAAGCGAACAAACCCAACGGAGGACTGAGTGCATTTCGATTAGTTGGAGCTGAAGTGGCTATTTGCGAATCTTGGAGTTTGCGTATTTTTTTTCACCGAAACCCGGACCTTCAAGGTGATGAACTGTAATCCGGTTGTCTAACGGAGCGAACAAATCAGTACGAACGAACTTATTTGACCCGAAAAGACGTAGAAGGGCTAGCACCACCATTATCAACCATTCTCATCTGTGAATCTGTCCGAACTGAATGTACTGGACAAATTTATAGCCCATTTATTCTAAGTACTTTATAAATTAGTTATATATATATATATATATATATATATATATATATATATATATATATATATATATATATATATATAGTGCTGGTCGGAGCGGAATGAATATTGTTGTTTTCACTCAAACCCATCCGTTCATAGCCGCTGCGGATACGGTAACAGTTGTTGGTTAGGATTCACAAACGTGCGGACGGGTTTCCTGAGTGGCGATTCAGCAGATATTGCACTGGACCTGGCCCGGTACGTTATTGTGGCCACACACGCTGAGGAACACCGTTCAATCAGAATCGCCGTGAACAAGCGATTTGCTGTATATTTAATTTAATCTAACGTACATTCATACAGATTGATTCTGCAACAGAATGAACGTGCAATTCCTCAACCCTGGTCTTCTTGCTATTTTGGTTTACATAGTGGTTCTGGGTTGGAGCAATTTCGGTACTTTCTTTCAGACCGAGTATTACGAATAGTAAAGATATGCACAGCCCTTGGTTATTAACCTGACGAGTCAAATGCAACAATTACCGTACAGCTACGTTTTGCTGTTTTTTTACGGCTATCTGAGTGTTAACGACGTATTGCTGATTATTTCATGACTATCAGTCAGCTCATCTAGTCACAGTCGAGTGATCATTGGTGTGTGTATGAGAGAGATCAGCTTTTTAAAGCTACTGGGAACCTGTCATCCCTGCATGAAGCGATCCCAACTAGCGCAGGAAATTCATCTGTCTGAAACTCAAAATATGGTCACCCTTTGTATAGAGTACATCATATTCCTGTCGTGATTTATTGTCTCTTAAGTTTGTTCATTATTTTCCCAAATCTCCTGATCACTAAGGTTGGCGCTTCGTCCATCGAAGTTTTATCCCCGGTCGTGGTGACATCGTCTGCGCACAGGCGATAGTCGCATCCTGTTCGTCTATACTTATGAGTGTGTTCACTACTGGATCTGAACTTAACTCCCCTCCCCCCCGCAGGTGACTCTGATTCTCAAAATTCACAAGGATATCGTTGACCTAGACGATATCCACCACTGCATGATAGGTGCGTAATAACAAAGAAATGTCCGATATTTGCCTACAGTTACTCCAGGCATCTCATCTTCCATCTGGCATCAACTGACTGCTCAGATTTCGCTATTCACCATTCAAGCAATGCTGATTTGTTCGACGCAGGAAGAGATACACCTCGGTTGGGACCGGAGCTGTTCGCCTGACCATATTTCGGACCAAGCTGATCACTGAATCCTACAGATAATATATCGAATATCGTGAGGCATTAGATAATCGGATGACAACGGAACATTGTTTGCAATAGGTTTTTGTATGCATTTGGGACTAAGAAAGATCAGCTCTGTGGAGTAACATTTTGGGCACATTTCTCTAACAACTACATGAAGATTTTATGTGGTATCGCTTGAATCGTGAAACGACTTAATCTGCATGGATTTTCAATGCACAATATCCTCAAGTTCAAATCGAAATCAGACCATGTTTTAAGGGGAGTAGACATCCTGAGTAATGCTAAGGGTCCGATTTTCGATTTGAGCACCGGCTACAGCGGTTGCACAGTTGTGTTGCACAAGCTCACAAAAAGGCTCATTTGGTGCTTTTTGAACACGAGACCGGTTAGTGTTTGCAGGTGGCAATCATACACGCTGGGTTCGTCCTAGTCCAAGATGGGACAAGGCTGATAAGTCTTAGCGAAGATGAAACAAATGTATAGTACTTCTGCGGATTTCCAGCGATGACTTAGATATTCATTTTTCTTGGTGCATCATTTCGTAACTTTTCTAGGTAAAAGATATTGGCTTTCCAAGATATTACGGCTACCGAGAGACCGACATTTCGGCAGAGTACGTGAAACTAGTAACTTCTACCGAAAGTGAAATACTCGCGATACTCGTGGAGAAATCTCATGCATGTACACAATATATGAATCCCTTCGCTCCTCACTAGTTAACGAGTAAAAGATTCTGGTCAGGGGAACGAGAGCGGTTAGGCAAGTTTGAAAAATGGGTGAAGAGGACCGTTGTGTGTGTTCAGCATTACGCAACTCATCGTCAATTTCTTCGGGACTCGTTTTGCATCAGAACTCACGAAAATAAACAGGGGTTCTCTTGTGCTTGAAAATGACTCCATTTTGACAAAACTGTTCGGGTATTCAGTACTTTGTCTCACAGTGCCAATGACTGAACCAGAGTTTTGAGACTTGGCAAATATCGAATAGCTAGCCATTCTTTCATTTGGCCTTATACTTCGGAATATGGGTGCCACTTATAGCTTGCTGGGGATAAATGCTGACGGTTCTATTTAAGAATGAAGGTGGTGTATGTAAATTTTAGGGTGTACACAATTTACGTTTTAAGTGTTAAACCGTCACCCAGTGTAGTTGCTGTGTTAGACTTCCTGGTTGGGGTTCACGAGATCCGCCTACCGGATGACTGGATTTATTGGATGACATGGCTATGAGCTACGACCAGTAGTCTATTTGCATTCAAACTCTTGGTTCGTCTAGACAATTTCCCCTCAAACGTTCCTTCGAGTCAGTTTCACTGTGTTCTTCAATTCATTTCATTTCAAACTGACTAAAACTTTAAAGAGGTATCCAAAACCAGAGCAAAGAAGTTCCAGGTTAGTTGTAGAATGAACTGTACTGAGGGCAGTCCTTAATCCTGTCATCTCAGTACACGTAAGCACAAAACTTCTCAGTAATTTTTTCACACCTTTTACTGTGATCGTGGCTGTGGCTTTGCATTTATTAACCAAATTGGATTTATCACAGAATGTGAGCTAATTCACAACTACTGATTGCTGATCTGTTCCACACAAAACTAAATGACTATTTTTCCTCCCTTTTTTACAGGCGAAGGAGACGATGCTAGGATTTCCAAGATGAGAGAAAATAAGGGGGGGGGGGGGTGCATACACTTTCTGATTTGGAGGTCTAGCAGGAGCAGATCGAATTCGGGCATATATCAACCTTATTGGCAATTTTCTTTTTATACGCCGAAGTGGGCTGCGTTCCTTCGTCAACCGCCGATTCAACGCTTACTCGTGTGAGTCCCGCCCAATCGTAGGCTTTCTACAGGTTCTCCGGATGGTTTGCAATTCTTGTGTTCTGTTTTACTTCAGGGCAGCGGCTGTATGAGATGGCAGATATTGTTCACATCCCCGTTGGTTATTCGTGTCGTTAAATTAGAACGGTATAAAGATTTCCGACCACGGTCCAGTTTACTAAGTCTTACTTGAAAGATTTTGGCAGCATTGTACCTGCATGGTTTTCAATGGGGTGTTAAGAGGTGATACTGTTTGACGAATCATTTCATATACAGGTCAAATATCCTACTGCTTATGTTGACTGACAAATTTCGGGTTGATCCAGTTGGTAAAAGTCATTGGTCAGTAAAACGGGTAACCAGGTACGAAATGTGCTAATCCTCTGATGTGGCTTCCTAAGCTGTCAGCTGACCGAGCGCGTGTGTGGATTCGTGGCCCACCTATGCTGAAAATCCAACATCCGGGTCTACTCAATGATTACACTCGTTTGGTCTTTTCCAAGAGACACAACGCACTCTATCCCGTGAATCTAGTATGTATTCTAAAACTTCTGTCTTCTCTGGATCACAGATTTGAAGTGAGAATGCACATGATGTTAGGCATGGTCACGTGCTATGGCATGCTATGTAATTTTTTCTATTTGGTGACTGCTTTGCTGTGTCAAATTCTGCTCTATGTTTACTTCGTAAAAGGTTTCTGTTGCACCTAATTTTGTGCCAGGGACGATAGCGCTTGTGGCTGTCGAACTCTGGCAATCTGATTGGTCGAGGCAACAAACTATTGACAGCTTTACGGTACAACAGCTGTTCAAATTGTCTACTGGGATAACAAACCGGTTGTATTTCCTTATTTGGACCCATCTGCCATCTTCTCTCAATCTATGATGATGAAGTTCGAGTCGGTACTCTCATGTCATCTCTTATCGTGATGGAGACTGTTAGGGTAATAAAAAGAGATGATTATAGAACGGATCGCGCCAACCCACGAACAGCCGCACAATGAAAACGAAGAAGTGACTATTTCGAAAGCAGCCCGCAGCTAACAAAACGAATTCTACCGATGAGGAAGCGGTTCTCGTCAGGACCCCATTCAGACAGATCGATGGCCTCCCGGTTGAGAGCTTTAGATCAAGGTATCGATCGAGTCAACACAACAGGAATGGTTTGCGTGAGAACATGCTGAATGGTTGCAGCCACCCAGCCAAAAGAGAGCCGAAATGTGCACGTGACATGTGGGTCGATCCTGCTGCAGTGATAACGCTCTATTTAGATGGCTGCATATGATATACCATTTTGAACTGTATGGTTGATTTAATACGAGTGTCTTAACCGTTCCGCCTTTTCGCTACATCAGGCCGATAAACCAAGTAATAAAAAAGATCTCAAGCAGACAAATATTCCTTTCTGAAATAATCAACCAATATACACACTACATTTTTCGGTCGTTCACATGTTATTCTACACCAAGGCTTGCGTGTACGAACTTCCGTTGCCATGTTAGATGGGGTTTGGTAATACTTGGACGCCTTGGTTAGACTCACTGAACTATTGTACGATCGAACCAAACAGAATTAGCTAAGGTATTGATCTGGATGAAGTCATTATTTCCGGATAGGGTGGGTTTTTTTCGCGTCATTCATTTCATTGGGTAGCCTGATTCATGATGGGCATCGCATTATCCGTTCGGTAATTCTGTATGGCACACTTGCTTTTTACTCAACATTGAAAGATTTTGACAATACATCGGCCCGAAATACGATTCTGTGAACAATGACGGGAAGAGGACTGCCCATTTGCTTTTTACAAAAGGCGCTTCCTTTTTAGTACAAATTTTCCCCATCACCTCAATAAGTAACTAAAAGCAACAGGATAAATTAGACGGTGAATTTTATGAGAAATTCCGTTGCAACCATATTTTTCTACTTTTGATTATGCGACCTAGATAAGGGACGATACCGTGCTTGTACAAAATACTTCGGGAAAGAACAATTCTACAACTGACGAGGACGACAGGAAGACGAGTTGGTGAACAAGAGACAATGTTTTGCACGACCATCTCACGGGCATTTACCTGAAGTTCGTATGTGTTGCTGAGTAATTTGTTTAATAGCAGAGAGAGAGAGAGAGAGAGAGAGAGAGAGAGAGAGAGAGAGAGAGAGAGAGAGAGAGAGACAAAGAGAAAAACGACCGTTAGTCCAACTGGAACCTTTCCGTGGCTTAAAATTTGGATAGATAATCTCCTCAGTTTATCGATACAAGGCAGAATATGGTCAGACGGCCTACATGCTGCACTTCATGTTCAAACCCTTGCGATGCCTGTGAACTTCCTCGCATCCATCACCCCGAAAATGTTAGTGCCGAAAAGAAGTTCATCTCTAAATACCCCGGATGAACAGAATGTATAGGCTGTCGATACCAAACACCTTGCTTCTGTCTAATCGGTACAAAACTATGGAGGTTTATGTACTTGGTACAGTTCACTGAGCCCTTTCCCGTTCTAGATTTGACTGTCAAGGTGAACAGTTGAACAACGTGTTCCATGTGTTCGACTTTTGTTATTCCTCACTAACATGACACGATGGTTAGTCACTGTTTTGAAGAAGCGAGAGAAAATCGAGCTGACATAAGGACACGCACAGCTTGAATAAAACGTACTTCATCTTGCTTGCCTACAAAACACGCAAGCTTGAAACTGCGGTTTGATGAAAACCCATTCGAATGGTAAATTCATTCTGCTCATTGAGTATTGGCGGACTTTTGATGATCAGTTCATCTGGTTTTTATTTACCCTCATCCTCGCGTTCACATCCACACACGTGCTCGAACATTGATTTCATTCTGCTAGGCAAGCTCCAATAGTGTCAGCTACATGCTGGCTAATAGAATCAAGTGACTATCAATTAGTGCTTTATGGTTCGCTCCGCTTGTCGGAAAGATAGGGAGATGGACAGGCTGTGATACACGGAGAGTATCAGTCTGCTTGTGCGACTGTTGTCCAAAATCCCATAATACGATCTCTAAAACTGATGGCAGTCCTATTGCCCCATCCAGACGACACAACTCTGTTGATCTCCACTGTTGGAAGCATTAGTTGCTTGGTTTGTTCATTGGATGACCGTCGGGCAGATCGATATCGTTTTGGTTGCCACGCCGACGAGAACCGATTTGCTTACGGCTATGCGCGTATACGGGAAAAATGCAGCCGCGCACGTGTCTCGTGTCCAGTCCACACAATACGTATAAGCAAGCACAACCGAACCAGAACATACCGACAAACACTACCACCCACATACGGACACACTGGTTGAGTCGCACCTGGTTGTGTGTGTGTGTGTGTGTACATCGCGAATAGTACGTTCCGAAGCGGATCGAACGGGACGGATAAGTCGCGCGTCCATGGTTTTTCAAGTGGAAGCGAAAAAAGTAAAACGCGCCAAATTGGCTGACCGAATTGGGAGGTAGCTAATACTGTTGGTAAAATATAAACGCACATAAATTAGATCAAACGGCATAATCTGTCCAAGTGACAAGTCGATCACTAACGCGAGGTCCCATCATGATATACCAATCAATCAGTTCTGGGATAAAGACAGATGTATGCCACTCGTACGTTAGGATTTTTATCGATCAAATTGGCTGCTATTGATTGGATGTGCTTTTGATTGACTGGTTTTAAACAGCACTTGAGAGAGAACTTGACGTGTCAGACCCTTATCATCGGATAAACAGGTGTTTGTGGCCGATCAGTGCTGGCGAGTGTAATTCATGTACATGTTCATGCAAGCGATAATTCAGTAAGTGACGGACGAAGTTTGTTTTGTTAGATTTCAATGAATGCAGCAATTTTCCAAATGTGATAAGTTATCGAATTTGAACCCATGCATGAAAGCTATCCCCACTCTAGAACTGAGTGCGCTCATCAACTACGATGTCATACACGGAGGCTTTGGACGTACCACAGATGGACCAGTTATTATTGGGCCTGAATCGCCGTTGCGCATGGTATTCACCAGTAAGATTGTGATTCGTCTGTCACAACCTTGCAACGACCCTCTTCAATTCGCCTACAAATCAAATAAGTGAACTTTAAACATCTTAGCTAACTTCATTTACCTTATCTGTAGATCTTTGGACAATAAAACAAAGTCAGTTACATATTTTTCTCGGTTTTTCTTTGATTCTATGGGAGAGTACGCTCCCTCAACACGCACAGTCTACGTTCACCAGGGAGAACGACGAAAAAGACCGCGGAATGCCAACCTCGTGCATTTGGGTAATCTGTACACAGAGACTGCACAATAAAGTGTGTCGGAACTAGTGCATGTGGTTGCCTTGTGCCTGATACGCACATTCGAACATGAGGCAGACAAGGGTGATCAGATTGTAACGAAGGATGCAATACGAGTGAGGACACCTGTACTTGGGTGGTGAAACGAGTCAAGTCCGTGGAACATGTACAATCCTTTATATAGTTCGTTTTCCAAACCGCGCTGCAGCCACATTGATCCTCTGGCTGTCTGAGCACTTGGGCTGCGTTCTGGCCTCTTGCCTGTGGCCATTAGCTTGATTCTTGTGCCATATTTCCGTTTGGCTGGTCCGATTGCTCCAGTTGACGGCTTGATCGGTAGCCCCTCACATGGGCTATCTTCTTGGTTGCCAAAGATCCAGCTGTGTCCTCTCTGCCAGCCCGAATGCCTCTTTTGTCTGTTACGGGATGCTTCCGACACATTCACCATCTGTTCTTTGGTCTGTGGCTTTAAACTGGTCGGCCCGATTGGTTTGATGTTCGCATCGTTCTGTTGCTCAAGCGTTCGCCGCTACAAGATGATCACTGCAATTCTTCAGTCACTGATCCTCCCGAATGGGAATCAATTGGATGTTCAAAGCAGTTCGCAAATCCAGTGCAACGAGTTAGACAAGAGCTGTTTCAAAACTTTGATCTAGAATGTTTCATAATCTTTCTTCACTAACAGCAATGACCTGTTTTCCACTTCCCTGCTTACGTGTCAAAGTACCGTGGTGATGTCGTTTCGTGTCAAGCCACCATCAACTCTTCTGATTTCGAAGCATTCCGGGACAATTTGTCAAAAATGAAACATTTTTCACTCAATTTGAGCATACTTTAAACTCATCTAAATGTTGGAAGTGCATCTTAACGCGTTCAAGATCAACTTTAACCACATGCAATATAAGCATTAAGTCAGAGACTGCCTTTTGAATGAACTTTCTGCCATACAGGGATCACTACAAATAACAACCTCCCCGATGGCTTTTGCGCATTCAGTGGTTCTGTGCTGGGAATTTGTGGCTCGTTTATTTCTTTTCACTGCCGAGCATGGACGATTCCGTAGTCCACAACAAATGGCGTTTGCTTACGTGTATATCTACTTTCACTAGCATACTTAGTCGTACTTCCACACTGTTCCCAGGACCTTCTGAAACGAATTTTTTAAATTTATCAGCGCAACCTAATGATAATCAGTCGTATCTCTGAAATCCCTATTAGAGATTTGATCATTGGACTTACCAATAGGTACGACTAATCGTGAATCTAGTTTACAAGAAGAATACTAGCGTACAGTTCACACCAGTTGCATGCCAAGTTGTATTTCTTCTACTCCCATTCTTAAGCAAGGTCTAACTTTCGACGCATCCCCCTCGCAAAAATATTAATAAGAATTCTCCTGCGGCATACTTGGTTCGCATGTAAACTAGTAAAGGGAGATACAGAGACCGAGAGACTGCGGCTTTGACACGCAGAAAGATGAATCCTCTGTTGAACTCTCCACTCTTATGCACAAGAGCAAAGGCTCTGATATTGTAGTGCTAGCTGGTAGTTTTACTGCACAAACTGGAAAACTTATTGCGTCAGAAGCTTGTTTAGGTTGGTGTTTTGTCTTACCCGCTCAGCGTACAGATAACGGGGATAGGCTTCTCCAGTTTTGTGCAGACAATCGGTTATTCCTGCCTAGTAGGAATTTCCGATACAGTTGGTGTCGCACAGCGACTTGGCACTCCAACTCTGCAGGTACTCTGCGTCAGATTAATCATATTGTAGCGAGGAATGCTGTAGCAACAGAACGAGGTGTGTATCAAAACCATCGGGTCAACCAGTGGAAAGACACAGCCCAGAAGAGACGGTGAATACGTCGGAAGCATCCAGCAGCAGACGAAAAGAGGCATTCGGACTTTTGAGCGGAATGCAGCAGGATTTCGATCAACCAGCAAGATAGCCCATGTGAGGGGCTACTGGTTAGGCTGTCAACCGGATCAATCGGGCAGAAAAGGCGGGAAAAAGAATCAACCTAATGGAGGCAAGCACCTGGGTAGGACAGAGCCGAGATACTCAGGCAACCGGAGGATCGATGTTGCTACATCGCTGTCTATATAAACTACATAAACGGTTGTACATGTTTTAATGACTCGACTTGTCCGGCTGGTCAAATACAGACGTTAGATTGCATGATGTATTCCGGAGCGTTTCGCTGCATCTTCACTAGCGCATACTGCAGTCAAGCTGATCATTTGTAAATGGGAAATTGAACGTTCTCACGAGACCAAAGACAAAACCACACACACACACACAAACAACAAATGATAGCAAATAAAAACACGTAACAAGTGAAGGCGCAGCGAAGTGGTCTGCAATACATCGTGTAACCTAATGCTATTGATTTATGTGTTTAAGTTTTTCTACGAAGTTATTTTTTCAAATACTGATGTCCTTCAATCGTCCTGCTATGTTACAATATTGCAGTAAACTACCGGTGGTGCAGTTCTGTTCAGAACTGTAGATCTTACTGGTCCACGTACGTGGAGTCGGACCATGCATTAATTTTAATGTGATTTGCACTCCAGCTCCATGGTCGTCGACGCAAACCGTAACCTCGGTTAGCCGTACAACGTTTGTGTGATCCAGAAGTTCGCATCAGTTATGAACAAAAGTTAGAACATGAGCTAGAATCTACGACGAACAGTAATGTAGATGAACATTGGGCCCATATCCAGCAGGCGATGCACGTGGCAGCAGGTTTCTTCTGTGGTCCTAGATCCTGTCTTTCAAATACACTGAACTTCTCAAGAACCGCTGAGTCCAATGGCGCAAAAACATCAGCTCTCGAACAGTAAGGAGATGAATGAGATACGAAGACATACACAAAAGCAAGTTACGATCGGTTGGGGGGGGGGAACACGATACGCAACCCAGCCGATCAAAGGCAGTTCGACTGCGGACCCAGGCCACGGCTGAAGCGATCGCCATACGTCTACTAAGCCCGGATCTGTGCGCGCAAAAGCGACTAGTTCAGGCAGTTCAGTTGCCTTGACCAAAGACGGAGCATCCGAAACGAGAAACGACCTCTGAAAACTCACTAAGTGGTCGATTCAGCATCATCACACACAAACAAACACCACACAATCTCCCCACCACCGCCACACACCTATTGTAAAAAATGACCTTCGACCCGACCAACAGCCAATCAAATGCATGACGTGTAAGAGCAAGATTAGGAATCATTGAAAACAACTGTTCGCTCTTCACTGTTGTTGTTGTTTGTCTTTTAAGTTACGAGAAGCTATAAGAAGGATTGCAAAAATTAGTGGGTCAATGTAGCCGAAGAAATGGAAATAGCAGCTGATTCAGGTAACAGTGAAAGACTGTTCAAACTTATTCGTGACACTGATGGACAACGAACCGCGGTCAGTGAAACGATATGCGGTAGAAATGGAGAGTCTATTCGTGACAAACAGCAAAGGCTGGACCGTTGGGTAGAATACTTTAAGGAGCAGTTTAGCTGACCGCGCGCTAATGTAGTTACTCCTGTGTCAACAACTGCGATTCCTTGAGGAGTATCACTTGAACCCTTAACGGAAGTGGAGTCATGTATTCGATTACTGAAGCGTGGGAAAGCTGCCGGTCCCGATGAACTTCCTCCAGTTCTTTGAAAACTGGGTAGAGATAGCTTGATAAAATCACTTACCACCTTGATCCGTGACATTTGGAACCAGAAGCATATTTCGTTATTATGGGGCGTGTCCTTGACTATGCCCATCTTCAAGAGGGGATTACGCAATGAATGTAGTAATCATCGTGGGGTCAGCTTAGTTCCGATAGTCACCAAGATATTAGCTTCGGTTTTGCTGCGCCGTCTGACATCGGCTCGCGAAAGGAACACCCGAGAACAACAGGCCTGATTCCGCCCAGGTCGAGGATGCATCAACCAGATTTCGTCAACTAGTTGATACGCGTCACACACACCGCCGACCGACAACAATAGTTCTCCTCGACTTGAAAGCCGCCTTTGATTCAGTTGATCGAACAGCGCTTTTCAGTGCTCTTCAGCGAAAAGGTATGTCACGGAAGTTCGTAAATTTACTGAGTCATTGTACTCTCACACTTCTGGCCGCGTAAGGGTTTACAGTGAACTATCCAGTCCATTCGAAACGACCAGCGGTGTTCCAAAAGGATGTTTCATTTCTCCATTCCTGTTCAACTTCGTCATGGACGAGATAATGGAGAATGCCTTGTGAAACCTTCAGGATGTGGGTGTCGAACTAGGAAATAGTGGGAAGCTATGCGACTTAGATTACACGGACGACCTTGTTCGAATGCAAGGAGCATGCGCAACATGCTCTAGGTAGACTCGCAAGAGCTACAACGCCACTCAGCATTCGCTTTGCACCTTCAAAGTGTAAAGTGATGTTGCAAGACTGGACGTCAACGGTTTCCAGCTTGATGCTCGATAGGGAGGTGCTGGTAGTTGTCGACCGCTTTACTTACCTCAGCAGCAGCGTGACGATCGATGGGAGCGCGATAATTGAAGTGAGCACGCGCATATCCAAGTTTAGAGGGGTGTACTCTGAACTGAAGCACTTGTGGTGCTGACCTGATACTTCACTGGAGTTAAACGGTTGTGTGTACTGTGCGTGGTGCGTTCACTTTTGTTGTATGGTTGCGAGACTTGAGGTCTGCGTGCGGAAGATGCTCATCGTCTTGAGGTCTTCGAACATGGATATTTACATAGTATCACTAGGATTGGATGGAATGACCGGGTGAGCAGTGCTGAGGTCAGAAATCGAGTATTTGGTACTAGTTCGGAGAGTATTTTATCATACCATATCCAGATTAGTAGACCTCGTTGTTTGGGGTACGTACTGAGTGTGGCAAATGCACGTCTAGGGCACCGCGCTGTGTTTTTCATTCCTCCTCGGGAATGGAAGAAGCCGCGTGGAGGCCACAAAATGACGTGGCTAGTGTCCAAAACAACCCCCAACCAATTGGCTGGAGACTGAAGGATATGGCGGTGAACTGCTGCGATCGAGTTGCCACTTTCTGTCTCATCAGAATGATTGATCAATGTCCGTTTGTACAGTTAGACTGCGTATTTCTTTTGTTGAGCACTACGGTGTTCTTTCTTTTTTCCACCGCTGTAGGTCCACTCCCTGTACATCTTGCCTGTTCATTCTTTCTATTACTACGTGCAACATGGCGAGAAAGGCAGTCGTCAGTGGGGCTTGCCCTGCTGTTTAACGCTGTACGATGATCCGATTTCGACATTTCTCACTCAATACCTACGCGTCAATTTAGATTGAATGTTTTGGCTGAAACGCAAACACAAAAGCCATACTAGTAGTGATAATAATTAAATTATGAATCTGGGCTAGACTTCGCCAGCTGTATGGATGAGAAATACTTGTTTGCTAAGGGTTTTATCTAGTTAACAAATACTTAGGAGGTTCTGGTGCTAAAAATTACCAGCTTCGGCGAGGGGGAGCCATTTGAGATGATCTCGCTTCACACGCAAATAGCGTATCTGGTTTAGATTACACAACGCACCGTAACATTTTAAGACAGATCGTCCGAATGCTTGAGTACTTTTAACAACCCTGGCCGCAGGTTCGAATGTAGCCGCTTTTCGTTGGCCCCAAAATAATTCCATTTTTCAAGCTTACAGTCCAGGTTGCGTCTTAAGTAAGCATTTGTAGTTGTATCTGCCATCAGAATGATAGCTTCTTATCAGCAGATCACCTCCGCCTACCATGTGTTTGACTGCACATTTCGCACATGAGAAAACCGCAAACGCTACTTCCCACACTTTTTCGGTCCAAGCCAGCGTGCGGTATCTGCATTGACGCCCAGTGATCTCATCGACAAACGTGATCGTAGCAGCTGGGGGAGTGTGCCTCTAATAATTGATCAGCCCGTTCCACTTGTCGTTTTTTTTTAATTAATTGCACTCAGGAGACCTAGGCAGGTCACGTCATCAGTAGATCCTTTGTTCGTCGGCAATACAATTTGTTTATTATTAGTTATATTTCGCATTGCATACACACTCAAGGAAGCTTCAGTCAACGCATTTTTTCTAAGGAACGCACGATCATATTCCATTTATTTTTTTGGTTCCTGTCATTTTTTGCAGTCAGTTTTTTATTGATATATTTTGGATTTCCGCATATCAAATGTTACTTATACGACCTTCGAATTCAAACGTAGTTTATTTCCACAATTTCAACCTCAACACCTCTGGTCCGACCAACCTCGAAGCCATTGCATCTGCGAAAGCAGATGATCCCAGGGTAGAGCAACTCCGTAGCACCTCATCGCCGCGGCTCGCCTGTTCCTTCAGCCGAAGGTCATATACTATGCGACATATCCAAAGGCCATCCAAGACCAGTAGTACAACCAGCTTTTAGATGACAGGTTTATCTAACCTTACACGGTTTGTCCTACCCAGGTATACGCGCCTCCATTAAACTCATCCGCAACCGTTGTTCAACACAACATGAGCCTGGACGTCATTGCATAGGCCCGTACCTGCGTCCAGTGCCAACAGTCAAGAGTACACAGACACACAAAAAGCCCACCATCCAAATTTTCAGGCGTCGACACGTTTTCAGTACATGCATTTTTGGCCTAGTAGAGCCACTGCCTCCGTTAAAAGGTAGCGTATACCTCCCTACTTGCGTAGATCGCTTCACCGAATGACCGTTAGCTGTACCTCTGCACAACACAGCCGCCCAACCTTACTTAGAACACTGGGTTGCAGCACTTCGTTGTCCAGACGTGTTTATCACAGACCGCAGCACACATTTCGAGGGGGCCTTCAGTAGTCTTCTGCAACGTTTAGGCACCTGACGCATTCATACCACAGCCTACCACCCGTCAGCAAACGGAATGGTAGAATGTTTTCACCGGCAACATTGGGTAGTCTTAGCAGCTGACACAAACTCAGACTGGCGTGAGTTACTACCACTGGTACTCCTAGGTCGCCGTAACGCACTTAAGACTGATCTGAAAACCACGTCAGCCGAACTCATTAAGTTGTGCACTCCGCCTTCCTGTTGACATGGTAGCTCCAAAGTTCATTGTCACTTTTGACTACACTGATTATGCCACCAGGTTAATCCACCAGATGCGCAAATTACACCTTCCCGCGGCACACGAGCTGAACACGGCGGTATACATATACCCATATCTCTAAGGTTGTACGCACGCCTTCCTCGGGACGAAAGCACGCGGCCCTTTACGACCTGCCTACTCCGGCCCCCACAAGGTCCTTCATCGGCTGGAGAAAACATTCGTTATCGACCATAACGACAAGAACGATACGGTTACCATAGACCGACTTAAACCGGCTTTTTTCTCGGAATCCATTCCATTTGATTTCACTCCATCGAACTTTTTGGGACTAGCACCAGGACACCGGCATTTCATAGGTCGACTACATCAAAGCCAGTGACCCAGTCGGAGGACTGTCCGGCCACAACCCTCAATCCAGAGATACCTTCCTTGCGGCGATATGGTCTGATGCATCGTTCGATAGACGGTTTAGTCTCACTGGCAGACAGTGCGTCAGCACCTGCCCCTACCGAGTCCATGAAACGAGGAACGATAGGACAGTTGATCGATGGCGTGAAGCGATGGATGAGAGACGAATCCTGCCAGCGGCATTTAAGTCTCAAGGCGTGGTTGCCCACACCAGTCGGACCAATGCGCTGTGTGCAACGAGTTGGCACATAGACTGATTACTTAAATATTCTGTTTTTCACAAATAAAACGAAAAACAGTTCGGAAGCAGAACTGAGTTCTTACTAGCGCTACTGGCGACGGAATAAAACATCCCAACTTCTAGTTGCGGTCGAGTGATTAATAAACCTGTCCGTTTCGCAGGTACTATATTTTTCACTTCATAACACAAAGAAACCCTTACGCGTACGTAAAAACAAAGAACAAAAAGAACTCGCCTAGGCTTGTTATTTTTCCCTCCCCTCCCCATTTTTTCCCTCACGAGAAAGTTGTTTCCACATTGCAGTCATCTATCATTTGCTTTGCTACGCTATCACTAAAACCTCACAATTTTAGAGAATGTACGCAACGCTATCAAAATACTTGTTCTTCAGCGACACGAACCCAGCAGCTCTCATGTAAATTTTCGCATTCATAGTTATATGCAGTGTACGTAAGTTATCGGAGAGATCGACCACGACACCCTTTTACCCAGCTGAACCTGAACAAGGTCATTACACTGGGGGCGAGCGGAGAGAAAACTTCATTGACATCATCGCACAAAGGACAGGGAAATTCCACCTTCCACGATGTTCTTTCGAGATATTTCGGTCTGAACAGCTACGGCGTATCTCCCCCAGTGTGCCAACTGTCATACCTTGCCGCATGTAACCATATATCCTCTCTTTTGCGCATGTGTTTCTCTCTGCGGCTGATTCCACACAACTACTACCATGAACACTAGTTGCACTGTTTTCATTCGTCTAACAACCGATTTTCTACATTCTTCCTAACTTTTTTACCGCAAATAAAACTTAACATCTCCCTTTGTTTTTACGCCTTCTCTCTTCCAGATGACCGTATATCTTCAATAGATGGCCCCAGAACGGAAACTTTGGAGCTGCCGTCCGAGCCCACGAACGGCCTTAGCTTCAAAGAACTGCAAACGCTCATTTATTTCACTTGCGTTATCATGTCTGACATTTTCATTCTCTCGACAGGCTCTTTAGACGGAGCCCTTCTTTCGGGCGGTCTTCTATGATGAGGCCTCTGTAGTGACCAGTTGGTCACCCTCCTATCTACCACATGTTTGACGTAAGTTTCGTGCATGCGAAAGCCGTAAGTACTATTACTCACACACTTCCTCGACCCAGGCCAACGTGCGGTATTCGTGTTTAGACCCAGAGAGAATACACGCGGTTGGCACTCCACGGTCTTTGTTCATTGGTCTCCTCGACGAACGCGATCGTAGAAGCTGACAGAGCGTACCTCGAATACGTAGGAGCTCATCCAGACCCGATATCAGGTTCTCAACTAGCCGTGATTAGAATGAGTAAACTGTTTAGTCTCAGGAAGCGGCTTACACTCAGACGCAAAGATAATCAGCTGCAATTAGACAGGCAGCCTTATTACAGAACGCCTACCTGACGTAACGGAAGCTTGCAATGACATCGGAGAAAAATCACACCCTTCTAGAAAACAACACTTACTTTTTTACTTACTATAAAACAGAGCACAACAATTCGGGAAGGAGGCCGCAGCCAATGAAAGGCTGCCAATTGGGAAAGCGACCGGCGGTGGCAGGAATCGAGCCTGATTGGTTATCGTCCAAAGTCCTCGATGATAACCGTTTGACCACCGCCGATCAAAGCCACTGGCTCCGCCCAGTCCTGATACCGTTCTATGTGCACCTCCCCTGGCGCTTGACTTTGACTATGTTTTGTTTATTCGGTTACATGGGTTTTAATGAACTCGAAAAGCTGGAAGTTCCTGCCGACTTCGCTTTGACCCAATGTAACGGTCAAATTGGAGGCCGTTATCTTAGTGTTTGATTAATGTAATTGTTGGCACCTGTTGATGCATGTACTCAACTTCGGCTTATGGAGTTTCTTTTGGTTTTTCAGGTTGAGCGCGTGCGACCCCCTCCGGAAGAGCATGTTACGACACTCGATTTCTTACTGCCTTTAAGCACTCAGTTTACTTTTGGCTCTTCACTCGTGTATTGTCCGTGCCGGTGCTTTATCAGCACAACGATATAAACCATACAATTGTTAATCCGTTCCCTGACTCGCATCTTTATTCATTCGACCAAGAGGATTTCGTTGGTAACCCGCTTCGGGACTCAACGGAAGACACGTTCGGCGGCCGAAGGCCGTTAGTCCTCTTGACTCTCATCAGCTACGTCCTAATACACATGTCACGGGTCAGCCTAATGCTGATCAGCGGCCGTCTATAGGTTGGGGCAAACGAGGTTAGCAAGCCTTAGCAGTAGACTGGTTGGTTGAAGTTTGTTTGCTTGAGTGTAAATGACACAGCCCGGCTTTGGATTGCCGCTATTTCTTGCTTCTGTAATTCTGGCGCACCTTAATCCATCTAGCTAGCCAGTTCTCCTGCCTATTTACAATTTCCAGGATCAACAATACAACTTCAAGACCACCAAGGTTTCCCATCTTATTTCAGTCGTGGTGTTGGCTATCGAATTTATCGGGAAGAGTTCGGAGGGCTAGACAACATCCTGACGCGCATGTTACCCCACTGAATTTATAGAATAACGTGCGCAAGGTTAAAGCAAATGATGTAATTCATTCGTGTGTGTGTGTGGGCGGGGACGTGGTTGGAGGTTATCTGGGTGCTCCCAACTCTTGGACCATTTCCAACGCAACGCCACTGTAGTGCCACTGACACTTCCGGTACACATTCGAAGGCCAACATCCAGTGTTTGCAGTAAGCTGATAGATACTCATAACGCGAGATTTCGCAGTTTACTACGGACATTCGACACGCCTCAGGCCCACACAACCCCGTTGTAGATGCACTCTCACGCGTCCACTACATCGACGATCCACCGCCGATGGGCATATATCTAGAAGGAATCGCCGCAGTCCAAGCAACGGATCCTGAGGTCGAGCAGCTCAAGAGCAACAGTTCATTGCATCTAGTGCCAGTCTCACTTCCAACTTCGGACGTAATTACCTGCAAAATCCTATAACGTCAATCCCGATCACTAGTTCCTACTTCTTTTCGCAGACAGGTCTTAGCGATCTCCACAACCTGTCACACCCCGGCGTGACCCCATCAGCGAAACCAATCACCGCGCGGTTCACTTGGTACTACGTCAAATACGACGCACGTATTTTGCCCCGCGCATACCTTCAATGCCAGCACGTTGAACTTCACCGTCACACTAGAACATCATCAGGCACATTCTCTGAGCCAGACGCACATTCCCACCACGTACATGTGGACCCCGCAGGGCCCCTACCACCATCCAGTGGTTACGTCTACATCCTGACGTGTGTAGATCGTTTTACTACCTGGCCACAGGCCATTCCTATTTCCCGTCTTACCTCGGAGGAAGCTGCAAACAACTTTGTAACTGGATGAGTGAGCCAGTTCGGTTACGCTGCTATCGAGATCCTTGACTGCAGTTCTCATTTGACGATGCCTTCCACAATCTGCTGAGCACATACGGTTGCAGGCACGACGACCTATCATCCTCAGGCGGATGGCGTGGTGGAGCGATTCCACTACCAACCATAAACTCCTCTTCGTGCTCGTGATAATCCCTCACAAAGCGAGGCGCTACCGATGGTTCTCTTAGGACTACGCAACACCGTCAAAAAAATACGCGTTATGCCAGCTGAACTGGTCCACGGCTGCATGTTACGACTCCCAGGTGAACTGGTTTCCCCATTACCACTCGAGTTTTTACTACGAGAACTACGCAAAACGTTCGTCGCACCGAATGCGTGTGCTAAAACCCAGCCCGCCACGAAAACAAACTCTCAGCAGTTGCATACCCAACACTTTAACAACCGCCGGCCATGTTTCCATCCGTGATGGGATGCGATCACCACTACAACCGGCATACTCCGGTCCGTTCCGCGTAGCCCAACAAGAAAGAAATATGTCGTAGACGTCGAAGTTATGAGGGAGACCATCACTATAAATCGCCTAAAGCCGGATTTCGTTGAGATAGAATCTTCCCTGAACACCCTGTTCAATGCGTCCATTCGCTCATATCCTTCGGTCAGTCGTCCTGAATCGGCACCCATTACTCCTACTAATGACTCCCCATTACCGGTTCTACACCAAACTCCACGGCGGACAAAACCGTGTACGTAAACAGGAGAAATCGACCCGGCAGCGGGATGATACGGATAACCAGGTTCTCAAAAATCGTAATCGTTGTGAGTATCTAGGTCCACTTAATATCCACTTGTACACAGCTTAGTATTGACTGAAAGGACGCATACAGTTCATCATGACAAACAGCGGCAGCCTGCATTGAACAGTTGTCCTCCTAGGCGCACGGCTACTGCCTTCCGGTTCGTCTCGTTTCTCAGAACCGCGTGGACCGCCAGGATCCCCTATGGCTCCGACGCAATGCTCGATTGATCATGGCTTCACTCAGTTAACGCCAGCTCGTTTACCAAGGCAGAAATCATAAACATCACGGGAGAACAGAACTTTCGGGATACACGGAAAACGACGAATCCAACACAATCACCACTATCTATACAGAACCGCAAAGTGGATCTAGCCACGTTGGATCAACCGTTGAGGACCCATGTTTTGCGATCGTCACACAGCGACCAGTGTGAATCACGGAGAGCGGTTTGTGTAGATTTCGTTGTCACGTTCGATTGCGGCGGGAAGCACGGAAAACGCCTCGCCACCAAAACCAATCCGCCAGTTAAGAATCGAAGTCCCACCGCACCGGTCTTTTAGGGAGAAATGCCTGTGGTGCTAATGACATGAACACACAGAGTAACGTTCATCCGAATTACCATCAAAATTGGCGGCGCCACTTGCTTCGCCTGTGCACTGTCCGTACGCTCTTGCATCTATTCAATACGCGTCATTTCGCTTCAGCACCTTGAGTTATTTTTCCTCGCACCCTGTCGATATAATTACCAGTCGAGGATTGTGTAATAGACAATATACGGAAGCAGTTCTCGACTAAACCTAAATCCCCAAGCTAATCCCACTGTCGATAACCCATCCCTAACCCCACCCGCAGTTCCTGGCCTTTTGTCGGGAAGTCGTCCCACTTTCTCTTCGCTACCGTAACTACTTTAACTCATGTAGTTTTTTACTTATAACCCCGTACTTCTTAACGAATGTACTGGAAGCGGCATATGCCATGACCTCAAAGGCCTACTGCACTGTCAGAGAGCAGTTAATCATGAGCCTGAGAAACGAAGTGGAGAACGTAAAGTCCCAAATAGATCAGATGCAGCAACGAGCTGGGCGTCAGCATCGCCGTGACCCCAAATCGCCTGCGCCGTCCATAAGTAGGCAGATTAGAAATACGGGTCCCCGTGATTGTTTTCTAACCTTTATTTTAGTGTCTCGGAATCACAACGTCAGTCCTCTTATTGCACTTCATTTCCTTTTCTTTTAAAAGCCACCGTATGCGATCGTTTCCGCAAATATTCCAAACGGTCATCATGGCGATCCTCAAACAGAGGTCCTGGGTTCGAATCATGCTACTGCCGGCCGACTCCCCTTTGGGCAATTTCAAACTGGTTGACCCCATCTCTGAAATGCAGTACATACGTAATAACATACAACAAAGGAGGCAAAATACCATTATTGTTATGCACAATTCAATGTTAAACGACAACCAGAACGCGAGCTGACGAGCAGTTGTGGAACCCATGAGCAACAGTACAACTTGTGTCTAACTGCGGTTAATCAATACCTGGCTGTCAACTCTGGAATTCCAGGCTCAAACATCACCACAGCGGTTCAACCTTGCACGTACACGACACCGCTGCCGAGATTGGTTTACTTACGATTTATGAGGCTTACTATCATAAGCCCTGGCCGCCCCATCTCTGATAAAATGCGAACCTTTTATTAAAAAGCTGCTTCGCTAATGTTCGATCTTTTTATGGTACTCTTACCAGGTGAGGCAGCATAACATTACTCTGCAAAATGACGAACCTATACTTGGCGTGAAAGCAGACACCCACATGAGGGAATAAGAATGCGACAGCCGCAACTCCCCACCACACACCCTAAGTCGTAACAGACCTAACGTCAGAAACCTTTAGGTTCCCACAATGCATACAATGAATATTGATGAACCAGCCTTTAAATCCCTGCAACTCTCGAGGTTGTCTCTGGTGAATGCATTATTCGACAGAATAGTCAAGAGGTTCATGTTTCGATTCAACGGTCTCGCCAATGTCCGTTTGCATAAAATCATCAGTGTACACCACCAGCGGCTACGGTTCCCCTGTAATAAGATTCCTTAGACCCTAGCATCCAAGTGGACGACCAGATACCCATTTGTGACTTACAAATGCGCCCACAGTTATGTTCGCCGGTATTCCTACTGAGTTAGAGCGGAAAACAAGCGCTTCGGCAGTTAGTCACTAACAGAATGCGGAATCCAGGCTCTATTTTGCTGGCTCGAATTATTCATGTTAGAGTAGCGCAAAGCACTGAGTGCTGCACGGGACTGAAGTTACCACTACTACCAATTATCTGATTTTCTGCTTCCTGAGTTTAGTGTTGATGCCACGCTCGTCTTGAAATCACGAAGCATGACTTCATATACCGTAGCGCTAAATAGGCCAGCAACCAGCTACGCTCCTCGAAGGGCATCAAGCTAACACAAGACCTAATTAGTATGAAATATAGAGTCAAACGAAAGCTTTAAATTACCCACAATCCTGAGAAACGATATGAATCATGCACCCATGACTAAGAATTCTAACGAGCCGACAACTGTGGCACCTTAAGCGGGTCTACGGAAGGTAACCTAAATAGGGATAGTCTAGATGGAGCTGGAGAACCCGAATTGATTACTGACTATTCTGCGCTCTCCAATTATTTTCATCATCAAAAAACGAGCGGACAACCACCAGTTAAAATAAAACATGAAGCTCTAGCACAGAAAAAGAATTATCCTGAACCTCAAATCCACCCGTCCACTGTCTGACCCAGTTTAAAGAATTCGCTGATACGAGGATAACATGACCCGGGATTCTTTCTCATCAGTGCATATACTTTAGGGTGCTAAACAGGACACCCAAAAACTGTAAATTCATTAGCAGAGAATAAAATTACATACATGCTCAAAGAGGGATGGGGCTCCATAAAATGCGTGCTCCTGGGCGGGGTTCGAAAGGGAAAAACCGCAAAGATTGAAACAAAAATGAAGTGAGCGAATGATCTTAAGCTTGGCATTACATAAGAGACTGCTAAGAATGACTCTCAGACAACATGAAGTATCTGCCAGTGAAGTCAAGAAAATGTCGGACACTAAGCGTACAACTACTCGGCGACACCCGAGTAATTGCGGTCTAATAGGTAGGGTAGCAACACAGTGGACATAGGATGCAAAAGATAACAGCTACCGGAAAAACGGAGCCCGTTGAACACGCAACGCGTCAGCTTAGCTATCCATCCTGTGTGCGATACAAATTGATGAAAATGACTGTACCACGGCATTGATACATTGATTGACGGGACAATTTATCCCTAAAAGCGGTAAGTTCTTCACTCAACAGCCAGGAGACTATGCTTTTTCCTCGGTTGGTTTCTGAGCATCCTCTATAACAATTTTGCTTGTGAATTATCACGATAGTTACTTACCTCCTTCTGCATCAGAGGTCCACAATGTAAGATTATCTCGAAGGAGCTGCATAATCAGGGTGGAGTCTTTGTAACTCTCCTCGGAGAGCGAATCAAGCTCAGCGATGGCGTCGTCAAACGCCGTTTTCGCCAACTTGCAGGCTTTTTTCGAGTCATTCATTATCTCATAAAAAAAGACGGAATAGTTTAGGGCTAAACCGAGACGGATTGGATGAGTTGAGGGGAGTCCCGATGCGATTTCTGAAGCTTCGCTGTACGCCTGATTGCTGTTGGTAGCTACCGTCGTTCGCTGATCACCCACAGCAAATTCAGCCATGTAACGATAATAATCACCCTTCCTGTGGGAGTCGAAGTACGGTGACAATATGCCTGTAACTTACATCTTTAAATAGAACACATGAGAGTCGGCTGCAATATTCGGTTTTATCAAGTATTTATCCAGAAGCCCTAGTATTTCAGTGGAAACCTTATTGATCTCCGACTCTAACTCATCGCGATACCGTTTCAACGACTCGGCAGCTTTGGGGTTATCGCGTACTTGACTGGAGCCCTCCAAACCACCAAATACCCTCCATGATGTCCTTCTAGCACCAATCACATTTTTGTAGGCAACTGAAAGTAAATTCCTCTCTTCTACGGACAATGGCTTATCCTGTTCCACGATCTTCTTCATGAACTCCACCATTTCTGTTGGACAAACGATCAGTTATCATGCATATCGAGACGAAATGTTCAAATTTGGGGAGTTGACTTACCGTCATATCTTTCCACTTGTTCTGCAAGCTTAGCATTGATTGTTAACAATTCGCGTTCAGCCTGAAGTGCCTCATCCATAGTTAACCAGCAATTATGGCCACCAGGAGCAGATGTGATTTCACAGTGATGCGTTAAAACAAGGACATTCAAGGTCAGCTCATGTCAAGTCAGGTCACCGGACTTGAGGCTCGAACTGGTGATATTGGAGATTTTATAGTTCCTTAGTGCATTCACTGGGTGAATCTCTGGGGTGGTGAAGCTAGGGGAGAAAAGGGGGAGCAAGAGTGTAAAGTGGAAAGGAGAGAGGAATGAAGCACAAAAATCCATCGTCAGTTCAGGGGAAGATGAAATGGCAGTGGAAACTACAAGTAAATTGGACCATTTGGCTGAATGAGAAAGTTAGTTGGACGAACATTTCATCTTGCCGTGGCATCTCCTGCAAAGCGGCACACAAAAACCAACCGTGGCCACATATTTAGCGTGAATCCAACCAGATTGGTAACCCCTGGTACGTTGGGTGCTTGTGAGTTTTGTGTGGTGATGTGTTGTATGATGACAGTGAGGCTTGGTCCTTGAATCACTTCTTCCAGGAGTTGGCTTCGTCTTTTTATTTTTTACTTTTTGTTTTCGTGGCTCGGGGTCTTGGTTCCATCAATATCCCCTGGGACCCTTTTAATCCATACAGTTTTCGGCAATCTAGTATCATACCCCTTTTTTGTCGGCTCCAGCTGTCGGGGCTCAAAGGCACCTTCATTTTGCGAAGCATCTATTCCGCATTCATATAGGGGTCAGCCGAAGCGTTCTGCACACCAGCCCTCCTTATTTCAGGAACCTCGCGCTAAGCCTTGGTCACTACTCCGGTTAGGTGATTCTTCAGTGATAAGGGCAGTATCCGTTTGCCCTTTTGTGGAAGTATGGCACTCGTTTCCTCCCCTCAGGATCACGCTTTATGTACTTTAAAATTTTTGGTTCTGTGTGGCCATATGTGGTGCAAATTCATAGCGGTGCCTTCAAAAGCATTGAAATGAATGCTTAAAATGTGCGGAGATCAAATGGTATGTAGAGGGCGTGACGGGGAGTGAATTTTCGAAAGCTTTTGCTGGAGGAGCCGGGCAGAAGATAGGCCTCAATTTGTCCACACTAAACAATCACTGAACAGCTCAAATTTCTGTTTTATTAGCACTGCAGGAACAGTTCTCACCAGCCTGCGCTTCAAATCAGGAGCGGTATTACGGGTGACCATCGGAGGGAAGCTTATTTCGGGAGTTTGCTACCCGGTTCCGGTCGCCTGCAACTCTAACAAAGCGGGAGTTTCCTCTCAGGCTGCTTGGAACTCTCCTTCATCTACTTCAGTGGGTGCCCCTTGGTGGCCGTATGATCGACGGAGTTCAACAGCGGCTTAATGAACCCTTGGGGCTTCTATTAGGTCACCTCAGTGCCTCCTGCTCCCCAGCGAGAGTAAGTCCAGCGTTTCCAGCCTTAACTCGTAGGCTAGTCCCCCTAGGCTAGCGAACCACCCGAAGAAATGTCATTTTATCTGTCAAGTCCAGCCTCCGGAACGTTCGAGCGACGTGTAGCAACCAATTTCGACACAATTCAAAACAAAGTCGATTCCAAATAACTACTATACTATATGCAACAAATTATTAATTTTACAATTATCAAATCTCAATAGTGTTCCTTCTGGGCTCTTTCGCTCCAAATTGGACAAATCAACAACTGCAGTTGGGTTACAGCAAAATGTTAGATACGGAAGATGAGATTACCGAATACGGTCTCAGTGAAGTTCAACCTGAGCGACTGTCGCTCGAGGCAACAGTAGGAGTTTGGTTTGTGACAAAGATTTAGAGAAATAAAACAAACAATCCGAATTCTGGCAAAGGTAGTTCATACGAATGATAAATGTCCTTTGTAACACGGATATTAATGCATGGAACGGGGTTTCCTGAACTCCTCAACACCGGACCCCAAAATCCGACCCGGGTTTTCCCGTGCACCGCCAGGTGTGGTCGGCCTCATGCATCGGCTCGCCCTACGATTCCCCAATACCCAAAACTTATCACCGTCAAGAGCAGCTCTCAATCGGACAAGTGGATCAACCCTCATTGGTCCCTCCCGGTTCGGCAGATTCGAAGACCCGCCTCCCAACTGAGGAGAGTTGGCCTCTGAACTTAAACCACCGGTGTCCTGTTCGCCTTCAATAAGACAAATCTTTCTAATGTCACGGACCACTAATCCTTCATCAGCTCGCACTGTTGCCGTTCGTACCAAGCCATCATCCGAAACTGAGATGCTTTCGATGACTCCTGTCGGCCACCGGCCACGCGGCAGAGCCTCCGAAACTAGTAGCACCACATCACTCGATCTAAAGTTGCGTTCTCGAGTTATCCACTTCTGCCGCTGTTGTGATAATGGAGGATATTCCCTGATCCATCTCTTCCAAAACACAGATGTTAGGTAGTTTTCCTGCGTCCACTGACGAGCCATTCTATCGCGCAACGAATTCGTCGGAATATCTCGTGGGTTCGCCCTCAGGATAAGTAAGTCAATGGGCTTGAGTACTGGCAGATCACGGCAGTCCGAGGTCAAAGGCACTAGCGGTCGTCCGTTTACTATCCGCTCACTTTCAGTAAGGAATGTCAACAATATTTCGTCAGTCATCGGCAGCTCGTCACAGACTGAAAGAAGTACTCTTCTAACCGAGCGCACCATGATCTCCCATATGCCACCACGGTGACTAGCATGTGGGGGATTGAAGTTCCACTGCAAGCCCCGTTGCAAAAATCTATCAGCAATCCTATCACTAGGCCAGTTTCCCATTGGGTTCTTCAATTCCCTTTGAGCCCCAACGAAGTTTGTACCGTTATCACTAAAAATCTAGGACGGTGCCCCTCTCCTCGACATGAAAAGCAGCAATGTCATAATGAATGAATCCTTGCTTAGAGAGTAAGAAACTTCAATGTGTACGGCACGCATCTGGAGACAGGTGAAGAGGCATCCATATCGTTTCTCCATGCTGCGCCCATGTTTGACTGCAAATGGGCCAAAGTAAACTATTCCGACTTACTTGAACGGAAACCAACCTTGTTGGACTCTAATGGTTGGTAGAGGAGCCATCATCTGTTGACCTACGACTACCAAATGTTTCCGGCATTTCCAACATCCTCCACGTACTCGCTTGACTGCAACTCTCCCTGTAAAGTCCAAAATATTTTGCGAAGTCCCTCGAGTAACTGAGACGGTCCTGTTTGTCCTTCCATCGCGTGATGCCGTCGGATTATCAAGTCTTTAATCGGGTGAGTCTTGAGTAGTATCACCAGATGTTTCGCAACCTGAAGCTAACTGGAGTAGTTCAGTCGTCATCCAACGCAAATAATTCCATTTAATAAAATTGGATCGAGTTTTAATAGATTCCTGTTCATCGGAGATGTGTTAGTGCATTTTTCCTGTCTCGTAACCATTTTAACTCTTCACCATTGACCTCAGCTTTTTCAATCAGAATAACACTTTTCTCCGCTTCAGCAATGTCGTGTAACTTCAACGGCCCAGTTCTCAATCCTAGATCCGTGAGCCAGCCTCTCATGACTGCAACGTACATTTTAAAACGGGTCAACCACGCTACCGACTTCAGCAAGCGGAACCAACTGGAGTACCCAGTGTAACAGCCGGTCGTGGAAAATCCCCCTTTTTCCCTCGCGATTCAGTGTTTTTTTCCCAACATCACTCATTTCCATACACTATTGACTTGTCTTTACGAACTGGTTGTTTTTCTGGACCAATTGTTGTTTGTTCGCGCCCAGAGCGCTATTTTGGCACATCCTTGCTCAGGACCTGCGTGACGCACGTGCTGTCTGCTCACACGCTGCTATTCGGTTTCTCGTTGTTGAGTCTTTGTGATCGTATTATTGAGGTTTGTATATTGTTTATGTCATTGTTTATTTTAATAATCTAGTATCGTAGAATTATCACGGATAATCGCCTTCTGATTTCGGGATCCGTTGCGAATTTGGCTACGCATTGCTCAAACGTTCGTAACAATACTCAATAGATCTATTTGGAACGAGGAAAATTCACGCAAAATGCCAAGGAAAGGATCAAAAGCAGTCGAACCCGGACAGGAAGTAATACGGCAAGTCTCTGGGGAGGTTTTGGGTACATATGATTCTTTAGTTAATGCTAGGTCGCCTAGTCCTGTCAGTGCTAGCTCATGTGTTATTGAAAGCAATATTGATCGTAAGGATGTTGATTTATATAAGCTGAGAATAATAGAACTAGAGCAACAGTTACTTTCGGCTAGACTACAGGCGCATGAAGCAGAGAAGTGTACACAGAAACAGCGAGAGTATAGGACCAGTGACTTCGACACTTCCGATAGGTTAGAGTGCAATAAGGTAGGGAACCCCACGCAGGTCGCCGACTACAAACCACCATCGATCGATCTGCCTAGAGTGGAGTTAACGGTTTTCGACGGGCGAGCTGAGCAATATTGCAAGTTTGTCAAACAGTTCGAGACGTTCGTTGAAAATAAGGTAACCGACCCTGGGCAAAGGCTTCTTTACCTTACTCACTACTGCCGAGGCCGAGCGCGAGAAGCTATCGACGGATACACCATGCTCGATCCAGAACAAGGCTACACAAGGGCAAGAAAGATTCTGAGGGACTTGTTTGGCCAACCTTTCAAAGTAGCCCGTAACCTAATAGAGGGCGTGATGGCAGAGGCAAAGAAAACCAAGGGCGACGTCTACACCATGGCCGACCTGGTGATTAAGATGCAGAACTGCTCAATAGCCCTCGACCATTTAGGTTACAGAGCTGACCTAGACGCCATGCACACTTTGGAAGGCATAGTCCGTCACCTCTCTCCCGAACTACAGGGTCGGTGGGCGGAAGAAGCTGAACGGATAAGCCGAGGCGACAGAGAAGCCAACTTCGAAGACCTGACTGAATACTTAGACAGGCAAACGAAGATAGCTGACAGCAGATTCGGCCGACTCATCCGGGACAGCAACCGAGCAAACAAGCCCGGTACTAGCCAAGTCCAAACCCCTGTACGGGAACATCCAAAGTACCAGCGTTGGACCAACACACACGTCATTTCACGAGATGCTACGGCGAAACCAAATTGCAGATCCTGTGGTACAAGCCATGGCCTACCAGAATGCCCCAAGTTCGGCAATGCCACAATAGACGAACGGTGGGGAATGGCGAGGATGGCAGGAGCATGTTTCATCTGTCTCAACACCACGCACCGGGCAGCAGCCTGTAGAACAAGGAATCGATGTGGTTACGAGGGCTGCACGGGCAGACACCATCGGCTGCTGCATCAGGCGAGAATAACCATATCCGAGGCGAGTGCCAAGCCCAGCGTGATTTGTTCAACTTCACAATCTGCCAGTAAACCGGTACGTTTAGGCGTAGTGGCCGTGGGAGTAGTGACTCCGACTGGGATAGTCAAGGCGTTGGCTTTCGTCGATAGTGGATCCGACACCACTTTAGTGAAAGAGCGGTTTGCCGACAAACACCAACTGGCTAAAGGTGCGACGTCGTTAGCAGTGAGCACGGTGGGCGGAACACAGGTAATGACGGCCGGTAGATTAAGGCTGCAACTCATCTCTCTAGACACTAACGAGGAAATTGAACCAACGGAGGCATTCACGTTAGCGGATCTCCCCATGCGAGCACCAAGGTCGGTGAACGCAATCTTGACTCGGTGGCCCCACTTGCAGGATGTAACCGTTGTAGACTGGGAAGATGATGAAGTGGATCTCCTCATCAGATGCGACGTGCCAGAGGCGCATTGGGTGCTTGACCAGAGAGTGGGCGACCGCCAGGCACCTTATGCAGTACGCACGGCTCTGGGATGGATGTTATACGGTCCAGTAGGGGCACGCGGTTCCGTGAATTACTTATCCGCCGAAACGGACCGCATAGAGTATCATCTGCAACGGCTTTATGAAAAGGAGTTTCGTGACATTGGGGACGAAAGACCGACGTTGTCTCAAGAGGATCACTTCGCTCTACAAACGGTGCGGCAAGGCTCTAGAGGCCTCAAAAAACAGTTCGAGGTTCCCCTCCCATGGCGCACACCGGTCGACCCGTGGACTGACAACAGAAATTATGTTCTCCAACGATTACTACGACTAAAAGAACGCTTCATTCGAGACCAGAATCTGTGGGAACGATACGCGGATTTGATGAAGCGAAACGAGGACCTCGGTTACGTTGAAAAGATGCCTGTTAACACCGACAGCAAAAGGGGTATCTGGTATCTGCCTCACCATCCGGTTATCAACCCGAAGAAACCCAATAAACTGCGGGTGGTTTTCGACTGTGCGGCCAAGTTCCAGGGCAAGTCGTTAAACGATCGCCTACTACAGGGGCCTGACTGGACCACACCACTGATCGATGTTTTGTGCCGTTTCAGAGTGGGTAAAGTGGCTTTGTCTGCTGACATCAGGGAAATGTTCCATCAGGTGAAGATTCCGGTAGGAGAACGAGATGCTTTGCGTTTCCTGTGGTGGGAAGGGAGCGACCGGGACAACGCAGTGGTGAATTATAGGATGACCGTCCACCCCTTCGGAGCCATATCGTCACCATTTTGTGCAAACTACGCCCTCCGAGAATCTGCGAACAAACATGGCGATCTAGTACATCGGACGGTGGTAGAAAGCGTCAGCAGGAACTTCTACGTCGACGACTACCTTGGGTCATTCGATGATGTGGAATCAGCTCTAGAGCAGTTCAGGGGTCTGACGAGATTGCTGGAAGAGGGCGGCTTCCATCTAATCGAATGGATGTCGAACGCTTCAGAAGTGCTGAAGGTCATCCCGTATCACGAAAAGGCCGAAAGGGTAAGAGATTTGGACGGCTCTCCACTTCCTATCGAGCGCACTTTAGGGATACAATGGGACGCGGAAACGGACGATTTTGTTTTCGAACTGAACGTTCCCGAGCTGCCAATAACCCGTCGTGGCATACTATCTGCCGTCTCAAGTTTGTTCGACCCGCTCCGTTTCGTCTCACCGTGGCTGCTACCCGGAAAGATCTTGCTGCAGCGGCTGTGCCGTAAGAAAGTTGATTGGGACCAGGCACTGGACCAAGGGGACCGGCTGGACTGGGAAGAATTTCTGAACACCTTGAAGAAATTAGGGGACATAAGAATCCCACGATGTTTGACCCCTGGCCATACGACACGGACTGGAGAACTACATGCCTCTTCCGATGCATCCGAAGTCGGTTATGGAGCTGTGGTGTACGGACGATGGTGCGCAGGAGATGGACAATATACCACGAGGATCCTGTTCGCCAAAGCCCGCGTTGCCCCACTGAAGTCGGTCTCAATCCCACGCCTTGAACTCAGCGCAGCCGTGTTGGCAGTCAGGGTGGTGCAAGCTGTGAAGAGATGTTTCGATCTCTACATTTGGTCGGTGAGCTTCTGGACGGATTCAACGATAGTACTTTACTACATTAACAACGTACGGAGCCGGTTTAGTACTTTCGTTGCTAACCGGCTGAGCGGACTGTCAGCTGACGCTATGCGCATGCATACACACACATACACGCGCACAAGCCCGCGTACGCGTACGCTCACACGCAACAATGTTTGAACTGTCCGGTTATTCGCGAAGCCGCAATCGCTCATTTTGTATCGATTTACTTTTATCGATCTATTTGTTAGACGTGCCTGTATGTTGCGTTCAGATTCATTATTCAAGAAAAGACCTACTCAGTGATCGGGTGTTCTGTGCCTCCTAGCAGCTGAGTCATAACAGTTATTTGGCGACGGGAAATGGCAGATCAATCTGAACTCATCAAAATGTTACAGCAACAGCAAAAGGCAATTTTGGAACAACAACAGCAACAGACGAAGATGATAGAATTATTAACATCACACTTCGGTTCTGGTAATGTCACAAGCGATGATCAATCGTCGGTAACGAAACTGAAAGAATCACTAGCGGCCAGCATTCAGGAATTCATTTACGACGCAGAAAATGGGATAACTTTCACTTCGTGGTACAGACGATACGAAGATGTTTTTTTTGGTTGACGGTGCATCTTTGGACGAGCAATCGAAAGTGCGTTTACTTATGCAGAAGCTGGGACCTACAGAACACACTCAGTATTGCAATTACATCCTGCCACAGCATCCTCGAGATTTTCCGCTGAAGGAAACAGTGTCTAAGCTGAGCTCAATCTTCGGCGAAAGGTCGTCATTATTCAATATACGATACAACTGCCTCAAAATAGTCAGAAACTCAGCCGAAGAAATAGTTTCCTACGCTGGTCGGGTCAACAAAGAGTGTGAACGTTTTAAACTTAAAGAAATCACAAATGATCAATTCAAAGCACTGATTTTTGTCGCTGGATTGACATCTCCAGATGATGCCGAACTGCGTACGACGCTGCTGGCAAAGCTGGACTCTTCAGAAAAACAGTCCGTGCAAGATCTAACTGCTGAATACATCAGACTCATGAACTTAAAACAAGATTCCAAAATGGTCCAGCACGTATCACCGTCTACTGAAAATACGATTGTAGACAAAATAACTGGAAACACAGTTTCACAACCTCGCGAAACGCGTGCAATGACACTATTCCAAAGACCGCCTTCTACTTGCTGGAACTGTGGAGAATGGCATTTTGTTCGATTTTGTCGTTACCGGACACATTTTTGTCAGGAGTGTGGACGTGTGGGGCACAAAGAAGGATTTTGTGGGCGCTCACAAAACAGAAGACCAGTAAATAACTTCTGTGCATTTCGTCGCATCAGGCACCAGTCAAACGCCGTCTTCGCAGCCACGAGCCCTTCACTGAACCAATTGCGGAAATACGTGACATTAACTGTGAATGGCCATCCAGTAACTCTGCAGCTGGACACGGCATCGGATATAACAATCATTTCACGCTCAGCTTGGGTTGCTCTTGGGGAGCCCTCGTACAATGCTACAAACCGGGTTGCTCGAAATGCCACAGGTCAACGAATACCATTCCTTGGAGAGCTAGAATGTGAGTTTCACTTTCGTGACCGCTATGGTAATGGCATCTGTTATATATCAACCGCTGATAATTTAAATCTTCTCGGTATTGACTGGATTAATAAGCTTCAGTTATGGGATGTACCGTTCAGTTCCATTTGTGACTCAAATAACCCGACTTCACTGTCACGCTCGCACTCACCAGACATATACGACGTTGCGAACATTACCAATACTCCAACAGTTGACGATATTCGGGAGAAGCACGCCGAAATATTTCAGCCAGGCTTGGGGTTGTGCACCAAGGCTAAAGCGATCCTTTATCTAAAACCCGGGTCTAAACCAGTCTTTCGCCCAAAACGGCCTGTTCCATATGCCGCTTTGAAATCAATAGATCAGGAACTCGAAAGACTGCAGACAGCAGGAGTACTTACACAGGTTAATTATTCCGCTTGGGCCGCACCAATTGTGGTGGTTAAGAAGGCAGATGATTCGGTTCGCATATGTGCCGATTTCTCCACTGGACTAAATGATTGCCTAGAAACACATCAGTATCCACTACCGACCCCGGAAGATTTGTTTTCCAAACTTAACGGAGGTAAAATATTCTCAAAAATCGATTTATCTGATGCCTACCTTCAGGTTGAAGTGGATAATGCATGTAAAGAGTTGCTGACTATCAATACCCATCGCGGTTTGTATCAATACAATAGATTGCCATTCGGAGTAAAGTGCGCTCCGGCCATATTCCAGCAGATCATTGACACAATGCTGACTGACCTTCCATTCGCACTGGCCTACATGGATGATATTGTCATTGTTAGTGAGTCTAGAGCTGAACACGTGCAACATTTGAACGAAGTATTACATAAAATCCGACTTTTCGGATTCAAGTTACGTATCGCGAAATGCTCATTCTTCCTCCCAAGCATACAGTTTCTCGGCTTTATCATTGATAAAAACGGACGACGCCCAGACCCCTCCAAGGTGGCACCTATTAACCAAATGCCTGCACCCAAAAACAAAGTGGAATTGCAATCTCTCCTCGGTCTTGTAAACTATTACAATAATTTCATCCCAAACATGCACAATATTAGAGCCCCATTGAACGCCTTATTGAAACGGGATTCCGAATGGCGATGGTCAAAAGACTGTCAATCATCCTTTGACGAATTGAAGCGGCTGTTGACATCCACCCTGATGCTGACCCACTATGATCCCCGTTTACCCATAATCGTCGCTGCAGACGCCTCTGAATACGGCATTGGGGCAGTGCTCCTCCATAAATTTCCAGATGGCTCACAGAAGGCGGTGTCCCACGCCTCTCGAGCGCTCATAAACGCCGAACGAAATTACAGTCAGATAGAGAAAGAAGGCCTGGCGTTGGTATTCGCAGTTCAAAAATTCCATAAATTTCTTCATGGTAGACGTTTTACCCTGTGTACTGACCACAAACCACTATTAGCCATTTTTGGTACAAAAAAAGGCATTCCCCTTCATACCGCAAACCGACTACAACGATGGGCAACGGTACTACTTGGTTATGACTTTGTGATTAAGTACATCCGCACAGACAGTTTCGGACATGCTGACGCATTATCTCGCCTAATACAAAGGAATTCAGCTAATCAACCTGATGAAGACTTGGTAATATCCTCAGTTGAAGTTGATTTTGAAGTCAAGCAGGTATTTCGCGAGTCAATCCGTAATCTGCCTGTCACGTTCACTACAATACAAAGCGAAACTGAATCAGACCTCGATCTTCAGCGAATAATTCATTTTCTGAAAACTGGCTGGCCTCAAAATATCACCGATCATTACATCATGCAATTTTATCGTCGGAAAGATGCACTCACGATAGTAGATGGGTGCCTAATGTTGTCTGGACGCATAGTGATTCCTAAGACGCTGCAAACCAGAGTTCTGAGGCAATTGCATAGTGGTCATCCGGGTATTACACGTATGAAAGCACTAGCTCGAAGTTATGCTTACTGGCCCAACATTGACAAGCAGATTGAAGAGTACGTTAGATGTTGTGAAGATTGTTCAATTGCTGCTAAGACGCCCATCAAGGTTCCGCTACACTCTTGGCCGTTACCCACAGGACCTTGGAAACGGGTTCATGTCGACTTTGCAGGTCCAATGAATCAACAGTATTTCATAGTAATAGTTGATTCTTACTCGAAATGGCCGGAAATATTTCCTATGAAAGCTATCTCTTCTTCAAGCACCATTGTCATCTTGAGACGCCTTTTCGCTCAATTTGGGATTCCTGAAACCCTAGTCACGGATAACGGGGCCCAGTTTACCTCCATTGAGTTCGCTAACTTCTGCCAATCCATGACAATTGAGCACGTACGGAGTCCAGTTTATCACCCTCAATCAAACGGTCAAGCGGAACGCTTTGTAGACACACTGAAGCGGGCTTTCAAAAAGTTGCAAGGGGAAGGAAGCATACAAAAGATACTTGACAACTTCCTGATGACGTATCGCTCAACTCCTAACGCATCAGTCCCAAACAATGCCTCACCAGCAGAAGCCTTCCTTGGCAGACGCATGCGGATACAGTTAGATGCCATGTACCCTACGGTCACACCAAGTTTTCGAAACGAACACATGGAAAGGCGCTTCAACAGATTTCACGGTGCAAGGCCACGCAGCTTCAGCAAAGGGGATCGTGTTTATGTTCTCGATTTTCGTCACCCTTCAAGACAATGGATGCCAGGAGTAATTGTTAGCCGACTGGGTAATGTGATATATGGTGTTCGGTTAGACAGTGGAACAGCCAAACGACATGTCAACCACATCAGGAGGCGTTACAGTGCTGCAGCGGTAGATGAGAAGAACGAGGTAGAACTACCATTACATGTACTTTTGGATACCTTTGCATTACCAGTGACAGAGAAGAAAACGGCATCTCCTGCGCCACCGAGTTCTGACTATTTTACCGAGCGGCGATACTCAACGCGGTCCCGGTCCCCTATTAAAAGACTTTCTATTGATCCCCATAAAAAGTCTTACGAGTCGACTTCTATTTGCGGGGGAAGGTGAGCGGACTGTCAGCTGACGCTATGCGCATGCATACACACACATACACGCGCACAAGCCCGCGTACGCGTACGCTCACACGCAACAATGTTTGAACTGTCCGGTTATTCGCGAAGCCGCAATCGCTCATTTTGTATCGATTTACTTTTATCGATCTATTTGTTAGACGTGCCTGTATGTTGCGTTCAGATTCATTATTCAAGAAAAGACCTACTCAGTGATCGGGTGTTCTGTGCCTCCTAGCAGCTGAGTCATAACACCGGCTCACGATTATCCACGATGAATCAGCCACGAACCAGTGGAGTCATGTCAGGTCTGGCGATAATCCGGCCGACCTGTGCTCCCGAGGTGCGAACAACTTCAGGCAACTGGACACGTGGACGAGAGGGCCAAACTTCCTGCAATTGCCCAAACAGGACTGGCCCGTGTTCGAATTAAAAACCCCTACGGAATTGGAACTGGAGATCAAAGGCGTAGTGATAGCAACCAACGTCGTCGAAGCGTCGTCCATTCTATCGCGACTGGTCAGGTTTTCTTCCTGGATGAAGACGCTTCGTTCGCTAGTTTGGTTAACCAGGTTCAAGAGAAATTTACTAGTCATGAAAGGGCTACGGCCCTCAGGTCGGATACGGGTCGGCCCGATAGGTCCCGGTGAGCTACAAGCGGCAGAGTACGATATTTTCAGAATGATACAACGCGAGGTTTTCGCCCAAGAACTCAAGAGGGCGGAAGAAGTGGGGCCGACCAATGAAGACATGCCATCTCCAAGAGGCGAGCTGAAGCGTTTAAACCCCAAACTCATCAACGGACTGCTGCGGGTGGATGGTAGGCTGACCAACGCCCACCTGAACTTCGACACAAAGTATCCTATACTGCTGCCGGCGAGACAACCTGTAGTAGAGCTAATGATTCAACACGTCCACGCCATGGAGGGACATGCCGGGGAAAGTCACGTGACGAGCGTCATCCGAAAGCGTCTTTGGTTGTTGAGAGGACGAGAGACTGTAAAACGCGTAATCCGACGGTGTGTGCAATGCAGGAGACGCAATGCCACAGCAGGCAAACAACTCATGGCCCCACTACCAGAATGCAGGGTGACTACGGGCTGGTGGCCGTTCAGTGACACCGGGTTGGACTATTTTGGGCCCTTGTGGATCAAGTGCGGGAAAAGATTAGAAAAGCGATACGGATGTATCATGACGTGCATGAAATCACGTGCGGTACACCTAGAAGTCGCACATTCGATGACGACCGATTCGTTTCTACGGGCCTTGCAAAGATTTATCAACCGAAGAGGCGTACCGGCCGATATATACTCAGATAATGGATCGAACTTTGTCGGCGCTCAACGGGAATTGCAGCGTTGGCACAAGAACATAAACAGGGACGAACTGCAGAATCGAACCGTGGCCTACAGCATACGATGGCATTTCAACCCCCCACAGGCCAGTCACCGAGGCGGCATATGGGAACGCATGATCCGGTCCGCCAGACGGATATTGCTGTCAATCATGGAGCAGCAGCCGCCCGACGACGAGACGCTGAACACCGTCATGACTGAGGTGGAGCGAATCCTGAACAACCGCCCCCTGGTTCCAGTATTGAACGGCGACCCCACCCACCTGGCGCTCACCCCGAACGACTTATTGACGTTAAGGTCGAACGAGGGTTTCCAAGGGCCGGTAAACCTTCGTGGGAGCTACCTCCACGGGTGGAAGCAAGCGAACTATCTGGCCAAGGTCTTCTGGAGGCGATGGCTACGGGAGTACCTACCGGCTTTGCAGACTCGACAGAAGTGGCTGGCCAAAACAAGACCATTCAAAGTTGGGGACGTGGTTATGATCGCCGACGAACGCGCACATTTCAGCGCTTGGTCTTTGGGAGTAGTTACGGAAACCATCAAAAGCATTGACGAAATGATAAGAACGGTGAAGGTGAAGACAGCTAACGGAGTGCTCATTCGTGACATACGCAGTATTAACCTACTCGAGAGCGAAGACGGAGGAGCTGATAACCCTGAGGCCTAGTAAACCTTTTTCACACCAGTAATCGAGGTGGATAAAGAAACACCATATATGCCACACAATCTCCGTCAAACACATTAAGGTGCTCGCGGTCCTTTCGTTGACATTACAGAAGGTTCTTTCCGATATGTGGTGATGAATGCGATCCCATTGTACATCCCGATACATACACGCAGGCACGACGCACTCTACATCCCGTAAACCCATCATACATGTGACAGTGTTCTTTGTTTGCCTTTTGTTGACGCTACCGAATGCCCCTTGCATATGTGGAAGTAGCGGAGCTCAGGTCACACATACATGCTACATTTACTCGTTTTCTTGCCACCCGGTCTTTTGTTGACATTGCAGAAAGTCCTCCTTTGATGTGTAGTCATACCTGTGATTTCATCGTAACCCCGGCACACACACACGCACACACACACACGCACACACACACACACACACACTCAAGCACGTACATCCAGGACCGGACGGCCCCTTACGAGGACAACGTCTATGTGACCATTCACGCCCGCCATCGGTCATTTGGTCTTGTGGAAGATGTAGACTAGCCTCACGTCTATGTAGCCAATGAGTTAGGTGCGACCAGTAGTAAAACGTCGACGACGAGCATTAGACGCGCGCACTGACAGCAGGGCCTAGGCAGGTAGGAAGAATCAGTACCTTTATACCGAACCTTTGACTTTGCTAAGGATCCAGGAGGATTTTGGTGGGCGGTGTAACAGCCGGTCGTGGAAAATCCCCCTTTTTCCCTCGCGATTCAGTGTTTTTTTTCCCAACATCACTCATTTCCATACACTATTGACTTGTCTTTACGAACTGGTTGTTTTTCTGGACCAATTGTTGTTTGTTCGCGCCCAGAGCGCTATTTTGGCACATCCTTGCTCAGGACCTGCGTGACGCACGTGCTGTCTGCTCACACGCTGCTATTCGGTTTCTCGTTGTTGAGTCTTTGTGATCGTATTATTGAGGTTTGTATATTGTTTATGTCATTGTTTATTTTAATAATCTAGTATCGTAGAATTATCACGGATAATCGCCTTCTGATTTCGGGATCCGTTGCGAATTTGGCTACGCATTGCTCAAACGTTCGTAACACCCAGCTAGATGTGCGTCCGTCTACGTATCCTGAAACATTATGAGAACTGTACTCACAGGCTGCTTCAACTCAAAGTTTGGTGGTGCTGCAGACACCGTAGGACTGGTCGGCTATGAAGTTCCGTCTTTCATCAATAATTTAGGACCTTCGGACCAGCAGCTGATATCACTCGGTGATGTTGTGCTCCTTGATGCCAAGTCTGAGTTAGCCTCCCATTTGACATGACGCCACTGCCCGGGTTCCAACCGTTGATGGATTTCAGCCAAACGGTTCGCAACGTAAGTACTAAATCTCGTTTTAGTGTTGTTCATGTAGTGTTAAACTGTAGCAGAGTCCGTCCAGTAGTAAGTCTTACCAAACTTGATTCCAGCTTCTTCCACAAGAATCCGAGAGACTCTAACTGCCAGTCCTGCTGCGGCTAACTCCAGTCGAGGGATCGTTACGGTCTTCAGAAGAGCTACCCTTGACTTAGAGAACAGTAGGGCACAGTAGGGGGCTATGTCCATTGAAACCATTCTGGAATACGCCACCACCCCATAGCCAACTTCAGAAGCGTCACAAAATACATGAAGCTGTACGCCTTCGTTCAGTGAGTCACCTCTAATAACAGAACGCTGAATTTTGAATGCGCAAAGTTGTTCCAAACTTCTTAACCACTCATTCCAGTATCGTAGGGATTTTTCTCCAATTGGGTCGCTTCAACCAGGCTTTAAGCGACATAGTGATTGCAATAACACCTTACCTGGGAGAATGAAAGGTGAAACCAACCATAGTGGGTCGAACACGGATGATGCTATAGACAACAAGCCACGCCTTGTTTGAGGTTTTTCGCGTGTTGCGAATGAAAACTGGAACGTGTCTTCTATTGCATTCCATTCTAACCCCAATGTCCTCTCCGGCACAGGCGTGCAATCGTCGATTTCCAAAGTGGGATGGACCAGCTCAGATTTCGGTAAAATATCCAGCTCCTCCTTACGATTACACACCCGCTTATGAAGCCGGAATCCTCCTCGTGATAGTAACTCACTAATCTGGGGGGCAAAAACTTCGCATTCTCCGGTGCGGGCAAAGAAACAAGATAGCCGTCTACATGGAAGTTGTTATACACGGCCTTGTAGACGTAATCCTCATACTGCTCCCCCCAGTTGTCTGCCCTGCGACGTAACGCGAAATTCGCACAAAATGGGGAGGAAGTGGCACCAAATGGGTGGGCATTCGTTTGATATTGAACAAGATCACCCCCTAGTCGACCACTTTCCCACCAGAGTAACCTCAGTGCTCCTTTGTCTCTCGTCGGCACTCGAACCTGCATGAACACCTCTTCAATGTCCGCAGCCAACGCGACAGATCCATTTCGAAAATGAAGCTACACTCCAACCAAACTTTCCGTTGTGTCCGGTCCCTGGAGCAAGTAATCGTTCAAGGAGCGTCCCTGGAATGCAGCCGCGCGGTTAAACATCATCCTCAACCTGCCAGGCTTTCTAGGGTTTGTAACTGCGTGATGAAGCAAGCACCACTTTGGCTCAAAACCCATTTTAACTGTACATTGGGCACTAACTGGGCGTGGCCCTTGCTCACATAACCTTCTATTACTGTAGAGTATTTGTCAAAGAATTCAGGGCCACGCATAAACCTTTTCCTCAAGCCGTTCAATCTCTCTTTGGCCACAATATAATTATTTGGTAGTCTCACTTCAAGATTCCTCCACAGAAGTGCAGCTTCATAGTTTCCGTTCAACAAGGTTATGACATTGGAAACCATATCAACGGCCTGTTTGTCTTCTAATGGAAGAGAGTTTTTCAGTGCACACCCACCGTAGAAATCGGCCTTTTAAAGTCGATCGATCTGTTCTGCTAAGGGGTCGATTCCCCTCTCAATGTGGTTTACTGTCCTCACAAAGCTTGGTTCCTGATTTATCGGACCGAGAACAATCCATCCTAAAATCGTCCGCACAGCATAGGGTTGTCTTCTTTTGCCGCATATTTGCTCTAATGCCCAATGTGCTTCTGGGACGTTGGCATCTATCAGGATTCGCACTCTCGAATCTTCCAGATTCCATCTTTGGACGCAATGTACTTGAGGCCAGGATAAAATGTCCGCCTCTGTGCAGTACTGGACTGCTTGGATTGGTAGCCTATCAACATAAAAGGCTCTCTATATTCACGAAATCATTCTCTGACAATGAGTTCAGTCGCAGCTCTGTTATCCCCGAATTCCAAGTGGTAGTCTCATTTACTGTCGAAATCGAAAGCGAGGTCGGAGATGCCCTCAGGCCCACCAGCTCAAAAATGTCTTTTTGTATTAGATCAAATTAGATCCGCTGTCCAGCAGAGCGTAGATCTCCACAGAGCCCCCTGTCCGTCTACTCGCACTGGTGGAACACTTAACTGACCCGACATTCTGGCCTAAGAGTAGCCTCACTATTATTGGTCCACTGCCCAGGCCTTTTTGCATTGTCCGTGCCCAGCTTATCCAGCTGCAGCCCTTGCGTTGTATCTTGCGTGACTCGATCGGTACATTGCTTCTGTGCACCATGCAGTAGAGGAGGGTGCCGTTTCAGACAACCTGATGTTGAACGCGGTTTGGAAACAGAACAGTTGCTAGACAGATATCCACACTTGAGACACGAAAAACAAGCCTTGATTTCTTTGATCAATGCACAACGACCGGGTATAACACGAGACAGGAATCGCTGACATTCCTCAAGTGCGTGTATTCCATTGCATACCGAGCACCTATTAGCTGCGACCAACAAAGCACTGCCCTGATTTGGCGTGAACCGTTTCTTTTCTGGATGCGGGTTTTGTGCATAAATCCTCCAACCGAATGACCTCGAATTTCCCTGAGCCTTGCTATTGGCAGCCAGTTTGCCAAACCTACTTCGAGCAATCCGTGCCTCACGGGGCACCAAGCGCTACAGATCTCGGAACCTCGGTTCCCCTCCTCTCCCCAAAATATCATCAACGGTCCTAGCCCACAAATCCTGGAGACGCGTTGGTAGCACTCGAGTGATGCTTTCCATAGTCTGCAGTGAGTTGAGGTCTGACGAGCAATTCATCTGCCTGAGGGCAATTCCACAGTTCAGCATTTTCAACGACAACTTGGTCAGGGCGTCCCGATCTTCCACCAGAGGCTTCAAACCTTGCAGTAGGCTGTCAATCAGTGAACTAGCCGCCACACGATCTTTTTCATACAGATCCTTTAGGATTTCCCTAGCCCTATTGTACGCCAGTGTTGGAGGCAACATAACACATAAGGCAATCGCATCCCTTGCTTGTCCCTTGCAGCAAAGCATTAAATAAAGTAAGCGCTGGCCATCTTCTCGAACTCTACCTTCGACGTAATATTCGAACTGCTTCACAAACCTCCAGTACGTTGACGAGCATCCCGAAAATGACTCCAGTTCCACCCTGCGTAAGTCCAAACGATAATCCAATGCAGGTTCCGCCAATGGAATTAAGCTTGTTGTTCGTGGTGCATAGTTCTGTACGTGGAAAAACACCTAGGCAACGAGAAATATGTTCACTGACCATTACTCCACCCTTGACTTCATCTTTGTTGAGCAGACTTTCTTCTTCCTCAGCGAGTGCCAAACGCAATTTCGCCACTCCCGTCTCATTCCTCACCCGGAGCAGCTTACCTAGCCTATCTCACTCTAATTGTTCTGCAACCTGCTTCTCTTTCAACTCAGCTAACGACAGATCAACTCTAGATCTATGGTGTAGGAACCTGTACATTTCCGACTTTTTCCATGATTCTCAACGTCCCTTGGTGCAACGCTCCTTTGTTGTACCGACATTTTAATGAAAACCCCACACACACCTTTTTGGTCGTCACCACCGATCAACACAAAAAGGCTGCCAATAAATCTTTCATTCTGGCACGGTTTAATCTTCTGGTTTGGAGTGTCTTGGAGTTACATCGGTCGGAACTAACTGTGAGAAACAAAACATTTTAGAAGCTTCAACAGCGTCTCTTGGCACTTCGCTCAATACCGTCCTGTTCTGTTCAACGGATGGCTGTCAGACCGAACTGAACTGAAGACATTGGCGGATATTGGCTCTTCAGCGCTCATTTCCTGATCACAAGAACACTGAACAACTGTGAGTTTGTGTCGCACCTTTTGTTTCATTTTTGTTCCTAATGTACATACCCTTTTGGCCTTTTATTACCGCACGCTCCTCCGCCCATCTTAGTTTGCTAGTGTCGTCTAAGATATTGTTGACATTAATTTAGTGTACCATATAGACGGAGTAGCACACTACAAAATCGGTGAGCCCAGGTTGTTTTTCCATCCCTTACCGCTAGTTTCACTCTTTTGGTCCAGGTTCCACACGATTCACCATGTCTGACACCGAATCTATTGAAATCCATGCGTTTGCTCTCAAACTGCCCCTTTTTGCCCCGACCAACTGTCGAGTGGGGTTTCGACAAATGGAAGCCGTATTTACCACTCGACGTATAACCAGCGGGCGCGTGAAATACTCTCACGTTGTCCAAGCGCTTCCCTTTGACATCGCCGTTGACGTGGAAGATCTCCTCGATCCCATTCCACCAGAAGCTCCTTACACGAAGCTTAAGGAGGTAGTCATTCAGCATACCGGAAACTGGGCCGGAAAAATGCTCCGTGAGCTGTTTACGTCGGTGGAGCTCGGAGACCAAACTCCGCCCCAGCTTATGCGCCACATGCTGTCGCTGCTAGCTGGACGTTAAATGGACGATGCCATTTTCAGGGAGATATGGGTTGATAAACTACCTCTTCCGATGCAGCAGGTCCTGTCAATGCTGGAGCTCACTACTCCTCTTTACAAAGTGGCGCAACACGCCGATAGGATAGTGGAATGCTACCCGGCTGGTGGACCCTGTGTTCACATGACATCACCCGCTGAAACCACTCCGACACACGAATCCCCTATGACATGACCAGCACCTGCCCCAGATCGCCATGGTGACGTTCCTCGCAGTCCTGCTCCCCCATCCCATCACTCTCATGTCGATAAGGACATTACGGACCTAAAAAAAACCGTTCGCATGTTGTGCAACCAGGTCGGTGCAATGTGCAATGCATTAACTACTTATCGACATATGTCCGCCGAAATACCTCGTCTGCCTAGACCACAGTCCAGAAACCGCCGGTTACAAACCTGGTGTTGGTACCACCGCACATTCGGCTCCCAGGCACGCCGCTGTGATTCTCCATGTTCATTCCGCACTTCCACCCCACAGTCAAACGACCAGGCCAGCCAGTAACGGCGACGACTACGGCTGGCCCTCCACATGAAAGTCGCCTATTTGATATCGTTGACCGATCCAGTGGCCTTCGATTCCTCATTGATACCGGCGCCGAGATCAGTGTAATCCCCTCACCCAAACATCATAGCCTCAAACCATCTCACTTTACACTGCAAGCAGCAAACACAGCAACTATTGCGACATTCGGCCAACGGTCCTTTACTCTTGATTTAGGCCTCCGACGCTCTTTTCGATGGGTTTTCATCCTAATGTACATACCCTTTTGGCCTTTTTATCACCGCACGCTCCTCCGCCCATCTTAGTTTGCTAGTGTCGTCTTAGATATTGTTGACATTAATTTAGTGTACCATATAGACAGAGTAGTGCACTACAATGGGAAACCGAGTTAACCCTAGAATAACCCGATATACCAGAGCCTGAGCAAGAGACATGACCAACACCTACGGGCAAAAGGGTTTGGTTCACCCGCAGGGCATTGTCCTCTGATTCGGAGTGGTTTGCCGATTTGCTGCGTAATTTATTGTCTCAGAAATTGCCAAGGATATTCGAGAAGCTTGGCGTCTCTTGCCATGAAGGGCCGCCATACCGGGACACGGCCCTCCAGGCTTGGCCCAACAAAAGCCTTGTGATACGGAAAATTTGCCGGAAGCATTGGTTCTCTGAAGCCGGTGAAGATTCCTAGAAGCCTTTTGAGTGGCAGAGCGGCTTTTAGCCCCAGACTGGAAGCTTTACGATGTGACTGCACCGAGGTCCTCTGCTTTTGTCGCTTTCGTGATCTCGGCTCACTGGTTTGCCTATCCAATGTACCCAGTCGGTCGAGGTTCCCCGCTGTCTATCAAGTGGATGCACCTAGTGGCTCCAGTTGTAAGTCCCAGGCCACCAACCAGGGGTGCGTTCTATCCAGATCCCTCCAAATAGAGTCTACTGCTATAGAGCCAATCAACTTCGCGTCATCTGAAAGCACAAATCTTGGGTTTTCCAAGCCTATGGCCAGGTCGCTTATGGAGAGGATGGACAACGTAGGTCCAAGGACGGAGCCCTGAGGCAAGCCATTCAGCAGACACCCTTCCAAGGGTAGGCCACCCTTCACCTCGGATTAAAGTGTGCTACCCGTGATCGACCTATGTATCCACCCAATAGTTTTCGGAAACAGATGGAGAGCACTGAACTTCGCCAGCAATAAAAGATGATTGAACGAGTCAAATGCCCTTCCGGAAGGCGAGGTATTAGACTTCTACTCTACTCTCTTGGTCTGATCTGCGGGTTTTCCCGTCTGTAAAACAGATGAGGTTCGACAGGCAGGATCTCTGAAGAACGACCCCACGCTGGTCTGCCGCGATCAACCCCGTGGGTGTTCACGTGGTTGGTAATTCCGTCTCGCAAGACCAGTTTCGTCACCTTCAGCAATATGCAACCTTCGTCGAGAGGTACACTGAATGGCCGTATTCAGCTGCCGAGCAACAGCACCGACAGAGACCGAATGGTGGCCGGAAGGATACCGTCGGGCTCCGCTGCCTTAGTCCCCACGAAGCCACTAAGAATATAGGTCACCCCACTTACTGTGACGGCTCCCCCCGACATTTGGGGAGCTGCAGGGGTGGTGATTCGCGGAAGGCCTGAGGTCTCATTTTCCCATCTATACACCTGCCGGAATTGGTGCCGGGGGTTCTGGCTCCTTGAGATTGCTGGTGGCTGCTAGGCCATGGGTATCTTTTACTTTTAGGGTGGCCGATCTTCGAGACTTCTTGGAATACACGTAAGTGTAGTGGCTATTCCGGTTTATTTCGAGTGTTTTGGCTAAATGCTCCTCGTGCTTCATGTAACGTACATGTGTGGAAATCCTCCCCAGCCGCTGTCACATACTTGTATTGTTGAGACTATGCTCTTTCTCTTATTGACCCTCGAACAAGTACGGCATGCATCAATCACTACACTTCAACATTTGTTTATATTTTGCTCACGTGAAGTGGCATAGTTTTGTTTCGAACTTGGACTGCCGTGACGGTGGTATCTGACATTGACCTTTGTCGAACTCTGGTCCTCGTTGCTAGACGTTGTGCTCGTACAGTTGAGGCTTGCACATATTTATATGCGTATAATTTGTTAATCCGGTACCATAGAAACTACGAATCAATCTTGTTCTGGTTTTGGGATTCGTTTGAATTGGCCGCGCGTTACTCACGATCGGAATAACCCCAACACTGCATTCCGCATCCGTTATGAAGCTAACTCGACGTAGCTGTTCCCTCTAAATACGGCAGGTAACTTCTTTGGCCACCACTTTTTCGGCATCCGGCCCAAGCAGATTTCCTCTTCTGGATAGCCTTCCGGATCAGACCAATCCACCACCGCTGCCCACCCTTCCGACGGGCTTGTCTAAGGGGAGCTACTCTGTCTGTCGGTGACAAAGGTCGCCCCCAATGCCCCTCCAGAGCATCTCCATTTGACCGTCATCCTGGTCAGTCCAACACTCAATCTCTGCCCCGGGCCTGTCAACACTGTCTGGTCCGCCAGTAGTAGCTACTCCCTTGTCTGGTGGTTCTGGTCTGCCCAGATTCAGTGTTAAGAAGCTTACCTCGTGGTCTCCGTTTTGAAGCGGAACCCGAGTCCGAAGGTCTGAAATTTCCTGTGGGTATCTTTTGATCGCAAGGTCCAGGGTAGTTGGACGTTGCTCTTGCCTCCATCTCGCCTCCTCTGTAGCATGTTGAGCCAGGTCCCTACCATGTGTGTCCCGTGCCAGAATGAGGTCAAACGGCTCCCTGGGGGCTAACCCCTTTATCATTCTACCTCTGGTGCATTAAGGATCCCCGTCATCAGGACCTTCCCTCTCATCCTGCAAGAAGCCGCAAGTATTGTTCAAGCTGGTCACCTTCCGTTGTTGGAGACGAAGGGCTGCCATACACACAGAAAATCCCCATTTCTGCTCCAGTGCTTTTCCAAGCCTAGCTCCCCCACAGGTGTCACAAATGCAAGCAGTGTTTGCATAAGGTGTTGATGGTGGTAAATCTGGCGGAATAGGGCTAAGATGAGAGATGGCGGAGAAGGGGTGAGGGCAAAAGTCAAAGATGGGTTTTGTACTGGTGAGCTGCGGTGACCAAAGGAGGAAAGGTGCTGCACCAGGCACTGCCATATACTGAGGTAGGTTTGGATGCACTCAGGGCATACATCGGGCAAGCGAAGTTCCAGCCTTCCATAATCTTACCACCGACGTAGCGGACACCACCTCAGCCGGCTTTGTTTTCCGTGGGCTAGAAACACCGCACACGAAGAAATTTCTCCTAATGTTCTTCAAAGCTATCGATTTGGCGAACTTAAACTCGTGTCCCCTGGGTCCGGAATCCCGTTGCAATGGTAACAAGGGGTCCGTTGGGATGGATACTCCTTTAATTTGTTAGAAGGCTTCTAATAAACCCCCCCGAGTCTTCTGTGTTTATTAGGGGCGAGTTTTAGCGCCTTTAACCTCTCTGGGTACATTCTGTGCCTGGGCCCTAGTAACACCCCAGTGAAGTGCAGCTGAACTCTCCTGAGAACAGATGTGTTCCGCCCAAGGGCCGGGGTCCCAGCTTGGACAAGTGGCTTCGCATAGAAAGGCAACAACATGAAAGCTTCTCTGGACGTCGCGGAGGTTGTTTGAGGTGCCCTTTTAGCTGTGACCGCCGCATCCAGACACTGCGGAGAAGGCTGGTAGAAATACCTAATGGGGACTCCAAGACCAGCTACGCTGTAATCTTCTTTTTTGACTGCTGGTTTTGTAGGTATGAGTATTTTGGTTCTCCGCCGATGTCCTGGGTGAGAAACCTATGCCTCCGTCTCTTGAACGGCAGTTACCACTGATTGGTCCAGGCGTGGACCCTATTCAGGTGCACGTGACACGATGCGGTTCCAGCGTCACCCACAAGTTTGAGGTCATCTTCAGGAGACGGCTGGGGTTTCTGCATACCTTCCAGTAGGTTCTTGATGTAGGTGAAAAACAGAAGGGGACCCAGAACTGGTCCTGGGTGACCCCACTGGCAGCCGTAGCCTTCTTGGTCTTGTTCCCTTCCACCCCACGTAATACTTTCGATTTGTGGGATGGTCCCCGGGTCCATTCCAGAACACGGGGCATTATACCCAGCTCCTCCACGTTGTATGATAGTAGCCGGTGGTGCTCGGATCCGGAAGCCTTTCGGAAGTCTGAACAGCAGATCTCGACCTACTGATCCCTGTCTCGCCTGGCCTTCACCCCGTCCAGACAAGAGAGCAGGCTGAACAGGGACGATCCACTTTCGACAAAAGCTTGTTGTCCTTTGGAAGTCATACTTCTCTCGGCCTTACTGCTGGCTGTGCGGTCCGTGCTCTGTCCGTCCACCATTTTTAGAGGCACAGGTAGCGGACTGATCGGTCGACAGTTTAGTGTCCCTTCCTCCAGCCTTCCTTTGTGTACCGGGGCAACTTCGGCCATCAGTAAGCCCCCCGGTAATTGTACAATTTCCGGCAACCCAGTGTACGACTAGGCAAAGGGGGCCTCTATTATTTGGGCATGGAGGCTTTGAATGGCATCATGGGTGCCTTCTGGACCGGCCCTTTGTGTACATTGAGACCCCTCGGGACTTTTCTACTTCGTCTGCAGAAACGAGGGTTGACGGCACTACCTGTGGACTGTAAGGAACTCGTATGCCGGGCTTGGTCCATTGCCTACTTGGCGCGCTGTCTCGAGGTGCTGTCGCATTACCTCGGCCTTGGCTCCGTCGAGCGCACAGTTACCCTTCCTCTTCTTAACGGAACCCACGGCTGCCTTCGCAGCTGTTTTTGATTGTGAATGGTAGCATTAGATTTTGGGTACCTTCTGCCATTCCTAGTTAAGGCGATCTCATAAGATAGCCTGCTCTGCTTTTCGACTCTGATGGCTACTTCTGAAGTTATCTTGAACTGTTGGGATCTCTTGTGGCCTCCGGTGTGGTGGTAGCCAACCTAGCCCCTTGCTTCCGGCTCTGAGCCCTAGTCTCTCTGCTGGTCCGCCAAGGGGCCTTCCCCTACTGTGGATTCTGCGAGCTGGTGCAAAATGCCCTTTACCAGCAAGATTGGTCCTGAATCCCTTCCGTTGCTCCACCACAGTTTCGCAAATGGAGTCCCACTCCGGAGCTGGAGTTGAGGCGACTAGGCCCTGTACATCAATATTTTTAAAACATCTAAGTTTTTGGGTAACCTATCCTTCGCGGTGAGGTAGTTGCAGTGGATTACACTAAGGTCGGTTCATCCCAGGGGTGCTGGTGCCTGTGGGCCGTCAGTGTCACCGGGGCTTTAGGTGATTACCAGGCCTAGCTGCCCGGGAGTTTGTCCTCGCCTCCACCTGGCTGGTTGTGGGACATGTTGGACAGGAGCCCTTTTCAGTAGTAAGTCTGGCAGTCTGACAGGGCAACCATCACCTGCTACCGGCAGATTCATTCGGTCTGTCTCTAGGGCTTTGAAGTCTCCGAAGACTATGGATTCTGCTCCTGCTACGGCCGGTTGCTCGATCCTAAATGCTAGATGCTCCGTTGGGGTGGCAGAGGGGCTTCAGTACACACACGAAACACGTACTTCAGCCTGGTGTAGCTTCAAGTAGCTTCAAGTAGCTTCAAGTCACAAGAGACCGTCTGTATATTTGGCGATGAGGTGCTTTCCCCGGATATCCGCTGTATTGCGTCTGAGGCTGCTATCTTGGCATCCCCACCAACCTTACCGTCCACCCTATCAGCTCGATGAACGCAGCAGCCGGAACGAAAGAGAACTGCAATGTCATTCGCCGCTTTTGGTCAGGTCTCGGTAACTGCTACGCGCTCAGCCTTGGCAGCCTCTGCCGCCAGTTAGTGCCGCTTGTTTCCGACCCTGCATGCGTTGCTGTAAGCTGAGGCTAGGTTTCCAGGCCCCCTTCGCCCACTGCTTGCGAGCTGGTAGACGTGGCACCGGGAACCTAGTTCCGAGTGCTGGCCTCTTCTTCTGGCGACGAGGGACAAGGTTCTGCCCTGTCCTCCACCCGTCCACCCTGACTGGTAGTGAGGGACCTTGTTGGTTTTCTGAAGCCCCCATTAGGAGTGGGTGCGCTTACCTGTACTGATACGAAGCTGACGGCTTTTCCCGGGGTCAACTTCTTTCCTACTGGCGGACACTCGCCGAATGGCCGAGTTATCTGGCTCCAGTACGAAAGTTCCATGGGGGGCGGCCCTGGCCGTTTCCGCTGAAGCTAAGCATGGTTCACCTCCCCAGAGTTTGCAAGCTCGATAAGCATCGGCCCAGGGGGTCTTTGATCAGCCACGATAAAGTTCCACTTACCCAGCCCAAAGACTTATTGGTACAGATTGTCCTGGTTCAATGTCTGGAGTCGAACCCTCCTGTTCCGTTGTTTTGCTGCCTTATGGGCAGGCTCCAGGATGCCTTTTACAAATATGCTGCGATTTCTATTCGGGAACTTTTAGGTATTCTTTGGTAAATTGCCAAGGGTGGGTATCACTGTGTCCAACTTTTCCCTGATGGCCCCCAAGTCTGATTCTCGCTTGCCGACTTTTCGACCCTTTTGAGACTCTTCTCAAGGCATTTACGCAACTTGTTGCTACCGAGAATGCTTGGCTTGGGGCTGAGTTTTTGGGTCCTTTCAATGAGCTTGTCCATCCCCAAGCAGATGGAGCAGTTCGTAATCTTCGATCTGCCCGACATTCCTACTGCCGGGCCCTTATTTTTGCTAACGTCGAGGCAATTCCAGTGGCATCATTTGAGACACCGGCATTTGGGTATACATTAAGCACATTAAGGGACAGTCGGCTGCACTTCCGGTGATATCAGCTGTGACGGAAGTCACACCTTATTCCTTATTCTGCAGCATAAGAGCATTTGGTGCTCCCTCGAATGAGGCTAGCTTTTATCTGCCTAATGGCACTGGTGTCCAAAAGCTCCATGCTAAGGCTCATTTCAGAAGCCACCAAAAAATCTGAGACAGCGAACGACGAGAATTCAGGTAGTTTTAATAGTGGGTTATTATGAAGAGGGCCGGGCAAAGAACTCAGTGCCATTATAGCGACCCAAATGATAGAAAGTACCAACGTAGGGCCATGAGAGACCGGCCAGCAACTTTTCTCTCTCTGACGGTCATAGGCCCCTCGAGCAGAACTAAACCTCTATGTTTCGTGGGTTCTAACGTCCAGATTGCCTTTTCCTGCTGGTCCACACGGGTGGATTTCTAGTACTAAGCCCAGTTTTTCCTGCGCCGATACTCTTTTGTTGGCTTCCCTGTTATCGTCACGCAGGTCCACTTCACCGTGCGGAGCCCAGATGAGTTGTGTAGTATTATGCAGTTTCAAAACTTTGAACACTATTGGCTCTAGTCACGCTGTCCCGCGCATACCTGAACTGCTCTACACCGTGACGTGATGCTGCGCGGAGGCCTCATCTGTGGAAGAGAAGAATCGGGAGAAGGAACAAAAGAAACTGTCTGGAAAACCTCGGGAAAGTTTTTAGGCTGCAGTTTTCAATCGGATCATCGGAATAACGGAAATCATCGTGCAGTGGAATTCGGCTTATCTCGATCGTTTTTGTCTTTTTCATTACTTGGTTTATTCTTCCGTTTTCTCGTAGCCTTTTAGCCTTGTAAAAGGTTGTTTATATTCTGGATCAATTTTAAGTTTTTCTATTGCGGTGCACAACTTTTCATAGGCGGTGGCGAAAGCAGAGTTGTTTATCCCCATTAAGTGAAGTGGTGCCTGCTATCACGAAGGTGACCTGGGAAGGACAAAGGTGGTCAACCACAGGGTCAGGCATCATTCGGCCGCAAGAACTGCAAGGAGGATGCAGAGGATGAAGGAATGCATTTTGACCCCTTCGAACGGTGGTACCGTAGGGCATGCTGTAAAACTGCCAAGAAAGCGTATGGGGTCCATGTGAAGCATAAGTACCTAAAGTGGATCTGCGCGGATGGCCGATCCACAATAACTGAAATTGGTTCAGGGACGTTGAGGGTGGTAGATGTGGAAAATTAATAGTATAGAAAAGTGGTGATTCTCGGGATTACGGAACCCCATATGAAGGGGAACAGAATAAGGATTAGGACCATGAGATATTCCATTATAAACTGGCTAAAGTGCGTTGGTCTGTCTGATCAGGCCACTATAAAAAGAAGCACACGGTTGGGAAAATGGAGGGCAAACATACCGGGAGGCGACGGAAGGCCAAGACCCACCTTGGTGGAGTTCACAAACCCAAGGCACGGACACGGGGTGTTGGCTGCCTCGGCACAAATAAGGAGGCTCACAAAAGGTCTGGTCAACCTCCAGCCAGATGGTGCGACCGGAAAGTATATTACCCATGAAATCTTGAAAGCAGGTATACAGTCTGCCAGTCTGAAGTCTCCGAAGCTGGCAACAAGACGAGCTACAGTACCCACGGATGGGAGGGTTAGAAGGGCGGAAGGTGCTCTGACGTGGAGGGTGAGGAAAACCGTGCTGAAATTGGGACACGGGAGAGGAGCACAGGGCCCCTCTCGCAGAGCTCGTGCACCTTGTTGAGGAAACTGAGATCAGTGAAACGAAAATCGGGGCAGCTGTCGATTTTAGAGTTAAGGGGTCTAATAAATCCGTATAAATGCTCCAAGAAGAAAAGACCGCTTGTTTCCGAGAGCTCGCCGGTTATACACACAAGTGCCCGTGGCTTTCGCAATAAGTGAGATGAACTGGAAGCCATTTTGGGCAACGCACAGGTTTTTGTGCCCACCTAGACTTGGCTGATAACGCAGGATGTCGGCACTTATGCTTGCTTGGGGGCTTCGTGCAGTACAGAAAGGATAGGGAAGACGGCATATTAGGGGGCGGAGTGCATTTGCTGGTAGCCAAGCTCTTCTGCCAACATGAAGAAATATAAATAGGATTACCAAGTGTGCGGTGGGTAGGTCGTGCAATTAGAACGCACAGAGGCCCTACGGCTCCCCTTCGAGTGTGCCATAGCCCCCTCCACCTCAGTGGGGGATGCTGAGGTGCTGGCGGCGATTGAAGCAGTCAGTAAAAATGGAGCAGTGCTCATCCTGGGGTACTTCATATTCTCAAAAACAGATTGAAAATTGGAGAATGCACCAATATAGTCTTTCGCAGATGCACCTCTGCAAGTCCTAGAGGGAGAAGCCCTCATCTTAAGCTTGAAGAAGGAATCGCGCTGGAGGATTAACCAGAACTCTGCGATACTTGATTCAGCTGTGACGAAGTGCGAAGGGGACTTGGGTCCCGTGGTGATCAGAGCAGCGCTAGAGAAGGGCGTTCACCGGGTGATAAAAATAGAGCTAGAGGCACCTAAAAAGGCACCACTGAAAAAATACGGCAGTAATCTGGGCGAAATAAAGATTGTGGAGCTGGTAGATGGACGGCGGAACTAAATTGAGAGATCGCTCAAGGCTACATGAAAGAGAAGCGGAATCGTATCAAGGGGAACCTGAAGACACCTGTGGATGGTTTTACGACTTTCATGAGGCTTGAATGAAATAACTTTCCTCCATGGTGGAAATCCAGGGCGCGGAAGGCTCACGCCAGAAAACACAAGACCTGGTGCAGGTTTAGAAAGAGGGGGAGCCATGGGAAACAATGGAATATATGACGGCCAGTGGAAAGGCTTTGAAAGCCCAAAGGAGTGCAGACGTTAGCACAAGAAGGGGCTAGCTCGAGGGGTGAGTCTTAACCCAAAGGCACATTTTACTTACTTCCAGTCAAGGACAGCCCTACGGGTTGCTGTTGGTAATGTGAGGGACTCTGAGGGCTACGGCACCGAAAAGAAAGAAGGCAGGGTCAATGTATTTATCCACTACTTTGAGGGAGCGCATGGCATCAATGGTCATGGAAACCCGCCCTGTCTCTCCCCATGCGGCTGGACAGGAAAGCTACCCTCCCAAATCGAGTAATACGACGTTAGAGCTACCAGGACTAGAATGGCGTAAGGCAGCAAGCCAAGGTGAAATATGTCCAGCCCTGTAGAAGCCAATAGCTAGCCTGCTGGCCGAACCTCTTTCTCAGCCATTCAACCAGTTCCTGGGGGACTGTCAACTGCCATGAGACTGGAGGATGAAGCAGGTTTTACCAATCCACCAAAATAAGATTAGAGAAGAGGCTTCCAACTACACACCAGCAAGCCTGACACCTGTGGCGCTGAAAGTCCTAGAAAGCATTCTGCAAAACCAAAAGGGTTGCCTTCCTATCCTTTTGTGAAGTGGTGAGCATATACCAACATGGCTCCATGAAAAAGAGGCTGTACATGACAAACTTCATGTGCCTCCTGGATGCAGCTGAGAGGAGACTTGAAAATGGCGAGAGAATAGAAGTCTGTTACTTGGACTTCAGGAGAACCTTCGGCTCAGTAAATCTCTGGCTGCTACTGCAAAATCTCCGAACCTGTAGGACCGATCCATCGTTGGGTGACTGCATGGCTGAGTTTCTCAGAGGAAGCAGATTCTAGGTAGCGGCAGAGGACCAAGGGTCCAGCATGGATAAGGTTGCCGGTGGAGTCCCACAAGGGTACCTGCTTGGACCACTGATGTTTCTGTTATACGTAAACAACTAGGCTTACGAGCTAGATTAACCACGCTTTATTTGCCGACGGCATTAAGATAGTGGGAGATTCTAGGGAACGTGCCCTGCAGGGCAACCTTGATAAGGTGCGTCGGTGGGGCACGGAGCTAGAACCCCCACTCTGCACCACCATACGCAGGCAACTCGCCCAGGACAACCCTCAGGCCACCCAGAGAGAACTTGTGGACCCAGGTATCAGGGTGGCTTTGGAAGGGTCTGATAATGTCAAGCAAATTAGGGGTGTCTGTGACCGCTGATTTCGAAACACGGAGGAATGTTTGCAAGCCGCAAAAAGAGGTAATAATGCCCTCTCAGAGTTAATGAGGGCCGTCGCCTCTTTGAGGCCGTTGGTACCGCTGCCTTTCTACAAAACCCACACAAGGCCGCTTCTGGGGTATGCTTTTTGAGCTCGGAATCTAAATTTTATTCTAGACAGGCAAATACTTGAACGTGTGCAAAGGGGATTCACGCGATTGTGCATTGAACTCCGAGACTGGCCCTATGAAGATGGGCTTACAGTAATGAAGCTATTCTCTCTGAATCGAAGGAGAATAGGGGTAATCTTATTGAAGCCTTCAGGATTATGAGAGGCTTCTCAGACTTGGGAGGACTTCGGATGCTCCCAAGAAACACAGATGAAAGGCTCAGAGAACACGAGCTGAAGCTTGTAAGAAGCCGTCGCAGTACGGTAGTTGGGGCAGGTTTCTTCCCCCGACGAGTAGTAAATCGATGGAACAAACCCCTTTACCCGGTGGTGGAGGCCCAGACAGTCGCTGACTCCAAGAGAAAGTTAATTGCCCACTGAAATAGCTTTTTTGAAGACCTTGTTTGGAATGTCAGACAGCCTCATGACCCAATGAGTAACGGGACAAGTGTTACTTGGAGCTACAACAAAAAGGGTTTAGCCAGGAAACAAGGGATCTTGGCCGTGCGGTGACGCTCCCATGTAAAGGATACTGAAATCCAGCTTTTCTCGCTAACCTAAAAATGTAAATTGAAACCCATTTTTGTTGGCTAGCCGGGAAAAATTGAGCTTCCATATGTTCACACCTGTTTCCCTCACTCTTGCGCAACACCCCCACGGACTAAAAAGTCTGTGGCTGCGCACATAGCCCAGTCGCTGCGACACGAGGAGCACGACGATATAGGAAGGGACGTATAAATCGAAACACAAGGCAGCTAAACGCTACTGTTATTGCCCCCCCTAGAAAGTCACTATAGTGGAGCAGCGATCCTCGGCCTGGCGGAAGGTTCCTAAAGAATCAAATAAACGGAGACTGATGTGTTGTGCCTCTGATTGGCCCCTATCTTGACAAATTGCGGTCAGAATGTGATGTGGTAAAAGAAGCCCTGGAGCCCCGACCGAGGAAGCCGACAAGACAAGTGAGGTGCTATACTGGACTGCCAAAAATTTATGGTTTTAAAAGAGTCCCGGGAGGACACTGAGGGAGCCTAAAAACCTGAAAATCAAAGGTCGGAAAAAGAAAAAGGTGAGGTGGGCCCCTAGGTGAAAAGGTGCAGGTATCTGCCTCCCTGGCATCACACAACACGATACAACCTATACCCCACAATCACCCAACCCACAACTGGCCCTCAGACTGTTTTGGAACCAAGATGAATACGTAGCGGAGATGGGCTTGTGTTGCGTCGCAGGTGGAGTCCTAGCACGGTGAAGTATCCTAAATCCGACATCTTACGCTAGCGTATTTCCACTCTCACAGAAGCTATTGTAGCTGCTACCTCTAACCAAATGCCCAATCGTTGAACTTCTCTTCCGAGTCTTCCTCTTTTCCCACTTTTTAATATTTTATTCTTTATTATTATTAATATTGACTTTTTGCTTTCTCTTTTCTCCTCGTCTTCCATATTCGCTACTGTACCCCCAGTCGTGCTTGTAGACGCACTATAAAGATAGAAGGCCTTAAGTATCATCCATGCAGGCACCACCACGGTGGTTTAGAGGGAGAACCAAAGAGCTTGGGCGTCGGAGTCTTGCCTTCGTCGGAGACTGCCCGTCGTGCCACCACGTCCTGTAGTTCAGCGGGATCTGAGGTCGGTTGTGCTTCTACCGATGTTCTGTTGTGTTGGGAAAGAGGCAATGGACCGTCAAAAGACCAGAAACTTGCGGCGTTGTTGTGACAACTGGAACGATTGCTATGTTTTCTTTTTCTGTTGCAGCACTTGAGGATCTCTTGAGCATCAGGTGCACGAACCTGGACGTAAACTTGGCTCAGGACTACAAATCCTGCCATCCGATCTGACCTGATCTGAATCCCATAGTCCCAGTTTCTGTTGAACTTATATCCCTCCATCAGGGTCTGTGTTCTTGAACAGACGCTTGCTCACTCATGCGCGCTTGATCTGAGTCCCGTGCAATCATGTACGCATGCCTGCGGTCGTAAGCGCACGAACACAGTTGACGTTTGTCGTGCTCCTTCCCAGACGGCACTGACCAGCCAGATTCTGCCAACTGTTGCTCAACCTTGTGAGGCCTAACTGATTGTAACGTTGTCAAGCGCTTTCGATTGCTCACAAACTCGGCCTACGCACTTTCCTACTTGCTCGCGTCTCTGCTTCCTTGTCTGTGCTTTGGTTTACCGTACGATGCTACCAAGTACACTCCCGAACGCACAAGCTTGCCCTCTTTCTGGTTGCCGGAAGCGGGACACAGCGGGAGTCACCGGACGGAGGCCGGAATAATGGCCGTCTTAGAGCGACAACCAAAAAGTTCACCTCAGTTCTGATAGCTCTCCAGTCTTATTTGAAAGGGCAGCGGGGTTGTACCTAATGAGCTTCAAAATGGTAAACTCCACTGAGGTGGCTAGATGTCGGCTCTTTGCAAATGCTTCTTCGGGGATGTGTCCACTTTCGGCTTGAAGGCACCATCGTTGACCTCTTCAGCCACATTAGTAGGGAGAGAGTTCCAGAGGTTGGCCCCCCTAGGTAAATGACATATCATTTGCAAATATCAACAGCAGTTATCTTCCTCATCGTGAGCACATGCTCTCGGAGGTCGGACCTGGTAGCCGGACATGAAGCTGAGGCCAGTGGACCGATCCAGATACTGGCACCCGAGAGCTTCAGGTGGTTAGCATTAGGCTACGAATTTCTTATTTCTTTTTGCCTTGTTTTCTCTTTTAGTTTTTCCGGATCTATGGAGGAATGTGGTTATGACTGGGCCCGCTCTCACCTGCTCGGCAACCCCACTGTCACGAACCAGGTCCTTACCAAAACCTATCCAGCGGCCGGGGGGCCTTTTGTATGGCCGCTTTTGGCATAAGATGCTCACAGGGACTGGTCGGGCATAAAAGGATAAAGAAAGGATTTGAAGGAGAGTGGAGTGTCGAGGTGGAGGCTGAGACTGAAAGGCAAAAGAACGACAATAGATGAAAAGATGGGAAAGGCCCTGTGCCTAATCTCGCCCTATGTGGGCTAGACTAGTTGCCCTCAGCGAGTACGTCCGACCAGCAAAGGCCCAGAGGAGCCTCAAAACGTACTGCTGAGCCAGCAGCCGCCACCTCGGCTGGTAGACCAGTCCGCGTACTAATGGCCAGGCCAGCAAAACTTTACGCCGTAACTTCTCTCAATTCTCAATGCTGTACCAGTTTGTACTCAAAGTCCCTGAGTCGGAATTCCGGGGACAGAAGTAAGACAGTAGACCCGTCGTGCTCGGCCATGCGCGTCTATGGGATAAAGTTGGCCCACAGTATCGAAAAGCATTCTAAGAAGTAAAGTAGCTACGTGCGGCCTGAAAGTTCTTTGAGGAACATGATAGGGCTACCGACTGCACGTGGTCACGGAGTGGCGGCAGATAACCAAATTAAGGCCGATGCTTCGGGAGGTTAGCTTAGCAGAGTACAAAGAATAGATAGCGGCGATCAAGCAGATTTTGAGGTGGCAACTCTTCCGTCGATCATAAAAGACTTGAATCTTTCAGAGGCAGTCGTGTGGCGGCTCCTACAAAGGTTGGGTATCCATTACTTTGGCGAGCCGGATGACATCCACGCTGCCATCATCAGGCCGCCTGTTAGATATCTATCCTGCCGGTCTACGAACTATATAAGGCCGTCTTGGAAGTGAAAGGTTGTAGCCGTGCTGGAAAAATGTAACAGTGGTGACTGTGCACAGAGGGGAGGACCCAACTCTGTAATGGGAATTATAGAACAGTCAGCTTAAACAGCCTCTTACACAGAGACCCAAAGAAAACTATCCGGCCGCAAAATAGAGGGCTTCCGCGAAGTAAGCTTGTAGGAGTCCTCTTAAGTCGATGTCACATACTGCTTCGTTTGGACTGTGTAATGTTTCCTTGTTGATTCTCGCTCATGTACAGCACATCTCAGGTGGGGACACTTGAAAGTCGCTTGATATACACGAGAGAGGCTAGAAATCGGTATGAGAAACTGTGTTAGAGGGAAGTAATGGGGAAAAAGTGAGGTGCACTGCAATGGATTAGATGGCAATGAAACATTGGTACTCTGCAGTAGATGGTTGCAAGACAAGGCACAAAACTCGTAAAACAGAGGGCAAGCAATGCAAAATATGAAGGACGAATCAGATGACAGAATGACTCGGAAGAATTGGACACGGTAAATGTGAGTCACAGATGTAGAAAGAATGGACGCATATCACGATGGTCAGCGGGATAATGGCAAGAGAAATGGCTGGTCAGGAACTGCTGGATGCGGGCAAACGCGTGTATATATATATAGCGTCAAAGTCATCTACGCGTATAAATCAGGTTGTCTCGTTTGTTTCCTTTCTCCATCCTTTAGGCTTGGTTTTATGTCGCACCTAGCAGTAGTAGTTATCTACACTGAGAGCCAAGTTGTACTTGGCAGTAACCGCGGCACACACCTGTGCGTTCATAATTTATTATCGTGAAAAATGGACAAACCCTTTACCAGGAAATCTAGATCTATACCTACTTCAACTCACCCTTCGCCGGCCCATCCATAAAATACCTGACGATTGTTGGCTAAATCACCTCTTTTAGCTATCGTTTTCTCCTTGGCTAAAGCCCCAATCCCCCTTCGTTCATACTGTAAAAGCGCTTAGTCAACCCTGTTTGCAATGTTCCCAGGTGGCCTTCTATAGAATTTAGTTTTTGTTCCGTACCCACGCTTTTTGCAATCGCCAAACAACCGACGGAGCCAGTTGATTATCCGGAGCCTATATCCACTGTGCGCGACTCCAAAGGGGCACGTTGGCTAGTAAGATTTAGCCACACGTAGCCGTACCTCTCCCAGGCACTACGCCATGCTCCGTCTTATTAATGAACATACATGATGGCGCACATAGCAAAACTGGCAGCCTCTTACAACACTCTGGCTCACTTGAAAAGCGAATTGAAGCTCTCGACAGAGCCCACAGAATTCTGACTCCACTGGCTCAACTTCCCGTGCTCTCTACGGTAACCACGGGCTGTAACTTAGTTGCCATGTGCAACTTTATTGACCGTATGTCTTCAGAAGATTTCGAAAAGAATACGAAGTTCTAATAGCGCCATTGCATTAACCATTCCTGATGGGGCCGTACTCAACGCAGTCAGCTGTACCTTGCTAAAGGCCGCTAACATGAAACGGGCTATATGCCGTAGCAGCAGACTGAGAAAACAAACACAACGACACCAATGCCTCCTGCCTTTCCAATTTTCGGGCTCACTGACAGCCAGTGGGTTTGTTCGTAAACAAGGCGTTATTGCTATTAAATCACCATACAGAAACAATCGAGTAGCATTTGAGAAAAAGCCACTGCAACGAGAAGAGCTGAAAAAGTTGAGCTCTTTCAAACATCCAGAGCTTGAACACGCCAAAGTGGCACCTATCTCCTGCTTCCCTCCAGCCCGCTCTATGCAACCAACATCTGCCAGCCAACCACTGTCTGATGCAGACATTGACGCAATGACTGGACCTTCTCCAAATCCATCAGCCTTGAAGCGCCCTGGACTCGTCAATAGTGCCATAGATGCCTGGGGCTCGAGTCCACCGAGTCCGGCCAGGCAGCTAAGCCCTGTGCATCAAAAACGACTACCTAAATAGAGTAGCCTCACTAATTCAACAATATTGCACCACTCTCGCAAGGCGACACATAAACCAACGTATGGCCGTTCTTGTCCCCACCATCAAGCTGCGACTAAAACCCGTCCGCTGGACCGCACCATACCGCTGCCAGGTAATTCTCGTACGAATCAGACCCGCCAGCCCTCAGGGCACACCTCCGCAAGCAGACTGCCAAGAAGTAGCGTCCCTAGGGACACAACCTCGTAGCTACTGTCTGACTTATTATCTGTGGGCCGAAAGTTGGTAACGATTTGTACACAGCCTACAATGCAGAGTATCGGTACCAACGGAAGCCCATGGCCGCAAATCCAAAACTTGGCAACCCACTCCCCATCCCCACTAAAGGCCTCAACGCCTAGTTTACAGGGCAGCAACCGCCTTATGTCGCCAAGCCACTCTCCAATGGTCATGCAAAAATTGGAAGAGAACGGATACCCTTCTAGGATGTCACCAATGCCGGCGCCTACGATTCCTGTTCCCAAAACCGATATTTCCTCGAACCGCATTTTCCCCAGCGAAGTCCCAGCTCCACGCGCTTTTATACGGACCATATCCGCAACCCGCCTCACAGCTATTATTCAAAGCTGCATGTGTCTAGCGCATCATTTCCTAACCTTTCCATGCCTTCACCGTTCATCTCGCTAATTCCGATACCATACACAGGTTTTCGCTTTTCCCCACCATTGCCTATTCCACGGCAGTTCTTCTACCTGCAGCATACTTCCACAAAACCCTCACTGTAAACTTCCACAACAGTTTGGCATACAATCCCACAATCTTTCTCTTCTTCTAGCTTTATTGAGAAACAGCAGCACCTTGTCAGCCGTTTACACCTTTGATAGCATATCAAACCCCACAGTCCGACTAGGCCACAATGTGTATTTTCACTACCCCCTTCAAAATAACCCCAATATACCCCCTCTACCAACCGCCTATTCCTATCCTTGCCCGCTGGAGCAAGCCGCATCGGCGAGCGGCGAAGCCACCTTACACTCTTCTAGTTCCTACCCTCTGAGGCTTGCTCTTACCACACAACTCCCATCACTTCCAAAGTCGTCAAGTGGGAAAGTCAGTATGTTCCATTGCCCCATATTCTGTCATTAAACTCGAACATTGAATAATCTCAACGAATCAGAACAAGTGGCAAGGCTACTAAGTCAAAGGTCTTCTCGTTCACCTCATAATATCCCGACGTAGATAGTTTCCGGGTCGTTAGCGGCCGAATCCTCTAAAGCCCTCGCGGAGGTATCCAATACGTTGCTTTACCAAATAAAACTTCGGCCAACTCCTCTTCTGATATCGCTGAGGCCTTTAACCTTCACCTCACCAATTCCATGGCCCCTGCCTTTGACACAGCCCCTTCCTTCGAATCCTTTTTCCAACACCGGCTCTTCTGTTTCTAACCTAACATTTGAAGTAAACATTATTTCCAAGCCCATTTTACGCTATGAAGCATCTGAACATCCTGGACCAGAGGGGTTACCCCCAGCTGCAATCATTGACGGTGGATCGGGCCTTCCACTTCTGTTAATATACCTTTTTACTTTGTCACTCAAATCCAGTTTGGTGCCTCCGAACCGGAAGTTTTCATTCATCATCCCACGGCACAAAAAGGACCTGTCCACGAACTCGCTTAATACCATCCCGTTATTCATAACCCTATAATTTCCAGAATAATGGAAAAGATTGGCAAAGATGGCATTATCACCCGTCTTCTAGCTTCAAACCTTCCTACCCATAAACAACACGGGTTTCCCGAATCTCTATCATGCATCACGTCAGTTTGACCACCTCAGCCTGGTCACTAAGGCTGTTGATAGCGGACAGGCACTGGCCATTGTCTACCAAGCTCTGTCGAAGGCTTTTGACCGTGTTCCACGCCTCCATCTCATCGCTAAATTGCGTTCACTTGCATAGCTGGCCCACTGTTTTCTTGGCTGCAATATTATCTCGTTTATCGTTCTCAAGTGGCCCTTAGCAACGGACGTACTTCTAACCCGAAACATGTTACACGTGGCGTTACACAGGGCAGTGTACTGGGTCCACTCCTATTTCTAATGTACATTGGTGACCCACCGTATCTAGTACACCATGGCACGCCATTCTTATTTGCGGATGACATGGAAATAGTCTACTCTTCCAATCCTATTGGTACTGACCGTTCTGCACTTCACCTCTGGTGTCACTCCTGGATGATGAATTTTTCCACTGATAGGCGCGAAGTTCTAACCCAAAAATTCCAATTGCTCCCTGGATCCTTAACTCTCGATGGGTTTCCAATGGACAGTAGACCTTGCACCCGCAAGTTTGGCCTTAACTGTTCCCGCTCCCTCAATTTCTCCAAGTACGCCGCCATCCAAGAGGTCATAGCCAGAAGAGGTTTGGCCCTTCTCCTCGATTCCTTTCATCTCCGGGACAGCATCATCAGAACCTACAAATCCCACACCAGGACTTTGCTTGAACACTACCCAATAATATTTTCTTACATGACAAAATTTGACAGAGTTGCACTAGAAAGCATACAAAGGCTCTTTATCAAACAACTACTAGGTTGGTCAACTTCTTTTAACTATAGAGGACGATGTCAGCATCTGATTCTTGACCCAATCTGGCCCCGCCGCTTAGGACTAAACTTAGTCTTCTTGTAAAACCTGCTCCGTGGCCAGTTTCTTACCTTTAACCCAGCGAACTCCTGTGAAACTCTTGCACACGGCCATAGGACCAAGTTTATTCCTTTTTGTCTACACCAGGTTGTGGAATAACTTGCCCGTCACCATTCGAGCCCCACGGACCAAGTCCCAACTTCTATCGGCACCCATTCCATACCTCACCAGTACACGTGCACTTCAGTTATCTAATATGTGCGTAGTTGAGGATATAGCTTACGAGGAGGGCCTAGGCTTCTAGGGCCAACTTCTTCGCAGACCCCGCTCCCTCTAATCGAGGATACAATCAACGGTAGACAGCTTCATCTATCTGACTGAGTTCTCAAGGCTTGACTGGAATTGTGTTAGGGCCTGCGCTACACCGGGCCTCTATTTTCCCTAGGTTATGTTTGGTTTTCATGTTTATGAAACTTATAACCGTCTGTCATTTAGCTAGAAAGGCGTAAGAAAAATACCCAAAATTTTCTACGTAGCTTTACACTCTCGAAAAGTTTAACTTGCTGACCCATAATCTTTCCCTCTTCTTCACATTATCTCCCGAACTACTAATGGAAGCTCCAAAGGGCCTGCGTAAACGTGCCAAGGTCCCGGGTGCAAATCAGGCAATTCGTACCGTTAGGCTCAAAAAAACCAGGAACACTCAACCCCAGTCTGCACTCAGTCCATGCTCAGTACCTCTCGTTGATGTTTATGACGTAGTCAACAAGAAGATTAACGAAGTAGATCAAAGAGTGGCGGACCTGCATAACCAGATCCAGTCCATCGATGATATTCTATTAAAGATATCCCCTTTATCTAGCATAATGGAGCCCACGCCTATTGCTAATCGCCAGAGCCTAGTCATGGCGGGCCGCTTCTTAGACTCAGTTGCGACGGAAGTTCATAAGCGTATAGCCAACTCCAAAAACGCGATAGTTTTCAACATCCCTGATCGACTACCCCTGCCGTCAACCAAACTCGCCATCCTGAATGCTTGCAACATGGCACACCACAGGTGCTATTGCACTCGACTGCGCAAAAAATCACAACGCACTGACTGTCCTTTAAAGTTCCAATTCGCTGACGAAGTAACTGCTAGAGAATTCATAACTAGTTGGCAAATCATTGCCAATTCCACCCCATTCAAAAGAATAAGAATACAACCGGATAAAACGTCCCTCCAAAGAGAGGTTTTTCGATCACTAAAAAGTGCCTTAGCTCCACCAGCGCAACCTGTGGCTGAAATATCAGTCGCCGCGTCTTCTCGCTGCTTGTCGAGTGACGCCGTAACACAAAAGCCGTCAGTTGCCTGCACTACTCTAGTTGACTTAGACCTGACCACCACCCCATCTCCAGCACATCCCCCTAGTAAACGGCCCTGCATTCAACCATCAACCTCGGCTCCCACAAAAGGCAACGATATCCATGCCGAACCCACTAGTAGCAAAGGGCCACCAAAGTCCCGTGCATCCAGGCCTGCTGCTGCTAACGTCAACCTACTGCCCACCGTCTCACCACAGAAAAAGACTCCGAGGAAGTCAGTTACCAACAGTCCGTCCCGCCCTAACTCATGTCCCACTGTCTGGCGGACACAAATCGTCCATAAAAGCCATGATCTACCATATAGCCAATTGTCCAATCGGCAGACAGAATTCTGTGTCCCCCCACAGCTTTTAGCTACTCCGGCTACTCCCGTAATCCCCCCCCGGAAGTCTTCTCAGAACCCCATTTAGAACCCCCACCAAGCGCTCTAAGTACACCCTAAATAATTCATACATGTTGGCGAGCATGACGCAACCCTTCATCACCCTAAAGCAGCCAACCCCACCTCGCTGTATTACCGCGGTACCTCGGCTTATCGACAATGTCCTCCCAACTCCACTCTACAATACAGGCGAAAACGGCCACCGAGTAACGCATCGTCATGCATCAGGACCAAACATACCATACTCTCTAAGTATCCCGAAACAGTTTCCCAGTCGTTTAGCTGAGCGCCAGCACCTACCGTCGAACCTCTGTAACCAATTTCTCTCCTCTCCAATGATACAAATAAGTAACCCCCAGTCGAATTATAACCAATGGCCTCAATTGTCTAGCTCCGCGCCCTTTCCTGAACACAGGATGGGCCAGCCCAACCAACTACAGTTATTTCGTCGGTCTTGGTCAAGCGGCAACTACCCGCCCCCTGCGTACCCCGTTGAACCCAGTCACCACTACTTTCTGCCATCTCACTTGCCGTTACCCATTACCTCAGCATCCAACCCCCCACCTGGCTACTTCAACCACCCCGGAAATCCCACCTCCTCAAACGACCAATTTTTTCTTGACGGCACCCCCCCAACCCAGCTTCACCCCTTCTTCACAATGCCGGCTCCCCACTTCTAACCCCTGTTTAGACTCCTTCACTTCTATACACGACAACCCTGTCGTTATGAGTCCACTTAATGACGTTTACCACCTCGGTAGTGTTAGCCATCAACATCCGCAGATGGTTGTTCCCACTCCACACCATGACGGTACAGTTGCACTTAACTTGCTTCTCATTAACGCTCGCTCATTACTGAATAAAACCCATACTCTCCGTAATATAGTACTGTCTTCCGACTTCGACATCATTGTCATAACCGAAACCTGGCTAAATGATTCTGTCCCATTGGACCAAATTGCTATTGCTGGTTATCAGACCTTCATGAAAAATCGTCGTCGTCGTGGAGGGGGCTGTCTAATCCACGTTAAAAACAGCTTGCCTACCATTCCTCTCTCTGATCCAGTACTGAACTCAATTCAGGACTCAATATGGGTAACGGTTCTTCTGGCCAACTCTCCACTCCATATTGGTTGCGTTTATCGACCACCCAATTCAAACATCACGGACCTCGCCCACGTAGTCAAAGCCTTTGACCACTTTGCACTATTACCCTCTTCGTCAAAACTCATTGCTGGCGACTTCAATGCACCTAATATCCGCTGGGACACCATGTCATCACCCCAATACTTCACGAGCTTCGTTTCGACCATACGCGCAGGGCGCTGGGTCCAGCACGTAATGACTCCAACCAGAGGTAACAGCATACTTGACCTGATATTTACCATTGGCTTATCGCATGTGGTGACTACCACCCTCAACCTTTTCCCAGGCAGTGACCATAGAATGGTATCTTGCAGATTCACAGCCAGACCCATAGACCCTATATGTAGTTCATCCCAACAGCCCCTGCATAAGATCAACTGGATGAACCTCAAGCCTATGCTTCGATCCCTCAACTGGGATGACTACTTCCTACAGCACAACACTCAGCTTGCTAGTGACGTAATCTACCATAAGCTGCATAGCTGCTTGTCAGCAATCACCACCATCGGGACCAACCGCTCTCAAACCCACAGTTCCTATCAAACAAGGCTGCAAAATAAACATGCAAAACTGCAGAAGATCTACAATAAAACCAAGGACTTCTCCATACTATTGCAACTCCACTCTCTCTCTGTAACCATCAGTCTTCGGACTAATGAACTGCAGAAAAAGCAGGAGCTTTCGGCCTTGAAGTCCTTCGACAGATCGTACCGATTGTCCAGACTGCTAAAGAGCAGAAATCAGAGAGAGCCTACAGGGATACGCCAGACGTAACATTCATTATCATTTTTTACGTACAACCTACATTGCAGAAGGATACAGTTTTGTCGTTTACAACTATAGGTAGCTAGATGCCTGCCGGTTCTCGCTACTCACCCACGTTCACCTTCTATCACCTGACCCCTTTACAACCCTGCCTCATCTAATTCAGTAGCCGGTCTTCACAACTTTGTCTAAACGATTACTGCCTCTTTCGCTATATAGCACTAGGGCTGCCATGTAAAACAACTTTCCTCTAACCGAAGGTTTTTAGTCATTGATGTTTTCCCCTAGCACCAAATTGTTCAGTGGTGCTGGGTCCTAAGATATTAAGCCCCACCACCCAATACTTCGCTCCTTGATCCTTCGACTCTTCTCTTATTTATTCTGGCTTCCGCTCCTCTCAGCTTCCTTGCCTGGCCGTAATTCGCATGTAGATATTATTTTATATATAAACATATATGTAAGAACGTAGAGAAAAGCGCCCGTATTCTTCGCCCAAGTATGTTTTCCCCCCTTTTCGTAAGAAAGCGGCATTCCTCTTGTCCTAGAATCTGGCCTACTCTCCAGTTTACAGCCTTAACGAACAGCAACCTGCAGCATTAGACCTGTAGATACCCCACGATAGGACTTGTCATACATCTTCCGGATCTATCATATAAGCTAGCCATTCGGGTTCTGGTGTGTCCTAGCTGCTTCTTTGTGACCTGTAAAACACCACTGTGGGATTCGTCATATATCCCCTAGACCTATTATGCAAACTTGCCATTCGAGGTTCTTCGTGTTGCCCAGTAGATTTCTCACGTAGCCCTCAGACCGTAGTCCAAATGCACTTCCACGACTTTATTAACTCATAAAGATAAGACTTCCCGGTGAACGGCCGATTCGGTAACCAATAACTTTGCCTAGTAGTATAATACCAGTTAGCCCTCACGAACACCCAACCACAATACCAACGACCCCACATTTAACTAAGACCATTGTGCCTCATTTCCAACATCCGTACTCTCGTTATTTTGCTCACGCTAACCCTCAGCTGGAACATCTCCCAGACTGCGATCCTCCCTTTTTCAATTTCAGAACCACCCGGCCATCACGTTGCCTGGCTGTAATATATCGTGCAGACAGCTTGTCTTTTTCTCTGCCCGTCTACAACCACACCAAAGGCTGGCTACCGCGAATACGATCTAGCAACGGGGTTCACCCAAAACAAGTCCTGGTATCACTGCATACGTTACTCTGAGGCTTACTGAAGAATTCTCACTACAAGACCCTCCCGATGTCGAAGCTGCCGTGCGAGGACTTCTAATTATACTGTGATCGGTCCAGATTCGGCGATGCCCGCCTCTTTTCCATGAGAAAGCGAACAAAACCGCAGTCAACCCTTGCCCAAAAAGCCCAACATGGACACAGAAAACCCACAAGAAACTCAACAAAATGATGTATTTGCCAATTTACCAGCATAACCTGCCTATTGCAAAGGTCTTTACTCTTGTCTTGCCTTATTTTGTTCCGCATGGACACGACATTCCGATTGTTGCTTATTCCTTCCTGGAACTCCATCCATCCTCCACCAGCGGTGAACTGCTGACACCAGATGACACACATCACCTCTCACGAAAATTGTCTCACCTTTTCAAGGGGTACTATTCCTTTTCACATCCGCAAGTCTATGAAAATTAGTATTCCTCTGCGAACCTTCGTGAAATTCTTCCCTGCCTCCTTTGTCTCAACGTCAATTACCTTTTTAAGTGAACATGAATATGCAGTGCCGACCTTTTCCTCGCATTATTCTTGTAAATATCGTATTTCCTGCGTCCTAAGCCAATGTCCGTCTGAACCTTCCTATATCCGGCTGATTCACTACTATTGCCGCCGTTGACTTGAAATCAATTAGTGTTCGCCGTGTGTTCCTTGCTTGTTTTGATTCATTAAAACTCTCGGCAGCCTTATTCCATTGTTACCGTGATTTGCTAATCTCTCCTTCAATTTTGTGAAATTTTCCATTTCATTCGGTGATATTGTAAACTCTGATCATGCTTACATGCGTGCTTCTTGACCACGGTCCAGAAATATACCATTATTATTATTATTATTATTGTTGCCATTCCCGTAGTGAGTAAGCAAAATTTAAACGTTGTTAGCCCCATAAAATTGCTTCTCCCTTCTCCCGTATTCCCCATCGCCGACCACGCGTGGCCGTTTGCTGTGAGCCCAGCTCAAATCGTCACTCGGTTCTTCTTCCAGTATCGCAGGCCATGGACTTCGTCTGCAAGGCTCCCTATACCTTTCCCGGCGGAGCTCAGCAAATTTTTCCGTTGACCACCAAGGGATGTTTTAATCCGTACATGGCGCAGGGAGGAAAGTTTATCCGGTCAGTTCTGCGTCGGGTCGGTGGAGTTTGACCAAACCACTGCAGGCCTTGGCATTGAAGAAGGACGGGGAGTTGATCAGTTTCGTAGCGCCACCTCATTACTTTGTCATTTGGTAGCTTTTCCTGCGACTCTGAGCTAAGAATTCGGCGTGAACACCAGTTGTCGGACTTCTCCATCTTTCTAGTATTTTCAGATCGTAGTGACTAGGTTCCACACGCGTACATGAGCACGGGTTGTGTAGTGGCACAGAAGAGGCAAATCTTCTTTCGAAGGCTGATTTCACTCAGTGACCACAGAACACGCGGAGGCTGAAAAAACACTACCCGTGCATTGTCGATCCTTACTAGCACTTCGAATTTCGCCTAACCATTAGGAAGCGGGGTTGACCCCATATATTTGAACGATGGTACACACTTGATCGCCTGACCATTGGTGAACGTCTGCTGGGCTACTGTCCAGGGCAAGTCGACAAAGCCTTTGTTTTCGCTGAATTGACTTCGGGACCAATGACCTCCGAGAAGCGATCGAGTCGGTACAGAACTGGTTGAAGTTTGGCTGAAGAACCTCTCGCATTGACAACGTCGTCTACAAACTTCAGGCCCGGGATTTGAATCGTCGGACTCAGTTCGACACCGGGGTAACTAGCCAAGTCTTGCCGGTCTTCCAGTCGACTGCATGGTTGAACACTACTGATAAGAGAGGTCATCTTTGCCTAACTCAGGAGTTGACGGCGAACACCGAAGAGTCTTTTCCGTACACTCGGACACCTGCTCAAGTGGAGGCATGGTAATCCCTCAGGACACTAGAGTTTGAAAAGAATACAGTTGGATTCTAATGTACCCCATAGACTATCAGGATTAACCGAGTCAGAAGCAGCCCGGAAATCAATGATGCAGGCTACTGTTGGCTGCTGGAACTTGTAGCGGTGTTCCGGCAACCGAAGCAATATGAAGATTTGGTCCACATATTGAATTCACGGTGAAATCCCCTCAGGTTGGTCAAATGCAGGAGTCTATCGTAACTGAGAAGCGACTGGGTGGCTGTACACAGGGACAATTAACAGAAACTTCAGTTAAACTGATACCTTTGTAGTCCTCGCCCGCCGCCTTGTATCCTTTCTTGTGAGTGGGTAACAGAATAGGAGCTCCTCAGTCCTTTGGAAACACTTCTCCTTCTACATAGATCGGAACAGCGCTCGGAGTCTGTCTATCATTGTCACCAAACAGGTCTTATGCGCTTCTGGCGAGATGCTACCCTTTCCCGCAGCTTTCCTGTTTTTGAACTGGTTGACGACCCTGGTAAATCCCCTCGTGCTTGGTGGCGCGAGGTAGACGTCGTACACTTCTGCCCCCGGGGAAGGTGAAAGATCTGCGGTGCGATCAGGAGTTCGTTTGTGAGGTAGGTAAGATGCATTACCAGAAGCCCCGTTTTCCTCTCCGTTCGGGGGTAATCTGGCCTGCTGCATCATGCAAGATGGATTCAGGCTTGTATGGCCCATTCGAAGCACCCCGATTGAGTCGGTATAATCCGTCGAATTTACTAGTGCCGGAAGAGTTTTCCGTCTTCTCTGCTACTTCTGTTCAGTGTCTCTTACTTTCGGCTCTAGCCGAGCGCCAGGCCTCTTGCTGTAGTATTTGGCTTTCAGCTTTTCCCAATACCCGGCCTTTCCAGGCTTCGGCTGATGGATGCTAGGTGGTCGCTGAGATCCAGCTCTTGAGACGTTTTCCGGTTCCCCCTAGCTCCTTCCGAGCAAACCCCTTGGACACCTACTTGATCACTTCCGACTGTTCCTCCACGGACAGCCAATCAGTTTGCAAGCTAGCTACGGTAACCAGGCGGACTGCTGTGGCCTCCGAAAGGGCTTTTCATGTTTCTGGTATTTCCAGGCCTAAAACTTTGGTTCGGCCCGGTGGTGAGATCTTGAGGCCCGCAGACGGATGAATTTTGAAGTGCACACACACGGACACAGTCCGTGCCATTTGTTTTCCCCGTTGCTGCTCCGCAGCAGGCTTGGCAGTCCCCTACTGACTAAACCCACAGGATCGCACTAAAATATGATCTATTTGATGCCGTGTGCGACCGTCGTTCGGGTACCAGGTTGAAAAATGTCCCCTAGGGTGTTGAAAGCAAGTGCTATAGATGACCAGCCTGTTAGCTTTGGCCTGATTAACTGGGCCGTCGCCATTTTCACAGTACTGACCCAGTCCGAACTTTCCTAATACATGGCGAGTGGAATAATCCGGGGGCTTTTTCATCGGTTTTAGTAACCGGCCACGAAGAGTATATCACAGCTTGAAATACGATTGGCTAGACCTTACAGTTTGTCGTAGAGGTCACCTTTTGTTGTATTTTCGGCAGCGTTTGTTGATGCAAAGATAACAATAACCGACAGATTCTGAGGAGGGCCCTTGATGCTCGCCAGAGCCAACCTCAAGGAAGCTGGTTCGCAGGAAGTCAGAGCATTTTTTGTCATTTTCATCAAGGCGGATGAGATACCATGGTGTCCGGGGTTTTTCTCAGGCCCACTGTGATTAAGCCAATAAACCGTATTCACCTTTGGGACATTACCACATCGAGTGCCGGAGCAGAGTAGTCGGACAAACGGAAGGCAGGCATTTCCTACGTGGTAATCCTGTAGTGTTCACACTGTAATACTCTGGCTACCTACTTCTGGTAGCTTCTTCACACTCCAAAAGGCTGTGTGCCTGTTTTCTGCAGAAGAGTGTTCTAGCCACCTGTCTTTTCACCTCGACCGCTGGGACACGAGGTGCTTCGCTTGCCGGGGGCCATAGCACGATGACAGCGCGTAAATTCACAATAATCCATATGGAGCATTGGAAATAGGGATGCGAAGCAGTGTCCTTAGCAGTGTTTGGGGCTTTTGTGAGATTCAATGGGACAGTCCGGTCTCTTTTGTTCGAGCGTGTGCCCTTAGCTTTTGCATATCCAAGTGCAACCTGCAAGGCAGCATGGACGACCGTCCTATTTGATGGAGGGCTGCACGAGTCACGTCGGGGTGCATGCAAAACGCTTTGGAGTAGTACGTAGCCGAATCCGCACAAACCACAAAAAGGAACAGGACTGATAAGCAGTTCCTGAATTAATAAATGAACACCCTCGTGAGGTATATGCAAGCCTCAAGTATGCGATCACAGGGACTCAGGATGACATCCAAGTTCACGGCTTGAGACAGGCTGGCAGGCGAGCTGCACAGGATATGACGAGGTCACGCTTTGAAGGCGAGCAACAAAGGCCAGTTGACAAAAACTAAAAAGGTACAAAACACACAAATGATACATGTAGCTGAGTGTTCACACAAAGCCAGGGTGTGATGGTGGTCCAGGAGCGTTTTCCAGTGCAGCCAACAGACGTAAGTGGTATTTTAGAAAGGAAAACGCTAGCCGAGAGAAGACCTACCTCTTTCTTAGGTACCGCACCGCTCGTCCGCGGCCGCTTATTCACTGAGCCAAAGGGGGACGAGATGGTACGAGCCCCTCCAGGGCGACTACAGCGAACGATGGAATGACTGATTATTAAGTCCAGATAAAATCGGCGGGGCCAAGATAGCAAGATATCTGGCAGAAACCGGGTGCGCACGTAAAGCTCGTATTCGCCTGCTTTCAGATGCACCAGAATTGGGCTACAAGGTAAGGGCTGACGGCAACTGAGCAGTTAAAAATGATGGTCGGGACAGTCAAAGAGCACCCACGAGGGCGAGAGTAGCCTCGCCGGATATTATGTTTATTCCGAGGGTAGACTTAACTGCAGCTGTACTGATCATGAGAGCTGGCACGTTGATTGAGAAATGCTTCGGTCGAAAAGACCGGGAATTGAACTTTTGGGCGGACTGATTCATTGTGCTGCCTTACGTCAGCAAAGCTAACACTCGTTTCAACACCGTGGTTGGCGGACTCATAGTAATTCAGAGTTGACCAAGGCTGATCAGGGTCACTAGTGCAATCCACCAGTAATCCGGCTGAATTCTGCTCAAGGGTCCTAAGAACACTAGAGCACTGCTGTCGTGGACAACGGGGCGGATTTCTTGGCTGCATCTAAGGAGAGGTGGCCGGCAATACGAAGGCACAGGACTGCCTGTTTCGAAATTGAGACAAAACGATTCATGCCGGCCACAAAATCTACGGAAACCGGAAGCCTGGTGGAGAAAGTGTCATTTCCCAGAGTGAACCAAAACTTTGAGAACCGTGGTCTAACTGACGAGATACGAGGTACTAATGACGAGTTTGTAACTTTCATGAATAAAAACCGGGTTTATTCTAGAAACAATACTTCCAGACAGGTTGAACGGGGCTGAAGTCCATATCCTGCCCCCATGCCAACGACACTCCTTTCCAAAGGACACTCTCGATCTGCTCACTACCGCCGTAACAACAAAGAAGGCAAGCTTTTGCATAATGTTTTTCGAACATTGGACCCTGTACTACCTAATGTGTCACTGAGAGTCCGGTAGAGGTTGGTGATTTCAAATTGAGAGTACAAAACAAAGCATTCTGTAATACCTCCCGGCAACCACGGCATCACGAGACGTTCGATAGATCACTACCATCGAGAAGGGCAAATGGGTTACAAAACAACGTTGAAAGGTATTCGAGTTGGACCTGAGTGGGACCACGGGATCAGTGGCTGCTAGGCGAGTGATCGGTGATTGCCTGGTGTGTTGCCACTGAAATTCTACAGCCCACCAAAAATGATGGCACGATTTCCAGCCGTGAAAGTTCACCCGGGTGGGGGTCATGCCATGGAGACTGGAGTGGAATAGTTTGGTTCTTTATTTGCGTGACAACACAGAAGCAAACGGAGAATTAAGGCTGTTTGATAAAATGTTTACTTTCCGGAGCACCTCATTTTGAAGTGGTGTGCAACATGACCGTCAATTCATTCTTTATGGTTTCCCAAAGATTCGTTGCCAGGTAAAGCCTTCTCAGAACGTACTCCGACAATGGTTTAAACTTCTTCGGAGCGGAGAAGGAGTCAGATAGATGGTAGAACCTTTTGGCCAAGGGGCTAGAGTAGAGGTTCAATCCACCCTTTGCCAGCCATCGCGGTGGCATGTGGGAGGGACTGGTAAGAGCACCCAGAGGAATGCCCGTGACTCTGACCTCACAACAAATCTTCGATCACGAGAGGCTGAATACCCCACTAACTGAAGTAGGGCGCATACCGAACGTCTATAAACCTCTGGTGCTCACTTTACCGGATCCTGGGGGCGAAAAGTCTGTCACTCCATGTGATCCATTGTTGTTGCAGCCAAACGCAGGAGCCGTCACTCCGAAAACTCTGCGTGGGAAGTACATGGTAGGATGAAAAAAGCTAATCGCCTAGCACAGACCCTCTGGAGAAGTTTGGCGAGGGAGCACTTATCGACACTGCAGTCTCAAAAGAAGTGGATTGCAAAAGAAAGATCATTCAGGAGTGGCCACATCTTCATCCCTGTGGAGAGCCACTCACGCAAAGCTGAATGGCCTGTTGGAATCATCAAAGACTGTTTAATGGAAATCGATGGCCTTTTAAGCACTTTGGCCGTGGAAGCCACAAAATGAGACGTGCAGCTAGAAGTCCGTGTAGTGTTTTCTCAAAAGGGACAGTAGGAAGGGTCGTTTCGATGCTACAGACCAAGCCCGAAGAAAAATTAATGAAATAGGTCTCCAAAACTCTGAAGCCGACTGCTGCTGATGTATCTGTTACGTAACTCTCAAAAGATTTGACACCTCACGAAATCTTGAAAGTACATTAGAGTCTAATTTGTTGGCACGTTCACAATTTATGGTGGGGTTAATCTGGTGAAACTCCGAATCAGTCCATCACTTGAAACTGTGTTTGAACCGTCCAGTTATCGCTAATATCAGAAGTCCCACGTTTGTCCGGCTAACCACACGTCCTCCCCGAATTCGAAACCGATTTACAATTCCCGTTTCAACCATTACCACTTTAGTTCATTCAAACACTACATGACTTTACTGTTGTATTTCGGTTTTTGTGTGATTCATTAGTTTAGAAATTGTGAATGCACCACATTGACATGTACTGCCGTATTCTTTGATCTTGTCTTGTGCATGTGTATTAACCACGCTCAAGAAATATACTACTATCAGTTATCAATTGACTAGCCGCACCTTCGAGACAACCACCCAATAACGGTTTGTGGGAAGATCTCTATTTCTGAAACCTCCGTTTTGTATCGCTATCTAGTGCTTTGTGGTGCATGTTTTGTTACCCACTTATTCTAGAAGTGGGTACATCTCTAGAACGGAAATTCCTAGCATTCAAGCGTCTTGTGCTTATTTCGATTCTGTCTTCAGACTACTAATTCTTCCCTTTGGCTGCGTACTTTACCCCTGGTCAGGAAGCCCTTTGTCATTTATTAGCTAAACAGTTTACCAGCAGAAAACTCAACCCAAGTCGAAAGACGTACGTGCTGACTTCAGGGTCTAGGTGAGTAAAGGCGAATCTGTACCCCCATCCACCCCTTAAAGAATAACCGTTTTATGAAAAGAAAGTGCAGGTGGGGCAGCATGAACTTGCAGAAATCCTCTGCGATTGTTGTCACGCCCTTGCTCTGTTCAGACTAAGTAATGTTTCCTTGTTGATTCTCGCACATATACAGCACAAATTACCCGCCACACTTGAACTCTTGCTTATATCTCACTCTTGTGTACCGTAGCATCTCTCTGATCTGACTTCTGACCGCCGTGACGGTCACATCTGGAAGCGAATCTGCTGAACTTCGATTCCGTTGTCAATCTTTGTGGTCGTGAAGCCGAGGTTTATAAAACTTGCACGAGTATAATTAGTCAATCTGGGACCGGAGAATTTGCGAATCAATCTTGTTCTGACCTAAGGATCCTTTACTTTAGGTAGGCGTTGCTCACAGTTGTGGTGACTTTGCAGTACCCAATCTGAAATCTTTGTGGGAAGACCAACTGAAAGTGTCGAGAAAAGGACGAAAGTGAGCCGATGCTGGTTAGGAAGTAGCTTGACAATTACCTTGGATATTTTGGGTTGCAACTATTTGTTAAATATTTCCGTGTCTACTAGTTTTTTCGGTAGAACTTCAAGTAGCTCAGTCAACGATACAAAATTAAATTATGACGACGTCTACAGATTGGGGATAGTAGAAATAGAATACCAGCTGGGGTTGGCTGAGGAAAATGCTGAGTTGGCCAGGAATAAGCAACATCGAAGACGGAAACGGGAGGTGATCCTGGAAACCGCAGGAAGAGTGGTAAACTGGTTCTGCGTGGAAGATTTCCTAGGTTACTTTGATGACCCGCACACAGCCACTCAGTATATGACTGAAGTGACTGCCTTCCAAAGACAGGTTGACTCAGGCTTACAAAAAGGTCCGCCAATAGCTGCGAGGTGCTGAAAGTTGTCCCGGAGTCGGAGCGGACCCAGTGTGAGAGAGAGCTTTGGGGATTCTCATTACGGTTGGAGTGTACTCCCGGAGTTCGATGGAATGCCACGAGTAAGGAATACACACTCCATCGTTACCTACCTAAATGACCAGCTGCATGGAGAGGAAGTCTATCACTAATCTCAGGTCTCCATGACTCTTGGAGTTTCGTTCCACCACGGCTACTACCCGGATAGAGCACGCTCCGAGCACTGTGCCAAAAAATAGGACGGAGTTGGAATAAGCCTCTCCGGGACGAAGACGGCAAGCAATGAAGTTACTGATTAGGCGGTCTAGATCAGCCATAAATGCCTGGTACTTCGTCCCCGAAATGTGGCAGCAAGCAAACAAATTATGGTTCCCTTCCAGCAGTGAGATTTGAACCGAGATGGCGATGTAGTAAAATAGCAAGCAAAGTGGTTGCATACCTGGGTACTGAAAATTTGAATAATCGAACGAGAATATTTGAGGACCGTGCGAGTCTCCATGTACGTCATCAGAGCCTGTTGACTACGAAAAGATAGGTTTCTGATGCAAACTACAGCGGTTGAAGGAGCAAGGCTGCGGACTTCCGAAGGTGTATTCTTGGTGCAGTAGCCCGACTAAATACTGCAATAAACCCTTGTCCAAACCGTTCTTCGGCCAATTAGATGGAAAAGAGAGCGGATCCTGGGGTTTCTGGACTCGGTCGTAACTAGACACACCAGTGAAGCCAAAGAGCCGCAGGTCTCAGTGCTTTTGGGCAGGAACGAGCACGCATTGACCCGCTAAAACTACCTGGTTTCTAAAGGTATAAGACCTCAAAATGGGGACTTCAAGAACTTCGAAGTACAGGGCTCTGTTATCGCTCCCCAAACACATAAGCGGGACCCCCAACGTAAAAATGCAGGGGAAGAACGGGGAGCACCCACAGCTAGCCCAGAGCCGGTTGTCGGACACTTAGCTCCTGTAAGCAGGCTAAGCAGGAGGGTTAAGCACCGCGGTGGACCCGCCGAGCCACCAGGGTTCAAAGCTGGAAGCACTGGGCATGAACTTGTCACCGGCAGGCAGGTGAGATGTATTTCTGGAGCGGAGTGACACGGAAAACTGCCTGTAGGGTCTCAAGGCAGTTAAGATTATAGTACCAGGTCACCTTGGCTAGAAAAGCTAAATGATGCCCAAGAGTCTGCTGCCACATTTTTTAGTTGAAAACAGCCCTGTGTGTGACCGTAGGTTGCACCAAGGATACAGGCGGCAACCAAGCCTTAGGTGATGGGACTAAAGCTGAGAATCGGAGGAGGCACTTCAAGAAAAAGCATCAAACTGGCCACTAGCTAAGCCCTACTTTCGAACCTAGCGCTCAACTGCTGATGACGCAGCTAGTCCTTGTCCTCCCTCAAGATCTTGAAACAGCCCTTGAATGACTGGATCTGCACAAGGCAGTCGGTCCGGATGGAACCCACTCTGCAGTTATAAGTCACCCAGCTCAAGGCATGGCGGAGCCCTTGACCCACTCGCTGCTTTTATTCCGGAACGAATCAAGAGTCGTAGAGTGTATTAGGGAGGGGGTCGAGGTCTGTTGCCTGGACTTCCAAGAAGTCCTCGATTCTTGGACTAAAGGCTACTACTACGTAAAAGGGAGATCCTCGAGACCACACCTCAGGTTCTGGAGCTGGCTCGGGCATGTTTAGTTACAGGGTGTATTGCACGAAGGTGAAGGTCGGTAAACACACAAGGGTAAGAATCATCCGTGGGTTTTCACGGGGCTTAGTGCAGGGCCCGCTACTGTTTGAAATTTACTTGAATGGCCTACTGGAGGCCACGCAAAACCTGGGTTGCTTGATTGAATGTAACCCAAAACGGGGATGCAAAACAGGCTCGTGGTGTCCTGAAGACGAACTGGATATAGTTTTACGCTTGGCCACCCAGTGGTAACTTCCACTCAGTGTGGAGCAGTGCGGAGACCTGACTTAGGACTCCGGTGGAGATTACACATGTCTAGAACTCAGTGGCCCACAAACGATAAAACGGGCAGCAGATATCATAAACATTGAAAACTGGACAAGTAAGTGCTTTGAACAATCTGGGCAATGCTCCGCCGCCGCGACCGAAGCCAAATAAGTACTCACCAATTACCGCCCACATTTGCCTCAAGGCAAGCTCAGGTAATAACGCCGTCTACAAAACAATAGTCAGACCACTCCTCGAATATTGTGTCCAATCAGGGCTCCGGCCCCTACACGAGACGCAGCAATGATGCAATTCGTCTAGCTCCGCTTCACTAGGAGGTCAAAAAGATCGAGGAGCAAGCCGCAAGCAGAGAGGCCCAAGGCGGTGAACCTCTTCACCTCGAAGCGCATAAAGCTCTGAGGTGAACTCATGGAAGTCTTCGAGGGGATCAGGGGACTATCCTCCCCAGAACGGCCGGTCGTGCCGAGGTTAGTGTAATTCATTTTGGTCTAGTTCGGTTTGCACAGGAAGTGATAGTCGCAGTCAATCAAGCCTCCAGAATCCCCTCGGTGGCGTGCATACAAGTTCGGCACCCAATACAGCACGATGTATCCCTTCGAATCCCCAGTGAAAGCAAGAGGGAAACGTGAAACCCCACCGAACATCAGCGGCTAGAGAGGTTGCACTGAGCGAGCTTTCGCTGGGTCACCGTTTAAGAAACCGGAGCTTCAGTGATGTGACACATCAAACCCACCGCAGTTTTCACATCTTTCAGTCTAGTGACCGTGCTCGAAGCTCGCTGACAGAGACGACCTCGTTTCACTCACGATCTGAGGCCCCCTTGAAAGCACAGAGGGTTCCCAGTTCTATTACCCCACCCGGCAGTTTATTTCAACCATTTACCACCCCGAGGCTGAAGAAGGGAGATCTGGCTACCAACCTAGAGCGAAGGTTCTCCAGCTTCTTCTCGTGATCTTTTGCGTGAGGGCTTCAAGCCATCCGGAATAGTCTCTCCAGCCTGGGCCCAGAGGAGCCCCTCAGAAACCATGAGCTTCTATTAGGTCCTCTCTTTGTCCTCTCCTTTCCATATAGAAAAATTCAATATCCCGGGGTCTCTGCTCATGCATCTTTCCCCTTTTGATCCGCAACCACGAGAGTTGCAAGGAGTTGTATCCTCTCCGACCAGGTGGAGTTATCTTGCAGAAAGGTGACCATGCCTGAACATGGTCTTCCAGTAGAGGTCTAAATTTAGACATGCAAACGTTTTTTTCTGCTCTTAAAAGCCGACCTCAACCTGGAAAGATCCCCGCGTGCCTTATTTTCGGATGCTGCACACTGTTCCGTCTACCAAATATCAGAAGTCGCCAAATGCTAAGGGTTTTAACCCTGTTCACTGTGTCGTTTATTAGTGGGCCTTTGTCGCGGACTTCTGTCGGGCCTGTCGAGGTCCGTGAAACGACAGGCCTTTCTAGCATCGAAAAGTGAGCCTCATTAGCTTGACCAGTTTAAAACGGAAACTACGTCTCCGCTCGCATCTTCCTCTTCTTGGGCCCCCGATAATTCCACGTCATCTGCGATAAAGGAGCTTGCTGACTGGAGGACTGAGACTAAATCAATTATAAATAAAAGAAGCCTTAGTAGGCCTAGTACGGATCCCAGCAGTACTCCACTGGTGATGTCTTCCAATCTACAGTCCTTGTCACCCATATTACCATTGGACGTTCTACCGTTAAAGAGGTTCATTAGCCGTTCCTGAATCAGTCCACTAAAAGCTGAGGTCCTCAACTTGATTAGTAGAAGCAAACTGTTCACCGAGTCAATTTTTTTGCTGAAGCCAAGATGACGTACTTCGACCTGCGTACCTTTCTCCACCTTGCCAGTGGTTTCTGCTGGAAAACTCAAGGGACTGGTTAGGCTGGACCGGCCTTTAGAAGCCCATGCTGAGCTGAGCAAGTCAAAGAATGCTCTAGAAGATGCTGTGGATTTCTGCCGACTGTGAGCAACGCGTACCTAAAGTAAAGGATCCTTAGGTCAGAACAAGATTGATTCGCAAATTCTCCGGTCCCAGATTGACTAATTATACTCGTGCAAGTTTTATAAACCTCGGCTTCACGACCAAAAAGATTGACAACGGAATCGAAGTTCAGCAGATTCGCTTCCAGATGTGACCGTCTCGGCGGTCAGAAGTCAGATCAGAGAGATGCTACGGTACACAAGAGTGAGATATAAGCAAGAGTTCAAATGTGGCGGTTAATTTGTGCTGTATATGTGCAAGAATCAACGAGGAAGCATTGAGTAGCACGTGACAATGACTAGATAAGTTTTCCACATATATTTGTCATATTATCGGGAAGTACCTGAAGCCTGAACAGTCGTTCCGTGTTGTCCAACCTAATTTGCTTTTGCTAAACGGGTGGACTTATTTACGTGCCGGAGTTTACTGGAAGGGTTGTCAGAAGATTTTCATGTTTAAGTGGAATATAAGAAGATGCACGGCCAACCCCTGCGGGACACCAATTTTTATTGCTCAAAGCTGAAACAAATCATTTACCTCCCTAACCAAAATGGTGTTCTGGGGGGGGGGGGGAAGCTGCGCGGAATGTCCAACACGGAGTCTAAAATCCCATGTTCGAAGCTCATGAGGAAGAGAGAAAAGTGAGGTCTGGCAGAAAACCTTAGAAAAACCCTCGAATACGGAGCTCAAATTCCCTTTAGGTATTAAGACTTAGTCAGGCTACCCAAGACCGTTAGCGTATTAGTAATGCTATATCCACCAGGAAGAGCCGGTAAAAACTACAAGAGGGGCACAGGATATAATCCATTCAGATACCACGAACCCTTTGCCGGCTGGTCCTTGGCAGTGAGGCAAGTCAGTTACTGAAAAATCAAGCGGTCAGTCACCACGCCAAATGGCGTACTCAATCATTTGCCGTCATTTATTTGGGGGGCACGTTCCTCAAAATCTCTTTAGTTTTATCAGCTGCAGTTCGAAAGTGCCTTGCACTTGGACTCCAGATGGCTAGCTTTTCACGTGCATGGCGGTATGTGTGCCATTTATCTCTTTTCTATGAACATCTCTTTCATTCCTAATGGTCAATACCTACCGACGCTGCGGCCATATGAATCGCCAGTCATTCTCGCATGCACTTCCACTCCCAAAAATACAACTCGATACTTTTTTGTTACAATATTCCTTACCATCTCCACTGTCGCCGAGCTTTGCAGCAGGACAAACCCCGATCAAGGCCAGTGTTTGAAAACCATCTCGGCATTCTTTCAGCTGTAGGAGGTGTGGTTGGTGAATATTTTTCCCCTGAGGTTTCAACTGATTGTCCGCATTGAGATGTCTCATTGCATCATCCCAATCTCGTGAACCACCACATGCTCCCCATTTTTGCCTCACCGTGAGTTAACCTTTTCAGCTAGTTCTGTTATTTGTAGATATCCCGCGGTCTTCCTGTATAGGAAAAGAATATTCGACATGCTTTCAACTCTCATTTTGTCGGCTATTAGCCTTTCATCCATTTTTGCTAATATTGGCGGTTCCTTTGCCATTATACACCTACCAAGTCGCCATACTCTGCCGGTCCCCATTATCCGTCTTCAACTCGAGCAAATTTCATCGATCCTAGTTTGCTTCCCCACCAAACCATTTCCTTATAAAATTTTTTGCAGTCCCTCCCTTGATGTGTAATAGCTTCCGAAAGAAGTGAATTTTTCAGCCGCCGTCCACCAACCATTACCATTTAACCGGTTAAAGGATTTGTTCTACTTCACTGCTGGTTCGTTGTCCCTCTTAGGCCGCCCATTTTCAGCTGTATCCACCCCGTCCTTTGCAGCATCTCGCTGCTCCTCAACATCTTCCTTGCCGAGGACCGTCTCTCTGAAAATATCAATTTTTCCTTTTTGACTCCCCACTGGTTCTATCTAATTATGTCTTTTACATGCTTCAGATTCTCACAGCCCAACCGATTCTAATTCACTTTGGTTTACTCAACCATTTGACTTTGATTTTTAATTTCGCCGGGAGCTCTTACTATAACAATTCAATGTACCCCGTCTACCACCCATACTCCATTTCCACATATTTACCTATTTTCCTAAAGTTAGCCATATTGACCTCACGTGTACCCTTTGACCCTGCCTTCAGGCATGCCTCGGGCCTCCCGAGAAACGAATTTTTACTATCATCGTCATAAACCTGCATACAGAAAATTCTTAGGGAACGTTACCACAAGTATGCATATTTCCCAAGGACATTGATTCTCCCTTATATTTTCCACACTTTAAAACACCATCCTACATGCATGTTTATACGGAATTTTTGGCCGTGACACATTTTGAGCTCGAAATCGGCTGAAGATTATTGGCTGGCAAAAAAGGACAAGAAAATGGACTCGGAGAAGGGAGAAACTACGATGGTTTCTGGGATGGTCTTGAGCGTTTTTCATTTTCTGCGTATTGATGAATCTGTTAGTTATATCCTTGGTGTTTCCTGCGCCCCTTTAGGAAGTTTGGAATTTAAGATGATTGATATGTGTAGACTTCGGTTATCTGAACTAGGAACTTAGCCCGAACCATCTAAGCATCAGGTAAGCACTATTCGCGCACCACCTGGGTATGCACTTATCAACAAAAGTTTTATAGGAATTACAGCAGATTAGTGGGCCTTTTCAGAAGTAAAAATTCACACACCACCGGAGCAACCATTGCCAAAATGTGCGCCCATTGCAGATCTACCTAGAGTGGAACTGGTGACCATCGATTATCGTCCGGATCAACATATAAATTGGCAAGACAGTGTGAAAATTTCGTCAAGTGCAGGTTTTTAGGATGTCAGAAAAAATTCCTCCGTCTCGTACATTACTGCCGCGGACTAGCTAGCAAAAGTATTGATAACTGCACTTTGTTAGAGCCTGAAAGAGTCATTAAAAATCTTAAAATACACCAAAGGACCCTTCCAGACAGCCGTTTATTCTGGCACCCCCACGGATTAGCTGCTTGCATCTTGAGGCCGCACCACGCAGAGGTGATATCCACTCGTTGGCTGATGGTGATAAAAACGCAAAAGTGACTCATCTCCCTAAAATAGCTGGGCTACGGTAAATATCTGGATGCACCGCACACAGAATCGGTAACTAGCCGCCTACTCATCGACCTGCAGAGCCTTTGAGCCGAGGGGGTTGAAAAATCAACCCTAAGGGACGTGAAGCCGAATCCGAAGGTATCACCGAGTATATCCGCTGGCAGTCGCGCACCACGAACGGCTGATTTGACTGATTGTGCTCTAGAGTCACAGGACAGCAGACCGTGCGTGAACACACTAATCAAGTTAAATGGCCATTCCAGAATCAAACTGTCCGTGGCGGCACACGACATCGGTCGTGAGAGAACGAGACCCCAGAGCTTCGTGGGGAGACTTACATTTCGTCAGCATGTCCACCTTTTCTAGAATTGGATATTGCTCATCAGCGGGCTAATGCCAAGAAGAAAGGAGTCTGCTTCCTTTGCTCGAAGAGCTTACATCGTGATTTTGACTGCCGTGATATAATTATGTGTCGCCATGAAGAAGTGTCGGCTCTTGTTGCACATCACCCAGGTTTCCACTCAGAATTCTACTGTGCAAGAAAGTGTGCTCCCTTACGGACCATCAGGATAAACTAGTGAGCCTAGCTGTCACACCGGAAGGAGCCTTGAAGCATAAGGTAGTGGAGGCCGAGGCTTTTTCAGATGCTGGGTCCGATACGACGCCCGCAACACGAGAATTTGTTGAATAACTTGGTCTGTGGGGTAAACCCAGGTTTCAACGATGGGTACGGTCGCAGGCACATGCTTTATCAAATCTGGCGACCTAAAGCTGCCGCCAGAATCCATGGCGGATTTGGAAAGCGTTGACGTGTTGCACGTTTTCGTCGTGGGCAACCTACCTATGAGACCAGAAAACTCCGTTAAAACTATCGCAAGCAGGTGGTCCCACTTCACAGTGGTTTTATTTGAGGAGCTGAGAAATGCACCGTTTAACATGTTGATTGTCTGTGACATGCTTGAGGCCCATAGGGTATTCTACTAAAATACTGAGAGTAGTAAATAAATATATGTGACTTTGGCCATTTTTGGATGGGCACGGTGTGGCCCACTGCGTAGTGAGGTTCAAGGATCAGGCTCATTCATAATGTCTGACACAGCACATAATGTTGTGCAAATGCAGATTACAGAAGTAAGCGACGAGCGGACTCTATCGGCAGTCATAATAGACCGGGCATATATGGCTTGCAAAATCTTAAATTATCTTAAAATTTGGTCAGGGTATCCGTGGTAGCACATATTTTCGTGATGCTCAATCTGCCGGGGAGGAAACTGTGTTCAGATAGGTAGAGGATCCCTATAGTACGCAGCTGAGAGAGGACAGCTTTTGTGAGAAGGCATTCGAAAATCTTGATAATGGTGCACTTAAGGCCTGTGGGTCTCTATCGAGAAACAAGGCAGGTGCAACGGCTGTCATTTCCCAGCTTCCTGGGCGAGGTCTACAGCGCACTGCTATCTGAAAAAGACTTGTAAATGGATCCACTAATTCTCCCACCGTCCATTCAGGAGTGCGAGGGTATATTAGAGGTGGTCTCCAGGAACCGAAGCGAATGAGCCCGTGGAAGTCCTAGGTAACTGCACCGATGGAAATAATGATTTGACCAGGGGTAGAAGTCAGACGTGTTTGGTGCACGGTGGGGTGGGATGAAGCCGGGAGTGAGCTATAGGGAAGTGGGGGCCAAAAGCCGCTGCCAACTTTCCGTGGGGTTTGATAGTGTATTCTACACGGTCTGCTATACCTTACCCCATTAAAACAGTGCTCCTTAGACCACAAGCAAGCGAAAGTAGAATACTTCGCTAGTTCACGCTCCAGCTAATACTTTACTGGCCTTCACGAGTCTAGAGCCAACTTTGCTTCCAGGAAGTTGTGTTGTCGGATCATTTCTTTTGCTCTTAACGCAGGGTGCTATCTTCCCTTTTTAGGAAGGCCTAAGTTTGCGCCGCAGAGTGACGAAAAAGGATAGAGGCTGAGCATGGATCACACCTGTTTGTTAGAGGTAACAAGGCTGGTGAACAGGGTAGGTAACCAAAAAGATACCAGAAGACCATTGAAACGTTTTCAAGCAAACCTGTTTAAATATGAAGGAAAAATGTATTGAACCGAAATAATACAAAAAAACAGGAGTAAGAATCGGGCCCAGTCCCCTCATTACCGCGTGGCTAATACATTAGCCGACCAGCTGCAGAAATCTATCACATCTCCGAAGACAACGTCCTCAGAAAAGTATGATCGGAACTTTCATCATTTCCATCCATCTCCACTATCGGCCGAGCCCTGCCATTCAGTGGACTTGACCAAAGTCTTAGCTCATTGGCATTAAAAAAGAAGGACCAAGTAAAGAGCGAAACTCACTGAGAAAGTGGAAGAAAAAGGAAAAGGAAAGAAAAACGAAACCTACAGGATAGAAAAAAACGTGGAAAGCTGGGAGGTTCTACGTAAGCCACCACAGCACCATACCCCTAGCGGAACCTGCGTCCCAGGAAGTTACCACGAAATCTTGAGGAGGGGGAACTAGTACGTGGAAAGTAAACACAATGCCCACATGAGGGCGAAAAGGAATTAAGATAAAGGAAAACCCAGGGCAGCGCACAACGCTCGAGAAGAACGAATACAACGAACTTCGATGAGGGAATGACTATGGCCTACGACTACGGTTGGCGGCACTGTATCTGCCACTACGTAAGCAGGTGAGGCGCATAAAGTTGAAAAAGAGCAAGCCAAACAAGAGCTGGCAGCTTGTGACAATACCTTGAAGGTGAGTCCAAGAGCAATTCGTTCGATGTCCCAATCACTAATGTGCACCCAGAGATGTGCCAGCGAGCCATCCTATGGATTGACCCCAGGTCACTCATTCCTCGATTATTCGCTCCTAAAAAAAGTGACTACGAAGAATTCCAGGAAGCGATTTCCAAGAGCAACCAGGTGTCAAAACGTGGGGTACGGGATACACGGACTTGTGGCTTCGTCATTGATTGCCCACTGTGATGCGCAAATGAGGCTGGCTAGGTTGGATCACATTGTTCCGTATGGCTGATTGGTTTTCGGGTTGATGTGAAGGGTAAGGGGTATGTTTAAACTCAATGGTCTATGCGAACAGTAGTCTGTGACGGGCTGACTGGTTTATGGGAGCTTTCTTCATGAGGGCACCACCAAGTGAAACTTGTGGGCCTGTCACTGGTTGGTGCCAACAAGACACACTGCCCGTGAGTTTAAAGAATGCTGCCTCGCTGGTGAAGTTTTCAAGAGGATTTCCCACTCAGTAACCAAGAGTCCTTGATATTTCTCTTTTTTCAATCGGTTTGGGGTGCTCATTCATCATGAGTTCGACACGGTCCCGTTGTTAGGCCTTTGTTTTAGGATGATTCACCTATGGATGCTTTACTAATGGAGCATGAAAAGTCAATGAAGCTGCTTGAGTCCTTGAGTGGCCTCGATGAAAGCTTTAAGGGGGTGAAAAAGGGTGGAATTTGCTGCAAAACCTCTTGCAAGCGGCACTGTCGGAAGTGCCGTGAGCTTGCTGCTGGTGACTTGGAACGGTGTATAAAGCATCTCAGTTCAGAGTGGATTTCTACTGGTTACATAGGAGCACGCAAATTGCTGCTTTAATGGGCTCCGAACGACAGGAAATCCTTTCCGCTTGTGAACTCGCTGGGGTTTGGAATGATTCACAGAAAATCGAATTCAAAAAATGGGTGACAAAAAATGAAGCTGGGATTAAGGCTTGGAGCAATCTCTTGTATATAAGCCATCGAGCCTCTGGACAAGGTTACCATTGGAGACCAATGTATCCCCGTGGCGAAAAGGTTGACAAGGTATGAGGGCACGAAGGAAGTTATCATAGGAAGACAAAAGTTGTCTTTCGGGGGGCAATCACCGCCGAATCGTTCGTGAACTAAGCAGTAAGTCGTGGTCTTAAGGCTTCAAAAACTTTCAAAATCGCCCTTCAGAGGAGAAATATATATTCCGTCCTAGCCACAAGGTCATATAAACCAATGCCAAACAAACAGTTGTTTATAGAGCTCAAAGCGGCAGTCAGATTGTCTCGCCACGATGTACCAATCAGAAGTTATTAATGGAGCAGCCGGGAAAGTGACACTGATTTAATGAAATAGAAATCATATTCATCACGTTCATCCCGTATTGAAAACTCTTCTATTTCATTGCATGCCGACCAAGTTGGCCACTTCGAGTTCAAGATGGTGAACTCTGATTTCCGGTCGGTAACTGCGTTTCGCCAACTGCCTCAGTCTATGGTAACTTCACTTCCGTCTTCCGCTTTACTCTTTCTCCATCCTCTGTATATTCGACGCCACCTGATCCCGAGCGAAATGTTTTCTTTCTTGGTCGATGGTCTTCGGAGCTTAACGGCACCGCTTTCTTGTTGCGCGTGATAAAGCTTCTCATCCAAGATTAGTCCATCGCTTACTTGTCCATATGAACGACTTTTCCACCATTATCTACGACACTTCATCCCTCCCTGCTGATGACAGTATTACGGTATGCTATCTTCACCTTAACCACCAATCTACAGCGGTGTGGGGCTTATCGGGTGAACTTATTTCTGTTAACAGTTGGTGTATATCATGGTTCATGAAATTCTCTGCTGATGAAGTAATCTATCCCTCCCTGCTGGTGCAACTCACTGCCCGAGAAAATTAATGTGAAAGCCCTCCCCGTTGCCATTTCCCCACCATCGAAGACTTCAGTGCGGGTAACCCTCTTTTCTTCAACTTTTCTTGACAAGCATCGTTCTGGATCTTTGGAGGTAGGCGAATCCTAGGCCAGATTCACCGACGTTACTTAATACCAACCAGCCACCTTCCCGCGTATCTCTCACATGTAAGACCGCTCCTCGAGTGCTGCCCGATAGACTCCACCCACTGTTCGCTTTCCTGCAGTATATTCTTCGAGGATTTCCAGCTTACTTCCACCAAAGTTTTCCCAGGCCTGTCCACAATCCTAACTTTTCACGTACGTTGTGATTTCAATTGCCCTTCCTGTGCATAATACATTTTCCCGGCCGCTCCAACTTGCACTACGAAGCCCCACCAGCATCAGTCACTCCAACTCAACAATGTCCCACTACAGCGCTCCTTCGTTCTCACTGTTCTCCTACATTGGCGCATTTCGGGTGACCCTCGTTGTTGGCTTCCATGGCCATTAAGTCCGACAGCTCAATCCGCGAACATGCGAAATCTCATGTCAGAGCTTATCTTTTCTCTCATTCTATCATGCATAACCGCATTTAATGTCTCTATAACCTCCATATTCAGATCATAGTCACTTTTCATGAAACTTCACCGATGCTTTCCAGCAGTCCGTGATTCGACCGGTGGCCTTCTGCGCTCTCCCTTGTCCCGCCGACCATCGGCTTGAGGCTACCTGTTTCCATCTTGCAGAATACGCTTAGCGTCTTTCTCCCAGTCAGTGACACTTCTTAGGTATTCTAGTCCCATTGCCTCCTCTCCCTTCCTTTTGACTGTCACCGCAAGTTCTACTAAGCAACATAGGAATCAGTTGATGTGCTCATACTCTTCTTCGTTGGCCTTTTCCCCCCACTATTCCTCTTATATATTGCTCACTCATGCTTTCACCTCGAAATTCGTGCACGGGTTTTTACTGCTTTCCCTGTCACAAATAATTACTGTACAGCTGTCTTATGTGCTCGCGAAACAATTAATCCACCTTTGCCTGCCATCTCCAATCAACTCGTAGACTATCCATTTCTCTTAACGTTGGCACACGGCTTTTCCTTGTTCAGGCCTCCCAGTTCGCTTTATCACCCGGTTCTTACTCTCAGCCGACGATCTACTTTCACTCGTATTGAAGCTGTTTGCCTAGTGCTACACTGATTTGCCTACTATCTCCTCCCTCACCACCGCTGCCACCTCTCCTTAGCTGTGGGTTCATTTCCGTTAGCAACGTCTCTGTGAGTAACCCTCCACCAAATATCCTACCGCTGTTGCCGACTGACTTACCTCTCTCATTCTCTCTTTTCCTCCCACTGTGCTTTGGCCGGCTTTGCAGTCCCTTCTCTCTCCTTCATTACATTAGCCCGATGCTGCGTATTATTCTCACTATGGTGGCACCCTTCCCTAAATTTTTCCAATTAACCCCTTCTCTACTTTCATTTTCTGAGCTGCCGCGACTCTTTCTGTCTCACAAAAGCATGATCTCGATGGCTTCAGCTTTTTGCTCCTGACCTTGAACAGTTCCACTGTGCAACACTGACTGGTAAATCTTTCGGGTTATATTACTGTCTCCTTTAGTGTGTGCATTCAGAATTTTGTTTTCGCACACAAATGTAAGCATTTTCTCCAATACATCTTTTGCTGTCATCCCTTTCTCCGAATAACCACGCACCTAGCTCATCTCGGGCCTACTGGAAATAGACTATTACTTCTTCTACCACTAATGGTTAAATCTAGACCAAGACACCTGGCTTGAGTGGCTGCAGTAGTTTACTGCCCCGATCGTAAGATATTTAGTTGCAAAGACCATAGGTTTCCAAAGGTTTGGCATAGTTGACAACAGGGACGTAATTTTTGGCTCTGGTGATCCAGCACATATGAGCAGAGTCATTCTGGTCCGCCCTTCGAAAAAGCGTCTTGTTGGGCTCATTCCCACTTCCAATTATAATGTGTTTCCTAATTCAGGTGGGGCTATGGATGGATCAATGATTTTGACTGTGCGCTTCTCAAGTCTATGCCTGTTTGACCGCTCTCTAAGCTTTGCCATCGGATTGGCCGTGGTAAGCACCGATGATGCGATTTTTGAGGTGTGGTATCTTTGAAAATTGAAGGTATTGTCCGATGTGAAGCTAGGAGCCACCGACAGAAATCAGTCGAATCGGGATTCTACGTTGTGTTCATTGCTCACAGTTCTCTCATATCCTGCCAAGTGACCTCCCTCCCCATCAGATCGATCAGGGAGAAGTTCGTGCTGCTATCCGCGGTCTCCAGTTAGCTGTCCCCCTCATGGTAAGATATGTCGAAAGCTCCCATTTGTCAAGGCCTAACCGATATTGGTCGAGCTTTCGTTAGCCTCTTTGTTTGTCGTCGATCAAAATTTCTGCCTTTCTCACAGTTTAGTATTGCCTTTTCCACTCTGTCCCCCTATCTGGCCATCGGTAGGCCTTTCCCTTCTGGATAATACTTCTATCGATACCCGCACGTGAGAGATGTTTTGGGCCCATTAGAGGCTCGTTCTACAAAATTCAGGTCGTCCTCCGTCATGAACTCGTAAAGAAAGTTGAAACAAAGGAGATTTTTGCCGATAAACATCTTTTATCCCCCAGCCAATATTGAATAATAAGCTCCTCCAGAGATTACACACGATTCCTTATAGTGACTTTCCGTTTTTGGAATGACTCGGACTTATCTACCGTCAAGTCATAACTCACTGTCCCACTCTGACGCTCTTCCTCGGTTTTTATGATAATAATTATGCCTTGTTTTGGACACGCCCGAGGCATGTCAGAAGCATGATCAAATTTTTACAAGCGGCAAAATGGACGGACCGAATTCGTGAGGAATTCAGAAATATGCAGGACAAATGTCGGGCTAGTAAATCCAGAAGGGAGACGAGAGGGAGATAAATGTAAAGACACCAAAGAATGATGGGGTAATTTAAGAACCCGCAAGGATGAACTCAAATAAGCGCCCGATGAACAAGGTCGAATGGAGGACCCATCTGAGCCAAGTAGAGGTGGCTGGAACCTGAGAGTCTTACATGAGGAAGACTGAAAATTGGCATGAAAAACTATGGTAACGAGACAATGAAGAAAAAAGGAAGAAAAAAATGAGTCGCATGGGGAGGGGTTAGAAAGACATGGAGTACTCAAAATTGCAATGAATGAACCGTGTCAATTAGAAAGAAGGGGGCGTCCAGTGCAAGACTTAGAGAGTTAGTTGGATGGAAACAGTTGTATAGGAAGAGCAAGACACGGTAAATCTGGGACTCAGATTTGGAACGCTAGAAGCGTATCATGAAGGGCAGCTGGATGGTGGCAAGAGAACTGACCGGCAAAAAGCTGGAGGATGCAGAGGAAATATAGGAATATGTATATATGTACATATATATGTATATATAAGGACAGGAGCAAAGAGCAGTGAAGTAAAAGAACACGGAAGTAGCAGTGCTTGGAGGAGGCGGGTGAGGTTAGATCAAATGGTACGGAATTACGTTGGGTAAGTCCCGACGGATCTGTTGATGACAGGTGAACATGGAGGATCAACAGGGAGGGAGAGAAAAGACCATAGACTCTGACGCAATTGAAAGCTAACTGGGGTTCTACTGCCAAAGTCCGCGCTCTGTCTAGTGTGGTATTCGGCAGATGGGTGTCATTTAGTCCTCTTACTCTGACAAGAATCCACTGGGATAGTTGGTAATTCCAATAAAATGTGGGATACCGTTCGTGCCGGTTGGTGCAGGCATATCTGCGATGACGCGTACTTTTCCCGGACAAGGTGTATTGCCAGCTCTAGAGAACATGTGGCCATGAAAATTGACTGCTGCTTTAGAGAATGTCCACTTGCCCCTCTTTGGTCTGATTCCACCTCAGATGCAACTTGGCGGGAAAGAAAAGACCCTTTCGTTGTATTCCATAGTGTTATCGACAAAAATCAGAATGTCACTCGCCAGGCAGAGCTCTCCCGGAAGGTCGTCCACCGAGAAATAGCTGGGCACTTTCAAGTCAAGTGGCTGTCACCATCAGAAGGGGCGACCATTCAACGTGCCGAAAATGGCCAAGTAAGCTGGAACTTTACCCAGATCCAAGTGCAAAATAGGCTAAGATCAAATCAATTTTCGTAAAGTTTGGGGCCTCAGATAACTCCGGCAAAATATCTCCAAATGCAGGTAAAGGGAGCTGCTTGTTCCCGATTATAAGTATGGAAGGTTGAAACTGAAAAAAATGCGCAGTTTCCCAGGTGCCGTCATTCCTATCAACATTCGACCCAAGCACTCCTTTGGTTCGTCTAATTTCGCCGGAATGTCGTAAGCCTCGGGAATGTCTAAATCACTTTCAAATTGTTCTCCAACGGTACACGGAATTCGCCTTGCAGTATTTCCGAAGACCCAACAGACAAAACGATGCAAAATGTTACAATTCTCAGGAGTTTTTAGCTTTCCATCAAAAACTGAGCGCATTATTCCATGCAAATTCAGGTTTTTCCGGGGTATGGCGAACAAGATAGTCAACATGAAACAAAGTGGAAAAATAAGTTTTCAGTGGCCTCGGAACCAAGACTGGTGACATGCCCCTTATAGACCACCAAAAATTAATGAAAGAACATTGTTCTTTCTTTGGATTGGCGGCCTGAAGCACTACCTCTCCCTCGGGATGAACTTTGACATCGCCCACATAACGCACCCTGTCTCTTTTGGTTTGCTTGCGACATTTGGCAGAAAATCTACAGGCATGATGCTTTAGGACGCGTCCTTGTCTGTCTCGAATTCAATTTCTTCTTTCACGGGAATTATCTTGGAAACTTCTTTTGTTTTTCGGAATGTGGACCTCCTTAACTGGACGTTCGATCAATGAGTTTTGAACTATGGTCACTCTTGTTCTTGAGATGAATGCTTTGGAGTACGATAATTGCGCTTCTTGGAGATATCGCGCGATTTTTCCAAAGCTGGAAAGCTTTCTGTGCGCGCGACTTGCGGTCCTTTGCAAAAATGATACCCTTTTGACCCCAGGTGTTTTCCCGAAACCGTCTTGTATAAACCTAGCGACTCCGAAATGTTCAAGGTTTCAATGGATGTTTTGGCTACTTTCATCTAGGAAAATAAGAATGCTTTGTTAAAGAATCAACTTTTGTACTTTAACAGTAAAATTACCCTCGTGGAGTAGCGCAAACCTATCAAGATACAGTCAAGCACTGAAATTTTCTCTAAGTGTAAATCTCACAGGACCTCGCAGGGTCTCACTGACAGCAGGACTGATTCGAATGATTTACTTATCAAAGGGGTTCGCTAAATAAAAGCGGAATGCTCGTGAGCCCTTATGCACAGGCCGATACAGTATCATTCCAGTTTCGGCATAATCGTCTTCCGGTAACTAAAATCTCTGTCGGTGTCAGATAAAAATCAAGTGATGGCACGACCTGCTTCCGGCTCAATGGCTACAAAAACAGAGCCGGCCGGATGGTTTTAGATTCGTATTCTATCGCTGACAGCGTCCCAACCCCGCCGTATTGTGCTTGTACTATTTTTCACGTAAGTCTCGGCAGCCGCCACCTCGAAATTCAGTTCTTCAGGGAAAGCAAATGGCACATAGTTACAGCATACAGCTGAGAAATCTAAGTTAGTGCTCAGCAAACGAAAGCCTGCGATAAATCAATGCACCAACTAGATTGCCCGGCTAAAATGCGCTAATAAAAAGCCGCTTTGGGGTTATCCAGAAAGAACATTTATTCCGTAACATGAAGCCACACAACAAAACTAATAAGCATAAACCTGCACATTGGAGTGTCCGACCGAGCTTTTCTGAAGGAAGGTTTTCGGTCAAGCCATTGGTCAGCAACCTCAAGACGGAGTCCGAAACTTCCGCCTGTGTTGGAAGAATTTGAGAAGAAACCCTTCAGCGATAAGTTTCTCGCAGTTTTGGACCAAATTGCGGGGCGCAAAACTGAAGTAACGAGAGTAACGCCCCAGGACTAGTTCCGGTGGGAGTCCCACATACAGATCACATTTACCCGTTTGGAGAGTGTGGGGCCAACAGATTTCTCTTATTGTCCACCCAAATCTTCGTTCACTATAAAAAAACCTTTCGTTTATCAGATATAACAATCTAAACCTTCTGTTGTATTTTTAAGTTCTACCTGTTCCGATTTCACCACAAATCTGTCCATCAGCAGGGGACCTAATGGGGAACCCATGGCAATGCCTTTTTGCTGTCGGCAGGATTTGCCATCAAATAGGAGTTGAAAGCTCAGTACAACGTAGAGGAAGTCCATTTGAACTTTCTAATGAAATGCTTGGCTGCGCTTTGGATGTTCGAATGCATTCACATAGAAAGGCCGTGGTTTCCAATAAGGACATATCTGCAAATGACAACACCTAATCAACCACAAAAGGAAATTGTTCAGCTTCCAATGAAATCATCGAGGGGCAAGTCAGTTCTTTCAAGAAGGTCCTAGTGAGGAAAATGCCTTGACCGATTATCTTTTTCAGTAAATTTTAGCTCCTTCATTACCTTCCGTGGGTCACTAAAACAACCGCCTACTGCATTCTTTGTCTTTCCTCCACGACCAGCTAGCAGATGAATCACACTCTAACAGTCATCCTGGATACGCGATCCAGCTTTGTTGACAAGCCGGCGGAGGAACATGATGTTTTACCAAGGAAATATGAACAATTGGAAGTTTATATTTGGGGAGTTCTAACCGGGGTAATGGCCGGTAAAATGGAGAGGCTTCCCTGAAAATCTTACGGGTTATATGTTGCATCGAACACCAGTCCTTATCTAACTTTAAAGTCTCATGAAATCGCTGATATTTGCCCACCACTGGAAGAATGCAAAAATAATCGCTCAACCTGCACAACTCTTCAGAGGGATCACTCGACCCTCTTTCCCTGCAGACACTCCCGCAAGCCTTCTGACATTCATAGCCCACTTCATGGTTTCAGAAACTTCTAGCCCTAAATGCTTATCTTGCAATTCCAGACTGAAGCCACCAAAAGTGCTACACGCCTTTATACATAAGGATCCAACTGCCAGTGTGAATTACTACAAGGGAGTTTAGCAGCCGCCTCACAACCGGTCTATGACCAAAAATCTCCTCAGCGACAGAGGCCCATGGTAAGCGGCGAGTACAAAAGAAAGATCGGCCAAAGGAACGAAGGGCTGAACGAGGAGAAATAGAGCCCTACCTTGGTCTAGAATATGCAACTGATAAAATGATACCAGTAGAGAACGTCACTTCCACCTTCAGAGGGGGTGGATAGTTGCAGGTACACCGGGATCCACAGGGATGATTAGTTAGATACTGTCAGGGTAGCGTGTTTTCAACTTTTAAGGTGCGCGTGAACTCTGTCACAACTTCCTTTACCATAAAATGTGAGGTAAATTGGCCTGAAGACCAAAGGATAATTGGAGGATATTCAAAGAATCTTTTGTTATCTCTGCTGTATCTGAGTATTCAACGGGTAGTTAGAAAAAATGATACAGGCTTTCACTTGGCTAAGGCTCTTCCCAGGCTAGAGCATGGATAGAACTCAGCGGAAGAACAGGATTCAGACTCACTCGAGCCGTAGACGATCGATGACGATGTGGCAGCAAGTGCCCAACTGAGCAAAACGGAGGGTACAACTGCCGACTTCAACCAGGTGAGAAGGAGTGAGTAGTAAAACAAACTGAAGGGTGAAGAAAGAAAATTTGAAGCCACGGATTTCTGAAATCTAATAAGTTGGCTCCCTAAAGGAAAGAATTCCCTACGGTGCTCCAGGGGCTGTAACAGGGGATTATTAGGTGACGGTGCCGATAGCCAATTAGAGTCACCAGGTAGAAACTTCCGACGAGCGGCTGAATGCCCACGTCCACCAAATAGATCGGAGCGGTGCACACGAATGCCTGCTAAATAAGAAACAAACTGAAGGAGTTGGAGATTTTGAACGTGGATAGTCAACTGCATTGTGATGTATGTTATACTGTTACCCTAGAGAGCAGCCCCAGGGCCCCAGCTCCAGGCGGAAGTACTACGCCTACTGGCAGGAGAGGAGAATTCGGGGTGGAAGCAGGAACTGTAATTCCGATTACTAAATGTTCCGAACGGCCACCCGGATAAGCTGTGTATTCCCCATAAATACAAATTTTCTTGCTCCTTCTAGCCCTTCCGAAAAGACCAACTGTTATGGTACGAGTGCACTGCAGCCCGAATGCCCCTACGGATGACGGCCTTCGAATGTCCGAATAGCTAACTACGGTCGCCCCATATGCACCACGGGCCTCATTTCTATGATGTTCCAGTCCTCCAGAACTGCAAGAGGTTTCTTTCGCTGACACCCAATGTAACGGAAAGTTGAGCAAATTGACTGATCGCACAACACTCTTTCAACAAGTAAATCGGCCTACCCTGTCAAGGGATTAGTAAGCCCCAAGTTTACCTGTACAATTGTTTGCCTTACGCGGAAGAAGTAAATGACCAAGGGTTCCCAGCTCTCTTAAAATGACGACCGTGGAAGTGAAGTCTCCGATATGAGACTAGGAGGAACTGCGGGAGTTTGGAAGCGGCCGTTATCATGGTAATGACGGTTAGGGTCTACTAGGAGGTCAGTAATCAGAAGGCGGAAGAACAGGGAATTATCATAGGCAGCCGTATTCTCAGGTTATTCAATGAATTAACCCCGCCTAAATCGTGTCAAAAGTCTGGGTAAGCCGTAGTGGTGATTTGGCTGATCCACTAAGACGCAGATGAAGAGGCGTAAAGCCTGGTGTTGTTACATATCAGCAGTTGGAGGCTTAAGTATGCTGCGGTGTGTTAGGGCTTGTAGGCTTGCCACTAGGGTGCAATGAGAATTTTATGCAGGATAACGGGCAGCCCCAGCGCGTAGAACGTAGGCGTCCCAAGACCTACTGCTGTTGCATCTAGTCTAAGGCCGGGGGATGAGTCATCATGGGTTGCGTAGTCAAGGAAAACGGAGGGCATTAGTCCAGCGCCCTAGAGAAAATGCAAGCACTGAGGGACCGTTGAGAACCACTGCGCATGAAAGACATAGAGAAAGGGAGCATAGGAACCACGAAAAACCGGAAGACAGCCGGCACGGATGAAATCGTCACTGGTGCAGGTTAAGTTGAGCTATCACTGAGCAGGCTGAGCAGAAGGCTGCAGGGCCTGACTGTGTCTTCTCCACCACGCTAAAAGCCGCAGTGGACGTGTAGGTGAAAGGCCGGCGTATTCTCTCTGCTCATACTCAGGGGAAGAGAACTACCTGTAATTCTCGTATAGGAAGTCCTTGACGGGTACTTACATATCTATGCTGAATATTAAAAAAGGCCAAAGCCACACTGAGTGTCGAGCACCTTACCACACACATCGATCATTAAATTTGAATACCTGTTCGTGCTTCTCTCTTTGACAGTGGCACACTGACTTGACCTGTGACTCGGCCTTGGTGAACGCTTTTGGAGTCGGACATTATTGAACCTTCTTCACTGGTAATTGTCTTTGGCCGCAGAATTGAGGTTTGCATGTGTTGTCTTTATCTGTACTTTGCCGAGTTGGTACCGTGGAGTTTCCCAACAACCCTATTTTGACTTGAGATCCGTTCACCTGACTCAACCTTGTTGGAATTCGGGATAACGGTTTACCGTACTCAGTTGGGAGTGATATGAGAACTTTAGTACCAAAGGTAAGGTGATGGACGGAGAGTAATGGGAAGAAAAGGGAATTTATTGGACAAGTCACTGAAGGACAGTGGTTATACTGATCGTGCTGATGTTGCTAGATCTGCTAGCCCGATCGGCGCCCTGTAATATGTTGATCAGCATGAGCTAGGTCACAGAGAAAATGACATTCATAATCAATATATTTAGGAGCTGGCACAAGAACTGAAATTAGCGAGAAATAAAGGGAGAGTTGTTTGATAGAATAAACGAGGCAGAGGGAGAGAAACGTGAATTGACTCCCCAAACTGCAGATCGCAAGGCCATTCAGTGCAGTAAAGCCGTTGGAGGGTAAAAGCAACCCTGTAAAACTAGGGTACACGCAATAGACCTGGTCAAAGTAGAGCAGTAATCGTTGGATGGAAGTGCCCGACAGCTGCAGAGAGTTGTGTAACAATGCAAGGAATTCGCAAAGCACAGACTGTCCAGCTTGGGCCAGAGAATTTTGTACTTGCTGTACCACTTTAGTGGAGGAGCCGGAAGAGGGACTAACGGGTGCTCGATGCTATTTCATGTGAAATGCTACGTTGCTGCTCGTGCAATTTTAAAGGGCCTACATAGCCGACCTTTCAGGGTCACCTGCATTTGATTGATGGGGAACCGCCAGACGGTAGGTGCACCAAAGAAGCGTCAAGTTGTTTGGTTGTTCTAGCGAATAGGATGCTAAACCACAGCAACACTTGGAACCACCTGTACTACTGATTAGACCTAAAGCGCTGCACACATCAGAAAACACTGTCAGCAAATAACCTACGGAAAAACAGGGTGGATGGGCTAAGGAAGCCAAGAGAGTAGGTTGATTTGGGTGAAGGACATGAACAAATTACTAAAAGTCAGTTCAACGAAATAATGTGCGAGGACAGGAAGTTCCCTCGAGGTATGAAGCATCCCAAAACTGGCCACCCGTGGGCCAACAGATATGTAGTTTGTGAAAAAGGCGAAACTCCACCGATGCACGAAGTATGGAGCGTCACGTCGCTCATCAGAGAGTCTGCGGGTCCTGAGTGTAATTGTCGACGAAATGGGGCTGTTGGTTCATTTGCCCCTATGGTTCCCGTCAAGCAACTGTAAACCAGGTGGTAGTGGACTGCAACCAACAAGGACGCGGCGGAAAAAACAACGCCAAGGAACTGCCAGCCGAAGAAATCGAGTCAAGCGTAGTTGGTTTTTATGTAGCAAGCTATCAGCAGACCAATTTATCTAGGGGTTGTGCCTATAGGCATAGTGACTTTTTTGGAGTGGTGGGAGCGTTTGAATTTGCAAAAAGTGACTCTGAGGCAATATTAGTGATAAAGCCACCCGCGAACAATGTGGAAAGTCAACGAGCATCGGGGGTTATCAACAAGTTAAGGGGAACGAGGGTGGTATCAGTGAGAAGGTTACATAGGCACTTCTGCTTTTACAAAAACGAATAAATTGAAGCTGTTATTACGCTCAACCTCATCCATCTACCAGTAGGGGTAGCTAAAACACCGGATTCTATTCTGTGGCAGTGCCGGCTTCTGCGGGGCAGCCAATGGATGGGAAAAGTTTGAGTTCGGCTCGCTGGTTACTTTTGACCATCACCAGGCTCAATGGACTTTTGGGCCTGAGAATAAATGGGCGTGAAGAGTAGCGCAGAGAACGTACGGACCGATAATGGATGCTATATGGTCCAACAGAAAGGAACCCTAACAAGAGCCCAGCCTTTAGGCCTCTTTGAAAATAGATTCCGCGGAACTTAAATTGCAGAAACTTTTTAATAGCAAATTTCTTAACTGCGTGGCCACACGGAAACTTGCGGCTCAAGGGCCCTCCGGATGACCTTGGATTCACTCAGAACTGGGATTATAGAACATGAGATGAGATCTCAACTCAGTGAGACCGTTCATATTTTCATATTGCTCGTGCACTTCATGGACGTTGAAGAGGAAGATCAGACGGTGGGAGCAGATTTTATTTTGACCGTTGGCTACTAATGTCGGTAATCAGAAGGCTACGAAGTTGTGCCTCTAGCTGAGCTCAAAACCTACACTGTGCGGTTTACTTCCAAAGCCGAAGAATGAATTCATAAATATGTGGTGAGATCCACATTAGTTTGCTTGCCCAACTAAATTTTACAACCGAACGCTTGCTCCAAAGCTCGGTGGACATTTTACCGTTGTTCGTGCACAGCGCTCGAGCTTCTGTTGACCACCCTGTCTGCATTGGTCATGCTGTCCTTCCCGCGGGTCTTAGAAGACATTACTTTGGTGAGGGTAGAAGCGTAGCACTTATTCTTACAGTGGCTGAAAGATGGTCCACTTGTAGAAAGCGGTAAAAAAGTACGCAATACGGAAGCAGTGTGGACAGCATAGGCTAACATAAAAATATCCTGTGGATCATTCCGGTGAAACCGGTGAAATATGAATCTTCTGTAGTTTCGATGACAACCGGTCAATTATTTCAGCAGCCAAACTTGACTGTAAAGGTCCTAGTCTAATCTAGGATAGCTGCAACGTATCCTGAGGGACGCATTGTCCCAAGGATTCCGTAATTGAAAATACAGTGATCCGCGGAAAACTTAGGTACTACTTTTCAGTGATTATAAAATGTGTCTACGGTTTGTACCCTTAGCAACGAGGCCCAGCCGACATCCACTTGAGGTTACAAAAACACCCCTGGCGAGGAAGCTATCGCTAACAGAGTTATTGTTCAATAAATCAAAGAATGTTTGCAAGAATGCCTACCAGTACAAGTCCTTTGAAGAAGAGAAACTCTACACCCTTATTCTGGACAAACAACTAAGACTCCCGAGTGAGGCCCCAAGGACGACTCCACAGCTATCAAATAAAAGAACGGTCACCGTGCGGGAGACCAACCGAAACTGAGCCGTTTAAAACAAACCGAAGTAAAGCAACTCATTTCGCCTCAACGCGTAGGGACAAAAAATTGGCATAAATGACTTGCCCAAAAGTAGAAGAGGGAAACTTATATTTTAGACACAAACTATGATGGCGCAAACAGCAAAGTCTTTAAGAACAGCGCCAGGTTAGTCATCCAGAAGACTAATAGAAAAAAACAACGGAAGAGGAATTTTTAGTTCCCCAAGATGTTGTAATAATGTCGGAATACAAGATTTTGGATTCATTAGTAATTCAAAGGAACGATTTCCTGTAGGAATGATAGAACCTTCACAACAGATGATGCTGACCTTCCAGCAATACTGAAAAAATCTGCGGTCTCCCTTTCATGGAAAGTGTTTCGCAAACAACAGATCACAACCCGAATCTTTCGAAATAATCGTCAATTTGTAGCATAGGAGCAGCTAAATCCAGAAGTGTTTTAGTGCATAACTGCATGAATAATTACCGTGAAGATGAAAGCGAAATATCGTACCATGAAGTCAGTGAGAAAGGTAATCTCGAATCGAAATGGAGTATGGGCACACCAAAACTGGAAGTACCAATGGGAATTATTTATTTTTTGCGATTCATGATCAGTCATGCCGAATGCAATCAGTAAGTTTATACAAATGTAGACTATCACCACATACTGGTCCACGCATACTATACCGAACCACTGAAATGATGCATATGTCGGAAGTACGAATTTTGCTGCACAAGTGAGTAAATTTGCAAGTAAATCAAGTGAGAATAAACATCAGTAAAGTGTAAACAAAAGTTCCGAGGCGGCATGGAATAAAACGAATTCATCAGCCCATCTGCTGGAAAAGGTGAAACCAATAGGGACTTCCGTTGTTTTTCTAACCGAGACGAGTGGAGACTGTTGTCTTAGGGTTTCAGAAGAGTGTGGTTAATGGGAACTTTGTGATGGACCGGAAATGGAGATTTTCGGAAGGGTAAGCATTTACAGATAGCGAAATTATCTTTCATACGGTTGGCTCATCTGGTTTTCATTGGATTTATCTGAAGAGAGGACCGTGCTTGTGGATTTTGAACTTCAGTTTGTTTTCAGTGTATATAATGCGTCTTGCAGCTGGATGCTACATGGCCTTTCAAACGGGACGGATTTTCGGCAAGAGTCCAAAATTTATACCTCTTCCGAAGCGGAATCTGCAGAAATCGAACAGCAATGATTTCGTGGCAAAGAATTTCCTGCTTCGGGAGACGATCATGTCTCCTTGTCTTGAGGAGACTACATTTTACTGACGTAGCCAAATTAATATCCGTATGACGATGTAATCTTTGTGAGGTCTATGTTGTGGCCTGAGTGGACTGATGGTTTAGTTAGCAACAAAATCTCAGTCTCAAGAGGGTGTCAAGTCTAACGAGGGGACGCTGTTGCGACCCACTTTTGTGGAGACGCGGCTCCTCAGTGAAGACTCGTAATTACCCTTCTAAATATGCAAAGCACGGCAATACCCAGCGACGTACAAAGGAGGGGCATGGTATTTGCATCATCCTCCCGTATTGAGCCTGAAGTTCCGCGGAGTGTCGTGCAGTATTCATCCGCAAGGCCATGCTCCACGGAAATTCACTAAATGTTCGTCTTGCGAAGGGTCCGGAACTGGCTTCGCCGCCGACCGGGGCTTTATGCCGATCAAGTCTAATCAAAGTAGTGGTGTTGGGAGACGCACGGGGGGAGGCTTTTGCAGTGAAGGTCTCAAAAGATTAGAACACTCCGAATTATTTTGGGGAGAGGGGGGCAGAAGATAACCATCCATAAAGGAAGGTGATAGAATATCGCACGGCGGCTCGCCCACCTGGAGCGGTTTCCTAGTTTCTGGATGTCAGCATCTTCGGCTTCTGAAACAGCCGCTAGCACAGTTGAATACGAAGTGTCTGCGCTGCATTTCCTGTTAGTTTACCGTTAATCCGTGAGTTGCCGAAAATTTTTATCATTTTTCTCATCCGGCTTGTTACGTATAGTTTATATTTCACCTCTGACTGAGTGGTGAGTGTCAAGTTGATCCCCATCTTGACCCAGTCGCTTCTTACTGTGCCTGTAGACTCGGGGCTCAGTGATTCTGGCTTTAATACCACTTAAACTTTAACTTGTTTTTAGCGGCAAAAGACTAATTTGAGCAAGTTTAGGGTTGGGGCGGCCGTCATAAAACCCGAGGCTGACCACACGAGAGCCCTTTTTAAGAATTCACCCTAAAAGGCGTCCGTAGCAGATGTATCAATTAAAGCATTCCGGAGGAAAGGTTTCTGACCCAGCCTTTGTGATCAGCAAGGCATTAAACGTGGAGAGGGCTAGAATTTGGTGTCAATTCCAAAAATTTCTCCACCGTTGAATCAGGCCAAAGCTCTACTGGGAGACCTAGCTGCCCCAATTTACAACCTAGCTAGGGCATCTTGGCTGCTTTTGACGTTAAAGAAAAAGACATCAGGCTTGATCTTAGAATTCCAACAGAGCTACCACCTTGGGTTTTCTCATACGCACCAGAACAATAAGAAATATATTCCAGCATATCGGAGTGGCCTCGCGAAACGAACCTCTCCAAGTCCGCTCCAAAAGAAAGCGAGATAATAGTGCAAAAAAGGGAAAAGGGAATTCCCGGGAGGGGGGGGATGATCCTAGGCCTTCTTGCTCCCATCCAAATGTGCCAACCTGATTGGAAGACAATTTGTGGCCCCCCTTAACGACTGAATCTGAAGGAGTGGATTTCAAAACAGACTGGCATTTGCCGCGTAAACCGTCGTCATTTTACTTCATTGGCACTCCGCCCGGCTTTATTGTAGTTTCAGACCTTTTCAATTTTTACTTCTAAAATCTGTCAGCGCCTCATCTCATTTAGCGGTCGATCGTTTAAGCACGCTTCCCAGTTCAGTTCATCTCAGTTCAGTTTGCAGAGGACAGATAATGGCCACGGCTAGTCAAGCTTCTGAAATTCCTTCGATGGTACGCGCACTAGGTAGGCACCCACCACTGCGCAGTTTATTTCCTCGAACCCCCACTAAGATAGGAGGGAAACATGAATTCTCATAGCATATGGACTGCAAGAGTCATTATTTACCGTGAGCTTTCACTGAGTCATTACGTAGCAAACGAAAAAATTCAATAATTAAACACGTTACATCCGTCTGTCCAGTGGAAAGCTCGAAATTAACTGCCACAGATAATCTCCTCCCGCTTACGGTCTGGGGCCCCCTGGAATGCTTGCACAGTCTCCAGTCATATTGCCCCTTCCGAAAGTCCATACCGGTGGTTGACCACCCTGGTGCTGAAGAAGTGAGATCCAGCTATCAGCCTGGGCCGAACCTTCGCCTGCTTCTTCCAGTGACCTCTTGTCCTGGAGTCTGTTGTCATATGGAACGGACTCTCCGGTCTAAGCCCGGAAAAGCCTTTGATTATCTTAAATGTCTCCATGAGACCCCCCATAGTCTCCTTCTTTCCATAGAGAAAATTCTGCGACCCTGGAGTTCCTGCTCCTACGTCTTTCCCTTCTGAGGTTTACCCATGCGCTTTCAAGACTTTGTACCTTCACCAAACAGGCAGTGTCTATTTTGTATAAGGGTGACCATGCCTGAACATCGTTTTCTGAAGGAGGTACAACTACAGACATGCATACTGAAATGGAAACCCCTAGCTGTCTGCACGAAAACGCTGATCCCAATCCGAAGAGCTCACCGAGAACCTTCTGCAGCAGCTGCTGCACCCTGATCCGATCACTTGAGGTCAGAAGTTACCAAAATTCCAAGGTCTCCCACCATGTTTAATGCCCCTGTAGTAAATGGGCCTTGGTCGTGTGCTACCGCCAGGCTTGTCGCTATCCGCGACAACAAGCAACTCTTCTCAGCGTTGGGGGGCAAGTCCTACTTCTGTGCCCAGTTAAGGACGGTAAGTAAATCTGTGGTCAGTTCCCCCCCCTTGAGCTCCCGCTAACTTCGCTTTATCTGCGAAGAAGATTAAGGCTAAATCATTATTAAACAGAAGAAACAGAAGTGAGCCAAGTAAGGAACACTGCGGTAATCCACAGGTGCTGTTTCCCGACCTAGAGTAATTTTTGCCTACTCTAAAGTAGAAAGTCCTACGGGCAAGGAAGCCCTTTCACCATTCCTGAATCTGCCCATTTATACCAAATGAATTTAACTTGATTGGTGGAAGCCGGTGGTTTACCGAGTCAAACGCCTTGCTGAAGTCAAGGTGACATACCTCTACCTTTTCTTCTTCTTCCTTTCTTTAGGTTACTTCGTCTGGGAAGCTCACGAGATTGGTCAGGCTCGATCTGCTTTTAGAAATCCACGCTGAGCTGGGCAAAGCGTATAATGCCCCAGTAGGTGCTCGCATACGTGCGCCCGGGTGATCGTCTCTAACACTTTGCATAGAATGCAGGTTAGGCTAACAGGTATACAGTTTCCCATTTCAGAGTGGGGCCTCCCTTTATGTGTAGCTACCACTGCTGCATTTTTCCGACCATGTGAAAACCTCCCATGATCCAGGGTGGTCCTATATAACCTATGTGCTGGAAGGAATAGGTGATCAGTCAACGGCCTATTGATAATAGGGTGGATGTCATCGGGCCCAACAGACTTATGGATATCCAACCCTTCAAAGTATTTGCGTAAGATTTCCTTCGTAAGATTCATATCTGTTATGCCAGCTGGCATAGATGCCCCCTCAATACTTATCCGCACACCGCTGTCTATTCTGTGCACACTATTTAAATGCCTACACAAGGTGTCGGCTTCGCTTTGGTTGTCTGTTGCCACTCCGTGGGTCTTCAGCGGTCTCACTGCATCTCTCAAAGAACCTTGAGACTACAGGTGGCTGTAGTACTTCATTGGATGCATTTTGACATAATAAACTAGCCTCATTTCATACGCTTAGCAAATAGCAAGAGGTTCACCGTCTCATTTCTACGCTTCTTGTATCGGATCCAAGCCTGACGAACCCCGGAAGCCTTGAAGAGAGCCCAACTACCTTTTCTCGGAGAGGATCAGCAGATATACATTTATTATTTCACAATACTCCTTCAGTAGTTTATTGCACTTGTTCTCCTGCAGCTCAGGCTTCTATCGAGCCCCTAGCAACCGCATCGCCAAAAGTAAACCCGAAAGATTCGGCCATCAAACTTTCCGTGGCGATCAAAAGCATCATGCCGAAGGTTACAGATCTACCGGAAAGCAGGCTGGTCGCCAAAAAAGGCACCACCTCAAACCCTTTATCCTTGCTGCCCTATTAAGAAAAGTAAGCTTTCGAGGTGCAGATGAAACAAGTCAGACCTGGACAATCACTCTGTAGCTCTAATTTCTAGCACCTCACCATCCCACTGTTCCCTTAACCGACATGGCCCCAGTAGAAATTTCAGGTGCAGATCCCTTTTTTCTGTATCTATACAGCGGCCCAAAGTCCACACCCTCCTTGAACTCTCTTTTACTCAACCTCGACACAGACCAGTCTACTGAAGATGACCTCAAAAAGGTGGCTTTTATAAAGGTGACCTTGTCACAAAAGCTTCCGCTGACGGGATAAAAACAAACTGCCCCAGAGAAACCATCAATCCTGTCGTCTACTTCCAGTTAGGGTTTTCAATCTTCTCGGGGCTATACTGAGTATACCAGCCACCTAGGCACCTCCAGTAAGATACCAGAGCTAAGGCAACTGGTGGCTGACGGAGAACCCCACTTTCTGTCAGTCACAGAGGCTTGGCTGACCCTGGATAAACAGACGGTGAAATTCTCGTCGCGGGGCAAACCCTAACCTGGAAGAGTTCCTTAAGAGGCAGAGCCGGTGGGGTGGTTTTATGTGCGGCGACAGTCTTTCCTCGCACTTCATTTATTTTGTTCGATAAACTCCTCCTACTTACTCGTGAAAGGGGGGAAGGTTAAAATTTGTTCCCCAAATGTTCTGATGATGGATGTTATCCATCATCCTCCAAACTAACTTAAGTGAATTCCGAAGCCATGGAGCAGCCGCAGGGCTTAGAAGTCAATTGTAAACTTATCTGCCTCCTAATAATAATGAGTTCAAACGCTACTGGTGTTAAGTGGACTAGAAGCGGGGCTAGTAATCCTTTTAAAGTCACTAGATGACCTGACGGCTGACCTGTTCTGGTAGCTACACACCAGCGAGCCAACTACTCACAATGCAGGGTACAATCCCTCGCCGTTCCACCTGGTGGTCTCCAAAGAGGACCTCCAAGAGTACGTGGTCGGCTTTCTTTCTGCCTGAGGCAGCTGCTCTTGGCCTTGCTGGAAGGCAAGGGAGTGGCAGACAGTCTTTGGACACAGTCCGTGCCACCAATAGAAATCACCTTGGGAGCGCGGTACGATGTCAAAAAAGACGAATTCAAGTTTAAGCTGAAGATTTCTGAACAATTTTCCTTTCCAAGGGGAATTTCCACTTCCGTTTGCAGCATGTACAAACCACGAGAGCTTATTCACAGTAGCTTCTACCGAAAAAAGATATTGCGCCAGAGCTGAGTAAAAACTGTGATCGGGATCAGCCTTTAGATCCAGAGGATAAGATAGATTTAGAGGAGCTCCTGACTGGTTCGATGGGGTTAGGAAACGAGAATTTCCCAACATACCGCCTTGAAAAACAAACCAGGGAGTTGCGGTTGCGTGCGTTCTCTGAAGCACCCAAGGTTGGCTATGCAACAGCAACTTAAAAGCAATAATGCAGAAAAAACTTGGGATAAACTGACGGGATTCTTCTTGCCAGGGGCAGAGTTTCACCCACAACCGTTCCCGCTCTCAAGGCTGAAGTAAAGGGTCTCACGTTTGGCGGCTGACGGCACATGGAACCTAAAGGGATGTGTTACATCCTTGGTTTGGTCTCTTGTGTTTTAACCTGAATCCTTGGTAGCACTGCCCTTTGTAAATAAAGTAAAAGCCAATATGGAAAATTCTTTGGCAACTGGCTGGCTAGCATGCACGGAGTAACTACAGTAGGGCAACTCTATTATGCACCGTCCAGGGAAAACGCAGCTGATCTCTACTGCAGAAGCTTAAACAGCTAAAGCAACATAAAAAGTGGATTGATGATCCAGCATTTCTGAACACTACTGAAGAAGACAGGCCTAACTAATCTACCGATAATAAACTTGTACTGGAGCCGACAGTAGCGGTTACCGATTTGGTGGCACCCATTCAACTACTATCGAAACTAGATAAATGTTTCTGTGGGAAGAAGATAATCTGCATGCCCGCCAGGTTACCCAAATTGAAAAATCATCGTTCAGCGATAGAGGGTCTTCTGCAACGAGGGACTTGAATATAGTTGCATTAATGCCAGATAAGATACTCATGACTGAAGCCAACTCATCGAGATGATGCAAATAGATTACCTCTTTCTTGAGAAGAAAACCCTGAACGAACAGAGAACAACAAAAGAAGGCCGTTTTTGCACCGTGGCAGATTGAAACTGAAGTCAAATCTAGTGGATGACTCTGTTTGAGTGGGTAGCAGATGGGCGCACCAGCATCTTTGTTTTGATGCAGGCCACCCGCCAATTCTGCCCACTCGTTCTCACTCAACCGTCCTGTCATTCAGTATATGGATGCAATAGATTGTGCCAGCGTGAACCACCTATTCGGTGTTATTCACTCAGAGTTTTGGATTATGTAAGGAAGGGTGGTGGTGGAGGTGTAACTGAGGTCTATATTCACTGCCGTCGGCAGGCTTCTGGAAGGGGGAAGCCTTGCGTGGTGCCTCTACCAGAAGTGCGAGTGCTTGTGGGTTAGTGGCCTTTTGGTAACACCAAAGCCAACTAATTCAGTTCCTTTTCAGGCAGTGCAGGGAGAGGTGAAAAAGATACTCTTGCTTCATGGGCTGCGTGACTTCCAGCACAACACACACAGAAGCAGTATTTCATGGCTACCTTTCTTTTCTCAGGACCTTGCATGTGCTCGCTTGCCTGAGAAGTTTGCCGTCTGGGGGGTATCCCAAAAACTAAACCAACTTCGTTGAGGCAAAACGAAAATTGCCTTGTTAAGCCGAAAAGGTTGATCAGGTTGAAGTGAAATGCCTGAGGTCACTTCAGGAAATGTGGTGGCAATTTGACTTGTCCTACATTAGTCTCCACGAAGGTGAATGGGAACGATTGATAAGATCAGTGAGAAGGGTAATAGCCCACTCTGTGAACAACACACACTAGACCAAACGATGCCGAAGGCTTTACTGAGAAGAACTACGAATAATGGTCTCTCGGTATCAGTCTCAGGAGGTATCGATGAACTATCTAGCGGTCCAAGAGATTTATTGTTAACGCGGTCTAATAAAGGCCCTGGATGCCTGTAACTTTACAAAGAAGCTGGAGAAGTTGTTGGACTTAGGCAAGCTACTTGGCTGGAACATCATGGGGGCTTTGAGTGGGTGAATAAGCACTAAACCTACAGTCACCGTAGAAGGGTGCATGCGAACAGAGGGCATTCAGGATTGGTGATGTTACACTGCTGCGGAAGGGCATGCCCATGGAAACGGTTGGCCGCTGGATTCAGCGAACGAGAGTATCTTGAGACACGGAGGACTCATACGAACGGTAATGGCCAGAAGCACAAAGAGTGTGCCCATTCATGATACACGTAATGTATCTGCTCTGGGGAAGTTCATAGGTCGGCACCGTAACCCAATTCAACATCCACTGGAATTTCTTCAATTCTCCTGCTTCTGTGGTCAGTGAATTTCCAATTATCCCTCCCTGGTTCTATGCTCAGTGTTCCTTTGGAAAAGTGCTCAACAGTATCTTCCGTAACCTCCCTCCTATTGGCCTTTCGTCTAAAAGGCCCATCTTTCATGGTCGGTTCTTTCTACCCTTGTATACCGCCGTATAAATTATCTTATTCAGTATATAACCTTGTTCAGTATTTTCCTCGTTACACCTAAACAACATTCATCTGCGTCGAAGTTGTGGCGACATAAGGGGTTCTACCTACCTTGGCACTAAACTCCCCTTGGGACCAGGGGGCGAAAGTGGTCAATGGTGGAGTTTTTCGATTCCCTTTTTCTCACGTTTGCGTTTCATAGTCTTAAGCTGCTCTCCGTTACCAGCTCGCCTGTTGACTTCCTTTTGGGATATTTTTACTTTCCTCTGCTCAAGTAAAACATAACCACCTGACTTACAACATACGTGGCTCCTGCCAACAGTGAATAGGATGGGCAGTACGTGCACAACAGTCTGGGCCTAAGTAGCAAGGGGCGAATCTGTACCCGGTCCTTCTACCTGAACCTGCTTTTCCGGGAAGGCATAAAGAAGACCCTCGTCGAATATTTTCACTTCTACGCTGAAAGTCCGAATAAGTAAGTGCTCCGCCGAGGGTAGCACACTTTACAGCATAAGTCAGTCGATAACTCTAAGCCCCCTTTTATGTCTTACCTTTCGTGGTCCCTGAACATTCTCTGACTTCCTTTATGACTGCTTCTTGATGATCGCTTTTGGTATTGAGCACTGCCAAACACTGGTCTTATCTTGTTAACTCTTTTTACCAGCACAGTAGGGGTTTGTATGTATTCTGTTTATAATATGTTAATCCAGTACCATAGTGTATTCGGCTCAGTCTTGTTCCGCTTTGGGATCATTCATTCAACTGTGTATTGCTTAAGTTCTGAATATCATTTAAACCATGCCATCTATTATTTCATTCTTCAGACCACCTTCACTCTATGTTCCTTCTCACGCACTAACCCTGCCTTCCAGCTACTCCTCAACAACCTAATAAACCTCCGCCTTTCCTGTCTGCCAGTTTATCACTCTTCCCCCCCAGACATAGATCAGGCCCGAAAATTTACTCCACGCCACCTTACAAACCCTTTCATGCATGCAACCCCCTTCACTTAGCTAGCTCTGGCAGTTCCCTAACCAACCTAACCATACCTTCTATTTGAAAGAAGCCGCATACATAACGTGCCAATATTTTTAGACACTTCAACTCCTCCAGCCGCTCTCAATTTAAAAAAGGAGGGAAGTTTGGGCCATATTGGTCATACTGTCTGTAACGGCCGGTCGTGGAAAATCCCCCTAAAACCTTTGCAGTTCCATGTTTTCTTAACATCACTCACTTGTTTACACTACTGACGTGTCTCTACGCACTGTTTGTTGGCACCCAGAGAGCTACTTTGTCATATCCTTGTTATAGACCTGCGTGACGCACGTGCTGCTCGCTCGCACGCCGCAACTCGGTTTCTCGTTTGTTGAGTCCTTGTGCTCATATAATTGAAGTTTGTACCTGTTTGGCGTCATTGTTCATTCAATAATCTAGTGTCGTATAATACCACGGATAATCGCCTTCTGATTTTGGGATCCGCTGTGAATTTGGCTACGCATTGCTCAAAAGTGTGTTACAATACTCAATAGATCAATTTGGAACGAGAAACCACGCACAATGCCAAGAAAAGGATCGAAAACATTGGAATCTGGATAGAACGTAGTACGGCAAGTCACTGGGGAGGTTTTGGGTGCTCTTGATTCTTTAATTAGTGCTGGATCACCTAGTCCTGTAGGTGCTGGCTCATGTGTTACTGAGGGCAGTATGGATTGTAAGGATGTCGATCTATATAGGGTGAGGATATTAGACCTAGAACAACAACTGTTATCGGCTAGGCAACAGACCCACGAAGCGGAACAGAAGTGTAGACAGAAAGAGAGTGAGCACAAGACCAACGGCTACGACCTTTCCGATAGATCAGGGCACAATAAAATAGGAAACTCCACGCCGATCGCCGACTATAAAACATCAACGCCACCAACGATCGATCTGCCCAGAGTAGAACTGACGGTTTTCGACGGCCATCCAAACATTACTGCAAGTTCGTGAAGCGGTTCGAAAATTTCGTCGAAAATAAGATAACCGACACCAGGCAAAGGCTCCTCTACTCGACTCACTACTGTCGAGGCCGAGCAAGGGAAGCTGTCGATGGGTGTACCATGCTCGACCTGGAACAAGACTACACACGAGCAAGGAGGATTCTGAGGGCCCCGTTTGGCCAATCTTTCGAAGTAGCCCGTAACCTAATAGAGGGCTTGATGGTAGAGGCAAAAAGAACCAAGGGAGATGTCTACCCAATGGCAGACCTGGTGATCAAGACGCGGAACTGCTCAATAGCCCTAGACCATTTGGGTTACGGGGCTGACCTGGATGCAATGCACACCTTAGAAGGCATAGTCCGTCATTTCTCTCCGGAACTACAGGGTTGGTAGGCGGCAGAGGCGGAAAGTATAAGCCGAGGCTACCGGAAGGCTAACTTTGAAGACCTGACCGAATACTTAGGCAGGCAAACCAAGATAGCCGACAGTATATTTGTCCGACTCATCCGGGACAGTAACCGGGCAAACAAGTCTAGTACTAGCCAGGTTCAAACCACTGCTCGGGAACAGCCGAAATATCAGCCTTGAACCAATGCAAACGCCACTTCACGCGATGCCATAGCGCAACCGAGTTGCAGGTCCTGTGATGCTAGCCATGGGCTACAAGAATGCCCCAAGTTCGTCAAGGCCACAACAGACGAACAATGGGGAATGCCGAAGATGACCGGAGCGTGCCACATATGTCTCAACACCACGCACCGGGCGGCAGCTTGTAGAACGAGGAACGGATGTGGTCACGAGGGCTGCACGGGCAGACACCATCGATTGTTACACCGGGCGAGAGAAATTATGCCAGAGGAGAGCAAAAAGCCCGGTGTGACTTGCTTAACGTCGCGGTCTGCCAGTAAACCGGTACTTTTAGGCATAGTTGCCTTGGGAGTAGTGACCCCATCTGGGGTGGTCAAAGCGTTGGCTTTCGTCGGCAGTGGGTCTGACACTACCCTAGTGAAAGAGCGGTTTGCCGACCAACACGGGCTAGCTAAAAGTGTGACGCCGTTAGCAGTGAGCATGGTGGGAGGAACACAAGTAATGACTGCCGACAGGTTGAGTTTTGCAACTCATCTCCTTAGGCACCAACGTGCAAATCAAACCAACGGAAGCATTCACATTAGCTGATCTCCCCATGCGAGCACCATGCTTGGTGAACGCAATCTTGACTAGGCGGCCCCACCTGCAGGATGTCACCGTTGTAGACTGGAAAGACGTCCAAGTGGATCCCCTCATCGACTGCAACGTGCCGAAGGCACAGTGGGTACTTGACCAGAGAGTGGGCGACCGCCAGGCACCTTATTCAGTACGCAAAGCTCTGGGATAGATGTTATACGGTCCAGTAGGGGGACGTGGTTCCGTGAATTATTTATCCGCCGAAACGGACCGCATAGAGTATCACCTGCAGCTGTTGTATGAAAAGGAGTTTCATGATGTCGGAGGCGAAAGACCATCGTTGTCTCAAGAGGATCATTTCGCATTACAAACGGTGCGGCAAGGCACTAGAGGCCTTAAAAAGCAGTTAGAGGTTCCCCTTCCGTGGCGCACATCTGCTGACTCGTGAATTGATAACAGAAACTATATCCTATAACGACTACTACGACTGAAGGAACTCTTCATTGGAGACCAGAATCTGTGGGAACGATACGCAGAATTAATAAAGCGAAATGAAGCTCCCGGGTAAGTTGAAAAGATGCCTGCCAACACCGACGGCCGAAAGGGTATCTGGTATCTACCTCGCCACCCGGTTATCAACCCCAAGAAACCCGAAAAACTGCGGGTGTTTTTCGACTCTGCAGCCAAGTTTCAGGGCAAGTCGTTAAACGATCGCCTACTACAAGGACCTGACTGGATCACATCACTAAATGAAGTTTTGTGCCTTTTCAGAGTGGGTAAAATAGCTTTGTTTGCTGACATTGGGGAAATGTTTCATCAGGTGAAGATTACGGTGGGAGAACGGGATGATTTGCGTTTCCTGTGGTGGGACGAGAACTACCGAGATAACGCAGTGGTGAATTATAAGATGACCGTCCACCCCTTCGGAGCCATATCGTCACCGTTCTGTGCGAACTACGCCATCCGAGAATCTGCGAAAGAACATAGAGATTTGGTCCACCGGTCGGTGGTAGATAGCTTCAGCAGAAATTTCTACGTCCACGACTATCTTAGGTCATTCTATGATATAGAATCAGCCCTAGCGCAATTCAGAGGCCTGACAAGATTGCTAGAAGAGGGCGGCTTCCATCTAACAAGATGGATGTCGAAAGCTTCAGAAGTGCTCGAGGTCATTCCGTACCACGAGAGGGCCAAAGAGGCTAGGGCTTTGGACAACACTCCAATCCCTACCGAACGCACTTAAGGAAAACAGTGGGACGCGGAAGCGGACGACTTTGTTTTCGAGCTAAAAGTTCCCGAGCTGCCAGTAACCCGCCGAGGTATACTATCCGCTGTCTCAAGTTTGCTCGACCCGCTCGGTTTCGTCTCACTCTGGCTGCTACCCGAAAAGATCTTGCTGCAGCGGCTGTGCCGTAAGAAAGTTGATTGGGACCAGTCACTGGACCGGGGAGACCTTCTGGACTGGGAAAAATTTCTGAACAACTTGAAGAAATTAGGGGACATAAGGATTCCACGAAGTTTGATTCCTGGCCGTGCAACGCGGACAAGAGAACCACATGCCTTTTCTGATGCATCCGAAGTCGGTTATGGAGGTGTGGTTTACGGACGAGGGTGCACAGGAGATGGACAATATACTACGAGGATCCTGTTCGCTAAAGCCTTCGTTGCTCCACTGAAGTCGGTCTTGATCCCACTCCTCGAATTCAGCGCAGCCGTGTTGGCAGTCAGGGCGGTGCAAGCTGTAAAGAGATGTTTCGACTTCTACTTTTGGTCGGCTGGCTTCTGGACGGACTCGACGATAGTACTTTATTCTATGATAGTACTTTACTACATTAACAACGTCCGGAGCCGGTTTAGTACTTTTGTGGCTAACCGACTCACGATTATCCACGATGAATCAGCTATGAACCAGTGGAGGTATGCCAGGTCTGGCGATAACCCAGCCGATCTGTGCTTCCGAGATGCGGCCAACTTCAGGCAACTAGACACGCGGACGGGAGGAAAGAAGTTCCTGCAGATGCCTAAACCGGACTGGCCCCGTTTACGAACCAAAATACCCTCTGGAATTGGAACTGGAGATCAAAGACGTAGTGATAGCGGCCACTGTCGTCGAAGCGACATTCATTCTATCGCGGTTGGTCAGATTTTCTTCCTGGATGAAGACGCTTCGTTCGCTAGTTTGGTTAACCAGGTTCAAGAGAAATTTGCTAGTCGTGAAAGGGCTACGCCGGATACAAGTCGGCCCGGTAAGTCCCGACGAGCTACAAGCTGAAGAATAAGATATTTTCTGAGTGATAAAACGAGAGGCTTTCGCCCGAGAACTCGAGAGGGCAGAAGAAGCGGGACCAATTAACAAAGAAATGAAATCTCCAAGAGGCGAATTAAAGCACTTAAGCCCCAAACTCATTGATGGACTGCTGCGAGTGGACGGTAGGCTGATCAACGCCCACCTAAGCTTCGACACAAAGTATCCCATACTGCTGCCTGCGAGACAACCTGTGGTAGAGTCAATGATCCAACACGTCCACGCCGTGGAGGGACATGCCGGGGAAAGTCACGTGACGAGCGTCATCCGAAGGCGCCTTTGGTTGTTGAGAGGACGAGAGACTATAAAACGCGTAATCCGACGGTGTGTGCAATGTAGGAGACGCAACGCCAAGGCGGGCAAACAACTCATGGCCCCGCCACCGAAATGCAGGGTGACTGCGGGCTGGTGGCCGTTCAGTGACACCGGGTTAGATTATTTCGGGCCCCTGTGGACGGAGTGCGGAAAGAGATTGGAAAAACGATGTGGGTGTATCATGACGTGCATGAATTCACCCTCGGTACACCTGGAAGTAGCACATTCGACGACGACCGATTCTTTCCTACGCGCTTTGCAGCGCTTTATCAACCGAAGAGGTGTACCGGCCGATATATACTCAGATAGAGTCGAACTTTGTGGGCGCTCACCGGGAATTGCGGCTTTGGCACAAAGACATCAACGGGGACGAACTGCAGGATCGAATTGTGGCCTACGGCATACGATAGCATTTCAACCCCCCACAGGCCAGTCACCGAGGCGGCATATGGGAACGCATGATCCGGTCCGCCAGACGGATATTGCTGTCAATCATGGAGCAGCAGCCGCCCGACGACGAGACGCTGAACACCGCCATGACTGAGGTGGAGAGAATCCTGAACAACCGCCCCCTGGTTCCAGTAATGAACGGCGACCCACCTACCTGGCGCTCACCCCGAACGACTTATTGACGTTAAGGCCAAACGAGGGTTTCCAAGGGCCGGTAAACCTTCGTGGGAGCTACATCCACTGGTGGGAGCAAGCAAACCATCCTGCCAAGGTTTTCTGGGGGCCCTGGCTGCGGGAGTACCTACCGGCTCTGCAGCCTCGACAGAAGTGGCTGGTCAAAACAAGACCATTCAAGGTTGGGGACGTGGTTATGAACGCCGACGAACGCGCACATTTCAGCACCTGGTCCTTGGGAGTAGTTATGAAAACCATCGAAAGCACTGACGGAATGATAAGAACGGTGAAGTCGAAGACAGCAAACGGAGCGCTTATTCGCGACATACGCAGTATTAGCCTCCTCGAGAGTGAAGGCAGGGAAGCTGATAAAGCTCAGGCGCAGTAGACTATTTCGCATTCGTCTTTGAGGTGGGTAAAGAAACCCCATACATGGAAACATTCACGACACACTGAGGTATCGAGCCATCATACACTCCGACGCACACACACACGTACATTACACCCGTTTATACCACATGGTCTCCATCAAACACGTTACAGTGCTCACAGTCTTTCGTTGACATTACAGAAAGTTTTTAGTATGTGGTGGTACATGCCATTCCATTGTGCATCCAGACACATAAGCACATACCTGATGCGAGCTATACCTCGTAACCCCTATCAAACATGTGACAGTGTTCGCCGTTTTTTTGTTGACGTTATTCAATGTCTTTTGCATTAGTGGAGGTAGCGGCGATTACATCACACACACACACACACACTTACGCAGGCATATAGAGCCAGTGCATGACGGCCCTTCCAAGGACAGCATCTATGTTTCCTTTTCACGCCCGCCATCAATGAGTTGTTCTCGTGGAAGATGTAAATGGCCTCGCGTCTATGTGGCCACCGGATTAGGTGCGGCCATGAGTAGAACGTTAACGACAAGCAACAGGCACGCGCACTGACAGCAGGGCCTAGGTAGGTTAGAAAAATCAGTACCTTTATACCAAACCTTTGACTCTGCTAAGGATTCGGGGGGATTTTGGTGGGCGATGTGATGACCGGTCGTGGAGAATCCCCCTAAAACCTTTGCAGTTCCATGTTTTTCTTAACATCACTCACTTGTTTACACTACTGACGTGTCTCTACGCACTGTTTGTTGGCACCCAGAGAGCTACTTTGTCATATCCTTGTTATAGACCTGCGTGACGCACGTGCTGCTCGCTCGCACGCCGCAACTCGGTTTCTCGTTTGTTGAGTCCTTGTGCTCATATAATTGAAGTTTGTACCTGTTTGGCGTCATTGTTCATTCAATAATCTAGTGTCGTATAATACCACGGATAATCGCCTTCTGATTTTGGGATCCGCTGTGAATTTGGCTACGCATTGCTGGAACGTATGTTACGCTGTCGCCTTCATCCTGCATATTACCACGTCACGTCCCAGATTTATCTCCTGAGACCCTACTACGAGCAAAATTCTCAGTGGCTCAACTTTTCATAACTTGCTTTCCCCACCAATAACCCGTGACACATCTGCCTACCTGACTCAGTAGTCCGGCGATCCAGCAGCTCTAATTGACAGTCTCCCAGTGGCCAGAAAAGTTCCACAGTCGAAAACAGTTGCGTTAACCACTAAGGTGACATAACCTTCGCCACTGAGAGCCGGTTATCTAGGCAGTCCCCTTTGGATCATGTAAGTATCGGTGGATATCCCAACCCATGCATTCTCCACCAATCTGGACTAGGTGGCCCCTGCTTAGCCACTGCTCGTCATACTATCTCCGGGGATCTATCGGGGGAGCCCAACAGTACTATAAACTGCAAGTAACTCCGGGCTAAAAGTATAAAATGCAGTTTCTACAGGTAGAAGTTAAAAAGAGAAAAGAGCCGGTAGTTTATGTAGTGACGTGGACTGCTGCTTGAGCTCGCAGCCTACCATTCTGTCAGAGGAATCATTTGGGTACCAGCCCCGAAATGGAAGGGCAGAGCAGTAGAGGCCAATATGCTTTCCGTTGAATTAAAGACGGTTTTAGTGTCCTAGATCAATTTAGTGAGATCATTTTTGGCAACTTGAAGTAAATCCCATTGGAGAAAAACACTAGACAAGCAGCCTGGAATGAAACTTCGAAGTCAGCCCATCACCCCGTTGAAACGACGAACTGCGATTAGCGAAAAAGATGAGGCCTGTGCCTTTCATTCCATGGGTCGAGCATCACTTTCATCAATCGTGTTGCCTAAGAACTCAAGTTAACTTTTGAAAAAAATAATTCAAACCAAATTGGTTGCTATACCATACGCGGCTAGAAGCATGCAGTGCTACCGATGCGACGCACAGCTGCTGGTTTGTTTATCTGACCAAGTACCGAATTTGGTCACGCTGCTTGCTCGATCTGTGTATGCCGTCAGCACCCCGTCGCGTTCTCCAATACGCTCTTTATCTTGCTCCAGCTTTTCGAGTTATGCTTCTTTTCTCGCTGTCGGTTATTATCGTTAGCTTGTCACGAATCGAGGATCAGAGGCTATAGGCTCTATACTGGAGCAGACCTTGACTTGGCTTAGGAAGGTCTTGAAAGGTGAGCCGGAACAACACATTCTTTCCAACAAGGACCCTCTCAAGTTTCAAATCATATCTATTCCTTTGTACCCACATATTTTTCGTCGTTTCAGAGGTAAATCCCCTATACCATTACAATACCCTCTTTTGGCATTCCCCATATATCAGTGTAGAGCATGTCGTTTCACAGTGGCCCAGGTCCTCTACATATCCTTTTAGGTTGGGTATACCATCCTACCTGTGGCTTACAACTACCGTAGGCCTGGCTGTTCTTGAGCATTTTATTGATGAATGTCAAGTCTGGTTTCATGTGTCAGGAGCAGAGCTTGAGACACAAGGTCACAAGCGAAAGTACAAATCACTTGTGAACTAATGATCTTCCTTCCCGTGAAGTTGCTGCCTATAGGAATCGTCAAGACTGAAGCGGCTGATCCAGCGGACCAAGTTAGGTAGTAAGAAGCCCTTGGCACTGCTGAGAGAAATGCAGCAGCTAATAGGGCAACTCATAGAGGAAAAGCCCTTGAGGAACTGTGGGCACAATGACTGCCAGCTATTATTCAAGTTTTACTCGAGGTTTCTGGTCAGCCTAACCTCACAGAAGCTGCAAAACTAGCAAGAGGTACCACGAAATGGTACCATCTACAAGTTGCTGGCGTAACAAAAGCCGAGTAGCCCCCAGATCACCGCATCCACCGTAGGAACACTACGGGGAAACGCTGGCGAAATTTCAAACTTCTTTCACTCCTGTTTGTTCTCATTGCAGAGATCTGAAACCTAACCATGACTCTGGCCCACTAAAAGGCCTCAGAAGCCCTTCCTCCGATAGCCCCCTTAGTCAGTCTCGATCGTGGCACCATCGACTTCGTAAACGGTCTGGGGAAAAAGCCCGGCTCCGCAAAGCTGGCTGCACCTTCCCTAGTGCTGAAAGTGGTAAATGATATCCCGAAGCTTTCCAGTAATTAAGCCGTAGGAAGCCACAGTAGCAGTCCTCTGTTGTACGCTCCAGATTAAGTTTGCGATGACCTATTCCTGGATGACGCCGGTGAAGCAGTCAGAGTCCACCGACAGGTTCCTTTTTCCCGCAAACGGTTGGTATTCCTCCGTGAATCACACAAAGCTCCCATACGCAAAACCTCAGGCGGTAAGCCTCTGGGTGGAACTCTTTCAGCTTACTCGGTATTGCTGAGGCAGTACCGGCCGCCTCCAGCGGCGATCACTAAAGCTACCCACTATACCGTTACCAAAGAGCCCCCAGCTTTTAGACGGTATCTTGGCTCGGCGCCAGACAAGATCCGCTTGCGCTGGCTGAGGTCGAATAGTTATGAAATTAGGCACAATACACCCATCCATTAGCCCTTAGGCCCCGCCCATTCACACGGTCCCCACACCCAGAGGTGACTGGCTTCCCTGCGGCAGCTATAGGGCTCTCATCCAAGGTATTATTCCAGGTGGGTACCCCATTCCACGCATTCAGGATCTAACTTCCCTCCTATCCGGTTGTCCTGCTTTCAGCTGCTTCGACCTTGTTGAAGCCTGCCACCAAATCACAGAACCGCTGCAGAAGCCCCACCCGGATTATCTAAGTTTTTTTTGCATGCCATTTAGGCTGTTCAGAGCAGCTACATAAGGATCCAACAGTTAGGGAGCAGTAACTGACTGGGTCACAATAGGTGACTATCTTCCCGTCTATGGTTTGGTTTTATATACGTAGCGAGAAAAACTACCAAACCTACCTTGGTTTTTGAGAAATCTTTTTGAGCCCAACCACAGAATGATCAAATTTGCCATGATGTTACGTCAACTCACTACTGTCAGTTTCATTTTACTCTGCCACCCACCTCAAGCTTCTGCGCGATGGGTTCGGTTGCTGCCCCACAGCCTCGATAAGCCGAGAGTAAAAAGATGAGTGAAGTGAAGAAGGTCCAAAATTACGGTGGTGGGTGGAAACCACGGAGACGAAGAAAAAGTCCAAAAGCATCTACACCACATCTAGCCGCGTCATTTAATGTCTCCTGCTATCTGGTAGATGGGTTGCTTGGACGCCTACCCGGAGGTCTAACAAGTCCTGTTTGGCTAGATCCAATGATCAAGGCTTTCGTATCTTTTCGCCACGTCATGGGCCTGATCACCTTGACTTACCTTCCAGCCAATACCTGCCTAGGAAAACTGCATAAGCGGCGGAAGTTTATTGGTGGATATTCATAAAGCCATTCCCAGCCACCTTAATATATTTAGATCCAGAGTCCGATCCAGAGACTGCTCTCCGGTTCCCTACACCTAACATCTAACCTCCGCTTCGCTGATACGGCGCAACAGGTCCTAAGGTCGAGTAGCCCAGAAGCAACAGATCTCTGCATCTAGTGTTGGTGACCCTTCCCATTTTGGAAGTGATTATTATCTGCAATGGGTCGCAAGGTCGACTCCGGCCGGTTTTTGCCGAAAAGCTCCAAGCAGCCCCCGTAACCTATCGCATTCAGAAGTGGCCGCCCCGGTGGAACCAATCGCCGGGCGAATCGCTTGGCCCTGCGTTAAAAGTAAAGTACGCCTTAAGGCTCGCTCATAGCTCCAGTGCCAACTAGTCGAAAGCCACCGCTTCACCGGAGCTGCTTCAGGCGCTTTCTTCGAGCCAGGGACAAGTTTTGATCACGTGCATGGGGAAATCGTTGGGCCCCTCCCACCAATCATCGGTTACTTCCACATCCTACATTCGTTGTCCACAGGCCAGTCCTATTCCCCGTCGTACCTCATGGGGAGCTGCAACTCATTTCTGACCGGTTGGAAAAGCCACTTCGGCTGCCTTGTTATAGTGACCACCGACTGTGGTTCTCATTTTGGCAATGCTTTCACTCCTCCATCCGCACTTTCTCGCTTCCATTCTAGGCGACTTTACGTCACACCTTTGAGATTGGCATGAGACCTTTTCTGACCACCGGACCGTCACAGCCAGTTTTTGGCACCCCGCTAACGCACTCAGTGCGTTACTTTGCCTTACCTTTCCGTTCACCCTGTGACATCCACAGCCAGTTGGACCACCAGCTCTTGCGGACCCTATTGACTCGCTTTAATTACTAACGTGAACTTCTCCCACTGGTATGTTTGTTTAATTCATAGAACTCGAGTAAACATCCGTGAATCATAAATAGCTCCATCCCTGTACCTACCGCATCTTCCGCTTTTTTGGAACCACTCTTACCAGCAGTTTCAATTTTGGCCGATTCTCCCCAACTTCACCGACAAGAAGTCGAAACTGTCTTGAAGTCCTGAAGTAGTACAAGGGTACGAGGCTGGAGCCAAGGTATTCCAGAACCCCGCATTTACTTCGTTGTCTGAATGTCATCGGTGAGCTGCACGATATTTCACTGTATAATGGGACGATGGGAAGAAGAGAGAGGGTTTGAAGTACGAACCTTGATGGTATCACGCATTTGGTATTTTCTGTGAGCTGGAGGGCAGATCACTGGGCAGCAAAAGGGGATTTGGCTTTGCTACGGTTCGCCTAGCTTGAGTAGAGCAAACTAACCCCTCGTGGGAAATCAGCCATGAGTAGAGCATGGAAATTTTGAGCCGCTCGCCGAGTGTGGTCGAGTGGCCCTGTGGCTCATTCGCAGCATGAAAAGTTGCAATTTCAGTCCTTTCGAACGCTGATCAGCCTTATGTTACTGTTACCGGAATGTGACACCTCTACTTTTGAAATTTGAAATGCTGTAGACCATGACCAGACACTTGGGCATGGGTCTCTGCCGCGGTCGAGAAATGTACCAATAATATTGCTACTTATGTTTGCGTATATCCAGCCAGTTGTCCAAGAAAAACTACCGCTCCCTTGCTCTTACCACACGATCAAGAAATCAAGCTTGCTTCGGGCTTCCCCGAAATGAACCGTCACCTCATCTTACCCGGTGTACCGATTACTGAGAATAAAACCGGGAGGCCTATTTCTAACAAACTACTTGGTAGGTGACGCCTGAGTTGGCTCTCCTTCTGAGGACACACTGAGCGCTCCAACCTTTCGACAAGATTATGTACTGCGGTTATTATGGAAACAGTGGTCGACTTGGTTGGTGAGGAAGCCGCTTGAGTGATCTTCAGCTCTTAGGTTTCCCACTTTTCGTGGGCCGTCCTGGAGTGCATTTCTCGACGTTCCTTCGTAAACAATCAAAAGACCTGCGTATTGTTGGGAAGGCTTTGAAGCCCCTCCTGGTTAATTTTACCAGTTCCTGAAAGAAGGGGTGCGTGCTGAGATGACCGTGAGGATTTGCCATCATCAAGTTTATTGTCTGAAAATAACCGAGAAATTTGCTGCTTGCCACAGGTTCCAGTCGGGCCAATGATCGAGCTTTTATGCATTCGTGAGGTTTTGGTCCCCCTTAAGCCAATTAGTTTTACACCTGGCCGACGGTGTGCGGAGGAAAAGCTGTGGTCACCTGGCGGAATCCGCGACTTTTATTGTTCACGCTACATAGAGGAAAAACTCGTCTCTAGCTGCGCGAACCAAGACTTGGAGTCGCTTTGCTTGAACGGTGCAAACTGGACGGCAAGTGCATCGACCTCAGCGTCAGAATTTGTAAGGTCACTCATAAATGGTTAAATAAACCAGGACAAAAAAGACGTCGTAAGCCAAGCCCTCATTGCCCCTGCTTGACCCTGTGAAAGGTGACAGGAGCGAAGAATGGGATATCCATATACAAACCGACCTTAGCTCTCTCTGTTCAGACCCTTTCGGGTTCCCTGTGCCATCTGTGACCAGCTCGATGATGCCAAAATCTGTTGCTCATACATTTTTTCCAACGTCTGTCCGTGTGAAGTCCGCTATGTTCAAAATCTTTCTTGTTGATACACGGACCAGTTTTCACCGGCACCCGTTAACTCTTTAGAGCAATATGCAAACGGAGTCTGTTGACGGCCGATCCTTGGATATTTGCTCATAGGTTGTTTACGACCTATCTGGGTTTCTACCTGTTTTCATGTTTTTCTTAGCGCCAATGGAGAGTGAGCAAAAGCTTCTTTCGCGATACCCTACAGCTTCACCCTTCAAACATATATTTGCACAAGTTGTACAAATCAGTTACCTTATAACGATGCTCGCCATCAGGCAGATGTCCGTAGTCAACTACCGGATTATGACCGAACCGTCGCCATGATCTACGGAAAACTCACCAGTTTCTTCATGGCCCTAATATCACACATCAAAAAATTATCAACCACCTCCAGTTGTAGTAAACCCTGCCACGAAAAAGTTCACCTCCACACAGCGACTTTATCAGTTTGCAGCCTTTTATGTTCCATCGAAACTACGGCTCATCCCCGTCAACACAATACCTCCAAGCTTCTGCCCCCAACACCAGACTTTATAGTCCCGTCCACAGCGTACAGCATGTACCATCGACGGCCTAAGTGAAATCTAACACGCCGTGTTATTACAAACACTCCTAGCTCATCATACACTGCCTTCATTTGCTATCGTAACCTACAGCTGGAGGCTCTTCCACATTGTCGAACTCCCCACTTATTCTAGGCCTTGACTACTCCTCTACAGTTGTTGTCTTTGATTTTTTATTGATAAATGAATCATAACCCTCAGCTGAAACCCAATCCAGACGGCCGCAATTCCGGTCTCCTTCTTGATCACGTCAGTTATTAGGGTAGCCATCGGTCCACTAGGCGCTTCTCTCGGGTTACCGCACGGACTAAACGAATCTGACTGATCGGACTAGATTGCTTTCAACGCTGGATGGCCATGGTTCAAACTCATATTCACCCTTGCCGATGCTACGTGGAGCCTTTCACATCGCACTCCACTGCGTATACAATGGTGTGGCTCGGGCCGCAAGCCACAATAACAGTTTCACCTAACAGCAAGGCTAATTCCCGACACTAAACGACATCAGTCAACACCCCAACAATTAATTCCGGCATACCACTCAATTGGTCCTTCGTACTGCCTTGTGGTACACAAATCACGACCAGAACCTTACCATCGCTGTGGCATTTTTGACTTACTTTTCTTATTTTGTCATCCAACTCAATCATTTCTTTATTGCCAGCCATCCAATCGTTATCCTTGTGAACAGCCGGTCGCGCCTGGTAAACCCGCCCATGCTCGGGCCTTGGTTCATGACTGGCCGGCAGTGGTAAGGGTGAACCTTAAGAAACAAAATACCAGTCACTTGCTGTTGGTCGAAACTTGTCTCTATATTTTCTCATTATATTTACCAAAACGTTTATTCTCGCATCCTATATAACATCCTTTTCCGCCTCGGGTCCGGTGCTCTGCCAACCATTGTCGTGGGACTTGAGTACCCAAGTTTCTTCACTTCAGCCTTGCTTTGTGGCATCTGCTCCGTCTCCTCATCCCAATCGACTGCTTCCCCAGTGAACTAATTCCGAAATCCCCAGCTAAGCTTCCAGCCGTCATCCATGCCGCTCCAACAGCACACTAAACATCTTGTGTAGTATTCCTCCCTAGGCTTGCTTTCGAATTTGATATCGTTCTCTCCATATCTCAGTGGAATTACCTATCAAAGGAGAACCGAAATAAACTTGTCTGGCCCCACGGATTCCCTCTTCCTCTAGGTTTTCCAAACCAATGCCCAACGCCCAGGGGATTTGTCCAAATGACATCAGTGTAACACCACTCAATACGCCTGTGGCGTTACCGAATGACACCTTGCCGTTGGCCTCACTCTCCAAGATGTCCGGATTTTTGTCCGTGAAAATCTCCCTCCGGCCTTTCTTTATGTATCCCTCGGGCAACCAGCCGGTGTGTCCACATACTTATTTCTGTTCGTCTCCATTTTTTTTTGATCTCTCTCTGAACCATTGTTTAAACCATTCTCGAATATGCTACTCCTCTACACTTTATTAACGCTTTGACCGGCAGCTTCGCGTTTGGCAAATCCTCTGCAAAGCCCTGCTCCCAAAATTGGAGCCGTTTTGCACTTACGAAGTTATCCTTTGTCACTGTAGTGAATTTAAACACTGTGTAGTCCTATCATACTGTTATTGACGTACAAATCCGACGTTTGAAATTTATGAGTGCTTCATACACTTGTATAGAGCTGTACCCCATGGCCATGCCGTGTGCGTGTGTCTTGATCCCAGCCGAGAACTACACCATTATTATCGGTATTATTATTATGGAGATGCTAATACATGCGGTGAAAAAATAGTAAAACTGGGTGAAAAATGAGCCTTCACTGACAACACTATGGTGTGATATACCGGTATTGGATATCCAAGGTAAAGTTAGGAATGTCTGGCCTAATAATTTGGTATTCCGGCCTTCCAGGTACTAGCCAGGTCCCCAGGATGGCCTAAGAAACGGGCAGCTAGCTAAAAATTTTCGATGGTCGCAACGTGACGGCAAACTTTAACGGGATGGGTGAAGGGAGATTGATAATAAAACAGAGTTGACCAGTTCTAGATGTCAGGGGTGAAACCGGACACAACGTTAGCTTGGTGGAGTTAGTTGCAACCGCCTGCAGGCAGCTCAGTGGGAAGTGTTTTTCAGTTGGGGGAAACTGGTTACTCTCACTGCAGGCAGACAAACAACAAACAGATCTTTAGCATCAAACAGCATAAAACTACCTGGAGCTAGGTATAATTAGCCATTTATCCACAACAAAGTCTGTTCATAAATGTACACACTCAATATTATTTGTCTCCAGGTCATTACAGGCTTCCAACCTGAGTTCTTCCAAGGAAAAAAAACGCAGTTTGGGAAAGTGGTGGTAGGGACCGTCAACTAAGTGTTAACCTGCATACCGTGAGGAACCCGGGAGGAATCTGTCATATGATCAGTCGGTTGGAGCTGCCACAGATCAAACTCATGTTACCTGTTATTATCACTTCGTATGGTAACCTTAAATGAAAATAGAAGTTGGCTATTTGACTGCTCTCTAAGACTGTCTTGCTTAACTCATCAATGCAAAAGAAAAGGCAGAAGTGACCCCGAAATATGAGTATTGTTCCTTTCTTTCAACGGTTATCATGGGGCAGGGTGAGTTTTGTCAGAAGTGTTTGATAAGCCAGAAGTCTTGGCAAGATCTCTCCAGGGAAGGTTATCAAATAGAAAGCCAGGAAGGAAAGCCGCCCATGATCTTTTAAAGTTGCGTATCCAAGTGCGAAACTACGGGTCGACTTTTCCACGGTTGATTTTTCGTGTGATATTGATTTGTACTCTGCTCAAAAGATCGCTCACCGAACCCAAGAGTAGATGAGTTGAAAGCTGGTGCTATTTATGACTTGGGGAAGGAAAACAAGTTCTCGGACGTATACGAGTGCTTTGAGAAAAGCTCTCGCTGCTTGAAATCCCTATGGTATGTTCCTTCGCGAGAGCCTTCCTTGTACAACAAGTTTTCATCGATCAAACCTGCTCAATAAAGAGAATCCGTATGTCTTTTGAGGCTGCCAAAACTAATGGACTATACCTGAGGCAGTGCCCGGCACGCATGAACGAGAAAGGCACTGAGGAATGTACACAACTTAAGAACGTGCTAGCAGCCCAGAAATGGGAAGTTTCCTTGCCTTTTAGTTGGTCGATTTCGCCAAAGGCCTTACAGATTGAGGCCAACCACTTCAGCTGGGGACATCGCAACAAACCTGAGATTCGTAGTAGACACAGCCAAGAGATGCATCGAGTGGACCGTGGCGTCTTCCCTTTCGTGAACGCAGAAATGTTGTGTGAAGCCGAAAAGATTGTCGGAAAACACAGGTGTAATTGCAGCTCGTGCGTCAGGTTCCAAAAGAAATTGTGCAACTAAAGCACTTACTGACAGCGGCTCACATTCAGTAATTGTTTGCAAAAAATCAGCTGAAAAAGAAATTAACTGGTAAGTGGTCCTCCATTTCCGAATAGACTCTTATTATAAGTAAAACTAAAAAGTACAGTCATTTCAATTCATGTAAAGAGAACTTGAACCATCAACAATTTGCTCTTGGGCATTGGAAAACGGCAATCAGCCTGTCACATGAAACAAATGAAGCATCTCGAGGACCTTTGTTGAGAAGGTTTTGACAGTAAGAACAATGAACCACGGAAGGAGCATCTGAATCAGAGGCGAGCTGACCTTTAGAACAAAGTTGATTCTATAAATAAACTCCCCATCTTGAAGGAGTTATTTGGCATGGGCTAGTCGGCTCTGGGGATATAAAGTCTGCCTGCAGGGTTGATACTCCCAAAAGGCTCACTAGGGACCTGATATTTACGGAGTGTGCTGATGGTACAGGCAAAGGTACTTTTTCCTCATAGGGTCATCAGGTTTAGAATGAGTATCAACGAGAAACAGGTTATTGGACGGTGACTTAACTGCTAGCCTGCCCTGAAAACTAGGGATTTCAAGATGCCTCAACTAAAGAGAATACACATAACGGCTTCTGATATTCTTTAGAAAATTCTGATTGGATAATAAAACGCTCGTAGATTGCGAAATAGGGGCGGAAATTTTTTATTGAGGGAGGTTTATGTTTTTCATGTTTTATGGAAAAATTAGCTGGTTGTGTGGTAGGTGTCACATCACCCTGCAGCAAACCAGAAGAATCGGAGAGGCTAAGAGCGGTCTCTGGCTGTAGGTGTTCTCCATTGAATGATCTGTTAAAAAAGGCTAAACTGTTCAATTCATCGGATACCGATGTCGTAGACTACCGATGTGGTGGGTAATCTTTAGATTTCCTCAGGCTTCAAAGTGACACTGTCACTCAATAAATTCTGTGATTTGCCGATACTCAGGCTTGTGCTTTAGTCCACCATCCGGGCTTCTTTTAGAGCAGTCATCGGCGCTTCTTACGGAGTTAAAGTTGCAAATTAATATTCCCCGTATTTATCCGTTTCCCCCTCCAAGTCACCCCAACTGACGCACTTCTCTCCAGTCTTTCCTAGAATGTCTGTCCCGTTCTGAGTACCTCAATACTTCAGTCCCTTGGGAGGGTTTTATTTCCTTTTTACCCCTCGGAAAATCAGCTCAACCCTCCCCAGCCAATAAATTCGAGCGTCTTTATTAGCCTGCTTCTGAGGAGTTTCCTACTCCCAGCCTACTGAGACCTCGTCGGCTCTCAAAGCCCCCATTTCGTCGGCACGGAAACCAAAAATGTTATGCTAATAGGTGTTTTAAAACACACAATAATTATCAACTAGAGCGTTTTCAGACGAACCCTAGTTCCGTCTACTTCAGATCGTGCTTAGTACCGTTTTATCACTCGCAATATAGTGCCATGAAGCTCGAAGAAAACGTGACGTTTGTGAGTTGAATGATTCTGTTATGTCACCTTCGTTGCCCGTAGGCCAGGGATTACAGTTTCACTCTTATCGGATGAGGCCTCACCGCAACCCTTCTCATTCCTGTCAGCCTCAATCTCAACCTGGCAGCCGGACACTTAACTCTCCCAAAAGTTCCACAGTTGACCGATTGGCCTTTTGTGACGGGGGATTCTCCCTACTGGTGTCATCTGCTGTGTCCACGAAAAGAAAACCCATACTCCAAATATTACTACAACAGCTACTACCTTTCATCATTCCTGCTCAGTATGTCCTGTCAAACTCCGCTGATCGGTTGTTCCGATAGATCATGATCCTTCTGTTTTGAAAACACATCCCTTGCTCCGCCGGGGTACCATAACCATTGGATAATGTACGGTGGTAATGACGATCACTTGCTGGTTATTCCTGGGCCGTCAAGTTGAGTAACCCGATATCTTAACGGGCTTACTGAACGAGATGTATATCCCTGCCTTGCCGAAGCCTTCTTCCGCCAATTGTGAGCTTTCATTCACCAATCGAAGGAACCCCACCTTATTAGGAATAATTCAAGGTCGGTGATGGACTCGTCCCTTTCAAAGCATCTCAGCGCGGTAAACTCTCGCATCCAAAACTCTGAAAGCCCTCCTCACCTACAAACGCAGAAAAGTCCCAGGAGGCTCAGTGAAGCAAGTTTGTCATTTCAGCGGAGCAGCCGGACCAAAGTTCAGGAAAACTTTTTCATCCCTCTATTTGGATGCTTTTTCGGTCTCTGATGAAGAGATTCCCCTCCATTGATGGAGATGAGGAAAACTACAGAAGTACGTGAACTTGGGGTATACCAGTTGTCCTGTTCAGATGGCAGGAGGTGGGAAGCTGGGCAGCTAGTGCCCGGAGCCGACCTGCTACGGTATGCCAAATTTCCAGAAAGAAACGTTCGGGAGCCCATGCAGGACGGCACTGGATCGACTTAAACGAGGGGTTCCAAACAATCTGCCGGCTGAAGAAGTCTGGGCTAACCCGAATTTCTTACCTATCAGAGACTGGCCAGCGCTTGATTGACCATTCGCGTACAGTGGTGGATGACTAGTGAGAGTCACCTACGCCTCATATGGCCGAAGCTTTACGCCTTAAGTCTGTCTCATAGAATAACCTTTGAAAGCACCTCAAATGCAATACCTCCTGTAAGCAAGCCGCCAGTAAACGTCAGTGTCAGATGGGATCCTGCCGGTCCATTCATCTTAGTTTTTGTGCTCGCTGCTTACCTTACAACCATCAGCTTAGTTAAAACGGCTTCTGGTGTGATTGTCGATGATAATACTTGGTTACTCTCCCCATAGAGGACTGAATCCTAGGGCATCTGCCAAGCCGTGCGACATTCAGCTGACGGATTTACTATAGGGCTTCTAAAATAGGCCTACCTGTCTTGGATGTAGGCGGATAGTTCGAAGAGCAGCAGAATTCCACTGTGAGCCTCCTTATGTAAATACAAAGAATGACTTACTTTAGGACGTAACGACCTAAGAAAGGACCTGGCACCAATTTTGAATGAGCTTCTGAGGGGGAGCAATCATTCCAAAAGCAGGCCTGACTACAGACACCCATTTATAAGCAAGCCGCACTAGAGCTCCAGGCAAACTGTTGCATCTTCAATCAGTTTGGTGTTTTGGTGGCAAAGAATATTCACCACACTCTTTGTTGCAATACTTTGTCCATCGTTAACGCGGCATTCTGCCTGGTAATTAATTCTTCACATCTTGGGATTTTATCGGCCTTCCACCTGCTGTGGATTATTGTCACTGAATGATTAATGTTAGCCATCCTGATAATTGCCTTACCTTTTTATTTATACTGTTTTTCGTTTTCACCTTCATGAATGTTCGGTAGATTAATTTTATAAAATTTCATCCAGCTGCTTGCTTCGTTACGGCGTTTTCCTCTCAGTGAACCCGAATAAGTAGGACCGACCACTTTCCGCATAGTCCTTGTATATATTGTAGCTTCTGCACCCTCAGACAACCTTCCTTTCAACCGTTTTATGTTTGGCTGATCCCTTGCTATTGTTTGTAAATTGTTTACAAACTGACTTGTACCCACAGCGCAAGACTTTTCGCTTAGCTTAGTTCAAACTGTGTGCAGCTTTATTCTACCGTTGCCAAAGAGTTTGGCTCCTCCTTTTAAAAATTTATTTATAATTCGTCTCATTGAGTAATGTTGTACAGTCCAGTGGTGCTTTCAAGTCTGCTTCTCAACCGTAGCCGAGAGGTATATTAAGGTCATTGTCAATAATATTAGGAATTTCGTTCAAGATTTTTCGTCATCATTGCTAAACTTTCGTATTGGTTTAACGCGCGAATAGTATATAACATGAAGATGGTTTTTAAAGTGAGACTGCGACCAAGATATTGAGAGGAATTTCACATATAAAGGCAGAAAAATGACGACATAAACTAAAGCAAAATGAACTGTCAGGTTATTGTTCATCCTACTGGTGTAGGGTTTCCTCTTTCTTAAAGATGTGCGGTCCGTAAAAGTTTTGTTTTAAGACGAAAACAGGCAAACAGTTACGGAAGATATTTTGGCGCGCAGCCTCTGTGTATATGACAGTCTGAATTCTCAAAACGATGGAAGAATTCTCGTCAGGCAAAAATCGCGCACTCCACTGCATTGAATAGCTTTCCGAAGAGAACGTAGTTCTGTAGTGGAGGGCATATTGATAAATTGTTTTTCTGAGGTTTCAGAGAAAAAAATATGTCGGGGAGGATTAAACAAGTGGACTTCCTCCGTTCATAGGTGCCATAGAGGAAGATAGTTGCGCAAATGCATACATATGGCGCTCGCTGGAAAATGGAGGTTGCAAATGTTCCTTGACCTTTGGGAGAATATTTGTGGCTTTGTGTAAACTATTCTCCAAGTAGAGCCAATTTTGTCAGCATAAGCAACGTCGATAGGTGGTTTAAAGCGCGGAAAATTGCATGAGACCATCGACGTAATGTTTTCAGCCGGACTGTATGACACCACTCCGATTTTCTGTCATTTTTGCAGACAGAATATCCCATGATAGGGAGCTGGCGTTATTAGGGTAGATGATTGCAGAGGGATTTAGTTGCCCTGTGTATATCAAGTCAGGAATTTTGTTCCCGAAAAGTCTGCGTTTAAAAGCAGTGGATGGAGAGCTGGAAGTTCTTGGTTTATCTCTCAGGTTACGGTTCTTGACAAGTGGCTATGCTCCTGAAGTGCATATATGAGATGGCGAGGATTCCATGAGCCGCTGGCCAGCTTCCGCTAAACAACATGTTTATTTTACCTTCAACCACAACCTTCCGAACTCTTTGGTCTCCTTTCTACACAATCTTCCAGGCAGTGACCACAAGGAAGTAGCCGGTAATCCTACGCTCCATCCTTATCCATCAAGCCATCCGATCCCAGTCGACGATTCTCTCCGTTTAAATGGAGACCTTTTGCCAAGCCTTACCCGTAGCCAAGACCGGAGCAGTTTTCCAACGTCTAACCCCCGAAAAGCGGCCGATTTTTTTCATCTTAACACAGGAAGCTGTCTTTCAAAGCTCTCCCGCGGTCCAAAACTCCCTCTTTGGGAAGTCCAAATTCGCCTCCTCCGGGAAAAGTATCCTACGATGCACAGACTTTACCCTTCAAGCCCATGACTCCTCAGTCCTCATCAGACTGACAAATCTTCCTGATATTATCCGAGATCCAAAGAAAATTCAGCTTCGCAATGAAGAAGCTAAAGCTCTGAGACATCTCAACAAGGCTCTGAAATATTCACCTCCACGTAACTCTGAGAATCCGGAGGCAAAACTACTGCTCAGTGCTATGTCTTACCGAATTAAACTTCGGCCATCTCCCCTTCCAATATTGCTGGAGCACATAACCCTTGTTTCGCTGATTCCACGGCCCCTGTACCAAATGCATCCTCCCCGAATCTTCTCGTCACCACTAGTTCTTCTCTACCTATCCTAACATTTGATATGAAAGTTATTTCCAGCCTCATTTCGCCTTAGGAAGCTTCTGTTTATCCTGGACCAGATGGATTGCCCCAGCTGCAATCACTAACGGTCAATCGGACCTACCACGTCTATTACTAAACTCATAAACTTTGTCTTTCAGCTCCATTTATGCACTATTGGACTGGAAACTTGCTGCCATTGCCTACCAAAACACAAGTGCCCTTTCATGAACTCACTCATTTCCGACCCATCAGTAACACCCCTATCATTTCCAAAATAATGGAAACAGTTGACGAAGGTGGCACTGATACCTACCTTCTCACTTCAAACCTTCTAAGCCATGGGAAGCTTGCAGTTCTCAAATCCTGACAGTGCTCCATGCCCCAATTCAACTCCCTTAACCTTGTCACTGGGGCTGCTGATAGCGGGCAAGCGTTAGTCGTTGTCTACCTTGATCCGTCGAGGGCTTTTTATCGTGTTCCACAACCGATCTCACTGCTAAGCTGTCTCCATTAGGCTTTACTGATCCATCGCCTTCTTGGTTGCTATCTTATCTCAGTCATAGCCTCCAGGTGGTCCTTACCAAAGGCCATACCTCTAACCCCAGACTCGATAGACGTAGCGTTATACCAGTCGGTGTACTGGAGCCTCTTCTATTTCTAATGTATATAAAGGACGCACTAAAGCTAGTAATCCGTGGCTAACTGTTCTTAACTGCCGATGATATAAAAACAGTCTACTCTTTGAATTCTAGTGATGCTACTTCTACCCCCAGCCAAATTTCCACGGACCCCTTTCGCACCTGAACTTTTGTGTCATTATTCGGCGATGAATTTTTCCACTGGCAAGTGTGAGGTCCTAACTTATAAAGTCCAATTGCCTCCTGGACCCTTAACTCTCGGTGGGCCCTCAATCCCCACTCGATCTACCATCGGTGATTTAAGCCTCAACTAATAATAACAATATTGGTATATTTGTCGGCCACGGTCGAGACGCTGGCGCAAAAGCATGATAATGTTGTACAACGTTACTCAACAAGATGAAATATTCAAAAATTTTAGGAATAAGATTCAAGAGTGTCAGCGATAGAAAAACAAAGGCAGCGATTGTTTGGATGGATCAATCTAATAATGGTTTGCTCGGCAATTGTGAACCGGTTTCGAGCTCGAGCTGGGCGGCGGTGGGTATAAATCAAACGTACTGGCGCGGGAAAACGCATCTTTTGGAGCATCTTTCAAACATGCGCGATAACTGATATCTATCTTGGTGAAACATACAACCAACGGTAACTACACCATCACAAATTTAGAAGGAATTCAAATTTTTCCTTAGAATGACCCAAAAATTATTTTATAATTCTGCAGAACTCTTGTAAGTACCACGAACCAAGCGAGAAAATGTCCCAGGACCTCCAACTACCGACGAACCTGCAGTGCTGACGACCATTGTGGTCAACGACGGTGACAACCTTGGCCACAAAGCTGATATATCCTTGTGATATGCATTCGAAGAAAAGTCGCGCTATAACATTTCATATCAGTTTAATTTTCTACGGGCACCAATTCATCATTTCCAACCCTTTCACATATTAGGGTACCATAACTTCAGTCGCGCTCCGTTTAAGCCCTTATGGTTGGACACTGTCAGCAGCTGTGCACTGTAGGGATACCGAGAAGATCGGCAAAACATAGTGATAAAGATGCATTATAAACGTGAAAAATGCAATCCGTGAAAAACGGGGGCCTGCTGGGTTTCTGCGAACAGAGTAAATTCTAAGCAAGACGGAAAAGAAAAAAAGTCTTATGAAAATACACTCGGGAAAGTCGATGCATGCGAAGATAACAGCAATCCATAAAGATGATGCAAACCCCGAATGACGGATCTACCGGAGTTCAATAAAAGGGATGAGTTTTGAAGCAAGGGGACAGGGAACCAGCTTTATGAAAGTGCACTTTGGGGCATCCGTGAGTGCGGAAGGAACAGCTGTCCATAAAAAGGTGAGTTTGATTTCAGGATCAGTAGCCTGTACCATTCAAAAATGAGGAAAAGCAACGGCAGGGCCCTGAAAAAGTGGAGAATCAACTTTCAGCCGGCTGCGGTTCGGAGAAAAATTGAACTGTTGCTACGGATACTGAAGCGGAAGATCTCCACATGAACCTGGGAGTTATTACGCTGTTTCACTGACAAATATATATATTTATATATTGACGCATTGAGCCTCAGTGTTACTCAGCGTCGTTACTGGTTATGTACGACATCCTGTGGGTATGGTTCTTCTGGCGGGGTAAGGGATGTGTCGATCAGTCAGCCTGGCTTGGCGATATATGACTGATTAGGCTAATGACTAGTATTGACAGGTATGTTAGCTGGTTGCGCGTGAACTGTCATTTGTGTTGGCTGCAGCGGTGATATCGGCGGGAGGGGATTACGCTAATCGATCTGATAAGCAGTTGGGGATATTTTCTGTCGGGTGGCGTGGTTGCAGTCCTAGTTGCCATGAAAGGTCCCAAATGGGTCTCTGTCGGTACTGGTGAAATTGGCATTCTTGGTTATCCAGTGTGGCTACTGAGATAGTGGGAGACGACGAACCTGAAATAACTGGGGACTGCCGTCTGGACTTGATTCCAGCTCCGGTTTATGGTAATATATGATGAAAATATTAATGAACCGGCTACGTTTATGTAAATGGAACAAGGAGGAAGTTTCATTTAAGCGGTCACTGTCACCTACCGCACGTTCCGGGTAAAGTGGGCTTGCAAGGGATTGCGGTAAACAGCTACAGGCTAGCAAAGTTGCGTACACCAGTTAGATAAGCGTGTATGCTTTCCAAAGAATTATTGGTTTGCACTTTGGCGCGGTATTGCTGGGGTGCTTATAAAAACCTGAGGCTTTACGGTTAAGAGGAATTAGAAATGGTAACCTTCAGCATCATTCGTTTAAGCGGAAGGCAGTTCAGCACCGAGGTGGTAAGATAGGTTTGAAAGAGGTGCGTGTGAGTGAATGCGACTGGTACCCTGCTAGCATAGCACTAAATTTGCCACTGTCTGTTCTGGCATAGTGGTTAATTTATACTGAATAGTTTTTGAGGAGCCCTAAGGTAGAAAAAAATATCAGGGTGTCGGTGGAGATGCGTTAGAGGAAATTGGTCTCGAGCCGAGAAAAGTTGCCGTAAGTTCGTTTACGCTGCTACTCGATGGTGCTAGCGTGCTGAGATTATACTTGGTTATGTGCAAAGATGTTTGATATAGTGGCGATTGCGTGGTCACCGTGATGTCTTTCTCGCCGTTAGCATATTGCAAAGCGGGACAACACCCAAGTGGGGACTGGTTCGGAAAAACTTGAGAAGCCGGAGCTGGATGAGGCGGAACTTTTGTCAGGGAACCCGATTCCGACGGTCCACATTCAGCGCTCGTGGTGGGCAGCGCTAGGGCCTGCTTAGGGTAGAGAGGTATCACGATACATACCCATTTGCATCCAGTCCGTGGCGCTGCAAGAGTGACCCACAATTTTTAGATTTTTTCGTTACTTTTTTATAGTTTTATAGCGGTCAGATATCTGGCTATCACAGAGGGCAAAGCTGCTTTTGGTGGGTGACCACAGCTCCCACTCCCCAGCCAAAAAATGGACCGCTTGTAACAGTCCGCTTTGGAAAGAGGTCATCCCTGTTAGTCAGTCCGTAGCAAAACCGCAGCTCGGATGCATGGGTCAAATGTGACGGGGCTTGTGTGCCTGAAAAATAAAAAAGCGGGATAGGTTTCCCTCTATTTTATGCCAATCTCTTGATTTTTGACTTTCATGTCGTCTTGGTGGTGGTCAGTTCTGTGCAAGGAGACAATCACAGCCAGGAACGTCCACAGATGTGCCGCGGTAACACTCGCCGTATCCATGAAGTCAGAACACCAAGGCTGTTTTTCATAGGCAGAAAATGAAGGGGGAGGTAGAGTCAACCACAGCTTGAGATTATTCGACGAGGTTCATGTTCGCCGAAGCATCAGCTTGCACAAAGACGAAACACTACTTGAAGCACTACCAAAGTGGTAAAAAACTGCTCAACGTGGTGAATTTTACAAAGACTTTAAGTTGATTTGGACCGGAAATCTAGGTGTTTGGTCGGTAGTATCTGATGCCTTATACCTAAACATACGATAGGCCGCTACTCTGTAATGTTCCGAGAAAGATAATCGATGGTGAAGAATTGAGATTGGTTTGCAGTCCCACATCATGGGAATGTACCTCTGAGTTCCCTGATTGCTGTTGGAGGAGCACGACCATAAGTGGGTATATTTGAGACTAGGATGTTTAAAACGGTTATAAGGTTTATTACCAACCTATTCTTATCTCAAAGGCCTGAGACTTTGAAATATAAGGATTGTACATCCTGGTCAGCTTGTTTACCGTTAGGGCTAGGCACATTTCTTGTTTGAAAGCCACCGATGTCGGTGATAATGCCTGGATTCGGTGTGGTAGCTTGTTCTACGTTAAGGCATAATTGATGATGAAGAAGTTTGACCTAATTGCAAGCTTAGGAAAATGGACAGAAAACAAAAACTCATTGTTGCGTAGGGAATAATTAGACAGGGTTCTCACCCGCTGTGCTGAAATTTGACCTGTTATTTAAGATATTGTGAAACAAAGAAAGCTAATTCTGAGGCGGCGTACCCATGAGGGATCTATTTTCGGCGGATCGCAAAGTTCTACGTAATTTTAGGGAGAAGAAGAACCCAGGAGCTGTTTTGTGAATGCCCGTTCTGCATTCTCCAGCGCCATTCGGTCTCTCTGTCACACTCTGGAACAAAAGATTAGGCGGTATTCTGGAAGAGGTCTGACGTGGGACCTGAAAGTGTTTAATATAATTTCCGGCAAAATATAGGTTTGGTCTGTGAGCCCGATCGTACAGCTTGTTCTGGCCACTTGGATGGCTGAGTGTTCCGAAAAGTCAAAAGTACATGAATAGTGTAGCCCAAAGTTGCTTACCTGAGAGCTACTTGGTATAAATTGGCCGTTTGTTCCAGGCTTTTCATTGGGGACAAGACACTTATACGTAACAGTATTACACTTTTCTGCGGAGAAACTCATTCGCCAATCCTCAATCCAGGAACTGAGAGAGAGCAATTCCTTTGTAATGTCATCTACCGCAGAGGCTAACGCCGCGGGCTCTAAGGTGTACACCGTTTTGATATCATATGTGAGCAGGAGGAAAGCTTCCTATTGGAGAATGTTAAATATATCGTTTACGTACATTAAGAACAGTAGTTGGCCAAGTGTCACACCTCGTATCACACCACTAGTTGCGGGACGGGGTTTGAACAAAATTTCGCCTGTACTTGCTATCTGGTCTCGAGCCGATAAATGAGGTGAAAACCAAGCGAGCATCGGGTCCACAGTCCCATATGTTTTGAACCTCTGCAGCAACCTGACGTGGGATACTCGGCAAAGCGCCTTGGTGGTGTTCAAAAAGGTCACGGTCGCCAGTTTACCAATATTGACGCCCTCCGTGACCATGTTAGGGAAATCTGCCATGCATATAGCACATGATCTCTTTGGGAAAACTGTGCTGGTCAGAGTTGATTTGATTACTGTAGGGAAGGTGACATGTCAGCCTTTCCTTAATCACTCTCTCCATGATTCTGGACACGGCCGGATTGTGGCCTACCGGCCGGTAGTTAACTGGATCTAAACGAGAACCTTTTTTGTGCGCAGGTATGATAGCGAAAGTCTTCCTTTGAGAAGGGAAAACACTACATCTTAGTGACAAAATGAATATGCTTGTCAGCAATATTAGAACTTCTGCGCCACCTCGACTGAAAATGGCTGGCTGTAGTGCGTCCGGACCTGGCCTTGATTTTGCTACCTGGGCTGAAACCTCATCGGAGTAGAACACTACCGTTGAGAATCTTACTGACGTCACTGGATTAAGAAAGAGGATGGACGTGGCGTCATTCTTCAATGAAGAGTAGGCAAAGTAGGTGCTGGAGGCCTCGGAAATCAATAGAAGGTCATCCAAGTAAGTGTTGTTGTGGTTCAAATATTGGATGGCTTGATTAGAATGCTCTTTTCTGACCTTCATCAGCTTGATCAGTACTTCCACATTGTTTGGGTGGCTTAAGGCATCTAGTACCTGTTTTTCTCAAAAGAATCCTAAAGCAATTTTATCGTATGGGATATGCGTTTTATTTGTATCCACGGCGAGAAGTACTTCGCTTTGGTGAAACTCCGTTGGAGTTTGGCTAGTTTGCCGTTAAGACCATCTAAAGAATTCAGTTGATTGCGCATGATGGGTCCCGAGGATGAAGTGAATTTATCGAGGTTTCACTAGAGATAAGAATACAGTTGGGCAACCGCTACCTCTAGGTCGTCAGATAAAACGAATTCGTCTCAGTTTTGGGAACTGGTAAAAGAGGGTAGACTATTCCAGCAAGCTCTATGGTGTTGCTTATTGGTGATCTGAAGGTGTGTTTCTGCCGACTTATCGGTGTGAGGCCAGGTTGCAGTGAAAACACAGGATACTATCTTATGGTCATTACGTGTTAAGCGACTTAAGATTTGGGCATCTAAGTCCCTGATACCGATAGTGATGATGATGTATAATGTATTTCTCCCTCGAGTGGGGGATAAAACATGTTGTACCCCACTACCAACATGGACGCACGAAAGGAAGTCATGGAGCTTCAGGGGAGGTGTCAAGGATCGCCAGCATATTTCAGGCACATTGAAATCACCAGGTAGGAGTTTGACGGTCAAGAAAAGGTTAGAGACATAGTTGAATACGTCTTTTATTGCTGTCAACTCGTGCATGTCCTGGTTCGGAGGACGGTAGAGACATCTCACAAGAAGTAGTTGTTGATTTTCTTTGATAGTGAGCCAGACTGAGTCTTGAACGTTGTCAAGGGTAGGACGATGGAACCTAATCACCGAGAATATACGTCTAGTATGAATGATGCAACCTCCTCCTCGTGGGTCAAATCTACTGCTGGCGGTGGCCCGGTAACCGGGTATGGAAACGTGGTTTATTGGGGTATGATCCTTCAGCTACATCTCGGTAACTAGTAACATATCAGGGTGTAGGCCTGATGCCAGCACTCTGATTCAGAGCATCTTTAGAAGGAGAGAGAAGACTTTAAGTAGCAAGAGCAAGAAGGTGTTTTTGGTTAGGTTCTCAGTAGATGGAGGTGTGGTCTCATTGTGATTGCGCGATGAAGGACCGTCGGGTAAGGGGTGGCTGGTGATGGGCTGCCGAATCTCTGCCCACTTTAACTGCCCTTCTGATGAAGTAATTGTGCTGTTGACCAGATGCCCTGCTGGCCATTCACGATCGGTGTAACCTGAGGGGCGGTTGGATGGGTTCTACTTGGAATGACCGAACCCTGGAGGGGTAGATGGGGCGCCGAAGAGGGCTGGGGGCGATAGTGGCGACAAGGATTTAAGGGCGCTTTGAGCATTTTCCGGGAGCTTGCTGCGATATGAGGATTGCGGTAAAGAAGGGATATGGCCGAAAAAATGGGAGCTGTCCTAGAGCGGAGTAGAAGTTTAGGCTTGTGCCAAGGCTGCGGACTGCACTGAAGTAGTCCACGGAGGGAGGAAGTGGGAGGCCAGGAATAACGGGCGGGTAGATTTGAACCTGGCGGCTATATGGGCCCTGGAGGACCACGAGCTGGGTGAAATCGAATACCCCGTTGGAAGAGGCATGAGGCGCAGAAGCGAAAGCATGTCGCTTTAGAGGTGGGAAGAAAGGTCTGCCTGGCATCCCATTTGGTATAGCAGAAACCTGTAATATCCGTGGAGGCACAGGTGGTAGTGCCAAAAAAGAGTCAAAACCGGCCCCTGGGTCCCGGGGTGGCTTGATATTGGGTGGAGTTGGGTGTAAGTCGATCCTTGTTTTGAGTTTGTTGACAGTTCGAACACAGCTCGAGTAGGCCGGATGCGAGTCTCTAGGCTAGTGCCTTTTCTAGGCCCAGAGCCTGCATGGTTGGGTGCAAGAAAGTGGGGGGATAGGTTCGGTTGCACCCGGGAGCCCACAGGTATTCTACTATTGCCTTCCTACTCAAATTCGAATTGCACGGAAGGAGGCCCTAGCAGTGAAGCCTAACCCTATCGGTTTGTACGCGATGACGGACTTGAGTGGGTCTCTCCTCCGCACCTTTTGTTGGGTCGATAAGGTTCGTGGAAGAATTGGGAGATCTAATAATGACAGGAGGTACAGGCTGATGAGCCAAGTTGAATGAGGTGGAGGGAGTGGAAGTAGCCAGCCTCCTACACACCAGCTTGCTTGGTGGAGGTATGGCCGGAGTTCCTAATGCCCGACCTACAGTGCGGTCGTTAGGAACAGAAAGGTTAGATACGCTGCAAGTGGGGGTGAAAGCTTCCCCCAGATGTACCTGTCGTCCGCTGGACGTTGCCTGGAGGTCCGACAAGGGTGAGCTATCTAGGTATACAGGCAAATGAATTGGTGCGGAGCTCTTCGGGTTGAGGGATGACGATTGCATCGCCTAGACTGGCCTCTGCCGAGGACCGGCCTGTGGGGTACTAGTGGGGGGCACCGTCTGGATGGTTGTCTTTGACGCTTCCCTTTGAAGGGGAGTCCTGTCGGCAGTAGTCCTGACAGAATTATGTGCGATGATGAGGGAAAGCAAAGATCGCTTTTGATAAATTTCCTTGCCATTTGACCGGAAGGGAACTGGGAGAGGAGGGACGTGAGTGGCCTGATGAGAGCTTGTGTAGCCTTGCGCACGTGAGCGAGCGGTACTTCACACCAACCTCCCTTAGTAGGGTGGAGTTCAGTCATGATACGGGAGCCTTGTCTGGGAGATTGAAGGCCATGGCACTTCTGTTATTTGAGATGCGCTCGAAGATCTCGGTAGAAACAGGTTCAACAAGGTCAGTAGAATATTCATTCTGCTGTTGCATATGGTTTGCCGCCAGGGCTATCAGCACAGTGGCGGAGCGAGCTTGGCGACACTGTCATCCAGAATCGTGAGTCATGCTGAGGTGTCCCTAAAGTTTTGACAAATGCGAGTATAAAAGGCAGCATCCTTTCCGAAGTCCGCCAGTGGTACAGAGCGCTGTTTCAGTTGTGTTGGCGATTTCTTAACTCTGGTTTTGGGTCGAAGTTTTTGAGTAACAGGCACAATAAAAGTATTGGGAAAAATCTTTGGAATTTGTGAGAATTTTAGGAATGATTTCCAACAAAATAGCTAACTAAATTCCTGGAAACCTATAAAAATAGCCCATGAGAACTAAAAGCTCTCCGTAACGGCATAGAGCAGAGATCCGTTGCCTGCATTTCTTATCTCTCTCAACTCCCCTGAGCACGCCCTATGCAAACAGCTAAGACTAGATAAAGCGTCACTTCTTTTCCGCCCCTTTCCTATCCGAGGCTGTATTTTCAGCGACTCCAACTCCCACATCTAGCCTCTGCCTGAATTTTTCCCATTGATCTTTTCCGGCTCATCTAAATCTGATAGAGTTGCGCCAGAAGGCATACAAAAGCTTTTAACCAAAAATTGCCTGGTTGGTCTACGCCTATAAGGTTCAGAGGATGATGCCGGCATCTGAATCATGGCCCGCTCTGGCTCCGCAGCTTGAGACTAAACTTAGTCTTCTTGCTTGACTCGCTCCATGAGCGGTCTTCCTCCTCCGACCTTTTAGGATTCTCCTGTAAAGTTCCTCGCCTACTTTGGCACAGGTCTTTCACTGTATCCTGTACCATAGCTAATTTGGCCCTACCGTCGCATTTTTTCTTTCACTTCCACTCTAAGCTTCAGACACCATTTGGATTCGTCCTTCCTTGGTTTTTATTTGCCTCCGTTGACCATTGGTTCACAGCAGGGTCTCACCCCTACTGCTTTTCTCTATCCGTTTCCCTTTTCGAATTCTCCACTTATAGTCGCTTTACCCTCAACGATGGCCATTGGCTTCGGCAACGAGGTGGTCACCCTCATTATATACGCACCTGGATGAAACGGCTATATTATCATCTAACTGTCACCATCCCCGCTGGTTCAGCCCCTCGAGACCTCCAGCAACCTGACCACCTGGTCGCGGACCACCTACCTTCATTTTTGAGCTATTTCCCTGGTGCATAGTCATTAAAGACTATTCTCGCCAGCCCATCGGTGCTGGGCGTGGACAGATCCACCGCCCCGGCCGAGGCACACCGGGCTTGCAGGCAGTCTGCAGCAATGTGCAGGTGCAATCTAGTCGATCACGCCTCCTGTGTTCATTACATCAAGCGTTTATCAGGTTGAGTGTCCAGGGCATTGCCAGCCCCATCCCCGTGTACCGAGTGTGGGTTTCACTTTCTCACCATCCCGGCCCTACCGTATCCACTAAAGCATTTGCGCGGATTGCACGATTTCACTATCTTTGACCTGCCACGATGGGCTCACCTAACAATTTTTCAATACTCTAATCACTTCTTGTTGTAACTTCGTGTAAGCACACCCTAACACTTTGTTCTCATTGTAACCGTCGTCCCACTACCACTCTTTGGCACACCTGTCCAGTTTGTCCTCACTTCTATTGTTTCTCTTCACCAACCCCGCCGGAACCCAAGCCCACTGCCAGCGTTAGAACTGGCGGTTCAACCCACGTGTATCTGAGGGCCCCATTTATCATTGATTCGTCAATGCTATATGAATTTCTTGCTCGGCCCCGCTTATCCCCTTTGGCCTCTCCATCAACTAGTGCTTTGATCTGCATCTTTCAGTCTACTCCCTTTATGCAAATTTCCGCATGCGAGCAGCTCTCCAGCTCCAGATTCCCCACTCCTCTACGAATATATTTCTGGTGCTTACTGTTGCGTCACAGATTTTCTTGTCCTGGAGCCTCCTTTTTCCTCTGATTTTATCATGTTTCACCCGAAGCAAAGTGATCGTTCTCAAGTTACCAAAAATATCCGATCTAACCCTATTAGTCTTTTCAGAACACTGCTATATCCTCGTTCTAAAGATCCACTGTTAAACGCTCCAGCCTCATATCCCCACCATTATCCCGCATCGCGTCGTTGAACCACACTTTCACTTCACGTTCACTAGTCTTCGCCGACAGTCTCCTTTACGACATGCAGCTGCCTCTCTTGAAGTGCTTCCATTCTGTATCTCATACTCACCGCATGAAAACCCCTCCGAAACATTTTTTTCACTCGATTCTCACTTCATAACCCGCTCCGCTTGCCGCGTGTTTCACATTGAGTTTAGTAATCGTTACTGGCCGTTTATCGCAGTATAGCGATGTTTTATTGCTATTGTTAGCTTTTCCATGCATATCCGTTTAGCCTTCATCGCCTTCTTCTGCACAGCTGTTTGAACCGAATTTTGGTTGCTCCGAGGTGAAACTCCTGGCTTTCAGCTTCCTCCTCCTAGATCAGTCAGATTCCACTGCTCGGCCTCGATTTTTGGATTAGCTGAGAACTAGTTCGAATTTATCAATGAGTCAGTCGAAATTCCCTCTGTTATTCCTTGATGTGCGTACGCTTATCTCACTTTGATCTCTTTCGAGCCTATCCATCCCACTTCAGTCATACATTCTTCTACTTTATAACAAAATGTCCGCTCATATAGTCGTCCGTGACGCTGGATCACGTACCGGACACGCACCGGGCCTCCCCAAAATAAACCAGTAATATTACTAAGTTTTCAATTTTGCAAAGGTTATGTAGAGCAACGGTGTCGCTCTCTCAATTCGCGTTTTATATTGTGTTAATTAAACTACCCACCTTGCAATTTTATCCGGAGGTCGTCTTGACACTCCAAGCAAATCCTCTTAGACGTAGCTCATCATTAAAAAACTGGTGTAACTTTTGCATGGAGCAATAGCTCCGTGAGAAACGCTGACTTGATTACTATAAATGAAGCTGTTTCAAGAAAAATTCGAAGTTTGCATTATTTGGAATCAAATGATGGGGTGGAACACAGGGGTGACCGCTAGGGTACGCAGTCAGCAGCGGACAGAGAGGTCGGTTCTATTCTTTCCCAACTGAGACGGTCATTGGTATCCCTGCTTCTGTTTTGTTTTTACTCCCCTGGGGAACCTAGACAACCGATCACACTAGAAGGCCAGACTGGCCCTTGGAGACCGGTGTAACAGATGCTGCTACATCTGTGGTTTGTTGCTTTCGTCCGACATGAACCTGAAATATTGAGCCAACCAGCGCGCTCACGACTGGCCGCGCTAAGTTGTATTGCGAGCTTGGTAAATGTCACTTTGAGGTTATTCTCTGGAACTATTTTTTAGCAAAGACAAAGTGGCTTAAAATCACTCAAATATCTGAGAAGCCAAAAAGAACATGCCTGTAGACCACGCAACCAGGTTTCACTGAAACGACATTCTTTCCGGACCACACAGGGCAAACAACCACTGATTACTACATTTGCCAATCGGTCACTTCGTACCACTACCAGCAAACTTCCTTAGCACGGAACCCGGCCTCTACTTGTACCACGGACCCAACCAAAGAACAACGAAGTGGTTGCCAATAGCCGGACGCCGCACTGATCGCATCGTTTACCAAACATCCTACAATCCCGTTTTCATTCCATTATCTCCGTCGCATCTTCATCACTGATTGATTTGATTAAAAGCCTTCTTCTTAGTTAACCACGATCCTCTTTTATTGTTCCACGTGACCCACACTAGTTTGCGTAAAAACCCGGTGGATGCAAACTCGATGCAGTACCTTTAGTCTGTCGTTTTTTTCGAGGAAATTAAATGGTTCCACGAAGATTTTTTCTTTTTTCGACGTATTTTCCTCGGATATTCCTCCGTTCCTGGCTCAGATACCTATTATCTACTTCTTCAAGCGCTGGATTCTTTTGGCTACCTCTTTTGTTACCTCTTATGGCAAAAAAATACTTTTTCAACCAAACTCGACATACTAAAGATGGTGAAAGTCAATCGAGTCCTTCGACTATAATCTTTGGTATTCTTCAGGGTATCTTTCGCTGTCCTATCTCTTCAACATATGTCATTGACTTCACCGCTGCACGACCTACACATTTTTTAAATACGCTGATGAATAGCTGCCATGTTTACTAATTCCCATCTAATCAGAATTTGCGCGTTTTATGAGAATCTTAATATTCACAATCCTTCTCCCCTTTCTGGATAGCTTCTCAACAACACTAAATGCCTTGTGTGTACCTCCTCCGTTTCTCGTTCCTCTCAACCCAAAGAACGATCAGTCATTAAAAACAACTCAGTTTCCATGGCTGACTCGGGTAAACACTTAGGCATTACAATCGGCACCAATTTACAGAGGTCTTCTCACATTCTGATTAGTGATAAAGACTACTTAGACCATCTTTTCAAATTCTAAGGTCGAGACACTTTGGTCTCACACAAGCTGCCGTGTTTTCTTTTGCCCATCAGTTTATTTCTTAAGGCTCACAATTCCGTCGGCTCCCACCTCTTAAGTTTGCCATTTGAACTTTGTAGTATGGTAATAATTCTTCTGAAGATTATTGTAAATCTCGCCCAACCCCGATGCCCTGATAGATCTGTGTGCTTTTTGCATTTTTTTTCGAGCCAAACATTCACATTTATCCTATCTCTCGTAGGTATTCATCGCAAGTGTGCCGCGCCTTGCTCGACACTTTTCCTGTTGACATGATGAAAGCCACAGAGGAATTTCACATGAATCCCATTGGACGAACCGGTTTTTCTGCAATGTTCAATTTTCTGCCTGCTTCAGTGTGATCATTATCATTTCCTGGTATCCTGCTGAGAAGTGAGGTGCCTAACTCGATGAAGTTTCCAATAAAGTATAACTGTGAATCTACTTTGATAATTCAGTCACCTCATTCGACTTTCCAAAGCGGACTATGTGACTTTGCTTTGACACTTGAAATAAGCCTTTGAGGTGAAGCAGCTTTCTTGGGTCCGACAGGGCGCTATTCAGAAATATGCGTTCAGTTTGGGAAGGCGCACGATATTTGATGCACATAATGCTAAATGGCCAGTGATACAACTGATGCTGAAATTTACTGAAACTGGGCCCTATACCCAGTGTGCATTTGTCACCTAGTATGCATGCATAAATGAGCTCCTGAAAACGTATAATTCCAAGACTTCTTTTAAGTTAGGGGAAAAAGCTTAAGGGCCGACGTTTTTCAGCGAGTAAAATGAGTGCAAGCGACAGATATGAATTAGTGATCTGAACCTCACTTTTAAGACACTCCAGCAACCATATTCGAATGACTCCTTCTCAAAAGGTGTAATTGATCCTTTGCCGGCTCCAATCAAAAGGATCTGCCGTTGCTGAAATATGTATCATCTTTCCGTAGACCTGGTCTTGCACTACACCAGCGCACACCCAAAACGAGGCAAGCCATAGGCATCTACTATGAAATCGCTGCCTATTATTTAGAATATAAAAGCAACGTTTCTGGCAGATGTCCCTGAGCCTTAAGGGTTCATTATGGGTCCCTTTACACAGAGCAATCTATTTTACTCATTGCGAGTATAATTCTGGACAAGTACGGCGGCCTTCAAACTTTCTGCGACCCTCAAAGTAGCCGCAGCTACAGTTCTTGCGGAGGGAGCCACGGCAATATGTGGGGGGAGGGACTCTGGTACACTCCCAAACATAGTGATTATTTGAAAATTAAAACAAAATTCACCTCAAGGCTGAGAATATCACTCCTATTTTATCATGTAGCATTTCTCCCAGCTCATCCATTTTCTGAAGTTTGTTAGCATGAAGCCAGTCTAACGAAATTTTAGACTGGACAGCGGGACGCTATCTTGAAGTGGCCTGACTCGTCGCTTTCTTGTGGTATGAGCATGAACCAGTGACTTGAATGACTCATGAAACCCGTCAAAAGCCTAAATAGCACAGGTTTTTCAAGTATGAGTGATACTGAACAGCAGGTGTTTATCAGAACACACAGCAAGTGCCCCCTTGTATGAAGAACAATGACTCAGCTAAGGCTAACAAGGGGGGTTTTGCTGCCAGAAGCCTGAATGTAGGGGCCGTCACAGCAAGTTGCCGCATAAAAAACCGCTCGTGTCCAGGTCCAAGAAGGTTGGAACAAACGATGTTTTGGTAAAACAGCTCGGTCCTTCGGGATAACTGAAGGCCCAAGCCGTCTAGATAACAAGTGTGGCACAAATCCGAACAACTAGGACGTCACAAGTTCTGTTGGTTCAGATGGTGGAGACAGTGAAAGCTCCATTCAAATGCTACCTAGTGTAGACGTGACACTGTGCAAAGAATGACACGTGAACTGACCTCCTTAAGGAAAGCTTCACTAAAAACTTTGACAAGGCTCACGCCGTCAAAGATCTGACAGTCAAGTTGGATGAATGTTTTACAAAAGGGAAGATTTGCCTGCTGATTGCCCTCGAGAGACCTAGGCTTAGAATCCTCCCCGATAACCAGCTGTGATGCTTCTGACGATAACTGGATAAAGTATCAGAAGACTGGCAAGGAAGGGCGTTTCTTTGCTGTGCAATCACCTTTTGGACGGATTATGAGGGTGAGTTTCCATGGAAGGGGTGGAGCGACTCTTGGGATGCCTGCCTGAGATTAGTTTGCATCACGAAACACAGCAAAAGCTTGAAAAATCACAGTGCACAAAACTAAGGCCCCCTGCTGATGAAGCGGATTCCTCTGCAGGTAAGTTGGTCAGGCAGGCCGCAAATAAGCCTATCCAGCAGGCAGGTAGCTACAGCGAGAGGGGGTTGCACCTCCAAAACCATGACTTCAGTCTGACTTGTAACCGTAATTTGTCTGAGTAGCTTACGAGGTAACTACACAGGCTTCTCCGCTATTTGCGAGGCATTCGTAAATTGAATAAATATCCATCCGGGGCTGGCTCACGATGTAATAACCCAGGATCGGTAAGCTTGAAGCCTGTGTGTCTGCAAAATACGTTGAAGATCTAAAGGACTGTCGTGCACAGATGCTTGGGTTATTCTGACGATGGCATGAATATGACGCACTAACAAGCCCTTTGCCGTTACCTGAACGTCGACGTTCCAAAATCAGAAATGGGCTGTGAGGAGCCATCTCGAAACAATCTGGCACACCCCTGAATCCCAAACCTTTGCCTTGGTAAAACGGGGGCTTTTAGCAATAGAGGACAAAACAGCTGTATAGCCAGTGCTCCTGGAGTGTTACGTTATCAGGATTTATCATCACTACTTCGTCGGCACGTAATGGTACCGCCGTCTACGAACAGAATTAAGGGAAGACGTCGGCGTGGGGTTGTGTGTGGTTGGTCGTTTCAGTCGTTTCCAGAAATTACATACAAGCCTTACGGATGTTTGTCCACCTGCCTGCAGCTGTGAACTGCCTACATGAAAAAATTTCATAGCCTGTAAATTACCGAACTTAGAGTGGTATTTTTGGGATTTATAGTTAAAAGGGAATTTCGCTTTGTCAGAAACAAAGTAATATCAGATAGCCTGATAAAGTAAATGGAAAATTTAAGTTAGTAAGTGAACTTCCGAAGAGTTACATTGGCTAGCAGTTGCAAACTCCTGAACTGACTCAAGAAAGGGGCACTCGCGGACGGACAGCTCGTTCGGTTGGAAGAATCCTGACAGTGGCAGTAGGTAAGCAGATTTCCAGAGACGAGCCTTCGCAACCTACCCCTGTTAAACTTCAGTCTAATTACACTTCGGGGGGAGGAGCTCACTAAAAGACACGATTAGGACTAGTTTTACCTGCCCCTTCTGATCCCCTATCAAGCAATCAAAGGCAGCGTGACTGACTGTTAGCTTTGCGGTCACGCCATAGGTGGTTTTCGTGAAAATAAAGTCAACGCGCACGTGATTTAATTCTGTTGGCAATCGACACGGCTTCAAATCTCAACTGGCCCGAGAAGGCCATCACTGAAGTATTCGGGGCTTCAGTGGACACACGTTAAGCGATGGTTCGTACTGCTCAACGTAGCTATTATCAAGATATAAAATCACGGCCTACCGCCAGCAGCCCAATTGGATGAAAAGGTTGATGATCGTGAACTTTTCTGAAGGTGTGCAAATTGCACCCACTCACCCTGATGTACCTCGACTTCTGAGTGAGTTTTAGGTACCCCCCATAAGATTAGGAAGCTTGTGCTGATTTTGGGAGCTCATGTTGATATTGTTTATGGATGTCAATCCGACAATCAGCGAATGCGGTGTTGAACAACCTTTCCCTATAACCCTGAACTTCATTCTTGCCGAACACCTGAAAGCCGTTTCACTGCAAAGCCCCTGTTAACTTTTGACTGCGGCAGTCGGAGTGAGTCGCAGCTTTTGAAGCTGTTAAATGTGAGCAGTTTGAGTGTGAGTCACGGGGACCTAAGCTTATGAAACTGTAATTGTGTCCCGTGAAATGGATTTGCCAGGAAGTCAGTGAAGGAAATTGCAACCCGGTATCTCAGTAATCAAACAGCGGTGAAGTCCCAAGAAAGAGGACAGGATTCAAATTCCAGTCTTACAGAAGCTTTTGTCAAGGAGATAAATCAGAAAGGGCGGCAGGGCGTAAGACTCGTGAATTCTTAGTGAACCTAAGAAGAGGGGAAGAAAGCTAGTTTGGGCCGAGGGAGCGAGTGAGAAGTGCGGCCAACGGCCGCCGTGCGTGCGAAACCCGCAGCCAAACTTGTGGGAGTCGGGGGATTGTGGTCTTGTCACTATACGATGGATGGTTCTGTTAAGACAAGAAGTAACGAAATAGAATACAAACCTCGATTATGAGCTCATAAAAGCGTCCAAAACCGAAAAAGTTTACAACACGAGCGAAGGACGTCGTCTATTGGCAGTCACGGTGGCACATTTTATTTATGGTGTCGTTGTGACAGCAAGGTCAACTGTGAAAGGGTGAAGGGATGGAGCATATCATTACAAGCACATCCTGATGGGAGGCGGACTCCACAAAACAACGAAACAAGTAATCTCAACTCGGGCTCTTCAGACCGGCATGGCTTTTCCCCGACCCAGCAAGTTTTTAAGAACAATGGAAATCTTGTGGAAGCAAAAAGTACTTGAGCCTCATCATTAGCAAAAGGTAAATCTCGAAATGGAATAGGAATATGGCTTTAAAGCAGCCTGCCAACGTGCAGAATTAACACCTTGCAGAAGGCCCGATGAAGGAATATACCTACGAATAGTACCCAACTCGATTCCCTCCGAGGCCTGTCTAACATGTCCACTATTACCAGGGACCTCTTCGGTACGCGCTTTCTGGGATTAGGCGGCAGGCTGAACTTCCGTAGATAGGCAAAACTAGGTTGCTCACATTCAGACCAATTTTAGCTTTGGGCCATTTATGACAGACTAGTGCTGTGGGCAGATATTCATGGTTCCATCTCTTTTCAAAAACATCACAGCTAGATGTTTTGTTTGGTGCTGTCCTTTGGCGTAAAGTTCTGCTAGCCTTATTTGTTCTGTACAGGGGGATATGTTTGGCTGAAGCATTAGCAAATCTCTAGGACGCAGCTCATGGGGACTCTGAGGGTCTTCATACACGGGGATTAAATATCTGAGGCTGGTGACCTGTTCAACACCAATGTCCAATCAAATGAACTTTATTCATTAATCGGTTGACTGAAACTGGCTGCGGATAACATTCGAGAAGCAATTCTCATCTTCGTCTCTCAAATTCCTGCTTTGTGGCTTGTAAGGGGTGGCTGAAAGCCCCCTTCCTTTTCATAAGTTAACACTCCTGAAGTTTTCTGTAGTCGATATTACACAGCGCAGTTTTCAGCGCAGGTTTAGCGGCCAAGCAGTCTGGTTAGCTACTGTAAGTCAGTTCTGGCAAATTGAGCCATTCGTGGCAAATTCAAACAAATCTCGAAACCAGAACAAGATCGATTCGTAGTTTCCACCGTACTGAATTGATATTCACAAAAGATACATGTATATACTTACCTTAAATATGCTGCCAGATAGACTCCACAGTAAAATCCAAAGGTTCAAAGCCCCGTGGCTCAAGCACGACAGCCAGAAACTGTTCAAGGCCAAATCCAAATGTCTCACATGGAGAAACAAAAGTAAACAAGTGTGGACCAGCTTTTCAAAGTAATGCCAAATATAGTCTAATTCACAAGGCACGTAGAACTTTTGGAAGGTTTTCGGTATTTGTTCTTTACAGTTGCCAGTATACATCACCAAGGACCTACCACTTTCAGCTATAAATCTCATCATTTAATCGGGGATTGCATCCACGTCATTTCCCTTGTAAATTCCTAGTGTACACCGTTAATTTTGAGCCCAGCGAAAACATACTGATGGTTTTATATTTATTTCAGCCTATATTGACAAGAGGTGAATTCAAACTAACGACCGAACATTGAATCAATACGAGCGAAGCAGGCCGCTAAGGGGCAATCGTAGTATCGCATTTCGCAGTGTAAATTATGAGTCTTGGAGGCCACTCTGGAAGAAGTGAAGAAATGTAGTACTTCACTGCAAGCAGCTTCTGATGACAAAAGAAATCGGTAGCGTAACAAAGCAAGGAATCTCAAAAAAAGCTGCTTTTTTATTGCTGTGTTCTTTGGCCGTTTTGGCCGGAATGAGGTGATGTTGTGTTCCGTTGTTTCTTACGTTTTCTACATGGCCTGTATATTTCATAGTGTCATGCGGAAAACGTTTCAGCAATTGCCACTCATACGACGGTATTTTGACGTTTATTATAAGTGATCGAGGAAAACGAATAGGTGACTACGGTTATTGCTTTGTCTTGACGACTGGTAAGCCAGAATAAGCGACATCAACGTTGATGACTTGATGATAAGTCAGTGAAACTTGGCTTCGCACTTCAAAATCCGCATATTCAATTTGTCAGTAGGTAAAACGGTACCGGCAGTGACGACAAAACTTCTGGCGTCCCTGTTTTAAGGACGGAGAATATAATTTGTCTGAGATGCCTTACTCCAGGCTTTTTTGACAAGATTTCCGACGTTTAGTGCGCAGCTTCTCTCACTTTCTAAAGTTGACCACCTTCTGTTTGGGTGTAAAGAAACTGCAAGCATTGCGTAACCAACTCTCACAAATTCCGAAGCAGGGTAAGATTGATTCTCAAATTCCACGATATGGATCTTGAAACGGATAGCATTGCGAATATATAAAAACCTCAAATGTGCAGTCATAAGAACTAGAAGTGAATAGCCAGTTTACAGCTTGGGAACGACTAGCAAGTGGATCACACAGGTCCAAGGGAAGGTACGACAAAACCGCCCGTCAGGTGCTAATGAGCAAAGGGTAGTGCAAAAATTGTAAGTAGAACGAAGAGCATTGAGGACACATATAATCTAGCATTTTCACAAGTCCAAGTCACCATGGTGTTCCCGCAGGATTTTCCAAACGTGGTAGTTATACTGGGTTCATTTGCGCCTGAAATTGGCCTCCTCTGCTTTCAGGAATGGTGGCTTCATAACTTCCTTAGGGGCCGATATTTATCTTCCACGTGCGCCGCTCTTCTTTTGGCTAAGTTCAACTGATGTAGGCTGTGACGGTAAACCTCACAGTTGATATCCTGAAAATTGCAACTCAAGCAGATAAGGAAAAGGACCCTCCTCATTTCCGTCGGGCCTATCTCTGAGGAGCTTTGACCCATCTATACTAGATTTCGAGCCACAGGTTTTGCACGAGTTAAAAAAGTTTCTTTGAGAATCTAAACGGGTGCAAAAAAGGCTTGGGTCTTATAGAGAGAGGGCCTAGCCAACTGTATTTGCCCGAGCCCGGGCTGAAAATGCTTTTCATTCGACTCATGTCCCATCTTAACTAAGCCCTAAAGTTGCTTTTCCTGAAAAGCACGACCGGTGTGGTGGCCAAATCTTTAAGCCCCCGCTTCCTTACAATCAGCCTCCATTGTTTTCCCGCCTCACCGTTCACAGAACACTTTTGGCATCTACCCTTGGTCAAATCGGTGTCTCTACTTGTACAGCTGCTCGAGACTTCCGATGACTGAAACATTGCTCTTCCAAGGTAACACATTCACTCAATCCAAGCGCACTCAGGTAGACCATACACACATCAGCAGCTTCATCTGCGTCTTTTTTAGCAGTGTGTTTGAGGGGGAGGGAGTCTCATCCATAGGCTGAAAAAGGCATTTATCGCAACCATTCCCATGAAAGGCAGCTGGGATCTTATTCACGGTTGCAGGCCCATAACTTCGGCTCGTATTGCCAGCACGAATCTGGAGCACTTTCTAAGGAATGCTATTTTCCCCATGTGTGTACAAATGAGATCAGGTCCAAATCTAAATATGGTTTTCTTCCCGCAGGATCTTGCATCAGCTTTAACGTTAATACCACAGATACCCTGGCCAGCTCTTCCGAGGATTTTAGGATTTTACGCGTTGTATTCACCTTTTCTAGGACTTCTTACAATTTATACTTGATTCTCTCTTATTAGCTGCAGGGATACAGGATGACAAGTTCAATTTTGGACATTCTACTCAGAGCGGTCAGCCACCGCACCATTCCAGTCGGGATCATTGCGTTTTGCCTCATCCTTCCAAAGCTTCAACTGGTTTTCCGCAAAGGTCGGTACAACGTCCCTTTGTATTCCCGGTATACATATTTATTCTCCCTTTAACCCTCCCATTTTGAACGGCCTTTTAGATGACGAATGTGACCCCGTGAAATTCAAACGCAGAAAGCCTCAGGACTGCAGTAATGGAAACGAAAGGTTGGTCCGAGAGATGAAATCTCATATACGACGACAAGGGCTTGGGCATGTCATTTGGAAAAACAAGTGATGACCAAAAGTACCAAGGGTTGGCCACTACAAGGCCACCATTTTCTTGCAGAATTTTAACACCTGTGACGTCGGGAAAAGATGAAAATTCTCTGCACTTGACTGTTATTCACTTAGCATAATCAGCTCCAAATTACATTTGCCAGCATTGGCTTTGGCCCTTCTATTTTCCGTTAGAGTCATCTACCTTTCTTTTCTACCGCTAAAGTTTCTATTGCTGAAACTTCATGCACATTTTGCGTGATAGTAAGACGAACTCACTCAGGGCGGTTTGCTGTGCTGCGGTTCGGTTTCGCTTAGGCGCTCTTCTGTACTGAATGTTGGTCTTTGCTGTTTCCGACGTTGACTTTTAGCAATTACGCTAAGGCACTTAGTTGTTCGGCCAGGCAAAGCATGCAGAACTAACTGTTTCCATTTGGTCTGCTGGACAGATATACTCAGCCTGTTATTTTTGGACGTATATTCCTGTTTTATAGGCTTTCACCGTATCTTGTGATTAACTTTTGGCTGGACATGGACCAAGCTGACTGTCATAGGCATGGTTGGTTTGCACATATCATTGAACAGTACAGCAGAAACCTCCCGATCGATTGATTTTTCGGCAGGTTGATACGGTTTTAGGCTACGAGTCGCTATTGGGTTTTGCCTTGTTTCCCAGAAAGACCAGGGTCAGTTAACTGGTACGTTGGGCTTTGATTTACAGGACAAAAGCTGCCCTAACCAGGACTGAGCCATTTCGGCGCTTACAATACTCTGACATTTTAGTAACGTGGAGCACGAAGAGGTCAAACATAAGTGCTGCCGAATGCTTACGGGAATTTCGACGGGATGCTCGGGAAACCCGATAAATCCTTAGCAGTATCTATTCTGTGCTGTTCCATTGGTAACGGACCTATTTGTCTGAGATGAAATCAAAGGCCAGTATCTCTGTGAGCCTCGAAAACGTTACCCCAAGGAAATGACAGGGCAGAAGATGGAAGCCAAGAAAGACCGTAGTTGAGCAAGCAACCAGCCGTTTCTCAGAAGCCATACACTGCTGTGAAAGCTAAGGAAATGGGTGGCTGGATTTAGGTAGGGTACCCTGAGTTGACTAAACGTAAGGTCTGGGCTTCGCATTTATCTAAAAGTCGAAACGAAATGCAGAAAGGGAAGAATGAGCTAGCCCTTGTAAGCTGGACAAACCTTTGGTTTTCACGCACGATACTGACTGGGGTGATAGTGCACTGGACTCCCCACGTACGCTTACCCACCCCTAGCTCCAAGTTTCAACCACCACATACCCTCCCTAAGCGCACCTAGCATGCATGTTGACGTCAAATACAATCGCTACCATAGCCCTGACTTTCAACTCATTGACGTGGACAGCGTGTAGACGTGCCTGACGAATAACGGCAACCGCGGTGAAGCCCGGAAAAGGAGAAAAAGAGAAAAGAACGTAGTGGAAACCGGTCACCTTTTCCATCCATACCCCTTCATCTTCCGTCATCTTTCTTAGAAAGCGGCCTTCTCGATGTCCTAGCATCCAAGCGACGTTTAGGTTTACAACCCTACCTAATAGTAACCACAGCCTCCTGCCAACTACAATCGCTTCAGCAGCCTGGACTTTAAGCCCACTGACATGGATAAATTATGGAGGCAACAGATGACCAACGCCTGCCTCACCTGGGTCTACAAAAAATGAACACGGAGAACTGTTCATATTTTCCATTCCCTACTAACTATCTGTCCCCAATTTTATAACAGATATGATATTCATGCAACCACCACGTCATGAGATTTCCCTGCCCACATTCAAATTAAATCTCGGTAGTCCGGCACCACCGAGTAGGAGCACAGGCCAAAGTACGTCCACGTTTCTGTGCATGATAACAATTTTCTCCAACGCATCACCACCGATGCCCTAGTGGTTCTTTCTGCATTTTTACTTAATTGCTCTTCAGAACCCTTAATTGCATGCAAACCATTTATCCTTTGAAATGCAGACGCAGCAGCCCACCCGGTTTACGCCTTCTTGCAGGCCTGTAGTAGTAATTATCAACCCCCTGCAGCCCTACGTTACTTAAACTCTCGAATTAGAAACCTAGACCAGAATATGAAATGTGCCACTGACAGTCCACATAAACCCAGCCAGTTCATTAATAATTGTCGCCATTTGTTATCATAACTCACAGCTAGAACCACGTCCAGACTGCTAACATCATTTATTTCAGGTTTGTCGTTGCCAAACTCTCTCGGGCTCCACTTTCGGTGACCAAGGTCCACACCTTGACCCGTACCGACAGAGACCTAAATGGAATCTTTTATACCAAACGGGATTGCAATCGAGCCAAACGACCTAAAACACTCCCAACGGCTTACCAGTAGATTGATAGGCGTCTTCTGACGCAACACCTCTACTACTGATGTCACTGCTGCAGTCTACACAAATAACAGTTCACAAGCTACCTTCTACTGATTGATTGACACGTCCCTTACCCCGCCTGATGAACCATACCCACAGGATGCTGCACATCACCTTGGTCTCATGTGAAACGATCCAATAACAGAGCCAGAATAGGCAACACAGGAATATTTTACTCATTAAATTTCGATACGCCATCAGAACGCAAGTCCACTTATCCCCCCCTCCGTGGTTCCCAATAATGACGCTGAATATTACTGAGAATCAATAAATCAATATATATTTTTGTCAGTGTAACAGAACAATGAGACGCGAGCCTACGCAGAGGTTTTTCGCTCAGTTTTTCTCTTGCAAGATTTCATTTTTCTTTCGATCGTTATCCGGCTTAAAACTGATTCTTCACTAATTCAAGGCCTTCAAGTTGCGCTCCCTTTTTTCTGAATGATACGGGTTATTGATGATGAACCTAAACTCACCTTTTATATGAATTGCCGTTTCCTCCACATTCATCAACGTTTCCTAGTCCATTTCCTCACAGTTTGTTAATATCTCCCCGTTTCATGATGCACTTCTTTTATTGAGATGAGAAATATTCTTTATTCCGGGCCATCATCGTCTTCACTGAGAGCCGTTCTCCTCATAATCACCAAAGTTTACGAGTGTACTTCCATTCATTTCTTTTTTAACCCCCTCATGTTTATAACTTATTCCGTTCATGGAACCTCAATATCCTCCGTTATCTACAGCTTGCATTATTTTGGTTTATAACGCATCCTTAATGCTATATTTTCACGACATATTTCGCATTCCTACGGGCCACCACCATCCAACTCAGACTCGAAACCGAACCGTATTTTCCGGGCAAACCATTATCGTTTCGCTCGATTAAAACTAACTCCAGCTATATTGCTTTGCTTCTGACGATTTTGACTCGCTTTCTTGAAATTCGTGTGCAGTTCATTGTTTTGAGTAACGTTGTACACCATGATCCTGCGCTTGCGCGTGCTTCTCGACCATGGCCGAGAAATATACCATTATTATTGTTTTATTATTATTACTATTATTATTATTATTCAAATCTCCTGGATTGTAACAACGTGGCGACAGCGTATATGGTTTCTAACTTTAGAGTTTGCATAGATCTAAGGAGAGTGGATTTTATCTTTCAGTGGGCGCCCAAAGATCTGTCGGTGATTCGTGCGACAGTTGCAGACGCATGTAATATGTACGACATGCAAAGATAGGCGGCTCTTATTGTGTCCGCTCTATCACGGTTAGAGCGAGGCAAAGGGAAAATAATGTTATGCTTCGGCCTAATGCTTGGTGTACGAGAGTTTAAGAAATCGTGAGGGACTTAATCATAGGCCCCCAGAGTGCTGCTTGTCCACTGTTGGATGGGTTGCTGGAATGAGAGTACAATCAAGTTGAAAGCCAGCGCGCTTTGCAACCTAGCTATCTGTATGGGAAGCTGTTATATCGCATAGAGGCAGACGAAACACATGGCCGATCCAAATTTGCTAGCCACTCTAGAGCCAGTAGTGAGGCAATTACAAGTGATTGAACCCAATAATCGTGGAAGCCTTCATAGAGTCATAGCTGCAGCGGCTGCCAGATAAAACTCAGGTTCTGCTCGGAGTTTCCAGCCATTCTAACCTCACAGGGTCGGAAACACTGGCGGACGGTACTATAGAGCAATACCACCCACAAAGTACTGCCGTAGCTAACTTGAATAGCTCCCAGGTCACAGTTCACACCACACGGACAAACTCTGGAGATGCCCCGGTAACTGCCTTCAAGAAGGCTTCCTGGCATATCTCAGCCCTTGGCTTTTCTCATCACAGAGGCCGATAAGTCCGTGATGACTCCAACCGGCGGGAATCTTTGAAAATTCGCTTTCTGGTGGCTTCTTAGTTCACCTCGATTGAGGAGCTTCTGATATCACGAACTGCTTGGGGAGAAAGCCCAGAGCTGCAAGGCCTGTTGTCCCTTCTCAGATATCAAATAGGGAAGCCGATATCTCGACGCATTATTGCAGTCAACATTAACATCAGCAGTCGTTTGCTGCATCTCCGAGGTTTAGTTTTCAGTACCCATCCTTAAAGGACAGCGGCGCAGAAGTTAATTTCATTCCAAAAGATGCGGAAGATAAAACTCCCATCAGCCCAAAATACGTGTCACAGACTAAACCACTATAGCTTTCTATGGCTGCAAGCCCGAAAGCTCATCTTGGGCGTACCTTGCACTTCCAACTGGGGTCTGTAGTAGCGAATATCCCCCTTACATTGTATATATCGGTCGTCCAAGCCACTTTGTCCCACTGGTTGACCCGTGAGTTTGAATGTCTTCTACCGACGGACCTCTCTTTCTGTAACCGTTTTATATTCCCCTGTGAGTCACAGGACGTCCTCTTACACTGAACCTGAAGCCCAATGCCAGCACGCAGAGCTACCTTAGGTTGGCTCAGCAACACTCAAGTGGTCCAACTCCGTTCTCGCAGTGACCACTCATGTCACTCATCCCGTAATGGCTAAGGACACCAAAGCTTTCAGCCGACCCTCTCGCCTGGTACCCGATAGACCCCGCCTGGCATTGGATCAGTTCACACACGTCTTGGAGCTAGGCATAGCAAGCTCGCAACATATTCCATGGGTCCTGCCTCCTGTATAACGTTTCTAGACCAAACAGCGACTCACTTCTTTGTGAAGAAAAAAGGCCCCATTCAAGCTGCGATCCCAGAAAGTTACCCGTTTCCACATAATAAAGTTCCAACTTGCACCGTATCTGACCACTCCCAATTTTAGCCACATCAGCCTGGCAACAGCCCATCACCAAATCCCGGTAGCCCAGACCAACACCCGTGAATCCAATGTCACAAATCCGTTCGGATTAGTGAAGCTTTGCGTAGGCCTTTTAGGCTCACCATTGCAGCCCGAATCTCCTAAAGGTTCATATATGTAGCATGGCGCGGTCCAAGAAACTCCTACGTACATACAGATGGTACTGTTGTAACGGGTTTGTCGGGGAAGAAGCTGAAAGCTCAACAGCAAGCCATTTCCGAAAGCCTCAGCCGTGGCGGTGTAACCAAAATTCCTGTCAAGTATGAACTAGGCAGATAAACCGCCACATTCCCAGGCCGCGACTTTTCACACCGGAGGATATGATCTCTATCTCACGGCTGCGTACCTCTTTGTATGACGCCACCTTATTTTCTTGCGTGTACGGTTACTTAGTTAAAACTCTGACGGCCGTTAAGTCATTTACTTCTGTGAGCACATTTCTGCTCCCCCAAGGTGAGCACTCTCGTATCCTCGGCCTCCCTCTTCGGAATGAGCTGTCATCCGCCACAGCCTAATCATCGAATCATCTAAGGTCCGTTGTTTTCATTATCAAAAGTATCGGAGTACTCATCCTCGGAAGATTATTTTTATTCTCCTTGTATGTATAAAACTGCTAGCCTTCCAGGATAACTCACGTTACGTCTTGTTCGTCATCGGCAGCTTTCTTACTACTGCCCGGTCGTAAATTTAAAACTGATTCCTTTTTTGGCGCAAATATGTATCGCCTTATTTCACTCACACTCCGTTCAGTTTTATCGTGCTTTTTTCGAGTTGTTCGGCTCCTGTTTTCAACCTTGTGAATACTCCATCTTTTTCAGTGACAATGCGCAGTCTGATTATGTGTCTACGAGAGCACGCCCACCAGCACCCAGGAACACGGATTCCTTTTGAAGCTAGGTAATAGCAACTTCCCTTTGTTCTACGCCTAACTCCTACTGCTATTGAAGTGCGCTATCTGGCCTGGTTACCGTCCACTACTCATTTATCCCCCGCCAGTACTTAATGGTGCAGCTTTCCACGGAACTTCGACGTGTCCGCAGGCAAAACTTAGTTTTCCCGACTCGGCGTAAGCAGCACTCACTTTGAACTAGGGAACCGTAGCCAATGTTGCAATGCCCCTACATCTTGACTCTTTTACTCCTCCAGCAATAAGAACCCAATCGTCAAGCACGGCATTTGACTCAACGTTGCGCCAATTCCTCAACGACTCATGGCATCAAATAGCTTTCTTCTCTAAGCTTCAGCAGTCCATGGGATCTCGATATAGAACTATCGGCCTCACCAGCTAGCACTGGTTGTGGATTTCACGCAATCACTGTCACAGCCCTAACTCATTCGATATAGCTTTTTGAGGATTGCGTGCTTCCATACCCGCCGCTCAACCACCGTAGGTTCGCCCATGGGTCTTTCATCACTGTAACCGCTTTCTTTTAACTTCTGTTATGCACGCCCGGCCAATTCGCTCCTACTACCACCGTCGTCTTTTTACCACCATCTGCACACTTATCCATTTTGTCCGCCCTTCTATCGTTTTTCATCATGAACCTCATCCGCACCCGTGCCCAATCCTCAGGTCAGAACTGGCCGTCCAACCCCCGTGGCTTTATTGACCAAATCTATTAGCAATTCATTACCACCACACAATTCGAGCTCTGCTTTACAAATCCCCCTTTGTATCCCTGTCAACAAAACCCTTCGAATGGCATCTCTGGTTCATTCAATACATGCAACTGTTAACAGGCGTGTAGCTGTCCGCTCCATCGTCCCATCTCTGATAGGCATATATACTTCCCGTGATTTTGTTACATCTCCGACTCTTTAGTCCTGGAGTCCCCTTCTTCCTCGGCCTACATCCTGCTTCACTTGAGGTGAAATGGTCTAGTTATTCATTACTTACCTGCTCTACTTCGGCTAGTTTTCGCTCCTCCTGTCTTATATTTCGTTTGCCATAGACATTTTTACTGCGTTTTTCCGGTTGCTTTGTTACTCTGCGTTTCATCGGTTATGAAGAAATCATTACTGTATGATCTTTACAAAGAGCTTTTGAGTGACCTGCCTCCCCTGATCTTCCATACGCCCATATTGTTCCTACGTCTTTCTCCGTTTCACCTGCTGTCTCTTTGAATCCCAGCCCGATTAGTTGTTCAGATCCCTGCTGTAATTCCTCTCTACTATGACCACTAAGTAACTACATCTTCGCTTTTCCTAGGCTTCTACTTCGCCTTTTGGTGACACAGCTATTCTAACCGTGTTTTCATCGCTCTCACGCGCGTTTCCCTACTTTCAGCTATCTCCACCTGGGCCGGTTAGACTCCACCACATGATCTTGACCTTCAGATTCGCCCGACATTAATTAAGATTCATCAAAGGGCCTATTTAAAGCTTCCCGCTATACTCCTCGGGGCGTATATATTTTTCTCACACTCATCTTACATTCGTCCCGTTTATCTATACCGCTTTCACCTATTATATACTAGACACACCCTCTTATACATATTCAGGGAATATTTGTTCATGTATTCTTCTGTGACGTTTTCATCACATGCCTCTAGCCTCTCCGAAATAAACCATTGTTATCATGGTTATCGTTACATCAAACAGAGGCTGGTGGCTTAGTGGGACATCCGACACTGCCAGCGCAGACTCAAGGCCCAAACGTCCAAGGCTGTCACAGGCAGCGAGCCACTGGTTTACGCCCCTCAGTCAGCTTATGAGCGATATTCCCTACTCGTGATTCACCATTTAAAAATGTTGCACAGTTTACTGCTGAAGTTTGACAAGTATCCGGGGCACACAATCCCGTATAGGAGGCACTTTCACGCGTCCACTATAGCGACAGCGCAGAACTAACAAACGGTTACTAAGATCTAATGCAGCAAGCCGGGCAACAGATCACGAGGACGAGCAGCTCGACACCGACAAATCCTTGTGTCTGCTGTTAGTCATGCTTCGAACTTCGGATGTAACTTGTATCCGCCATTTTTTACAAGGGTGGCCTGAAACACTAGTTATTGTTGCTTTTTGCCAACGGATTTTCGGCGACCTCCGTCCTGGTTTGACCGCCTCTGCAAAACTAGTCTCCGGGGCCAATCGCCTGGAAGCTTCCTCCACGAAGTGCTTTGGTAGACCCGCCCTTACCTTTAGCGTCAAAGCTGTGATATGCGCCCTCAGGCTAGGTCTGCGTTAGGCCTTTCCTCTGGGCCAGGTTTACACTTCCATCACAAATGTGTGGATTTGTAACTCCCTCTGCAACATCCAGAGGTGTCATCTGCGTCCCTGCCTGATGAGATCTTTTACTGGCTGGCCTCAGGCCGTTCCTATGCCTAGCTTTACCTCAGGGGAGGCTGAAACAGCTTTCCAACTCCCCGGGTAGGTCGGCCTGGTCGCCCCGTTTAGGCAACCACTGGCCGCGGTTTTCATTTTGACGGTGTTACTTGTGGTCTTCTGAACACATGCCGCTGCAAACAATAGGACGATGGCTTATCACCCTGAGGCTAGCAGCGAACTGGAGTGATTTTACCGCCAAATGAATAAGTCTATTCGTGCTCCTGATATTCTTTTGTGGAGTGAGGATTTACTGGTGGTTTTCATGGAACCGCGTAAGGCCTTTAGGGCAACGCGCGTGTCACTTTGTCTGATTTGGTCTGTGGCTGCATGTTACCATTTCTAGGTGAGTTGCTTTCTCCATTCCACCTGAGTTTCCATTACGGGGATTATGCCTAAGTTTGTGGCATCAAATGCGGGCACCAAAGCCCACCCCATCCCTGGAAGAATACCTCAGCAGCTATATACGTAACACCCTGGGGACCGCCAGTCATGTGTTCATTCCAGGAAATGCTGCGCGATCCCAGATATAACCGGAGTACCCTGGACAGTCCACCTCCGATAAAGGGATCAACGGAACCTCCTGATGAGGTCCTTGTATGACGGCCAAATATCAGTGAATCATCCATTTGGGAGGGACCAAAGGTTTAATATATACAGCCGCTATTGATTTTGGCATGGCCTTTGTGGACTCCTCTTCGTAATTTTGCTTCGTCGGAAAGTATCTCCATGTGCTTAAACCCTGCTTTGGCAACCACAAAAGTTTTCACCTAATGGAATCCCTAGCGGCATCTTCGATGATGAACTGAAGCAATGCCCGGCATTTGATCACCGGGAAGTATGGCAAAGTCTCACACAGTGGCATGGTTGTGAATCCGGAGTGCTCGATTCAGCGATAAAATCTTAGCAGCTGAAATAGATAATCTAATTGGGATAAGAAGTAATTTTGCGTTACAGTCTTTTTTGATGCGCTTGAAGATTCCAGAGGTCACAGTGTCCACAAATTTTGAGGCTAAAATTAAATGTTTCTGGGTTTGGTGAAAAAAGGGGCAAGACTCCTAGCGGACTTAACTGATAAATGACCTTATCAAGTCGAGAGAAGAAACTATTCACTGTTTTGCTTAATTTCGCGGTTTTTCCATCAATATCTCCTGGTATTGTGATGAGCCATACAGAACAGGTATGAGCCGTGCTTTGAAAGCAAAGGTTCTTGCGACGGCAAGCGGTGACAGTGGTTTTGGGTTGGTTAATTCGAGCTCCACGCACAGCTACATTGTTCTGTTGGTAGGTGGGTAATAAGACTGAATACGGCTGAAGGGGGAGATGAGCCATCTAGGTGGAAACCGGGAGACTATATAAGAATATAAGAAATATGTTAAATCACGAAGCATTACAAAATGGCTAGAGAAGAAGGCCCACTGGGCGCAAAACCGAATGGATAACGAAAGAAGTATATAAATGGGGCTGCACGTGATGGGTTAAGCTTGTCAAAAGTCAAGGTTTTCAAAGTGGCCCGAGATACTGAGTTGATCTAATGACTGATGCCATCTATTTGCTTTGGGCGGTTCCTTTCAGTTTTCACAAAATGTAACAGCCACAGTCAGTCAGGTGCCCAGAATTCCCTCCTCTTTTCACCCACAAGCAAGACATCAAGCACTACACAGTGTATCTTGTCGGGTTTCCCCAAAAAATGGAAACGTTTGATGCTGAAACATATCGGACGGATAATTGCTGCATCTTTTTACCTAAGTTCGTCTTACCTCCAAATCACCGTTCCCCGCTGATATTTCACAATACTGCAAACAATCTGTAGCTTCACTCGCTCTGCATTCCCTAGCCATCCTCTTGCTGCATGATGTACATCCTTCAATTATTACTTCACTAATTTTCGACGGCCTCCACAGGTGGCAACTTCGTCATTCAGATTTTTAGATTTCCTCTTACCTGTTTTCTATTCTTTCCCTCACACGCCCGCGTTTATCAACTTCTGCTCACGGCCATCACATCTCTGCTTCCAAAGTGGCTTCTCTGTCTCTGATGATCCCCTGTGTTCGCCTATCATAAAAAAATTCTTCAGGATCTATCAAGGCTAACTCTGAACCATTTGACCTAACCCTAACTGCCTCTTCAAAGCACAGCTACTTCCATATTCCATCACTTCATTGCTCCTTGTCCCTCTTGTAAATATATATGTATATCTACACAAAAATGTACATATGTATACATATACCCATATAATTACTCTGCATTCTCCGGTTCTCTTTCCACCATCCCGCTGCTCCTAGTGATATCAGTCCATTTCGTTCACATCTGTGCCACAAATTTACGGTACCTCGATCCTTCCAAACCACTGTTGCCGTCTGACCCAATCTTTACATCCTGTTTTGCCCGCTCCTTGTTTTCAATTTGACACGGTCTTTCACTTCAGCGCAGCATGCTCCTTGCGTACCTAACTCCTCGCTATGAAACTCAATTCTTTCTTCTGACTTTTTTCTTTTATTTTTTCTTCATCGTTTCTGGTTACCATAGTTTCTCATGCCGAATTTCGGTCTTCCCCGTGCAAAACCCTCAGATCCCAATCTCCTCCACTTGGCCCAACCAACCCCTCCATTTGACCCTGACTTTCAATTTCCCCGTCCCTTATTTGCTTCTATTCCTGGGTTCACTTGAACTCCCTCTATTATTCCTGAGTGTACATACATTTATCTCCCTCTCACCTCCCTTCTTGGTTTATCCACCCTACTCTTGTCATGCATGTTTCTAAATTCTTCACGACTTTATTCTGTCCATTTTCCCGCCGGTAAAAATATTTTGATGTGCTTCTGGCATGCTTCGGGAGTCTCCGAAATAAACTTTTATTATTATATTGTTCATATCTGCCCGCCTAGTAAACTTGCTCGAAGCTCACCCCCAGAGGTACCCCCCTTCTCTTACTATCTGGAGCCTTGTTAAGGTCCAGATGGTCTCTGGTCGTGCTGCCACTCCTATCATTGCATTCCAGGGGTTACGGTCCTATTGCTGAAGACGTGATGTCAAGCTATCGTTCGAGGTCTAACTTTCACCAGCTTCTTCCCATGACCTCTTGTCAGGATGTCTGGCTCCAGCTGAAATAAAAATTCTGGTCTTAGCCCAGCGGAGCCTAACAATACCTTAAATTATCCGCTAGATTCCCTCGCATTCTTCTCCTTTTCATTGAGTAAAGTTCAAGATCCTTGGGTCTCTGCTTGCATGTCTTACAGTCTGTACCCGTCCTTGCAGGTTGAAAAGGCGTTGTGCATTCTCCGAACAGGCGGCATTCTTTTGCCGGGGGGATATCGCGCCTGAGCACTGTTTCTCAAGAGGTCTTACTGTGAACATTCACACCGGGACGGAAACCTTTGGCACATCAAAGCTGACTTTAATCTGAAGGGTTCACCGCGTGGCTTTTGCGCAGCTGATGCACACCTATCTGACCCTTGAAGATTAAAAGCAACCGAGATCCTGCGGACTTCAATCCCACTTGCTGCCTTTATAGTAAATGGGCCTTGGTAGCGCACGACCGCCAGGCTTGTAGCTGTCATTAACTAGTCGCTTCTTCCTTTTCTTTGAGGGGTAAGTCCCGCTTGTGCGTCCAGTTGTCGTCATTCATAAATCGATGAGTCGGATTAAACAGCAGCAAGCATCGGTAACGACTAAAAGCTGGATACGAAAGCTGAAAAGGTGAAATAGATGAGACAATTCGAGTTTACGCCACTTCCAGCCGGACATCAGATACATTAATAAGCACGCTATCCCGCACCAGCCCTGAAGGGATGATACTGAAAATTATGATAACCGAAAGTGGGATGTGATGCCAATGAACCACCCTCCAGTTTTATTTTTCTCCGCTTAGAACGTTTCTATCGTCAGTTTTTATTCAACTGTCAAACTGTAGCCCTTCAGTCCAGCTGCTCTTATTTTCTTCCACTTTCCTAAAACCCAAGTTCACCAAGCCGTCAACTTTTATCCGAAAAGCCACCATCTGCTGATTTTAGCTTATTTCCATGATACTTGGCGATCTACCCGACTTTGTTGCCGTTGTGAAAACCATAAGGCACAAATTCTGGTCCGGGAGAAGTTTTGATCAACGAGAGAATACAGAATAGGACAAAAAGCGAGCTTCGCCCGTTGTGAATAGTATTTGGAAGGCTCAAGTCAAAGCATGCCCCAAACCAATGCAGAACCCAACCAAAACAAGTAACCTCTGCCTACCACGCGGTTCTTTTCGTGGGTTAAAGTATAAGCAAATAACGACTGAAGATTGGACGGTGTGCCTCATTTACTATCCGGCTTAAAATTGGTCAGATTAGGACTTAAGTCTGTATTGTGGGGACGACTGACCAAAAAATAATAAACACGGAGTACCTATTCTGTGGTCCAGGTAAATACGGTCAGTCCTGCAAGCTCAGTAAGCCCAAGTACAAAATTTACTGAGCTTGGCCGCCAAAGACCAACGTGAACAAACCCAGTACCTACAATCCGGTGACTCAAGCAAACCAAACCGAACAGTAGTGAAAAAAACCGTCCAAAAATAGTCTCATCAAGAAAGATCGACGGTGAAAGCCAACAGTAAATGCATAGGGCGCAGATGGAGTGATAACTACAAAAGTTGGTTTTGGAAAGATAGGATGGACAATGCCGTTCAAGTTCCACCAGGAAATATTCAGAAGTAGACAGATGAGGAATTTCCAGCCAATTTTGATGTTACAGCCACTGTGCCTTCGGTGTTTCCATGGTCTTCGTAGAAACGCAGCACTTCTCAACCAGATAAAACCCAATCTTCTTAGAGCTCTCTGTCACTATGTCGGGGCCGAGCGGCTCGAGAAGTTCAAAAGTTTCTTTTATACCCTGGATAAGTTTTCCAAAATGCAATTTTCTGCGCTACCTAAGCTGAACGGACTGCCGGAAGCTGAACCCTATTTTACTGTCCAGCTATTTACTTTCTAGGCCACCAGGCAGCACCAGATGCAAGGCGTCATCAGTGTTAGCTTTTTGAACCCTCTTTATTTTCCAAAGGTCCAGTTACCCAGTGAACTGTCCTTTAGCTTCTCGGCGATATTCAGGTGGCAGGACAATCACATGACCCTGGGGACGTTTAGGGCTTCATCCTAGCACCCATATATTGCTTGAAAACTTCAAAACATTGCTGTATATTTTAATTTTTGTACAATCATCTATGCCGTCTCCACCCAAGGCCAACTCAACGACGGGACTGTTGTTTTCCTCTTCCCTCATTCCGCCTCAAGATCTTGCCGGTTTTACAACACTTCTCGTTTACTCCGTCAGATGGTCACAGAATGAAACGAATCAATGTTCACCTAATCAAATGGCATTCCGATGATCGACTGCAGCACACCCGCAGAGCCTCTCATGTACTTCGTATACTTGCCAGCTGGATCCTCAAAGTTAGTATTGGAGGTGCAAGCCAAACCACCCCAGAGTCTTGATGCCGAGCTTCTTATGCTTTGCCGCAAGACCTATAGAAACATACAAACAAATATTGTGCTCATCTAGTGAGCTCACCAAAGTTCTCCAAGAATTCAGACAGCATGACTCCAAGAAACCCGGAGAATTCATTTCATTCGCACTTGTATTAATTCTACCTTACCAGTTTATGATGCGCTACTTTTCCGAAAGTTACATAGAATCTTTTTACGGCATCACCAAGTGATATCTTTTTGGGTTTAAACCGTCCGAGCCCTTTCTAAACATAGTTTCCCTTGCTGGTGAACTTAGTGCTTTCTGGCTGAAATTTGTCTCCTGTCTACTCCGCCTTTCCTGCGAAGCCAAGTACCAATGAGCAACAACAGTCCACTTCATTTAACAGGAAACACTGGGTATTACTTACTGAAATTTTCTATCGATACCCATGATTTATTCTCGTGCTTAACTGCAATCTTCCCCGATTGTTACCCAAGTTCCATTAACCTCGCCGGTTCATATGAATTCCGGTTTCTCTCTGACTTTTTTTATATTTTTCCCATTGCTTATCATCTTCGTTTTCACGCTTGTTCAGTTTTATCCAGTTAAACTAGGAGCTTAGTTTTATAGCCAAAGTTTTGCTTCAGTTTAATACAATCGAAATCGTATTTAGAATTATTTCATGTTCCACCGTTTGAATTTTCAAAAAAATATCTGTAGCAGGCGAAACAAAACCAACCAAAGCACCTGCAGGCCTGCTGAACACATACTGCCCCGATAAACTCCGCACCATCGATTTGATAGTGTAGCTTACACAGGATTCAGAGATATCATACCCTAGTGGGATATTCTATTTGCACAGATGCCACTGAATCAGTGTGAGCTTACGTTAGCTTCCACTCGAGCGCTGCCTGGCTACTCCCTCAATCTAGAGAGGCATCTCTCAGAACTGAAGGCCAGGGAACACTCCTTTTAGATCGTCTGCTGCCTGTGGAACTTAATACCAGCTGTTCTAACTGGGTTGACCTCCGAAGTGTTCTGCGCAGGCAACCGGAAAAGCGTGTTGCCCATCAGTGCCTAGATGCTCTATTTGGAACCTTGAGCACAGTATTCGGAACATTGGCACCCGTGCGGTTTTATGGCAGTGAGAGCACCATGCTAAGGCTGGTCCGGGTCGACACGAATAGGATCCTCCGCTAATTCTGCTCCTTGGGAGGCATCTACCAGTAAGATGAGTGAAAGGTGTTTCTGAGTTGTTTCCTTGGGATAAAAGGCCCCCTGGGACACCCGTGAGGCTAGTGCCGGCCTGTAAGGTACTTGCTCATTGGGGCAGTGGCAGCAGCCACTCAAAGTGCATCTGAGCACCGTCCGTACTCATGGACTTATTTATAGCCGGGTAAAATCCCACTTCACAACAATGGGACTGGGGTGCCTTGTACCAGAAAGAGGAATCGTCGCTGTTTTCTGACCCGTTTTTCTCTGCAGATTTCTAGAAAGCACCGAACACAGAAGTTCCAGTCCACCCTTGCTGACATATCATGCCAAAATTGACACCAGGAATGAAGCATGACTAAAGCTTTTTCCGAGATACTTTGGAACTGAGCTGCAAACTGGATGAGGGAAACTGAACCACCTAAAACCGCGGTCACTTGGCACCGTCGGGCCCAGGTCGACCTTTCCATCTGTAAGTGGTAATGACTGCCTACGCAGCCTTCTTACAAAGGCTCACAGAGTTACCCGTGTGTCCTTGCAGACCAAGCGAGTGCGTACCTCACTGAAAGCCCTGCTTCCCGCGTGCGGCACTACCGGGAACAGCAATCCTAGTGGATCTTTGTGAATCTCTGCACAATACCTGGAATGCAGATTGGAAGTGACTTGTGGCTTCCCCCTTCAGGAATGTTTGCGTAGCTATTTTTTGCTGTGAGCAAGCAGATGTAGGACATAGTGGGGTTTGAATACAGTGAGCATAGAATCCATTTGATGCATCCACTGAGCCTTGGGCCTTGGGGTTTTCCTTCCCTTTGGGTTTTGCAAGTCGACCATAAGCAAACCCAAAGGAAGTATGCTGATACCTAGTATGCTACACTTGAATGTTAGATGGCTTCTCACGGGTTCCAACACGCTGAGCTTCAGTTCAACCATATCTTACTCGCGCGTGCCATGGCAGTGACCAAAACTTACTCTGAAAAATCTGTTTTAATTTTACCATTCACAGCTGCAGTGTGTGCATACATCCGGAACAGTAGGCTTTTTTGACAGAGGACTACGAAAATTGTCCACGTCGACAGTGAAAAGATCAGCAAAACGTTCTTCACGTTAACTCTCAAAAGAATCAACTCCATGAGTAAAAGCAGAAGACCGGTTTCTTAAATAAGTCGTCGTACTTCGAAATACAGACTGCAATATGTAACTAAAGAGAGACAACAATTTATCATCCTGCAAAGTCAGAAAAACTCGCCGCTTTGTTTCACTGCTGTGAAAGCAAGTCAACCACTATTGTGAGGCTTTTTCTATTCTTCTTCACTTCGTTGCTCCAATCCTAGCTGCTTCTCAGCCTTCATAGTTTCCTTTGCTCGAATCAGTTTCCCTCGTGTCCCGTCCCTCCGATAGGCGCACTGTCAATATTCGTGGGTGGTATAGAACACGGTTCCACAACTGATGAACTTCAACAAATGAAGTAAACGAAAGGTACGTCTAAAATTCTGCAAGGTTACCGACGGCAATGGTCCTGGGCAGTGACGTCCAGAATACTCGGGCATAGAAATATGAGACGTGAACAAAAGGCAATCCCCACGGGTTGAATAACAAATACGGTTTCAAAAGAGAACTCGAAGAAGTTATAGAAAACACTTATAACTGTCCGTGAACGTAAGAAGTTGAGCGTTCAAAGTGGATCTCTTTTAACCAGCCGGAAAGAGTAAAGCAAACCAGCAAAACTCAGATGCCGTAGATAATATTAGTTTCAGAAACAGCTTTTGCGCACGGTCAATCGGACGTAGAGCAAAAGGGAGGAATGATACGTGCAACGTATGGTTACTGCACGTGTTTATTAATAATTTCCGTCTTGCACGAAATGTTGCAAGCCACACGTCAAAGGTCCTATCGGTCGGGTTAGGCTTGAGTGAAGAATAAGCTAGATCTCCAGAAAGTTGGATAGCTCAGGTGGAAGGAAAGGCAGAACCACCGGCATTCAGTCGGGATAGGGTGGGACATAACAAACTTGCTGTATGCTAGCATAAAGTGTTTACCGTTTTGTCAGCTACCCCTAGTTCGGTCAGTTGATTAAGCTGAAGTTACTACATCCTCCATACTTTAGAGCCCAACCGTTCAGTTACCTATAAATGTAAGCAAAATGACCCTTTTTAAGAGAATCAAAAAGATGTAGAAAATGCAAAATGTGGTATATTTCCAAAAAACTGTTTTTCATATTCGCCTTTGTTCCTTACATTATTGGGGTGAATGTTCCCGGCCATCCTTCATGGTATCCATGTGATCTAAAAGAATGGCCTGCGTAAAGATTTTCCCAAGCTCATTTTTTGAAAAATGAGAAACCCACACGTAAAGTTTTAAATATTGCAACGCAATAGAGTAATAATGAAGGCCCTGAAATAGATCTCACTATACATTTATCGATTTTATTATCTAAGGATTGTGACGAACTACGGGTGAAAATAAGATGTGCCTGTTTCCAGAAAAACTGCCGAAAATATTTCATCATATAGCTTCGTCGAGTAAACAGGACAACAAATCTCACGGAAGTTTCCATTTGTAGCGGCTCTTTCTCGAGACCAAGACATCAGTCCCATTTTTATTGCCTTTGTGAGCCTTGAGCTTGGGTACCTCTTGCACACGGATGGAGATTTGTGATTGCTTCTGCTTTCGGATTGATAGCCGCTGCTCAAGAGCTCATTCAATTCCGGTCCAAGGTCACCCGCCAGTTATAATTGGTTTTGCATCCTAGATCGAAACAGTACCCGCTCCAATCACATGAAGTCTTCTACGGTAATTTACTTTGCACTTAAAATGACTTGCTTACTTCCAGGATAGAGCGGCAAAGTTCAAAAGCCCTCTGAGACAAACTAGCGACTCATGTGGCATCCTTGAGGTACATGACTGGTCATTCTAGCGACGGTTAGTCTCTTCAGGAGATTATAAGTTCAGCTTAACTTCAATCCTCCCCCCGGGCTATCGGCTGGTTGTTTGGCTCCTGCTGGTTTAAGTCAAGCCAGGGCTGTCCTGCATTAGTCCGTTGCTAATTTCTTTCGGGCAGTTTTTAAAACCTGACACAACTTGGCACGTTGACTCCGGTCATTGGCTGTCTAGCGTCCCATCCGTTCTCAGCTCAGTAAGACAGCCAGTGAGGGCGGTCAAGCCCATCAGAGCCAGTCGCTTCCCTCATCTTAATCGTTGGACAGAAATGGTGTCCACAAAAATGGCTCACCAGTCAGAAGCCTCGGAAACCTTTGCAACACTGGTGTGCTACTAAAGGTATTTTTGTTTCATGGAGATTTGTTGTTTATTCCGAGGAATACTTGTATGATGCTTCAACCCGGCGCTTCTTCGGGTCACTCGCAGTGGTTCTCGAAGTTGGGCTACTCGAGACCTGTCCGTCACTTGGTCCCAGCATTTCATCAACACTAAACAAGGCAAAAGTTTTCACGGCCCATGAAAATGAAAGGGCTATACGAGGGGTGAATAGTGTGTATTGTGACTGGGATTGAGTATGGCCTGCACTTGCGGCGGTCAAATGGCCACGGAGCTTTGCAACAGACTCTTAGTTAGACTGTGACTTGTGAAACAGATGGACTTAGGCAAGCTTTGCTGCAATCCTTTGCTTTTGTATTGTGGCCTATTTAAAAGTTCCTAACACGATGGAAACAGTAAGGGTAACCGCTGAGGGGGAATGGCCCATGCTATTTGGATTGTCCCAATTATAAAACTGGACTGAAGTACACTGGACTGCCGTTAGATGAGACAAGAGAACCAGTATATTGGTGCTAAAAAGTATTCACCACTGAACTCCAACCGAGGCAAACCACGAAGTAATTCTCACCTGGAGCGAAACAAGCATTTTCCAGAGAAGCTGCTTTCGGTAACCATTGTTAAGTAACTAAAGTGGCACACCATGAAATCGAGGGGCACAAAAGCTCTCATTGACATCCGTAAGAGGAGTTCGGCCCCAGTTAGATTCCTCATGGGATAACCAAGATTTCTTTCGAAGGGCGCATAAACTAAGCTATCAGTCTCCGATCCTCAGTGGTTTGTTGATCCCAAGCTCCGTTCCACTGCCTTGCAGATTAATCTTGTGGTGTCTTAAGACCGTGGATGAGCGCCCATGGGAAAACCACTGGTTCTGTTCTGAGAAACCCGGAAGTGATTTGCCCGAAAACAAACCCTCGGGTATTACACTACCCACCCATTCCTACTTGACGGCACCATGTTTTAATTGTCCATGTTCTAAACACAGGGGGAATATGCCTAATCTCAGTCACCCTTATTCTTCGTCCTTTATGGGTTTTAATTTGCATTTAATGACCGTTAATTCACAGTAGGGACACACATTGACTATCGTCGTTTTTCTGTATTTTTTGCAGTTCCCCCTTTTGTTTACTTCACCCCCAACTTCGGTATACGCGCCCGGATAACGATTCTGTATGGTCGTTTATTAACCACCGGCTCCACCCCCTGAGATCCCCTGCAACCCGGCCATGAGGTGGCTGACCCTGTACTCTCACGGCTAAACTATGCCCTATCATCAAAACCGTCGGCAAACATTAGTGCCGTTCCGAAGCTTGCTGGGCGAGGTAATATCCACCACGTTGACCGGTGCTCTTTGGGCTTGCAGGCCACCTGCAACGGGGCGCGAGCGCAGTTGGGCTGGCGGATCACATCTCCTGTGTTCACATCGAAGCACTTGTATTAGGTGTCCGGCTCACTATCAGGCCGACCCACTAGCTCCGGTTGTGGATTGCTCGCTCTAACTCTCCTTGCCCTACCACATCCGGTGTCGTTGGTCGAGGATCATGTGCTCTGACCATCCTTGGTCTGCCAAGGTAAGCCCCTTCTATCACAATTGTCATCAATCTTATCACTTCCCTTTTCGTTGTTTTTCCACGGTATGCACACCTACCCATTCAGTGGTTGCTCCTATCGACTCTCACCATGTCGCCTCTCATTGCACGTTACTACCGTCCCATCCACTTTGCTGTGCCGACAAAAGCAATATTTCTTTTTCCACCCATGTTGTCATTGCCAGCTCGTAGTTTCCATTCACCTGGCATCACCCTATGCTCACGAAGCTCGCTGATCGCATTTTTATGCCTCAATGTCTGCCGTTCTGTAAAATCCTCCTTCGCTCTCACGTTTTAGGTCCAATACAATTAAGCACCAGTCCCTCCCGCACCCATAGGCAACTTCCATATTAAAACTCGCCGTTTCACACTTTGCATCTCTTACAGCTACATTTATTACCCAATCACTACCACTGTATTTTCCTTGCCTGACTCAGCGACTCCTCTGTGGATGTTTTCATTAGGCAGCCCCCATTTTAGCATCATCCAGCTCCACCCACCTGTAAAATTGCCTGCAGGCACCCAACTCTTCAGCTCTATTGCCCCAACTCCGAAGAGCACTCATTTATCATGCCTTGCGTCTATCCACTGGTTAATTTGTCCTGGTGCCTCTTTCTTCTCAGCCTTCTGCGTGTTGCACCTGCTGTAAAACGACCTGGCTGGTTACGTCTCACCGGTCTTTTCGGTTTGTGCTCTCATCTGTTTCGTATATAAGTAGCCACGACCATTTTCTGTGTGCCCCTCAGGATGTTCCGTTGTTTCACACTCCGTCCAATGTAAAATCATTGTTACGTCATGGATTTAACAACAGTCTCAATTCGTTTGATCTACCATCACCCGTTTCCTCTGGTACTACTTTTACTTATTTCTCTCCCAAACTGTTCACCGTCACAGCTACTGCGTCTTTGCACCACAGACAGTCCCACCTCTCAATTACCTTTCTCCACTTTGTATCTTTGTTCGCTTAAGGTTGTTCAGCCATTGCCATCATCTTTCCGCCGGATAATGTAGTTACACTTATCAAAGCTCCACTCATTCTGGACAATCACCAAGTCTCACACGCATTATTCAGATCACTAGGTCTATTCTTACCTGTCCTCCTCATTGCTTCCCTTCAGCTCCTCTTCTTCATGATTTACCCTTCATAGCCGTCATCACTTTTGTGCTTCAAAATACTTTTATCTCTTTCTCTCTCTGTTGATCCACCGCGTCCACTTGGCACGAAGAAAGTTCATCAGGCAAGGTAAGGTAGTCCTACACCATTCGATCTAACCTTACCTGCATCTTTCAGTCACCGATATTTCGTTTTCTAGGATTCCATTGTTATTGCTCCTGTTCCTCTCTCTCTCTCTCTCTATATATATATATACGTATGCATATATATATATATATATATATATATATATATATATATATATATATATATATATATATATATATATATATATATATATATATACATACATACATATACATGGCTAAGTGCATTCGCTCTGCATCCCGTTGTCCCTTAACGACCACTTCTCGTGCTATCATCCCGCTGACCGTCATGAAATGCGTCCAATCCTTCTACGGCTATGACTCGTGTTTATCGTATTCAATCCTTCCAAATCATTTTTATCATTTTATCCAACCTTCAGGTCTTACATCGCTCGCTCCCTGTTGTACAGCGGGTTTGATGCCTTATCCGCCGACCATCTATTGCTGATTACCAATGCCCATTGCAATTTAATCCATTGCAGTGAATCTCACTTTTTACCCTATCGTCTCCCGCTACTACAGTTTCTGGTGCCGAATTATAGCCCCTCTTGTGTGTATCTGTCAGCTTTCCGATGTCTCTACTTGTACCTTTCAGATTCTTCAGTTGATCTTGTCCCTCAAACACACCGAGCATCCGTTTGAATCCATCCTTGGGTCCGCTTAAACATCCTTCATTGTTCTTTTGTAAGCAGCCACTTATCATACTTCTATCCCCCCTAATCTCCCTTCTGAGCCTATCTATCCTACTTTTGTCTTATATATTTCTACATTTTCACGAATTCTGTCAGTCAATTTTAGAGCCTGTAAAAACTTGATCATTCACCGGGTGTGCTTTGGGCGCCCCCGAAATAAACCATCATTAATAAAAATATGTTCAACCACGGTTACCCTCTACTACCAGCAAAACCAGGTGCCCAACTGTACGCAGGAAAAAATATCAGCACCGAAAAAATCCTTCACCAGCCAGATATTAGGTTAACGGTTGGCTTTTTCATGGTCGCAAGTCGGCCAACCGGTGCTGAGTAAGCGGTGAAGGGATCAGGTGCAGTCACAAGACCCTGAGTTATGACCCCATTCGTGCAGGATGGATGGTTTAGGAAGTCATTCTTGACACTACCCTCTAGCCTGGAAGTTCACACTGTCCGACCAGCCCAGGATGACTACGTAGGAAGGGCCCCTCGTGGTTTGACCTGGGGTTCTGACCCCTACTAATACGATGAAAACATGCCCAACTCCCGTCCTGATCCACGGGTAATGGTTATAAACTCTGCTGCAGGATCCCTAACGTAAACGGGCTGGGAGAATGGAGTTTGCTGTTAGGGCAGCTTTGAAACCACAGCTTTCTAAAGGAGCAGCTTTTGGCATTCCAAAGCCAACGGAAAACAGGAAACTGGTTGCAATCGATAATTTGAAAGTCAGGGCAATATACAAACGCTAATTTACGGTGTATTACACCGAGGTGAACACGGTAACCCCGATGTTGAATTACTCACCCCTTTTCCTTCCTGACAAGTTTGTGGGGTCCAAAGGGGCTAACGTCATTGAGTCTGTCAAAACTCACTGGCCGCCAGACCAGACTGGGTTCAGCCGCTGGTGTTGAAGGAACTGAATAAACAGCTAACTCCATTACCCAATCCATCCTCCCACACGTCGATGGTCTGCGGCGGACTGGCTTGATGATGGAAGGGGCGGAGAGAAAAACGGAACAGAATCCTGCACAGCCATTCAAGCAGCACGCCCAAGGTCTCCCGAAGGGGGGCATGGTTGATATAAGATTGTTTTCTCCCGTTGAGTCTTGGGCATCTCACCAAAGTCCGCTACTGGCAGCTGGGTGAGAAGGAGTATTGGGCCTTCAAAGAATTAAAAAAATGAACATAATGGGTTTTGCCCATCCTCCACCAAGCCGTTGTGCTTTTCTTCTTCCACTCCAACCTCATTATACATTCAACAAATTCGAACGTAACCACTTCATCACCCATATTTGCAAAAAATGACAGGCTTTCAGAGAAGCCCAGCAAGCTCTGTTGTCCGGTCGCAAAATTCTGTTCGACTGTAACGAGCTTTTTTGTAGATACGGAAAAGCACACACTTAGACTAGTAGTCGTGGTGAATAAGCAGTTTTGATAATGGGATAGAATAATAACTTCTTGGTGGGCTCAAAGTGGAAAAAGTAAAGGCTAAAAGATTTCGAAGAGCAGGATAAATTACAAGATGTTTGAATGTTGGGGAGTTCAGTTCCTAGCAGTAAAGTTACCTGAAGAATGGGTGCGTCAAAAGATGTGGCAGCTGGAGCTTTGATCTAATACCATTACGAAGCTTGAGGATCTGAAGGGAAGGTTCTTCCTAGAATTAGCCAAAAAGTGATTCTTTCAATGTGCGACTTTCCGCAAAAACCATTTTCACGTCAACGCCTCAGGAGGAGTTTCTACCGGCTCCTCCATCGTCACTTATGAAAACAATACCGAGAGTTGGGTTTAAAGTACTTTGGAGTTTTTGCTAAGAAATGAAACTTCTGAGGAGATAAACAAGATGAACGCAGCGTCGGCCGGTGTCGGTTGATCAGAATCATTCACCACTTGCTTGTATCAGCATCGATGTTATTTCCTTTAGGCAGACAAAAGCTCCTGATGCCACGGACAAGCTCCATGAAAGATGTCCTCAGTTGTAGAGTACGTAAGAGTCCATCAAACTTGGCTCGGCATTCCTCGATAATTCCACGAGGTCATTTTTAAGGTAGGTGTGTCTCCCGGATCGGGAGTTGTTGCAGGCCCCGACCAGATCTCGTGCTACGCATATTCAGCAAGTTCTTAGTCTATTCACGACCGGTATATCCGATCCCCGATAACCCGTGCTCGAGAGCGAAAACACGGAAGACAAGACCTTTAGCTCAGCCATATATTTGGCGCTGGACCAAGAGCAAACGACGGTGATGCTCGGCCGCCCATATACAATTTACGTGACCCTGCAGATAAAAACAACACAGCTCGCTCTGCCAAAGGTTAGTTGTGCACTTATTAGTGCTACACCCAGCGGCTCCATTCAAACTTGAAATAGATCTTGGATGCCGCCAAAAGCAAGCATGTTGAATAGAAATTGACCATGAATTTGAATTCGTTGATACCGTTTTGTGGAGAAACAAAATGTCCTCAGCAGGAGCACAAACTCACCCATCCCTTACGGCTTCTCGTTATTGATCCATTCCCGTCTGGACCATACATTCCGCGTATATTCCCGTTTTACTGTCCCCAAGTTACTGTTCTTGAGGCAATCTTTCCACTTCCAAGGGTGGACGTGGGTGTGCCTTAGATTTATCTTCAGTTGGCCACCCTCGTTGAGTCTTCGCTCTAGTAAGTCGTCCGGAGTCGGAACGGTTTTACTTGGGTAATTGGTGGTCAGTGGTTCTACTGGACCATGTTTTTAAATTCTTTCTACCTCAGCATGTAGTTTATTTAGTATTCCTTCATTTGAAGGTCGTCGTTATGTCGGTGTAGTTAGTATTTTCCTCGAGGAAACTAATAACCTTCGAACACAACCCCACTATGAATAGAGTGCGGAGGGTTAAAGTGCCTGCGATCTCGTCTATTATCGGCTCCATCCTGAATCCAGAAGTTATAGGGACCCCGGCACAGATTCTCAAGCTTCCTCCAAACTCCGACAGATAGGACCTATTATGTGAACGATCGTTGGTTTGCATTTTCTTCTGCCAACAAAAAGCTGAATCACCATCAAAACTATGCAGTGCTCAGCTTGCGTGCCACTTCTGGATGAACCGCTGTTGTCGGTTGGCTTCCCACTGGACAAACAACTCGTCTTAAAGGTCTTACTTGTAGGGTTGGCCAAACCTGACCAAGCATTTCCCCCTTTATATGGGCCCTATATCGTTTCCTACTCTGTGCCCAAGCAGCTTGAGTGTCCCCTTGGCCAACACCAGTGTCCCTTTGCCAGCACCATTGACTTACCCCTAATGAAACAAAGAAAGGGACATCCAGGGACGGCCAGCAAGGAACCCGGAAAAAAGCCCATGGAGCTTATTCTAGTAACGTTTTCATCTAGTAAATAACAATAATTTTGCTACTTACCGATGTGAAACGTTTTTTTTATAAGAGTATGTCCTCTGTCGCTGTAGCTTCCGGACTTATGTGAAGTCCCTATCCTGGTCACGCTAGTATCAGAGTTTTGCACTTGATTGAATCTCTCCGGACATGAGCGTGGACATGGAGCAGACCACCATGAGAAATGTAAGTATACGTGAAACAATTTTACCGACCATATATACGTCCACTTATGTCCACATCGCAAGAAATATCCGGTGGCTTTTCATCATCATAGAAAATAGAAAGAAGCAATACTTTTACAGTTGGTTCAAATGGTATTTACACTGTCGAGAACCACTGGGATGATAGCATCGTCGCTGGTGGAAACGTTAATATTAATAACAATAATGTTGGCAAAGAGCACTGTGAACGCCATGGTTCGTTATACTGATACAGTATTGAGGACCGAAACTGTGATTATTTCAGTAACGACAAAAATAAAAACAGCGGCTGTTGCTTTCAGTGAGTAGACGGTAATTTACTTGCCTTAGAGGCAAAATGTCCTTGATTTTCAGAAAGGTTTCGTGTGATGCCCCTTAGGGGACACTCAGGGGAAGATCAGGCCAGGTCAGATTGCTAGTTCTCCCATGATTCCTGCTGGTTATCACTTATTTGTTAGATGGAATGGCGGTAAATATTAGATTCCGTCAGAAGTGTGATACAACCCCATGCTTTCCATGGGCCGTGGCTGACCGTTGCTCGAGTACGCTCTTTGGGGACACTGTGGCAACTCTAGAGGGACACTCTGTGGCCCTTATTGCAGATTCACGTGCCTTTACGGGCATCGAAGGCGCAACTACATTCTTTCACATATCATGGAGGTAAGTTTAAAGTTGCTTGAGAAAAGCGAAATCGATGGCTTCAAAGGGGGACACTCAGGGGACAGTCGAGTATCCATCTGCTCTGCCTGGATTTTGCCTGTCTGTCTTTCACCTTGATGCTCCACCCCAGCTCCTCACGATCACCAGGGCAAAGTTTCTCAAAATTGATTAGAAGGAGAACTCTGTCACTGGAGGAAGAGTGATAGCGCATACTGTGATGGTGTGAGTATAGCTTGCAAGTGCAAGGGTCAGACGACCGCTGCCCCTGGCATAAGTTATTCCATCACTTAATAATCTGATGAACAAAGGAATAAAACTGATTCCTGATACGTACTCCCCGGTGCCATCAGAGGACCAAAGTATGCACTTTTCCTCCGCGAGGCCGACAACTACCCTCTTCTTACTTTAGCCACTAGCGGCAGTGACACTATTTGCATTCTTAACACTGCTTTTTGTCGTGGCAACCGGACACCGTTATAGATGAAATTTCTTATTGTAAATGTACGCCACTTTATTCAAAACCTTTGGTGAATACTGTTTGACTGGTAAATCTGCTGAGTTTGTCCTTGTAAAACGTGACAGTACACGACCATGGAGACCGTTACTTAGTTATTGCAAGGAAGCATTATTTGGTGTCAGGCGTTCGTCGGTCATTTATCGGTATTAGCCAAACTGCCAAAGTGGGGCGAGGTTTCCTCAAAAAACTGTGAACAAGCCTGGTTCTTATTTCTTCGAATGTTGTTGAGTTGCTGTTTTATGTTCCAACGAGGACGCTTTCATTTTTGTTAGATCATCACCTCAATCTACTTTTGTAGCAAAAGCGATTCAGAACGGCTTAGAAACCGATCGCTTTTCGGCCGGTCTTCGATCGATTTCAAGGTGGTTTTGGGAGTTTTTCGGCCGGATGTTAGACGGATTTTGCTAGAACGACGACTGGTTTTTGAGCGATTCCAGAGCGGTATAAAAGCTGTTCTACGGAAAGCGGGTTTACCGTTACTATTTGTTGTTTGTTATTTTTTTGTTATTACTTTTCATTTACTTTTTATTATTTTTTTCCGCTTCCCTCAGCTTACGCCCCCATTTATTCGTCTCCATTATTACTACGAAACCATTTTAAAAATCTCTTTGTCTTCCATTTTTACGACGCCTGAGAGAAACAACTTATGAAATGGAATAGAGAAGAAAATATTAGAACACAGACAAAAACATAAAACTTCGTGCGATTATTTAAAATGTTACTGGATCGCCGTTTTCAGTTTATTTACCTTCGACCTGCGGGTGGAGAGACGGAAATACAAACTTGGGGTGAATTTTTGTGCAAGTATGAAAACGAGTAAATGGTCTGCGGTATGCATATCGACGGAAATGAAAATGAGTTCTACAGATATAAAGAATTGCTTTCATTTCCTGAATGAAGCTAGTCTTACTGGAAACTGACTGTGCGTAGACACGTAGGTTTCGGATATTACGTAACCTGAAGTGAACGTATGGCAGAACAACCATGCTGAACATGAACCACGTACTTACGGGCAGTGTTCTTTTGTTTTCTTTCATGGCTGAAGTACTGAGCTAATGCAGCACTGCGGCCGTGGTAATGCTAGCTAAATAAAATCTACCCCCTTTCTTCCTGCTACCCCTCTATCTTTGTCGTTGACAGACCACAGCTGAACGTGCTTTTCCGTGCATCTTAAAACAAATATTTTAAAAACAGATCCGCATTTATCTCGTCTATATTGGAGCACGTGCTTGAAAACGCCAGTTTACCTCTGATGATATTACTACAATGGATTTGTGAAGCAGGTTTTCCTCTTGTAAGATTCGTTTTCCCACCGTCATTGCTTCTGGAAAATGGACAGTTCTGTTATCGCATGATATAATGTACTCTGTTTCCGCATGCCCCTTCGTGACATTAGACGTTAAAACCTCTAACTGTTCCTTGGATGAACTTTGTTCCTCAACTGTTGTTGCAAGGTTGATTAGACCTTTCAGTGCTGCTTCTCTATACGTACTTTCGCTAGTCCTTTCCAAGACGCTTGTACCACCTGTCCGTCATAGTGGTACGCTGCCGCATGCCGCCACAATCACGAAGACATTATTTCCCACAACCCATAAGAAGGAGAACACTATAGGCAGAGACAGAGAGGTTAGTTTATATTGAAAAAGCTTGAGTGCAGCGTGTCCGGGCAACCTTCAAGTGGCCCCAGCTCTCGAGGCGCGGGTTCAGATAAACAATGACATGTGGTAAACAAAGGAACCAAGGTTGAAAGCCACTACGTTGTTGAATCCTCCAGTGTAGCTCCTTCGATGGCGTCTAACAGGTATGAAAACAGAAGAGAAATATATATCTAATGACTGCCGACTGCCATACTTCACCGTAAACCCGTTATGCGTTCACCGTGTTTTTAATGTACCTCATGGAATAACCCAAGTATATGCCCATCGGTTGTTCCACAAGCTCATAAACTTGTAAAATAGTTTACCCACAAAATTCGGCGTTTTATCTCATAAAACCCCAAAACGGGACGATTGAAGACAACGCAACCGGAGTCACTGTGATGGTGCAGTTGGCATGAACCGCAAGACCCTCTAACCTTCCACAATGCCACTTGATTTCGGGTTGTATTAGATGAAAATAGTAGGGTTTCAAAAATATGTCAGCACACTAGAGAAACCTGGAAACCGTTTCCAGTAAAGATGCAAAATATGAAACCACTCATTTTGCGTGATGCGAAGCCACACCACTTTGTCCAGCTGCTTCCAGCTATCACTGCCATATGGCTGATATAGTTCCATTCAAGAAAAAGCTTCACTCAAACGTGACGCAATAACTGATCATATTTCCATACATTTTTTATTATTTTCATGATGGTTCCCAAATATCCGTTACGAATATATAAAGTCCCTTCTTGTAAAGCCGCTACTTGGCAAACCTACCCAGAACCGGCCGAAAACCTATGTTACGAGCGGGCTGTAGGCCACGAGGTTAAGCCCGCCTGGGTTTGAAGGAGAGCACCAGGCCCACATCTTGGTTACTTCAAAGCCCGGTAGCCGTCATCTCATCTCCAGTCTGTATTTTTTTCACCACTCCTTTCCTCTGGGTTCCTTCCTTTATGCGGATAGTTTCCACTTTTCGGTCAGCCCTACATCTGTGTTGATGACACTAGTGATCGACCTCGCTATTGTTGTGTCTTGGCCGTCACTGCACGCTTCTGGTGGCGAAAATGAAGATCAGTCGTTCTCGGGCAGACCCAGGAATTTACGGTCCGTTGAATCAACTGAGTAGATCATCTTAATTCTGAAGGCCTCTTCGGACTAATCGGTAGGTGCTCTGGATAATTGCACATAAACCGCTGATCTACACTCGTCACTCGTGGGTAATTAAAAATCTATTCGACAAGAGGTTGCTGCAAAGGGTGCTTGTGTTTTGACGCAGTGAAGTACTGTGGTGGAGTTAGTCCAAAATGTAACATCCCAGATTGCTCCTAAGTAGAACCGTCCCAACTTGGTAACTACACCCAGTTTCAAGTTAACGATATATACCATCTTTATCTAATTAGCCTCTGTATTTTACAAAAGAGAAGCGAGTTTTATGTCCATTGATTATTATCCAGCAGCCGTTTGCCACCTCCTACCATCCCGCCTCGGATACATCGAGGAACGAATGAATGCAGACGTCTTGCATTTCCTTTTCGTGAGCTGAAATTCTGGAAAATGTTATGTGCCTTAAACTGGCCATTCTGTTTAACCAGTCAAACCACTGCTTCCGGGACTCATCGTTCGGCGATTCGTTCAGTTCCACTTCGTTTTCCTACAGTTGTTGTGGTAAAATCGTCCCGATCTCCATGGTGGCACTAATTCAAGCGGACTATATGGGCTTACGACGGATGACGGCAGCCCCCTACACTTGACCAGTTTTACAGCGATTTTGAGCTGAAATGTAGACTCATTGTGTCCAGCCCCTCACTGCATTACTTAAGAGTGTTCAACAGGTGAACAGTGCACGTAAAAGTTCTGAGTTTCGATGGATCCATGTGTTTTGGATAAGGATTTAAATACCACCGGGAGTTTGCCATCTATTTCATCTAGTGAAAACCTTTCCGTGTCATAATCGTGTTTAAGTTGGCTGCTAGTTGCGAAGCCACTTGGGCGTCATTGTAGATTACAAGAAACTCATTGGCGAAAGCGTTTCTGATTGCTCTGGTCTGCACTCTAGGATAGGTTGAATTTTTTGTTGTTTAACTATTTCACTCAGGGAAGCTTCTGCACCGAATTGTTAAAACTCCCCCCTAGGCGGGTGCCCCATGAAGTTTTCTGGTAATTACGATAGTGTTTTTGAAAGCTCAAATCGTGCGGCATTGCGCAGCTAAATGATACCAATGTTAGTGTGATCGGATTCTTCAGAGGGATAAGACAAATGTGTGCAAGGACGAAGTTTAGTAGAACGACTTAAATGTAAACGTGGATGGCATCTCCCAGCGGAGTTGGACCAGAGGCCATGCAACTGAATCGATGGAGCCCAGGTGGATCTGGCTAAAGAGAGGAAACATATACACAAATCGCACAAAAAAGGCGATAGCTGGAGAATCTAAGAGAACTGACAGGTATTCCGTTTTTTGTGCAGAAGGGAACCAAAGGCGAGCTGCGACGTATGAGACGGATTTAGGTTGGAAATCGGGCAACGACGTTAATCAAATATCAAACAGGAAACAAAAAGTCGGCCGACGGAAATCGAGGTAAAACTTGGTGGCCGAATATTGGCGGATACAGTCGATGGTTATTAGCTTTTATCGCCATTCGCTCACAACGGTAAGCGAAAAGTACCACTACGCTGAACAGGAATATTGATCTAGAGAGACATTTTCTGAGTATCCGCAGACATTTCTTCCATGCGCATTCCAAGCGGCCACTATAACTTAGGCAAGGTAGCCATGTCAAGGCCTTGCTCAAAGCAGTCAATCAAATAAACTCCATGGTATTATATGGGGCAGTCAAAAACTAGCCCCACCGTTTTGGGTTTCTTGTGGCCTACAGCAATACGGTTTAGTAGGTACAATGAACACGGGTTCAATGCCCGCGACTCCAGTTTTTTAGCCCGAATACGGTGGGCAGAATGAAAGCGTACTTGTAGTGCTAGACCCGGATTCAGTAGGAAAGTACGGGAAACAGGAGTTCAGGCAGCCATGCAAAAAACAAACATAAAAGAAAGTGGGTTAACCAACACCGTAAACCGAAGTGTAGACCGAGTACAGCTGGATTGGACCACACAAGGCCGCTTAACAAGTGATGCCATTTCATTGGTCAGTGTTGCCTGGGAAGAGGTGCTAGAGATATCAGCCGCCTAGACGTGTGTGCAATGGCGAGGTTTGTGTCCACGAATGCTAGACATTTGGGGCGTTTTTGCAGTGCTTGCTAGAACGCCTGTATGAAAGCATGAACGTTCACCCCGAAAACAATACCAGCTGTCTGTTCTCGGAAAAGGAACTCTGTGGCTTGCGATCGGGCGATACTGTCACTGTGCTAATCGTAGTAGTTCCGGCAGCGGTGCGAGAGGTCACGACTCTGGCAGTATTATTAGCTGCAGTATTAGTAATCCTCAGACTCGCGCAGGTTTGAATCCTGTCCGTGAAGTCAGTGCCGTTTCTGTCATTTACGGAGAACACAGTAAGCGACAAATCCGTTTATTAGCGCATCTGTAAGCACTTGAATAGGCGAGCAAGAAAATCATCCATAGGCCAGCACAAGCAGCACACGCAGTTGAGTACGGTCAAGCAGGGCTGCTCGGCAGTAACGAATCAACAAGCGCATGTGGCTCAGGGTTAAAGCCCGAATGGTTAAAGGAAGCGGTTTGTGGCACAGATAAAGTCACTTCGGAGTGCTCAAGTGCTTGCCTGCGTGTGTGATAGAAACGGGTATCTGGTTCCAATGGATAAGTTCGCCGGTATTGCAGTGACGCATTCAGTGGTCTGACCAGAAGTGGGACTACACAGCCTGCTTATCTAAGATGCTGGTGTCAACGAAAGCGAATTCAGGAGCTGCTTAAGACTCGCCAAGTAAAGCTTAACAGCGGTGCAGCACCGAAAACTTCTCATCAGCGGTTAACTTTCAGTTATGCAGAGTAATTTGCGCCGCCGATTAACACCCGCTTTCTGGAAGGTTTTCTGAACGGTGAGTCTGGGTCCTTGCCTACAGCTGTTTTTCTGCACCTCATGGCAATCTAAAAAACTGTAGAGATGCCATGTCTGTAGTTGCGCAGAGGCTCAAAGGATGGACGAATTGCCGGAGGACATGATGTCCTTTCCTTGTTCTGACAAAAGACGGGTGAACGCCGATGGGCACTACGCGATCAGCGGAGCTCTTTAGGATCGAGTAGAGAAAACAGTGATACTGGCCCACAGAGGACACTCATGAAGTTGAGTAAGCCTACGGTAGATGTAAACCAAAGAGCTTCAGTCCAGCTGTACATATTCTGGCAAAAGCCCAAAGTGAGGCCAACCTTCAGTCGCCATATTCACAGACTTTATAACGGCCCTTGACGAGATCCCAAGTAATCCTCTTCATAAGCTGTAAAAGCCGGGTTACTGGCTTCACGTTCGACATCTGGTCACCAGTTCTAATTATAACATCAATTTGACCACTGAAAAGTGGTCAGCTGATTATACTTCGGTGTGCCAGATTTCTCTTGCAGGCTGTAATTGCAACATTGGGAATGATTGAAAGTTTCTCATCTTTGCGGATTAAGGAACTTTTGCCGCCTTATTCTTGCTGATACTGTTTTGTAGTCGTCATCCTTGTCACGACTGAGGCATTAGATTTTTTTCTTCGCCGTGCTTCCCTTGTTAGAACCTTCCGGATTTCCTGTACGGTGGTGAGTAGCGCTGACACAAGGCAGTTTGTTTTACTGCCTTTCGATTTCACCTTCTCGCTCATGTTGACGGGAAGTGGGCGTTAACCCAGTTTACGCTGAATTTTTCGGCGCTACTTGCATGAAAGTATTTTTCTGGACTTCAGGAAGGTTTTTTTATTTATTCCTTTTGGTCAGCTGTTTGCTCTGCACGATTTTTGTCCCGAATTTTGCCACTGCTACACTCGGCTGTGGTGAGTGCCTAACTGGTGTGCATACCATCGAAGAAATTCTGGATGCTCGATTGGCCGTGGCCATTACCTGTCCTGTGCAAACTGAACCGAACTAAACTGAACTGATCCGGATAAAGACTATGTCTTTTTGTTAAAGGTATCATAATTTTTTCTATTTATTTTAACTCAAAAATAGTACCGTGGAGTTCGTAGAGCACTCGTGTTCTCGATCCGGGTTCTTCATCAATTCGGGCCGCGCTTTGCTTTTCCCACTGGAGGAAACTGCAGCCACAGCTAATGACGTTGTATCACGGTGCAACCCCAATATCACTGGATTAGTCCAATAGTCTGTCACCACGGTGCCTACCTCGCCTACATCCAAAGATTTTACTTCGGTTTTTCTGGAATTGCTTCTAGCCTGCGGCGCCTAACAACAGGTAGGAGTGAGTCGCGAGAGCTGCAACTAGCGCGCTCACCTAGGCGCCATAGCTCTCAACCACGCTGAGGTTTTGGCTCTCCAGAATTGGGGTATCTAAAATGCCAAAGTCGCTCTGATGAGGGAGCCAACAGACGCAAACCGACATGTGCACCTCCCAGTGCGCATCAGAGAAGACAGTCTTTCGGTCCGAGGTGAGGACCTGGGAATCTGGGTACCAGACCGTCATTCACCCTTTGGGCGTATAGGTTATCGTTTCACGTTTTGTATTCCTAAAGGACACTGGGGCCAAAATTGATGTCATCCTTTGACCGGAGGTATCAACAGCATATCACAGGCCCGAACATTACTCGCTGCCAATGGCACTGCCATACCAAAGTGTGACAAGCCGTCGCTAACCTTGAAGTAAGGCATGGAGCCTAACCTCCCTTGATTGCTCATCATCACCAACGTGGCTCACCTCGTTCTGAGCATTGACCTCCTCAGACAATTTGATCTATCGGCTGATGCACTGTACCGTAGGGTGGCGGATCTTTGGACCTCACTCAATTTTACCTGTCTCAATTTTAGGCTGAGCTGCGTCACTCTTGTTTGCGATAAACCAGGGTACGCCAACCCCATGAAAAACTGGTTACCCCGTAACCGATTGCGTTTCGGCCGGCCTAGCAGTGGCCACCAAATTCCGTTTGTTAAAGGAGTAGAAGGTGCTTTGCAGGTAGGCACAGGGACGGAGAAACCTATGTAAGTAATATTTCAGGAAAACCTGTGCCTAGAGCATGGAATGCTCTTTACAAAGACAACTTTCTGTCCCCTGTTTAAGCTGCAAAAACAGGAGGGAATTCACCCCGTTTGAGTTGACTGGAGTAACAATTGCAGGGTCTGCCCTATATGCATATTTTCATCTAACTGTAACAAAAAACCTGCTTCAAAACTTCAGCTGCCTGAAAGGCCATTATTAATGTTGTCACTTTGAGTCTTCTTATGGACAATAACAGAAACTGTTGCCTTGGCCAAAAGTAATTTTTCGCAACTCAGTTCTTCTCAGGCCTCTCACGAAAACATCCGGTAGATGAGTTCAGAATGGCGTTGCATGGCCTACAGGTGTTTAGTTAAGTTTTCCAAAATGTCTCCTTCTGAAATATTTCAAACGATTTCGGATCAAATAAAGGTTTCTTGACAGTGATTTGACAGTGCCTCCTTGGGCAGAGCGACTTCGTTCTGCCCGTTGCGGTGCTGCGTTCTTGACTTTATCAATGGAGTACCTGTTGTTCACTTTTGGGGAGCTTAAAATTCTTATAGCAGACCTTTGGACTCAATACCTTAATACTAGCTGTTTTTCTAATGAACAATGCTCTTAGCAGCAGATAGGAGTTTAGCTGATGTAGACTGCTGATCTCCGTTCGCTGGCAGCCTGAAAAGTATCCAGCCAGGTATTCACACAGAGGATGATCCCCTTCAGGTGCCTGTGCTCTGTTAAAGTCCTGAGTGAGCCTCCTGTATATTATACATGGTCGACATACAAACACTGTGAAATGGTTATTCCCAGAACGTTGTCTTTGGGATGTACCCGTATCTTAGCAATTGACCCAATATAGTCGACTGGTATCAACAGAATGCTGTCTACTGTGACGGCTACCGGAATATTCGCTCTCTCCACCATTTCAGGATGCCAACTATATGGTTAGCCCCACTGATTCAATAATATGACCCTTTTCAGCCGTGATGATCAGAGGAGGTAGGCTCCTGGACTTCGTTTACATTGTTCTATAAACTCAAGCATCATCGGCGAAGCATCCAACCAGCTGTCCGAAAATGCCATGACACTTAAGGTGTCACGATGCCCACAGGTACGATGTCTGTTCCTCTAGATTTCAGTCGGAGCTTCCTGTTGAACAGATAACCCCGCGGTCTGTCGAAATGAGTTGGCCTATTGTTTTGAGGGCTACATGGTAGTGCAAACGTCTGTTATGCAAAAGATACGAACTACCTCAACATCTATCCAGGTCAGTTATCTCGGTGAGCCTGCATTCCGAAGCTCGATGAGAGTCATTCAGGCACACGGAGCACCCGTCAATCCTTTCTGCTGCGGACCTGTGATCTAGAACACTTGCCTCATGATGAAACGAACGTTACGGCAACTGACGTCACGATTTTGATAGCCTGCACCGGAAAGACCTCGAAAGCTCCCGACTTACTGTATGGGTGCCAAACCGACACTGTTTTCGGTTAGTCTTTGCCTCCAAATTGCTCCAATGATAAAGCTGCTCTAATCAGCCTGCTATCCATGAGCACGACTTGTCCGAATGGGTTTTTCGTAATGCGGGACTGATGAAGTAGGAACTCCGTCCGGTGGTCGAACGCAAACCCTTGCTCATGTATATTTTAACCCTTAGCTCCCTATGCCACTCGGCTCTGTAGATCGACAGATTGATTGCAAGCAATATATTCTAGTATGTGCGTTGCATTCACGCCAGCATTCTTTATGCTATAGCACTATACTGCAATTCTGTATACTTATCGCAAAAGTTTTCAATAGTTCAACATAGCTTCTGGCTCCCTTTGTCCCCGATGAAAGAACTGTTCATGTTCCAAGCTACCTCAAATGGCTTTCCAGACTAATATTCGAGGATTCTGTGAGCTTCGATGTACCAGCTGCCAGGCTGAGCATTGCACATCCTTCGATAATACAGCTGCTCCCTCCCACGGCCTCCCTACGTCAGAAGCAAAAACCTTTGTTTGGGATTGAGAGCCCTGCACTTAACGAAGTTTTCGTGGTTTTTCGAACTTACAATGTTGCTCGGGATGCCACTGGAAAGGAGATAGCTCTATTTTCTACATTTTGAATGCTGAAATACTGGTAATTTTAGGTATTTTTTGTGAGTTTGCATTCTCCGATAACGTTGCAAATTGTGTGTTTATATTTTAGACCACAAGATTTTCCCACCGGCGCGGTGAGGTGATTTTCCTGGGTAAAAGGCTCCACCTCTTCTCCAGCCAATCACCGTTGACTTTCTTGTCTGTCACTTTACTACTATAATATCATTTTACTTGAACTCACCATAACTGGCAGTTCATAAACAAACACTGACAAAACTAGTGCACCAGGCACCATCTAGAGAATTAATAACACCCAAAACCATCTCCAGACTCTCTGTGCTTACTCTTGTCGTTCCACAAATTTGTCGTTGCCTGTTTTAAGAATTTTCAGCGAAATTTTTAAATAGTGTCTCACCTGAGTACAGTAAGTCACAAGATTTGCAATTCGCCCAAATCTCAGCCAATTCGCAAGAATAACAAAACGGAAACGAGACTAATTCTTTAAGTTTCACGGCTTTTTGCGGAAAATCAGAAGAATTGCTATTATATAGAAACCTGAAGCAAGCGGCCATTAAGATTGAACAGTTAAACACAGAGTTTAATGTCCAGTGGCCGAAGTGTGGTGTACGAGACCAGTGTTTTCTCTCCAGGGTTGCTTGTGAATACTTCAAAGAGGATAAAAGTCCACCAGCCGAAGGTTCGAAAATTGCTTCAAGATGATCCTATTCTTACAATAAACGAACACCCACACGGTTGCCAACAGCCTTCTTAATACACCCGCTCTAGTTGAAGAAGGTTCCAGGCCAAATTCAAGAGTCCCACAAAAAGAAGTACACTTGTGAACATGTCGCTTAAGGGTCTGCCCGTCAAATCGATATCAAATATGGTCAAATTTGCAACGCGTTTAGAAAACGATAGCAGGATTCCCGATTTATGCATTTCACAAAGGACCTCTGGTACCTAGATTTACTAGCTTAACCAGTTCATTTGCCACTTCAAGCGAATTTCCAAGGGGACCTCTCAAAATTTTCGGAGTTTCCTTGCAGCTTGTTCCGGGTTTCAACATTGCGCACATTTCTACTGCTTCCTGGACACTCTCGCTACAAAGATAGATGAGGTAGTTTTTTTCTGGGTCTGAGATCTCACTTCCATCGAGGTTCTTGTTCTGCTCTGTGAATTTGAGCTACTGTTCTCGATGTTCACCCAAAACGTTCGTTAACCCTGGGGAGATCTGCTTCTGGTGAATCGCTTACTAACGGTCTCTTAATTGTTTCCCGGGACTCCACTTCAAAAAGTAACGCTTTGTTTGCCTTTAATCCGGTAAGGTGTTTCTCGTAATGTACATCATCAGGCTTTGCATGAACGGCTTTATCCTGCTTACTAGCTAACTTCAGCTCATTCTCAGGTTTTGGGTTACTCAGAGTTCATTGCATTATTCTCCTCATAAACTTAACTATTTGGTGAAGCGCATTACACGGCTCTGATAGGACTAATGTATCTAGCGATACCCAAGGAATGAAAAGCACCCAAATCCACCCCGGAGGCTTGCTGAATTATCTGCATGCCAGATTCTGCATGTCATGCTTTTTCTATGGGTACATTTCTCGCTTTTCTCCTTCAAAAGCTCTATCGATCACATTGAGTCGTTATGGTGAGTAAGGGTGACGTGAAGCCTTGTGAACTAATCCCGAGGCGGAACCAGATTGATTCAAATATTTTACGGCATCAGACTAGCAGGGTATAGAAGCCCAAAAAGTACGCGGACCTAAATAATGCGACTAAAAAGATTACCGAAAGAGAACCGGGGTTCAGCAATGTTCAGGACCGGGATTGCTCATCATGACAGACTTCGGCATCGAACAAAGCTGATTCACAGTCTATGAAAAAGCCAGACAAAGACGAGTTTTTTAAGATGTGCCAAATATTGTGTACTTTGAATGTACGACACTGAAGGGCTAACTCAAGCTTCTGGATAATGCCCACACGGGAGAATATTTAGTAGAACTTTCCTCTGTGGGACTTACACTTCTTGATACACTGATTTGGTCAAGCCGATTCACCCAGCTTTTCAAAGGAAAGCCACCTTGATGCAACTGGAAGAACGTCAAGTAAGCTGTCTGTTTATATCACGTCTGATCGACCACGCAAAGTGTACGATAAAAATCGTATGAGTGATAACTAGGGGCGTGGGTAAGTGGATAACTTATGACCAAAAACCGCTTCTCAATTCATCAGTCGGGCTAAAACCCATGTTTACATTGATAGTACAAGTAAATATTTCCTGGCTTTAGGTCGTTCAAAATAAGTGGCCAACTTATTAGTTATAAGCACAACTGTTTATTTCTCGTGACTGAGCAAGACACATACCAAATTGCACAGTCACTGTATACGGACTATGTCAAGGCGTAAGCGATTTCACTTACCTCACAGGAGGGGAGATATAATTCATGAAATAATTTCTGCAAAAAATTGGGTACAATGAGGTTGCTAACAGGCCGCTTATAAAAGATAGTGTCTAAACATACGGGATCAAATATAGGCCGGCTGAAGTTGTGGGAGTGTTGTATGTGGAACGGTTGGAACAGATGAATCGGTGCCCATAGAAAATAGGATCGACGTGAAATGTGATGGTGCTCCTTTTGTTTGAATGCGTGTCACAAGGGTATATAAGTGTTGTGACCAGGGTCTGCATCGTCATTGACCGCAATGGCTGTTGGTGCTGCGGGTACGGCTCTGGTTGACGGAGCTGCGGTATTTTCTAGCTTAGGTCGCGATAGTTAAAAGATTTTTCTCAGATTTTAAAAACGACTTTCGGGTTTTTCAAAGCAAAACTTCAACTTTTCCCCATATTTTTGATAGTGTAGCTACCGTTGGCTGTATAATTCACCAAAATGAGTATCAGTCATCACGCATATTTGAAAGGTGAGCCAAAAGTGGCCTTTTTCCGCACCCGGATGTGTGGTTTATATAGCGTATAAACTTCATCTCAGGGTCAGATGTTTAAAACAGCCCCAAGGCCAACAGAGCAGAGTGTAAAATCGTATAAAGGGACAACCACTAGGTGCGAACTGGTAAGGGAAAGACAGATGAAAGAGTAAGAGTGAAGCGAAAATAAGCAGTCACAGGCACTAAGGGGATCGGGGATCACACAATAGGAGGAATAGTTTCCAGGATGAATAAATAGTGCTATCAAAAACGAAACTCGTTTTCTGAGATGGGTGAACCGGAATACGAAAAAAATGTTAACTGGGTGATCAGAATGCGATTAGTTTCACGTTCTTCAGACTTGCCAGGTTATGCTGATGATGCTACCGGAAAAGCTCACTGCATCGGAAGACGTACGCATAATCGGCTTTGGTGTGAAAAACTGACAAATGAGTTTGGGAAGGTTCGGCCCAAGAACCACTGTATGAAAATACGGTAGAGGAAAAAATTCACGGAGAATTTGACAAAGAACAAAGGTAACTGTGACGGTGGTCGAGGAATTCCGAGCAGAATTTTACGGAAGATGGGGAGATAGGTATCAGTGGAGAAAACCGCCGTTTACCCTCGAAGAGTGAAAGGACATTTAGTGAAAACGTTAATGTTGTGTGAACCGCAAAGAGAGGTGTTCCGTTATTATTGTCGTACTTTGCTAGCTTAGAGTGAGCCCTCATTTCGGTTTAAAAGAGTACGACTTCTGCAGAGGAAAACAAAGGAGAGCGGAAGTGAACAGATAAAAATGTGAATAACTGGCCTGATGAGGGAAGGCAAATAAAGGATGAAACCATAATGGCTTACTTGTTGTAGCTGAACATATAGTTATTTTCCGGATGTGACGGTGGAAGAAAACCCAGTACTTCCGGTTAGTTGTTTCGGGGGAATAACAAATGATTTCTGTAGATATTGGTGTACGGCTGAGCCACTTGTGGCTCCTGATCTGCCATTTGCACGGTTACAAACTGACGACGATAGAGGAAACATCCTCTCAAAAATTGCTAAACAGTTTTCTATGACTCTTTTTGGGGGACCTTCACGTATCTTGATGAGATAGTGGACAGGAAGGTTTTGAAGTGGGTCTCATCCGGTGGGGGTAAATCCGTAACTCTCATCCATCCGTTACAAAGGGCAGTTTAATCGAGATAACGGATTCGCCAAAACCATCGCATCAACGAGGAATGCAGCCAAGCAGTTTGAAGAATATACCAGCATCCATCGGAATTATGGGCTAATATACAGGGCAGAAAACCTCTATTCGAAATAATTCTGGTGTGCTATGTAAACGTATGTATGACCCAACTTTTCACTGCCGATGCTTCCAGGAGATCAACCATGTCACTACCCCGTCCCACCGGCGGTCGATAGAGTGAACTAGCCAGTTTGTGTCGTGCCGCTACCTCAGTTTGAACGAAGCTTTAATATTCACAGGGAGCTGTAAACTACAAGAAGAGCTATATTATTTTTTCTGAAAGCCGAGACAGACTCAAGCCACACAAACATCCATTTGGAAAGTGCCTAGCAATAACCAGAAATGTGTGGTCTAACAACAGGCGAGAAAGACGGGCCGGTAATAGGGCGTTAGAGGCGAGACCGGTTCGAAGTGTGTCGAGGAGGGCCTACACTTTTCAGATTTTTCAAAAATAATTCATCGGCCAATAGGCAATGCTAGGGAAGTAACGAAGGAACCACATCGACCCCTAATACCAGATCACAGACCATGTCGGCAATGTCATTTTTGGTAGTTTTATATTTTCCTTCCGTTTTATAAAGCTGTAGTTAGGCCATACCTGGGTTGAAGCGCGCAAGGCTGGACACCGCACTACTATAAGGATACAAACTGTGCGCAGAGGGTTCGGAGACTGAACTTGGGGATAGCAACTAGCAAGAAGGAAGCCCCTACTCGGAGCTCTTTTAAGCCCTAGGTCTGTTTTCATTGAGGCCGCAGGACTTGAGCAGGATTTGAAGAAGACCTTCAAAAAGGTGAAGAATTCGTCAGGTTTATTGCCTTCCCATCGGATCTCAGAAGATAGAGCGGAGAAACACAGCCCAAAAGGGCAAAAACAGCTCTTCTGAGCGCAAGGATGGTGAGACGCACGGTGTAGGGAGGCGGTCGCTAACTACGGTGAAAAAGTGAAAGAAGCTTCTCCAGTAGTCATAAAATCAACGTCGGGAGTCACTGTGATGCTTTTGATAACCCAAGGAGCCAAGAATACAGAGCGAAAACCGACTTCGGCAAACTTGAGAGGGTGTGTTCCCCTGACAGTTGCATCAGGAAAAGCTGGGTATGGAGCAGTAAAACAGAGATTATACTCAAGGCGGTGGTGAAAGTGACAATAGTCAGGAATAAATGTGGTGCCATTGCATGATTTTCCTTAGAAGAATGAGACAGATATCTTCAAAACCTTATGCTAGTATATTAATTGCCTCTTCTGGAGAGAGTGTCACTCGACGGGAAAAATACAAAAGACGACCAATACAATAGGTAGGATATGGACATCCACTAGGTTTTGCTGTGCCTGGAACACGGGGAACAGATTTAGAAGGGCTGACGTTCATCCGTAAAACAGCTTCATAACTCGGCATTTACCGCGATATTTATTGTAAGTAAATACGTTCCGCCTTGAGTCGGGCTTGTTTAGCTCTTGTAACGGGTTGCACCTCGGGAAGCCTACAGTAAAGTTGGGCACACCAAGGCCTTCTTACTCGTAAAGACGGCGATAATATCGGCCTGTCTTCGCCACACAATACCCAGGGTTGTCTCTCTGTTGCAGGTAGATAAGTCGTTGACATACGAGTTATTATCTGAAAAAACTGGAGAGGCAATAAGAAACAAGAACAAGGACATGAGAGATCATCCCAGGTTGGCCTTTGTGCACGGAATACTAACGGACCCCGTGAAAGTGGTTTTTTTCGTTGTTTCTTAGGTTTGGAGAAAAAGTGATAACATGATTTATCGGGCGGCTTCAAAGCCCAACTCACCACTTATAACCACGGAACCTCTGTACAGCTGTTTCATCCCAGTCAGGAATTATCAGCTGTGCAGATCCACCTTTGCGAGCCAACCCGGATGGCCTTGTGGTTAAGGTGTAGGTTCACAATCGTTCACACCGGGTTCGGGACCGATCGGGGGTCGGAGGATGTGCACTGCTGATGATTCCTAACTAGGATGAAAAAGCTGTACTGTGGTTCCACGGTTTTAAGTGGTAAGTTGGGCTTTCAAGCCGTACGAATAATCATAGTGTATAAATGTAATCTCCGGTCACTCAATTGCACAGTAAGCGATGAAACGGTGACAAATCTCATAAACGATCAGATATAAATAGTCATACCCGCCAAAAGTACGAGTTTCAGCATGACCCAGTCGCGACTGCCGCTTTGTACCGAGGCCTCAGGTTTTGATGAATCCATGACCGGAATTGGAGTGGATTAGGACGCGGATGGGACAGTAAGTCCTGAACACGGTTTGAGTGAATCAATCGGCTTTTCTACCCCCACAGAAGCTGGTTTTAGGTTATCTACGGAAGCTGTTTCCCTTTCCAAATTAAGCTCTCTTATGTAGCACTTTTGCTATTTGTTTTGGCACTCGCCGCAAATCTGAATGGGGTGCTTGAAGATAGTTCCGTGCATCCTCCGTATGTGACAAGAAGTAAGTTCACCCAAAAGGCTCTTTACTTGTGCAAGCTGGTATGCTTTGTTGCCCAGCAGTGGCCGCGTCAGCGTCGCGCTTACGCTAAGTGCGACATCAGGATTACTCGGAACACTTCAAAAACTGCAAAGATTGCGGTGCGACTAGCAACCCGGCAACCGAAGGGGACGCGCAGACAATAGTCCAGCCGGTTTTGTATGCAGGTCGACTTTTACCGAAGTTCTAACGTTTTATAAAACAGATAAGCTTTCCGTCATGCCGGGATCATATGAGATCCCAAATCTGCCACGAGTTGCTCGTAGAGTTGCTCGATCGGACCACTGCCAGCTAGATTGTGCGCGACAGTTTTCAACGGTCTGCATCTCACTATACGCATCGGGGAAGCCGAAGAGCCTCGGCTTGGCTTCCCAGTGGGGCTGCCCATCCTCGTAGCAGAGCACGTGCTGCCTTTTCGGATGAAACACCTATCATACGTATCACCTCATCCCACCCCTAAAAACGGTCGGCATGTCTTAACAAAGAAATGGATCGGCTGGATAACGCCGAGGACCTACTGAATCTACAAGCGCATGATAGAGGTGTGCTCTACATGTGGTAAACTTGCAGGATTGGCCTCCTTTGGCCTGTTTACTTTGAGCATTTGTTATTATAAACAAAGACACACACAGCACCTTACATCCTTAGTTAATTTTTGCCACAAAGTGCTTTTGGATGAGAGGTCAGTCGAGGATCATTCGCCCGGGGTGCGGCAATTCCTGCATTGTTTTCAAGGCGCTCTTTCTGAAGACAAGTGGTTTCAGTGAACAGGGGATTTGTGTGAAGTCGCGAAAAATCGTTTCTTCCGACGGAGCAAGCTGCATTGGTCCGAGATAATGGTAGCTTCTATGGAAAAATATTTTGAGCCTGGGTCCTGTGCCCGAGCCGCTGCGAGTCTAAGACACTGCTGGGAGATTTTAGTGTATACGACCTTTTTCCGGGGTAACTTTGGCAATATAAAGGTGTTGATATAAAAGCTTCATTTTTCGGCTTGTAAAAATACTAAATTTGGCCACTTGAAATTTGACCCTTTGCATACATTCGCAAACTTGATTCCTTAAAGTACCCCTTGTTTCTTGTTTTGCTTGTCCTTAATATTTTGTCTATCATTTTTTGCCATCAGTTTATGGTGCATCTATTCCTCGGGACACTAAATTTCATTACAAATTCGGAAAATTTATTGGCCAAACTTTCGGTACCAGCCACTATGGCACGAGCAAGCATGCACGTACGCACATCTCCTGTGCTACAAACTGCCTCCTCTAACCAATCAGACTCTGATTGTGACCCAAACGTGCTTGCTGGTTTGTTGCAGCTTAAAAGCTTCTGTTGACCGCACTAACGGACTAATTGCGTGCTGGGTTCTGGTGTAATGATGAACACAACAGTAACCTTATTCTTGGGTCTCTGATTCGCCGTGGAGACATTTTGCTGCCTTGTGCACGCAAAGAACTGAGTTTCATGACCATGCATTGGTAGTGTTAAGGCCCCGAAGTTTTACAATTATTGGTTTGGTAGGATTTCTCGAGTGTCAGTAATTTGTAAACTCTATTCAATTCGATGTGTTTATGAGTTGAATTTGTTAAAGAATGCCAGGTTTTCAGGGACTCTCATGAGTGTCTCTTAGAGGCTTGATCCGGAGTATGAACTTTATCCAAGTTGAAAGCATGTCCTCCACCTCTGCTACCGGGCATTACTGAGAATGAATTCTGTCCTCTTGTAGATAATTACGGTTTATGTATTCTTGCCATAACTTCTCCCGCAATTCGGCCTTCGTGATACTTATCGCTGTTTCGGCAGTTAAGTCTGTATATGAGGTTTCTTCTTCTATTGGTTTGGAGTTGCTTCTCCGGTCCTGATGTGATTCTCCTCAGGGTTTCGATTGGTTTGTGAGTAACGGTAGCGTATTGTAGTCAGAGGTGCTTTGCCGTAATTTTAGAGAATTTTTGGATGTACGGAAAAGCTATCATTTCTGTAGACTGCCGGTTAGCTCTTCCACCCGAATTTGGTCCCACTCGTGAAGTTCCTGGGATATTCTCCTTGTCGAAACTTTGCCGGAAATTGGTTCAGTTCAGTTTTGTTTCCACGGGACGATTAATGATCATAGTCCATCGGGCGTCCAGAATTCTTTCCTTGGTATGCACATCAGTTATGCACCCACCACTGCAAAGTGCATTTCGTCGAATCCCCGCTAAAACTGGGTAGGAAATGTAAAACTTCATCTTGCATCAACTGCGAGAGACATGATGCTTCGTGAGCCTTCGCCGAGACGGTATGCAGCGAACGGAAGCTTCAATTGCAACACACTTCAAACGGACCATAGTGCTACCGTTCATCTATCCAGTGAAGCACTCAAAGCTTCCTACGGAGAAATATCTCGTACCACTTTCTGCCTGGGGCTCCTTTGAAGCACTGGGCTGTTTGCATTTCTATCATTCCATCATGCGGACTGACCCAAATGTTCGCTACTCTGTTGCTGAAGAAGTGTGATCTAGTCATCGACCTAGCTCGAACTTTCGCCAGCTTCTTTTGTGTCCCCTTGTTCTGGAACCTGGGGCCATTTGGTGTAGGCTATCTGGTCGAAGACCAGAAAAGTCCTTCATTATCCTGAACTTTTCTATGAGACCTTCTTGACATCCCCTCCTTTCCAACGGGAAAAGATTCCAATGGCAGGGTCTCTGTGTAAACCTCTTACCCCTCTGCCTCTCATCCATTCGCGTCACGACGAGCTGGACTTTCTCTTGGCAGGCTGCCTTTTTGTCGAAAGATGCTCAAGCCTGAGCCCTATCTTCTAAGTGAGGTGGTCCTATGGCCGTGCAAATAAGTATAAATATTTCCGGCTGCCGGCATGACAATGCTGATGGCAGCCTAAATGGCTCATGGCAAGCCTTTTATGTGGCAGCGTTGTGCTGGTTCACCCATTAGAGGCCACCACTGACGACTTCTCTGAGGTCTTTTACCCCACTGACTGCTTCTATGATGAACAGCCCTTGTTCAAGAGCTGAGATTAAGACTTCTGTTGGCCTTGACGAAAAACGGCTTTTTTCCAGCATTCGGCGCCAAGTCCAACTTGTACGCCCAGTCCAAGACTGTTCCTATATTGCTGCTAGGTCGGCCCCGCACTCAGATCCGACACTCCTCACGTCATCCGCAAAATGAAACGAGGCGATTAAAGGGCTGAAGCCAATTCGGCAATAAACAACGAGAATAGGACCGGGCCTATGACGGTTCACGGAAGTACTCTACTGGAGACATTCACCAAATTGGAGCATCTGTCCCCTACCTTGACGCAAATTGTCCTGTAAGAAAGAAAGTTCGCCAGCCACCTGTACTGCGGCCCACCTATACCAAGAGCCCCCGATTTGAACGTAAAAAGATGACAAGTACCGTAGTCCGGATCCTTGCCGGAGTGAAAGCAACATACATCAACTTGCTTACCTTCGTCCGGTCGTCGAGCCGGTTCATCTAAGGGGACCAAGAAATTGGTCAACCAAGGTCTAACTCCTAGGAATCCATGCCGAGCCGGGCTTAGCAGTGCGTGCCCAGGTCGAGTGCCGGTTAGTCTTAGGGGCACTGAAGTTTAAGACTATCAGGCTTTGCTCTGCATTTCTGGTTGCCGTCACTAGACACTCCGGCAGACCTTCCTCCTCCCCAGAAATCGATGGGAGACTCCTGCAGACACACACCTGCGCCACCCATCAAGACCAAACTTTTATTCACACTGAGATCGCCTGTATATGAGGGGCGGAGTACTGACAGCCTTCTCTTTTGAGTTACGTGCTTGCTGCTAGCACTAGCGCCTCTCCTCCTGTTCTCTTGCTTAAACATAGCCAAAAATTGGTTTTTCCATGCTTTTTGCTCCGCCAAGCTGCTTCGCATTTTAGCTCTGCTAAAACGTTTTCTACGCAAGGATTATCGTGGTTGTCCGGATGGCTTCCTTAGAAGCCGAGTATTTGGTCCGAATGTGCTTGTTTTCCATGAACTGATGGCTCCAATTGGTCGCTGCTGGTTCGTCTTACCGGTACATTACGAAATGCTGGTTGGTCGTCGTCTTCCATTTCCACACTGATTTTGATATCCTCAGAGATGTTGTTCACTATGGTGTGTGCCTTTTCAGTTCCTTAGTGCTTGATAATGGTGAATGCGTCATTCCTATATCTGGTCCAAAGTTTCTGCTTGGTGATTGGTAATTTGATGTTTTCCCAGGCTTTCACTGCGACTTCTGCCAGAAATCCAGATGAGGTGGTCCTGTTGGTTTTCTTCTCTTTTGTTCATAGATTCCCCTCCGCTTTCGGAGCACGTGTATAGGCACTAGTCCATTCGTTTACGAACTTTTGTGTTCCTTGCAGATGATCTGGATAACTTTATTGAGGGAGCTCCTTTAATATGCTCTTGGCTAGTTTCAATTCAACTGAAATGAAGAGCTCAGTGGTGTCAGACGAAAGCACAGCTTCACCCTCCTCCATCTCTGTGTACTTCAGCTTATTCGGGAACTTTTGAGTACTAGTTACGGAGTGGCTTGATCCACCCACCAGCTGTTTCACGAGTTTTCATAACCTTCCAAGGGATTATAAGTCCGTGGTCCAGGTAAATAGACAGTTGGCTTCGGCGGGATGCTATCCTAATTTACCTGCATATATCTTGTGTGCGGATGTTGAATTGCATAAACTAACCTTTTGCTTCCAGAGGTCAAACTGGTTATTTCTACAAATGGCAACATTCTACTATCAAGGTCATCAGCGAAGCTAAGGCAATATCTAGAAAAAATTCTCTTTTTGTATTTAGGAATGCCGACATCCTTACCGGTGAGCAGACAACCTCACCTCTGGTAACGGCGAGACCTTTGTGGCCTAAACACCAAGCTCCGCGATCACCAACCAATGAAAGTTTGTGTCCCTGGTCGGCCTGTCGAGATGGATATAGGAAAGTGAAGCCCCAAGACTAAGCCCACCTGAGATTTGGAGCATATCCTCAGTGAACAGAGTGATGTGGTCTAAGTGACGGGGTGACCATTCAGCGGAAACGATTGGATTTTTTCCCAAAGATTGTGAACTGTTTTCCTTGCAGTACATGGTGGAGATGACGGTGGGCCAAGTAGATTGTTTTTACTGAATTACTTTACAAGGCTCATCCAGATGGGGGCGGAAGAAGAATGATAAGGGTAGCCAGATACCTAATACTTGTTATGGAACAGCACCAACAGCTGGGTCTGAGGCCCCGATTGATAGAACTTCCAACTCGTTCTGTAGGCTATGTACAGCGAAGACTTTGTTAGAAACCGTAACAGGCGTTCTCAGGAAATTCGAATGATTTAGTTATAACTAGTGGTGAATCCGGGTGAAATCACATCAAGTGAGCAAGCTTAGAAGTGGACGGCGATAAAAGTTGAATAAACCAGACAATCGATGGAGATATTTAGGGAATAAAGTTCAAATTATTCGGGAATCGTCCTCAATTTATCCCTTCGGTGCAAAGGGCCCGTGTCTGATATAGCGAGATCAAACGAAGTAATATCCCCTCGGCCAAATAACCATTTCACAGCTTTAGTATTTGCCCAATAGTGAGGAAATGTTCGGAAGTGTTCCTTAACGCACAGTGTGGCCATTAGGGGCCGCACTAGCTACTAAAATTTCATTTGAATGGATGAAGACCTGATCCAACTCCCTAAATGTCTGATCCACGAGTCGCTAATTATTTGAGCCGCTTCACTGAGACCGGATATCATACGGGAAACTCAAATAGGTCAAAAGGTGTGATTACGACTGCCTTTGGGGTATCGCTATTTGCTGGGCACTTTCGAGAAAAGCATAACCAATCCAAGCGAGTCCCGAATCCAAAATGAGTTTGACTACCAATTTTAACCATACTGGACTATGAAATAAACAACTTCACAAATATATACCAACCTAAGACATACGATAACAAAGACTGGATGCCATAGATATGTGTATAGCGTGAGAAAACGAGCACGTGAACCGCACAGGTCCAGACGAGTTAAGATGCAACTGCGCTTTGGGCGCCAATAAGCAAAAATTGGTGCACAAAAATGCGGGTGGGACGAAACACGCAAAGAATGTACGTAAATAAGCATTTTTACGAATCCATGTGTTATGGTGCCTTTGGAGGATTTTCTTCATCTGATAGCTACACTGGCATTAATGCAAGTTTGATTGTGTGCGCGAAATACTTCTGTGACTGGAAATTCAACGAATGCTTGACTTATTCTGAGGTTTTGGGTATAAGGGCCGGGTGTTGTGCTGCTTTTTGTTGCCCGATAACTTCCACCAGGCCGCGAATCGTCCGCAGACTTCCTTGGTACCACACGTAGTGGAGAAAAGCCCGGAAGTTAAGAGGGTCTGATGATACCGAGATCCAGTAAACTCTGAGATTTAGCTTTGGTTATTTTGAGTTTGTCTAGTGCTGAGAGTCAGACGCGGCGAAGAATATGTAGACACACTGCGATTATATGGCATAGCACTTCGGACAGCACATTTAGTGGCGCGGTGACACGTCGGAATATTTCGGGAGCTGGTGGAAAATCTTTTAATAGCGTTCTTCAGTAACAAGAATGATGAAGGCTGGGGAGAGAGGTGGCTCTAATAGTGGTTGCCACCAGCTGAGGGGTTAGTAGACTTATACAAAAGAAGCTAGGCCCGTGTAAGATGAGACACATGGGAAAGTCTCTATGACTGTCCTAATTACAGCTACCAGCCAGGTGTCTGCCTGACTGACACGACCTGTGGAGTAAGTCTGAATAATAATTGCCTGTGTATCGGTGCCTACTGGGAGTGTCTTTCCCGAAGTTCCATCGGACACTAAAAGTTGGCTGGCTGAGAGGTCTGACTCGGAAGCCGCTTGCATAGGTCGGCTCATGTCTTTCCCCGGCACTCTGGTTGGTATATGCAGGGTCTGGTGCATTTCTTCTTCATAACCGTAGTGGCGATGGTACCCTCACACACCGCGGTTTGCAGGGCTATTCTGCCTTGAGCGGTTTGGGCTTTGTACTCCAAGAGAACCGAAGTTTGGCTCCGAGGTGGGCAGCGCTTAAGCCTGAGTGGGTATTAACTCCTTTTTCGTGGTTGACCCCCGCAGAGAGTTGAAGAATTACCTCGGGGGCCTTAGGTACGTGATGGACCAAAGACAAGTAGCATGCTCTCACCATATCATCAGCTTCCGCCAGGCCACACAACCTCGATCCATGCGTAAAACGAGGAAAATATGCTGACCTCTGGGATCCATGGTCATTGAGCCTGGGGAAGGACACCAAGCGCTTTATCCGATTTTCTGCTGACACTTACTGTCCCCCAAAATTGTGCCCCGCAGTTTGTCAAACGGAAGCTGTTCGAGTGGGCTGTGAACAGTGATCCCAGCTATTCCAGCTGAGGCTGACGGAAGTGGTAAAATAGAAATGGTGCTTCCATTTGAATCAGCAAGACTCTGAGTCCGCTTGCAAGAGCTTTGGAGCTTCTGTATAATTTGAGGATGTGTCGTGCCACCAAATTCTTACCATTTTTTGATGTCCAACGAGAGAGACAAACAAGCCAGAGTGGATACAAAGTCTAGCCGATGGAACTTTTGATTGAGAGCGGCAACCGATTTTGACGCAGTCCAAAATATACTCAATTCAAAATGGCTACTGTACTCTTCACAACAAATTAGGCAATTTTACAATAAACAAGCCTCAGTAATGCTTCTTCGAGAATTTACGCTCCAAAATCGAATGGTTAATCAACCGCTGTGGCCAAACTACGGCTAAAAGTTAAGAACGCAAAAAAAGAGCTACGAAATACGGCCACAGCAAGGTTCAAGCTCAGCGACCAACTCTAGAAGAAACGGTGGGGTCCGATTGGTAAAAAAGATCTGGATAAATAAGTGCAATGAACAAAACAACATTATTATGGTAAAGGCAGTTAATACAAAAAAATAATTTTGCTTTATTAACAAAATGGATGAACAGAACAAAGTGTCCTGAATTCTTCCGCAGTGAGTGTGAAATTCGAAGCAGTGCCTAAAACGATTGGTGAAGTTCTTGAATATGTCTGCCAAAATAAATCGGTTGACGAACTGTAAATAGGATGAGGGAAAGGATTGACTCTAGCCGTGAAGCTTTCAGCGTCAGGATTTTGAAAACTGCACCCAAGCGCCGAAGTCACCCTGGGCTTACTAACTTTGGAGCTCTGGGCCACTCTGACTGATAGCTAAGAGGCGCTCGTGATCAACACAATCAGGTATCCAACGGTGCTTTGCTGGTATTCTTAGAACCAAAGTTGAGAGCCGCAGAGGTTTTAACGCAAGCCCGCAGAACAAGGAGTACAGTGCGAGAAACGATCCCGAAGGGCTCTCGAGGGCTTGCCACGCTGGTGGTCGAATCGGGAACAGCTTGTTCCGGAATGATAAGTCTGTACACAAGGTGCTATTGGAGGTGATGACTATAAAAGACAAAAGGTACGCGCACTGCGGTTCTTCCGGCAGCAACTGGAGTCAAAGTGCTTTGTGAATCAAAAGATGACTCTTTGGAATTAGCTGCCATTAGAGTTCACAAATCCCGCGACTGTCACTATATTAAACTATTACGTTATATTGTATGATATTTTTTTATGGGAGCTGTGGGCCAGTTCTGGTTGGCAGTACACCCCAAGGTATGCCACGTAGTATCATAGTTGGTACTATGTGGAGGCAAGTGAGGTGGTTCTACATAACAAAGCACACAGCACCCGGGAAACGTGAATAGTGCTCTGCCAACCCGTTCGGGAACACAACGCGTAGCTATTTGCCTTGACTTTGGCATGAAGAGCTAATGAACGCAATTCGTTTGGAATAATAAATATCGGGTTACTCATCCATAGGCAGGATCGAGAAAACGACCCCCTTGGGGGAATTTTGGCCGTCCCTATTATATCAGGAACAAAACATCTAGAGTCTCAGACCGGAATCTGCACCCAAAAGGTCCCTCTGTGCATAGTTACAACCCCCTCCCAAGTTGAAGAATAAAAGCCACTTTCACAAGGCTACAAGCACAAATCACGATGAGGGTAATCACTCACTGCAGGCCCTAACTAAACTAGCTACAAATGCACCTAAACCCCTCGTGACATATAACCTTGCAAGGTCGAATAAAACCTAAAGCCCCGTTTACTTTTCCCCAGTCTTCCATCTTGTGCTTAGACCACCTACCTCTAGTGCGAAGCTCTGCGCTACTCTACCGTGATCACCAAGACACTGTTTCCTGCAGTCCACGATGAGGGGAACGCTATTGAAGGAGGAAGAGTGCGACAACCAATGATAACGGCAGTGGTTCGGTTAGGAGACGCCTAAAGCTTGCCAGATGTGATGAAATTTTACAAGCAATAATATTTAGAGATATGTCGTGAAAAGGCTGAAAAAAGTGTGACAAATGCAGGATGCTTGGACCGAACAAAGATGAACGTGAAATAAATGTACTATGAGAGTATGCACACCAAGGAATAACAGAGGGAGTTTAGATGAATCCCTGGACGGATACAAATGAACCACCCGCGAATATGACACTTAAGGTCAAAAGTCGATTTGGTTAATCTGAGTGGAGGTGACCGAAAGCTAGGAACTCTACATAAGGGAGACTTAAATCGGTTGAAATAGTTGTGGCAAAGAAGAACGATGAAAAAGAAATTGATTTGCAAGGGAAAGGATTAAATAGCGATGAAGCACTGCTACGCTGCAGTAAATGGTCTGTGGTGGGGCGCTGAAGTTATTGTAAAACGGGGAGTAAACGCTTCAAATCGTGGAAGGTGGGTCAGAATGCAAATTATTTTGGGAGGTTTTGTTCCGTGGTGGTTTTGGGATAGATATTTTTAGAACTGGCACATTTCAGGGCAGGCTGCAAGACGATGTCGGGGAGAGTGGCCGGCGAAAAACAGGAGAATGCAGAGTGAATATATATATATATATATACGTATATAAGTATGAGAGAAGCCGTGAGGAAGAGCAGTCGAGTGCTAGAATACGGAAATATCAGTGGTTGGAAGAGACGGGTAGGGTTAGATCAAAAGATGTAGAACTACCTTGGAAAAATTGCGATAAATTTTCTTTTTGACTGGTAAACGCAGTTGATCAACGGGGAAAGCGGAACGACGTCGGAGGCACGTAGGTGATGACGGCTGTGAGGAACACTTCCTAAACAAGGGGAGATAGGGAAGACAAATGAGAAAACAGGTGAGAATAAATCTAATAATTTGCTTATTGCAGGTGCATCATAAGCTGACTGTTGAAGATGGGAGAAGCGATAATAAATGAACTACATTTTGCAGCAGGGAGGCGCTGCCATGGAAGTAGCTAAAAAGAAGGGTGTTACTGTTGACAAAGTAGCCGGATTGGTGTGGACTATCAGCGGAGAAGGGTAACCGGGAAGCAAGACGGACCGTTTTGCGCAGATGAAGCTGTCGTAACTGCGGACAAAAACGGAAAGAACTCCGTATACGATGGGTCAGAGAAATCAGGAGCAGACCAAGTGGTTTGAACTTGTGCTTGAAGTTCATGATGTAACGTTTTCTCCACATTAGGTCGAAAGTAAAAAAGCAGGGCAATTTGAAGTGCCCGTGGCGAGCAGTATAAAAAACAGAAGACAGAACTAGTCGAAGAGAAATGGGTAAGAGGTGTCCAATCAGATCGTTGACCTGAAGATGAAACGCGATGAAATTCAACGAAAAAAGGGGTCCCGGGACCGGTGAACCAATGATGAAAAATTGGTGCGAGAAATATACGCGCAGCAAAGTTGGGACGATGGACCTGGAGGGCTGTTTGCCTGCAAGCAGTTGCACAGGGGGATTGAGCGGAAAGATGCTAATCAAAACACTGTCTAACGGGAAGATACAGAGGGATTTGCCGAGCCAAGCGAAGGACAAATGGTGGTGAAGAATGGATAGTAAAGGCTGCTGTAAAAGATGACAAGGTGGAAACGGCTAGTTCTAATACAGGGATTGGCCATGGGCACGGGTGAGGCTGGCGCCTAACGGCTTGAGGTATGAGAAGGGAGGGCCTGGAGGCACCCAACGAAACGGCAGGCGGTGAGGCGTAAGAATGCGATCAGCAAGCTGTATGAGCATGTGACGGTAGCAACCGAAAGGAGATTTGGAGTCGGCAAAGGTGTCGTGGGCAGAAACGTAGATGATAATGGATGTGGGTAGAGTAAAGTGGCTTGAACGGTGTCGACATCACGCAGTGAAAGCCAGCATGACGAAAAATGATAGCAGCAGGGTAAAAATGGGCAGATGTACAAGCGGCAACACAACGATAAAAATATGGTGCAATAAGTGATGACAACAACGACTGATGAGCTTGCCTTGGCGGCAGAATGTTGGTAGCATGCGAGCCGCAACCGACAGTATTGGATGCAGCAGAACGAAGAGAATCGGAGCGTGCTATCCTCTATCGGTGCTGGTGAGTCGGCTGATGGTGCTCTGGACGCCTAACCTGGAAAGCCCTTCGTGAAGCAAACGCGAGAGGCCTAAATGCCCTCGCGCATCGTTGCGGACGGCCTGGCAGCCCGATCTGGGCCCGTCAAAGCGGTGGATCCGTCCGCTGCCCTCAAGGCTGGGATTAGTACGAATGGTCATTGGTGATTATACGGGGAGGGGCGGAATGAGAACCACAAGAGTATATGATGCAGGATCGATTGGTCAGGTTGCGAGAGACCTTGGACAGGAGATCAACGGAAACAGCTATTGATAATCAGCCATACATCATCATTATCAATGTGTGCTAGTCAGGGGAATAATCAGTACATTACCTGAGGCGTCTGACTGCCACTGAAGATCTCTGAAAGGGGAAATGGGGTGAAAAAAGCAGTTTGGTTAAGCCTCAGCTGGGAATCAACAGTTGACGGAGCGGAAAAGGTACGAAAAATGAAATGGGAGCTTATCGATTTGGTTGGTCCCTAGGACCATTTGAGAGACAGTATGGTGTGTGAATGTCTATAACCTGTTGCATTAGCACGGCTATAGGCAAGGGTGAACTGTGATAGGGTCTTCTTAACAGTGCAAGGCAGAAAGAGAACGATGGAGTCAGGATGGGCACATGGACGGATAGGTTAGGTGTTAGGTTATCTTACTGAATTCAGGAGGTAGATTCACTACTGACCAGGGATGACAATGGCAGGTCGTAGTGCTGAGAAGAATGAAAAGGCTGGACATGGGATGTGGGTAATCACGTGTGGCGAAGAGGTTTTGAGGTTCGAGGAAGAAGCTCCTTTTGAAGGCCAGACAGGCGGCGACCCTCACATTGGCCAGCAGAATAGCATCGGAGTCATTTGGGAGGGAAGGAAGTTCACTTTTAAAAAAGTGCTTTGAGGAGGCACTGAGCTTGCCGAAAGGAAGCTTAATATAGATTTTAAAGTAGGATGACGAGAAGAATCGGACCTCATTTTGAGATTACATTGAGGCACATGGGGAAGGAAGCCACGGTGAAGAAGGGGATAGGAGCAGGGGCAGTGAGTGAGACATGATGGTAACTGTAGACTTAGTTGTGGATTAGCCTAAAGAGAAAGACCTGATTGAGCCTCACGTGACGAATCAGCAGATGTTCGATGAGCAAGAGCTCACAGCATTGGCTCTGCGTTTAGGCTGCTGATGCTTCCAGGCGCTTTTGATGAAGGCATGCTGGACTTCCTCGGGAGACCAATACAGGAACGTGGCCAGTGATCGGAGGTAATTGGGCAGTAATCAATGAAAGATCTTACTTTTGGGAGATATGGAAAGACAACGGGGGATGTAGTGACAAATATCGGTGTATCCGGCCTAAAGCTTGCTTAGGTTGAACGAAGTGGAACTATGCCTGTCCCGAGGATTTAAAGGAACGGGAGGAGCGTATGCCAAGTTCAATAGTAGTGGGACTCATGGGGATGGGAAGGCCTACCAGACTAACTTGACCGGGCAGTACAGTGCATTTGTAAGGTGAAAGGAAGCTTCTCCCTGCGGGGAACTTCGTGAACCACGAGAGGCACCGGGTTTGGAGGGGAGATAAATCATCCGATATGTTGCTTAGAATCGTGGATGGGTGGTAAGGGTGAAAGGAGCATGCGGCTTCTATATCATCGACAAAGAGGAGTGGGCTGCCGTGGCAAACAGAAGAGAAAATTTCACTGATGTAAATAAGGAGTGGTTATGGGCCGATGAGGCTTCTCTTGAGTGACGCCTTCAGCGACGGGTTTGGCAGAAGATGAGTGGCCGTCAACCAGCACAGCTTGTGAACTGTGAGAGATATCACTAACAGTGCAATCACCACCTCATGAGATTTTCTCCTTCACTTTCAAGTATAATCTGAGCACGCTAGCACCACTGAGTCGGGGTGCAGAAGATTTCACGCCTACGTTTTTCTGCAGAAAACCAATTTACCCTGATGCATCACCACAGTTACCCTCAGTAGTTTCTTCTACTATCTTACCCTAATATTCCTCACAATTTATTCAGCATGGATTAACCTCTATATCAGAGATAGTAACAAGTATAGTGCTGTGCCGGCAGGGTACCAGTCCCTTTTACTCAGAAGGTGTTCCTCCAAACCTATCTTGCCACCTCGGTACTGACCTGCATTCTGCTCAAGCGAACGGCTTTATAGGGTTACTATTTCTTATGCCTTTTAACTGTGGAGCCAAATACTTTTAATCGCCCGAGCACTGCCATGCCAGCTTTGAAACCATTCATCCTTTGGAATGCATACACAGTTAATTGACCGGTGAAGCGAATTTGGCAGCCTGTAGCGGTATAGCTCAATCTCCTACAAGCATACTTTACTCAAACGTTTAAAGCGGAACCCAGATCAGACCGTGGAATAGGTGCCACTAGCCGCTCAAATGAAACTTCATCCTTGCCTTGGTCGCGTAAACCTAACCTGTTCATTAATAGTTGTTGCCATTTATTATCCTGGTTTACAGCCAAGAACATGTCCAGGCTGCAAACTCCACTTATTTCGGGTTCCTCATTGCCCACTATCTCAGCCACCGCACCTGATAACCAAGAATTACACGTGGCTCGCACCGACAGAGGCCTAAATGGAACCTTCCATAGCGACAGGGACTGCAACCAAGCCACACGACGTAAAATACCAAAAACTGCTTATCAATAGATCGATATGCATCTCGTAAAACAAGGGTCCTCTTGCTAATAGCTCTTTAAAGGCCTACACAAATAAAAGTTCACGCACAGCCAGCTAACACACTAGCCAATAACAGTCAGCAGTCTAATCCGTTATACCTCGCCACTCCCGTCTGATTGGTCAACACATATTCTTTACCCCGCCAGATTAGCCGTGCTCACCGGATTGGTGCAAACTACCGATGACAGTGGCTCTCTGATTATTCCTGCATCCCATCTGAAGCAACCTTATATCACTGCTGTAAAGTGCAACTCAGAAATTTTTTATTCACAAGGCTGCTACACACCATCCGAACGCGGAGCCACTTGTCCTACTTATCGATGGTTCCCTATAATGACGCAAAATGACACTAGGACTCAATTAGTCAACACTTACTTGACATCGAAGCAGCACAATGAGTCTCGAGCCTATTCGGAAGTATTCCACTCCAGTATCAAGTGCAATAACTACCTTTTTCTCAAGTCCTTTCCGGCTTGCAATCGATTCTTCACTAGTCCAGAAAGCCCCAGTTACGCTTCCTCATTTCTAAATGATAAAGGTTGCTGATCCTAAAATTAAACTCACCTTTCTCCGGACAGCTGTTCTTTTCACATTCGCCAACGTTTCTCAGCGCACCCTTATATATTTTTTCCCATTTCTACCTGCCCAGAACCCGCTTCTCACAGAAACTAGATAAGACTCCGTTTTCAACTGCTTGCACCATTTTGTTTTACGATGCTTCCTTGGCACTATTTAATAGCGATGTCCTCGGTATCATCATGGGGCGCCACCGCCCAAATGGAACTAGCAACCGGTTCGCGTTTGCCGCTAAAACCATTATCAGTTTAATCCATATAAACTATTGCTAGCCGTTTTTCTGTTGCTGACGTTTTGACTCCTATTCCTAAAATTCGTGAATAGTTCATCACACTGCGCAACGTTGCACACCATGATCATGAGCTTGCTCGTGCTTCTCGGACACGGTTGAGAAATACTCCATTGCTATTGATGTCCATTTTTATAGTAGCCAAGGAGGGAGAGGATCCGTTACTTTGAGACCAGATCATGGTTATCAGGTGTTTATTTGGAACGCGGTCAGGAGCCTCAGACATGTCAAGGTAAGTGGCAGTTACAGAGTTGCGGCATCAACTGTGGACGATAGGACATTAAAGAACCCCGGCTCGTAGAAGAGGCAGGAGCTGGAATTCAAGAGACTGTGCCGGCCTGGGTTAAGCAGGTTACTAGAGAAGATATGTTGAAAATGTTATTCGCCAATTCTTCCCATGATTTTTCAAACTACTCTGGCGTGCTTAGTAAGCCGAAGGTTACCCAGGTAGCCGAATGCGCCCATTTTGAATCTCGGAGTGATAACAGGGGCTTTCCGCTGAGGAGGGACCAAGCTGTTAACCATGGAGTTTGCATATACCTTAGGTAACAACAAAGAGTCGGGACCGCTAAAATGGAAAAGGGCCGGTGGGAGATCATGTGGGCCCCAGTTTTGAGGTTCGTGGGAGGAAGCTAATTCGTAGATCTGCAGATGGGTGAAGGAAACCCGCGGAAGGAAGATCGAGGTGCTAGAATGGGTGAGAGGAGAGGGAAAACCAGGCCAAAGGATAAGGCAAGAGAAGTGATCACTGAAGGTCTCAGAAAAAGACGCTGGTTTATTAGCGGTAAATGAGCGGCTGATGGAGAATAAGGGCGAGGTAAGAGTTGAGTGGTCGGACCTTTTACTGAGCACGTTGGACAGGTGGCTGGTTTTGTTGGGTAGCGCTGAAGTGGTGTCCTGTTGTCTTCTTGGATGCAATTCCGCCTTAGGACTCAGCTGCATTTGCAACTGGGTAACGCGCAGAAGATTTGCGGAGCCGAGTGGTCCAGCAGAAGTAGAATGCAGCCTATCCAGGTTATGCTGTGGAATTGGAAAGGGGAAACTGAGTTACTTGGGTCTTGGGGGGATACATGGGTTTGCGGAGTTTAGACAGTGTAAAAAGTTGGGGTAGAGGGAGTTGATAACAATGAGGGGATAAAAGAGAGGAAAGGAAGGTGTTCCAGTTAAGGAAACGGAAAGTCGCTGGTACGAGGGGCCAGTTGCATGAAAGGTGGTAAGTCGGTACCGAGGAAAAGGATTGATTCTGATGGGGACAGCTGAAGTAACTAAATTTACATGAAGCAATACGGTGATTACTACCAGGGGAGTGGTCAGTGACCTGTGTTTTGATATCAGGAATATCGGTTTGGAACGCTGAGTCAAAGACGTTGTTCTCCCTCGTAGGACCGAAAGTACGTTGGGGCCAACCACCAAGACGGGCACAAGAAAGGAGGATGGAAAGGGCGAGGGCGATGGAGATTAGCCCATATAGCAGGAGCTTGCATGCGGCTGGCTCGAGCGAAGTTGAAATGGCCATCACGCTTGGCAGCAGGCTTTCGGTCGGGCAGTTATTTGTCAGACAAATGAGCGGCTCTGAATGCTGCTACAACTCCGACCTATCGCACAGTGACTGGGCCGTTGGGCTTTGCATTTTGCCATCACAGGAAGAAGGCTGCTTCAGCTCTCAGCCTTCATGGTTTGAGGCAGTGGGGTACATTCTGCATGGGCAGCATCTCAAACAGCACCTGCCTGTGGGTCTGAGGAGGTAGACTTGGGCCATTTCATACTGAGATAATCATTCAGCTTCAACTTTAACCATTTTATGTTGCACCGGCATCACATCGGCTGGCTGTGAGATCTACATTTTGGTCTTTCTCACAGATAGACTGTAGACCAACTGCGGCCCTATTGACCTGGGCATTCATGAGTGTCAGACAACTCCCCCTTGTGACTTCGTGGTCCCAAATGTGGAATTCTGCCTGGAGTTCCGGCCCCTTCTGGCAGATCACGCCTTCTCTTACTCTTTGATACATCTTCAGAGACAACCCCATCATCTGCAGCTGTGCTCTACAGCCGGTCTCCCACGGTCCAGTACCGAGCCGGTTGACTGCCTGATGTACTTTTCCCCGGCCCCTGCAGTCCAGCGGCCTTGGATGAGAGAGCACCAGCTTCGTCTTCCTACAGTCGTGGAAGGATGTGGGTAGGGTATCTCACACTGAGGGTATTCTAAGATAGCGTCCCAAATGAACATTGTATAGCAGCAGTTATGCCCTGGTCGTAGGCAGACATTTTTCAGTTATGCCCCGAATTTTCGATGGTGAAACCAAAGTAACCTCCAGACCACCTTCGCATGCGACCATCCAAAAAGTCGATTTCTGGGAAGTATACACACTGCTTGGCCTCGGTATGTCTGCATGTCTCCGGGAGTCGACCAGTAGCAAGCGTGATCCAAGTGCAATCCAGATCTTTTTCTAGTTCACGAGGATCTCCGTTGGTCTCAAGCACAGGCCAGGTACTTAGGCCGTCCGAATAGATCAGACAAGGAGACGTAAACCGTAGCGGCAGATCACTGGTGAATACCGCAAACGGCATTGGGCATAAAACAGACCTTCGTGGAACTCGACTATCAGCGGCTTGCCACTCAGAACAGGACAGCCATACCCTCAGAGAGAAGGGCCATCAGCAAGATGTCACTGATCGGTCAGCGATAGTTCCCGTTTTTAGCATGCGGTTATGTGGTGCCTTGTCTAAAGCCTCGCTGAAACCTACGAAGAGGACTTTTATGTCTGAGCCTTTTATCTTAGCTTGTGCTCAATGTTTTCAAGCCAGCGGGAACTGGGATATACAACGAAAATCCCTGTGGAAAGCTAGCTGTTGGCAGCTGCTAAGCGAGTTGCTTTCTAGACACTTCTGCAGTTGTGCAGAGGTTATTGGTTCTATAATCTTTCCGGCTACACAGGTAGGACTAACCCTAAGGTACTTCGCAGAGTTCATCTTGTTACTGCCCTGGAATATCGGGACCGCGGCTGTCTGGTTTCATCCGGACGGTATTTTACCGTGTTCCTTTTGGCTGTTAAACATTCTTGTCGGTGAAGACGCTATAAAATTCCCCATTTCCCGTAGGACCAGTGAATAGGTCATATCCAGAGGAAGCAACTCAAGGGGCAGACTCCTTGAAAAGCAGCGGCAGATGTTTCCGCTTTGAACGATAGCAATGTCGTGGCAGTTGCAAGCCGGGGGAGGCTGACGCGAGGAAAACAACTTGGTAAAAAAAACATCGGCAAAGTGGCTTCTATGTGATGCTGATTTTCCGCAGCCCGCCATTGTGAAGGATCTATGCTTAGATTCCTTCCAAACTTTCCACATGCACTGTGAATTTGGTTAAATTCGATGCCACTTTGCTTAGCTCGACCGTACACGACAATTTTGCTCAATTTATTGTTCGTGTGAGGCGTTTAAACTCAACCTTGAACCTTATATGATTACCGTGCTTGGACCACAGGAAGCTGAACCTCCGACTCCTATTGTCAAGTCCAGTTGGCCGCAAACTCGAGGTTTGTGCACTTGCGTAATTTTCGTGGTTATCAATTTGGCAATATAGCTGCTGGGAATAAGCCCTATTCCCGTTTTGGGATTATTGTAGACTGGCCGTGCGTCGCTCGAATGGGGATCTTTATAACTCGCAGCTAACACTGTGTTGTGAAGCTGTGTGGAGATGTCTGAGCTTGACTTGGTCATAACCCCCTTGTGCGCCGACTGCCCTTCTCATGGTGACGGAGTCGGCTACAAGTCGCTTTTCACGTTCGCTCCTCATCTTAGTCCTTTAGGTCAAACACCAGGTTTGGGTTTATTTGTGACTATCGTATCCCATCCCGGAGGGTGCGATATATCGTTAAGTCCTGTTTCTTCATTACAGTAGGCCAGGCAATTCCTTTACGAATAAAGGATGGCTCTTTGAGTAACTTTATCTCCTGTGTAAAGGTGTAGACAAATCACCGGAGCGGTGTTAGCCATTTCGAAGAAATTCAGGCCTCTTCCAATCCTTCATCAACAACTGAACCCTATGACAATTGTGGAGTGGTGGAGTAGTACATGGTCTGTCAGCTGAATACTTCCGTCAGGTGAGAAAATGGTTTGCTCGATAATGGTAGATAATAGTCCTGAAGCAACCGGCGGGTACGAGGCTTGAGGCTAAATATTCCTGGATCTTGTGTTTATCTCCTTCTGGTTGAAATCTCACGGCCGAGATGGAGCATTCAAATGCACTTTAGCTAAGGGTCACGACCCCCATTTGGTTCGCACGTTGGCCCCTGATAGATAAAAGCACCAAGCATTTAGTGGATGACTGACTTCACATTTGCTGGGGCTCAAAGGCAGTAGGTGATCCAGTCCAGTTGCCAGAGGTTTCCCAGAAGGCTGGGTCAAGGAAGGACGCTTGACCCCTTTTAACCCTGGTCGGTTCTCGCGCACATTGATGCTGATCTACTTCACACACCTTTTCGGGGAAACAACAAGGGAACCTGTCTCCGGAAGTGCAGTGAAGGTTCGACACCCAGTCAGTAGAGCAGTGCTGAAGTTGCCCTGAACCAGACACTGGCCGTCCGTCGCTCACAAAAGCATGAATTGCACAACCTGCGATTTAACTGCCGGGGTACGATGGGTGGGTTCGAGATCTGCGCGGTCACTGTTGGGTGGTTCACCATGTACCAACCCTTCCATTCGTACCCACTTTGGTACATATAGGTGCCTGGCCGGTTTGCAAGGACTCCATCCCGCCTATGAGTGGCAACAGCTCCATCTCTAGCACGGTCTTGGCCCACACAAAACAGCAAGCTCGTAAAGAACTACCTCTGGGTACAGAAAGCAGCCTGTCATCCGCTTCTTCGTGAGGTTCTGTTCCATGCTAGGCCTCCTGTGTTGGTTTTGCTTCACAAAATCGCGCTTTCAATTTGTTTAGTCTATTTTTCCACTCCGCTATGGCTGAGTTTGGTCCGTTTGGCATTCTTCTTGTTTCCCCTCAGTTGTGGGTCCCACACATGGTTCAGCCTACAAGGATCTTATGGATCACGCAGCCTATCCGACAGGTGCACGGAAACTGAACTTTGAACCATTTGGCTTGTGAACACACTGAATGCCTTTCTTCACCAGGCAAGCACGCGAACATACTCGGCTTATTGTTTGGCTCAGACCACTTCATGTGGGTCCCGATTTCCTTCACCGATGCATGTGCATTCACGCAAGCAGGCATCAACCTCAGTCAGACCACAGCCAGGCCCAGGGTTGGATCAAGCTCCGTCAAGTGCGCGCTCCAAACTCTTTCGCATTGGTCGTTTCCCCTAAACATTCAACTGGTCTCTTTGTGCTCAAGCTCAACCCTCCTGCTTGCCATTGCTCTTTCGATTACTTCTCGCTTAAATGCGGCAGGTTTCTGCCTTGTCTAGCTTAGAAGCAGCCACGGTTGTCTCGTTGTCTCTCGGAGTGCTGTGAACGGTCGCGCAAGTTTCGCTTTCCTGAAGGCGGCACTGTTTCAGTACATTTGGATGAATTCAGCGAAGAGATTTCTCATAATTTCAGGTTGGCCAACTTTAGCACACTATTCGCTTACGTTAACAATAGTGCCGTACCATAAGCCAGCCTCGGTTTTCATCGGTTCGAGATCAGGGCCCTACTCTGTACTCCATTGTTTGGTCAAGACCGGGAACGGTAAACACTGAAACATCTAATTTCGTGAGTGGAACTAAAATCCATTTCGCCTCGTTTGTTCGGCGTCCCTCCTACGTGGGCCTCTTTGGAGCGGCAGATTTTGCTCGTATGTTTACTATCCGAATGTCCTCCATGGCTGTGAGCTCAGAGAGCTACTTGGATGCAGTGGTGACCGATGTGTGTGCACCTCCCTGACATCACATTAGACCCCCGGATAAAAAGGTATGTTTCTAACTTTTATAACTTGCTCTCTAATCTGTGTTCTCGCAGGGCTAATCTTCCACCTTTAGACAGAAAAGGTCTTGGAGGACTCGAATGCGCTCTCCCTTTAGGCCCCAGAAATGTCTCAGAACCTTCCTCGCCCACTCTTGCGAGTAAAAACCACATTTGAATTTCACCGTCTGCCGGACTCTTGAACCTTAACCGGCGCAAATACAGCGTTAAATAGTGTTGCTGCTGCAATTCTGTCAATTTGGCTAACCGCCTGTTCAAGATCAGCCCGAGTTTCATCAGATTGTGATTCATCCAGCTCAACCTGCTGTAGCTTCTGAGATGTTGGGTGCCAGGAGGCTTTTCTAAAGGGCTGCGTCGCCTTTTCCTGGACTGGCGAAACCTTTTCCCACAAATTTGTATCGTCTTGGTCGTCAACTGAGATCTTTGCTTCCTTTTTTAGCTCGACAGTCACTGGTTCCTGAGGTCCCCGAAGTAGTTCACGGGTTTGTGGCCCTAGCCAAAATGTTCTTTGTTTTACAGAATATATTTTCTCTTGTCGCCGGAGGAGGGTCGTACACCCAAGTGGCACTTTGTCCATCACTGTTGAGCACTGCCCGGCCGAGCTTTGGGAAAGAAGTTCAGAGCATCGGGACTAGTCAGAATAAGTAGCAGATCACTCTGAATTATTGCAGCAACTTACATCACTTTTGTGAAGGTAATTGGTAAATATTTATGGGACCTTTTAAACATTTTTCGTTTTACCACGTGCCCTCGTTATTATGTGGCCTCATGCTTGTTTTGATTTTTCTCCTCTGGTGGATACTTTCACCAGCATATAGCATATATTCAGTAATAATAATAATGGTTTAATAATAATGGTTTGTTTCGGGGACACCCGAAGCATGCTCGATTGCATGATCATATGCTACAAGTGAGGTCACAAAGAGGTCCCTTGGATATTCATTTGGGTAAAAGCAGCCTAAAAGTGTAGAGGTTTTAGTGGTTGCACGAACGATTGCCCGGAAAATTTGAGTTTGAAGGTCGGGTGGACGTACATTTGCGAAATGAGTGAAATGGGCTCCGCCGTCGAGATACGTGATGAAGTAAAGCGGTGATGAAGTAAAAACGCGCAGTATTTTGGATAGCGTCGATGTAAAGTCGCAGGGGTGAGTAAACTGACAAAGAAAACTTTCGAAAAAGCACCAACGAAGAATTGGAGAATTTTGGGTGATGAAGGACATGCACTTGAACCAGTAGTCCAGATGACCCGGAAAATAGCAGAAATATAATACCGAAGGATTTGTGGTGTCCTTCGAGGAGGGGGAATGCGTAAACGAAACAGTCCGTTTAATCACGGAATTGTTTTTTACTATTCATCAAGAGGTTGTGGAGGACGCCCTCATAAAGAGGTGGATGTAGATGCCCGAGCCTGAAAATTTCAATTTCTGAGCCGAGTGAGTATATGTGCATATGTTTATGTGGAACTTGACCAGTTGTATGGTAAACCTTGTTCAGGAACGTTGGAGGAGGCAATGGGTGGCAGCAGTAATATGCAGGGGACGTTGTTTTTCAATCCGCAATTGGCACTAGTGGGTGAGGCTGGCCGTGCGCTGGACACCCAACCTGAAAACCAATTCTGGTGACAGGAGGTGCTATCCACCAGCTTAGTAGCGCCCGCGTATCGTTGTAGTTGGCCTGCACGCCCGATGTGCCCCGGCCAAAGCGATAGATCTGACCGCGCCTCGCACCGTTGGGATTGACATGAGTTTTCTTGGTGGGGCCAAACGGCCGTAGGTATCAGGAAGTCCGCGATCAGGCGACCAGGCACCAGGGGATCCCGGAACGTAACCAAGGGAGCATCGGTCGGGTAGCGTATGAATAGCCAACGGTCAGGTAGATGCGTAGGCCAAGTTAGTGACCGGTATGGTCTCCAGAGTATTAAGAGTCATCGAGAGAAAGGTACGCACGAATGAAGGTATGTTAATAGAGAAAACCTAGAGGAGCACAGTCTGGGATGCTCCCAGCTGAGGATAAATGGGAATCGATACAAAGAGGCAACAATAATAGACAGTGACTCTCTGAGACTAGTTTTTCGATTGCAGAAGGCGGAAAAACTAAGAATGGTTATTTAATTTCATCTGTCATCGACCGCCGGTGTTTGCGCGATTCAAAAATCTAGACATTTCTCATAGGCTTGGTCATCGGGCATGTCCACATTTAGGAGCTGCAAGGTTTGAGTAGCCGTGAGGAATTTATCCAAAGCACTTCTAAACCGATGGCTGGAATTAGAACTGCGTATTTCTAACGGTATTTTATCCCATAAGTTAGAGTACACTGTGATGAAGAAATGTGAACGTAAGTTGGTGTTGGTAATAGGGATTGAAAGGGTAAGAATTCTAGAACGTAGTGGATAGCTAGTACCGGGAGCAAAGTGCAGTGGATTAGAAGTATATGTCCGACTGTGAAGGATGTTATACAAAAAGATAAGGTTCAGTTTCATACGGCGAAGCCATAAAGGGTCTAGTTAAAAAAATAAGCAGCCTTCTTTATAAGTGAGGGCTGAGCTCCATCCAATCAGTCGCTTGGTAAAACTACGTTGAACTGACTCGATACCAGTTCTGTCTGATTTCCGCATACTAGAAAGGATCAGTGGGCAGTATTCTAATTAAGGCCTAGCATGAGTTTATAAAGGAAAATAATGCAGTCTCGAAGTTGGAAGGAGCGAAATATTAGCCCTAGACACTTTCTGGCCTTAGCAGCTTAAAGGGCCGAATATTCCGAGAAATTAAATGTACAGGAATAGTTCAAGCCAAGGTCCCGAACTATCTGCTTGTTAGCAATGGTTGAACCACAAACACTTAAGGATCCTGGAGGTAGCTTGCATTTATATGTAGGAACCTCACATTTGTCAGCCGAAAAATTCATCTGCCAAGTTGAACACCATCTATGGAGTGCAGAAATGTCTTTAGAGATGTTTAAGATAGCCGAGGCGATGCATTCAGGCTTGAATGAGTAGACAATTTTAATGTCACCAGCAAAAAGAAATGGGGTGCCATGGCTCACTGAGAGGAATATGTCGTTTATATACATGAGGAACAACAGAGGGCCAAGGACACTACCCTGTACAACACTGCTTGTAACTGGTTTAGGCTTGGAACAGTGTCCGTTTATCGAGACAACCTGAGAGCGATTAGACAGGCAAGAATTGATCCAAGATAGTAAAGGGTCAGTAATGACAAATGATCGGATTTTGGCCAGAAGATGTGGGTGTGGCACGCGGTGAAATGCCTTTGAAATATCCAAGTAAAGTACTATAAGGGCCATTCCATTGTCTGCCATTTCAGTGATGAGATTTAAAAAATCGAGTTGGCAGGTTGCGCAAGATCTTGATTGAAGGAAGCCTTGTTGTCGAGGATTAATAACGTCCAATTGAAAGAGGTGCTTGACGATGTGTTCTTTTACGATTTTTTCCATTAGCCGAGAGAGGACAGGTGTATGGTTAATGGGACAGTAGTTTGTTACCTCATGCAGTGGACCTTTCTTGTGATGCGGGATTATGACTGAGAATTTCCAGTTTGCGGGCACCAGACTGGAGTTCATTGATAGGGTAAGTATATTCAGTAGTAGGTAAGATAAGTCAGGTCCGCATTTAACTATTGCAGTGGGCGTTAAGCCGTCAGGTCCTGGGTACGATGATGACTTGAAAGTGGTTAATAATTGGGAGATAATTGAGGCGTCAAATTCCACTCTGGACAGAGTTGAAGCGGTAACTAGGGGAAGAGGCGAAGGGCCAACATTATTAATAGGGGTCATAGTTGAGGCGAAGAATGAGTTGAAGGCCTCTGCAATAGAAAGGGGAGTAGAGGCGGATACACTGTCCATTGAAACAATGTGCGGGATGTTTCCATGATTATGAGAGGTTCTGGTCCTGTACAATAATGACAGTCGAGGAGATCTATTTTGGTGTCGCAGAGCTTTTTTTCCTGGTTACGTAGTGTAGTTTCTTCAAGCTTTTGGATGGTAGAAGTGAGGCGAAGAAGTTGAGTAAGAATTGCAAAGTCGTGTGTAGTTTCATGAATATTTTGGAGCTTGGCATATTTTGTTTGCAGCGAAGTGATATGAGATTTCCTATTATTCCTTTGCTGGGGAAGGTAGGTAATCCTATTAAGACATCTGAAGAACTGTGCATAGAAAATATCAGTGGCGTTTTGTGGGTCACGAGAGAGAAAAAACTCACTCCAATCAGCTTGTCGAATGGTAGCAGGGAGAACCTTCCAGTCAGGGAGGGGAGAGAGTTTGATGCAGTGTGATTTCAGATTAGGCTGTGGGTGAGTGGCAATACTGCAGTTATTCAGATTGTGGTCGCTACCGGGCAAACTTCGGGAGGTTGAGACAAATATATGGGGGACGCCATGGGTGAAAATGAGATCTAAAATGCTTTTTTTTCTCGAAGAAGAGCGGATATGCTGTACCCACCCTCCTACAGTAATACTTGTTACAAATGGTAAAAGGTTGTCGGGTGCAGATAAAGATGGCCAAGCTGTCTTGGGCAGGTTAAAGTCACCAGAGATAACTTTTGTACTTGAGGGCAGTAAGGATAGGTATTCAAATGCATCAATTAGGTGTGAGAGTCCGGAGAAATTTTCGTTTGGTGGACGGTTAGCACATCCAACATGAAGTTGAGAGCCAGGAATGTGGACAGTTAGCCAAAGTGAATCGGGAATAGAGTCGAGTAGAGGGTGATGAAGTGCTGTTGTATTAAAGGTCTGCTTGACAAATGCCAAACAACCTCCACCGCGTCGAGTTTCCCTATTTACTCTGAAGACATTGTAGCCTACAAGAGAAATCTGGTCTGTTGGAGTGTAATTGGTTAACCAAGTTTCAGTAATTAAGATTATATCATAATTAGAACTAGTGGCCAGATATCGTAAGTGCCGAATTTTGTTTATGATGGATCGGCTAATAAAAAGAACCAAAGAGATACTGTTGTTGGTATTTAGTTTTGGGGAATTCGGTTGGTCAAGTAGACCTTGTGGTGCGGAACAGTCCAGATTCTTGGTCTGACTAGCATGTCCATATGCAGGTGGCAAATCAGCGCCTTGAATTGGGAGGTTTGGTCTATGAGCTGTTGCGTAGTATGGCGCGATGTTGGAAAAAGGAGGGCTGGTGACGCTATGGTGTCGGGCGGTGCTAGGATCCGGTGTAGACAAACCCCTTAAGAAGTGCGGGATGTCTGAAGTGTCTGATATAAAGACATTTCTATTTGTCCGAGGAGGGTTGAAGATACGAGACTGCATAACAGTGTAGTCCGTTAACAGCTCCGGTTTGGAATACAGATTTTCACACGAAGGTAGTGCTAACGAATGGGCAGCCGGCAACTTTGACGTATGGCATTGTCAAAGGTAGGGCACAGACGGTGGTGGAATGTGCTTAAGGAAGCAATGGCCATTATTTGGCGCGCTATTATCATAGGGATTTAGAGGACTTGTCCATTGAAGAGAGGGTCTAAGGAATGGTGGGGGCATGCCATACATTATCTGAGGACGGTTTGGCGTTAGTGGATTTGATAGGGCCTCCAACGTGGAAGGAGCTTGTGGGCTCATAGGGGTTACAGGTTTGTTAGTCAAAGGGAGCCGAGGCGAGGCGACTGTGTTGTGGCTGTAGGGCCCGATGCCCGGCTGAACTCCACAGCCGGCAGCTGAATAGGGAGGATCGTGAAGTGGGGTGACGACCTGGTAGCTGACTTGAGGGAGGGGTGGCAGCTGTTGATAGTGGCTACGGGGGTTAGTTGGTTGCATGCCTGTTGAGCAGTGCTTACCGGGCTTGGTCTTCATAGCTCTGGGTATATGCGGCGGCGGCGGCAGTATTGTCGCAGTCATATCATGAGGCCTCCAGGTGGACGTACTAGGCTGTAGAGATGATGTCACTGGTAGATCAGTTGTCTTGTGGCTAAACTGGGATGGAGAACTTCTGGGTAGATTTGTGGAAGACCCTGAAAATGTGGAATGATAGGTTTGATGAAGTTGATTTTTGCTATTTATTCTAGCAGACGTGGTAGGTGGGGAGGCAAGGTGCAGATGTTTTCCTGGCGGCTGTGTCGGTGACACATACGGCGATGTGTCTAAGTCTATGGTCTCTGCTGGCGTCATGTACACCGATGGCAATGCCGATGCACTTCACACTGCAGATTTGCTACCCTGGGTTTTCGCCACATATAACCTTTGCCTGATGGGCTTTACATGAGCGTTTTGTGATGGCCTTTTCAGCTTGTCGGAAGAAGACTGTGCCGCCCTCTGGGATAAATTGCACGAAACTTGCGTGAGATCCTGGGGACAAGACTGGTGGAGGTCCACGGATGCCGAAGGGGCCACAGGCGTAGTAGGTGTTCTGGCTGAAGTCGTGTTCATTGGAGTGTGTGGTGATGCATCTACGGATCCCGTTTGATCAGAACCAGTGGGAGGCGCTGGTTTGCTTCTCTGCATGCGGAACATCTCTCTTTGTAGAGGAGATTTATCGGTGTGTATTTTGATGTTTTTTTTTAATGACGTAGCTGCGGCAATCCTTTGACAGTTGCTGATGAATTTAGCGGCTATTAATTGGTTAGAAAATTGAAACAGCAAAGGGCAGGGGTATCGTGGTGACCTTTTCCGCAGCCTAGTGCAATGGCACATGTGATGAGCCATGTTGCTTGCATTCAGTATTGTGGCTTTAACAGACTGTGTTGATAGTTTGTCCGGGATGTTTAACACTATAGCATTGTTAGCGTTCTTCATCCTCCTGTGAGTTTCCGAGGCTATTGCATCTATATAACGACCGGCTTTGGGAAAGACTTTGGAGTCAGCTTGGTCTATTGGTTCAGCAATGATGGTCAGTGGGGAAATCTTTGATAGTACACACTCAATCGATTGCCGTTTATAATATAAATCGTTTATCTTCTGTTCCAAATCACTGACTTCATTTTTGGCTCCGCTGTATATATCGATCAGTGATACAGAACATGTATTGACAGCTGCTGTCATGTCAGCGTTTGTGTTTCTTTTCGCTCTGGAGGCCCGAATGGTTCGTTTTGGACCAGGCAGACAATGACCTTTGAATATAGACTTAGACATTCTTTTGGGTCTAAAACAGGGACAGCCGTATTTGAAGAGGGCATGGAGGTTAAAACTAACCAGCGTACGGGTACGTTTTACTGGGCTTCTATAGCAGCAGAAGTGTACGCACTTCAGAAAGAAAAGTAAAAGGACAGATCACCAAGTCACTCCGTCAATAAATATAGCCCCTCGTATAAATCAAGCTTGATGTGCAGCTGTGTGTAAGGGGAGTGACTGAGGGCTGGGGGGCTCGGATTTCAAAGTTGGCCGAAATATCTGTGATAGCTTCAGCAGAAGTTTCGTTATATTTCGGGTGTCAGAAAAAAAACTATGGACTTTTTCTCAGTATCTGGACTTAGCTTCACCGTAGAAACGCCCAACCAAGCACTGAATACTCTGTAAGGCCGGAGAGGTAACAACTCACAGCGAGGTACGGGTAGATGCCTAAATGATGTGATCCGGCCAAGAATCAGTGTGTGCTTCATAGACAGGGCTGCTAAGGTTGAGTTTAGGTAGGTTTGAGTCGAAATTTCCTGGAAAGGGCTTATGCTATTATTTCACGATAACTAATTACGAATTCACGGTGGGGTGTTGCAGCTAACAGCTCTGAAAATACGACGCTTCAGTGTGGATAAAATTCCCGCTAGACATGGTACAAATTAGAGCCTAAATGATAAAGTAACCAACAAAAAAACTGGACAACCTGATTTTCACGTCTAGATGACCTTGACGTACATATTTGTAACCGAAGAGTACTTCCGCATTATTTGCATGTCCTCTGATCGTCCGTTGTGCACTTTTATTTTCTGAGCAACTGATAAAACATTTTGAGGGCATATCAAGTGGCTGAGCGAAGTTGGAGTAACCAACCAGAAGAAGCTAACCTTTTTTCCACGAATTTTCATTGCCGTCGGCAGGCTCAACCTTAGACCAACTGGGCATTGGTAGCTCTGTCCAACTCATTTCATCTGAGTTCCACAGACTTGAGATGGGCTAGCTCCACCCTTACCCACTTGGGCCCACCTTAGACAATCTCGCTTACGCTCCGAGTTATTTTTCTTTTTATCTTGATTGTTGGCCGCAAAATGTTTGGCAGCCACCTCTACGTGGGATGTCAACGGGTTCATGTTCTGTGCAGAAATATCCGCCAGCGACTTGCTGGGGATCACTTGAGACGGTAGTGAGCCCCACGGGACTGGAGCTCATTCGCGACGCCGTTGGAGCTAGTGAGTATTTTAGCGGTTGGCTTATTCTACTTTAGCTGCTCGTATTCATCGGCGGGAATTTTGGCGCAATGAAGATGGTCCATTCCACCACATTCATCGAGCTTCAGGGATTTCACCCCCAAGAAGAACAGTTTTCTTGCACTTTAAACAGCCGAAACACTCAACAGGATCATCTACTCTCGTCATGTCTTAATAATCGACTGAGAGAGGAAAGATACTCCACAAATGACTGAAACTTCTCTTAGCTACTCCGGCTTTTAGAAGGCCTGGGGCCCCGTAAGTCACCGACTTTTTCTATTCAAGTTAGAGGGTATGGACACAACTCTCAAGGAGTTGGCTTGGCTAAATCGTTCTAAAACTGGGTAAGGGGAGGTATATCAAGCCTGGCCAAGGCCTGCAACGGGGCACTACAAAGCTTGGCGCTAGGGCCACTGCCATTTCTTTTCAGGGTAAACGACCCAACCCAGAAAATTACAGGCCCAAACTTTCCTCTTGCTAGTGGCTTCAGACCTACGAAAAATTCTCGGGGCTCAGGAGCGCAAAGGGATCTATTGATCATCCATCTGAACAACGAAAACAGCTGCCATAGGCTGGGAAGGGAAATGTAGAGAAGTCTGCCCACCACACGATCCAGAGAGTGCAACAGAAAGCGGGCCTGGGAGTAATCGTACATGAATCCCCCCACCCGGCCCGCGAGACATTTCTGCCGCAGCGAAAGCTCCTCAAGCAAGGCGCCAGTTACCTGGGCCCATTGGCCCCAGGAAACCTGCGGTACTGTTTCCCATCTATAAGGCGATAACTCGATGACACTTGGAGAATTGTTTCCATGTTTGATTGCTTGTACTCACGTGTTCCAAGTGGATACTGAAAAACGTGCGGAGGCTTTTCTCTAGGTCAGTAGTGGGCTTAAGAAACTGCAGTGTCCAGCCAGACTGGAACAGCTGAATCTGTCCTAGCTGGAAAGGAGAAGCCGGAGACAGGATCTTAGGGAGGCACTTAGACAGTCAAACGACTGTCGCTATCAGACTCCTTTCTTACTACTCTGACGCGACGTGGCATTTAAGGGACATGACCTGGGGCTAGCTAAGCCACAAGCTTGTCGTAGATTCTTGGCACCGTCCTTCGCATGCCGTCTCGTGAACCCCTTGGGCCATCTCTCGTGGATGTGGCGGCCGCCCAAACTGTATCAGCGCTCAGGGCCAGCCTAGCCCACTGCTAGTTAGGAATACTTCCTAACTGCTTCAAGCATCGTCCCCAATTAAATTTTCTTTCGGCTAGCTCTTAACCAAAATTCCCATACCCGCTCTGTCCCTACATAATCTGGTCGACTGGGTGCTGATCCCCAGTTAAAGGGCTTCTGTGGCTCTGCTCTTTTTTCCCCCTTTTTCTCTCTCCGCAAGTTCTTTTTACCACAGCCGCCATGCCTGTCTTTTTGCTATCTGATGCTGGGAAGGCCCTCTGCTAAGAGGCACTTGAGGATAGTGATCGTGTGGGCAAGCCTTGAGGCTCTAACCCCTGCTCATGGCAAGCCCGATTTCTTCGCTCTACTGCTACCGACCCACGCGATCACTACCGAAATACTCATTGTCGCAGATCAGAAGGACCCTTTCGAAGCTCTTTGATGATGGAACCTGGATTTATCAATTGGGCAAAAGCCGCAGGTCCTGTGAACCTCCAGACAACCAGACAGAGCTGGCTTAAGAAAGGGAGGTTAGGGACCTGAGAATTGTAAGTAGGGCGTCTTTCGAACAATGTAGGCCATGTGAATGTGCCGCCAGAAAATTGTGAGGCTCAACTTACTAGCTGAAGCGAGCCGTGAGTTCTAGGGGATCAGAGGTTCAGCTACCGATACACTGTCCACTGCAAGACCCCCAAAGGAACACGGAGTCCGTCACTTGGGTGGGATGAAAAAATCATCCAGCGAGTACAGCTGAGATTCACTAGGTTTGGATGCTGCTGCAGGTTAGGCTGTGGTCAAGGGCTAGACAAGTTTAACCTATTTCCTTTGGACAAAGGAGATTAGGAGGGGACCAGAAAGGGGCGTTTAAAATTTGAAAGGGATGGACTACTGAGATGGACTTGAGGAGTCTCTCTTTAGACCTCTAAAGATTACAGGCTGTGAAAGCCTCAACCCCAGCTCTCAAAAGACCGCATAAAACTGAGTTTGAGAGCACTTGATTTTGCTGTAAGTTCTGTCAAAGAGTGAAACGAACTAAGTGGGGAAATAAATGTAGCAACTTCGGTGGATTCCTTAAACCCCGACTGGATAAGGCCCGGGAAGGATCTTTTAGTGAAAATAGCAGCAAAACCGCCTCTTTCGTCACTCTGTCCTCCTAATTTTGCCAGCCTTTGTTCTCTTTCTACGGGCGGTTGAGCAGACAGAGCCGCTGGTCAACAGCTTGACCATAGAGCCAAATCTGGATGGAACACTGATGCGGGTCTGACCCAGAATTTCCTTCGCCGCCGCCCCTAGGGGCTTCTTCGGAGAAAAAAGACCCTCCACAAAGCCGAAGCATCTAAAGTTGGAGAGTTTATCAGTGCAAGAAACTGAACAATCCGGCAGACTGCCGTCAGGTCCTGGAAGCTGAACCTGACCGGCCCGAAGCCCAGTAAGGCGCCGTCCATCAGCTGTGTGTGTATGCAAATACCTTGCATCAGCTTAGGCAATACACAACCACGGAAGCATATAGGACACTCACGGCCAAACTGTGAGAAAGCTGAGGGTGCTATAGTAACTTCATACGGGCTGCAATTATAGGGCCCCTTTCGGGGCTCGTACGGGCAAACCCACACCTCGGGCAAGAGAGACAGCAAATAAGTAGCGCCCTCGGAAGGAAACCGCTTCGAAACCACTCTTAAACCAATAAGGTTTTGGTCGGCTTTCGAGCGGTTTTCAACCGGTTTATACCAATAATTTGAAAAACTTGATGGGCCTCGTCGATCTCTGTCACTTTTCCCAAATCACGTTTTACGAAGCTCACTTCTTTCTCGAATCTGGAGTTTTTCAAGCATGGTCCCTTTTTGTCCGTTTCAGGGGCATAAAATACAACTATATATAACTTGATGCTTCAGAGCTTTTCATTGCCGTAAACCAGTATACTTAGACAGAATACCCATTAGCAAGATACATTACCCCGGTAGTCGATTTTCTTCGTACCGACGCATTGCACTTCACGATCAACTGGCTAACTGTGCAGGGAAAGCAGGTTTGGTCTCAAAAAGGGGCCCTCTGAATTGAACGCCTTTGGAGGGCACACTCCTTTCGCTCTTAAGATCGTGTTCTTCGGGGAAGTCAACGAGGAAGACCGCGGATTGCCAACCGCGTGTATTCCTACTGGGTCTGAATGCAGAGAATGCACACTGGTTTGCACCGGGGAAGCCCAGCGGAAATAGTGATGGCGGTTGCGGCATGCACAAAAATTACAGTCATGCAAGTGATAGATGGGGCATGGTTGGCCGATAGTCAAAAAGGCCCCCTTCCAGAAGACCATCCGCAAAAGGGCTCTAGTTTAGAACCTGGAGAAAAATGAGTAAATCAGGTGTGATGACGCCAGCGAAATGAACGAAGATTGCAGCCGCTTGAGACCTTGTAACCATTTGTGGCTTCAGACCCCTGCCCGAGGGTTTTTGGATCTCCGGAAGTATCTCCTGTGGATAACATCTGGCCACCTGACTAAGAGTAAAAGAGAAAGACAACAAAAGGAATATGTGGGGTTCCTCGGAGATGAATAAAACTCTTTCGGAGATTAAAAATAAAAAACTGATTGAAACCATTTCATTTGCTGAAAAATAAAAGCATGAGCATCCCAGGGGAAAAGACAGAAAAATTCAAGAGAAAGAACTAATAGGTACATACTGTAGTAGATGGTGGTCAGCACTCAAAGTGAAACACTGAGGAGAGCCGCAGCAGAAGACCATCCAACCTGAAAACCTCGTGTGTTAAAAGCGGGGGTGGGATTTTCCGGTGCTGGCCGCAATGACGTCAGTGGAGATTTCTCTTCGCTCAATCCCGTGAATGACCTGGCACAGGTTCGGCTAGGTAAAGGGTCTTTGTGGTCAGTTTCTTCTGTAGTCCACGTATCCCTCTGATGTGTATCTAATGCCCGCGCAGCTGATGAATAATGAGAAAACTTACCGGAGAGCAGCCTGGTTTGCGTCACTAGCGATAAGGTATTTTGAAAGCAGCGCGAGTTCACTTTAAGACCGCAGGCTTTCAGTGACGGTGTCTGATGAAGACGGACAAACAGAAATAAAGGGGAAACGGTAGATGGCCGCAGTATGGAAGAAAACTTTCAGCGAGGAGAAACAAGTGTTGGGGGATTCACTTGTAAGGACTTTCGTTTATTCATGGAATGAAAAAGCTTATTTGCATGTTGGAAGCCATTGGAGATGGCCGTGTTCCGAGGGGTGCGTCAAGACGGTTATCTACTTGAGTCACTGGTTTTTGCATGATCGGCTTTTGGAGCGCCGGGGACCTTGGCTCCCGTCCCGAGACTTTCTATGGTGTGGAGACAGAGGGAGTGGATTTGGCCAGATAAACCGGTTAAATCGGTTAATGTTAACCGCACCCTTTCTGCCTATGTAATGGACTACGATAATCTTCCCTAGGGGCCGTAGGACCTTGTGAGGGTCAGTGTGGGCAGATTGTAGAGGAGCGCGTGCTTCTGTCATGAGGGAAACTTGCATATGGTCTTGAAGGAGTGGGTGTTAGTAAACCGTCGTGTTTTGTTCGCGAGCTGCAGGATGAGGCAACTTAAGCATCTGGTCCGTTAACCTGGCGGTGTACTCAGCGTAGATAAAAACGATAATAGAATTCGGAGCTACCTTGTAACCTGGAAGCCAAAGGGTGCATCCAAACGTCAGTTTGGCTGACGTGGTTTGCAGTAAAGCCCCAAGAGCTCTGCGGCATTCTAACGTACTAAGTGTAACGATTCTCGTCAGTCTGGGTCTCGGTGCTCTGCTAAGGCGGCCCCTAGTGGCCGACGAAAACGTTCTGCCATTCCGTTTGCTGACGGGGAGTAGGCCGAGGTATGAATGCCACGAGTGACTAAAGGTTGGAAGACACTACTAAGGACTCCTTCAAAAAGTGAGCCTCGGTTTGTGGTGGTCACAACTGAACAACCGAGTGCTGCTACCCAGTGTTCTAAGAGAGCTTGGGCGACTGTCTCGCTAGCTGAGCCGTGCAGAGGTACACCTAACGGCCACCTAGTGAAACCATCTACATAGGTAAGATGGTATATGCTACCCCTCGATGGGGGCAACGGCCTTGCTGGGCCAACTTGCACCTGTTGGAAGTGTGAGTCGACGGCCGGAAGTTTGGACAGTGGGCTTCTTGTGCCCCTGCGCATTTTCGATTTTTGGCAATGGTTGAGGGCACGGGCCCATGCGGTGACCTCACGGTTAGCGTAGTGCCAAAAATGACGGACACCGACCAGTTTAGTAGAGGCTTCTGTGACTGGGTGCGACAGCCTTTGTGGTGTTCCAAAAATTTGTCCCCTCAAAGCTGACTGCACGACTGGCCTTGGGTGGCCCTTGAACGTGACACACGGCATTTTGCCTTCTTTTGAAGGGACAGGAATCTACTGGAGTCGCAGCGATGATGTGCTACGGAATCGTTCCACCTTAGGATCGTCCGTTTAAGAGGTTGCAATATCCCCAAGGTCCACGGGGTTGGAGGTGCTGGGGCCTAGGTTTTGATTGCTATACAGCGCTTCCGAGACAGGTTTATCGACACCTGAGGTGGAACGCGCATCGCTCGTGAACTGGTCGACGTAGTTCGGATGTCCAGACTTTCTGAGAGGGAGCTTGTCCCTAATGACTCGCTTTTCTTGGATGGGTGGTCCATGGCCGGTGTAGGTCGCGGATTTGCAGTCCTCTAAAATGAGCCTGAAGTGACGGGTGCCTAATTAGGTAGCGAGGATTTCGCGGCCAAAAGTGCTATCCCTGGGTTCGGTCTGTTATGGTTCACGGAGACAAATGCAAAAAGCTGTCAAGAGTAGGCTAAGTGTTGTAGCGGTAAAGCTTCCACGGTTTTGTCTGATGCATCGTTGACTAAGGCCTTTGCGTCCGTAGGCTTCCTGTGTGATGAAGGGACTATGTTGCTGATGGCCTGTTTCAGCACAGCAAAAGCGTCTCGTGCTTCTTCTGTGAAAAATCTGTTTCAATTGGCCTCTTTCCAGTTCTCTGAGTGATTGTAATAACTGATCACATTGTGGAATGAGGCATCATGAGAGTTGACTGACCCGTCGAAACTCCGTGGTAGCCTGAACGAAGCAGGCTGGAGGTAGCCCAGGATAGCTAGCACTTTGTCTTGCAACGGTATAATTCCTGTGGAGGTAAATTTGTGGCCTAGAAATTCGATGGCATCGACGCATGTTACAAACTTATTTGCTTTGTCAGCGACCCTGAGTTGCGATGGGCCTTCGCTAGGCATACAAAGATTTGCTGGACGTTCCTTCTTAGACGAGGTGGCTATCATGATGTCGTCGAAGTAAGTGAACGCAAAACCCAAACTACTGCATGCCATATCGATGAAAAGCTGGAAATTCTGCGCAGCCCTGCTGCCTTCGGACAGCATCCGTAGAAACTCATGAAGAGCGAAAGGGTTTGTTACCGCCGCTTGGGGGTATGTGCCTCCGTCGCTGTTATTTCGCTGTATGCCCGCGTCAAATCTATTTGACTGAGAAATGTCTTACCAACTATACCAGCCGTGTGGTCCGCAATGTGAGGAATAGTACATCGGTCGGGCGTAGTTACGAGGTTGAGCAATCGGCAACCTATAAAAGATGTCCAGATGTCAGGGGGCCTCTTCGGGACCATGTAAAAGGGTGATACCCATGGACTGTTAAAGGCCGGATGATTCCTTGGTTGAGCTCGGAATGGGCTATCGGAGCTTGTCTGGATATAAACTGCAGGGCCACGCGTAGCCTCGGGGTTCGTGTGTGACGACGTGGTGGGCCACGTCATCGGTGCTTGGAGAAAGGTTGTTGCCTGGGCGGGCATTTCCAGGGTACTGTCTAAATAAACTGCTAAATCCTGGTTCAGGTGCGGGAATTGGCATGAGGCTTACTGGTGATTGGGCTTGCTTCAGGAGGACCACGAAGAAATTTAGAGAGACTCGATCTGCGAGCTGTTGATTGCCGGGACCGACTCTTAGGGCGTAAATCCCAAAACGTTCTAAGCCTAGAATGGTCTGGTACGATTGAGCAAGATAGGAAGCCCACGGGAAAGCGATTCGCAGGCCCTGGTCTAGGGTGAGAAAATGACTGTCGTGCCTTGGGATTGGGGCGTTTCTGGCGACTTGCAGCATGGGAGATGTTTGCGAGACGGTGTACCTTTTGTAAACCGGTATTATAGTGACCTCTGCACCCGTGTCAGTTAGGGAACGCACGCTGTCAGTGTTGTCTTTCGGGTAAGTGAGACAAATGGGAAGCCTGATGCCGGTGGAACTTAAAGCCTTTACCTGGCTGTAGAGAAAACTGCAGAGACTTTCCTTCCGGTGTCTGGGATTCGAAACGGCCATGACCCTAACACTCTCCTGATTTTTCGCTAGTTCTCGGGGCTTCAGGTGTGAAGCAGCTGAGGCTTTGGCTTCGTGAGAGCAGGCCAATGGTAGTGGTGTCGTGCTGTACGACCCCTTGCATTAAACGACGGACCACGTGACACAACATCTGAATGTCGGAGTTGCTACCGGGCCTTTCGTTCTGAGTTGTCGTAGACGCAGAACTAACGCTGCAACTTGGCTGAGTAACGGTGGATTTGACGAAAAATTAGGGCTGTAGGCCAAAAGCACTTGCCTACTCGAATACCTTGTCTGCAGCCTCGGGGCACTTATCTCAGATTTGACCTCGAACTAGAACTGTAACTATGCCCTGAACATACTGCGGAAGCCGCTGCCTTCATGTTTTATGCAAGGCTGTATCGTCCATGGAAGTCCTGCCAACCGATGACCGCATTTTCCGCTGCAACTCTGATTGAGTCATTTCCCAGTTGGGTTCGGAGAGATAGTGCCGGATACATTTCCTTTCTGACACCGCCAGAAGCCTAAACTGGGCTCCCCGGAGTGTTCCGTACGGGTTGTGATCCGGGTCTTATAACGATGTTTTGGATTTACAGGACCAAGCTAGGTTGGATTGTTTGGAGCAGTTTGTTGTACTCAGATTGTTGACTGGACTTGCCAGCCTTGTGGAAACGAGACTCGGGAATGGTGATGGAAACCTCTGGAACTTCGGGGAAGAAACCCGGCAGTTTCATGCACTCTGCATAAAACTCTGGTTTGCAATCAGACCTGGGCTCTTTGCTCAATCTACAAAAATGCTTTATGGAAATCAACTGGATTGGGATTCCAAAAAATTGTTTGCTACGCCTGATACACAAAATCTTGGTAGAAAAGCGGGCATAAGCGGGCCAGAGCAGTAAGGACGACGAAAAAGAAGAGATATATCTGTGCCCCCATGAAATTTAAGCTGCTGAAAGTTAATAATCGGGACATATATATATATCCAATAAAAGCTTCAGTATTATTAAGCATAATACATGGCCGACAAAATGAGCAGGAACTACCGACGAAGTGAACTGGCTGCGTCACTCCGTTAGAATTATTTAAAGAAGATAAATGGAGCGGGCTCACTTATTGCAGGGAGCACACGGGCTCAGTTTCTACGAGGAAGTCAACGAGGAAGACCGCGGAGTTCCAACCGCGCGTATTCTTACTGGGCTTGAATGCAGAGACTGCATGTTGGCTTGTCTCGGGGAAGTTTATTGGAAATAGTGATGGCGGTTGCCGTGTGTACGGAAGGTACAGTCAAACACGCGATAGACAGGTTGCGACCAGCTGATCTCTGTACAAGTGCACTTACGAAGCCTCCTCAAATTCCTGAGAAGGTACTACCAGTAAGTACAGGACGAGGGCACTATCAACCAGCTGGAAAAGGGAGGTTAACATGCCGTACTGTATACCATATGCCGTACAGGAGCGAACAAGTGTGTTCAATCCTGCTTTTTGGGACGATAATCAGAGGTACGCAGCAAACTCTGGCAGGTGCTCTACAGATGAAAGTGTTACCCTTTTCAACTAACCAAACAATCTGCTCTGTAATTACGGAACAAACTGCTTCACACATACAATGTGCGAACGTTATGAATGAACAGACGGCAGACGTGGTTTTGGGAAACTTCAGAGGCTGTTGAAGAAACGAGAGGAACTGAAGGTGCATGCTACGGCAGAAGACTTACCTTTATGGCGTTGACTAAGACTTGCTTGAATGACGGGTTTATGGACACCAAGTTTGCTCAGCAGGGATGCCACACATTTCGTCCGGACAGAATTCGGTTCAGGGGTGGTGCCGGAGCAGCTACTTACAGCAGAGAAGGCACATCTGCTCATCCTAATGGTTGTTCTGACCCCCAGGTGTTGAGCGAGGCCTTCGCTGCTCTCTCCATCCGACCCACTGCAGTGGAGGATTTTATTCCAGCCTGTTGGTCAGGACTCTAACACCGTGTGGTGGTGACCCCTCCTAATGAAATAAGACCGTTGGCAAGCTGGGCTAAGGCAGATTGTCGAGGCAGTCACCTGACATCCCCGTTAATAGATCCAAATGGATTGTAAATTTTATCTATTCAGGTGAGGACACAGGACAGTTCAGGGGGTTACGGCGAAACGGCACCGAACATTCACCTTTGTGTAACCTGGACGATTGCATTCGCGTGTCCTACTTGTGCCAACCTCTACCGTATTCATAGCTCTTCATACTGTGCAAGCAAAAAGTGGAGCCATCAGAAAAAAGATGTACTTACATAACGTGAACTAATTGATGGGCAGATTTATCAACCAAGAGCAAACTTTCATGCTCCGCTGACAGTCTCAGGGAAAACATGTGTGGGCCCAGAGAAGAGGAAGCAGCTTTTATATCCTTGCTTTCTGATAATGACAGGATCCATCGAAATTTCCAGTACACAGAAGTCAAGGGGATCCCAGTCAACATGCCCTCCAGCTTCAAAACTCAGTCTTCCGAGGTGGCTGTTCTCCGGGGCTCCGCAGCCTTTATCGGCAGCTCACTTCCGGTAGACCTTATCCTTTTAGCAGTCCCGAGGTGCTCCTGGGGGACTGGCCTAGGCCGATCTGAATTTCGTGCGCGAAACTCGGCATGGTTTCCTCGAAATCACGCTTCCATGATTCAGCACCTTCAGCTCCGAAAGCTTGCTCGCCTACCAAGCCATTGCAGAGCTCAAATGCTGCCACAAGTTACCTGAGACCGGTTTTATTCAGCTTTCACCTGCACGCGCAGAGAAGCAGTGGTAAATGCGTATGCATACCGGTGCTCAATTGCAGTAGCCTGGATCGCAAACGACTTAAAATCCCCATGATCAACTTTACCACGGCTGAGCTAAGAACGGCCATTATGATAGGCGAACTGAACTGTTATTTGACCACGTCCTTTTGTGGCACAAGCTGTGCACCGAGTTGACTACGCAGCAGAGGAAAGTAAAGCTAAGACCGGGAGAGACAAAGTGGAAAGGGTCACTTGTGCCCAATTCGAAAGCAGCAGTTCACTGTGACTGATATCCGATGAACTCCGTGAGCAAATTTTGAGAGAACAAATGATGCTTTTGTGGTTGATTCGCCGATTTGAGAACTGTTCATGGGGACTGACAATAAGAAGTGATGCTTGGGGCGGGTGCAGTGATGAGCTCGTGTTTGTGGGTTTATGCATGCTCGTGTGCTCGTGTGCACGGATCAGAACACACCCACGGACAGTGCGAGGGTGTATGCTCAAGAAAACAATTTGATGCCAAAACGTGAATGTGTGGGGTGATTTACCATTGAGTAGAGCAGCTGCATTTTTAACGTGTACAGAGTCGTTGGGCGAACGGCAAGCACAAAATGTGTGTTATGCTGCGCGATTTGCTAATATTGGAGGAGTCTTAGGGAACCTACCAATCCTGGTTTGGTTGCGACAATAAGAGAAAAAAGCACTGTTCTCCTTGGAGCAGTGGAATGGATGCAAGACATCACGTCAATATAAAAGTAACTAGAATTTGTGCCGCCTTGTCGTGTCATGTGTAAGCACCGGGATAACTGCCGTTGGTTGTGAACAACTCTTCATGGACTTCTGTCTCCAACACAGTGTTTTCTCGACGGCTTCTTGTTGAAATCCCCCGTTCTGTGTCCATTCACTATACACGCTCCTTAGAAGCAAACTGCATTCCTGGTGAAGGTTTCTGCCTCCATATGATTTTTCATACAGTATCTGAATAACCTTTACAGATAGGCCAACTCGATTATCCCATTCAACTCACTTGCATTAGTATCACAGGCTCCCTCCACAATGAATTATCCAATGGAGGACCAATCTTCTCTTTATCCTGCAGGCATCTTCGATTGCACTTTGATGACACCATGTTAGCTCTATTTTTAGTTTTCTTTTGGTAACACTCAACCAGTTTCTTGATATTGATTCCTCAAACATCCAGTTGGTGCTACACCGTGTCTCCTTTTACACTTCCCAACCCTTCTTTAAACCTCTTTCAGTCCACCGCTCCTTCTCTATCTTTTATTGACTGCACACCAAATTTCGAAAATCGCCGTGATCTATTCTGGACTACCGGATCCGTCGTAGACAGTTATCGGCACCCATAAGGCAAGTTGTGTGTTATTCCTGCCTCAACTCCCCGTTCGTGTTGTGATGTCCGACACCAGTTGATTTATGGGTTCTTGCAAACACTGCACTTTCGCCCTTCTGCAGTGCCGCTTTATCCGCATTCCTATGTTCATCCCGCTAATCACATCCTCCCCGTCCCGAATTAGAAACCGATTCGCAATAATCACGCCGACCCTCTCCGCTTCAGTTCACTCAAACAATGTCCAAGCTTATCGTTCTTTTACTGCAATTGTGTGAACCATGAACTTCAAAATTGTGATTACCCCACATTACTGTGAATGGCTGTTCTCTGATCATGCCCTGTGCACGTGTCTTGACCGCGATCAAGAAATATACCATTATTATTGTACGTTTCGTACAAACTAAACGTTTTTCTTACTGGCTACTAACAGCTTGTTAGTAGTCACATTCTACATGTGAATCCCTTCCAAGTCATTCTCCTGTGTTGTTGGCACAAAGTTGGTCATTTTACTGAACTCAGTCCCAATTCGTGATTGTTCCTTAATCCAATCTGACGGTAGCATGACAATATGGTTTTATTTTATTCACATGGATTTGATCTTACTCTTTCATGTGATTTGAACAGTCTTATCCGTTTCCCTCTTTCTGACATTGACCTGAATTTGTTTGAATGAACATATGACGCTCCCGCCTGGTTTAACAGTAAATTTGACTATCCACGATCTGTGTCTCGCTCGGTTCAAAATTTGGCTGTATGTTTTGTCTATTCATTGTTCATTAACGTTGTACTGATTATAGAACCGTGTTTCGGATTAATACGTCTATCAGTTGAAGTCTTTTGAAATTTGTTCGAGACGCGAAGTAAGCCACACCGAGAAAAAGCACCCTAGAAAGGCTTAAAGCAGCTAGGTCGTACGAACCTGAGTGGAATTCAATCAAAACGGTCAAAGTTGACGGTCGAAAGGATTTCACTTACAATTAATATTATTATTATTATTATTATTATTATTATTATTAGTATTATTATTATTATTATTATTATTAACTCCACAACTGAAGGTTTAGAAGCACAGGAACAATTGTAGTCTGTAGAGAGGTTATCAGTTTCCAGAAGCACCTCTATGGATTGGTATGATAAAACTATAGCTCCGGCAGAAAAGATTGGGATAACAGTGGCGTCCGCTCTTGCTGGTCGATTACGGGCCGGCAAACCGGGGTAACCGGTGGCGGCTACTACGTAACTCCCTCGTTATGGCGAATATGAAAGTGTACCTTGTGCTGATTTTTTGAGTAGCCGCTGGTCTGTTTCCCCATTTGGCAGCCTACATTTGGCCTGGAACCCTCTCCTGAAATACGACACTATTATTACAAAATGAAATAAAGTAAATAAAATAAAAAGATAAATGTAATACCGCAGTTTATTGAAGTGATGGCAACCCGTGGGCCGATCGTTACACTTCTTATTCGTGGCTGCGCTTTTAAGTCGTTTTGCTGTTAAAGCGGCTTTGTCTCTGGCTTTTGCAGTTCAGTTTAGGCAAAAATACAAATACACTGAAATGATAGAGGGCGTAGGTAGCAGCCAGTTCAACAGCATCTTTCAGCTCCTGACAAGTTTCCTCGTCACCAAAAGTATTCCACTTGTATCTATACTCCGTATCGTTACCTATATGACCTGATTAAAGTAACAAGGTGACTTTCTTACTCAGAAATGAAGCCTAGCACCTGGTTCACCAGAACTGTTTGCTTTTAACACAAAAAATACCACTTTTCAATTTCCTTAAACTACATAAACTGCGGTGATGTTCCAAGGATAGTCAAGCAAAGTAAAGTGCTCCTCCTTTGGGAACCTGTTAATTAGAGGCAAACGATACCATCGAGTCGTATGTACATTTAATGAACCTTTGGAAAGTGAGAAAATTCTTTAAAAAGCCGGCAAAAGTGATGGAGGAACAATGAAGCGAAATGAAATTTACTGTCTTGTCCAGGATTTTCCAAAGTCACCTGACAAGTCTCACCAAAACATCGGAGAACTGCTCAAATATAAGGGCACACAAACTACGCCCAAATTTACAATATACACGCAAGTGATGGTGCACGCGGTGACTGAAGTTGTCATGTATTCCGCCAGAACAAATCTAAATGACTTGCTTTCGTCCCTGTTTGATAGCTCGACAGTATTTTGGATGAAATTATGGCAGCCAAGAGATTGTACACCATAGTGGTTTGACCCGTAGCTGAATGGGTGCTTGGTCTGACAAATTTTTATAATATCACTTGTCGGAGACTATATTAAAATCCATGAGATGGTCAGTCCGTAGCAAGTAATGGAGGCAATAAACGTCGAAACAGCGCACTCGGTCATTTAGGGCACGTCGAGCTTCCAAGGTGGGCTACGCAGTTACTAGATCTATCCAACCAGTGATCATAGGACTACGTGACATTTGGTGCGGCACTTGTAAACGCAAAACTTGACAGCCAGAAGGGCTCCATTATCCACAGTTTTCCCCTCAATTTTCAATCCTTAAGACTGTTGTGATATTTAAGTTAGGCTGTTGCCAAGGCTAGGAATCAGTGAATCACCGCAATTAATTAATCATCACTGACTGTAGTCGCACCAGAGCCAGCCCTGTTTGAGGCTGAGACCATCGTTGTCTCTGATGAAACTAAGGCTGAAGTTCTGGCGCGGCATTACGCGTCAGTGCACATCACGAAGGATTCCACTTCGGATCTTTCGCCGGTATCGGAGCCCGTCATTGTGCCTTGCTATTTTCACTCGGAGGAAGTTACTGGCAACCACGATCTCCCAAGTCTCATCCGTCAGCCTGCCCTTAGGCACCGAAATCCACCCCCGGTGTTGAGCGAATACGCCGTTATCACGGCGTCGTCAACCGCCATGTGTTTGAAGATCTTTCTGGTTGCAGGGAAGCCACTAGATGACTGGAAATATGCCACCATTCCTCTTCTGTTCAAAGATGGCGACAAAACTACAGCTGTCATTTACCATCCTGTGGGTCTAACTTGTGTCTTCGGCAAGTCCAAGGAACTTCTCACAGCCAAGCAGGTGTAGGAGCACGCGGGAAACCATCGTGCGTTCAGTTTCCAATAAAGTAGATATCGCAAAGTCTGTTCCTGCTTGCTGAATCTTCTGCTCGCTCGTGGGGGCTGGACTAAAACAAAGGCCAGAGGGTATTCAACGAATGTCATCTTCGTGAATTTCATCGGAGCCTTTAGCGAAGTTCTGTATGACCAACTCTTTTGGAAGCTCAGATTACTGAAATCAGCTGTTCCCTCGCTAGGGTGGATTGGTGATTTCCTAAGAGGGCGTCATTTGCTGTTAGAGTCTCTTAAACCATCTGTGGGTGATACTCAGTTTCCAGCGGAGTCCCCTAAGAGTCTGTTTTTAGACCAATACTGTTTCTGAAGTACATAAACAATCTTCCCGCCTGTTTTCACACCCTCTTTACCGTTGTGTGCGGATGATCTAACATTGTGAAGTACTGTTCGTGCGGATGCACATAACCAAATGCTATAAGAAGGTCTAAATGAGCTTGCTCTCCGGTCCTCTGTGTGGAGGCTGCCACCAAGTCCGCTGAATTGTGTTCAGAAGGTCGTGGGCCTTTCTCGGCCACAGGTGAGCTACCATTTATCAGAAGAACTGCTCCAAACAACAGATTGCGAGCTCTATCTAGGATTCTCGGAGTCTTTCTCACTGAAAACCGAAAGCCACACTGACAGGATAAGTGATTCCACTTAAAGCATCCTAAGTCCAATTAATAGATCGTTTGGGAACCCACCGTACGATGCCTTTTGCAGGCTATATATCTCCCACGTGAGTCCTGGACTTGAGTACGGAGGTGCGGTTGCAAGTCCGAGTACAGCTACAGAATCAGTCCGGTTTCAGAGACCGCAGATACCTACTACCCGTCCCATCTCAAGACTTCCCCGGGCCAACTACAAGGGACTTCTTGAATTGGGTGGTTTATTGTCGGAAACCCATCGACGGATGCGCGGTGATCCCTTCTGCTTCTGTCGTAGCACTCGGGTTAACGCGGGACCAGAGCAGCAGGTGGAATTTTCTCCCCGTGGGCCATGTCGCTTGTCCGGGCACTTAATGGAACTGGTGGAAATGCATCCTACCGGTGCGCCGTTAGTCAGCCGCTTGTCTCGGGGTGCCATAAACATTTGGAATTCTTTGAACGCCGAAGTAGTGGAAAAGGTACATGACAAAGCCTTCAAGAAGAAACTTGATCAGTCTTTGTCGAGGCAGTGGCGTTCCTCCCAACCTTGAGTTCATACCAGAGAGTGGATTGTGAAGAGGCTTATGCAGGAAGATTCACACAGTTTCTGATATGAAGAATGATTCGTGGTAGCAAACACAGCTTTCACCTTTACGAATTATAAGAAACCGCGAATATTTCAGTGGAATGGGGCATTTCATCTATAACGAATGAAACACGTCTGTTCCTGCAGGAGTGCTACGGCTAGCTCATTTATTAATAATTGTAGGTTATAACCATCTATTAGTTGGGATGAAATTAATCCTCGATAAGGAAATTGTTTCACTAATGAACAGTGCATTCCCCCACCTAGACAAATTACTGACCAATTCCATTGTGGATTTTATTTTTCTCCGCTCACCCTGAACAAAATTCCGCGTTTTCTAAACAATAAGAGGTGCCTGAATAGGATAAAAGGCAGGTTTTGCCAGCAGTCCTCGTCGCAGAACCTCACGAGAACTGAAAACTTCAGTTTAAGGTGATTCTAACACTGATGGTTTACTGTCGTTACGGCCAAGGTCATCGTGAAGCAAAATCAAGTTGTCTCAGTCTGTTTCCTTTTCAGCTTTAAGATCAAACATTCAAATATTACTAGTAATAATTACTATTTCAACTCATTGACCTGTCCCATAGTAGCAGTAACCGCGTCACTCCAACCTACAGGGGTCAGTTTTTATCGCGAATCAGTACGACTGATCTTTCTAAGGATTCATGGTTTCCGACGAACTTAATCCATCGTCCAATACTATCAATAAGGAGTCTCTTTTTTATTCAGTCTCTCCAAATTAATTAGTAACTTTTTTTCCTACCATTCAGATACCCTGCTGTTTACCAGTACGGTAACTCGCCCATTGTCTGTCAGTTGTCACCCTACTGACACTACTTTACTTCCAGCTATATTGCGTCTAATTAACTATCAATCACCCCATAAGCTTGGCAATGCTTTCCATTGCCGCCCACCGGCACAAAACCACAGCTAGCACTCGCCCTTGTAAGACCCCTCACCTCCAAAGCACCCCCAAAATTTGCTCCGTATCACTAGCAGATATACTTGGAGATGTTACCAAAGCAACCGCCAAAATAAGCGAAACCGTGAATAATTTTTACTTCTGAGCTTGGCGCTTTTGACCAAACCGTCGGTCATCTAGGTCCATTAGTGTTCCCACTTGGCCCTTCTGTAAACCACATTGAGGTAAACCTAATCTCGGCCACAAAGCTTATCGAAACCGGAGCCTGTAAAATCTTTAGACGCATGAAAAAGACAACGACGCGATAGTACCCAACATTCCAGAAAGATTACCCCTCCCAGCCGCTAAGAACTTAATCCTAAATGCTTGCAATCTGGATTCGCGACTGTGCTACTGCGTCAGACCTCGCAAAACTTCACCGCAAAATACATGTCCGCTCCCTTTTCAGTTTACTACTGAAGTTGCTGCCAAAAACATTTATCTGCCTACAGTCCTTTTTTGTTGCCAATACTGGACTCAAGCTGGCAAGAACACTTCCCGATAAAACCCTTCTACAAAGAGAGGTTCACAAAAGCCATGCCAAGAATCATAACCCCGGTAAACATTTAGACAGTAGTCCCTCTCAGGTGGTCAACTTACCAGGTGTCGGTCATCTTGCGACGACCTCTTCCGTATTAAGTCGCAAAATAGCAATTGACCTAGATAGCTCAATAATCTCCACTCCAAGTGGGCCGCTTTGCAAGCGTCAAAACTTGCAGAATAGCCTCAGAGAAACGGTCCGACTTAATGTGCTCCCTGAAGTCCAGAATTTGATAAAAGTCTCCCTGATTCCAAGACGGGTGGAAAAGTATCATACAAAACCCCCATTGACATCATTTCCTCGACTAGCTAAAGGAATGTCTCGCCGAACTTACAAACTAGTGCCTCAGATTTTAGTTCAAAAAACGAGCTTGACCCTAGCAGGAGTCCGAAATCCAACACCAGTTTGGGAAAACAGTCCAATACCTAAAGTAGAATCAGTAATCCATCAACTGCCGATGTCAGGGTTAGCCATTTCTTGCATACCTCAGAAGGACGCCTAACTAGATGTATTTGCCCCGGTATCCGTAATGAATTCGAAAATAAATAGAGTAACTTTATGGCAAAACCAGTCATCTCACCTAGGGAACCCAGGCCTTGCTCTCCGAACCCAACCAGTCTATCGCCTCTAAGTAGAGGGAAGCATAACAACATTTCTTTCAACAACGAAAAAGGAAGTCTCGGCGAGACTATTCGGATCGTCATGCCAGTACCTTATCCAAATGCATTTCCGGCTGACTACTTGCGGCCCACTCAACCACGTGCATCCCGCACCCCATTTTTGAATATTCGTCAGCTTTCGGACTCAGTGTCACCCCATCCAAATTTACCGGTTTTTCCGTTCCCCTGAAAGTCTCGCCTCCTCCCACACCAAATCTCTCCCTACACTATCCTACAGTCCATTAAAAACTACAGTTCCTCCAAACCAGGCAGCCACCCTAGGGGGTCCCCCATCCATCGTAAGGCATGGCTATGGAAATGATAGTTTTGCAATCGCACTTTTCAGTGCTCGCCCCCTTTTGTGCAAACTTTCACCCGTCAGCCCGCTTGCACTGCAATCTCACCTGGATGTGGTCCTCGTAACTGAAACCTGGCTTACTGAAGAAACTCCCCTCCGACACATCTCCACACTCGGTTATAACATATTTGCTATGAAAAGATCTGGGAGAAGTGGAAGTAGATGTCATGTTTATAGTAAGTGCAGTCTTGGAACAAACTTACTCTAACTTCCTGCCCTTGATAAGGTCCAAGACTCTACTTGGATTTCTATACCGCGGCTTCAGGGGCACCTCGTCATTGTTTGTGTTTACTGTCCGCCGGGCAATAACATGGGAGATGTTAATGCAATCACCCGTGTGTTCTGTCACGTAGGTGAAATCCCGCACGCGGTTAAAATCATAGCGAGGGACTTCAACCTCCATGGCATTTGTTGGACGGCCCTGAATTTCTCTCCGAAATCAAGCAATTTTGTGTTATGTATCCGTGCAGGCAGATGGACGGGACACGTAAAATCACCAACCAGAAGGAACATCATTCTTGACTTTATCTTTACTTTAGGCCTCCGAAATATGAGGACAAATGTCCTTAGCCACTTTCCTGGCTACCCTCATAAAGTCATAACATGTGAATTCTCCGTTCAACCGCATCACCACGAAGGCTCTCAAAATGGGAAATCTTTCCGAATTTCAAATTGGGACATTCTCTCCTCCATCCTGCGCAATCAGACCTGAGATGAATTCTTTCCAGAGTCTGACCCTCAGCTGGCTCACGTTACACCACCTCTCCCGTGATAACCAAAGTCAGTGTGAGAAAGACCTATCGACAACAAAAAATGCATTGTGAATTCGAAAAGCTGCAGCTTGCCTACGAAAGGACCAAAAATATCTCTCTCTTCCTCTGCCTCAGCCATCTCTCACGCCAGCTACTAAGAGAAGAGAAGAACAAGATGAAAAAGCAAAATTTTTGGGCTCTCAACCAGCCAAGCAGAAAAGCCCGTCTCTATGGCCTCGGTCAAACCCGAAACCCTCGCTGTACAACCAAGATACTATATTTGCTCCTGTCGGGAGACCATTTGTATTAGCTCACCGCAGTTAATCGCTGAGACATCCAGTAATTTCCTCACTTCTACTCTCATAACAGACCACAATAGTCCGATCCAAGATCCCGCCTCCTTGACTGCCGATACCTTGTCAACCGTAGTGGTCTCATCCAATGAAGTCAGAAAGCTGTTAAACACCACCCGACCCCTGACCCACCCTGGACCCGATGGCATCCCTCCAGCTCTGTTTCGTCTTGGCTGCCCGGACATTGTGATGCTTTTGCTGAACTTATTTAGCCTCTCCGTGTCACAAAGCACTCTCCCATCCCAGTGGAAAACTTCCGCTATCTTTCTCCTTCATAAGAAGGGTGCCTCACATGACCCTGCTGATTGCCGCTCCGTAAACCACACTCTCGATATATTTAGAATAATGAAACGAGCAGTCAAGGCTAAGACTGCCCATTTATTACCCACCCGTGGGTCCATAAATACCAGCCAGCACGGCTTCTTAAAGTCCAGGTCGTGTTCGACCTGCCAACCTGGTTTTTTCAATCCAATCACAAAGTCAACTGACCCTGGAAAGGTATTTGTCGTATCCTTCCTGGTGCGACGAAAGCACTTGATCACGTGCTTCATGCTTAGCTGCTGACCAAGGTTAAATCTAACGGCATAACGGATCCACTATTTTCTTGGTTGTCATCCTATCTTAGTACGAGATAGCAAGCGGTGAACATTGAGGGTTTCCTCTCATCACCCCGGCCAATCTTAAGTGGTGTTATACAGGGCAGTGTGTCGGGCCCACTTTTATTTCTTCTCTACACTGACGATGTATTCAAAGTAATACACCGAGGCACCGCGTTTCTATTCCCCGATGGTATCAAAATTTCTATTCCTTTAGACCTCATACCTTGACCTATACCCTCGCGGAATTAGCTGACGACCTGAACGGTCTTGACATATGGTGCAGCACTTGGAAAAAGAGCCTCTCCACTGCTAAGAGTGCTATTCTCACGTATAAGAGTCAAATTCCTCCTGAATCCCTCGCCCCAAATGGCTCGTACATTCCTATTACTCAGCTAGTACCGGATCTCCGCATACAGTTTTCCTGCAAGTTCACTTTTCAGGAAAGCGCCACTTACCAGGTGGCTAGGACTGAAAGAAAGATAGCCCCCGTCTGCAGAACTTTTAGAATGCGAGAAAACCGGCTTCTGATCTTTAAACCCTACGCCAGGCCGCAGCTGGAGTACTGCCCTCTGGTATACACTCACTTGCGCAAATCTGACAGACTTGCGATCGAAAGAGTTCAGCGATCCTTACCAAGCACTTACTCGGATCATCATTTCCCCTGAAATGCAAGGAAAGATGTGAGCAACTAAGACTCAAACCCCTGTGGCTGCGACGTATGCAACTCAATCTTTACCTTCTATTAAACCTCCTACATTCTAAAGCACCCAAGTCCATCGCTAATCTACTTTTGGCTCAAGGGGTACCCTACGCTGTTCGTAACAGAAATCATACTGCTAGGGTCCCATACACCAGGACAAAACTAAGAGGAAGGTTCTTCATCACAGTCTACTTTCGCATTTGGAAAAGACTGCATGAAGAAGTTCGGGCCTGCTAGATACTAGGCCGGTTCAAAATTGTCCTTACAAAATACTTAGATGTTGTCAAAGTACTACAATTAAAACATACGTGCACCACATTGGAATAAACTTATGAGGGTAACCTAGATTTTTGAACGCATAAAGAAACCTTGACTCGGGTAACATCCTTTGCAAAGTCGATATCACCTACCCTATATGCCTTCTCCTTCGCCAGCTTATTAACGTCCCTCAAAAAGACCTACATCATCGCCAGTCCTCTTGTTAGATTCTCCCTAATTCACGCACTCTAACGTCTCTTCACTATCTCCATCGCACTTAATTCACTTTACTCGGTCCGACCTGGACCCATTCCCTTTCTTTGTTTTACCCCGGCTTTCAGACACTAAATCCGATTTCAGTGACCACCATTCACCTCCAAATCATCATCTTTATTCCTGGTTTTGATCATTATCTTTGTATTCTCATTCAGTCCTAATGGCTCATAGCCCTCATTCTTCCCAAAGTAGTCTTTGTCTAAATTACTAGATTTCGCTTTTCACTACTGACCTTTGATCCTCACCTGGGAGCATTCCAGACTGCCTCTCTCTATTCTGATGTTTCCAGATACCAACCGGAGCGAGTCTCCCTACTGATGTCTTGGAATGATCCGGGGATAATACCAGCGAACCACCTGGCCCACACTCCCGGCTGAAAATCTGATACCCGCCCACCATTCCGTCTCTAACTCATTGACCCTGTTCTCCGGGATTCCCCGCAATCTCATAGACTACTCCGTCCCTACATCTATATGATCTCGCCCAACATCATCTGTGCAAATCCCGCCGGTGCGGAGCGCAGTCAAATCCACCAATTTAGCCAGTGCACATCGGGCGTGCAGGACGTCTGCGACGATGTGCCGGCGCAACTAGGTTGACGGATCGCACCTCCCGCCTCCAGAAGTGGTTATCAGGTTGGGTGTCCAGCGCATGGTCAGCCCCACCAACTAGCACTAGTTGCGGATTAAAAAAATCAAACAAGAAGAATACCATTCACACTCTCGAAATGCTGCAAATATGCTGCTGTCTCCTGCAGCCAACACGGACTCTCGGTCGTGCTTGCTTCCGAATTCGCCATCATAACTTACGGCTTTTTACACTCGGCATAATTAACCTTCTTTGGTGCATAATTGTTGCATACTTAAAAACCCATCATCATTCTTGGCTCTTTGTTCCTGGTCCACTTCCCCGCGGTTTCATGCCAAACCATTCACCAGTCTTATTCGTAAACTTAACCATTGTCGAAGATAAAGCTCAGTCTTTTTTTGCTACTTTTACCGATATACTTGAAAACTAACGCATTTATTGTTGTCATTCACTTCCTTACCACAGTCCCCAAACATTGCGTGACATTGCGCAATATATCTCTAGAGATTCCCAATAATTGATGATTCCGTGATTGCTTGCCTTTTCTGTCCTTTTCGCTGTTTGTCCACTTAGGGCTGTTGCGTTGCAGTATCCTCATCTTACAAAGTATCATGTCCCGTGTATGTACATCTGATAAGCACTTGTACCGCAGAGTCCCGTTTTGTCACCATCAAGTGGTACACCTTCTGTAATGAACATAAATTGGTAGTCTCCTACCCGTCACGTCATCATTTTTGTCAGCAGTGTCCTTCCTACCGTTTTAAATGAGCACCACACATCGAATAATCGCCAGCACCCAGTTTCATGTTGATGCGTCACGTTCTTATTTTTGAAAGCGAACAATCCGCTCAAAGTCTACACGTTTCTATTCGGCCACTTCTTTCACCATCAGTTTGGAAACCACAGTCCATGTGTGTAGTCATTTTGTTTTTTCATACACTCCGCCCATATCCAGAAGTCAAACTTTGTAAATCTATTCATCGGTTGTTTTGTATATTTCCTTTTCGATGCTCTACTCTGATAGGTCGTCTCAGACACTAACGATCCGTGGTACAATCTTTCCACCACGTGTAGTCTCTAGCTAAGGAATATCAGTAGGTAAACACTTACCTGTCATTCGGCTGATCACTCTTCTTGCAGGCCGCGTTTCTTCCACTATCGTAGGTAGGCACCACACATGGGCTTCTTGCCAGCTCCCAGTTTCATATTGATGCATTATATTTCTTTCTCACGAAAAAACAATCCGCTCAAAGTCTACTTATTTCTATCCGGTCACTTCCTTCACCATCACTTTAGCAACCATGGTCCAGTGTTTTGTCCGTTTGTTATACAACTAGCTCAACCGATATACTGTTACCGAACCTCACAACTGTAATCTTCGACTGATTTTTCTGGTTCTTTATGAGTAATGCCACCTTTTATTCATCGTCTAATTTTACATCGTAACCTCTCTCATAGAGTGAAAGGCTCTACTTCTTGGCAACATCTCCTAGAATGTTTCTATTTCACGATAACCATGTATCCGTCAATCCAGCATGGTTCTGCGGAGGACAATCTTCCTTCCGTGGGATTTGTGTGAATCTTTACTATTCCCAGTCCACTCCACACTTTGGCAGAATGATTACACCCTACCTCCGAACGGCTCGACCATCTGACCCGTAGCTTAAATTTTCGGGCCGCACCACAAAAATGGACTTGAATGCTTTCTCTTACTGTCAGTGGCGTGCACAAATTTTTACAATCCTTCCGAAACTCTGGTTCAACTTTCATCTGTATTGTTTGACCTCCCATTGCAGCATGCTTCGTAGGTATCCGAAGTAAAATATTATTATCAGTGAAATCCCTGCACAAGTATGCCTCCCGCATTTTTGCCACAATCTGCATGAACACGACCTTTTCCATCGCTCAGGCCGGTTAAGCCTTCCAGGAATAAGTGGCTCCTTTTGGAAGGCGGTAAACCAGTGGCAAGCCAGCCGACATAGGGTTCCGCTGCGCCAAGGGTGCCTTCTCACCCGGAAGAGATGTACATAGAAATACAGGTACACGCATATAAATATGTAAGCTTGAAAATGCATATGCGTATGATCGTGTGTAATATTAGAGAGGATAGTAAAATTAAAAGCAATAGTTTGCTTTGTAGACGCCCGAGGCCTGCCTTGCGCACAGTCAAAATCATACAAGCAACAAAACTGAAAGACGAAATTCACAAAAGTTTGGAAACACGTAACACAAAGGGGGGTAAGAATAAATATAGGGTAGACGAGAGGGAGATAAATGCATGCACACAAAGGAGTAATGTAGGGAGTTCGAGTGAACCCGGAGACGAATTCAGATATCAGCCCGGTGAACTTGAGGATCAAATACAGATGGAGCAGCTGGCTGAGGTTATGACGGAGTCGCCCCACCTAGCTTGGAGCCTCTATTTTTTAGGCGCGAAATTTGAAAATGTCATACTAATCTACCTTCTTTTTTGTTGATACCTTGGTAATCTTTGCGGTATTTAGTGTAAAATTGCTTCAGTGACAATGTTAAAAATTGTGATAAATTTTCCAGCTCAAGCAGTTTTCTGCATTTCTCATAATTAGAAAGCTGGATGATTATCTTTTTTTTACAACCACGGTTTCATATCGATGGATTCGGTGACGTACTGAGCATATATATAACGTATCATTGGGTACGATGCCATAAAAATGTAAATCGGTTGCTGGGTCATTGTTTTCTGCATACCTCTTACGTCCAAGATTTTTAGTGTGCGACTTTGACTCTACAGGGCCTGATGGCTCCTTAATGATGCTTTTAGGCCCAGAGAACCCCTAGGGAATTTTTAAAGGTGCTCTTCATCGATTGTACTTATTAATTGAAAACATGAGGAGAATATGTTTACGAACTGACTTGAAACAGCTCAGTGGTGGAATCGAAATACCATTTTCCTTTCCAGCTATTCTGCTACGAGTCAGGCGATCTTCATAAGTTATCGTTAAATAGCTGAAAACGAGTAGAAATTATTGTTTGTTGACTAAATCTTATGGTTTTCCACCGTTCATCTGTGGATAACTTTTGGAGAGAATATATATATATCCCAGCAGCGATTGTAAGTGCCTCCAATAAGTACACTTAGTTTTAAACAACTTAATGTTCTTCTCAGCATTATCCTACTTCGCCCAGTGTTGAGCTTGTACACTTAACTATTTTCAGCAATAATACGTAAGGCGACCAACGGTGCAAACATTACGGAGATTTTGTGACCAATCGCAGGACTTATTCACCGCCCCATCACGGTTTTAACGTACGCAGTAAAGCAATCTAAGTGTGCTATAACCAATCCGTTGAGCACGTGAAAGAAGACTCACGCGCTAACGCACTTATCTGAAACTAAGGAAAGCAACTGGAGGCATGGAAAATTCATGGTAATCAGATTGTGGTGGCCCCACTGGGGCCGTTTTGCGTTCACTTGTGAATCATCCTCCGTCATCAAGCCAGACAGTGCAAGCAGATGTAGTCTTCGTCGCGTTGAAAACCAGCTCATTGAAAATGCGTCCAGCGTCCGCAGGACTGGCACTGAACCCATTGTACGTCTTCATCCAGGTGAACTGTTGGTTCCTCCATCCTGCATATACTGCAGACTTCCTCCCGTATCGGCGAGGCCTGAGGATCCAGTCGTATTCTTTTGTTGGTGGTTCGGCATTCGGCAAAGGTCGTGGTCCGCAACCTTCGGAACTGAACCGCTTGCAGCTGATGCCCTACGACAACGATGTCCTCTTCACCTACACTCCTGACACTATTACTATTCCACCATTACTATTCCTTATTTATATCAATGACATTTTCTCTTCTATTCGACACGGCACTCCTTTCCTCTTTGCCGACGATATAAAAATAGTGTACTCTTTCCTCCCTAGTGACCTATCCATGACTCTATGCAACATATCGCAGGACTTACTCGTTCTCCAAACTTGGCGCGTCTCGTGGTTCATGAAATTCTCTGCGGAGAAAAGTTTCCTCCTACCGTACAAGTGCACCGTACCACCCGGCCAAATTTGTCTGGACGGTCTGCCCATCCCCATACACCCCATGGTTACCGATCTTGGCGTGCGCTACTCTTGTTCCTTTAACTTCTCAGAACAGGCATCATTCCAAATCGCTAAGGCTAAGAGAACCCTAGGCCTGATCAATCGGTGTTTCCTAATACCAGCCAGTCGCCTCTCCATGTATCTCTCACACGTGAGACCGCTCCTAGAATATTGTCCCATTACCTCCAGCCTCTGGCCACGTTCCTCCATTGTATCTCTTGAGAACGTTCAGCGTACCTTCACCAAAAAGCTGTTGGGCGTATCCCTAGCTCTAACATACCGCCAGCGCTGTGAGCTCCTACAAATTGAGCCTCTATGGATTCGTCGCATGAGGCTCAACCTGATTTTCCTCTTTAAGCTAATCCATAACCTGGCCTACACCTCTTATCCCATCTCATTCGCTGCGCCCTGCTCCTACCCCATCCGGCACCGTGCCTTCTCTCTCTCTGTCCCTCATTCTAATCTCTGTCTGAAGTCCCGATTCTTTCTGTCAGCCTATTCCAAAATCTGGAATAAGCTGCCCCTTAGCTTACGCAGTGCCTCCTCAATGTTCGCTTTTAGGCGCGCACTTTTGTCATACTTAACAGTCCCCAATGCTATATTGCTCACCGATGAGCTCGTCTCTGCCGACCTGGCCTTTGAAAGAGGTCTCACACTGTAACTCTACTACCTCTGCGTCACAAGCCACTAGGTACACCCCGCGAACTACGGCCATTGCCTTCACTGATCCACAGCGATCCTACCGCCTGTCATCATAAGGTAACCTAATTGCTCACCTACGTTCATCTCTTATCCATCATATTCACTTTTTTTCTCCTCAGTATCCGTTGATTCTCAGCTGGGGCACACCCAGACTGCGCTTCTCTATCCCTTTTCCCTCTCCAGTGATCCCCGCTGACGGCCAACCACTTCGGGCACCGTAATTACCATCTCCCTGGCAGGTGCATCTGGATAATATTGCTACACGGTCGTCTACCACTTGCTGTTTCCGTTGGCTCTCCTGTCCATGGTCTCACGGCTTGGTCAATTGTTCCTGGTTCACGCACCCCCATTGCGGTCGTTTTGTCCCCTGTACAATTATCCATGATCACTCGTGCCACTCCCAACAGTGCGGGGCGCGGTCAGATCCACCGCTATGGCCGGCGCACATCGGGCGTGCAGGCCGTCTGCAACGATGCGCGAGCGCAACTAGACTGGTGGATCACACCTCCTGCGTTCACTTCACGAAGTGTTTTTTCAGGTTGGGTGCCCAGCGCACGGCCAGTCCCACCCACTAGCACCGGTTGCGGGTGGCACGCCCTAACTTTTCTTGAACTACCGAATCCAATGCTGTCGGTTGAAAATTGCATGCTCCTCATCGTTTTTCCGCCACAGCTTGTTCACCTAGAGCTCTTATCATCTGTTTCCACTTCCCGTCTTTGTCGCCCTATCACGGTATGCACACCTTCCCGTTTTGTCCTCCCTCCTATTGCCTCTCTCTACATCAACTTTCACTGCTTTGAGTCACCATCGTCCTAACCACTCTTCTCTGTCGACGCTCGCCAATAACTCTTTTCCCACCTTCCGTCATTGCTGGCTTCTATCATCTATGCGCTTGGTGTTACCCTCTGCTCAGAACGCCCATTGATAGCTTCCTTAAAACCTGTCGCCCTGTTAATCCCTCCTCGTGCCCCATGCCATGTTGCACCAACCGCACCCTCACACATGCCCAATCCGCATATTAGAAATTGCCGCTCCAAAATTCGCATCCTTTACAGTCGTATTTATTATCTAATCACCACCACCATATCTTCCTCACTTGGCCCCGCGATTCCTCTGCGGTTCTTTCCAGTGTCCTGATTAGTATCCACCTGTTCAATTGTCTGCCGGCACTCAGCTCTCCAGTTCCATTGCCCCAACTCCTTTGCGCGTTCGCTTTTTTTGTGGACTTTTTGCTCTATTACTGGTCCACTTATCTCGGGGCTTCCCGCTTCCTTGTCCGCCTCCTTCGTGTTTCATCTGCAGTAAAATGATCTGATTGGTGATTTCTTACCTGTGTCTCCTCGGTCATTGCTTTCATCCCTTGATCCGTTTATTGCTCGCTACAGGCATTTTTCTGTACCTTCCAGTGTGGGCCGCTTTTCCATGTTCCACCATTGTAATGACAATGTTACGTCGTGACGTTCTTTTACAGTTCCAAATTGTTTGACCTGTCACTACCCGATTCCTCTGGTCCGTCACTACATCTTGCACCTGCATTGATCAAATAATCAGACCCATTCTTACCTGTTTTCCTTGATCCTGTCTTTCATCTTGACTCTTCCATGAACTGCTCCTAACAGTCTTCATCACTTCTGGGCTTCCACATTCTATTTTTCTCTCCGTTGGGCTGCCACGTGCACTTGTCATGAAGTTAATCCACCACGAAATTCCAAAGTTAAACTTACGACAAATTGATCTAACATTACCTACTCCTCCTATTGACTGATAATTTCTTTCTAGGACCCCATTGTTATTGCTCCTGCTTCTCTTAAACCTATACATATATATACAATTAATCTATATATATATATATATAAACTTACGCATATATATCTATGTGCACGCGCTCTGCATCTTGCAGTTCCTCACCTGCCATTTCTCTTGCTATCATCCCAACGACCGTCATCATAGTCATCCATCAACTCTACATCTGTGCCTCACATCTACCGTATCCAATCCTTCTAAATCGTTTTTGTCATCTGATCATCCTTCTACGTCCTGCATTGCTCGCTGCCTGTTTTACGGTGAGTTTTGTGTCCTGTCCGCCGACAATTCACTGCAAAGTACCAATGCTTCATTGTCATCTAATCCACTGCAACGCACCTCACCTTTTTCTCCATCGTTCCTCGCTACTGCAATTCTTTATACTGATTTCCAGCCTTTCTCATGTTTACCAGTCTGCCTCCATATGTAATTGCCCGGGACCAGCCATTCAGTCCACCTGACCTTGAATTTCAAATTCACCGGGCGTCCATTCAAATCCGCTCTTGAGCTCATTTAAACTCCACACAATCTCTATGGTGTGCATACGTTTATACTATTTTCATCCTACCTTATTCACTCTTTTGAGCCTTTTTACCCAATGTTTTAATGAGAGTCTCCATATTTCCATGAATTATATCTGTCCATTCCATCACCTGTATCTACATGATCATGCACATGGCATGCTTCGGGCGCTTCCGAAATAAACCATTATTATTATTATTATTATTATTATTATTATTATTATTATTAAAGGTGATTTACGCTTAGATTTCGATCCACCGTCACTGGTGCTAGGTATTGCTGAACGAACACCTGAGGAACTACAGGAAGGTACCATTTTCTTGGAATCCTCCTTATTCCTCAAGGGGCTATCGTAAGTCACCTCCACTCTAATTCTTGCCCTCGGATGTAGACCAACGATGCGCGTCAAGTGTCTAACCTGGTTTGTCGAATTCCGGTAGTTGTCACCCCCGAGATTGCTTAATGCGACGGCTAAGTCCTTCGCGATATCTTCACATTCGGCTAGTTTCACATTTTTGCCGGTGACCCGCAATTGCTCCGTTATTTGGCCAACCCGTGTAGTTTTCACGTTCATCGGTGCATTTGTAATTGCCCATGTCCGTCGGCCGGTTTGTATCTGTTCCAGAGGAAACCTAGTCTCCTTAACCACACGAAGCATGTGTAGACATGGCAAAGCCCACTGATGACTGAACGAACAGTCACAATTTTGGCGGCCTGAAAGCAGCGATATTCGGTGTACACGACCCCTTGACGTACGAACAGCATTGGAGCCATTCGATAAAGTAATGCACAGAACATTTTGGCTATGAAGATGTTGAACTAAGACCTCAGGTGCATAAGGTTTTATTTTATTTAGAAGCGAATACATCCACTGTAGCTCTTCTGGGGCTGTGTATTGGACCATCTTGTCCCTAGCTAGTCGTCGCCTACGCTTATCAGCTAGTGACTCCGAACGGTCAACCACTTTTTTAAATACGTCATAAACCGATGACTTTCGGGACACGCCATCTTTCAGATGCCTGTTTCCTACTTCCACTCTATTTGTAGTGAAATTGTTAAACAACATGTAATGACGCTTCATATGCCTCGCCCAGTTTGCCTTAAATGGCATCCAAGTATGTAGGAGAGACTTGGCAGCTTCCGGGCTTCTAGCTTGTATAGCTTTAAAAAACCTAAGAAAACTTACTCTGCTTTCAGTGTAAACCATGTCACTTGTCTACTGAAACAGTCTAAGCCTGTCCATATTTGACAACGCACACAACTGATTACATTTTTTTCCATATGTTGAAGTACATGAAACCTACAGAACACTATCTGCGCATCGGGGTACTGCACCGCAAAGGCATTATACTGCGCTAAGCTCCTATTAACCACTATCGTTTTGCAACCTCTTGACTTAGGCAACGCCTCAGCCAGGTAACCCACAGCTGTAAGATAGCTGTTGCCATTATCGTTGGGAAGAATGGCATATAACGCACTATGCCCTAAACCCGTTTCGTCAACGATCATTACGTGCCACAAAGCATATCCACCACAATTAATTTTTGGTGAGATGCATCTGCAAGCATAACATCGCAAAGCTTGCAGCTTAGCTCCATGCCCACAAAAGGCACGAACAACATAAACTTGGTGACGTCACCATCACATAAAACCTTGTATTGCCCTCTATCTTTTAATAACTGACCTACCATGGTCGCCTCGTTCCGGCCATCCCAGGTGGTAAGCCTATTTCTGATGGACCGGAAATCATCATTACAAAGACGACGATTGAACGCCTTATTCGTATATTCCCTAAGCTCAGACATACGGTGAAAGGTGTGCATCAACTCAAACACATGACATTCTTGATCACGTGTCAAACGGCTATTCCCAACATACAAACCCTCCGCACCGCACTGAAAACTATGGTTATGGACCACTGACCACCGCGTCACTATGCACACACTACCAACGGCACGGAGCTTGACGAAAGCCTCGCATCCCAAGTTTGGGTACCTGAAGCAACGAATAAGTTTCCGTTCCGAAGTGAACAAACATTACCTCCTGGCGGAACAATGTATCCGTCTGCGATGTACGCAGCAGTACTTGATAAAATAAAACTCCACGTTGCTCGCCAAAACCATGCCACGTTTGTGATCCGCTTTAGCCGTACGAGAATTATACACGTAGAAACTTGATGAAGTCGCCAACTGGAACTCCCGAAAATCAGAGTTGAAACACTCTAAATTCGGGTAACTTCTCCGCATCAAACGCCGAAATTCACTGGCATTGTCCACAACTGTCTGCTCCATTACGCCAACCGACCAGCAGAAGGCACCCGGAACTTGTGGCTAACATGGCGTTCAATCTGACTTTTATATGGCCAACTAACCAATAAATTCACAGACATCGAAACACACAAACAAAAGTTTCATTTTCAGCTTAAACATTTGATTTGCTAAGTCAAAGTTAACAACTCTAAATAAATAACATTTGGAGCAAGTTTGAGATCGAGGAATCATCCTCCCAATTCTAAACTCCACGTTACACCAACCCAGGTGGGGCGAGTCCGCACTTTCGCTGGCTGAGCCAAGTAGGGGAGAACAGAGCCTGTGAGTTTTACAAGAAGAGGACTGAAAATCGGCATGAGAAACTATCGTTACGAGAAACGATGAAGAAAAAAGAAAGAAAGAAAAGAACAAAAGAACAAAAAGTTGAGTTGTATGGCTGGGGACTAGGTAGCCGTGAACTATGCGTTACTGCAACAAACGGACGGTGTCAACTTGGAAACAGAAGGCTGGCAATACAAAACGTAAAGAGCGATCAGATGACATCAATGCTGAGGAAGGATCGGGATACGACAAAAATGAGGCACAGCTATGGACTAAATGGACGCATGTCATGAGGGGCTGTGGCATGGTGGCAAAAGAGAAAATATGTGGATAAAAAATATGTATAGGTATATACATATCAGAGCAGGAGCAAATAGCAATGAAGAGACGGGACACGGAAACAGCAGTGGTTGGACGAGACAGGTAGGGTTAGGTCAAATGTTGCAGGATTATTAATAATAATGGTATATTTCTCGGCCATGGTCGAGAAGCACGCGCAAGCGCAGGATCATGGTGTACAACGTTACTCAAAACAATGAACTGCACACGAATTTCAAGAAAGCGGGTCAAAAACGTCAGAAGCAAAACAATATAGCTAGAGATAGCTTGAATCGACCGAAATGGTAATGGTTTGCGCGGTAAATACGGTTCGGTTTCGAGTCTGAGTTGGTTGGTGGTGGTTCGTGGAAATACAAAATTTGTTGTGAAAATGTAGCGCTAAGGATGCGTTATAAACCAAAATAATGCAAGCTATGGATGACGGAGGAATATTGGGGTTCCATGAACGGAATAAGTTACAAACATGGAGGGATGAAAGAAATGAATGGGAGTACACTCGTGAACTTAGGTGATTATGAGGAGAACGGCTCTCAATGAAGACGATGATAGCCCGGAATGACGAGTATTCCTAGTCTCAATAAAAGGAGTGCATCATGAAACGGGGAGATATGAACAAACTGTGTGGACGTGGACTAAGAAACGTTGATGAATGTGAAAGAAACAGCAATACATGTATCATTCAGAAAGAAGGAAGCGCAACTTGAAGGCTTTGAATTAGTGAAGAATCAGTTTTAAGCCGGATAACGATCGAAAGAAAAATGAAATCTTGCAAGAGAAAAACTGAGCGAAAAACCTCTGCGTAGGCTCGCGTTTCATTGTTCTGTTACACTGACAAAAATATATATTGATTTATTGATTCTCAGTGATATTCAGCGTCATTATTGGGAACCACGGAGGGGGGATAAGTGGACTTGCGTTCTGATGGCGTATCGAAATTTAATGAGTAAAATATTCCTATGTTTCCTATTCTGGCTCTGTTACTGGATTATTTCACATGAGACCAAGGTGATGTGCAGCATCCTGTGGGTATGGTTCATCAGGCGGGGTAAGGGACGTGTCAATCAATCGGTAGAAGGTAGCTTGTGAACTGTTATTTGTGAAGACTCCAGCAGTGACATCAGTAGTAGAAGTGTTGCGTCAGAAGGCGCCTATCAATCTACTGGTAAGCAGTTGGGAGTGTTTTAGGTCGTGTGGCTCGATTGCAATCCCGTTTGGCATAAAAGATTCCATTTAGGTCTCTGTCGGTACGGGTCAAGGTGTGGACCTTGGTCACCGAAAGTGGAGCCCGAGAGAGTTTGGCAACGACAAACCTGAAATAAATGGTGTTAGCAGTCTGGACGTGGTTCTAGCTGTGAGTTATGATAACAAATGGCGACAATTATCAATGAACTGGCTGGGTTTATGTGGACTGTCAGTGGCACATTTAATATTCTGGTCTAGGTTTCTAATTCGAGAGTTTAAGTAACGTAGGGCTGCAGGGGGTTGATAATTACTACTACAGGCCTGCAAGATGGCGTAAACCGGGTGGGCTGCTGCGTCTGCATTTCAAAGGATAAATGGTTTGCATGCAATTAAGGGTTCTGAAGAGCAATTAAGTAAAAATGCAGAAAGAACCACTAGGGCATCGGTGGTGATGCGTTGGAGAAAATTGTTATCATGCACAGAAACGTGGACGTACTTTGGCCTGTGCTCCTACTCGGTGGTGCCGGCCTACTGAGATCTAATTTGAATGTGGGCAGGGAAATCTCGTAACGTGGTGGTTGCATGAATATCATATTTGTTATTAAGTTGGGGGCAGATAGTTAGTGGGGAATGGAAAACATGAACGGTGCTCCGTGTCTTTGTGGATTAAAGTGGGGCAGGCGTTGGTCATCTGTTGCCTCCGTAATTTATCCATGTCAGTGGGCTTAAAGTCCAGGCTGCTGAAGCGATTGTGGTTGGCAGGAGGCTGTGGTTACTGTTAGGTAGGGTTGTAAACCTAAACGTGGCTTGGATGCTAGGACATCGAGAAGGCCGCTTTCTAAGAAAGATGACGGAAGATGAAGGGGTATGGATGGAAAAGGTGACCGGTTTCCACTACGTTCTTTTCTCTTTTTCTCCTTTTCCGGGCTTCACCGCGGTTGCCGTTATTCGTCAGGTACGTCTACACGCTGTCCGGGTCAATGGGTTGAAATTTGGGCTATAGTAGCGATTGTATTTGACGTCAACATGCATGCTAGGTGCGCTTAGGGAGGGTATGTGGTGGTTGAAACTTGGAGCTAGGGGTGGGTAAGCGTACGTGGGGAGTCCAGTGCACTATCACCCCAGTCAGTCTCGTACGAAAAAACCAAAAAGCCTGTTGAGCGAACAAGGGCGATGTGGGGTTTTCCCTTCCGCGAGATCAGGTCTGAGCTGATGGGAGACATACCCATAGGTGGAGGTTGCCCAATTCCTTCACAGCTCGGTGTCAGCCGTATTTGGAGATCGAATCGATCCCACGAGGTCTCGTAAGGTTGGTTAGACCTTACTTCGCGGTTTCCTTAGTAAACGTGTGCTTCGGTCCTTTGTGCTGCGTGGACCACCTGCACGTTACTCTAATGCTCGGCACTGTACGAATATGTTAACCAGAACAGTATTCTCCGCGCCCCGTGAGAGCGAGAAGGCGATTGGGAGAGATAGTGGTTAGCGTACATTTTAGGAGTGTGCGTGAGAGCGTGCGCAAGAGCGACGGTCAAATGACAACCGCGCTTGGCAGTCAGCGTTCAGTTAAACAATAAACGTGGTAAAAGTATGAACGAAGATGGCAACCGCTACAGTCTTTTGCGTTTCCACCGTTCTCTTTTTCAGTTTTCCCTTTCTTTTTGTCTCCTAACAGAGGGGTGGTTGAGCTCATGTAGGAACTTTCCATAGCCCTTCAGCCCGACCGTAATTTTATGCGTATTTGTCTTTTTCGCAACTGCGGTGGGTGGTCTGTTTTCCCCACGTTCGGACGACGCTATGGTATGGGTGCCGTTGACATCAGGTGTTTTGCTAGCATGGGCTGGAAAAATGCAGAGTGGGTCTGTGTGAACACATGGAGTAGGACAACGAACGTTGTGAAGCACAAGCTAGCATAGGTGTATTAGTCTCATACAGCGCCAGACCATACCTAAGACCGTCAGAGACCATTTCGGGCTAGCTGGTGTAGATGAGTCTAGCTCAGCTGATGGGAAATAGTGTGGTGTATAAGAGGGAATATGATAGTGGTTGGTGGATGGTAGATACAGAGATGAGACGAGATGGCAGGCCACCAAGTAGGTACTAGCAGGTAGGCTTTTGGGATAAGAGATTCTGAAATGAGATGATTAAGAAAGGCGAAAGGAGGCCGGACATAAAACCCTGGCGGGCGGTGGTAGCCAAAAGGAACGGGAAAGGTGATAGACGGTGGAACTCAGTGTCCTAGGGTCCAAAGCCGCATACCTATTTGCTGCAGAGACACCTGAGGCTAAGAAGCTTAGACCGGTTGGCAATAGAACGCGAATGTTGTCTAAAAATAGGAGAACCGGCAAGCATTAAACTAGGTGTAGTTACAAAGGTCAGCAAACTGTAGCTACCGTAGTAAAGAATGTATGCAGTATAAAGTAAATAAAATAGTTGCCCTGGCATTTGTCATCTAGCGAGAAATGAAAGTTCTAGTGCAATAATCCTGGTAATCAAGCCCCGTTTTTGCAAGCCACCTTTTTGGTGACGGTCTGGCCGGTAAGAAGGATCACATTGGGAACAGTCAAGAAGTGATCCAGCGAGCCCCTGAACTGGGAAATTGAGAGACTCTCGCGGATGTTTAGCAGGAGTTTGTTCCATAACTTTGAGTATTTCATAAGGAAAAAGTTAGATCTTAACGCTAATTTTGATCTAGAAATGGAGAGCTGCAGTGGCCGATGGCGTAAAGCATAATTCGTGGAGGGAGTGAGACGAGTGGGTTCAGTACACGAAAAGGCCGTACGGTGGTACAGCTTAAACAGGAAATATAAACTGAGCTTCATGCGACGCAGCCATAGAGGGTCAAGAATGAATAGGATGCATCGATCCTTGTAACACAAACTGGAGGAAAATCCCACTAATTGTTTGGTGAATTGGAGTTGCACGGACTCCAGAGAAATGCGGTCGTATTTCGTCATGTTGGTGAAGATAACGGGACGGTATTCGAGGAGAGGCCTGGAGTGAGACTTGTAAGTGTGCATTTTGCAATCATTTAGCCGAAAGGTTCTGGAGATGAGGCCAGTGGTTCTTCTCGTCTTTGCAATCTGGAGTGGAACATACTGAGAAAACCTAAAGATAAAAGAATACTGAAGACCAAGGTCTCAAACTAAAGGGCTGTACGATATGGGTAGGTTGTGGATAAGCAGGTTCCGAGGGCGACTTGGCATCTGAGTGTTGTGTAGCAGCTCCTCGAGTTCGAGAAGTCCATACTCCATGAACTGCACCAGTCCCGGAGTGGCTTTGGATCACGAAAAATTCCATCCAGCATAATGTTGAGGTTCTGACGAAGAAACTCATAGACAATCTTAACGTCATCAGCGGAAATGAATGGGGTGATATGGTGCAAGATGGGAAATATATCATTTACGTTGATGGGAAAAAATAAAGGACCGATTACACTGCCTTGTATAACCCCACTGGTGACTGGAGCAGGCTGGATAAACCCCGGTGAATTTGTTTACGACGAGTGAACATGGGAGATCAACAGCAAGAGAGAACCAACTTTGGAAGCCCAGAAGTGATGGCTGTGATCAGAAGTTGATAAACGAGGGAATATGAAGGAAAGGATCGATGAACACAGGTAAGAGTGAATCTAACAGTCTGATTATTGCAGGTGTGGTATGTGGTGACGGACACACATGGGTGAAGAGGTAATAAATGCAAGATGACCGCGAAAATGGCTGGAAAACGCAGAGCGAATAGAAGTACGGGGTGGTTGGAGAGGTGTAGAAGATCACTGGGGGAGGGTGACTTTGAGGTTAGAAGAACTGTGGTGCGAAGATGCATCAGTTGTAACGGCGAGTAACATGGAAGAGAAATAAAGAAGTGGAGGATCAGAAAGACCAGGTAATGGCAGATGGCATGGTTTGAAACTGTAGGTGAGAATTGTGATGTTACTATCACATTACACTGAGTGGAACACGGAAAGGCAACGCAGCCTGAAAAGCACAATGAAGATTCCTGTGGCGAGCAATGTACGAAGCAGACGAGCGTTGGCCGAAGAAAACCAGATGAGAGATCATGAATCAGATCTTTTCACTGCAGATAACACAGGATGAAGACCTAGAAGAAGAAAAGAATCCGAACGGGAAGGCCTGTGATGAAACGAAAATGCACGAAAAATGGTTGTGCGTCGGAGTTGGGAGACTGGAACTGAAGAGTTGCGTGCTTACAGGCCATTACACCAATGGATTGGGCCAGAAGTTGCTGATCGGTTCGCTGCCTAAGAGGAAGAACCCCGAAAAAATTACGGATTCAGAAGTGGAAAATAAGGAGGTGAATAGATAATAAATTTGGTTGTAAAAAATGCAAAGGTTGGAACGGCTAGTTTTTATATGGTGATTGGTAATGGTTACGGATGTGTCTGGTGCGTAATTGTGGGAGGTATAATATGGACAAAAAAGGATATCGCAAAACGGTGGCTAGTGAGGTATGCGATCAATGAGCTTCATACGCATATGGGGGTACCAAGTGAATACTGATTAGGAGCCGACAGGGGCGAAATGGATGGAAAAGATCATATTTCGGGCTTGGGCAGAGCAAAATGGATAGGGTGACAGTGACAACATGCAGTGAGGGTTGTCATTGTGAAACACGATAGGAACAAAACACAATGGATTGGTGTGCATACAGAGGTAGAACGACACGGAAGGGAAGTGATAAGGGTGCTGATAAGAACGATAGATGAGGGGAACGTGGCGGAAGAATGATAGGAGCATGCGGTCCGCAACGGACAGTGATAAATGCGGTAAGGCGATGAGAGTTGGAGCGTGCAATTCGCAACCGGTGCTAGTGGATGGGGCTGACCGTGCGCTGGGCACCCAACCTGAAATACAATTTGTGAAGTGAACACAGGAGGTGTGATCCACCAGCCTTATTGCGCTCGCACATCGTTGCAAGCGGCCTGCACGCCCGATGTGCGCCGGCCAAAACGGGGGATGTGACCGGGCCCCGCACCGTTGGGATTGGCGTGAGCGTTCATTGATGGTTGTACAGAGGGCTGAGCAGCCACGATAAGGGTTTCTGGTCCAGGACTAACTGGACAGATTGTAGGAATCTGGATAGCAGAGCCAACGGGAACAGCGGTCGACCGACGGCCATACAGCATTATCATCCGGGTGCACTAGCCAGAAAGGTGGTCGGTGTGGTGCCCGAGGTGGTTGGCCAGCACTGAGGACCACTGGAAAGGGAAGTGAGATAGAGAAACACAGTCTGGATATAGCCCAGCTGAGGGTCAATGGTTAACGGAAAGAAGAACAAAAGTGAAGCACGGGCTCGTAAATGCAGCGGATCCTTAAGACAGGTTGAGGCCATGGAACGTGTGACTAAAAAAGGAAACGCATAAGTCGGGGCTAAAACATTCAATGAGGAGGTTATTATTTCGCCTAGGATAGTCATTCAGCAGAAGAAAAGACTAAGTTCTGCATGAAACTATGGAAGAAACGTAGCTGTGGATAGGGTAGGTGCACAGTTGATGACATCGTAACTGGATGTTGAGTTCAGTTAGTGAGCCACGCCAAGTGAGATAAATGAGACTGAATTTCCTAGTTCATCATCGTGGGTAGTGATGGAAGTATATGTGGTGGGACCTGGTCTGGAAAGGAGGCATTGCAAGCTAAGAGATATCGAAAAGCTTTGGGTTACTTACCATGCTTGTGTTAATAATTACAGGACAGTAATATATATATATATATATATATATATATATATATATATTACTTACACATATATATAGCGGACCAGGTAGTAGCTACTGATGCGGTTTCTATAGCGTTGTTGATGTTGGTTTCAGGGCCGCAGATGTAATATAACTAAATAAAGGTGGTAAATCGTGGAGTGGATGAGGCATGTTGACAATCTGTGAGGAGTATTACGGTGGTCTGTCTATAAATGCGAAAACATCTGGAAGAACTTGTTTCAGAGTGAAATTGGCAGGATCCTATAAGTTGGTATGGAAAACAATTAGTGGACGCGGAAGAGCTTTAAATAGGTCGACGGCGAAGTCCAAGAAGAAGCGGTCAAACAGAGCATTCAGAATTCGAAGCAATGAAGTTATTTAAGACAGTAAGGTAAGGCGAGAAAGCAGAGCAATGGCCTAAAAGTCGAGGCCTTTCTCGTAAGCTTGACTTTCGGCTACGCGAAGGTTGAATAAGTGCAAAACAGTTGGGACAGAAAGGAATTTACCAATAGCATGCACGAATGCACACTTTGACTGAAAGGATCTGATGCGCAAAAGGAGTCTATTCCAGATTCTGGAGTACGTGAAGAGAACGAACTTAGAGCGTAGAACAGTCCTCGCGGAGGTTTCTGTAATAGTGTGCTGTCTATTACGGAGTAAATATCCATACCCGGGGAGGGGCACAACTGGTTGGAGGAATAAGATTACTTAGTCAGCTGCTTATACAGAAATACAACTTTTAGCTTGGTGCGACGAGGCCACAATGGTTCGATTTTGAGAGATAAACATCGTTTCCTGTAGTATAAGTTTGGCGATCAACCAATAAGCTGCTTTTTGAGTCTTCTCTGAGTACTTTCTGTAATAATCCTGTCGGATTTTCTCATACTAGTGAGGATTGAGTGACAATATTTAGGAAGGGGCCTAGCATGTACTTTGCACTTGTAAAGAAGGCTTTCCCTAAGCAGGACGGATCAGAACAGAGGACCAACACACTTTTCAGCCTTCGCCGTTTGTAAGACAGCATGTTTGGAGAAGTAGAAAGAGCAATAATAACTTAAGCCAAGGTCTCTTACTAAGGGCTGGCTGTCAAAGGGTGAACCGCCGATGCATGTGGAACCAGAAGAAACCTGGCATTTGTAAGTAAGAAAAATACGCTTATCGGCAGAGACGTCCATCGCCTAGGTTGAGCACCATTCATCAAGAGCGGCTAAATCAGCGAAGATTTTAGGGATAGCAGTACTGAGGTTGCCAGGTGAAAAAGTGTAGACTATCTTAATGTCGTCCGCGAACAAAAACAGCGTGCCATTAAGTGTTGTTGGGAACATATCATTTATATGTAGGAGGAAAAGCAGGTGGCCTAAAACACTGCCCCGAATAACACCGCTAGTAACAAGCTTAGGGTTAGAGGTGTGCCCGTTAATTAAGGCAACCAGTGAACCGTGAGTTAAGTAATGGATCGACAATGCCAAATGATCGTATTTTTGTTAAAAGGTGGGGTGAGGTGTACGGTCAAATGCCTTAGATAAGTCAAGATAAAGAACAGCAAAAGATTTCCTACTCTCAGCGGAGCCGGTGACGAGGTTCGGAAAATCATACTGACAAGTCATGCAGGACCATGGACGAAGGAATCCATGTTGATTGTGATTAAAAAGGTTGCGGCCTAATAAATAGGTAATAATGTGATCTTTAACTGTTTTTCCCACTATTCTGGGTAAAATGGGGTATGGTTTGTGGGGCCATAATTGGATACCTCATGTAAAGATCCCTTCTTATGAATGAGAACGATTACAGGGCGTTTCCAATTAGCAGGTGTGGTGCTACCAATAAGTGAAAGAGTGAAAAGTTTAAGCATCAACAGGGGGAGATCCGGTCCGCCATTGACAAGAGCAACTGGTGGTAAGCCATCGGGGCTTAATCGAGGGGAGGGTTTTCTATTGGACAGTAGCTTAGAAATACTCCTGGCATCGAAGAGTATCGTAGAAAGGAAAGAGTGAATAAGTGGTGAAGATGGGGGAGGGGCAATGACAGTAGCTGGAGCCATGGCTGAAGCTAAGAATGTATTGAAGGCCTCGACTATACAAGGTGGGGAGGTGATAGATGAGTTATTATTCAGAATCAGAAGTTGAAAGTCGGCCTTAACATCAGCGTTTCTAGACTCATGCAACATAGAAAGAAGTTCCCACTTGTTGAGACGGCCCAGTGCCTTAGCTCCTTGGTCAAGAAGTCGCATAAGTGCGGAGAGGCGGTTTAGACAAATAAGAATTGAAAAGTCGTTGGAATTACCTAGTTGTTTGAGAAGCTTATGATACTTCTTATGGAGTGGCGAGACAGGGGACCTCTTTTTAGGTAAAGCCAGGGAAGTACTAGACGGTTTTTTCAGACAGTCGGAAGAGAAGGAGTGGAAAATATCCGCAGCAAGCTGAGGGTCATGGGTGAGGAAACACTCACCCAAGTCTTTCTGGCAAATAAGCGTGACTAGCAAGGCCTAATTTCTGCCAAAGAATGTACAGTTGGAGGGTGTGTGCGGGATCAGGTGGGCCACATAGGGGCAGGTGACAGATAACCATTCTATGGTCACTGCCGGGGAAGTTTTGTGCTACGGACACGTCGATGAGAGGCATGTTATAAGTAAATACCAGGTCTGGAATGTTCTCGTTTCCGGTAGGTTCGACAACATGTTATGTCCAGACATAAAGATGAATACTAGTAATTGGGTCCATAAGACTGGGAGAAGCCGAGAGGGTAGGCAAAAAAATGGAGGGAGATTCAAGTCACCCGCAATAAGCTTGGTTCCAGAAGGAAGAAAAGAGAGGTATTCGAAAGACCTAGTGAGAAGTGGAAACAAGTAACTGGGGGATTTTGCGGGCGATACACGCAGCTAATGTAAAGGACAGTGCTTTTTAGGTTGATAGTGAACCGGAGAGAATCGGGAATGGAATCGGGCGCCATATGTAAAAGAGGGGTCATGGTGTAGATTTCCTTGATGTCGGCTAGGCACCCACCAACATGCCGGTTCGGTCTGTTGGTCCTCAGAAGGCTGCACCCTGTCGAAGATATTTGATCACTGGGGGTGCTGTCAGACAGCCAGGATTCCGTTAAGATAATGTCATAAGAATTTGTGAGGACATGTTTTTTAGGTGCGGGAGTTTGCCAAGAATAGAACGCAATTTGAACAAGGCTAAAGAAACACCATTTGCGGGAGATGGTATAGGCACTTCAGGGGGTAGTGTAAGTTGGATGAGGCAGGCTTTGTCTATTGGAAGGAGTGGATATCAGGGCCAAAGGGAAATATGTTGATGTTGAGGCTAGTGGAATTTCAGATAGGATGGCTTCCAGCCAAGCTAGAGTAAATGTTGCAGTGAGAGGGACTGCTGAGGGGTAGAGAAACCTGGCATCAACGGAGGGGGAAATGTCGGGGCAAAGGAAAAAACCTGCGGGGTTTGGAGGGTCGATATCAGACATTGGTGATTAGGAGCAGTTGAGAAATACCGGCCAGTCGGAATTGAGTATTGGCTGAAGGGGGGGGATGCAGAGGGCAGGGTTGAAAATATGTGAGGAATAGGGGTGTACCGTGGTTGATTGAGCTTCACGTTGTGGGAGGGGTAACTCATGTTGGGTGGAACACCAAATATGGAGCATTTAGTATCGGGAGCAGTGGAGATAGTTGTCAGGTGAGGAGTACGACGTGGGGCAGAGTGGACGGAGTGTGAAGGCCGCATTTTTGTATGGAAGGCAGTGAACGCGGTGGACCTGTAGGAACTACCGATGCATTGAAACAACGGGTATTTTTCAGGTCAAAACCTTATTCGGTGAGTTCAGGCGAGTTGATTTAGGAAGAGACAGTTGAATAAAGGGGGGTTCGTGTCAAGGGTGGGAGGACTGTTAGACCTATTCCTCTAGACGGCGAGTGGCTTATCACCGGAGGGAACAGAGAACGAATCAGAGCTGGGGGTGTACCCAACAGGCGCTGAAGTGGGAGAGCGAGGCAGTAGTTGGAGTCTTTTACTGGGTGGCAGTAAGAGGGGAGAAGCGGAAATGTCTAGATAAACTGTAGTGGGATCAGATTTTAATGAGTTCTGTGCGAGAGCGGATGGGGAGGCAGTGGGGGGTTGTGAAGAAGCAGGAGGCGCGTGTGAAGGTGAAGCAGCGGGGACTTGAGTAGAGGCGATGGAGCGACCAGCTGTCTGTGTCGAAGGCTCAGGACTATCGGCCGTCTTGCTCGTGAGGAAAGTCGAGGGAGATCTAGTAATTTCCCCTCGATGAGGTTTTAATCTTCGGCTATTTTTACGTTCTTACAGGGGAAATGGAGGCCATAGTGTTACGCATTTTAATGAATTCTTTGGCAGATAGGTCATCTGCAAATCACATAAGGATTGGACAGGTGAAGCGCTAAACGCGCTTAGGCAGCCTTGATATTTGACAAGGAAGGTGGGCCATACCACATGCATTCAACAACATATGCTTGACATGCTCGAGAGGTATTCTTTCTGGGTGGTTAAATACGGCCGCATCACGGGAGTTCCTCACTCTTATGAGAACTTCGGATGCAACAGAGTCGATAAAGCCGCCAGCCGCCGTCAGGTTTTGCGAGGTGGAATGTTCGATGCGTTTAGTGAAGCACAGTAGGGGGCGAGTTTAGATACCGTATCTTCCAACTTCAGGAGCTGGGACTTTATACCTTAGATGCTTTGTGTAAAACAGCTGTTCTTTCCGTCGCCAGGCCTACAAAGTCACAGAGGTCAACCGAAGATTGTTTTAAGGCCACTGGAATTTGAATAGGCCTATCTTTCCTAGTAACCGGAGTATGAGTGGATGGGGTATTAGTGGAAGTCTTCTTTGCTACACGTGGCATTTTGAAATATTAAAATGACCCTGTGAGTGAGACGGAAAAGTTACGGCAAGCTGGAGCCAAGTTAGAATTTACCGCCGAGGAATAATTCGCTGAATTTCTCTGGGTTATTAGAATGCCCTGAGAAGCTGTAATTTTTAGTATTTCCTAAGACAGCCGAATGAAAACTATGTCGATAACAACAAGCAATACGACCTGATGTGGTGCATGTCAAATTCTAATGATCACCTTCCTTCGCGACGAGGCTCACTATCAGTATTGACACAGTTCTGCCCACTGACGCCCGGCTTCCGAGCTTACTTGGGATGCTACTGCAAGCGGACGGTTGGGGCGTGCCCTGTTTCCGAATAGAAGCCTATATCCATATCCATGAACCTACACCTATAAGCAAAAGGCCGTGATGATATGCACCTTAGGAACTCACACAGCCTCGGTGCCAGCCTTTGCTCTGTATAGGTAGTTTCACATCTGGTCCTGAAAGACCAGGCTTTTTGGCCACAATGAATGGCTTAAAAACAAGCTCCATTTCATCTCACGATACTTGCTCACATAAGGAGTAGATTGGTTCTTTTTTGGAAGACCTATGTGTGACCGTCGATCAGTCATCGAAATGGTTAGAAATCGCTTGAACGACAGTCTTTAGAATAAAAATAATTTATAGTCTGCCGACCGCTGTAATTTTGTAGGGCCACTCTGGAATGGTGTTTCCCAAACTAGTCCTGCTCGCCAAAATCATTTGACTAACCGTTCCAAGTAGCTTTCGGTACATATATCGCATAAAACTACGCGTCAACCTACCAATGTGCGCACAGGAGCCGTGTTCGCAAAGTAGAACCAATCATGTCATACCCATACGCATATATCTGCACATAAATGTATATGTGCAAGTTATTTTTGTAATCCACCACTCGGTTTCTAATCAGTGGCTCCTTGACCAGAAGCAGCAAGCTCCTCACTCCCATCTAGTACCCATGTGATATGACTGATTTTGTACAACTCCTTATAGAATCCTAACCACTTTCCACCACACTGGTCTCTAGCCAACCCATTCCGTCACTATCAGTTCAACCGGGCAGATAACGCAACAAAGAAGGCCCAATGGCAACCATCGGATCGTCAAATCCAGTCAGACTGCTTCTACTACGCGTCACACAGTTTATGTCGCCCTACCAGGTCATGAGAGGAGTATAACATTTAGCATCAACTTTCTAAATGTTGCTCGCAATTCCCGTTAATTTTGAAGGACCGCCCATACTGGCTAAACAGCCCGCTGAATAAAAAGGAAAGATACATCGCCGTTCCCCGCACTGCCCCACCGTCCCAGCACGATAGCCTTCCCTAGCACTCTTTTCGGTCCTATGTGGCAGTTACGTAGTCAGTGTCGCATGCACAAATGGAATTCGAGGCAACTGGATGTGATTAATGTGCCTTTCCCGAGCACTGCTAACTTTACTTACACGTAATCCGTTATTGTCCAGTTGGACCGCGGCTAACGTACGGCGGTATTTGTGAGCTGCGAGGTTTCATGATATATTAATACGTGTATACATATGTCCCGTTTAGGAATAGACGTCAGCAGTTAGGTGTGGCACCAAATGACATGGGCACCCCAGAAAATCTTGCTGTCTTGGGGTCGAGTTCGCCCTATCTTTTTCTAGTTTGTGTGGCAGATCTCTCTCAAGAGCCCGTAATTCGGAAGTCCATCTCCGCCAACTGGTATCACCAGAGGGTTGCTAAGCATAATCTGGATATATATATATATATATATATATATATATATATATATATATATATATATATATATATATATATATATATCGACGTCTGTCACGCACATAAAGGCCGTCGATTACCGAAAGAAAATCCAGCTCTGCATATCCACATATATATATTTATGCCAGTACTGTGTGTACCCCAAAATTCCAACTCCGTTCTCCGACACCACGACCAGCATATACTAAGATTCCCCCTTTACCCCAGCTAAGTTCTTTCCGTATTTTCATGCAGAACTTAGTCTTTTCTTCTGCTGAATGACTATCCTAGGCGAAATAATAACCTCCTCATTGAATGTTTTAGCCCCGACTTATGCGTTTCCTTTTTTAGTCACACGTTCCATGGCCTCAACCTGTCTTAAGGATCCGCTGCATTTACGAGCCCGTGCTTCACTTTTGTTCTTCTTTCCGTTAACCATTGACCCTCAGCTGGGCTATATCCAGACTGTGTTTCTCTATCTCACTTCCCTTTCCAGTGGTCCTCAGTGCTGGCCAACCACCTCGGGCACCACACCGACCACCTTTCTGGCTAGTGCACCCGGATGATAATGCTGTATGGCCGTCGGTCGACCGCTGTTCCCGTTGGCTCTGCTATCCAGATTCCTACAATCTGTCCAGTTAGTCCTGGACCAGAAACCCTTATCGTGGCTGCTCAGCCCTCTGTACAACCATCAATGAACGCTCACGCCAATCCCAACGGTGCGGGGCCCGGTCACATCCCCCGTTTTGGCCGGCGCACATCGGGCGTGCAGGCCGCTTGCAACGATGTGCGAGCGCAATAAGGCTGGTGGATCACACCTCCTGTGTTCACTTCACAAATTGTATTTCAGGTTGGGTGCCCAGCGCACGGTCAGCCCCATCCACTAGCACCGGTTGCGAATTGCACGCTCCAACTCTCATCGCCTTACCGCATTTATCACTGTCCGTTGCGGACCGCATGCTCCTATCATTCTTCCGCCACGTTCCCCTCATCTATCGTTCTTATCAGCACCCTTATCACTTCCCTTCCGTGTCGTTCTACCTCTGTATGCACACCAATCCATTGTGTTTTGTTCCTATCGTGTTTCACAATGACAACCCTCACTGCATGTTGTCACTGTCACCCTATCCATTTTGCTCTGCCCAAGCCCGAAATATGATCTTTTCCATCCATTTCGCCCCTGTCGGCTCCTAATCAGTATTCACTTGGTACCCCCATATGCGTATGAAGCTCATTGATCGCATACCTCACTAGCCACCGTTTTGCGATATCCTTTTTTGTCCATATTATACCTCCCACAATTACGCACCAGACACATCCGTAACCATTACCAATCACCATATAAAAACTAGCCGTTCCAACCTTTGCATTTTTTACAACCAAATTTATTATCTATTCACCTCCTTATTTTCCACTTCTGAATCCGTAATTCTTTCGGGGTTCTTCCTCTTAGGCAGCGAACCGATCAGCAACTTCTGGCCCAATCCATTGGTGTAATGGCCTGTAAGCACGCAACTCTTCAGTTCCAGTCTCCCAACTCCGACGCACAACCATTTTTCGTGCATTTTCGTTTCATCACAGGCCTTCCCGTTCGGATTCTTTTCTTCTTCTAGGTCTTCATCCTGTGTTATCTGCAGTGAAAAGATCTGATTCATGATCTCTCACCTGGTTTTCTTCGGCCAACGCTCGTCTGCTTCGTACATTGCTCGCCACAGGAATCTTCATTGTGCTTTTCAGGCTGCGTTGCCTTTCCGTGTTCCACTCAGTGTAATGTGATAGTAACATCACAATTCTCACCTACAGTTTCAAACCATGCCATCTGCCATTACCTGGTCTTTCTGATCCTCCACTTCTTTATTTCTCTTCCATGTTACTCGCCGTTACAACTGATGCATCTTCGCACCACAGTTCTTCTAACCTCAAAGTCACCCTCCCCCAGTGATCTTCTACACCTCTCCAACCACCCCGTACTTCTATTCGCTCTGCGTTTTCCAGCCATTTTCGCGGTCATCTTGCATAATGTACGCTCATTTATTACCTCTTCACCCATGTGTGTCCGTCACCACATACCACACCTGCAATAATCAGACTGTTAGATTCACTCTTACCTGTGTTCATCGATCCTTTCCTTCATATTCCCTCGTTTATCAACTTCTGATCACAGCCATCACTTCTGGGCTTCCAAAGTTGGTTCTCTCTTGCTGTTGATCTCCCATGTTCACTCGTCGTAAACAAATTCACCGGGGTTTATCCAGCCTGCTCCAGTCACCAGTGGGGTTATACAAGGCAGTGTAATCGGTCCTTTATTTTTTCCCATCAACGTAAATGATATATTTCCCATCTTGCACCATATCACCCCATTCATTTCCGCTGATGACGTTAAGATTGTCTATGAGTTTCTTCGTCAGAACCTCAACATTATGCTGGATGGAATTTTTCGTGATCCAAAGCCACTCCGGGACTGGTGCAGTTCATGGAGTATGGACTTCTCGAACTCGAGGAGCTGCTACACAACACTCAGATGCCAAGTCGCCCTCGGAACCCTGCTTATCCACAACCTACCCATATCGTACAGCCCTTTAGTTTGAGACCTTGGTCTTCAGTATTCTTTTATCTTTAGGTTTTCTCAGTATGTTCCACTCCAGATTGCAAAGACGAGAAGAACCACTGGCCTCATCTCCAGAACCTTTCGGCTAAATGATTGCAAAATGCACACTTACAAGTCTCACTCCAGGCCTCTCCTCGAATACCGTCCCGTTATCTTCACCAACATGACGAAATACGACCGCATTTCTCTGGAGTCCGTGCAACTCCAATTCACCAAACAATTAGTGGGATTTTCCTCCAGTTTGTGTTACAAGGATCGATGCATCCTATTCATTCTTGACCCTCTATGGCTGCGTTGCATGAAGCTCAGTTTATATTTCCTGTTTAAGCTGTACCACCGTACGGCCTTTTCGTGTACTGAACCCACTCGTCTCACTCCCTCCACGAATTATGCTTTACGCCATCGGCCACTGCAGCTCTCCATTTCTAGATCAAAATTAGCGTTAAGATCTAACTTTTTCCTTATGAAATACTCAAAGTTATGGAACAAACTCCTGCTAAACATCCGCGAGAGTCTCTCAATTTCCCAGTTCAGGGGCTCGCTGGATCACTTCTTGACTGTTCCCAATGTGATCCTTCTTACCGACCAGACCGTCACCAAAAAGGTGGCTTGCAAAAACGGGGCTTGATTACCAGGATTATTGCACTAGAACTTTCATTTCTCGCTAGATGACAAATGCCAGGGCAACTATTTTATTTACTTTATACTGCATACATTCTTTACTACGGTAGCTACAGTTTGCTGACCTTTGTAACTACACCTAGTTTAATGCTTGCCGGTTCTCCTATTTTTAGACAACATTCGCGTTCTATTGCCAACCGGTCTAAGCTTCTTAGCCTCAGGTGTCTCTGCAGCAAATAGGTATGCGGCTTTGGACCCTAGGACACTGAGTTCCACCGTCTATCACCTTTCCCGTTCCTTTTGGCTACCACCGCCCGCCAGGGTTTTATGTCCGGCCTCCTTTCGCCTTTCTTAATCATCTCATTTCAGAATCTCTTATCCCAAAAGCCTACCTGCTAGTACCTACTTGGTGGCCTGCCATCTCGTCTCATCTCTGTATCTACCATCCACCAACCACTATCATATTCCCTCTTATACACCACACTATTTCCCATCAGCTGAGCTAGACTCATCTACACCAGCTAGCCCGAAATGGTCTCTGACGGTCTTAGGTATGGTCTGGCGCTGTATGAGACTAATACACCTATGCTAGCTTGTGCTTCACAACGTTCGTTGTCCTACTCCATGTGTTCACACAGACCCACTCTGCATTTTTCCAGCCCATGCTAGCAAAACACCTGATGTCAACGGCACCCATACCATAGCGTCGTCCGAACGTGGGGAAAACAGACCACCCACCGCAGTTGCGAAAAAGACAAATACGCATAAAATTACGGTCGGGCTGAAGGGCTATGGAAAGTTCCTACATGAGCTCAACCACCCCTCTGTTAGGAGACAAAAAGAAAGGGAAAACTGAAAAAGAGAACGGTGGAAACGCAAAAGACTGTAGCGGTTGCCATCTTCGTTCATACTTTTACCACGTTTATTGTTTAACTGAACGCTGACTGCCAAGCGCGGTTGTCATTTGACCGTCGCTCTTGCGCACGCTCTCACGCACACTCCTAAAATGTACGCTAACCACTATCTCTCCCAATCGCCTTCTCGCTCTCACGGGGCGCGGAGAATACTGTTCTGGTTAACATATTCGTACAGTGCCGAGCATTAGAGTAACGTGCAGGTGGTCCACGCAGCACAAAGGACCGAAGCACACGTTTACTAAGGAAACCGCGAAGTAAGGTCTAACCAACCTTACGAGACCTCGTGGGATCGATTCGATCTCCAAATACGGCTGACACCGAGCTGTGAAGGAATTGGGCAACCTCCACCTATGGGTATGTCTCCCATCAGCTCAGACCTGATCTCGCGGAAGGGAAAACCCCACATCGCCCTTGTTCGCTCAACAGGCTTTTTGGTTTTTTCGTACGAGACTGACTGGGGTGATAGTGCACTGGACTCCCCACGTACGCTTACCCACCCCTAGCTCCAAGTTTCAACCACCACATACCCTCCCTAAGCGCACCTAGCATGCATGTTGACGTCAAATACAATCGCTACTATAGCCCAAATTTCAACCCATTGACCCGGACAGCGTGTAGACGTACCTGACGAATAACGGCAACCGCGGTGAAGCCCGGAAAAGGAGAAAAAGAGAAAAGAACGTAGTGGAAACCGGTCACCTTTTCCATCCATACCCCTTCATCTTCCGTCATCTTTCTTAGAAAGCGGCCTTCTCGATGTCCTAGCATCCAAGCCACGTTTAGGTTTACAACCCTACCTAACAGTAACCACAGCCTCCTGCCAACCACAATCGCTTCAGCAGCCTGGACTTTAAGCCCACTGACATGGATAAATTACGGAGGCAACAGATGACCAACGCCTGCCCCACTTTAATCCACAAAGACACGGAGCACCGTTCATGTTTTCCATTCCCCACTAACTATCTGCCCCCAACTTAATAACAAATATGATATTCATGCAACCACCACGTTACGAGATTTCCCTGCCCACATTCAAATTAGATCTCAGTAGGCCGGCACCACCGAGTAGGAGCACAGGCCAAAGTACGTCCACGTTTCTGTGCATGATAACAATTTTCTCCAACGCATCACCACCGATGCCCTAGTGGTTCTTTCTGCATTTTTACTTAATTGCTCTTCAGAACCCTTAATTGCATGCAAACCATTTGTCCTTTGAAATGCAGACGCAGCAGCCCACCCGGTTTACGCCATCTTGCAGGCCTGTAGTAGTAATTATCAACCCCCTGCAGCCCTACGTTACTTAAACTCTCGAATTAGAAACCTAGACCAGAATATTAAATGTGCCACTGACAGTCCACATAAACCCAGCCAGTTCATTATTAATTGTCGCCATTTGTTATCATAACTCACAGCTAGAACCACGTCCAGACTGCTAACATCATTTATTTCAGGTTTGTCGTTGCCAAACTCTCTCGGGCTCCACTTTCGGTGACCAAGGTCCACACCTTGACCCGTACCGACAGAGACCTAAATGGAATCTTTTATACCAAACGGGATTGCAATCGAGCCACACGACCTAAAACACTCCCAACTGCTTACCAGTAGATTGATAGGCGCCTTCTGACGCAACACTTCTACTACTGATGTCACTGCTGGAGTCTTCACAAATAACAGTTCACAAGCTACCTTCTACTGATTGATTGACACGTCCCTTACCCCGCCTGATGAACCATACCCACAGGATGCTGCACATCACCTTGGTCTCATGTGAAATAATCCAGTAACAGAGCCAGAATAGGAAACATAGGAATATTTTACTCATTAAATTTCGATACGCCATCAGAACGCAAGTCCACTTATCCCCCCTCCGTGGTTCCCAATAATGACGCTGAATATCACTGAGAATCAATAAGTCAATATATATTTTTGTCAGTGTAACAGAACAATGAGACGCGAGCCTACGCAGAGGTTTTTCGCTCAGTTTTTCTCTTGCAAGATTTCATTTTTCTTTCGATCGTTATCCGGCTTAAAACTGATTCTTCACTAATTCAAAGCCTTCAAGTTGCGCTTCCTTCTTTCTGAATGATACATGTATTGCTGTTTCTTTCACATTCATCAACGTTTCTTAGTCCACGTCCACACAGTTTGTTCATATCTCCCCGTTTCATGATGCACTCCTTTTATTGAGACTAGGAATACTCGTCATTCCGGGCTATCATCGTCTTCATTGAGAGCCGTTCTCCTCATAATCACCTAAGTTCACGAGTGTACTCCCATTCATTTCTTTCATCCCTCCATGTTTGTAACTTATTCCGTTCATGGAACCCCAATATTCCTCCGTCATCCATAGCTTGCATTATTTTGGTTTATAACGCATCCTTAGCGCTTCATTTTCACAACAAATTTTGTATTTCCACGAACCACCAACATCCAAATCAGACTCGATAGTGTCTTGTGGTCCAACCTTAATGATGGCCAAATTGGCGTTATTCGGGAATACTGAAGAAAATGGTTCCAACTGACGGAGTCATTTTTGGGGAAAATAAGAATGGTGTTCCTACTTTTGCGACGACTTTTGTTTAAGTTATGCACTTCGTAGTATATAAAGGTTGCGCAAGGCTGTTACCGCTCAGACCTGTTGACCGTCATGGCCGTTGCACGTGCTGTCGTTGATGACTGAGATTTTCTCCAGACATGTAAAAGAAGCCTATAAAGGAAGACTTTCGGTTATTTCAGCAGCAGACTTTTACCTCGTTTTACGTGTATGAGAGTGTTAGTGCTGAGAGCTGGCTTCGTACGCATCCGGGTGCACTGCCGAAAATTTTCCCATACTATCGGGTTAAATTTTGCTGCGTGCGCAAATAGGACAGCCACTACGTTTGCGTCCGCCGTCTGGCTGATGAAAAGTAAGTGAGTTACAATTACGATTTTCATTTTGCCTTGTACAAAGTAAAAACAGATAATAATTGGTCCCATTTCTACTTTACAGACAGAACACGGCAAAACATTACAATGTCGAGGGTGCTGGACGCTGTTCGATCCACCGTTATGACTGTAGAACTTCGGCACGGAAGTGTGCATGAAAGGATCATTTTGTACCATTCAACAACCATTTTTCAATACGACTCTTATTCTTCATTCTGTCCTCCATTTTGCATTCGTTACGGAATGGGTCTGTCCGTTAGGTGCAACGTATTACGATGTAGGTAGGTGCGTCGTGCTTCAGCTCGCGTAATTAGAGGATGGCTTAGTTGCGGTCAGGGAAGCAAAATCGTTCAGGCAGGAGTTGATCGGCTAATTCCAGAAAAGTAATCCCCATACGTATCGGATCTTCATTGTGGTTACATATATATTTATATATTTGTATAGGTATATATATATACGGATCTATGCACACGTAAGTACATGTATAGATCCGTATCAAACAGATATATACAAGTAAATAGATAAATACACAAATATGTTCCTACGTGTGCAGATATGCTTATAAACATATATATATATACAAAATGTGTTCAGGTGTGCACATATACATATATATGTATATGCACATATATACATTTGTATAGTTATTTATATGGGGAATACACCAGACCTATCTACATTATGTAGGTATACAAATACAATTAGAGCTTATTCCTTCTTATGATCAGTTTAGCTGTATAGCTCCCCGTTTTGCTGTACAATTCCCACATTTGAGTATCGGTTACCGTGAACTGTATCTTAGCACAAATTGCTGTACTTTTACCATAAAAGCAACTGAGTTATCGCGCACCCAATCAAATCGACGCCAAATTTTCAAATAACGCGCTGTTGGACCACAGAACGCTACCACTCAGACTCGAAACCGAACCGTATTTACCGCGCAAACCATTACCATTTCGGTCGATTCAAGCTATCTCTAGCTATATTGTTTTGCTTCTGACGTTTTTGACCCGCTTTCTTGAAATTCGTGTGCAGTTCATTGTTTTGAGTAACGTTGTACACCATGATCCTGCGCTTGCGCGTGCTTCTCGACCATGGCCGAGAAATATACCATTATTATTAATAATCCTGCAACATTTGACCTAACCCTACCTGTCTCGTCCAACCACTGCTGTCTCCGTGTCCCGTCTCTTCATTGCTATTTGCTCCTGCTCTGATATGTATATACCTATACATATTTTTTATCCACATATTTTCTCTTTTGCCACCATGCCACAGCCCCTCATGACATGCGTCCATTTAGTCCATAACTGTGCCTCATTTTTGTCGTATCCCGATCCTTCCTCAGCATTGATGTCATCTGATCGCTCTTTACGTTTTATATTGCCAGCCTTCTGTTTCCAAGTTGACACCGTCCGTTTATTGCAGTAACGCATAGTTCATGGCTACCTAGTCCCCAGCCATACAACTCAACTTTTTGTTCTTTTCTTCTTTTCTTTCTTTCTTTTTTCTTCATCGTTTCTCGTAACGATAGTTTCTCATGCCGATTTCAGTCCTCTTCTTGTAAAACTCACAGGCTCCGTTCTCCCCCACTTGTCTGAGCCATCTGTCATAATAAGGCGTCACGTATTCGCAAAAATCATGATGCGTAAAAGGTGGCCACTATATTGTTGCAAACTAGTTCATTTTACATAGAATGCATTATTTTTGGTAGGTGCCTCAATGCTCACAAAGGATGTATACCAGTTCGCCCGAGATTAACTTGATACAATGAAAATTGGTGGATAATCATTTTTCAAAGTGAGCATGCCAATAAAGAGGAGGCGCAGTTCTAAAATAACTTTGGGTAATGACATTTTGGGGTTATCGCGTGTAGGCTATGTAAAGTGAATACGGAACTAGGCAAATTGGCGTTCTCGTTCTACGCAGGTACAACCTCTCCAAAGCAACGGACGCCCTGAATTCACCGTTCGACTTCAAACGCACGGCGACTACGAGTATGCGACGGCCGGCAGCAGGAAAACACTGTCGGATCCAACAACAGCAACTTAATTGTTAAATCCTCGATACAGGTAAGTCCAGCTCCCGTCAAGTTTTAGTCCGGTTTCTGATCGCCTTCTTCAATATCGTGATTATATGCCATCGCAAATTAGCTTCGGTCTTTCCCACATTTAATGCATTTGGTTGCCTTCTTCCTGGAACAAATTGGGGAGACGGTGGACGTGTGTTTGCCACACGCATCACTTGCTCCAACCAACGAAGTCTACTAAGCTGGGTACTCTGTGAAAGAGGACTCCCTGAAGCGGTACCCAATACTTGATTTCTGACCTCAGTACTGCTTACTCGGTCATTCCATCCAACCTTAGCGATGCCGTGCACAAATCGACGGCGGTAAACCTCAGGACGGCGAATATCTTACACAAGCAAACCTCAAGTCCGGCAAGTATAAAACAAAATCTGAACGGTTTGCGGCACAGCACAACCTACCTTTCAATTTCAGTGAAACATCAGATCGGCTTCACGAATGCTTCAGTTCAGAGCAAGCCCATAGAGCCCTGGATATACATGTTTTTACCTCTACTGCCGTGCTCCCAACTGTCGTCAAGCTACTGCCAAAATACCTTAAGCGGTCGACTGTTGCTGGCGCCTCCCCATCGGGCATCACGTTCGGAACAGCTGACGTCTAGTCTAGTAAGATTGCTTCGCACTTTGAAGGTGTGGGGCGCTGTCAAATGGGGCTATGGCTCTTGCGAGTCTATTTATTGCACGTGGCACATGTTTCGTGCACTCGAATAAGCGAACTGCGTAGTTTGCGTAATGTAGGTCACACAGCTTTCCGTAATTTTCTAGTTCGACGTTCATATCCTGAAGGTTTTGTGACGGATTCTCCAATATTCCGCCTATGACGAAGTAAAACTTGAGTGTACAAATGAGACGTTCTTGTGGAACACCGCTGGTTGTTACAAATGGACTGGATAGTTCACTGTAAACCTTAACATGGGAAAAGGTATGAGAATAAATATATATACTTATTTGTATTTTATACCGGCTTAAGAAAAAGCATGGGCCAACGCAAAGACAACAGAGAAAAACGCTAGGCCGGGGGGTGGGGGATGAAGAATCGGCGTAAAGATCATGACAAGTGAAAGCAATTTTTTTACTAATCCCACAGCTCAACTTTTGTGAGTGATTTGTCATTTTTCAATTGCTTTTGGGAAGCGCGAAGTCTAGAGCCATGTCATACAGAATTCGCGCCTCCGGATTCGGTTCTGAGCCAAGTCTCTCAGGATCTCTAACCATCGTCAATCCTCACCTTGGGGCCCCAACCAGAAAGGCAGGAGGCACTAAACGATGCCAGAGCCGTAGCTAACTTCTTTGTGTCCCTGCTCCAAGTCATAACCTGATCGCCGCGCCGTTCCTCTCAGCCTTGCCCAGTGTTTGCAAAAAGAGCACCAGAAGATAAACGATGGGCAAGCACAAGCAAAGCATGCCCGAGCCATCGGAGGTGGTACAGAACGGTTATCTCTGCCAGGGGGCGACTATCGGCACAGAACCTCGTCTTTGCTCATCGGATGTTCTCACCAGGGGAGCAATGCTTCGGAGACACCGGTGGTCGAATACAGAAGGCCACCGGGCATCCTCAACGCGAAGGGGCCGGGCCCCGCAACCGTAAAAAGAACACTGCGAACTGTGGCTTTGTACAGGCTTCCCTTTAGAGAGAGCCGGATGTTATGGTGACTCCACAGATGAGCAGGTTCGCGAAAGTTACTCTGGCTCTTGCAGTCCTTGATGTTATTCTCTCCCCAGCACCTTCACCAGCTGCGGTCAGGCTCCGAAGATACTTGAAGCTACTGGATGCCACTAACTGACCAGCACTAAAAGTGAGTTCAGGCACCGGCTTCTGCCAATCTTGGACAAACGCTTTGCACTTTGAAGGTGCAGAGCACATACTTTATCGACAATGAAATGATCTTTTTAGGTTAACAATCATCTGGAGCGATCCTTTTTGATGGGAAGCACTAAAAAAGGCTGTTCGGTCAACTGAATCGAAGGCTGCTTTCAAGTTCAAGATAACAGCTACGGCCTTTTGGCGGTGTGTGAGGCATTTTAAGTAGTTGGTGAAGAGTAAAAATCTGGTCGACGCACCCCCAACCTGGGCGAAATCTGGTCTGTTGTTCGCGGTCTTTCGTCCCGCCAGCTGGTGCCAGATGACGCAGAAAAATCGAGGCTAATACCTCGGTGACTATCGGACCTAAGCTGGTCCCAAAATACCTGCTGAAGTCACTGCGTATTCTGTTCTTAGAGATGAGAACGGTAAATGGCTAGCTCCATAATAACGGAATGCACTGCTCGTTTCAAATGTCACGAAGAGAGATGGTGAGTGATTCTATCGAAGTACATTTGCCCGGTTTGGAAACAAGCTGGAGGGAGTTCTTCATTGCCAGCTGCTTTTCCGCGCCTTTACTGTCGCACCTACGGCTCGACCCCCACCTACGATGGGGCTCAAGCAATACTACCCAAATACTCGCAGCTGTTGACTACAATAAAGCCAGGTCAGATAAGCTGCTACTTGGAGTATCCGGCTCAACGGTCGGGCCCCTGTTATTTGCCGTGAATGGGCTATCCTTTTCTGCCGCATGTCAATTCGCTGACCGGGCTATGCCGCCCATTGGTGCAGCAAATAAGTTTGAACCATCTTTGATCTCACCCGAGCAGCCAAACAAGTTGAGTTAGTTAGTCATGTACAACTGTTTATATGGTTTATACTGGCCGCAATGTAGCAACATTCGTCCTCCGGTGGCCCGAGTATTCCGGCTCTGCCCTGGCTACGGACTTGCCGCCATTAGGTCTACTCCTTTGTCCGCCTTTTCCTTTAGGTTAGTCCGATCGATCTGGTTTAAAGCCTGACCGATGGCCCCTCAAGTGGCTATGTTGCCGGTTCCCCTGAGATCCACCTGAGCTCGGTCAACTTCCGGGTACCTCTTTTTGCCTGTTGCGGCATGCTTCCGAAGTATTAACCTTCCGGTCTTTGATCTGCGGCTCCCATTTGGTTGGACCGATCGGTTTGAGGCTCACCTAGTTCTGTTGCTATAACATTTTACGCTACCGTATGATCAGTCTGACTCAAAATACCGGTTTGGTTGCACGAACTATGTCTGCACCTACAAGCCCCGTCTAACGACTGAAGCGAGCAGGATTGGAATTGGTGGATTTTGATGGTTATATTTTCTACCCCTCAGAGTTGGCTGGAGATGGGAGGTTAGACGAGATGCCGACCAGCGCTGGAAAGACAGGGAGCTCCTCGTTTCCAGAGCCGTGAGTCTCAAGACGATGATGATGCCGCGTGGGCCAGCGCTAGATGGGTTCCAAACAACTAGACTTCAAACCGCCAGAGTACTTTAGGAACTGAGGCCGACCCTAATTCCTGATCTACCAAAGAAACCGGTCAACGTTTGCCTGACCAGCTGGGTACTTCAATGGATGACCGGTGGGAGTCATCCAAATGTCTTCCTGGGCCTAGGAAATGAGCACGTGTTTACAGGGTTGTGGAAAGATACTTTGAAATGCGAATGTGTCTAATTGTGGGCCACTTTATGTGATTACAACAAGCGACTCGAGGAGGTTGCATATGGGAATGGGAGACCTGGTACCGGAAATGAAAGCTCCTAAAAAGCGGCGATCACTCTCCTATTGGACCTAAGGACCTGCGTTACACCAAGTCGTTAGGCGTGTTGTTATTGATACAGCTTCCACTAAGGTATCTAGGGAAATAACTCACAAACAGCTTCTCGAGGTATCCCTAACACTTAATATAAATCAGAGTGTTTTTTCTGAACAACAAAATCTGACTTTAGCCTCAGACTTAAAATTCCACTTCTATCAGAACTCTTTGGGATATCACCCCCAAATCGTCCATCGATCGCCCCAATCATCTAGTGGCCAACCGGGTTCAACCTACAACCACTAAACACCCCCTACTTCCTACCTATATGATACCTTGTTCAGTACCACTGGTCAATATATACAGTGAAACCAGTAACAAATATAATGCTCTCCAGCAAAATCTATTATCCTTGGAGAAACAGTTGCGATCCATGGATGATGCACTGACCATGCTGCTGCCACTAGCATATATCCTCGATCCCTCAAAACATCCGAACACTGAAAGTCTTCTATCAGCTAGCCACTTCCTGGACTCAGTTGCTTGCGAAGTCCATAGGAGGATAAAAATTCCAAAAACGCCTTAGACTTTAATGTTCCAGATCGTTTGCCCCTTTCTTCGGTCAAACAGCCCGTGCCCACGGCATGTGCGTGTCACACCGCGAGCGCCACTGTACAAGACTCAGAAAACGGTCAAATCGAAACATGTGCCCTCTACTGTTTCAATTCATGGAAGAGAGCGCCATCGTGGAATTCAATAGAAATATAAAAATTATTTCTGACAAAACCCCGCTCCAGAGGGAGGTTCTTAGATCAGCTGCGGGCAACCAAGTACCCCGACCACCCTCTGATCCAGTGCCACCCAGTCCCCCTGAACAATTTCGCACCGTCAATAACTCGCCACCACTCCACCTGACCAGTGCACCAGTGAAAATGTGGACTTAGATTTGTCCCGTTCTCCTCCAACACCAAAAAAGTCCCCCCAAAAGGCTCTATGTTGCACCCCAGTCTCTACCACAGCCTACCCACAGGTGAGCAACGCAGCCCCTCCTCTCATCTAGCAGCCATTCATGCCCAGCTCCATCCGCAAAACGAGCCAACAAATCGCCAGATTCCAACGCGCCACCCCGCATCACAAAGCCAGCTGCAACGTCGTCTCCCAGAGCTTCGGTCACAAAGTCACCCCCGCCACCTGTTTCTTCTGATGGCCAAGAATCCCTTGCAGTGACATCGTCACGCCCCCATCTCCAATCGACAGTCGACCTTTGACCTCTCGCGCTCCAGTCAACCGGTCCGCTACCCATGCGAGTCCTCCATCACGGCCGTACCCAGGAAACCACATCGCAGACAGTGGCGCTGGCCCATTAGTACATTTATTTGGTCTCACGTAGATCGGCGTACCCAACTGCTTCATGCCACATCCATCAACTCAGACGCCGCCGCCTTCACGCCTACAGATGCAGTACCTAATCACGAACTTTCCACTAAGTTTACCGCCTCCATCGCCGGTTCTACCAAACCCGAACCACGCAGGAACGAGTTGCTAGCACGGATGCCACCTGGTACCACAACGTGGCCCGAGCAGGACCCGTTTCTGCCTATGGTACGCCCCATTTTACTCCTCCGCAGCTTCGGCATCCCCTGCTCCCCCACCATCCGACATCGCCATGTTCTACTCTGACCCCACTGCACACTATGACGACTGACCCTTCATGCCAGAGCCTCTCACTTCAGCAGCCCTTTCGCAATTACTCCCCCTCACACTCATTCCGTGTAGCCCTGTGAGATGCCTGCAGCTTCCAAGAACTCTACCCATTATGTTATTCCCGTCTCACCCCAATTCCACTAACCCTGCCGTTGGTCACCTCCCTCACTAGGCCGCTATCATAACCGTGGTTGCCCCTCCACTGCTGCCCCTCACCCCCATACTGACCCCCTAGCACCCCTACTAACTCTACCCCGATTTAAACGTGTTTTGCCCCGAAGGCCCCACCTAGAGTCACCACGTCTTCTTCCAGATCTATTATCTCGCATTGCCAAATCACCTCACTATCCAGTATTATTCTCTACTGGACTTCATGAGCGTTTATCGTTCACCGACGGTATTCCTAATGAAACTTTTCGCCACCGTACCGACCCACTCTCGCCACTAATAACATTTCCCCAATTCTATCATGGCTTCCCTCCAAAAGCTCCATTAGACACCGTCTTTTCACCCGGAGCTACTTACCCGCCGCCGCATCCAGTGCTACTCCCCATTAGTCTTCCAGAGTGTCTCACCTAACTTGCATTCTCCGGCAGTCACCCTTCTGATGTCTCCATAGACTTGACACCCTTCAATCAGGCGTCCTATATAGGCGACCACACCGTAGGCCGCAAACAACTGCCATGTTACCCATCTGCTAATTTCTCAAGCCTAGTTACTACTGCCCCTGTTGACACCGTCCTGGTTGACAACCCGGCTACCGGAAGCTTACTCGTCCCCAATAGTCATCCTCTACCCTCACGTGGAGCGCCTTGTAATCCCAAAGATACGGGCAGTTTCCCCTCTTCCGCTGAATTCCCGTTCGCTGTTGAACAAAACCAATGACTTGAGGAAACGCATAAGTGCTTCTAGCTTTGACATTGTCCAGGTGACAGAAACACGATTAACCGATCACGTTCCGACTGACGTTATCCCGTTGGCAGGCTATAGCTCCTTTCGAGTGAGCAGATTGAACCGCCGAGGCAGCGGTTGTCTTGCATACATGCTTCGGGGTTATCCGAAATAAACTGTTATTATTATTACATTAAACAAATTTACTACAATCCTCATCCACCACCCAGTGCTCGACGGCATTCCCGACTCTCATTGGCTCTCCGTCCTAATTCCTGGCAACTTGTTGCATATTGGGTGCATCTACCAAGCACCTACTTCTAGCTACTCTGATTTTCCGCATATCGTCGGGGCTTTCGAGTACATTTCTACTCCATCTTTAGGTCCAAAGATCATGGCAGGAGACTTTGACACTCCAGGTATTTGTTGGAATATAATGGCCGCCCCCTCTCATCTATCCGATTTCCTTCTGGACACTTACACCGCACGGTGGACGCAGCATGCCTCCACTCCAACAAGGCATAATAATATCCTTGACTTGGTGTTCTCTTATGGCCTTCCGGAAGTGAACGCCTCCGTCACACAAAACCTCCCCGGTAAAGACCACAAAGTGGTCACACATTACTTTACTGTTACGCAAGAATCATGCCTACCTGAAGTTGTGGAAATCCAAAACCAAAACACCTACAGACTGATCAACTGGGCCCAATTACCTACCTCCCCCCGGGGCAATGACTGGTCCGACTTCTTCCTCATATTAGGTCCGCAAGAAGCAGCTAATGTGTTCTATGTCAAGTTGTTTTCCTCCATGAACTGCCTTACCTCGACCGTTAGGCATATTAGGGCCAAGACTACCAAAATTGACAGACTTCGACAAAAGGTTTGTCAGCTCCAGAACTCCTTCCTCAGGAATCGAGATTTCTCTCTTACACTCAGAATAAGCCGACTCCGCCGTAATCTCTATGCAGCAACCGGGGATAAACTCAAAAAGCAAGAGAGGACTTCACTACAACAGCCTCCTAATGTGAAGCTTCTTCCAAGACTGCTAAACTCTCGCAACTCGAGCAACACTGAAAAAGATATCCCATTCCTTATCTAGAATGGCACTCACCTTGACTCTCCAGAAGATATACCTGAGGCTTTTAACCACTATTTCACCTCGGCTCTTATTACGGGCGGCAACCCTCCTCCATTCTGCTATCCGAAGCTCAAGCAGAACGCGATATCAACCATAACATTTACCACGACCAAAATCAGGAAAATCCTAGCCAACACTAAACCCTCCTATCATCCAGGGCCTGATGACCTCCCACCTGTCCCGCTTCGATTTGGGGTACCTGACCTAGTACTCCTATTGCTGAACCTCTTGACATTATCCATATCGTCTGAAATCTACTCGGCTCAGAGGAAAGCGTCCTATATAATTCCACAACACAAAAATGGGCCCTTGCATAATCCGAGGAATTATCGCCCTACTAACCGGACGTCGATTATTTCCAGGCTCATGGAGAGGATAGTAAAGGACTAGTTTGAAAATTTCCTTACTTCTCGAAGTCCTATCAACCCAGCTCAGCAAGGGTTCCTAAAGTCCCGTTCGTGCTTCACATGTCAGATGGACTTTCTCAATTTAATGACTTCCAAAGCAGACAGCAACAAGTCAATCATCGTCGTCTTTCTCAATATCACGAAAGCTTTCGACCGTGTGTCTCACTCTCGCTCACTGCAAAAAACTAAATTCTACGGAGTCACTGACCCTCTCTGTCTCGACTATCATCTCATTTCTTTGAATGTCCCATAACCATCATTGTCAATGAGACATCCTCTCAGCCCAAATAAACTACTAGCGGGGTCGTGCAGAGTAGCTGTCCAGGTCCTCTCCTTTATATGTACACAGATGACGCCTTCCAAGTGAGGCGTCACGGCATGACGTTCCTCTTTGCAGACGACATAAAACTAGCCTTTACTTTTGAGGGGAACTCCCTGCACTCAGCTGTCAGTGATATTCTATCAGACTTGAATTTCTTCGACGAATGGTGTACTCAATGGCTGATGGAGTTTTCGGCAGCTAACAGCTCTCTTCTGTCTTAAAATACCCTCACAATAAATGGTCTGCCGATTCCCACTACTCAGGTGGTGAGGGATCTGGGGCTGCATTACTCCCCTTTCATTTAATTTCCATGAACAAGCGTTGACCACATTGGCAGGGCAAGAAGGATGATTGCACTCATCTTCAGAACATAGGGTACTCAGGATAAAAAGCTCCTGATATTCAAGACACTCGCCAGGTCGCTGTTGGAATACTGCCCCCTGGCCTTTACCTTGATGCGAAAAGCCGACCGGGTCAATATAGTGAGAGTGCAACTCTCCTTCACCAAAAAATTGCTTCACACCTCTTCCAACCTTAATTACAGAGCTAGGTGCAAACTGCTCTGGCTTGAACCTCTATTGTCACGTCGCATCAAGCTTGATCTTTCATTTTTCTTCAACATTCTGCACCCGAAAGTCGACTCATCTAATAACCCGCTTGGTTTCCCTAGTGAGATTCCTTACTCCCCCTGTCACAGACAGTTCACCATTACAACCCTCCCATCTGGGCTTTCAGTCAGATCCAGATATTTCTCGGTTATCTGTCCCATCCTCGGGAATAAGCTTCGTGAGTCACTGCAACCCTATCGCACGCTAAAGCAATATAAAGGAGCATCTTGCAAAATTTTAGACGTATCTTCCACAGTCAGCATGACTCGCAATAACATTACCATGGACGAAGCATATGAAGGCCATCTTGATTATTTGACCACAATGAGTCACAGTCTTTTGCGTCCGACCCCTTTCTCATGACCCGTCCGATAATCGAGCCCAAATATTCGTTCCTTTCTAAATATATATATATATATATATATATATATATATATCATGCGTGCTCCGCTCACTTCTCTCCCTCATTATATCATGCAATTTTTTCTTATAATTTGCATACATATATTTCTCTAGTAATTAAAAACCAGGTCAAAGCTCTGGTAAAGCAGAGCCAATCCGGTAGATGTCACCTGACTTCGACTCACTGCCAAGCCTGGCGCTCGGCTTACTGAAACCTAGCTGTTCACAACTATTCAGTTTTCATCTTCATTGTGCGACCTTTGGCTAAGCTCACTGGTTTATCTGTGCCGATCACGCAAAGCTCAGGCAATAGCCGGCGGTCAATGCTGATACTTTTTCACCAAGGTCGCCATGCCCACAGAGTTACCCAGCGTATCACAACCGGCGATGCAGTCATCAGATGGCTCGAATATATACTGGAACCCGGCCGACTCTGTTACTGGCAGAAGCAAGCGGTCAAGCGATAGTCCTACGAATGCTGCCATTATCTGAGTGTTTTTCCAATCCTCTATTCTTTCCTTCCACAGCTTGCGGCTGCTACACCCACGAAGGTGTCGGCATCTAGTCTGTGGCAGTCTCGCAGTAAGGGGGAACAGCCATCCCTATCAGCCCCGGACCTAATGGGACACAGGTAAAAAATGCGGGGCAAGGAGAAATGGGAAGATCACCCTACGGTGTATATTTGCTCCCCTGATCCTGTGTAAAAAATAGGAAGAAAAAAAACCTCTGGCCGGGAAGGTCTTCGGCTAATGCTCTCTGCCCCCTTCTGATAACAGCCTAGACCCGACCCTGCATATGGGAAGTCCCAAGTTTCTGAGATAGCCATCAGTTTTTTTTGTCCGAACCAGTGTTGGGTGATAGCATGCCGCCCAAGCTGTCCACATACGCTTGTCGACCCCGCCCCTCTCACTTTCAACCATTTTGAGTTCCCTGCAAAACCCTTAACCAGGTTGCTGATGTCTAGTGCAGTAGTAAGTACACGGATGAATAGTTATACTGTGTGGCCTCTGCTCCGACGACACCCCGGTATCGATATGCCTACAGTTCACAGCTATCGGCCAAGCCTTACTTGTACTGGTTGACGAAATGGGAAACGTATTCATCGCACTTTTATGGGTTACCATCCACGACTTCACCTTTTCTGTGTTCTCCTCGAGCCCACGCACTGATAGTGATGACAAAAGTCAGGGGCGATTTGTCTCCTGCCTTGTTCAATCACTGACCCAACCAAAATGTCTACTGACATTAGCTCCCTTGAAAACACCGTTTTATTTTTTAGTGATAGATGCTCACCCGTACTTGATTCTTCTGTCTCACGCTAGAAATCAGCCGCCTCATTCTTCTTTTCTTGCCTTCACATGAAAAAGCCACAACTTAACGCTGAGGATTTTCTTTCCTTCTCACTGTTTGCCGCCCTCGACAACAACTGTTGAACCATCCAGACTGTCATCTTCCTCTTTACCATCCTTCTTCCAGATCATACCCTTTACTACCGTTTTATTCCTGGTTCCCAAACGGACCCCTCCTCCTCATCCGCCGCTTACCAACTAAATTATTTTGCGCCCCGGCTAAGCTTTCGCCTGATATCTCCCGAAATCTCTATTATCACCCAGCTACCCTAGAGGACTACCAATCTCGGTCCAGGGATCCTTGATAGACCGGCCCACAGGCCAAAAGACGACCAAATGTTCAGATAGCAAAATTTTCATTGTCTGGCTTCCATTAAAAAACAACCATTACCCACAGCTGAAACATTCTGTAGACTGCCGCACTCCTGATCTCATTCAGATAGCACTGGTTACTTGGGTAGCAATCGGCCAACTCGACGTCATTCCCGGATTGCCGTAAAAACTAAACGATTTGGTCAGTCGGATTGACAATGTTTCGAACCTATACACTGGCCTACTTATGTTATACGGGACACCGTACACGGCTAACCAGTGACATTATTCTATAACCGGAGTAGCAGGCCCTCAAAAAGTCTCCCCGGATCGCAGAGCTGATTCCTAACACTAATCATCACACCACACCCGCTCAACATCTATTTCCAGTACTTCATTCTAACAGTTCAGTTCATTCCGCGTTGCGGTACGAAACTAACGACCGGAACCCAGCCCTCGCCGCTGAGTTCCTAACCTAATCTGCCCCTTTTGTCAACCTGGCCCCTTTTTGCCTGCTACCCTCACCATTCTACCTGTCATCGCCTGCAACCAGGGTCTTTATGAAACAGAATACCAGCCATCTGTAGCCGACCAGAATTTGGTTAATAAATCTTTTTACCACGCACAAATAAAACTTTATTTTTACACTCTTCCAACTTCTGCCTAGTCGAACCAGTAGCGTTTTTCTCCACTAGTCTGTCTCTTTGACAGATCCTCTTTGGAAGTCCGTTCTGCGTCCATACACTATTCATGCTGTTCAAAGGTTCACCGCATTCCTTGTGAGGTATTCGCCTCCGTGTGAATTTACATATGACATTTAAATCACCTGCACAAAAGGTCTATCTTATTATCGCATCTGACTCACTTGCATTTATTTCACAGGCTTCCCCCACAACTAATTACCCAGTACCGTATCAATCTTCTATATTTCGCTGGCATCTCTTACTGCACGTTGATAGCCCCATGTGGACTTTACTTTTAATCTTGTCTTTTGGTTACTCTACCACCCGGTTACTCGTTAGTGACCGTCCAAGTATCCAGTTGGTACACCCTCGCAGTTTTTATGGATGCCGTGAACCGTCGCAACCAGTTTTCGGCACCCATAAGGCTATCGGGTATTACTCCTGCCTGAACTTGTTGTCCATGTTGTGATGTCCGACTCCTGTCGCTTTGCTGGCCTTGCGATCACTGCACTTTGTAACATTCTCCAGTATCGCTTTTATCAGTATTTCCACGTCTGTCCAGCCATCCGCACCGCCCTCCCCAAATTCGAAGCCGTTTTATAATTCCCGCGTTGACCACCACGACTTTAGTTCACTCAAACACTACACGGCTTTTCTAACTTATTTCGGTTACTGTGTGATCACCTAACTTAAAAATTCTGTATACCTCACATTGTTTTGTACTGCTATATTCTCTGATCTTGCCTCACCCATGTATCTTGACCAGTGTCAAGAAATATACAATTATCAATCAATTATTAACAGACGTCTCTTTATAAGCAAGGCACACCTAAGCTCCAAGCTCGGTTGTATTTGGATAAGATTATTTCCCGCGAAAAGCCGGTACACCAGCAGACTTGGGGCGCCGTGCAGATGTGCGATGTGAGCTGTGTCGGAAGTTCGTACTAGATAGCGATGACCGGTTGTGTGCACAAAACTGGAGAAGGCTATCCCCGTTATCCGTACGCTGGGCGGGTAAGACATAGCAATCACCTAAACGAGCTTCTGAAGCACTAAGTTTGCCATCTTGTGCATTCAAGTCACCTGCCAGCACAACCATGTCAAAGTTCTTGCTCTTGTGAACAAGACTGATGGGGTCGGCACAGAACTTATAGTACTGCGTGTCGGAGCTGCAGTCTAACGGGGAATATGCCGAGGTTACAAAAAAGATAATCTTAACACAGCCATCCTTTCGAAAGCCGATTGACCCTTGGATTCCCACACACATAACCGACTGTTACCAGGGGTCCAATCCAAGAGGGCAGCCTCAACCTTGTCAGCCAAGACTATTCCTACACCACGTTGACTCGCAGCTCTAGCTGTTTCGTCTCCTGAGGTGCTCAGAAAACACCTTGATGAGATACCAGGAGCAGTTAGTTGAATTACACTACTCGAATCCTGGATGCGCGTTTCACTTAAGCAGCCGACATCAATCTTCACAGAGCCTATTGTGAGTGCTAGGCATGCCTGCCGACCAACGTACTTTAGTGTACTCACGTTGAAAGAGCCGAGGTCCTGAGTTGGACGGAGCTTCAGAACTTGTGATTTGCGAGACGGAGGATTATTCACACTATTTGACAGCAAACCGTAGTGAGCGTAGGGCATGTTATCAATGAGATCAGTGTGAAAGGATAGAGGGGCCATGAAAGGTGGTTGGGGACAGAAAGCATACGTTGGATAGAAGGGGAAACTCACAGCATTAGCCCACTTATCAGAGGGCAGCGCGATCCTGATTATTGTGCTCGATGACTGACGCAGTATGCAATTATTTCTATTCGTGCACTTCATAGGTAATGTTGGACCGGTACTGCTGCGGCATCCAGCAGCAAAGCAGGGAAACGATTAGAGTTCTTAACCAAAGCCTTTGGTCCTAACGAGAACCCATCCACAAGGCAGCGGGCTGGGAGAAAAGGGTTAGCTGGGTGGAAGTGCCAGTGCATGGACCAAATGTTCATCCGCTAGTTTTACCGAATGTGTAGCCACCTGGAACCCACCTTCAATCTGAAGATCGGGAGGCTACTTCGTCGGTCCTGTACCCGTTAATCGTCCCGGCATGGTTAATTCTTCGGCTTGAGATAAGCTATCCTGTACAGCCCGATGGGTCGCCGAGTCACGCAGGTCTTTAAACCGCACCAGTGTGTAGTATCATGATGTTAGGAGTCGCATATTAAAGGCGCCCATAAGGTCAGCATTTTTTGAGGCACAGAAACTGTTGTCCTTCACGGTAAACGGCAAAGGTTGCAACCTTTAAACGGACTGCCCGGATAAGGGGAGCTGAAGAGTTACCTGGACAAGCACCGGCAAGACGACTGCATCCGTTTCGGATACAACGGCGAACAAATTCAAGAATGGGCGGTCAGTTTGCCTGTATGCGCGATAACACGTACGCAAACTAGAGAGTTGCACGGAGTTCGATATCTGCAAAAGATACTATCCACTACGACTGATAACATCTGTAGGAGCATCTATGGCATAAGATAGGATATTTTCGAGCACTCACGTGATGGCATTATTAAGAACGTGACTAAATTTTCCCTGAATGATGGAGAAAACGGCACTGTGCCGTATATTACCAGAGAGCATGTGTGACGGAATAATATATGGTTATTTAGTACGTATATATATATATATATATATATATATACTATATGAGTGATTGATATAGGGAAGTACATAAATAAATCATGTATGCGCAAGATACATCCATCTTACGAGTGTATTATTTACTTGCATATGCACATATACCAATGCTGCACGCCCGCATACATTTAAATATACATTTATATAACCCATATATTATTTAGTTGCAGAAGTACTTTGGCATCATATTGCCCACAAAAAGGAATATAAGATGCGCTTGGATTCTGTAGTATAGAATCGAAATGGGATTCCGTGGGTTTCCTCCGGTTACATTTATATATGTATACGTACGTATATATGTAAGTATCTACATAGATGTGTATAAATATATGTAGTTATATGTATACATATATATATTTGTACAAGTATACATATGTATATGTATACATAAGTATATATATATACATATATGTATGTATATATATACATACGTGTGCATGTAGAAATGTATACGCATGTATATACTCATGCTTATGTATATATGTGTTTATATGTATACATATATGCTTGTATCTAGATATATATGCACGAGTTCATATGTACACACCGTTTGTTGAACTCGTTCAGGGCATACCCAAGTAGCAGGCCCCAGGGTTTCCCCAATGGGGCGCACATGGGGCAATTTTGGGACAAGCCTGGGGCTGCCCCAAGCCTACTATGGGAAACTTGAGGCCACTAGGGAAGGAACAATGTTCTTGGGAATTACGGACAGTCCCCATCAACTCGCTGATGTGTCACTCCTGCTTCGGGGTCAACAGCGTATTCCTAACACACAGCTGATCTCTAAGCAAATAAGCACACTGACTATGTTGGAGACACTGCTATACAACATTGAACTGTGTTCCCACAGTTCGATCCGTGACAGAAGCCGGACGGCAATTTTTTCATACCTTTGATAGTTTGTCAGGAAGTCCAGGAGGAACACTTACCTGACTGTGGACATTTGTGGATGACGATTGCGGGCACAGCAAAATTGCAAGCCGTAACATGGGAGGGACTTCAGTAAGGCACCAGAGTGGGTTTTCACACAGTCCTGGGTGCTCACGCTGTCGTGAATGCAAAAGGAAGTCAAAACCCTCCCTTGGAAAATTTCAAAATCCACTTCAGGACTTGCAGGTGGCAAAAGGATTCCAAATCATCTTCCGTGACTTTAGTACCAATAAAGGAGCGCACGGGAACAGCCAAAGCAGTTCGCCGGTTGGGCCTTGGCCAGCTCGACTGTATACCGTTGCTTTATGTACCAATATCATTAAATCTAAGGAACGTTGGCACCGCAACATATTACTCCATTCCAACTTTTGTAAGGCCGCAAATCATGCGGTAAAACGGCTGCCTTCAATATGCAGCTAGTACTTCAGTATGACAACATTTGACTTTGTATTCTACGAGACAGTTACATTAGAAATTTTGCTGGATCGCAAAAAATGACCCGCCGTAGATGCGTAATAGTCGAAGCTAGACCACCCACTACCTTGAGTAATAACATAGGTTAAAGAGTTGACTGACGAGGTTTATTGTCTCTTTGGGCACCCGGACCGTGCTCACTTCAGTTCGGTTCAGTTTGCACAGGATGGATAATTGCAGCGGCCAATCGAGCTTCCAGAATTCCTTTGATAGTATGCACCTTTGGTAGGCACCCATCACTGCGCGGTTTTGTTTTTCAAGTCCTCCTCCAAAAATGGAAAGGAAGCTTAAAACCTCATCGCACATCAACTGCGAGAGTGATTATGCATCGTGAGTGTTAACTAGCCGTCATGTAGAAGAATGGAAATGTTCAATAACTAAAAACATCTTATCCTCTGTCTTGTAACACGCCGAAAATTCACTGTCATGAATGATCTCATTCCGTTAACGACCTAGGGCACCCTCAAATGCGTGGAAGGTCCCCAGTTTCACTACCTCTTCCAGCAGCCTATTCCAGTAGTTAACCATCTTATTGCTAAAGGAAGGAGATCTAGCTATCAGCTCGGATCAAACCCTTGCCAGCTTTTCCTCCGTGTCTCCTTTTTCTGGGGTCTGTTGCCATATGGAATAGACTCTCCGGTCTAAGCCCAGAACTCGGCTGCTTATATATGTAACACGGTAATGAACTCACCCATGACACCTCTGAAGCGACTACAAGGACAAAGACAGATTCGACGATTCGATACAGACGCGGACTAGCTGGGCCGCCGGATGTGCTGGAGGCAGCCCTCTTCCGTGGGGGTTGTATGCTCACGATCTGCAAAGGCACAGAAGGAATGAAAATCTGACGAGCCAAAGCCCTGTAGGTGTATAAGCTGGTGCAAAAACTTATATTAGAGAGAACTGGAGATGGCGGTCCCCGCCGACGCGTAACATACTTTGGCAAACTGAATTCTAACTGAACCGCGGCAAGGACTCGCGCGGCTCAGGGGTCTAGCTGTTTGAGGTTTGACAGGTTTACCACAACGGAGTCTTTCGTACCACTCAAACTGAACGGACTGCAGCAAATCTGAGTTTTCTCTCACCCTCCAGAGGTCTATCTTCAAGGTCGCCTGCAATACCGGCTGCATGATATTGTCAGTATTTGTATTTCGAACCCTCTCTTTTCCTTTTGCCCTTTATCCGGTGAAATATCCTCCAGCTCACCGGTGACATAAGGATAAATAGATAATCACAGGATCCGGGACCGTTTGGGCTTCGGCCTGGTACAAGTGTACCACTTCAGGACTTCAAGACTGCTAGGTTGTGGTCGATTGACCTTGAAAATGGATGGACAGTTAGGGCAACTTGGTCAGTCAGAGGGAGTCGACATGGACGGTAGGGGGTGAATGGATCTTGGACGCCCATTTAAGTGCTCGCGGTTGCTATTTGGGGCCATGGGTACAGTGTTGGTGGAGTTTTGAGGCCCAAGTAGAAGCTCGTTGGTCTCACTCGGGATTTCCAAAACTCCCGCTTTGGATTACTAATCGAAATGAGTTAATAATTTTGTTAATGAACCGAATTTACCCAGTTTATTTTGAATTCGCAATCGGTAAATATGTGAGTCTGTACTTGGTTGTAGATACGTGTATATACGCAGTATAACAAGTAATATTTTTATATTTGCGTGCTATATTATACCTGCCCATTTATATAAAGTTTTAATGTCTATATATATATATATACATATATATATATTGTAACACACTTTTGAGAAATGCGTAGCCGAATTCGCAACGGATCCCGAAATCAAAATGCTATTATCCGTGATATTCTACGATACTAGATTATCGAATGAACAATGACACCAAAAAGATGCAAACCTCAATAATGAGATCACAAGAACTCAACAAATGAGAAACCGAATTGCAGCATGCGAGCAAGGAGCACGTGCGTCAGGCAGGTCCAGAACAAGGATATGACAAAGTAGCGCTCTGGGCGCCAACAAACAACAAATGGTCCATAAAAACAAACAGTTCGTAAAGACACGTCAATAGTGTAAGCAGGTGAGTGATGTTAAGAAAAACACTGAATGGCAAGGGTTTTGGGGGGATTTTCCACCACCGGTCGTTAAGCTGCCCACCAAAATCCTCCCGAATCCTTATCAGAGTCAAAGGTTTGGCATACAGGTACTGATTCTTCCTACCTACCTAGGCCCTGCTGTCAGTGCGCGCGCCTAATGCTCGTCGTCAACGTTCTACTCATGGTCACACCTAATCCGTTGGCCACATAAACGCGAGGCTATTCTACATCTTCTACAAGAGCAACTGACCGATGGCAAGCTTGATGGGGGCACATAGATGCTGTCCTTGGAAAGGCCGTCCTGCCCTGGCTGTAGGTGCCTGCGTTAGCGTGTGTGTGTATGATGTAATGACAGCTACCTCCACATATGCGAAGACATTTCGGTAACGTCAACAAAAGCAAATTGCGAACACTGCCACATGTCTGATAGGGTTGCGGGACATAGCGTGCATCGGGTATGTGCGTATGAGTCTGGATGTATAATTGAATCACACGTGTCACCACACGTCAAAGGAGGACTTTCTGCAACGTCAACGAAAGACTGTGAGCACTGTAACGCGCTTGACGGAGACTGCGTGGCATAAACGAGTAAAATGTCGGTGTGTGTGTGCGTGACCTAAGCTCCGCTACTTCTATGTGCAATGTCTTGTCGTGTGATAAACTAAGGCTTGGACAGCTAACTCCATAGTAAATCGTGAACACCGTATGAAATAAACACAAATATATTTCAAAGTCGGTGTGGAGGGTTGGGTCCTACGGTGGAATGCATGAGGAATAAATAAATGAATCCAGCTTCATCTGATATCAGCAGACATGGATATAGCTTGGTCTGTAGCGTCGATCTCGCCCGCGTCACTGTCACCTTCAAGCAGACATATCTTACGGATATCTCGCAATACGTCCACCTTGTTCGTTCTCACCACCACCGTGCTCACGAGGCCAACGATTTCTGTACGACAGTCCTTGATCACTCCAACCGGCCAATCGTCTTTACGTAAGTGGCTCTCCACGAAGATGACCACATCGCCACGTCCGAACGACCTCTATTTAGAGATCTACTTTTGCCGAAGCTGCAGTGTCGATAAGTACTTCCTCGTCCATCGTTTCCAGAAGGCCTGTGCCAGGTGGTTCACTTATTTCCATCCAACGATATACTTTCCACGCAGGGTTTTCGGTGTGGTTGCTCCTGTTTTTGACCGAAGTATTAACAGGTCGTTGGGGGTGATTGCCGGTGCGCCCTCCGGGTCTGGGACGATCGGCTTCAGGGGTCTGTTGTTCAATATGCCTTATACCTCTGTTAGTAAAGTAGTCAGCGTCTCGTCATCGAGGGTTTGTTGTGAGGTCAGGGCCGTGAATATTTTCCTAGTCGATCGTATCAGCCTAAACCAAACGCCACCACGATGACTGGCATAAGGTGGGTTGAAGTGCCATTCTATCCCCTTTGGTAAGGTCTTGTTCTGTATTTTGGCGTGGTCCAGGCGGTTCCACCATTTTTTTAACTCCTTATGAGCCCCAACGAAGTTCGAGCCATTGTCTGAGCATACATTCTTGGGGACGACCCACCTCGCGATGAATTTTTTGAAGGGCCACAAGGAATGAATCGGTGGCCATATTATGCACTACTTCAAGATGGACTGCTCTGGATTGTAAACATGTTATCAGGCAGCCATACCTCTACCGCTCTCCGGCGACGACAGGTGATGCAGTTGCCTATGGCTCGCTTGACCATCGCTGGTCCCTTTGTCACCCAAAATGGTCGGCATACGTTGTTCAATAAGTGATTCAAACCTGCGTGTCCCTCTTCTCGATGTACATGATCCATCAGGCGTCTCATTACGTGGTGGTCACCAGGGATTATTATGGGGTGTTTTGTGTCGTACTCTAGATTTGAATTCGTCAGCCGCCCTCCAACCCTCAGTAGTTCGTTGATTCGCATGGAGTTTAGTGCTCGGATACTGCTACGTAACGGCCTGCTCCCTTTGGTGTTATATTCTGTCCTGGCTAGCTCGCGGGCCTCGGACGGGAAAGAGTCTAGTTGCAGTAAGCGTAGAACGTCGGGTTCGGCTTGATTCAGCTCGCCCGGTAGTATCGTTCCCACGTTCAATGTGTTTTGTGGTCTTGCGCCTTTCATAATCAATAAGAGTGCTTTTCACCGTGTCCACCAGACTGCGGCTTCAACATTTTCGTCCAGTGGGTAATTGGCACAGTTTCTCTATCAGGCTTACGCTTCATGTGAAGTTTATGGCCAGTATCGGTCTTTTAGTCTCGATACCACCATCATCAGCTTTGGGTGTTAATAGCGTTAGCCACATCTCTTTAGTTGCCGTTAGGAAGTCCGGTCCCATTGTCCACATCCATAACCTCTCTAGTGCTTTCATGCTCTTTAAGCAGAAGTCGGCCGGGTTACTGGCGTACTGTACATAGTGCCATTGATCGGTTTTAGTCGAGTCGTGGATTATGGTGAGTCTGTTGGCCACGAAGGTGTTAAAACGAGTAGTAGTGTTGTTTGTGTAATGAAGTTCCGTGGCTGAGTCCGTCCAAAGGTTTGGTTTCCAGTTTATCCAGTCAAAGCACCTTATAATCAGCCTCGCGGCTTTCACGGCCAGTACTGCTGCCGTCAGTTCCAGCCTTGGAATCGATACCGTTTTCAGTGGAGCCACTCTCGCCTTCGCAAATAATATCTGGCTGTGCGGCCCACCATTTGCGTCCACCCAGCAGCCATAAGCAACTACCCCGTAGCCTATTTCTGAAGCATCGGAAAATGAGTGGAGTTGGGCGTCGTTTGTGCACTTGATTCCCGTTAAGCATCTTTGTATTTTGATCTCCCCAAGTTGCTCCAGGCTGTGCAACCAGTCGCGCCATCGCCTATCGTCGTCATCCTGGAGAGATTCGTCCCAACCTGTCCCTCTTTGGCACAGCGATTGCAGCAAGCACTTTCCTGGTAACAGCCATGGAGAAACGAAACCTAGGGGGTCATAGAGGCTTGAGACTGATGAAAGGATTCCCCTCCGTGTGACTGGTCGTTTGGGTAGGTCTAGAGTGAAAATGAATTCGTCACCTTTGGGTTTCCACTGAAGACCAAGCGTGCTCTTCGTTTGTGAAGAGGATCCCAAAAGCTCTCTCGTACACTCCATTTTCTCGGACTTCGGTATAATATCGAGCACCTCTTGGCTGTTTGAAGTCCATTTAGTGAGGTTGAATCCCCCGGCCTTTGAAATGGCGATCAGTTCGGTCATATAAGGAATAGCGGTATTTGGGTCGTCAAGGGAGCACAGAAAATGGTCCACGTAGAAGTAGTACATTGCTGTTCCTAGCAAACTGCTGGTGCCGTTGAAACGCTTGACGGTTTTCCAGAGGGCAAAATTAGCACGGAAGGGGGGTGATACCGCCCCAAAGGGATGTACGGTCAGCCTGTACTCGTCTGGTGCATGATATGCATCTCTTTCAGGCCACCAGAGGAGACGAAAGGCGTCCCTATCTTTAACGAGCATCTTTACCCGCAGAAACATTTCACGTATGTCCGCAGAGACGGCTACTTTTCCGAGCCGAAAACGACATAAAACCTCGACTAGTGGTGTTGTCCAGTCTGGGCCCTGCAAGTATATGGTCGTTGAGTGACAAACCCCGACATTTTGCGGCACAGTCGCAAACCACCCTGACCTTCCTCGGTTTTTTTGGGTCAACGACCGGGTGATGGGGTAAGCACCACCTAACATCTGCACTGATCACCGCTGTATCCACCCTTTCCATATAGTCCAAGTCGATGTTATGTTGCATGGCTCGTGTGTATTCTACCCTAATTGTGGTTCTCGAATTAGCTTAGTTTTTAGGATGCATAACCTTTTCAGAGCCATTTCTCGGCTGTTTGGCATGGGTTTCATGTTGGGTCTCCACAGGACAAGAACCTCGAAACGATCTATTATATACTTAGCGTTCTGGGCTACCATTTTCAAAGCCGCCCTATCTTCTCGTGATGGGGCATCCCTATCCATGGCCAGGCCGGCAATTTCGGCGTTATACAGCTGTTGGAATGCCTGTTCAATGTCCGCCGTTTTCCCCGAAGTGCAATTGATTTGGATTAGTTTTGCCGCGTCTCATATCTGTACTGCCATATAAAGTCCAGCCGAGTATAGTGTGTACTGCATAGGGTGCTTTGAGGCTTCCTATTCTTTGATCTAGGACCCAATGCGCTTCTGGTACACCACAGCCGATCAGCGGATCAGTTTCGTTATTCTGCCACTTCTCGACCGTAACCCCGTCGAGATGCGGCCACTGAGTCAGAATCGACTGCACTGACTGAGGTGCTCTCATCGGCAGGACCTTTATGATGAATGCTTCTAGAGTTTCTGCTCTATCGTTGCTGACCAAGGAAATGAGTTATAGGTGCAGTTTGGTCGACTGGATGACCTCGGTGTCACTCACTGTGCTTACTGATAATGAAGATTGATTCCCTCCAATCCCATACCTCTCTGCGAACTCCTTCCTTACTAGCGTGGTATCCGAGCCACTATCTATGAAGGCCAACGCTTTGGCCACTCCTGTTGGGGTCACTACTCTCACGGCAACTACGCCTAAAAGTACCGGTTTACTGGCAGATCGTAACGTTGAACAAATAACACTGGGCTTGGTACTCGCCTCGGGTAAGTTTACTCTCACCTGGCGCAGCAATCGATGTTGTCTGCCCGTACAGCCCTCGTACCCACATCGGTTCCTTTTCTTACTAGCTGCAGCCCGGCGCGTGGTGTGTAGACAAATAAAACACGCTCCTGCCATCCTCGCAATTACCCACCGTTCGTCTGTTGTGGCGTTGCCGAACTTGGGGCATTCTGGTAGTCCATGGCTAGCACCACAGGATCTGCAATTGGGTTGCGCCGTGGCATCGCGTGAAATGGCGTGCGCATTGGCCCAAGGTTGGTATTTTGGATGTTTCCGTGCAAGGGTTTGAGCCTGGCTAGTACTGGGCTTGTTTGCCCGGTTGCTGTCCCAAATGATTCGGCCGAACCTGCTGTCGGCTAACTTCGTTTGCCTGTCCAAGTATTCGGTCAGGCCTTCAAAGTTAGCTTCACTGTCGCTTCGGCTTATCCGTTCCGCTTCTTCCGCCCACCGACCCCGTAGTTCGGGAGAGAGGTGACGGACTATGTTTCCTAAAGTGTGCATGGCATCTAGGTCAGTCCTGTAACCTAAATGGTCGAGGGCTATTGAGCAGTTCTGCATCTTGATCACCAGGTCGGCCATTGTGTAGACGTCGCCCTTGGTTCTCTTTGGCTCTGCCATAACGGTTGGCCAAACAAGCCCCTTGGAATTTTCCTTGCTCGTGTGTAGCCTTGTTCCGGGCCGAGCATGGTACACCCGTCGATAGCTTCTCTTGCTCGGCCTCGGCAGTAGTGAGTAGGGTAGAGAAGCCTTTGCTCGGGGTCGGTTATCTTATTTTCGACGAACGTCTTGGACTGCTTGACAAGCTTGCAGCAGTGTTCAGCTCGCCTGTCGAAAACCTTTAGTTCCACTCTTGGCAAATCGATCGATGGTGTTTTATAGTCGGCAACCGGCGTGGGGTTCTTTATCTTATTGCACCCTGACCTATCGGAAGTGTCGTAGCCGCTGGTCCCATGATCACGCTCTTTCTGTATACACTTCTTTTATACTTCCTGGGCCTGTTGTCTAGCCGTTAGTAACTGTTGTTCTATGTCTAGTACTCTCAGCCTATATAGATCAACATCTTGACAATCCATATTGCTCTCATTAACACATGAACTACCACTGACAGGACTAGGCGATCTAACCTTAACTAAAGAATCAAATGTACCCAAAACCTCCCCAGAGACTTGTCGTTTTACGTCCTGTCAAGATTCCAGTGTTTTCGATCCTTCGCTTGGAATTTTGCGCGTTTTTCCTCGTTCCAATTTGATTTATTGAGACTTGTAACGAACGTTTGAAAAATGCGTTGTCAAATTCGCAACGGATCCCGAAATCAAAATGCTATTATCCGTGATATTCTACGATACTAGATTATCGAATGAACAATGACACCAAAAAGATGCAAACCTCAATAATGAGATCACAAGAACTCAACAAATGAGAAACCGAATTGCAGCATGCGAGCAAGGAGCACGTGCGTCAGGCAGGTCCAGAACAAGGATATGACAAAGTAGCGCTCTGGGCGCCAACAAACAACAAATGGTCCATAAAAACAAACAGTTCGTAAAGACACGTCAATAGTGTAAGCAGGTGAGTGATGTTAAGAAAAACACTGAATGGCAAGGGTTTTGGGGGGATTTTTCACCACCGGTCCTTCCATATATAAGTATTTATAGTATATAATACGTGCCGTAAATACGGCATGTATTCTTGTGTACCTTTGATCGCGTGCATATGCATATATGTATTCACGATGTACACCGCATGGAATACTTGCTAGCCGCTCGCTATATAGTGTATATATATATATGGTATATGTATATATATATAGGTATATACATACATGTATATGTGCCACATGGTATTTGTCGGTGCAAGCACACCCCAACAGTCACAGTGCATGCACGCGCTGACGCACCACTTTTTATTATTTCTGCCTCTGGGATTAAGGAGTGACTGCTCACTGACGGTCGTTGGGACGTCAGTGACATCGAATGCAACACTTCCCTTCCAAGAGGTGGCTCCGCCAATCGTCGGTTGTGCTTCTGGGACGCATATATACTTACTTATACTTATTTCGCCGACTATAGTCAGCGAAATAGACCTCATTGAAATGAGGTACAAATTCGCATCGTGAATGAACCACGTCTAATCCACTTATTAAACATTGTGAAGCTTCTTTGGACCCTTATAGATCTCCGGAGCTTTTGATGTGTTTGTTAAGGAAACCGAATGACAATATTTTCGAGGGCGAACGTGCACGCAAACGTATGTGTACGTATATGTATGTACATATACATATATATATATATATATATTTACAAGGATATGCATGCCTTCTAAGCATGCTTAGCTTGGTATAGCACGTTTTATACCGCGCAAATCTCAAACCCCTGGAACCCACCAGAGTCCCTTGAAAGGCTTTGGGTAACAGTATTTATCAAATATCATGAACAACACGCCACCAAGTAACGTTGCTGCCCCCGCAACAAGAGAAACTCCAACTGATAGATTTGCTAAGGATTTGCTGGAAATCATCCGCGAGTGACTGTTACATATATCGACATATGAATATGGTTACTGTGTACGATATATATGTATGTATATATGCATATGCGACCTTTTAGGCAAGGTAGACCTTGCTCTGGACGGGATAACAATGGCTTTGGCTGCCATGCACGAATCAGCCGTGTTGTCAGATGCACGAAGAGCAGAAATATAGGAAGAATTTCAGAAACTCCATGAGGCTCTGGGCTCAGCCAAAGTGTATGCCGGCATGGCGAGTATATAGGCTCTAAATGAACTCCTTCATGTGGCGACGCTCAAGCGGTTTGCCGGTTACGGCTTTGATGAATCATCAAACCTCGGGAATGAGAAGACGTAAGACAGCCAAGACGGTACGCCAGTCTCCTGTATAGTGCTACCTATCAATTTTACTTCCTGCTAATTGCTTCTTTAGATACTTTAGCTGTTAGGGTTTGTGTCGATCTATAATTTCATTTAGACGTGGGATGCATCGCCGGTTACGCCGTTGCAACTAAGCAGTTAAATGAGTGGAAATTTTGTTCAGTGTCCTGTAATATGTTTGAATATATATACATAATCTAGCACAAGACTACAGTTCTTTGGATTTCTACCACTTAAAAATACAAATACGGCTTTTTTATTTTATTTATCAATGATGTAACACTTATCAACTTTCCCATGCCTCAATTTTACAGACCCCGTGAACATCATGAAGAAGAACCAGGAACATCTTCACGTAGAATGAACCGATGAAAAAAAGATCGCAGGCTTTTTTGTAACTTCGTGTGACATACTTTTAATAAATCTACCTACATTTTTATTGAAGTGGCAATTTTGCTCGTGCATGGGAGTAACTTGGTGAATAAGCGCAAAAGGATGGGGGGTACTTCGGTGGCGTAATAAGCGATCAAAAAATGGCATTATTGGCTAGAAGGAAGCCACATTTTTCCGCGATTTCTTCGGTGCGTTAGGCATGCCCAACTCTAGTCCCATCGGGCTTCGGTAGCTCTGACCAAATCATTTCAATGGAGCTGACAAACACTGCTATAGGTTGGCCCAAAGTTTGCCCAAATCTAGGCCAACTGGGCAAACTTTGGGCTGTGCTGCTTGGGTACTCCGTGTACCCTCATGTACCACTTATCGTTCATCGAATGAGTTGTTGATGATGGTGAGAGCTGGGACACAATCATAGACGCACTCCCTCCCTCGCTGGCTCTGTTGACTCGGGAAACGAACACTGCCGTATAACTTAGAGGCGTGGCCAAAAGCTTCCCAATGTTCGTCATCAAGATGAGTTATCAAGCTGGGATTTAGACTCATCGACATACTTAATGATCGAATGCTGTGATGTTTCTTTTGTTTCCAACAAAGTATAAGTATATAGGTAAGTTAGCCTGAAAACGTCGTCAATGATCCTACGGTCGCCACTGAATTAGGCGCGAAAGGCGCAGTGAACCCCTAAGTGTTCAACGAAGGTATTGCCCTCTTGTAGCCAGGCCGTTCCAAAACCGATGGTTCTTGGCTGGTTTTAGGGCAGTTTTACTATTACGTCAACCGATTTGCCTGGAGGTCATTTTACACAGATCAACAATGAACTTATCCGAACGAAGTCGATCACAGGAGTAATGTGAGCTGCAATCTGTAATGAGGCTTTTCAAGGCATTTCGATGAATTAAACCAATATATTTAAATATAACTCCACGTCGTCGATTTTCCTGGGATCAGTTCATTGTTGGTTCGTGCAAAGTGGCTACTAGACAAACCGACGTTACGAACGGGCTGGGTGCCACAAGGGCCGCTACAGTTTCTCAGTCATGAAACCAACTTTCATTATAACAATAAGTTATTCATTTTTTCCATTGATCATCAGTAGCACCTAACATTTTACTACATGTTTAGTGCAATGAAGACTGTGAGGAAATTTTTCCATTTACTTTTGTCGGTTAGTATTGCGTCAGATAATACTTACTGGCAGTATGGGATGGTGGTTTTTCTGGCCCTGTTTTTTGTCATTCATTTATATATTTTCTTTCGAATCGCTCTCAGTGATAAGTCTTCTTGCGTTGTTTGGTGAAATACCACACTTTGTTTCGCCCGAACCAAAGTATTGTAGTTAGCTTTCCGGTGCGCGTACTTTTTGAAGAGTTTACTCTTTTCAAAAACTGGCTATGTGTTTTAGTGTCTTTTTGGTGTTTTTGTCGGTGTCAGTGCAACTGAGACCGGGTAACATCATTTGTGTAACTTTTTGTAGTGTATAGTTTTTGCAGCACTTGCTGTAGTGTACCGTTTGTGTCGATCAAAAAGGTCGTGTTATTGTCTTACTGGGGTTCGATAAGGTTTTTTCAAACATACTCGGCCACCATTGCCAAAATGAATGGAACAGAGGTTGATACTATCGATCAGGCGGTGAGGTGTGGAAACAGGGAATGCACGGGCCTGGTACGATATGAGGGAATTCAATCTGACCAGTGCTGCCTTTTGTATCACCAAAAGTGCTCCAAGCTGGTGGAGAGCGACTTCGGGCTGCACATCAAGTACGCATCGCTCAAGTGCATACGCGCCCACTGCTTCGCTTTCGCAAGTGAGGGGAGCTGGGAAAAGGGGACGGGAGCATGAAACTGGAACCTAGACTATAGAGAGCGAATTCGATCCGTAGCTTAGCGGAAAGGGAAGACAGTTTGCCGGATCAGAAAACTGAAAAAAGAAAACCCGAGCCAAAAGGTAAAGAAAACAAAAGGGCAACAGGTTTCACCAACGTGGGGAATAGCCTTCAGAGGGAAGTAGAATCCCTCAAGGAACAGGTTAAACGTCCAGGTGCTGAAGTGCAACACATGAAGCGGGACACGGAGGTCATGGCAGACAAAGGTAGAATACTGTTCCTTCATAACCCTGGAGCGAACATGGTAAACCACGGTGGAATCAGGAGGGATGAAAACTGCCGGCATACGACCGAGGTTCTTGGGATGGCTGGCCTACCACCTACGTCGCCAATATCCAAGTGCCATATACCAGGACTATGGCATGGGACACAACCAGCGCCGCCACGACCCCTGGTAGTTGTGTTCCACAGTGTCTACTGGGGAGATATGTTGCTGGCCAGGGCGGAAGCAGTTGAGGGCGGCAAGCAGGGAATAGTTATGGTTACGCCTGACAACCCAGCTTTTTCCTAACAGGGTAATGCCGTAGTCTCGCTCAGAACGGGCACACTTGATCTGGAGCGACCGACTCGGAAATCCGAAAGGTGGCTTGAGACCCCTGTAAACAGAAGCCAGAGTCCAGGTAGTTCAAAAGACTGAAAAGAAGGGGACTCATAGGGCATTCTCTCTGGTTGCTATTACGAAAGTGCAGCCAGCAAGCCCGATTCTGAAAGAGACGCCCAAAAAATCCTGTCCCGTGCAACCAGCGAAGGTGGAGTTTCCAGGGGGGAAATCCGAGGAAACCAGTTAGGCTGAGGTGGTCGTAAGACCATCGCGGGTCTTGGGTACGGCGGCTCAAAAGGAAGAAACTTCCGCTGGGTATGTTTAGTCCGACACGGGGTAGACGGGAAGGAAGGAAAAAGCCAAGAAACCCAGAGCGTCCCTTAGTATTCGGGATGCAGCTATGCAGACACCTATAGTGGCAAAAAACGGAGCATCAACTGGGAAATTAAGTCCGAGGATACCCCAGCCATAAACTTCACAATAAATTCAGTAGCGAGGACCAGAGAACCGTCAATATGGTACACCAAAGCCTGCAGTCTCCCGGGAAAAAGAGGGGAGTTGGCGACTAGGATCACAGAGTCTGATGTAGTCTCATTGACGGAAACTTGGATAAAGCCAGATACTGACATGCGCTTCCAGGGATAAGCTGCTTACAGAGAGGATAGAACAGATGGAAGGCAAGGGGGCGGAGTTGCACTTCTAATACGGACCGACATAGGCCATTAGGAGGCTCCGTTTAACTTGGTCTCCGGTAGTGTACAGGCCAGATCCTGCCTTATAAGGATCGGGGCGCGAACAGTACGCATTATCTGTATCTACAGAGCACCGCCAGCGACAGACGAAGAAGGCGTTGAGCTCTTGCAAATGCTGGATGCGGTTATGGCGCAGACAAAGGTGTTCATCTTACTAGGAGACCTCAATCTACCCGAAGTTACGTGGGAAAGCGGGATCGCACCAACGAGACCAGCTGGCGACACGTTTCAGCAGCGAGTCCAGGTACATGCACTAAAGCAGCATGTGGCGCGGGCCACTAGACACGGAGGTGGACAACACCCGTCTCTCCTTGACTTATTCATAACGCGGCACTATCAGGACGTTAAGAAAATTGAGTGGGAAGGGCCACTTTGCGAAAGTAACCATGTAGCCCTAAGGGTCACACGAAGACTTAGCAAGGTGCCGAAGGAAACCGTGTTACATCGGCCTTATGGGAGAATCAATATACGTGAACCAGAGAGGGCAGCAGAAGAAGTTCAGGGGACACGGTGTCTTACAAACTTCTCCGTAGAGGAACGTTGTGAGGCCATCAAGATGGGGCTACTCGAACTTACAGGGAAGCCTGCCCCTCTGAGGGTGGTTAGCATTAGAAGTCAACCCCCATGGTGGAAGTCAAAAGTCCGCAAGGCCATAGTCGTTCGCAGGCAGCGATGGGCGGCGTACAAGCTGTGCGAAACTCAGGCGGTATGAAACGGCTGTGAGATGGCTAGGAACAGAGATCAAGCCATCCAAATAGCAGAGAAATATGCCTTCGAGAGTCGGTCAGCTGCCTCGGTCGGCCCAAACCCAAAGCGGTTCTACACTTACGTGCAGTCCCACAAACGTATGAGCGAAAGCGTAGCAACTCTGGAAGGAGCACGGTGGCAACCAGCCCCAAGCGACGAAGACTATGCCGACATGCTCTTGGCATTCTTCAGGAGCATACATCGACCAGCAAATAATTTGGCGGAAAGAATGGAGGGACCACTGGTGCCTCCAATACCCGAACTTACTGCAGGAGAAGAAGAGGTGTACGCGGAGCTTCAAACCTTGAATAGAAATAGAGCTGTAGGACCAGATAGGATTCATCCAGCAATCGTTCAGCCTCTGGCCGAGGGTCTGAAGTCTCCGGTGATGAAGCTGTGCGAAAGGTCGCTAAGAGAGGGAATTAAGCCGGTTGAATGAAGGAGGGAAAAAGTGGTAGGAATTTACAAGAGCGGACCCCGGCAAAAGACCCAAAATAACCGGCCGGTTAGCTTAACTTCAGTACTATGTGAGTGCGTGATGCAAATAGTAAGGAAACAGGGCTCTAGGCGTTTGGTTCAACACAATCTCATATCAAATGCTCAGCTTGGGCTTGCGGCGGGACGATCTTGTCTGACAAATCTCCTGCTGTTTCGCGATGAGGTGACCCAGCGCTTGGAGGAAGGACAGTCGACTGCTGTCTGTTACTTGGGCTGCAGCAAGGGGTTTGGTCCTGTGAACCACAGATTTGTGGACGTCAAGCTGCGGGAATTGTTGGAAAGACAAGGCAGTGGAAAGGCAGCTTCTTAGAAAAGCGAACTTTTGGTGTTAAGGTGGCTAGTTATGCCTCAAAACCGCAACGCGTAGCAAATGGGGTGCCACATGGCTCGGTGCTCGGCCCTCTGTTCTTCCTCATCTTCATCAATGACCTAGCACGTGAGCTTACAAACCCCACCTTTATGTTTGCCGATGACGTCAAGATAGCTGGTGTAGATGTAGAACTTGATGTGCTGGCAGTACAAAACTGGTGAAGCAAATGGGACCTTCAACTAAACCTTACCAAGTGTCAGTGCTTGACCACAAATACAGGGACTAGTGGAAATGGTGTGGGTTCGTTGCAAGTGGTCTCTCAGGTTAAAGACTTGGGCGTTATAATGGACAATAGCTTCAAGCCGCCGAAGCAGTGCACCTCAGCAGCCAATACGGCCAGGAGAGAACTCTTTCGAGTTAGATCCTTTATGTCGTGTAGAGATCCGGAGATATTCGTTCCGATGTATCAGGCCATAGTTAGGCCACATATGGAGTATTGCGCGCAGGCCTGGGCGCCGTACTACCAGAAGGATATAGACTGTCCGGAGAAAGAGAAAGGGCTAGCCACTAGAATGGTGACAGGGAAAGGGGGGTTCAGCTACACAGAGCGTCTCTGTGCTCTTGACCTGTTCTCGATGGAAAGACGGCGCATTCGCAGGATTTGATAGAAACCTTCAAGGTAATGAAGGGACTTTCGGGTACAACTCGAGAAGGTATTTTCTCTCCGGTCCCAGGGAGAGGCACAAGGGGGCGTAGACCTAGATTACAAAAGAAGCACTCGGGGCTCCAAATTAGGGCGAATTACCTCTCGAATAGAGTGTTACCCTGTTGGAACAAGCTCCCAGGGGAAGTCATAAATACCACTACAGTGAATGCTTTTAAGGAAGCAGTAGACCTATGTTGGATGACAGTATACCCCGAGTCATGTTGAGCTGTTTTTAGGGTCGGACGCTATTTACTCACTGTTCTCAACTTTCCCTGCCAGGGCTGATACTGCAGTAGTTTCTGCCTTTCGGAAAAAGAAAATCACGCAGTGCCGGGAGCTACGGAAACGCGCCGACAACAAAACTATCTGGACACACGACTGGCTCTAGCCACACCAGGTCCTGTGCAAACTGGACTGAACTGAACTGAAGGTGACCAATAACGAGTCATTGTGATGGTGGTCCCCGTGGAACATGGAAAAAATGTTCATGACGAGAAAAATAGTGCGGAATTTTACCACAACGTAGGACACATACACGTAAGGCGGCTGACCAAGAAAACTAACAGCCGTTAATATTAAATGCACAACAACCAAGGCACTATGCCGGCTGCAGTACACCAGCACTCGAGATCCATTCACTACTTTAGGATTTATCTCAGTTAAGTCAGGACCTGCTCCCGTATAGAGTCTATAGCCCGTGGTCCTCGGTATGTGACACGATAGCGAATATACTCGGCAGCGCGCAAAGCAGAACTCAAAACGCTGGAGCGGGACAACGTGTGTATTGGAGGAGCGCAACGGCGTGCAGACGACGTACACAGGCGGAGCAAGTGGCGCCACCAAAAACGGTCATTGTTCAAATAAACAAATTTGTTAGTCTTCGTCATCGAGTGTTTTATTGGTAGCACTAAAGGGGTCTCCCCCTAGAAGGCCGACGCAGTTGGGCTTCGACCCGTGATGGGTACGTCGGATTCGGTGGCGAGAGACGTTTTTCATGCCTCCCGCCGCGGTCGAACACAACAGCGAAGCCAGCACAAGCCGTTCTCCATGACTCACACTGGTCGCTGTGCGTCGATCGCAAAATTGCGTCCTCCTCAAAATGTTATCCGACCGGGGTAGATCCTGTTCGTGACCTGGCAGTGGTGGTTGTGTTGTAGGGTTTGTCGTTGTCGGCATATCCCAAAGTTCCGTGTCCCTGTGGTTGTCATTGCCTTCGTAAGCGAGCCAGCGTCCGGCGTCAAATGAGTCCAGTCGCGATCCAGTGAGCCTTGTGTTGGAGCCATGCGAGATCCTGGAATTCCATGTGGTTCTGTCTGACGGGACGAGCTGGAAGGAAAGAAACACAAGGAAGCTGCGCCTCGAGGCGCGATCGGATATTCGACTGAGGGGGACATACCGGCGCAATACAGGCTGCCGCCACCCTTGTCGTGATCACCACGTGGTCGTGCATTTATGTATAATAGGACTATGTACAAGTTGAATATGAAGAGTAAACTTAAATATATACAACTGTTACATATTCAGAAAACCTCGTTGGCTGTCGCAGCTCGCGGCCGCGTCGATTTCTCCTGTTGACCGGTGCAGCTGTGTCTTTCGTGGAGTTTGGTGTTGCAACAGGTAACGAGGGGTCGTTAGTGGGAGTAACAGGGGCCGACTCGGGACGACTAACCGAAGGTTGTGGGCAGGTAGGGACACTGAGAGGGTTGTTCGAGGTGGGTTCTGCCTCGATGAAGGCTGGTTTGAGGCGGTCTTTGCTGATGGTCTCCTTCCTGCCCTCGACGTCCACCACGTATTTCTTTTCCTTTCGCTGGACGACGCGGAACGGGCCAGAGTAAGCCGCCTGCAGTGGTGATCGCACTGCATCTACTCGAATAAACACATGGCTGGTGGTAGCTAGAGCGGTAGGTATGTAGTTGCTCAGGGTTTGTTCTCGTGGTGGGGTGGGCTTTATCACCCGCATTTGGTGCGACAGCCGTTTTGCGTAATCCCCGTAATTAAAACTCATATGTGGTAATGGAGAAACCAACTCACCTGGAAGTCGTAGTGTGCAACCATAAACCAGTTCAGCCGCCGTAACACCCATATCGGCTTTAACGGTGTTACGCAGTCCTAAGAGAACGATCGGCAAAACTTCACTCCATAATGGATTATCACGAGCACGAAGGGCAGCTTTCAGCTGGCGATGGAATCGCTCCACCATGCCATTGGCCTGAGGATGATAGGCCGTCGTCTTGTTGTGTCGACAACCGAATGCGTTTAGCAGCTCGTGGAAGGCGCCGTCGAAATGAGAACCGCGATCAGTGGTCACGATAGCAGGGCAACCGAACTGGCTCACCCAACCGGTTAGAAATGCTTTTGCAGCTTCCTCTGAGGTTGGGCGAGGAATAGGTATGGCCTGTGGCCAGCGAGTGAAACGATCTACGCGAGTGAGGATGTAGACGCAGCCATTGGATGGCGGAAGTGGCCCCACGAGATCCACATGCACATGATGAAAGCGTGCGTCCGGTTCGCAGAATGTGCCTAAAGTAGATTTGGTGTGACGCTGTATCTTAACTCGTTGACACTGAAGACAAGCACGGGCCCAAAGACGTACGTCACGTTTGACGCAAGGCCAGACGAATCGCTCGGTGACTAGTTTCACTGAGGCGGTTACCCCAGGGTGCGATAAGTTGTGGAAGCTGGTAAAAACTCGTCGGCGAAAACTGGCAGGAACTAGTGGTCGGGGTCGACCTTGTGACACATCGCAAATGGTAGTTACGTCCGAAGTTGGAAGGGCCACTGCCACTAGGTGCAGGGAGCTGTTGTGTCTGAGTTGCTCTACCTCAAGATCTGTCGTTTGGGCTGCGGCGATTGCTTCTAGGTCTATGCCCATGGGTAGTGGGTAGTCGATATTGTGGACGCCTGAGAGTGCGTCTGCTACGGGATTGTGTGCCCCAGAGACGTGTCGAATGTCCGTAGTAAACTGCGAAACATAGTCTAAGTGGCGAATCTCGCGTGGCGAATATCGGTCAGAAGCTGACTGGAGGGCGTACACTAGTGGTTTATGATCTGTAAACACTGTGAACAATTGGCCCTCGAGTGTGTGCCGGAAGTGTCGAATACCCAAATAGATTGCCAGCAGTTCTCTGCTGAACGTACTATATCCGGATTCCGCAGGCTGGAGACGCTTGGAGAAGAAAGCTATTGGTTGCCATGAATTGTTGACGAATTGCTGCAACACTGCTCCAACAGCCGTGTCCGAAGCATCTGTTCATAATGCCAGGGAAGCAGAAGAATCGGGATGCGATTGGAGTGCTATGTTGGCGATAGCATCCTTGATCAAAGTAAAAGCTGCCTGCGCCGTGTCGGGAAAAATGAATTTCCGCTTACCTCCACGTAAAAGGTCTGTTAGAGGCTGCATTATTTCGGCGCAGTGTGGGATAAAGCGGCGATAAAAGTTAACCAGGCCAGAAAATTGGCGCAACTGCCGGTAAGAGTGAGGCTCAGAATAGTAGCGAATTGCCGCCACCTTGTCAGGCAGGGGCTGCATGCCTGAGACTGAGATTTCGTGACCTAGGAACGTGATGGTCGTCCTTCCTAATTCGCACTTAGCAGGGTTAATGGTTACACCGTGTTGGCTAAGGCGCTCAAAAAGAGCACGCAGGTGTGTCAAATGCTCTTCTTTTGAAGAACTTGCCGCCAAAATATCGTCTAAGTACACGTAGACATTCTTCAAACCGCGTGTTGCCTCATGAATAAACCTCTGAAAGGTTTGGGCTGCATTTCTGAGCCCAAAAGGCATGCGCAAAAACTCGAATAGTCCGAATGGAGTTGTGACAGCGGTTTTAGGGATGTCAGCTTCTGCTACTGGGATTTGGTGGTAGGCTCTGACGAGGTCGATTCTGCTGAAAACAGAACAACCAGACAGGGTAGAAGTAAGATCTTGAATATGTGGAATGGGGTACCTGACCGGGACAGTAGCCTGGTTGAGGGCCCTGTAGTCACCGCAGGGGCGCCAATCGCCATTAGGTTTAGGAACCATGTAAAGGGGCGAGGCCCAAGGGATACTGGACGGGCGTATTATGCCTAATTCTAGCATGTGTTCAAACTCAGCCTGTGCTACGCGGAGCTTGTCTAAAGTCAAGCGACGTGGTCGGCTAAATGCTGGGGGTCCTTCAGTGACAATATGGTGGGTAACGTTAGTGGTCACCGCGGGAAGGGGGCCAGATTGTCTTAGCATTGCCGGGTAAGCTGAAAGTAGGTCTGCGTACGGGTGTTCGGCCTGCGGTTCGATGTATAGGGGCGTGATGTGATTCACGGAGGAATACGACCCGGTTACGGAAAGAGAAGTCTGCCGGTCGACAACTCTCCGGCCTCGTGCATCGATCAGGAAGTCGAAATGGTCTAGGAAATCGATGCCTAGTATGGGATAAGGGACGTCTGCTACTATGAACACCCAGCGGAAAGTGCGACGTAGTCCTACGTTGAGTGTGAGTGACTTACGGCCGTAAGTAGCAATGGGAGTGCCATTGGCAGCACGGAGTTGTTGGACTGACGGGTTCGTTGCATCACCGGCCTCCTTTGGAATGAAACTAACTGCTGCACCGGTGTCAATTAGGAACAGGCTATTGGAAACTAAATCTCGGACATGCAACAGACGACTGCTATTATGGCTGCCGACCGCGTTAGTCGTCGGAACGCGTCGGGATATTAGTTTCCCTGTTTGGCACCTGGGAAGGTGCAACCGGCTTCGCAGCGCCGAGCCTTCTCCCCAAACCGTTTGTGGTATCGACAGTACGTTGATCGAGATAGGTTAACCAGGCGGTCAGGGGAAGGGCTTCTGAGACGTTCACGTCGGTCAGAGTTGTGATAAGATATATGGTTTCTACAGTGAGAACAACCAGGAGAGGAAAAACGTCTGAAAGCCCGCTCGAAAGCAGCTATCAGAGTGTCCTCGGAGTGTGTTCCTACGGTGGGAGCGGTGGTCTGGGGGCTGCTCGAGTTTGTTACGGCGGTAATTTGTGGATGGTACCGGTCCATAATACCGTCCGCTAGTTTAGCCGCTTCGGTGAGCTTAAGGTGGCTGGAAACCTCGAGCAGTGCTTGAATGTTGGGTGGTAGTCGCTGTACCCACAACTCTTAAAGGACGTTTTCCTCTAAAAGTTGCCCTGCCAGCTGCTGCATTTCTCTCAGTAATGCAGAGGGCTTCTTGCTACCTAACTCTGTCCCTTGGGTCAGCCGTTTTAGTCTGGACGATTCTGACGGTAAAAGACAAGAGATTACCGCGTCTTCCACGGCTGTGTAGGAACTGTTATTAAATATTACGTCGCGTATCTGAGTAGCAACGTCACGGGGAAGGCGACCGATAGTCCACAAGTAACGGGTTCGTTCGCTTGTAATTCTATGTGATTCAAACTCTGTCTCCAACATATGAAACCAGAGTTGAGGGTCATCAATAAAAAACTGAGGGACGGCTAGGGAGACTGTCGAAACGGACGGTTCCGAGTCAGGTTTACGGTCGTTGCTAGCCATAGTTGCAATGGTATATCAAATGTAAAATGATATAACGAGGTCAGTGCAGCAAAAGTGAAACAATTATGATATGGATATAGGAAAATATATATAAGGGATATGGTAACTGATATCCGGAATTTACCGTTTATATATCGGAAAAGTGTATATGTAAACGAATAAATGTGATTGAGGGACTTACGAATGTCCTTCGAGAATTAATTTGTTGTTCAGGCTCACCAGTTTAGGATTTATCTCAGTTAAGTCAGGACCTGCTCCCGTATAGAGTCTATAGCCCGTGGACCTCGGTATGGGACACGATAGCGAATATACTCGGCAGCGCGCAAAGCAGAACTCAAAACGCTGGAGCGGGACAACGTGTGTATTGGAGGAGCGCAACGGCGTGCAGACGACGTACACAGGCGGAGCAAGTGGCGCCACCAAAAACGGTCATTGTTCAAATAAACAAATTTGTTAGTCTTCGTCATCGAGTGTTTTATTGGTAGCACTACACTGCTACCACCACTACGGATATGGATATTACCAATATATCGCGGCGCCATAGGATACAGATTAAAATTAGCAAATAAGTAGATAACCGGAATACATCGAAAAATAGAATGCTTTTGGGGAAAGTATTAACACTATTGCAGTCAGCACCTTATTATTGGGGAAACGTTACTGTCTACCCAAAAGAAACATGGCCGTTAAGAATAAAATTCTGTTTTTAGTCAGTCAATCAGTCCTCCTCCTCACTGAACACCTGCGCTACACCGGCAGGTCTTCCGGGGTGATACTTGGAGTTGTACTTTCTCTGGTGGAGTCATTCTGTGGACTATAATTTGCCCACAGTGCTTCCAAAAGAGTCAAAAATGTTGCATCCAAGTGCCTAGTTTGTTCAAAAGTTGTTCGCTTACGCGGCAGATCTCTTCAGTGTGATGGTTGTGATGGTTGGGTCCATCTTGAGTGTTCCGAAATAAGTGGTGATCTTTACGAAGCCCTGGACAAATGCCTTGCAAAGTTGCTGAAGGTGCTGTGCATCAAATGCACCGAGCTATCAACACCTGTGTGGCCGGCAAAGCAATCGGCGGAAATGGCTCTTCCTGTCACAGATACGGCAGCGTCATCATTTTCATCATCATCATCACCATCGTCATCATCATCATCATCATCATCATCATCATCATCATCAGCATCATCATCATCATCATCATCATCATCATCGTCATCATCATCATCATCAGCAGCAGCACCATCAATCAGGCAGGACAACGGCCGGGGCAGATCCTTTCTCCCGGGAATTACTGACAACGGTCCAAGAACTGGCACTACACCAACATGTTCAGGAATCAACCCGGAGGCAATCCAGTCACGGCTCCATTCTAGATCTGGTGATTTCTCCCAGGAGCTCGGGCGTCGATAAGGTTGAACATCTCCCTCCACTTGGAAGCAGTGACCATATGGTGCTAGAAATTCACTGGCGCAGTGGTTCTTGTCCATCCCCTAGACCACACACTGGACGTAATGTTTTGCGCATTCCATTCGAAGATGTCCGGAGATCGGCGTTAGACGTCAACTGGTTTCCCACGGATTCAGATGTCCACCACGATGTGAACGAAGCTTGGGCGTTTATTCGTGACGGTATCTCGTACCTTATGGATACCTACTGCCCCCTTAACCGACGTAGACCCCGGGTGAAGGGCCCGCCGTGGTTTGATCTGGAGCTCAGATGCCTGCTCAAACGTTGAAATCGGGCCTGGCAGTGGTTCCGATCTACAGGTCAGGGTTATGATCTCTATCGCATGATTCGTAGCCAATGTATCGAACAAAAACGGATAAAGCGGATGACGTTCGAGGAGGCCCTTGCGGTTGATGCAGTGCGAGCACCCAAGCGCCTGTTTGTATACTAAAAGCGCCGCACCAGATCGAAGGTAGGTATCCCGGCGCTGATGAACAACGACGAAATGCTTTCAACAGATGACGGAAAGGCTGAGACATTAGCCAAACATTATCTGTCAGTTTATTCTGTGGAGGAAGGTGCGCCAATCCCGATGGTGGATGGCTCGCCGCTGTTCATTATGCATGATTTTGGGGAGCCGGAAGTGAATAAGATGCTCAAATCCATCAAAACCCATAAGTCACCGGGACCCGACGACGTGCATCCGTTGATGTTGAAGGAGTTGGCGGACCAACTAACCACTGACGCGGTTGTTCACTTTATCGTTGGCCACTGGCAGTCTACCTCGGGAGTTGAAAAAAGCAGTCGTTGTTCCGCTGTACAAAGGTGGAACAAAATCCACCCCGGCCAACTACCGCCCAGTTAGCCTCACTTCCGTAGCTGAAAAGGTCATGGAAAGGCTGATGGCGGCTCGCATACGTAAGCATCTAGAGAGCTGTCAACTGCTATGCGCAGAGCAGCAGGTTTTCGGAGAAACAGATCATGTCTGTCAAACTTGCTGACTGCCCGTGAAAGTTGGTCGAACTCCAAGGCCGAAGGATATGCCACGGACGTCATCTTTGTGGACTTTAGTAAGGCGTTTGATAAAGTTCCTCACAATGAGCAGTTACTCAAACTCCGGGCCAGCGGCATCTCAGGGCCCATGCTTCACTGGATTGAGGATTTCTTGGTCGAGGGGACCTTTTCCGTGAGAGTTGCACAATCCCAGTCCGCTTGGTATCCAGTTGGCAGTGGCGTGCCGCAAGTCTCCGTGCTAGGACCCCTGTTGTTTCTAGTGTTTGTGAACGACCTACCACAGACCATTCGATCCCAATACCTTATCTACGCCGATGACCTAAAAATCCGGCGCACCATTCGATCGGCAGAGGATCGCGAGATACTACAGAAGCATCTGCAGGCTCTCGTCAATTGGTCGACCACCTGCGGTCTACCGATTAACGTGGACAAATGCGCGAGCATGAGGATTGGTGGCCCCAACGATACTTCCGGCTACTGCCTTGGGAGTATCGTACTCCGTCACACGCAGGAGGAAAAGAACCTCGGAGTTGTCACCAACAATCTGAAGACGAGCACACACAGAGAGCGTGCGCCTCAGCGTGGAGGATACTTGGTTCCATTCGCCGTTCATTTAAGCCCCTGCTGTATGTCTCACATGTACGTCCTCGCTTGGGATATAGCGGTCCGGCTGTCTACCCGTGCACGGCGGCGGAAGTAGCCAAACTGGAACGAGTGCAACGTGCTGCCACCCGCCTCGTGGCCGGACTGCGTGGGTTCAGCTTTGGGGAACGCCTAGAAGTCATCGAGTTGTTTCCCATTGCCTATCGACGTCTTTGAGGCGACTTCATCTATGCCAGGCAAATAATCCGTGGTAAGTTGGGCCGGGAACTACAGTCGGAATTCCCGCTCAGGAATAATGATGGTACCAGAGAACACACCCTGACGCTTCGTAAGGTGAATTCCACCGGTTTACCGGCCATCTATCGATTGTCAAGGAGAATGACCAATCTCTGGGACGCTCTACCGACCCAAGTGGTGGAAGAGGAAACCGGGACACTATTCAAGAGGAAATTGGATTAGACCCTGAAGGATTATTGCGGAGCACCGACATCTAGCCGAGTCAATGGAGTACGATGTGATGGGGCTCATACGGGATGACTTCCCACTGCCCTTTACCTGAAGATTGAAGACTGACTGACTGACTGACTGGGTTGGGGTCCACCAGACTTATTAAGTAGTGTAGCTAGGTGTCGTATCCAGTGGCGCAGTTGCATCCAATTTCTCTTCCTCTCCATCATTTCCGTTTATTACTTTGTTTTCGGTCCTTGAATCGGCGATGCTGTGAGGTAGCAACGAAAACCAGGGCACAAAAGTGTGAGGTTAACTTTTGAATAAACTGATCTGAACTGATGCAATATACGCTACCCCGGATTTGAAGAGTGCGTATCACTAGCTTCCTATCGCGGGGCACGAGAAGCTATGTACTTCGTTTGAAGCATGTGATGCTCCACAAATTTAGACGTATACTGTTTGGGGTTGCCAACGGAGTTGCCTGTTTTTCAACGCTCCGTAGACGAAATCGTGAAAGTTGGTGTCGTACATATGTTCGCCTACATAGAAGAAGTAGCCGCATGCGGCATTACCAACGAAAACGTCAGTCACCGATTGCGTACGTCCTGAATGCAAAAGACTTTGGGACACCGATTCAGAATGTAACGCTCTACTCAACTAGTTAGGAGCGTACGTGGGCTGAAACGCAAAAAAAAAACAGTTACGTAGATACAGGGTATAAAATGAAACCATAGAATTAGGGCTGAATGAATATGGCTTTCACTCCCACCAAGAAAAAACAACCAGTTTCAGAATGTAGGGGTGGGGTCACGGTAAGGAGAGGAAAATGACGGGCTCGGACTTCTCTGTTGCGTAAATTATGCGGGTGAGTTCTCTGTTGTCGAATGAGAATGTCTGAAACTGTGTCGGGAGTAGGAGTGTTGGGTGTGGGTGGGATTATAGGTACATTTCTGGTACCATGTTTCATCGCATTATTTATGGAATGCAGATTTGCTTGTGGTGTACCATGGGAACTTCCGATATCTGAGTCAGTTCCGATTCTGGCACTAGAAGTTCGCCTGTCGGAGCCAGTCGTCGTTCAGAAACATTTTCTTCCTTGCCACTAGGCAGTTTAACGCGGACGTACTGGGGATTACAACTGACTAGTTCGAGTTCTTCAACCATCGGACCAAACTTAGAGGATCGATCTATCCGTTTGAGAAATACTGGGCCATGTTGGCAATGAAGTACCATTAGTTGATCGCCAGGAAAAGTTAAATAGCCCCTCGTGCGGAGTGCATTTCGTTGCTGTACACAGCAGTGAGCGGATAGGACATAATGCATCTGGGAGAATGGTCTCCCATTGCGAGATTGGTAGACCTTTGGTTTCTAAAGTGAAAGTGATGGCTTTCTTAAGCGAGCCGTTTAGGTGTTCCACCTGTCCATTTCCCTGGTAATCATATATATATATATATATATATATATATATATATATATATATATATATATAATGTATTGCGCGACTCTTTCCTGCGAGAGGATAAGTTGGCTCCACGGATATCACGGACCATTGCTGACCACGCGCGGCGGTCGGAGGCGAGCTCCGTACAGATCCTGATCCAGTCCTTTTTTCATCGCCGGGCTCCATAGACCGATCGAAGGCCTAGAAGCTCTGCGTCTTTATTGTGCTGGTCCACGTTTTGAGCTGCCCATTGAGGCGACAACGCCAGCCAGGGCATGGAGTGGGGCAGTGTATGCTTGGTTATCTCTGACTCGGGTCGCCGAAGGGTATGGCCGAACCACTGCAGTCGTCGACGTTGGAGGAGGACGGAGAGCGCATCGATATCAGTGCATCGTCTCCTTACATCTTCGTTAGACACCCTGTCGCGCCACTTGACTTTGAGGATTCGCCGCATGCACCAGTGGTCGAAAACCTCCGGCCTTCTGGTATCCTCAGCTCGTAGTGGCCAGGTTTCGCAGCCATAGATGGGTACGAGCCGGATGGCGGCACTGTAAACAAGAGCTTTGCTTCTTAAGCTGATTTCACTGCAAGTCCACAGTGTTCGTCTTAGCTGAAGGAAGACTCTCCTGGCGCTGTCGATCCGTAATACCACTTCATCTTTTGCCTCGCCGTTCGGAAGCAGAGTTGAGCCTAAGTATTTGAATGAAGGGACATATTCGACTGGTTGATCATTGATCGACAGTTGTGGGGGATTATATGCAGTGGTGTGACTGAGAGCCATGCCCTTATTTTACGGGAACTCAGACCACTCAGTCGACATGAAAATCGTTCCTCGATCAGAGTGTATGTATGCCGGCATGCCGAAAATGGTGGAAAGCTGACATAGGCAATCGATAACAGTAGATGAGTGCATATCTGCACAGGCAAACGCGAAGGGAAAACGCGAGTATTCATCAACGATAGTCGGCATATATCGATTACGAGTTGTCGAAGGCAGAGGACCTTTGAAGTCAATGCTCAGTCTTTCGAACGGCTGTGTTGCCTTGATAAGACGACCGATGGAAGGTTTAGAGGGTCGTGGCTTTATTTCCGCATCGCGAAATCATGTGTTTAATCTCTTCAATCGAATAGGGTAGATTTTTAGACCGCACAAAGTAGGCCATTCAAGAAACTCCGGGGTGGCATAGAGAATCGTACAGTTTTCTTAACTTGGCCGCATCGAAAAGAGTACCACATATGTTGCGAGGTAGCGTGTCAGCAACTGCATTGTCTTTTCCGGGTCTGTAAATTATCACAACAAAACGCAGATAGTTCACTTCTCCATCGTTGAATCTTATCATTTTTGATCTTGCTTGTTTGTCTTCCGTCGTACATGAAGGCTACAGACCGTTGATCGGCGATAAGTCTAGAGTGGTGTCCTAGGAGAAGGGCCTCGAAAATTGCACATGCTTCTTTCTCGATAGCAAAGTGATGCCTTTCGTTGGTTGTTAGGGTACGGTAGAAGAAGGCTTCGAGACGATTATTCTGGCCCAGTAAGGCGGCTATTACGACGTCCGAAGCATCCGTTTCAACCACTAACGGGGCAGTTTGGTCCACCGTTACAACCATAGCGCTTTCTACTGTCTTTTTGAAGAGTTCGAAGGCATGCTTGACATTTTATGACAGGGAAAAGTTGTTTTTCGCAAGTGGATTGATCTTATCAGAAAACGATGGTATCCACTGCGGGTAGTAGGAGAACATGCCAATGACACGATGCAGGGACTTCATATTATTGGGTGGTGGGATCTCGCGCAGGGGTTTCATTCTGTCAGGATCAGGTCTTACTTCTTGCAATATCAGGTAACCCAAAAGTTGGATTTTGTTTGCAGCAGTCACAGTTTTGGCCGTATTGAATGTTATACCGTATTTCGCGGCGGCCTTCAGGAAACGCCTAAGGATTCGATCGTGGTCTTGGTCACGCCGCATACTGTCACGTTGTCTATGTAGGCGAACGTACGTATGACACCGGCCTTCAGAATTTCGTCAATGGTGCATTGAAAACAGGCATTTCCGTTGGTAACCCCAAACGCTATACGCCTAAGTTGATAAAGCACCACATGCTTCAAACGCAGTTTATAGCCTCTCGTGCTCCGCGATAGGAATCTAATGATACGTACTCTTTAAATCCAGGGTGCTGTATATTTAACAACGAGATATAGCCTCAACCATTTTGTCGATTCGAGGTAGTGGATAGGCATCCAGCTGAGTGAAGCAACTGATAGTTTGGCTGTAACCTACAACCATTCTTTTCTTGTGGATCGCGTTCCTAGTTCCAGGAACTTGCGCTCTCCGAGAGGAGTTGGACGGTTCGGTGATGCCATCATTCAGGAGACGCTGGACCTCAGCCCGTATGAGGTATTCGTCCTCAGCAGAATGTCCGTGAGACTTTGTAGCGATAGGCTTGCAATTAGGCGACAGGTGAACAAAGAAAAGAGGAGACTGTACCTTGGCGGCATCCAGACCGCACAGCAAAAACGTACCGTGTTTGCCGCCGAATGGCATTTCCACCTGTAGTGAACTAGAATCACGTCACAACGTTCCGAATAAGGAGTAAAAGACCTAAGAATAGGCTTCATTCAACAAACAATCGAGGTATGCAATCTGGAAGGTAAGAGAAGAGCGTTAGAATGATAAACCAATCAGATAGTTATCCGACACCACCTTGTCATGTAGCCCAAAAAAATCATGGCCAAGTAGAATATCAGCGCAGAGGTTACTCATGACAGAAAGTCTGAAATTGTCATGCGAAATGTTCTGACAGCGGATGTTTGCCAAGCAATATTTGTAATAGCACACGACAAAAACGTAGAGGCCATTGTTATTCGAGAGTCGCATTGTCGGACTTCTCACCGATGGGAGTCTACAACAGACTGTGAAATGTAGCTGTCAAAACTACCAGTGTCTAAGAGTGCTTGAAGTTCGACGTTATTCACTTAGCCTCGAGTAGTCGGGCGAGACAAACAAGGAGGTGCGGCGGCCGTCAAAACAGAGGACAGTAATGAACGGACAGCCGAGGTAACGGATGAGTTAATCCGTTTTGAACGACATACACTCTTGAAATGACCTGTTTTCCCACAGGCCTTGCAAATGGCATCTTTGGCAGGGCACTTTATACGAGGATGCTTAGAATAATCACAAAATAGCGATTATCTTTATTAACAGAGGTCACAATTGGTTCGGCCTCGATCATTGGACTGACTGATTTTCTTACGGGTGGAGAGCATATGGGGTAGCAGAAGAGCAGGAAGCGTTCTCAGTTGCATGGGACTGAGACCATTTATGAGCAGCCTCTAATCATCTAGCCATATCATAGACCATTTGAAAATTTAGGGTGGATTGTTTTAGTAGTCTTGTTCGAATGCAGTTGGATTGAAGACCGGTAATGAATGCATCATGTGCAGCATTCAACAGATGCAAGATGAGGGTCACAGTCCTTTGCGAGTGTGTTGATATTCTGGACGATCTGAATCATCTGTGGGGCGTCGACATGATATCCGTTTACCTATCAAAGGCTGAAAGTACGATTCAGTAGTCAGATCCGTGCTTCTGTATGGTTCGGAGACATGACCACTACGGATGGAGGACATACAAAGACTGTCGGTATTTGAACACCATTGTCTTTGTAGTATTGCTGGAATCTGGTGGGAACATCGTAAGAACAATGATGAGATTCGGCGGAGTCGTCAGGTGAAATACTGAAACCCACCAGACTAAGATGGTTGGGACGTGTTGCGCATGTCCCCTGACAGGATTCCTTAGAGCGCCATCTTCTCTGAGATGGGTACCAGTTGGGAGATGTGTAAGGGTAGTCAGTCCATGACATGGAAGAAATGTATGAAGAACCCAACCCATGCAGTTGGTCTTGTGGGCCTTGTTAGACTTCCTGGGTGGGGTCCAAGAGACCTTCCCACTCAATGGTCTGATACGTTGGGGGATATGACTAGATGCTGTTATCAATGACGCTCTTGCATCAGTACACTTTCTTCATCGACTCAATTCCATTAATGTAATTCTCTTCTTACTCCTTTCATGCTCTTCTTCATTGCTTCCTTTTGAGGTTGCCGCTAGGAGATAGCAACCAAAGCCACCGCACTCAGCGCATGTTTAATGGTTGTCTGAACAGAACAGAACAGGTGCATGTTGTTGGGTATCATGTGGGGCGTTAGGCTGTGTTATATCAATTGACTCATTGGAGTAAGAAGTACATTGGATTTCTCAAAGATAGTCCTGTTAAAGATCTATGTGGTGGTGCAAAATAGATTTTTCGAATTGTTCTGTCCCCGCTGGAGCTAGCTGTCCAATTGAAACAGTCTCCTCTCAGCCACTGAAAAACGTATCCGAGCATACTGTGGGGTACATTCGGAGAATTCCACTTCGTCTACCAACGGAGCGTACTTTGTGTGTGAGAATTTCTCTCAACGAGAATTCGACCCGGGGTTAATAACCAAGATGGCAAGATGGTACCAGTGGTTGGTTTGCGACAGTAATCCGCTGTCGTACGGATCGTTACCACACCTGACCTATTGGGACCTTATGTGTTTCTTCGCCACCCCAAGTCTCAGGGTTCGGTTACCGGTTATCCCCAATAGTGTAGTGGGCCCTCGTGGCAATGGGGTATACACTCCTTCCACTGCACTCATGCGCAAGCATGTAATGAAAAAAACGTTTGTGAGGGTTAGTTTTTGTGGGTGTGCAGATCAAGGACCGAACAGAATGTAAAGCATCAAGGAAAACACTTTCCCAGTGAGTAACGGATAATGCTCCTGTCTTTAGTCCTAGCAGAATAGTGTTGCATTTGACCGTTCGACCTGACCGTTTGCCTGGGGACTGCAGCTAGTGATTGTACTGGATGCGATTTCTTTCTCATGGAGGAAAGTTTACATTTCTGAAGACACAAACGAGAAACCTCTGTCGGAATATACAACTGACGGCATATTGAAGATCGCGAACAATGGGTAGAGGGATTTGATGACAGTGAACGAGAAAACATCGGAGCGTGCGAAGGCGAAAGGAAACCGCGAGTACTCGTTGATGGAAGTAAGTAGATAATGGTTATTGGGAACTGATAGCACTGGCCCCTTAAGATCGATACTTAATCTTTCGAAAGTTTGTATCGCTTTAATGAAGGCAGCATATGACAGGTTGAGTAAGCGAGGCTTGTTTCCTACACAAGCTGGGCATTGAGTCACCACGGATTTCACATCTTGTAGGGGATACGGTAAGTTACGTGCCCTCGCAAAGTGTATAAGGCGTGTAATACCCGGATGGCACAAATAATTGTGGAGTTCCTTGGAACGTGGACGAAAAACCGTTGAGGAGCAGTGAACTCGTGGCAGGATGTCAGCCACAAGGTTTTCTTTGCCGGAACGGTAAACGACGTCAAGGTTGAAACATGGAAGTTCCATCCTCCAGCAGGGAATCTTTTCGTTTTTGATCGTGCTGGGACGTTCCTCATTGTACATGAAGGCAACTAATCTTTAATCGGTAGTCAGTTCGAAGTGATTTTCGAGTAAGTAACGACGCCACTTACGGATTCAACTATAGCACATGCCTTCTCTTTAATCGCGGACTGACGCCTTTCAGATGAAGAGAAACAGTCCTTGAGATGACTGGCTGCCATCTTGACTGAGTGTGGCCGCAGTTACTACTTTGGAAGCATCCTTATCCACTACAAAGGGTACGCCACGTGCTACGACGATGACAGCTACATTTTCGAGCTCGTCTTTTAGTGCACGGAACGCATCTTCAGCGGAAACAGGCAAGGGAAAGACTTTATTGTGAGTGAGGGGATATACCTCATCCGAGAACCGAGGGATCCGGCGTGAGTAATACGCGAACGAACCAACGGCACGTTGTTGAGTCTTAGCATCACTGGGTGGTTTCATTCCACACAGGCACTAAAAACGATCCGGATCGGGTCTGATTGTTCCGTTCGAAACCTCTTAGCCGAGGAGGCGGATCGTACGCATCGCTGTGACGGTCTTATCGTGGTTCGAAATAATTCCATGCTTCTTAGCGCTTTCTAGGAATTTCTCCAGATTAGCATCGTGTTCCGCAACGTCACCACATGGTGACGTTGTAAACACAGATAAATGTGTCTTTAAGGTGTTCGTTTGCATTGAGGTTATCCGTGATGCGTCGAAAACGAGCGACGCCGTTGGTAAACCCAAAAGGAACGCGTGTAAATTGGTAAGGTCTGCCCCCCACTTCAAAAACAGTGGACTTTTTGTCCTTATTTGATGCGCATCACCGAAAGTGCACCTATCATTAGAGGCGGGTTGAGTCCATTGAAAGAACTTTCGACACGCTCATGAAGCTCCAAGAAGTCATGACCCCGGAGCACATCAGAACAGAGATTATCGAGGAGCAAGAGTTTTACCCGATCGTGCACACGTTTGTATTGGAGTGTTGCGTGACAATATCCACGACTGACACTGGATAACTGAGTTGAAGCCGTAGCGATTTTGAAATATGGTTGGACACCCCGGTGGTATTTACAAGCGACGTCGGAAAACGCAAGACTTTCTGAACTTCCAGTGTCTATCAGGGCACGCAAAGGCTCACCGTTCACTATGACTTCAGTCGTAGCTCGCATCAGACAGTTAGGAGCTGCGGCATTCAAGGCCGGTGAGAGTGAAGCAACAACAAAGGTGTTTGCTCTCCCGGATCATTGACTAGAGCGACACACTTTCTGGAAATGACCTGTTTTTCCGCACTGTTTGCACGTTGCTTCCCGATCAGCACACTTGGTTCTGGAATGGCGAGCATAACCGCAGAAGAAACAGGTGGAAGTATTAACTGCCGAAGAGCCGACTTCAGTTTAGGATGAGTTTGGAGTTGATTCAGCAGTGTCAGTGGTTAGGCTAGTAATGTAAGGAGTTTAATCATTGTGATTTATTTTGGACTGGTTTAGAGCTGTTTCCAGCAACTTAGCTTGTTCTATGGGGCTCGCATGTCGAGCGTTCTCTGTTCAGGTAAACGCCGACGTATGTAACTCGAACGCATATCAGAGATGAAGGAGTCTGGCACGGCTTGGTCGTGATGTTGATCGACGGTAACGGCCTGGGAGTTGCACTCTTTAGCTAGTGAAAAAAGTTTCTGAATAAACTGATCAAGGGTTTGACTTTCTTCTTGTTTGTACGTAGAAAGTAAATAACGAGGGAATATTTCGTTTTCCGGCTGAACGCAAACTCCCTGTAAAACAGAGATCGCGTATTCAAACGTATCACAGTCAGCAGCGAATTCGTACACCAATGGGGACACAATTGATCAGTGTATTAAGTTTATCTGGTTAATGGAATTCGATCGAAAGCAAAAAATTGTGGATGCTCGGTACCAATGGGTCCACTGTCTCGATGCATCAGGCGTGTGAGGTTCCGCTTCGAAACGGTCCGGTTTCAGAAAACGGTCCATTGTCGACAACAAGTCTGATAGATTGTCAATCTCAAGCGTATCGGTCGGTGAGAACCAGAAGACAAGGGCCTTGAATTGAGACTTTATCCAACTTGTTATTTAAGTACAGCCTGGAAAGGAATGGAAAGGATTATTAAAATGTTTATAGTGAAAATGAAAACGAACAACGCTGAGGTATATGACAAACAGCCGTCTCACTGAGTCAGTACAATCGTTCCGTAGTTTCCTCTCGACGAGACTGCACCTTGACGTGGTGTGATTGCTTGCGCGCCTCTATGACCCAAAGAGCTATACAGGATGGCTTCTTTAAGCCGGAGATGCAATCATACCTGACAGGTCAATGGGTAGAGGTCAGACAAAGTCCAGTCTCCTGGTCCTCCAGGTTGGGGGTTGATTTGAGCTGTTAATTCAATCGGAGAAATCAGTGGAAGAATAATTGATCCAAGCAAATGAGCTTCCACTAAGCCATCCCGCTGCCTTGCGGATAGGTTCTTGTTAGAACTAAAGGCTTTGGATGAGGACCCTAATCGTTTTCCTGCTTTGTGGCTGGACACCCTAGCAGTACCCGTCCGACATCTCCCATGAACTGCACGAATACAAAGAATTCCATACTGCATCGGTCGTCGTGCAGGATAATCATGACCGCGCTGTCCATTGCATCGAGCGAGGTGGGTAGTGATAAATGGGCTACTGCTCAGAGTTCCCTCTCTTTTATTCAACCTTTGTCTTCTGTCCCTAACCACCCCTCTTCACCCCATTCATCCACCCATAGTGCTCCCACTGATAATACGGTCGATACTCGCAACGATTCACTGTCAAATAGTGTCGGGAATAATCCTCTGTCTGGTAACTCACATTTTCTCAAGCCTCGTCAGCCTCTAAATCTCGGCTCCTTCAACGTGCGTACACTCATGCAGGCCGGTCAGCAGGCGTGTCTAGCGCTCACAATAGATTCTCTGAAGATTGACGTCTGCTGCTTAAGTGAAACGCGTATCCAGGATTCGAGTAGTGTAATTCAACTAACTGATCTTGGTATCTCATCGAGGTATTTTCTGAGCACCTCAGGAAACGAAGCAGCTAGAGCTGTGGGTCAACGTGGTGTAGGAATTGTCTTGACTGACAAGGCTGAGGCTGCCTTTTTGGATTGGATCCCTGTTAACAGTCGTTTATGTGCTGTGAGACTCCAAGGGTCAGTCAGCGTTCGAAAGGATAGTTGTGTTAAGCGCAATTTGTCTGTGATCTCGGTGTACGCCTCAACAGACTGCAGCTCAGACTTGCAGAAAGATGAGTTCTGTGATGCACTCGCCACCCTCGTTCGCAGCAGTAAAGGTTCTGACATTGTAGTGCTAGCTGGTGACTTCAATGCACAAGTTGGTGAACTTAGTGTGTCAGAAGCCTGTTTAGGTGGGTGTTGTGCTTTACCCGCTGAGCGTACAGATAACGGGTATAGACTTCTCCAGTTTTGTGCAGACAATCGATTGTTCTTGTCTAGCACAAATTTCCGACACAGCTCGCGTCGCACGGCGACATGGCGCTCTAACTCTACAGGTACTTTGAGTCAAATTGACCATATCGCCGTAAGCTACCGGTGGTGCAGTTCTGTTCACAACTGTAGATCTTACTGGTGCACATACGTAGAGTCTGACCATGCATTAGTTTTGATGCGATTATCTCTCCAGCTCCATGGTCATCGTCGCAAACCGCAAACCCGATTAGCCGTGCAACGTATTTGATCCAAATGTACGCACCCGTTACGACCGGAAGTTGGCACATGAGCTAGGATCTACGACGAACAGTGATGTAGATGAGCACTGGGCTCATATCAAACAGGTGATGCACTTTGCAGCAGGTTTTGCCTGTGGTCCTATATCCGATGTCCTTCAAGGACACTGGATCTCGCAAGAGTCGCTGAGTATAATGGAGCAAAAGCGTCAGCTCTCGAACCGCAAGGAGATGAATAAGATGCGGAGAAAGCTGCAAAGACTCGCGAGAGGAATGCCCGCGAACAGCAGGCTGGATTCCGCCCAGGTCGAGGATGCATCGACCAGATTTTTACTGTTCGCCGACTATTTGAAACGCGTCACACGCACCGCCGACCGACAATAATGCTTTTCTTAGACCTGAAAGGCGCCTTCGATTCAGTTGATCGAACATCGCTTTTCAGTGTTCCTCATCGAAAAGGTATGCCCCAGAAGTTCGTGAACCCACTGAGATCATTGTATTCTCATACTTCTGGCCGTGTTAGGGTTTACGGTGAACTATCCGGTCGGTTCGAAACGACCAGTGGTGTTCGACAGGGATGCTCTTTGTCTCCATTTCTGTTCAACTTCGTCATGGACGAAATAATGGAGAGTGCACTGCAAAATCTTGAGGATGCAGGCGTCGAACTAGGAGATAGTGAAAAGCTATGTGACCTAGATTGCGCAGACGACGTTGTCTGCTTGTTCGAATCCACGGAACATGCTCAGCGTGCACTAGATAATCTCGCAAGAGCTGTAGCTCCATTCGGCATGCGTTTTGCACCTTCAAAGTGCAAGGTGATGTTACAAGACTGGACATCAACGATTCCGAGCTTGATGCTCGATGGGGAGGTGCTGGGAGTTGTCGATCACTTCACCTAACTCGGTAGCTGCGTGACGACGGATGGGAGCACTGTAGTAGAGGTGAGTACGCGGATATCCAAGGCTCGAGCGGCGTACGCTGGACTGAAGCACTTGTGGCGCCGATCTGATATTTCACTGAAGTTGAAAAGTCGTGTATACTGTGCCGCAGTGCGTTCAGTTTTGTTGTATGGTTGCGAAACTTGGAGTCTGTGTGCTGAAGATATTCGTCGTCTTGAGGTTTATTTACGACGGAAGACAACCAAAATCCGAGATGACGATTCAACGATGGAGGCTTGAAATATCCGCTTATTGCTATGACTCAACTTACAGGCCTGGTAAAAAACGATGCAAGGGCAGATGCACTCTCTCGCGACATATGTGGTACTCTTTTCGATGGTGCCAAGTTAAGAAAACTGCACAATTCGCTATTCCACCCCGGGGTTCCCCGAATGATCCATCTAGTCCGCACTAAAAACCTGCCCTACTCGATTGCGGGATTAAACGCATGATTCCATGGTGCAACGTTCGCGCAGAAATAAAGCCATTATCATCATCGTACAGCGTAGAAAATTCTGAGTTGTTATTTTTCCATCTTTTTGTTTGTACCTGGGTACTTTAGATGCCATACATACCTTACTGAGTGCTACCCGGACTTCCAACACCTCTTGAATGTGGTCTGTAACCTGGATTTAGTAGTTTGAGGCATCTACATATCGTGTCGAACTAATTCGCGGTAGATACATACTGGTATCACCATCATCATTTTACAGCGTTAAACAGTAGGGCAAGCCCCACTGAACACTCCCTTTCACATTATGTTGCACGTTGCATCAGAAAGTATGAATATACAAGATGAACAGGGGATGAACCTACACTGGAGGGAAAAGGGAAGAACGCCCTAGTAGCCAACACACGGAATACACAGTCTAACTGTACAAACGCACATTGATCAGTCATTCTGATTCGATAGAAAGTGACAACACGATCACCACTATTCACGGTTCGCTGCCATATCCTTCAGTGTCTCCCACCAACTGGTAGATGGATCTTTTGGACCCCAACCACGAAGATGTGAAGCACCCACTTTTCCTAAGTTTGCTGTACATTTTCTCATTCCTCGTTGCCACGTCATCTGTTGACCTCCACGTGGTTTCTTCCACTCCCTAGGAGGGTCGGAGAATAGGACACGGTACGGTGGACGTGTGTTTGCCATACGTAACACGTGTCCCAACCAACGAAGTCTACTAAGCTGGATACGCTGTGACAGAACGTTCTCTGAATTAGTACCCAATACTCGCTTTCTGACCTCATCGTTGCTTACTCGGCTATTCCACCCAATCCTAGCGATACTACGTAAACATCGATGGTCCAAAACCTCGAGACGACGAATATCTTCAGCACACAGACTCCAAGTTTCGCAACCATACAACAAAACTGAACGCACTGCGGCACAGTATACACGACTTTTCAACTTCAGTGAAATATCAGATCGGCGCCACAAGTGCTTCAGTCCAGCGTACGCCGCTCGAGCCTTGGATATACGCGTGCTCACCTCTACTACTGTACTCCCATCCGTCATCACGCAGCTACCGAGGTAGGTGAAGTGATCGACAACTCCCAGCACCTCCCCATCGAGCATCAAGCTCGGAATCGTTGATGTCCAGTCTTGTAACATCACCTTGCACTTTGAAGGTGCAAAGCGCATGCCAAGTGGAGCTACAGATTTTGTTAGTCTACCTGATGCACGTTGAGCATGTTCCGTGCATTCGAACAAACAGACAACGTCGTCCGCGCAATCTAGGTCACATAGCTTTTCACTATTTCCTAGTTCGACGCCTGCATCCTCAAGATTTTGCAGTGCACTCCATTATTTCGTCCATGACGAAGTTGAACAGAAATGGAGACAAAGAGCATCCCTGTCGAACACCACTGGTCGTTTCGAACCGACCGGATAGTTCACCGTAAACCCTAACACGGCCAGAAGTATGAGAATACAATGATCTCAGTGGGTTCACGAACTTCTGGGGCATACCTTTTCGATGAGGAACACTGAAAAGCGATGTTCGATCAACTGAATCGAAGGCGCCTTTCAGGTCTAAGAAAAGCATTATTGTCGGTCGGCGGTGCGTGTGACGCGTTTCAAATAGTCGGCGAACAGTAAAAATCTGGTCGATGCATCCTCGACCTGGGCGGAATCCAGCCTGCTGTTCGCGGGCATTCCTCTTTCGAGCCGGTGTAAGACGAGGCAGAAAAATCGATGCTAATACTTTGGTAACTATCGGAATTAAGCTAATCCCACGAGGATTACTGCAGTCATTGCGTATTCTCTTCTTGAAGATGGGAACAATCAACGGCTTGCTCCATATTAACGGAATACGCTCCTCCTTCCAAATGTTACGGAGCAAGACAGTAAGTGATTTTATCAAAGCATTTCCACCCAGTTTGAAAAGAACTGGAGGAAGTTCATCGGGACCTGCCACTTTCCTTCGCTTTAGTGATCGAATACATGATCCTACTTCAACTTCCGACGGGGGCTCAGGTGATACCACCCAAGGAGTCGCAGTTGTTGACACGGGAGTAACTACGCTAGCAAGCGGCCAGCTAAACTGTTCCTTGAAGTATTCGGCCCAACAGTCAAGCCTTTGCTGTTTGCCATGGATGGGTTCTCCATTCTTATCGCAAATCGTTTCACTGACCTGGGTGCGCCGTCCACCGGTGTCACGAATAAGTTTGAACAGTCTCTGACTGTTACCTGAGGCAGCTGCTATTTCCATTTCTTCGGCTACCTTTACCCACCAGTTTTCGCGATCATTCCTGAGGCTTTTCGTAACTTGCCTTTGCAGCTTTCTCCGCATCTTATTCATCTCCTTGCGGTTTGAGAGCTGACGTTTTTGCTCCACTATACTCAGCGGCTCTTGCGAGATCCAGTGTATTTGATGGACAACGGATCTTTCGATCACACCGCTGCGTACAATCTCAGGGAAATCGACCAATGGAACGCTCAACGGCACGCTTTGGAAAGCTCTAAATAAAAAGGTCTACAAGTTTCTCAACGGGAGACAGTTCTCCCAGATGCCTTGCATTCTATCCGTTCAGTGTTGTGTACAACAGCGAACTACACTACGTGTGCGGCACTATTCAGCTTTTCCGTTTGACCAACTAACGGTACTTCATTACCGACATGGCTCATGGTTTCAGATCCCGTGTTTCTTAAAATAATGGATCGATTTTTTGAGCTGATTTCCTGGTTGAAAAAGTCGAGCTCGTTAATTGTAATCCCCAGTGCACCCGCGTTAAACTACCTAATGGTTCCGAAAAACAAGTGTCTGACTCAGATATCGGAAGTTCTCCTTAGTGCGCAATACAAACAAACCTGCATTCCATGAATGATGCGACAGAACATGATTCCGAAGATGTACCCTTGCCCCCATTCATACTCATGCTTCGATACCTGACAGCTTCAGGTATGCTCACTCGTTAACGGCCATATAATTATCGCAATAGAGAAGCTTAAATCAGGTATCTTCCGCTTTTACTTATCGTGACCCCCTGCATGCTGAAACTGACGGCTTCTCCTCGGTGGGGATGGACGTTATGTTAGTTCACTCCCCATTATGTGGTTTTATTTTATGCTGTATTGACGTTACTGTCTTCATTGCCTTTTGGTCCATGTACGCTTCTCACTAGATGAGTAAAGTGGTATATTATGAACCGGAGTTTCAAAGTCCTACTTTCATTGCGAACGCAATCATTGACTGGTGTTACAGTTCCGCGAAATTCTGTTCCGAGCCGTGTTCTTCAGCTTCTCTTATCAACGACAATCCCCATCTCGTAGGTCCAAACGAGAGACGAGGGAAGTACCAACTGAGCTAATGGTGACTAGTTTCTTCATACCTCTACGACAAGTCATGGTCAAACCGCCGTGTCGCTTCTTCCATCCTTGCCCAACACGTGCGAATAGGTCACGGAAAGGTAGACGGCGGGCAGGCCTTCGCTAAACATGTCCGAGCCATCGGATGCGGTGTAAAGTAATCACTTCGGTCAGAGGGCGACTATCCACGACGAACACATGACGGAACATTCCATAATTTCGAGGTTCCCAATAGATGTGAGCAACGCTTCGGAGATATCTGTTGTTGAACACAACGACACCAAACATCATCAGCACGAATTGACCTGGTATCGCAACCGTAGAGTAAACCACTAAGAACTGCGGCGTTATACACCCGGAGAACCGGATGTCTCGGCGCCAGTTGTCGCAGGTTGGCGAAAGCTGTTTTCGCTCTCGTTATTCGTGATGTGATCGCTATAACATTGCCTCCAGCTGCAACCAAGCTCCCCGAGGTGCCTAAAGTTATCGACTTACTCCAGCTGATCCCAAAGGGTGAGTGCAGGCACAGGCTCGTGCCAGTCTTGCGAAAGAACTTTTCACGAAAAGCAGTACAAACGTGTTGTATCCCCTGTGCATTGTCACTCAACAAGGTGGCGTTTTCTATGTCAAAAACTGTTCATTGGGAGGAGTTCCGTTGAACATCCTCTATGACAAAGTTGGAAAGAAATGGGGATACAGAGCAGCCTTGACGTACTCCACTGGAGACGATAACAACAAGAAGCCGAAGCTGGCCGTAGGCCCCAACTTAACGTGAGGTATGGCGGCACAGTTTTTAAGGACGGACTCACTTCTCAGGTATCCCATTCGGAGATGTGACCGGCGGGGATCAATCTTCAGTCTTGTTAGAAAGCAGAGAAAAGCATCCCGTGTAAGCATCTTCACGTTGACTCTGGGTTCTCGCTCAGGAAGCGTTACATTACCTTCAATTGGGTATCGAGACCTCGTTTAAACGGAAGCTATCGCCCTCTTCCACCACTGCCACCGGTAACGTCCCAAAGATTAGTTGCCCTCCGTAAAAGGCGATAAACAAGTGGGTAACCCTCTGAAGCTTCTCAAGCGTTACGGAATAGCCTCGCATTCGGTCGTTCGACCGAAGATAGAACTCCTTTTGCGATTCCGAACCCATTTCACCACGAAGTATCTCCCTTAGACTGGATATGTCTCCACAAATTCGCCGATAGTACTGTTGGAAAAGCTCAAGAGATCTAAAACGATCCACAAAGCTGGACTCACGTAAGCCACTGACGAGTCTCGTTGCGAAGTGTTGCACCTTCTCCAGTTTCATTATCTCGCCGATAGTGCAAGGGTAGGTAGCGTCATATCCGCGAACATGTGAGACACAGTAATCGGAAGGCCTCAGGACTCAACGACCAACAATAGTTGTGGAAGAAGCACTTACATTTTTCGTGTGAACCTGAGACTTGAGACACGACGGGCGGATAATTGCAAGGTCTCGTTCACATGGTGATCTCGAGAATGTTTCGTTCTTGATGCATTACACTGTCTCCGACATCGTTCTCTCGACGGACGTGTGAGCGCATTTGGACATTGATTGGCAAGACCCAGACATCAAACCATCATGCTACTGCATACAGATCACTTTGCACAACCCATCTCTCTACATCTGACTCCATGGCACTCCACAGTTTTAGGTCCTGCGAACATAAGGCAAGATGACTGGAAGACTGACGTCAAGTCGTTGATGTAGGCCGGGAACATCAGTGGTCCATGGTATCTGAGGGACACAACTTGTTGTAGGACACCAATGTGACTGTAACTGGGTAACTCTGACTGAAAATGCCCTCCCTTTCGGGAAATGTGCACTTCAGTCAAGTATCGGACTCTGGAGACCAAATGTTTTGAATTATTCTAACACTCGGTTGTGTGGCGTTTCATCAGAAGCCTTGTTGAAATTAGCGAAGGCTACGCCCGTGCCGTCGCTGCTCTCTATAGTCTCTACCCTCCGTTCTCTCGCCAAAGGCAGGCTTGAGATACACGACCTTTTTGGACGGAAGCTATACTAGGTGGGCACAAAATGCATGACCCAAGATGATCCCGGATTTACAGCCGCACCAGTCGTTCCATCACCTTTCCCACGATGCAGGTTAGGCTCACGGGTGATAGTTGGTAGGCACTTTTCGCGAACCCTCCTTGTGCAATGGACAGACAACCGCAATCTTTCACTAACTTGGCAAACGTCCCATGTTTATCGACAAACTGGAAAGACTGGCCAGAGATGACGCAGTTTCACTGGCCAGTGCTAACAGAACTGCCGTATGAGTATCGTCTGATCCCGGCTACCGGCAAACTTTTATTTTCCTCAGCTTCTTATTGATGTCGTCTGGATGGAAGGGCCGAAACACAAGGAGAGTATCTATGCAATGTATGCAATGTACGTCACAGAGCTGAACAGGTAGCCTCATCCACCACCAGTAGTCGATCATTGTGGCCCCTTGCGAAGTTGATTTCCCGTAATTTCTTCCCTTCCAAATTTCCTCCCATTTTCAATTTCTCTGGTTCTCTGGTCTGCAACCCCCTCGGTAAGGCCGAGGTTTTGCCTCCCGGTTCGCCTCAAAATCCACTATATCTGTCAGCCCTACTTCTCTGCCTTCCTCTCACGTTTTACCAGCCATACTTTGTCCTCAGTTATAACTACCAGAAAGGTTTACTCACTTCTGCGTATTTTAGATGTTTGCAAACCACCCGATCCGGACGGTATTCCTCATAGCGCCCTAAAAATGTGTGCTTCATAGTTAGCCCCTGTCGTGTAGTTTTTGTTGTTTGTTTACCCTGTTTTGTTAACATATCTTGCATTGTGCCAGTTCCTTTTTCAGATCGTGTACCTTCATCACTAGTCAGGTGAGGCGTAACATTCCGGTCGCCGAATCTCGTTCTCTTTGATAAAGCTGTCATCGTCTGTTGCGAACCGTACAGTGGACTTACCAACTCCGTACTTTCAATACCTCTTTGAAACGAGTGCAATCCGATGCGTCTGACAGCCTTGATATGCTTGTCAACTTTCTTTCACCGTCAGTTTACGCGCATATTTTGGAGCGCGAAACCTTCAATAGTGCCATTTCAGTCCTCCAGTCGTTGTACCTTCACCCAAAAAGTGTGTTCGCCCATAGTCTACTCGCTACATGTGAGCAAGATTACGGGCAAAATATTGATCAGTACGTTCAGGGTATCAAGTCATTTGCGAAGAACCGTAACTTCTGCTCGGTGTACGCCGAAATGTATCGCGACGACGCTGTGCGCGACGCACATATCACTGGATTGCTGTCTAATATATATATATATATATATATATATTTCACACCCGCCTGATTTCAGACTGTATACCAAACAATACATGGTACAATCGGTGGGAAGGACGAAGAAAGTCCGAGTCTATTATTTGCTTGTAGGCGCAATACTGCCAAGTTGCCCAAGCCAAAACAGGTGGTTTTCTTAGGAGTCCACAACCGGAGCCTTTAGATATTCAAAGCTTAACCCGCAAGATAGCGGGACGAAACATGGGGTCTGTAACCCACTGGGAGCCGGTGACTGAATGCTCAGTTCATACACTCTTCGGATGAGGCCAAACATCCTGGATCCCCAGTGCACCTCTCCGCCGCATATGCTGGTGACCATACCGTTGTACATCTCATACGCCACCCATAGCTGGTTTGGAATCAGGGTTAAACCACCTCCTTTAGCTGACTGCAGTGTAAAAGTTCATTACCAAGATGTAGTCTACGAAGTCGTCAAACTGTCATTCTTGTAGAATGTATGCGCTGACGCTCTACCTGGCCATGACTTCCTCGGGCTAAATGAAAGAGTCGAAATATCATCTGGGGGAACATGCTACAATTTCATACTATGCGGACTTTCTGCTGCTAAAATATAGTCTCCCCCTCGTTCGCTCATCGGTCTCCCGACTGTGAACCTGTGACCACCAAATCCTACAAACAATCTATCGAAGACAAACGCTTCATTAAGGAGGAGGTACAGCGCCTCCTGAACAATAGCATAATTGAGCCGTCATACTCTGTGGAAAGCCCAAGTTTTGGTTGCTATAAACGAGAACCATAAGATGAGAATGGCCATTAATCATAGTCAGACGATCAATCGTTTTACGCCGCTAGATGCTTATCCACTATAACGTATAGACAATATGGTGGAGAACATCGCTCATTGTGCTGTTTACAGCACCCTAGATATCAAAAGTGCGTATCAACGAATCACAATCGCGGAACACGAAGAGCCCTATACGGCTTTTGAAGTGACGGGAAATTTTTTCAGTTCTCTTAAGTGTCTTTTGGGGTTGCCAGTGGCGTGGCTTTTTTTCGGTGCACTATCAGCCGAATCTTGAAAACAGAAAATGTGGAGGATACTTTCACCTACGTTGACAATGTAACTGTGTGTGGCTTGACAAATACTGACCACGACCGGGACCCCAAATGCTTCCTGCAAGCTGTCGCCAAATACGGCATAAATGAACGATACAAAGTCAGTCACAGTTGCCACGGAAGTCCGACTGATTGGCCATCACATAACACAAGGTGTAATCGAACCGGATCCTGAAATGAAACCTTTGCATGATGTCCCGCCTCCGACCGACATGAAATCAATACGATGCATGATACGTATGTTTGTTTATTACTCCCAATGGATGCCGAAATTTTCTAACACAACCAACCCCCTCGTCTGAAACAAATCTTCTCCCTACCACTGCAAGTGAGAAAAACATTTGAGGATCTGAAAGCAGCACTGAAGGCCGCAATGATTTTAACGGTGGATCATAATATTCCGCTTGTTGTCGAGACGGACGCATCCGAAATAGCTATAGCCGCTTCACTGAGTCAAAACAATCGACCAGTAGCTTTTTTTCTCTCGCACATTTACTCCTAACGAACGGCATCATTCCGCTATCGAGAAAGAGGCTTGCGCAATCGTTAAAGCTATTCGGAAGTGGCGGCACTTTCTCCTTGGTACTCATTTGAAACTTATCACCGATCAGCGATCCGTTGCCTTCATGTATGGTAGCAAACAAAATAGGAAAATCAAAAGTGATGAGATCCAGAGATGGCGGCTGTAGTTGCCTGCATACCTCTGCGATATAATATACAGAACCGGAAAGGATAATCAGATTGCTGACGCTTTGTCTCATCGCTGCTGAGCTTTCACTTTTGATAGGAGCACCTTAAAAACTCTCCATGATTTACTGTCATCCCGGAATAACCTGCATGGTCCACTTCGTGCGTTCCAAGAACTTGCCGTACTGGATAGAAGTCAAAAATGTGATTTGTAGGTGTACTGTCTAAGCTGAAATGAAACCATGTTTCTGCAAGTCGCCTGCATGTCAGCTTATCAAGGTCACCCAACCATTTGAAGGACTCAGTATTGAATTCAAAGGGCCACTGCCTTCATTGAGCCACAGTCGATATTTTCTCCCCGTCATCGACGAGTACTCCAGGTTTCTATTTCGCTTATCTGTCAGGATACGTCGTGTTATACACTCATCGGTTGCCTGTATCAGCTGTTCGCGGTATTCGAAATGCCCGCCTATATTCATTCTGATCGGGGATCCTCATTCGTGTCTTCTAAATTGTCTCAGTTTTTGCGAGACAAAGGAGTAGCAATCAGCCATACAACAGCCCACAAGCCGCCGATCAAGCGGAACGTTTGAATGGTACTTTATGGAAAGCCATCTCCCTGGCCTAACGAACGAGAGGTCTTCCAATTTCACAATGGGAAGCAGTTCTTCTGGATTTACTCTATTCTATCCGTTCATTACTTTGTACCGCAACGAACACAACCACTCATGAACGTCTTTGCTTTACCCGCCGCTCATCTAATAGTTATTCTCTGCCTAGTTGGTTGAAAATTCCTGGCCCTGTACTGCTCACATCCCTTGGTGATTAAAGTAGACCTTATGAAAAGTTTCAGATTGATTACCTCGACCGATCTTCTAGCCGCAACCTACTTCAGAAGTCAATGTGCACTGTGTACTCGGCACGTTTTCCGACTATAGTAACCTTTCAGGTATAATCAATAGGAGGTTTAAGCACAGCTTGTTTCTCAAGTCTCAGGTTCATGTTTGTCAGACCTCCGTGACTGCCCTGTGAGCCTTTGTAATTATCGAGCATGTTCCTTCCGTTGCGCTCCTACATAGGCGTAAAGTAGAAAAAACCTATCAAATACTGGTTTTTATGCTCAGCTAATATATTGCTTTTATGATCATGTTTCCAGTTCAATCGTCTTGGCAATGAGTTATCGAATCCAGCACCTAATTGCACGTTCTCAAGCTTTCCGACTTGGACTTCAGGCGAATCATCTTTCTTCAAAGGCAGTATATCCCGATAATTCTGTATGCCTGTTCACTTCGATGATTTCTACGTTTATGTTCAGACAGCCAACCAAGCGCCGCTACCGTTACCCATAACGAATTCATTCGCTATGAACATGTTTAGAGGAATTTTAAAAACTGATGAGATACTCCCGTTTCCCAAGGGTAAGCAGTGTGTTCTTCTGGCATATCATTGATCCCACAGCCTTATCGACACAACAGTCTGAACAATTATCGGGAATGATTGAGCCCTTTGAAAAGTTTTTCAAGGTAAAGTCGTTCTCCGCATCCACATCACGTTTTTTTATCAAATAGAAGGAAGTGAATTCAACCAAAGAGGACGAAGATGGAAAATTTGAACTATCGACCTTATCTAAACTGGCCAAATTCGGTGCCTACGGTTTACAAGCCCCGGAAGAATACAATGGCTTTGGGTTGAGTAACACAGAATTTGCTCGTCTAGCGAGCATTCTTGGTGCGCATGATTTGGCTATGGCTGTGCATTTAGGTGCCCATCAGGTAACGGATTTACGGAAAATAATTATCTTTCTCATTCACAGAGCATCGGATATAAAGGTATCGTACTTTTTGGGACAAAGGAACAAAAACAAAAATACTTGCCCCGATTGGCATCTGGAAAATCGATTGCTGCTTACTGCCTCACCGAGCCGAGTTCGGGATCAGATGTTTTCTCTATCCAAACGAGAGCTGAATTATCCTCAGACAAGAAGCACTACATATTGAATGGAGTAAAAATATGGATAAGTAATGGCGGAATAGCGGATGTGTTCACGATATTTGCCCAGGTGAGTGCCGTTTAAAACATAACCACTAACGTTCTCCTTGCTTACATCTCTGATGAGGATTTAACACGACGTATTCATATTGTTTTTTTTTGTATCACGCTTATTCTGATATATATATATATATATATATATATATATATATATATATATATATATATATATATATATATATACTGTTGCCAACCGCCGCAGCCTTTTCCATCTCCCTACACTTCGCACTCCACCACTGCTCATGGTCGTTTCTTGGGCTACGAATCAATCGGTGTTTTAGGCAACTCCGTGCCTTATCATATCTGGAATCCGGAGGAATCGATCTGCGGGCATCTAGCAGCACAACTGAGAATACACGTATCCATCGTTTCTGTGTGTGTCTGGTTGTCTGACCTTGGGGAGCATTAACAGCTTTCTGTAGGGCCTACTTGATCTCTGTCCATCGCTTTTCTGGATCCTGGGCATTTAACTGCATCGAAAACCTGGTAGATAATTCTGCTTGTAAGGCAGATCGATGGTTGTCGTACAGTGGGAGCTGCGGGGGACGAGTTTGCTTTGGTGTTATTTCGGTCACCCACGAGGCGTAGGTTGGAACGCGCACGGACAAGAGCGTGGTAAGTGTCTACAGACGTAAACCACAATGATCGGCAGTCTTGAATCAATCCGCGCCAGCGGTAAATGATAGCAATATGGTCGGTGCCTCTTTTTGTGCGAAAAATTTGTACTCGCTAGGAACAGTCCATGGTCGGAACGTAATTGAATGAGTGGGTCACCGTTATCGGTTCGATTGGCTGGAACACCAAATCGGCCTCATATATTTCTCTCCCTCTGGTCTAGGATTCCAACTTGAGCATTGAAATCACCAGGAACAACCATGATGTCCGCAGAGTGCACGCTGCAAAGCAACTGAGACAAATCGTGGTAGAATTCATCTCTAGCCTCAGATCTACGGTCATTCGGGGCATACACAAAAATGACAAACAGGCATCGATGCTCCAGTCTAGTACTGTTGACATGCAGAAAACCATTCAACCGTACCGCACAGATACGACTGCTGACTGGGATCCAGTCGACTAGTGCACGCTCAGCTTTCATGCTCAGAGCGATACCAACGTCAACCTGATTGCGAGCGCTAGGCACCGAATCAGCTGACACGCGAAGAGTTAAACGAGAAACGGAGTTTATCTATGGGAAGCGATGTGTCAACACTGAAGTGGGGTCTTGTATGCGTGTTTTGGCTAGATAACAGATCTATTTTAAAGGTTCCGATGATTCTAATTAAAGTAGCCTGTTGTCCCGTTTAGCAAAGTGTGCCAACTTTGAAAGCAGCTAAGTGAAGAGAATGCTTGGCTCAGAGAGTCGATTCTTTCCCCCCTTGCCTCTAAGTTGTTACCATTACAGAGAGCGGAAAGTTCCCGGTCACAACTCATTGTGACCTCTCGAATCCACTTAGAATTGGGATGTGAAGGATGAAAAGCAGAGTGATAAGAAATATTTCCCGAGGGACCGCTGGAGATCGACAGCGGATGCGTCCGAAGCATTTCCCGTGTTTAGAGAGAACACCGGGTGAACGATAACGAGGTTCTTTGTCGCGTTTTGGATGCAGAGACCTGCCCCATAACCAAAGCAATTACCACCTCCAATGGCCCGCTCATGTTTTCATTATGTCTGTCTCATCTGCTTGAAGAATCAACTCGAAGGTCAAGCCATAGCTTGGTCTAGGTATATGAAAAAGCTGTCATCAGCGCTGGCTTCGGTTGATGCTTCCCACCTTCCTGATTGGGGTCCAAGGAATGAGGACTTTCGTTGGCCAGTAACGTTCAGGGTTATTGCTAACAATGGAGGTCAATGAAGCGTATGCTAAACAACCTGTCGCGAACTACGATTCAGTTCTTCCATAGATCGACCTCTCACTTTAGAATTTTGATTTTGATTGCTACTTCACTGCATCCTCTAGTCGAAAGCAACATAAAAAAAACAAAAAAGTATTAAGCAGAAATCACAAAGACAAGAAAAGAGCTCGAATGCCACTCCGCCCCTTTCTTTGACACCTAGCCATATCAGCCTATGTCTTCAATCATGTGGTAGGCGAGTCTCTGACACCTCCTAGTTCGACAAGTCCACTGACCAAGGTTTTCATACCTTTTGCTCGTTATGAACTGACCATAACGACCTACCTTCCAGCCACGACCTGTCACGCAGAGCATTGCATGCACAGTACACGTCTTAGCCATCTTAGCCTGATTATATTTAGTACTTGTTTCAGTGCCGACCTCAGCGGTCATTTGAAGTAAACAAGGTGTTGTGACCCTCTTGGTGTTGATCCAACAGTGTCATCAGTGCTATCCACATATCTGAAATCTGTTTTGACCTGTTCGCATGCTTGTCCAATTTATTTGGCGGGGCAGTCTTTGCAGTTGATCATGTAAGCACAGTTGTCTTGTTCGTGTAGACGTTGAGTTCTTTGGCCTTTGTGAGATGATGCTGCAACGTGCTGTCTACTCGAAAGGAAACACAGACATCACACACCCCAAGTATTTTTCTGATTGCCTCCGATGTGCCCGATCTCTATGGGGTACCGATGGAGGTTGGCCAGTCTACGTCGCTCTTGTTGTGTCACTGATTTGTTCCCTAACACATCGGTTATTGGCTCACGTTGGTGGTTGTTATTTTGAAGAACCGTGTGCAAGCGTTGCATTTCCTGTTTGTGAGTGACGTCATCGTTGCTCGATTCGTCGACTCTGCTTACTATTGACGTGACGAGCGCCCGTTCTATGCATTGTGGATGGGCTGAGTTGAGATTCAGATATCTATCGGAATGTGTAGATTTCCTGTGAATGCTTAACGTAACATTTAACGCGGCGCATCAGTTTTTCGGTGCACACCTAACCACTCCCGGTTATGACACATTAAGTTTGAACAATCCTTAACTGTTACCTGAGGCAGCTACTACTTCCATTTCCCCGACTGCTCTGACCCACAAATTTTGGCTATTTGTAACTTGCTTTTGTAGATGTCTTCGTATCTTATTCATCCAATTACAGTTCGAGAGCTGACGTTTTTGCTCCACTGAACTTAACGATTTCAATAAGATGAAGCCTAGCCCTGACTGTTAGATCGTGCAAATACAGCGGGTCGTTTTACGATTGGTCAGTAATTGATATGCCAATAATTGCATGCCTTGTTTTACGTACAAACGAGCGTGTACTATTCAAATTTGAAAAATACATTCCTGCTATCCTCGTCTAGTCTTGTCAGTCGTTGATGTGCGTGGTCTGGGTACGAACCATTTCGGATAGATTTAATTCTCCCACTTTCGCATTTTTCAACATAAAACTTTGGCATCGTTTTACTTTTATGAAAGTTGCAGTGCCTAGAATTGACTGCAAAAACATCCTGGTGCATTACCGAAATCGTTCCCCTGTTAACGAGTACAATTTTGCTGCGCACACAATAGGCGACCTCAAATGCCTGTGATAAGTTGAGTAACCTAATGGAGTTATCTAGTGACATCCTTTAGATTTGAAAATATATTCGTCGCCCGGCCTTCGTCATGGTGCGAGCCTCCGCGAATCACGAGTATCTTGACAGGAAATCAGCATGCAGGATTGATTTGCCAGAACAGCGTAGGATGTCGTAATTGTATACTGCACGGGCAGTACTCCATCGTTGCATCGTAGCGGCTGTGAACGTGTAACGGATTTATCTGTGTAGAGTAGGATTTTTGGCGCTTGGTGATCTATGGTAATCGTGTGCTTCAATCAAATGCAGTACCCCTGAACTGTGCTATTGCTGTTCTTGACGAAACGGGCTCCTAATAGATCAAGGCGTCGTGTGTTCGTCTCATCATCGCGGTCGCAATTCTGTGAAGCCCAAAGTTTATCATCGGACCAGTATGATGCATTCAGTTGGATCCATCCACATCGGGTGCTTGTATTCGTGGAGTACCAGAGCTGGGTAGGCGTACCTCGAACAGACGGATGTAGATTTTGTAGTCATAGAGAATGCGCATTGCGGTGCACTGACTATTTACTTCTTAATGGGTTCTTACGCTCCGACATGCTATGTCTCCGTGACCTGGTGTTAAGGTCCCCAGCACGAATCTAGGTCACTGTGGCTGCTGTGAAAGCACAAGGTTCTTCGTTTATCGGGGACGCCGTACCATGATCAGTGTGCATTGTAAAGACAAAATTATTGAAGGTGCACGGTATATATGGTGCCGACGTAATAACAACTGTTGCAAAAATGAGGGTATGGAGTAAAACGGAGTGGTAAACAGTATTCCGCTGTTGCCCAGATCGTTACCACACCCGACCACTGGGACCTTATGTGGTTCTTCACTCCAAGTCTCAGAGTCTGGTTGCCGGTTATCCTCAATGGTGCAGTGGACCTTTGTGGCTATGGGGTTTACACCCCTTCCACTGCACTCATGCACAAGCATGTAATAAAAAAGGAGCAGTAAGTAAAAACTATGATTTTTCTGAATTATCGCCGTACATATTTTTGACGTTTTTTTGTCATTTTGTTTGTCTGAGTGACATTTTGTGATTATGGAGCAGGGGAATTCAACGGACAGAGTGTACAGTATTCGTACCACTGACTTCTGTTCTGAGCCATGCCCCTCAGCGTCTCTCATCAAAGGCAATCCTCATTCCGTGGATCCCAACCAGAAAGGCGAGAAGCACCAACTGAAGCTCATGTTGATGCTAGTTTCTTCATACCTTTACGCCAATTCAAGGCCTGACTACCGCGTTGCTTCTTCCAGCCTCGCCCAGCACGTGTGAAGAGAGCACGGAAAGATAGACGATGGGCAGGCATTCTTAAAACGTGTCCGAGTCATCGGAGACGGTGTAGAGCGATCACTTTGGTCGAAGATCGACTGTCCACGCCGAACACACGATGGCGCACTTCATCGTTACTCACTCGATGTTCCCACCAGACGCAAGGAGTGCTTCAGAGACGTCGGGTAGTCGAACACAGAAAGACAGCGAGCATCGTAGACGCGACGTGACCAGGTCTCGAAACCGTGGAGTAACACTACGAATCGCGGCGATGCACATCTGTCCCTTAGAAGCGATCCGAGTGTCACGGAGGTGCCACAGGTGTCCCAGGTTGGTCAAAGCTGTTCTGATTCTCGCTATTCATGATGAGATATTCTTCCCAACGCAACCTCCAGCTGTAATCATTTTCGTAAGATATTTAAAGTTGTCGACTGACCCAAGCTAATCACCATAAAAGGTAATTGCAGGCACAAGCTCGCACCAGTCTTGCAAGAGATACCTTAATCGCCAAATGGTTCATAGCGTGCTGTATTGCCTGTGAGTTGTCGCACAGCAAGGCGGTGTCGTCGGTATATTCTATTTCGAAAATCCTGTACCCTGGGAGAAGGGTGTTTTATCACGCAGCCTCGACGCAATCTCCTATCGCGGTGCTCTCAAAGATGTAGACACAAAGCATGACCGCAAGCTAAGACAGAAGTATACTTTTAATCCAAATACAGGCTATTCATAGTACAGTAAGAACTGTTAGAGGTATTTTACACTCAGGGGATGCCTGGGCCAGCAATGGATCGTTGCTAAAGCGCACCATTGTGGGAAGCAACCTGGTTGTCGGGTTATGCTAGTGTAGTAACGAGCCTCGACATGCTAGCTAGAAAATTCTGAATGCACATTCGTTGATTGTGGCAATGCGCGCGGCATATTTGTTTCAAAATTCTCGTTCCGAGGCAATACCCTAAAAGAGTGGTTAATTTTTAGCTGCATTAGATGAATTAATCACACATGATAAGCGGCTTAAAGGTGCGTGGTACATCGGACTGTTTATGGGACATATTGACATTTACAGGCTTGATATTTTTTGTTTGCTCATCGATGAGTTATCAGTTATGAGTGAACACGAGAAATACATGGTCGAGCAGCACAGGTCTCTACTTATCTGTGGTTGTGTGAATGCGCTATCAACTGCGGGGATGCTTATATACTGAGTCGAAAATAATAACACATATAATAATGACAATAAACGGTGTAGTCCATTTGAAAATTGCCTGTGATCCTTTGTCTCAGCCTTGTAGTTTAGGTGATATAATGCTCGCTGTAATGAAGTGTGGGTTTAAAATCCTGACGGGGTTAACAACTTTTAACATTTGGTTCAACTAATAGGATGGTGCTGTTACAGTCTAGAAATACTTTGCTTCACCCCAATCCGTTACTCCCAGAATATCTATTTTTACTACACAAAATATATTTGTGCAGCTCCCAGTTCACTTGTGATATTCAGACATACTCATTCGTTTTCCTCGTCCTCATAGACCCCTGTGAAAGAAATCGATGGGACAACACGGACAAGAATCACCGCGTTCATTGTGGAACGCGGTTTCGGTGGTCTGACGAATAGTGAACCGGATAAGAAAATGGGTATCAGTGCATCAAACACGGTTGTTGTTTATCTAGACAATTGTAAAGTAAGTCATTGACAGATTAATAAACATTCACGTGTCATCATCTTACATTGAGTACTCAGATATCCGTACAAATGTATTACTTGATTGATTTGAAGCACTTTAATAGTTGGCCTTTAGTCGCTTACAACCAGCAAAACTGCCAGATAACGTAATAACGCAGAACTTCTATACCCGGAATCATTCTACACCTGATCGATAGGTACCTGTGGAAAATGTGCTCGGTGAGGTAGGCGAAGGTTTCAAAATTGCTGTGCGTATTCTCAATCAGGGTCGATTTGGCATGGCCGCGGCGATGTCTGGCACTATGCGGGCCGCGATCCGACAGGCTACGGAACACGCAGTCCAACGCAAACAGTTCGGACGTTCTCTGAATGAGTTTGAGAATGTCCAAGAGAAACTAACCACTATGGCTATGCGACAATACTCAACAGAGGTAAGCCTCCCTCTATCTCTGGCGGAAGTTCTGTTCTGCACATCAGATGACTTAACTGGATACAACAATCACATAAAATTATCAGTCACAGATGCGATCGTGCCTGACAGGCCATTGGGTAGAAGCCAGACAAAGTCCAATCTCACTGAATCAGCTGATGGGAAACAACTGTGCCCCTGCGACAAATCACTATGATCCTTAAACTGTCACTTCAGCAATTAAACACGGAGAGAAGCAGTTAATCGGTATATATCTCCCACTAGAAGCCTGGAATGCGGACAGTGTGAGAAGTCATCACACTTCACCAAGGAGCCATTGCCCGCCGAATCTGGGCTGCCTCTGTTCAATGAGTGCTGTCCCATCCGCAGTCCGGTTGCTCTGCTGGGTACAGGGGGTTAAGGACTGGGTCCAAAGGGCGGATCCATAATGGACGTATCAGCGAAAACTGCAGGAAAAAGTCAGTCATGTCTTTCGTGAAATACCAGAAAAAACCCTTCACGGGTGCTTCGGTCACTTTCTCATACCGGGTTAACCCCCTGTGTCCTTGTGTTAAACTATTGAATCGAAGGCTCCACTTAAGGCTCCCAAAATAAAACCCTTACTGTAGAGTGGGCAGCCGCGAATTATGACTCGCCTTGAAACCTCAGACATCCTTCTTGTAAAAAGTCATACTAATTTCCGTTCCTCCAATGCGAGATGCTCTGGGTTATTCTGGGTCATGAGGCATGTCTGATTATGATAATTGTTCAAAAGTAGAATGTAAATCAAAAACATTGTGGAATTGTTAAAGATAATTCCCTACGCTCCGTGTTCACAGAACGATCCCCTTTGTTACAAGTTTCTCCGAACGAAAAGAATTAGTATTTTGCGAGTTACAATTATTTCATTTACTCCTGTGGATCGTGAACGTAAAATATGCAAGTATATAGACGGCGCAGTAAGGAAAAATAATACAATGGATTAGGCCGGATTGAACGGTCTCACAGTGTGTTCGGTGATAAAGTACACAGCGATATACGACGCACGATGGTAGACATGAACGAAATATCTTTGTATGTGAACCCCCCCTACTTTCTAATCGTGACGTTGTTCAATTTTATGTGGGTCTATTGCAGTTTCGTTAACCTACTAGTGGCAAGATATTGTACACTTCACCGGTAAAAATGAGACTTATTTCTCCCGATTTCTTAGTGTCCTCATCGTATCCCTATGTCGTTTGCTGCTAATCTACACCCACTCCGCGATCAGGGCTGCAAACAAAACGCAGCACAGTAGAAGATTTATTTTCCGCTTGTAGCACATTCCGACCAAGACAGTCCACGCTACTGTATTCGTTGCACTAAAAGATTCTTCGTTCGTATACCTTGCTCTTTGGCCTCATTCCAACTCCGTCAAGTTTTGCCACTACCAAAAGTCAAAAACCTTAGGGACACCTGGCTGTCTTCTGTTCCTAATCGTTTGATACTACTATTCGAACGATAGCATATAGTGCTCAGCCGTTCCTTGTTTGTGGAATTCCACGTCGAGGCTGTAATTATTTCTGTCTGTTATAAACTGCTTCAATCTAAATGTGCATGCGACCGCTCTATGAATTAAGGTGTCCTCATCACCGTCGTTACCATCTTTTTTATTTCCATTCCGTGCTTTCTTGAACCCCGCCAATGAACGCAGTGATTTCGTTTACTATCAGTAACATTCAAAAGTAAAACAAAGAGCACTACGAGCTTCGTGAAGCAGAGCTGCAAACAAAAATTCCAGTTAGGTAAAGTCGGTATGAATAATACACGAGCATCACTATTTGCGACACGGTCCCTCTGTTGTCCCATCTCACACATCTACTTGATTACGGTAATCAATTGACTATGGATAAACATCGGCACCTCAGTCAAGGTGATTGTTTTTTGGTCTTCCAAATATCTCCCAGGTAGTCGTGAATGCCACTCTAGCATAATCTGGGGTGTTTTCGCGGATCAGAAATTGGTTGTATGAATATGCTAACGCTGTAGATGAAGTGAGAACGAATTCATTTTCACCCTCGGCTCACGGTTTTTGTGCCTGCGGTTGCTGCTTTAACTCTATTAGTTGCGAATTGCATTGGACACGGGAACCCACTGGCCCGTCAGATGACAGTCTCATCCGCGATTTCGCTGATTGCTGCACTAGGCGTTGCCATTGTCGTCCTCGTTGTTTGCGTATTTCATGGCTATTCTTCGACCGCCGACCTCACTCCAAGACTACTGATATTACAGAAGCCTCATTCCTTTTTTGTCCATCTAGTTTGTAGGCGAGATATACCGACTATTTTTGGGACCTATCTCAAACACTAGATTTTCCAGCAAGTTGTCTGGATTCCTAATAATAACTTGCGTTCTTCAAACTGCTATTCTCCCACCCTTTTTCATTTCTAAGTTAGCAACCACCCATCTGGATCCTCCGGAATTGCAGTAAAGTATGCTGATGTCGTAAATATTTGTTGTGCTGTACCCGCCAAAGAGAAAATTAATAACCTATCTGATAATCTTCCAAAAATTGTAAATTATTCTGTACAGAAAGATCATTTCCGTGACCCTTTCTAGTGTTCTGAATCTATCTCCACCCCGACTCGCTCATCTTCTTCGAGTGATCAGTGCACCCCTCAATTACACGGAGTTGAATCTATCAAGTACCCCAGAAAAACGTTGAGTACTGATCTTGTCATTTTGTCCATTGTGGGCGCGAATTGCATTGTCCTGTCGTTCAAATCCGATAACTCAGGCTATTCTGCGTTAAGCCTACATTTATGTCTTCCTTGTCTCTCAGTACGTTTCACCAAAAACTTACTGCTTCCCCCGTGATATTTTCTGGATTATCAAACCAGGATTGTAGTTTCATTTCGAGGTATTCATGTTATCAGTTGTATATCTTGTGCCAGACGCACGATGCAGCAGTGGTTAGACTGCGATATGCTATCTGATCCGCACTGCCTCAAATTCCGAAACGCTCTAGCTGAAAGGCTAGAGTCGACGCCACCATATAACATCAACCGGCACTGGTCGTTTATTAAGAATGCTTTGTATTCTGCTGGCACAGTGAGTTGTGGTTTGACTCGTATCATGACACCCTTGATGCACGCCAGTCCATCCCGGCTGGTAGCAAACATAATGAAGCACGGTTCAGAACGGGACGTGATCTCCACGCAGTCCCAATAGGGATCGCGTTATCTGGTGGCCTGAAAAAGCTGCCGCTGTGGGGAACTCCCGCAAGCTGTTTCATCACATCCGAGTTACCTGTAGGAAAATATTGAGAGTGAGCGAAACGATCTGTGAAGCTGCCGGCTCGCCAATCCACAATCTGCAGCGACGTCTTGTACGCTAGACGGAGCACACTTTGGATGGCCTCTCCCATAGCTGTTCCGGCACACGTCCCGTGGTCTGTTTCGACAGATCCGTCTACAGATGCAGAGATCCACAAGGAAATCCAAGCCGTAGGACGTCACAAGGCGCCAGGCTCCGATAGACTTTCCCCAGTCTTATCTAGGGATGATAAAATAGAACTTGTTAGAGAGCTTCAAGTTTTGTTTTTCAAGATCTGGCTCTCTAAGAATGCCCTCTTTTTGCTAGAAGAATCGATCGTTGTCCTCATCCGTATGAAGGGCTCGCACAATGACTGCGACAACCATAGGGATATAAGCCTAATCCCGATAGTTTCTAAGCTGCTAGCGCCTGTTGTTCTTCGCAGGTTGTACAACTCGCGTGATGAGCAAACTCGCAAGAAACAGGCTGGGTTTCAGACCGGTCGTGGATGTATCGGTCAAATCTTCATCCTCTGACAGCTGTTAGAGCACCGCTACCCCTTCCACAGACCAACGATTGTTGTGTTTCTAGACATTCGCGTGGCCTTTGACTCCGTCGATAGGTCTGCATTATGGCACTACTTGTCGAGAAATGGTGTACCGAGAAGTGTGTTGGCCCTCGAAGAGTTGTGTCGTCATACTTTAGAGGGAGTCAGAGCTTATGACCAGCTTTAGCTATTCTTCGCCGTTGCCAGCGGAGTACAAGGTTGCCCTATATACCCGCTTCTTTTTGACTTTGTTGTAGAGGGTGTTCTACAGAACGCTTTACAGTCTGTACCCGTACTCACGCTTGGTAGTGGTCAGTATATATATATATATATATATATATATATATATATATATATATATATATATATATATATATATATATATATATATATATATATAAAATATTTACCATGTTGACCTATGCCAACTCGTTATACACACCGCAGTATGCTCCCACAATGGATATCGCCAGTTTAAATAGTAGCTAGTTCGAAAGATTCATGTGATTCATCATGTGGTGTCAACACTGAACTCACCATTAAAAACCCTTGAATGTATTAGTGTACATGTGTTTCTATCTTTGGGCGAAATTTTCCTATAAACCATTTAAATCTACTGCGTCATCTGATGATTCTTACGTAACCAATGTGAACACTTTGCCTTAAGAAATGAGGTGGGTTTCAGTTGTAATATCCACTTTTCTTGCTTTCTAAATACTGTTACGGTGGGGTATGCATACTGCCAAGTGAATAAGTAAGTAGTTGATTTCCCAGAACGCAGTTGCGGGCAATCGTATATTGGTAATGAACGCGACAACATCAGAGCAATAAGATAAATGAGGACATGTAAACTACACGATTGCATCCTCCTACTAGGTAACGACTGTCTTCAAGTGAATTGGGCAGATGTGATGCAAATAAGCATTCCCCTTATATATGATTGATTGGACAATATCCGAACGAGGAATGTTCAGTAAACAGCCTGCTCACCAAGCGTGTCTTTTCGATTATTACACTAGTTTCTTCATCCGCTCTCGTCTTTTCTGTTCGGCTTTGCTGCCAGTGGAGTTTACAGGAAGATTTGAGAAATTCACGAAAGGAAATTTGTCTAACTTCTTACTAGTAGCAGAATTTCAGAATTAGACCGTGTAAACAAAATCATTCTGGTTTGTGAGAACGCAATTGTTATAGTGCTATAATTGCTCCGCATTGGCCCTCGGCACTTATTACGCTTTTAAACAGGAAAATAAAAAGTAATCCTACAAGACTGATAGGCCTCCAGTGTTGCACTCGTTCTCGGTCATCGTATTTTATAGATTTCCGGTTAGTTGGTCTAATAAGGTCTTTGAAGTGTAATACCCCGCATGACTTGCTAAATAATAGTTTGTTCATTGGGAACCATGCATCTAGACAACACCAAAATTATTCAACCAAAACGAATTGCTCACTTGCGTCATGATACCCAGTCGACTTTAAGCTAACCCTTACTCGGTCGAAAGACACAACCACGTGGTTTGTACGCCTTGTTTCATCTCATTGTGTTTGGTTAATGTGGCGTATTCACGTTTGTTGTTGCTCCGTCAACCATAATTGTTTTCGTGCATTAATAATATGTGTAATCTATGTACAGTCCGCCGCACAAGTACTATTAAAAGGTTGGGAAGGCTGTCGGCACTCGGATGATGAGGGTCCCGGTGATATTCTTCAGTTTTCATCACTTTTGAAGACGTGGACATATTACCCTCCCGTTGAAGTTTACAATGTAGAACCCTGATGGACGGAACGTTTTTGGCGGATATGAAGTACAGTCTGTTCTATCACAGATTGGACTTACATCCACCTTCAAATAAGGCTGTTTTCAAAGTATATTTCAAGTTTGGTGACAGTATCGAATTATTGACTCTGCAGCTCATAAGCGAGTTTTGGGATCGGTAATGTTTCCTACATAATCATTACAACGTACATGCCTGATGCATCCGAAGGTCACTCTATGGCTACGTTGACTAGGACACTCTTCGTATACCGCCTCATCGACTCCCACGTTGTCCTGTTCTCTTAGCCCGGAGTTGGTTGGAGAAAGCAGTGCCGAAGCAGGCGCACTCCGTCACGGCTCCGGTCAGTTGGAGCATTGGCACCGAAGTTTGCCATATTCCTCACATTCACGTGGCTGGGGAAATCGAGATCCACAGTATGGTGGCTTCTAAGTCTTGCTTAACATGGTTCAGAGTCGTGATCATTGGCAATATTGTCGTGAAACCAGCAATCTTTTCAGTCTATATTATTCTGTGGCAACGACATCACTTATTTGACTTCTGGCATACATCGATGTTGCTCTGTATGTAACTGCAACTGATAACGAAACGAAACGACAAATAGATGATTAGGTTCATTGATAATATTGCGCTTCACTACACATATGTTTGTTGATTTGAGTAGTCCTCACTTGCAAATGAAATGATGCAGTTATTTGAAGTTTACGATGAACATCTTGGCAGTCATCCTCACCGTATCCGATCACAAGAATCTTCCATCAAACATATTTGGTGAATTTGTTTCTACCACCTGTTTCGAAACTGCAAATGTGCACGTACAACTTGTTTATGTCACACCTGAACTCATCTCACAGGGGTACTGGCAATGAGGTGTCCTGTTATTGGAGAGTTGTACGGCCTCGAATGCTGTTTTCGCTATAAGTTTTGTTCAGATTTTATGCGGCGTGTCTGTTAGGCGGATTTAATCAAACTGTGGAGTTAGGGTAAACCAAAGGTGGATCACAATCACAACATTGTCTTCCCAGCTTATAGACGACACGCTGGGGTGCAAACATTTATTGACTTGTGTCAAAAAGTACAAAAGCCGAACACGAGGCAGTGGGCTATGTCGTTGTGCATATAGTCATACTCATTGATATCGGGCATCCTCCTACTGTTTTGTTATTATTCTTGATTTATAACGACCGAACTTGTTGCATAAACGGGGAAGAAGATAATCATGTACAGTTGGTGATTTACTGAGGAAGCCGCAATGGTTAACCCACTGGAAAACCCGCTTACAATAATTTTGTTGGCTGAAATTCTCAAGAAGATTCGGTCTGTCTTGTAACTGTGGGCATTGTGTACGCTTTTATTGTGTGTAATCTGTTCTTGCCATTGGTGAATGTCTTTGGTGACGACTGATTTACCTTTGTCTGCGAAACAATTTGCAGCTTTCTTATTATAATTCAGTTGATGGGCCAAAATTCCAACCGATGTGAACTGAGTATTTTTCTGGTCGATGAATTGGCTGATAAATGGAAACGACTTGTTCGACGAACTTACTGGCTAAACCGTGGGATTGAACAAGACTAGTAATAATCTTCCGTGTTTTCACTTTGTACTGTTGATTCGAATAAGCTTCAAACACAGTGTAATGGTGTCTGCGGCAGCAACTGAGAAATCCAAAGTAGATCTCACGGAGAAAGAGACGAATCCCGACCGAAATCCGGTCGACAGGAGGCGACCTAGAATAGAATAGAGTTGATCAACATGTTGCTCAAGCCGATCGGACCACACGAGTAAGAATGTTGTTCAGGGTCGTGTTTAGAAGATGCGCACACACCGCGAGAGATCCAACTTGAGTGGAGTGTGGACGTGAAAAAATAAACTGTTCAAGCGACTACACGTTTTGTTAACTAACTTCTCTGGTTTAATTAGCGTTGTTGTGTCTCCCGCTCATTGCATTGCGGTTCATATTCACTACGGAGTACCAGCATGTGTCCTAGCAGCATTCGTCAGTGCAAGTCCTGTAGACTTGTTTGTAAGAATTAGGATTGCGGATTCAACTACGATTTCGATTGAAAAGTATGGCGCAATCGGTCAGTCAAAACTGACATAATCATATTCGTAACTAACGTCTGCATAAATTTTACTTTACTGCGGCTGGCTCTTTGGCGAGTATAAGCTGGCTTCACTGTCGCAGTTTCCCCTGCTGGGTGGTTGGCAGAAAGATCATTTCAGATGTCGATCTAGTTCGATTTCCATTGACGAGGTCGCCGTAGCGTGGGTAAAAGACATGATCATGAAGTTTTATGGGTGGTTGGTACAGGAGACATCTCCGGCGTCACTCAGCTCTTTTTCGAGGGCACACATCTAGCCTTTGAACAATCAGGTGCGGGCGGCAAGACAGCAGCGTGTTGATGCATGACTGCAGGTGGCTTCCTAGGAGCTCGTTCGCCATTCGATTCAGTTAAACCCAACCCGGAGATCCATCCACCCCTGTTAGTTCGACGGATTTCCTCCAGAACCGTTGGATTATGCAGTAAATATCGTCCGCCCATTGAGGGGTAACTGTCTCCGCACACCAAGTACTATCTCATCGAGGTCTTTGGACTTCGGTTACCCTCAGCCTGGTTTAGCTCACCTGTCGAGCGGTTTGCCAGGGTGTGGTCGCTGATGCATGCTTGAGCGTCGTGGAGCCACAAGTGAGAACTGGGTATCTGATGAAGGCCAAAGAGATTGAAGATACCCCAAGGGCATGACAGTCTACCAACTCAGGGGTACTACTCCTACCAGCCACTCCATGCAATCTGATGCTTGGTTGTAAGACGTACCAAAGCTTGAGTAGGAGGTGCTGTTAAATGGCTCATACCTGGCCAACAATTTTAAAAAGTTGACGTTATTTTTCTCAAGGATCCTTTTCTGGGTCTCATTGAGCGATTCCCTATCTTCATCGGCTCTCTTGTTCAGTTGGTACGTTTAACTGATTTCTTTTCTATCACATCATGATCAATGGACCACAAGTAAGTGTTTTGTGTTCTGTAACAGCGTTGTCGGAAATGATAGTCGGTCGATGCTTCTGCTATCTCGGGTAACCTTTCTCAAAACCAGTTCGCAATCGAATGATTATTCGATTGCTGATTATCGAACAATAATGACTTACCTATAAAAATCACATGACTCATCGTTTTTTTCAACACACTTCGAACTGATCTGGATTCCGATACATTAAAGGATCATTGGTTTAAAAAACAGAATTTCAATGGTAAAAATTTCAAAATATCAATATGGAAATAGATAATCAAATAGAATGATTGCATTTCTAGCTCCGGACCCAATCCACCCTGTTTCGATTACTTCAATGACTTTGTGGGCGTTCAGATGGTCATTTGATCGGTCTGGCAGTTGCGATTGGGAGGGTTTAGCTCGTAACAGAAAAGTTTCCATGTTGGAGCAATCATGATCACCAATCTTCTGTTGAGTGACAGTTTTGCGACCAACCTCTTTTTGTTCTCGCTTTTCGTTTATCCAAGGTAGCATCCCAGTAATTTGTTGACTGCACAATCATTATGGCGTCCTGCTGAGGAGGCGTTCACCGCAGTAGTCGATTACTATGTGGATAAAGTCTCACGTACGTCTAAAGCTAAATGCCGTGGCGATCGTGTGCATCAGACTGTCGAGATTAGTCATTCTGACCGAACGTGAACGTGTTGGAGTTACAGTCGTGTGTCCCGATGTTCGGGAGGCGATCCCCCCTCGACTGGAAATCGAAGCGATGATTTCGTTGTGATTGTGATTTTCTGGAAAATTTCGCTCTCCGAGTAATTCCATATTTTTCTATTTTTTAAAATGTTAATTTTGCGCTTGACGCCAATAATATCTTCCGGTTGGTTGGTTCTCTTACTTTAGCGTCAATTGAAAAGATCGGTTGGGCCCGGCCCGAGTAACACTGCTAAAGCGATTGAGCTCCTTGCTTATCTGACTCATTTTGTTCATGTTCATCTACGCCGTCAATAAACATTCGGTCTTGTATTGAACATGTCTTGGAAGAATGAGGAAGGTCTGGCTTTGATTCCCGCGCACTCATTATCCTGTTCCGGTTCGAGACTCAAACTATGTGCGACTACGGGCGACTGAATATGCACACTTGGTGACAGGTTCGGACGAGAAACCTCAGATTTGACCTGCCATACTACTGGTCTTCGATACTATCCCCTGTATTTGTTGACGGTGCCTTCCTTCGCATTTTTTGTTTGTTTTAAACACCCTTTTTCAGGCTATGGCTTTTGCTCTGTCCGGATCTATGGATCTGGGTGCCGAAGATTTTCAAGTCGAGGCGGCCATAAGCAAGATCTATTCATCTGAATCGGCCTGGTATTGTGTGGATGAAGCCATACAGGTAGTCCATTCGATTCGAGCGTGTTGTTTTGTTTAATATGTATATCATATAGGCCCGAAAACGGGCTGCTTGATTGTCCTTATTTTAATACAGACAGTAATCCACTATCATCCCGATCGTTACCACACTTGACCTATTGGGACCTTATGTGGTTCTCCACTTCAAGTCTCAAGACCAGGTTGCCGGTTATCCCTCGTAGTGTAGTGGGCCTCCGCAGCTATGGGGTACAAGCCCCTTCCACTGCACTCATGCGCAAGCATGTAATGAAAAAATACATCAAGACACTAAGATAATAATAATAACCGCTTTGGCATGTAGGCCGGGCAGCGTTTTGCACTCTGGATCGACCTATAACGATCCAAAAAATGTAAGAACCTTTCCAGTGGTCATTCGTTGGTAATGAACAGTAGAATTTTGCGGTCCGATGGATGAAACTTGGATGCTCACAGTTCAATTAGTTTGTTTTTCGGGGGTGGGTACACCCATGGAAGTTTGGATTTCTTATATTGCTACAGAAAACGGTATAATAAGATACATCTTGCAGTACCGACGCTCAGCTCACCGTTGAAGATCATGGAAGCACTGTTCAGTTCTTTTATTCTTGTGGGGAATCATTATCTGTGCACATCTACCTAGCAGACTGTCAACGGTTAGCTGAACGTATACACCACATGATACAGCGCCCGTCCGACTCTGGCTTTAAATGTTGGTAGAGCCTTTCCCGCCCAGCAAACGACTCCTATGATAAACGGCTTCTCTGTAGGTGCCTGGGTACAACGAAGCCATTACGTTGAGGACCGGCCCGGATAGCCTGGTGGGTTAGGTGTTCGAACGTTAATTATTCATCTCGAGTTCGAGTCCCTGTGAGGGCTGGGTAGATGTGCACTGCCGATGATTCCTAACAGGGATGAAACAACTGTACAGTGCTGTACAATGCTTCTATGGCTTTCAGTGATGAGTTGAACATTCATACTGGATGATGAATCATAGTTTTTTATCAGTTTTGATCATCTAGTTTGTTGACATCGTCACTGAAGTAACTAACCAGTTCATAAGCACCTGTTCATGAACCTGCATCTACGCCTAAGGGGTCAACACAAGCTTCAAAAATATTTTTTCTCATAAACCCTTCCGACAATATCATTCAAAACACGGAAAGGCCGTAGCTAATGGATTGTGTTGTGGTTGCCAGGACGTGCACTCGTTCATTTTTCTCTAATCACAACCGTCCCAATTAGTTCAGGATGTTAGAGGATACCGCCATCCTCAACTGGATACGATGTAATTCAACGATCAGTATGAATGGATCTCCCTGGTATTTTAATCTCTCGCACCGAACTATCATTTTATCATGACATTCCCTATCGGTACTCCTCAAAAACAATCCCCCACAGACTACCATCAACGGTCTAAGAATGAGTTGCTGAAAAAAACTATTTTGCCACTCTGAATTTCTTCGGATTTTGCGACGGGTATTTTCCAGATGCCATTATGCTTTTCGCTTCTCGACCTTTAGTCAGAGACTTCATTAAGTGTTAGCCACAACGAATAGGGGTTATCGTAGGGCTTGATTACAGCAGGAGCTGGAAACAGATTCTAGTTACGTTTATCGTGTCACGGTGCTGTGTTTTATTCCGCTGCCCTAAGGGGAACCGGTATGTTTTTCTCTAACCGTCACCCCCAGGCGAGTGATAGCGTTAACCAGTCACACCCAACACACTTTTCTTGTATTCACTGTGTACGATTCACCCAACGACCCCGTCCACATTAGCAGTGCAATCACGTCAGCTAATGTTGGATCACTGGATACCTTCCCGTTTAAGTTGCGCGTGGGTGTCATCGTATACACCCGCGCCATCTGATACATAAAAATCACCCAAGGACTGGTTTCACCTGATTATCCCTAAAATTATCTCACAGTTGTCTACGTGTTGTAGTTAGCGTACACACGCACACGCGCATGCGTGCGCCTACAAACACACACACACCCTGTCACACCTGCCGCAACCATTACTCTCCGGTCAATCCGTATCGGTAGTCCTCGAAAACGACGAATCACCCACAGACCCATTATTTTTGTTTTCTCAGCCTTCAGTAGTCACGGATTTCATTGAGTGTTAGTCGCAACGAAGTGATTATCGTAGTGCCTTCAAATAACTTTTTTACTTCTCTGGCTCTCCCGATTCGGCCCCTAGTTTTCGTACCTCGGTTACGCAGCCAATCAGCGCACATGCCATGGCTCAAAGAAACCAACGAACAGCCGTTTAGTTCGTGCGTCGGAACAACCTCTGGTTCTAACCCCTATGCCCTTAGGGTGGACACTCCAGTGAATAAACACGGAGAGGAGCAGTTTACCGGTCAAAAAAATCTACTAGATAAACGTAAGAGTGATGTATCTGGGGTTTCTCTCGATGGTGAGGGGAGTCGTCGCACTTCATTGGGCCGCTATCGGCCGCCTAAGCCGGGCAGCACCCAGTCCAAAGAATGCTGTCTCGTCCATGATCTATGCGGGGTTTAGGACTGAATCCGAAAAACGGGTCGGTAATAAAGCTCCGGGGAAGACAAGATGTGGTATGGTCGAAGATCAGGTCTCACGTGACAGATCAGGAGAAGTTTCTCTTCGGTTACGTTCCCGTGCTGCCTAGTGGATCAGACTCCTGAGCCAAAGGCTCTGATGATGGTTCCCAAGGAAAGATCCCTCCCGCGATGCGGACAACAGTGAAGTAGGATTTGTACAGAAAAGTCCAACGATCCCTCGGGAAACATTTTTTATCTCTCTGCTCTTCATTGTTCCCATCACAGTTCTAAATGGATGCGAGAAGCCACAATGAGCAGTGGCCGCGAATTTATAGTTCATGTTATGGATAACAACTTGGAGATAGGAAAAGATAGAGTCGATTCTCAGATCAAATCATTCCCCCTACTCAGCTGCGTTCAACTTTCTCACTTTACCAAGCGGCACAACAAGCTGTTCATTATAGGACTCTTAAAACAACACGCATATATGACCCAACTTCAGTGATAATGCTTCACTCCCCAGACACAAACTCAACTTCCCGTTTCACTCTTCGCGTGTCGAACCATTTGGCATCTAGTGCTTGTGGTCAGGCTGACATTGGCATCGTTCTGACCATGGCGGCTGAGGGTGCACTGCTCAACTGAATCGCAGTCTGTATCTCTCTTAAGGCCAAAGACGATTTCTACCATGATTTGCCTCGACTGCTCCGCAGCGTGCACTCTACGGACATAATGGTTGCTGCTGGTAATTAAATGCTCAAGTTGGAAGCCTAGACGGGAAGGAGAGGCTTATTGGAGGTCATTTCGGTACACAATCCCATCGAATCAATAACGGCGATTGACTTCTTCATCTATGTTTTAACTGTGGACTCTTCCTAGCAGGTACAAATTTCTCGCACAGAAGGCGGTATCGACTAGCTTGGCGTTCTCTTGTGCCCTCACTTCATTGAACTCCTATAGACCAGATTGCTACCGGTGTGTTCCAGTCTACGTTTCGTTGGTGGGCATACGACAAAGCCGCCCATCCCTCGCAGCCGCTACTGGACAATAACTATCGATCTGTTTTCTAAACAGAACTGTGCGCCAAGTTATCGCTTCTGCCAAATTCCCAGGATCCAGACGAGCGATGGACAGAGATCCAGCAGATTCTCTTTTTGAGGCTGGTAATGCTGCCCGAGGTCCAACAACCAGACGCACACAGAAACAATGGATATCTGCATCCTCAGCTGCACTACCAAATGCGTGCCGACCACTTCTTCCGGATTCCAGCTATGATGAGCCACGGAAATGCTCTAAACGCCAACCGGAGCCTGAGAAACGAACGTGGGCAGTGGTGGATCGCGAGGTGTAGGGAGATGGAAAAAGCTGTGTTGATTGACCACAGCCGTGGCCTTTTCCGTTTAATTAAAAATACCGATCCCAGAAAGCAAAGCGTTCACGAATTGACCAAATAGGCGAACGGCTCATTAGTTCAAACTGAAAAGATCGTTGGGCTAAGCATTTTGAGAAACAGTTTAACTGGCCTCTGTCCACAACAGGTGTGCTGGCTAACACGGTGATTAGAGTTATCAATGTAGATAACAGTCCCCCGTCAGGGGCGAAGGTTGTTCGTGAGATAAGCTATCTTAAACGGTTTGTAGCTGCAGGACCGGATGGGCCGCCTTCATCTATTTTCAAATATGGTGGCTCAGCATTGTCATCGGAGTTGACAAAATTCATAGATTTATTATGCGAGAAGGCACAAGTTATATAGACTTGGTAAACATCGGTGATCGTATCGAATTATGAGAAAGGTGACAGGTCCTCTTGTGGAAATCGCAAGAGAATAAGTCTGGTTGGCATCGCATTTGAACAACTTGCCGGTATTATTCCCCGCCGCTTACCAACCGCTCGCGCGAGAAGCAAGCTGTGTTTAGACCTGGTCGGGGATGTGTTGATCACATCTTCGCTCTTTGACAAATTGTAGAATATAGCATACCCTTCGTGGGACCACTATCTCTGTTTTTCATGGTTTGAACGCGGCGTTTGACTCAGTCGACCGCACAGTTCTCCGGCGCTGCCTCTTGTTGAAGGGTGTGCCAGAGAAATTCCTTTCCATCGTAAAGTCCCTTTACATGAACAGCCGAAGCTAAGTTCGGGCTTACGGTGTTCTTTCACCCGAGTTCACCACGAAAAGTGTTGGGCATTAGGATTGCCCCCCTACCCTCCTTCTTTTTAATGCTGTGATTGATAGGCTGTCAGAGACTGGCGTTTTGTCAGATGATGACAGTGGTGTTGACCTTTACCCAGGTGGAAGAGTGTCAAACCTCGGATGTGTAGACGGCGTAATACTTCTCAGTGTAGATTTAATTTAGTTGCTAACTTTTCTATACGGCTTGACGAACTGCGTAGCAATTTCGGTATGCATTTTGCTCTTTCAAAGTGCAAGATGCTGTTGCAGAACTAGGTTTGTTCAGCACGAAATTTTTCGGTGTCTGGAGAGGCCATAAACCAAGTAGATAAGTTCTGTTATCTGAGCAGCTGCATTTCATTCGGAAGTCGGAAATCAGATGAGACGTCCTCTCGTATACCGAAGGCTCATTCAATATTTACCAACCGTAGCCACCTGTGACGTTTTCGTGACATCCGTTTACTTGTCATGCGTCAAGTGCACAATACAGCAGTCAGGCCGGTGCTTTTATATGGTTCAGAAACCTGGCCACTGTGGGTGGGGGATACACGAATATTGTCGGTATTTGAACACCGGTGTCTTCGTGGTTTCGCTCGACCTGGTGGAAACCCCGTATCAGCAATACTGAGGTTCGGCGGAGAGTCTTAGGTTCACGGCCCGAATCACTAGAGGAATTACAAAAGCCCACCAGGTTAGGATGGTTAAGACATGTTGCGCATGTTCCCTGACAGGATTCCTCGGACGGACAATGTTGCTCAGGTACAGGGATTATATTTTCCCCCAAAACGGCATTATTGTTAGTATTCCGCTCCTTTTTGCATCAGAACTGGGTGTCAGTGTGTAACTGGCCTTGTTGCCGATTGTAATGCTTCGTCCTGTATATTATATATATATATATATATATATATATATATATATATATATATATATATATATCAAAGGCCTGAGAATAAGCATGGTGCCAACAGAGAGAAGCACAAGGTCGAGGGGTAAGGGATGAGGAGTCAGCATGAAGATTACAACAAGTAAAAGCAAATCTTTCTTAATATTTCCACGGCGCACGTTTTGTGTGTCTTTCTCTGTTTTTCACTTGTTTATTAAAAAAAGGAAGTCAACAGACAGGCCATACAGCATTTGTGCAACTGGATTCGGTTCCGAGCTATATCTCTCAGGATCTCTAACCGACGGCAGTCCTCATCGAAGGGCCCCAACCAGGAAGGCGGGAAGCACCAACCGAAGCCAAAGCTGAAGTTGACTTCTTCATGCCCCTGTTCCACGTCACGACCTGACCGCCACGCCGTTTCTTCCAGGCTTGCCCAGCACTTGCAGAAAGAGCACGAAAAGGTAAACGATGAGCAGTTATACGCAAAGCATGCCCGAGCCATCGAAGGTGGTATAGAACGATTATCTCTGTCAGGGGGCGGTTATCAGCACCGAACACACGACGAAGAACCTTGTCATTGCTCACTTGGTGTTCCCACCAGACGAGCATTGCTTTGGAGAGACCGGTGGTTGAATACAGAAAGCCGCCGGGCATCCTCAACGCGGAGGGGCCAAATCTTGCAACCGTAAAGAAGAACACTGTGAATTGTGGCACTGTACACCCTTCCCATGAAAGAAAGCCGGATGTCATGGCGACGCCATAGATGATGCAGGTTCGCGAAAGCTGCTCTGGCTCTCGCAGTTCGTGTTGTGATCTCCCCAACACTACCGCCAGCTGTGATCAGTCTCTGAGGATACTTAAAGCTACTGACTACCACTAAGGGTGAGTGCAGGCACAGGCTCCTGCATGTCTTGAAGTACGTTGCACTTTGAAGGCGCAAAGCACATACGATATCGGGACACCTCAATCGCCAAGCGATTCAATGCATGTTGAATTGCCTGTGCACTGTCTCTCAGCAAGGCGATATCATCAACGTACTCTAAATCAAAGACTGCTCCCTGGCAGGATTCTAGCTGCACCGTTTAGAAGACTAGATAAAGCGTTCTGTAGGACATCCTCTACAACAAAGTCGAAGAGAAACGCGGATAAAGGGCAACCTTGTCGTACTTCACTGGAGACTGCAAAATGTGACAAAGGTTGGCCATAAGCCGCCCCAACCCGACCCGAGGTGTGACGATGCAACTCTTCAAGGGCCAACACACTTCTCGGTACACCATTTCTCGACAAGTAGTGCCATAATGCAGACCTATTGACGGAGTCAAAGGCCACGCGAATGTCTAGAAACAACAATCGTTGGTCTGTGGGAGGGGTAGCGGTGCTCTAACAGCTGTCAGAGGATGAAGATTTGATCGATACACCCACGACCGGTCTGAAACCCAGCCTGTTTCTTGCGAGTTTGCTCATCACGCGAGTTGTACAACCTGCGAAGAACAACAGGCGCTAGCAGCTTAGAAACTGTCGGGATTAGGCTTATATCCCTATGGCTGTCGCAGTCACTGTGCGAGCCCTTCTTGAAGATTGGCTTAATACCATAATAACCTCAAAATCAGCTGATCTTGTAGAAGTTAGACATTTAAATAAAATGGAGGAAGTTATATCCTCGATCCATCTCATGAAACGGATGGCTTGTTTTGTTATAGAGTGACAATATTTAAGTATTTTCCACTATTTGCTTCCTATTACGTTTAGAGTAACCCTAAAAAACGAAGATAATTCTCCGGATTTGTATTTGTGTAAGTATAGGCAGTCGCGTGCACGCAGTCGACAGCAGGGAACGTACACATGGCATTTCCGCGGTCAAAAGGCAGGTCCAAATGTATGTTAAGGTTATTTATCATATGGTAGATTGGAATACTCGGGCGCAAGCGAGTTCGTGTGGTTATGCTTGCAGGCCTAGGTTCTCACCTGCGGGCACGAATGTGTCCAGTGTTAGGTCAGTAATGTACAGGTACCACCAGGCATACCGCGTCCTACAAGAATCCTGTGAAACCTAAATGTTCAGCTCATCATTCTCCTATGACATGAATTATTTTTAATTTTAAAAATACCAGAATCGCGATGGTTTCTCGAGGGCGAATCGGTATACAAAACAGACACTCGAAAAAAGTCTCAGGAGGTCATTCTGTTGAAATGCATGAACCTCTTAGTACGAGAATGATGGCATAAAGTCGTTCATTGTATCACAACAGTTGCGAATATTTTCTGCGACGTTGTATAATTCTATGAAGTTGTTTTTTGAATGTCGTACACCACCGTTCAACTGCTGTTACTGGTGGATTCACAAAGTTCGTAAGTAATAAGTGCGATGTTTCAAATCGGTAGCTGGTTACCGTCGGCCAATTCTAGTGGTATTGTGCACTGTTGACACCAAACTCGTCACGCGTGATCCATTCAAACTTTTAATGTCTGAGGATTAAGATTGCCGCGTATTCTGATTTAGATGAGATCACGAATCCTAAAGCTCGATCTCAACACTTGGTCGCATCTTGATATTTGGTTCTTTTCATGTGACTAGATTCTTGGCGGAATGGGCTATATGCGTGAAGCCAAATTGGAACGTGTTCTACGTGACTTGCGCATTTTCCGTATTTTTGAAGGCGCGAACGACGTGCTTCGTCTCTTTGTCTCTTTGACCGGCCTGAACTACGCCGGAAAACATTTGGTTGCCATCACAAGCTCACCGGCAGCAATGATTCAGTTAAGTGTCAGGCTGTTTAAAAGGTGGGTTTGTGCACGCACGCTCTTTCCTCGTTTTATGGAATTTTCAACAAATTTAATCTCATGCATTACATGTTTCTGGTCTCCCGGTCACTGCAATCATAGAGCACATACATAGAATTAGGTCAGCTTCCATGCTATAGTGACTCGAGTGAAAAAGATCAGCTTGCGGGAATTGCCTATGGCAGCAGTACGTTCCATCTCTGATGCACCTTGCGACCACCAGATTTCCCAATCCCTGCGAAGATTCGCGTTCAGTGCACGTCTCGTTACGAGCCGTGTTTCGATTTTCTTAGTTCCATATGAGATAGACTGACATGCGTCTGAAAGGCGCGGCACTGGTTCAGATGGGCCGGTGGCCATTTGTTTGGTTCATTCGCCTTTTCTTGGAAACCTTGTCTGATAAGTCGAACACCACAAATAGTTGTTCTTATTTATTGGTGGGCCACAGTCGTCGTGTCGCAATGCCGTCAGCAAATTTGCGGCGTTTTAAAGCGGAGAACGCTAGCCAAGCGAAGGTCCCACCGCAACCTCGACCACTGCCGTTCATCGTCCACGCCGGCTTATTTTATGAGTACACCTTATTCACTGTCAAACATCGGGATGACCGTCCTCCCATGCGCTACCTGGAGACGCACCCGGTAGCATACAGCTCTGCTATCCGCGCTTGATTTCTCTGCTGCGGGCCAGGCTTCATACCATGCGCCCATTACAATCCTTACGATGTGGAATCAGATTTGGCAAGTTCATTCACTGATAGAATTTGCCGCCAGTTTCCGTGTGCTTTTTACTTTTTACCGCTTTCTTTGGATAATGTTTGACTCTACATTCTCATACTTTCTTGCAGGTATATCTGTTCTAAAAGTCTATTTCTTCATCGGCTGGTTTGTAGTTTCGTGAACTCAGTTCTTTTTCTAGTTCAACAGAGCATGCGTTCTAAAAATTGGTACTTTTTGTGCCCCTATTTCTTCTAGAGGTATTCGACGTTGTCTTGTGTTCCGATTGTCTTTAGTTTAGCTGATCAGCGCTGTTTTTTGATTGGTCGAGGGAAAGCTTGTTGGACAGAGCAGTACAACTGATCTGAACGATACAAGGGCTTTGCAAACCAGTGAGCGTTTGGCAACGCACAATCTCTATGTTTCGATTAAGACGCATGACTAAGTTTCACTACTTTTTGCACCATCGTCTGATCTAGACGACAAAACTGCTCTATATTCGCGTTTCAATCCAACTTTGCCGCACCGAGTGACTAAATCAAACTGACACACTGTTAGTTTTAACTCTTCTTTTTTTCTATGAACGGCAACAAATTTATTCCCCGTTATACAGTATGTTTTTAGATTATGGGATTTATCCCTTTTGAGACTCATTTTATGTAACAGAAAAATTCGGTAAACAATGCAGTGGAATGGAACTGCTCTCCCCTTGTGGTTGAGGATACGGAGGTAGAATATATGATGGATGAGTCAGTTCGACATTTTCGAGATCAGTTACACCGTCCTCTAGATCTGTAGAAAATCACTACCAGTACTTCAGCTTTACTCAGGTTTGCTCATTTAGCTTCTGTTTTGTTCAAATTTCTCCAGCAACCTGGGTATACCCGGAGATTCGCGTGCGTTGAAAACAAAGCTCCCGTCAAGTCTGTCGTGGCCTGGCCAATTAACCGGAGATGCAATCGATGCGTTTGGTATTGCATGCTATAGGCTTTTGCGTGCCTATGGGAAATCTGTGATCAATGAACAATTTCGACTGATCCGACTAGCAGATGCGGCAGTTCAGATCTACGCCATGATGTGCTCCGTGTCACGAGCAGCCCAGTCGATCGAACTGAACTCGACCACTGCAGACTTTGAGACACGCATGGCCACTTTGATTTGCATTCAGGTACGTATTTGCCCGTCTAACTGTTGTATTGAGTCTCTAGGTGTTGATCTAATTTGAACATTTCGTATGCGGTCATGCATTGAATAGTGAGAACGTATTAACTGAGTCAGCCACTTGTGATCGGTATGATCACTCAGTGATCTGTACTTACAGGGTGTCAGGCTAGCCAAATATGCCGATAAGTTTATATTGAGGTATTGAGCTGTATACAGGTATGGAAATGAATAAAATCACGACAGTTCACATGAATGCAGTAATTCAAACTTCATTTTTTGAAAAACCACTCGTAACAAAATTCCGTGGGCCAGTTTCACAAATCGACGTATCATGTGCTTGTCAGTTGTATACATTTTTAGTTGACTGCGTGCTGGCTGGGATAACTCACTCTCGTCAATCGGTCCGCTTTCCTAAAGCGATCTGTGTGTGTGTGTGTGTATATGTGTGCGCGCGCGTGTCTGAATCCGCTCTTTATATGGTTAAGCGAGGCTCTATGGATGAAAAAGTCAGTCGTTGATCCAGTTGCGTATTTGCTGAGACGATTGAATTTGATGTGGACACTTGTGTGAAGGTATGGCGCACACTGCAGTCGACTTCTCTGGTGAACGTACTCTACTTAGTGCCTGACAAACAAATGCTCTGCAAACAGGCCTCATACCTCGACCAATTTGAGTAGTGAGATTTGAATTGTTTCTGAAGTGGTTCATTATGCAGTAGCAACGCCCAACTTATTTATGCAAATCATGGAAGCGGTATCACCATCCTCAGCGACCAGGGTGATCGTTTCATTAGACTGACTCAAACAGTATTCGTTCAGCCTTGTCACAGGGTCTTCTTGGTTTTCATTCGCATTAAAAGAAAGTGTAAGCAAAACGCGCCCAACTTCATCCTCCAGACAAAACACGAGCGTGGTTATCTGTTACTCTTTCGAATCCGTGCGTGAACAGCGAAATCTAAAATTTTCTGCTATTATAACGTCGATTCGTCTATCAAGTGGTTTTCATTGGGCATGTTCAGCGTTTCTGGATGCGACAAAGCACATGTTCTTGACATATGCATTGCCAAACAGCGGTGGGGTTCTTCAGCTTCTTCTGACACCAAGTTCTGTCATATGGGGGTGGAGCGAAGGAAACCGTTGATAGTCATCCACGATAGCCCAATGGTAACACGCGTTTGACTGACGGTCATGCACTCGGACTTTAATTTCGGGTTGGAACTCGGTGAATAATCACTGATGATGATTCTGAACACGGATAAGATAACCATACATTATTGTCTCCCGGGTTTTCGACAGTGAGTTGAGTGTAGATCCTACATTACCATTTTCTTGAATAATTGAGATCCGCAATTCAAACTGAGCAAGGTTTTTGATATTGATGCCGTTCCTTGTTGCTTGAAGTTGCTTCAGTCACACCCGAGTAATCATGCTATATCTTGCACGGTGTACCATTCTGCAGAATGAATCTCATTTTGTCGACCGATTCATGGGGACCCTTTTGAAACCTAACGATTGTCGTGTGCACTCGACAGTCTTCTTGGCGCTCCAAGTGTACATCGTTGAACTGCTTGTGTCACACGACTTCGGACTCTGAATTATTTGAAACCACCGTCTAGTTCAGTTCCGTCGATGAATATAAAGCCCCACATCTAGGAATTTTTTAGTTGTTTTATCTTGCGACACAACCCAAGTGTTGAAAATGATGCGACCAAACAGAATGACGGGAGGGCCCAGTGTAATCGGAGGCATTTTTTAAAAGACTATCTTACGTCACCTGATAAAAGTGAGTATCCATTACAACGATTTTTCGCGAGTTATCTATCCTCTGCGCCTAACTTCAGCATTGTGGTTACTACCTAATCGGACCAACTATGACAGCATATCAACTGTCCCTGTGCCTTTATTTCTATTTCGTTTTGACGAGGATCCTGACTCATCGCTTCTCATCATCATAATTGAAATCTGATCCAGAAATGTATTATACTCACCACTATTGTGGTGGCCATTCTGCCAATATGTGGGATATTTTTTACAGAATATAATTAGGATAAATAGAGACGTTGTCATTGAAAGTGAAGTAGGAGTGTAATTTGTTCTATGATATTTAACTTCGATGAGCCGCTTGTAAACTTCCAAGAATCGTTTGTATGCGGTGAATGACCTTAGGCGGTCTTTCTTGAACATTATCACCGAGCGTAGAGCCCTTTTGCTGCCTTTCCAGTTGAGTCAACCAATTCGGTCTATTGATTTCCAAGTGAGAAGTGTACCAGGATATGCAGAATCGCGTCTGTGACACTCATCCATTTATATCCGCAACCTTCATGGGTTTTCCCTTACAAATTGCCTGCTAATAAAATTCAACGCAGTAAGCTCCGCATTCCAACTTCCTCAGGAGGTCTGCGAATTGAATGTACTCCACTTCAGTTCGAGCAGCCGGATAGTATACAACCCACGAGCTTTCCATAGAATTTATTCGAAATTATCTTCTGTTCCATATTCAGCAGAGCACCACTTTTCAGCGCTCCGTAGTAATTAAATATTTAAACACGCATTGAGATTGCGTGATTATCTATGTTTTCAGAAAGACATCACTTTATAGTCGTAGTTTGTCCGAAAAATTTGGGATCACCTCAGTTCTGTCCAGCAAATCCAAAGCTGTTGCTGATCCGCTGATTGATAGCGTCCAGTACGACTTCTGTCACTAGATATAAGTGTCTGCACATCAAAAAGACAAACTTACACTATGAAACGCATTTGGATTACATGTACTGATGCATTCGAACCGGCGGTGATCAATCGCCTATCACAGTGGGCTTTGGTCTCGTGTTCGATTCTGGCCGCCGCCACCGACGACCTCTCCATTCGATAGCCTCATAGATAATGTTCAGCGTGGACAAATGTGCATACACCCTGATAGGGTCGGATTTCTAGGCTTGTTATTCGTGAGCTTGTTAGTAGGCAAATACCACAAGGTAAATATCAAAGTCAGCCAGAAAAGTGTCTCGACTGGTGACCTTATTACACTTTATCTTCATTAGTGCCCCATAAACTTGGAAGATATATCACTCATGAGCTCTTCGTTCGAGGTTGACGTGGAGCTTAGAGCCACTATTCGATAATAAATATATCTGTTTGGTCGGCTAATTTGCTTCTCTCGTGCAATTTTCAAATACACTTTCTTAGTCGTCTGTGGTATTTGCGTCTTTTGCCTACTAACAAGCTTCTAGTAGTTAAATGAGGAATTCGACCTCCCCGGGGCGTGCATATATTTTTGTCCAATGTGCTATATCGTAAATCAACGAGATCCAAAATCATTTATCCTTTTTGAGGTGGATGAGGACTTATTGGTCGAACTTTTTTGGGCAAAAAGAACTTTCTCCTCGCCCATATCGCTTGTTTCCAACTGATATTCATGGTTTATCCTCGTGTTAATTGTAAAACTCAGTTATATTTCGTACTCTTGCTTTCTCTTCAGGGTTACAAGCAAGTGAAACAAAATCTGTGCGAATTGGTCAAATCGAAGGAAGATACCCACTTTGGTCTGATGAAATCCCTGAGTGAGGATATCTGCTCACATCGCGGACTGATCACACCACCTCCGATCGGATTTTGAGCTATTCTAGCTTCCCCAGTCCCATTACTCACGCGATCATGCTTTTACCGGTTGATCAACAAATTGAATCTGCTAAGTCTTCCAAGTCTGCTACGCGCAATTATTATTTTTACTATTTCGTTTATTTTTTTTTGTGTCCAATTTTTCGAATTATCTGATTTTCTGCGAGTCAATGGATCTTATGCCCTGAGAGAGAGTTATTCTTGTCTTTATTAACAAGGAACTACCGTCGCCGTAAGCTGGTGGATAACGTAGTGCTTTTCTCCCTCAGCGATAGACGTTCATCTAAGCTTTTGTTTGCTACGCGACCAACACTCAAGTCGTCCAGGGAATGTTTTCAACGGCTGAATCGCATTAACCATCAGCGCTAATTTGTACGGTGCCCGTGGGGCACTACTTGTATGTAGGCCACGATGTGCTTGATGTCATCTAGCAGAAACCCATTGGGGTTGATCACAGTTGGTCTGGGGCTCATTGCCATATATGGCCTGGAGTTGTAGAGAATATGTCAAGATCAAATCTACCAACTATAATCTGTCGCGCGGACGATTCTCGGTTTTGTTTTACCGCGCTCGCATTTTGACCTGAAATGAACTTCGTGAATGTGAACCATGCGAAAGACCTTCAATGGAAGAGCCTATTCTCTAACTGCAACCTTCTTTCCAGGGTCACATGCACACGGATAATCGAGCCACAAACAGATGACGATCCGCACGACAGGCGGTTGTTTTGTCATCCGAGCCGTTGTGGTGCCCATCCTGAGAACAGCGGGTCGCAAAAACAGTGCTCCTATCACACAACCGCTTGCCAGGTTACAACCCCTGATGAATTTGTCTATAATAACTAAGATCCATCCTCCTTTGCTAGGTAAATTTCGAAACACCAGAGTGCTTTTCCGAGATTCGTGTGGCTTCGAAAGCTGTTTCACTGGAAAAACAACGGCCGAGTGTCTCAAACCAGAAAAAACTGCTATTCGTACAATGGTGGCGTTTCACTGATGTGATTTGCGATAAGTCACCTAAAGCGAGATCTGTCATGTGAAATGTTGAGGGTGAAAACTGCAAATGAATTTCCAAGTATAATATCCTTTTGGTTTTAGTCAAACTTCTGTGGTTAGTTGCGTGCTTGGTAGCAACGGGCTGTCACAACTGTCTGACGGTGTGGGGAGCTGTGCCTAACTATGCAACGGAGATAAATTCTTGTTCTCTTTTGTTTATAACCCTTGTAAAGCCAAAAAATAAACGGTTGCATAAGCCAATAAGTGATTGGTTTGGTTATAGGCAGGTTACTATTCCCGGTCTGTTGAGGCGTGTAGTGCATGGCAGTTTATTGATGCCGCCTAGTCGTGCGATGAACCTCCATAACCGAGGAGCTCACATTTTTCACGCTTCGGTACTGTGGTTAAAACAGTGCGCACAGACACAATGCGTTGGCAAACAAACCAGCACAACTCCGTGAGCGCCTCCCGTCAGGATCCTCATCATCGTTCACGCTAGCAGCTTGCTGTAAACAATCGATGTTTAATATGTAAACTATGAATTTCAAACCGGTGCAGTCGATTAAAACGGCGCAGGTGGTTAAATAAGATGACGAGTGTATTCGGGCAAGAGATCTCAATAACAGCCAGAGTTATAGTCCTAAAGGCCGTTGGAGTTAATCTTTTCCCTTCAGTGTCCTGCTTAAGTATTCCACTTCTACTGATTCTTAGAGTAAAGTAGAATTCAATAGTGGGCGCGATATGTAAATGAGCAGACTAAGCTCCGTGAACAAACACTCGTTTAATCAGTCGATAAAAATAAGTGGACGCTACGAGAGTTTTCCTATGTGCCGCCACTCCCGAAGCCATGAAGTCATACCTGTTTACCTCCCGAGTTGCAGGAGAACATCATAAGAATTCTGAAACAAACAGTTCGAACTAAGCGAGAATGTGTGGAGATGAAAACGCGCTCCTCGACTCCAACAATTCAGATGTGAGAAGGATGAGAGGTGAGAAATCTTGAACATATATTCAAAACGGGTAACGTTAAGGTGCACAATAACATAGAAGAGTGCTGTCAGAAAATATTCGTAAACGAATCGCAGCTAGACAAGTTCAGCACATGAATCTGTAGGACTGTCATAAAATGCAACGAGTCGATCCGAGTTTGGTACAAAAAACGGGCTGGAAGCATGGAAGAGGCGGGCGAAGTTATCGTATGGTCCGAGTGTACTCAGAAGCACGTTGTGTTTTCTCTTGTGCGCGTTTCTTTGTATGATCGACCTCGAAGCAATGCCAAATTCGCAGAGTCTCATCGGCTGCACAACTGGCCACCATCTCGTTATTTGGGGATGCGCTCACGCAGAGGACACGACCTTGGTGTTCTGTAACGGAGGGTAATAAAAGAGGCGCAGTTTCACTGGAGTTAGTCATGCTGATTTTGAGTGCTACATTTTTATTTCACATCTAACGAGAGAACGATAAAGGGCAGGGAACTTTCGACGAAACAAGAGGCCCGCAAACCGTAACTCTGTTCCATTTCGCCCAGTATGTTTACTCATTGAGCGAATGGACTGTGTGCACTTTATACCAGAAATGCTGGCACAGGCGGTTAAATAGACCGTTTAGGTGTTTTTGAGGCGTTACAAACGCTAGTGTCCGCAAGATCAGACGCGGCACAATCGTACTTGGAGTCTTTATTTATTTGCTCAGCTTTTCACATGGTATTTTTCCTAGTACTTTCCCGCTTGTGTTCCGACCCAGAACTTTACGGCTGACATATAGCCACCAAGCCATGATGTGTTGACGAACGGAATGATGGGCAACGTAAGGGCACAGAAAAACTGGCTCGTTCCTAGACGACGAACTCAACGTGACTAGACATGATTGAATCGCCGAATCCAGAAACCTCATTGCTGATTCTTTTTGGTGATCAAGTAGCCCCATTCTTAGCCCGAACGCTTTTGTAAACTGGCATATTTAGCCTTGCCGCTTGATGTTGACCATATTTCCGCCACCGTTCACATAGTTCTCCTTCCAACCATTTCTTAAATATTATGTGTTCATTTATATGAAACGTTTTTCCGTCAAAAGCGGTCACCCCATCTAGGGCCCAAAATGCAAACATTTATCCACCTCATTTATTGATCTCCGTTCGGCGCGTAATTTAACTTTTAAACGCCACAGAACCGTACGCTGTCCGTCGCCCCCTGTAAGCCATGTCCATCACGACGAAACTGCCCTTTGGCGTGGTGTGGTGGCTTGTGTGCCTCCATGATCCACGGTGTCACACAAGACGGCTTCCTTGAGCCGGAGATAAAATCATGTCTGACAGGTCAATGGGTAGAGGCCAGACGAAGTGCACCCTCAGAACCAGTTGATCGACAACATCTGGTTCTAACCATTACGCCCCTGGAGAGAACACTCCAGCGAATAAAAACAAAGAGTACCAGTTTACCGGTCTGAAAACCTCCATTAGATGGACGTAGGAGTGAAGTATCTGAGGTTTCTCTTGACGGTGGGAGAGGCCATCGCGCTTCACTGGGCAGCTATCGCCCGCCAAGCTGGGCAGCCCCAGTCCAAAGGACGCTGCACCGTCCACGTTCCGCTTGCTCCACTGGGTGCATGGGGCTGAGGACTGAATCCGAAAAACGGCTCCATAACAAAGCACCAGTGAAGATAAGACAAAAAAAATCTTGGAACAATCAGGTCTCTTGTGGCAGACCCGAAAAAGTTTCTTCACAGGTTCTTCAGTCATGTTCCCGTGCTGGGTTAACGCCCCACTGCCTTGTGAGTGAGACGTTTGAGTCAAAGGCTCCGGTAAGGGTTCCCAAAGCAAAACTCCTTCTGCGGTGTGGGCAGCCGCGGAGTATGATTAGCCCATAAACCTCTATAAGGCCTTACCAATTTTTCCCGCCTTAGTTAAAGATCGATGCAAAATGCCACGGGTAATTGCCAGTCTAATGAAAGCAGTAGCTTAGGAGTCAAGCATAAGTCGACTTTACCTCTCAGTTTTAAATGTTCACTGCACTTGGCTGTCTTCAACGCCCGCACACTATGTCAGATAGGACAACAGGCTTCCCTCGCTAAGGCAGACGTATGCCGTGTTTCTCTGATACAAACTCAGTCTCTTAACTCACTCTTCGCGTGTCGGGTGATTCGGTATCTAGTTCTCGTGGTCAGGCTGGCGCTGGAATAGCCTTGAGCATGAGAGCTGAGCGTGCACTACTAGACTGGATTCCAGTCAGCAGTCGTTTGTGTGCAGTTCGGTTGGACGGTTCTGTTCGTGTCAACAACATCAAACTGTTTCGTTGGTGCTTGTTCATCGTGCCTATGTATGCGCCGACTGACTGCAGTTCCTTTGAGACCAAGGATGAATTCTACCAGAATTTGTCTCCGCTTGTTCGAAGCGCACGTTCAACCGACGTGGTGGTCCATTGCTGGGGATTTCAACGCCCAAGTTGGGCAGGTGGGACATTCCGTAAGGCACATCAGAGGCTCATTTGCTATCTCAGCTGATCGCACTGAGAACGGGGATGGTCTCATCCAGCTGTGCCCTGATCACAGATTGTTTCTGGCGAGTGCGAATTTCTGCCATAAGAAGTGGCAGAGACTCGGCGTCCCCTTTTATCTTCACAACGTTGGACCCAGATTGACCATATTGTGATTGTTCACCACTGGAGTGGATCAAGTGAAGATTGTCGCTCATTTTGGTCTACGCCTGTGGACTCAGACCAGGCCCTGGTATAAGCTCGCTTCCATTTACGTCTCGTCCGTGGTCGCACCAACGTAAATACTACTCGTTCTGTGCAGTTGGTTCTGGACGATAATCTGCGATATGGTCTCCAGACGGAGCTGTCTGGATGGCCACCGATGCAGCCGGATGTCCAGAACCCAACTGAACGCTGACAATAGACCAAGGAAGCTTTGTACGCCGCGTTTAATGCCACCTAGGGATTTGATTCAAGTGAGCCTCACAAACGATGGATATCTTCGACATCAATTGCTCTATTGGATGCACGCAGATCCGTCCCTTCGGGCGCCACGTTCAGTAAGGATCACAAATCCCTGGGAGGCCAACCGACTAGGGACGTGAGAAATAACCGCGAACAGTGGTGGATTGCGAAATGTAGGAAAATGGAAAAGGCTGCGCCTATCGGCAATACTCGCAGCCCTTATCGTTTGATTAGAAGTACAGGTCCATGGAAAACCGGTGTAAGTCAGGTAATCAAGGAATCCGACGGCTCACTGATTCATTCCCAGGAGTGTCGTCTGGATCTTTGAGCTGAGCACCTTAGAGACCATTCGGTCGGGCCACTTCAACGGTGGACCTTTCAAGTATACCTGCCAGCGAAAAATGCAGGTGGATATCAGTCCTTCATCAGAGATGGAGGTTATGCGAGAGATGAGTATCGCGTCCAAACTGGTCATCGAGCTTATTCTCCACCGATTATCCAGCACCCGCGAAATGTGTACGCGTGAGAATCAGGCCAGGATCAGACCCGGTGATTATTGTGTCTACTGCATCTTTACTCTTCGACAAACCTTAGAGTACAGACACATCTTCCGCAGGTCCACAGTCTCTGTCTTTCTTGATCTAAAAGCGGCTTTCGATTCAGTCGACCGCATGGTTCTCTGGCGCTGCCTCTTGTTGAAGGGTGCGCCAGAGAAATTTATTTCTCTTTTCCAGTGCTTGTATGCAAACAGCCGTAGCCGTGTTCGCGCTCACGGCGATCTTTCACCTGAGTTCACCACGGAAGTGGTGTTCATCAGTGTTGACCCTTTCGACCTTCCGCTTCAATTTTGTAATGGAACAGATTCGTTAGATAGCCCTACCCTTATTTGAGGATAGTTGAAACGATCTTTACTCAGGCAGTAAACTGTCTGACTTGGAATATGCAGACGTTATTGTTTTTCTGAGTGAAGATCCAGGTAGATTGGAAGCTCTGCTATAAAGCCTTAACAATAGTGTAGCAATGTTTGGGATGTGTTTTGCACCTTCAAGGTGTAAAATGCTATTGAAGGACTGCCTTGGCTCTACACCAAACCTCTTCTTGACAGGAGAAGCTCCAGCTGAAGTGGATGAATTTTGTTACCTGGACAGTTACATTTCACAATGTGGACACATACCAGATGAAGTGTCATCGCGTATACAGAAGATGCGTTCGGCTTTTGCCACTTTCCGTCATCTGTGGCGCCGGCGTGACATTCGATTGTCTGTCAAGAGTGGAGTGTATAATGTGGCGGCTAGGTCCGTTCTTTTATACGGTTCAGAGACATGACCATTAGATATGGCCAGGTGTCGCGGTCAGTGGCGTAGTTGCATTCGAACATTTTCTTTGTGCTTCAGATCCCCACTCGGTACTTTGATTCTTTTTGGATCTTTATCACTCTATGCTTCTTTTCTTTTTGTCATTCACTGGACGACGCTGGATGGTAGCGATCAAAACCAGGGCACAAAAATGCGGGGTTCATGGTTGAATAAACTGGAACTGAAAAGTGTAGACCATGTCCGTTGATCGTATGCTCTGCTTGAAATTATTTTAGTATTCACATTCAGTACCAGTTCCAACTGATACAACTATCTATTGAACACTGCTTTCCCGATCTACTGTAATTCTATATTTGCTGCCGTCCCCCCGTTCATAAACATATTGATTCCACCTTCACGGTTTCTGATTGACCATCATCAGATTGGGACTGCGTAAGATCCGGTGACCAATACCTGTAGGATCCAAGGGCGTTCGGGATTCTACACTCATTATTATTACGCACCTGCAGGTGCTCAATCCATCAGACCACATCAGGATGCAGTCTTAGGAACACCGATTCGGCTGCCCTATGAGGTTCGAAAAAGTTCTCCAATTCGATACTCTTTCATGGGAGCAACAGAAGGGGTGTTTTGACTGAATTAATTGCCAGTATGATGGCTGAATGATCGCGGTCAAGTATTCTGAAGACGTTTTCCACAATCCCATAAGCACTGAGCTAGGTGATCTGCCGCGTTTACCAGAGGTTTGAACACACTCATGTCCCGAGCGTTTACCAGTTGTGCTCCTCTTCCCTGGCTAACTGTTATTTGTTTTCACTGATTGGTTGACATTGCCGCATACGTTCGATTTATTCGTAGAAAATTCTGATTGGTTATTTTTCCATCTTTTGTTTGTACCTGGGTACTTGAGATGCCATACAGACCTTACTGAGTGCTACCCGGACTTCCAACACCTCTTGAATGTGGTCCGTAACCTGGATTTAGTAGTTTGAGGCATCTACATATCGTGTCGAACTAATTCACGGTAGATACATACTGGCGTCATCATCGTACAGCGTTAAACAGTAGGGCAAGCCCCACTGAACACCCTTTCACACCATGTTGCACGTTGCATTAGAAAGTATGAATATACAATATGGACAGGGGATGAACCTACACTGGAGGGAAAAGGGAAGAACGCCCTAGTAGCCAACACACGGAATACACAGTCTAACTGTACAAACGCACATTGATCAGTCATTCTGATTCGATAGAAAGTGACAATACGATCACCACGGTTCGCTGCCATATCCTTCAGTGTCTCGAGCCAACTGGTAGCCGGATCTTTTGGACCCCAACCACGAAGATGTTAGGCACCTAATTTTCCTAAGTTTGCTGTACATTTTCTCATTCCTCGTTGCCACGTCATCTGTTGACCTCCACGTGGTTTTTTCCACTCCCTAGGAGGAACGGAAAATAGGACACGGTACGGTGGACGTGTGTTTGCAATACGTAACACGTGTCCCAACCAACGAAGTCTACTAATCTGGATACGCTGTGATAGAGAACTCCCTGAAGTGGTACCCAATATTCGATTTTTGACCTGAGTATTGCTTATTCGGTCATTCCATCCAATCTTAGCGATACCGCGCAAACATCGACGATGGCAAGCCTCAAGACGACGAATATCTCACACACGCAGACCCTGAGTCTCGCATAACGGCAACAGTTTAGTGAAATATCAGGAAGAACGAGTAACCATGAGAATCTGAGTGAGGATCCGTAGAAGGCGCCACGCAAGTCACGTGTGCGAAACCAAATGCTGTCTACCACCGGCCAAAGTCGACAGGCAGTGGTGAGATTCGAACACTGTATCTTAAACTTCATGATTTGCAACTCAACCCTTAAAGACCAAACGATGACGCGAAAGTCGATAACTTTTGTGTATTTCTCACAGGTTCACGTGGAGGTATTAGGTGGCATAGAAAAACCGACCCAGCATACATTGAGCGCAGTCCATTGCTACGAGGCTGCACCTTGACGTGGTGTGATGGCCTGCACGCCTCAATGATCCAGAGTTATGCAGGACGGCTTCCTTAAGCCGGATATACAATTCTGTCTTACAGGTCAGACGAAGTCCAGTCTCTCCGGGCCAGTTGATGGGCAACATCTGGTTTTCTAGGACATACCGCTATGGTCCTAAAGAGGATACTTCAGAGAATAAACACAGAGAAGTGGTTCTTTTTTATCACTAATACATGCTTGTGCAGTGGGAGAAGTCTATACCCCATAACCTCTAAGGCCCACTGCACTATTAGGGACAACCGGCAACCCAAAACCGCATACGGTCCTAACAGGTCAAGAGTACGTACAAGCAGTTACAAAAGGTCGATTACGCCAGCGCAGGACATAGTAGTAGGTATTAAAACCCTAAGCACCAGATTTGGCAGCGCTGGACGTGTCAGGCTTCCCGGTTGATGCCCACGAGATCAAGCTACCAAATGATCCCAAAGAAAACGTAGCTTGACCAAGTGCCGCGAAGGGTGGCGTCCACTCTAATTATCCCTATTCTGTTCACCTGCACCCTCCATGGACGTAACTTCCGACTGGGTGATAATGCAGCAGTAGCAATCGATACAGAAGCATTCAAGTGCGAGGTTATTGGCTGAACTATACATGCTAAACAGTGGTACAGCCGATGTCTAGTCAGCTGGACAAAAGTTGCCAAGTTCAATAACTTCCTTTCCTCTAAATTTTTCGTACCGAAAGCATCGCACACTCGTTTCACTCGCTGCCTGAAACTCACTTGCTGAATTCCCCGTTTTTGTGGCAGTGTGCATGAGTGCAAGCTGCTGTCACTGTGCAGAAAATCAACATTCTTATTTCTGCCAAAAATCCAATTTTTTTTGCCGCCGTTGTAATATTTCCTATTTTGCTCCTTATATTATTTTACCGTTGTTCCCTTGTACTTTTCATCTCTCATTGACCCCAATTCGCACTCTAACAAGGCCATCTGCGAACAATATATAAGCGATAAAGTTGAAAGCATTTTTGCAGTGTCGTCGGGACGCCAATAGACGTTTGGTCGTGCCTGTGTTCGTTCGCGAGTCATTCCGTTGTGCGAATACGGGTCTAGGGAAACCAAGTTGGATTCTATTATGGGCGTCATGAGTGTTAAGTGTTTTACCCCTACGAGGATTTACGTGTCTTGTGTTATCTGTGTGGCATAACATCGTTATTCAGTCTCAATTGGTTCGAGACTTCAGTGTGGTAATTGTGTGATCCGGCAATACAACACTATTATAGCTACCTTTTTTGCATCTCGAGCTACTGAGTGGATCAACTTTTGAACGTCAAGCGGTCTGTGGTGTATCACTATTCTTCGATGATCGGTGCTGAGTGGTTGTGTGAACAAGGATTTAGATATCTGTTCGTTGGACTATCAGTCGTGCACTGTATGATGATTATGTTGTCGGCGTTAGTGGTACCCCAGCACCCGTCTCAGTATATTCGGCTTGCGAGGCGACAGAAACGATTAGATATTGGTTAAATGGGAGAGATTTTCTGACATTATCATAAATGAAAGCAAATACCACATGACATTGTGATTCATCAAGCTGAAATCCACGTTGACTCAAGGGACTCAGTATCGCTGAGAACAGCAGATGTGGAAAAACAGGCATGTGATCCATACAGCTTGAACAGGTCTAAGCTTCGCCTCGTTGCGAAGTATTCATATACTGTCACTAAATGATGTGTGTGTGTGTGTGTGTGTGTGTATTTGTCCCAATTGGCATTGCTGCCTTATCGTGGGGATCGGTTCTGTGAGCTACCATGACCACGAGGGCTAAGCCGATTGCAGTACACAGCGCTCCTTCGGGATCACCCATATCGGACAGGCCGAAGGCAGGTAGCCGTACAAAAGCAACGCGGCGTTGTTAGAGGGACTGGTGGGTTTTTCACCTGGCAGCGAACTCGCCCCGTAAAAACCACAGAAGCCCATAGACAGAAACGTGGCGTGTGCGAATGTGACCCACTACTAAATAAAGCCATTGCCTCTTGCCTCTGATTCTGCTATCCCGAGTAGGGTAAGATTCACCAGGACGCGTTGGGCACCTTCAACTAGCAGACCGCCATCCAAAAGGTGTATGAACCACTCGTTCGGTCACCGGCTTCCAACACAAACTTCCTGTTGCCCGATAGGTAGCATTTTGTTGTGCACGAGCCAGAGTTGCTACCTCGATCAAAAAAACCGCCCATGTGCAGATGCCATTCAAGACACCCATGAAGCCAGGTGGGGGAGCTAGCTACATAAAAGTGAAAAGCAGGCTCGCATTCCTGGTGCAGTGAGCCTTCCAATTGATGATTAGATTTCATCCATGAGCGTCATACAAAACATGATGTACAACCTGAGACGTATAAACTGTCATTATAAATACAGTAATCCACTGGCTGATTCACATGCTCTCAGGAGGGGGCCACAACAGATGTTTGATCAATTATTAACCAATTATTATCATTCAACCAATAACATTGCACTTCTGTGCTCTGGTTTAGGTTCGTACTTCGTCACAGCCTCGTGGATTCGGCAGTGAAATAAAGCGAATCATAAAGAACAAATCAACAAATTGAAGAGGCATATTTGAAGTTCGTGTAGATGAGAGAGAGGCAGATCTCGGAAGCCCGGCTGGTAATGCGTGGTCAAGTCTACTAGATAGAATTTTTGTAACCGTTTGTCACTTCATGGACTGACACGATATTTGACGATTACGGGTAGTGGGACACTCCGTAAGTGACAGAAATTAGAATCCAATTAGCCTCGTCCTGCTACTCTTTGCATTCAGCGGAGAAATGATTGTTGGAGAACTTGAGAACACCCATAAAAAACAATTTCCTTGCTATAGAAATATGAAACTTGTTCACTTTTACACTAGTACGCGGTCAAGAAAAAAGACGAGGAAACGGTCTTATTCACCTGTTCGCATGATTTGAACGAGTAGAACTTAGGGATATCAGCATCACATATTCCAGTGATTTACTACTTCTGTTGACTGATTTGCTCTTTTCCTCCGAATAACATTCAGCAGATTGCGTATAAACCTATAGAAAAGTTTACAAACGGACCAGCTGGTTGACTGATTCTTTTGTTCTTATGCTCACGAGTAAGCGCTGTGGAAGGGAAATATCCCATGACCTCAAAGGCTCCATGCACCACGAAGGATAACAGGAAAACTGACTTTGAGACTTCAGGTGGAGAAACACAAGGTTCCAATTGGTCAGTCATGGTGGAAAGCCATAGTAAACTACCATCCGTCACCAACATGGCCGGTGGTGGTGGTTGTGGGATTCGAATCTCGTGTGACAAAGCACTGTCACACTGGACAACTACCGAAAACACCACACTGAGGGAATCTACACCTTTTCCCATCAAGCTTTAGCCAAAATAAGCGATCCTTTAGCGACGACCCATCATTCTTTAGCCTTGACGCACAACCTTTAGCCATGCCACTGCAAGCCAGTCAGGTCAAAAGTATCGGAATATAATGACATCAAGAGATATTGGAAAAATTCGTTCTTTTGACAAAGATTGGTGTTCCAAAGCTAACGGAACAAATGAGAAAGTGTGACGATCATATGCTGCGCAGTTGACCGTGGTAATGGTAGCAAATGCTACACCGCAAATCGACTGGAGGATGTTAAAACGATGCGCCCGTATCGTCGAACCATGTGGCACAGCTATTATTACTGTTGTATTTTCAGTGAACCAGTTCTTATTGTACTAAAAAATTTAAACAAATTAAAATAGCAAACATTTTACCTGTTTGAATTCACTCAATACTCCTTCCAGCGGATTGAAAAATGGACCATACGGTGGGAGAAAACGTATTTGATGATTGGTGTGTAATTCTGCGTCCATAGCCCTCCGGTGAACGGGCGCAGTGTCAAAGATAAATACTACTGGAACATCAGGTTGCTGAGTAGCAACAGACGCTGAGCAGCATGAGAGAAACTCATTAAAAATATGCCATGTAATCTTTATAAGTATGACACTCATACTTCAAGATAGCGGCGATAGATGAACAAGCCAATATGTTTAAGTTAGGTCCTACATTTGACGGTAGAATTCGGATGGCTTTACTGCCTACTTTTGAGCGTCCATAGCTACGACAACCCCGTATGTTGTAGTTGGTCTCATCAATATACGACCTGAAAATTGCAGTACCTGATCGTTGCAGCCAATCGGCATATTTTGCGCGCTTAGGTTTGACTGCATCTGAGTTTCGTTCCCCTGGTTGAATGGTCAGCTTCTTAATTGAATAGCCATGCAATGGATGACTTGCTGACTGTTGTGCTTGGGAAATCCTTCTCCATCGTTTCCTTCAACTGCCTGAATGTGCTTCCACCACTTCACACAAATACCCGACAAACTCGTCGTTGAACTTCGTGAATGTGTGTGAATGCCGTTTCCCGATCTGTAGCTGCAACAGCACGGCATGTTTTGATCTTGTTGAAGTGGTTGGCAATGTCCTTAAAAAAATCTCTTCTTCATGTGCTTTCGATTATCATAGAAAAAGGCACGATGGCGAACAAGCTCGTTTTCGGTAACTTCACCCTCTGGCTAATACAGTTACATGTATATACGATAAGAATGCATATTTTCGGAACAAAATAGAGGGTATTTACAGTATCAAATTAAGATTGAGATTATCCTCCGTCGATTTTCAGCGCTGGTAAAACGGTACGATCTTTTCTTCTCACCCGTATTAACGCTCTTCATGTTGTCAAGAGGTGATGCGTACGGTGCCAGGTAAAGTACGGCGAATACTATAACACAGACGGCCGCGGTGTGTGACTGCATCCGAAAGAAATATCAACAAATCGACAACGAGTCTGCCCATGCAAGGGTAAAATGCCACAAACAAACGGTCCTGTAATTGAAACCTGTAATGTAACAAACGGTACTCTGTTTTGCACTTCAAGTCACAGACAAATATCAGAACTGGATATAATGAAACAAAATAAAGGCTTGGTTCATTAGACCATTAGGTAAGTGGATACATTAAAATTCCGAGAACAATACACACAGTTATCGTGAGTACACTCCCACTACTGTCATCAATCTGCTTATGCTGCAACATTTGACACCATTAATATCACCGGAATTGCAACAGTAATAATGGCTGTGCCATATGGTTCGACGATACGGGCACATCGTTTTAACATCCTCCAATCAATTTGCGGTGTAGCATTTGCTACCATTACCACGGTCAACTGCGCAGCATATGATCGTCACACTTTCTCATTTGTTCCGTTAGCTTTGGAACACCAATCTTTGTAAACAAAAATAAATTTTGCCAATATCTCTTGACCTGACTGGCTTGCAGTGGCATGGCTAAAGGTTGTGCGTCAAGGCTAAAGAATGATGGGTCGTCGGTAAAGAATTGAGGGTTTTGGCTGAAGCTTGACGGGAAAAGGTGTAATCGCCGGGTCAGAGGAAAAAAACCAGCCATAGCCTCGCATCATATATGATTGATTACTCACCCATTAGATCCGCCACTCGGCTGATATCTGGATATCGCCAAATCACTAACTGGTTTTTCGGTCCGCCATGAGAAGTGAGAATTTCCCGATAAGCCGAATTCCAAATGATACCGGAAACCTGCGCAGAAAACACAAACGTCCATACAAACAATAAGGGCACTAGTGGAAGAAGCTTGAAAAAATGATACGAAACAAAAAATGCATTGTACACAGTGCATCTGCGAACGCATGCTCCTTATTCGCGTCTAATTCAAAAGAACAATCAGTGAATAGTAATACTTCAGTACGTAGGGTCTCACCATCCAGGTATCGATTGATAGCATTTTTCAGCCGGATGGCAAATTTCTGTGGATATTCTGCCTTCGAATTACGCGCTGCGCTATATTTGTACGAAAGCACATTTGTACCCGTTCCTCACACCGTCGATATCACATTCCTTAGTGGTATTATTACTGGTTCACACAAAAAAATCCTAACACAACAACAGCCGAAACACGGTTCACAGTAGAAAGACTGTAACCCGTAATCGTAAAAGTAAAGTAATACGAACAGATTTTAGCAACAGACAGACTCAACTTAGAGCTTTGGATCAAAATCGACCGTGTTATTCTTCAGTAATACAATTATTATGATTATATTTCACACTCGCCTGATTTCAGGCTGTGCACCAAACAAAACAGTACAACGGGGAAAGAGGGGCTACATGGTGTGAGATTCCATGACTTGTTTTGTTTGTGGGCGCAATGCTGCCAGGCTGTCCAGGCCAAAACAGGTAGTTTTCTTAGGGGTCCACAACCGGAGCTTTTAGTTATCCGAAGCCTAACCCGCAAGGCAGTGCGACGGAGCACGGGATCCGTAATCCACTGGGGGCCGGTAACTGATTGCTCAATTCATACGCTTTTCGGATGGGGCCAGACATCCTGGGTGCCCAGTACCCCCATCCTTCCGCCACAGATGTCGATGGGCAGTGTTGTACGCCCCCCGTGGTTGGTTTGCAATCAGTGTTTAGCCATCTCCCCTAAAATAACTATGAGTCGGTCAACCCGATGGAGAGTTCGGGCATTCACTTTTGTCCCTGCATTCTTGTGAAAACACCTCCGCCACGAGAAGACAATGAATGGGACTTCGTTAGCAGTTGACGGTTCTCACTAGCTTCTGATCGCTAAGCTTGATATTTGCACCGTACCCATTTTCTCATCAACTGAGGTGGTATTAACTGCGGTGCACCGGTGATGCGGAATGAACCACTTACCTGAGCAACCACATCAACCGATTTAACACAATTCCCAGTGGTCCCGTTCCAGAAGCGTAGAGTGTGATCGTTTGTCCCTCCGCCCGTACACAACAGATTCGGCTTCCAGGGGCACCAAGACAACGCTTTCACAGCCGCTTGATGATCCGTCAGTGTAACCCGAGGCTGTATGCCAGTGCCACGTTCCGACAGAATGCTTGCTGGCCATACACCGACACAATTGTCATTAGCACCGGAAGCCAAGTGTTGCTTGTCCGAGGACCAAGCTAAGCCACATACTTCCTGTGGAGAAATGCGCAAGAAAGGGAAGAGGATATTTTGACGGAATTAATTAGCTACACGGGCTTTCTCGTAAACATGAGACAAACTCCTTGTTTTAGATGGTTTCGTTCTCACGATCAATTTTCGGAAATAGGATAACGAGAAACAATTGGGAAAATTTCACTCGGTTTGCATGGAGGGAGATGAATCAAGTTCACAAAGTAACACCCCACTAGATGACCGTATTGAACAACAGATGATGCATAATTTAGGTAGCCGCTGCGCTAATGCGTAACAGTCGACTTTCAGTCCAAACAACTGGATTGCTCGGACCAATGGTTGCTCTTCTATTACGAGACGAGCACTAACTGTCTCAGAAGTTGCTACTGTCGAAAGTCTAACTGCCCTTGACGCTTGTTGTAGGACCACAGATGATTGTAAAAGCCAAGTGGACGTCGAATCAGTGCCCGGTTTCTACGAATTACGCAATGATCGAAGTTGATGCAGATCTTTCGCCTCATTCTCAGTTAGATTTCTTCGGGATACCATTCTTCTTCAGCAAATTCAAAAATAAAGCCGAGCATTTCGACCAGGAGTACATCAGATTACAATAAGACTACACCCAAAGAAAACATATGATTCTATATGTGTCTCTTTCATTACTTCAACTATCTGTAAAGAGCTCCCGAAGCATGTGTTTTTGTGAGGCTCTGTCGTACAGGTTCAAATGTTCAACCATCAATGGAGTGCTCGCATGTTAGGCTGAATTTGTCACGAAAATGATGGGACGAAGGGGACGTCCACCTTAATGAGTTTTAGACAGGCTGTACGAGCATAGTGACTGTTCTGTATCGTCCCACTAACTCTAGCGAGAAGACTTTCCCACCCTCGAACCATCTCAGCGTATTATTGCAGAACGCACTGATTATATAGGAAGAAACAGACACTGTCACCAATCACTGCAATACAAACTGGTCCATACTCGCACCAAGTAGATTTTCTGATTGGTCGGTTGGTGACCATCTGCCACTTGGCGGAACTCCATTCGCGTCTTATAGATTCGCTACCATGTCGATTGCGAATCAGCTGGCTCAAGCACCGACCCGGATTCCGGACAGGCACTAGCACTCTCACTACAAACGGGACATGGCAGCACGCCCTCACAATGGCAAAAGCGACCGCGTTCAAGATTATCTTTAAAATAGCTAGATGTCACGGGGCCTGACTTCTGAAGTGTTTTGCTGCGTTCATGCGAAACGTACTAAATTAGTTCTCACTTATTTGTACCCACACAAATGTGATCATAATGACCGCAGAATGAAGTCATCAACAGCTTGATTGCAAAATTGTGCTTATTTCTCGTATAAGAAAACCATCTATGTCATTCGTTTCTTGATGGAACTTTCGAAATCGTGAAAAAAAAAACAATGCAGTGTTATTTCACAGTTAATACCAATCAAGATCACGACAACCGAATCGGTAACTGAGGCCTGTTGTTAAGAAAAAAAAACTAAAAGTTGACAGGTTTGGTTAGATCGAACGCCATTTTTCACGCAAGTTGACACTATCATCATCATCATCGTGCAGCATTAAACAGCGGGGCGAACCACACTGACTACTGCCTTCCTCATCATGTTACACGTAAAAATATAAAGCATGAATATACCAGGTGGACAGGCGACGGAACTACACGGGTGGGAAAAGGAAAGAACACCCTAGTAGCCAACAAACGGAATGCACAGTTTGCGGGGATATCGTCTGACACATCGTTCGATAGACGGTTTAGTCTCACTGGCAGACAATGCATCAGCACCGGCCTCGTACCGAGCTCACGAAAGCACAGACGACAGGACAGCCGATCCACGGTGGGAATCGACAGTGAGAGACAAATCCTGCCTGCGGCATTTAAGCTTCAAGGCGCGGTCGCCCACACCAGTCGGACCAATGGGCTGTGGGCAGCAAGTAAGTATAAGGACTGACAACTTATACATTCTTTTTCCACAAATCAAACGTGATAATTCGCAGGTAGAACTGAGTGCCCACTAGAGTTAATGGAACGGTACAAGCCACAGTCTGATCAAGCATTCTAATTCGACAGCACGATCGCCATTGTTTACGATTTGCTACCATTTCCTTCAGTGTTGCCAGCCAACTGGATCACGGATCTATTGTAATCCAACCACGAAAACGTGAGGAACCTACTGTCCCTAAGTATCTCATTCCCCGCTGCCACATCGTTTGTTGAACTCGTCGTGGTTTCACCCATTCCCGAGGAGGAACGGAAAAAAGGCACGATACAGTAAACGTGTCTGTCATACGTAACACGTGTCCCAAACAACGAAGCCTACTTATCTGGATACGCTGTGATAGAACATTTTCTGAACTGGTACCCAATACTCTGTTTTAACTTCAGTATTTCTCACCCGATAATTCCATCCAATCGGATTGATACCAAGCTAACAACAATGGTCGAAAACCTCGAAGCGACGACGTTGAACAGAAATGGCGAAATGGAATACTCATGTTGAACACCGCTGGTCGTTTCGAATGGACTGGATGGTTCACCGTAAACCCTTACGCGGTCAGAAATAAGAGAATACAATGACCGATGGCACACCTTCCTAGTGAGGAACACTGAATAACACTGTTCGGTAAACTGAATCGAAGGCACCTTTCAGACCCAGAGGAACAATTTTTGCCGGTCGACGCTGTGTGTATTACGCGTTTCACATAACTGACGAAGCCGAACTTGTGGATATTTCCGAACCATTTATTTCTGCTCCCATCCATCAAAGATGCTACCTGACTTCAGAGCACAAACCTGCTATAAAATAACGGAAAGAAATGAGTGATTTGATGTTTTTGGAACCAGCTAAAGGCGCAGGAGTGGTAATCCCCGCCATCATCGGTTACTTTGGTGGTAGACAGTAGTCCACTGTCGTCCGGATCGTTACCACACCTGACCTATTGGGACCTTCGCCACTCCAAGTCGTACGGTCTGGCTGCCGGTTATCCCGCATAGTGTAGTGGGCCTTCGTGGCTATGGGGTGAATGCCCCTTCCACTGCACTCATGCGTAAGCATGTAATAAAAAAAATCATGAAGAAGAAATGCTATATTGACAAGATGAGCACCATTCTCTCAGATAACCAAAGATGTGTTCAACAAAACACCAGAGAACAATATACTCATCGAGAAACAAATATCCAGACACCTGCAAATCCTACTACTACACGGCTTCATATCTGAAAACGTGTACAAGAAGCTGAAACCAATCGGAACCCAAACGCCTCATCTGAGAGGATTACCAGATTCACAAAAGTGAAGTTCCGTTGAGGCCCACTTTGTGCATGTAAAATTCACCTTACCACAAAGTTGTTCGATGGTTAGTCTATGTTCTTGATGCCGTCCGAAAACGCCTAACTCATTAGTACTTACGAGATTCTTTTGGACTTGCAAAAACTCTTGACAGTTTCACGGTAAAGACTCATAGAATGTACTCAATGGATGTGTTGGAAAGTTGAAAACAAACAAACAAAACTTTTTTCAAGCAAGCCATCAATCCAACTCAAGTGTGCCAGGCCGGAGTGAATAATCAGTAATCAATAATTTATCGGATTACGCAGGGCGGAATCCCTTTTTGCCGATCGAGCAGTCATCTAAAGTCCGACGCAAATCGGGTCAACGGATCAATGATCGATCCGGCAAATGGTTTTAGCAACCTAATCGGCCCAACAAGGCTTGAACCTTACTGGACGCGGGAGTTCGGGAATGTTCGATTTTCGCTTTAAATATCACAGTAATTTCTGTACAGACACATTTTTGGCGAGCTGAAATGTTGTCTTCTGGTTTTCCACAGCGGGCTGGAGAGATTTAACTTGCAAGTTGAAATCGTGTGCGCAGGTTTCCACACAGGCCGTAGAAAAGAACGCGTGGATCATAATAGGATGTTGAATCTTTTTTGCCAAAGTACCCCTCAGAGAAATTGTCGATTATCTTTGTGATGTCATTTTATCCAACAATATTGCACTACTTATCCTTATTGATTACTTAAAAGGTCTTATACTCTTCTGCACAGAAAATGTCCGTCTTGAGTTTGGGGGAAAGGCACACATATAGATTGATGTAGTGCCAATGGGGAGCTCCCTAGGTCCAACACTAACATATATTTTCCTGGGGATGATCGAAAACCGACTGATCGATCAAACTGCCCAATTTTCTTTGTACAAACGTTATGCCGAGGCAGCTGACATCAATCTCCAGAGAGCACACTGTGAGCGCTAGACACGCCTGCTGACCAGCCTGCATGAGTGTACGCACGTTAAAAGAGCCGAGATTCAGAGGCTAACAAGGCTTGAGAAAATGTGAGTTATGAAATCAATGATTAATTTCGACACTGACAATGAACCGCTGCGAGTATCGGGTGTGGTATCAGTGGGAGCACTATGAGTGGATAGAGGGGGCAAAGAGAATGGGTTGTGGACAGAAAACAAGGGTGGAATAAAAAAGGGAATTCTGAGCAGTAGCCTACTTATCACTACCCAACTCCCTCCACGTAATGGGCAGCACCGTCCTGGGTACCCGCACGACGACTGATACAGCATGGAATTCTTTGTAGTCGTGCAGTTCATGAGATTTTGGACGGGTACTGCTAAGGAGTCCAGCCCTTAGGCAGCAGGACGATTAGGGTTCTCAACCAAGGTCCCTAGTTCTATCAAGAATCTGTCCGCAGGTAGTACGAGTGGCTGAGTGGAGGCCCACTTGCCTGGGTTAATTATTCTTCCGCTGATTTTACCGACTGCATTGCCAGTTTAAATCGACTCCCAACCCGGGTGACCAGGAGACTGTTTTGTCAGTTTCCTACCCATTAACCTTCCAAATACGACTGAATCTTCAGCCCGAAATAAGCCATCCTGTATAGCTCGCTGGGTCGCTGAGGCACACAAGCCGTCACACGACGTTAAGGTGCAGTCTAGTTGCGACCGATATATATCATATACTATTATATATATATATATATATATATATATATATATATATATATATATATATATATATATATATATATATATATATATATATATACATATATGCAGCACTTCAAGCTGCAATCTCACTGTACTATCGGCGGATGAAAACCAATCAGATGACTGGTTCAGCGGCTTAGTGCCTCTGTTGAATAACTCGTGAATTGTTTGATAATCTCCTGTTGTGGGATAGGATCACAAATCACCAATTGTAATCATAAAACGGCACGATGCATCGCCGATCGCAACACGACTCAGACTACATGTAGATTTGTTGCCGAAGTTTTCAGTTATCAAATAGTAGGCTGGTACGATGAAAATCACTGGATCCGAAGCCGTCGACCCGTTTGTGATAATCCGGAAAAATCCTTCCGCACAACGGAGCGGGGCCATCGGCACAGAATGGAAATCATTGCAGTGTTTCAAAACATTCGGTGACTCATATTCGATTGGACACTTGCATTGACGAGTTTATTTCACAATCTGGGTACGTCAATCAGAATCGAATAGGTAACGATAATCCTTCAGGATACCTAGGTTTACGATTGTTGTGATCTGCGGTTAACGTTCGACAAACACGACAGTCTCGTAGCGGATGTTCATGAAGAGCGCCATCGACCCGAGTAGCAACAATGCGACTCAAAAAATTACCACTAAGTTACTTGAGATATGCGATATCACCAGACCGCACAGATCTTCAAATACATCGTAACTACAGCACCCTAAACCACAATGAAGACATTTTCCCGATAATTAAATGAAGAAAAAAAACCCATGAAAACGGTGGAAAACAGAGGACTTGTTTATCGGTTCACCGAATTTTGTTTATATCATAACTGAGTGGGGTAATCTGTTCATTTGGATAGGTAAGAGAAACTAATAAGTCGGGAAACAGACCAAGACCAAACGAAGATAGCAACTGGTTGTTACATCTCTTTTGGTTGGGCCATGAATACACGCGGAAGCATTGACAAGTGCCCTGTGTTTTAGACGTGCTTCATTTCTGGGTATCCCCAGCCGGAACAAACTATAATATCAATGAGCAGTGAAGATCTGTGATTGCAAACGCAAAAAATGATCAGAATAAATCGCATAACAGCGACTGTAAATCAATATTCAATCATATTTCCAGGTAAGATAGGTCGTAAAAGTACGAGAAAATTGGTTTGATCTTTTCGGGAAAACAAGCGCCGCAAACAATACTGCATCCAATACAAGCAATTCCTTGTTATCTAGCCAATGAAGCCACGGACTACAGTCAGTCTGTCTTATACTGGGTTGTAATGCTTTGCCACAGTTTCTAGGTTATTTGTATAGGCAACTGACGAAATTACGAACAACTGGAAATGGTTCGCTGCACTGTAAGCATAACATTATAACTGAAATACACGGAGAAGAGGTGTATAAAGCTGACATCGGAGAGGTTCTGTGTTTGCTGAAGCAACTGTTGGAGTAGATATCACAAATGGCAACTAGTTAAACACCAAGAAGAAAAACCAGAATGACATCAGTGCGATCCGGAAGAGTAGAGCTGTATGCTAACGGGCATGTCTTCAGATCGTGGATAAGGGAACGACCGCACTTTCGCGGTTAACCGTGGATAAAGTGGATCCACCAAAAAAGCGGCCACAGATGATCAGTCGGAGTGTTTGGGGTTGTGGTGGGTTTTTCGTTCAGTAAGAGTTGTCTGCTCTAAAATGCTACATAAGCCTGTGGACAGCATTGTGGCGTGGTGAGTACGTCCACCACTGAATATGGTCATAGCCCCCCGTCGCGCTCCCTTTATCGGAGAAGGTTTCCCAGAAGAGGCGAATAAAACACACAAATGGCCATCGGTACATCTAGATCAACGCTGCTACCTTGCAGGACGCCCTTGGCTGCGCACACTGATGATGCATCCTCGAAAAACAATGCCTAACCGGACCGGGCGATCGAGCACACAGACGGCTCTCACATATCAGACTAAACCATCACACCGTACACAAAAATTTGCTTACCCAATCCTTCGCCTTCTCTGTTCTCTTATCTTCCCACTTAAAACAGGAATTTCGACTGACTATACTATTTGCAGTGTCACTGGTGGAAACCCTGGGCATGAACTCTCTCGTCCTTCTTCGACTAGCTTCTAAATCTCACTGAACCCCCACCCCCTAATACCGGCTGATGCTCTTCTTAGTTCTCGAGGCCTACTCAAACTAGGCACGTCCAAAAAGTGCACCCTCATGCATATAGGACGAAATGCAGGTTTAGCTCGTACGTTTGAAATCCTTGCCATTGATGTGCGTTATGTTCCAGAGAGTCGAATTCAAGGGTTCAGTTGTCATTCAATCGATGCTCCTGTTAAATACTTCAGTGAAGTCTCACATACGTCTTTCTGCAGACTCTGAGGGTACAGTTTCTGGTCCTGCTGGCGTTGGCATTGCTATCAGTGAAAGGGCTGAAGTGACACTATTAGACTGGATCCCAGTTGGAAGTCGTTTATACACAGTGAGATTCAGGGGTTCGTGCAAAAAGATAGACACAATCTGTTTGTCATTTCAGTGTGTGCACCCACCGAGATAACTGCCACTAAGACCTTCAAGAGCTCGTCCGTAAAGCGAGCCAGACTGATATCATGATTTCGGCGGTAGATGTGAACGATAGAGTGGGTTGTCTGTCCTCGGACGAGGCGCATTTAGGAGGCCTCTTTGTGTTGGACACTTTTCGTTCGGAAAACGGGGAAAGGTTTTCAGCTCTTTGTTCCGGCCATCGCTTGCTCCTCACCAGTACGGACTTTAAACATTCTAATTTCCGGCACACTACGTAGCGTTCACTCTCTTTGAACCAACAATGGACCCAGATCGACCATATCGCAATAGGCTACAAATGGCTGAGCTGTTCAAAAGATTGTCGATCGTGCTGCAGTGCTCCCCTCTCTTGACTCTGATCACGCGCTAATTTTCAATAAGCTGTCCACATACAGTGGGCGTGTCAGACGCACATTGCGACGACGGCTAGATTATGACCATTTGTCCCAAACACATCGCCTATCCGTCTTCCAGAACGCGCCAGCTGAAAATCTAGATGTACTCACTCCTGATAACGTTAAAAATCACTTTGCATTCCGCTCGCCTTGTGAGTTGTGGCTCGTCTCGTCGTGTTATAGCCATCTGGATTTCCGCTGAATTTCTGTGCCCTCATGACTCACTCAAGTCAATCCCGGTTGAACGCGAGTATAATGAAACACGGCCCGTAACGAGACGTGAACTCAACGCATGTCTTTGTAGGGATCGTGAAATTTGGTGATCATACTATGTATCAGAGATAGGACGCGCTACTTCCATCGGAAATTCCCGCAAGCTGTTCTACATCATTCGAGTCACCTGTAAAAAACAATTCGGTGTGAGCGAAACGATCTATGAGGCTGACGGTTCTCAAATTCACAATCAGCAGCGACGTCTGGAACACCGAGCGGAGCCATTCCGGACGTAATTCAGCGGACCTTCAGCGGCAACTTCACACAGTTATTCTGACAAAATTGTAAAGTATAATTACTTAGATGTATCACAATAAATAACGAACATTAATGACATGACATTTGCTTTGCGGCATTTCGCCCCACATCATTCGGAAAAACTGAAAAAACGAATACCTGAGTGTGAAAATCATTGACCCCAATTTCGTGCCTGGCCACACGTGTGTCATGATGCCGAATATGACCGGACCGTGAACCACTGCTGACAACATGCTCACGCCACGTGACCACAGGAACTCGGCCACCAGCACTGACATCACCAAGACGCATGGTACGTAGAAGTGATTGTGTAGTAGCATTCCACAACTGGACGCGACCCGCACTTAAACCGACAGCCAATACGTTCGGAGCATCCGGTGACCATGAGATACTGCTCACATACTCACCCTCCAGTCCAGCTGACATGAGACACGTTATGTCTCCTGATGAAGCGTTCCACAAATAAACTTCTTGGTTTAGAGCAATTGCTAGGATGTTATCTGCGGACCAATCCAGAATATTCAAATAGAAATCGTCCAAAATGTCCGGAGCGTCCAATACTTTCTCGGGCACCTGAAAGTGAGTGACGGAAAGACAATATTTGTCGACACAGTAAATCCACGTGCGATCCACCGCTTCAGTCGGCCTTTTGCGATACATCTACGTATGAGGTGTGCAACAGCCTGCTTCCTAACGACGCCGTTCAATCTAATTGGTGTTGGACGTCGAACATTGTCACACACACACACACACACACACACACACACACACACACACACATGCACAAGCATTTACAACTCAGTATTCTCTTAATATTTTACTACCACGTTTGAGCAGTGTCTTAATAACCCACATTCGATTTGTTAAGTGATTACTTACTCTGCATACTGAAGAACAGAGTAGAAAAAGGATAAACCGTAAGGTTCCAACGGCTCACTATCTGATAAGAAAATCCGTATCCTGTTAAATCTCAAGACGACTGGAACGGAAAACCATATGCAGGGTGTCACCTGTGATACGAGGCTGAAGCTGCTTTTCAACAAAGTTGACCAGCAACGGCGGGCTTCCAACCGAGACCATAGTACACATTAGCTAGTGATACCCGTCAATGAGTGGATAATCCTTTTCAGTATTCAAAAACACAATTACCTATCGCTTCCGTTAGGAAAGGGTTTCACGACCGTGCACTGTGGAAAGTGAATAGGACTGTTGTTGTCATCAAACACAAAACAAGGAATCAGTCGATAAATTAACATACCCGTGGGATAGCTCGTTGACTATTGGCCTTTTTCGTAGGCGATGCCGCTGGCCCTTTTGGCATAGCGGTTACAACATCACGGACGTCAGATTTGAATCGAAGAATTCGACTGCCTCCGGTATCACCGGAATTCAAACATTCCGCAGTTGCACGATGATAAGCCGCATCTTCTGGGGCGACATTTTCCCCATCATCTTTTATGGCGTGCTGGGCTCGAGTTAGATCGGTGGACTTTCGATTAGGGATGAATCTGGGGGTTTGTTTGTTTCAGTTATATTTAATGTCAAACACCAACCTGTCACCTTCATTTTCTAATAATGACTTTACTCCCGCTGCTGGCGTTTTGTTACTATAACCGGGCGTCTTGCGAGAATTAACTCCGTGGTCTGCCTCCTTGACACCGCATGGAGTTAGAGGCAGCCTGCTGGGCGTTCCTTTCGGAGTTTTTTGTATACTGCAAAACAAATTCATCTTAAAGGCAAATTCAACAAAACGCACTTCATTCTCATTTTTGAAAGCAGCACAGACGCCGTGATATTCCCGCTACCGCTGGAACTGTGACTGCACTCCAGAAGTGTCCTACTTAAGCTTCCATCGCCACCACTAACATCCGACAACGATCGTGCGAAGCTGGAGTGGGACATCTGGAATCAACAGAGAATACATAGTTAGTGGTTCTTTTTCGACGCTTAAATTGTAACGGGACGAACAGATTGTATAATTATATCGGGCTGAGATCAAGCAAGGTGCTGACGCCACAGCAAAACCACAAAATATGGGAAAAGGCGTACAATACAATGAAACAGACAGTTAGCTAGTCAGCGAAAAAATACTGACTTTTTGCATTTACACCGTACACTTTTCGAAGTTTTTTGCCATTTTGTTTGTCGGAACGAGATTTTTGTGATTATGGGGTGCGAGATTTCGACAGACAGACCGTGCACCATTCGTGCCACTCATTTTTATTCTAAGTTGTACCCCTCAATGTCTCTAACCAAGGACAATCCTCATCACTTGGGCCCTAATCAAGGAGGCGTGGAGCCCCAACCGGAGCCAATGATGATGCTAGATTTTTCATAACTCTACGCCAAGTCATGGTCTCACCGCCGCGTCGCTTCTCCCAGCTTTGTCCAGCACGTGCGAATCGAGCGTGGAAAGGTAGACGATGGACAGGCATTCGTAAAACATGACCGAACCATCAGAGGCGGTGTAGACCGATCACTTCGTTAAGACGGATATCCGTGCCTAGCACACGACGGTGCACCTCGTCATTTCTCACTCGCTGTTCCTACCAGATGCGAGCAATGCTTCGGAGATACCTGTTGTCGAACACGGAAAGACTCCGAGCATCCTCAACGCGAAGTGGTCAGGTCTTGCGAATGTAGAGTACACCACTGAGAACTGCGGCCACGTACACCCGTCCCTCAAGAGAAAGCCAGATGTCACGGCGGTGCCACAGGTGTCGCAGGTTTGCGAAAGCTCCTCTAGCTCTCCCTACGCGTGAATTGATCCCTTCCCCAACAATATTTCTAGTTGTTATCAAGCTCCCAAGGTACTTAAAATTGGAGACTAACTCTAGCTGATCACCACAAAGAGTGAGTGCATGTACAAGCTCCCTCCAGTCCTGCAAAACCACTTTGCACCTGGGAGGCGTAACGTGCATTCCATATCCGGATATCTCAATCGCCAAGCGGTTCAAAGTATGTTGCACTGCCTGTGCATTATCACTCAGAAAGGCGATATTATTGGGATATTCCAAGTCGAAAACTCTGTTCTTCGGCAGAAGTTTAACTTTACCGTTTGGAAGACCAGACAGAGCTTTTCGTAGAACATCTTCTATGGTAAGCTTGGAGATAAATCGGGATATAGAGCAACCTTTTCGAACTCCACCGAAAGCGACAAAGAGGACGAAAGCCGGCCGTAGGCCCTTGCCCGACATTTGGTGTGACGATACAAATCTTTGAAGGCTGATACATACCTCTCAGGTACTTCATTTATCAACAAACAGTTCTAAAGTGCAATCCTATCGATGGAGTAAAAGACCGCGCGAATGGCAGGAACACGATGACTGTCAGTCTTTGGGAAATGTGGCGGTGCTCTAGCAGTTGTCGGAGAGTGAAGATTTGATCGATACATCCAAGACCGGCACGGAACCCATCCTGTTCCTTGCGAGTCTGCTCTTCGTGTGTTTGATACAACTTGCGAAGTGTGACAGATGCAAACAGCTTTGACGCTACTGCGATAAGGCTTACACCCTTATGGCTAGCGCAGTCACTGAGCGAGCCCTTCTCAAAGATCGGAACAACAATCAATTCTTATCACAAGGATGGAACCTGCTCAAAATTACAAACTTTTGAGAACAAAGCATGAAGTTCTCTAACTAGTTGCACCCCGCCATCTTTAAATAGGGCTGGGGAAATGGCACCAGAGTTCTGCGATTTGTGACGTACTAAGGCCTGGATCTCTTTTCGCATCTTCCCTCGAGTGGTGTATAGGTCGAATCGGACCACTGGACGTGTGCCTGAAGGGCTATAGGAGAGGCCGACATTGGGGGTCAGCTAAATTGTCTGAAAGTGTTCCGCCCAGCGATCGAGACGCGCCTCTGATTGTAAATTGGCAAACCGTCCGCCTCACAGATTGTTTCACTCGCACCCAGTGGCTTCCTAGCGGTGACTCGAATAAGATAGAACAGCTTACGGAACTTCCCATGGTGACAGCATGTTCCATATCTGATGCGTGTTGCGACCACTAAGTTTCGCGGTCCCTACGAAGACTCGCGGTAATCACGTGTCTCGTTTCGAGATGTGCTGTATTATACTCGCTCCCAGCCGGAATAGACTGGCGGACGTCGAGAAGGCGCAGATATTCAGCAGAAACCCAGGGTCTTGTGGCACGACGAGGCAGACCACAACTTACTAGATCGGCAGAATGCAAGGCATTTTTGATAAGCGACCAGTGGTGGTTTATGTTATCAGGTGGGGCCACATCTAGCTTTTCAGCTAGCGTGTTTTAAAAGACGGATAAGCGAGATGCACTGAGGAGCTCATCGTGATCTAAACGTCGTTGCAGAATGCTTTTGGAACGTCCACCGAAGCACACGGACAACTTAGTGCAAACGAATGTGTGGTCGGGATCAGTAGAGATGCTCCAGTACGAGCAACAGTCTTGTATACAACCCCGCCATTTGTGGCTTACAGCAGTGTGGTCGATCTGGGTCCACTGTTGACTCGAAGAAGGCGGACGCCACGTGGTGTACTGCCGATTAGAACGTCTGAAATTCGTACTGGCGAGGAGCAGTCAGTGGTCTGAGAACAGGGCCAACGACCGCTTCCGGTTTTCCGAGCGACAGGCATCCAGTCCCAAACGGTCTCCTAGATGCGCCTCATTCGATGACAACCAACCCACTCTAGCATTCAGATCTCCTGCCAAAATCACGATATCAGTCCAGATTGCTTTGTGCAAGAGGTCATGGAGCTTTTGGTAGAGGGTATCTTTGATTGCATCTGGGATGTAATCGGTGCGTGCACACGCTAAAATGACAAACAGATTGTGTCTATCGGAGCGGCGACTGCTTTTTTTGCACGAACCCCTGAGTCTCACTGCGCATAACCGACTTTCAACTGGGATCCAGTTTAGCAGCGCCGATTCGGCTCTTTCACTGATAGGAATGCCAATGCCAGCAGGACCAGAAGCCGCAGTCTCAGCGTATCCAGAAAGTTGTAAGTGAAACTTTACGGAATGATTTGACAGGGGTGTCGATTGCGTCATGGAACCGGAGTCTCGAATGCGAGTCTTCTGAATGCAACATGCATCGATGGCAACGGATTCAAGCGTACGAGCTAAACCTGCATTTCGTCCTATAAGCAACAGGGTGTCGTATGTTGAACGTGGCTAGCTTGAATGGGTAACAAGGACGAAGCAGGGCGTCAGCTAGTGGTAGCGGGTTTGGTGAGACTGGGAAGATAGTCGAGGAAGAACAAGAGAGGACGTAGCCAGGATTTCCAACGGTGGCACTACAGCAGGCACGGTCGACTGAAGAACCCGTGGAATGTGAAAATGGAACAGAAAGTCGTGAGTGAAAATGGATGAACAAGTTGTGAAGGTGTAGGAGAGTGTTCGCTCGTGCACATGGAATAGCAGTTAATCACGGTGGTAGACTCTGTTATGGTTGTTTGCGTTGCGGGTAATTGTACTATTCGGTCGATCAGTCCAGAGTAGGTATTTTTGTTTGGGGATGCACCTCTAGCCCTTGCGCAGCCAAGAGCGTCCTGCAAGGCAGCAGAGTTGCTCCAGATGAGCCGGTGGCCAATCGAATGTTCTGGGGACCCCTGGGAACCGGTGATTGAATGAATAGTTCATTCGCCCTTCGGTTGAGGCTAAACATCCTGGGTGCCCAGTAAGCCACTCCGCCACAGAAACCGGGGAGCATAGTGTTGGACGACTCGTACGCCATCCATGGTTGGATGGGAATCAGGGTTTAGCCGTCCCTACTAGAGTGACTACCAGCCAGTCAACCCGATAGAGAGGGCTAGGCATTCGCTTTCGTCCTGCCAATTTAGTGGGAACACCACCGCCACCAGGAGGCAGTGAATGGGACTTTTTCAGCAGAGGCTGTTTGGCGAACACGACAATTCGGGAACATTTCGAGAGGCATTCAGGACGCGTAGCCATCTCGGAGCCTGGGGCAACCGCCCCCGGATAGTACTGCTCGAATCCAATACGTGTTTCACTTACACAGCTGACATCAATCTCCAGAGAGCACACTGTGAGCGCTAGACACGCCTGCTGACCAGCCTGCATGAGTGTACGCACGTTAAAAGAGCCGAGATTCAGAGGCTAACAAGGCTTGAGAAAATGTGAGTTATGAAATCAATGATTAATTTCGACACTGACAATGAACCGCTGCGAGTATCGGGTGTGGTATCAGTGGGAGCACTATGAGTGGATAGAGGGGGCAAAGAGAATGGGTTGTGGACAGAAAACAAGGGTGGAATAAAAAAGGGAATTCTGAGCAGTAGCCTACTTATCACTACCCAACTCCCTCCACGTAATGGGCAGCACCGTCCTGGGTACCCGCACGACGACTGATACAGCATGGAATTCTTTGTAGTCGTGCAGTTCATGAGATTTTGGACGGGTACTGCTAAGGAGTCCAGCCCTTAGGCAGCAGGACGATTAGGGTTCTCAACCAAGGTCCCTAGTTCTATCAAGAATCTGTCCGCAGGTAGTACGAGTGGCTGAGTGGAGGCCCACTTGCCTGGGTTAATTATTCTTCCGCTGATTTTACCGACTGCATTGCCAGTTTAAATCGACTCCCAACCCGGGTGACCAGGAGACTGTTTTGTCAGTTTCCTACCCATTAACCTTCCAAATACGACTGAATCTTCAGCCCGAAATAAGCCATCCTGCATAGCTCGCTGGGTCGCTGAGGCACACAAGCGGTCACACGACGTTAAGGTGCAGTCTAGTTGCGACCGATATACATCATATACTATATATATATATATATATAATATATATATATATATATATATATATATATATATATATATGCACGAAATGCTGTGAAAATGACTGTTTTTCTGCGATTATTTATGATCCAGACCACTTAGAATGACCATATTGGCATGCCGGTGTGTCAACCCACTAATATATCAAGTAAGCACACGCCTTCTTAACATGAAATAGATAATTCGATTTATCCCGGAAAAAATTGAGAACAGGATGCAAAACGCCAATAAACCCACCCCTATACCAATTTTTCCATCACATGCTTGCTCATGAGTGCATTATTAGGAAGAACCGGCAACCAGAGCCTGAGGTTTGAAATGGAGAACCATATAATGTCTCAGTAGGTCAAACGTGATAACGAGCCAGGCGATAGTGCATTATTTTCTGCCACCAAAGTGACCGGTGGTAGCGGGGATTCGAATCTCGGACCTTCGAGGTGCTCTAAACCACTCGGCCACCACCATGTTAAAAACAATCAGCTAATCACGAAAAATAATGAGCTTCATTGTTGGTGACCGAAACAACGTCCAGGCACACTTCAAATTATATTCCGGATTGTCTCAAGGTTTATGCTACTCCATTCATCGAGGATGGCGGACGTCAACTCGTACAGTGCCGAAGACTTTTTCATCCGTAGATGCTCGGCTCTCCAACAGGCCCCGGACATTTTCAATTGAGTTCAAATCTGGACTGCGTGGGTCAGTCGAGTCCTTGGTCTTGATTTTCCGACACTTGCCAAATTCGGGTGAGGTTGGCGCTATCTATGAGGGCGTTATCATGTTTATATTCTGTGGTTCTCGGTCAATTTTCCGGAACAACCGGGAATAAAAACTCATTCTTTGTTCCGATGCATGAGTCAGAGGTCTGCTCCCATTACGGGACTACTAGCTGGGATTTTGCACCTTCAAGAACAAAAACACCGACCGTTGTAGAGCCACCACCGAAAGCTCGACGACTGAAGTTCGGCTTGGTTTTCCTAAAGTCATGCCAGTAGTATATGATCACATGCGAACTGCCGAAATTACTTTTCCCAATAGGCAAAGGATCACTTCTTCCCACTCAGCGCTCTAAGTGATGTGATTTCTGACACATCCATCTTGGTGTTCAAAATAACGTTCAGTCGTCCAAGGCACTGCTTTCAACTTTCCAGGCCGCAGATGTGTCGCAAAGTAGAACGGTTGTTGTAGACGTCGAATCCTTACATTCAATCGCAAGAGCTTCTGGAACTTCGATGCTCTCGTCAGTTGGTTTGATGGCTTGTTCCGAGATTCTTCTCCAAATTCCACGTTTTTCCTGAACAACATGATTGCATTCCTTTAAAAAATAACGAATAACTATTATAGATCTGGAAATTTTCTTGGAAATCTGGCACATGCTTATCCCCGGATCTTTGTATGCGGTCAGTTTTCCCTGTTTCATTTCAGAAAGCATTTGATCTTGCACCGTTCCTCTGTTTTCATAAATGAGAGGTCACTGCTTCTAATTATAAGATATAAGCTAAGTTATTCTTGTTCATGAATGACCTGTGACGTGAAAAACGTTCAAAAACACATTCCTGATCAACAAAAAATAAATCATTACCGACCAAGGTCGTTGTGTTTGCAAGTCAATTCGACGTTTTTGCTATTCTTCCCGTGGATTTATTAGCATTTTGCACCTTCTCCGGAACTTTTTTCCGGGATAAATCGAACTATCTGTTTCCTGCTTAAAATGCGCACGCATATTTGGTGCAGTAGGGGGTTGACACATCAGTATGCTAAATTTGGTCACTAAGTAGTTTGGATCAAAAGAAATCGTACAAAAACAGAGAAAAAAGGGTGTATTTACCAATATATATATATATATATATATATATATATATATATATATATATATATATATATATATATATTCTTTACCTTAATTTACTACCAGCCATTTTGCTCAATAATAGAACACTCCGGCGAATAAACACGAATACAAGCAGAGTTAATGCATCAGATCTCAGATCCGTTCGGAGTGTATCGAAAAAACGACGTGCCATGTGATACGTTACAGGTAAGCGTTTATTGTTCGGTAACACAGCGTTATCGGAAAAGATGGTAGTCAGTCGACGTTTCGGTTATCGCGGGTAATCTTTCTCAAGACCAATTTGCAATCGACTACAAATTGGTCTTGAGAAAGGTTACCCGCGGTAACCGAAACGTCGACTGACTACCGTCTTTTCCGATAACGCTGTGTTACCGAACAATAAACACTTACCTATAACGGATACAAGCAGTTTACCAATCAAAAAACCATCGGTAGATAAATGTAGGAGTGGAAAAACTGAGGTTTCTCCCGACAAGTGAAGTCATCAAATCTTACTGGGCAGCCGTCGCCCGCCAAAGCTGGACAGCCCCTAGCCTGAAGGATGTTACCTCATCCACATTTTGCTAGTTTCGTCGGGTGCATGGGGTAAATGACTGGATCTTAAAAGTGGATCGACAATTAAACCATCGGAAAAGGCAGAACAGAAAGCAAAGAACCAAGGTTCATGAGACACATCGTGAGAATCCCTTTTATGAACGTTTCAGACTCTTAAATGAACGACCAGGTTAGGATTCCCAAATAAAAATTGCTTTTGCGGTTCGGGAAGCCACGAACTATTAGTCTCCCAGAAATCTTCAGCAGCCCCCTGAAAACGTTTGTTTTTCTTTTGCTCTTCCTCCTAAATAGTGGTGACCAGGAAATTATAACTAGGAGAAAGATTAAAAAATAGAAGTCCGATTTTTAGAATTGAGCACGCTGTTCACTCAGTTGCTTTCAAAGTTCGCAAAGTTTGCGGGATAAATGACCATCCTAACTGGGACTCTTGTAACAATTAAAATGTGTGTCATCTCCAAAATGCATACAGGACACAACTTTGGTGCTCAAACGTCTTCCATCAGAAACAACCACGGTCTCTTGCTTCACTCTTCAAGGATCGCGCGATTTTGTGCATAATGTTTGTGAGCGGGCGGGTATCTGCATCGCACTGAGCGTGACAGTTGAGTGTGAGCGGCTGTGTCGGATTCCATGTAGCAGTCGCTTGTGTGCAGTTCAGATTTCAAGTTCTGTGTATGTCTACAACAGAACTAAATTGACCGTGCTTGTTTGTCGTTGCTGTGTTTGATTCGACTGATTGTGGTTGCTCTAAAATGTGATTATGTCACGCTTCCGATGAAGTTTGTACGTTTCAGTATGCCCTAGTGCATTTATGGTCTACCAGCATTTTGCGCGACGCCATATCCCGTCAGACGAGGGTCATTTGCCCCCAGTGATTCAGCAAACCGCAGTTCTCTGGCACTGGCTCTCATTGAAGGATGTGCTAGATAAATTTTCTTTTCAACCATTGTGTGCGAGCAGCCGAAGCCGGAATCATGCTTGCGGCGATCCCCCACCCGAGTTCACTACGAGGAGTGGTGTTCGTCAGAGGAGTCTTGCCACACTTTCTTTTCAAATCTCTAACTGAAGTGATTCTGGAAATTTCCCTGTCCTCGTGTGAGAAAAGTGGTATCGACTTCTGTCTAGACATCCGGATTGGCTCTACACCAAACTTTGTCATTGGTTTTGTTACCCATGACGTTGTCTCAACGGACAGTCGGATGAAGTGTCGTCACGTACACAGAAGGCGCGTTTGAGTTTAGTCAATATGAATAACCTATGGAAACGGTGCAACATCCAATTTTCCATCAAGGGTCAGGTGTATACTTTGGCAGCCATTCGTCTTTGTATAAGGTTGAGGAACACGGCCGCTACGTTTGGAGGATTTTAATAACATGCTTGCGCATGAGAGCAGTGGGAGGAGTATACCACCATAGCCTTGAAGGCCCGTTGTACCATTAGGAGTGCCCAGCAAGCTGGCCCTGAGACTTGAAGTGGAGAACAACATGAGGTCCCAATAGGTCAGACGTGGTAACGAGCCGGGTGACAGTAGACCACTGTCTACTATCAAACTGACCGGTGGCAGCAGGATTCGAACGTCTGACCTCTGAATCGGAAGCCAAACGCTCTAAGCTATTCGACCACAGCTGGTTGGGAGGACTGTCGGTGTCACTGCATATGATAAAAACACCGCGTTAGCAGTGCTCATGTTAAGCGCTCAATCTGAACCGGTTCAGAAGCCTGTGGTACTTGCTAGACATGCTCATCGATAGGCTTCCTTGGCGTACGCTATTCTCCGAGGCAGGTAATGGTTTTCGGGTATGTCAAGGCGATCAGCACGTGACATGGAAAAAAGGTGTGAAACCTTGACTAGGGAACTTGGTTGTGTGGGGTGTGTTGGACTTCCAGATCGGGGTCAACAAGATCCGCTCACTGGATAGTTGAAGACATTAGGTGATATGGCTACATGCCACGGCCAGCGACGTAATTGCATTCGAACCCTAGCTTCGTCTTTTTGAATTTCACTCATAAATTTCTCTTCTGCTCTTTTTCTCTTCATGATTCGTGTTATTTTACCCTGAAATCGATGATAATCTGACTTAGCAACCCGAAACAGAACACAATACAAAACTGGATTATTTCCACGTTCAGACTTTCAAATAAAAACAAAGGAACTGGTTTAGTTAAATTCTTCAGTTGCGTTCTCGCAGGGAAATGCAGATATTTGAGTTGAAAATGACTGGTTGGAAAAAATAATTCGTGGATCCCGCGGAGGAAAAAATATCAAGATATTTATTGATCCGGTTTGAATAATAAACACACCTTCTACGAAAGGGTCCCGCAACGTTAGTTTTTGTCGTTGCTTTATCTTTTAGAAGCTGATAAACGTCCGCCATACATGTTTGCACTGACAGAGTACAGCAAAAATACATTCGTAGATACAATCAGCTGTTATCTGTTTCCTAGCGTTGGTGTCTTTTAAAAGTACAGCTTTTACAGTCTCATCTCAAACGAGGGCATGCAATTACTGAAAAACGATAATAAAAACTTTCAACGCCGGCTGGTGAAGCTTCTACAGAAATTTGCGTGCTCGCATACACTATATCCTAGGGTTTCTTACTCCGCACTGGAGCGTTATGTTTCTTAAGCGGAAGTAGGTCGTCATTCTATGTATGCGTTCTTACTACGTAAAATTGAACACTCTTTTTGTTGGTAATCCCGTTCCAAACTACTTACTTCATCCCATAAAACCACGCCGCCATTCACTGATGAACCACAGATTTACCAAAGCAAAAAATAATGTGGGAGCATGTGATAAAAAAATTCGAGAGTTCAAACACCAAAACTTTGTGTAAGTAGTATGGTATTGTATCTTGATGGGAGGACAAAATTTTCTAGGGGAACGAAATAACTTTCGTAGAACCACTGTAATTCCAAGAATGGACTCTTCGTCTATGCAAGCTTCTTACGATGCAAACGAGATTACTACTTACTTACTTACTTTTATGCGACTACTTTCTGCGAGAGACCAAGTCGGTTTCTTGGACGTCTCTGATGGTAGCTGTCCACGCGTTCCGGTCTGCGGCAAGATCTGCACACCGTAAAATCCGTTGCCGTGCCAGTCGCGTACTCCGAAGACAAACCGAAGGCCCAGGCGACCCATGTCTACCTTAATAGTGCCAACCCATGTCTTTAGTGGCCGCCAAGTCGAAATTTCCAGTTTGAGCAGGGTGATGTCAGCACTCTTTCTTCGTATGTTCCTTTTCCGGTTGTTGTAGGACATCAGCGAACCACTGTAGGCGAAGTCGTTGGAGGAAAGAAGAAAGTTGTTCTGTGTTCGCACGGTGTTGACGCACAGCGGGGTTTGTGACGCGATCATACTACTTGATTTTTATCATGTAGAGGCAACAGTGGTCAAAGCTTACCAGCCTTTTCGTATCGTCTACTCTCAACGACCGAGTTTCGCACGCGTTGTGAGAAGCGGGTGGACGGCAGCTAGCTATATGCGGAGCTTCGTGTGTATGCTTATTCTGCTGCGAAACCATAATGACTTGCGAAGTTGTAGGAAGGCTCTCCTTGCACAGTCTACACGAAGGTTAACCCCGTCCCTGATGTAACCGTTGTCTGGATAATAGAACTTAGGTATCTGAAGTGGTGCACCTGTCCCGGATTTTCGCCACTGACGCGTAAAGTGTGATAGACCTTGCGAATATGTGAATATTTTTGTTTTTGTAGTTCTTACCTCCAGACCAACAGTTTTAGCTTCATATACGATACGGTCGAGAACCGACTGCAGAGTTCCGTGACCCTCTCCTAGAATGAAAATGTCGTCGGCGAATTTGAGGTCTGTCACCCGAGAATCGTCGCCAAGTTGTATTACTCGAAAGTTGTTGAAGATACAATGCATTACTCAGTCTATAGCGTAGTTAAATAGGGCTGGTGATAGAGGGCATTCCTGGCGGACGCCAAAGTCAATTGGGAACTCTGGTGAGTCTTCGCCGTAGGTGCGGAAGCGGGCCTGTGTTGACAAGTAGTACGATCCTATCAATCTGATATACTTTTCGGGCACCCCGTTGCGTCGCAGTACGCTCCGGAGTGGCATTCTGTCAGTAGAGTAAACTGATGCCCAAAAGTCAATGAAGCACACTGTGTTGGGTTGTTGGATTTTAGAGCGATGCTCTAGGATTCGGCGTAGCGTAAAGATCTGGTCAACACAGCTTCTTCCTCGACGAAAACCACACTGGTTCGAGCTTGTCTGCGCGTTCCGCACAGCGACAAACCGACTTAGCAGGATGGTTGCAGAACGTTTAGCCGCTATATCGATGAGGCTGATACCCCTAGTAGTTCGCGCAGACAGTCATGTCACGCTTTTGGTACAGGGAGTAGGACAGGGGTTAACCAGCCTTTGGGAAAAACTTCGGTGTCCCAGGTACGACGGAAGAACGTACTTAGTGGGTCCAGTAGAACTGGAAAACAGTATTTGAAGATCTCAGGTGAGGTGGCATGCCGGCCCGGTGAGTTCCTGTTTTTATTTGCTTGAGCTGAGGTGACGATTTCCTATTCGTTGGTGGGCTCAAAGTTGACTGCATATTGCCTGATGCCGTTACACAGACAGATTGGATGGGAACGCGGCTGAGCAGCTGAGTGAAGTGTTTGATCCATCTGTGAAGCTTCTGATCGCAGACCGATGAGGTGGCTGCCGTCGTCGCGTAGCGTGGGAGGAGGTTGCTTCTTCCCCAAAGAGGAGCGTATGAGCCGTATGAGTCTCCAACAGCGGCTGCTGTTTCCATCCGGCCCGCAGTTTCGGACTAATACCGTTTACGGTCGCTCTTCGCTGAGCGTGTAGCTCCGCGGTAAAGATTGTGGTAATCGGGTGGATTGCGGATTCTTGCGTTCCCAGCCTTAGCGCAGTAGTTAAGGGTTTTCGTAGAGATCCAATTTTTCCTGTGCCACTTTTTTGCTTAGCTTACGTTACGAAGGCGAAAGTGAGTGCCGTGGCATTTCAAGCTCGCTTCGGCACTGAGGATTCTCGGAGCTGCGTGTTCACGGATACAGTTCAACATTACAAATGGTTCACAGTCCTCAAAAAACGAGATTACCGCTACTTCTATGCGAATGAGCAATCATAGTTGGGGATAGTATTACTCAAAAACAACCACTGATGTTATTTCTTAGTATGAGTCCATTATAAAGAGTCCACATTGAAATATTAATGGATCGTGGACATACGTGAAAATGCCAAAATCGATCCGGCCTGTTAGGATCTTATACACCTCTTCTCCATTCATGGAGAGTAAGTTGAGGTACATTAGCATTCCTCAAGTTATACTTCCCAACATGGGAAACGATCTAGCGAGTCGTCTCTGGATCTTCTCCGGTAACGGCCTATACTGAACGAGATATGGACCCCAGGATTGGACACAATCCCCAAAATGATGCCGTTTGCGAGCTTTGCACAACGGGAGAAGCATAGATGGTTTCCTGGAATTGGTAGAACGCCCTAGAGGCGGCTTTTGCCGCTCATTCACACTGGGTTGTGGGCCGTAAATCAACCATAACCATGACACCCAGGTCCTCGACCAAACGTTTTACCGGCATAGTTACTGTCGCGCCCTTAGTTCCAGTACTGTTAGTCTGAGGTACCCTTTCGGAAGTTGAGTGGAAAGTGGAATAGTAGTAGTAACTGCAGTGAAACCGAACTGTTGGGCTGGATGAAAAAGTGAGAAAAACATTTCACCGTGCTACGGAACCACCTATAGCACGATACACGAAACCAACTGTTGTTACATGTTCAGCACGAATCCAAAGTTATCTCTTTCTTGTTTCATTGGAGACCACTCAATGGTACGATCAGGGGATCCCCAAAGGACGGTCAGAGACACTCATGCTGACTGGGAAGTTCAGAACCAGAGGCGTATTAGGTGCTTGTGAGTTTTATGTTGTGACGTGTATATTCAGCGATGAGTACCACTCCACAGCCCATCTCTAGACTATGTCCAAGTCTCTTTGGACTGACTCGTGATCGACTACACCTGCGATTTCGACATCGTCAGCGGACTTATAACACAAAAAGGGTTTCTGGCTCGATGCTCTACTAATAGTCCTTAAGAGTATGGGGCGAGCTAACGGCAATAAGATCACCGTATTTATGTAAAATAGTGAACAGTGTTATTTGCATATAGAGCATTCGGTATTAGTGATTTATTTTCAAATAATGACACTGGTATTTCCTTATGACCGTACGTACTCTTAGTGTCACAAGACCACCAATGGTTCACTTGTTCGCAGGTAACAAACGTGCTTTAATTACCGGCTTCATTATCAAGAGTACATATTTCGCGGGTGCTGAATAATCGGTGGAGAATAAGTCCGGTGAGCAGATTCAATGCGATACTTACCAAGCTAATGTCTATGTGGTTTTCACAAGAGGATCTGTCACCTTTCTTGTAAATCGGCACAATCGCCGATTCACACCATTCCGTGGGAATCTATTCACTACCCCAGGTTACCCGGAGGAGTTTTGTTAACTTTGGAATCAAAGCTTCGGCCCCATCCCTGAAAAAAGATGGAGACAGCCCATTCAGTCCAGCGGCTTTGTACCTTTTCAAGTAATCTATCTCCCACATAATCTGCATTTCTGATGGAGGAGTGATATCCATCTGCATCGTTTCTCTCGCAGATATACTCGGAAGGCCCACTGTTGAAGTGGGCCAACTGAATTGTTCCTTTAAATCCTCCGTCTAACGATCCAGATGACGTCCCTGGGAATAAATCAGTGGGCTGTCGGACTCTTGGGTTAACTCACTTACACCGGGCTTCTGTAGACCCGTGCCTTTAATCAAAAAGTGTTGCGAATATTGCCAATAAATGCAGTCTTTTCCGTTTCCCTACATTTCGCAATCCACCACTGTTCGCGGTCATTTCTCAGACTTCTAGTCAGTTGGCGTCTCAGGGGCTTGTGCACTTCATTGAATTTGGCACCCGGATGAACGGATCTGCGAGCATCCAACAGAGCAACTTTTTTTATTACACATAAAGTGAATTACAGTATAAGGGGTAGACCCCATAATCAGAAGACATACTATAAAAGTGGGTTGAGGAGGAACATTTGCGTAAGAACCAATTTATTTATCCCGCTTTTGAAGATAGAAAGGTTGTAAGTGGGTGGGAAGATAGAAAGATAAAGAGTGTTCCATAACTTAACGGTCTGGGGAAATAAAGAGGATTGAAAGATAGAAGTGCGACATCTAGCAACAGAAACTTGATAAGGACCATAGTTGCCTGGGTACGTGATGGTAGGGGAAAAGTTTTAGGAAGAGGAACTGCCGGAGCAAGTTCAGAAGAACAAAAACCAAAATAGTACCGGTAGGAGAGAGACAACGAAGCAACAGCCCGACGATGGGCTAGTGACTACAGATTGGAGGTTAGAGAAGGGTCGTCGATCAGCCGGATGACCTTATGTTGAACCCGAACAAAAACAGGGAGAGTGGTAGATGAAGCTACACCCCACATGTGACTGCAGTATTCTAGTGCGGGGCGGATTTTAGCTTTTTACATTAGAAGATGAACTGGTGTGAAGAAGCATCTGGTGCGGAACAGAAAACCGACTTTGCGCGCAGCACGAGGAACGAGCTGAGATATGAAAGCGGACCAACATAGGGAGGAAGTTATAGATAAGCCAAGAAGAGAAACAGAATCTGTGAAAGGCAGCACAGTTGAATCAACAGATGAATGAGGAGAGAATGAATGATGTTTCAATGAAATTGAGAGAAACGAAGTTTTGGAAGCACTAAATACAACATGATTGTGGGATACCCATGAGGAGGTGATCGAGATCGGACTCTTAAGATACACTAAGTGCACTGCGGTCACCGTCGATGTTCGTGCTGGCATAGCGAGGAGTAAGAAAGGGAATAATGAAGGATGGCATCATAGGAAAGGAATGGATCGGGTTGGAAGTAGTGGATCAAAGATCATTAATAAAATAAGGCGAGCGCAAGTACTGAACCTTGAGGAACACCAGCATTCACAGGAAATGGCTCGGAGATAATCTTATTCCCTCGGACGGAGATGGTTTGCTCACTGAGGAAACTTGATGTCCACGATAAGAAAGCAAAGGAGAACCCGAAAGAGGGCAGTTTCACCAGGAGACCTTTAAGCCAAACTCGGTCAAAGACCTTAGAGATGTCAAGCGATACCATGTGTGTTTCTCCGTGATTGTCGAGTGCATCCGACCAGGAGTGTGAGACGAGAGCCAGGATATTACCGGTGGAACGGCGAGGTCGGAATCCGCATTGGCGATCGCTCGGTAGTCCTTCGCGTTCGACAAACTTACGCAGTTGGTCGGAGATGACGGTTTTATATACTTTCGAAAAAACAGGTGTGATGGAAATAGGATGATAGTTATTCGGGCGAGAAAGATAACCGCGTTTGGGAATAAAAAACAATCACGGCGTGTTTCCGGGGGATCGGAAAAGTAGAGAGTTGCCAAGAGACAGAAAAAACGACGTAAGAGAGGAGCCAATTCAGGGGCATACATTTTAAGGACGATGAGTGGTATACCGTCCGGACCGGGTAATTTGGATACGTCTAGAGAACACAGCGCTTGGCGGATCTTTCTGGTGCTAATATGCGGTTGAAAGTGGGAGACAGAGGGAAGAGAAGGAACCTGCGGAGTAGGATAAGTGGATAAGGTGGAGTTAAGGCAACCTGGATGCAAAAACCTCGGCTTTGTCGTGTGGTTCACAAACCAGATCACCAGAGGAATTACAGATGGGAGGGAAATTGAAAGGGCAAAAATTGCGGGAGACTGCTTTGGCGAGGGACCAAAATGTTCGGCTACCGGTGTCAGATGGGAGTAAGCGTTCGGCTTCACGGCGGACGAAGCGTTCTTTGGTTCTTTGTATGGTTGACGAGCATCTGTTCCCGGCTTGCACGAAGCAGCGGTAGGAGTCGGGAGTGGGCGAGCGGCACCAGCCGCGCCAGCGGTGAAATGTTGCACGCTTCAAACGTACAGCATGACCACATGCGTGGTTGAACCACTCGGAGGATTCGGGTTTGCCGGGTTTGAAAAAGTGAGGAATAAAAAAATGCATACCTTGAAGAACAATGTCAGTGAAATTAGAAACGAAAACGGAAACGTCTAAAGTAAAGCAGCAACCATTCCAAGGATAGGAGGCTAGGAAATCGCGAAAACCACCCCAGTTGGCTGAACTGTAAGGCCAAAATGTGTCCCGAGGTAGGTGGAGGATCGGGGCGAGTAAAACTGATGAAACAGGAAGTAATGCAGTGGCCAGACGAGCCAAGTGGAGGGAGAGCAGAGCTGCCTGAGGACAGAGAAGGAACAGAAGTGAGAATAAGATCAAGGGTATGGGCACGATCGCCAGCTCGATCGGGAATACGTGTTGGGGAGGTCAACAAGTTGGCACAGGTTGTTGACCATGGCGAAATGTTCGGCTTCGTGACCCAGAGCCGAAGTGTCCGATGAGTGAATCAGTCAATCTCGATTGTGAACGTTAAAATCTCCTAACATGGTGATGTGGCGGCTGGGATCCGTAACAAACAAGTGCTCAATGTTCGAAGATAAGAAATCAAAGATCGATGAATCGTTACTGTTGGATGAACGGTAAGCAACAGAAAGGTAGTGATTAAAATAAGGAAACCGAAGTTTAAGTCACACCAACTGAAATCCACGATTCGAAAAGTCAGGATTCTGGATTCTGGATGTGGCGACTGACTGGTGGACAAAGGCACAGACGCCACCTTTGAGTGAAAAAGAGGAGTGAAAGGTATGGTTGAAAAATTGGAGGTGGTTGGTGTCTGATGAGCGGGAGATTTTGGTTTCGGTCAAAAACAGGTCTAGAGGAGATGACTGTTGGAGAAATTGGTGCACGGAATCGATATTATGATTCATTCCGCGAATGTTTGTGAGGATGGTGAGTTTTTGCTTGTTTCTCGAGTGAGCAGAGCAAGCAAAAGAGTGAGTGCGTGTGTCGTCGTGTATTTTCATGATTTGTGGTGTGAAGAAAACCGGTGACCATGATCCTGAGGCTTAAAGTGGTAACCACATAAGGCCTCAATGGATCAGGCGTGGTAGTGAGCCGGGCGACAGCATAGCCGTCTACCACCTGATGTCGAAAATATCCATCGTTAGTGAGGCCCCCTTGAACCAAAGTCCTGGGTGGCATTAAACGCGGCGTACAAAGCCTTCTTGATCTATTGTCAGCGTTCATCTGGGTTCTGGACATCCGGCTGCATCGATGGCCATCTAGACAGCTCCGTCTGGAAACCATATCGCCGATTATCGTCCAGAACCAACTGCACAGAACGAGTAGTATTTACGTTGGTGCGACCACGGATGAGACGTAAATGGAAGCGAGCTTATACCAGGGCCTGGTCTGAGTCCACAGGCGTAGACCAAAATGAGCGACAATCTTCACTTGATCCACTCCAGTGGTGAACAATCACAATATGGTCAATCTGGGTCCAACGTTGTGAAGACAAAAGGGGACGCCGAGTCTCTGCCACTTCTTATGGCAGAAATTCGCACTCGCCAGAAACAATCTGTGATCAGGGCACAGCTGGATGAGACCATCCCCGTTCTCAGTGCGATCAGCTGAGATAGCAAATGAGCCTCTGATGTGTCTTACGGAATGTCCCACCTGCCCAACTTGGGCGTTGAAATCCCCAGCAATGGACCACCACGTCGGTTGAACGTGCGCTTCGAACAAGCGGAGACAAATTCTGGTAGAATTCATCCTTGGTCTCAAAGGAACTGCAGTCAGTCGGCGCATACATAGGCACGATGAACAAGCACCAACGAAACAGTTTGATGTTGTTGACACGAACAGAACCGTCCAACCGAACTGCACACAAACGACTGCTGACTGGAATCCAGTCTAGTAGTGCACGCTCAGCTCTCATGCTCAAGGCTATTCCAGCGCCAGCCTGATCACGAGAACTAGATACCGAATCACCCGACACGCGAAGAGTGAAGTGAGAAACTGGGTTTGTATCTGGAGTGCGAACAGTGATCACAGAAGTGAGGTCTAGTATGCGTGTTTCGGAGACACGGTATACATCGGTCTTGAAAGTGTCGAAAGTTTTAGCAAGGGAAGCCTGCTGCCCTATCTGACATAGTGTGCGGACGCTGACGGCAGCCAAGTGAAGTGGATATTTAGGCTTAAGAAGTGCATTCCATTTACATTTGACTCCTGAAATACTGCTTTTCATCAGGGTCACAATTACCCGTGGCGTTCTGAAGCGATAATAAATTAAAATGTGGGGAATTGGTAAGGCCCTTTACAGAGAAGCTAGGGATTTCTGGGCGAAGCCTGTTGCCCTATCTGACATAGTGTGCGGGCGTTGAAGACAGCCAAGTGCAGTGAACATTTAAAACTGAGAGGTAAAGTCGACTTATGTTTGACTCCTAAGCTACTGCTTTCATTAGACTGGCAATTACCCGTGGCATTTTGCATCGATCTTTAACTAAGGCGGGAAAAATTGGTAAGGCCTTATAGAGGTTTATGGGCTAACCATACTTCGCGGCTGCCCACACCGCAGAAGGAGTTTTGCTTTGGGAACCCTTACCGGAGCCTTTGACTAAAACGTCTCACTCACAAGGCAGTGGGGCGTTAACCCAGCACGGGAACATGACTGAAGAACCTGTGAAGAAACTTTTTCGGGTCTGCCACGTGAGACCTGATTGTTCCAAGATTTTTTTCTTATCTTCACTGGTGCTTTGTTATGGAGCCGTTTTTCGGATTCAGTCCTCAGCCCCATGCACCCAGTGGAGCAAGCGGAACGTGGACGGTGCAGCGTCCTTTGGACTGGGGCTGCCCAGCTTGGCGGGCGATAGCTGCCCAGTGAAGCGCGATGACCTCTCCCGCCGTCAAGAGAAACCTCAGATACTTCACTCCTACGTCCATCTAATGGAGGTTTTCAGACCGGTAAACTGTTACGCTTTGTTTTTATTCGCTGGAGTGCACTCCATGGACTTTCCTCGTTGACTTCCTTCGACGAACGCGATCGTAGAAGCTGAGCGATTGTGCCCTCCAATAATTGGTGAGCCCGTTCCATTTATAGCATTTGATTAATTCCACCGAAGTGACCTAGCCAGGTCACGTCTTCGGTAGTTTTTTCCCCTTTGTCGGTCGTATGTTCGGTTAAACATTAAGTAAACTTTTTTATCCTGTATATATATCCCCATTGGACATTTTCAACTGCATACATTTTTGGAAGGCATAACTATTTCCTCCCTTTTTGATCTTCATTATTGCATCGGCCAGTTTTCATCCCCATTTATTCCGAGATTTTGTATATCAGGCGTCGCCAACAACTTTTTGAAATTCCATGCTAGTCCATTCCCATAGCGCCGCTTTTTCACAATGAGAAGAGAGTCTAAGCCCGAGTATGAACCGGAGTGCCGTGCAGCGCACATGAAAATACCGGATTTCATACAGGAAGATCCGGAGGTTTTCACTGCCATCTTCGGATCTCGTTTTCAGGAGGCTCGCATATCTAGTCAGCAATTCAAATATAATAGACTGCTCTCAGCAATCCCAGCTAACATGATCCAATGAATCTGGGATATCGCTATAACCCCCCCCCCCTCCCCTCCCCGATCACAACCCTTATGACACACTCCGGGAATCTCTGATTAAGCGCGTGACAGTGTCGGAAGAGTAACCTATCCAGCACGTTCTCTCCGAAATCCATCTGAGAGATATGATGCCATCGTAATGGTTACGGGAAATGCGGTCATCGGTAGGCACGACGTCCATGGACGATACAGTCTTGCGTCAACTATGGATGTAACGGCTTCCACCATATGCTCAGAGTATAGTGGCCGTTTTAATACCAAGTCAGACGTTGGGTAAGTGCTCAGAGGCCGCAGACAAAGTCCTCGATCAGACAAGTGCTTTTGCCCTACAGTCCCACGCATTCGTCAACGCCAGTTACTCTACCAGATCCCGTTGTTAAACCTGTGTCGAAAACCACCCAGCACAACGCACTCAGTAGCAACTCTGACATTCAGATGTTATGTCACGAGGTCCGTCGTTTAATGCAGGTGATCGAACAACACAACAACACTATAAGTAGCCTGCGCTCACGAAGCCAAAGACGGTGCCGTTCTACACCGAATGCCCCGAGAACAAACTCACAATCCGGCGAGCATTACCGCCATCGCCGTTTCGGACCCCAGGCGCGTAAACGCGAGAAGCCTTGTACTTACCGCACCCACCATGGAAACTAATACGCCGAGGGGCGATGGCGACGACCTCCTCGGGCACCCCTGTTCCTAGTCGCCTCATTTACGTGAAAAAAGGACTACCGGTATGCTTTTCTTATTCGACACAAGAGCGCAGGTGAGTATAATATCGGTTTCAAAACGGCCACTATCTCTCTTACAGCTCTCACACTACAAGCCGCCAACGGCACTCCAATCCCAGCATACGGTAGTCAATTTCTTACCCTATACCTTGGCCTGCGCCGTCCTTTCCCATAGGCTTTCGTCGTCGCCCAAGTGCACCAGATTATTCTAGGCTTAGGTTTTTTTAAAGTCACGGTCTAGTAATCGATCCCGTTAAAAGACAGCTCGTAGATCGAGTCACATCGAATTTCGTAGCTGGTTCTTTGAACCAAGCTCAATCGCCAGCGATCCTCACGCCAATTCCCACGTCCGAACCAGAATTCAGTAGTTTATTCAGCGAGTACCCTTATCTTGTCCGCCCAAACAACAACCTGCCTCCAATCACTACTGAAGTGGTCTATCACATAGTCACACAAAGGCCCACGGTCTACGCTCGACCCTGCAGGTTGGTTCCAGACAAGCTCCGTGCAGCCCGCTCCGAATTCCAACATGTGCTCAACTTGGGAATTATCCGGCATTCCAACAGTCCGTGGGCATCACCCCTACACATGGTCCCAAAGAAGTTATCTGACAACTGGAGACCGTGCGGAGATTATAGCTCACTCAATCGAGTTACTACCCCGACCGATATCGTATTCCGCACATCACGGACCTCACAGCTGGTTTAGCGGGTGAGGTAATTTCCAGTCGAATAGATCTGGTGCGGGCATATAACCAAATACCAGTAGCTGAGAATGATATCCCAAAACAGCCGTAACGACTCCTTTCGGTCTTTTCGAGTTTCTACGAGTGTCGCTTGGACTTAGCAAAGCTGTGCAAGCTTTCCAGCGTTTGATCGATATGGTATGCAGTGGTTTGGATTTTGCGTTTGCTTATCTTGTCGACATATTGATTGGCAGCTCGTCTAAGACAGAACATCTGGCACATCTAAGCACGCTTTGCGACCGCCTGTCTCAATACGGGGTCACGGTTAACGCGAATAAGTGTGTAATAGGCGTCGACGCCATCGAAGTTCTAGGCCACAAGGTTACTTTCACAGGGATCATACCATTGCAGGATAAGGGGCAGGCAATCCTGGACTACCCAGAACCTGCGTCATTCAAGCAACTACGGCGTTCCGATGGGTTGGTCAACTTTTATCGGCGTTTCATTCCACGATGCGTTCAGCTAATGCAGCCACTTACAGATCTGTTAAAAGGCAAGGCGAAGCAGCTGGTTTTCACAGAAACCGCAAGAGACGCATTCACTATGCTGAATCAGGCTATCAGTAACATAGCCTCGCTATCATACCTGAAACCAACTTCCCCAATCGCGTCAGTCACCGACGCATCAGACAAAGCCCTGGGCGCGATGTTGCAACAATACTTAGCCGACAATTGGCAACCCGTTGCATTCTTCTCCAAAAAACTGCAACCGGCTGAACCCAAGTATAGCACCTTTGGCCGCGAAATCCTTGCTACCTACCTCGGCGTCCGTCACTTTAGACACATCTTAGAGGGACGCAAATTCACGGTCTACACCGACCATCCACGCATTGTGCAGACAGATACTCTCCTGCTGTCTAGACATCTGGATTATATCACTCAGTACATGGGTGACATACGTCATATCTCAAATGTCGATAATCCTGTCGCAGACGCCCTATTTCGCATTCACAACCTGGATTTCAACACCCTCGATCAACCTCGAAGCTAGTGCATCCGCTCAAGCAGATGATCTTGAGGTACAGCAGCTGCGTAGCACTTCATCGCTGCGGCTCCAGTCGGTTCCCTTTCCTTCAGCCGAAGGTTACATACTGTGTAACGTCCAAAGGCCCCCCTAGGCCAGTAGTGCCGTCAGCTTTTGAGCGTTAGGTTTTCGAAATCTTACACGGTTTCTCCCACCCGAGTGTAAAGGCCTCCACTAAACTCGTCGGTGACCGTTATGTTTGGCACAGCATGAACCGTGATGTCACTGCATGGGCCCGTACCTGCATCCAATTTCAACAGTCGAAAGTGCATAGGCACACAAAAAGCCCATTCTCAAAAGTTCCAGCTGACGACTTACGTTTCCAATACGTGTATGTTGACCCAGTAGGGCCGTTGCCTCTGTCAAAGGGTAGCATACATCTTCTTACCTGTGTAAATCGTTCCACCAGATGCCCGTTAGCTGTACCTCTGCACAATGCAGCGAGCGAAACAGTCACCCAAGCTTTCTTAGAACACTGGGTTGCAGCATTTGTTTGTCTAGTCATGGTTACCACAGACCACTGCTCGCATTTCGAGGGAGCCTGCAACGTTTAGGCACCCGTCGCATTCATACCACAGCTTACCACCCGTCAGCAAACGGAATGGCAGAATGTTTTTATCGGCAACTCAAGGCAATCTTGGCAGCTCACAAAAATTCAGACTGGTGGAAATCGCTACCGTTAGTACTCCTAGGGTGCCGCAACATCCTGAAGGCCGATCTACAAACCAAATCACCCGAACTCACATTCGGTTGCGCGCCTCGACATCCTGGTGACATGGTAGCCCCAAAGTCCATCGTCACTTTTGACTACGCCACCAGGTTAACGAGCCAGACGCGTAAGTTGCTCCTTCTCGCAGCTCGCGATCAAAACACGACGGTTTACATACACCCACACTTCCAAGACTGTACGCACGTTTTCCTTAGGACAGAAGCACGCGCTCCTCTACAACCTGCCTAATCCGGCCCCCACAAGGTCCTACGCCGCCTAGAAAAAACATTCGCCATTGACCACAACCGCAGAGAGGATACGGTTACCACGCACCAACTTAAACCAACTTTTTTAGACGAATCCATTCCGTCCGATTTCATCCTATCGAATTCTTTAGGACTAGCGCCCAAGTCCCCGGAGTCCCATACGCCGAACATACCAACGCCGATGACCCAGTTGCCTGACCGTCCTGACGCAGCCTTCAACATTGAGCCACCTCCACTGACTCCCAATCGCGGACGGGTGGTCAAGAAACTTGTCTGTTTCGCAGATACGGTATCCTGGACCTCATAAGTAAACAAAAGAAAAACTCACAAAGAAAAAACAAAACTTCTTCTTTAACCACTGTTGTGGCTCCCCAGTCGCGGTTTGTTTTCCACACGGCGGCCATCTACCACTTCCAGGACACATGAATTAAGGGAAAGACCAACCACCACACCCCTTTACTAAGCCGAACCTGTACTCGGTCATTCACTGGATTAAGCGGAGAGAAAACTCCACTGAAACCATCGCCGTAAGCACCGGAAAATTCTACCACCCGCGTTGAACCCACGAGGTTTTCCGGGTCGGGTAGCCAGCTACGGCGGCTCTTTCCAGTGTCTCGCTTTTAGTACCATTCTACTGCACGTAACTATCTGTTCTCTTGCATTTCTCTATTTTCTTTCCTGGACGACCCGTGTTGTCAATCCATTTTGAACGCAAATAAAATGGTTTTAACCAGTTGTTTATTTTTATTTTCAAAATGATTTATTCATTTTGGAGTAACCTTACACGTTTCTTTCGTTGTTGTGTTTGTTCAGCCCGTCAGGTGACCGCATGTCATCCACAGGCAATACCACCGGATCCAAGGACTTTGAGGCTGCGGTCCGAACCCACGAACGACTTCGAACTTATAAGGAACTGCGACATTTATTTACTTGACTGGCGTTACCACGTGTGAAATACTCATTCACTTGCCAGACTCCTAAATCGAGGCCCTTCTGGTGGGCGGTCTTTTAGGGGGAGGGGGCTCTAAATTGATTAGTCGATCACATCCTGTCTATCACTTGTTTGACTGTACGTGTCGCGCACGCTGCAACCCCAAAAGCTACTTCCGACACACTTCCTTGGCACACGCTAGCGTGCGGGGTCTGTAATCAGGCCCTGTGAGAATACACATGATTGGCAATCTATGGACTCTCCTCGTTGACTTCCTCGACGAACACGATCGCAGAAGCTGAGGGAGTGTGTCCTCCAATATCAGCGCTACTGCTTAGTTGTGCAAACGAAAGAGTTATTGGGATGTAAATATATTTACATCCCATTAACTAAAGTAAGCAACTGTTACCTCCCATGGCTCGGGAAATTGCGTAGAGGTGGCAGACTAGTTCCGATGCGATTGGTCGGTAATATTAAGTTGCGAACGAATTAAATGAAAGGGATCGCAAATTCGCGTACGCGGTCTCTACGTGAAGGTGGGTGAGTAGATGACGCTGATTGGCCGTATAGAGATGCGTTACGTGCGTGATTGGCCGACGAGACATTTTAATTCCTACCCTGGGGTAGGAAGTGCAAAAACCGTTCACCTGCTGGCCCACAGGCAGGCACGCTAGTTAGTTACCAAACCCGTGCAAGGCAGTTGCAAAGTGATTATTATTACTGTTGACTGTGTACTTATAAGTACACACAGCGCGTACAATTTTGAAATGGAGAAAAAGTGTGCAAACTCCATGCATGAACAGGGTCTGCACTAGCAGGGTTTGGACTGACTCATAACCGACTACACCTACGATTTCGACATCACCAGCAAACTTACTGCACCAAGTCAAGCCCCCGGCCGTCTCATATGGACACACTCAAGGCCAAGGTCAGGTCAGGTCAGTTCAGTTTGCACAGGACTTGATGTGGCTAGAGCCAATCGTGTGTCCATATAGTTGTGTTGTCAGCCCGTTTCCGTAGCTCCCAACACTGCGTGATTTTCTTATTCTGAAAGGCAGACGTCAGATGTCTTGAAGTGCCCAAGCATTCAGTAGTCTTGAAGTCTTGAAGTACCACACGGGTTCGAGGCTTTGAGCCCAATTGTCCCGGTTCTTGAGGAAATCTTTGATCTTCTGTCAGATTCACCGAACTGAAACGAGAGTAAAAAGAAGCGGGGGGGGGAGGCGGGGGTGGCAGCGAAAACAAGATACACATAACCTCATGCAGTGTCACACTGTGGACAGTGCCTTAAGCTGAGTGGGGGTGCGGCGTTCATGAACATATATGCGATAAAAGACATCTATTTTGTTAGTTTTTTTTGACAAAGGGAATTATTGGGAGAGACCCAGGTAGAGGTCTAGCTTTTTCTTGAAGATAGTTTTGTTCTGCGAGAGAACAATATCTTCTGGAAGTGCATTCCACATAGTAATCACCCTATAGCTAAAAAAGTTAATCCTTAGTGAAGTGCGTGGCCTCGGTTTGAAAACTTTTCTGCTGTTACCACGGAGAGAGGAGGCTAGACAGACGGAGAAGAAGCAATCGCTTCGACCTCTTTCAAAAAGGTGGAACATCAAAAACAGATCACCTCTTACGCGTCTTACGTCAAGGGGATAGAGGTTGAGGAGTGAGAGGCGGACGGGATAAGGTAGATGGGATAGACCGCTTACTGCCTTGGTGGAGGCCCGCTGAACTCCTTCTAGGATCTCACGGTCTCGGACAAGACCAGAGTGCACTATCTGACTACCGTACTCCAGTAGAGGTCGGATATACGTGCCGAAAATTATGGGGAAATCATCCTTAAATATGCGCGGGAAGGACCTTCGAATCATGTTTAGGACTCGAAAGGCAGACTTGCTCGCAAGTTCGTGATGATGAGAGAAGGATAAGTTACAATATAACCAGAAACCGAGCACCTTGTGTCGGTCAACCCTTGAAAGTGTGGTTGCTCCATTAATGGGAAACATGTGACCAGTCTCTCTGCCGAAAGACATGCTCACGCATTTGTCATCATTAACTGGGAGGTTCCAATCCTCGGACCAGCGTTTTGTTTCATAAACTGCAATTTGCAGGTCTTCAACGCTTGAACTCCAGAGGGTTACATCATCTGCGTACATGGCAATGTTCGCAGGAAGGGCTGTCGGTAGATCGTTTATATAGATCAGGAGAAGAAGAGGACCTAAGACCGACCCTTGAGGGACCCCAGTTGTTACTGGGGAGGGTCGAGACAAAACATTCCCGACTTTAACCACAAAGGTGCGGTCGGTAAGGAAGCTACGTAAGATGGCCAACATGGAGCCTGTGATCCCGTATGTCTGCAGCTTATAAAGAAGAGGGGCATGTGGGACCTTATCGAAAGCCTTAGCAAAATCGATGAATAGAGCGTGTGAGAGCTGGCCATCATCATAGGCTTTCGTTAGACTATCCATGACAGTAAGCATATTGGTGATGCATGACCTGCCAGGAAGAAACCAATGTTGGGACGGGGAGAGGATCTTATTTCTATGAAGATGGGAAAGAATCTCACTCTTAAGAACTCCCTCAAAAGTTTTGCTAGGGATGCTAGTGAGGCTTATGGGTCTGTAACTAGAAGCAAGGTGTCTACTACCCTTCTTATAGATGGGTGCGATCACTGCTTTTTTCCAGTTACGGGGAAAGCTCCATCGTATATACATCGCTGAAAAAGCGAAGCATAAGGAATAGCTAATGTGTCCGCGGCTTCCTTGAGAATACGGGGGTGGATAAGGTCAGGACCCATAGAGCAATATTGGTTGAGCCGTCGGAAACCTTGAGCGACTGCACCAATGGGAATAGTGACGCGATTAAGGGTAGTGGTCAGAGATAACGGGTGCATGGTAGGGTGGGATGATATGGGAATGGAGCTAAAAATTGTACGGAAGTAGGAGCTGAATGCCTCGGCTACTTGGCTAGGGGAAGTGATTGGAGATCCGGCACTATCTTTGAGAGCTAATGGCGTCGGAGCTGTGCCCCTTAGACGGCGCATGTACTGAAAGAAAAATGCCTTATTGGTCCGTGCTCGATCAAGTACAGATCGTTGGACTGCATTCTGATAGGACCTAATCTTGTCTTTGCACATGTTCCTTATGATCCTGAAGTCTTCTGCATCACGGTCAAGGCCTGTGGCTTTATATCTAGCAAAGAGGCGTGCGCGTTCGTCTAGAATACGCCGAATGGGGCGAGGGAGGGGTCGCTTAGCGGTCTGTGGGCGATGAATTCTGGGGACAAAATGCCTATCAGCTAAGGAGATTAACTCTCTGAGATTCTCTGCCATTTCATCCGCAGAGTTACCTGAGTCAGTTGAATTTAGCTGGGAGCGAAAAAAATGCACAGACTTGGTCAAAGTTGGTCCTTTTGAAGGATCTCAAAATTTTAGTTTCTGACGGAAGAGGAGGCCATTTCACGATATAATCGAATCCAATGAGAATGTGATCACTTTTGCCGAGGGGCGGCAAGTAATGCACCACATCTATTAGGAACGGATCATTGGTGATGACCAGGTCTCGTAGGGACGGGGCGTGGCCTGTGCGATATCTGGTCGGATCTCTTACGTTCTGCACCCATGATTTTTCAGTACGAGATCAAGGAGGGGTCTATCTGGTGCTTTAACCTCCTCACTGCTTCTTTCAGTAGAAACAGGTTGCAGGTTCATGTCTGGGCTCAAGGATAAGTGAGTCTAGTCCGTTGAAACAGTCTTGTTGGCTATGATGGGGCCTGGGATGCTTTTCATAGGCGACCGATATTTAGTGGCACTAGGCCTACTACTGGGAGTACTTTCGGCGACGGGAAGTGGTGTCAGTAGGGAAGCGAGGGATGGTGGGCATGCAGCTCGGTCCTCAAGGCGAGTTACCTGGACAACTGGCAGCACTCTGAGCTTAGGATCGGCTTTTTGTGGAATTTTTGGCTTAGCCTTCTCACTGCGGAGCCTCAGATGAAGTGGCTTATCAATGGATACGCCCTTGAGCCCTTTAATTTCCTCCTTGAGCTTTGCGGCCGAGGAAACAATTCGTTTGGCTGCATCTGTGGAACCCATTACAATGAGAATACCGTGAACCCGGTCGGCGCTTTTGTTTACCAACCAAGTGGACCGACCTTTAAGTGGGAAAGGGAGCTTAAGGCGATTAAACACCTGAGCGTAGGTGTCATGAGGGTGATCTGAACTGAGGAAGCGGCCCCAAACAATGACTCGCTTGGAGCAATTTTTGGTATCTTGCAAAATCTTTGCGGCGTCAAGAATTTGCCGCTCAGAAACTCTACACACCTGATCGGCTGCCTGGGACACCAGGAGGGATTTTATTACCAAACTCCTCAGGCTGGTCAGCTCATCCTTAAGGGTGCGGACGGTGGCCCCTAGCTCGGCTATCTTTGCAGCCTGACTTTGGACTGCGCATTTTAGTGCATCCGTTTCCAGCGCATTATGAAGGACCGTTTGGTCCGGATTGAGGAGTGAGGCATTGGCCACGGAGGGGGAATCGCACTGCCTCATGGGGAAAGTAGCCTCATCTGAGCAAGAGGTTATATCAATGGTGAGGGGCATTGACATTATTCAGGATCCAGTCAGCACAGATAAAGATAAACTTAAATGGAGGGGGACGAGCTGTGCGTTCTAAAAATTTCAAAAACAGCTACACTCACAGAGGGAGACGACCGCACCGCTGGTGTCAGTAATATACGGGGCAGAGAACCGTTAGGGTTTAGTTGAACGGGACTGATAGATGCCTCGGCCAATCAAGCTTCCTGAATTCTTTCAGTATTGTGCACAGAGATCGGCTCCAACTACTGCGACCTTGTTATTTCCTCCCAGATTTGGTATACGAATTGCTTTGCTCACTCAGTTTGGCTGAAAAATGAAGAACAAGTCTTGAAGTAATTCACAGGGGGCAAGCCTTAAGCCCGAATGGTGACTATTCTTATATATACCTTCTTTCCTGCGATGCCACGAAGCTGGAATGGCAAAGCTCATCTATGTAACATCCGGTCGTGGAAAATCCCCCTTTCCCCCTCGCGATTCAGTGTTTTTCCTAACATCACTCATTTGCCTACTCGAACTGGTTGTTTCTGTGGACCAATTGTTGTTTGTTCGCGCCCAGAGCGCTACTTCGGCACATCCCCGTTCAGGACCTGCGTGACGCATGTGCTGTTTGCTCACACGCTGTTATTCGGTTTCGCGTTGTTGAGTCCTTGTGATCGTATTATTGAGGTTTGTATTCGTTTTGATGTCGTTGTTCATGTAATAACCTAGTATCGTAGAATCTCGGGATCCGTTGCGAATTTGGCTACGCATTGCTCAAACGTTCGTGTGCCGGTTGCCATCTTCATTCTTACTTTTACCACGTTTATTTTTTAACTGAACGCTGACTGTCAAGCGCGGTGGCCATTTGACCGCTGCTCTTGTGCACGCTCTCACGCACGCTCCCAAATACACGCTAACCACTATCTCTCCCAATCGCCTTCTCGTTCTCACGGGTCGTGGAGAATACTGTTCTGGTTAACATATTTGTGCAGTGCGGAACATTAGGGTAACGTACAGGTGGTCCACGCAGTACAAAGGACCGAAGCACGCGTTTACTAAGGAAACCGCGAGGTAAGGTCTAATCAACCTTACATTCGTTACAGTACTCAATAGATCAATTTGGAACGAGGAAAAACACGCAAAATGCCAAGAAAAGGATCGAAAACATTGGAATCTGGGCAGGAAGTAACACGGCAAGTCTCTGAGGAGGTTTTGGGTACATTTGATTCCCTAGTTAATGTTAGATCGCCTAGTCCTGTCAGTGCTAGTTCATGTGTTAATGAGAGCAATATTGATCGTAAGGATGTTGATTTATATAGGCTGAGAACACTAGACCTAGAACAACAGTTACTATCGGCTAGACTACAGGCACAGGAAGCAGGGAAGAAGTGTACGCAGAAGGAGCGAGAGCACGAGACCGGCGACTACGACACTTCCGATAGATTAGGATGCAATAAGATAGGGAACCCCACGCCGGTCGCCGACTACAAACCACCATCGATCGATTTGCCAAGAGTGGAACTAACGGTTTTCGACTGGGCGAGCTGAGCAATACTGCAAGTTTGTCAAGCAGTTCGAGACGTTCGTCGAAAATAAGGTAACCGACCCTGGGCAAATGCTTCTCTATCTGGCTCACTACTGTCAAGGCCGAGCAAGAGAAACTATCGCCGTGTGCACCATGCTCGACCCGGAACAAGGCTACACAAGGGCAAGGAAGATTCTAAGGGAATTGTTTGGCCAACCGTTCAAAGTAGCCCGTAACCTAATAGAGGGCGTGATGGTGGAGGCAAAGAAAACCAAGGGCGACGTCTACACAATGGCCCACCTGGTGATTAAGATGCAAAACTGCTCAATGGCCCTCGACCATTTAGGTTACAGGGCTGACCTAGATGCAATGCACACGTTGGAAAACATAGTCCGTCATCTTTCTCCCGAACTACAGGGTCGGTGGGCGGAAGAGGCGGAACGGATAAGCCGAAGCGACAGGGAGGCTAACTTCTAAGACCTGACCGAATACTTGTACAGGCAAACCAAGTAGCTGACAGCGGGTTCGGCCAACACATCCGGGACAGCAACCGGGCAAACAAGCCCAGTACTAGCCAAGCTCAAACTCCTGCACGGGAACATCCAAAATACCAATCTTGGACCAATACACATGCCATTTCACGCGATGTTACGGCGCAACCCGATTGCAGATCCTGTGGTATTAGCCATGGACTACCAGAATGCCCCAAGTTCGGCAACGCCACAATAGACGAACGGTGGAAAATGGCGAGGATTGCAGGAGAGTGTTTTATTTGTCTCAACAACAAGCACCGGGCGGCAGCTTGTAGGACAAGGAACCGATGTGGTTACGGGGGCTGCACAGGCAGACACCATTGGTTGCTGCACCGGGCGAGAGTAACTTTGCCCGAGGCGAGTACCAAACCCAGTGTTATTTGTTCAACGTCACGATCTGCCAGTAAACCAGTACTTTTAGGCGTAGTTGTTACCGTGAGAGTAGTGACCCCAGCAGGAGTGGCCAAAGCGTTGGCCTTCATAGATAGTGGCTCGGATACCACGCTAGTAAGGAAGGAGTTCGCAGAGAGGTATGGGATCAGAGGGAATCAATCCTCTTTAGCAGTACGCACAGTGAGTGGCACCGAAGTCATCCAGTCGGCCAAACTGCGCCTACAACTCACTTCCTTGGTCGGCAACGATAGAGCAGAAACTCTGGAAGCATTCCCCATAAAGGTCCTTCCGATGAGAGCACCTCAGTCAGTGCAGTCGATCCTGACTCTGCGGCCGCATCTCGACGGGGTTACGATCGAGGAGTGGCAGAGTAACGAAATTGATCTGCTGATCGGCTGTGATATACCGGAAGCGCATTGGGTCCTGGATCAAAGGATAGGAAGCCTCAAAGCACCCTATGCAGTACGCACCATATTGGGTTGGACTTTATATGGTAGTACAGACGGCAGATGCGGCAAACAAATCCAAATCAACGGCACCTCGGTGGAAACGGTGAACATCGAACAGGCATTCCAACAATTGTATAACACCGAATTTGCCGAACTGGCCATGGATAGGGATGCCCCATCACGAGAAGATAGGTCGGCTTTGGAAATGGTAGCCGAGAACGTCAAGTACGCAAAGGGTCGTTTCGAGGTTCCTGTCCCGTGGAGACCCAACATGAAACCCATGCCAAACAGCCGAGAAATGGCTCTGAAAAGATTATGCCTCCTCAAAACCAGGCTAATCAGAGAACCTCAATTAAGGATAGAATACACGCAAGCCATGCAACATAACATCGACTTGGGTTTTATAGAAAGGGTGGATACAGCGGTAATCAGCGCAAATTTGAGGTGGCACCTACCCCACCACCCGGTCGTGAACCCAAAGAAACCGGGGAAGGTCAGAGTGGTTTTCGACTGTGCCACGAAATGTCAGGGTTTGTCACTCAACGACCATATACTGCAGGGCCCAGACTGGACAACACCACTAGTCGAGGTTTTATGTCATTTTCGGCTCGGAAAAGTAGCCGTCTCTGCGGACATACGTGGAATGTTTCTACGAGTAAAGATGCTCGGTAAAGATAGGGACGCCCTCCGTCTTCACTGGTGGCCTGAGAACGACACAAACCGCGCACCTGACGAGTACAGGCTGACCGTTCATCCCTTTGGGACTGTTTCATCCCCCTTCTGTGCTAATTTAGCCCTCCGGGAAACCTCGAAGCGTTTCGGCGGCACCAGCAATCTGTTAGGAAGAGCAATGGACCACTTCTACGTGGACGATTTTCTGTGATCCTTTGACGACCCAAATACTGCCATGCCATATATGACCGAACTGATCGCCACTCCAAAGGCCGGGGGATTCAACCTCACTAAATGAACTTCAAACAGCCAAGAGGTGCTCGATATTATACCGAAGTCCGAGAAAATGAAGTGTACGAGAGAGCTTTTGGGATCCTCTCCACAAACGGAGCGCACGCTTGGTCTTCAGTGGAAACCCAGAGGTGACGAATTCATTTTCACTCCAGACCTACCCAAACGACCAGTCACACGGAGAGGAATCCTATCATCAGTCTCAAGCCTCTATGGCCCCCTAGGTTTCGTTTCGTTATGGTTGTTACCGAGAAGGTGCTTGCTGCAATCGCTGTGCCAAAGAGGGACAGGTCGGGACGAATCTCTCCAGGATGACGACGATAAGCGATGGCGCGACTGGTTGCACAGCCTGGAGCAACTTGGGGAGATCAAAACACAAAGATGCTTAACAGGTATCAAGTGCACAAACGACGCCCAACTCCACTCATTTTCTGATGCATTAGAAATAGGCTACGGGATAGTTCCTTATGGCTGCTGGGTGGACGCAAATGGTGGGCGGCACAGCCAGATATTATTTGCAAAGGCGAGAGTGGCTCCACTGAAAACGGTATCGATTCCAAGGCTGGAACTGACGGCAGCAGTACTGGCCGTGAAAGCCGCGAGGCTGATTATAAGATGCTTTGACTGGATAAACTGGAAACCAAACCTTTGGATGGACTCAGCCACGGCACTTCATTACATAAACAACACTACTACTCGTCTTAACACTTTCGTGGCCAACAGACTCACTATAATCCACGAGTCGACTAAAACCGATCATTGGCACTATGTAAAATCCGCCAGTAACCCGGCCGACTTCCGCTCAAAGGGCCTGAAAACACTAGAGAGGTTACGGATGTGGACAATGGGACCGGACGTCTCAACGGCAACTAAAGAGATGTGGCCAACGCCATTAATACCCAAAGCTGATGATGGTGATATCGAGACTAAAAGACCGATACTGGCCGTAAACTTCACGGGAAGCGTAAGCCTGATAGAGAAACTGTGCCAATTACCCACTGGACAAAAATGTTAAGAGCCGCAGTCTAGTGGACACGGTACAAAGCACTCTTATTGATTATGAAAGGAGCAAGGCCACAAAACACATTGAATGTGGGGACGATACTACCGGGCGAGCGAAATGAAGCCCAACCCGACGTTCTACGCCTACTGAAACTAGACGCTTTCCCGTCCGAGGCCCGTGAGTTAGCCAGGACAGACGATAACACCAAAGAGAGCAGGCTGTTACGCAGTAGTATCCGAGCACTAAACCCCATGCGAATCAACGGACTACTGAGGGTTGGAGGGCGGCTGACGAATTCAGATCTAGAGTACGACACAAAACACCCCATAATAATCCCTGGTGACCACTATATAACGAGATGCCTGATAGATCATGTACGTGGAGAAGAGGGGTACGCAGGTTTAAACCACTTATTGAACAACATATGCCGACCATTTTGGGTGACAAGGGGACCAGCGATGGTCAAGCGAGTCATAGGCAACTGCGTTACTTGTCGTCGCCGGAGAGCGGCAGCAGGCCAACAAATGATGGCCCCTTTCCAGCCGTAAGAGTCCAACCGAGATGATGCCCGTTCGTGGCAATCGGCATCGACTGTTTTGGCCCGTTACTCGTACGACATCAGAGGAGCACCCAAAAGAGGTATGGCTGCCTGATAACATGTTTACAATCCAGAGCAGTCCACCTCGAAGTGGTGCATAACATGACTACCGATTCATTTCTAATGGCCCTTCAAAAATTCATCGCCAGGCGGGGCGTCCCCAGGAATATATACTCCGACAATGGCTCAAACTTCGTTGGGGCTCATAAGGAGTTAGAGAAAAGGTGGAGCCGCTTGGACACCGCCAAAATACAAAACCAGACCGTAGCAAAGGGGATAGAATGGCACTTCAATCCACCTTATGCCAGTCATCGTGGTGGCGTTTGGGACAGGCTGATACGATCGACTAGGAAAATACTCACAGCCCTGACCTCACAACAAACCCTCGATGACGAGACGCTAACTACTTTACTAACAGAGGTATAAGGCATATTGAACAACAGACCCCTGAAGCCGATCGTCCCAGACCCGGAGGGCGCACCGGCAATCACCCCCAACGACCTGTTAATACTTCGGTCAAAAACAGGAGCAACCACACCGAAAACCCTGCGTGGAAAGTATATCGTTGGATGGAAATAAGTGAACCACCTGGCACAGGCCTTCTGGAAACGATGGACGAGGAAGTACTTATCGACACTGCAGCTTCGGCAAAAGTAGATCTCTAAATAGAGGTCGTTCGGACGTGGCGATGTGGTCATCTTCGTGGAGAGCCACTTACGTAAAGACGATTGGCCGGTTGGAGTGATCAAGGACTGCGGTACAGAAATCGACGGCCTCGTGCGCACAGTGGTGAAGGGAACGAACAAAGGAGACATACTGCGAGATATCCGCGAGATATGTCTGCTTGAAGGTGACAGTGACGTGGGCGAGGTCGACGCTACAGACCAAGCTATATCCATGTCTGCTGATATCAGATGAAGCTGGATTCATTTATTTATTCCTCATGCATTCCCCCGTAGGACCCAACCCTCCACACCGACTTTGAAATATATTTGTGCTTAATTTCATACAGCATTTACGATGTACTATGGAGCTAATTGTCCAAACCTTAGCTCTTCACGCGACACGACGCTGCATGTAGAAGTAACGGGGCCTAGGTCCCGCACACATGCCTACATTTACTCGTTTTTGCCACACAGCCCTTTGTTGACATTGCAGAAAGTCCTCCTTTGATGTGTAGTCATACCTGTGATTCCATTGTACACCCCGAGAAACACACACACACTCACATACACTCACTCAAGCACATACATCCAGGACGGGACTGCCCTTTACAAGGACAGCATCTTTGTGCCCCCTTCACGCCCGCCATCGGTCATTTTGTCTTGTGGAAGATGTAGACTAGCCTCATGTCTATGTAGCCTATGGGTTAGGTACGACCAGTAGTAGAACGTTGGCGACGAGCATTAGGCGCGCGCACTGACAGCAGGGCCTAGGTAGGTATGAAGAATCAGTACCTTTATGCCGAACCTTTGACTCTGCTAAGGATTCAGGAAAATTTTGGTGGACGGTGTAACGACCGGTCGTGGAAAATCCCCCTTTCCCCCTCGCGATTCAGTGTTTTTCCTAACATCACTCATTTGCCTACTCGAACTGGTTGTTTCTGTGGACCAATTGTTGTTTGTTCGCGCCCAGAGCGCTACTTCGGCACATCCCCGTTCAGGACCTGCGTGACGCATGTGCTGTTTGCTCACACGCTGCTATTCGGTTTCGCGTTGTTGAGTCCTTGTGATTGTATTATTGAGGTTTGTATTCGTTTTGATGTCATTGTTCATGTAATAACCTAGTATCGTAGAATATCACGGATGATCGTCTTTTGATCTCGGGATCCGTTGCGAATTTGGCTGCGCATTGCTAAGACGTTCATTACAATCTGCAAGGCGGAACCAACTTCGCAAAAGCGATATTAGTATTAAAATAAATGTTTCCCATGCAGCACGAGTCCGACAGCATGAAAATGAATACATCAGCACTACACAAATAGTTTTGTTGTTTTTAGTATTTAAACGGATATTGATTAGAATATACATTTGTGGGAGGGAGGAGAACGGATCTATCTACTACTGCGTACATGCACAAGTGCATAGGAATGAAGATGAAACGTGAAAATATGGGCAGAATACATTACGTGAGAGCGATCAGATAATTGGCTGGACTTGGCGTTAATCCTAACCAGTTGTCTTGTCTGGCCTTAAATGCTTCTTTTGAAGAGGCATTCACTACCTCCCGTGGAAGGCTATTCCATTGAAATTATAATGACCACCATCATTCTGAGAAAATTACCTTTTTCTGGACATCGTTTTGGGTTTATTTTCTCCACGATCTTTTATGACCTTTGACGCTGACATAACTGTTTTTCGGTTGCATACTTTTTACTGGGCTGACTTTTCCGAGGTTTCCGCCGACCTCGTTTTGAATGGCTTTCACTTTCAGCCCTTCGCCGATTGTACGCTTTCGCTGTTTGCTTTCTACCCAGCCGTTGCTCTCATTTCCGCCAGGTGTATTTCTCTTTTCGGTACTGTTTTGGTGTCACGATGTTCAGAATCGGTCTTTGCATCTGTCAACCGACTTGCGTCTTGTCTATTTGTCTGATAGAGAAGATTACTTTGGTGTTTCGCTATAAGCCGGAATAGAAGACTCTTTTACTGGGCGCACTCTAACATCGTAATGGTGCAGAGAACCTTCGATATAAAGGGTATTATGAAGTTTGGTTGACTTTGATTTGTTTTAGTGTGCTACGATTTTCTTGCGCATTGACGTGTGATTCTTGTCAATTGCTCGCTCGTGGTTCTCTCCCGAGGTGACGTTATTTCTCGCCAAATTTAGGATCAAAAGTTAAATTTAGTTACTGCAATAAACTACACTGTATTTCGGACAGTTTCATCAGAGTGATACTTGGCTTCTGTCCTACGGCAACTATCTGTACACTTGGTTTCATAATACTAACCAGAACCATGAAAACAAGTGGCAGTTTTTGGGTGGCCCTAACTTTTCAGCCTATCCTCCTAAATTATGCAGATCTAACTATTTTATCGACGCCTGGAGGAACACTTACCCATCCCGATTCGTTGAGATCCTCCAAGAAACGAGGACTGCCTCAATTGCTTCGAGCATCAGATAAGTCAACGGCAGAAGCATCTACATCGGATATGGCAGCCTCGTTTCTGCATCGGAATTCAGAAGTGCGAGCAAAGTGAACTCGTGGATAAGCGCTGGAAACATTTTGGATGATCTCCTTCTGTTGTACAGCGAAAGCAACACCTATCTTACGGATTTACGACGATGGTCACGAATGTTAAATCTACGTTTTAGTCAAGTGTCTCGGGATCCACAGACTATTCTTCGTGCGCCTCGCACATACAAATCACTTATCTTTCCCGGTGGTTACCACTCTCTTTTAGGCTTACATGCCGCAACACTCCGTGAAGCTGTTCATATGGGTCACATTCCTACATGCATCTCCACTCACCTAAATTTCGATGGCATTTGTTGCTTCTAGGACTCCAAAATCATCTGTGGCCCACACAATTCCATATCGTGAAACCAGTTCTCACGTGCTCCTGTATTGTTGGGGTTTTCTATGGTGACAGCAAACAGCTGGACGTGGTTGAATGCCTAGCGAACCTGATTTGGAATTTAAAGCCCATTACAGGTGTTGGAATTCTCATTCTTTAAAGGCCCTCAACAATAAACGCAAACCTAGAAGCTGCGTTGTGTGACGTCTCTGCCCGAGCTTTTATGAAGCAGATCAAGGCGTATACTGGGTACCACAAATGTAACAGATGCGTAGGCGTAGGCTTTTGCGCCGCGGGTCGTATGGCTTTTCCCAATTTGTGCAGATCCCTTCGCAGGGAGGCTTCAGTTCCCATGCGTCTGCATCCAAGTCACTACCTATTGGCGCTCTTACCTCTTGGAGATTTGCCTATTGGTATGATAGCCGCATTCCCCATGAATCTACTCTTCTGGCATCCTCAGGTGTTGTTCACAATATCATGTTCCAGTTGAAGAATGACACGAACTATCAATTAGGACGTTGTGATGCAGATCGCCCTTCGGATCCAGTCATGAAATGCGGCAAATGAGCAACATGCGACCTTGCGCGAAAAGGCTGCTTTTTTATTATCTAGAATGATGGAAAGCAACCGAAATACGGCTATTTGCACTTTATATGGTGCCCATTTACTTGCAGTGCATTTTACGTAGATTATCGTACCTGATCTTTTAACCTTATCCTTTATTTTGTACTTATTTTCCACTGAGTTCTTCTGTGCTCGTTTTCCGTCAGCTGATATCCTGAAAACAAAATTCATTGATCAACTTATATATCTGCATCGATAATCTCGATTGTCATACAAAGTACACACTTTGGCCCATTCAGGGTTAGATGTCAAACAGTTTGGGAATGTAGGCCAATTTTCCGCCTTCATTTATGTGTCATTTATGACAAGGTCGAGGCGAATCATCAGAAGGCCTCATAGACCACATGTACCGATTTTTGGACGAATGTCTGAGACTCACTATGTAAGCCAACAAATGCAGCAGCCAAATGAGTCCCACGATGTGGGTTAGTGTCAATTCCGCATACTCTGAGGAATCAATCTAGTCAAAGGGCAAAATACCGCTCCCACTACAGAGAGTGCAGACCGTTTTTTGAACGTACAGATGTATCCCGGTACAACAATTGGTATTTTGAATGATCCCATTGTTTGCCAACTGGTTCAGAGAACCAGCAGATGTTTTCACTCATGAAATACCACCTCATCTATTCATTTTCCGTGTGAGCAAACTTTGCCTAGGAAACTATGCCAGAGTCTTACAGTTTTACCGACTAGATACTTTCATGCACCAGTTGATAACACAACTATTGTCGTTCCTGTTATGCTTACTCTACGGAGGTGAAATTATTCTTGCAGTGTTCATCTTTTGCTTAGTGCTGACTGCGAAAAATCTCCGGTCTTCGCCTTATGTGATGGAAAAAAGTACAGAAAATCCAAACTTATTCCTACGTTGTTAGATTTTCCTGATCATGAAGATCCTAAGACTCGTTTTACGAAAATATTCCCACAAAAGTGAGTGGTAAATTGTATTTACTTGAGTTGGCCTCAGGTTGCAGAGGACAACGTGGCCCGTTGTTGCTAGAACAATTAAGATCCTGGCAAAAACTTCACCTCGCACGAATTCAACATTCTTTTAACTTGTAATAAGTCTTAAAATTAATGTATTCCACTTTACAGAGGATATACAGGAGGAAAGAATGTTTTCGGAATTGCTTCTGCTAATAGCTCCAAAAAACTCCAGGATTTTCTATGGATGCCATGAGCATTCGCGGAGCTTAATGTAATGAGAACATCTGAATGGTAAATTTTGAAGTAAGCTGCCACGTCGACTCTTGACAACTGAACTAAACTCCAACGAATCGGACCGCTTGCTTGAAGTGGGTGACTGTGTAAAACATTCTGAAAATGAAAGTGACCGTCAATACTTCAGTCTTATCCAACACTGTCATACACACTGGTACTAATTTATTCAAGCATATTTTCATGTGCTTTGTGCTGAGAGAAGAAATCATATCGACGTCAATGACTCCAAGAAAATAACCCACTAGTGGATTATTCAGCTCGAGTGACTGCCTTCTTGTGGAACTGACCAGTTCCTACTGTCTTAGTCTACCGAGGTTTCCAAATAGGGCAATGGAGCAACGGCTTCAAAAAACGCAACACGACTTTGAAAGTATGTGGGGTGATTCTTCATTCGGTACGTGAGTGTTCTCCTTAAAAGATCTTATTCAAGAACGGGAAATGTGTTGCAAAATTCGGATTGCAGATCAGCAAAAGGGGATCCGCATTTCGACGGTAGATAGACCTGGAATAACGGCCAAGGATGATTTTTATCTGCTACTAGAATGTTTTGATGATCTGACGAAGATTGAGCAGTAGTCGATAGACAAACACAGGGGCAAAAGCTTGATGGGTTCACGTACTTGAAATTATTCATTTTTCCAGTTTTCACCACTGTCTCCTGCAGATAGGCAAGCATTTGGTTGGATCGCCCGGGCCCTACTGCCGAAAGTGCTGCGTGTCATCCTCGCGAAAGAATGCAGCTGATCAGGGAGAAACAACAAATTACGCTTGACGACAAACAGTTATTTTGGATTGATGCAAGGTGTTCCCTTTCAATTACCAATGAGTCTGTGATATTCATCACCTTTGCTAGGCTTCTCCCTGTAAGCTTATACCCACGTTCACTATATTTCCTAGGTGCCGCTAAATCACATACTGTTTGTGCTAGTAACTCGAATTAGGAGTTCCGATTCTATGATGACTTGCGGCTGTATAACACGAGGCCTCAAAAATGCGTCAGGTCAAGTCGGGACGGCGAAGTAAACTCCGTAGGTTCTCAAGCTACACCCCCCGAAATCTGAGGAGCCTGAGAGTGCTGCTTAGGTCTGAAAACTTCAAAGTATATTAATCCGATCCCTATTTTTTTGATAACGCGACACTTCTGAATAGAGTAGTAAGAAAAATGTGTGATGTTTTCTAGGTATTCGCCGTATGAATTAAAGGTCATGTCGCTGATATAGGTATTACTTGCCCGTTAATAAAGTACTGCTGACTCAACCAGTGGTTTAATTTTACAACCTATAGTGTGAAAGCTATGGGAAAGCCGGAGCAGAGGTGTCCAAGTAAAAAGGGTCCTGTCGCGTTCCGTCGACAAAAGTTTTTTGCTTGGCATTTAAGTGGTACTATTAAGTGGTATTCAAGCGAGACTATTGGGGTGACTGAACACTTAAAAACCTTTTAGAAGTGATAAAATTATTTTTGCTGCTTTTTGTGCTGGCCGATTGATGAGAGGTCTCCTTGGTATGACTTGTCTCAGGTGGGTAGACTTGAGGGATGCCAGAATAACCGGGTAGGGGGCAAATCGTAAGACATGCACCCGCTTGGTCGCTCTCCTTCGAATCCTCAACGAAAGTGTCCGCTTTCTGGTGAAGCCAGTGTGTGCTATCTGGCTGCTTTATTTTAAATGAGGCCGAACATAGGTTCTGTATAGAAAATGGAAGTTCTCTTTGAAGGTCGTCGACAGGTTCATCTAATAAGGTTTAGAACCCAGGGGCAGATTTTCTGGCTTCCCCTTGGTTGGAGGAAAACAAGAGATTATTGCGCATCTAGAAAACAAAGAACTTGTGCTGGTCCACCTTTTGGATTTGTGCATTTCCGCTAATCTTGAATAGATGAGCCGAAACATTGCCGAATGACATGCTCCTTTCTCGCAAGCCGCAATTCCGTTATCGTTTTTTGAATCCTTTTGATGGCATAACTGAGGTTTGTATCTGTTTCCTCTCAATGTTCATTTGTTATTCTAGTATCATAGAATTTCACGGACAATTGCCTTCTGACTTCGAGATCCTTTGCGAATTTGGCTACTCATTGGTCAAAGGTGTCCTACAATACTCAGTTGATCAACTTGGAAAGAGAAAATACGCAACATGCCAAGAAAAGGATCGAGGCAGTTGAAATCTGGACAGGGGTAATACGGCAAGTCACTGGGGAGGTTTTGCGTACCTTTGCTTTTTTAGTTTATGCTAGGTCACCTAGTCCTTTCAGTGCCAGCTCCTGTATCGCTGGGGGTAACATGGATTACCAGAATGTCGATCTATTTAAGACAATGATGTTGGACCTAGAACAACAAATGTTATCAGCTAGACAACATGCCCAGGAAGTAGAAGATAAGTATGGACAGAACGAGCGTGAGCAGGTCAGCGAATGGGGCATATCCGATAGGTCAGGACAAACCAAAATAGGAAACTCTGCGCCGGTCTCCGAATATAAAACGTCAACGCCACCAACGACGACCTGCCAAGACTAGAACTGACAGTTTTCGACGGACGATCAGAACTCTACTCCAAGTTCTTCGGGCAAATCGAAACCTTCGTCGAAAACAAGATAACCGGCCCCAGGCAAAGGCTTCCTTAAATGGCTCATTACTGTCGAGGCTGAGCAAGAGAGGCCATCGATGGGCGCACCATGCTCGACCCAGAATAAGACTACACACCATCAAGGAAGATCCTGAGGGACCTGTTCGGCCAGCCGTTCAAGGTAGCCCATAATCTGATAGAAGGCCTGATGGTAGAGGCCAAAAGAACCAACCGCAGCATCCATACAATGGCCGGCCTAGTGAGCAAAATGCAGAACCGTTCAATAGCTCTGGACCTTTTAGGTTACTGGGCTGACCTCGTGCAAGGCACACCTTGGAGGGAATAGTCCGTCACCTCTCTCCCTGTCTACAGGGTAGGTGGGCGGAAGAGGCGGAACGTATAAGCCGGGGCGGCCGTGAGGCTAACTTCGAAGAGTTGACCGAATACTTGGACAGGCAAACCGAGATAGCCGACAGTAGATTTGGCTGACTCATCCGGGGCAGTAACCGAGTAAACAAATCCAGTACTAGCCAGGCTCTGACCACTTCACGGGAACATCCTAAGTATCAACCTTGGACCAATGCACACGATGTTTCGCGCGAGGCTCTAGCGCATCCAAGTTGCAGGTCCTGGGACGCTAGCCATGGGCTACTAGAATACCCCAAGTTCATCAACTCCAAAATACACGAACTTTGGGGACTGGCGAGGGCTACGGGAGTGCACATGATATGCCTCACCACCACGCACCGGGCGGTAGCTTGTGGAACAAGGACCAGGTGTGGTCACGAAGGCCGCACGGGTAGACACTATGGATTGTTACACCGGGCGAGAGAAACTTCACCAGAGACGAACACCAGGCCCAGCATTATTTGTTCAACGTCGCGGTCTGCCAGTGAGCCAGTACGTTAAGGAGTAATTGCCGTGGGAGTGATGACCTCAACTGGGGTGGTCAAGGCTTTGGCCTTCGTTGACAGTGGATTGGACACTACCCTGGTGAAGGAGCGGTTTGCCGACAAACGGGCTTGCTAGAAGTACGACGTCGTTAGAGGTGAGCACTGTGGTCGGAACACAAGTAATAACTGCCGGCCGGTTGAGGTTACAGCTCATCCCCTTGGACAATTACGAGCAAATCGAGTCAACAGAGGCATTTACATCAGCTGATCTCTATATGCGAGCACCAAGGTCGGTGAATGCAACTTTGGCTAGGCGGCCCCACCTGCGGGAGGTAATCGTTGTAGACTGGGAAGACGACGAAGTGGACCTCCTCATCGGCTGCGACGTGCCAGAGGCGCATTGGGTACTTGACCAGAGAGTGGGCGACAGCCAGTCACCTTATGCCTTGCGCACAGCTCTGGGATGGATGTTTTATGGTCCTGTAGGGGAACGTGGTTCCGTGAATTATTTATCCGCCGAAACGAACCGCATAGAGTATCACCTGCGAAGGCTGTATGAAAAGGAGTTCCATGACGTCGGAGACGAGAGACTATCGTTGTCTGAAGAAGACCACTTTGCCCTGCAGTTCGGCAGGGCACTAGAGACCTCAACAAAAATTCGAGGTTTCCCTCCCGTGGCTCACACCAGCTGATCCTTGGGTTGATAACAGAAACTGTGCTCCGCAAAGACTATTACGACTGAAAGAAGGCTCCTTTCGAGGCCAGGATCTGTGGGAACGATATGCAGAAATAATGAAGCGAAACGAAGCTCTCGGCTACCGACGTCCGAAAGGGAATCTGTTGTCCGACTTACCACCCGGTTATCAACCACAGGAAACCCTAAAAGCTGCAGGAGGTTTTCGACTGTGCAGCCAAGTTCCAGGGCAATTCGTCAAACGATTGCCTACTACAAGGGCCTGACTGGACCACGCCATTGATTGAAGTTTTGTGCTGTCCCAGAGTGGGCAGAGTGGCCTTGTCCGCCGATATCAGGGAAATGCTTCACCAGGTGAAAATACCATGAGAAGAAAGAGATGCTTTGCGTCTCCCGTGGCAGGGAGAGAACAACCAGGACAAGGCAGTGATAAAATATGGGGTGACCGTCCACCTCTTCGGGGCGATATAATCACTGAATTGTGCGAAGTACGCCCTTCGAGAATCAACGAACAAACATGGAGATTTGGTCCACCGGTCGGTGGTAGATGGTGTCAGCAGAAACTTCTACGTGGGTGACTATCTTGGGCCGTTCGATAAAGTAGGCTCGGCCCTAGCGCAGTTCAGCTGCACAACAAGGTCGCCAGAAGAGGGTGGCTTCTATCCGACAAAGTGGATGTTGAACGCTTCAGAAGTGCTCGAAGTCATTCCGGACCACGAGAGGGCCGAAAGGGTTAGAGATTTGGACGGCTCCCCACTCCCTACAAAAAGCACCCTAGGGGTACAGTGGAACGCGGAAACGGAAGAATTCGTTTTCAAGGTAAACGTTCCCGAGCTGCCAGTAACCCGTTGTGGTATACATTCTGCCGTCTCTTGTTTGTTAGATTCGCTCGGTTTCGTCTCTCCCTGGCTGTTACCCGGGAAGATCCCGCTGCAGCGGCTCTACCGTGGGAAAAATGATTGGGACCAGCCACCGGTTCGCGAAGACCGGCTTGACTAGGAAGAATTTCTGAACACCTTAAAGAAACTAGGGGACTTACGGATTCCACTATGTTTGCCCCCTGGTCATGCAACGCGGATGGGAGAACTACACGCCTTTTCTGATACGTCCGAGGTCGGTTACGGAGCCTTGGTTTACGGGGGGTGGAGCACGGGAGACGGACAATTTACTACGCGGAACCTGTTCGCCAGAGCCTGCGTTGCCCCGCTGAAGTCGGTTTCGACGGAATGATAAGGACTGTGAAGGTGAAGACCGCCCACTGAAGGCTAATCCGCGACGTACGCAGCATCAGCCTCCGCGAGAGTGGGGACGGAGGAGCCGGTAACACGGGAACCCAGTAGGCCATCCCTCATCGGTCTTCGAGTTGGGTGAAAGAACCCCCATGTGTGGGGGAATTTACGACACACTGATATATTAAACTATCATACACACTGACACATACAGTTACGTAATACGTGTTTATACTTCGTGACATTCAAACAGGTTGCAGTGCTCACCTTTTTCCGTTGGTTTTGTAGAAGGCCTTTGGCATATGTAGTGGTAGCTGTGATTCTATCATATGCCCAGACACCCACCAATCACGCGTACGTAATACACGTTTATAATTCATGACCTCCATCAAAACACGCCGCAGGGCTGATTGTTCCCCGTTTATCACTGGCAATATGGAAGATATCTCCCGTAAGTTATGGTTGCTACTATTTGATCATGTACCAGAGTGCGACCTCACCTATGACACCCACACCCACCCGCCAACCCACACACACAAACACTCGCGGCCGAGGGACAACGGCCCACCCGAGGACAGCACCTATGTTTTGCCTTCAAGCTCGCCGTCGATCAGCCGTTTTCATGGACGACGAAGAGTGACCTCGTGTCGGCGTGGCCACCGGATCAAATGCGATCATGAGTAGAAGGTTTGCGATAAGGTATTAGGTACGCTTACTGACAGCAGGGTCTAGGTAGGTAGGAAAAATCAGTACCCTCATTTTAAACCCTTCATTCTGCTAAGATTCGGGAGGGTTCCGGTGGGCGGTGTAACGACCGGTAATGGAAAATCCCCGGAAAAAACCACTGCAATTCAATGTTTCCTTAACATCACTTGCTTATTTACGCTATTGATTTGATTTATGCACTGTTTGTTTTACGGACCAACACTTGTTTTTTCGCGCCCAGCTCTCTGCTCCGTCATATCCTTGTTCTGGACCTGCTTGACGCACGTGCTCATTTCTCGCAATCCGCAATTCCATTGTCGATTTTTGAGTCCTTGTGATTGCGTAACTGAGATTTGTATCCGTTTCTTGTCATTGTTCTTTTGTTAATCTAGCATCATAGAATTTCACGGATAATTGCCTTCTGATTTCGGGATCTGTCGCGAATCTGGCTACGAAGTGCTCAAAGGTATCTTGCCTAGGCCCATAACTCCCGGGAAGCTGTCGATCTCGTTTCTTATAAATTGAGACATTTACAGCACCGTTCCCTGAATTTAAATCCTTTCCGGTTTCTACGCACCGTTTGAAGAACACAGAGTGCGATGCTGCCAGAATGGAGGCGGATTTTTAAGAACGACAGGACAAACTTCTTCCGGTCCTATCGAGATGAAAGGATGAAGCCTCTTAAGTCCCACTAGACCTCTACGTGGCACATTGTGAAGTGCCCCGGCTAGGGAACTAGACGTTCTGACTAGAGATGCGCATCCACACGTAAGCTCTACAGTTGTGATGAAAACTGGTGTGGAATGAGACTTGAAATCTCCTGCTATCTCGAAAGGGGAGGTAGCATTAGAGTCATCAGGGAGCGACAGAGCTAGCGCTGAGGATCCTAATTCCCGAGTGCTGCTCAGGTGTTTATGGAGAAAAGAATGGTTCGTGCGCTCCTGGTCTAAAATTTACTTCCCCAGTTTTTTGAGGTTTCCCTTATCTTTATTTGCAAAGATTCTGGAAACATCTGAAAGCTCCCGTATCCGCTGGAACGGATGTGGCTCGATGGTTGACCAGCAGCTGGGAGCTTTTGTCGGGAAGGCTTCTAACTGACGGCGGAAGGTTTTTCTCACTTTTGGGAATCCATCGCATCCTGGAAACATATAGATTATCTGTCTTTAGTAAACATTGCCTGTTGCCTTCGTCTATGTCCTCGTCTTCCGCTATGTCGCTTAGTTCGCTGCTGATGAAGGACCTCATCATTTTGAAATCTGTTCTTTTGAATGAATGGGCTAGCCTACATGGGGAGGATATAACTGGCCGCTTCAATATGCAGTCGAACGGGAGAACTGCTTGGTCGCTGTTACCTAGCGGTGGTAGAAGGCTAACGACTCTAACTTCCGGTGGAAGAACATGCCACTCAGACATAATCCTGCAGGCGAAGAATTTTCGGCGTACAAATGTTTGGGGACGGGGCTTCAACAATTTCCTACTAAACCCAAGTTGAGCTTCTAGGCCTGGACGTTTTAAAAACTGATCCAATAGGTCTGCGGGGAACTCGGTGAACATAGGTAAAAGATCTCGTACACACCTGGCATCTGAAGGATGGAAACTCGGTTCGTTCTGATGGGCTGGGTATGAGGTTTAACTCAAGCCATACTCCACCTTCGTTGCTCTTCTCTGGACTCCCTTAAACTGTTCACGGTCCTTGATAAAACAGGTGTGTAAAACTTGACAGCCGCTTTCTAGCACTGGACTGACTTACTTTTCGTAGAGGAGATTGAAGTCTGCTTTTGATATGTAAATGAAGGAACACGTAATCCTGTGGAGAATTCGGAAAGCAGGTTCGATGTTTTTCCCTTGGTGAGAAGAAAAGAAAGGAGTTTACAAATCCAAAATCCTAGTAATCTTCGCCGGTCTACTTTTCTGATTTGATTACTATTATTGGTCCAGGGAGGATGGCTGTGAATTCTGCCAAGTGTCGCTGAAACACAGTTGTCGCCAATGATTGGGGGGGGGGGGGTTCACTCAGAAGCCTAGCATTTTGCAGCAGCCATGGCTGCTAGTAATTCCATTGGATCAGACCCCCATATTTTCACGTCGTCCGGTCAATCTTTTACGCCGACAGGGATGGCTTCAGGTAGGCCGTTAATTTAGATAAGAAAATTAAATGGGCCAAGTACTGGTCCTTAGGAGACTCCGATAGAGACGGGGGTGAAGAAGATTGGGATGGCCCTGTTTTGGCGTTGAAGAATCGATTCGTAATGAAGCTGCTTATAACTGAATGTAGCTGACCAGAGAAACCATATCTATTTACCATCGATAGGAGGGGATCATAAGGCACTCTATCAAAGGCTGCGGCAAAGTCATTAAAGATAGCATGAGACATCCCTCCGTCATCAGATGCTTGTGTTAGGCCGTCCGTCACAGTAAACGAGTTAGTTTTGCAAGACCTGTGAAGTACGAAGCTATTCCGGGAAGGGGTAAATATTGCGTGAACTTCAAGGCGATTTAGAATGGCAACTGTCAAGGGGCTTTCAAGGACCTCGCAAGGTACGTTAGTGGGGCTAGTTGGTTTGTAACTTTACGGGAGATGACGGCTTCGGTTTTTGAAAATAAAGTCTATTACCGGACTGGACTGGACCTCTAGGCCGCTCGCGGCGCACGGTTGAAAATCTCTCCTTTGGACTTCCGATGGATTTTCGAACTCAGAATCAGTGGAGTTGCTCAAGCTTAACTGAGTACTCTCTCCCACCTTTCGGTGAACTATCTTACATCCCGCCGGCTATGCTGGGAGCAAATTGCAGTCAAGGTTTTTATTTTGAACCCCTCCTGTTCCTTTTATCGCCCTTTATCTGGTGAACTATCTTCCAGCCCACCGGTGACATTCAGACGACTAGATAATCACAAGATCCACTTCCAGTTGAACCTCGGCCTCGTAGTCGTGTACTAATCCAAGTCTCCAAGACTACTGCTTTCTTCCAACTACGGAAGAAAGCACCGGTGTCTGAACATTTAGGAAAGAGTACTGTATAAGAGACGGACATCAACTTAGCCGTTTCTCGAGGGATTAGAAGATGGATCATGTCCGGGCCCAGGGAACAATTAGGATGAAGAAGACGTAGCCTCTTTGCGTACGTCACTGAAAGAGATGTCAAAGTGTTCCAGCAGCGGGTGAACCAAGGGTTCTAAACTATCAGATGCATAATCTTGGAAGAAGCTTCGACGATGGAGCTAAAGTAATACTTATTGGCTTCTGCCACTTGTTCTGGTAAAGTGATTGAAGAGCCTTCTGGTAGCTGCAAGGCAAGGGGGAGAGTGAGGTCTGCCGGGCACACCTAGGTTGTTGGTGAAGGAAGGACTTACAGCTGTGCCTTCCAACGACGAAATCTATTTTCCATCCTCGAAAGTATTGCCCGACACTATATTTGCAAACATTTCTGATCGCCGTGAGGTTGTATGCATCAGTCTATATACCTGTGGACCTACAAACTGCCAACAGCCGCGCATGTTCTTCTAATGGTCGACGTATACTTTTACGTGATCGGCTTTTCTTTCCACCGGTTTTTCGAGGTCTTGATACAAGCAGGTGGTCAGCAGAAACAAGGTACTCCTCGATTAGCCCCTGACTTCATCGACCTCTATTACCCGTTTGAAGCTGTCAGGCTGGAACTGTAGGTCATTCCTGATCTGTTGAAGGCCAGTCTGTTTGAAATATCTAAAGCTTAGATTTAAGAAATCACTTTCGGGCCGCCTATTTACGAAGTCAAGTTTCATTACTTTGTGGTAACTCTTTCCAGGTGGAGAGAGAGGCAGAGCCACGCACACTGAGTGACTTTTGTTGGTGACGACGAGAGCTGAAGGAGGTGAGTTTTGTCCCATGCTGTATCTGGTGCCAAACCGGATCTGCTAGGCCCTATTACATTCTACTATCAATCTAACCAGGAATTCCTCAAAGCTGCTGTCTGAAGAACGAAGTCCAACCCGGTTCACCCCAGGGGCAATAAAATCCCTTAGTAATGAAAGATGTGTAAACTAGTGTTGGGCCCTAATTTTACACACTTATTCTATGAACGCGTCGCCGGATTCCACAATGCATGCTGGAGAGGCATTTTTCTCACCGCTCAGGCGAGAGACTACCACGACTTAGGCGTTCCTCCACTTATGACGCCCCAGAGCTTAGGCACGGACACTGGTTAGCTGAAAAGCTTGGAATACGTCGAAATTTCCCCTAATCCTCAGTTTTCTACTTCTGCCAATATCTTGTTCCACTTAGCATCTAGCATAACTTTGATCCGTCTGGGACCTTCCACGATAATCATTTCTTCAGTTGCCCAATTTTACTGTCCTACTACTCCAGTATGAAGGAAAATCCCTGGCACTTTTTACATAGAGCCGGGATCTCACAAGTTGATGCTGTTTCCTCTCCTTGTTGTTAGTGGTCTGCTCAGATATATCCCAGGCACTTACCCCCGACGAACCCTTCTAAACTTTTTAAGCCTCATTAAGTTTTCTTCCGAGCCCTGTTTGCCCGAGTGAGAAGAGTTTTAAATCTTGCAGTCGCCGCTCATATTACTTTTCCTTTTTCATTCAATTTTCCGGGTAGCCCCATCGCTGGACCCTTCCCAGGCAGACTGAAATGTTTTTCAAGAAAAGGTGCCCAAGCTTGCAAACAGTGTCGTAGAGGTGGCCGCACTGTTGCCTCACACATAGGTACTAACACCTCTTCAGTGCTACCGATACAACACACTACTATAAAGACTTAACATCTACCGAATTTGGTCGCGCGACCTGCTCCGCCTGTGTACAACTTCTGCACTGCGTTGCTCTTTTGTGCTCTGCCAAGTTTATTCCGTATCGTATCACGAAACGGGGACCAAGGGCTTCAGACCGCATACTGCGGCAGGTCCTGACTTAACTTGATAGAATCCTCAATTCAAACCTTTTCGCAAGAAAGTGCCGAGCGCTGCTGGGAGAACTTACCTCTTGCCTTGTGAGCAGCCAGTTTGCACTGTTCAGCACATAAGTTCCGCCGTCATTCGGACACCTAAATCCCTTGTTGACTGTGTCGGCTCAAATGCAAACGAACCGTTCTCACCCATGGCCGTCTATCTCGCTGGAGCTCCGGTTGGTAGATGATTCTTGCTCTCATTTAAGGGCACATCCCATTTGTTTGCTCAGATAACTACCTGTGTCAGGTCCCTTGCTAGCCCACGATGATTTTCTGATCCTACAAATTTTACATCATCGCAACAATTGAACCCGGCGGTAATAATTCTTTCGCTCAGTCATTTATGTAAAGAAGAAGATGCTGTGGGCCTATAACTGACCCTTGAGTTTCTGCGCCGGTTACTTTTGACGCACTTGACCTGCAGGTTCCTACTCTGACATGAAGCTTCCTGTTGGCCGGAAAGGCCGATACCTACTTGAGCACTTGCCCTTCTATCCCGAACGTATTCTCTTTTCTCATCAATAGGCGATGGCTGACCGATTCAGAAGCCCTTCCAAAGTCTGGGTAACAAACTTTCACCATGGTGGCCTTCCCAAGCTGGCTACTGAATTCTTCAGCTCAGGTCACAGGACTTGCGGCTTTGGCCTAACTGGTAAGCTCAGCTTCTTGCATCGGTGCGCCTCAGATAAATACCACTTTCCTGGTATATTTCGTATGATACAGTGCGGGATGGGTAACGGCCACTGCCAGCTAAACCCCCTGAATTTCTTTTGGCGGTAAGCACACCAGTTGAGCACCCATTACTGTGTAGTGTATTTCGGTAAACCCCCGCTAAAAATAGAAGAGAGAGGTAAAGCCCATGTGAACATCAACCGCTAGTGGTAATATGCATCTTGAGCATTCACTGAGTTCACATGTGACAAATGGAAACGTTCAGTAATGGAGCACAAAAGACGGACCGTGGTGTTCACAACCATCCGTCTGCGGAATGCTCAGAGCATACTGTCAGGGGTGAGCTCGTTTCAGTTACGATCAAAGGCACCTTTGAATGCCTGGATGGTTCCCGGTTGTATTGCCTCTTCCGACAGTGTGTTCCAACAGTTTACAACCCAGCCGCTAGGAAGTGATATCCGGTTATCGCTCGAGGTCGGAACTTCACTACCTTCTTCCCACGATTGGGCTGTCTGGCTCAATCTGGAATAAACCCACTGGTCTGAGGCCAGAAGAGCCTATCTGCTGCACGCCATAAGGAATGGTCCGAGGTCCTGGAGCCTCTGCTCCTACTTCTTGCTTTCTAGCCCCCAGCCATACTCGTTGCAAGGAGTAGTACTCTCCCCTAACCGGCGGCGCGCTTTTGTGGGAGGGTGACCGTTCTTGAACATGGCTTTCTAGAGGAGGTCTAATAATAGACATGTACAGTGGCATGAAAACCTTTGTTTGCCGGAGCGTCAAATCTGATTTCGTCGTGAAAAGCCCACCTCGTGCCTCTTGTTCTGCGCGTTGATATGACTACTGAAGATCAGAAGTCACTAAGAGCCCAACATTTTCGACCCTGTTTACTGTGTCTGCGATGGATGAGCCTTGCTCGTGAACAACCATCATGCCTGTCACCGTTCGTGAAAATAAGTGACTTTTTCCGGCATTAGGCAGTGAGCCCCACTTGTTTACTCAGTTAAGGACGGCATTCATTCCTCTGCTCAAATCCCCTGTCCCCTGAGCCCACCATAATTTTACCTAATTTGCGAAAAAGAAGCTGGGTGACTGTAGGACCAGGGGCATATTTTAGGCGGAAGAAACAGTGATGGGTTTGGTACGGACCCTCGCTAAATTTCACCAGTGACTTTTTTTAATTTGCAGTTTCCGTCACCTACCTAAAAGTAAAACTTTCTGCGGGTACGGCGGCCCCTTAGCCGTTTCTGAATCTGTCCACCTGTGCGAAATAGCGTCAACCCGATTAGTAAAAGCTGAATACTCACCGAGTCGAAAGATAATAATAACAACACTCACGGCTTATTTCAGGACTCCCTGGGCATGCCAGACATAGTCTGGTTTTTAAAATCAACGATATGGTTGGATATTTCCTCACCCATTCGTTTTACTTCTGTTTCACATCTGATCCTGCCATTTGCGTTTTTAATTCTCCGTCGACAATGTCCGACAGGCACAGTCGTTGAACTTTCTCTGGAGTGCCGCACTAACTGGACTCAAGCCCCAGTTATGGCATCATTTTCTTTCTCTTCTCCTCTCTCTCCATTCTGTAACTTTCACTTTCTTTTGTTCTACGATTTCCTTCAGAATGGTTTTATCCTCAGTCCGGTAATTCTGTTCCACCTTCATCCGTTTTGCTAAATCTGGCATCAAATAATTTTCCAGTTCCTCCCATCCTCTCATCTTTTTCCCATAGCCACGGCATGGCTATTAATAACCGGCTTCTTGACATTCCTCTACTCACTCTTCTCCCCCTTATCAGACCTTGCTTTACTACACTTTAATTTGCATACGGTTACCTAGCCCGCAATTATAAATCCAGTTCTAAGCTCCATCAAGATAATACTTACCCGCTTGACGTCACCTGACTTGGACACACTATTACGCCTGGGGCTCAGGGTTTTGTGATAGCTCTCCACCATCAATCTGCTCCTCATACAATGCCTTATTTTTCTAAGCTACACTCACCCGCGACTAATCAGGAAGTTGTGTCATCCGGACCTACAACCAATTTTCTACCGAAGCCATTCCCTCCCTTATTTACCAGTTTCTGGTATACTGAATGCTATAATCTTTACAGTTCATCAGTTCTCACCTTCAGCTTGCGCCTTTCGACCGAAAATCGTTGGTTTATCTGTCCTAATCAGCCGTTCCCACTGCACTAGCTAGCGGTCAACCTCCGCACGGCCAGTGGTGATACATTTCCACCAACTTCGTCGTGCCAGTGAAGTTGCCCTGCATATGAAAATCGGTGGTGCGTTCACCAGATGGCTCGCATACGTATTGGAACCCGTCCGACTCTGTTATTGGCAAGAGCAAGCTGTTAAGTGATAGCCCCAAGAATGCTGCCATTATCTGAGTGGTTGCTCCATCCTATCTTTTTTTCTTTCACTGCTTGTGGCAGCAACACCCCTGAAGGTTATGACATCTGGTCTGTAGCGGTCTCACAATAAGGGGAAACAGCCATCCCTATCAGTCTCGGACCCATTGGGCCACGTGTAAAGAAAGGCGGGTCAAGGAGAAAAGGGGAGTTTACCCTACGGCGTAAATTTGTTCTTCCTCTCCTCAATAAAAAAGAAATCCACTTCAGGCTGGGAAGGTCTTGGGCTAATGCTCTCTGCCCCCTTCGTTACAGATGGATTTCTGATAACGGCCTAGACCCGACCCTGCATATGGGAAACCCCACGCTTTCGAGTTAACCTGCAGTTCCTTAAGTCTAGACCAGTGTGGGGTGACAGCACGCCGTTCGAGCTCTCCACGTATACTTGCCGACCCCGCCTTACTCAGCTTCAACCCTTTTGGGTTCCCTGCAAAATCCTTAACCAGCTTGCTGATGTTTAATACAGTAGTCGATACGCGATCTGAATAGTTACATCATGCGACCTCTGCTCAGACGACACCCCGGCATTGATACGCCTACGCCTAACAGCTATGGACAAAGCCTCGCTTGTATTGGTTGTCGGAATGCAATCATTACACATTTATAATTTATTATCCACAAGTTTACTTTTTCTATCCCCCTCGAGCCCAAGCATTAATAATGTTGTCCAAAGTCAGCGATGATTTGTCTGCTACCATGTAGACTCAGTTACAAAACCAAAATTCTTACTGACACTAATTCCACTAGTAAACTGTTGTTCCTTTATTGATAGGTGCTCACCTTCACTTAGTTCTCTTGTCTCGGGCTATAACCCAGTGGTCTCATCGCCTTTTTCTTGCACTCCTCCGTTACTCGAGTCCTACCACGCTGATTACCACCCTTTAATAACCAATACTCACCGATCACCGTATTTGCTCATGGTTTGTTAGCACACCATCCCACCTAGCTAGCTTATGTATCTGATTACGTATTACCCCATGGAAAACCAGCACATTCGCATCCACATAAGAAGGCCTCGCCTTAGCCCTGTGCGTTCCTTTTTCTTTTTATAATTTCTCCGCCCCCACTCACAGCCGGGTCAACAACCTGACTGCTGTCCTCTCTTTTCCCATTTCTGACCCCACCCTCCTCCACTGTTTTATTTTTGACCCTCAACTGAGCCCCTTTACTATTCTACCACCTATCAGCCTAACCATTTTGCACTGTGGCTAAACATGCGCTTAATATTCCCATTATCAACTAAACGCCCTAAAAAAAAAATACCAGCCTCCGCCTGTTAGTCCCTAGTAGATCGGCCCACTGGCCATCAAGTAGCATTAACACTAATTTCCGCTAAGCTGTTAATCATAACCCCCAGCTGGAGCATTCTCCAGACTGCTTCATTTCTCCTCTATTCCAGAACTCAGTGGTTACCAGGGTAGCCCGTCAACCAGATCGACGTTATCCCTTGATTACCTAACGGACTAAACGGTTTGATCGATCGGACTGGCCGTGGTTAAACCTACACTCACACCTGACGACGCTTTATATGGAGCACCTTACATGGCTAACTGGTGATCGCAATCCCATAACCAGGATTACAATTACTCATAATAGTCCCACTAGACCGCCGGACGGATTCCTGACATCACCCATCAGCATTCATTTCCTGTTCTCCACACGAATAATTCAATTCATTCTGCGTGCAGAACTGGAGTCTGGCCCTCGCGGTTGCGTTCCGTACCCACTCGCCCTAGTTCGTCAGCCTAGCCCTTTTTGACTGCTGCCCTCATCTTGCACTACCTGCCATCAACGGCCACCAACCTCTTTATGAAACAAAATACCAAACACTTGGTTTTTTATTCTTTTATCACGTATGCAGAAAATCTCACTTTTACACTCAACTTCCTCGGTTCCATCGGGTCTGGCCTTTCCCAGTCACCGCAGTCCTCCTTTCTCTTCGCCACCTGTGCATACTTGCTTGGTTGCATCAGCAGCGTGTCACCAAGTGTTCCCTCGAAGGCTTGTTGAAACTCCCAGTTGTGTCCACCCACCATTCACGCTCCTTAAAAGCACGCTGCACTCCTGGTGAGAGCTTCTGCCTCCATGTGGCTTTCTATATAATATCTGAATTACCTATACAGAATACCAATCTGATTATCCCATTCGACTCACTTGCATTTGTATCACAGGCAACCCCCACAATGAGTTATCCAATGGAGGGTCAATCTTCTCTATTTCCTGCAGGCATCTCCAACTGCAATTTGACAACACCATGTTAACTCTATTTTTAATCTTCTTTTGGTAACAACCAATTTCTCAGTATTGATTCCTCAAATATCTAGTTGGTGCCACACTGCGACTCCTTTTACACTTCCCGACTCTTCTTTGAATCTCTTTCACTCCACCGCTCTCTCCCTATCTTCATCGACTGCACACAAAATTCCATAGATCGCCGTGATCCATTCTGGACTACCGGACCCGTCGCAGACAGTTATCGGCATCCATAAGGCAAGTTGTGTTTTATTCTTGCATCAACTCCCTGTTCATGTAGTGCTGTCCGACACCAGTTGCTTTATGGGTTCTTGCAAACACTGCACTTTTACCCTTCTTCAGTATCGCTTTTCCTTCATTCCCACGTCCATCCCGCTAACCGCACCGTCCCCGTCCCGAATTCGAAACCGATTCGCAATAGCCGCGCTAACCGTCCTCTCTTTAGCTCACTTAAACACCGTCCAAGCTGATCGTTCTATTACTGAAACTGTGTGAACCATATTCTTCTAAATTGTGATTACCCTACATAAATGTGAATTGCTGTGTTCTCTGATCATGCCTTGTGCATGTGTCTTGACCACGATCAAGAAATATACCATTATTATTATTATTATTATTATTTATAATGCGAAAAACAGAAATATTTCCCCCTGTAAATTATTTTGATAAAACCATTTGAAAGTCGTTTATGCGTACGAAACTATAAAACTAAATCCTAGAGGCAATTTTTATATGTTATGAATAGAAATTTCTGAAATGGTTGAGGAATGGTCAAATGTTTCCTAATCATTCTTGGGACGACGGTTCTCACTTCAACTTGTCTCAATAACCTAGACTTCGTGTAAAAAAGGGGGGCCATGGAGTTTTGCGAGGATAACTAGATGACTGAACCACTCAGACACACGAGGAACACCTCCAACCACATTTGCAGCTCCCCAGCACTATTTTCAGGACTTAAGGTCTTGCTTTACTACCACGCCTACGTCATTCCTCTCCGACACACTTCGGAGCGGAAACCTGCTCCTTCCTTCTACGCCGGTAATCCGGACATGGAGCTCAGGGAGATCTGAGAGTAAATATCATTGGCTGGCCCATCCCAGAACAGCATCCATACCCTGCACCAAAATGTTTCCACCTATCTGCACATCACCTGCGAAGATGAAACACGGGCTGCTCAATTTTATCGCCAGGTCATTTATGTGGAGGAATAAGATCTAATGTCCTATTACTGAACTCTGTAGCACACCACTCATAAGCTGTCTCCACCTCCACGGATAACCTCCGGACTAAATACAGAAACTACGATTGCAACCGACTGCTTCCCCGGTTATTCCAAAGGCCTGAAATTAGTAGTCCGACAGGCCACGGCTTGCTGAGTCAAGAGCATTACCGCCATCCGAGTAACGAATCTCCACTTATCGTGTGGTCTCTTCCAAAGACATCGGTAGATTTGTCTAACACGATCTTTCTGCACGAACCCAAGCTGTGTAGGCACCAACAGTTCGTCATTAACCAGATGCAAGCAAAACTATGTACGATGCTTAAGTCCTCCCGAAATTATGGAAACGCAGAAGTGGAAGCTCACATTCCGCTCCGAATAATGTCCAGATGTTGGTGCGTAACCGAGGTGAATCCAAGACAAGCGGCGGGGTTCCATAAGATAACAATGTCTTCGGGGGTACTCTAGCTCCCAAGGCTGATTTACGTCTAAATCATGACTTACAATAACTGGTGCCGACAGCTAGAGAGCTACTACTAGCCACTGTTTTTGCTGGAACTGAGTGCACTTTTATTCGTGTTTGCTTCCAAAATGCACATAGGCTTAAAAAATTCCTGCGAATAATACCTTAGAACGGGAAGTTAAGCTAGCCCACGCGATGTTCTATCGATGAAGTCCGTTACGCTTTGAAACTTGTCGTCACCGAACTTGATCATCATTACTCCAAAATCCTTTCGGGACTCATCAGTGGTTGGTAGCCTAGAATTTTTTGAAGTTACTTTTGACGTTCACTAATTACAATCGAATTTTCGCTCAGGGACGAGCAGGCTTTCCCGATACTGGCAGTTCTCAGCAGCTCGGGTTTATATCACCAATTAGAAGTTCTGTTTCCTTCGCTCCAAGAAGTAAATATAGGCAGTTCAGAGCCCACTCATGGCCAAAATCTGCTACTTTGAGGTTCCTGGATCTCACTTCAACTCCATAAGTGCAACATCCGGCGGCTGCCACTACACAGACCCCACCTGACAGCGTCATGTTTAGAGCCATGCGGCTATCTAAAAGCAGTTGGTCTGCCTTAAGCGACCTGCATCCATCTAGGAACTTTTACGGCCCTAGAGGAATTATTCTATCCCTCCGCAAGCCGATGACCACAAGACTCAGTGCTTTGAAGAATTTTCCTGAACATGTCACACATCGACGACCTGCGAGACGGACCAGATTCAAAATGCTGGTTCTCAGTTCCGACCCTGTTGAAGTCGTAGTTACAATGAAGAAAATACTGCCGGGTTGCACATGCGGCTCAGTTAGGCTTTTACAGCGCCTAAGTGTTTTCAGGTACTGAGGAGCCTCCGAACTTCAAGCACTAATGGCGGATAAAATCCCATTAAGCATTGCGCAGAGCTAAGTATGTAATGTTTCGCGCATTTGCCGGAATATTCCATGTTTGCCGCGTTCGATGATGCGCCCAAGGACCTCTCCAGATGTTCTTGTTAGACTTCTCGGGCAAGGACTTTGGGGCACGGTGCACTGTTCTACGCAGCGACGGGGATTGCTCAAAATGCCTACCTCAATAGCGGACTTCTGTTAAGCTTTACGGGGTAAATCGGTTGATCCTGCCAGGCTTGGGAAAAAAGTGTTGGGAAGTGGAAATCCGCTTGTTTCTGCACAAGTTCCCAAGAATCAAGCACATAATGATGCGTTTGAAAACTTCGTTGGGGATAATGGTGAGACCCACTGGCCTTTTACTGCTCGGTATTCGATAGTTCTACCTTGATGTGGAAGTTAACCACCTGTTTTCACGCTTTTGAAAAATGCATGCCTCTAGGAATTTCTGAAATGGTATTGAACAAAAGTATGCGAGAATGATTGCAGTCCTCTCACGATTCGAGAGTGGCTTGCTTCTGGTCGATCTGATCCATCGAGCCAAGATGGTCGAGCCTCTTCAGAGTGGCCTCTAACCATACTGCAGGAACGGAGGAGAGTTTTATTGGTGTTTCGACAGATATAGCTAATGGTCTAGGGTTAGCTGAAACGGAGTGAGCGGATGGAACAAAAATAAAATTATTTTGGTCCTATAAGCCTTGACAAATTTTGGCGGCGACGTTGTACGGAGCAGTTCCCAGTCGAAGGAGCCAGTAAGGAGTGACGTGTTTTCTTTTTCCACACATGCCCGAAAATAAAGGGCCTGTTCTGTCACACATTCGGATGAGAAGTACCCTTTGGTTATTCAGAAAATGTTCCCCGGGTTGTGCCATGCGTAGTTTACGCAAGCATTTGAAGGCCACTGCACCTTCTATTAGAAAAGTAGTCCGAAGTCTCGGGAAGAAAGTGAATCGTTCCTCAAGTCACCAGCGAAATTGTCCTGAAGGAAGGGGTTTGCTATTTGTTTTCTTGTATAATCTCTGGCCTAAACGGCCAGTCAGCTTGCTGAACGGACTTTTCTGTCCTCGTTATAAGGAATTTCACATTTGCTTCCACTACGATCCTCTGAAAGCCCCGCTGTAGCCAAAGGTTCAGTCATTAGAAGTTTGTACTCTTGAAGGGGAGCACACCTACCCACCGTCAGTAACGGCAGGGGGAGGGAGAGAACGTGCTTTAAAAGAACAAGATAAAGGAAGGCTCGATAAAGACTTGAAATTGCGCTTCTGCGAAACATGGGGGGATATTTATCGGCCGTAAAGGGCCCAGGTCTGGCGGTCGCACTTTGCTTGGTAGGAACCGAAAATAAGGGCTTCAGCTGCGCTGAAGTCTATCAGCTGAGCCTACAAGGCTATTTCATCGGTTTATACCTCTCGTCTTCTTGTGCCAGAAGCTTTCTGGCAAAAAGTAGTCAACCCAGGTGAGTCCAAAATCAAAACAATATTGGTTTTCAAGTTCAATGATACTTGATTACGAAATAAGCATCTGCACGAATTTACACAAATCTAAAATGTGGCACAGCGAAGAATTAAAAACCACATACAGGTTCATGGCGTCAGAAACCGAACACATGAATCGTGCAGATCCAAACAAGCCGTGACAAAGTCATGAGCTGGAAACGAATAAGCAAAGATTAGCGGACAAATATGGGGGCGTTACGAAATACGCAAACAAGTTATATAATCTAGCATTTTCATGAATCCAAAGTATTATGGATCATTAGGAGGATTTTCTAAATCCAAACGATTTAACGCCTGTTACGACGGCTAGCTTGCTGTGCGTTGTTCGCCATTGAAATTTCAACGGTTTCTTCTTAGGCTTCCGTCAGTATTATTCACACTCCCTGTCTCTCTTTTTCCAGTTTTTTACCTGTACCATCTGACTACTACCTCTTCCAGATTACCTTAGTTTTCTCTTTGGTGAAGCTTGGTTGATCTGTTACTTTCCTAAAGTTTACTTTTTATACTTTCTGCCTGATAAGGACTACGATGAAGGGTGGAATCTACTCAAATGTACATTAGACACAACCACCCGCACTTCATTAGCGTTGCCAACACATTTGCTCTTTCGGAGTAGTCCACTGTCCCCCTTATGAAGACCGTTCCCGGCCCTCAAGACCTGTATAATAGATGTAGAGACAGATGCAGGGGGAAGAAATGTGTACGTCCTCCGACTGCAGTGAAAATACTGAACTAATGCTCGTCCAGAAGTATGTATGCACATGTGACTGCGGGGATAAATGTGACTCAGTGCATGGAGAATAAAATCCCAATGTGTTTCACCGTCCTGGCAACTGCAGGCATCACTTGAAGTCTCAAGGCGACTGCGACTTTGTGGAAATCAAAACCACACGAAAAAGCCACTTTCAACAGGAACATCTTAATTCCTGCGAACACGGGTGTAGGCTTCGGTGTAAAATATATGAATATGTCACCGTGCGCGAGAGCGCAAGGGGCGGGGTGTTTGGGAGTCATAATAATTCATCGAGTTCGGAATTTCTGGATTCTTCTGGCCCGTTACCACCCTCAAGCAGACACAATTTTCTGATGTCCTGAACAAGCTTCCTGTTCCTTGCTTTCATTATCACAGTAGGCACAAGTCCATTTGAGTCAATATAGCACTACCCGAAAATTTCAAGCAGCCTTTTCTCGGGGTGTTTCTTCCCTGGCTAGGAGTACCCCATCGCGTAACCTGTGTGACCTCACCCTAGTGATCCACTTTTGGCTGCACTGTAGAGATGGCTTGTTCTCTCGCTTTCATCTTCTCCAGATCGCCCGAGCCGAGTAGGTAGACTGTTTTTAACCTTTGAGGTAAGTGGGACTGGTCAATGGCACTCCCTTACCTTCACTGAGTCTTCATATGAGTAAGTATTTCGGAGTCAGAGCCGTCCCGCTGGTGTCATTAGAGGTGATGGGTACAAGCTGCCAACTGTTCAGAATCCTTTCCACTTCAAGGAGTAAGGTAATCGAAGTCCCGTCTCTAAAGGGGTTGCTGTCCCATCGAGGCCATTATTTTTCTCCATGCGTAAGCATTAATCTTTCCCATGCAAATCCACAACATCTTGCTTGCGGAGGTTTTAGGTGCCAGCACATTCTCCGAGTTTTCCTTTGATTCTGAGTGTAAACTTTGTCTGAAAGCCGTCACCAGTTCTCCATCTCTTTCTGAGCTCCGAGGAACTTCGATCCGTCGTCTGGTTGGGTGCTTATAGGCATATCCTTTTTACCCACAAGACCCCGTAGCATCACCGAAAGCGATTTCACGTTCGTCGTCAGAGCTACTTTCAGATGAACCGTCCATGTCTTCATGCAAGTCACTAAACAGCCGCATCTTTTCTCGACGATTTTGGGGCTCGTAACCACAAGAGAGCAAAAATAGCCTATGCTTCTCTCCAGTAATGGCCGCCATCCTTTTGTTAGTCAGATCACCTGTGAAGGTGACATCTGCTATCCCCCTGCCACTTCTTATTGCCGCTAGCACCAGACTTGTTTGGCAAAGACCCTCTTTGCTGTGGCCCTTCCCGCCGTTATCCAAAATGGCTGACGGACACTGTTCAACAAGTAAGTCACGCCAGTGAGTCCTTCTAAGTTACGGAAATGCTGGATTACTGAAACGGTCGTGCGGTATCTGCCGAATAACAGGATAAGATGTTTGGCTTCAAAACTCGAATTAAGGTTACTCAATCTGACACTCGTTTTTATCAACCGGTGGGACCTCGGACAAGTCTTTCGATTCATTTTTTTTTGAGTTTCCCTCGCTTAGAATGGCATAGTTCAAGGAAAACTTCGCTCTTGTGTTGGGCCCACCGACCACTCTTCTGCTTGCTTCAGTTTTCTGGAGAGCTTCGGAGTGGTATTCAAAATACCTCCTGGTCTGATACCAGTAAATATCAGTATCCGCTGTTTTACCCTGGTCCTCCATACCACGGCTCTGAAAACCTCGGTCTAAGAGTAGTAAGATTTAGTTAGCAATATGTTGTCGGTGGCATTGGGGCTCAGTAACACACACTTTCGTTTCTTCTGCGTTGCAGGCTTTGTGTGGCGGCCATTCCTCTTCGAGGGGGGGGGGTGAATAATCTCGGTCCATTGAACCAATTGAACGTCCTGTCCAAATCTTCACAGCTCGTGAGAAGAAACTGGCAGCGATGGCAGATGACTGCATATGATACCATTGATAAAAGCTAGTTGATTCACGAATATTTGTCGATTTGTTTGCCATGAAAGTCTTAGGCGCCTGCTTGTGTCTCGAATGTAGTGAAGTAAAAAGGTAGAGACCGGTCCGAAAGGGAAATGCCCAAGATGATTATTGTGAAGAGTCGTCTCGAAGTGTTGACCACTATTACAGACAATGCTGCGGAAGTCAGCTTTAGCTGGGGATGGATACCATTTTTTAGTGGTTTGGCTCCAGCTAAAGCAAGTAACAATTTGATTATTCTTTGCCCACTAGCATCCAACCAGCCGCAGTACCCCGCAGCTTGGTCACCCACTTATGGCTCTTCTAAGTGTATGTGAGAGGTTCCCATTTGTTTCTTGCTACTCAAAGGCAGGCATCGCAGGGTTGGCTTTTCTCCCAGTTCACTGAGGGTGATTGGGAAATTCTCCCAGTCTATTATAATAGTAGGTTGGAGCGAGTCGTTTCAACCAACCGCTTTCCGACATAGAAGTTGTGGTAGACATTTTTTGGCAAGCTGCCAAAGAGAAACTAACCCACGATTGTATGAACTGGAGATGGAAATCAGAGTCCTTCCACATGCAAATGGTCTATTGAGGATATTCAGCTCGAACACGAACTCATCCATCGAAGCTCTGCGCTGTATCCCCGTGGTGCTTTCCACCGGCAGGAGTGATCCACGCAGTTATCAAACCTCTGCTTCCTCTTTTTATGTAATGATTCCAGAACACCCGGAGCTTCTGACATCTTTTTCATGAGGTTCAATCCACCCTTCTTCAGCAATTTTGTCAGAACTCCAATATGCGTCATCAAATGTGTCATCAAATGATCCGAAATACTTGCCAACACAAAACTTCTCCCTGATATTATCCACTACTGCTTGGCGAACCGAGGCTCTGTACCTATTCGCAGTTTCTTGTGGAGAATAGCTGACCAAAATAGGTGACGATGTCGCTCCGAGAGGGTACACTTTCAGTATTTGATCCACAAATAGTGTGCCCACATTGTTTTCATCCCGCCATAGAAAGTGTAGAAACGTCTTCCCAATGCTGGTCGACGTTACCATTCTACTTAGACCAAACCGACTTAAAACCGCAAACAGTGGTTGTCCGAATTGGCCCTTGCGAAGAAAGATCATTTATTCATTTCCTTTGAAAATCGGCTGTGGAATCGAAAACGGCCGGAAGTTTTCAGGTTATTTAGGACGGAAAACCTGGTGATGTAGCAGGTACCACGTTTTTCTTTCAGCGTTAGTAGCGGCCGTCAACTTTTTCAAGCAATCAAGTGCTTCATTCTGCATCGTTGCGTCAGACTACCGCCCCTAAAAGCCTTCCCCTCGACTTTAAAGTCCTTTCAAGCGCAGCAACCTTCGAAGAACACTAGTCTTGTTTTCTAGCACAAGATCGATCTGTATTTACCTCAACAGGGGTAGCTAAAACTGATTCTACAGATCTGTCATTTCCCTTAGTACTGTCTGCAGAGCAAAATTATCTCTCGCGGCGAAGACAGTCCGAAAGGTCGTAAAATTCTTGCTCGTAGAATCAGCGCAGCTGCCGTTGTGTTTTCCGTTTTTGTAAATGCATAATTTACGGAGCCAAGCTCTCCACCGCCGGGCCGTATAGTACTCGCCCCAAAGTCGCAAGCACTGCATGGAGTGCTTGTAGGTTGCTCACCCTCTGATCCCTCGTCCAATTTGTTCCCGGTATGCCACAACCAATAAGATCTCCTTAGTCATTCACCCAGTCTATGGTACTTGCGTCTTGCAGACGGGGTCATCTTGATCAATTGCATTTGCTGACTTCCGTGGCCGTATCGGGAGATCAGCTAGCCTTAAAGCCTTTGATGACTCGGTCTGACCATTGGTGTCGGGAGAGACGAGTTGCAATCGCAACAGACCTGCAGCCGTTACCTGAATCCCGCCCACCGTAAGCACGGCTAACGATGTTAAAGTTTCCCCAGGTTGACCGTTATTCGCTAGTTGCTTCTTTACTGGGGTACTACTAGATTCGCTGTCAACAAAGGCCAGAGCCCTAGCCGTTACATAGGGGGTAGCCAATCTCACAGTGACTACGCTCAGAAGTATCGGCTTGTAGATGAACATAGACGTTGGACAAATTGCACTCGGCTTTCATCCTTCATCGGGGTTTACCTTCCTTCCATGGTGGTATTGTTCGACGGTATCTGCATGGGCAACCTTCATGATCACCTCCAGCTCTAGTTTGACAAGCTGCTGCTCGGTGTGAGATGTTAAGACATACGAAACACACTCCCACCGTATTTGTCACTTACTAACGTCCAACCGCAGCAGCTTTGAAAAAGTTCAGACGGTCCGTCAGTCCGTGATTAGTGCCGATAGCTTTGTGTCCCGGAGAAGCTGCACTCTCACGCGAAAAGGCAAGCATGCCTGTCGAACATTGATGTTTCTATTACTCCCATGCCGTATTCTGAGAGTGAATACTGCCCTTTCTGTTTGCCCTACTTCCGCTGCAAAAAAGTTGATCAAGTCTATCGTCGGCTCTTTTCGCCTGTCCCTCTGAGTAACGAGTCAGATTCTCAAAATCGGATTTGAAGTTACCCCAACTATTGCCTTCTTCATCTTTGGCCCAGCGGCCCTGTTGTTCCGATGGGTTACATCAACCTATTGCCTCCAAGGCGCGCACCGCTTCCAGATCAAACCCGTGGCCCATGTCATCAGGGGCTATCGAAAAGTTCTGTATCTTAACGTTGAGGCCGAACATGGTGTAGACATGGCTCTTGGTTCGCTAGTCTTCTGACATCACGCCACAGGCCATATTGAGGGCACATTTAAGCGGCTCATAGAATAAACCCCTATAAATCTTCTTTTCTTCGTGCAGCTTTGATTCGAGCAGACCATGGAACAACCACCGACATCCCACTCAGCTGCACTCGGCAACAGTGGGTTACGTACGGCAAGACCTGCGCCGGGGTCGGCCATGTCATCTCCGACAAGGTTCCGCAGTTTTCTAAACTTTTGCAGTGTTGTTCCGGTCTTACGTCTGTTTGTTTTGATCCTCCACCAGGCTAAATACGTCTTATCGTCCCAATTTTTTTCAACCTGAACACTACTTATCACTCTTTAGTAATGCACAGCCAATTTACACAAGTCCAAACTAGAAAAAGATTGACTGACAAAATCATTGATACAGGATCATGAAATAAGCAACAGCAAAAGCGTACATAAAACTTATCTGTACGACCACGAAGGATGAAAACCAGATTCAAGTTCACGGCGCGAGAAAAAAGCGCAAGAATCGCGCAGATTCAAACTGTATTATGCAATGCGGGAGAGTTTACAGAATAAGCACACGGAGATTTTTACGGGTCGTCATGTTGATTCGACGGTCAAGTTTAGATTATTCCGATCCGGCCAATTACCATATAATGTCCTGAGGCCTGCTGCAACTGGCCCGGATGCTTGACCACCGGTAATGAATAATGAGTATTATAGTAGCGCACAGAGCAGAGCAATCAGTCAGGGTACGGGTAGTCAACTCGTCAGAGGACAGAGTAAGGTTCAGCGGACGTGTTTTGTAAAATGACTAGAACAAGAAGGCATTACCTTCGATTGAAAAACATTTGTAACGGCACTTAGGAAACCATTCCAAGCAACAAGCCTTCCCTTCGCTCAAAATCATCCTTCTTTCGTCTTTCCTTGTCTGTCTGCCATTTTCAATGCGAAGCTTCCGTAATGGCATGAAAACGAGAAGAGAGATTATTGGCGTATAAATAAATTATTCTGACAAGCTACAAATCAAATTATGACTAAATTCCCCTGTAAAAGCGAATAACCATTGATTGATGCACAAGTATGTTGACGGTACGAAACGTGAGGATAATATGTAAAATCGAGGTTTGTGAGATATTCAAAAAAGGATTTTCTCAAAAGATTTTCCATATCTGGTAGATACGCTGTCCTCCCATGTGTGTCAAAGTCATTTGTTTTCAAAGCTTACAGAAAGCCCAGCTGTGGTCCGTGACAAGGAGCTGTACACAATAGAAGGAATTAGCAAGATAAAGACCTCAGAGTCATCCTGAACTGATTTCGGATGGCCGCCTACTTGCACGGCTGCAGTACAACAGGTTCATTGTGAGCTCTTTAGAATACAATCAGCTATGCCGTGCGGAAAGCCGGAAATATTCAGCCGAGTCTACATGGCTATAGTTCAACCCCACTCAAAAGGAGGCGTGCAGGCTTGGTCACTCCTCTACAAAATGGATGCCCCCTGCTTGGAGGAGGCATAACTTACTGCGACGCGAATGGTTGGAGAGCGGAAAGTTGAGACGTATGAAGAGAGACTATGTAATCTTGAACTTTTCTTGTTGGAAGGAAGAAGACTTTTAAAGGATCCTATAGCAACGTTTAAGGTACTGCAAGTTTCTCTGGTCCTGCGCTGGATGGTTCATTCTAAATGGCTTTGGGATCCCAAATAATAGGACACGAGAGGAGGCCCAAGAAAGTTTGAGCTGGGTTGATAACCAGACCGCACCACCTTAGCCACGGGGTAGCGAACAACTGGAACGGCTCGCCTGGTGAAACAACAGGCCTGCAGACCGTCCAGCCTTCGAGAGAGCCCTAGATTGCGAGCGGAACGAGGTTATCGCAGGTAGCTAGTTTTGAGCATGCTTCTTATGTGGACGAAGGATAGTCCTATGGCCTGCCCGAGGCGTATTTTAATTGATGTTTTTTGTTGCACACTGTCTCGGTGAAAGCTCAAGGTGCACAGTGTCCCCCGCAGTTGGTGTGCGAAGAGGTGTTACGTTCCCCTCTTATCTTTAGCGGGGACTCTACGAAATATTGCGTACAGCCTTTGGTGCATATTTTGTATGCGTACATTCGAAGGAATTCTGGGGGTTTGATAGGCCGTGGCCACTACCTGTCCTCCGCTAAGTGAACTGACTGGAAAATTTGTGTTGATGCACACTGGATGGAGGGTCTTTTACTTCCGTGTTCTTTACCGTTAGGTCAGAGAACAGCCGGCCTTTCTTCCTCTTGAGGCACCGGGAGATCCAAGGATTTTAAAGCGCCGAGAATCAACATTTTGCTCGCGTCGCCGCACAATTGTGAACCGATCTAAACCCACTTCTTGAAGTGCCTTCACCTGAATTCATTTCTTGAGTAAACTACTGAATAACGGAAGGTGTTTCACATCTCCGTACGGTTCAGACTTATCTAGGGGTAGGCTTTTCTTTCGGATAATTTTCTGTAGTTCTGTTGCAGCCGTGTGTAGTAATTTGCCAGTGCTATCTTGTTCTCCTCTGGTATAGACGAGCTCTTTTCGGGCTTTTATGGATCGTAAACAGTCTCGTGATGAGTGTCGATTTCGGTCTTTAGCTCGCAATTATTCACGCTTGTCTCGAAGCGAGAGAAATACTCCTGCCTAGCAGCCCGACGCGGGAAGTGAGTAGAAAATGTACCGAAAGTGGTGTATGCAGTGGGCGGGTCCACGGAGACTGTTCTGGGATTGGTGAGAATGTGCATCCGTTTTACCCTTAGAACGGCTTCGTCAAATGGTTTTGCGGTCCCGGCAGGGAGGCTGAAGTCTAAGCGGGATAAGGTTCAATCTCTTCCTGAAGACTGCAGGGGTGCTGAGCGTAAGTAGCAGCAGCTCTGCACCTTTACATGTTTATCAGCAGAGGCCAGTGATCCCTGAGGGGAAGGTTGTCGAATAGGTGGGACAGGCAGACGGTTGCCTTGGGACAGGTGCCCCTACTTCTGTGCCGCAAGCTGCAACAGGGGAGTGGGAGAAGCGAAATTCTGAAAAGACGGAGATATAAAGAAAGACAGGGTACAGACAACGGGCATCTTCTTGAAGACAGGCGAACTCGAGCGTCTTACACCTGAAATCCAGCTGAATGATCTTCGAGGGCGTACCCGGTAGCTGGGAAGGACACCAAGCTACAGGCTACTGATAATAAAGGACGCGCCACACATGTGGTAATCGAAAGCTGGAGGGAACATAGACAGAAGACTGGTGTATGACAAGCTGCGATCATCAGAAGCAATAAGTTTTTTTCTTCACGAATAATTCACGGAGTTGGGATGTGGGAGCCTCCATCTGCGAAAGCGGGCAGGAATACCGCACTGCCATTGCGGCTAGAGTTCTCGAGGCACATTCCAGAGGCACGTTGCCGGTCAAGGCGGCATCGGTAGCCCCAATCACTAGTGGCAGATAACAGACTTCACCTGATGTGCGTGTGATAATGTCCAGGGGTTTGCCTATGTGTGGAGATGTGGGTAAACCCAAGGCAGAACTAAAGAAGTTCTCGAGGGAAACAGGATGCTTCAGCCAGAAGTCCGTTAACTTCACCAATAGCTATAAATGGGCTATGTAAGACTATGGGATTTGCGGGAAATTGGGATGTGTCATAAGATTAAAATTGACAGTGCAGTCTGGTTGAGGACGGAGCAACCTTCGCCAACTTGGGTGTCTAAAAACACCCGTAGGGATGGGTTGCAAGTGTTCTGTGGTCCTGGATAACCAGTAGTCTCCATGCGCCCCAGCGACGGAGGCCACTGCAAAAACTTGCTACCCCCTCGGGCTTACCGTATGAGGCTCAGGCCAAACCGAGCAATAAAGCGATCGGTTAAATAGAAGTACAGCAGAAGATCCCGGTTTGAAGGAAAGCGGGCAGGCGGTTAAGGGGTCCCTATCTCACATGAGGCGTTCGATCCTCTGAAGCGTAGGAGTTGTGAGGGCGAACGGGTGTGGTGGAAGGCTGTATTTGGCAAATCAATCAGGCGTATAAACAGTAATTGCGCTGTCTTTGAGGATTCATCTGACTCGAATTCATTATAACAAGCATAGGAATGTGATAGCGAACCTCGTACAATTTGATGGGCTCGTCTATGAGATGAGGTGGGCTCAGAACTTCAGGAAGAACCCAAAAGAGTGCCATGATCACGTGGAGTTTAAAGGTCCTCCGAGGGGTGCGGTAGGACCACCGACAACTTGTGATCATGAGATGGCAACAGATAACCAAGGTAAAGCGGATGTTCTGTGTTGGTATTTTATCGGAGTGCACAGAATAGCTAGCCACTCGCAAACAGGTTTTGGGATGACTTCTTTAAAATCACGAGATTCGAACCCTTCAGGGGAAATCATGCGCAACCTTTCGGAAGGGTTAAACACGCCTAAACCTGCCGGGCCGGATGATGTCTATTCCGTAGTCAATGAGCCACTGGGTAATACCTCTTCCAGTATACAAGTTATATAGGACCATTCTGGACCACGGAAAGTTGCCACAGGGCTGGGAAAACCCAGCAGTGGTGGTCAAACATAAAAGTGGACCACGATCCAGAGTGAGAAAACCGCAGGCCGGTTAGCCCAACAGGCCTTCTATTCATAGAGCTAGGGAAGATCATCGGGAGGTGCGGCGGCGAGTATCCACTGCAGAATTCTGCGCTTTGCCCAGATCAGCATGGGTTTTAGAAGAACAGGTCTTGTTCATCAAACTTTCGTCCTTCCTAGATCAGGTCCCCCAAATAGAGTATGAAGCTAAACATGTGGAAGTATGCTATCTTGAAACAAGCTAAGGGTTAAGTCGGCAAGTGGCGAGGAGACTGAATTCAGCGCTGTAAACATTTATCTGAAAAACGTGGCAAACTACTGTTGACGGTAAAGTATAAATATAAACGCAATGCGATCCAGTCTTCCATATTTGTTGCACTGTCTTCCAGACTGGTGGGTCCTCTAACTTCTCCCAGTCTTCCGTTGCTTGTTCAAGATTGGTACGAGCTTGGATGAAAGGTAAAATCTATTACCGCAAGTCGCAGTACTCGTGTGACCTTCCGGAAATTTCTATTATGAAGCAGCATCAGGGTTGAGGCCAGCCCAAAACTAAAATCAGATGGCCCCGTTTTTCCAGCTCTATTTCCCTCGTCTAGACGTATTACTGTGCTTACTATGCCTAATATTATCCCACAACTTGATGCGGCGACCTATCATTGTAAACCAGCGCACCACATTACAGCCAAATCGTTATAAATTATCGTGAATCCTTGTTATAGGCTATTCTGGTGACTCTGATCCGCAGAAACGTTGGGGAATACTCCCAACTACGAACAATACTCAGATCTTACTGGTCCCCATCCAGGTCCCACCCAACTGGTGGTTTCCGCTCTCCATACGCTTCATACTCCACCCATTATCTTGTACTGGATTATTGACGGCCGACCTACTCTCCTCAGCATAATTTCTTGCTGCTTTTGCCATGCCACTTGAACCATCATGCCCCCCCCTTAACTGAAGCTCAAAACACCCGAAGTTCTGGTTAGAAAACCCAATCCCGCTCGACCCCACCCAAGAACTGAGTCTTTCCCGGTCCATCTCATTAACACAGCCATCTTGCCATCTAGTAAACCTAACGACCTGGAAAATAACATTGCTCAAACAACTAATATGCTTCGACTCATTGATGAAACCCAACTAAAGATTTTCCCTCTGGTAGCTCTCGCCGGACTCGATGCAACCACTTCCTCTCGTGAACTGGTGTCATCGGATCACGTCCTCGACTCTATCACAATCGAAATCTGCCGCCGTATTCCCAACTCCACAAGAGCCGTGGTTTTTTAATGTTCCTGACAGCCTATCCTTATCACTGGTCAAATATATCACGTCCAATGCGTCCAATGTTCCATCATATATGCCTTTTCACCAATATGCGCCAAAATTCCCAGCGTCCTAAATGTCTCCCAAAGTTTCAGTTTATGGGCCATAAGAAGGCCGGCAGGTTCAATAACAACAAACTGTTGATGGCCCCTGTTCGCCCCATTTGAATATCAAGCTTTTTTAAGATAGATAACCTCTCCAAATGGAAGTATCCCCGTTGTGCTGAAGTAGCTCGGCCTTTTCCATCCATATTGACTCAACCGGCCTTGGGGCAAACCCTCTCAGTGGATCATAGATATGATGCGGCCAACGAATCCAGCACCCTCAACTGTCTACCCTCATACTGTTGACCTACTTCGACTAGCTCCCCATCATCGGTCACATGTCTGCGCAAGCGCCCCTATATAGCACCCCATCAGTAGCTTCCACCCCATGGTAGTTCGGTCCTCCGACAACTTGCTTGAAACGACGCTCTGCCTAAATTTCGATCTCTCACTCGTCGTGCATAAGCCTAGAGCCGAAAGAGAAACTGGCTCATCCCTAACCCTCTGTCTTACTGATCCTCACTTGTCCACCCAGCCTCTGATCTCCCAGGTCTCAGTGTTTCATGCCGAGTTTCTTCTGAACCTACTGTGAGTACGCCGGAAGCCCCACATAGGTCTGCTTCCGGCCGACTACTCACTTCATTTATTCGTCTCCGCTCCTTACTGAAACTCCTTGAAATCCCACCCTGTGCCCTTGGCGGAGATAAGCAGTTGCACTATTCTCCAAGTCAGTATGACGCCGCCAAACCAGACTGCCTCAGTAACGGTCCTGGCTGCTCTCATCCCACTCATCCCACTCCCCAATTTATTTTACCTACCCCCACTTGCTTCCCTTTCTGATACCACGCAAGGTCCAAACCACCCATCTACTTGACAGCATATATCCCTTCCTTCCCCATTGACAACCACCCTGTATCAGGCTGCCTCAGTATGCTCCAGCTGCCTCTCCCAACCCTTCGCCCTTTCCAGCCTTTCACCGAACTGTTTTATGAACATCCTGTCCATAATTTGGGGGCTCGGAACTTTACCCTGATTCTTCGCTCCTTGTATGTCTCCTCCTAACATAAAAGCTCTCAATATCCCTCATGAGCCTCCAGCCTTATCACGTATTGCCACCCATATCTTAGCCTCAACCTCCTTTCTAGCTTTTCTCGCCCACCTCCGTTCACCCCTGTGCCTCCCGCCCCCTATACCGAGCCCACCCGACAGATACATCACCCGCTGCCTAACAGTCATTTTTTCTGGCCAATGACCAACATACCCCTGGACCTATGGCTAACCACCCTTCGGCCCACATCAATAGTCTCTTGCATACCCACTGTGTTGATTACGCACAACGATCGGCAGAACCTCGTCGTAAGGCTGGGCCTATTTTTCGTCCTCCAACCTCACCCATCCTCCCACTTGTGATGACGCTCCTTCCCCACTGAAACCTGTTTCCTATGGCCACAGCGGTCTCACTAGTCGTGCGCCCGGCATAAATGCGCTCCTTATCCCGGCATCGGATCGCCTGTATTAGTTTCCGGAAAGAGGATAGTAATCATTGCACTTTATTGATTAACCATCCTCAACTTCATTTACTGTATGCTCACCTCGACCACATGAATCTAAAATGATGTTCCAGGTCAGCGGTGGTTCGCCTGCTTCGGTGTTGACATTATCACATAACGAAGAATCTCATTGACACAAGCTTCCTTGGCAAACTGACTTTTCCTTCGCTGGTGGGCGCTCGCCTTCATTTGATTCCCTTGTTCCAGGCTATAACTCATCGGTCTCCCAATGGGTTGCTCTTTTCTTCTGCCACCTACCAACCTAATTATTTTTCATTCTGGATGAGCTTGCGCTTACTGTCTCCCTACAAGTCCATCATCACCCAACCACTCCATATACCTGCCACATTATCTACCCTCGGTAATCCCCGTGGATTTGTCAACTGGCCGTCAGGTAACAAACATTTGTTGTCTGATTTCTAAAGAAACTTTACCTATAACCCTCAGCCTGGAAACCTTCCGGGCTGCTGCACTCCTGATCTATTTCGGACCGAGCTGGTTACCTGGGTAGCCATCAGCCAACTGGGCATTACCCCCGGGATTAACGTGTGTACTAAAAGATTCGGTCAATCGGAAAGGACATGGTTAAAGCCTATGCTCACACCTGAAGACGCTAAATGGGGTACCTCACTTCGCTGGCCAGTATGATCACTATATTATATCCAGGGTTGCAACGCATCTTGATGGCCTCACCCGACCGCAAGGTGGATTCCTGGCACCGGCCATCGCCGCACACCCCCTAAGCAGCTACTACCCGCATTCCACACAAACGGTTCAGTTCGTTCTGCGCTGCATTACCGAAGCCAGTGACGGGAACCTAGCGCTCGCCGGTCAGCTCCCAACCTATTCTCTCCGTTTTTTCAGCAAAGCCCCTTTCTGCCTGCTACCCTCATCACCTTCTACTTGCCATCAGCAGCAACCGAGGTCTTTATGAAACAAAATGCCAGCCACCAACAGCCGATCGGAACCTGATTATTCATTCTTTTATCAAGTATATAGGAAATCTTATCCTCATACTCTTCTAACATCCTGGCCTGGCCTCCTTTCAGTCACCGCTCTTTCCCTCCGTCCTCATCGTCCTTGCATATTCGCTTGGCAGCACCGGCTGCATTTGGCTTCCATAGGCTATTTCCTCAACCACGCCTCTTTGAAATTCTCTGTTCTGCGTCCATTCCACATTCAAGCTCTTCAATGGCGCACTTGTTTTCTGGTGGGGTTTTCGTCTTCTGGTGAATTTGAATGTTGCACTGAACTTACCTACACGAAAAAGTCAGTCTTACAGTCAAGTCCGATCCACATGCACTAACATCACAGGCTTCCTTAACAGTCAGTTATCCCGCGTTGGATCAACCTTATCTTTATCTCGCTGGCGTCTGTGACTGGACTTTGATAACCCCATAAGATCTGTATTTTTGACCGTATCTAGTGGTAAAACTTTCACCTGGCCTCTCGCTATTGATCCTTCATATATCCGGTTGGTGCACCCTCGCGTCTCTTTCCACAAGTTCTGAGCCTTTTTTGAATCACCCTATCACTCCTCCACTCTCCCTCTGTTTTCATACTAATCGACTGCACACCGAATTCAGTAGGTCCACGTGATCCGCTCCAGACCACTGGGTCCATCGCAGTCGATTTGCGGCGTCCATTAGGCATACTGTGCATCATTCCTGTCTCGCTTCTTTGTCCATTAAGTGGTGTCTGAATCCTGCCGCTTTGCTGTTTCATGCAAACACCGCACTTTCGCATTCTTTAGTACCTCCTTTATCCGCACTTCCACTTTTGACTAGCTATCCACAACCCCCCCCCCTGAATTCAAAACTGATTTACAACTGCCGCTTTGACCACCTGCTTTTTAGTTTACTCAAACACTGCCCAGCTCCGTTGCTTCATTACTGCAGTTGTGTGAATCTCAAATTTCAAGAGTGTCATTGCCCCACGTGGCTGTGTATTATTGTATTCTACGATCATGCCTTATGCATGTATCTTAACCACGGCCAAGAAATATGCCACTATTGTTAAAATTGTCACTAGTTCTCTTAAAGGTTCGATCACCAATTTGAGAAGTACAGCATCTGCAATCCCTGTAAATTACCTCAAACCCTGGCGTAACACTAATAGCTGAATTCTGGCCTTCCGACGATATCTCACGTGACCTTGTTCACATGGCTTGGTATCAATGCTTCTCCAAAATTCGCCGGTGCAAGCCCGGTGGTGGCCGCTTTACAGACCGCTCCTCTCCTATTCTCATTACAGTTCCACGATCGCTGCTTGCTCTCGCCTCCGACCAGAATCTCTTCCTTGGCCGCGTCTGCATTTCTTCAGTTCTACAGAGCCCAGAAATAGGTTCGGTCGTGGGTGTCTCTAATGCTGCGCTCGACTATCCTGCAGGTGAAAAAGTTATTGTGGATGACTTTACCTTCCTCTGATCGGCCGGCTCACTTACACTAACCCTCCCGCCCTCTCCAGCTTCCTTTCTCGCGCCCCTCCTTGCGAGTGGACCCAACACATCTCCCGCCCTACAAGATGGAACAAGATTTCGGACCTAGCATCCTCCATCTATATTCCTGGTACCACTATTCAGGTCACTGGCCAGTTCCCGGGTGGTGACCACCGTAATGTCTCGTGTAAATTCAGTCACCTCAACTGCTCCCATCCGAACCAATTCCCTCCCTCTGTTCCGACTGCCTACCGTTCGTGTAAATGGCCTGTAGTGCCAAACGATAATGCGTTCCCTTATCTGGGAAGCATTTTCCTTTCCTCTATTCCGCCCGCTGTTGTCATCTCTCTCTCCATTGCAACTTTCCACACTGAATAAATACAGCAAACCCATGTGTTGAGCCGCGCCTATGTCTAGCAGTACCCTGTCGTTTCTGCTTTCTAAGCTAGCCAAGCTGCAACTTACCACTGCTGGACCACTCGACCTCACAACTCTTCCGCGCATTGACCAGTTGCAATAACGATGGTATAGTTTTTACCACGGTCTAGACGCAAGCGCAAGCGCAATACGACGAACTATACACGAATTTTAAAAATGAGAGTCAAAAATATCAGCAACAGAAAAAAACAGCTAGCAGTGGTTTGAATGGATCAAACTAATAACGGTTTGCGCGGCAAACGCAAATTGGTTTAGGGTTCGAGTTGGGCGGTAGTGCCTTATGGGGATAAGAAGGATATCGTTAATACATGGTGCTAAAACCACATTATAACCCGAAATGATGCAGGCCATGGAAAGCAGAGGCTTACTGGGGTTCTGTGAACGGAGCGGGTTCTGATGAGGGAGAAGTGGAGGGAGAAAGGAAAAAATACGTTTGTGTGGAAGTACACTTGGAAATTTCAATGTATTTGAAAACAACAGCAATCCATGAGGATGATCAAAACCCCGAATGACGGATCTACCGGGCTTCAATAAACGAAGTAATTTATAAAACAGAGACATGAGGCAAATTGTATGAAAGTGCACCTGGGAACAGTGGTGAATGTGGAAGGAACAGCAATCCCTAAAAGGGTGAGCTTAATTTCGGGATCAGTAACCTATGCCATTCAGAGAAGCGAAAGAGCAACTGGAAGGTCCTGAGTTAGTGAAGAATAAATTTCAAGCAGGATACGGCTCGAGGGAAAAATGAAATCTCGCAACAGATACTGGAGTGGAAGGTCTCCGCATAGGCTCGAGCCTTAATACGTTGCTTCGCTGACAAATATGTTGACTAGTTGATTTCCAGTGTTATTCCGCGTCATTATTAGGAACCACGGATAGAGAGGATAGGGGGCCTCGCGTTCGGATGGCGTATCAAACTTTTATGAATAACAAATTTTTGTGTTACTATTCCAGCCGTGACATACGGTTGTTCCAGGCAGGCTCCAGGAATAATCAGATAGCGGCTGTCATGGTTAGTCTGGCAGGGCAAAGGATATGCGCCGATCTATCAGCCGGGGATGGTGAGGTAAGGTGGTAGAAGAGGACAAACAGTTAACGACTGGAGTAGTAGCAAGCTGCGCATGAACTGTCATTTGTGTGGGTTCCAATAGTGCCTCGGCGGGGGGGTCGTTTAGTAAGGAAACGCTAATCGATCTACCGATAAGCAGCTGGGGGTATTTTATGTCGTGTGCCTCGGTTGCGGTCCCGGTTGCTATGGGAGGTTCCATTTAGGTCTCTGTCGGTGTGAGTCAAAGTAAGATCCTTGATTATCCGGGGCTGCGACTGAGATGATCGGCGACGACGAGCCTGAAGTGAATGGGGGTTGCAGTCCGGACCCGGTTCCAGCTGTGGATTGTGGAAATAGATGACGACAACCAAAGCTGAACTGGTCAGGTTTATATGAACGTGCCTGGGTTTTCATTCAAAAGTTTCAGTTATTCAGGCTTGCAGGGAATTGGACCATACGATTATAGCCTAGCAAAGTCGCGTACCCTGGTTAGGCAACTGCGCATGCTTTCCAAAGGATTAATAGTTTACACTTTGGCGTAGCAGTGCTCGAATTCTAAATGACCCTAGGCGTTACAGCTTACGGGAATTAGGAGTGGTGACACCCAAATAAAGTTTGCTTCTGAAGAATGCAGATCAACACCGAGGCAATAAGTTAGGTTTGAAAGTGCAGTTTTTAAGTGAATGGGACAGGTACCCTGCTAGCACTGCACTATATTTCGTACTTTCTCTTCTGGTTTGGTGGTTATCCCATACTGAATAAATCCTGAGAAACACTAGAGCAAGATTGCGGAAAAACTTTGGGCATCATTGATGTCGCATTAGAGAAAATTAGTCTCGTGCAGGGAAACGTAGACGTGAGCTCATCTGCTCCCACACTTGATAGTGCTAGAGTACTGAGATTATACTTGGATGTGGGCAGGAAAATCTCATAAAGTGGGGATTGCGTGGTTGCTCTGACAACCCCTCTTGACCACAAGCAGTGGTGGTTGGTGGCTACTAGTGTTCCTCAAAACCCACTGCTATTGGCTTCGTCCGAGACAGCTTCTAAGGCCCATTACTATTACATGACGTTTTCACTTCTATTTGCCATGACACCTCATTCCCCTTTGCCGGCGATGTAAAAATAGTATATTACTTTTACCTCAATGCTCCATCTGCTACCCTTTGCGACGGATCGCGTGACTTACCCTCTCTCCAAACCTAGTGCACCTCGTGGCTCGTGAATTTTCCTGCAGAGAAAGGCTTCCCCTTACCTAAACGTAGCACTGCACCCCCGGAACAACTTAGCCTGAAAGACCTTCGCACACCCATACCCTCCACTACCATCGATCTTGGCATACACTACGCCTAGTCCCTAAAATTCCCGGAGCGTGCTCCGTTTAAGATCACCTCTCTATATATCTCTCTCACATGCAGGAACACTCCTAGGATACTGTCTGATTAACTCTGGTCACATCCCTCCATTGTATCCCCGGGGAAGGCTCGTATTTCCCTCACCATAAGCATCTGGGCCTATTCATGGTCCAAGTACAGCACCTAAGCTGTGAGCTCCTAAACATGGAGCTTCTGCTGAGGCTCAACCAAGCCTTTCTCTTTGGGCTAATCCTAAACGAAGTCCACAAGTCCTATCATGTCTCATTCGTTGCCTTCTGCTCCTACCTCCTTCGTCACAGTGCCATTTTTCTCCCTGTCCCTCACTCTGGTCTCAATCAGGGGCATCGATCTCTCCTATCATCTTATTCCAAAATCTGGCACAATCTTTCCGTCAGTGTGCTCAATGCTCCTTCACTGCACGCTTTTAGACGTGCCCGTCTTATCCACTTGACTGTCTCCGATGCTACGCCGCCAACCAACGATCGAGCTTCCATCGATCTGGCCGCTGAAAGGGGCCGCACATTTTGACCGTATTGTCTCTGCGCCACAGGCCAGTACCCACATTCCATGCCCAGCCCTCTTTCCTCCGTTAGAAACACGAGGCATGATCATTGCCACCCCTGGGCCGCAGAGGACCTACCTTCTGCCTTGAGCGCCTAACTGCACTCCTAACCCACATGCATGTACGCCTCCGTCCCGACTCCATCCGCCTCTTCCTACCTCGCACTTCTGAGTTGAACCTGTTCCAGTTCCTCACTACCCGTATCTATTCTAATACGAAAGGTACAACCCATTCGAACCTCATACTATCTCCCAACTTGTCCTAGGGACCCACGGCATTGATGAGCCCTTGCTTCGCCTTTTTTGTTTTTAAATATTTTTCTCTCCGTTAGCCGTTGATCTTTAGCTAGGGCACACTCATACCGCGTTTTTCTATCCCGTTTCTTTTTTTAATGGTCCTCAATGACGGTTAACCGCTTCGAGCACTGTACTCACCACTCCCCTGACAGGTGCATCTGGGTAATAATATTATTACCCAGATGCACCTGTCAGGGGAGTGGTGAGTACAGTGCTCGAAGCGGTTAACCGTCATTGAGGACCATTAAAAAAAGAAACGGGATAGAAAAACGCGGTATGAGTGTGCCCTAGCTAAAGATCAACGGCTAACGGAGAGAAAAATATTTAAAAACAAAAAAGGCGAAGCAAGGGCTCATCAATGCCGTGGGTCCCTAGGACAAGTTGGGAGATAGTATGAGGTTCGAATGGGTTGTACCTTTCGTATTAGAATAGATACGGGTAGTGAGGAACTGGAACAGGTTCAACTCAGAAGTGCGAGGTAGGAAGAGGCGGATGGAGTCGGGACGGAGGCGTACATGCATGTGGGTTAGGAGTGCAGTTAGGCGCTCAAGGCAGAAGGTAGGTCCTCTGCGGCCCAGGGGTGGCAATGATCATGCCTCGTGTTTCTAACGGAGGAAAGAGGGCTGGGCATGGAATGTGGGTACTGGCCTGTGGCGCAGAGACAATACGGTCAAAATGTGCGGCCCCTTTCAGCGGCCAGATCGATGGAAGCTCGATCGTTGGTTGGCGGCGTAGCATCGGAGACAGTCAAGTGGATAAGACGGGCACGTCTAAAAGCGTGCAGTGAAGGAGCATTGAGCACACTGACGGAAAGATTGTGCCAGATTTTGGAATAAGATGATAGGAGAGATCGATGCCCCTGATTGAGACCAGAGTGAGGGACAGGGAGAAAAATGGCACTGTGACGAAGGAGGTAGGAGCAGAAGGCAACGAATGAGACATGATAGGACTTGTGGACTTCGTTTAGGATTAGCCCAAAGAGAAAGGCTTGGTTGAGCCTCAGCAGAAGCTCCATGTTTAGGAGCTCACAGCTTAGGTGCTGTACTTGGACCATGAATAGGCCCAGATGCTTATGGTGAGGGAAATACGAGCCTTCCCCGGGGATACAATGGAGGGATGTGACCAGAGTTAATCAGACAGTATCCTAGGAGTGTTCCTGCATGTGAGAGAGATATATAGAGAGGTGATCTTAAACGGAGCACGCTCCGGGAATTTTAGGGACTAGGCGTAGTGTATGCCAAGATCGATGGTAGTGGAGGGTATGGGTGTGCGAAGGTCTTTCAGGCTAAGTTGTTCCGGGGGTGCAGTGCTACGTTTAGGTAAGGGGAAGCCTTTCTCTGCAGGAAAATTCACGAGCCACGAGGTGCACTAGGTTTGGAGAGAGGGTAAGTCACGCGATCCGTCGCAAAGGGTAGCAGATGGAGCATTGAGGTAAAAGTAATATACTATTTTTACATCGCCGGCAAAGGGGAATGAGGTGTCATGGCAAATAGAAGTGAAAACGTCATGTAATAGTAATGGGCCTTAGAAGCTGTCTCGGACGAAGCCAATAGCAGTGGGTTTTGAGGAACACTAGTAGCCACCAACCACCACTGCTTGTGGTCAAGAGGGGTTGTCAGAGCAACCACGCAATCCCCACTTTATGAGATTTTCCTGCCCACATCCAAGTATAATCTCAGTACTCTAGCACTATCAAGTGTGGGAGCAGATGAGCTCACGTCTACGTTTCCCTGCACGAGACTAATTTTCTCTAATGCGACATCAATGATGCCCAAAGTTTTTCCGCAATCTTGCTCTAGTGTTTCTCAGGATTTATTCAGTATGGGATAACCACCAAACCAGAAGAGAAAGTACGAAATATAGTGCAGTGCTAGCAGGGTACCTGTCCCATTCACTTAAAAACTGCACTTTCAAACCTAACTTATTGCCTCGGTGTTGATCTGCATTCTTCAGAAGCAAACTTTATTTGGGTGTCACCACTCCTAATTCCTGTAAGCTGTAACGCCTAGGGTCATTTAGAATTCGAGCACTGCTACGCCAAAGTGTAAACTATTAATCCTTTGGAAAGCATGCGCAGTTGCCTAACCAGGGTACGCGACTTTGCTAGGCTACAATCGTATGGTCCAATTCCCTGCAAGCCTGAATAACTGAAACTTTTGAATGAAAACCCAGGCACGTTCATATAAACCTGACCAGTTCAGCTTTGGTTGTCGTCATCTATTTCCACAATCCACAGCTGGAACCGGGTCCGGACTGCAACCCCCATTCACTTCAGGCTCGTCGTCGCCGATCATCTCAGTCGCAGCCCCGGATAATCAAGGATCTTACTTTGACTCACACCGACAGAGACCTAAATGGAACCTCCCATAGCAACCGGGACCGCAACCGAGGCACACGACATAAAATACCCCCAGCTGCTTATCGGTAGATCGATTAGCGTTTCCTTACTGAACGACCCCCCCGCCGAGGCACTATTGGAACCCACACAAATGACAATTCATGCGCAGCTTGCTACTACTCCAGTCGTTAACTGTTTGTCCTCTTCTACCACCTTACCTCACCATCCCCGGCTGATAGATCGGCGCATATCCTTTGCCCTGCCAGACTAACCATGACAGCCGCTATCTGATTATTCCTGGAGCCTGCCTGGAACAACCGTATGTCACGGCTGGAATAGTAACACAAAAATTTGTTATTCATAAAAGTTTGATACGCCATCCGAACGCGAGGCCCCCTATCCTCTCTATCCGTGGTTCCTAATAATGACGCGGAATAACACTGGAAATCAACTAGTCAACATATTTGTCAGCGAAGCAACGTATTAAGGCTCGAGCCTATGCGGAGACCTTCCACTCCAGTATCTGTTGCGAGATTTCATTTTTCCCTCGAGCCGTATCCTGCTTGAAATTTATTCTTCACTAACTCAGGACCTTCCAGTTGCTCTTTCGCTTCTCTGAATGGCATAGGTTACTGATCCCGAAATTAAGCTCACCCTTTTAGGGATTGCTGTTCCTTCCACATTCACCACTGTTCCCAGGTGCACTTTCATACAATTTGCCTCATGTCTCTGTTTTATAAATTACTTCGTTTATTGAAGCCCGGTAGATCCGTCATTCGGGGTTTTGATCATCCTCATGGATTGCTGTTGTTTTCAAATACATTGAAATTTCCAAGTGTACTTCCACACAAACGTATTTTTTCCTTTCTCCCTCCACTTCTCCCTCATCAGAACCCGCTCCGTTCACAGAACCCCAGTAAGCCTCTGCTTTCCATGGCCTGCATCATTTCGGGTTATAATGTGGTTTTAGCACCATGTATTAACGATATCCTTCTTATCCCCATAAGGCACTACCGCCCAACTCGAACCCTAAACCAATTTGCGTTTGCCGCGCAAACCGTTATTAGTTTGATCCATTCAAACCACTGCTAGCTGTTTTTTTCTGTTGCTGATATTTTTGACTCTCATTTTTAAAATTCGTGTATAGTTCGTCGTATTGCGCTTGCGCTTGCGTCTAGACCGTGGTAAAAACTATACCATCGTTATTGCAACTGGTCAATGCGCGGAAGAGTTGTGAGGTGAGTGGTCCAGCAGTGGTAAGTTGCAGCTTGGCTAGCTTAGAAAGCAGAAACGACAGGGTACTGCTAGACATAGGCGCGGCTCAACACATGGGTTTGCTGTATTTATTCAGTGTGGAAAGTTGCAATGGAGAGAGAGATGACAACAGCGGGCGGAATAGAGGAAAGGAAAATGCTTCCCAGATAAGGGAACGCATTATCGTTTGGCACTACAGGCCATTTACACGAACGGTAGGCAGTCGGAACAGAGGGAGGGAATTGGTTCGGATGGGAGCAGTTGAGGTGACTGAATTTACACGAGACATTACGGTGGTCACCACCCGGGAACTGGCCAGTGACCTGAATAGTGGTACCAGGAATATAGATGGAGGATGCTAGGTCCGAAATCTTGTTCCATCTTGTAGGGCGGGAGATGTGTTGGGTCCACTCGCAAGGAGGGGCGCGAGAAAGGAAGCTGGAGAGGGCGGGAGGGTTAGTGTAAGTGAGCCGGCCGATCAGAGGAAGGTAAAGTCATCCACAATAACTTTTTCACCTGCAGGATAGTCGAGCGCAGCATTAGAGACACCCACGACCGAACCTATTTCTGGGCTCTGTAGAACTGAAGAAATGCAGACGCGGCCAAGGAAGAGATTCTGGTCGGAGGCGAGAGCAAGCAGCGATCGTGGAACTGTAATGAGAATAGGAGAGGAGCGGTCTGTAAAGCGGCCACCACCGGGCTTGCACCGGCGAATTTTGGAGAAGCATTGATACCAAGCCATGTGAACAAGGTCACGTGAGATATCGTCGGAAGGCCAGAATTCAGCTATTAGTGTTACGCCAGGGTTTGAGGTAATTTACAGGGATTGCAGATGCTGTACTTCTCAAATTGGTGATCGAACCTTTAAGAGAACTAGTGACAATTTTAACAATAGTGGCATATTTCTTGGCCGTGGTTAAGATACATGCATAAGGCATGATCGTAGAATACAATAATACACAGCCACGTGGGGCAATGACACTCTTGAAATTTGAGATTCACACAACTGCAGTAATGAAGCAACGGAGCTGGGCAGTGTTTGAGTAAACTAAAAAGCAGGTGGTCAAAGCGGCAGTTGTAAATCAGTTTTGAATTCAGGGGGGGGGGGTTGTGGATAGCTAGTCAAAAGTGGAAGTGCGGATAAAGGAGGTACTAAAGAATGCGAAAGTGCGGTGTTTGCATGAAACAGCAAAGCGGCAGGATTCAGACACCACTTAATGGACAAAGAAGCGAGACAGGAATGATGCACAGTATGCCTAATGGACGCCGCAAATCGACTGCGATGGACCCAGTGGTCTGGAGCGGATCACGTGGACCTACTGAATTCGGTGTGCAGTCGATTAGTATGAAAACAGAGGGAGAGTGGAGGAGTGATAGGGTGATTCAAAAAAGGCTCAGAACTTGTGGAAAGAGACGCGAGGGTGCACCAACCGGATATATGAAGGATCAATAGCGAGAGGCCAGGTGAAAGTTTTACCACTAGATACGGTCAAAAATACAGATCTTATGGGGTTATCAAAGTCCAGTCACAGACGCCAGCGAGATAAAGATAAGGTTGATCCAACGCGGGATAACTGACTGTTAAGGAAGCCTGTGATGTTAGTGCATGTGGATCGGACTTGACTGTAAGACTGACTTTTTCGTGTAGGTAAGTTCAGTGCAACATTCAAATTCACCAGAAGACGAAAACCCCACCAGAAAACAAGTGCGCCATTGAAGAGCTTGAATGTGGAATGGACGCAGAACAGAGAATTTCAAAGAGGCGTGGTTGAGGAAATAGCCTATGGAAGCCAAATGCAGCCGGTGCTGCCAAGCGAATATGCAAGGACGATGAGGACGGAGGGAAAGAGCGGTGACTGAAAGGAGGCCAGGCCAGGATGTTAGAAGAGTATGAGGATAAGATTTCCTATATACTTGATAAAAGAATGAATAATCAGGTTCCGATCGGCTGTTGGTGGCTGGCATTTTGTTTCATAAAGACCTCGGTTGCTGCTGATGGCAAGTAGAAGGTGATGAGGGTAGCAGGCAGAAAGGGGCTTTGCTGAAAAAACGGAGAGAATAGGTTGGGAGCTGACCGGCGAGCGCTAGGTTCCCGTCACTGGCTTCGGTAATGCAGCGCAGAACGAACTGAACCGTTTGTGTGGAATGCGGGTAGTAGCTGCTTAGGGGGTGTGCGGCGATGGCCGGTGCCAGGAATCCACCTTGCGGTCGGGTGAGGCCATCAAGATGCGTTGCAACCCTGGATATAATATAGTGATCATACTGGCCAGCGAAGTGAGGTACCCCATTTAGCGTCTTCAGGTGTGAGCATAGGCTTTAACCATGTCCTTTCCGATTGACCGAATCTTTTAGTACACACGTTAATCCCGGGGGTAATGCCCAGTTGGCTGATGGCTACCCAGGTAACCAGCTCGGTCCGAAATAGATCAGGAGTGCAGCAGCCCGGAAGGTTTCCAGGCTGAGGGTTATAGGTAAAGTTTCTTTAGAAATCAGACAACAAATGTTTGTTACCTGACGGCCAGTTGACAAATCCACGGGGATTACCGAGGGTAGATAATGTGGCAGGTATATGGAGTGGTTGGGTGATGATGGACTTGTAGGGAGACAGTAAGCGCAAGCTCATCCAGAATGAAAAATAATTAGGTTGGTAGGTGGCAGAAGAAAAGAGCAACCCATTGGGAGACCGATGAGTTATAGCCTGGAACAAGGGAATCAAATGAAGGCGAGCGCCCACCAGCGAAGGAAAAGTCAGTTTGCCAAGGAAGCTTGTGTCAATGAGATTCTTCGTTATGTGATAATGTCAACACCGAAGCAGGCGAACCACCGCTGACCTGGAACATCATTTTAGATTCATGTGGTCGAGGTGAGCATACAGTAAATGAAGTTGAGGATGGTTAATCAATAAAGTGCAATGATTACTATCCTCTTTCCGGAAACTAATACAGGCGATCCGATGCCGGGATAAGGAGCGCATTTATGCCGGGCGCACGACTAGTGAGACCGCTGTGGCCATAGGAAACAGGTTTCAGTGGGGAAGGAGCGTCATCACAAGTGGGAGGATGGGTGAGGTTGGAGGACGAAAAATAGGCCCAGCCTTACGACGAGGTTCTGCCGATCGTTGTGCGTAATCAACACAGTGGGTATGCAAGAGACTATTGATGTGGGCCGAAGGGTGGTTAGCCATAGGTCCAGGGGTATGTTGGTCATTGGCCAGAAAAAATGACTGTTAGGCAGCGGGTGATGTATCTGTCGGGTGGGCTCGGTATAGGGGGCGGGAGGCACAGGGGTGAACGGAGGTGGGCGAGAAAAGCTAGAAAGGAGGTTGGGGCTAAGATATGGGTGGCAATACGTGATAAGGCTGGAGGCTCATGAGGGATATTGAGAGCTTTTATGTTAGGAGGAGACATACAAGGAGCGAAGAATCAGGGTAAAGTTCCGAGCCCCCAAATTATGGACAGGATGTTCATAAAACAGTTCGGTGAAAGGCTGGAAAGGGCGAAGGGTTGGGAGAGGCAGCTGGAGCATACTGAGGCAGCCTAATACAGGGTGGTTGTCAATGGGGAAGGAAGGGATATATGCTGTCAAGTAGATGGGTGGTTTGGACCTTGCGTGGTATCAGAAAGGGAAGCAAGTGGGGGTAGGTAAAATAAATTGGGGAGTGGGATGAGTGGGATGAGAGCAGCCAGGACCGTTACTGAGGCAGTCTGGTTTGGCGGCGTCATACTGACTTGGAGAATAGTGCAACTGCTTATCTCCGCCAAGGGCACAGGGTGGGATTTCAAGGAGTTTCAGTAAGGAGCGGAGACGAATAAATGAAGTGAGTAGTCGGCCGGAAGCAGACCTATGTGGGGCTTCCGGCGTACTCACAGTAGGTTCAGAAGAAACTCGGCATGAAACACTGAGACCTGGGAGATCAGAGGCTGGGTGGACAAGTGAGGATCAGTAAGACAGAGGATTAGGGATGAGCCAGTTTCTCTTTCGGCTCTAGGCTTATGCACGACGAGTGAGAGATCGAAATTTAGGCAGAGCGTCGTTTCAAGCAAGTTGTCGGAGGACCGAACTACCATGGGGTGGAAGCTACTGATGGGGTGCTATATAGGGGCGCTTGCGCAGACATGTGACCGATGATGGGGAGCTAGTCGAAGTAGGTCAACAGTATGAGGGTAGACAGTTGAGGGTGCTGGATTCGTTGGCCGCATCATATCTATGATCCACTGAGAGGGTTTGCCCCAAGGCCGGTTGAGTCAATATGGATGGAAAAGGCCGAGCTACTTCAGCACAACGGGGATACTTCCATTTGGAGAGGTTATCTATCTTAAAAAAGCTTGATATTCAAATGGGGCGAACAGGGGGCCATCAACAGTTTGTTGTTATTGAACCTGCCGGCCTTCTTATGGCCCATAAACTGAAACTTTGGGAGACATTTAGGACGCTGGGAATTTTGGCGCATATTGGTGAAAAGGCATATATGATGGAACATTGGACGCATTGGACGTGATATATTTGACCAGTGATAAGGATAGGCTGTCAGGAACATTAAAAAACCACGGCTCTTGTGGAGTTGGGAATACGGCGGAAGATTTCGATTGTGATAGAGTCGAGGACGTGATCCGATGACACCAGTTCACGAGAGGAAGTGGTTGCATCGAGTCCGGCGAGAGCTACCAGAGGGAAAATCTTTAGTTGGGTTTCATCAATGAGTCGAAGCATATTAGTTGTTTGAGCAATGTTATTTTCCAGGTCGTTAGGTTTACTAGATGGCAAGATGGCTGTGTTAATGAGATGGACCGGGAAAGAATCAGTTCTTGGGTGGGGTCGAGCGGGATTGGGTTTTCTAACCAGAACTTCGGGTGTTTTGAGCTTCAGTTAAGGGGGGGGCATGATGGTTCAAGTGGCATGGCAAAAGCAGCAAGAAATTATGCTGAGGAGAGTAGGTCGGCCGTCAATAATCCAGTACAAGATAATGGGTGGAGTATGAAGCGTATGGAGAGCGGAAACCACCAGTTGGGTGGGACCTGGATGGGGACCAGTAAGATCTGAGTATTGTTCGTAGTTGGGAGTATTCCCCAACGTTTCTGCGGATCAGAGTCACCAGAATAGCCTATAACAAGGATTCACGATAATTTATAACGATTTGGCTGTAATGTGGTGCGCTGGTTTACAATGATAGGTCGCCGCATCAAGTTGTGGGATAATATTAGGCATAGTAAGCACAGTAATACGTCTAGACGAGGGAAATAGAGCTGGAAAAACGGGGCCATCTGATTTTAGTTTTGGGCTGGCCTCAACCCTGATGCTGCTTCATAATAGAAATTTCCGGAAGGTCACACGAGTACTGCGACTTGCGGTAATAGATTTTACCTTTCATCCAAGCTCGTACCAATCTTGAACAAGCAACGGAAGACTGGGAGAAGTTAGAGGACCCACCAGTCTGGAAGACAGTGCAACAAATATGGAAGACTGGATCGCATTGCGTTTATATTTATACTTTACCGTCAACAGTAGTTTGCCACGTTTTTCAGATAAATGTTTACAGCGCTGAATTCAGTCTCCTCGCCACTTGCCGACTTAACCCTTAGCTTGTTTCAAGATAGCATACTTCCACATGTTTAGCTTCATACTCTATTTGGGGGACCTGATCTAGGAAGGACGAAAGTTTGATGAACAAGACCTGTTCTTCTAAAACCCATGCTGATCTGGGCAAAGCGCAGAATTCTGCAGTGGATACTCGCCGCCGCACCTCCCGATGATCTTCCCTAGCTCTATGAATAGAAGGCCTGTTGGGCTAACCGGCCTGCGGTTTTCTCACTCTGGATCGTGGTCCACTTTTATGTTTGACCACCACTGCTGGGTTTTCCCAGCCCTGTGGCAACTTTCCGTGGTCCAGAATGGTCCTATATAACTTGTATACTGGAAGAGGTATTACCCAGTGGCTCATTGACTACGGAATAGACATCATCCGGCCCGGCAGGTTTAGGCGTGTTTAACCCTTCCGAAAGGTTGCGCATGATTTCCCCTGAAGGGTTCGAATCTCGTGATTTTAAAGAAGTCATCCCAAAACCTGTTTGCGAGTGGCTAGCTATTCTGTGCACTCCGATAAAATACCAACACAGAACATCCGCTTTACCTTGGTTATCTGTTGCCATCTCATGATCACAAGTTGTCGGTGGTCCTACCGCACCCCTCGGAGGACCTTTAAACTCCACGTGATCATGGCACTCTTTTGGGTTCTTCCTGAAGTTCTGAGCCCACCTCATCTCATAGACGAGCCCATCAAATTGTACGAGGTTCGCTATCACATTCCTATGCTTGTTATAATGAATTCGAGTCAGATGAATCCTCAAAGACAGCGCAATTACTGTTTATACGCCTGATTGATTTGCCAAATACAGCCTTCCACCACACCCGTTCGCCCTCACAACTCCTACGCTTCAGAGGATCGAACGCCTCATGTGAGATAGGGACCCCTTAACCGCCTGCCCGCTTTCCTTCAAACCGGGATCTTCTGCTGTACTTCTATTTAACCGATCGCTTTATTGCTCGGTTTGGCCTGAGCCTCATACGGTAAGCCCGAGGGGGTAGCAAGTTTTTGCAGTGGCCTCCGTCGCTGGGGCGCATGGAGACTACTGGTTATCCAGGACCACAGAACACTTGCAACCCATCCCTACGGGTGTTTTTAGACACCCAGGTTGGCGAAGGTTGCTCCGTCCTCAACCAGACTGCACTGTCAATTTTAATCTTATGACACATCCCAATTTCCCGCAAATCCCATAGTCTTACATAGCCCATTTATAGCTATTGGTGAAGTTAACGGACTTCTGGCTGAAGCATCCTGTTTCCCTCGAGAACTTCTTTAGTTCTGCCTTGGGTTTACCCACATCTCCACACATAGGCAAACCCCTGGACATTATCACACGCACATCAGGTGAAGTCTGTTATCTGCCACTAGTGATTGGGGCTACCGATGCCGCCTTGACCGGCAACGTGCCTCTGGAATGTGCCTCGAGAACTCTAGCCGCAATGGCAGTGCGGTATTCCTGCCCGCTTTCGCAGATGGAGGCTCCCACGTCCCAACTCCGTGAATTATTCGTGAAGAAAAAAACTTATTGCTTCTGATGATCGCAGCTTGTCATACACCAGTCTTCTGTCTATGTTCCCTCCAGCTTTCGATTACCACATGTGTGGCGCGTCCTTTATTATCAGTAGCCTGTAGCTTGGTGTCCTTCCCAGCTACCGGGTACGCCCTCGAAGATCATTCAGCTGGATTTCAGGTGTAAGACGCTCGAGTTCGCCTGTCTTCAAGAAGATGCCCGTTGTCTGTACCCTGTCTTTCTTTATATCTCCGTCTTTTCAGAATTTCGCTTCTCCCACTCCCCTGTTGCAGCTTGCGGCACAGAAGTAGGGGCACCTGTCCCAAGGCAACCGTCTGCCTGTCCCACCTATTCGACAACCTTCCCCTCAGGGATCACTGGCCTCTGCTGATAAACATGTAAAGGTGCAGAGCTGCTGCTACTTACGCTCAGCACCCCTGCAGTCTTCAGGAAGAGATTGAACCTTATCCCGCTTAGACTTCAGCCTCCCTGCCGGGACCGCAAAACCATTTGACGAAGCCGTTCTAAGGGTAAAGCGGATGCACATTCTCACCAATCCCAGAACAGTCTCCGTGGACCCGCCCACTGCATACACCACTTTCGGTACATTTTCTACTCACTTCCCGCGTCGGGCTGCTAGGCAGGAGTATTTCTCTCGCTTCGAGACAAGCGTGAATAATTGCGAGCTAAAGACCGAAATCGACACTCATCACGAGACTGTTTACGATCCATAAAAGCCCGAAAAGAGCTCGTCTATACCAGAGGAGAACAAGATAGCACTGGCAAATTACTACACACGGCTGCAACAGAACTACAGAAAATTATCCGAAAGAAAAGCCTACCCCTAGATAAGTCTGAACCGTACGGAGATGTGAAACACCTTCCGTTATTCAGTAGTTTACTCAAGAAATGAATTCAGGTGAAGGCACTTCAAGAAGTGGGTTTAGATCGGTTCACAATTGTGCGGCGACGCGAGCAAAATGTTGATTCTCGGCGCTTTAAAATCCTTGGATCTCCCGGTGCCTCAAGAGGAAGAAAGGCCGGCTGTTCTCTGACCTAACGGTAAAGAACACGGAAGTAAAAGACCCTCCATCCAGTGTGCATCAACACAAATTTTCCAGTCAGTTCACTTAGCGGAGGACAGGTAGTGGCCACGGCCTATCAAACCCCCAGAATTCCTTCGAATGTACGCATACAAAATATGCACCAAAGGCTGTACGCAATATTTCGTAGAGTCCCCGCTAAAGATAAGAGGGGAACGTAACACCTCTTCGCACACCAACTGCGGGGGACACTGTGCACCTTGAGCTTTCACCGAGACAGTGTGCAACAAAAAACATCAATTAAAATACGCCTCGGGCAGGCCATAGGACTATCCTTCGTCCACATAAGAAGCATGCTCAAAACTAGCTACCTGCAATAACCTCGTTCCGCTCGCAATCTAGGGCTCTCTCGAAGGCTGGACGGTCTGCAGGCCTGTTGTTTCACCAGGCGAGCCGTTCCAGTTGTTCGCTACCCCGTGGCTAAGGTGGTGCGGTCTGGTTATCAACCCAGCTCAAACTTTCTTGGGCCTCCTCTCGTGTCTTATTATTTGGGATCCCAAAGCCATTTAGAATGAACCATCCAGCGCAGGACCAGAGAAACGTGCAGTACCTTAAACGTTGCTATAGGATCCTTTAAAAGTCTTCTTCCTTCCAACAAGAAAAGTTCAAGATTACATAGTCTCTCTTCATACGTCTCAACTTTCCGCTCTCCAACCATTCGCGTCGCAGTAAGTTATGCCTCCTCCAAGCAGGGGGCATCCATTTTGTAGAGGAGTGACCAAGCCTGCACGCCTCCTTTTGAGTGGGGTTGAACTATAGCCATGTAGACTCGGCTGAATATTTCCGGCTTTCCGCACGGCATAGCTGATTGTATTCTAAAGAGCTCACAATGAACCTGTTGTACTGCAGCCGTGCAAGTAGGCGGCCATCTGATATCAGTTCAGGATGACTCTGAGGTCTTTATCTTGCTAATTCCTTCTATTGTGTACAGCTCCTTGTCACGGACCACAGCTGGGCTTTCTGTAAGCTTTGAAAACAAATGACTTTGACACACATGGGAGGACAGCGTATCTACCAGATATGGAAAATCTTTTGAGAAAATCCTTTTTTGAATATCTCACAAACCTCGATTTTACATATTATCCTCACGTTTCGTACCGTCAACATACTTGTGCATCAATCAATGGTTATTCGCTTTTACAGGGGAATTTAGTCATAATTTGATTTGTAGCTTGTCAGAATAATTTATTTATACGCCAATAATCTCTCTTCTCGTTTTCATGCCATTACGGAAGCTTCGCATTGAAAATGGCAGACAGACAAGGAAAGACGAAAGAAGGATGATTTTGAGCGAAGGGAAGGCTTGTTGCTTGGAATGGTTTCCTAAGTGCCGTTACAAATGTTTTTCAATCGAAGGTAATGCCTTCTTGTTCTAGTCATTTTACAAAACACGTCCGCTGAACCTTACTCTGTCCTCTGACGAGTTGACTACCCGTACCCTGACTGATTGCTCTGCTCCGTGCGCTACTATAATACTCATTATTCATTACCGGTGGTCAAGCATCCGGGCCAGTTGCAGCAGGCCTCAGGACATTATATGGTAATTGGCCGGATCGGAATAATCTAAACTTGACCGTCGAATCAACATGACGACCCGTAAAAATCTCCGTGTGCTTATTCTGTAAACTCTCCCGCATTGCATAATACAGTTTGAATCTGCGCGATTCTTGCGCTTTTTTCTCGCGCCGTGAACTTGAATCTGGTTTTCATCCTTCGTGGTCGTACAGATAAGTTTTATGTACGCTTTTGCTGTTGCTTATTTCATGATCCTGTATCAATGATTTTGTCAGTCAATCTTTTTCTAGTTTGGACTTGTGTAAATTGGCTGTGCATTACTAAAGAGTGATAAGTAGTGTTCAGGTTGAAAAAAATTGGGACGATAAGACGTATTTAGCCTGGTGGAGGATCAAAACAAACAGACGTAAGACCGGAACAACACTGCAAAAGTTTAGAAAACTGCGGAACCTTGTCGGAGATGACATGGCCGACCCCGGCGCAGGTCTTGCCGTACGTAACCCACTGTTGCCGAGTGCAGCTGAGTGGGATGTCGGTGGTTGTTCCATGGTCTGCTCGAATCAAAGCTGCACGAAGAAAAGAAGATTTATAGGGGTTTATTCTATGAGCCGCTTAAATGTGCCCTCAATATGGCCTGTGGCGTGATGTCAGAAGACTAGCGAACCAAGAGCCATGTCTACACCATGTTCGGCCTCAACGTTAAGATACAGAACTTTTCGATAGCCCCTGATGACATGGGCCACGGGTTTGATCTGGAAGCGGTGCGCGCCTTGGAGGCAATAGGTTGATGTAACCCATCGGAACAACAGGGCCGCTGGGCCAAAGATGAAGAAGGCAATAGTTGGGGTAACTTCAAATCCGATTTTGAGAATCTGACTCGTTACTCAGAGGGACAGGCGAAAAGAGCCGACGATAGACTTGATCAACTTTTTTGCAGCGGAAGTAGGGCAAACAGAAAGGGCAGTATTCACTCTCAGAATACGGCATGGGAGTAATAGAAACATCAATGTTCGACAGGCATGCTTGCCTTTTCGCGTGAGAGTGCAGCTTCTCCGGGACACAAAGCTATCGGCACTAATCACGGACTGACGGACCGTCTGAACTTTTTCAAAGCTGCTGCGGTTGGACGTTAGTAAGTGACAAATACGGTGGGAGTGTGTTTCGTATGTCTTAACATCTCACACCGAGCAGCAGCTTGTCAAACTAGAGCTGGAGGTGATCATGAAGGTTGCCCATGCAGATACCGTCGAACAATACCACCATGGAAGGAAGGTAAACCCCGATGAAGGATGAAAGCCGAGTGCAATTTGTCCAACGTCTATGTTCATCTACAAGCCGATACTTCTGAGCGTAGTCACTGTGAGATTGGCTACCCCCTATGTAACGGCTAGGGCTCTGGCCTTTGTTGACAGCGAATCTAGTAATACCCCAGTAAAGAAGCAACTAGCGAATAATGGTCAACCTGGGGAAACTTTAACATCGTTAGCCGTGCTTACGGTGGGCGGGATTCAGGTAACGGCTGCAGGTCTGTTGCGATTGCAACTCGTCTCTCCCGACACCAATGGTCAGACCGAGTCATCAAAGGCTTTAAGGCTAGCTGATCTCCCGATACGGCCACGGAAGTCAGCAAATGCAATTGATCAAGATGACCCCGTCTGCAAGACGCAAGTACCATAGACTGGGTGAATGACTAAGGAGATCTTATTGGTTGTGGCATACCGGGAACAAATTGGACGAGGGATCAGAGGGTGAGCAACCTACAAGCACTCCATGCAGTGCTTGCGACTTTGGGGCGAGTACTATACGGCCCGGCGGTGGAGAGCTTGGCTCCGTAAATTATGCATTTACAAAAACGGAAAACACAACGGCAGCTGCGCTGATTCTACGAGCAAGAATTTTACGACCTTTCGGACTGTCTTCGCCGCGAGAGATAATTTTGCTCTGCAGACAGTACTAAGGGAAATGACAGATCTGTAGAATCAGTTTTAGCTACCCCTGTTGAGGTAAATACAGATCGATCTTGTGCTAGAAAACAAGACTAGTGTTCTTCGAAGGTTGCTGCGCTTGAAAGGACTTTAAAGTCGAGGGGAAGGCTTTTAGGGGCGGTAGTCTGACGCAACGATGCAGAATGAAGCACTTGATTGCTTGAAAAAGTTGACGGCCGCTACTAACGCTGAAAGAAAAACGTGGTACCTGCTACATCACCAGGTTTTCCGTCCTAAATAACCTGAAAACTTCCGGCCGTTTTCGATTCCACAGCCGATTTTCAAAGGAAATGAATAAATGATCTTTCTTCGCAAGGGCCAATTCGGACAACCACTGTTTGCGGTTTTAAGTCGGTTTGGTCTAAGTAGAATGGTAACGTCGACCAGCATTGGGAAGACGTTTCTACACTTTCTATGGCGGGATGAAAACAATGTGGGCACACTATTTGTGGATCAAATACTGAAAGTGTACCCTCTCGGAGCGACATCGTCACCTATTTTGGTCAGCTATTCTCCACAAGAAACTGCGAATAGGTACAGAGCCTCGGTTCGCCAAGCAGTAGTGGATAATATCAGGGAGAAGTTTTGTGTTGGCAAGTATTTCGGATCATTTGATGACACATTTGATGACGCATATTGGAGTTCTGACAAAATTGCTGAAGAAGGGTGGATTGAACCTCATGAAAAAGATGTCAGAAGCTCCGGGTGTTCTGGAATCATTACATAAAAAGAGGAAGCAGAGGTTTGATAACTGCGTGGATCACTCCTGCCGGTGGAAAGCACCACGGGGATACAGCGCAGAGCTTCGATGGATGAGTTCGTGTTCGAGCTGAATATCCTCAATAGACCATTTGCATGTGGAAGGACTCTGATTTCCATCTCCAGTTCATACAATCGTGGGTTAGTTTCTCTTTGGCAGCTTGCCAAAAAATGTCTACCACAACTTCTATGTCGGAAAGCGGTTGGTTGAAACGACTCGCTCCAACCTACTATTATAATAGACTGGGAGAATTTCCCAATCACCCTCAGTGAACTGGGAGAAAAGCCAACCCTGCGATGCCTGCCTTTGAGTAGCAAGAAACAAATGGGAACCTCTCACATACACTTAGAAGAGCCATAAGTGGGTGACCAAGCTGCGGGGTACTGCGGCTGGTTGGATGCTAGTGGGCAAAGAATAATCAAATTGTTACTTGCTTTAGCTGGAGCCAAACCACTAAAAAATGGTATCCATCCCCAGCTAAAGCTGACTTCCGCAGCATTGTCTGTAATAGTGGTCAACACTTCGAGACGACTCTTCACAATAATCATCTTGGGCATTTCCCTTTCGGACCGGTCTCTACCTTTTTACTTCACTACATTCGAGACACAAGCAGGCGCCTAAGACTTTCATGGCAAACAAATCGACAAATATTCGTGAATCAACTAGCTTTTATCAATGGTATCATATGCAGTCATCTGCCATCGCTGCCAGTTTCTTCTCACGAGCTGTGAAGATTTGGACAGGACGTTCAATTGGTTCAATGGACCGAGATTATTCACCCCCCCCCTCGAAGAGGAATGGCCGCCACACAAAGCCTGCAACGCAGAAGAAACGAAAGTGTGTGTTACTGAGCCCCAATGCCACCGACAACATATTGCTAACTAAATCTTACTACTCTTAGACCGAGGTTTTCAGAGCCGTGGTATGGAGGACCAGGGTAAAACAGCGGATACTGATATTTACTGGTATCAGACCAGGAGGTATTTTGAATACCACTCCGAAGCTCTCCAGAAAACTGAAGCAAGCAGAAGAGTGGTCGGTGGGCCCAACACAAGAGCGAAGTTTTCCTTGAACTATGCCATTCTAAGCGAGGGAAACTCAAAAAAAAATGAATCGAAAGACTTGTCCGAGGTCCCACCGGTTGATAAAAACGAGTGTCAGATTGAGTAACCTTAATTCGAGTTTTGAAGCCAAACATCTTATCCTGTTATTCGGCAGATACCGCACGACCGTTTCAGTAATCCAGCATTTCCGTAACTTAGAAGGACTCACTGGCGTGACTTACTTGTTGAACAGTGTCCGTCAGCCATTTTGGATAACGGCGGGAAGGGCCACAGCAAAGAGGGTCTTTGCCAAACAAGTCTGGTGCTAGCGGCAATAAGAAGTGGCAGGGGGATAGCAGATGTCACCTTCACAGGTGATCTGACTAACAAAAGGATGGCGGCCATTACTGGAGAGAAGCATAGGCTATTTTTGCTCTCTTGTGGTTACGAGCCCCAAAATCGTCGAGAAAAGATGCGGCTGTTTAGTGACTTGCATGAAGACATGGACGGTTCATCTGAAAGTAGCTCTGACGACGAACGTGAAATCGCTTTCGGTGATGCTACGGGGTCTTGTGGGTAAAAAGGATATGCCTATAAGCACCCAACCAGACGACGGATCGAAGTTCCTCGGAGCTCAGAAAGAGATGGAGAACTGGTGACGGCTTTCAGACAAAGTTTACACTCAGAATCAAAGGAAAACTCGGAGAATGTGCTGGCACCTAAAACCTCCGCAAGCAAGATGTTGTGGATTTGCATGGGAAAGATTAATGCTTACGCATGGAGAAAAATAATGGCCTCGATGGGACAGCAACCCCTTTAGAGACGGGACTTCGATTACCTTACTCCTTGAAGTGGAAAGGATTCTGAACAGTTGGCAGCTTGTACCCATCACCTCTAATGACACCAGCGGGACGGCTCTGACTCCGAAATACTTACTCATATGAAGACTCAGTGAAGGTAAGGGAGTGCCATTGACCAGTCCCACTTACCTCAAAGGTTAAAAACAGTCTACCTACTCGGCTCGGGCGATCTGGAGAAGATGAAAGCGAGAGAACAAGCCATCTCTACAGTGCAGCCAAAAGTGGATCACTAGGGTGAGGTCACACAGGTTACGCGATGGGGTACTCCTAGCCAGGGAAGAAACACCCCGAGAAAAGGCTGCTTGAAATTTTCGGGTAGTGCTATATTGACTCAAATGGACTTGTGCCTACTGTGATAATGAAAGCAAGGAACAGGAAGCTTGTTCAGGACATCAGAAAATTGTGTCTGCTTGAGGGTGGTGACGGGCCAGAAGAATCCAGAAATTCCGAACTCGATGAATTATTATGACTCCCAAACACCCCGCCCCTTGCGCTCTCGCGCACGGTGACATATTCATATATTTTACACCGAAGCCTACACCCGTGTTCGCAGGAATTAAGATGTTCCTGTTGAAAGTGGCTTTTTCGTGTGGTTTTGATTTCCACAAAGTCGCAGTCGCCTTGAGACTTCAAGTGATGCCTGCAGTTGCCAGGACGGTGAAACACATTGGGATTTTATTCTCCATGCACTGAGTCACATTTATCCCCGCAGTCACATGTGCATACATACTTCTGGACGAGCATTAGTTCAGTATTTTCACTGCAGTCGGAGGACGTACACATTTCTTCCCCCTGCATCTGTCTCTACATCTATTATACAGGTCTTGAGGGCCGGGAACGGTCTTCATAAGGGGGACAGTGGACTACTCCGAAAGAGCAAATGTGTTGGCAACGCTAATGAAGTGCGGGTGGTTGTGTCTAATGTACATTTGAGTAGATTCCACCCTTCATCGTAGTCCTTATCAGGCAGAAAGTATAAAAAGTAAACTTTAGGAAAGTAACAGATCAACCAAGCTTCACCAAAGAGAAAACTAAGGTAATCTGGAAGAGGTAGTAGTCAGATGGTACAGGTAAAAAACTGGAAAAAGAGAGACAGGGAGTGTGAATAATACTGACGGAAGCCTAAGAAGAAACCGTTGAAATTTCAATGGCGAACAACGCACAGCAAGCTAGCCGTCGTAACAGGCGTTAAATCGTTTGGATTTAGAAAATCCTCCTAATGATCCATAATACTTTGGATTCATGAAAATGCTAGATTATATAACTTGTTTGCGTATTTCGTAACGCCCCCATATTTGTCCGCTAATCTTTGCTTATTCGTTTCCAGCTCATGACTTTGTCACGGCTTGTTTGGATCTGCACGATTCATGTGTTCGGTTTCTGACGCCATGAACCTGTATGTGGTTTTTAATTCTTCGCTGTGCCACATTTTAGATTTGTGTAAATTCGTGCAGATGCTTATTTCGTAATCAAGTATCATTGAACTTGAAAACCAATATTGTTTTGATTTTGGACTCACCTGGGTTGACTACTTTTTGCCAGAAAGCTTCTGGCACAAGAAGACGAGAGGTATAAACCGATGAAATAGCCTTGTAGGCTCAGCTGATAGACTTCAGCGCAGCTGAAGCCCTTATTTTCGGTTCCTACCAAGCAAAGTGCGACCGCCAGACCTGGGCCCTTTACGGCCGATAAATATCCCCCCATGTTTCGCAGAAGCGCAATTTCAAGTCTTTATCGAGCCTTCCTATATCTCGTTCTTTTAAAGCACGTTCTCTCCCTCCCCCTGCCGTTACTGACGGTGGGTAGGTGTGCTCCCCTTCAAGAGTACAAACTTCTAATGACTGAACCTTTGGCTACAGCGGGGCTTTCAGAGGATCGTAGTGGAAGCAAATGTGAAATTCCTTATAACGAGGACAGAAAAGTCCGTTCAGCAAGCTGACTGGCCGTTTAGGCCAGAGATTATACAAGAAAACAAATAGCAAACCCCTTCCTTCAGGACAATTTCGCTGGTGACTTGAGGAACGATTCACTTTCTTCCCGAGACTTCGGACTACTTTTCTAATAGAAGGTGCAGTGGCCTTCAAATGCTTGCGTAAACTACGCATGGCACAACCCGGGGAACATTTTCTGAATAACCAAAGGGTACTTCTCATCCGAATGTGTGACAGAACAGGCCCTTTATTTTCGGGCATGTGTGGAAAAAGAAAACACGTCACTCCTTACTGGCTCCTTCGACTGGGAACTGCTCCGTACAACGTCGCCGCCAAAATTTGTCAAGGCTTATAGGACCAAAATAATTTTATTTTTGTTCCATCCGCTCACTCCGTTTCAGCTAACCCTAGACCATTAGCTATATCTGTCGAAACACCAATAAAACTCTCCTCCGTTCCTGCAGTATGGTTAGAGGCCACTCTGAAGAGGCTCGACCATCTTGGCTCGATGGATCAGATCGACCAGAAGCAAGCCACTCTCGAATCGTGAGAGGACTGCAATCATTCTCGCATACTTTTGTTCAATACCATTTCAGAAATTCCTAGAGGCATGCATTTTTCAAAAGCGTGAAAACAGGTGGTTAACTTCCACATCAAGGTAGAACTATCGAATACCGAGCAGTAAAAGGCCAGTGGGTCTCACCATTATCCCCAACGAAGTTTTCAAACGCATCATTATGTGCTTGATTCTTGGGAACTTGTGCAGAAACAAGCGGATTTCCACTTCCCAACACTTTTTTCCCAAGCCTGGCAGGATCAACCGATTTACCCCGTAAAGCTTAACAGAAGTCCGCTATTGAGGTAGGCATTTTGAGCAATCCCCGTCGCTGCGTAGAACAGTGCACCGTGCCCCAAAGTCCTTGCCCGAGAAGTCTAACAAGAACATCTGGAGAGGTCCTTGGGCGCATCATCGAACGCGGCAAACATGGAATATTCCGGCAAATGCGCGAAACATTACATACTTAGCTCTGCGCAATGCTTAATGGGATTTTATCCGCCATTAGTGCTTGAAGTTCGGAGGCTCCTCAGTACCTGAAAACACTTAGGCGCTGTAAAAGCCTAACTGAGCCGCATGTGCAACCCGGCAGTATTTTCTTCATTGTAACTACGACTTCAACAGGGTCGGAACTGAGAACCAGCATTTTGAATCTGGTCCGTCTCGCAGGTCGTCGATGTGTGACATGTTCAGGAAAATTCTTCAAAGCACTGAGTCTTGTGGTCATCGGCTTGCGGAGGGATAGAATAATTCCTCTAGGGCCGTAAAAGTTCCTAGATGGATGCAGGTCGCTTAAGGCAGACCAACTGCTTTTAGATAGCCGCATGGCTCTAAACATGACGCTGTCAGGTGGGGTCTGTGTAGTGGCAGCCGCCGGATGTTGCACTTATGGAGTTGAAGTGAGATCCAGGAACCTCAAAGTAGCAGATTTTGGCCATGAGTGGGCTCTGAACTGCCTATATTTACTTCTTGGAGCGAAGGAAACAGAACTTCTAATTGGTGATATAAACCCGAGCTGCTGAGAACTGCCAGTATCGGGAAAGCCTGCTCGTCCCTGAGCGAAAATTCGATTGTAATTAGTGAACGTCAAAAGTAACTTCAAAAAATTCTAGGCTACCAACCACTGATGAGTCCCGAAAGGATTTTGGAGTAATGATGATCAAGTTCGGTGACGACAAGTTTCAAAGCGTAACGGACTTCATCGATAGAACATCGCGTGGGCTAGCTTAACTTCCCGTTCTAAGGTATTATTCGCAGGAATTTTTTAAGCCTATGTGCATTTTGGAAGCAAACACGAATAAAAGTGCACTCAGTTCCAGCAAAAACAGTGGCTAGTAGTAGCTCTCTAGCTGTCGGCACCAGTTATTGTAAGTCATGATTTAGACGTAAATCAGCCTTGGGAGCTAGAGTACCCCCGAAGACATTGTTATCTTATGGAACCCCGCCGCTTGTCTTGGATTCACCTCGGTTACGCACCAACATCTGGACATTATTCGGAGCGGAATGTGAGCTTCCACTTCTGCGTTTCCATAATTTCGGGAGGACTTAAGCATCGTACATAGTTTTGCTTGCATCTGGTTAATGACGAACTGTTGGTGCCTACACAGCTTGGGTTCGTGCAGAAAGATCGTGTTAGACAAATCTACCGATGTCTTTGGAAGAGACCACACGATAAGTGGAGATTCGTTACTCGGATGGCGGTAATGCTCTTGACTCAGCAAGCCGTGGCCTGTCGGACCACTAATTTCAGGCCTTTGGAATAACCGGGGAAGCAGTCGGTTGCAATCGTAGTTTCTGTATTTAGTCCGGAGGTTATCCGTGGAGGTGGAGACAGCTTATGAGTGGTGTGCTACAGAGTTCAGTAATAGGACATTAGATCTTATTCCTCCACATAAATGACCTGGCGATAAAATTGAGCAGCCCGTGTTTCATCTTCGCAGGTGATGTGCAGATAGGTGGAAACATTTTGGTGCAGGGTATGGATGCTGTTCTGGGATGGGCCAGCCAATGATATTTACTCTCAGATCTCCCTGAGCTCCATGTCCGGATTACCGGCGTAGAAGGAAGGAGCAGGTTTCCGCTCCGAAGTGTGTCGGAGAGGAATGACGTAGGCGTGGTAGTAAAGCAAGACCTTAAGTCCTGAAAATAGTGCTGGGGAGCTGCAAATGTGGTTGGAGGTGTTCCTCGTGTGTCTGAGTGGTTCAGTCATCTAGTTATCCTCGCAAAACTCCATGGCCCCCCTTTTTTACACGAAGTCTAGGTTATTGAGACAAGTTGAAGTGAGAACCGTCGTCCCAAGAATGATTAGGAAACATTTGACCATTCCTCAACCATTTCAGAAATTTCTATTCATAACATATAAAAATTGCCTCTAGGATTTAGTTTTATAATTTCGTACGCATAAACGACTTTCAAATGGTTTTATCAAAATAATTTGCAGGGGGAAATATTTCTGTTTTTCGCATTATAAATAATAATAATAATAATAATAATGGTATATTTCTTGATCGTGGTCAAGACACATGCACAAGGCATGATCAGAGAACACAGCAATTCACATTTATGTAGGGTAATCACAATTTAGAAGAATATGGTTCACACAGTTGCAGTAATAGAACGATCAGCTTGGACGGTGTTTAAGTGAGCTAAAGAGAGGACGGTTAGCGCGGCTATTGCGAATCGGTTTCGAATTCGGGACGGGGACGGTGCGGTTAGCGGGATGGACGTGGGAATGAAGGAAAAGCGATACTGAAGAAGGGTAAAAGTGCAGTGTTTGCAAGAACCCATAAAGCAACTGGTGTCGGACAGCACTACATGAACAGGGAGTTGATGCAAGAATAAAACACAACTTGCCTTATGGATGCCGATAACTGTCTGCGACGGGTCCGGTAGTCCAGAATGGATCACGGCGATCTATGGAATTTTGTGTGCAGTCGATGAAGATAGGGAGAGAGCGGTGGAGTGAAAGAGATTCAAAGAAGAGTCGGGAAGTGTAAAAGGAGTCGCAGTGTGGCACCAACTAGATATTTGAGGAATCAATACTGAGAAATTGGTTGTTACCAAAAGAAGATTAAAAATAGAGTTAACATGGTGTTGTCAAATTGCAGTTGGAGATGCCTGCAGGAAATAGAGAAGATTGACCCTCCATTGGATAACTCATTGTGGGGGTTGCCTGTGATACAAATGCAAGTGAGTCGAATGGGATAATCAGATTGGTATTCTGTATAGGTAATTCAGATATTATATAGAAAGCCACATGGAGGCAGAAGCTCTCACCAGGAGTGCAGTGTGCTTTTAAGGAGCGTGAATGGTGGGTGGACACAACTGGGAGTTTCAACAAGCCTTCGAGGGAACACTTGGTGACACGCTGCTGATGCAACCAAGCAAGTATGCACAGGTGGCGAAGAGAAAGGAGGACTGCGGTGACTGGGAAAGGCCAGACCCGATGGAACCGAGGAAGTTGAGTGTAAAAGTGAGATTTTCTGCATACGTGATAAAAGAATAAAAAACCAAGTGTTTGGTATTTTGTTTCATAAAGACGTTGGTGGCCGTTGATGGCAGGTAGTGCAAGATGAGGGCAGCAGTCAAAAAGGGCTAGGCTGACGAACTAGGGCGAGTGGGTACGGAACGCAACCGCGAGGGCCAGACTCCAGTTCTGCACGCAGAATGAATTGAATTATTCGTGTGGAGAACAGGAAATGAATGCTGATGGGTGATGTCAGGAATCCGTCCGGCGGTCTAGTGGGACTATTATGAGTAATTGTAATCCTGGTTATGGGATTGCGATCACCAGTTAGCCATGTAAGGTGCTCCATATAAAGCGTCGTCAGGTGTGAGTGTAGGTTTAACCACGGCCAGTCCGATCGATCAAACCGTTTAGTCCGTTAGGTAATCAAGGGATAACGTCGATCTGGTTGACGGGCTACCCTGGTAACCACTGAGTTCTGGAATAGAGGAGAAATGAAGCAGTCTGGAGAATGCTCCAGCTGGGGGTTATGATTAACAGCTTAGCGGAAATTAGTGTTAATGCTACTTGATGGCCAGTGGGCCGATCTACTAGGGACTAACAGGCGGAGGCTGGTATTTTTTTTTTAGGGCGTTTAGTTGATAATGGGAATATTAAGCGCATGTTTAGCCACAGTGCAAAATGGTTAGGCTGATAGGTGGTAGAATAGTAAAGGGGCTCAGTTGAGGGTCAAAAATAAAACAGTGGAGGAGGGTGGGGTCAGAAATGGGAAAAGAGAGGACAGCAGTCAGGTTGTTGACCCGGCTGTGAGTGGGGGCGGAGAAATTATAAAAAGAAAAAGGAACGCACAGGGCTAAGGCGAGGCCTTCTTATGTGGATGCGAATGTGCTGGTTTTCCATGGGGTAATACGTAATCAGATACATAAGCTAGCTAGGTGGGATGGTGTGCTAACAAACCATGAGCAAATACGGTGATCGGTGAGTATTGGTTATTAAAGGGTGGTAATCAGCGTGGTAGGACTCGAGTAACGGAGGAGTGCAAGAAAAAGGCGATGAGACCACTGGGTTATAGCCCGAGACAAGAGAACTAAGTGAAGGTGAGCACCTATCAATAAAGGAACAACAGTTTACTAGTGGAATTAGTGTCAGTAAGAATTTTGGTTTTGTAACTGAGTCTACATGGTAGCAGACAAATCATCGCTGACTTTGGACAACATTATTAATGCTTGGGCTCGAGGGGGATAGAAAAAGTAAACTTGTGGATAATAAATTATAAATGTGTAATGATTGCATTCCGACAACCAATACAAGCGAGGCTTTGTCCATAGCTGTTAGGCGTAGGCGTATCAATGCCGGGGTGTCGTCTGAGCAGAGGTCGCATGATGTAACTATTCAGATCGCGTATCGACTACTGTATTAAACATCAGCAAGCTGGTTAAGGATTTTGCAGGGAACCCAAAAGGGTTGAAGCTGAGTAAGGCGGGGTCGGCAAGTATACGTGGAGAGCTCGAACGGCGTGCTGTCACCCCACACTGGTCTAGACTTAAGGAACTGCAGGTTAACTCGAAAGCGTGGGGTTTCCCATATGCAGGGTCGGGTCTAGGCCGTTATCAGAAATCCATCTGTAACGAAGGGGGCAGAGAGCATTAGCCCAAGACCTTCCCAGCCTGAAGTGGATTTCTTTTTTATTGAGGAGAGGAAGAACAAATTTACGCCGTAGGGTAAACTCCCCTTTTCTCCTTGACCCGCCTTTCTTTACACGTGGCCCAATGGGTCCGAGACTGATAGGGATGGCTGTTTCCCCTTATTGTGAGACCGCTACAGACCAGATGTCATAACCTTCAGGGGTGTTGCTGCCACAAGCAGTGAAAGAAAAAAAGATAGGATGGAGCAACCACTCAGATAATGGCAGCATTCTTGGGGCTATCACTTAACAGCTTGCTCTTGCCAATAACAGAGTCGGACGGGTTCCAATACGTATGCGAGCCATCTGGTGAACGCACCACCGATTTTCATATGCAGGGCAACTTCACTGGCACGACGAAGTTGGTGGAAATGTATCACCACTGGCCGTGCGGAGGTTGACCGCTAGCTAGTGCAGTGGGAACGGCTGATTAGGACAGATAAACCAACGATTTTCGGTCGAAAGGCGCAAGCTGAAGGTGAGAACTGATGAACTGTAAAGATTATAGCATTCAGTATACCAGAAACTGGTAAATAAGGGAGGGAATGGCTTCGGTAGAAAATTGGTTGTAGGTCCGGATGACACAACTTCCTGATTAGTCGCGGGTGAGTGTAGCTTAGAAAAATAAGGCATTGTATGAGGAGCAGATTGATGGTGGAGAGCTATCACAAAACCCTGAGCCCCAGGCGTAATAGTGTGTCCAAGTCAGGTGACGTCAAGCGGGTAAGTATTATCTTGATGGAGCTTAGAACTGGATTTATAATTGCGGGCTAGGTAACCGTATGCAAATTAAAGTGTAGTAAAGCAAGGTCTGATAAGGGGGAGAAGAGTGAGTAGAGGAATGTCAAGAAGCCGGTTATTAATAGCCATGCCGTGGCTATGGGAAAAAGATGAGAGGATGGGAGGAACTGGAAAATTATTTGATGCCAGATTTAGCAAAACGGATGAAGGTGGAACAGAATTACCGGACTGAGGATAAAACCATTCTGAAGGAAATCGTAGAACAAAAGAAAGTGAAAGTTACAGAATGGAGAGAGAGGAGAAGAGAAAGAAAATGATGCCATAACTGGGGCTTGAGTCCAGTTAGTGCGGCACTCCAGAGAAAGTTCAACGACTGTGCCTGTCGGACATTGTCGACGGAGAATTAAAAACGCAAATGGCAGGATCAGATGTGAAACAGAAGTAAAACGAATGGGTGAGTAACACGAGTGGGAATCAAGCGCGGCTACGGCCTAAAAGATAATGGGGTCCACAAAAAGGGAGTTTGAAAACTATTAGAAACCTAATCCAACTTCAAAAGCCCTTTCTTCACTCATGTACGGATCTAAACGTTGGATTACAGTTTGTACTGTGAGGTATTTGCTTATGTGGGCCTTAAACGTCTTAGATGGCTTTATAGAACGTATTTCATGGGGTAATTTGTTCCATAAAGCTGCATACTTAACCAGGAAAAAGTTAGATCTAAGAGCAGTTCTACAAATGGGAACAGTAACTGTGTTGTCTCTCAGTCTTAAAGAATACTGTGAGTCCGTTAGGTTTCTGAACTGCGGTGCTGATTCGATGATTCGTTTTACAGCAACACCATGAAAAAATACGAGGTTCAGCTTCATGCGTCTAAGCCATAGCGGATTTAGTTTCAAATGTTCACAGCGTTGGCTGTAATTGAGTTGAGTGGTAAAGCCGATTAACTCTTTTGTCACTAGCCGTTGAACTTTTTCAATAGCCACTCTGTCCCACTGGCGCATGTTAGAGTAGATTATGGAACAGTATTCCAGAAGGGGCCTAACGTGGGTCTTATATGTGCTGAATTCGCTTTCTAGGGGGCGGAATGTCCTATGAAGCAGGCCTATCAGTCTTCTAGCCTTGGCAATTTGAGTGGTAGTATGTTCAGAGAAAGTGAAGGTGGCTGAATATTGCAAACCTAAATCTCGTACTGACAGACTGATGGAAATCGGGTGACCGTCAATACTGAACATACCTGGGGGGACATTGCATTTGAGCGTAAGAATGTTGCTTTTCTCAGCAGAAAATTTCATTAATGAAGTGGTGCACCAAGAACTAAGAGCTGTTAAATCTTGCCGTATGTCATTGATAACTGTACTAAGTTGACTAGAATCAAAACTATACAAGATTTTTATGTCGTCCGCAAAAAGGTGGAGACTGCCATGGCGAACGACACTGAAGACATCATTTATGTAAATGAGGAAAAGAAGTGGACCCAAAACGCTGCTTTGTATGACACCACTGGTGACAGGTTTGGGTTTGGAGACGGAACCATTAATCTGAACCAACTGATAACGGTCGGAGAAATAAGAATCCAACCAACCGAGTAACGGGTCCATGATGCCATAAGATTTGGCCTGCAATAAGAGCCGAGTGTGTGAGACTTGGTCGAAAGCCTTCTTCATATCTAGCAGGATAATAATCATGGACATGCCTTTGTCAGCAGCCTCCGTGACTGAGTTCAAGAAATTAACTTGACAAGTAGAGCACGAACGGTTTTTCAGGAAACCGTGTTGGCCCACATTGAGCAAGTTATTTGTTAAGAGGTGGGTCATCATCTTATTCTTAATGAGCTTCTCCATGATTCTGGAGATAATCGGTGTATGATTAATAGGACGATAATTCTCAAGAACATGAACGGAACCTTTTTTGTGCAAGGGGATAATTGTAGAGGTTTTCCATTGATTAGGAACGAGCTAAATTTCATAGACAGGTTAAATAAATTAGATAGAAGGATGGGAATGTCTGGACCCCCCAGAGTAAAGGCCGCCGGCGGAATGCCGTCCGGACCTGGGCGGTAAAATGGTTTCATAGAGACTAGAAGTGGAGAAATATCGTTGGGGTGAAATAAAACTGTGGACAGAGTCTCTCTGGGTAAACATGAAGAGTGTATTCCAGGAGTGGGAACACTGGCCGTTAGGGCTGAAGTGAAAAATGTGTTGAACGCTTCAGCTATTTCTTCCGGTTTATCCAGATGGGAGTTGTTAACAGTGATGAAAGGTATAATCTTGCAGGGTTGGGGGTTTCTTCTTCTCATCAACCTACTCAGGATTTCCGTCTTCTTGGGGTGGCACAAAGCTTTTGACTCTTGCTGAGTAAGCACCAGTTCAGTTAGTGATTTGATTTTCGCTGACAGTCGGTCCATTTGGATATATACCGAAAATTCCCGGGTTTTGAGTGCAAGCTGTTGAAGTTTGGAGAGTTTAGATTTCATCCGCGAGAGTCTGTTTGTTCTAGAATTCGTCAGTGGTGGCATAGTTGGGGTGATGGTGTTTAAAGACTGATTGAGAATAGAATATAGTTGATCTGCTACCACCTGAGGATCGGGCGAAAGAAATGATTTCTCCCAATTTTGAGATCTGATTATGTTTGGAAGGCTGCTCCAGTGAGCTAAGTGATATGGTCTGGCAGACGGTACGGAGGAAATAACGATTTTTGGTACAGAGAACGCGCACGAGACGGCCTTGTGGTCACACCAGGGGAAGCTATCTCCTACAGAGGTTGTTACCTTATTCAGTCCTTGAGAGAACAGAAGATCTAGAGTATTGTTTCCTCTCGTAGGTGACTGAACGTGTTGAGTCCAACCACCGAGGTGTGTACAGGTAACGAAATCCTGATAACGTCGTGGGCCAGAGTGTGGTGGCCAACGCACTCCTGGAGCGTCGAAATCACCCGCAATCAACTTCTGATCGATGGGGTAAATGGAGGCAAAGTGGAAAGCGTCAATAATAGGTACATTATTGTCCCTGGTTGATTCAGGTGATCGACAGATGCATCCAAGCAAGAGTTCTTGTGACTGCACTTTAACTGTTACCCAGACCGACCCAAGTAGCACGTTGCCCCAACCTTTGGGGTAAACCTGGGGCATGCCCCAAGCTTGCCCCAAGTTTAGTTTTCATGTGGGAAAGATGCTAATTGGTTACGGATTCACTAGGATTATATCCTCATGTACATATATTGCCACCCTGAGGAACGCTTATTTTGGCCCGTTTTGTTTTGTTACGTCACCATTAGTGGCGACCTTCACGCGGTCCCGTGCAGTCGTCGTTCTGTCCTTCACGTGACTGGCGTGCTTTCTCAGGCACGTGATGCACGAGTTCGTACGAGTTTCGTACAGACCGTGTTGAACACATAACCATATATATGGCTTGCGATCATTATAAATATGTCTGTCTATCTTTCTATATATATATATATATATATATGTAATTATACATGTATGTATAATTGTGTATATGTTTTATACTATACATCATCTTTTTTGCCGATAGCGTCAGTACCCGGTATACGCATGTTTGATGTTTATGGATATTTGTTTGTAATCATCATATTCGTATTTCAAATGGAGATAAATGTGGTTTAGTGTTTACCACTGTTCTGTGTTTACAATGGACAGCTAACTCACATGGACCGTCCAAGCAAGTGGCAAAGATACCGTCGGCGTAAGCAGGCGTTGAGTGCTGTACCGTGCACTGAGTGCGGCGAGGCTTCCATGTGGGCCCATCGATACCGATGTCCGCAGATGACGTCAACAGGTACTTAAATATTTGCATCGTAATATAAACTTCACTAAATCCAGAGCCAACGGTAAATGTGTCATCCAGTGATGAGGTTTCGGGTGGACATCCATCACAACTTCCTCACCCATCAACAATGAATGTGCAAGGGTCAACAACAGACTTGTCCACTGGTGTCGGTGAGTATATGTTATCTGTGATTTTATATAAATTGTTATTCGCAGGTGTCGACATTGAACTGGGGAAAATAATGTCCGTGAAGATCAACATGGACGCTTGGTTACGTTCATTTGCCGATGTGTTTGTTAGCTGCAGACTAACGATGCAGCAACGAAGGAGTGTGCTGAACGTTCTAAACCAATATTTGCCCGGCGTACCGGAGGATCCGAGGACTCTGTCGCACATACCTCGTTTTTGTAAGAAGACGTTGCTAGCACAAGGTGTGTATATTCATATTGGGCTCATCGAAGGTCTGCAACGATCTATCAGTGGACTTGGGCTGGTCCCGGAATCCGTCGACTTCCAGATGAATATCGATGGGTCATCAATTTATCATTCTTCTACAATACAATTGTGGCCCATTCTGGCACGTGTGGTGCATCCGAGATGTCTGGCCGTTTTTCCGGTTGGCATTTATTGCGGTTCAGGGAAGCCGCAACCGATAAACACGTATCTGGAAGAGACGGTATTGGAATTACGAGATGTAATTGACGGCGGAATCAACTATCTTGGGTCATCAGTAGCATGTAAACTGGTGTCAGTGGTATGCGACACACCTGCCCGGGCTTACGTTCGTCAAGTTAAAAGTCCGACAGGCTACTTCGGGTGTGATAGATGCATACAGCGTGGTCTGCATATCACAGGGAAAATAACGTTTCCATTGGTGGACGCTCGACCGCGTACTGATGCTGATTTCCGCCTCTTTAAATACAAACGTCACCATATTGGTGAAAGCCCGTTCGTTTCAATCCCAATTGATATGGTGGCAAATTTTCCGCTGGATTTTATGCATTTAGTCTGTTTGGGTGTCATGCAGAAATTGTTAAATGCATGGCTAAAGGGCAGCCGAGCAGAACGTTTTCGCTTGAGCCCGGCGACAGTCACAGAACTGGGAAATCGTATTGTTGGAAACCACTGCAACATCCCGTGTGACTTTCAACGCCTGTGCCGTCACACTCGGGATTTGGAACGCTGGAAAGCGTCCGAGTATAGACAGTTCCTTTTGTATATAGGCCCCGTTTGTTTGTTGCATTTGCTACCTGATGAGTACTATAAACATTTTCTGCTATTATTCATTGCTGTATATATATTTTCTCATCCCCTTTTACACACTGAGTATCTTGACTTTGCTCACAGACTTTTAGTACTTTTTGTTCAACAAATGTCTGTATTATATGGTCCGCAGGATTTAGTCTATAATGTGCATTGCTTAATTCATTTGTCAGAAGATGTCCGGAAACACGGTGTGTTGGACAATTTCTCATGTTTTCAATTTAAGTCACATATTGCGAAACTGAAATCATTTATAAAGGGGCCGGCTAAACCAGCTGAGCAATTGTATAAACGGCTCCACGAACTGAATAACAACTTCGAAACCATCACTAAAGAAACCCCCACGGATGATTTGTCCCTTCCAGTATCTCGCATCCCACGTAGTAGACAATTCGTCGTTCTCAATGGTGTTTTTTTTTCAGTCGATAAGCCCAACAACGTCATCATCATTAACGGACGTCCCGCGCAAATTGTCAGTTTCCTGGAGAATAATGTTTTCTTCAAATACTTCATTTCACCAGGCAATTTTTTCACGTACGCGTTAAAATCAAGCCAGTTGTATATATTTGCTGTAGGGGATTTAGATTCCACTTTGCACAGTGCACCCATCCACACAATCACATGTAAATGTATTCGTGTTTGCATTGACTGTTCCAGTATTGTTGTTCCCATTTTACATACGTTTTTGAAATAAAAAGTCACAACGCTCTGTGCTTCCCGTGCCACTTTTTTCGCAAATCAGCATGACGATCTGGTAAGACTATGTATTTCTCGGGTGACTGCGAGACGAAAGTTGTTCTCCTTTGTCGGTTGTTTTGACGTGAAGCGTTCGTATTTTGCCGTTTTATTGCTGTCTCCGTGTCCTTGTTTGGTGTCAATGGCTGACTCGTGTTTGCTTTCACGTATGGGTGATCACTTTGTTATTGTTATTGTATTCACCGTCCACTTGTTTCTGTACGTACTTAAATGTAATCAAGTCCCACATAGACAATTCCTAATGAGAATTTTCTTCCTAGATGTACGTAGTGGCTCACTTTCCCGAAGAAAACTCATACGCAGTGGTACACAAAAACTGGATGGTCGACGAAACACACGTTCGTTTGCCACGAACGAAGAGTTTTCCCGACTACAGACGTCATCTGCTATCGGGAAAGGAAGTGCCGGACTCATGCCCGGAATACTACTTTAGACCTATGTACTATACGGGTAAGTCAGTGGTAGTATAACATTTAAATAGACAAACTTGGTGATGCCATCGATTTTGAGCATCAGTTGGTTCATCAGTCAAGTGCTGCTTCCACCGATGAAACGGAGAAGCAGACATACTTCTCGCAGCACTACTCCACAAGAAAGAGGTAATTAAACATTAATATTCACATACCTAAAGGGTTCCCGTGGAATTCTCTTCCGACGAGAGTCCCCAGGCGATGCGGAGAAACCTAAAACCAGTTACGCTGGACTTACCACCCTCCCCACCGCCCATTTTGGAACGACTTGGGGGAATGCAAAGGTACATTTCCAACATGCACAACCAAATTCCGTTTTAGTTCGCCTCAGTTGTCCTCACAGTCCACGTTGTCTGCACACGCTAGCACCCGAGTGCCAGTCGCATCCTCAAGGTAATTATTACTTTTGTTTCATATTGCCCATTTAATTACAAGTAGCGGCTCAAGCACCAGCGCCACGCAAATTAACTTGGCCACTCACCTGCGCCAGTTACTATGTAAGTTCACATGCAATGCCATTACCTTATGTTTAAGTAAACCAAGAGAAAGTTCTACTGTCTATAGACAGTCTCACAAAAACTGTGGAGAAACTGAGTGCCTCCATAGAGTCTCTTTCCAACACTATCGGGGCGTCATGTTCACAAAGTATACCGCAGCCAATCACACGTGTGAACACTGTGGATGAATTCCACCATTTACACGACGTCCTGGGAACGCCAGAAGCTTTCAATAAGATGGTAAGTCACTATACGTGTATGTGACAAATGTAGGTAACGACACTGCGGCGGTATATAAATAGAAATCTTCAGGATTCAGTAAAGCAAATGCTGTCTGCTGTGGTGAGCGACGACGTCGCAGTCAGGTGCTGCTGGCTCGGTAGCAGCAAGAGGATAGCCGTCTGCAATCATAAACTCATCAAAGCAATAAAAGGTATATCGGTTTATTAGTGGTCTCACCATCTACTAGACGCTATCAGATTCAGTTCGTTTTTTTCCGAGGAACCAACTATGAACATCGACAGACACATCAGAAATTGGTTCCACAACGCTCGTGATCGCGGAGCAGGTAGCAGATGTAGTAGGTAAGTAGAATGAAACGGAGTTGCTTTATTGCTTCGCAACGGTTAGCAGAAACAAGTTTACTGTAAGACTAACGTTTGAAGTACGTTTGTCGTTTCTCCAATTACATCGGAATTACGCTTTTTTCCCTTACGCCACTTTCGCTATCCGTTTCAATTATGTTCTTTGTGCAAAACCAGCAGTTATATGCAAGCGTGTGTTGCTCGGTTTACATCGAAAGACCGCTCCATTACCAATTGTTAACATAGATTGATCTTTTTTCAACTTGCAACCATCATTGAAAAATACCATGCCATTTGTCCATCATATTTGCATCGGATGTCATTGTCACTTCTTACATAATGGTGCAGTGATTTACTGACAGTTCGCCAATAACAGTATACATTTTTTTCCCATCTGCAGATATCGCGATCACCGACAAATGTATCAAACGTTCAATGACAATGTGCTTTGATGGATCATTACAAATCTGTACAAAATACACTTTTTCTATGTAAATAAATTTTTCGTATTCAGAATTTGGCATTCAATTCTCAGTTACATATTAGACAGAAATTGATGCATGTGGGACGCGTAAGCAAACGGCCAAAATAGATGTATACATTAGTAATAGACCATGAAACGGCGGTTGGATCTGGTTTCGTGTAACGTATTATAAAGGTTGGGGCTAGCCCCAAGTTTGCCCCAGGCTTGCCCCATGCGGCTGCCCCAAGGTTGGGGCTAGCCCCAAGTTTGCCCCAAGCTTGCCCCATGCGGCTGGCCCAAGGTTGGGGCTAGCCCCATGTTTGCCCCAAGCTTGCCCCATGCGGCTGCCCCAAGGTTGGGGCTAGCCCCATGTTTGCCCCAGGCTTGCCCCATGCGGCTGCCCCAAGGTTGGGGCTAGCCCCAAGTTTGCCCCAAGCTTGCCCCATGCGGCTGGCCCAAGGTTGGGGCTAGCCCCAAGTTTGCCCCAAGCTTGCCCCATGCGGCTGCCCCAAGGTTGGGGCTAGCCCCAAGTTTGCCCCAAGCTTGCCCCATGGGACTGCCCCAAGGTTGGGGCTAGCCCCAAGTTTGCCCCAAGCTTGCCCCATGGGGCTGCCCCAAGTTTGCCCCATGGGGCACGCATGGGGCAAACTTGGGGCTGCCCCATGGGGCAAACTTGGGGCAACGGTAGCGCTGCCCCAAGTTTTTCAATGGTAAGCTTGGGGCAGCCCCACGTTTGCCCCAAGTTTACCCCATGCGCGCCCCATGGGGCAAACTTGGGGCGTGCTACTTGGGGAGTCATCAACCGCGTCGAGGACTGGGTGTTGCATTAACGAAACAGGAAAAGATTCTCTGCAGTATATTAGACAACCTCCTCCTGGACAATGCATTCTAGAGTTGCTAAAAGCCTTGTAGCCAGATATTGTGAAGTCTAAGTTGGGAGTGCTTGCGTTAAGCCACGTTTCCGTGATGAGGATGAAATCGTAGTTAGACACAAGGACCCGGGCACGCAGAAGGTGAATTTTTGCTGGTAGTGAGCGAATATTGATGACGAAAACAGACATACGCGTTGTGCTTCCTTGTACTGTCGCAACAGGCAGTTGTGCGAGAGTTGGGGCTGAAGGAGATAGAGATAGTGGTGGTGCTAGTCCTGGTAAAGATGAGGTGGATGAGATAGTCCTGGGTAGATTACTGTGTGTGTAAGTCAAGGACCAATAGAGGGACGTTTGGTCAGTATCAGAATTACCAGTAAAGATTGGGGGAGTGCTGGTGGGACAGGTAGTACGATCGAATTCAGTGATTTCTGAGTTTGATTGGGAGCGCGTGGAGTGGCCGGCCGCCGCAGGATCGACCAAGAGGGCAAGGGGAGCTTCGTCAAGGATGAGTGGAGGAGTCTGAGGCGAAGAACCAGTGTGGAGTGGATGGAAGTTAGAAGTATCGTCTGCAATTATAGAGGCAGGGCCCCGGTTTGTGGGCGAGATACGAATTGGTGGACTGATGGTTATACCACCATTGGGGAACAGGTGAGGACGAATATGCCGGGATAGAGCTATGTTATGGGGCCATTTTCCGCCCATGGAACAGGCAAATCATTCAAAACTCAGCAAGCACTTCGTACCTAACAATAGCGTCAGCAGATCATTCTCTGAATTTTTCAAAATCGGTGCCCCGATGATCCGGGCTTCTGAGACAATTTAAATATCCCCAGGTCCGAACTTGCCCCTGGACCCTTTGATACTCCCGGATTTAAGTCGAGTTTTTGAAGTTTTGTGGGCGGTACCGTGTGCTTCTGTGAGGCGGCCTTCTCGCTCCTAGTTTCTTGTGCTTTCTCGTATAGGGGTCTTACTCACAAAGGTGAAAGTTCTTGCTTTTAGTCGATCGGAGCTTGGACTATTTATACTACATCTTCATCGACCCATCATTATGCCATGTGTTTCCGTCCCGTGCCTCGCATCTATGTGCTGAACGCCGATGCGCCTTACCGGGGAGTATTTGTTTACGCTGAGTGCAAACAGTCGATTTGTGATATTAGGACCAGAACGTTTTGAGGGTTGCAATGTATAAAGAAGCCTCGCCTGCGTCCGCCACGCGAAGAGCTGACTAACCGCTAAAACCCCGTCTAAGGAGGAGGAGGTCTACTACTGTCGCGGTTCCCTCAACTACGAAAAATGTGATTGGTCAGCCACTCGCGACTAGCCATGTGGCTGCTCCCGCAAGTGGTAACCTGCACTTCAGTCCTTCCTAGCTGCAGGCGCCTGACTCATGTGTGAAAGTGACATCTCGCCGACAATTGAGACTCTATGCTTCCCAGCGGTAAATCTTCCACAGTCTGAGGTTAGTGTCCCACAAGAGGTTTTCATCCATATCTGGCGCTTTCACTTAAAACTCTTAGAAAACTATTCCCTCAGAACGAGGAAGAATTGACGGAAAAGTGTGAGTCAAAGCCGCATTTGGGCTGAGAAGAATACGAGAAGATGACCAACCCGAATCTGTGGAGGTAGTCCTTAGTTCTGAGGAGACCTCTTGTCTGGAATTTCATCTGCCATACTGAATAAAGAGTGAAAATACGCGACCGCTACGTGACTTCAGCCCTGAGGTGAGGAACAAGATAAAGGTGCTATCCAGTGGGCTTTGGGAGCGCCATGCAAATGGAGTAGAGGAGTAGGGGACTGCACAACAGGTGACCGCCGCTGGAAGCCATGTGCCTTTTGCTCTTACCTTCGAACCGTCAGAAGAGGCTGGCTTGTGACTCTCGGAGAAAAGTGGACATGCCGAGATCATGCTGCCGCAAGTGAGGTGTCTTTTGGAGAGACCAGAATAGCTGGAGTGTTTGGCTTTTCTCTGTACGCTATAGCTAGTGGCCTTGACGGGAACATGGTTCACGGCGGATGTCTTGGATTCGAAGGTGGCCAATGCTGACTAAGCACTACCACGTAAACCGGAGCCAGACCAGCGGCGGTAGCGGTATCACTCTATTCGTCAGGTCAGACGTAACATCAATACATCTGAACTGTTAGTCAGACTTGAAAGGCCGTGGTTAATCCTTCTCGTGTTTTTCTGAAGCTGGCTACAAGTTGATTAGGGATCCGTTGTTTTCACCTATCGGGCTCTAGCAGTGGACTCACCAAACCTACTTTCAGGCGTGCGCAGATGGGTGACGGTCGGCCATCGTCTCATTTCAGGCGACTTAAGTTGCCTGGATGTTGACCGCGAGAATCAATAGTGCCAAACTGGAGCCAACTCATTCGAAAGAGAAATGGATATGACACTCTAAGACATTTCTTTGGGAGCATGTGATTCGACCGAGTCGTACTCAGGGGGTCGCAGCTCCATTTTGGACTCAGTCGTACCTACAAAAGTTCTGATGTTAAGAACATCTCGTTCAGACAACCTCCAGGAGGTAGCAAACATTTGGTTTTTGTTCTAAGCGGGCTACGAAGAGTGCAAACTGCGCCCAGAGTGGAAGGTGCACTTAATGTTTGGCGCTTGCCATTTGATGAAGTGGGCAATGCTGAGGCCTCCGCTCTTTGGTACCCTAGTGGCTGGCACGACAGAGATCGCGCTTGACACTCTGCCCGAAAAAGGGGGCTTCATTTGTGTCGAACATTCGCAACCGAATCCCGGCTTTGTTCAAATTCAGAGATTTCCCCTGGGGCCCAGAAGTCTGCTTTGGATACAAAATCGAGCATGGTAGAACTTTCTTTCATAAGGACAGGATACCAGCAATAAAGAGGCATTTGCTGTCAATGTTCCCAAGTCTGAAGCAATGTGCCTTCAACAGAAAGTTTCCGGTTGTCTCTGTGTATACTCCGAAGCTTTCTTTTTGGTACATTAGAAGTAGAACAAGGACCACGAATGGCATACCGGAAACGATGGAGGACAGTTCACCGGTCAAGATGGATGATCTCAAAGCGAATATATTGCAGAGTAGTTATTAATATGTGTATGTACCAGAGAGTCTGCCGCTTCCAGAAAATCAAAGTCGGCTTTCTATGAAGATTTATCCCGAATTCGTCGAGGGGGTAGCAGAAGCACGGTTTCAGTCATAGATCATTAGCCTCTTAGACCATAAGGTGTTCACCTCCTGGCGATAAGGAAATGAATGCAGTACAAGCCACACTATTCACGAGACTCTTCCGTTTTTGAGGTTTGCCCGGAAGACTATCTACTAAGTAGAAGAAGGACCGTCATTTTCTGATTGTTTGAATCCGGTTTAAAGACAGCTGACATTAACTATCATACTGCGCGGTCAAGTCCTGTGGTTGACAAGAAGCTGCAACCTCCATCTGGTTTCCGCCTCAACGAACCCATTAGGAGAGGAAAGCCACTCAAACCGCAAGGCATGGATTTTGAGGAAGCGCTCCTTGAAGACTGGTCGGAAGCCAAGACCACAGTTTACCCCAAGGACGCAATCGTTGAATTCAGCAAAGCTTCCGATAATGTAATGCACAGACGACTGTTGCAGAAGCCTAGGGCCTTTGATGCTTAGGATTTAATGGTTCAGTGGATAAAAGGTTTCCTAAACATGAGGAAGTTTGCCGTGGGTAGCGCAAAAGCTGTGTTTTCCCCTCAGCCTTAAGGGATGAATTAAGGGCACTGAAGCTTTGGTCCAGAGCTTGACAGACCACTGTCAGCGTAGAAGGCATGCATGAACGTGGAAAAAGTGAAGAGCAGCACATCCTACAGTCTACACAGGAAGTCCATCCCAAAGTCGAATTGTGGGAAAGATCTCCGAGGTGCCCTGACGTCAAATCTGAAGGCCAAAGCAAAAACAGACAGAGCATGCACCCCAGGCGGAGATGTGTACAGGTGAGTCAGAGTTTTGGTCAACCTTTAATGCCATCCCTCAAAAGACTGCGTGCTTCCCATGAACCGTCACAGCTGGCATATGGTGGACCTGCCGCATTCCTCTGTATGGTCACTTTAGCCCCCAAAATGCCTCATTATAGTTGGGGGTTAGGTGTCTTGTACTCCCAGGTGGCAACAGGTCCTGAATGCACCTCGAAGTGCTAGAGTTTGGTCCTCAAATGAAAATGCAGCTCTGGACCGGGCGACCAAGTGGCACAATAGTCCACAACGTCAACAGCGATGACACAAGTGGATATCATGCTACACACTCGTCACCCTCAACAAAAACATGCTCACTCTGACGCTCTCACACCACACACAAGCTGACCTGTATAATTCTAAACCTCATTCTTGCACACTCACACCTTCGTATCCTTGGTGAACCGCCGTCGGCTGTACTTGCGGTAGTTTCTCTGAGGGAAGTCCTGTTCCTGCTCTTTCGCAACCTCCCTCAACTAATATCCGAGCCCCACCAAATCCGCACCCGCCAGTTGATGCTCTTATTCGCCACAGGCGTCATCTTTAACTGATCACATTCAATATGCGAACGCTGATTCCCACAGGATAACAGGTGTGTTTAGGTCCTACGCTGGGGACGCTATCCATCGACGTGTGTCGTATTTAAGGGACTCGCATCCAGCACTCCAACTTGGTCGTTTGATTGATGCCCCCATTCAGCTCTGTAAATTCTCATTTGAGTTTACTTGAGGACCCTGGGGCTGCTGCTGCTGGTCGTGCTGGCCTAAGTGTAGCTCTCAATGAGATGGCTGGAGCCTTTTTACTTGACTAGATCCCAGTTGGCAGTCGGTTGTGCGCAGTGGGACTAAGAGGTTCATGCAAGATGAACAGACGCCCTCTCGATGGACGCAATTTGTTTGTCGTCTCGGCTTACGTCTCTACAAATTGCAGCCGGGATGCAATCAAACAAGTCTTCTACCAAAAGTTACGCGGCCCCTCACATATAGGAAAACTTGGTGAAATCGTGGTTCGAACTGGATATGTGAATGCTAGGGTCGGTCGGCTGTCTTCGAACAGGGCACATTTGGGAGGCCCTTTCGGCCTTGATTCATGTTGTTCAGAAAGCGAGGAACGGTTGCTGGTTCTGTGTTCAGATCACCGACTGTTTCTCGCCAGTACGAACTTCAGACGTTCTAATCGCTGGCAGGCCACGTGGCCTTTAACACCTTCGAGTCAATGGCGGATCCAGATAATTCATGTTGCAATTAGCTACCAAGTGCATGGATGCATAAAAGACCGCCGGTCGAACTACAGTACTCCCCTTAACTCTGGCCACGCATTGGTTTGTACTAAGGTGCTAATGGGCTGCGGCAGGCGTGCCGAAAATGCGATGCAGCGGCAGTTAGGCTGCGATATGCCGTCTAATCTGTCCTGCCTCTTAACTTTCCGAAGCTTTCTGGCTGAAAAGCTAGGACGAAAGCCGCCAACGCGGGTCAGTCGTTGGGAATGCTTTGCCTTCTGCTGGCACACAGATTTATGGCCCGACTCGTCGGGCCGTGACAACCTGGGGTTTGCTGAGTCTCTGCGCCTTGGTGCACGCCAGTCCATCCCGGCTGGTAGCGGGCATAGTGCAACATGGCTCACAACCAGATATGAACTCAAGACTCGTCCTCGTGTGGATCGCCAATTCCGGTGGTCTCAAAGTACCTCAGAAGTGGAACCTACTACCGCCGCCGCAAATCCCCGCAAACCGTTTCATCTTATCCGGGTCGCTAATGGAAAGCTACTAGGTGTGAGTAAAATGATCTGCAAAGCTGATGGTTTGCCTATCCACAGTCTGCAGTGAAGTCTTGTACGCTGAGTGAAGCAATTAAGAGCACAGCTTGGAGGGTTGTCAGAGTCGGCCTCTCCTGCAGCTATTTTGGCACACTGCTCGTGACCTGTTTCGACAGATTAACCTACTGAAGCGTATATACCTAGTTAGTCCATGCCTGAGGGCGTCACAAAGTGCTCTGTCGGCCCTTCCCAGCCCTATTCATGGCTGGTGGAGTGAAGCTTATTTGAGAAATTCGAGCTTTATTCTGCAGAGTCTGGCACTTCGAGAAAATTCCCTTACATCGGGGGAGTCGATCGTTTTCCCCACATTCGGGGAGGTCTCGCACATTGATCGCGACAGCCATAGGGGTATTAGCTTTACCCCGATAGCATCTAACCTGACACTGCTTGTCATTCTCCTCAGGTTATACAGCACGCGTGATAAGCAAACTCGGGGGAACAGGCTGGGTTTCCTACCGGTCGTGGATGCATCGGTCATGTTTTGACACTTTGACAGCTGTTAGAAAACCGTCACGCCTCCAAAGAACCAACTGTAGTCCATTTCTACACTTTTATGCGGCTTATGATTCCGTGGATATTCCTGCCGTGCGACACTTCCTTAAGGTTGGTGTACCTGAGAACTATGGGAGGCTTCTGAAAGAGCTGCAACATCGTACCTCTTGTCTCGTCGGGGCTCAAGACCAGCTTTCTCCACTCTTTGCCGTCTCCAGTGAAGTACGAAAATTCTGCCCTATATCCACGTTTCTTTTCAGTTTCGCTGCAGAAGAAGGTCTACAGAACTCTTTGTCTGATCTTCTAAACTGCGTGTTGAACCCATCCCGGGGAACACAGTCCTTGATACCACCTTGCTGGCCGACTGAGCATAGGCAATTCAACACAAACTGAGTCACCTTGCGACTGAGGCCTCTTGAAGTATTCTTGAAGTATTGCGGCGGCACATGGGTACGAGGCTAATGTCCAAAAGCCCCCAGAACTTTTGATCATCTTGTCATGTGAATGCCACCGATGAGCTGCAAGATAGCTCACTGAATATCTGGGCAATCCGATGAAAGGAGAGGGTTTAAAATACAAAGGTTGACATTGACTTGCATTTGGTGTTGCCGGTGAGCTGGGAGATAGATCACTGGAAAATAGAAGGGGGCATTCCGTTCAGCTTGGGTGGCTCAAAGTATTCCGTCTTGAAAAATTCATCGAACGTCAAACTCCAAGATTTATGAACGGGGCGCCGAGCGCTGCCCCACCTCGTCAATATTGCGTACACTTTGCGCCTCCAAAGTGCAAATTGCTTGTCCAAGACTGACGGCGGCCTGTGCCTGTACTCACACTTGGCGGCGATCGGTTACAGGTGGTCGGTAGGTTCAAGCATCACGGGGTCTGATCAGAGCTGGTCGTGTTGCTGGAAAGGAGATCACATCACGAACCGCTTGAACCGGAGCAGCAAAGCACCTGTTCAAAACTGGCCGGAGGTTCGTACTTCCGTTCAGAATGCATTTACGCTCATTGAACATAGAATTTTCGTCACGTCCAAACCCGAACCTAACGAAATTCAGCAAGCTGGATCTACTGGAAAAAGAAACGTCTACAATATCTTATGCCTCCACCGAAATATTGAACAAAAACGAGTCATGACTTTGCAATTCGTACCTGACTGTTCACGTTCCAAGTTTGATCGTATGGTTGGAGCAGCATCAGTGTTGCTGAACGACCAAAAATCAAACGTTCGAATGGTTCTTAAAGAGACGGGAAGTTGAAGAGAATAAACATGGGATAAAGATGAAGAAAAAGATAACCACTCCCGGTGGATTAAACGGATTTGGCGAACGTTTTCCCCATAAGGAATCCGCTACGACGCGTCAGCGGCCGTAACAGTCTGTAACTGCATTCACCCTTAGTGGTGACCGGTTAGAGGTAGTCAATAGCTTCAATTTTCTCGAGAGCCTGATCACAGCTGTTGGTGGTGTTGGAGAGGAGATCACATCACGAGTTGCTAGAGCTTTAGCAGCTCCCGCGAATCTGCTTCGTCCGTGATACCGCCATGAGATCCGGCTTTCCCCCAGAGGAGGGTATACAGTGAACGGTTGTGGGACCTGGGCCCTCCGCTTTGATTATGCTCGGCGGTTTTCTGCACCCGATCCCCGGTGTCTCCGCAGCACTTCTCGTGTGTGCCGAAAACATCGGGTGAGCAATAGCGACGTTCGTCGTCGTGTGTTCAGTGCTAATAGTCGCCCTCTGACAGAGGTAATCGCTCCTCACCACCTCCGTTGGCTCGGGCATGTTTTGCGCATGCACGCCCCTTGTCTACCTCTTATTTATCTTTGTTTTCGTACTGGGTTAGGCTGAATAAAATGGCGCAGCGGCCAGGTTATGACTTGGCACAGGAGCATGAAGAAGTTGGTTTCGGCTTTGGCTTCAGTTAGTGCTTTCCGCCTTCCTGGTTGGGGCCCAAGTGGTGAGGGCTGCCGTTGGTTAGAGACGTTGAGGGGTATGGCTCAGAACGGAATCCAGTTTCGCGACCGCTGCACGGCCTGTCTGTTGAATTCACATCGCCCTGTACGACAGAATGCAGACCAGTTAGTTCCGAAAGCTTGCGGTGTAAAGGGTAAAATTATTCGCTTTCACCAGTTCCAATCCTTATGCTGACTCCTTTTCCTTCGCCTCTATTTTTAATTTCTCTCTGTTGTTCTTGCATGGGCGCGGTGCTCGTTCTCAAGCCCCGTGCGATATACACACATACATTTAAATGTAATTATGTGCATACGGAACTTGCTCTTGTCTTTCACGGGGGGCCTGCTGGTTGCCAGCATCCTATTCTGTCTTGGAGGATTATTTTGTTGTCCATCTGCCTTTCGGCTTCAGTCTCCAGCTTCAGGCAGAACGTGAACGCGACGGCTTCGTTTGGGCCGGGGCTGCCCAGCTGATGTGGGCGACAGATGTCTAGTGAATCGTGATGGTGTCTCCCAACGTCGAGAGAAACCCCAAGTACTCCACTCTCAAGTCCATCCAACGGAGGTTCTCAGGCCGGTCAACCTACTGCTGGTGCTTATTCTGCGGAGTGTTCTCTCCAGGGGCCATGTAAATAGAACCGAATGTCGCCCCTCAGCTGGTTCTGAAACTGTATTTGTCTGGAGTCTGCCAATCTACCTGTCAGGCGTTATTCGATCTGCAGCTTAGGGAAGCCATCCGGCTTAGTTCTTTGGTTCACGCAGGCATGCAAGCTATCAGGTCACTCGAAGCCGCTGTCTCGTCCCGATGTTGCCATCCAGGCGATGAGCCTCCGGAAATTTTCGGGACGGGTAGTTTCCTTTTCGAGCAAGGTAGCCTGGGCCTCTACTCGATATTCTAAGTGAAGCCTCACTGTTGCTTTACACAGGGATAGGAACAAGTCTTTTTTGCGGGATATTACCAACTTATTCTGAGAATCTCACGTGCTTAATGGATAGTCGGAACGCTCTGACCCGCTCGTTCCATGTCTGTGGCCACAAGGAAGCCCATGTCCTTAGTCTGTGGCGCCGCGTCAGTCGTGAATGGTCCATTTTGCCCTTCTGCGAGCAACCTAGCCCATATCCGGTTGGTAGACGATTTTTATATTCCTGCAAAGGCACATATCTTGTTTACTCAAGTAAGCACCTCCTCGACATTACCAGCTGGTAACTCTTGCCTTTATTTGGTTACCTTCACATTGCTTGGGACCTAAGTGCGTCAGCCGAGTCATTTATCTAGGGAAGGAATGGAAGCGGTCCCAGAACCAGTCCCGGAGGGACATCACATGTCGGACGTGCTGGCTCAGAGTTTGCATCTTCATTCCTAAAATGAGGCGTCCTGTTACTCAGGAAGTCACTCATCCAAACTAGTAGCTGTCTGTTTATCCCATAGGTCCTAGGTTTATCCATCACAAATCAGTGGTTCACTGAGTCGAATGTCTTGCTTAATCCTGGATGGCGGACTCGTACTATTTCTCCATCAAGTTGTTCACTTCTTGGACTTCGCCGAAGAACCTTAAATGGTTCGGGAGTCATGTTCTTCCCTCCAAAACCCATAATGTGCTTCACGCATGAGCTTGTCCTGCCAAAAGTTTGGTAGCGCGTTCTCTCGACAGCTTCTCCAAGCAGATGCTTAGGAAATATCTACGGCTAACGGCCCATATTTTTGCTCCTGTGAGCTTGGTCCGCCTCCCTGGATAGCCACTACTGTCGCTGCCGTCCCGTCGGATGTCAGCAAACTTTGCCCAACATTTGCGCGAAACGGCCGACAGGCGTGTCTACTTGTTTTAGCCACCAGTCGTTTTATGATGGCCGGACGTGTGCCACCTGGCACTATGGGCCCCTTTTATGATCGTTCTTCCGGTATAATTCTCGTTTCTTCACCGTTATGGAAAGTAGCGACATGCCAGGCTCCCCTTCAAGGTTTTTCATTGTCCCCTGATGCTTCTTATCCCTTCAAAGGACACCTTCGAGGTACTAACTTAGCGCCCCCGCTTTGACCTGATCCTCGCAGACTTCCTTCCCATCGCTCATTATCAGTGTTCCCTTTTCTTTCCTCAGGACACCTTTTGACTGACTCTACCGAAAACATTCCTAAAAGCTTTGCTTAACCGTTTTTGCTAATGCCAGCTCAAAGGTCCCCCCGGCCTTTTTGTATCTTGGATGCTGAGCTTAAGTGTTCTGTTTGCTGTAGTCAAGCTCTCTCACCTCAGACTGTTTTAAACGTCTATCGTCTTCTATCTCTACTTTAGATAAGTTTTATGGCCGCTGCCGTCCACCACTCCAACATTTCTTGTGCCTGTATCCTCATAGCCGGGCAAAGGTGCCCAGCAGCTCCAGCAGGTTCCGCTTAATTGACTCCTCTTTTAGTCTTCCGCAGAATTTTCATCATCCATGTCTTATTCTAGTTCAGTTGCTTCTGTATTTAATTGAACAGTATTCAGCTTTCCGAAATTCTTATGCCATTCCTCTATGGCCTTTGAACTCTTGAAGCGTAGCGCAAACCTGACCGACTCGTGACCCTTCTTGTCCAAACACGAAGGACTGCTGAGCTCACCTATGGAGCTTTCATATTTCGTAGTCAGCAGGCCCTGAAAGGATGTTTGTTTTCCCCTTTTTGCACCCGATGTCTTCCCTTGCAAGCTGGACTAAGGTATGCCATGAAGCCACCTCATAATTTACCACCGCGGTCCACCGCGAATATAGCTTTCGTATCCAGTTCCGTTTCTGGCAGAATAAAAACCCCAAAAGCCGTTATTGCATCTTCTCCTGCCTCCAACAGTTCTGGTGCCTTTGTGAGCACTGTGGTTTTTCCTTTGCGGGTTATGGTTCCTGAACACACACACCATGGCAGTTTTTCTCGCGAGCATTTTGATAATGACTGCACAGCTGAGGTTTGACTATACAACTGATTTCCGATTTCGTGTGAACCAAATCCCCTCTAATAAGAACAGTCACACTTCCGCCCGTAGTATCTCCGCATCTGTACTGTGGATAGATAAAGGGGTGATTTTCGACTTCCTTCGGAGTATAGCCATTTTCAGATAACCAAGTCTCAGATACTGACACTACTCCGACTCAATGGCTTTCTGAATTTTCCATCGATTACGCCTATTTGTTTCTAATGCTACGGGCACAGACGTATAATACTGCCATAGCGTTTCCTGGTAAAACTTGCCCCTCGGGCGAAGCACCTCAGTAATCGCTGAGTTTTGTGATTCCAGTGTATCAGTGCCCCGGTTTTATTTATGCCACCGTTTTGGCCCGCCAGCCCGACTTCTCGTGTACACCTCTTTGGCGCCTCAGATTTCGTCAACTTACCCGTCTGCTTCAGTAACCTTACTGCCAGCAGCTCAAGATCGTTTTTTCCTCCGGTGGACAACATTCTCGTGCATCATCTTTTGTATTTCCAATTGCCACCACTGCCTGGTTGTGCGGTCCCTGGGGCACAGGCATTCTTTTCACTGAGATCTCTTATCTCACCACTTGCTTGCTCTTGTTCTCTGTTGTATTCTCAGCCCCCCTGCTTCGGTGACTCCTTCCATGAGATATCTGGTACCACGTGGTATCTTCCCTACTGTGGTGAGAGAGTTCACCTTTTAGTTTTGGAGCTGCTCCTGGTGTAATAAACAGTAAACTTTACCAAAACTGGCCGGGCTGGGAGCATTTGCTACTATGATCTCGAAAGCTTACAAGTCCACCCTGTGAAACCTTTTTAGAAATGTAGCGCGGTTAATTCCCACCATCCTGAAGATGTCTCCAACCCTGCTTCGGTCAAATCCCGCCCTAGCTTAGCCCCTCTTATGGTGGACTTCTGAATGTCAGTAGTGGGCAGGTTCCCCTGCCTACAGCAATCAGGATCTTTTTCAAGTTCGAAGGCTGCAGTTGCTTTGTGTGGTCTCCGTTTTTGTCTTTAAGCCGTTTTAAAGTTTCTTTATCTTTACCGTCCACGATACTCCATATAACCACTTTCTCCGTTTTCATTTTGACATATCAAGAGTTTTTTCACCATTGTTCCTATTCTGACGGTAATACTCAGGGACTTACTCCTCTAGGCTTTCCGATATCATTGTTCGATTTGACTCCTCCTGCCTCCCCAAGAGGTTTTCTTATCATTTCAATGGAGCTGCGTTTTGCCCCTTCATTGTCCGTTCCATTTTAAAAGCTAACTTTTGTTCTCAAAAATTCATATGTTCCGCTTAACATTTCCTTACATGCATAGAATTTGTAGGCTTACTTCACAGCAGCCTCACGCAAGCTGCATACCCGCTCAATCCATACATTCTGATTGCACACCCAGCTATACTTGAGCAGCTTGCATGTGCTTATTGCTGGCAAACTTCGGGTGCAACCCCGTCTCCTGCACGCAAAGCTCTGACAAGCACGCGCTTAGTACCGGTGGCGTAGCGGTACTGCAGTGGTATACAAAGTTTCAAAATATGCTTAAAATGAAAAAAATTAGGCCTGAAGGAATTAAAGACTCGGAAGCATCGGTTAACACTGATAAAGCACCAATAATTTATTTAACTACCCGAACTATTGGATCCCCTTTATCCAGTTCAGCAAAACAGATGGAAGGAGTGAATGGTGAGATTCAAGCATTTTGTTTAATCTTCCCGATCTCTCGCGTAAAACATGCGGACTCGTGTTGGACGAGGGCACAGAGTGGCGCGGTGGAAAGAACAGCGTTGAACGAAATTGCGAAATTGCCCAGTAAACCTGATTGGCTACTGCCAGGGCAAACACAAGCTGTGGGTCAAAAGTTCCTGTGTACACAGTGGAGGCCTAAGTCTACTTATCAAAACAGCTTCACAGTAAACTGGAAGCTTTTAGTTTCAGTTCCGTGCAGACTACCGGAATTCTCGACCCGGATCAATCTGATGACGAAAGGTGTTTCGCAGTCAGTGAAGCCTGGTTTCTTGCGGTCGTTTGTTGTCCGAGCGGGGGATGGGTCATCCGCTGCACTAGCCATTTTGATACGTCCTCTCCATTCTTTGACCAAGACTGCAATTCTTTCTGCCTATGTATGTGTTGCCGCAGCCGCAGTTGAACTGGTAATGATGTGATAGGCATTCAGATCCGTGACACCGCTTGAATGGCCTGGAGGTTTAGTCCGTTATTGGTTTGTAAAATCTCTGATTCGGCCGCCGAAAGTGTTTGCTTCAGCGTACACTCCCGATTTTGATCAGTTCGATTGAACAGGTGATCTTCATAAAATGATAGCACAAAAATGACTCGCTTTTTCTCGACCGTGTCAAATTGTGCGGTTTAAAGCCTCTTTCACTTTTGGATTTCAACAAACTTGTCGAGGTATCCATTTGCACAGAGAGTATGGGTTATGAACTCTGCCTCCTTTTACAATTGGTCTACACTGCAAATCTCACGCTCTCTGCGGACGAGGATTTTGGCCGAGACCCCTATCGTAGGCAACTTGAGCGAAACTGGAAAAATGAATGCATTGTCCACCCCAACAAGATGTCCTTTTAGACTGTTCGATCTACATTTCTTCTCATAAGAACATCAAAAGAAGCTAGACTGTCACCGCTCTCTGTTTGACAAACGACTGATGAGTTCGGATGTATGGTGCTCATTAGGTTAAAGAGCTTATCAAGTCATTCTCGCTTGGCAAAAGTCAAAATATCATCGACGCACAGCATGCACAAAATGAACTGGTTGATATTCCAGAGTACGTCTTTCTTAAGTCGGTCCCTTAAGGATATCTGCCGATGTGGGTCCAAGAGGGCTACTTGTTGCAATACCATAAATCTGTTTGTAAGACTGTTCTTCAAAATCAAAAAGCATATTTTCTGTACATAAGATTATGAGGTCCGAGATGCACGTGACACCAATCGGTAAAGCGGTACTGAGTATTGATACCATGTCGCAAATATGCTCTAACGTTTTCCTGTTTATGTATACAGACTCAGAACTATCGCCGAAATCCCAAATCGTTTGGCTCCAAAAAAGAGCAGCAGCAAACGTACCACAATTTCGATAGCCGGCTTTCTTGCCGTTTAGTCAGAGGGGGGCTCTCATATACATAGTAGTAAATGTGTGAAAGAAATTTATTCGGGGTCCGACACGTCAAGACATTTTTCCACAGGACCTAGATTATATACGGAAGAAACCCCAACTGACCGTGAACAAGTCCGGAGATGGCTTGGCGCTCATGATTATTCCGAGATATTGACCAACGAGCGGGAGATAAAACTTGCATTCTTCTTTCCTTATGTCAGAAGGGAGTTAGGTTGTAGATTTGATGGTGAAACTCTGACGGACTCTGCCCTCCAGCTAAACAGCGAGGTGCATGGCGTAGCACACTGTGGTCGTCGACACAGCAGTTCTAGGGCACAGCGTGTTTTGCGAAACTCTCTCAAATAAGGGCAGCAGAAGTTACCGTAAAGTGTTAGTATTCATGTCACTGATTAGTTCACAATGTCTCCGCCGTGTGACCGTTAAGACAGATGGCAGTTTGACAAAGTACTTTACGTTTGTGGAAGTGTACTTCCGATCGCTGAAGGTATAACAAGGCTGTATGGTCGGCCGCATGCATCGCGGTCGTAAGATAAGAGGAGCATCTTTCGGTAAGTGCATAATCTAGTAGTTTCGCGACCTAGATTTAACTTTGAGTGATTTTCGTCGAAAGCTGAGCCCAGGAATTCAGGGGAAGCGGACCTCGGAATAAAACTCAAATGCCATTTGAGCTGTTTTGGGCAGCCTACTTACTATTTGGGGTGTAGTTCCCGGGGAATTTGACGGCAAACTGAAAGACAGGCATTTGAATTATAGCCTGTCTGATCGTTTCATTTTTCCAGATGTATTTGGGAAAGTTGGTGGGCAAGTTCCTTCCCTAACTGGGACTGTAGGGATTGCGGCACATTGTGCGGGCCAGTTGCACACACTTCAATTCAGAATACTTCCAGCGACCACTTTCGCCAGGCATAGAGCACTGGCGAAGAGGAACAGGTTGGACGTCGCGCTGTCCCCCATTCAGGAGGACATCTTCAGAGTACGCAGATGGGGGAGGGTGTCTAGTGGGTTCAGTGCACGACCTCTGGGCCATGGAAACATTTGCGGTGCTCAGCGTTTCACAGCGAAAAAAGGCACCGTTGTGTTCGCTGCTTAGAGCAGTACGGCCGACGCCGGAACACGTGAACGCACCCGGAGGCCTTTTTCAGAGCTATGCCGTACTAATTGGTATTCCTGCTTTGGCTGCTTTGCAAGTGCAGTAAACTTAGTACCGGTGGCGTAGCGGTACTGCAGTGGTATACAAAGTTTCAAAATATGCTTAAAATGAAAAAAATTAGGCCTGAAGGAATTAAAGACTCGGAAGCATCGGTTAACACTGATAAAGCACCAATAATTTATTTAACTACCCGAACTATTGGATCCCCTTTATCCAGTTCAGCAAAACAGATGGAAGGAGTGAATGGTGAGATTCAAGCATTTTGTTTAATCTTCCCGATCTCTCGCGTAAAACATGCGGACTCGTGTTGGACGAGGGCACAGAGTGGCGCGGTGGAAAGAACAGCGTTGAACGAAATTGCGAAATTGCCCAGTAAACCTGATTGGCTACTGCCAGGGCAAACACAAGCTGTGGGTCAAAAGTTCCTGTGTACACAGTGGAGGCCTAAGTCTACTTATCAAAACAGCTTCACAGTAAACTGGAAGCTTTTAGTTTCAGTTCCGTGCAGACTACCGGAATTCTCGACCCGGATCAATCTGATGACGAAAGGTGTTTCGCAGTCAGTGAAGCCTGGTTTCTTGCGGTCGTTTGTTGTCCGAGCGGGGGATGGGTCATCCGCTGCACTAGCCATTTTGATACGTCCTCTCCATTCTTTGACCAAGACTGCAATTCTTTCTGCCTATGTATGTGTTGCCGCAGCCGCAGTTGAACTGGTAATGATGTGATAGGCATTCAGATCCGTGACACCGCTTGAATGGCCTGGAGGTTTAGTCCGTTATTGGTTTGTAAAATCTCTGATTCGGCCGCCGAAAGTGTTTGCTTCAGCGTACACTCCCGATTTTGATCAGTTCGATTGAACAGGTGATCTTCATAAAATGATAGCACAAAAATGACTCGCTTTTTCTCGACCGTGTCAAATTGTGCGGTTTAAAGCCTCTTTCACTTTTGGATTTCAACAAACTTGTCGAGGTATCCATTTGCACAGAGAGTATGGGTTATGAACTCTGCCTCCTTTTACAATTGGTCTACACTGCAAATCTCACGCTCTCTGCGGACGAGGATTTTGGCCGAGACCCCTATCGTAGGCAACTTGAGCGAAACTGGAAAAATGAATGCATTGTCCACCCCAACAAGATGTCCTTTTAGACTGTTCGATCTACATTTCTTCTCATAAGAACATCAAAAGAAGCTAGACTGTCACCGCTCTCTGTTTGACAAACGACTGATGAGTTCGGATGTATGGTGCTCATTAGGTTAAAGAGCTTATCAAGTCATTCTCGCTTGGCAAAAGTCAAAATATCATCGACGCACAGCATGCACAAAATGAACTGGTTGATATTCCAGAGTACGTCTTTCTTAAGTCGGTCCCTTAAGGATATCTGCCGATGTGGGTCCAAGAGGGCTACTTGTTGCAATACCATAAATCTGTTTGTAAGACTGTTCTTCAAAATCAAAAAGCATATTTTCTGTACATAAGATTATGAGGTCCGAGATGCACGTGACACCAATCGGTAAAGCGGTACTGAGTATTGATACCATGTCGCAAATATGCTCTAACGTTTTCCTGTTTATGTATACAGACTCAGAACTATCGCCGAAATCCCAAATCGTTTGGCTCCAAAAAAGAGCAGCAGCAAACGTACCACAATTTCGATAGCCGGCTTTCTTGCCGTTTAGTCAGAGGGGGGCTCTCATATACATAGTAGTAAATGTGTGAAAGAAATTTATTCGGGGTCCGACACGTCAAGACATTTTTCCACAGGACCTAGATTATATACGGAAGAAACCCCAACTGACCGTGAACAAGTCCGGAGATGGCTTGGCGCTCATGATTATTCCGAGATATTGACCAACGAGCGGGAGATAAAACTTGCATTCTTCTTTCCTTATGTCAGAAGGGAGTTAGGTTGTAGATTTGATGGTGAAACTCTGACGGACTCTGCCCTCCAGCTAAACAGCGAGGTGCATGGCGTAGCACACTATGGTCGTCGACACAGCAGTTCTAGGGCACAGCGTGTTTTGCGAAACTCTCTCAAATAAGGGCAGCAGAAGTTACCGTAAAGTGTTAGTATTCATGTCACTGATTAGTTCACAATGTCTCCGCCGTGTGACCGTTAAGACAGATGGCAGTTTGACAAAGTACTTTACGTTTGTGGAAGTGTACTTCCGATCGCTGAAGGTATAACAAGGCTGTATGGTCGGCCGCATGCATCGCGGTCGTAAGATAAGAGGAGCATCTTTCGGTAAGTGCATAATCTAGTAGTTTCGCGACCTAGATTTAACTTTGAGTGATTTTCGTCGAAAGCTGAGCCCAGGAATTCAGGGGAAGCGGACCTCGGAATAAAACTCAAATGCCATTTGAGCTGTTTTGGGCAGCCTACTTACTATTTGGGGTGTAGTTCCCGGGGAATTTGACGGCAAACTGAAAGACAGGCATTTGAATTATAGCCTGTCTGATCGTTTCATTTTTCCAGATGTATTTGGGAAAGTTGGTGGGCAAGTTCCTTCCCTAACTGGGACTGTAGGGATTGCGGCACATTGTGCGGGCCAGTTGCACACACTTCAATTCAGAATACTTCCAGCGACCACTTTCGCCAGGCATAGAGCACTGGCGAAGAGGAACAGGTTGGACGTCGCGCTGTCCCCCATTCAGGAGGACATCTTCAGAGTACGCAGATGGGGGAGGGTGTCTAGTGGGTTCAGTGCACGACCTCTGGGCCATGGAAACATTTGCGGTGCTCAGCGTTTCACAGCGAAAAAAGGCACCGTTGTGTTCGCTGCTTAGAGCAGTACGGCCGACGCCGGAACACGTGAACGCACCCGGAGGCCTTTTTCAGAGCTATGCCGTACTAATTGGTATTCCTGCTTTGGCTGCTTTGCAAGTGCAGTAAACTTAGTACCGGTGGCGTAGCGGTACTGCAGTGGTATACAAAGTTTCAAAATATGCTTAAAATGAAAAAAATTAGGCCTGAAGGAATTAAAGACTCGGAAGCATCGGTTAACACTGATAAAGCACCAATAATTTATTTAACTACCCGAACTATTGGATCCCCTTTATCCAGTTCAGCAAAACAGATGGAAGGAGTGAATGGTGAGATTCAAGCATTTTGTTTAATCTTCCCGATCTCTCGCGTAAAACATGCGGACTCGTGTTGGACGAGGGCACAGAGTGGCGCGGTGGAAAGAACAGCGTTGAACGAAATTGCGAAATTGCCCAGTAAACCTGATTGGCTACTGCCAGGGCAAACACAAGCTGTGGGTCAAAAGTTCCTGTGTACACAGTGGAGGCCTAAGTCTACTTATCAAAACAGCTTCACAGTAAACTGGAAGCTTTTAGTTTCAGTTCCGTGCAGACTACCGGAATTCTCGACCCGGATCAATCTGATGACGAAAGGTGTTTCGCAGTCAGTGAAGCCTGGTTTCTTGCGGTCGTTTGTTGTCCGAGCGGGGGATGGGTCATCCGCTGCACTAGCCATTTTGATACGTCCTCTCCATTCTTTGACCAAGACTGCAATTCTTTCTGCCTATGTATGTGTTGCCGCAGCCGCAGTTGAACTGGTAATGATGTGATAGGCATTCAGATCCGTGACACCGCTTGAATGGCCTGGAGGTTTAGTCCGTTATTGGTTTGTAAAATCTCTGATTCGGCCGCCGAAAGTGTTTGCTTCAGCGTACACTCCCGATTTTGATCAGTTCGATTGAACAGGTGATCTTCATAAAATGATAGCACAAAAATGACTCGCTTTTTCTCGACCGTGTCAAATTGTGCGGTTTAAAGCCTCTTTCACTTTTGGATTTCAACAAACTTGTCGAGGTATCCATTTGCACAGAGAGTATGGGTTATGAACTCTGCCTCCTTTTACAATTGGTCTACACTGCAAATCTCACGCTCTCTGCGGACGAGGATTTTGGCCGAGACCCCTATCGTAGGCAACTTGAGCGAAACTGGAAAAATGAATGCATTGTCCACCCCAACAAGATGTCCTTTTAGACTGTTCGATCTACATTTCTTCTCATAAGAACATCAAAAGAAGCTAGACTGTCACCGCTCTCTGTTTGACAAACGACTGATGAGTTCGGATGTATGGTGCTCATTAGGTTAAAGAGCTTATCAAGTCATTCTCGCTTGGCAAAAGTCAAAATATCATCGACGCACAGCATGCACAAAATGAACTGGTTGATATTCCAGAGTACGTCTTTCTTAAGTCGGTCCCTTAAGGATATCTGCCGATGTGGGTCCAAGAGGGCTACTTGTTGCAATACCATAAATCTGTTTGTAAGACTGTTCTTCAAAATCAAAAAGCATATTTTCTGTACATAAGATTATGAGGTCCGAGATGCACGTGACACCAATCGGTAAAGCGGTACTGAGTATTGATACCATGTCGCAAATATGCTCTAACGTTTTCCTGTTTATGTATACAGACTCAGAACTATCGCCGAAATCCCAAATCGTTTGGCTCCAAAAAAGAGCAGCAGCAAACGTACCACAATTTCGATAGCCGGCTTTCTTGCCGTTTAGTCAGAGGGGGGCTCTCATATACATAGTAGTAAATGTGTGAAAGAAATTTATTCGGGGTCCGACACGTCAAGACATTTTTCCACAGGACCTAGATTATATACGGAAGAAACCCCAACTGACCGTGAACAAGTCCGGAGATGGCTTGGCGCTCATGATTATTCCGAGATATTGACCAACGAGCGGGAGATAAAACTTGCATTCTTCTTTCCTTATGTCAGAAGGGAGTTAGGTTGTAGATTTGATGGTGAAACTCTGACGGACTCTGCCCTCCAGCTAAACAGCGAGGTGCATGGCGTAGCACACTGTGGTCGTCGACACAGCAGTTCTAGGGCACAGCGTGTTTTGCGAAACTCTCTCAAATAAGGGCAGCAGAAGTTACCGTAAAGTGTTAGTATTCATGTCACTGATTAGTTCACAATGTCTCCGCCGTGTGACCGTTAAGACAGATGGCAGTTTGACAAAGTACTTTACGTTTGTGGAAGTGTACTTCCGATCGCTGAAGGTATAACAAGGCTGTATGGTCGGCCGCATGCATCGCGGTCGTAAGATAAGAGGAGCATCTTTCGGTAAGTGCATAATCTAGTAGTTTCGCGACCTAGATTTAACTTTGAGTGATTTTCGTCGAAAGCTGAGCCCAGGAATTCAGGGGAAGCGGACCTCGGAATAAAACTCAAATGCCATTTGAGCTGTTTTGGGCAGCCTACTTACTATTTGGGGTGTAGTTCCCGGGGAATTTGACGGCAAACTGAAAGACAGGCATTTGAATTATAGCCTGTCTGATCGTTTCATTTTTCCAGATGTATTTGGGAAAGTTGGTGGGCAAGTTCCTTCCCTAACTGGGACTGTAGGGATTGCGGCACATTGTGCGGGCCAGTTGCACACACTTCAATTCAGAACACTTCCAGCGACCACTTTCGCCAGGCATAGAGCACTGGCGAAGAGGAACAGGTTGGACGTCGCGCTGTCCCCCATTCAGGAGGACATCTTCAGAGTACGCAGATGGGGGAGGGTGTCTAGTGGGTTCAGTGCACGACCTCTGGGCCATGGAAACATTTGCGGTGCTCAGCGTTTCACAGCGAAAAAAGGCACCGTTGTGTTCGCTGCTTAGAGCAGTACGGCCGACGCCGGAACACGTGAACGCACCCGGAGGCCTTTTTCAGAGCTATGCCGTACTAATTGGTATTCCTGCTTTGGCTGCTTTGCAAGTGCAGTAAACTGTAGACACGTGAGCCTTATTTCGTATGCGCAACTCAGTGGTGAGAACTTAGTGCTTCATTTATTCGCCTAGCTGGCTCAGCAATCGCTAGTGAACTCCACAGCGCGTGGCAGAAAGTTAGTTAGACAAGCAAACGTTGCAGTTCGCCTTCTTTCAATATCAGCCACCAATATCAACGGTTTTGGATTCCATTTCAATTACTACGGAAAACATCATTAGTCGTTACTTCGTTCATCATGAGTATTATATACTAACGCACTTTATGGTCCGTATTGCACAACATATTATTTTCCCGGCCAGCCATGATTAGGACTATCAGATAAAAGTCCTACTAAAAAGAGGTGAGTAACTTCCATTCTGCTGCAGTCTTCAGAAAAGGAAACTTTAAGTGCTCCACCCCCAAGTCTGAACCGTTCAGCTAAATTTTCATAAAGTCGCCTAGAATCTTGCTTCAATGTTCCCCAGAACTTATTCAATAAAGGATAACTACTTTACCAGAACAGTAAGCAAAAAACAGTGCTACTCTAGTAGCGTGCCAGTCCTATTCACTTAAAAATTGTTCCTCGGTGCCGACCTGCATTCTGCATATGCAAACGGTATTGGGGGGTGCCATTTCCAAGTCCTCTTAAGTATGGCGCCTTTGGTTTTTCTAGTACCCAAGCACTGCTGCGCCAACTTGCAAACCACTAATTTTTTGGAATGCATACACAGTTGGCTAACAATTGTACACAACTTCGCTAGGCTACCTTACTCAGGATGTGGAGTAGGTGCCCCTGACCGCCTAAATGAAAGTTTATCCCTGCCGTTTCATATAAACCTGACCAGTTCAGCATTTGTTGTCGTCATCCATTTCCACAATCCACAGCTAAAACCGTGTCCGGACTGCAAACCCCATTCACTTTAAGCTAGTCGTGGCCCATCATTTCAGTCGCAGCCCCGGATAATCAAGGATCATACTTTGACTCACACCGACAGAGACCAAAATGGAACCTTCCATAGCAACCAGGACTGCAACCGAGCCACACGACATAAAATACCCCCAGCTGCTTATCGGTAGATCGATTAGCGTTTCCTTACTCCACGCCACCTCACCCCTGCCGAAGCACTTTTGGAGCCTACCCAAATCACAGTTCACGCGCAACTTGCTACCATACAGGCCAGTAACAGCCATTAGTTTAATCCGTCATAGCTCGACACCCCCGGCTGATAGGTCAACAGGTATCCTTTACCCAGCCAGATGAACCATACCAAAGGAATGATGAAAGTTACCAATAATGACGCGGAATAACACTCGAAATCAACTAGTCAACATATTTGTCAGCGAAGCAACGTATTAAGGCTCGAGCCTATGCGGAGACCTTCCACTCCAGTATCCGTTGCGAGATTTCATTTTTCCCTCGAGCCGTATCCTGCTTGAAATTTATTCTTCACTAACCCAGGACCTTCCAGTTGCTCTTTTGCTTTTCTGAATGGCATAGGTTACTGATCCCGAAATTAAGCTCACCCTTTTAGGGATTGCTGTTCCTTCCACATTCACCACTGTTCCCAGGTGCACTTTCATACAATTTGCCTCATGTCTCTGTTTTATAAATTACTTCGTTTATTGAAGCCCGGTAGATCCGTCATTCGGGGTTTTGATCATCCTCATGGATTGCTGTTGTTTTCAAATACATTGAAATTTCCAAGTGTACTTCCACACAAACGTATTTTTTCCTTTCTCCCTCCACTTCTCCCTCATCAGAACCCGCTCCGTTCACAGAACCCCAGTAAGCCTCTGCTTTCCATGGCCTGCATCATTTCGGGTTATAATGTGGTTTTAGCACCATGTATTAACGATATCCTTCTTATCCCCATAAGGCACTACCGCCCAACTCGAACCCTAAACCAATTTGCGTTTGCCGCGCAAACCGTTATTAGTTTGATCCATTAAAACCATTGCTAGCTGTTTTTCTGTTGCTGACATTTTTGAATTCCGTTCTTAAAATTCTTGTATAGTTTGTCGTACTGAGTAACGTTGTACACCATGATGGTGTTCTTGCACTTGAGTTTAGACCATGGTCGAGAAATATACCATTACTGTTATCAGAAACTCTTGATTTGAACAGTGGGCCACATTATTTCAGGTGTGCTTCCAAGCAACCAGCGAAATAGGAATTACGCTGTTACAATTTTTTTATTCTTCGAGTTATTGAGATTCAGCATACATCAAGTTGTATCGTCAGAATTCGGTCTATTGCCGCAATTTTGCAACGGTACAAGCTGGAGACACTCGAAAGGACTCTGCGTAAAAAATCCACATAGGTTGCGCGACAAACCGCGGATGCACAAAAGTTCATCGCCTAATAATGCAGAGACAAATACCGATAACCACCAAAATACGCGCAATGTTTCCGTGAACGATAGTAACATTCAGTGAAATTCTTCTTCAGCTTCTCTGACTACACGGCAAAGTAATACAGCAGTTCAGAATCCCTACCGAAACAGCACTACAAAACATAACTTCTAGTAAAATATTATAACCACTAACCGATACTTCTCTTTTTAACGCAAATCTCCTGGTCCGATTTGCTCCATGTCTCTGGAATAATTTTCTTATTAATTCGGCCACCACTGACCTCCTAGAAACCATGTCAGAAAAGACGGCACCTCATTCTTCACTTCTGGGTTATCTGGGCACTACCGGAGGCTATCCTACTTGAAATGCCGCATTTAATGGGGTCCTTAGTACGTAAGCTACAAGTCGAGCCTCACATGGACAACTGTTTGTTTCACACCCTAAATCAGTATCGAGACTGATACCTACCCTTCTTTAGCAGTTCAGGGTCGGACTTCATGGTTTGGTTGACGAGAATAACTAAGTGATTTCCTAGCGGGAGCTTTAGCGCTGATGTTACCCACAGTAAATATGCCCTTGCCTATCTCCCCGACTGATGAAGAGACAGGGTCTCTATATATAATTTGACAGAGTCAAGCTTTGGAAACACCAGGGTCCGTGGTATCCAATGTAGATCAATCCACATGTCTCAGCTGCCACCCTTGATTTTCAGCCAAAGCCTTCTGTGGTTTTATCGGGCGAAAAGAACCCATAGACCTCTGCCCATCCCACAGCTTAGCATCAGTCATGCATCCCTGAACCCAATAAACATCCAGTTGTATATCACAGCATTAAGTCTATCCTTATGGCCCGAGGAATATGGAAGCTTGAAACGTTGTTGATGTGGTGCCTTTGGATTTGGCCGTACTCTTCCATCTCCATCGGAATAAGTATCACATAACAGTACGCTTATTCTCAATTTTACTCCTGCACCAACTTGATTATCAAAAAGATTGTTTTGGTATCACAGCGGTGCTCAGTTCGGTGAAAGTTCCCCGTGGTCTACTGAAAAACTTCGAGAACAAGAACTCTTTAGTAAAACTCACCCTTTTTAATACTTTGTACAAAATAGAAGGGGAAGAACCTTTGTGACATCCAGAGATCATCCAAGGAAACATCTTGCAGACTGGGAGGCAGGTATTCGCAAAAAATTGATTTGCGCCACTTGCCTACCCTTCATAATCAGCAACAATGTTCGGTCTCTATTGGGCAATATCTTGAGCTGCAGGGTTTCGTTGGGACAAGGGAATACTCTCAGATCAGAGCAATCTTTCTGCAAGAACCCCAGCTTCGTTGTGAAGCTGAAGAAGTAGTAGCTACATTTGATGGTTTCACTGGAAATCACGCGGATGACCCAAAATCACACAGCAAACAATGGCCACGGAATTGTCACGTATGAAAACGATTGTTTGTAAAACAAGTCAGAGGGTTTTTACCTAATCGGCCATTTCCGTTAGAAGCTTTATGTACGAATGCAAGTCCAAGTTTTTGAGCAATTTTTGCTCAATTCCGCTACTGAATAGATGTATTTCTGCCAGATGTTCCATGACAGACTGCCCAGAATTCGTTGAATCAGCTTCACAAGTTTTGCAACTTTTTATAATATTTCACACGGTACTTTTGCTGGCAATTTTGGTCATTTTCGCGTGAACCTTTTTTACCCCTTCGGTGTGATGGACTTCGTTACTCTTCCAAATAGAGTAGAGGCGTTTACCGGCTCTCTCTTAGCTCACAGCCCGTATCATTTTCCAGTCCCGAGTCACTCTCCACTAGGCTCCCTTGACCACAAAACAATCAAAACCTCGTCCATCATCTGCAGTCATATCATTCAAAAGTACCTTAATTGAGGCCGTGTTAGCCCAGTTCTGGAGGGCAGATTTGTCATGGAAACATTTGAATACCACGAGAAACGATCGCTCATGCAGAATTTTCCGCTTTCTCAGCCACGGATCTTCCGGTTCCCTAGTATAATCTCACCGACTATTTATATTTTGCTTCCATCTTTGCTGCTTCCCCATAACTTTGTATTCGCGCTGATCATCCATCGTCCACTGCTCTCAAGCAGCTTCGCTGCAGGAAGGAATACACCTTTAAAAGTGGTTCTTTATCGGACGTCAAGATTCTAGAAAAATAATCCACGCTGAGGTAGGTCGCCTCAGTTTCGTCTACACGCTTGCTGTTCTAGCCAGTGGAAGTCATTGAAATATCTGGCTGGTTATTCATCCCCTCGCATATTTGCGGCCCCCAATGTAAACAAACTCGTCTAGGCACTCAGCAAAACTACAGGGCCTTTCCTTTTTGCTTCTTGAGGAAATCCAATCTCAGTAATACCCATTTTACATCCTCACTGCAGAACGTTGCAAAAAATCTCTTCTCCGTAACCCAGGGAAGTTGGTCTAACGAACAGACTCAATCCCAACGTGCTCAAAGAGGCTGTGGTAGCCCTCTGCCTTATTCTTTTCAATCTTACAACCAGTCTTTTGGAAAAAAGGAACCCCTACTTTTGGAAGACAGCAGCTATAATTCCTATTTCCAAGAAAGGGCCCTCGAAATTCCGTCCCACTGCTTGCCTCTCTGTCTCCCTCAAGGTTTTTGAGAGAATAATTCCCCAAAGACTGAATAGAAATTTCAGTGTTCCAGATGCTGTCCAGTTTCATCACCAACAGTCCCGTCTCACTCTTGATGCCCTTGCCCCCTAGACACAAAATATTCTGTCCGAACTTGAAAAAAGAGTAAAGTGGTGCGGACATGCTTCCTAGACTACAGTGACGCCTTCATCTGTGCCGGCAGGAACAATCTGCCTTCCTTTTACTCCCTCCCCGGTTTTCGACCTTCACTTCTCTGTTCGTTGGCGGATTACTTTGCCCATCTTCAGCACCCCTCTGGGTATAACAGCGAAATAGTCCATCCCTAAACGGCTACCCCTGGCGTTCTCCAAGATGCCGTATTGTCTCCAATTTTATTTATGCGTACATTTCCACTGTTCTTATAAAAAGTACCCTTACAATCAAATAGTCGGATGAAGTCATATTTTGTATGCCTTATGCACGCGTTTCTACTTTTCTACTTTACTCACTCTATATAAGGGCACAACTCAAATTCCCGATCGGCTTTATGCACAAAAATTAAGTTCCAACTCAATGAAGAATGGTGACATTGCATTTTCCTTTTTAAACAGCAGTGAGCAAACCAGCTTTAAAAACGACTGCACGTCCTTTACCGTAAATGGGGAGCAGCTGAACCATCTTGATTCCATGAAGTAGCTTGGAGCGCCGCTTGAACTTAACTTTATCTGGTCAAAGCATATTACTCTTGTTTTTGCAGGAACACGACGCTGGCCTCTATGCTGCAAGCATTAAATTCCATTCGGTGCCCACTCGTCCTTTACCCTCTGCATTTTCGTGTGTTCTACCTCGTAGCCCTATGCTTCACCCATCGTCTTTGCTGATCTGTTGTTTAAAGACTTCAAGTCTGTTGCTGGATCCCTGAGGGATTCATCACTTGCCAATAGCATTCTCCGATGGCACCTTACTCACTCAGTCACATCCCAACATGCTAAAACCTGCCAGAAGTTGTCAACAAAGATTCTCACTAACTCTGCTCACAAAGACCTGATGAAAAGCATATCAGTTCCTCCCACCTGTTTATAATACAAAAATAATATGCTCGCACCAAAGCTTTTAGCACATCTACCGTCCTCTACCCGACGAGGCTTTTCCACAATCCAGCTTAAGTAATATCAGAACCAACACATTATTTTGAATGAGACGAATTTTTTGTGCCCGCCACGCGGGTGTTCCACTTTAGTTCGCAAAGTATAACTTTCCTTCTGAGGGCGTACACCGTCATGTGAAGGCAGAATATTAGCCCATCGGGGTGTATAAATCAATTATTAGACTCGGCCATTTCAGATGTTTGCACATGACTTATACGAAAACATTTCGCTGGGGTGAATATTCAGTTGCTATTTCATATCTATTTTAGATTTTTAATATGGTTTCATTCAGCTTCTTTAGTAGTTTTTTCTTTTTTCTTTTGAGTTTTACGTGCTACACAACAATATACGGCCTTTCTGGAAGCAAGCCGCGGTTAAATCAAGGCTTCCGCGAGAAAAAACTTGTCAGGTCTGCAGGAATCAAGCTCAAGTCACAATTATCAAAACTCCACCATGGTCATTGGACCACCGCCAACCAGTTGACAAATAAAACAAATCCTAGTGCCTTGCCTTCGGTTATTCTCATCCAGTTGGAATTCGTAAACACAAGCATCACTACCAAGATCTAGTAATTAGAGGTCCATAGTAGGCTGGATTTGAAGGGCGCGTACCATCAGTGGTCGCCGGTAGGTCGAAGCAAGGTAAGTCTTCTGGGGTACCACTTTCGTTGGCAGTCATTACTCTGCCCTAGATTCCTGAGAAGACGCTCGAGAAATATAAGACATTTGAGGCTCATTCACAAAATATCAGAATTTCTGAATTACCTCTGATAAGAATAACGGAGACGCCCGAGCCAAAAGCACGACAGACAACATTATTGAAAAAGACGCAACGCCTGACCTCTTGGTCCATTCTGAAAATCATATCGCGCAAGAACCAACAAGGACACGAGCAGAAACTGTCATATCTTATGAAAATTGCCCGCAAGTAAAGCACTATTCTGGCCTAAAATATTTCTTCTCTACATCGATATATGCGACCTCTGGCTTCTGGAAAAACCAAAAACGTCATCTAACCCGGCACCCGTGGCATGGAAGCTCTAAGGAATCTACCTCATCCGTTGAGTTTAAAGCCGTGAAACTACCCGGTCTCACTTTTTACACACAGACGTCAGTCGATTCTTCATTTATATGATGAAGTCAATGAAAATTAACTGAAGCCGGACCAGTGGTTCAGAGCTTTAAACTACCACATCGGCGGAAAATAGAAAACGTCCCGATCCGCTTTCATTCAGTTGGGTTCGCAGGACTAGTATAGTAATTGGCAAAGTTTCTCCAGCTTCCAGTATTGTGATCACTTTGGATCGCTGGTTGTTGCGGCAAACGGAAAGGCTGGGCTTTCTTCAATTCGACGGTAGGAAAGACGGAGAGGAAAAGGCCTCAGCGAAAGTGCAGCAGTCCAGAAGATGAACAGTCTCCCCGCCCCTGGCTCCTAGTAGAAGGTGACCAGCATTCCACAGGGTCAATAGCTTGAGATATTCACGAATTTCGTGCCTGCTTTAAATGGAGCAAGGTGCCAAAGCGACGGTAATAATTGAAAAAATAGGGAAAGGGGATAGGAATACCGTCGGAGACAGTTATTCTGTTGTTACTAATTACCTGAATGATCAAATTCAGTTATCTCACTGCTGCTTCCTTCTCGCCCTTTCCCGGCCGATTTCTAGCCATATTCATCTCGTCCTCGGCAGAGACTTATAGTTTTTTTTGACATTTTCCGTGGTAATTGCCGGCTCCATGAAATTTCCTACTTTCCACTTCACTCTTCCCTAGTGCCTTCTAATTCTGCCTGTTGTGTGTTTACATTCCGAATTTTCAGCCACAATTATTCACTCCGGGCGGCCCTACTACGTAACACTGACTTTCGGTTTTGCCGGGCGGTATCATAAATCCAGTTCAAGGTGCAGCATCTCCCCTTGTTGCCACGATTCCACACTTTTACCTATGTTCGTACAGCCAAGCCATATTGACCCGGAGTGTGTCACTTGATCTTTTTATCAAGAACGCTTTGGGTTTCTCCCAAAACAGGCATTACTCCCATTGAGTAAACGTTCATTTTTTTTGTAAGGTATATGTTTTGGTGCATTTTGTCATTCTACCTGTCAAGGTGGCATTTGCCTGTTTACGGGGGGGCAGAATTTAGTTATTAGGCCATACAGCATCCGTGCTGCTGACTTCCATTCCCAATAAGGCCATAGCCTGGCCGTCGCGTTTCTCCTTCCAGCTTTGTCCAGCACGTACAAACAGCGAACTAAAAGTTAGATTGAGCAGGTGCCCGACAAACATGCTGTAACCATCGGGGACGGTGTAGGCCGATCACCTCGCCAAGAAGGACGGCTTTCCATGTCTAAAGCGTGACGGGACACCTCGTCTTTCTCAACCACTGTTCCCACTAGATGTGAGCAATGCTTTGGACATACCGGTTGTCGAGCACTGAAAGACCTCGAGCGCCCTCAAAGCAAAGTGGTCGGTCTCACGAACGTAGAGTAAAATGCTGAGAACTGAGGCCAACTATGCCAGTCCCTTCAGAGAGAGCCGGATGTCACAGCGGCACCACAGGTGTGGCAGGTTTGTGAAAGCTAATCTAATCGTCGCTATTTTTGAAATGCTTTCCTCCTCAAAATCACCTAGAGCTTTCATCAAGCTCCCATAATATATAGAAATGTCGACTTTCTCTAGTTGATTACCGCGGAGAGTAAGAGCTCGCGCAGGCTCATACCAGTTTCGCGAAAGCGATTTGCAGTTGGAAGAAGCAAAGTTACCCTCAGCTAACCAACTAGAAAATGATGAAGTACACGAACGATTAATTATCCTTGCAGCTGCTCTGAAGAAGAAAGAAGGTAAATGTAGGGGAGGACGAAGGAAGGGTGTAGTACTACCAGCTGCCTTTTTTCGGTAAACGTTAATTTTTCGGTCAAGCAGAGTCTTTCAATCTTTTACTGTCGATGCTGCGGACTTTCATCTGGTAGTAGGTTCCTACCACTCCTAGGTCAACTATTCTTATTAATCTACTGTGTCCCACTGGAGCCTTTTATGTTCCAGCTGACTTTGGTTCATTCTCTCAAGGTGCTGCTCGTAATTGAGCCACGTACGCAAGCGATCCAGCCCGAGAAAAGTCTCTGCACCAACCCTGTATTTCTATTATCTTTTTCCTTATAAGGCCACCAATCGTGGACGCAACTCAGCAGATGGGTAGGCGCAAGCCTTTTTTATGGTGGCCCACAGCGTGAAATCAGGCAAGTAGGAAATATTATACCATAAACAGAACTCCTGGTCTCCCAGTCGTGTCTGCTCTTTTGAGCTGTCGGAGAGCTCAGAAACCCTTCTGCGCAGCCATGCCATATCGTTCACTTATTTTGGAACCACCAGTGACTAAAACACCCAAGCCTCTTACTCCGCTCACCTGCGGAATTGGCATCTCTTTCCTCAGGCGGCCCCAGCTGCTTCATACGTAGTGTCCATAAGCCATTCCTTAACTTCGGGAATTTGTCACCTCTCGACAGCAGATACCATTCTACAAACCACCAATGTAATCCGTCCAGATCTCGTCAAATGTTATCGTCGGATATGGATGAGACCACTTTGGCACCGCCGGCAAGGTCGGATACAGGGTCCTCTGACCCCCTGATTAGACCACTGGTAAACGCTAGAAGGAATGGATTCTCCGGCACTAAAGTCTAGGGTATGTCGCTTTGCGAGAAGCCCACTCTTGAGAGAATCTCCCTTTCCCTAGCGCGGAATTTCTACCTGTTGTACAGCCTTCGAGCCGGGCTGTAACTCTGGGGGTGAAATCACCAACCCTAAATTTTCAGGTAAAAGACTGTAGTTCTCGCAGCCGAATGCCTCTGAATAGTCGTGGTAACATTTCCACCGCCGCTCCCAAGGCAGTCTTCCGGGTACACCCTCCGAGAATTTGAACAGGTTGGTCAGACGTAAAATCCCTCTTAAGAACCCACGTTGACATAGTGCTACAAAATGGTCTGCAGTTGCTGTCCCGTTCACCAAACATCCTTCCATCAAATTTCAGACCACTACTGAAGTGAGGCTCATCGGAAGGTAGTTTGAGCAACTCTCCTTCTCTCTACCCTTGTCAACTGGGCATAATTTGGATCCAATCCAGCCCTCCAGACGACGCCTCCTTCAGTCGATACGTTGAGTATCTTGGCCAGAGGTCCCGCGGGTGAGTCATCTGGGGGCTTCAGGATGGCCCGGCGAATGCCATGGGACCCTGCCCTTCTGAGAGTCTCTAGCCAGCCCAGGTGGGTGGCTGCTTCTCAGGCTTATATTACCGCACTCTCCATGGTCGGCGCCCTGACGGGGTTTTCTGAGGATGGGCCCGGTACCCAGTTGTACTCTCCGTGAGCTTGTTGGAAGAAACATTTGAGGGAGTCCCTCTTTTTGGAGCTAGTTACGGCGAGCCTTCGGTGGCTGGTCCTGTCGTTGCCGACCGATACCCCTACGGCCGACTGTGGCTACACGTAACTGAAATGCCACCGTGGGTTTGATTAATGGCGTTTTGCCAAAAAAGAATCCGAACACATAGGCCATAATGCCATTGCAGATCACCAATGAAACTGGTAGAAGGAACCAGATGATCCCATTGAAAATATTATTGATGATAAAATGCGACGAACAAACTATGAATAACAGTGTGACATGCGTCCAACCAAACAGTAGAAATTGTTTGATATAATGTTTTTTCACCAAGCCGAGCACGAAAAGAACTATGCCACCCGAGTACAGACTGAACGACAAGAAGTGAAGGTGCGTGACCACAACTTGGAGGAAATCTTCTTTGGCCAACAATAGACGAAAACGTGTGATCAAGCTTTCGCCAAACAGAAAATAGTTGGACGAGAACAGGAAATACCAAGAAAGACATCGAAACCAAGGCATATCGTGCGATCGATAAACAATATGACCAATTGTGATGATCTCATGAAAACAAGCCATTTGCAGGAATAATACCAGGAGCGCCAAGGCCAGTGGTCCCAGATAGACGAAAAGACTGAATGTGCCTATGAGTAATACGGCAGTAAAAAATCGCACAGTCAAGTTGACCCATTTCGGAGGTAGTGTATTTGTGATTGCCTTGATGAATGCGGGTACGTGACCTGTTCCTTGGGTGAATTTGTTTGCCGCGTCTAAATCAGGCTTAAGATCGTCTGCGGGTTCTTTTTCATCTTCTTCTCTGATTGGATTTTGTGTGGGCTCGACATCGCCAGAGCCGGTACTGACGGCTGCCCCTTGTGCGGGATGGTTCAGTTCGTGAGTCTCTCGAAATCTGACGTCACTATCCATTGTTGAAAACGAGTTTTGTTTCCAGTATGGTTCAGACGAGAGCCATTACACTCTGAAACACCAAAAGAACACAACAGCGGCCATCCCGAATTGCGCGCTTCGAGAGTTCTGATCTTTATATTCCCTGCCAGCTTTTCTCCACACATTTTTGGTCAGTTTTCAGCAAAACCGCAAACCAGATCCTCCCGGCTTAGTACCGCGGGAAATGTCGATCTATACCTCAAACGCTATGTTTTTTCTACGCTGCTTTTACGCCGGAGCACATTGTAGAATAGGCTGGCACCTTGGCTGGCCCCCCCCAACTTCGCATCCTTCCTTCACAGTCTTGGGGTCATCAGCGAACCGAAAACCTTGGGGTGTCCACCGTGTCACTTGAATAGATAAGTAACGGCACGGACCCAGCGCCAACCTCTGCGGTGCCCAGCTGCTTGCTCTGGCTGATCTGGGTCCCGCATCGCCAACCCGAATGTAAAAATTCCTACCGATAGGATACCTTCTTATCTAGTTCGACACTGTTTTGAGCAACCTCCGATCTCCTGCCCTCTTGCCTCCTTTGTGGATGGGCACCACTTCGGTTGTAAAATAACCACAAAGGTGTGTGGCCGAGGCCGGTAATCCGCGGCACATATATGCTCAGACCCCAAATGTTGTACGTGTCAGCGGATGTAGGATGGCAGATTTAACCCCACCTGGTCCGGCTGAGCTACTTCGCTTTAGCCGATTTTTAACCAGCTCTAATTCGGTCAATTCTGTGGAGCCCACTTTCACTTACGCATCGCTAATCACCACTGCTTCCTTCAAATAATCATTCCAATTCCTGTACATTCCAAGATTCACTCTATCCGGCCAATGTGGGCTAGGGGCATTCCGGTAGGTTTCTTCTTAGCTTTCTCTGCAATGAAGCTGCCAAAATTTTTAGCAGCGTTAGTTTCGGACTTAGAACTCCAACAGAGTGGATTTATTCGGCTCTAGGACCTTGTCAATCAGCAAGCGACCCCCGTTATATTGACAAAGACATTAGCTGCCACAAGAACAGTTAACGGGAGAGTTAGCTGACGAACATTTTGCGGACGGTCATGAAGTGGCACACGGGTCATACCAAATGAGCAAGCCATTAGGTGTTTAACCTGACTGAGAACAGACTGGTGGGGCTACACTTCCGTTTTATCACTCCTTCTCGGTTGTGATGATCATCAATCGGTCTATAGGTCTGTTGCGTTCACATGCGATACTTAACACCTTTCGTAGTTGATATGGGAAGTGCTGAACCGGTTATTCTCGAATCCATCTGGGCCAGACATTTTCGGGTCTTCAAACTGAGGAAACGATGGATTCAGCGCGAGGTATTACCGGTCATAAACCAGATCTACCCAGTGAATGTAATTTAAATAATATGAAAGATAATGTTGGGTCGGCAACTTGAAGTTTCTAACCTCGTGTGACATTCCATCTATAACACGCTTTGAGTAATAAGTATTGAACTTTTCACGAATCCCGAAGCCAAAATAAGATTGTTTTCGTAGCTTCCGAATTAATGAATGAACAAAATCACAAAATACATAAAGACCTGAAATATATGCTATCGCGAAGACTCAAAAAATGAGGACAGAGTTCACGACGTGCGGCAGACAAGCATTTGAGTCACGCAGGTCTAAGGTAGGATATAACAAAGTAGTGCGTTGGAAGAGAAATAAACAAAGGTCAGTTCACAGAAGTGGGATTGTGCGAAACGCAGGTAATGCTTGTGAATGAGTATTTCCACGAGATGAAGATATTATAGAGCTTCCAAGGGATTTTCCGCAACCAATCGTTACACTTTCCATCATCTGTATAACGGCAGGTAAAAGTCAGGAACTAGCACTTAATATGCCCAACAATAAGTCACCGTGTCAAGCAATTCAGGTGCCAACTTGTGGGCTTCCATGCGCACAGAGCGAAAAGAGTGACACAGGCAAGTAAGCCACAACAAGCGGAGTTTTTAGACAGCCTCACGGGTCAAAGTTGTGCACACCACCTCGGAGCATGTGCTCAAGGGACCTCCTTGATAACCTTGATAAAACACTGAAAGTTCAAGTGAGTTTGCTGAGCCCTTCAGTGCCCCTATACGAAACACATGAATGGCAGCTTTCTTGGAAGTCTCCGGATTCAACAGATACTTCTTGATTTTCTAATAACTGAATCCTATTATCTAAAAGCATTATCCGCGAATAGATTGAATCCACGTTTTGAGAGATTGTTAATTTATGGGGTGGTACATTTTTATGGGAATATACTGATCAGGTACACAAGAGAACTCCAGTCAAAGAGGAGTCCAATGAAGAGGAAGGCAACCTACGTGTTGACGAGCCAACTTTATTGCTTAGATAACCTTGCCTTAACCCCGGGACGAAGGCTCAACCAGTGGCATCACCACTCCGGAGCAAAAGATGGAAGGACATGACGATCGTATTCTGACAGTGATGTACAATCCGACCCGGACACTCTCCACTCGTGGTCATTAAACCGAAGCCTACGCCCTAGCGGTGGCAAGTGTGGACGGCTGCCATCCGCTGGCGCCCGAGCATCGCGATACAAGGATTCAGGTTATCCCACGAGATAGGGCGAGCCTCTACCGTGAAGGACTAGGGGGTGTTTATCCACGAGAACTGTAAACTGTCAGCCCAGTGTGCCGCCGGGGCCAGCATGGCCAAAAAGGCTCTCCGTCAATCCCGAAAGAAAGCCGATGCCAGTAATGCCCGAGTTGTTATCCTGACGTTCGCAGCCACTGTTCGGCCTTACCTAAAGTATACTGGGCAGGCACGGATATTACCGTTAGGTAGACACCGGCAGGTTCTACAGGCATTGCAACGAAGATTTGCGCAGACCATCTCACGTCTCTGGAATCTACCGTGTGCAGAAAAATTGGCAATCTTGAAGCCTTTGTCTCTCTAGAGGAGATGGATGAGAGGGGAACTCATTGAGACATTTAAAAAGCTGAGCAGGATGTCAGTGAATAAAGTGTCTCTCTTTGAAGTCAGGAGACGTCGGTTCTGAGGAAACCTCCGGAAGAGGTCGTGCCGTCTCACACTGTTGTGCAATTCAAGTCGAGCTTGGAAAACGCCTGATCATCGGTGTTCCCAGAGCCCTCCTTTGGAGCCCAAATCACCTACATTCCTCATCATTTGCACCCCCTGCCGTTCCTCTCACACATCCTGATCCCGCGTCTCCAAAGGTTTCACCTCTCGCCCCTTGCTCTACTGTTTTATTTCTTCTGTTTCTCATTTTGCCTGCAGTGCTCTTCGCTCCATCTAGTCTCATGGGTCAGAACATGTTTCGCTCGACTAACCCAATGTGTGTCCGTGCTGTTTTCTGGCTTTCACCCTGCTCAAATTGTAAGTCCCTACTTTTTCTGAGATTAAACCACTATTTTACTCTCCGGAATTATATCTATCAACCTCAAAGTGCCAAAAAAAGTCCTTTTGCAGCCGAAGCGAGATGGGATACTGTGGTTAACACTATCAAGGATCTGGACCGTCGTTGGCTGAGCCACAAGTCTTGTGACCCAACCTGACCTGACCAGTTCCCACTCGTACTCAATTGCAGAGAAACCATTTTGACCGATGCATTTTAGAACTAACCAGTGTATAATCAGACTTCATTTCGAGAATTTCGGTCGCCGCGGAGGCTCAGTAAGTGCTTTAGCACGCACAAAACTTGCACAAGCCAAGCAACTCAGAAGCGGCCTATAACGAGGTAACTACAGCAGCTTCAAGCCCTCTAATTTCAGTTTTGAAGCTCATATCTACCAGGGTATGCGAATTATTTTGTTCCCTGAAAACTTCCCTCAAGCTGAAGGATAGTTCCCCGAATAATGAAGCAATGGAATAACGGGAGAGGATTTTGGGGCACAAATCATGAAAGTATCTAACTTTTGATATTTTTGGTGTGCCGGTAGATTTCTGGACAAGGAAAGGGGCTTTCGTTTTTCAGTGTTCCACTTAACCTGCAGAGAGGAGGATAATTTGTCCCTGAAGATCAACCGGAAATCCGGTGACAGTTTTTAAGCCGGGGGATTTCGTGCGGTCTTTTCGGGTCTCACCTTGTCTCTACTTACCGGGCTCCCGTTTGTCTCAGCAGCTGTGAGGCAAGAAATATGCGGATTACCGTCCAAGCATGTGGCAGACAGCAAGATTAGGATAAGTCTAGGCCTCAGTAATCATCAGATTTACCCTCAAGAGAGTTATCAGCCAACAAGCCTCGTGACATAATTAGAAGTCTTGAAAAACCGAGATATTTTGGAGGAAGGTACATAAAAAATACCGACGCGGAGGAAGAAGAAGAAACACGACAGGTTTGAAGAGGACCATCAGTCACAATTAGACTCCGTTCTCTGGATTATATGGCAAGTGTCCACCCTCCGTTCAGCCCCCTTGAACAACTTCACAGTGGGCTCTTCTACCTTTCTCTCGGATAACTTTGTTCCAGTTGCTAATTGCCCTGCAAGCGGCCTAGAAGAAGCCGATTGTTATGCCAGTCGTCAGCTTCTTGAAGTCTTGAATAAAATTGTGGGTACGGGGCTGGGGCCAAAATATCCCTGAATTTTGTGCTTATCCTCACTTTTGTTGAGGTAAGCAGCTGAGATAAAGCGCGCCACACTTTACTGAGCGCGAAAACAATAACCATACTTCACTGATTTGGGGACGGGATAGTATGAATATGCAGGTTCATGGTCGGTTTTCCTTTTTTCTCAGCAGTTCTTTTTTAAGTGAGTCAAGAAAAGCATCCGATAGATGGATGGGAACGTGAGAACTCAAAAAAAGGTAATATGGTCAATTTTTTTCAACCATCTCCAACATTTTGTGGCTGGTGGATAGGAGAGAGGGAAGTACAGTCCGAAAGAGTGGCTAACGATAGAATTGAAGACGCAGATAGGAATTATTTGGGTGTAGACCAGAACTTAATCCCAGGCGCAGATAAAAAAATGAACACTGCTTTGGATGTGTCTGCTGTTAAATATGAGAGGTTATTTCATACTATAACATTCCTGCATGTGGAGAAAGTTTGACCCGCGTGTTTGCAGGGATGGGGCTTAAAAGGCTTCTCAACACACCCGCGTAGTTTCATTTCGTGGCTCGAAAGGCACAGTTTTGGTCCCAGGCGAACAGAGGCCTGTTTTCAGCCGGAAGCTTTTCACCATTTTCACTTCCTTGGCCTGTCAACCGTGCACTTTCCTGTGATAGATCGGAATTAACCCTAACTCACCCAGCACTCTGAAAAACTGCAACAGTTTTAGTCTATGTATCGTTTGTCGTTTCCTCGGTGCAACTGTTTTGCCCTTTCACCCCTCATACACTTATTACGCGTTGAACAAAACCCTGATTGTTGATCCCTTTTGTTTTCAGTCTACTCTGGGATCTGCGTGCAGGTTACGAACATGAAATGTATTCGAAATAGAAACCACGGTGATGCAAGTTATACTTCGTTTGGACCAATTCAAGGCAAGGACAAGTGTTCCAGATGCGGCCAATCAGTGAAGTCACTGGTTCCAAACATTCTGCAGTCTCCTCTGGGTGGTAGAACCCATGAACCCTCACAAGCTGGATATGCCAAAACTGCACACCCCCACCGTATATGGACATTGTATATTGAGGGAGTAGGATGAGGCCAACGAGTTTTTCACTGGTCTCGACGTTCGCTCGAAGAGCGCGATCTTCCTCCAGCATATTCTTGCAGCTGTGAAACAAGAGAACGAACAGACATGAGATCAGTATACACAAAATCTGGGGTCATCGGTGGCCTACGGCAACTTCAAATTACCGAGAGTTGGAGAAAACCTCAACGATGTCATTTTTGTTGGTTTCTTCACCGATATCCAGCTGAACGATATCAGTCAGAGCCCTCTGGGAAATGGCCTGGTACATCCCAATAAATGGAGAACATATCCTCCTCGGCGAAAGACGACTTCTAATGCCTTATCCGGTAGCACGAAAGGTTACTGTTTTATCTGAATCAAGTTTGTAGGTGGCCAGATGACAAGTTCGGGTTATCAATTCTTAGTAAACTGTGCACACTTTACTCGGACAAGATTACCTAGGCTCCATGAGTGCCGTTATCTTATGTGATAAACAGGAAAGCCAGCTTGCCCTGAGCTGCTGAAAACAGCTTCTTTAATAGACTCGCCACCATTCTGGAACTTATATCCTGAATGCAAACATATAACCACGAGATTGCTCAATTGCTCGTAGTAGCTAGTGATAATCATTGACAGAGGCAATTCGACTTTAGTCGAAAAATCAATAAATGCAAGAGAGTGAACTCCTATATGTTACCAAAAATAGATAGGGAGATTAAAAATCTATCACGTTCAATACTTTAGACTTCATAACGTATCCCGAATATCTCTGAAAGTAAGCAAGATAAATGAAACTGAACACGGGTTTGAATTTCCTGTCATCGATTTGTGAGGAGAGGGATTTTTCAAAACACCTCACGTCGAGGGACTTAACCATAATACTTTGCACCCATCTTCGGCCCGGGGCTGTTGCATTGAAAGCCGTCACCTGCCGAATCGTCGTTCTGGGAACATGCTTGGCATTTGGCGGAGGTGGCTCGGGCCGTGGGGGGATGCCCCTGTTCCACAGAGCGAAGTCACTGACTGGGTGGACGTCAGCCGAGGAACTGGAAAAACTTGTTCATTGCGTACGAAGAGTCAGGAGAAGCCATTGCCGGAGGCAAATTATGTTACCCTAGGTTCTCTGGCTTCTGACCGGTGCATGACAGGGTCTTCCACCATTTGCAGCGATGACTCAGTGCAGTCTCAAAAGGCCTTCACTGGGGACTCCGCTGGCCGGGCTCGTCAATCTAGTCGGTGCCCAGGAAGTCGACGCCACTCTGGTTCGGGCAGCAGGTGACATGTACGTAAGTGTCACCGGAAGACGTTGTACATTCCAACTAACCAGGTAGCTAAAAGATGCAAACAATTTGTAAGTTGCCACTAGACAATGTAATCGAACGTCTAACGGATGGCTCAATTTTGCCCTGAGGCTGTCCTCTCTACGGTGTCGCCAGTAACCATCCTTGTTCCCATATTTTTGGCAATGTTGACAACGATTACTTCGAAAGTGGTAGGAGCCACAGAAATGTCGCGCACTACCATGTCTGCACGCGCCTAGAGGCTTGGAACGACGGTGGTCCGACGGCACCAGCATCGGCGGTGGGAAGAGTGGATGAATTGTGGTGGAAGCCACATCGGCAGGCCGGGGGCCTGGTCGAATCTTTGAAAGGGGGCCGGACAGGACTTGAGAATGACAAGTCAGTGGCACTCGCTTGCCAGATCGGGGTCTGGTGTCCGGTTTCTGGTCAGTGATGGCCAGCAGTTGCAAGCAAACTTGAGAGAGGGCCTTTGGATTGCAGGTCACAGGTAAAGACCAAGCAGCCGAACTTGTCCCCGGTAGGTCAAGTAAAATGAAACCCCGCGCACTCCCGAATGAAGTTGCCATCGAATGGGGGTTAAGTCGTCCTTATCGCGTTTAAAGAGCTAAAAACGTTGAAAAAGAAGTGGGAAATGGAACACGACAGGCCAAAACTATTGGTCAGTGTCTCAACCGTGTCGGTGAACTTGATAATGGCGACTGTACTTTTCCTGAACTTAGTTAAGACACATGCACAAGGCAAGATCAGAGAATACAGCAGTGCATTACATTGTGAGGTATTCACACTTTGAAATTTAAGAATCTCACATTAACCGAAATAAAACAGTGAAGCTGTGCAGCGCTCTTGTGAACTAAAGTGGAGGTGGTTACCTTTGGAATAATTAACCGGTTCCGAAGTCGGGGAGGGCGTTGTGGATAGCTGGACAAACATGGGAATGCTGATGTATGTGATACCGGTAAATGTTAAATAGTGCAGTGATCGCAAGGACCAGTGAAACAATAGGAATCGGACACCACAACATAGACAACAAGTTCAGGCAGCAGTAATACACAGTGTACCTTACGGGCACCGAAAAAAGGCTGCTACAGGTCAATGTATCCAGAAAAAGTTGCGAGGGCTAACCAACTAGATGTTTGGACGATCACAAATGAGTAACCGGGTGGGTGAGTTACCAAGAGACGGTTAAAAATGAAGTCTCCATGGGGCTATCAACGCGCAGTCAGAGATGCCAGCGAAATATGGAAGACTAATAAAATGTCGAGTAACTAACGGTGGGGGTAGCTTGTGAAGTAAATTCAAGTAAGTAAAATGTGATGTTTAGGCAGACATCTTTGTTTAGGTGATTTCAGTTTCAAATAGAAATTCACCGGAAGGCGAGAGGCTTCACGAGGAATGCAGTGAACTTTTAAAGAGCACGGGTAGCGTACGGAGGCAGAACGGACTTTCATAGAGGAGCAGTCGAGGAAGCAGGCTAATGGAGACGATCGCTGCTGATGAGACCAAGCAGACATTTGAAGAATGTAAGGATAAAATTTTATGTATACGTGGTAAAAAGAATTATTGGCCAAACTCTGGTTGGCAATACATGGCTGGTATTTTGTTTCGTGAAGACCTTGGTTGCAGGTGACGGCAGGCAGAATGTTGAGGGAAGCAGGCGAAAAGGGACTAGGTTGACGAAATTAGCACAGTAGGTTGGGAAAGCAGCGGTGAGGGCCAGGTACCGGCCACTGGTTTCGTACTGCAACGCAGAATATACTGAACTGTTGGAATGGAGTACCGGATATAGATTTTGAGCGGGTGGGGGTGATGACTGGTGTTAGGAATCAGCTCTGCTATCCGGCGAGACTTTTATGAGGGATTTTTGCCCCGGTTGTAGGATTATGATCACTGGTTAGCCATGTACGGTGTCTGATATAACGCCAGCAGGTGTGAGTATAGGTTGAAACCCTTTTTAATCTGACTGATCAAATAGTTCAGTCCGTACGGTAATCCGGGGGTGACTTCAAGTTGGCTGATGGCTACCCAAGTAACCAGTGAGATCTGAAAGAGATCAGGAGTGCGGCTGTCTTGAGAGTGTTCCAGCTGTGGGTTTTGTTTATCGTTTTAATAAATACCAGACAACGAGCACTTTGTTAGGTGACGGCCAGTGGGCCGATCTTTGGGGGATCAGCGGCCTGGGACTGGTAGATTTTAGGGTAGCTGGGTGATAGTAGAGATATAGGGAGATACCAAGCACAGGCTTAGCCGGGGTGCAAAATAATCTAGTTTGTAAGAGGTGGATGAGGGGAGGAGGCCCATTTGGTAACCAGGAATAAAAAAATAGGAGAGTGAGATCAGGAGGGGGAATAGAAAAAAAGACGGCAGCAGTCTGGTTGTTGCACCAGCTGTGGTCGAGAACGGCAAATAGTGAAATGGAAGGAAAATACTCGGTGTTAATTTGAGGCTTTTTCATGTGAAAGCGAACGTGACGGTACTCCGCGGGGTCATGAAAAATCAGAAATATACGGATTCCGGTTAGAATAGGACCCTAACTTGCCGTGAGCATTTGCGCAGGTTAGTGAGTATTATTCATTGAGGAGCAGTAATTCGCGTAACAAAACTCCAGTTCACGAGAAAAGGGCAAGAAAAGTTAGATGAAGCCGCTGAATTCTAGCCTGAGGCAGGAGAATCAAATGGAATTGCGCACCTATCACCAAGGGATCAAACGGTTGTTTAGAGGAGCTGGCGCGAGTGCTGGTCGCACTTTTTAACAGAAACACTAATTGCTGCAAATCTGCTAGTAACCACAATTCGAATCTTCGACTATAAATGAATGCGGGCTAGGGATAAGGTCTGACTTTGAACGAAACCGAATCATGTTTGGAGTCAAATAAGTCAGACATTTTGGATTCCAGGTTTTTAAAGACAACACAGAACCGAATCCTAAGCGACTGAAGCCCTTGTTGGAGCTGCGGTCAACAAAAGGCCTAGAATTCCGACAGCCGGTTCTAGGTTTCTTCTCACAATATCCCTCCAGGGTATCCAATTTTTCGAAGTTTTTCTACGGTCGTAAAATCAAACATTTTCATTGCATAAAGTAGTGGAAAATGCTTCGTAAACCTCGGAAAGCGACTGAGGAATGCCAGCTCGGCTGTCATTTTTTCATATGTCCCATCTGTCGTAGAGGCTGATCGCCTGATATCGCTATTGCTGCGAGGCTCAGCCAACATCGACTTCCGGTCTCGTTCTTCTTCGGGAAGCTGAACTCAGGTGAAAAAGACCAATGGTGGATGGAAAGGAAGCTTGTGCTTTTACAGAAGCCATCCAAATATGGCAACACCTGCCACTACGTTGCTCTTTTGAATTCGTCACTGACCAACGATCAGTCTCATTCATATCTGGAAATAAACAACGCGGCAATATTAGGAACAACAGAATACCGCGTTGGAAAGGGAAAGTAATACCATGCAGTTTGATGCTGTCCACAGAGAAAGGAAAAACCACGAACGCAAACGTCCTTGGCAGATCTGTTGAGGTGTTCGTTTTAGAGTAAACCCAAGGCAACAGCTAATGTCACATGCCATCCAAAAACCGTGGTTATAGCTCACTTTGTCCGATCTCTAAGTTTGCTTTTTCTCTCGAGAATGTGCAGAAAACGACTGTCAGTCTCGAGACCTGCTCAGAAATAAAGCCAAGGTTCCAGCGTACCACCACGGCAGACAACTGAATGAAGCGGCTGGAGCTGTCCAAAAGACTATTCATCGAGTTCAAAGGTCCAACCTCGTTATTGACCCGTAACCGATGTTTACCGGCAGCCATAGATGAACTATCTAAACTCATATTCGCTTTCGCCCCCTCAGGCTTTAGTGGGCAAACCGTGATCTAATGCCTGTGCCAACTGCCCTCCGTTTTTGGAACTCCGAGGTACCGTCACTCGGATTGAGGCTCATCATTTTCCTTTGAAGTAGAACATTTTCTTTTTCGCAAAAGGGGCCGCTTTGAGGCTTACAACACTGAATAATCGAGAAGTAAACGGTCAGGCAAAGCTCCTGAATTGAACTCTCCGGGAAATTATTCTACAAACCTGGAATCGAAGGAACTCCCCATCGGGAGCTGAGAACCTGTTTTTCTGGAAGACCTGCATGCCACGTTTTCATTACTGTGCACTGTGACCGGGGCCTCGTCACATAAATTGTTATTCGGCTACAGCCGGAGGTCCACTACACGCACCACACTCTACCTAACCCTCAACACCTGGGATATTCTCCTCAGGAATAAAAATGGAAAGACAAAGTACGGCTTTCCTGTCGAGGAGGCAGAGCTATTAAATTGTAACCTGGGCTACGCCCGCTTTCGATCAAAAGGCGAAAAATGGGATATCGTTCCACTTTGTCAAACGGCTCTCAAGGTAACTGAAGATCCTGAAAGAAACATGAAGAAAGAAAACGACAGGCTGGCTACAACCAGCATCCGAATAAGACAAATAATTTTCAAGCTACTGGCATTTAGCCTACACCCAACACCCACAGTAACACAAACGATAAAATACACAGTCGTGACACTTGCACCGGGCAGCGGAACAGTGTTCACCCTCATCGCCCAGGAGAGTGCAAGGCTTAAAAATGTTACATTTGGCAATCTCTTCGTTACGTGTCACACATTCCAACGTAAAACTCGGGAATACAGCGGGGGAGGGAAAGAGACACAGTTTACTGTTCATTCTTTACAACGTATTTCCCCTTTCCAGCTCTCATTTGTTTATTGTAAGTAGGAAGAATTCTTGGTTGTAGATCTCTCTATTTCTCCGTTCACTCACGAGTCTGTCCTAAGAAAACGCGTACAACATAATCGTAAAACCATTCTCGAGAATCTTCTGTGCACCTCAACCAAAGCTAGGGTGTCCCTCAATAGATACCATCTGTGTTGCCAGGCCACACATTTAACTCATCGAAGTATCGGTCGGAGGAGGCCAGAAAAAATCAATTTAGCTTCGACGGGACAGGTAACGGCCGCGGCCAATCATGCTAATAGAATGCCTTTAAATATATGCATGCAAGGTATCCACCAAGCGCTGCATGGTGTATTTCGTAGAGTCCCCGCTAAAGATAAGAGGGGAACGTAACACCTCTTCGCACACCAACTGCGGGGGACACTGTGCACCTTGAGCTTTCACCGAGACAGTGTGCAACAAAAAACATCAATTAAAATACGCCTCGGGCAGGCCATAGGACTATCCTTTGTCCACATAAGAAGCATGCTCAAAACTAGCTACCTGCAATAACCTCGTTTCGCTCGCAATCTAGGGCTCCCTCGAAGGCTGGACGGTCTGCAGGCCTGTTGTTCCACCAAGCCAGCCGTTCCAGTTGTTCGCTACCCCGTGGCTAAGGTGGTGCGGTCTGGTTATCAACCCAGCTCAAACTTTCTTGGGCCTCCTCTCGTGTCCTATTATTTGGGATCCCAAAGCCATTTAGAATGAACCATCCAGCGCAGGACCAGAGAAACTTGCAGTACCTTAAACGTTGCTATAGGATCCTTTAAAAGTCTTCTTCCTTCCAACAAGAAAAGTTCAAGATTACATAGTCTCTCTTCATACGTCTCAACTTTCCGCTCTCCAACCATTCGCGTCGCAGTAAGTTATGCCTCCTCCAAGCAGGGGGCGTCCATTTTGTAGAGGAGTGACCAAGCCTGCACGCCTCCTTTTGAGTGGGGTTGAACTATAGCCATGCAGACTCGGCTGAATATTTCCGGCTTTCCGCACGGCATAGCTGATTGTATTCTAAAGAGCTCACAATGAACCTGTTGTACTGCAGCCGTGCAAGTAGGCGGCCATCCGAAATCAGTTCAGGATGACTCTGAGGTCTTTATCTTGCTAATTCCTTCTATTGTGTACAGCTCCTCGTCAAGGACCACAGCTGGGCTTTCTGCAAGCTTTGATAACAAATGGTTTTTTGGCAATTGAGAGGTAAGTCCGGTATATATGTCTAATCCTGTACGGTTCCTATATCTCAGCCTATACCCTTCCCACTTTCAGGTCCTACAACTTTTACGTCGTCTGCAAAACTAATACCACGTGACTGAAGAGAGAACGCAACGTTGATAGTAAACAACTTAAATGGTATCTGGCCAAGGACCGATCCATGAGGCATGCCACTGGTAACGTTCACCAAACAAGAGCGTCTGTCTCCAACTTTGACATAAAGCGTCCTGCATGGAAGCAAGTCCACCGGCCACCTACCTACCGGCCCACCTTTATCAAATGTCTCCATCTTGCACAGCAAAAGATGATTCACGCTGTCGGACTCCTTGCCGGAGTTAAGGTAACGTACTTCATCCTGCTTACCCCTATCCAGACTTCCGTCCACCCTACCTGGAGAGAAGAGATTGCTGAGACAATATCTAGTTTTTGGAGTCCACACTGGGCTGTGCTTGGCTCGCAGCTCTCCGGTAAATGCTGACAGATAAGGGAGCAGATGACCTCCTCTAGAACTGTACATGGAATGGCATCTAGACTTACCGGCCTGTATGTATCTATAGCCAAATTAGGTCTGCTCTTATGTATCGCCATTAAGGCTGTGCTTTTCTAGTCCTGAGGCCAATTGCTCTGGTTCCACACAGACTTGCACTTCTAACCTACCGATGGAGATACGACATCGATTAACGACTTCATGATAACTGGATGGATGCTATCAGGATCCGCCGACTTATGGCCATTATATCCCCGTAGGTTCTCAGGAGTTTCGCGGTCTCTTTACCTAGCTCCGCAATAAGGGTCTAGGCTGGCTGATTGCCGGAAGCTTTGTAAGGGTTCCAGCTGCCGTTTCTACTTTTGATGGCCTCGTCTATTTCAGCCTATCAACACATTGGCTTGCCCTCCCACGAGTTCTTTCGCCTCAAGGATGCAAACTCATTCCTGGGGGCAATTAGGGGTTCATTCATGACCTGCCAGCCCTCCGCAGCGGTAACATCCTCTGCCATGCTCCACGTCAGCCCCTTCGCTTTAGAGCGAACCTCATCTGCTTCGATACCACCAAAAAGTTGAGCCTGCCTTGAGGATACCTTGGGTTGGAGCTTTCACAGGGTAACTATGGCACACACGAGTCCACTTTTTCCCTAAGCCCTGCTCGGCATTGTAGTTCACGTTAGCCCCTATGGAGATTCGTTACTGCTACACCAAGTACGGTTGACACAAGTCCAGGCCCATATCTGTTCTTCCCAGTTTGCCGGTGCAATGCATTTGCGTGAAACCTCTTTAGGAAGCCCTACTCCTCCTACCGGAATAGGCTGCCTTGAACTGTCCTGTAAGTGAGCGGTAGGTTTAAGCCATTCACCATGAAGGGTTAAATTGTGCTCTCAATCAGTTAAGTTGGAGTCTGCGATGAGCGAACATCCTAGCCTTTGTCTGTACTCCGTGCCCTTTGAACACACAACGTTAGCTCTTTGACCCGGAAGAATGACAGTAACCAGGTACTTATGGAAATTATGGGTGTAGATCTTTGTCAGAGACTTAGAGTAGCTTTTGCCGGACCTAATGAGAACAGCTTCCCTCATGGAGGGGGAACGAATTCTATCTCCTGCCCATGGATTGCGAAGTCTTTGCCTATTAATAATGGCATATGAGCATTGGAAGGCCTTTTTTCCGTTGCGGCAATCATTGATGCTTTGGGCCCCAGGGCAGCTTTGGAGAGTTCCACCCACTGGCTCCTAATGCTACACTCTTCGATGTATATCACCACCTACTTTGCCACTTTACCGGGAAGTATGATATTGCCCAGTCCTACCTGAGTCCTGGAAAGGACACTCGAGATGATAGCAAATTTTTGTATCCACCCTCTTCGCTAAGGTGCACGAAGACGGCTGGTGATCTAAGAATTCCGACTACTCCCAGTCTATCCCTGTAGGAATCGTCATGACACACTAGTTGGTATGAGTCACATTGTCCTCCACTTGCGGACAGTACTGCCAATTTTACCTTCCAAAACGCCCTCGAACACAACTATACACGACCACTTGGATGGATTTTTGCCATTGGCGAGGTAACCCGAGGGCCAATTACCGCCTCCTGCTGTCCTTGAGGGCTTCTTGCCAGTATTCTGTGGTGTTTAGTTGGGTTTTCGTCTGTTTCTAGGCCACCAGATCTTGCTCTTTGCTCCCTGGTGACTTCTGTATCAGTTCTTAGTGGTATGGGTCCTCGGTACTGCCCTCGCTAGCAGTCTATCTCGGACGGACTCATGGGTGAACTCGACCAGTTCCGGTCTCGCGTTTCGTGCTCATTTTTTGCGAGTGGTGATTTGCATGTCTCCACTACGTGCACCTTTCTTGGGGCAGTGGGGTAAGGGACATCGCGATCCGCATTGCCAATGACTCGCCTAGCCGCTAATCTCCTTATAAAAGGTTACTTGCCATTTGGGATCATGAGTTCCTGGCTTGGGGCCCTTACCGTCGGTAAGAACCACCTTCGCAGATCCTATACGTGACCTTCTAGTATCAGGAGAGTGGGACTTTCCGCCCTGGCTAGCTTATCTGTCATAGTGTTTAACGCCTACCCTTTGGGCTGCTTTGTATTTCTGGGCTTCTGCTCAGTCCACTGACCCCCGCCCGTGTGCTTTAAGGGAGTTGACGCAGCGAAGGCGGAGGGAACTCTGAGAACTTGCGCTTTCACTGCAAAAATCGTCATCTCAAGCCTGAGTACCACTTTTTCAAACTACTTTTTGCTACCTACCTGAGGTTGTTTTGGGCTCATGGTATTGGTGCTACTTGGTAGGCTTTGGCACTTTTCCTGAATCAGCACCCTAAGGGCTAGTCTGGAAGGCGACTAGCGAAGAAATGTAGCACCAATCAGCCCGCTGGTTCGATTTATAGAGCAGATGGATGTCGCTTTCTATTTCTGCACAGCTCGGGTGATCCCACCTCTTGCGCATTTCGCACTCTACACATTTTGCCACAGGTTTTGCACAAATCATCAATATTTATACCTCATAAATGGAGATAGTTGAACGATACCGCTTGATGTCCTCGTCTCTTTGACTACGGGGGGCTAAACTAGTATATACATGTCCGGTCCTCACCTCCCCGGAAAGACGTCCGGGCGTTGTTTGAATATGCGGTCACTTTTCCGTCCCACTACTCATGCTAGAAAATCTTTCCGTGGAATCGTAGCCCTAATTCAGAAGCAGTGCACCTGCTGCAGGTCCAGCGAAAGCTGATCCAAGCTTCAGCGGGAGAGCTCGGGTGCGACAGTATGCCCGAAAAGGAAAGAATATAATCAACCTTGTGTCTATACTTCCATAGAGGTGGGGTCCAATGTAAATGAGAAGGTAGGAAATTCTACCATAAACCTCCGGGAAAAGTCCGGGGAAGTGGAGAAGGCCTCCATAACCAATCCCGGGTAAGCCCGCGGCAAGCTGAGTTGCAGCTGGCTGTTCCCATCGTAGCTCCGCAACCATCAAAGCCTTTGGCTTAAAAGTAAGCATGACACCAACGCAACAACGACAGAGAGAATATACAAAAGCAGAGGGCTAGCGGGTTAAGAGTCAGAGTAAAGGCAAGGAAGAGTAAGGGCATTTTTAAAATTTTCATTGTGCAAGCTATAAAGATTATGTGTTTTCCAACTGTTTTCACGAAACGCGAAGTCGATAGAGAGGCCATGCAACAGTCACGAAATTGGATTCCGTTCTGAGCCATACCCCTCAACGTCTCTAACCAACGGCAGCCCTCACCACTTGGGCTCCAACCAGGAAGGCGGAAAGCACTAACTGAAGCCAAAGCCGAAACCAACTTCTTCATGCTCCTGTGCCAAGTCATAACCTGGCCGCTGCGCCATTTTATTCAGCCTAACCCAGTACGAAAACAAAGATAAATAAGAGGTAGACAAGGGGCGTGCATGCGCAAAACATGCCCGAGCCAACGGAGGTGGTGAGGAGCGATTACCTCTGTCAGAGGGCGACTATTAGCACTGAACACACGACGACGAACGTCGCTATTGCTCACCCGATGTTTTCGGCACACACGAGAAGTGCTGCGGAGACACCGGGGATCGGGTGCAGAAAACCGCCGAGCATAATCAAAGCGGAGGGCCCAGGTCCCACAACCGTTCACTGTATACCCTCCTCTGGGGGAAAGCCGGATCTCATGGCGGTATCACGGACGAAGCAGATTCGCGGGAGCTGCTAAAGCTCTAGCAACTCGTGATGTGATCTCCTCTCCAACACCACCAACAGCTGTGATCAGGCTCTCGAGAAAATTGAAGCTATTGACTACCTCTAACCGGTCACCACTAAGGGTGAATGCAGTTACAGACTGTTACGGCCGCTGACGCGTCGTAGCGGATTCCTTATGGGGAAAACGTTCGCCAAATCCGTTTAATCCACCGGGAGTGGTTATCTTTTTCTTCATCTTTATCCCATGTTTATTCTCTTCAACTTCCCGTCTCTTTAAGAACCATTCGAACGTTTGATTTTTGGTCGTTCAGCAACACTGATGCTGCTCCAACCATACGATCAAACTTGGAACGTGAACAGTCAGGTACGAATTGCAAAGTCATGACTCGTTTTTGTTCAATATTTCGGTGGAGGCATAAGATATTGTAGACGTTTCTTTTTCCAGTAGATCCAGCTTGCTGAATTTCGTTAGGTTCGGGTTTGGACGTGACGAAAATTCTATGTTCAATGAGCGTAAATGCATTCTGAACGGAAGTACGAACCTCCGGCCAGTTTTGAACAGGTGCTTTGCTGCTCCGGTTCAAGCGGTTCGTGATGTGATCTCCTTTCCAGCAACACGACCAGCTCTGATCAGACCCCGTGATGCTTGAACCTACCGACCACCTGTTACCGATCGCCGCCAAGTGTGAGTACAGGCACAGTCCGCCGTCAGTCTTGGACAAGCAATTTGCACTTTGGAGGCGCAAAGTGTACGCAATATTGACGAGGTGGGGCAGCGCTCGGCGCCTCGTTCATAAATCTTGGAGTTTGACGTTCGATGAATTTTTCAAGACGGAATACTTTGAGCCACCCAAGCTGAACGGAATGCCCCCTTCTATTTTCCAGTGATCTATCTTCCAGCTCACCGGCAACACCAAATGCAAGTCAATGTCAACCTTTGTATTTTAAACCCTCTCCTTTCATCGGATTGCCCAGATATTCAGTGAGCTATCTTGCAGCTCATCGGTGGCATTCACATGACAATATGATCAAAATATCTGGGTACGAAGCGGGTCACGGGCAGTGTGCCAAAATAGCTGCAGGAGAGGCCGACTCTGACAACCCTCCAAGCTGTGCTCTTAAGTGCTTCACTCAGCGTACAAGACTTCACTGCAGACTGTGGATAGGCAAACCATCAGCTTTGCAGATCATTTTACTCACACCTAGTAGCTTTCCATCAGCGACCCGGATAAGATGAAACGGTTTGCGGGGATTTGCGGCGGCGGTAGTAGGTTCCACTTCTGAGGTACTTTGAGACCACCGGAATTGGCGATCCACACGAGGACGAGTCTTGAGTTCATATCTGGTTGTGAGCCATGTTGCACTATGCCCGCTACCAGCCGGGATGGACTGGCGTGCACCAAGGCGCAGAGACTCAGCAAACCCCAGGTTGTCACGGCCCGACGATATCAGTCAGCTCCATCCTGGCAGAATCTACATAAGCAGCTGAGCTCTTTGCTCCCTGAACGACACGATTTTAGCGCGCAGGGACGGCAAGGTTCCGTCAGGCTGCACATCACCCAGTGCTCTCATTCATTCTAGTGGGTGGTCTAGATTCGGCTATTGACTGAGTTACACCAGAGTAGCGGGTGTCTCCCTCGGTGAGGGTGGGGGTGAATCGATCTCTTAAGCCCATTTTATTGAGCGCGGTTGCTACGTGGGGCCCTGTATACAGTGTTTGTAGAGTCTCTGAAGCTAAACTTGACATTCGTTGGTCGCAGACGGGCTTTCTGGGACTCCTGTTTTGGAGGACTTATCTAAGTGTGAATAATTTTGGTAGTAAACTGCACTTGGCTAATTGGTTTTGAATTTGCAATCGGTACGTTTGTGAATATATACATGGTTATAGATATGTGTACATTTACGTAGTATATCAGACAGTATTTTTATGATTGTGTGATATAATATACCTGTTCATTTATGCACGGAAATAATGTTATTATATATACATATATATATATATATATTGTAACGACCAAAACGCTCAAGTCCTTGTCCAGGTGAAGCCTGACCAGCGATTCCGTTATCGATTCATCGACTAATAGGCTTCACTCGTTCTGGATAGCACCTTGAAGCCTCAAAAAACGAGTGGCCCAAATCGATGCAGAACCCAAATCAAGAACACGATTGCTCTGCAAATTCTACGGTACTATTAGCGAGTAAAAATATAAGTACAAACACGACCATACCTTTGGCATTGAGAGTCAGTCACTATCCAGCCAAAAAGGTAGTCAGAAATGGGACAAATTCTGTGAAAAGGGAAAACAGTTGGCCAAAAAGAGTAAATAATAAATATCTGTCCTGAAGTCCAAACAAATAGAACAAGTTCTCCACTCTTAATCAGGCCCAAAGAACAATTTCCTGGGCGTGGCAGCCAAAAATCAGCGTGAACGAGCTGAATATCTACGGTCAGTCGACGTGAGCGAGAAAGTGAAACCGAGGGGTTATAAAAGAAAACTGTGTTGAAATAATGCATTTCACTACCGTACCAACTGTCCTTAAAGTAATCTCAGTAAGAAAGCACAACCATAAAAAGAAAAAGTGCACCAAGCGTAGAATAATTGTCGACCACAAAACAGTGTCATCATGAATTAGGTTAGAGAAGGCAGTCTAAAATTGATCATAGAATATAGGAATGTGAGCAGAAGAGGAACTTTTCAATCAACATGGAAGTTACATATATATATGTATGCCATATAGATACGTGTATTATACGGCATGTATTTTTATGTACGTCCGATCGCGTGCACATGCATACATAAACATGTGCATGTATGAGTGCATAATGGGAAATACTTGCGAGCAGCTTGTTATCTAGTATATGTACATATATACATATATATATATATGTCACATGGTACTTGTTGTTGCATTCATACACCCACAGTCACGGTGCGTGCATGCACTAGTGCACTAATTGTCTTTTTTTGCTTCCATGATTGAGGACTGACTCGTCACTGACGATCGATCGGATATCAGTGGAATTTGGCGCACTATTTCCTTTCCAGATTATTGTTCCGCAAGCCGTCAGTTGTGCTCCTGGGACGTATACTTACTTACTTATACTTACTTCGCTGACTAAAGTCAGCAAAATAGACCTCATTATAATGAGGTACAAATTCGCATTGTGAGTGAACTACATTTAATCAACTTATTGAACATAGTTAAACTTCGCGGGGTCCCTATGGATCCCCGAAGTTTCTGAGGTTTTTGGAAAGCTGAATGACAACCATTTCAAGAGCGGACGTGTACACAAATATATACGAATATATATATATATATATATATATATATATATATATATATATATATATATATGCACACACACGCCTTTCCAGTATGCCTAGTGTGGTATAACACGCGCCAAACCCCGCAACTCTCAAACCACTGGAATCCACCGCAGTCCATTGAGAGACTGTGGACAATGGTAATTATCAAATACCTCAAACAGCCTACCACCAATTGACGTTGCTGTTTCCGCTAAAAGAGAAGTGCCAACGGACGAAGTTACCTCTGAGGGAATGTCACACATATTCGTATATGAATAAAGTTATGGTGTACGATGTATCCCTAGCTACAAACCGGATCCGTTCCGGATCTGGACCGGTGCCTGTAGCTTACCGGTAAGGTGACTGCAGTACCTGGGCTACTTTGCAGTAGAACGTAGGCAACTTGCCGGAAAGAGTATCGGCAGGGTGCCGGTATGAGAGGGGAAACGAGTGGGCAAGTGATATTAAACGTCCGCCTTTCGACTGCTCGCTTCCTTTATTCCAAAATTCAAAGTTGCGCACACACCTAGAACCGGCTGGTTATCTAGGGTCATCTGGTGCTCACGCAAGTACGTGACCAACGAAATAACGTATCTGTTCACTCCAAATTCCGCCTACACTTTCATCTCAATTTTCAGCGGTGAGTCAACGGGAAATGGTCTCGAACAATGTGGACACCTGACACTGTACAGCGCCCTGTGCAATGGACATTCCACGAATGAGTGATCCACGCAAGGGAACACCGGCGGCTTTTGACATAACGATGAACTTATTGAATTGTGATAACTACAAAGTTTGTCTTCATGTTGGCTAGTAAACATCAAGTTGTATCACGCCGAGATCTGCGAAAAAGAAACCAAAGTGAAACTGTTGAAATTATTTTCATTATTTTCATTCCATGTTCAAATAATTTGTTAAGATCGTCTGGCGTCCTTCAGATTGGTAAAGGAGATTATTTGCAACCCCATTCGGTAGAGCATCTCCATCTAACAGAATGCCGTGATACGCTTGGGAAGTCCACGACTTTGATCAGAGCACCGTATTGTCATCCTACAACCAGTTGCTGTGCACTATGGCCATGGATTCGTTCACCTCAAACAAAACAAGGAGGTACATCTGAAACAGAAATTGTTATTTATTGGAAATTTGACAGGCTTTAACAGAATAATGTGGCGCTGCTTAAGAAAACAAGTTCTATTTCGCGTAGGTATGTAATATAGGTGTTAAAACAGGAAGGGTATGCCGAAACGAATCCAAAATGGGCACACGATTTCGATTCACTTTTAAACTTAAGCCCAACTTTCGAAATCGCGCAAGCATCTCCAACGATCATGTAATACTAGCTTGTCCAAAATTTGCGCTAGAAATCAACTGATCGACCAATTTACCCATGTGAACAATCTTATCTCTACTTACCCTGCAAATGTCATTTTATAATTGCCGAGTACTGCATTCCGAAACCACCTTCACTCTCCACTCTCCCAATGCATTCCCAGAGCAATGCCTACCTAAGGACTGCATGATCTAGAAATTTACAACGGTCAGCGAAACCTGGGTGACACCTTTTTCAAAATACCGAATCTTCAACATTTAAGAAGGAACAAATTGCACAAAATGAAAGATTTTCAAGTGGGTATATTAACAATCTGATTTCGAGGAACAGTCTGCTTCCAATTGAGTAGTTTCAGGCCGAGCTCTGCAAAAGAAAACGTGTGACTCGTACAATAAAGCTGAATGGTGGAAAAGAAAGCCGGTGACCGATAGGCAGAGAAATGACTGAAATTTAAAAAAGAATGACGTAGTACATTCTAATTCACGGTATAGATTGTCAATGTCCTATTTAGTGGATATTTGGGCCGGCTGATTGCAATGCAAAAGCAGCACCAGTTGTTTTAGCTGACTGGGATTCACCCGGCGGCAGCCTTCCTGGTCGTGCTTTGTTCGCTGAGGTACGCGCTCTGTCCCTTCGGCTTTTGGTGCTGATTATCTGTGCTGGCTGTGAGGTGTTAGTTACATATCAGATTATCACTTACTAATTAGTAAGTGATGACCTGAATAGTGAAACCGCAGTATTGTGTTGTAATTGTACTTTTAACATAGTGAGGTGTTCTTTGTCAATGAAGTAAACTTCACGTAGCTGTAGATGATACCCAGATAGTTTTGCGAAATACATAAAGCTTTCATTTTTTCATGTAGAATGGCCGGATATCGCATAATATCTGCGGTATGGTTTCCAATCATGTTATGCTGCCATTCCGTTACTTCTACCGTCAATGCTATTTTATGTAAGTGCTTCCGAATTTGTCTGGCTAGTAATAATGCTCTGATACCTATACTAAATACCTTTATGAAGTAAAACTTCTCTTTTTAATGTAAATGTCCCAAGCTTCTGTCGATACTGTAGCAGGCAACCGAAGTAATTAAACTTTTTAGACGTACTTGGTCGTCACGTTTGATGCTGATTACTCTGTAGCCATTGTTCACGGCAACTGGCTTATTGGTGAAAACCAAATGCCCTGGCAGGTGCTTTGTTTTACTTTATGACATTCTTTTAGACTACTCCGAAATTATGCCGTCAAACCTGAGTGGCATTGGCAACAACATGGTGCTGATGATCGCCAAACTGGATCGCATTATTTTTCGCCTGGATGCAACAAATACCGTGGCCTGTGGGCCTTCACAGGAAAACAATATCAAAGATCTTTCGAAACAAGAGGATCATACAGTATTCGATAAACTTGCGGGCACTGCAATCGACATAATAATTCTGCATCATAAGGTTATTGCACTCAAGCGTCATATGTGAACCGATCCTGGGTCTAGCATCCACCGAAAGCTTTGGTCCTCGATCGGGGAGAATCTGGTTGTCACTTGCACTTGGACCGAAACGACTAGGAAAACTGCAGCAGGAAGTTTCAAATTTTTTAACGCCGTTACTGGTCAGTCTATTGTGACGTAACTACTGTTTTTTACAGACGCAATATAACCTACCCCTCGTTTCCGGGGGTCTTCTGCGCTGGAGATGAGGCGTACTATGAAAAGATGGTTTTCTGAAGCCAAGGGTCGAGGCTTAGGTCGCAAAACCGCCAGGTACGTTTGCTGAGCATGCATTCGTAGTTTCATGATAAGTTGCTTTTCCATCTACGCAGACGGCGATAACAAACGTCACGCTACACTTATCTTTGGTTACCTTAATACGGTTTTAAGCTCGGTAGTATATATATAACTACAGCCACATATATATATATATGTATATACATAGTTATGCATATATATGCGCATATATATGTGTATATATACGAGCATATACATATATATATATATATATATGCAGGTGACAACCAGATTCTCCCCGATCGAGGACCAAAGCTTTTGGTGGATGCTAGACCCAGGATCGGTTCATATATGACGACTTTCCTATTATATGTCCTTATTTTGCCCATTTCGAGGGAATAAAATAGAGCGATCTATACCGAGATTTTCGGGACATTTCGATGAACTAGACCAATACATTAAAATAAAACGCGAACCAAGCATTTCAAAATGCTTCGGTCGTCAATTTCCTTCGTATAAATTCAATGTTGATCCGTGTAAAATGGCTACTAAACAAACTGACCGAAAACCGGTCGGTTTCGGAGCGGTTTTGCACCGGATTTGCTGTAAGGGATGCGATACTATATCAGGGCATTCAATACAAACACATGGAAGCTTTATGCATTTTACAAAACTATCTGGGTATCATCTACAGCTACGTGAAGTTTACTTCATTGACAAAGAACACCTCACTATGTTAAAAGTACAATTACAACACAATACTGCGGTTTCACTATTCAGGTCATCACTTACTAATTAGTAAGTGATAATCTGATATGTAACTAACACCTCACAGCCAGCACAGATAATCAGCACCAAAAGCCGAAGGGACAGAGCGCGTACCTCAGCGAACAAAGCACGACCAGGAAGGCTGCCGCCGGGTGAATCCCAGTCAGCTAAAACAACTGGTGCTGCTTTTGCATTGCAATCAGCCGGCCCAAATATCCACTAAATAGGACATTGACAATCTATACCGTGAATTAGAATGTACTACGTCATTCTTTTTTAAATTTCAGTCATTTCTCTGCCTATCGGTCACTGGCGTGTTACTGGAATTTGGCGGTGGGCAATGTGCCACTGAGGTTACGACAATTTGGTCAAGGTCGAACGTACTTTGGACGGGCTAGCTTTCGCACTGAGTGTCGCCCACGGATCAGCCATGTTGTCAATGGCAAGGACAGGAGAGACATGAGATTGTGGGGAGATTTCAGGAACTCCACGAGGGTCTGAGTCTGCCGAAGAGTATGCCAGCGTGGTATGTACGTTTTAACGGAACACTTTCATGTGGCAACGCTCGAGCGGTTCGCCGATCGTGACCTGGCCGAATCATCAACGCTCAGGACCAAGGCGAAGGAAGACGGCTAAGGCGGTACGATAATCTTCTCTATAGTGCTGAAAACCAATTTTATTTCTTGCACATTGCTGCTTGAACAACTTTAGCTGTTAGAGTTCACGCCGATCTACATGCATACCTAGACATGGGTTGTCACCGGTTTCGCCTTTGTAACTAAGCCGTTAGATAAAAGGAAATCTTCTTTAGATCCAATGATATGTTTGAATATAGATATGTATATATATACGTTATATACATAATCTAAGGCAGAACTGTTATTCTTCGGATTTCTAATATTGAAAACTAAAAATACGGATTTATTATTTTATTCCTCAATGATTTAACTCATATCAACATTTCCACGTCCTAATTTTACAGACCCCGTGAACATCATGAAGAAGAACCAGGATCATCTTCGCGTAGGATGGATTGATCGAAAATCGACCGGCGACCATTTTTGCAAATACATGACAATTTTAATAAATTTATCTACATTCCTAATAAAATGCCCATTTTGCTCGTACAGTGGGGGTAATTCAGAGTTTAAACTTGAAAGGACGGAGAACACTTCAATGGTATACTGAGCGGCTGAACGAAATTGAAGTTATTGGCGAGGAGGAAGTACCGATTTTCCGCAATTTTTTTTTCGGTGTTTAGTGTGCCTAACCTTAGCTCAATTGGGCACTGGTAGCTCTGCCCCGATCATTTCAATGGAGCTGCCGAACATTGCTCTGGGCCATCCCAGAGTTTGCTCCACTCTATCTCAAATAAGCAAATGTTGGCAGTGCTGCTTGGGTACTCCGTATACTCACATCTGCCACCTATCGTTCAAAGAATTAGTTGGTGATGATGATTAGGGGTAGAACACAATCACAGTCGATTTCTCTTTTTCGCTGGTTCCGCCCACTCGGGAAACAAAGAATGCCGTATAAATTAAGGGCATGGCCCGAAACTTTCCAGTGTTCGTCACAAAGATGAGTTATCAAGCTGGGATTTAGGCCCACTGAAGTACTTATTAACTCTTGTGGCACACGGCCCCTTTCGTAGCATTGGCTTAGGTCGGTTTGTTAAGAAGCTATTTTACACGAATCAAAAACGAATTGATACAAAGAAAATCGACCACCGGAATGGTGTGCACTGAAATCTATACCGAGGCATTTCAGAGCATTTTGATAGGTTCAACCGATATATTTAAATAAAACTCCAAATCTTCGATTTCCTTCGGATCAGTGTAACGTACGCGAGTGGAAATCCTCCCTGGCCGTTGCCATATGCTTGTATTGTTGAGACTATCCTATTTACTTTATTGACCTTGGAACAAATACAACATGCATCAATCACTACACTTCAAAATTTGTTTATATTTTGCTTACTTGAAGTGGCATAGTTTTGACTCGAACTTGGACTGCCGTGACGGTGGTACCTGACATTGGCATTCGTTGAACTCTGGTCCTCGTTGTTAGACGTTGTGGCCGTACAGCTGAGGTTTGTACGTATTTATATGCGTATAACTTGATAATCCTGTACCGTAGAAACTACGAACCAATCTTGTTCTGGTTCTGGGATTGGTTTTGAATTGGCTACGCATTGCTCACAGTCGGAGCAATCGTTACAGTCGATTCATTGTTGACTCGTATAAAATGGCTACTAGACAAACAGAGGTTACACGCGGGCTGGGTGCCACAATCGCCCTTACGGCTTCTCTTTATTGAAACTGACGCTCGTTTTAGCTGCAGATTATTCATTTTATTCCATTGGTAATCAGTAGCACGTAACTTTTTACTGCCTTTTTATTGCAATGGAGACTGCAAGGAAATTTTTCCATCTACTTTTGTCGGTTAATATTGCTTCAATATAATACTAACGGGCGGTATGAGGCTGTGGTTCTTCTGGCTCCATTTCGTTTACATTCATTTATATATTTCCTCTCTTTCATTATGTACGAACAAATTTGTGTTGTCTATTCGTGCAATGCCATTATATAATTTTTAGTTCCATAACTCCATTGTAGTAGCTTTTTTAGTTTCGTGGATCCTAAGCGGCTCTTAATGGAGTGGATAGTGATTCGTTAACCGGCGTTAGGTGCAGAGCGTCAACGTGTACATTTGTTTTCCTCAAGGCCAGCAGAACACGCTTGCAAGACAGATCCCTCTGAAGCTAAAAGGAAAAGTCACAAGCGGCACGTCCTACTATTTTAAAGTGCTGTGTGCCCACCCCTATAAGTGATCCCCCAGAACCTCTGAAAAGCCTCAGAAGAAACAAGAGATTCGGAGTAGACATGCTGGATGAGAACCGTACAAACCTATGACGACAGCCGCGCAAATAGCAGTTCCAACCACTGCAAACGACAGGGGCATTTACCAAATAACACTTCATCCTTACGGTTTTTACAATCACTAGCGTGGACAAGAATCTCATTCGTTTTGTAAAGTCGTTAAACAAACCATGTATGGCGAAGCGGGGGGACAGAACCCATTTTTATGTCCAAATTCCGCCCCTACTCCATTAGTTGTGATGTTGCCCAACAGTGGGCTTTTATGCGAAAAACATTCGGCCCAAAAACGCTTACAAAGTAATCACGTTTTCTTCATGTCAGACAGCTTCTACATTTACATTCTCTATGGCCATTGGGAACATCTGATATTCTCATTGTGTCACTGTGAGTACAATAATACGCGTCTAGGGACATAAAAGTAATCCGTCTTGCCGTTGCGCGCCCTGAAACCCGCTACACCCACGTTTTACGTCTTCAGGAACCAAACACTGCACGGAATGTATAGCGCACACTCCAGAGTGCCAATAAAGGGCACAAAAAACACATACTTAACCATCACGAACTATTTTGTCCCTGCCGTGCTTACAAGCAGTCCCCTGACACGATCGCCTCCGCTGGCAGGGTTTCCCTTCTCCAACGACCAACCAAACGGGGCTTCAGGTGGTGCACCGTCCCACCACCCTACCGCTCGACGGCTCCAATTTCTACCATGACGGCAACGGCTCTCCTGAATCCAAACTAAAAGCAAGGCCAAGTGACTTTCTTGTTAACATTTATTGGAAAATAAAATGAAAAATCTGTACGTCCAAATAAGAGATGTCTCATAGTTTCGTGTTTTCTCCGGCGCAGACCAATCACCATTGTTAGCTGAAATATACTGGCGATACTTATCTCGCCTCTTGATTTATTTGGCAATGCCATGCGGTTGCTGTCGTGCTGCCCTTCGTAACATAATAGGCTGCACTTAAACGACGCAGCACGGCGAAAGCGTATTCCAAATTGGGATACCTGATACAGTTAGAGTTAGTCACTGGCAAAGAAGCAACCTACCTAGCTGATCAGTTACCTTTCCGGCGAAGGTGTACGTAATATCAAGCCCAGTAACTCTACAAAAAATCGTCGAAACATTGTGCACCTCGTTTCTTAGCTCCAACAAGCATCAGGAACTCTATATGTAGAAAAAAGTGCATGTTGCCTGGTGCTTACAGTTCTGAAAACAAACCTAGATATCGTATGAAATTCACGGAAATCAAATGCTGAACGAGTACCGACAGCAACGAAACCAGACCTCACAGCACCAGCGGGCACCAGTGCGCACCAGTGCACACAACGACCAAATGGTCGAGGTAGTCCGAGCAACAGCAATAAGTATGGTCTGCGAACCAATCAGGTTCAAGTAAGGTAACCAGCAACGAGCAAGGCTCATTACGATGGTGGCCGATGTAGAAAATGTAAACAAATGTTCATGACAAGAAAAATGATATGGAATCTTGACACGACATAAAGCCAATGCCCGTGGGGCGGCCGACCAAGAAAACTAACATTTACCAATAATAATTGCACAGCAACCAAGGCAATACACCCGCTGCAGCACACCAGCACTCAAGGTCCATTCACCAGTACTCTTAGTGAGTGTAGCATGTTTTGAAATAATTTGAACGCGTAGCTCGTCCCCCATAGAAGCCGGTCTTTATCTGTATTGATTTTATCCCTAACAGTGTCGACTTTCTCCACCACTGATATAACTACTTCCTCATATGAGACTACTTTCCCCGTGAGGCAATATTATCCCCTCTCTGTGGCTAATGTCGCATTCCTCAATACGGACGAGACGGTCCTTCATAATGCGCTGGCAACGGATGCAATAAAATGTGCGGTCCAAAGTCAGGCTGCAGGGATAGTTGAGCTAAAGGTCACTGTCAGCACCCTTAAGGATGAGTTGCCCGACCTAAGGAGCTTAGTTATCAAGTCCCTCCCGGTGTCCCAAACAGCCAATAAGGTGTGTGGAGCATCTGAGCAGCAAGTTCTAGATGTCACCAAGATTTTGCAAGACACCGAGAAATGCTCCAAGCGAGTCATCCTTTAGGGTCGCTTTCTCAATCCGGATCACCCTCATGACACATGCTCAGGCGTATAACCGCCTCAGGCTGCCTTTCCCACCTGAAAGTCGGTCCACTTGGCTGGTAGCCAAACACACCAACCGGGTACACGGCATTTTACTTGAAGTGGGTTCCACGAAAGAAGCCAAACGAACTGTTTCCAGAGCCGCAAGGCTCGAGGAGGAAACAAAAAGGCTCAAGGGAGTATCCATCTACAAGCCACTTCAGCCGAGGCTCAGCAGTGAGAAGGCCAAGCCAGAGACCCAACAAAAAGCCGATCCGAAGCTCACAGTGCTGCCAGTCGTTCAGGTAACGCGCCTCGAGGGTCGAGCTCCGTGTCCACCATCAATCGCTTCCCTACTCACTCCATCTCCCGTCGCGGCAAGTACGCCCAGTAGTAGACCCTGTGCTACTAAGCATCTGACGCCCACAAAATGTATCCCAGACTCTAACGTTGCTAATGAGACGGTATCAACGGACGAGTCTCACCCATCCTTGAGCCCAGAGACAAACCTGCAACTTGCTTCTGCTGAAAGCTGCAATGAGAAGGTTAATGCAAAGGAAGAGATATCTGGAGTGGTCGTGCAAAACAGGATCACGAACAAGAAAACTCAGAGCTGTGAATCACGCAGTACACACAAAGGTAAACAACAAAAAGCAGCCCACCCTTTTCGGAGACCGAAGGATGTAGACCGTTCGCCTGTCATGAGGCCTCCCAGATTACCAGACACCAAAACATACCAGTCCCCCCAACAGTCCGTTTACCCTCTAGCCCCCCTACCACTCGTTTCAGGTCCAGCAAATGGAGGCGCAGAACGACAGCAACTGATGGGTTTTGGTAATTATATTGGTTGAACTGTATAAATGACAGGAGGAGGGAGACTGAACGAGCTTACGGACAGAGCTGATGAACTGGGGCTTGCCTTGCCGTTTGTTACTTAGAGTGACGTAAGTTTCGACGAGCTCAACTCTTTCGGCACCAGGTGGACTATAACAACTCAGATTTCAAGCAACCAGTCGATTGAAAGAACCGATGCTAGACCGATTCCTGGCCTATTGAAAAGCCTGGTCAACGTTTGCTAAGCCAGTTGCGTACCTCGATGGATGACTGATGAGGATCACCCAAAATTTCTTAAGGATTTCTAAGGTAGGCTGATGTGTCCGACCGAAGGAGATTATAATACCGCACTGGTCAAATCGGGTGTGGATGAGTGAAAGTACTTTGAAGTACTTTTGTCCTGACTACAAGCCACTTTATGTGACTGAGAAGAAAGATTATAAAAAGGAAAATTGACTATAGCTAGAGGAGGGACTGACACCGGAGTTGGCCGCTTTTGGGGAGCAGTTGTCAATCCCAAGTAAATCTAGGTGAAAACAACCATTTGTAAACAAGGCGCGCCTAAGGTCTAAGCTTGCCATTGCATTTTATTGAGTTTGGTGACTGCGAAGCCGCTACACGTTAGTCAGATAGTCCTCTCTGGTATTGTCCTAGACCGTGTGGCCCTATAAGAGTTCAGGAGGCCTCCGCCACAGCGATATGGGGTATTTCCCATCTACCTCATCCCACCCGCCTCTCAATCCTCATTCTCTAGTCCCCTGACTTAGGATGCATAAGAGGTAATCTTGTAGCGGTGGCCATCTTCATCCGTGCTTTTACCACTTTTATTGTTTAACTGAACGCTGACTGCCGGACGCGGCTGCCATTTGACCGTTGCCCTTGCGCACGCTCTCACGCAAGCTCCTAAATACACGCTAACCACTATCACTCCCAATCGCCCTCTCGTTCCCACGTGTCGTGGAGAATACTGTTCTGGTTAGCATATTCGTGCAGTGCCGCACATTAGAGTAACGTGCAGATGGTCCACGCAGTAAAAAGGACCGAAGCACGCGTTTACTAAGGAAACCGCGAAGTAAGGTCTAATCAACCTTAAAATTGGTGAGCCCGACGTGATCCCCAGGTCACGTGAGTTTTCTTGTTTTCTACCGTTCAAGGTCCCGTCTGCGTACGTTTTTGTGTGTTTTATTATTTCCCTATCCGTTGACTATATTGGTCGGTTTACCAAATAGTTTTTGTTTTGCCCATACATATTTTTGGTGTCCAGTTCGTCATGAATCTTTTTTATTTCGAAGATTATATTACCACATTGGTCTTTGGTTTCTTTTCCCGTCTGTATTCGATAATGTAATCGCTATGTTTGCTGAACGGGAACCCTGCTCAGACCCCACCGTTGGGGCGATCACGCTGCACATACCGGCATTCGCGCCTGCTGATCCAGAACTCTGGTTCACGCTGGTCGAGTTAGAATTCGAAAACTGCCGTATAACCAGTGACGCCAGCCGTTTCAGGTGGGTAGCAGGCCGCCTCCCGCCAGAGGTCACAATGCAAGTGATGGACGTAATAAGCTATGAGGCTTTAAAGGAGGCCGTCATTGCCCGCACGACCCCAACGCAGGACCAACGGATGCAACAACTTCAAAACGTTGAGCTTGGAAGTAGGATGCCCTCCGAACTGCCGCTTGGGATGCAGCGCTTGAGAGGATCAACGGTAGACGAGGGCCCGCTCTTAAAGGAACTTTGGATGCAGCGTTTGCCGCACAACATCCCAGTTTTACTAAGTGCCACGCGCAAATGCTCGCTAGAGGAAACTGCAGCAATAGCCGATGACATTATGTCACGATACAACCCCGCTGTAGCTGGAGTAACCAGGCCCTCCGTCGCAACGGTGCCTGCCTTGCCAACATTTAACGACCTCGCGTCAGTTTTCTCTAGAATTGACGCGAGCCTGCAACGCCTAGCAGTAAAAAGTGGGTCACAGGAGCGGCACCGTGCACGCTCACCTAGGCTCCATAGTCCGTCATTGAGACGACATTTCGGTTCTTCAAAAGAAGGGTGTTGTTAATACCACAGTCGTTTTGGTGAGAGAGCAAAGCGACGCAAACCAGGGTGTACGTTTCCCGGTGCTCATCAGGGAAAGTAAACCCCCGGCCCGTGGTGGCGACCCACGAAGCCGGGTATCACACCAATAGTCGTCTTTTGAAAGTAAGTGACATCATTTCAAATAGCCTATTCCTTGTAGATACCGGTGCCGAAGTGAGCGTCCTCCCCCGAGCGAAAGGCGACAATAGCGCACCGTAGGCCCAAACACTACGCGCTGCCAATGGCACGGCCATTCACACGTTTGACCGCGGTCGCTCACCTTAAACTTAAGCTTAAGGCGTATTTTTCGTTGAGCATTCATCATCGCCGACGTCCCGTACCCAATTCTAGGCATTGACTTCCTGCAACACTTTGACTTGCTAGTTGATGCACGGCGCCGCAGAGTGGTGGATCGTCAGACCACTCTCGCTGTTGCGGGTCATAATTCGCGAGCGAATCACGTCACGCCCTTTTACGTTCAACCACTGGCACACCAACCCTATGGCGAACTTATCGCCACCTACCCGGCCATGTTTCGGCAGGCCGGGCCTCTCCCATCAGTGACCACCAAAGTCACTCATTACATCGATACTAAGGGAGCCCCAGTGTTCAGTAGGCCGCGTTGGTTTGCACCAGACAAGCTTCGTGTTGCTCATGCTGAATTCGAACACATGCTAGAACTGGGTATAATACGCCCTTCTAGTAGCCCTTGGGCTTCTCCTCTTCATATGGTCCAGAAGTCTAGCGACGATTGGCGACCCTGTGGCGAATACAGAGCACTTAACAAAGTCACCGTCCCCGACCGATTCCCGATCCCCCATACACAGGACCTTACTTCGTCTTTGTCAGGTTGCTGCATCTTCAGCCATATTGATTAAGTTCGTGCGTACAACCAGATCCCGGTAGCAGAGGCCGATATCCCGAAAACTGCCGTCACTACGTCTTTCGGGCTGTTCGAGTTTCTGAGAATGCCGTTTGCACTCAGCAATGCAGCTCAGACCTTTCAACGGTTCATGCACGAGGCAACTCGTGGTTTGAAAAATGTCCACTTATACCTGGATGATATTTTGGTGGCGAGTTCTTCAGAGCAAGAGCACGTCGCACACTTACGAGCACTTTTCGAACGCCTTAGCCAGCACGGCGTTACGATCATTATCGCGAAATGCGAATCAGGCCGATCTGATACCACCTTCATAGGACATTCTATTTCATCCTCGAGTACCTGTTCTCTGCCGGATAAAGTTTCCGCTATTCGCAACTACCCTGAACCCCGATATTTTCGCCAGTTGCGTCAGTTTGCCGGCCTGGTGAATTTCTACCGCCGATTTATTCCTCACTGTGCGGAAATGATGCAACCCCTCACCGACCTGTTGAGCGGAGGTAAGCGGAAGTTCATGTTTCCCGACACGACACAAGTCGCATTTGCCTTGGTCAAAGATGCTGCCACCAAAACAGCACTCCTTACTCACCCCGGCCCTTTGGCTTCTATTTCGGTAGCGACGGATGCCTCGTACACAGAGGCTAAAGCAGTACTTCAACAGTTGCTAGACGAATCTTGGCAACCTGTAGTATTCTTCTCCAAGCGCCTACAACCCTCAGAATCTAGGTACAGCACATTTGGTAGGGAGTTATTAGCCATCTACTTGGGAATCCGTCATTTTCGACATGCACTCAAAGGCCGTTCGTTTACGGTGTTTACAGACCACAAGCCTTTGGTTTGCGCACTAAAGTCAGCTTCGGATCGATACTCACCACGCGAGATTCGCCACTTAGACTTTGTCTCAGTTTACCGTGGACATGTGACACGTCTTTGGCGTACTTAATCACGTCGCCGACGCCTTGTCACGAGTACATCAACTAAGCCTGTCATTGACGCTTAACACCAACTTGGACGCAATGTCACAGGTCCAAACTATGGACCCTGACATCGAACAACTTCGACAAAACGGTTCTTTGAGCTTGACGACAGTACCTATCCCAGCTTCCCAGAATATCATCGTGTGCGATGTGTCGCAAGGTCGCCCTAGGCCGGGGGTTTCTGCTGCCCACCGTTATTCCACTTTCCTGACACTCCACAATCTGGCTCCCCCGGGTGTGTCGGCCTGGGTGAAACTGATAACTGAGTGTTTTTTTGGCGCAATTTCAAACGAGATATCCGTCAATGGGCTCGTGCTTGTCTGCAGTGTCAACGTGTTAAGACCCATAGGCACACTAAGGCGGCATTAGCCAGGTTCCCAGAACCTGAAACACGTTTTCATCATGTGCACGCCGACCTCGTAGGACCGCTTCCACCTTTGCTTGGGTACGTTTACATACTCACATGCGTGGATCGTTTTAATCGCTGGCTGCAAGTCATTCCTATCCCCCGCCCCACGTCGGAAGAGGCCGCGAAAGCTTTTCTGACCGGTTGGGTTAGTCATTTCGCTTGCCCGGCAATAGTGACCACCGATCGTGGTCCACACTTTGACGGCGTTTTCGCCAGCCTACTCACTACGCTCGGTTGCCAACACGTTAAAACGACAGCTTACTACCCTCAGGCCAATGGTATGGTTGAGCGTTTCCACCGGCAATTAAAAACCGCCCTTCGAGCAAACGGTAACCCCCTTTGGGGTGAAACACTACCATTAGCACTCTTAAGCCTGCGTAGCACCGTTAAGGAGTAATTACAGGCAACACCGGCCGTACTAGTATATGGCTGTACACTTCGTCTGCCTGGGGAGTTCGTAGCTCCCTCACCAACCGTGATTTTCGACCACGGTGACTATGCTCAGCGCCTTACGCAGCACATGCGAGTGCTCAAGGCCAGTCCACCGCGTGAACAACAGTCTACAAGTTATGTACCAACTGCATTAGGAACCGCTACTCACGTATTCCTTCGCGTCGATGGCGTTAGATCACCACGAAAAGCGCCATACACTGGCCTGTTTCGGGTGATAAAACGTGGGGCAAAACATTTGTCATAGACATCGGCGGATGTCACGACACCGTATCTATCGACCGTCTCAAGCCTGCTGTCATGGAGTGCGAGCTGCTCGGCCAATGTACACTGACGCAAGCCGCTCAGCCACCCGCATCGAGCGAATTATTACTCGAACCACCCCTAATTACGCCTAGTGAGGACTCGGCATCTAGTCCATCAGATTTTCCAACCGCACCCGCAACGCGAAGTAGCCGTCGCGGTCGCCAACTACGAAATCCCGTCCGCTTCGCCGATTTCGTGACGATTTTTACCGACTGTTAGCAATAAGTTGGGAAGTTCACCATAGATTTACCAACCAACAGGCCCGAGAAATTACAATCGGTAGCTTTGGTTTCATTTTCTTCTGGTTTCCTAGCGAATACAATAACACCGAACATCGTTCGTGTGTTGTTATTACGGTCCAACATCCACCGGCGCCCTCAGGCTCTATTTTGTTCCAGTTTAACTTGCCCTCCCTCAGACGGATCTACACAGTCACATTGGCTTCATCCGTAGCCTCGATGACTCCCGTGCACGTTCATGGAGCCAACCACTCACTGGACAACTGGGCGATTCATCAGCCTGGTACTGAGGACGACAACCGGAAGCCCTTTTGGATGGACCTGACGCGACACCCATCGGCTCGTATGCGTATGAGACCCGTGGGCGCCAAAACACAGTTGGACCTACGCACATCGGACCTCGGGAGTGCAGGCACCGGTAAACTCATCAGCAGTCTTTCGACGTCACCAACAATATAAAGGGGAAGCCACAAGGAGTTCCTGGACAACCAATAATTCCGGCCTACCATCACGATCGGAGCCCAACTCCGTCGGACTTCTAGGAGGAGGCCCTTGTAGAGGTGGCCATCTTCATTCGTGCTTTTACCACTTTTATTGTTTAACTGAACGCTGACTGCCGGACGCGGCTGCCATTTGACCGTTGCCCTTGCGCACGCTCTCACGCAAGCTCCTAAATACACGCTAACCACTATCACTCCCAATCGCCCTCTCGTTCCCACGTGTCGTGGAGAATACTGTTCTGGTTAGCATATTCGTGCAGTGCCGCACATTAGAGTAACGTGCAGATGGTCCACGCAGTAAAAAGGACCGAAGCACGCGTTTACTAAGGAAACCGCGAAGTAAGGTCTAATCATCCTTACAATCTGCTTTTGATGTTTCACTTTTTTGAACCAGGTCAAACCTATTGCCTTTCCTCCGTCTGTCCAGCCTCTACTCTCCACGGTCACGACAGAAGGGTTTTCAAACCGAGACCACGCACCTCGCTATGAGTTGACTTTTTTAGCTATGGGTTTATTACTCTGTGGAACGCACTTCCGGAAGATACTGTTCCGTCGCAGAACAAATTATCTTCGAGAAAGAGGTGGACCCCTACCTGGGTCTCTCTCAATCATTCCTAGTCCAGAAACGTGAAATATATGTCTTTTACTGCATTTTCATTCCGCTATATGTTCATGACTGTCGCATTCCGCCTAAGTCACTGTCCAAAGTGTGACACTGCATGATGTGTGTATATTTTGTTTTTGTTGCTGTTCGCGTCCCCCTCTCGTTTTCTTTACTCGTTTCAGCTCGGTGAATCCGACAGACGGTCAAAGATTTCCTCGAGAACCGGAAAAATTGGGCTCAAAGCCTCGAACCCGTGTAGTACTTCAAGACTCTGCGGCACACCAGCGGTTCGGTCAACTCCCTCGGTGACTGTAGCTGTTTTTCAAATTTTTAGAACACAAGCTAGTCCCCCTGCATTTAAGTTTATCTTTATCCGTGCTGACTTGATCCTGTATAATGTCAATGCCCCCCACCATTGATATAACCGCTTGCTCAGATAAGGCTACTTTCCCCGTGAGGCACTATTATCCCCTCTCTGTGGCCAATGTCTCATTCCCCAATCCGGACGAAACAGTCCTTCGTATTGCGCTGGCAACGGATGCACTAAAGTGTGCAGTCCAAAGTCAGGCTGCAAAGATAGCCGAGCTAGGGGCCACCGTCCGCACCCTTAAGGATGAGCTGACCAGCCTAAGGAGTTTGGTAATAAAATCCCCCCCCCCGGTGTCCCAGGCAGCCGATCAGGTGTGTAGAGTTTCTGAGCAGCAAATTCTTGAGGCCACCATTATTTCACAAGAAACCGAGAAGTGCTCCAAGCGAATCATCCTTTGGTGTCGCTTTCTCAGTTCGGATCACCCTCATGATACGTACGCCCAGGTGTTTAACCGCCTTAAGCTCCCTTTCCCACTTAAAGGTCGGTCCACTTGGTTGGTAAACAAAAGCACCGACCGAGTTCACGGTGTTCTAATTGAAATGGGCTCCACAGCTGCAGCCAAACGAATAGTTTCCTAGGCCGCAAAGCTCATGGAGGAAATTGAAGGGCTCAAGGGCGTATCCATTGATAAGCCACTTCAGCCGAGGCTCCGCAGTAAGAAGGCTTAGCCAGAAATTCCACAGGAAGCCGCTCCTAAGCTCAAAGTGCTGCCAGTTGTCCAGGTAACTAGCCTTGAGGACCGAGCTGCATGACTACCGTCCCTCGCTTCCCTACTGACACCGTTTTCTGTCGCCGAAAATACTCACAGTAGTAGGCGTAGTGCCACTAAATATCTGTCGCCGACGGGAAGCATCCCAGGAAACAACATAGCCTATAAGACTATTTCAATGAACGAGACTCACCCATCCTTGAGCCCAGAGACAAACCTGCAACTTGCTTCTGCTGAAAGCTGCAATGAGAAGGTTAATGCAAAGGAAGAGCCGCAAGGCTCGAGGAGGAAACAAAAGGGCTCAAGGGAGTATCCATTGACAAGCCACTTCAGCCGAGGCTCAGCAGTGAGAAGGCCAAGCCAGAGACCCAACAAAAAGCCGATCCGAAGCTCACAGTGCTGCCAGTCGTTCAGGTAACGCGCCTCGAGGGTCGAGCTCCGTGTCCACCATCAATCGCTTCCCTACTCACTCCATCTCCCGTCGCGGCAAGTACGCCCAGTAGTAGACCCTGTGCTACTAAGCATCTGACGCCCACAAAATGTATCCCAGACTCTAACGTTGCTAATGAGACGGTATCAACGGACGAGTCTCACCCATCCTTGAGCCCAGAGACAAACCTGCAACTTGCTTCTGCTGAAAGCTGCAATGAGAAGGTTAATGCAAAGGAAGAGATATCTGGAGTGGTCGTGCAAAACAGGATCACGAACAAGAAAACTCAGAGCTGTGAATCACGCAGTACACACAAAGGTAAACAACAAAAAGCAGCCCACCCTTTTCGGAGACCGAAGGATGTAGACCGTTCGCCTGTCATGAGGCCTCCCAGATTACCAGACACCAAAACATACCAGTCCCCCCAACAGTCCGTTAACCCTCTAGCCCCCCAATACCTTCAGCTCGTTGCTCCTCCAGGACCTCCTTTCCACCCCCAACTCTTCCTTTTTCTCCCTCCTCGAGCTCAAAATCAGCTGCCTCTTGTCGATTCTGCGACAACTCCCGAGCATGTGCTCAAGTGTTTTTACAGCAATTGTCTGAGTGTGCTGAATAAGATCCCGGAGCCTCAGCAGTTTGCAGTAGATAAGAAGCCTCAGGTCATAGCCCTCAAAGGAATCTGGCTCAAGCCTCATGTAATTGATGGTGAAATATCCATTCCGGGATACTTCACAGTAAGGCAGAACTCCAGTAGAGGTCGTGCCGGCGGGGTCATCATATACTACGATAATTCGATCCCTCCTCCCACTTTACTGACAACCCTTACTTTTTCATGTATTGATTGTTTGTGGGCTGTGTTTACCCTCTCTAGGACAGACACCCTATTGCTTGCTGTAGTCTATCGCCCTCCCGCATGCGATTCAACTGATAGCCTAGGTCTCATGGACTTACCAGGCCCCCTGAAAAGCTACACAGACTTCACCCATCTGTTGGTCATTGGCGACTTAAACTCACCCAGTGTCGACTGGCAAATAGCCGATGCCCCTGATGTCACATTTGGTAAACCCCTCCTGGATCTCCTACTGAAGAACTCATGAGTGCGGAACGCAAAAGATCCATGTCCGCAAATGATGTAACCCCCTTGAGTTCAAGCGTTGAAGACCTGCAAACTGCAGTTTATGAAACAAAACGCTGGTCCGAGGATTGGAACCTCCCAGTTAATGATGACAACCGTGTGAGCATGACTTTCGGCAGAGAGGCCGTTCACACGTTTTTTATTAACGGAGCAACCACACTGCCTACGGTTGACCGACACAAGGTGCTCGGTTTCTGGTTAGATTGTAACTTATCCTTCTCTCATCATCACCAACTTGCGAGCAAGTCTGCCTTTTGAGTCCTAAACATGATTCGAAGGTCTTTCCCGAGCATATCTAGGGATGATTTCCCCGTAATTTTCGACACGTACATCCGACCTCTGCTGAAGTACCGTAGTCAGATAGTGCACTCCGGTCTTGTCCGAGACCGTGAGATCCTAGAAGGAGTTCAGCGGGCCTCCACCAAGGCAGTAAGCGGTCTATCCCATCTACCTTATCCCGTCCGCCTCTCACTCCTCCACCTCTATCCCCTTGACGTAAGACGCGTAAGAGGTGATCTGTTTTTGATGTTCCACCTTTTTGAAACAGGTCGAAGCGATTGCTTCTTCTCCATCTGTCCGCCTCCTCTCTTTGTGGTCACAGCAGAAATGTTTTCAGTCCGAGGCCACGGACTTCACTAAGGATTAACGTTTTATCGATAGGGTCATTACTCTGTGGAATGCACTTCCGGAAGATATTGTATAGTATCGTATAGTATATTTCTTGACCGTGGTCAATACACATGCACAAGGCAAAATCAGAGCGTACAGCAGTACATGTCAATGTGAGGTATTCACAAATTCTAAATTTATAAATCACACAGCGACCGAAATACACCAGTAAAGTCATGTAGTGTTTGAGTGAACAAAAGTGGTAATGGTTGAGGCGGGAATTCCGAATCGGTTTCGAAATCGCTGAACAGCAGTGAGATTGCTGATATAAGCGACAGTTGGACGGTCGCTGACGAGTAATCGGGCGGAGGAGATGCCAAAGAACATTGTTGGAAGTAAAGCAAGCATGGGGCTTTCAACGTGCAGTCAGAGATACCAGCGGAATATTGGAAACTGATCCAGCATTGGGTAACTAATTGTGGAGGAAACATGTGAAATAAAGGCAAGTGAGTCAAAGGTGATAATAAAACGGACCTTTTGTGCAGGTTATTACAGTGTCATATGGAAATTCAAGTGAAGGCGAAAAGCTTCGCAGGGACTTCAGTGAACTTTTGAAGAGCATGAATGGTGTATGGACGTATAACGGACTTTTAAAGAAAAGCCGTCAATGAAACGGATTAGTGGAGACAAACGTCAATGGTTCGGCTGGGCAGAAGTTGGAAGAGTGCACATTTTTTTGTGTGTGATAGAAAATTGTTAACCAAATTATGGTTGGCTGCAGATGGCTGGTATTCTGTTCCTTGAAGACCTTGGTTGCAGATGGTGGCAGGTAGAATGTTGAGGGAAGCAGGTAAAAAAGGGCTGGGTTCCGGTCATTGGTTTCGTACTGCAACGCGGGAAGAATTGAACTGTTGGGTTGGATTATTTTGGAATAGACGTTGAGCGTATGTGTTGATGGTTGGTGTCAGGAATCATCTCTGCGATCCGGTGAGACTTTCATGAGGTTTTGTTAATCCGTGTACGGTGCCCCGTGTAACGTCAGTAGGCGAGAGTATAGGTTTGAACCATTGATCAAATCCTCCAGTCCTTACGGTAATCCGGAATAAACGTCGATTTGGCCGATGGATACCCAAGTAACCAATGCAATCTGGAAGAGATCAGGAGTGCGGCAGTCTGGAGAGTGTTCCAGCTGTGGGTCATGATTATCGTTTATATGGAAGCAAGAAAATGAACATTTTGTTATCCGAGCAATTAGTTATCGTTTGGCTAGTGGACCGGTCTATTAGGGATCCCTAGACGGAGACTGGTAGCTTCCTAGGGTAGCTGGGTGATAGTAGAGATTTAAGGCGATATCAGGTAGGCGGTGAATGAGGAGAGCGTGTCCGTTTGGGAACCAGGAATAAGACAATAGTAGAGGGTATGGTCTGGAAGAAGAATGAAAAAATAGGAAGATAACAGTCTGGTCAGTTCACCAGCTGTGGTCGAGGACGGCAAACAGTAAAAAGGGAGAAAAACACTGGGTGTAAAGGAGAGGATTTTTCATGTGGAAGCACACGTGCTGGTATTCCGCAGGGTCAAGAGAAATCAGAGGCATACGGATTCCGGTTGGAATGGGGTCTTAACTTACCATGAGCATATGCGCAGAGTAGTGAAGCCTAGTTATTGAGGAATGGTAATCCGTGCGGCAAGGCTTCAGTGTACGAGAAAGGCGCAAAAAAAACAGGATGGGACGGCTGAGTTCTAGCCTGAGCCAGGAATTAAGTGAGAGCGAGCACCCATCGCTAAAAGACGGAACGGTTGCATTTATATATATGCAAATTATGTTGTAAAATGGCACAATCTAGTTAGGAAGGGGGGCAAAAGTGAGTGGAGCATACCCAAGGTATATATATATATATACGTATATGTATATATATATATTGTATATACAAAAGTTATATATATATATGAATAGGTACATATATATGCATATATATGATTACATATAAATATATATATAAAATATATATATTGCTGTATACGTGGGTGCGATTATCAGACGGGTCATGCGAAAGCGGTTGGACGCAAAAGACTGGCAAGGAAAGTGAGATAGAGAGACGCAGTCTGGGTATGGCCCAGCTGAGGATCAACGGTTAACGGAAAGATGAACGAAAGTTAAGCACGGGCTCATCGGTGCAGCGGATCCCTAAAGCACATTGCGGCCATGAAACGTGAGACTAAAAGGGAAACGCCTAAGTGTGGCTAAAACTTTCAATGGGAAAGTTAGCATGTCGCCTAGAGTGGTCATTGAGCAGGAGTAAAGACTAAGTTCTGCATGAAATCACAGAAGAACCTTAGCTGGGGGATAGGGTGGGAGCAGAAATGGTAACGTCATAACTGGGTGTTGAGTTCAGTTAGTGAGTCACGCTAAGTGAGATGAGTCAGACTGGATTTTCCAGTTCGAAATCGCAGAGGTGGTGAGGGAAGTATATGTGGAGGGACCTGGTGCGGAAGAGAGGCATTGTAAGCTAAGAGATGTCGAGGAGCGGTGAGTTACTCACCATGCTTGTGTCAATATTTAAAGGACAGTAGTGAGTATATATATATATATATACATGTACATATATATATATATTTGTATATACAAATATTATATATATGCATATATATACATATATATACATTATATATATATAAAGCCGACCAGGGGTTGGATACTGAAGCAGTTTTTATAGCGTTGTTGAGGTTGGTTTCAGGGCCGCAGATGCGTTATAACTAAATGAAGTTAATTAATCGTGGAGCGGGTAAGACATATTGACAACCTGTTGTGAGTAATACGGTGGTCTCTATAAATGCGAGCGCATCTGGAAGGATTTATTTCAAAGTTGAATTGGCAGGATCCTGTAAGTTGGTATGGAAAAACAGTTAGTGGACGCAGACATGCTTACATATGTCGATGGCGAAGGCTAGGAGAAGCGGTCAAACAAAGCAATCAGAATTTTAAAAGCAGTGAGGTTATTTCGGAAGGTAAGGTAAAGAGAGAAGGCAGAGCAATGGCTTAAAAGTCGAGGCCTATCTCGTAAGCTTGACTTCCGGTTACGTGAACGTTGAATAAGCGCAAAACAGTTGGGACAGAAAGGAACTTGTCAATAGCATGCACGAATGCATACTTTGACCGAGAATATCTGATGTGCAAGGGAAGTTTATTCCAGATTCTGGAGTACGCGAAGAGAACGAACTTAGAGCGTAGAACAGTCCTCGCGGAGGGTGTGGTAATAGTATACTGTCTGTTACGGAGTGAATATCCAGTATCCGGGGAGAAGCACAACTGGTTGGAGGAATAAGACTGCTTAGTCAATAGCTTATACAGAAATATCAAATTTAGCTTGATGTGACGCAGCCATAGTGGTTCGATTTTGAGAGATAAGCATCGTTCCCTGTAGTTTATTTGGACGACCAACCGATAAGCTGTTTTGTGAATCTTCTTTGAATACATTCGATAATAATCCTGTCGGATTTTCTCATGCTAGTGAAGATTAGGGGACAATATTTGAGAAGGGGCCTGGCATGTACTTTGTACATGTAGAGAGTGCTCTGCCTAAGCTGAAAGGATCTGAACAGAAGACCAAGACACTTTTTAGCCTTCGCCGTTTGGAGGACAGCATGTTCCGAGAAGTTGAAAGAGCAAGAATAACTTAAGCCAAGGTCTCTTACTAAAGGCTGGCTGTCGATGGGTGAACCGCCAATGCATAAAGAACCAGGAGGAACCTGGCATTCGTAAGTTAGGAAAATACACTTGTCGGCGGAGAATTTCATCGCCCAGGTTGAGCAGCATTCATCAAGAGCGGCCAAATCAGCAGAGATTTTAGGAATAGTAGTGCTGAGGTTGCCAGGCGAAAAAGTGTAGACTATCTTAATGTCGTCCGCGAACAAAAACGGCGTGCCATTAAGTATTGTCGGAAGCATATCATTTATATATAGGAGGAAGAGCAGGGGGCCCAAAACACTTCCCTGAATAACACCGCTAGTAACAGGCTTAAGATTAGAGGTGTGCCCGTTAATTAAGACAACCTGTGAACGATGAGATAAGTAAGACGAGAACCAAGAAAGAGGTAGATCGACAATCCCAAATGACCGTAGCTTTGTTAAAAGGTTGGGGTGAGGTACACGGTCAAATGCCTTGGATAAATCGAGATAAAGAACAACAAGAGATTCCCCACTTTCAGCAGAGTCGGTGACGAGATTCAGAAAATCATACTGACAAGTCATGCAGGACCGTGAAAGGAGGAATCCATGTTGGTTGTGATTAATAAGACTGAGGCCTAATAAATAGCTAATAATATCATCTTTAACTATTTTTTCCATTATTCTGGATAAGATGGGGGTATGTTTTATAGGGCGATAACTGGATACTTCATGTAAAGGTCCTTTTTTATGAATGGGAACGATTACCGAGCGCTTCCAGTTAGCAGGTACGGTGCCACTATTAAGTGAAAGAGTGAAAATGTTAAGCAACAACAGGGGGAGATCCGGTCCACCACTGACGAGTGCAATTGGTGGTAAGCCATCGGGGCCTAATCGAAGGGAGGGTTTGCTATTGGATGGTAGCTTAGAAATACTCCTGGCATCGAAGGGTATCGTAGAAAGGACAGAGTCGGTAAGTGGTGAAGATGGGGGCGGGGCAATGACAGTAGCTGGAGCCATGGCTGAAGCAAAGAATGCATTGAAGGCTTCGGCTATACAAGGTGGGGAGGTGATAGATGAGTTATTATCCAGAATCAGAAGTTGGAAGTCGGCCTTAACATCAGCGTTTCTAGACTTATGCAACATAGAAAGAAGTTGCGACTTGTTAGGATGACTCGAAGCCTTAGCTTCTTGGTCACGAAGTCGCGTATTATCTTGTCGTGGAATAAGTTCGGAGAGGCGGTTTAGACGAATAAAAATTGAAAAGTCTTTGGAATTATGTAGTTGTTTGAGAAGTTTAGGGTACTTCTTATGGAGTGACGAGATAGGCGACCTCTTTTTAGGTACAGCCTGGGCAGTATTAGACAATTTTTCCAGACAATCGGAAAAGAAGGAGTAGAAAATATTCGCAGCATGCTGAGGGTCCTGGGTCTCACAGGGTCTCACAGAACAAAACTATTTTCAAGAAAAAGCTGGACTTCTACCTGGGTCTCTCCAAATAATTCCTTGTCAAAAAACGAAATGGATGTCTTTTAGCGCATATATGTTCATGAATGCTGCACACATAGTCCGCTTTAGGCACTGTCCACACTGAGACACTGCACGATGTTACGTGTATCTTGTTTTCGCTGCCCTCCCCCCGCTTTTTTTACTCTCCTTTCAGCTCAGTGAATCCGACAGAAGATCGAAGATTTCCTCGAGAACCGGGGCAATTGGGCTTAATGCCTCGAACCCGTGCAGTACTTCAAGACTTTATTGAAGACGTTCGAGAGCGGCTGCCGAAAGTGTCTCCTATCAGGTCTAGCAGCAAAATACCAACGATATCCCCTCTATCGGACGAATAGAGAAGACGCAAGTCGGTTTACAGATGCGAGGTGTGTTATATATATCGTGGTACCAAAACAGTACCGATACGAGAGATACACCGAACGGAAAACGGAACGAAACGCGACGGCTGTGCAGAAAGCGAACCGCGAGCGAACGACCGAAAGTGAAAGTGATTTGAAACGAGGTCGACGGAAACCTCGGAAAAGTCAGTCCAGTAAAACGTACGCAACCGGAGAACACTATGAGGTCGATGGCAAACGTCAGAAAGGATCGTAGAGAAAATAGATCCGAAATGGTGTCCAGAAGACAGCCATTTTCTCAAAACGATCGGGGTCACTACAACAGCCCTCCCCTAGAAAGCACGGAAAGCTTTCGAAGAATGTCAAGGAGGAGAAGGCATACAAACGGTATCCGTGTGCGTGAATGCTTGCAAAATACATGGATGTAGCTGTGCTGTAGGATGCCGACGGGCAAAATCCGTGGTATGCAGGAACCGTGGGATGATGGTCGAGCGTAAACCAGATTCGTTGCCAATGACATCGGTTGCGTGAATCGTCATCCGGGTGTGCCACACCAATAACGTCCAGCGACGGGTAACCGCTAACCCATATGATATCCGGAAGCTAAATCGATAAGTTCGTCAATGACAAGGAACGAGAGCGACAGGGCCGATCCAGAATGCAAACGTTGGTGCCAAAATTCTCCAGATTTCGTGGGACCAGCAAAGCGCACCATATGGCGAAGTTCCATGAGACGAAAAGAAACGGAAAACTGGTGTAGCAGCCGCAATGGACTTGACTAGAATACAGTAATAACCAATGAGGTATGTTAAATCGTGTCGAAACGATAAACACGAAAGTTATTACTGCGAAGTGCAATGACTAAGATCGTGTTTGACCTAGTCGCGAAAACGTGCTGGGCAAACGATCTTCCGACCGGAACGTGAGACGAGAGCCTCATTCACGGACGGGTGTGTAGACGTGCTCTGCTGACTTGAACCTGAGACAGTATTCTCATTTGAGGACGTAGCAAGGCCAACTGGCTGCTGACTTGAACGTGAGACGATAACCTCATTCGACGTCGTAGGAGTACCAGCTGGGTGCTGTCCTGAACGTGAGACGATAGCCTCATTCGAAGTCGTAGTAGGCAACGCTAACTGCAGACCTTGACGTGACACGGAAGTGTCGTCGACTGGTAGCGCAGGGTTAACATCGAATCTCATGTCAGCGGGCGACATTCTGTCGTCAACGTACGTGGCTTTGAGACGATCGATGCTAACTGTATCGACGCGACCGTGTCGATCAACCTTAAAGGTCTTATCGTGACAAGAAATCACGCGAAATGGACCTTCGTAAGGCTGTTGTAATGGTTTCCGTACCGAATCGACACGAATGAATACATGCGAACAAGTTTCGAGTTCGGTCGGAACAAAAACCTGTCGTCGCTGTATTCGGGTCTGCGCTGGAGCGAGATTTTGCATGTACGTAGACAAACGGTGAACGTAAGTCTGTGCGGCAAGTGAGTCTGTACTCCATGGTGTAAAGAATTCCCCAGACAGTCGTAATGTCGTGCCGTAGACAAGTTTTGCGGCGGAACATTGGATATCTGCCTTAATGCAAGTCCTGATACCAAGCAGAACTAGCGGTAACGTTTCGTACCAGTCGGGGCTCTCGTGTGCTCTAAGAGACGCTTTGAGTTGGCGATGAAAACGTTCGACTAAACCATTCGATGCCGGAAGGTACGCGGTCGTGCGAATGCTTTCCGTACCCAGCATGTGAGTTAATGAAGAGAATAGATCGGACTCAAATTGTTGCCCTCGATCGGTAGTGATTGTGGAAGGACAACCATATGAAGCTATCTACCGTTCCATCAGATGTCCAGCCACTGATTCGGCCGTGACGACAGAGATGGGAATAGCCTCGGGCCACCTCGTAAATCTATCGATGCACGTTAGTAAGTAGGCATACCCGTGTGATGGGGTCAATGGACCCACAATGTCTACGTGGATGTGATCGAAGCGAGCATCAGGCGTAGCAAAAGTACCGATAGGCGAGGCTACGTGCCTATGCACTTTAGATCGTTGACATTGTAGACACTGTTTTGCCCACATACGAACATCTTTATTCATGGGCGGCCAGACGTATCGTGCAGCTACTAATCGGAGACTGGCTGCGATGCCTGGATGTGAGAGTCCATGTAGGGTATCGAACACGAGACGTCGATATGTAGAGGGTACGATTGGTCGAGGTATACCAGTAGACATGTCGCAGAGTATAGTCCCAGCACTGGTGGCCAGAGGTATGGATTGACACTGTAGCGACGATGACTGAGCGGCTTCCATACATGAAGAATCCTGTGCCTGTGCTGCAGCCATGGCAGGGATGTCTAAAACCGGAGATTTAATGGCATTAGGCGGAATACGCGACAAAGCATCTGCAACGCAGTTCGACTCACCTTTAACGTGTCGTAGGTCAGTCGCGAACTGTGAAACATGGTATAAATGTCTGACTTATCGTGAGGAGTAACGGTCAGACTTAGTGTGCAATGCATACGTCAGAGGCTTATGGTCTGTAAAGAGGGTGAAATATCGACCCTCGACTGCATGGCAATAATGCTCAACGGCATTATATGCAGCCAGCAGTTCGCGACCAGAAGCACTATATTTGGTTTCCGTGGGACTGAGGCGTCGAGAGAAAAACTCTAATGGCTGCCAGATCGCAGACACAGACTGTTGCAGGACCGCTCCGATGGCAAAGTCCGATGCATCCACCGCTATGCTTAGCGTGGCGGATGGAACGGGTGCATGAGGAGCGTGGTCTGAGCTAATGTCGCTTTAATCTCCGAAAACGCTACTCGTGCGGCATCCTTAAGTGACTACTTACGCGGGTTGCCACGAAGTAGGTCAGTTAATGGAAGCAGACGTTCAGCAGCATGGGTTATGAAACGACGATAAAAGTTAACCAACCCCAAAAATGCCTTGAGCTCCTTGATTGAGGACGGTACGGCGTAATCTAGAATAGCGCGCACTTCATCCTTGAAAGGCTTAATACCCTCTCGAGTGATCTTGTGGCCGAGGAACACAAGTTCCGGTTTTCCAAGTTCACATTTATCAGGATTGACTACTATTCAATTTTCGGACGAACATTGAAATAGTAGCGTCAAATGTTGGAAATGTTCATCTGCGCTCGACGATGCGATTAGCAAGTCATCGATATAGACGTGAACAAATTTCAAGTCTCGCGTAATGCTATCGATAAACCTCTGAAATGTCTGAGCAGCATTTCGCAAACCAAAAGGCATACGTAGGAACTCAAACAAACCAAAAGGGAGCATGACAGCGGTTTTCTCGACATCTTCAGCGGCGACTGGGATCTGGTGATAGGCTCGCACCAAATCGATCTTAGAAAATACAGTCGTGTATATGGGGTATCGGATAACTATCGTAACGGGTAACCGAATTTAGTGCGCGATAGTCGCCACATGGTCACCAGCTAACGCCATCTTTCTTAAGAACCATGTGTAGAGGTGAGGCCCATGGACTGTGAGAAGGACGAACAATACCTTTAAAAAGTAAAGTGTCGAACTCACGTTTGGCGAAAGCCAATTTGTCCGGTGCCAGTCGGCGAGGTCGTGTCGTGACTGGTGGTCCGTTAGTGACAGTGTGGTGTGTCACACGATCGGTCGCTGTCTCTATCTCTTCACATGGTTTAGTCAATATGGGGAATTTAATAGATAAGGACTGAAAATCTTGCGGAATGTTAGAAAACAATCCTGTGATTCGGTGTGCATCTGTTCGAGCTGCGAGACCCGTAAATTTAGTGTCCGACGAAGGATCGATAAGCTGCAGCCTAAGTGAATCAACAAGTAATTCAAAGTGCTGCAGAAAATCGATTCCCAGTATGCCTGTGGGAACATCCGCAAGAATGAGCGTCCACAGATACCGTCGTCGTGGTCCCAGGTTGACCGCAAGCTGCCTCGTGCCGTAGGTAGGAATGGAGGAACCATTCGCCGCTGACAGCCGAAGCAAAGAAGCTCGTGGCTTGTCTTTACTAACCAGAAACTTGGGCCCCAGTATCAACTAGGAACCTAGCGTTAGTGCACGAATCAGGAACGTAAAATAAACAGCCAACCTGAGACTGATTGCTGGCAAGTACGGCCGCTTCCACTCGCCGACAGTGGCGTTTCCCGCCGCGTATGAACACGGCTGTCTGCACCTATGGGCGGCTGGTCTGAAAACGCGGTGGAACCAACAAAAGCCGCTGGTAGGATGATTTGGTTTGGACGAGGCAGGTGAGGCGGATTTACGGCGGACGTGGGCAGTGGAGGGCGCCCGTCCGTGCCGTTGTTTACGTGGGCTACTGCGAGGAGTAGGTATTTTAACTCTGTCTTTGAAGGACAGGCGGCGCTAGATGGATCGCGAGTGCCGAGGCCTCTCCGACGGTTCATCCAGGTCAACACCCCGAGGATTGCGCGATGTCGTGGCAATGAGGGGATTAGCCCCACTGCCGACACGTGCGACAATCTCGTCAGCCACGGCGGCTGCTCGTTCCAAGGACGAGTCCTCGAGGAGAGCAGTTACGGTGGTCTGAACACGGAAGGGTAAAGAGTCCAACCACAGTACCTTAACTATCTCCGAATCCTTATCGGCGGGCCCTGCCAAAGACCGGAGGTGAGCTAGGTGGCGGCTGGGTTTTTATCCCTTATGGGGTGCCGTGACAGTAGCTGACGTAACCGTTCCTCCCGAGAAAGAAGGAAATGTTTCAGTATGGCCTCCTTAAGCCGCTCGTACGGCTGCTCTTGAGGAGGATTTAGTACTAAACCCCTCACCGTGGCGATAACATCGCTCGGGATTGCCTCTAAGGCATAGGGAAATCATTGGCGTTGGCCGATAATCCTATGCGCCTCAAATTGCAGCTCTAAGGCTGCAACCCAAACCTCAGGATCATGTGGGATAAACGCCACAGGTTTAAAAGCAACCGCAGACAAAGTGAGATCTGTGTCGAGCTGCATCTTATCCTCTGACATAGTTACGTTGCGATAATATATCGTAAAAAGTATATATCGTGCAACAAAAAGAGGACGTGAAACAGTGAAAAATCACAGACTCACCGGGCGGGCGAGTAATCCAGGAGGTTCTGGATGTTTCGGGCTCACCACTATAGAAGACGTTCGAGAGCGGCTGCCGAAAGTGTCTCCTATCAGGTCTAGCAGCAAAATACCAACGATATCCCCTCTATCGGACGAATAGAGAAGACGCAAGTCGGTTTACAGATGCGAGGTGTGTTATATATATCGTGGTACCAAAACAGTACCGATACGAGAGATACACCGAACGGAAAACGGAACGAAACGCGACGGCTGTGCAGAAAGCGAACCGCGAGCGAACGACCGAAAGTGAAAGTGATTTGAAACGAGGTCGACGGAAACCTCGGAAAAGTCAGTCCAGTAAAACGTACGCAACCGGAGAACACTATGAGGTCGATGGCAAACGTCAGAAAGGATCGTGGAGAAAATAGATCCGAAATGGTGTCCAGAAAATAGTCATTTTCTCAAAACGATCGAGGTCACTACAGGTCGATGTCAAACGTCAGAAAGGATTGTAGAGAAAATAGATCCGAAATGGTGTCCAGAAGACAGTCATTTTCTCAAAACGAAGGAGATCACTACAACTTGCTACTTAGAATGGCTGCATGACAATGCGTTGCATCAGCATATTAGGGAGAATACCAGATATAGGACTGGATGCGTTCCATCCCTGCTGGATCTAGCTATAACGAACTTCCCCAACGATGTGGCTGGACTGTATTATTGTGCACCGCTGGGAAAGAGTGACCACGTGTGTGTCAAAATAGTTCTGTGCATGCGGCAACCGAAGGTACCCTCAAGGCTGATTAGGAATTTCGGTAGTATGGACATAGATAGGCTTCGTAATAGGGCGATGGGTTTGACCTGGGACGCGCCAGAGGAGGCTACTGTGGAGGAGCGCTGGCAGGCCATAAAAGGATCCCTGACTGCCCTACAGGAAGAGTTCGCACCCCTAAAACGAAGGAGTGGGGAGGGCAAGCCCATGTGGTGGAAGGCTGCAATAGCCAAGGCCATCAGACGTAGAAACCGCTATTGGAACCAGTACAAAGCTTCCGGCAGCCAGCTAGCCTGGAATCGCTATACGAAGCTGAGAAACGAGACTGTAAGCCTTTTGAGAACTTCTAAACGGGAATTTGAGCTGAAATTGGCCCAGTCTGTAAGACAACAGCCGAAGAAGTTCTACAGCTATGTACAATCTAAAGGCTCAACAAGAAATGCCGTAGGTCCGCTATCCACTAGAGAATATGGTATTGTCACTGACGACCAGGGCAAAGCAGACGCCCTGGGGGAATACTTTGGTAGTGTACATAGGATAGATAGTGGGGTACTAGTAGATCTGGCGCTGATACATCCTCCTCAGTTAAACGAGCTAGATCTTTCAGAAAAATGCGTGCGTAAGTACCTACAGGAGTTAAACAGCCACAAGTCAGCGGGCCCAGATGGCATTCATCCAGCTATCATCAAGCCGTTGGCGGATATCATAGCTCCATCGGTATGCAGATTGTATAGATCCACGTTGGACCAGGGAAAGCTGCCTCAGGACTGGAAAGTCGCGGCAGTCGTGGCAATACATAAGAGTGGGCCTAAGTCGGATGTGCAGAACTACAGGCCGGTAAGCCTAACTAGCATTCTCTGTAAAGTCCTGGAGAAGATCATCCGTGCTCATATCTGCCAGCACTTACTGCAGCACTCCATGCTAAGCCCGGCGCAGCATGGATTCCTGAAAAATAGATCTTGCCTGACCAATCTCCTGTGCTTCTTAGATGAAGTAACTCGACGACTGGACGAAGGTAAGCATGTTGAGGTATGTTACCTCGACTTTAGCAAGGCGTTCGACTCCGTTAATCATCGTCTTTTGCTATGCAAGATGGAGACTTTCGGGATAGGTGGGCCAGTATATAGGTGGCTGGAGGACTTCCTCTCCCACAGGACGCTTTATGTCAAAGTGGGGGACAGGTGCTCCAGTTTGGTGAACGTCACCAGTGGTGTACCTCAGGGATCCGTCCTAGGCCCGGTCCTATTCTTATTATTTATTAATGACCTAGCATCCACTCTTCAATCGCCCAGCTTTATTTTTGCGGATGATGTGAAGATTGTTGGATCTAAGGGTAGGGCGGACTTGGGCAGGGAAATAGGTACCGTCCTAAACTGGGCATACAAATGGGACTTACCTCTAAACGCTCAAAAAAGCCATTTGTTGTCAAGGGCAACAGAGAGCCTAACTGTCGCTCATGATCAAGGGCTGTTCACCGTAGAGGCAGCCAGTAGGGTTAAAGACCTGGGGATCATCATGAAAAGTGACTTCAAATGGTCGGAGCAGTGCAACGCGGCTGCGCATAAGGCTCGTGGGGAGCTCTTTAGACTGCGATCGGCTTTGTCTTGCCGGAAGCCGGAGGTATTCGTACCTATTTACATGGCTATAGTACGACCTCACTTAGAAGGTAGTGTGCAGGCTTGGTCACCCTTCTACAAAAAGGACGCCGCCTGCCTAGAGAAAGTCCAACGTCTCGCCACGCGGATGGTTGAAGGGCAGAGGGGTAAGACTTACGAGCAGAGACTCTGTGACCTGAATCTCTTCTCGTTGGAAAGGAGGAGAAGTCGAGGAGATCTCATAGAAACGTACAAGGTAATGAAGGGCTTTTCTGGCCTCAGACCAGATAGTCTATTCCAATTGGCCGTAGACTCCAGAACAAGGGGACACGAAAAGAAGTTGATGAAAGCCCGATCTAGGTTGATGGCTAGATCGCACTTCTTCAGCAACAGGGTTGTGAACAGTTGGAACGGTCTGCCTGGTGAAATGGTAGATCTGCAGACAGTCCAATCCTTCAAAGGTGCCCTTGATCGCAAGTGGTACGAGATCTTTCCTTGTAGTGAGCCTTAAGAATATCAACTAGATGGATGACGGGTAGCACTGTGGTCCTTCTGGAGTATGTTTTAGCAGACTTTTTCCCTCATTGCATACTGTCTCAGTGAACGCTCACGATGCATAATGTCTCTCGCAGTTGATGTGCGATGAGGTTTTCCGTTTCCCTCTCATTTTTAGCGGGGATTCGACGAAATACACTCGGCAGTGGTGGGTGCATAACTGGTGTGCATACCATCGAAGGAATTCTGGACGCTCGATTGGCCGTGGCCATTACCTGTCCTGTGCAGACTGAACTGAACTGAACTGAACTTCAAGACTTCAACGGAAATTCGTTGTGCTGGTACGTGTGGGATGAGGCCGGAGCATTGGCTTCGTGGATAACCGCCCATGTAGCAATCCCAGTCATATCCCAGTTGGGTCCCAATTAAGACTTGTTTGTGATTATGTTGGGATACAATGGGTTTAGGTTGGGACGACCTAGCTTAAATGTTGGTTTTTGATTGGGGTTTGCTAGGCATCCTGACCGTGCCCAATGGGGATCACAAACCATCTGAGCCGCTGACACTGTTTCATTTGGGATACCATTATTCAATGAACTAATTTACCTGTCTTTGTTGGTTGTGATGTGGAAGCACACGGCAGACCGCGTTCACCTCTTGCAATGGCACCTAGGTGCGAGCGAGCTCGCTCTCCCTCACGGAACACATCTTCGGAAACCACAGCGCTGCATTCACCTGTAACTCCTAAAGGTATCAAGTCTGAGTAGAAAGGTAAAATGTCACTAAATAACCTCACTTAGAAAATCTCACTCAGGTCAGTCAAACCGATGGTCTTTTAGTGTGGCTTCACCACAAATAGAACACATCGGAGGACTACGTGGCGTCAGCTACGAAGAGCGGCTGAAGATCACAGGGCTGTTTCCGTTGGCCTATCGGAGAGTCCGACGAGACCTGATCTTCACTAGACGTATCATCAGAGGCGACTTCGGCCCAGAACTACCTGCAGAGCTCCCTCTTCGCGGACATGACCGTACGAGGAGACACCCGCTAACTCTAAAGAAACTGCAGTCGGTGGGCCTCCCACTGGTGTACCGTCTATCTTGGGGGGTGACCAATCTATGGAACTTGCTGCCATCCGAAGTGGTGGATGAGCCTAACGACACACTATTCAAGCGAATTCTGGATGTATTTCTAAAGAAGCGGTGGGAGACATGAGTCTACATCACTGAGCTGTGATGAGGAAGCTTACACAGGAAAGGTACCCTCTGCCTCTATTATGAAGAATGAGAAATCTGTGAGCTATGTTCTTTCTTTTTCGAATGGTATCTCATTTGTTTCATCGTATCGGCCATTGTCCGTGAATAATACGTAAAAAGGTCCTAAAATACACTTATTTGTTAACCGTAGAAGTAATAAAACGGTAACAACATAATTGAAAACTGTACTGGAGATCCCTTGTAGCACCCAGCCCGTTCGTAACATCTGTTTTCGATCGGTTTTCGGTCAGTTTGTTTAGTAGCCATTTTACACGGATCAACATTGAATTTATACGAAGGAAATTGACGACCGAAGCATTTTGAAATGCTTGGTTCGCGTTTTATTTTAATGTATTGGTCTAGTTCATCGAAATGTCCCGAAAATCTCGGTAAAGATCGCTCTATTTTATTCCCTCGAAATGGGCAAAATAAGGACATATAAAAGGAAACTCGTAAATTAGAAGATAGAAACGAGCCTCGTGATATTTACTTTGGGTTAGTGAAAGAAGTTTACAAAGCATATCACGTAATTCAAACGACTGGAAAGAACCGTTCGGAAACCGATCGATTTTCGGCCGGTTTTGGCCGATTTCCGAGTGGTTTTTGTTATTATACCGATCGGCTTTCGAGCGGTTTCTGAGTGGTTTCAGATCGGTTTCCGAGCGGTTTGTGTCAATCTTTTAGAATACGTGATATGCTTCGTAAACTTCTTTCGCTAACCCAAAGTAGATATCACGAGGCTCGTTTCTATCTCCTAATTTACGAGTTTCCTTTTATATGTCCTTATTTTGCCCATTTCGAGGGAATAAAATAGAGCGATCTATACCGAGATTTTCGGGACATTTCGATGAACTAGACCAATACATTAAAATAAAACGCGAACCAAGCATTTCAAAATGCTTCGGTCGTCAATTTCCTTCGTATAAATTCAATGTTGATCCGTGTAAAATGGCTACTAAACAAACTGACCGAAAACCGGTCGGTTTCGGAGCGGTTTTGCACCGGATTTGCTGTAAGGGATGCGATACGATATCAGGGCATTCAATACAAACACATGGAAGCTTTATGCATTTTACAAAACTATCTGGGTATCATCTACAGCTACGTGAAGTTTACTTCATTGACAAAGAACACCTCACTATGTTAAAAGTACAATTACAACACAATACTGCGGTTTCACTATTCAGGTCATCACTTACTAATTAGTAAGTGATAATCTGATATGTAACTAACACCTCACAGCCAGCACAGATAATCAGCACCAAAAGCCGAAGGGACAGAGCGCGTACCTCAGCGAACAAAGCACGACCAGGAAGGCTGCCGCCGGGTGAATCCCAGTCAGCTAAAACAACTGGTGCTGCTTTTGCATTGCAATCAGCCGGCCCAAATATCCACTAAATAGGACATTGACAATCTATACCGTGAATTAGAATGTACTACGTCATTCTTTTTTAAATTTCAGTCATTTCTCTGCCTATCGGTCACTGGCGTGTTACTGGAATTTGGCGGTGGGCAATGTGCCATTATGGAATGGGCTCCCAGTTGGGCCCCCATTGGGAAGAGTTTTGAAACTCCTCCGGTTTATTTGGGATACTGAGCAGATTCCCACAGAATGGTATAAATCAGTGATTGTGTCGATCTACAAGAAAGGTGACAGATCCTCTTGTAAAAACCACAGAGGAATTAGCTTGGTAAGTATGGTGTCCAAACTGCTCATCAGGCTTATTATCCACTGATTATCCAGCACCCGCGAAATGTGTACGCGTGTGAATCAATCCGGTTCCAAACCCGGTCGTAGTCCTATCGACCACATCGTCACTTTTCGGCAAATCTTAGATCATAAACACATCTTCTGTAGGTTAACAATCTTTGTCTTTCTTGATCTGGAAGCGGCTTTCGATTCAGTCGACTACACAGTTCCCTGGCGCTGCCTCTTGTTGAGGGGTGCGCCAGGGAAGTTTATTTCTCTTTTCCAATGCTTGTATGCAAACAGCTGAAGCCGAGTTCGTGCTTGTGGCGATCTTTCATCCGAGTTTACCACGGAAAGTGGTGTACATCAGAATTGCCGTCTTTCACTCTTCCTCTTCAATTTTGTAATTGAATTGATTCTTGAGATGGTCCTATCCTCGTGTGATAATAGTGGCATCGATCTTTGCTCAGGCAGCAAACTGTCTGATTTGGAATATGCAGACAATACTGGTCTTGTAAGTGAAGATCCAAGTAAGTTGCAAATTTTTCTGGATAGCTTCAGGAGCAGCGTAGCAATGTTTGGGATGTTTTGCACCTTCAAAGTCTAAAATGCTACTGAAAGACTGCCTTGGCGCTACACCAAACCTCTTTTTGGAAGGAGAAGCTCTAGCTGGAGTAGATAAGTTTTGTTACCTGGGCAGTTACATTTCACAAGGTCGACAGATATCGGATGAAGTGTCATCGCGTATACAGAGGGTGCGTTCGGCTTTTGCCATCCTCCATCATCTGTGGCGCTGGCGTGACATCCGATTCTCTGTCAAGGGTTGAGTCTACAATGCGGCGGTTGGGTCCGTTCTTCAGAAACATGGCCATTAAGAGTAGAGGATAGGCGAAGACTGTCCGTGTTCGAGCGTTGGTGTTTCCGTAGCTCTACCCGAATATGGTGGGAACACCGTATCACCAATGCTGAGATTAGACGTAAGATGTTGGGAACCAGAGATCAGTCTCTGGATCAAGTACTAAATCCAAACAGATTAAGGTGGTTGGGACGTGTGTTACGCATGCCCGGAGATAGACTTTCTCAGAGTGCGCTGTTCTCCGAAGCAGGTAGTGATCAGAAGGTAGGTCGAAGTGGTCGGTCTATGACATGGCAAAAAGGTAAAACAACCTTGACCTATGGACTTGGCCACGTAGGACGTATTAGACTTTCAGGTTGGGGTACACGTGATCCGCCTACCAAATGGTTGGAAACATTAAGTGATATGACTAGGTGTCGCGGTCAGTGGCGTATTTGCATTCGGACTCTTTCTTCGTCCTCTTGATTTCCGCTTATTACTTTAATTTTCTGGGATCATTACTCACTTTATGCTTCTATCCCTTTTGCTTTTTACTGGGAGACGCTGGATGGTAGCAGGCTAAACCAGAGCACAGAAGTGCGAATGTAGTGGTTAGATGAACCGAAATCTCGTAACTGCATATTCCCTGTATGGGATGATGTCAGTGTCATTTGACACTAGAGGCGAATTTGAACCTACCCTTGTTACCACCGTCGACCCCGAGGTGCTATTAATCGTTGAATAGGATACCTCGGATGTTAAGTGACATCCACTCAAAAACGCAGGTCAGTCACCTCCTTTCCCCGAAATCTGATATAAAGCAAGAGGTATCTTCATTCAGCAGAAAAAGAAGCTAATGTTATTGCAGAGGCTGTCCCGAAGTGGAGGTGTTATCTGCTGTGTACACATTTCCAACTTATTACGGGTCACAAAGTGGTCGCTTTAATGTTCGACTCCAGACACCACGGCAAAGTCGAAAATGATAAGACTCAAATGTGAAGAATAGAACCACCATGCAAAAGTCTTGAGGTCATCTACAGCCTCGGTAATGATAATGTAGCGGCAGACACTGCCTTGTAGCTTCCAATTCACGTCTATATCAGTCCCATCACTCAAGGAATTGCACAGCTCACTCTGACACATGGTTGCCGTCCGCGTAGTTCATTTTGACTGAACGAAGAACATCCCATACTCAGTCGACGATGTGCTAAATGAAAGCCATTTTCTCAAGTTACCCACCGAAAATCTGACGAAAGCCTTTTCGCCCCTTGTATCGTCAAACATCGGTTTTAAGAGACCCCTTTCCTTGGTATCTATTGACTACCGTAGACGATTGCCGAGTTTCCTTTTGTTTATGCTGTCTTTTCCAGTTTTTTTCGATTTTTGACACACGATCTTACATCCATTGAGACGGTATTTTCTTTTGTGCCTGAAGAACTTCCTCCACTATAAGGGTGTTGTAACTATCAAAACAACGGCTCATAGCCCTCAGCCAAACGGACAAGTGGAGAGACAAACGTACCCTCTGTCAAGTTCAGTTCAGTTCAGTTTGCACAAGACCGGTAGTGGCCGAGGCCAATCGAACATCCAGATTTCTTTCAGCGGTATGCACTTGGGTCAGCACCGTTCACTGTGAATTCGGTAAGTTCTTCCTCTCTGTTCAGTCTGGTAGAATCTTTGACTGACCCAGATTTGCGAAAAAGGAAAAGAATGAAAGCATCTTCTCACTCTCCAGGTGAGAGACAGTCGTTACGTGAGCGTTTCCTCAGGAAGAATCCTCGGAGTTCGTACTCACTGCTGGCGTCCGTCAGGGCTGCCCTCTTTCACCGGTGCCGTTTAACTACGCGACCGACTGGACAATGAAACAGACACAGACTGACTATCTTGGTACCCAACTGAGTCAGGAGATCCACATCTGGGATCTAGAGTTTGCGGATGACATTGTTGTGCCAACGGACTCCCCTGCCACGCTTCATTCAGTCCTTGATCGAACCAATTTTTTCTCGAAGTCCATAGGGCAAGAAGCAAACACCACAGAAATAAGTTGTCAGTTTGCCCAGAATCGTCATCTTTTTTTATTACATGCTTGCGCATGAGTGCACTGGAAGGGCCATATACCCCATATCCACGAGGGCCTACTGCACTATTAGGGATAACCGGTAACCGAACCCTGAGACGGGATGGCGAAGAACCATACACAAGGTCCCAATAGATTAGGTATGGTAACTATCCGGGCGACAGTGGATTACCGTCTACCACCAAAGCAACCGGAGATGACGGGGATTCGAACCTCGGACCTCCGAGGTGGTAAGCAAACGCTCCAAACCACTCGACCACCACAATTGTTCGTCAAAGAGCAACCGGTCGAATGCGTCCCACAATTTCAAGTATCTAGACTCTACACTGCTTCCAAACGGTCAGGCGAAGGATGAAGTAATGCTACGGATAGCCAACGTCAAGAAAGCATTTCTCCAGCTACGACGGGCGTTGTAGCCCCTCAGTGAAATCAGCCTTCGAACCAAGGTGCGTATCTATTGTGCCGCTTTACGCCCCGTACTCAGCTACGACCGCAAAACCATTGCCATTGAGAGCCGAGGATACCAGGAAGCTGAATATTTTTGATCACTGGTGCCTATGCCGTATTTTGAAAGTCAATTGACGCGACAGAGTATCCAGTGATGAAGTTAGGAGACGGTACTTTGAAATTGATGAACACTTAATCTTCCTCTAGGGTCGTCGACTGCGGTGGCTGGGTCATATCCTACGACGACCTGAGACGGAACTAACCGAACAAACTTCGTCCTGGATGGCGATGTCACCTTGGTGGTCGCTCAAAACCTGGATCAACACTTTCGAGAAGAATGTAGAGCGCCTAACCTTACGGTCGGTCTATCGCGCCTGCCGATGGAAAAACAACTGGATCGCGATCTGCACCTAACTCACTTCCACCCGCCGCGCATGGCCAGCTATGATACGAAATATTCATGAAATCGACTCATCCACTAGCAGGAGATGGTTGCGCAAAAGTAAGGTGTAACACTTGTGCCTTAAGCGAGAGGCGGATGTGACGACGGCGCCATAGGTGCCGCATCTTGACTAAGGCTGCTCTGGCTCTCTTTTCGTAATGTGACCATCATTACTGGTGGAGGTATATCTTCTGTTGTTTCATCCGTTCTGATTTATCTGTACATGAGTTTCAGCTTTGTGAATTTCATTGCAGATATTTTATCTGTGGATATCAAGTCAACTGTTCTCCCGTGACCACTTCAGAACGTTTTTCAAGGATGAAGGTTTGTGCATTACTGATGTCCTCAGGAAAGTTACAAAGATTTGACGCCAAACGCATGTGCGATACGAACAGGTGGGCTTTTTGTGTTTCATTGACTGAACCCTAATTGCAGCTCTGGGGATCTGCGGTTTATTCAGGTAGTTTCATCACAATATATCACATATGTCACATCAATCAGTTAGACTCAGTTGAAAAGTTGAACAGTCTTCACGTGGATTGCATAGTTCATAAAGTTCCGGAATTCGTATCTCCCTGTACTGACGCCAAGGTCGATACGTTACTCGCCCATTTCCAAGTAATTATTTATTACATCGTTGCTTATTCATTGTGGCTCAGAGTTTTTTAAAACGAAACCCGCATGTTGTATGCATTGATCGACTTGAAGATGTTCAACGAATAACTCGCAGAGATGAACAGTTCAAAATTATCACGGAATTTTTCAAACAGTCCGATCTTTGTAAGTTGCTATTTTTCCCAAAACGTACACACCGTGGATAGATCCAAACGGGAATTCCGTTTGTAACTTGATAGTTCAGGTATTTTATCGTCTGATCTTTATCGATGGGGACTTGGCTTGAAGCTGTTTGATTTCCTTACAGTATATATATATATATATATATATATATATATATATATATATATATATATACTGTTTGCAGTGTACCCGACGAATGTGATAGAAGACAAACAAGTCAAACTGAGCGTTCCAATATTATAAGAGGCCTACGTTACATTACGATTGCACACCGGAGTTGGTTGATCATGCGTTCCCGAAGTTGCATAGCTGTAGGTAGTTAACTGAATTTCTCCGAATATAAGTTTGTCACGGCACGGAGGAGCAATGATTTTGGTACCCAGGACAACTGACTTGTTTCGAGTATCGATCATACTTGTAGGATGTGTGAAGTTTATCTGTATACTTGTTGTAATCGGCAAAGGTCAGAATGCGCACTTAAAATTTATTGTACCATATAAAATCAGCTTTCCAAAGCGAATTCACGCAAGAATAAACTGAAACCCCTTTTTAACTATTGATTTGGACAAATCCAAAAAACTGCAAAAAACAGTTTTGGTGTCATGATGAGAATTGTGCAATGTGCTCGGTGTGAAGGTCTGATGATAATAACCTGCACCTCAAAATCAACATTTAAAATTGCGAAGAAATCGTTGGAACTGACCGGTAAAATGCGTTGAAAAGAGGCCGTGTGACCAAGACATTAGAGCAAAATGTAAGAAATCTTTTCAATTGAATGAATCAGAAAGCGCGGTACACATCACGTCAAATGAAAGGTCAGGGTTTGAGCGTACCCATGATAGTCAGTCATGAATTGATCGATTTTTATTAGCCCTAAGAAAGTCAAAAGGGGTAGAGCAGTAAGTTCAGTGCTTTCGGTTTATATCTTAACAGAAAATTTTACTATTTGGTGTGAACGAATACATGGAAGATGAGGGTCTGGAAAACGCTGCTCATTGACCGTTCGCTTTAGTGTAAGTGCCAACCTAAGCCTCCTGGCCTTATATCGAGCTCCGGAATATTGAGCTATGGATGTTACCTCAAAGTCAGTCGGCTGGCACTCAACGAATTGTTCGAGAAAGTCTTATAAGGAACAGCCAAACACTACCTCGGTGTTAATTTTAGGCAAAACATCGGTGCACACGAGAGCAGCGTGTGTTCATCTATGTGTAGCTCATCATCATTCCATCATAATGGGGCTAGATATTGATAAAGAGTGACGGTTTGCGTCCCTCAACGATCCAGGTTGCTACTGAGATTGGAATCGTTAAGCCTGTCGTGGGTAGGGACCAGTCGAAGTCCATTCTCATTAAATCAGTTGATGGACGTTTGGCTGTGCACTATCTGTCACAATGTACCTGGAGAGAACACTCCCTTGAATGCACACGGATAGGCAGTCCATCGGATAAAAACAATGGGCGGAAGTAAAAGTGGAGTAATTGGGATTTCCCTTGGTGTTAGGAGAGTAGATCGCACTTTATTGGACAGCTATCATTCGCTGGGGATGAACAAAGGATGCTGCCCGTCCTCCTTCCTATTGCTCCACTGGGTGTATGGTTCAAAGGAATGAATCCGAAACCGGATTGCCATTTATTGCATAGGAAAAGACAACTGAGAAACAACAATCAGATCTCACGTAATAGAACAGAAGAAGTGCTCCGGTCACGTTTCGGTGTCGGGTTGACATCCCACTACCTTGGTGACCAGACTGTTGGGTTGGTGGCTTTAGTTATGATTCTCAAAGAGACGCAAAGTGTCAGCCACTCTGAAACCTCCCACACCACTTGCATCACAGCTGACTCATCTTACCTGAAACTTCATTTTTTCGGGCCACGTTCCACAGATTGCCCTTGTTCCTCAGTGCCAACAAGTTCTGCATCCCCAACCTGACGACAGAAGACGTTGCACGCTGATATCGTCTCGTGAGATTGCTTCAGTCTCGTCATAAGACCCCTTATTCAAAATGCTTTTTCCACTTTGTCAAGTTGTATTTTCCGTTTTCTTTGTCTCCACCGTTCCTTTTTAATGTGATACTTTTTGTTTCCCATTTTCCAATGGTATCTCACATCGATGAACTAACCCGTTGTGCCTGGTACTAACGCAACTTTTGACATAATTTTGGTTCGGGTAACGCTCATGCGGCGCGTGACTTACGCTGCTGTGCTGGTTTGCTAACTGAGATATGGTTAGTAAAGGTATTATTCCAGCCAGTCCTGTACACCATCTTTAAGCTAGTGCCAGAACGCAAAAGCTAACTCCACTATAAACTCCTATGAACTGCACGAACACAAAAAATTCCATACCGCATCGGTCGTCGCGCAACATGATGACGACTACACTGTCCATTCCATCGAGCGGAGTGGGGTAGTAAAAGGTGGGTCGTGCGTACTGTGCGGCAGTGCGTTCAGTTTTGTTGTATAATTGCGAAACATGGAGTCTGCGTCCGGAAGATGTTCATCGCCTTGAGCCTTCCGACCACCGATGTTGGTGTAGTATCGCTAAGATTGGATGGAATAACCAAGTAAGCGATGCTGAGGTCAGAAATCGAGTAGTGGGTACCAGTTCAAAAAACGTTCTGTCACAGTGTATCCAGATTAGTAGGCTTCGTTGGTTGGGACACGTGTTGCGTATGGGAAACACATATCTACCATACAGTGTTCTATTTTCCGTTCCTCCTCGGGAATGGAAAAAGCCACATGGAGGTCAACAGATGGCGTGGCAACGAGGAATGAGAAAATGTACAGCGGACTTAGGAAAAATAGGTGCCCCACATCTTCGTGGTTGGGGTATAAAAGAGTCCTCAACCAGTTGGCTTAAGACACTGAAGGATATGGCAGCAAACCGTAAACAGTGGTGGTCGTGTTGTCACTTTCTTTATGTCGAATCAGAACAATTGATCGATGTGCGTTTGTACAGTTAGACTGTGTATTCCGTGTGTTGGATACTAGGGCGTTCTTTTGTTTTGCTACCCTTGTAGGCTCATTTCTTATCCACCTTGTATATTCATTCTTTCTAATTCAACGTGCAACATGATGAGAAGGTTAGTGATCACTGGGGCTCGTTCTACAGTTTTCTGCTGTAAGACGATGATGATTCCTTGGTCTTGATCACACTGAAATAATACCACTCACAGTTACACTTGGAAGTTGGTGTGTATGAAGTTCGTTTTATGAGGCGATTGTTCCCTTCGTGTTACTATGGGCAGTTTATATTTCGGGGTTACACAGCCAGAATTCTATCACCGCCTGAAAATGTCTGTTTCGATGAGTTCGTCGCTTTAAAATAGTCCAGCAGGTCGTACAGTTCCTAACGCTATGATTCTAGGGGGATTCTTCGTCGGCGCACGGGCGGCATTTTCCTCATTTTTTTCTCTTGTTTGTGTGTGGGGAAAGAAGTAGATGGGCTCGCTGGCATTAGGACATTCAAAGATTTTCACTGAAATCTGACTGAATCCAAAATCGACAACTAACTGGGTGGTGCGGTTATCATCGGTTACGGCTTGTTGTTATTCGTGAGGACAACCGGTCCAGTCAATTTGCGAAATATCCGACGCTTCGTCTGTGACGTTGTAGGTTGGGTGGTAGAGCTCAGACTCTGGTGAAACATGGGCTGCTTCCATTCGTCTATTCGAGTCGCGCCACAATCAAAATTTGAAAACGTTTGAACGAATTTCATGTATACAATGTACTCAATACATTCAATCCTATCGACAGCTCATTGTTTTTTCAACATTAATCCGTAGCCGCCTCTGTATGCGTGCCCAACTTTTGCACGCTACACACCAATAATATTCAGGAGAACAGTCGTCTACTTCGAGAAGCTGATATCCGATTTCCTGTCAGTAAGTCGTTCTCATGTCCCTAACCGTTCTGATTATATACCTTTTTGTTTGTAGTCTTTATTTGGGAGTTTTTTCTCCGTTTCACTGCTTTTATCTTCCTGTTCCTTCTCACTGTCACTGGTGATGTTTAAAGTTATCATGTTTGAGTGCACAGTTGTGTCCATTTCTCCGTATCTAATCTGCTCAAATTTGTAATTTTTCCCTTCCCGTGTTAAAATCCGATTCATGCATTTGTGATGCTTATTTGCACCCGAGAGCCTGTACTATCCGTAGTCAATCCGTCGGCTTCCGAATTGCCCCAAACCCACCCAGTTTATTTCTACTCTAAATGATTATGACGCAAGTTTTGAGAGTTCATGTGTCGAATTATTCCAATTTATTTAGTACCCAACGATAGCCGCTTGGTAAACTTCAACTGTCCAGGCCGAATCACTTCTGAGCATTCAGTTAAGTTAGAACGGACTCGTAGTTCTTTCACTCTACCGGATTGTGACGACAGTCATTAGACCAGACGTCAATCTACGGTATTCGGAATATGTTACGCACGCCTTCGACCCTACTTCCCCAGCGAGTAATTTCCATAAATGATGTTGGGCACCAGTTCAGAAAACGTTCTGTCACAGTTTATCCAGATTAGTAGGCTTCGTTGGTTGGGACACGTGTTGCGTATGGGAAACACATATCTACCATACAGTGTTCTATTTTCCGTTCCTCCTCGGGAATGGACAAAGCCACATGGAGGTCAACAGATGGCGTGGCAACGAGGAATGAGAAAATGTACAGCGGACTTAGGAAAAATAGGTGCCCCACATCTTCGTGGTTGGGGTATAAAAGAGTCCTCAACCAGTTGGCTTAAGACACTGAAGGATATGGCAGCAAACCGTAAACAGTGGTGGTCGTGTTGTCACTTTCTTTATGTCGAATCAGAACAATTGATCGATGTGCGTTTGTACAGTTAGACTGTGTATTCCGTGTGTTGGATACTAGGGCGTTCTTTTGTTTTGCTACCCTTGTAGGCTCATTTCTTATCCACCTTGTATATTCATTCTTTCTAATTCAACGTGCAACATGATGAGAAGGTTAGTGATCACTGGGGCTCGTTTTTCAGTTTAACATTGTACGATTATGATGATGATGAAGTAATGTACGGCGATGCCGGTGTTAGTTGGATTGTGTGGCGATCAGATTATGATATATAAGAAATTTATTAATTGTCTGCCTAGTGGAATCTACCATGTAAGGCTTGCTGGTCTACGCGGTTGACGTACAAGAGAAGTACCTGCTGGATGGTGAGACACGTTGGAAGATATGGCCGTCGCGTTCTTGTATTCACACACTTTGGTTTTTTGTCGCTGCCATGTGTAATTATTTCATCCCGGCTTCCCGTTGAGATTCTTACTGAGAAAATGAAACCAGTATCATCGCACGCTTGCAGAATTAATTATTGTTCAAGTCAAAACCGATACTGCCTACGGTGGTCAAAATCATCTTTGAGCGTTGTGGTGCAAATTAAGTGTGTTAGGTCTTAAAGTCGCTAAATGTTGTTATAAAGAAAGACAGATGAGGAATGAAAGATATTTGTATGCCTCAAGGAGAACCGACGACACTAAATTGGAGACAAAAATTGGCGAATCGCGTAAGGCTGCTGTTAGCCATGTGAAATATTTGCAGGTATAACGCGTAGGGCTGACGAGGCGATTGGCGTACGGACGCGGTAGATAACTACAGTCACGAATCTAGTAATGCTTCGCTAGCAGTCAGAGAAACCAAAGTCGAGTCACAGAGGAGTTTATGCGAACCTGCATAGCAAAAAGTACAGAGCGAAAAACGATCTGCCAGGACTCACAAGAGCATGTGTCAACTTGGTGGTCGAACCAGGAACAGCTTGGTTCGAAGTGATAAAACAAAGCTTAAACATAAAGTGGCAATAAAAATGATGATTACCGGGAATAAATGCAGTGTCGCTACACAGGTGTTATCAGTGCTAGCCATCGCCGGTATTGTACCCCGGAATATATGGACTACTGTATGACGATCGAAGGTGTCACTTCTCCCATGGAACCGTAGTGTCTTATAGGTTTCACTTCGTCATTCAAAGGTTGATTTGCACTCCTGAACAAAAGGATTGGTTGCAGCCCTATCACTTACCATCCTACCATGTGCTAGGTAGCCTATTAGCTCAGAAATTCGCAGCACAAAAGCTGATTTCTGGGAGCATTATCCTGTGGGGAGGAATTCACACTGCTTGCGTGTTCAGTCTTTCAAGTTGAGAAATAACGCAAGACGCCGAGTCATTCGGTAACGTATATTGTCTGTATTAGGCGGCAGTCAAGTGTCTCTGGTACAGGTGAGTGAAAACGCTGGATTCAAAATATTTGTGTGCGTCTAAGACGCGACTGTTTGAGTTAAACACAACAGCGCAAAATCAGAAAATGCTGCGGGTATGTACGATTGATTGGCAGTCTGTGAGTGGATAATCTGATGCCGTTGTCGTCACATCGATCGGGAATCGTGGTCGGAAAAACCAGTTGATTTGATGTCAAAAATGCGATTGTAGCAGAAATCATTAGTCACACTACACCTGACTCTCAACGTTTGGAGGTCATCATCATCATCATTGTACAGCGTTAAACAGTAGGGCAAGCCCCACTGACCACTGCGTTTCTCACCATGTTGCACGCTGAATTAGAAAGTATGAATATACAAGATGGACAGGGACTGGACCTACATGGGTGGGAAAAGGAAAGAATGCCCTAGTAACCAACACACAGAACACACAGCCTACCTGTACAAGCGCACATCGACCGGTCATTCTGATTCGATCTAAAGGAACAATACGATCGCCACTGTTCGCGGTTCGCAGCCATATCCTTCAGTGTTTAAAGCCAACTGGTTGGCGGAACTTTTGGACCCCAACCACGAAGATGTGGGGCACCTACTTTTCCTAAGTCTGCTGTACATTTTCTCATTCCTCGTTGCCACGTCATCTGTTGACCTCCACGTGGTTTCTTCCACTCCGTAGGAGGAACAGAAAATAGGACGCGATACGGTAGACGTGTGTTTGACACACGTAACACGTGTCCCAACCAACGAAGTCTACTAATCTGGATACGCTGTGACGAAACGTCCTCCGAATTAGTACCCAATACTCGATTTCTGACCTCAGCATTGCCTACTCGGCTAATCCGATCTTAGCGATACTACGTAAACATCGATGGTCAAAAATCTCAAGACGACGAATATCTTTAGCACACAGACTCCAAGTTTCGCAGCCATACAACAAAACTGAACGCACTGCGGCACAATACACACGACCTTTCAACTTCAGTGAAATATCAGATCGACGCCACAAGTGCTTCAGTCCAGCGTACGCCGCTCGAGCCTTGGATATACGCGTGTTCACCTCTACTACAGTGCTCCCATCCGTCGTTACGCTGCTGCCGAGGTAGGTGAAGTGGTCGACAACTGACAGCACCTCCCCATCGAGCACCAAGCTCGGAATCGTTGATGTCCAGTCTTGTAACATCACTTTACACTTTGGAGGTGCAAAGCGCATGCCGAATGGAGCTACAGCTCTTGAGAGTCTATCTATTGCACGTTGAGCATGTTCCTTACATTCGAACAAGCAGACAACGTCGTCCGCGTAATCTAGGTCACACAGCTTTCCATTATTTCCTAGTTCGATGCCTACATCCCGAAGATTTTGCAGTGCACTGTCCATTATTTCGTCCATGACGAAGTTGAACAGGAATGGAGACATGGGACATCCCTGTCGAACACCACTGATCGTTTCAAACCGACCGGATAGTTCACCGTCAACTCTTACGCGGCCAGAAGTATGAGAATACAATGATCTCATTAGGTTCACGAACTTCTGGGGCATACCTTTTCGATGAAGAGTACTGAAAAGCGCTGCTCGATCAACTGAATCGAAAGCGCCTTTTAAGTCTAAGAAAATCATTATTGTCGGTCGGCGGTGCGTGTGACGCGTTTCAAGTAGTCGGCGAACAGTAAAAATCTGGTCGATGCATCCTCGACCTGAGCGGAATCCAACCTGCTGTTCGCGGATGTTGCTCGCGCGAGCCGGTATAAGATGGTGCAGTAGGATTGAGGCTAATACTTTGGTGACTATCGGGATTAAGCTAATCCCACGATGGTTACTACAGTCATTGCGTATTCCCTTCTTGAAGATGGGAACAATCAACGACTCACTCCATATTAACGGAATACGCTCCTCGTTCCGAATGTCACGGAGCAAAGCGGTGAGTGATTTTATCAAAACATTCCCGTCTGGAGGTGGTGCAACAATACTCGTTTACAAACCCTTGAGGTTTTTTAAACAGTATTGATTCACCCAATCCATTTTCTGTCATTTCAGAAATGCGAACTAAATGTGCTTTTTTTCCTTCTCATTGTGCGGAACATACAGTGGACCTGTTCTTCTGTGTTGATGCCGCTCCTTACTCCTAGATTAGCGTGATGGGTCACAAGCGGGGATTTTGTTTTTCCTTCTCGAGAATCAGAATTCAGGTGTGGTAAGTGGGTAATCACAAGGTTTCACACTGTATTTGAGAACTAAATACTCCGAAATTCGATCCTGTTTGATAGTAACCGCATGCATAACGTTGAGGTTTGTCCGCATTTATTGGGTAAACATAGCTGCAGTTTTAGTAAGCAAGTCAGGTTACACCGCAACCGATGACTCGGACGTTTTACTTATACCTGCCCGTGGTTTATACTGCGATTCGCCTTTTCCGCGCTCTGGACGTGGTTGGAAGGAGCAACATGTCGGTCAGACTATGACTTAGGCTTTGAATGTGAAGAAGCTAGTATCGGCAGTGGTCTCGTTTGGGGTCCAAGGGATGAAGATTACAGCTATTTAGATACATTAAGGGATATAGTTCAGAATCGAGACCATTGTAGCGAACCCTACGCGGTGTGCTTAGTATACTCCTGCTGCCCACTAGCTTCTAATCAATAAAAACACGGGAATCTACGGAGAAATTAAAATACCAGGAGGGGAGAGGAGAGATTCGTGTAATAATTCACACCCTTATCTCGTGTATAATACACATTTCATACAGCTGACAACAAGTCACGTGTCTTGGACGCGTATAAAGCTGGAGGCGAGTAGTGTTTGGTAGCTGAAACATCGGATGTCAAGAGAAAAACTGCAATGACCTGGATTACGAAAAACAATGCAGCACCTTCCACGTTTATTCATAGTGGGAAATGTTTTAGACGGTTGTCTGATCATGAAGTAGAGGAGCTAATTTCCTGGATTGAAGCGGAGCCTACACTAACGCTTTCAGTACTGCATCTTCGATCGAAAGTTGAGTATGAGAAGGATGTTTCTATCACTACGTTTTCAAACTCGTCTTCGTTAAAATGAACGTCATTTTGCGGGCGACCCGGCTCTATACAGAAATCAGCTTAGTCACGCGTATGGATCGACTTAGTTTTGTTAGGCTACACACACAGAGTCAAGGTCAGCTAACGCCGTCGCTTTGTTGGCCGTCTCGATTTGACCCTGGTCCTTTGTCTTTCAATCAGGCGATCGACTCAGCGGTCACGTCTCTCCCCTGTAGGCCCCCGCACGTACTATTGCATGTGTCAACGAGAACTCGGCTCACCAGTTACCATCGCGATTTGGGTGATCACGGGGCAGAGGTTTCGTGGGCAGGTGACATGCGATCACTGCCAAGCCAATCATATGTCTGTGTTTGCAGGGCGATGCCATTTAGGCTTTGCTTGAATTTACGTAGAATTCACTTGAACTTACGGCGGCTTCACTTGAAGTGTAAAAGGTATTGTATACAAATTCCACCACAGTAGCAGATTTAAATCGGTTGCCAAGCTACTCATCATGCAGTAGCAACGCTCAGCTCAACATTGAAAATCATGCTAGCACTACAACCATTTCATCCTTATTAGAACTTATCAACGCTACGAACCGCGGCGTTAGGCACCCTTAAGAGAGAACCGGATGTCATGGCAGCACCACGTGTCGCAGTTTGGCAGAGGCTGCTCTGGATCTGTTTTCGTAGTGTGACGTCATAATTATCCATAACGGCATTCCTGTTGTCTCATATGTACTGATCTATCTGTACACGAGTTTCAGCTTCAAGGGTTTCATTGCAGATAGTTTTTCTGTTGATAAGGTGCCAGCTGTTCTCCCTCATCCACTTCAGATTTTTTCAAGAATGGAGAGTTCGGCAATGTTAATGTCTACTCCGTATATCCGCGATATTACTTTACGTTCTTCTCAATAACGTAGTATGCCAGTGTGTATGTTGATTATGAAAAGTGAAGTTGTTGTTGTGCATCTGCGTACGTTCTAATCGAAAGGTGTATGAAATTTCCATTTTTTTAGTTGTTAAACCGCAAACTGCTCACGGGGAAAGGAATGCTCATAGTGTAAGTTTCCTCCCATAATTTTGAAACTGTATGATCCTGTTGTAAGACCGTAAAAACTGGTCAGTACCACATTCTTATCCCCATTTTTGATTGCAATTCACTGTTCATTCAACACGTGTAAACTCCAATTGAAGTCAATTTTGCGATCGACGATGATTGCAGTGACCGAAGATTCACATTCGATAGGGTTCTGAGGCTTCGGGATTCAGCCCATCCAATCGTTTGCACCCCCTTTAGTTCCGAGCCGGAGGAATAGGTATGGTTTGGCTGTTCTGTACCGTGATTGATAACCGGAAGTGAGACCCAGCTTCAGCGGTGGTCAAACGATCATCTTGGTGATCTTTCACCCCTTTTATCCCGAGTTAGAACCCTGATTCCGTGGCTGTTTCTCTATTGGAATATTACTACCTGGTGTAGTGTCCGGTTTGAAACGTAGTTTATCAAGTGTCTTCCATCTTCTGCATATACTCATTCTTCCTCATGATTACAACGCCTGATCCTTTTTTGGAGAGACAATAAATCGTCCGTTTGTTTGAGCCGTTTAACAGCCATTCAATGTTCTGACGACAAACAACGCCATTGGCCTATGGGTGCGGATAGGTATTGCTCTGAGATATCAACTAGTTTTGCCTTGATCTCAACCGGCTTTGTCGGAAGACTTGGGTACCAGATCTTTAAACTGATTATAGAGGTTCTCAAATTGAACACGCGTTTGTAACGGACTCACTTTCGTAGGTGGCATTTTAAACTTGAATCCCAATAAGAGCACTTCAAGTTGCTCCGTGGTCAGCTGGTAACCAGAATGATTGTGAATGTATGTACTTGCGTATGTGGGGAATAGTGACCTTTCGTGCACGTTGCACATACTGCCGTCGAGGTTCTCCATTGTTTTTGACTTGGTTTTTCGCACAATTTCTTTCGAAAAGTTCTCAAACTTTATTCGAAAAATTGACGATAACCAGCTGAAGAGAGCTGCGAAACGTTGTTGTATTTCACACAGCTTCTCTCGAGCTGCTTCAGTGTGAGCATTTGCGATTCTAACGAGATTGTCGTTGTTCTTTGACAACCCCTCTTCCGACACCAGTTTAAGGAATCGGTTTGGTTTTACGTACGGGGTAGACAAGAATAAACGAAATGTTTGCATCTCGCGACTTATGTCTTCTTACTGTTCTCATGAATTGGATAAAGGGGACTCATTGCTTTACATTACTTACTGTATCTGGAGAATTCTGTTAATGACAGCCTTAGTAGTATCAAGTTCTTCTTTGACATATGAAATTCATAGAAAGAATTTTAGGATTCCTCTGCCCCAAGCCTGTTGAGTAGAGTGGATAATACTGTGAGGTAGTTCGCCTTCTGATGATTCACAAAAAAAAACTAATAACTGTAATAATGCCGGTGGTGGTCGAGTGGGTTAGAGCGTTTACTTACTACCTCGGAGGTCCGAGGTTCGAATCCCCGCCATCACCAGATACTTTGTTGGTAGACAGTAATCCACTGTCATCCGGATCGTCACCACACCTGACCTATTGAGACCTTACGTGGTTCTTCGCCACTCCAGTTCTCAGGGTCTGGTTGCCGGTTATTCTCAATAGTGCAGCGGGCCTTCGCGGCCCCTTCCACTGCACTCATGCGCAAGCATTTAATAAGGAAAGCTGCTGTTCACTTCGAACTTGCGGAACCATGAGACTTTCGAGGATTTTGTCCAGTAGTGCGCAACTTCAAGTATGTGCTGTATTCATCCGAAGGTGGACATTCAGCAGTTACATAATCACTTCCAATTACAAAATAATGCAGAGTGAAACGTGATGTCAACTCAGCGCTGAGTTTAATGCTGGTATGATAACGTCAGGTTTAGCAACGAAACAGGCGAGATATGGTACTGCGGAGGACTTGAAGATCTTGATACGAGCGTGTGCGTGTTTATAGTGAGATCGTGTAGATGATGAGGAAGTCCATTTACTGAGATCAAGGTAAAGGGTGCGCGACTCGTCAGCCAATATCCTATAGGAGGACGTTGTACATGGATTGATGTGTTGGCACGTTAAAAAACCGGTTAACTGATTTCGAGGTATACCACTGCCTCTGGATTAGTGCTCCAGGGAACTGACAATTAGTTTGTAACCTTTAAAAGCAATCCAGGGAACATTACAGATGAAGCACTTAGCTAGTGGTTGAGATAAAATGGAGCACCAAAGAATTCGAGTCCTAAGACAAAATGAAAGCCGTCTTATCGTCAGACAGACAACGGCGATATGTTTGGGCCAAGAAAGGTCACGGTTGATGATAACACCGGGATACTTCACCGATGAATTGCTGCGGATGTACTCACCGTTTATGAGGAAGAAGGGAGTAGATTCCAAAAGATTGGAATGCCTGATCCCTTTGTGAAGACAAAAAAGTATATCGAAGGATCTCGGTGGACTCATTTGGAGGTTGTGTATGCGGAACCAGTTAGCAAGCTCAGTTATGCTGTCCTGTATAAGAGGTTATGTAGACTGATTAGGGTATGACATTACCAGAAATCACATCATCGGCATATTTTTTCCGCATGCAATCGTCCTGGACAGGCATAGAGGAGATATACGTAGAAAAAAAACAGAAATAGGGTTGCTGCTTGTAAGACATCTTGCGTGGATGGAAAAATGGAGGAGGTTTTACCACGAAACTGTGCAAACTGTTGTCGACCAGAAAACTAATCGGACAGCAAGTGTAAACCATTTTGATCGTGGATTTGTGTTCATGTTTTGACTGAAGAAATTATCTGGGTAACCATTTTCCTTGATGGAGTTGCCGATAGATCCCAACGCTTTCGGAAGTCGGTCCATTGAGGATATTTGGCTCGCTTTGTAGGTCAGAGGTCGTACTAAGTTTCGATTTTGTTTCATGGGAACGAGACTTTCAAAATGAGCGTACTGCCATACTCACGTTGGCTTATGATAAATGCTGCGTTTCACTGATCCGCTTGCTGTTCGTCGTAGAAGGATGTCGAGGAAATGAACTGCAACGCCGCGTTTTTTCTAGAGTATATCGTACACTTGGATTTGCTTCATTGAACCCCTGTCGTAGTTCTTGTGCGTTATAGTCGTAGGAAACTAGACAGATGATATCACCCACCTATGTACCTTTTAATAATGGGACAGCTGGTGATAACTTGACTCAGCGTGGTTTCCTGTCTTTGATTTGAATACATTCGCAAGCAGAGGACCACTTGAGGATTCCATTGCCATACCATTTTTCTGTCTATATGTTTCCTTCAGTACACAATTTTCATTGCATATATCAACGAGTATGCGTATGTCGATGTCTTCTGTTGATTAGTGTTCGCAAACAAAGTAATTAGTTTCGGCCAGAGGTACATTTGATAATAATGAAGGCGCGTCCAAGGAAAGCATCTTCCGTGATTTAGCGTTCATATGCCTGATCACGTCGAAGTACAGACTGCATCGTAACACCTGTTTTATGTGTTTTTGGTGGACCAAAGGGTCTTCGAATTGTTAGTCCTATGGGTCTTTTCCGCTCGAATGTGGTCGTGTCTATCTCATTTTTTGTTGTAGTTTTCGAAGCACAGTGGGTATGTGCTTTTCATTAGCGATAGTCCTGTCTTTTTCCCTAGTTTCAGTGAACTTAGTTGAGTCGTTCAGTAATTCTCTCCTTTTACGGCAGTCGCCATTTGTCCATGAGGATGATTCCTGATCCCTTGTCACGACGTGTGATAAAAACTAGCTATGGACCTCAGTTTGTTTATCACTTCAAAATGTACTCGTGTCAATATAATTTTGCTAGGTACTCGGTCGTGAACGTGTTGGTGATCACAATTAACGAAAGTCGACTTAAATTGTTCTAATTCGGTATCTCTTGTTGGTGTCTTTGCAGCTAACTGACTAAACTGGCTGTCCAACCGGCGGACTCCTACTTAAGCAGCAATATTTTTGGCGAAGTTATAGAGCCTCAGGCATGACTTTGAGTTACCGGATGTCATGTTTCTCACGTACCTTTCTGGAATCGTTCCGTTTCGGCTTCTGTTTATACAAGCAATAACCTCGCACTTCTATGCTCTCGTTTCCCTTGCTGCCCTCCGGCATCGTCCAGTAAGGGGAAAAAAGAATATAACCATAGTGATAAAGATCCAAAAAGTCGAGGTATCAAGCGGGAATCAGGAGAACAAGGGAAGAGTCCGAATGCAACTACGCCACTGACCGCGACACCTAGTCATATCACTTAATGTTTCCAACCATTTGGTAGGCGGATCACGTGTACCCCAACCTGAAAGTCTAATACGTCCTACGTGGCCAAGTCCATAGGTCAAGGTTGTTTTACCTTTTTGCCATGTCATAGACCGACCACTTCGACCTACCTTCTGATCACTACCTGCTTCGGAGAACAGCGCACTCTGAGAAAGTCTATCTCCGGGCATGCGTAACACACGTCCCAACCACCTTAATCTGTTTGGATTTAGTACTTGATCCAGAGACTGATCTCTGGCTCTCAACATCTTACGTCTAATCTCAGCATTGGTGATACGGTGTTCCCACCATATTCGGGTAGAGCTACGGAAACACCAACGCTCGAACACGGACAGTCTTCGCCTATCCTCTACTCTTAATGGCCATGTTTCTGAAGAACGGACCCAACCGCCGCATTGTAGACTCAACCCTTGACAGAGAATCGGATGTCACGCCAGCGCCACAGATGATGGAGGATGGCAAAAGCCGAACGCACCCTCTGTATACGCGATGACACTTCATCCGATATCTGTCGACCTTGTGAAATGTAACTGCCCAGGTAACAAAACTTATCTACTCCAGCTAGAGCTTCTCCTTCCAAAAAGAGGTTTGGTGTAGCGCCAAGGCAGTCTTTCAGTAGCATTTTAGACTTTGAAGGTGCAAAACATCCCAAACATTGCTACGCTGCTCCTGAAGCTATCCAGAAAAATTTGCAACTTACTTGGATCTTCACTTACAAGACCAGTGTTGTCTGCATATTCCAAATCAGACAGTTTGCTGCCTGAGCAAAGATCGATGCCACTATTATCACACGAGGATAGGACCATCTCAAGAATCAATTCAATTACAAAATTGAAGAGGAAGAGTGAAAGACGGCAATTCTGATGTACACCACTTTCCGTGGTAAACTCGGATGAAAGATCGCCACAAGCACGAACTCGGCTTCAGCTGTTTGCATACAAGCATTGGAAAAGAGAAATAAACTTCCCTGGCGCACCCCTCAACAAGAGGCAGCGCCAGGGAACTGTGTAGTCGACTGAATCGAAAGCCGCTTCCAGATCAAGAAAGACAAAGATTGTTAACCTACAGAAGATGTGTTTATGATCTAAGATTTGCCGAAAAGTGACGATGTGGTCGATAGGACTACGACCGGGTTTGGAACCGGATTGATTCTCACGCGTACACATTTCGCGGGTGCTGGATAATCAGTGGATAATAAGCCTGATGAGCAGTTTGGACACCATACTTACCAAGCTAATTCCTCTGTGGTTTTCACAAGAGGATCTGTCATCTGTCTTGTAAATCGACACAATCACTGATTTACACCATTCTGTGGGAATCTGCTCAGTATCCCAAATAACCGGGAGGAGTTTTGTTGACTCCGAAACCAAAGCTTCGGCCCCATCCTTTGAAAAAAGATGGAAACAGCCCATCAAGTCCGGCACGTTTGTACTTTTTCAAGTAACTTATGTCCCACATAGTTTCCATTTCGGAATGAAGAGTGATATCCATTTGCATCTTTTCTCTGGCAGCTATATTCGTAAAGTCCGTTGTCTAAGTTAGCCAAGTGAATTGTTATTTGAAGTGCTTCGCCCAACGATCCAGGCGATGTCCCTGAGAAAGAATTGACGAGTCGTCGGATTCCTTGATTACCTCACTGACACCTGGTTTCCGTGGACTGGTGCCGTGATCAAACGGTGAAGGTTGCGAATATTTCCAACGGACGCGGTCTTTTCCATTTCCTTACATTTCGCAATCCACCGGTGTTCGCGTTCAGGTGGCGTCTCAGGGATCTATGGCATTCATAGAATGTGGCATCTGGAAGAACGGATCTGCGAGCATCTAAGGGGGCAACTGATGATGAAGCTATCCATCGTTTGTGAGGCCCCCTAAACCAGAGTCGTGTGTGGCATTAGACGCGGCACACAAGGTTTCCTTGACCGCTGATCTTCTCACTATGTTGCACGTAGAATTAGAAAGAACGAATATACAAGGTAGATAAGAAGTGGGCCTACAGGGGTGGGAAAAGGAAAGAATGCCCTAGTAACTAACACGCGGAATGCACAGTGTAACTGCACAAACGAGCATTGATCAATCATTTTGATTCGACATAAGGAAAATGACAACACGATCTCCACTGTTTACGGTTTGCTGCCATATCCTTCAGTGTCTTAAGCCAACTGGTTGAGGACTCTTTTATACCCCAACCACGAAGATGTGGGGCACCTATTTTTCCTAAGTCCGCTGTACATTTTCTCATTCCTCGTTGCCACGTCATCTGTTGACCTCCATGTGGCTTTTTCCATTCCCGAGGAGGAACGGAAAATAGAACACTGTATGGTAGATATGTGTTTCCCATACGCAACACGTGTCCCAACCAACGAAGCCTACTAATCTGGATACACTGTGACAGAACGTTTTTTGAACTGGTACCCACTACTCGATTTCTGACCTCAGCATCGCTTACTTGGTTATTCCATCCAATCTTAGCGATACTACACCAACATCGGTGGTTGAAAGCCTCAAGACGATGAACATCTTCCGGACGCAGACTACATGTCTGGTAAGTGTACAATAGAACTGGGCTCACCACACCACACCACACCACACCACACCGCACCGCACCGCACCGCACCACAGCACCGTGCACACGACCTTTCAATTTCAGCGAAATATCAGGTTGGCGCGACAAATTCTTCAGTCCGGCGTATGCCATTCGAGCTTTGGATATACACGTGCTCTCCTCTACTACTGTGCTCGCATCCGTCATCACGCCGCTGCCGAGGTAAATGAAGCGGTCGGCAATTGCTAGCACCTTCCCATCGAGCAACAAGCTCGGAATCGTTGACATCTAGTCTTGCAACATCAGCTTACACTTTGAAGGTGCAAAGCGCACGCCGAAATGAGCTTCAGCTCTTGCGAGTTTACCTGGTGCATGCTGCACACGTTCCGTGCATTCGAACAAGTCAACAAGATCGTCCACGCAATTTAGGTCGTATAACTTTTCACTGTTTCCTAGTTCGACGCCCACATCCTGAAGATTTCGCCAGGTATCCTCCATTGTCTCGTCGGTGACGAAGTTGAATAGGAATGGAGAAACGAGGCATCCTTGTCGAACACTGGTGGTCGTTTTGAACGGACTAGAAGGTTCACCGTGAATCCCAACGCGGCCAGAAGTATGATGGTATGACCTCAGTAGATTCACAGACTTCTGTGGCATAGCGTTTTAGTGAAGCGCACTAAGTAGCGCTGTTGGAGTAACTGAATCGAAGGCTTCCTCCGAGTCTAGGAAAACGAATATTGTCGGTCGATGTTGTGTGTGACGCGTTTCTAGTAATTGGCGAAGAGTAGAAATCTGGTCGATGCATCGTCGACGTGGGCTGTCGGAGTTGCGTACTGGACAGAGACAGCCGATTGTCTGTACAGAAGCGGAGAAGCCTATCCCTGTAATCTGTACGCTGAGCAGGTAAGGCACAATGCCCACCTTTTTTACTTCACAACGTGATTCACAATAGAAGGGATAAACCGCATAGCCAAAGGACGTGCTGTATAAAGCATGTGTGTGGGGAACACCCAAGTAAGATTTTGTTTGTTGACTCTACTTTTGGAAACAGAAAGATTGTAAGTGGTTGGGAGTACCTACGGGAGCATAAAGTTTGTCAGCTTGTGCACTGAAATCACCATCTAGGACTGGGGTGGTCCAGTTCGGATACGCGTTTCATTTACGCAGCAGAGATCAATCTTCAGAGAGTTCATTGGGGGCGCTAGACACACGTACTGGTCAGCCTGCATGGGTGTATGCACGTTGAAGGAGCCGAGATTCGGAAGCTGACGAGGCTTGAGAAAATGTGGGTCAAAAGAGAGTGGATGATCCACTACACTATTTGACAATGAACCGTTGCGAGTATCCGACGTGTTATCAGTTGGTGCATTATGGGTAGGCGGAGGGAAGGAAGAGAGGTAGTTGGGTACAAGATCAAGGTTGAATAAGATAAGGGGAAGTTGTGGTCTGTTGCCAGCATTCATCTGGGTCGTGCACATCCGGCTGAATGGATAACCGGGTAGACAGCTTCGTCTGACAGCCGGATAACCGGTTGTTGTCTGGGAGCACTTGCGCGGGACTGGTGGCATCTACGTTGCTTCTGCCATGCATGAGACGTAAGCAGAAGCGAGCTCGTACGAAAGCGTGATGTGAGTCAATGAGCGTAGACCATAAAGACTGACAATTCTATGTTGATGCAAGCCATCGGTGACCAATGATAATATGGTCACTCTAGGTCCAGCGTTGTGAAGACCAAAGAGGACGCCGTGAGTCTATGCCGCTTTTTATGGCAGAAGTTCGTACTTGCCAGAAACAGTCTGTGGTCGGAACACAGCTGGATGAGACGATTACCGTTGTCAGTGCGTTCGGCTGGTATAGCTAACGGGCCTCCAGTACACCTAGCTCGTCGTCCAGCAAATATACACTCATCATGAAGAACCTTGTTATTGTTGCGCGTTTCCTTTTTTGGCATCTGACAAACCAACACTGAAATGCGCATCCAGTGCGCCAGGAATCTGCGAAGTTTGTCGTCCCGGTGTATTGATCCCCTGCAACCTAGATGCAGTCAGAGATAGCTTTTGCCCAAAGCATCGCCACTCCTTGTGTAAAGGGAGTCGGACTGATATCGTAGTTTTGAAAGGAGATATAAATACTAGATTAGGTCGGCTGTCATCAAACAGGGCGCATTCAGGAGGTCCTTTCTGACTAGATTCTTGTCGTTCTGAAAACGGGAAACATGCTTTGGCTCTGTGTTCTGACCATCGCTTGGGTCTTGCTTGTACAACCTACAGACGCTCTAGTCATCCGAACACCACATGGCGTCCGCCATCTTCGAGTCAGCAATGGACCCAGATTGACCACATCGCAATTGGCGACAACTGATGGGGTTACACGCAAAACCGTCGCTCGTACTGGAGCACCTTCCGTTGATTGTGACCACGTAGTAGTTTGCATTAAGCTATCCATGTGCATCGTTGGGCGCTTCAACGATGGTTGGATTTCAATATGCTGTCCCGACCAACTCGTCTATTCTTTTTCTAAAACTGAAAAGTTAGAATTTGATCCACCTTTTTTATTGCTCGCTTACGCGTGAGTGCAGTGGAAGGGGTGCATACCCCATAGCCACAAACGCCCACTGCACCATGAGGAATAATCGGCAACCAAACCGAGACTTGGAGTAAAGAACCACATAGGATCGCAATAAGTCAGGTGTGGTAACGAAGCGGACGACAGTGGATCACTCTGTACCACCGTAGTAACTGGTGGTGGCGGGGATTTGGGTCCCTGATTTAATAGGATCAATCAGCACTGGCCGCCTATCATTAGTGCTTTTCATTTCTCTAGTCTGGTGAATTGTGGCCGGTCACGTCGCGTTGTTACACCCTGAATATCTGTTGAAACTGCGGCTGCTCAACCTATACCATTTGATCACGGGTTGTAACAATACGTGTAATCAACGCAAGTCTACGCCGAGATAGCGAAATCTGGTGGTCGCGACATACATCAGGAGTGGAGCGTGCTATCACCACGGTAAATTCCCGCGAGCTGTCCTGTCCCATTCGAGTCACTGGCAGGAAACCATTTCCGCATCAGGTGTCCAAGGTGAACAGCCTGTGACATTTGAACAGTGTAGGTAAAAAAAGTCGGCAAATTAGACCCATAACTTCAGGGAAATGATTGGCTCTGAGGGCCGAGTCAAACGGGTTGAAGTAAGATGCATGTCGGTTAAAGTTGGAGGTTGGTTTCTCTATTGACATATCTCCTTCGGCGGGTAGGGTTGACGGAATAAGTGGACTCTGTGTGGGTCGGTCGTGGACAAATTTGGCTAACAGAGTTACTTGACAAGCGGTGTGCGCGAGTAACTGTGTGCGCAATGCGGCCTTGCTCTCTCTCTATGTCTGCCGCTCAACGGCTAACTCAGCACTGGTACGCACCAGATGAATCCGACTGTCTAACGGAACAAAGCTTTGTGATGTCCACAGATTGGTTTTGACACAACGTAATTTCTGCCCAGTGCTCTGAATGTTGAAATGAAGATATTCATTCGAGCGCGGGTCAAACGGCGTGTGTTACTATGACCCTTTCGCACCAATCTGCCTACTCAGCTACCTGCATGTAACTCGTTCACCTTACATTTTGCCCTCCGTTTTGGCCGATTCTTTTCGCGGCCTCTCCTTGCATAACGCAAGACAGTTAGAAACTCTCATTGAGACGAAACGTTCCTATCGCGTTTGTCGTTCTGTTGACGTTATTCGCAGCCATTGAGTTTCGTCCTGAAACACTCTTTATCATGCCAGCCTTCTGACTTTTGGTTTTTACCCAGACACTATCTTCAGTTCACAAGGATAAGTTTCACTCCTAACCAAATGTCGCCTCACTCCTAGCCTATCATTCATCACTTTGCATCTCTTGGCTTTCGTAGGTTCTTGAAGCTGTTCGTCTGTTTCTCTCTCGTGGTATATTCTAGTTTACCGTTCTAACAACGGGTGTGCAGTAGATCGAAATTATATGATGATAACTGCTTTTCTTAAATTTAGTAATAGTCTATACTTCTTACAACCAACAGATCATCAGTGTGCTGTGCTCATCAAGTGAAGGGTTTTAACAGATCGGTAAACAATGAATCGGATATCCGAATGATTCAGCACAGTGAGAATGAACTGTGGAGTTACTCCGGAAGTAGAGCACTTCTACATTGGAATATAATCCCAGTTTAAAACAATGATTTCCACAAAGAGTACTTCCCGGTAAGGATCATACCCTTATTTGGTCTCTTCAGAACAACTGCACCAGTGGTCTTATGATGACTTGAAGGAGTATTGCAAACAACCGTATTTTTCTAGTACTATTAGCATGTTTTTTAATCTTTTCTTGTGCTTCTGATAAAGGACTATTGATTGCCCCCTTACCAATTGTTCAGTCGGTGGTGGGTGGCTCAGGCTCCGAGTTGGCCGCTCGCCCTGAACACCTCTCAAAATGCTCCCAGATGACCTCGCGTACCAGATAGCTTCTGCTGAGGAAGTCCTACACACTGCCTTCTCGGGGCGGAGGTGTTTTTACACAAAGGTATGAGGACAGAGGCGAACGCCCTGCACTGCCCACCGGGTTGCCTGACTAATAGTCAGTCTAGGGGAGATGGCTAAACCCTGATCTCAAACCAACTAGGGGTGGCGTATGAAGCGTACAACACTAGGCTCACTGGCATCTGTGGCGGAGGGGTGTACTGCGCACCCAGGATGTTTGGCCTCATCCGGAGGGCGTATGAACCGAATGATCAGTCACCGGCCCCCAGTAGGTTCAGGACACCGCGCTCCGTCCCGCTGCCTTGCGGGTGAGGCTTTGGACAGCTAAAGGCTCCGTTTGTGGACCTCTTAGAAAACCGCCTGCTTTTGCCTGGGCAACCTGGCAGTACTACTCCCGCAAACTGAACCATGGACCGTCATACAAATTCGCTTTCACCTCACTCTCTTTCACGCTCCTTCGCCATCGCAAGATTACATGCTCATCCACCACACCTATCCACCCTCTCCCTACCTCTCCCGTTGCTTTATGTGCCAGGCACGTCGCTACCCCGAAGCAAAACTGTCTCACTACTGCCAGCGATTGTAACTGTACTTCCTCTGGAACCGTCTGTCCTACGACTGTCACAACAAATCATACCACCGAGCCCACCTTTCTTAAACCTCGCCTACGATTCAAATTGTCCAGCAACAACGTACGCACGCTTATGCAAATCGGATAACAGGCGAGTCTAGCTTGCACAATGGAATCACTCTCGATCGATATCTGATGCCTCTCAGAGACAAGACTGCAAGACGCAAGTTCCACGATCAGACTAACGTCCCCAGCTAATCCCAATACAGAGTTTCATCTACGTCTGTCTGGAGACCCGGACGCTGCAGCAGCCGGCCAGGCCGGTGTTGGTGTTGCTCTGAGCCGTAGAGCTGAAGCGGCCATATCAGACTGGATTCCTGTCAATAGCCGACTTTGTGCAGTCCGGCTGTGAGGTTCTTGCCGAGCAACTAGATATCGAGATCGCACACGTCACTTATTTGTGATTTCCGCCTATGCCCCGACAGACTGCAGTCCGGAGGTAGACAAAGATGAATTCTACCAACAGCTTCATATGCTCCTGCTTACAGCGCGCCAGACAGATATTGTGGTACTCGCCGGAGACCTTAACGCGCGCGTCGGTCACCTGACAGCGAGTGACCGTCATCTAGGAGGGCATTTTGGCCTGAGCTCCAGTCGTTCGAAAAATGGGGACAGATTGCTGATAATATGTGCTGATCACCAGCTTTTTCTAGCCAGCGCAAACTTTCGCAACTCCATACGACGTACCGCCACCTGGCATCCTCCTTCCCTAACACGGGAATGGTCTCAAATCGATCATGTAGCGATTAGTTACCGTTGGCGCGGCAACGTGTTAGATTGTCGCTCTTACTGTTTAACCTGCCTTGATTCTGATCACGCGTTAGTCTGTTCTACGATCTGCTTGCTGTTTGGAGGCTCGGAGAACTCGAATCATGCTCGCCTAAATATAGACAAGCTGAACGACTCTCTAGTGCTGGAATCCTCCCGGACTACGCTGACCCAGGAACTAGAATCCACCGCCCCACCTGATATCGATGAGCACTGGGAGCGACTGAAGGAAGCCTTACTGAATGCCGGCCTGACCAGTTTTCGGTACGGTCCGCCATACCCAAGGAAGTTGGATTTCTTCAAACTCCTTGTTGCTGCTTGAGAACCACCGCTGATGCAAGATACAAAGAAACACGCTGTGAACTCCGTTCGCGTTTGAAGAACAGTTTGCGTGCTGATCGCGAGACCAGGTTGTCAGAACGTACTCCCGAGATGAAAGCAGCTTCTACCTCTGGCAACTACAGGAAGCTCTTTCAACTCATTCGCGCTACCGGACCGCGAAAAACAGGTGTTAGCGAAACTGTCCGCGAAACCGATGGGAAACCAATCACCAACCTGTCGCACAGACTAAACCGCTGGGCAGAACACTCTCGCTCCCAGTTTAGCCGTCCGCCGGCTGCTTCTACTGTACCTGGAACTCCTACACTTTCTGCGTGGTCTATTCCAGACAGTTCCAGAAGCAAAAGCAGAAATTCGGAAGGAACTGCAAGCCTTCAAGCGCTACAAAGCACACAGATCAAATCGTATTCCTCATGCGCTTTTCAAAGATGATGAGAGAATTGACTACCCTGTTCTCAAAGGTTTGAACGGAAGAAACATTATCTTCACCCTAGTTCGAAATCGACGATCGTGCCCATCTTTAAAAAGAGTAGCCGTACACTGTGTTGCTTCAAAACTCCCTGTGTCCATTATCCTCCGCCGACTTTCTCCATTGCGCGAACCCCACTGTCGTGAAGAACAAGCTGGGTTCCGTCCCGGCCGTGGTCGCACGGACCAAATATCAACTCTTCGCCTCTCGCTTGAACACTGTCACGTGTATCAAAAGCCAGCTATCGTTGTGTTTCTGGACATCAGGGCCTCCTTTGACTCTGTCGATGGGACTACCCTATGGACTTGCCTGTTGAGGAACGGCGTGCCCGAGAAGTACGTTTCCATTCCGAAAGCTCTTTATCGACAGACCACGGACAGAATAAGGGGTCTATGGGCAACTATCCGAGTCCTTTGTCGTCCTAAGTGGCGTTCGGCAAGGATGCCCTATTTTCCCGTTCCTCTTCAATTTTATAATGGATGACCTGCTTCAAGGAGCCTTTAACGATGTTACAAACAGTGGAGTGAAACTTTTACCGGGCACCAGATTTGTTAACTTGGATTATGCGGACTACGTCGCCTTGATGGAAAATGACACTTAAGTCGTCCAAGATGCCTAAACCACTTGGCCGTCGAAATCAACGAGTATGGCATGCATTTTGCTCCATCCAAATGCAAACTACTTCTTTAAGACTGGTAAGGAGATTCTCCTACACTCACTCTTTGTGGGGAACGTTTGGGAACTGTCAGCAGCTTTGTGTACCTGGGCAGTTGTATTTCCACTGGTGTAGGTATCGGATACGAGATCTCTCTGCGCATCCCTAGGGCCCGTTCGGCTTTTGCCAACCTTAGGTACCTGTTGCGTCGTCACGACATCAGGCTTTCCCTATAGGGAAGAGTCCATAACGCCGCAGTTCGCTCGATGCTACTTTATGGATGCGAAACCTGGCCAGTTATAGAAGAGGATCTGCGCCGGCTGACCGTATTCGACCACCGTTGTCTACGGACAATCACCCGAGTATGGTGGTAGCATCACTTCCGTAGTGACGAAGTGCGGAGGGGAGTATTCGGGGTGGACTGTTCATCACTCAGGGTAATTGTTTGTCTTCGTCGGCTACGGTGGTTAGGTCTGTATTGCTGATGCCCGCTCAGCGTTTGCCTCGCTGCGCTTTGTTCGTGCTCACTGGATAGGATTGGAAACGGCAGCGTGGTGGATAACCGTTGACCTGGAGGAGAAGTTCAAAAAAGCTGACTTCCCGTTTAGCCGCGGTGGGGCCCTGTCGCCTACCAGGTTGGGGCAAGAATGACACCGAAAACAGTTGGCTTGATACGTTGGCAGATATGGCGTCAATGCTGTATGGAATCCTGTGCTGGTTCCCCATCCTTCCCCTTCCGTATATGAAAACCACAAACGATACAAAAAAAAATCAAAATACCGTATGTGGAAAAACTTGCAAAAAAAATATTTCTAACGTTTCTGTCCATTTTATTTTCGTACATTGTTTTCCTATTATCCCATGGTCTCTGGCACGCTGTCTGTACCAGATCGCTGTTATATATATTCACTTTCAGTTGTTGCTAACTCACGGTAATAAAAATATTCCTGTGGTATAATAGTACAGATCACACCAAGACGTGATGCACCATTCTGTCCTTATCTCCTCTGATTCTCTTTCTGTATCTCATTGTCATGTGACAATCAGATGGCCTTGGTCTTTAATGAGCGTGGACTAAAGCAGATCCCGTGTCCGGTTGTCGCTCAGGAATTTGTCAATCACAATGGAGTATTGTTCAAAATTTTCGCGATTGGTCAGAAAACGTTCATCTACACTAGAACATCGATACGCAATCTCACCGTTTCAGGTCAGTACTGTTGTGTTTGATCAATGTGATAACCATCTAGTTATGTGTGTACCTCGCTTGGTGAATAACATCACACGAAATGTTGGTAATCGTGCACATACGGGTCACTCAGTACTTAAAGCAAAAAATGTAAAAGACACGTCTTCATAATCACAAGAATGGATAACGAAATGCGTAGTTGCACAACACATTACTTCTGATCACAGAAGGACAATGTGATGAGCAGTGCGAGACGTCCAAATACTAACTGCACCAGTAACTCACATGAGGACACAATGATAAGGCCTGGCGAGATATTTCCCGAAAGGACATAAGGGCAAGTTGAAAGACAATGGACTTTTGTGCCTCCGTGTTTGCTTTCATGTATTCGTATGACTTGTAGGCTCACGTGCTTGCATTTGGGTCAGCAACTCAAAAATATCAAATTGGTTAAAAAATTGTTTGGGGAAAACGACTGATCGCAGGTACTAAAGTTTATGCGTTTAGATTAAAGCTTAATTCGACCGCTGCTCTCTCTTAGTTCGGTAAGACGCGAGCCAAGTACAGGATGAACAGTTTCCTTTTATTATGTAATAGCTTCACCATATTTCAGAAAGGGGGTCGTGGTCAACTAGAGACTGCCAGATGGGGAAATGACCGGCAGCGGAAACAGGGTTCGAACCTGGGACAGCAGGGCTAGAAGCCCACCATCATGACCGTTTGACCATCGCCGGTCCTAGAGAAATTGACTAACCATCATAGCGGGTATTGAGCTCTCGTGCGCCATTATTGCGGCTTTGATACTACTAATCCGACTGACATCTTGACCTAAAACTTAGTCTTGATCAGGTTTCTGAATACAGCAGCTTTACTGCAATCCGTTTGTTCCGCGATGAGATCTGTCTCTTCTATCTTGGGTTACCTCGGAAATGGCCACATCTCCTTCCAATTTTTGATTGACGTCATCGATTCCACAGTCGCCTTTCATTGTCGCAAAAGCTGCCACTACAGTATGAAGCTCAGGTATAAGGAGGTCAGCGCGGCCGGTGAATCATTTGAATTCGGCATCTTGGATATCTCCGCACACGTGACAGGTTGTCTTTATATTAGTGATATTGACGCGTGAACTGCACGAATATAAAGAATTCCATACTGCATCGGTCGTCGCGCTGGATAATCAGGACCGCGCTGCCCATTGCATCGAGCGGGGTGGGTAGTGATAAGTGGGTTACTGCTCAGAGTTCCCCCTCTTTTATTCAACCTTTGTCTTGTCCCTAACCACCCCTCTTTGCTTCATCTATCCATCCATAATGCTCCCACTGATAACACGGTCGATACTCGCAACGATTCACTGTCAAATAGTGTCGGTAATAATCCTCCGTCTGGTAACTCACATTTTCTCAAGGCTCGTCAACCTCTGAATCTCGGCTCCTTCAACGTGCGTACACTCATGCAGGCCGGTCAGCAGGCATGCCTATCGCTCACAATAGATTCTCTGGAGATTGATGTATGCTGCTTAAGTGAAACGCGTATCCAGGATTCGAGCAGTGTAATTCAACTAACTGCTCCTGGTATCTCATCGAGGTATATTCTGCGCACCTCAGGAGACGAAGCAGCTAGAGCTGTGGGTCAATGTGGTGTGGGAATAATCTTGACTGAGAAAGCTGAGGCTGCCTTTTTGGATTGGATCTCGGTTAACAGTCGTTTATGTGCTGTGAGACTCCAATGGTCAGTTGGCGTTCGAAAGGATAGTTGTGTTAAGCACAATTTGTTTGTGATCTCGGTGTACGCCCCAACAGACTGCAGCTCAGACTTGCAGAAGGATGAGTGCTATGATGCACTCGCCACCCTCGTTCGCAGCAGTAAAGGTTCCGACATTGTAGTTTTAGCTGGTGACTTCAATGCACTAGTTGGCAAACTTAGTGCGTCAGAAGCCTGTTTAGGTGGGCGTTGTGCTTTACCCGCTGAGCGCACAGACAACGGGGATAGGCTTCTCCAATTTTGTGCAGACAATCGATTGTTCTTGTCTAGCACAAATTTCCGACACAGCTCGCGTCGCACAGCGACATGGCGCTCTAACTCTACAGGTACTTTGAGTCAAATTGACCATATCGCAGTATGCTACCGGTGGTGCAGTTCTGTTCAGAACTGTAGCTCTTACTGGTGCACATACGTAGAGTCTAACCATGCATTAGTTTTAATGCGATTATCTCTCAAGCTCCATGGTCATCGTCGCAAACGACAAACCCGATTAGCCGTGCAACGTTTGTGTGATGCAGCAGTTCACACCCGTTATGAGCAGAAGTTAGCACATGAGCTAGGATCCACGGAGAACCGTAATGTAGATGAGCATTGGGCTCATATCAAACAGGCGATGCACTTTGCAGCAGGTTTTGCCTTTCGTCCTAGATCCGATGTCCATCAAAGACACTAGATCTCGCAAGAGTCGCTGAGTATAATGGAGCAAAAGCGAGACAGGCCACAACTATTGCGCTATTTCAGCTCAGACGACAACTAACCATGCATTGTGTGAGGTGCCTTTCATCATCATCTTACAGCAGAAAACTGTAGAACGAGCCCCATTCACCACTGATCTTCTCACCATGTTGCACGTTGAATTAGAAAGTATGAATATACAAGATGGACAGGGAGTGGACCTACATGGGTGGGAAAAGGAAAGAATGCCCTAGTAGCCAACACACAGAATACACAGTCTAACTGTACAAACGTACACCGATCGGTCATTCTGATTCGATAGAAAGTGACAACACCATCGCCACTGCTCGTGGTTCGCAGCCATATCCTTCAGTGTCTTAAGCCAACTGGTTGAGGACTCTTTTATACCCCAACCACGAAGATGTGGGGCACCTATTTTTCCTAAGTTTGCTGTACATTTTCTCATTCCTCGTTGCCACGTCATCTTTTGACCTCCATGTGGCTTTTTCCATTCCCGAGGAGGAACGGAAAATAGAACACTGTATGGTAGATATGTGTTTTCCATACGCAACACGTGTCCCAACCAACGAAGCCTACTAATCTGGATACACTGTGACAGAACGTTTTTTGAACTGGTACCCACTACTCGATTTCTGACCTCAGCATCGCTTACTTGGTTATTCCATCCAATCTTAGCGATACTACACCAACATCGGTGGTTGAAAGCCTCAAGACGATGAACATCTTCCGGACGCAGACTACATGTCTGGTAAGTGTACAATAGAACTGGGCTCACCACACCACACCACACCACACCACACCGCACCGCACCGCACCGCACCACAGCACCGTGCACACGACCTTTCAATTTCAGCGAAATATCAGGTTGGCGCGACAAATTCTTCAGTCCGGCGTATGCCATTCGAGCTTTGGATATACACGTGCTCTCCTCTACTACTGTGCTCGCATCCGTCATCACGCCGCTGCCGAGGTAAATGAAGCGGTCGGCAATTGCTAGCACCTTCCCATCGAGCAACAAGCTCGGAATCGTTGACATCTAGTCTTGCAACATCAGCTTACACTTTGAAGGTGCAAAGCGCACGCCGAAATGAGCTTCAGCTCTTGCGAGTTTACCTGGTGCATGCTGCACACGTTCCGTGCATTCGAACAAGTCAACAAGATCGTCCACGCAATTTAGGTCGTATAACTTTTCACTGTTTCCTAGTTCGACGCCCACATCCTGAAGATTTCGCCAGGTATCCTCCATTGTCTCGTCGGTGACGAAGTTGAATAGGAATGGAGAAACGAGGCATCCTTGTCGAACACTGGTGGTCGTTTTGAACGGACTAGAAGGTTCACCGTGAATCCCAACGCGGCCAGAAGTATGATGGTATGACCTCAGTGGATTCACAGACTTCTGTGGCATAGCGTTTTAGTGAAGCGCACTAAGTAGCGCTGTTGGAGTAACTGAATCGAAGGCTTCCTCCGAGTCTAGGAAAACGAATATTGTCGGTCGATGTTGTGTGTGACGCGTTTCTAGTAATTGGCGAAGAGTAGAAATCTGGTCGATGCATCGTCGACGTGGGCTGTCGGAGTTGCGTACTGGACAGAGACAGCCGATTGTCTGTACAGAAGCGGAGAAGCCTATCCCTGTAATCTGTACGCTGAGCAGGTAAGGCACAATGCCCACCTTTTTTACTTCACAACGTGATTCACAATAGAAGGGATAAACCGCATAGCCAAAGGACGTGCTGTATAAAGCATGTGTGTGGGGAACACCCAAGTAAGATTTTGTTTGTTGACTCTACTTTTGGAAACAGAAAGATTGTAAGTGGTTGGAAGTACCTACGGGAGCATAAAGTTTGTCAGCTTGTGCACTGAAATCACCGTCCATGACTAGAGTGGAACAAATGGCAGTCTTTTGCTAGTGTTACGATGTCGGCTGGCTCGTTTTCAGTGAGAGATTGTTTAAGTTTCCGTAGAAATCATCTTCACTTGCCTGTGGGCCCAATCGGCAGGCATATACGCCGAAGCGATAAACAGATTTCGTTTATCAGCCCGCTGACTGCTCACTGTGTACGAGCATTTAGCTCTCACCTCACACGACCGCCCGTCGACAGGGATTTACTCTTTCAGGATGAAGCTGCCGCATTATTAACCACCCTAAATCAATGACTGGTGCTGTCCAAGCGGGTGTTCAGCACTTACTTTTACAGTCTGTCGGTTGCGCGCACCGCGGATTCATCGCGCATAATCTACGAAAAATCCAACAATGTGATTTGCACTATCAGCCGATGTACTAATTGTGGTAATGCTGTTGTAATAATGGAAACTGACTTTTCTATTGAACATTGCGGTTGAATCAGGGTTATAATCGGTGGTCGACTTCCAGCATCTGGTAGCACATGTACGGTCTGTCCGAAAAAATAGGGATCACCTCAGTTCGATGGAAATGCTGACATGCGGTTGAATTCCACTTTATGTAACCCATACTATTCTCTCTCTCTCTCTCTCTCTCTCTCTCTCTCTTTCGCTAAACGATAGTGTATGTTGTGTAATTTTGGCCGTATGTCAGGATTTCGACAAAACTGAGGTGATGCCAAATGTTTTGAGCCAACTGTACATCTTGTTAATCAATGTTGATATAAGAACCATCTCAGTTAATGTTCTGACTGGTGACGAATAGGCGCTGCTGAGCAATGAGCAATCAGCTTTCGTTCTTTTTCACTTTGGCTAAAACAGTTGCTTTGAGGAACCGTTCCGCAGCTACATCAGGTATGTTCTTATCGCACGACTCTGCCCATGCTTTTTAATTTGCAGATAATCAAGAAACAATCCTTTTTGATTCACGAACCGTGTCCAAAGATGGGCACAGTTCTCCACTTTGTGACGTAAGTTTGTTTTTCCGTTGTAGATTTATTCGTCTAACAGTTGGTTTTAATTGGTTTGTTGTTGTTGTTTTCATAGTTATTTCTGACAAATAAAAAATTAGTAAATCATTAGTGTGAGTGGCAGGAGATTTAAGTTGATTAAGATTGGTTTATAATAAAGTATTATCGTTTAGTTTGTCATTGAAAATCATGGGAGCACACCAGCAGGTTATCCGGTTTGTTTGGCGTCAAACCTATATGATTCACGGCCCTTCAGTCACCGAGTTTTGCACGATAGCAATCCGTTACCTGCACGGCGGCCGACTTCAATGATGAATGAACTCCTGTGCGGAAACCTAAGTAGATCAGAGGCATTCCGGTATAAACAACTTCAGGGTGGTTATTCCTAGCAAGGAGGAAACAAGTCTGCCCAACACGTCTGATGGCAGTTCATATCGGTCGAATTCCAGTTGTTACTACTGAGGACACGGTTAGTAGCCAAAACCAGGTGACCGCCATGGATTAGAACAAAATGCATTGGCGTACCCATGATCGGATGATCAATGACACCATTGTCGACTATTTTGAGTGCATTTGGAAAGGGAAATCCGTAGCCATCACGGGGGCCGAACTCGCTGCCAAGAAGACTTGCTGTGGAAAACATAAACACATAAAAGGCCTCAATAGTTCAGTCGTGGTAACGAGCTTGGCGACGAGAAATTAAGTGCTGTGTACCATCAATTTAGTTTTAAGTGATAAGTTTCGAACCTCGTACCTCAAACATGACATTCAGTGACTTGAATTGCTCGGTCATTGCTGATCAGAATGGAGGTCAGATTGGTTACTGGATATTAGTTTATGGCGTAACAGTATTGTGTCACGTGAGCGGTAGTTATGTGTTCCCTTTTCGGTCGGGCGCAATGAGATTTGCCCTACTGAGACCTTATACAGTTCGTCATTTCAAGCCCCAGGGTTACCAGTGATCGATTTTCCAGTTTATTTTCACCTTAAACGTGCGCGAAATAGGAAACACTCAGTTCCAAGCACATTATCGTGCTCTTCCTTTTGGCTCGCACACGCAAGTATCCGCGGTTTGGACCGTATTATTCCTTCTGTGCACCACTATCTATAGACCGATTTCCCACTGATTCCGTCTTTTGTCCCAAACGCAGATTTCTTCACCGGATACCTGTTATCTCCGATTTCCCCTTGGGACTATTTGCCCTCTGTTCTCGCTGAATAGGTGTTTGTTTCTTTGCTCAGCATTCAGTTCAAAACGATTCGCCTACCCGATGGTTATTTTTCAACAGTGGGTGCCGATTTATGTAGCTTTAACTCCGACTTTCTTGTGTAAGCTGTTACTTTTGTGTTGTATATCGTTCACCAAGCAGCACTGATTGTTTTTCTCTGACGTCCGTACTTTGCGCCTTGAAAAAAAAGATTTATGATTTTCGGGACTTCAACGTCTATATCAGCGATTAACCCCAGCATTATCTGAGTATGACTAAATAGATCAATAATCAAAAGTCTGCACTGCTAAACAACCTTTCGAAACTGGTCACTTTCTCCAATCGTGCAAGCGAGTCAGCATACAGCGTTGCTCTTCTGACAGTCTCTGATCTTGCCAGCCTGTTTTCACCCTTTCCCTTGGCGGATGGGGCCACAACCCTATCTCTTTCTCTGACGTTCCTTCCACCCCCGCCATAACCACTCCGTCGTTTTATCGCTTCCATGAATTTCTCATGGTAAATGGAGCGTTGATATCTCAGAATCATTCCATAATAAGTCCGGTCCGCTCGATCATTCCGTAATCTGTGAAGTTTGATACGGTCTGATGGAACGTACGATAACATTTCATTTCTCCCACACCTACTTTTCGTTGTAGTGTCAGTGACTCGGTAGCTTGGTGAATATGAACCGCTGCTTGTTACCACCAGGTTTAATTTCGAAAACGGATTGGTACTGCATGACGAACAGCTCAGTGAATCCATGGAAACTGTTGATGTATTTTATCCAGTGGCCTCCAAATAGAGGATAATGGAGCAGTCAAATCAGAATTTGAAACATTGGTAGTTTTTGTCTGTTCGTCTTATATTATATATATATATATATATATATATATATATATATATATATATATATATATATATATATATATATATATACCGGCTTGAGAACAAGCATGGTGCCAACAAAACAACGACTGAAGAAATACAAAATCGGGGGCGGGGGTGATTAAGAACTAGCATTAAGATTATAACAAATAAAGCAGACTTTTTAATGAAGTTTCCACCGTACACGTTTTGTAAGTTTTTTCACCTGTTTATGGGGAACGGGAAGTCAACAGACAGGCGATACAGCTTTTGCACTGCATTGTTCGGTGCCGTGCCATATCTATCAGCGTTTCTAACCAACGGCACTTCTCATTTCTTGTGACCTAACGAGGAAGGTGGGAAGCACCAAACGATTTTAGAGCCGAAGTTAACTTCTGCATGCCTCTGCTCCAAGTCATAGCCTGACCGCCGCGCTGCTTCTTCCAGCCCTGCCCAGCAGATGCAAATGGAGCGAGAAAGGGTAAACAGTGGGCAGTTATAGGCAAAACATGAAAATATTACCATTTGTTATCTGTGATAGTTTGAAATTCCGTCTCCGGATAAGTGCCTAAGCGGTTCTACCTATCGATGTATGAACTATCATATATGTCCTGAAGTCATTAGCGAGAAGTCGTACCAAAATTACGTCGTGATTCTCTGCTAGAATTTACCGCAGACCACATTGTATTTCTAGCCCCAGAGAAGATTAGTTCGTCCAGTAGGAACTTTCATTGTGACTATCCTAATCACAGAGATAATATGTCAATTTTGTCTAAACTATGGGTCTCGTTGATATATTTCTGTCTCTATCACTTCCGCTCTTGCAGACGGACACATTTTTTGAATGCAGCGATAAAGCAAAGGGCATTTACTGCTCTTACTGTCTTTACGTGAGCGGTCCACAGAGTGTACATAAAGAGCATTACTACGATGACAAGTCACATTTACAGCTCTGTCACTACTAGTTGATGGACTGTTTTAGTGATGCATTGAATCGTTTTTGGTGGTCGTCATGTCACCGTCAGACAGTGTGCAGTTTTTTTTCAGGTGAGTTCCCGGCACGATCAAGTGGGTACCACGGAGTACTTTACTTGACTGAATTATTTGGTGTATTTTACTTGGTTGCATTCATTGATATAAATAGATTTAGCCCCTGCTCCCATTCCTTGTTTGCTGCCCAACGGGTTTTCTTTTCTCTCTTTCCCATTCCGAAAACAGAATGATGCAACTGTCTTGACCAATCAGGAGGTAGGCGACAGCCACGATCGACCACTGCTGAATCGGATTGCTGCGTTAATTCGTGACGCAACCCGACTGGACTTGTTCGGTGCCGATGTGATTAAATGTGTGCACGGTAAACACAACCATGACAGCGCCGCCTGGAGGGCGAAATGGGCTGTCATTGATGTGAATGTTTGTCCAAGTAAGTCACATTGGTTGCTCGCTGAGTGTATGTATCAGAAATAGTGCGAGCGTTCTCGATTTCGTGTTTTTGTTTCATGTGTAACTTTGCCTCTCATGAATGGTATTAAATGCCGGGGGATCAACTGCAGCTGTCACGACCAAACAAGGGTCACGTTTGTCATTGGTTTCATATTGTGCTTTGGTTGGACCGCAATCTAACGTTGCAATGACGACAGAATCAGTTCGTTTCTCGCGTAGTCGTGCCGACGTTTAGGGTGTTCACACTAGGCGGATTCCACATTTTCACAACAGGCGCAGCAGGTTCCCTCCGGCTCACACCTGAACACTGTGATACCAGTCATAAGTTGGCGTCATTGTTTTGTGCTTAGATGCCATGGAGTAATCGGCATACCGAAGCTGAATCAAATTAACGTTGGTGAACGTAGCATTGCCAAATCACGCGCCGCGTACTTGCCATTATGACTACCGTATATGGTTAAGCAGTAACCGCTTTGGACTGAACCGGGCATAACATGGTTGAATGAACTCACTCGATTCCATACCGCACTACTGAGCCGTGCAAGCACACTAACAGAGACACACATGAAGTCTCTACTCCGGATAAAAAGTTCGACCACGTTCATTTTGGGACCGTGATTCCACCGGGTCAAGCACACAGTCGAAGAATCGTGCAGAGTGCATGAGGAGGCATGCCATGGGTATGAGTCAGTATCATAGTGGCAGTGTCTCGTTTGGATGAACGTTGCTATGTGTGCGTTTGTTGGCGTTACACGTAACGCACGTATGTTCTTTGGCAATGTTGCATCCACCAACGTGAAATTGCACCATATTAAGATTGATTTGAGAAATTATCACATTGATTTGTGGAATTATCACTTAGATTCGTGAAACCATTGCATAGATTCGGAAAACTATAAGTAATTTGATAACCGAACGCAATTGTTAATTTTCGTATCGGTAATGTGCATTTCATTGGTCAACTGGCCACAAGCTTTTCTGGCCGACCATTGTCCGTTGTGACCGCCTGTCCCACCGCGCTCTTCCCATGCAAAAATGGCACAGATCTCAGTCGTGCGACAAGTCGCGATGACGGATGGACGACGAACTGATGACTCAGTGGGGTCATGTGATCTAGGCATAGTATGTGAACCGGATTTAATAATGCTTTATTGTGGAAACCGCTATCGATGGCACACACTATCAGACGACATTAAGATCAAATCGATATTGTAATTCCATCAGTGCTTTCCGGAATTCTTTTGCATGAATACTACCGCTCAGTGAACAAGGCCTACACTTCCCGATGATCAGGAAACTTGAGGCGGGACCACATAGTCTGATTTAGTGCCGAGCTTAGTCAAGGTGCCTGACTGTGGGATTCTGGTCGCCACTGCCATGTGGTTAGTCCGTTTCACCGAGCTTGGTAACGACCCGTGTAAATACAGTGAGGTCGTTTGTGATTACTGAGATCGAAAATAGGGCTCAGAATAAGTGGTTTCACCTCAAGTTTCCTGGTCATTGGTACGTTTAGGCCTTATTCAGTAGGACGTAATGTTCATGCACAAGTTTTCTGGAGGCACTGGTGAAAGTACAATTTCGCTGTGACTTAAATTCTTTCTGACTACTTGTGTACCGTAAACAGCATTGGCCGTGTCGACGTTCCAGTTAGGCAGCGCCTGTTGGTTTCCACAATGATCACTAGGCTAGAAAATTTTCGCAATGATTTCTGACCAATCTTCAATAGAGAACGATACATTTGCCCTAGTCAGTGCAACCAAATATTGATCCCATCATTATTTGTTTGTCAACTTCAATACGGAGATAGTTTGGAAGTGGAAACTATTGGTATAAAAAGCGCTCCGGCTTTCAAACTTTCGCAATAAAGTCTCCGGATTACCAATACCTATTACGGCATGAATCATGTCAGAGTAGCACCGTTCTTTAAACCATTAAACTCTCAATCATGCGCTCAGTGCCGTCTAGTTGACAACGAAAAAGGCGTATAAGCCGATCCGATGAATGATGTGTACATTTATATACGATTTATCTTGGATTACGATTAGTATTAAGAGACAATGCACTGGACTCGATAACCATTGGAATAACCGTAGTCCTTCGCTGTAAATACCGTGTTTCTCCGAAGAGAAGCCCTCGGATCATTAATTATCTTCTGACTGTTGACTGGTCGAAATGCCCCCCCCCCATAAATAAGGACCTTCTCTGTGAACCGCTTGACTCGCTCCTGCATTGCCATCTCGAGCGTGCCCTGTCTATTGTTGCCTGGGCGTCTTGACGCCTTTTTTGACTGTATCGATTTTGTGGTCGGTTTGCCCACAATTTGAAGTGTTATTGTTATTGTTTGGTCATCTGTCCTATAGTACACATAGTCAAGTGAGCCTGTGTTTTCTGTCCTTGGGTCTTGGGGTTAGTTTGTCTGCGAGTCACTCAACTACGGGACGACAATCCTGTACAGTGACAGTAGCATATTTCGTAACGATTTCAGCTCCACTAGCTAAATTGAATGTTAACAATCCCAGCACATGATTGTAGTCTGTTGCAAGTTAATTGGCATCTTGTTGGGTTTTTTAAAGACATGCTTTCTCATGAGTACGACGGAAGAAGTATACTTCACAGCGTCAAAGGCTTGCGGTACTATTAGGAATAGCCCGCAACCAGACCCCGAAGGTTGGAGTAGTGAAGCGCATAAAAGCACAATAGTTCAGGTGTGGTAACGAGCTGGATAACAGTGTATTACTGTCTGCCACCAAAGATGATCAAAGACAAACATTTTCTCCCAGAATATTCTACCGCTTTCGACTTACTGCGTACTTCATATTCTGCAGTTTTCATCCCAAAAAGGAATGAAGGAGGCTTCTATTTGATGGAATCGAATGTACTGACTAGGAGTTGAAAATAAACTTTTGCATGTAAAGTGGTACTAAGATTTTCAGATTTCATAGGTTATGTTTGGTTGGATATGTTCCTTCCTGTTGATTCTCAGGATACATGTATATGGGGAGCACGGACGCTATACTTTAATAACATGAAATCAAGCATATTGCACGTATTCGTCACATATAAATATATAATCAACACGTTTCGTGAGAAATTACTTTTCAGGATGGGAATCAAAAAAATTTAGTCGGCTGTTATCCGACACGGTAGGGTGCCAAGCTAGTAAAGTAATTTATATATTTTCATCTCTACATCATGTCGATGAACCGAACGCCGTCATTTTGAGATCAGTATCACAAACTCCGTCTACCGGATAATCGAAGTGTTCCCGCTAACCCAAAGGCGTCTAATGCAGTGCGCCGTCGTTCTCATTGATTGGTTGGGGACAGTTAGGTTTTCTCGCTCAGATCGCATGACCCCACTGAGTCATCAGTTCGTCGTCCATCCGTCATCGCGACTTGTCGCACGACTGAGATCTGTGCCATTTTTGCATGGGAAGAGCGCGGTGGGACAGGCGGTCACAACGGACAATGGTCGGCCAGAAAAGCTTGTGGCCAGTTGACCAATGAAATGCACATTACCGATACGAAAATTAACAATTGCGTTCGGTTATCAAATTACTTATAGTTTTCCGAATCTATGCAATGGTTTCACGAATCTAAGTGATAATTCCACAAATCAATGTGATAATTTCTCAAATCAATCTTAATGTGGTATAGTCCACCTTCGGTATGCTGATTACGCCACGGTATCTAAACGGCAGACAATGACTTGTGACTCCTGTCACAGTGTTCGATGTGTGTGTGTGTGTGTGTGTGTGTGTGTGTGTGTGTGTGTGTGTGCGTGCGCGCGCGTGTGTTTATTGAAGAAGAAATCGGATTGTGCTGACCGATCTATTCCAGCCTCAACGCTGGAGAGTATCTTTCAGCCGCAAATCTGTTCCGTGTGGAGTACTTAACAGAACTGGTCTAATTATAAAGGCATGAATTGCTGAACAAAATTTGATCTAATTAGGACGTATGCTCAATGAACATGTAAACGATGCCGCTGAAAGGGTGTGCTATGGAAGCCCTGAAAAGCATGCAAATCACTCGCTACTTTGGTTATCGTGTGGTGGAGTATGCAGAATACTTACTGAATAAGTGAGCAATTGACTGTTCAAAACACAATAATGGACAGTTATGGAGAATCAATGGACATGATTGCGTCACACGGACTGAATGCCGTAAGATGAAGAAAGGCACGCAAGCCGCATGATGGCATCCCCGGTTAGGCTGAATACTTAGAATGCAAATAAGCAGTTGTTATGCTTGGTTGGTTTTGTCGATGTCCAAATAAGTAGTTTGCAGTAAACAAACTATCTACCAGTGCATCTTGTGGACCAGACCATATGCCTAATAATTGAACAGGTCTCTTGCTCTCTTCAAGAGAAATCGCAAATGTGGTATGCGGTACACGTTGCTTGTTGTTGGATGATGTAAACCAGCTACGATATCTCGTTACATTTTCATTTTGGAGTGGTGGAAAATGTCATCATATGACCAAAGTGATAGGGTAACATAGTGCACATATGATTCGTTAAGGTTGATAATTACAACCAAGTTATACAGGAACGTGGATCAGTCAATGAGTTAGTTTTACAATGAGGCATAACACTAGAAACGTTTCTCACACCCGTGTTTGGGGACGTTAAAGATGAAACACTAAATGGAGAATGAACAGGTGAGAATTAACATGAGTATCAATGAATATTCGTCTGTAATACTTGCTTCAAATTCAAGATATGATAGCCGTAGGGCGACAGGCCAGACCAACGAGGATAGAAAAATAGTGAGACTGAGAAACCGACCATCGGGAAATGAAATACGCTTTCGAACTATACGGCATGTCGAAAAGAATGCCTATTCGGATGTGGTCGTTTCGGCAGTTGGACTGCCTTTCAAAATGGAAATAAGAAGGATAAAGTGAAAAACGAATAGGCAAGAATAAGATGGTCGTATCGTTTCATGTTCCCAGAAATGTGAGAAGGAAAACCTAATGATGGTAGTAAAATGGCGAAGACGGACAAAGCAACGTCAAAAAATAGTAAGTACGCGTCATAGTCTCTGTTCTTGGAGCATAATCCGGCGAACAGGTGGTTAATAACCACTGTGGCAGGAAAATCCGAGAGTAACAGTTAAGAAACGATCACTCCTAGGTGTGATCTTTAGCATCGAACGTATGAAAATTGTGTTCCATGTCTTTGATCACACAACCTTTCCAATAGATTCTGGGTTAACATCTTCAGCTAATATGTTTGACTCGTTTTTCCGCGATACGCAGTTGAAATCAAAAACAAATACTGGTGGGTTCACGTTATCTGTGGAGCAAAAATTGAGCTAAATTTGCCCAGACACAACGGCCTCAGTGGGGTACTTCAGTGGCCATGTTTAATCGGACCGGAGTCATGAGCTCTTATATTAGAGGAATTTTAATGCAAAAGCAGTTTATGTGTGCCATATGCATCGCGGTTCTGAAGTGCCTTCAATATGCATCACTGTATTGGATGCTACGGTAATCCATAATCCGAACTAGAAGTGGATTGGCTGAACTGGTTAGCACTGATGATGAAATGAGAGCGAATTCAGTTGTCACTCTTGGTGGACCACTGGCTACATCACATTTGCCCACGACTAGCTCTACATATATTTTCAAAGAGTAAATCACTTTTTTATTACGTGTAAAGTGAATTACAGTATAAAGGGTAAAGCCCATGATAAAAAAACACTGCAAAACTGGGTTGTGAAGGGACATTCACGTAAAAACCAGCTTATTGATCCTGCTTTTAAAGAGAGGGAGGTTGTAAGAAGATAGGAAGACAAAAAGAGAGAGTGCCCCATAGTTTAACGATCCGGTGGAAGGAAGAATATTGAAAGGTAGAAATGCGATATCTAGTGAGAGGAAATTGATAACGATGATTAGTTTTTCTGGATACGTGATGATTTTAGGATTCCTTTAAGTTAATTCGGGACCTGCTCCCGTATGGAGTCTATAGCCCCTGGTCCTCGGTTCGTGACACGTTAGCGAATATACTGGGCAGCACGCAAAAGAGCGGAACTCAAAACGCTGGAGCGGGACAACGTGTATATTGGAGGAACGCAACGGCATGCAGACGGTGTACACAGGCGGAGCAAGTGGCACCACCAAATTCGGTACTTGTTCAAATGAACAAATTTGTTAGTCTTTGTAATCGTGTGTTGTATCGGTAGCATTACATGACTGGGAAAAAGGTTTTGGGAGAAGGAACTGCCGAAGCGAGCTTAGAAGAATAAAATCCAAAATAGTACTACTAGAAGAGGGGCAACGGAGCAACTGCCCGACGATGAACTAGTGACTGCAGGTTGGAGGCTAAAGAAAAGTCGACCAGCCGGATGTCATTTCGCTGAACCCGATCAAGGGAAGAGAGGTAAACGAAGCTCCGCCCCACACGTGGCTGCATTATTCCAATTCGGGGTGGATTTGAGCTCTGTATAACAGAAGAGTAGCTGGTCCAAAGAGTCTGGCGCAAAACAGGAAACCAACTTTGCATGCAGCACAAGAGGCGAGCTGAGATATGAAATTGAGCCAAGATAGAGAAAAAGTTATAGGTAAGTCAAGAAGGGAAATAGGATCTGTGAAATGCAGTAAAATTGAATCGAAGGATAGATGAAAAGAGAATCAATGATGTGTCAAGGAAATTGAGAGGAAAGATATTTAGGAAGCAATAAGTGCAAAGATTGTGGGGTCCCCAGGAGGAGGTCCGTTCGAGGTCGGTATCTAAAGATACAGTAACTGCATCGCGGTCACGATCGATGTTGTTTACATGACGGGGAGTGCAATAAGAAGGGAACAAATGAAGGGTGACTTCATCAGTTAGGAAATGGATTTGATTGGAAGTTCACTAATTAATAAAAGAAAGAGGGTGGACGCGAGTACTGGACGTTGTCAAACGCCAGGATTCACAGGAAATGGCCGGGACATAATCCTATCAACTCAGACGAAAACGGTTCACTTACTGAGGAAACTTGGTGTCCTTAATACGCGAACGAAGGAAAAACCGAACGCCATCATTTTCGCCAGAAGACCTTCGTGCAAAAGTCGATCAAAGGCCTTAGAGAGAGACCATGTGTGTTTCTGTATGATAGTCAAGTGGGGCCGAACAGGACTGTGAGGCGAGAGCCGGGAAATCACCGGTGGGACGGCGAGGTCGAAGTCCGTAATGGCAATTACTCAGTAGTCCTTCGCGTTCGAAAAATGTACGCAGTTAATCGGAAATGACAGTTCCGAATATTTCGAAGTAACGAGTGTAAGGAAAATAGAACTAAAGTTATTCGAGTCAGGAAAATCACCACGTTTGGGAGTAGGAAAAATCACGGTGTTTTTCAGGGGATCGGAAAAGTTGAACGTTGGAGAGGGAAAGCATCTGTTCTTGTCTTGCACGAAGCGGCGTTGGGAGTCGGGAGTGGACGAGCGGCGGAACGTTAAACGTTTCAATCGTACAGCACGATCACATGCGTATTTGGACCCGTCGGGGGATTTGAGTTTGCCGGGGTTGGAAAAATAAGGAATAAAAAATGAAAACTTAGAAGAACAATGTTAGTGAAGTTAGAAACGGAAACAGAGACGTCCAGAGTAAAGCAGCAATCGTTCCAAGGACAGGAGGTTGGGAAATCGCGAAAACCGTCTCACTGAACTGTAGCGCCAATATGTATGTCTCGAGGTGGGTGGAGGATCGGAGCGAGTAAAACTGATGAAACAGGAAATAATGCAGTGGCCAGATGAGCGGAATGAAGGAAGAACGGAGATGCCTGTTAAGAGAAGGGGAACAAAATTGAGAATAAGATCAAGGGTATAGGCACGATCGCCAGTTCGATCACGGATACGTGTGGATAGGTCAGCTGGTTAGGACAGGTTGCTGACGATATGTTGAGCTTCGCGACCAGGAGCCAAAGTGCCCAATCAGGGAATCAATCGATCTCTGTTGTGAACATTAAAGGTCCCAAGATGGTGATATGGCACTTGGGAACTGCCCCAAAGAAGTGTTCAGTGTTCGATGATGAGAAGTCAAAGTTCGGTGAGTCGCTGTTGTTGGGTGAACGGTAATCAACACAAAAGTAGTTATTACAATAAGAAGATCGTTGCTTCAGCAACATCAGCTGATATTCACGACTGAAAAAGTCAAGATTTTGGAGTCTGATTATGGCGGCTAACTGGTCGACAAAGGCACAGATACCTGATTTAGGTGAAAAAGAGAAGTGAAAGGTATAGATGTCGAATTGGAGGTGGGTGGTGTCTGATGAGGGGAGGGGGGGGGGTGAGTTTCGGCCAAGAAGAGGAAATGATTGGAGAAATTAGTGTACCGAATCGATATAATGGTTCGGTCCGCGAATGTTGGTGAAAGTGATGAATTCGTGCTTGTTTTGCGAGTGAGCTGAGCGAGCAAGAGAGCCGGTGCATGTGTGATTGTGTCGTGATCCATAATGTGAAGGAAACCGGCAACCACGATCCTGGGCCTTAAAATGGCGAACCACATAAGGCCTCAATGGAGTTGTCCTTACTCAGTCTTCGTTTAACGTCAGTGTGAAGCGTGATTCCGCTAATTCGCTGCACTGGTTTCCAGCCTTCACTGGCAAGCACTGTGCGCGTATGCGCCCCATTTCATCTCCCGTTTTGTGAACTTTACGCTGTTGCCTACTAACAATCATTCAAGTAGAGAGTTGCGAAATCCGACCACAAAATAACTCCGGATTACTGTGTGCTGGAAAGTTTCCGGATTTTTAGCACACCATCAAATAACGTGTAAGTGTGAGCTTCAAATATAAGGGTTATTTCCGGAGGTTTGTGCGTGGCTAATTGTGTTGCTTGACCAGGTCATCTGGTCTCCTCAGCCCTCCTCATGATACTTGTCCAATAGTTGGCTAAGTCTGTGATCAAAACGTTTATGGCTAATTGCCACTTCAAGGGCTATTCCCCACTGCCCATTATGGATTTATGGAAATCAATTCGGCTATATTAGGTGGTACAATGTGAGTCAGCGCATGCTACCGAAGTCGAAAATTGAGCGTGGTTTTTACTTTTAAGCGGTTGTATTTTGGTTACGAAGTACGGAAATTATATCTTGACGATTAGTCAAACCCGTCACCGAGTGTGACTTAGTTGACTGCATCCGTGTACGAACGCGGAACGCAATTCCTCGCTTTGTAGCTTGTGTCATGCACTGTCACAATGATCACTGGTCAGTGGAACAGGCTGCCGATCGAATGGTTAGACAGTCTCGTTCCCCGAAAAAGCACGTGTCCAAAGGCATGAACTATACACCTTATGGGCAATATCGCTGTCGCCCAGCTGACTTCCACTCCTGACCCACGTAGGTCTTATCTTGTCCGACCTCAGGTCCAAGTTGTTGGTACTTTGTGGCAGTTGGTGGTAGACGGTATTCTACTGCCGTCCGGCTCGTTACCAGACCTGACCTACTTAGCCCCCATGTGGTTCTCCACTCTGAACCCCAGGGTCTGGTTGCCGGTTATCCCTTGTAGTACAGTGGGCTTTTGTGGCTATGCGGCGCATACCCCTTCCACTGCATCCATACGCAAGTACGGAATAAAAAAATTGTCCTCGGTCACTGTGTACTTCCCTTTCTGTCGCACTCTCCTTAGCTCTACGGAATCTCTTTAATCAGGGGAAGGAAAACCTATCAGGTCTAACATAATAGGTTTCAACGGGGCAACACGAGTCGAAGCGAAAGGTACTGCAGACAGTTGAGTTTTCGCAGTATGAGGAGGGGTCGTGGAAAGGAAAGATGGAAGTGACAGTAGAGTCGACAAATGCCCTAAGCCTGTCGAGATCCTCAGGGATGGAGACACGTTTGCGCACAGTGTGCAAGTAGTTCAAGGAGTTGATCAAATATTTATTTTTACAATAATCTTTAGGTTAAACAGGTAAAACACAGTCATCAGAAATGCTAATGGGGGTACTTTTATATACAGTTAAAAAAGTTAGATAATTACCTAATGCTTAGTCCAAGAAGGCATCGTGGTATATATTGTCTGATACCCTCACCTATCGGTTGGCAATACGATAAAGACAGTGTTCAGCAGCTCGCAATCGGAAAAACTCGGGACGCTGGAGCAGGATAAAGTGTACTGGGGGAACGCAAGCGCGTTGGGACGGTGCACGCAGGCGGAACACGCAGCACCACCGAATTCGTCCATTGTTCAGTGAAACAAAATTGTTCGTCTGACTGTCATATCAGTAGCACCATGCATCCTCACAACAGGTTCTCAGTTCAGAGTGAAGTAGTTACTGTCATGTTCATTATTTTTCGTAACTGACGGTGAGTTGTATTCGGATGCTAATGACAACTCATAAATCGCTGATAACCACTCAGTTTCATAGCTGACAGTCATTCACGTTCTGTGATGTCCACTGCCAATGATCACCAAGTTTTACTTTACCCATAAAACAGATAGCGATTTTTGTCAGATGTATGATCTTATTTTTCATTATTCGACTCTTTTTTTGCCGTTACAGGTTATGACAGAGTGCCGTTTTTCCACCAACATTTAGAAAATTTGGTCCGTAGGAAGCTGTCGTTACCATTAGTTTCTGTTCCGGACGAGATGTGAAGGCTAATTTTTACATTTCCACTGCCGAATTTCTGTTTATTTTTGTGTCTGGCATGCATTTGTTTGTAATTTTGTGTTTTACCCGATTTGTTTCTTTTTTACACCTTGGCAGTCTAAATATCTGGCCATTCAGTCAGTGATGATTTCGTCTTCAGTGTCTTATTTATTCGGTACTTGCTATTGAATTGTGATATGATTGCTCGTCTCTCCTAATCCTTTTTATTTATCCGTCTCTTATTTCTTCCGTCCACCTTAATCTTGTAATAAATTCACGCAGCCGTCATCACTGTTTTAATGATTTCTTCGATTTTATTCATTGTTCTGTGGATATTTATCCATAAGCATGATGAAGTGTCAATTACTACGATCTCAGGTTCAAAGTGGATATCTGAGGGGTTGACTGAAATGGATCTTCAGCCCCTATTCTGGACCGCAGCTATGAGCGGTGATAATTGTGAATGGCCTGTGAACATTTTCTTGTTTTGTTGCATAACCTACTCGTGCTTGTGATTCCCGCTGAATATAGTTTCAGCTCATGCTGCCATACATTGTTCTGCTTGTTCTCCATCCTTGGTTGGAATACTGTTACGTATATTTCCATCGTTACTAATACTCAGTAGCACAACGAAATGGCACAGAGGATGCGTTCATTTTGTTATTATTTACACTTGAAAGTGTAGGTGTCCGCACCCCGACCACTCTCAGTTACCTGTTTTCAAAAGTCCAAGTTTAGTCGTGAACTGCTCGGGTATATTGTCCAGTCCTGAAATAGCATCTTGATGGCGACAACGCCCGGCAGCGCGCACATCAGAGGAACTCGAAACGCCGAAGCGGATAGCTTGCGTATTGTGGGAATGTAAGGGCATGAGGATAGGGCACACCGGCGACGCACATAGAACCGTCGAATTCGGTAGGTGCTCAGATAGACAAATTTGTCATCGGGTGTGTGTGTTGTCAGTGGCACTACATGGGTCTCCCCCCAGAAAGCTCACGCAGTTGGGCATTGATCCGTGATCGATAGGTCCGCTTTGCGGCAAGAGACGTTTTCCATGCCTCCCACGGCGATGGAACGCGCCAGCGAAGCCAGGCAAGCCGTTCTGCGCGACACCGGTCACTGTGCATCGATCGCACAACTGAGTTCTTAGCAGTGAGTCGGACGCGCGTAATCCTTTTTTGCGATTTTGCACAGTAAATGGAGGTGAACCTGCCGTTGAGTCATTCGCTTTCGGTATATTTTGTTTCTGGGTTACTCGTTTCAATGGCGCCTTGAACGGGCAAGCGTCCGATGTCTACTCAATGAATCAACGGGCGTTTCATTTGGGCCATATTGGATCCTGGTTTAGATGCGCGAGCGATCTCCACCGGTACGATCCCGGTCCAACGACTCAAGTGAGGAGAAAGACAGGTATTGCCCAGGCAGCACAAGGGGACACTCGACCGTCACCTGAGTGTCCCCTAGGGGACAGTCGCAGGAAAGCAGTGCAATGCCCCCAAAAACAACTGAAACCTATGTAAAAACCGGAGAATCCGTCACAAATGCAAAAGATTTCGAGCGAGAGTCTCTGTTAAGCCACATTTCCAAATATTTAGTAGCTAGGTCCCCATTGGATTCAGGTACAGAAATCTCTAGAATCGTGAATGCATGAGAATTCTGAACCTAATATTATATGTTAAAAAACCGTAATAAGGAAAATTTTTGGTACTTACTGTCCATTTCATAGCGTATTATAAGTTTAGGTGTCCTGTTTGTTTTAATGCATTCCCATAATGGCGGCCAATTTTTGGCGGTGGCTGTTCTTTGTTGCCTCTGAGACTTCACTGTTAGACATTGCGCTGTGTGGTCGGTTTCTAACGTTCTTCGGACGGTAAATCCCATTTATTTTTACTTGCCTGTTCGTCCTTAGATGAAAAAGATGCACCCATAATTGCGTGGCTGTTCCAGAACTACAATATGGAGGCGCAAGGAGCTGATCTCAGTTCGCAGGGTTGTTGGGGGCGATTTCAACTCGTCCCTCATATGCGATGATGGTGTAAAAAGTTAGCTGATATGAAGTTCGTTACAAATTAGCAGGCATATGTTCCGTTTCAACGAACAACGAGTCCGATGATTTAATTGATGACATCGACAGTCCTGAAGAATCGAAGGCCTCATCGGCAGCACTTGAGGAGCACCAAGTCACAGCTGCTACAACCTCTACCCCTGTTAGGTAATGCACACTGGATTTCTAAATGTGGGTAGTTGTGAGAACACGATGAGGGATAACACGTACATACCGGAGGAGTGGGAGTCAAATTTTTTGGCTGCGACCACCTTCACGAAAAGTAAGCTTTATGGTGATCAGCAGTATGTGCAACAGAATCATTATTTATAGATGTGACGATTAATCGGTCTTTGGCGTAAATCTTGTTCGGGACGTAGACCGATTTTGGATTTTAATTGTGTGCGACAGGTAAACGAACACTTGAGGACTATAGAGAAACATATGACGTGTGAATTTCCCCGCGTGTGTCGAACGCCTGAGGACATCGAATATTGGAAGGCAACAGAGTACAGGCAATGCCTGTTATATCTCGGACCCGTGGTTTTCAAGAAAGTATTGCCGGCGGATCATTACAGGAACTTCATGCGTTTCTCTGTATTCACTTACATTTTGTGTAGCACCAAGTGGTCTCCCCACTACTTGGACTATATTGAACGCCAGTTGCCCCGGGTTGTCCAGAAGTTCATGATGTTGTACGGGGAAGAAGAGGTAGTATTCAACGTGCACAGTTGGCTGCACATCGGCACTGATGTGCGGATTCACGGGCCATTGGATAACTTCTCAGCTTTTCCGTTTGAGTCGTACATGCAGATCATTCGCAGTTGTGTGACCAGTCGACACATGATTTCTGAACAAGTGTTTCGTCGCACTTAGGAACGATGTGCTGAGGCCAACCTGTACACGGATGTAAGATTCTGGGACAATACTTTCTCCGGGCCCGTAAGACGTAGGGGTCTGAATGGTCAATCGATGGACATTGGTTCAACAATTTACAGCAATGAAACGCCAAATAACTGTGCACTGATCAACCGCAGACTGGCCGTCATCCAAAGAGTGGAAGGCGCGCTATTGCATGCTCATCTATTTGAACACTGATGAATTCTTCGACTACCCAATTCCCTCTGGGCATTTGGGCATATTCCTTTGTCACAGTTTGTCCGAGAGCACGGTCTACTACGGTCTAAGTGAGGTCATGTGCAAAGGTTTACTGCTACCTTACGGTGAAAAAGTGGGTGTTTTATCCCATATTGCACACATGGGCGAATTAATGATAATTCTACGAAGGTATTCTGTATATATTCCATTTCAGATGTTTGTCGTTGTGGAGTTCTTAGTTGATAACTCCGTTGCAATTGTTAATGAAAAGTGGATGATTGGCTACAGAAAGGTTAGGTGGCCTCGTTGCCCTACCGCCAGAATTCAGAGGCTCGTTCGTGAGGGCCAGCCACCACCACCTATCACTTCTGTTTACGATATCAAGGTGCATAAAATGTTCGGTAAGTTCCTGATCAGTGTTCGTAACTTGTAGATGCATTCGACGATGCTGTGCATTGTCAAAGACTTCTCGAAGAATTGTCGGAACTACCATCTTCCGACGCTACAGCGGCGATGGATTTCTGTGCTAAAAGGAAAAGGTATGCGAACTTACGTTGACAGAATACCTTTTTCAGGAAACCGAAACACTTTTCAGATACCAGTTCCGACGAGGAACCCAAGGGACGGAAAACAGTACCAGTTGACATTGATCTCTCGCCACCGCCGGTTCTCAAAGATATGTCCACCGCAGCATCTCGGAAACGGAGTCAACCGGAGGCAACTGCTAATGTCAGTTGTCTTTGGGGTCCAGTAGTCACCATGTACGTTTTTATCTATTTTTATATCGTGTTCAGATCCCAAGTCACCACTCATTCTATTATACCGGCAACATCAACCCCTATTCGAGACACTGGGAGGCACTTTGTACAGTATGCGCATGTTTAAAATAGATTGTCACCTTTTCTACATTTAGGAAAACGGAAACAGTAACGAAGGTAAAAAACACAACATACAGAGTTTCGGAACACGTTACCTATGGAAAAACTTTGGTTGGTATGTCTAACTTCGGATGTTACGTTCATTGATTACAGCTATGGTGAATGATCTAACCAATCGGGTTGTGGAACTTCAAAAAACAATGGAGGACGTCAAGTCCAAACTGTGCAGGTTTGAACATGTTGCCGGCGCATCCGTACAGATCATGCATCGCTCTATTCCTGTGCGAAACGCATGGGAGTTCACGAGGTTGAATGAAAAATTGGAAGATGAAACTTTCTACGAACAAATGGTAACTTATGTTGTTCATAAGTTTCTGACTAGCAGTTGCATTTCCTTGTTGCAACGGGAACGCAAACAGTTGGGGATTGTGTACGTCAGATAATGCGAACACTGATCGCCGATTGCTTTTTGCATAAATTAAACTGGCGCGGTGTCCACGGTCGTCAATCATTTGCCAAAACAAGAGTCTGTAGAATAACTGTCGGTGAGTATGTCGGTCCGTGTTATCCTATCCTTTTTTCGTAGACGCAGTAATGAGGCACAATTTTCCCGGAGCTACAACACTTTTTATAAACGAAAAGATCCAACGTTGGATTCGAAGGTGCAGACCGACTGAGGTTACTAGCACCGAATCGCCATTTCAGGACGTGGCCGTCCAAACCGACAGTGTTGAGGTCAGTTTTGGCTGGGTCATCGTTTTTATATTATGTGTTGCTGAACCCTCTCATAAGCCGATTTCTAACGTTGACAATTATAACAACATTTCTTACTGCACCGATTCAACAAGTATCTCTTTTTCTTTGTTCCAGGTACTGGAGAGTTCACAAAAATGAACCATGGATGGATGATGATTGTTCGCTCACAAGCCTAGTGTACACAGATTCACAAATAGCGAAATATATAACTATCACCTTTGAAACCTGTATTTTATTTGAACTCCCGGGGATTGATTCCGCTAAATGTTGTATGCGGAATTATGGTTAAGCTTACTGTAAGATGGTCGTGCTTATGCGCTTGCGCTGACCTTCGGCTGTTCCGTAGATTACCAGCATATTATTTAGAATGTACGTATTTCGGTGTTGTAGTTAGTGTTACAAATTTAATGGTGTCAGGGGAGTCCGTTTCGATAAGCTTCGGAGGCCGTCACCCGGGTGTCCCCTGACCGTCACCTGGGTGTCCCTGAGCGTCACCTGAGTGTCCTCTGACGGTCACCTGAGTGTCCCTGAGCGTCACCTGAGTGTCCCCTGACCGTCACCTGAGTGTCCTCTGACCGTCACCTGAGTGTCCCCCAACCGTCACCTGAGTGTCAGTTTTTGTTTCAAAGGGGACACTCAAGTGACAGTCGGAGGACACACAGGGAACACTCAGGTGACGGTCGTGCTGCTTGGGTGGGTTTGTTGTCCTATAAGTCGGTTTTTGAAGTAACAGATTGGAAGCTAGACGAACTAACGATCGCAGCCGACCAGCCAAAGTGCGCCAAATTTCCAGAGCTGTTTGAAAAGAAACAGCGTGGAGCCAAAGCAGGATGGCACCAAGTTTACTTAAACAAGCAGGCTTTGAACAACCAGTCGATTGAAGGAACTGAAATTAGCCTAAATTCCTAACCTATCAAGGGGACTGACTGACTTTTGACTGATGAGATTTGCCCATATGTCCTACAGGACTTCTGAAATCGGCCTATCTTGTATGTGGATAAGCACCTAACTGTGATCCACTTCATGCGTCTGTAAAGTGGTCGTTCGAGTCGAGATGTGAAATTTCTTATAGCTAGTGGGAGTCCTGGTGCCGGAAATGGATGAGCTCATGAGCAGCTGCTATCATTCCGATAGCAGACCTAACTGCAGACGTCTATTTGTAAACAGGGAGCACCCAAGCTCTAGGCTCACAGTTGCACTTTAAATGACTTTAGTGCCTGGGGAGATCCGCTATATCATCCCCTCTTCGGAAGGACGATCGGGTAGGGTGACTTAAGCGTGAGAGGGTATCTTGAGTAGAACCAAAGCCGGGTGGAAACGTTTCGTGCTTTACATCTTTGGGGGGATCGAAGGACTGCTTGACAGTATGTGGTCACGGTGGGGTTACTCACAATTAAACCGATAGGATGTCCTCATTCCACATTCTCCATCTGGGAACCCTAAATGGGGATAGGGACATGCCAAAACTGGCCATGAAATACGAAAACGGAGAAGAAACAGAATAAAATTGCGGTGCCCATAAAAAGACACGTCCTTTTGTAGTGACATTCGAGATCCTTCCTAAGTGAACCGGCTGAGCCTGGAAGAGTTCAGAAAAACTGAGGAAAGTACGGAGAGCAAGCGGAGGGAGCATATATAGCGGCTTTGCACACACCAAAATCACTAAAATGTAACTGCGAGCTTGGAGCTTAGGCACGCCTTGTTTACGAATAGGTATTTTTCACTTGTGTTCATTTGGGAATGACAACCATTCCCCAGGAACGGCCAATTTCGATACCAGGTCCTCATCTAGCTATAGGAAGTCCTCCTTCTCGAATCTTTCTTCTCAGTCGCATAAAGTGGTTAATAGCCAGGAAAAAAGTACTTCAAAGTAATTCCATTCATCCAGACCCGATTCAGCCGGTGCGGTATCATAATCTTCTTCGGTCGGACACATGGGCTTGTCCTGGAAGTCCCATAGGACATTTTGGTGATGCTCACCAGTCATTTATTGAGGTACACAACTGGCTCAGCAAACGTTTGTAGCGGTTGCCATCTTCGTTCATACTTTTACCACGTTTATTGTTTAACTGAACGCTGACTGCCAAGCGCGGTTGCCATTTGACCGTTGCTCTTGCGCACGCTCTCACGCACACTCCTAAAATATACGCTAACCACTTTCTCTCCCAATCGCCTTCTCGTTCTCAAGGGGCGCGGAGAATAATGTTCTGGTTAACATATTCGTACAGTGCCGAGAATAAGAGCAACGTGCAGGTGGTTCACGCAGTACAAAGGACCGAAGCACGCGTTTACTAAGGAAACCACGAAGTAAGGTCTAACCAACCTTACAGTTGGTGAGCCCGAAGTGATCCCCTGGTCACGTGAATTTCCTTGTTTTCTACCGTTCATGGTACCGTCTGCGTACGTTTTTGTGTGTTTTATTGTTTCCCTATCTGTTGATATTTTTTTTGGTTGGTTTACCAAATAATTGTTTTTCGTCCATACATATTTTTGGTGTCTAGTTCGTCGTGATTTTTTTTACGAAGACTATAGTACCCCATTGGTCGTTGATTTCTTTTCCCGTCTGTATTCCATATGGTAATTGCTATGTCTGCCGAACGGAAACCCTACTCAGACGCCACCGTTGGGGCGATCACGCTGCACATACCGGCATTCACGCCTGCTGATCCAGAACCCTAGTTCACGCTGGTCGAGTCAGAATTCGAAAACTGCCGTATAACCAGTGACGCCAGCCGTTTCAGGTGGGTAGCAGGCCGCCTCCCGCCAGAGGTCACAATGCAAGCAAGGGACGTAATAATCTCTTCCCGAAGCTATGAGGCCTTAAAGGAGGCCGTCATTGCCCGCACGGCCCCAACGCAGGACCAACGGATGCAACAACTTCAAAACGTTGAGCTTGGAAGTAGGAAACCCTCCGAACTGCTGCGTGAGATGCAACGCTTGAGAGGACCGACGGTAGGCGAGGACCCGCTCTTAAGGGAACTTTGGCTGCAGCGTTTGCCGCACAACATCCCAGTTTTACTAGGTGCCACGCGCAAATGCTCGCTGGAGGAAACTGCAGCGATTGCTGATGACATTATGTCACGATACAACCCGGCTGTAGCTGGAGTAACCAGGTCCTCCGTCACAACGGTGCCTGCCCTGCCAACATCTAACGACCTCGCGTCAGTTTTGTCTAGAATTGACGCGAGCCTGCAACGCCTAGCATTTATAAGAAGTGGGTCACAGGAGCGGCACCGTGCACGCTCACCTAGACTCCATAGTCCGTCATTGCGACGACGTTTCTTCGGTTCTTCGAAAGGAGAAGGGTATTGTAAATACCACAGTCGCTTCGGTGAGGGAGCCAAACGATGCGAACCAGGGTGTACGTTTCCCGGCGCTCATCAGGGAAACTAAACCCCCGGCCCGTGGTGGCGACCCACGAAGCCGGGTACCACACCAATAGTCGTCTTTTGAACGTAAGGGACACCATTTCAAATAACCTGTTTCTTGTAGATACCGGTGCCGAAGTGAGCGTCCTCCCCCGAGCGAAAGACGACAATAGCACACCGCCAGCCCAAACACTACGCGCTGTTAATGGCACGGCCATCCCAACGTTTGGCCAGCGGTCGCTCACCTTAAACTTGGGTTTAAAGCGTAATTTTCGTTGGGTATTCATCATCGCCGAAGTCCCGTACCCAATTCTGGGTATTGGTTTCTTGCAGCACTTTGACTTGTTAGTTGATGCACGGCGCCGCAGAGTGGTGGATCGTCGGACCACTCTCGCTGTTGCGGGTTGTAATTCGCGGGTGAATCACGTCACGCCGTTTTACGTCCAACCATCGGCACACGAACCTTATAGCGAACTCATCGCCGCCTACCCGGCCATGTTTCGGCAGGCCGGGCCTCTCCCATCAGTGACCACCAAAGTCACTCACTACATCGATACTAAGGGAGCCCCAGTGTTCAGTAGGCCGCGTTGGTTTGCACCAGACAAGCTTCGTGTTGCTCATGCTGAATTCGAACACATGCTAGAACTGGGTATAATACGCCCTTCTAGTAACCCTTGGGCTTCTCCTCTTCATATGGTCCCTAAGTCTAGCGGCAATTGGCGACCCTGTGGCGAATACAGAGCACTTAACAAAGTCACAGTCCCCGACCGATTCCCGATCACCCATACACAGGACCTTACTTTCTCTTTATCAGGTCGCACCGTTTTCAGCCGTATCGATTAAGTTCGTGCGTACAACCAGATCCCGGTAGCAGAGGCCGATATCCCTAAAACTGCCGTCACTACGCCTTTCGGGCTGTTCGAGTTTCTGAGAATGCCGTTTGGATTCAGAAATGCAGCCCAGACCTTTCAACGGTTCATGCACGAGGCAACTCGTGGTTTGAAAAATGTCCACTTATACCTGGATGATATTTTGGTGGCGAGTTCTTCAGAGCAAGAGCACGTCGCACACTTACGAGCACTTTTCGAACGCCTTAGCCAGCACGGCGTTACGATCATTATCGCGAAATGCGAATCAGGCCGATCTGATACCACCTTCAAAGGACATTCTATTTCATCCTCGAGTATCTGCCCTCTGCTGGATAAAGTTTACGCTATTCGCAACTACCCTGGACCCAAATATTTTCGCCAGTTGCGTCAGTTTGCCGGCCTGGTGAATTTCTACCGCAGATTTATTCCTCAATGTGCGGAAATGATGCAACTCCTCACCGACCTGTTGCGCGGAGGTAAGCCGAAGTTCGTGTTTCCCGACACGACACAAGTCGCATTCGCCTTGGTCAAAGATGCTGCCACCAACACAGCACTCCTTACTCACCCCGACCCCTTGGCTCCTATTTCGGTAGTGACGGATGCCTCGGACACAGCGGTTGGAGCAGTACTGCAACAGTTCGTAGACGACTCTTGGCAACCTTCAGCATTCTTCTCATAGCGCCTACAACACGCCGAATCAAGGTACAGCGCGTTCGGTAGAGAGTTATTAGCCGTCTTTTTGGGAATCCGTCATTTTCGACATGCACTCAAAGGCCGTTCGTTCACGGTGTTTACAGACCACAAGCCTTTGGTTTGCGCACTAAAGTCAGATTGGGATCGATACTCACCACGCGAGATTCACCACTTGGACTTTGTCTCACAGTTTACTGTGGACATGTGACACGTCTTTGGCGTACTTACTCACGTCGCCGACGCCTTATCAAGCGTACATCAACTAAGTCTGTCATTGACGCTTAACACCAACTTGGACGCAATGGCACAGGTCTAAACTATGGACCCTGACATCGAACAACTTTGACAAAACGGTTCTTTGAGCTTGACGACAGTGCCTATCCCAGCTTCCCAGAGTATCATCGTGTGCGATGTGTCGCAAGGTCGCCGGTTTCTGCTGCCCACCGTTATCCTACGTTCCTGACACTCCATAATCTGGCCCATCCGGGTGTGACTGCCTCGGTGAAACTGATAACTGAGCGTTTTGTTTGGCACAATGTCAAACGAGATGTCCGTCAATGTGCTCGTGCTTGTCTGAAGTGTCAACGTGTTAAGACCCATAAGCACACTAAGGCGGCGTTAGCCAGGTTCCCAGAACCTGAAACACGTTTTCATCATGTGCACGTCGACCTCGTAGAACCACTCCCAACTTCGCTTGGGTACGTTTACATACTCACATGCCTGGATCGTTTTACTCGCTGGCCGCAGGCCATCCCTATCCCTCGTCCAACGGCGGAAGAGGCTGCGAAAGCCTTTCTGACCGGTTGGGTTAGTCATTTCGCTTGCCCGGCAATATTGACCATCGATCGCGGTCCACACTTTGACGGCGCTTTCGGCAGCCTACTCGCCACGCTCGGTTGCCAAAACGTTAAAACGACAGCTTACCACCCTCAGGCCAATGGTATGGTCGAGCGTTTCCACCGGCAATAAAAGCCGCACTTCGAGCAAACGGTAACCCCCTTTGGAGTGAAACACTACCATTAGCACTCTTAAGCCTGCGTAGTACCGTTATGGAGGAGTTACACACAACACCGGCCGTACTATTATATGGCTGTACACTTCGTCTGCCTGGGGAGTTCGTAGCCCCCTCACCAACCGTGATTTTCGACCACGGTGACTATGCTCAGCGCCTTACGCAGCACATGCGAGTGCTCAAGGCCAGTCCACCGCGTGAACAACAGTCTACAAGTTATGTACCAACTGCATTAGGAACCGCTACTCACGTATTCCTTCGCGTCGATGGCGTTCGATCACCACTACAAGCGCCATACACTGGCCCGTTTCGGGTGATAAAACGTGGGGCAAAACATTTGTCATAGATATCAGCGGACGACATGACACCGTATCTATCGACCGTCTCAAGCCTGCCGTCATGGAGTGCGAGCCGCTCGGCGAACTTACACCTACTCAAGCCGCTCAGTCAGCTGCATCGAGCGAGTTACCACTCGAACCACCCCCAATTACGCCTAGTGAGGACTCGGCAGCTAGTCCGTCAGATTCTCGAACCGTACCCGCAACGCGAAGTAGCCATCGCGGTCGCCAACTACGAAATCCCGTTTGCTTCGCCGATTTCGTGACGATTTTTACAACCGACTGTTAGCAGTAAGTTGGGAAGTTCGCCATGGATTTACCAAACAACAGACCCGTGAAATTACAATCGGTAGTTATGGTTTCATTTTCTTCTGGTCTCCTAGCGACTACAACAACACCGAACATCTTTTGTGTGTTGTTATTACAGTCCAACATCCGCCGGCGCCCTCAGGCGCTATTTTGTTCCAGTTTACCTAGCCCTCTCTCAGACGGATCTACACAGTCACACTGGCTTCATCCGTAGCTTGGCTGACTCCCGTGCACGTTCAAGGAGCCAACCGCTCACTGGACAATGGGACGATTGGTCAGCCTGGCACTGGAGGCGACAACTGGACGCCTTTTTGGATAGACCTGACGGGGCATTTTCCGGCTGGCATTCGTATGAGACCCGTGGGCGCCAAAACACAGTTGGACCTACGCACATCGGACATCGGGAGTGCAGGCACCGGTAAACTCAGCAGCAGTCGTTTGACGTCACCGACGATATAACGGACAAGCTATGAGGAGTTCCTGGACAACCAATAATTCCGGCTTACTATCACGATGGAAGCCCAACTCCGTCGGACTTCTAGGATGAGGCCCCTGTAGCAGTTGCCATCTTCGTTCATACTTTTAACACGTTTATTGTTTAACTGAACGCTGACTGCCAAGCGCGGTTGCCATTTGACCGTTGCTCTTGCGCACGCTCTCACGCACACTCCTAAAATATACGCTAACCACTATCTCTCCCAATCGCCTTCTCGTTCTCAAGGGGCGCGGAGAATAATGTTCTGGTTAACATATTCGTACAGTGCCGAGCATAAGAGCAACGTGCAGGTGGTTCACGCAGTACAAAGGACCGAAGCACGCGTTTACTAAGGAAACCGCGAAGTAAGGTCTAACACACCTTACACGTCGACCAAGCTTTTCGATAGATCGGCAATTCGGATAGGCCTCGGTTCCTTAAATTGACTGGCTGCTTGAAGTCTGTTTTGTTTAAGTCCTCCTGGTACCGGCACGGTAGGCAGCGTCGCCAACTTACATCACTCTACGCAGGCGGCAAGGCTCGTTCCAGCTCATCAGCTCTGGCCATTAGCCCGTTCAGTTTCCCATCTCCTGTCACTTAAACAGGGTAATCACTATAATTAATAAAACCCAACAATTGCTTTGGTTCCGCATCTCCATTCGCTGGACGGGAATCGAGTCCGAAAATCGTGCATGCTTGCGTCTAAAGATGCATACGTACCTAGTGGAAAGCAATGGAGAGTCGGCCTGCGACTCGCGCGTGTAGGAGCTAGAGGCAGTTGGAATGTGGTCGAAGTGCGCGGTTTATTAATTGATATGAGTTGTCGTGCGTCCGGGTCGAGGAATGCCGGTTTGTTGCAATCGATGTCGACGGCTGTTGAGGTCGATGAATAAGGTTATATCCGAAGGCCGAAGAGTAAATGACCGTTGGGTTGCAGAGCGAACAAGAATACCGGCTCTTTGACCTATGTATACAGTGAGACGTTGAGCTTTATCCTCAAGGCTCGAAAGCGGTTCGTTCACCTTGCGCTCAGCAAATCCACCGGGAAAGCGAGCAGTGGTGCCCGATATCGACTATGCAGGCGTTTATGGTGTGTCACTGCGCAGCTCACTGTGAATACCCAGTAGCTTCGGTCTCAACTCATGTATTCGTGAATTTAAGGACGCGTGCGGCTCGAAAATATCAGGACAGGGCAGGATTCTGGGACCAGAGTAGACGCGAGCCTAATGTGCGTCCAGATACTCGCACAGGTAGGGCTAGAGAAACTCCCCCAGAGCTGCAACTTCGAATTTGTTTTAGTTTGACTTCAGCTTGTGTAGTTAAAAAAATTTCGTATTTTCAACGGAAAAAATAAACCACAAAAAATGCATATCACATGCACAAATAATGAATGGTTTTTTGCGGGTGTTTTACTAGCATGGCGTGATGACAGATATCGGGGCCGTTGGTTCGTTAAGCGTTTACTTGTTGCTACTTCTCACTTTCTCCCCTTCAAGGCTGCCATGATGGATTTCACGTGAATGATACTTAAGATTTTCTTGTTCCCCAGAGCATTTACTGGAGGAATGGCCGAGGTGGTGAAAATGAGTGAAAAAGCAAGAAGTTAAAGTAGGAAGAAAGGAGCGGAAAGAGGCACAAAAGTCAATCTGCAGTTGAATGGAAGGTGAAAAAGCAGAGGAAACTACAATGAAGCTGGCCTTTTTGGTTGAAAGAGAAAGTTAGTTAGATCCAACTAACCTCCTCATTTGGCCAAACAGTCCAGCTTCATTGTAGTTTCCACTGCTTTTTCACTTTCCATTCAACTGCCGATTGATTTCTGTGCTTCTTTCGAACGACATTTCACCGTGGTATGGCACTACTTGCCACGCGGTGCAAAGTCCAACCGTTGCTGCATACCTAGCGTGAATCCAACCGGCTGAGAAACCGTGATACTCTGGGTGCATGTGTTTTTTATGTGGTGATAATAATGATGACAGGGAGGCGTGTTTTCTTAACCTTTTTGCCCGGGAGCTGATTTCACAATTTTTTTCTTTTTTCTTCTTTTTCACCTTTTCACCCTCGTGGTTCCGGCGCTTGGTTCCCTTATTATCCTCCTGGACTCTTTTAAACCATATAGTTTTTGGCAGTCTATTGTTGTACCTAATGTTTTTGTCGGCTTCCGAGGTCTGGGCTTAAAAGCTCCCTCATTTTGAGGAGCTTTTTTTACGACACGCAAATAGGGGCCAACCGGAGCGTACTAAGTATCAGCCTTTATTTGGTTTTTTGGGAACCTCACACCAGGCCAGTTGTCACTGCCCAATTTTTGTGAATTTCTAGGCAATAAGTGTAGTATCTGTTAATTTTATTGTGGAAACGTGCACTGGTTCCTTCTCGTAGGATCACGCCTCAGTACTGCAAAACGCTTGGCTCTGTATGCAGCCAAAGGTGGTGTGAATTCAAAGTGTTGTCTTCAGAGATATTTAGATGAGGGCTTAAAGCTGCGGAGATCAGCTGGTATGTGGAGGGCCTAGCAAGGGGATAATTTTTAGATATTTTTGCTGAGGGAGAGGGCAGAGGCCAGAAATCAATATCGTCCGCACTAAACCATCACTGAACAGCCTGAGTGCCTATTTTATTGACACTCTGAGAACAAGCCCAGCCACGCTTGGTCTAGTCTGCGCTTGAAACCGGGGATGGTATTACAGGAGGTAACTAATGGCAGCAGCTTTTTCCAAGAGTTTACTACCCTTTTTTGGAGAATTTTTATCTTAAGCTTAGTCTGGGTCTTTTTTTAGTTAAATTTCATGACCTCTCTGGCTGTCCATGGGTGCGGGGTGGAGAGTGATGCGGGAATTGGCCGCATTGACGCCATTCACAAACTTGAAATTTTCAGTGGGGTCACCCCTCAGCCTCTCCTGTTTCTTTGGGATAGATTGAGGCGGGCCAATCTTCCCTCATGTGGCTAGTGCCTTTCGCCCTCTACCATTTTGCTGGCAGTGTTTTGCACCCGTTTTTTACAGTTTATGTTCCTCCGCGGGTACGGTGAGCAATCTCGGACATATTACTCCGTATGCGGTCAAACCATCGCTTGATAGAATGGCAGAAACATTTGGGATTTGGTCGATTTTCAGTTCAATTCGGCTCATCGAGGGCGGTTAGTGAACGTGTCTTCTATGCGGTCTGGCAGTGAAATACCAACGTTATCCCCTCTGTCGGACGAATATAGAAGACGCAAGTCGGCTTACAGATACAAAAGTGTGTTCTATATATCTTGGCACCGAAACAGTACCGATACGAAAGATGCAACAAACGGAAAATGAAACGCAATGGCTGTGCAGAAAGCGAACCGCGAGTGCGTACAATCGGCGAACGACCGAAAGCGAAAGTGATTCAAAACGAGATCGACGGAAAACTCGGGAAGTCAGTCCAGTAAAACGTACGCAACCGAACAGAACAGTGAGGTCGATGTCAAACGTCAAAAAAGATCGTACAGAAAATAGATCCAAAGGGATGTCCAGAAAACGACCATTTTCTCAGAAAGATCGAGGGCGCTACAAGGTCCTTGGATCCCCCGGTGCTTCGACAATTGGAAGAGATGAGTGTTCTTCGGAGCCCGTCTTAGTAGGAAGAAGTTTCTGCGCGCAGCTCCAGTTGCCCTCAAGCATTGGACAGATGGTGTGAAATCATGGGTGGTGCCTACTCCTAAGCCTCGCACCATCTTTGGCTACCTAATCTCCAGTGTACTTTGGGAGATGGGTATCAACTGAAAGTGGGACCGAGGAGGCTGTCAGTATCTGGCATATTGATACCATCAGTGTGAGGAGCATTTCTGTGGTCCGCTGGATCACTGCTTGAATATGAACCTCCGCCCCACTTCTATTTCCGTTTCCTCTCACTTTCGCGCCGCCCGCCAGTAAGTAACACGGGTTCTTCAGGTGGTTTGTGAGGTTGCTGATGAACCGCAGAAACAGAAGTGAGGCTAGAAAGGATCCCTTGGAGCTCCCATTGGTCGTATTCAGACCTTACAAGAAACAGTGCGCCTCCCCCTGTCGTCCATGCTGCCAGTTTACCTGGTGGATGACGTGGTTGCCTAGCCATGGACAGTTCATGGGTTGTGCTGCGGACAACCAGGTTTCAGTCACTGCAACGTAATCGATTTGGCGGCTTCTATCAGCAAGCTCCTCATTTGGTTCGCAGGCCGCAGATGCTGGTGGACCATACTTCCAGCTTGGGGCCCCGTAGCTCCTCGCAATTATACAGCTTTATTAATGAGGGCCCATTTCGAGCGCAGAACTCAAGGGGTCTAACCATCTTCCGACCCGTTTGAAACAAGAGCATCCAATGTACCCAGGTTACAGTTTTGCTTGTCAGCTTCTCGCACAGTTACGCCATTTGCTGTATATTATGACGCGGAATCCTTTGATTTGTTTGCTTGAGGGCTTTGCAGTGATAAGCGTAGTGGGGTTTGGCGGTACACGCAGCATCGCGCTGTGTGGTCTGGATGGTGTTGGTGGTGAGCATTCGATACCTTCATGAGCGACAGAACCGGTTTTCTGTGGTATCTCTGTAGATGTGGTCTTTGCAGTACACAGTTCTATGGTAGAGTATTTCCCAACTGCATTATCTTCCTTGACTTTCGCCTTCTCAACAGGTGCTTTGACAAGGGCTTCTACTTCTCGTTCAACGAGCACTTTATTGACTAACAATGTGGGTCACGGAGGTATGCCTCGTTTGGCTTTGTAGACTTCCGAGGTCGCAACGAGGAGTGCGTGTCCAGCATAACTCAGTATATGCCATTAGTCCCAAGGCCAGCTTAAACCGACTTGGTTATGACCTTACTCCTGTAAAATGGGTTGAAGAATTCGACCAGTGCAGGTCTAAATTGGTCAACCGATATCCCATTCCGTTGGCCTATTCTATGTATTCGCAGGATATCTCGCACCATTATTTCATTTGGGTCCTTTCTTTCCCTGCCGTCGTTTGTTTCTGGCTTTTCGGTATTATGTTTAGGGACATTTCGGTGTCTTCCATGAGCTATAACACAACTCTCCACGGAACCACGGATTGTGAATTCTAGCCCCAGCACCTTGATTTTAGGGAGCGAAATAACTTCATTTTTATTCTGTACAGCCTCCTGAGTCCCTATGAGCTCCCGAGAGAGCTCCACGGAGCTTCCCCGGTATGGCTTTCCCTTAGATGCCTTGGGGAAGTTTCCCCGCAGGAAACCCCTAATTAACCTTTTAGAACTCGGAAGAGGATATCCGCAAGGTATGTGCAGTGTAAGAGGACCCATTTACGACAGCTGTTCTGTTGGTATACCTTAAGTTCTCCTATGCTCAGTTTTTAGAAATCTTTGTGGTACTCCAGCAACCAGCGATCACCTTATGTACCCTCTTTCACTTCACTGCAGCACAATGATTCTCCGCATTCCAAGTTACACCGCATGATATGGATTCCTTTAAAACCGATTAAAGTGTGGGTGCATGGGTGAACACACCGTGAGATGAGAAACTGTAGTGCTAGGAAGCCGGCGGAGGCATATTCTGAAGAACCCAGGAGAACTTTGGTAATTACTAAGAAACAGGTGCTATACTCAGGTTCAGGTTCAAGTTGTCCCAGGACCGCACGGAAGATAAGTGAGATGTCCAGTTTCTTACACCGGTGGGCACCACGGATCCCCGATGCTGCGATGATAGGAGCGGCAAGTTACTCGTGCTTCCTTTCCTTTATACACTTACGTTATACGACTCACAGTTGGCGACAGCCGACCGCCACATGGACAGACTCGTCATCTGGGTTTGGGAGAAAGGAAATGTGGATGGCAGATCAGATGATAGGGCAAAACATAAAGTCAGAAGTAATGATGGAAGGTAGTGCCCCTGGACGTGGAGGGCGAAAGAAAAACCACATATGTCGAGGGGACGGGTTACACATGGGGAAGAACGAATGGGAAAGTAGAGGGAAAGAAAACGGCAACTTAAGGACAAAAGCTTAAAAGGACAGAATGGAATCTTAGCAAACATAACATCTTACGGACTATCATTGTTTCACGCAGTGCTACGTTTTCGGCCATTTTAATCCACCATGGAACATCCGGGTCCATATCCTGTACAGTCGATGTTTGAACACAGCCAATGTGGTTGCCTCGACCACTTCCTCTGGCAGTTTATTCCCGTCGGTGTTCATAAGTTGCTTGGAGAGGAGGGCCCGGATTCTTGTTGGTGACCTGTTCTTCTTCAGCTTATATGCATGACCTCTAGGGTTGTGGCCCTCTTCAGGCGGCCGGAAGGCGTACGCGTGAATCCCCAAGTCGCTCCTGCCAGCGAGGATCTTGTGCATTAATACGAGGTCCTCTCATTTCCTTCTCTTTTCCCTAGAGAATTAGTTGAGGTACTCCAAGCTTTCTTTATACGTTTCTCCTTTTACCATGGGAGAGAATCTGGTAAAATTCTCTGGATTTTCTTCAGTACTTGCCTGTCCCGAACTCAAAGTCAACCCCAGGACTGGACACAGTCATCCAAGAGAGGTCGTGCTAGAGTCCTAAATAGTGGAACAAGCTCCTTCCAGAGGGGGTTGCGAGACGGAGCTGGTACAGGGCACTAGAAGCGGTTTTTTCCGCCTTTCCACACTCGTTTTTAGGCTGACAGTCAGCCCCAACCATTACCCCTGAGTCGCGTACCACCTCTTTTACCGGTATTGTTACTATCGCGTCCTCCGCTTCCAGTACTAATGGTCTGTGAGGTGACCTCTCATTAAATAGATGCGCGCACTTGCGCATTTCTATTGGCTTGCCAAACTTTTAAGCCAGTTCTGCCCAGGTCCCTCAGAATTGATTTGTGACTGACCACTCCTACTATGTTCACATCGTCAACTAATTTGATATGACATCTTTAGACCACGTTCCAAGTATTTTATACCCAGGAGCATTAGCAGGAGTTCAAGGATCGACCCTTGGGGTACTTCACTTTGATTGCATCCGCCTGGGGCGAGATTTCTCCTAGTCCTACTTGGAAGGTAGTGCAAAACAGACATCCCTTAGTCCATGTCATCACCCTGTCCGACAGCCTAAGTCTCTGCAGTTTCTCCATAAGTGTGCCGTGGTTCACTGAGTCAAAAGCCTCGAGGGAGTCTCAGTAAAATACCTGCACTCGCTCCCCTTCATCTATACTCCTGATCATTCCCTCCAGGCAGCACGGAAGACTGGACAGGCACGAGCGTTTCCGCATTAAACCGCACTGAGAGTCCGAGACAAGGCAGCTTTGCTTTGGGTGCACGAGTGCCCGATCCCAAATGACCCTCTCCATGGCCTTTAGTACAATGAAAATTGGGTTCACTGGACGGCGATTTTCACAGGTATCTCTACTACCCCTTGTGTGGGGGTGATGGTCGAAGTTAACCACTCCTCATGCAAGACCCCGGCTTCAAGTGAGCTAGTGAATAACTTCGTTAGGGGCCCTACCACTGCTGGTGCCAGCCTTTTCGGGACTGCTGAGGGATATCATCCGGGGACGCTCCCTTGGTATTTACAAGCCACTCACTACTGTGTATGACCTCATTCTCCCCTATCGGGTAGTCTTCCACATAGCAGTATTTGCCAGACGACAAACCTCTGCACATGTTAACCACTGGTCACCTTTGTACGCCTTTTGAAAGGATCTACACAGGTGTTCCACTTTTTCTTGGTCTGAGGTCATTGCGCGTCTCTGTTCATCCGTGGTTTCTCCTACTTCACTCCGCAGGCCGCACTTCGATTGCACTTGTGCGTGGTATGCCTTGAGGCTCCTCCCCGCGTTCATAGCCAGTGTCTCTTCATAGTCCCTCCTACACTCGTTTTGAAAGCGCGTGGCCCGTTTTTTAGCAGCTGATTACTGGAAGAGGCTGCGGTGCCCCTCTCTCACCCTGTATCTTTTTCACGTCCCCTGCTTTCTGCGGTCTGCCTTTTTTGTCCAACTGCACCATCACGGTGGTTCTGCCATCCTGTGGACCCTCCAATTTGGAGTGACTTCTTCCGTCAACCTCAAAGGTTCTCCTTGACTTTCTCCCACTGCGCTTGGACCAAGCATTCTCCCGACCCCACTTCTCAATTTAGCAGTGAAGCTCTCATCAGGAGATCACCTTCACTTATCTTGGAAAACTTTTCGCTTTTTTACCGGAACCGGTATACTTACAAGGCTTTACCCGGTGTCAATGGCTGCGTGGCTGTCTTTGCCTAGTGGAGCTTGCATCTTCATTTTCGCAATGTCATTTGGGTGCCTTGTCATCATAAGATCCCGCTTTGATGTTCCTTTTCCCGCCCTCCATCCGGTCTCTTGGTCGGCATGTTGGATGAGAGCCTCGTCGCTCAACACCGTTGCTAGCTTTTGCCCGTACGACCCCACCGGAGTTGTTACCGTTGACTAGTTAACCTCTGGTACACCGAGGTCCCCCATGACTGGGAGCTTCTGTCCCCTACGGTGGCTCTGAGAAACCGGAGTAGTTCCTTGTCTTCTTCAGCTTCCGTCGATGTTCCCTCGCACACGCAAGTTACGGCCAAATTATACCCCCTTCATTGAGTTCTAACTTCGGTTGCCTGCAATGTTTGGTGCTGCTGGCCGACCTCCGTCGGTTCAGGCCCAAGTAGCACGTCGCTCCAAATTTGGCGTAAATCTTGGGAATTCTGCAAGCCTGCCCCAAGATTAAGTTGCAGGGGAAATAGATGAAATTTGGTGATGGAATTGCTAGGATTATATCCATATATCCATATTTTGTCATCTCAAGGCAGCCATCTTGTAGCCTGTTTCGTTTCATCACACCACCATCAGTGACGAACTTCACGCATTCTTGTGCGGTCGTGGTTTCGTCCGTCATTTGGCTGTGGGTGTGGTTTCTCTGCCGGCTGTCCCACGTGTTCAGCATGAGACCCGTACAAACCGTGTTGAACACGTCAGCTACGTATGTTTGTTTTCGCGCTGAGCAGCATGCTTGAGGCTAGCCGGATGTTTGGGCAACCCTAATAAGTAAACTAGTGTAAGCCTCAAAATTGGTACCCCTCGAAGGAATTTCGTGTTCAGTCCTCATGTTGGCTGGTTCGTCATTCCCCATTAGGTGGCAGAAAATAAATTCATTACAAGTTAATGAACTGCAGCCAAATGAGCCTGAATATGAGGTTATTTATACCTGTGGGTATATAAACATACAAGCATATATATATATATATACAGCTGCATCATGACACACCATCGTTCTTACGGGAACCTTGGGTACCCGACATACCCTCGTTTATTGAGAAGAAATGTTGGGTTTCAGTTATCATCATTTTTGGACTTGTGATGAAAAATACGTGGTTTGGTGTTTACCACTTCTCTGTGTCTACACTGGATAGCTAACTCGCGGGGATCATCCTAGCAAAGTGACAAAATTACCGCTGGCGTAAGCAAGCTTTGTGTACTCTACCGTGTACCAAATGCGGCGAGGCTTCCATACGGGCTCATCGATATCGATGTTCGAAGGTGACTTAAATGGTACATAAATATTGGCATCATAATGTAACACTTTTTATATCTAGAGCCTACCCTAACTGTGTCCTCCAGTGAGAAGATTTTGAATAGACCTGGACCAAACTTTCCTCACTTCCAATTAAAATGAATTAACCAGCTTCAATGTCAGATTTGCCTACTGGTGTCGATGAGTATATTTTCTGCTTGACTTTATAAAATGCGTTCTTCTCAGATGTCAGCATTGAACTTGGAAACATTACGTCCATGAGGATCGGCATCGACGCACTGATAACTTCGTTTGCCGATAGATTTGTTAACTGCTGACCGACGATACAGCAAAGCGGGAGTGTATTGAACGTTCCAAATCAATTTTGACCAGTTCTACCCGGGGGATCCAAGGACCCCGTTGCACAAACCTTCTTCTTGTAAAAAAGCGGCTCCATCAAAAGGTGTGCGTACTCATACTGAGCTCTTTGACAGTCTGCAAAGATCAGTTAATGGGCTGGCATTGGTCCCAGGATCCTTCGACTTCCAGCCGAATATCGACGGGTCTTCTATTATTCGCTCCTCTACAACACAAAGGTGGCCTATTCCAGTACGTGTTGAGCATCCAAGATGTCCGGATGTGTTTTGGGTTCACATTATTGTGGTTCAACGAAGCCGCACCCGATGTAACAGCCGGTCGTGGAAAATCCCCCTTTTTCCCTCGCGATTCCGTGTTTTTTCCCAACATCACTCATTTCCATACACTATTGACTTGTCTTTACGAACTGGTTGTTTTTTCTGAACCAATTGTTGTTTGTTCGCGCCCAGAGCGCTATTTTGGCACATCCTTGTTCAGGACCTGCGTGACGCACGTGCTGTCTGCTCACACGCTGCTATTCGGTTTCTCGTTGTTGAGTCTTTGTGATCGTATTATTGAGGTTTGTATATTGTTTATGTCATTGTTTATTTTAATAATCTAGTATCGTAGAGTTATCACGGATAATCGCCTTCTGATTTCGGGATCCGTTGCGAATTTGGCTACGCATTGCTCAAACGTTCGTAACAATACTCAATAGATCTATTTGGAACGAGGAAAAATCACGCAAAATGCCAAGAAAAGGATCAAAAGCAGTCGAATCCGGACAGGAAGTAATACGGCAAGTCTCTGGGGAGGTTTTGGGTACGTATGATTCTTTAGTTAATGCTAGATCGCCTAGTCCTGTCAGTGCTAGCTCATGTGTTATTGAAAGCAATATTGATCGTAAGGATATCGATTTATATAAGCTGAGAATACTAGAACTAGAGCAACAGTTACTTTCGGCTAGACTACAGGCGCATGAAGCAGAGAAGTGTACACAGAAACAGCGAGAGCATTAGACCAGTGACTTCGACACTTCCGATAGGTTAGAGTGCAATAAGGTAGGGAACCCCACGCCGGTCGCCGAATACAAACCACCATCGGTCGATCTGCCTAGAGTGGAGTTAACGGTGTTCGACGGGCGAGCTGAGCAATACTGCAAGTTTGTCAAACAGTTCGAGACGTTTGTTGAAAACAAGGTAACCGACCCTGGGCAAAGGCTTCTTTACCTAACTCACTACTGCCGAGGCCGAGCGCGAGAAGCTATCGACGGGTGCACCATGCTCGATCCAGAACAAGGCTACACAAGGGCAAGAAAGATTCTGAGGGACTTGTTTGGCCAACCTTTCAAAGTAGCCCGTAACCTAATAGAGGGCGTGATGGCAGAGGCAAAGAGAACCAAGGGCGACGTCTACACCATGGCCGACCTGGTGATCAAGATGCAGAACTGCTCAATAGCCCTCGACCATTTAGGTTACGGGGCTGACCTAGACGCCATGCACACTTTGGAAGGCATAGTCCGTCACCTCTCTCCCGAACTACAGGGTCGGTGGGCGGAAGAAGCTGAACGGATAAGCCGAGGCGACAGAGAAGCCAACTTCGAAGACCTGACTGAATACTTAGACAGGCAAACGAAGATAGCTGACAGCAGATTTGGCCGACTCATCCGGGACAGCAACCGAGCAAACAAGCCCGGTACTAGCCAAGCCCAAACCCCTGTACGGGAATATCCAAAGTACCAGCCTTTGACCAACACACACGTCATTTCACGAGATGCTACGGCGAAACCAAATTGCAGATCCTGTGGTACTAGCCATGGCCTACCAGAATGCCCCAAGTTCGGCAACGCCACAATAGATGAACGGTGGGGAATGGCGAGGATGGCAGGAGCATGTTTCATCTGTCTCAACACCACGCACCGGGCAGCAGCCTGTAGAACAAGGAATCGATGTGGTTACGAGGGCTGCACGGGCAGACACCATCGGCTGATGCATCAGGCGAGAGTAACCATATCCGAGGCGAGTGCCAAGCCCAGCGTGATTTGTTCAACTTCACAATCTGCCAGTAAACCGGTACGTTTAGGCGTAGTGGCCGAGGGCGTAGTGACTCCGACTGGGTTAGTCAGGGCGTTGGCTTTCGTTGATAGTGGATCCGACACCACTTTAGTGAAAGAGCGGTTTGCCGACAAACACCAACTGGCTAAAGGTGCGACGTCGTTAGCAGTGAGCACGGTGGGCGGAACACAGGTAATGACTGCCGGTAGATTAAGGCTGCAACTCATCTCTCTAGACACTAACGAGGAAATTGAACCAACGGAGGCATTCACGTTAGCGGATCTCCCCATGCGAGCACCAAGGTCGGTGGACGCAATCTTGACTCGGTGGCCCCACCTGCAGGATGTAACCGTTGTAGACTGGGAAGATGATGAGGTGGATCTCCTCATCGGATGCGACGTGCCAGAGGCGCATTGGGTGCTTGACCAAAGAGTGGGCGACCGCCAGGCACCTTATGCCGTACGCACGGCTCTGGGATGGATGTTATACGGTCCAGTAGGGGTACGCGGTTCCGTGAATTACTTATCCGCCGAAACGGACCGCATAGAGTATCATCTGCAACGGCTATATGAAAAGGAGTTTCATGACATTGGAGACGAAAGACCGACGTTGTCTCAAGAGGATCACTTCGCTCTACAAACGGTGCGGCAAGGCTCTAGAGGCCTCAAAAAACAGTTCGAGGTTCCCCTCCCATGGCGCACACCGGTCGACCCGTGGATTGACAACAGAAATTATGTTCTCCAACGATTACTACGACTAAAAGAACGCTTCATTCGAGACCAGAATCTGTGGGAACGATACGCGGATTTGATGAAGCGAAACGAGGCCCTCGGCTACGTTGAAAAGGGGCCTGTTAACACCGACAGCAAAAGGGGTATCTGGTATCTGCCTCACCATCCGGTTATCAACCCCAAGAAACCCAATAAACTGCGGGTGGTTTTCGACTGTGCGGCCAAGTTCCAGGGCAAGTCGTTAAACGATCGCCTACTACAGGGGCCTGACTGGACCACACCACTGATCGATGTTCTGTGCCGTTTCAGAGTGGGTAAAGTGGCTTCGTCTGCTGACATTAGGGAAATGTTCCATCAGGTGAAGATTCCGGTAGGAGAACGAGATGCTTTGCGTTTCCTGTGGTGGGAAGGGAGCGACCGGGACAACGCAGTGGTGAATTATAGGATGACCGTCCACCCCTTCGGAGCCATATCGTCACCATTTTGTGCAAACTACGCCCTCCGAGAATCAGCGAACAAACATGGCGATCTAGTACATCGGACGGTGGTAGAAAGCGTCAACAGGAACTTCTACGTCGACGACTACCTTGGGTCATTCGATGATGTGGAATCAGCTCTAGAGCAGTTCAGGGGTCTGACGAGATTGCTGGAAGAGGGCGGCTTCCATCTAACTAAATGGATGTCGAACGCTTCAGAAGTGCTGAAGGCCATCCCGTATCACGAAAAGGCCGAAAGGGTAAGAGATTTGGACGGCTCTCCACTTCCCATCGAGCGCACTTTAGGGATACAATGGGACGCGGAAACGGACGATTTTGTTTTCGAACTGAACGTTCCCGAGCTGCCAATAACCCGTCGTGGCATACTATCTGCCGTCTCGAGTTTGTTCGACCCGCTCGGTTTCGTCTCACCGTGGCTGCTACCCGGAAAGATCTTGCTGCAGCGGCTGTGCCGTAAGAAAGTTGATTGGGACCAGGCACTGGACCAAGGGGACCGGCTGGACTGGGAAGAATTTCTGAACACCTTGAAATTAGGGGACATAAGAATCCCACGATGTTTGACCCCTGGCCATACGACATGGACTGGAGAACTACATGCCTTTTCCGATGCATCCGAAGTCGGTTATGGAGCTGTGGTGTACGGACGATGGTGCGCAGGAGATGGACAATATACCACGAGGATCCTGTTCGCCAAAGCCCGCGTTGCCCCACTGAAGTCGGTCTCAATCCCACGCCTTGAACTCAGCGCAGCCGTGTTGGCAGTCAGGGTGGTGCAAGCTGTGAAGAGATGTTTCGATCTCTACATTTGGTCGGTGAGCTTCTGGACGGATTCAACGATAGTACTTTCGTTGCTAACCGGCTCACGATTATCCACGATGAATCAGCCACGCACCAGTGGAGTCATGTCAGGTCTGGCGATAATCCGGCCGACCTGTGCTCCCGAGGTGCGAACAACTTCAGGCAACTGGACACGTGGACGAGAGGGCCAAACTTCCTGCAATTGCCCAAACAGGACTGGCCCGTGTTCGAATTAAAACTCCCTACGGAATTGGAACTGGAGATCAAAGGCGTAGTGATAGCAACCAACGTCGTCGAAGCGTCGTCCATTCTATCGCGACTGGTCAGGTTTTCTTCCTGGATGAAGACGCTTCGTTCGCTAGTTTGGTTAACCAGGTTCAAGAGAAATTTACTAGTCATGAAAGGGCTACAACCCTCAGGTCTGATACCGGTCGGCCCGATAGGTCCCGATGAGCTACAAGCGGCAGAGTACGATATTTTCAGAATGATACAACGCGAGGCTTTCGCCCAAGAACTCAAGAGGGCGGAAGAAGTGGGGCCGACCAATGAAGACATGCCATCTCCAAGGGGCGAGCTGAAGCGTTTAAACCCCAAACTCATCAACGGACTGCTGCGGGTGGATGGTAGGCTGACCAACGCCCACCTGAACTTCGACACAAAGTATCCTATACTGCTGCCTGCGAGACAACCTGTAGTAGAGCTAATGATTCAACACGTCCACGCCATGGAGGGACATGCCGGGGAAAGTCACGTGACGAGCGTCATCCGAAAGCGTCTTTGGTTGTTGAGAGGACGAGAGACTGTAAAACGCGTAATCCGACGGTGTGTGCAATGCAGGAGACGCAATGCCACAGCAGGCAAACAACTCATGGCCCCACTACCAGAATGCAGAGTGACTACGGGCTGGTGGCCGTTCAGTGACACCGGGTTGGACTATTTCGGGCCCTTGTGGATCAAGTGCGGGAAAAGATTAGAAAAGCGATACGGATGTATCATGACGTGCATGAAATCACGTGCGGTACACCTAGAAGTCGCACATTCGATGACGACCGATTCGTTTCTACGGGCCTTGCAAAGATTTATCAACCGAAGAGGCGTACCGGCCGATATATACTCAGATAATGGATCGAACTTTGTGGGCGCTCAACGGGAATTGCAGCGTTGGCACAAGAACATAAACAGGGACGAACTGCAGAATCAAACCGTGGCCTACGGCATACGATGGCATTTCAACCCCCCACAGGCCAGTCACCGAGGCGGCATATGGGAACGCATGATCCGGTCCGCCAGACGGATATTGCTGTCAATCATGGAGCAGCAGCCGCCCGACGACGAGACGCTGAACACCGTCATGACTGAGGTGGAGCGAATCCTGAACAACCGCCCCCTGGTTCCAGTACTGAACGGCGACCCCACCCACCTGGCGCTCACCCCGAACGACTTATTGACGTTAAGGTCGAACGAGGGTTTCCAAGGGCCGGTAAACCTTCGTGGGAGCTACCTCCACGGGTGGAAGCAAGCGAACTATCTGGCCAAGGTCTTCTGGAGGCGATGGCTACGGGAGTACCTACCGGCTTTGCAGACTCGACAGAAGTGGCTGGCCAAAACAAGACCATTCAAAGTTGGGGACGTGGTTATGATCGCCGACGAACGCGCACATTTCAGCGCTTGGTCTTTGGGAGTAGTTACGGAAACCATCAAAAGCACTGACGAAATGATAAGAACGGTGAAGGTGAAGACAGCTAACGGAGTGCTCATTCGTGACATACGCAGTATTAACCTACTCGAGAGCGAAGACGGAGGAGCTGATAACCCTGAGGCCTAGTAAACCTTTTTCACACCAGTAATCGAAGCGAATAAAGAAACACCATATATACCACACAATCTCCGTCAAACACGTTAAGGTGCTCGCGGTCCTTTCGTTGACATTACAGAAGGTTCTTTCCGATATGTGGTGATGAATGCGATCCCATTGTACATCCCGATACATACACGCAGGCACGACGCACCCTACATCCCGTAAACCCATCATACATGCGACAGTGTTCTTTGTTTGCCTTTTGTTGACGCTACCGAATGCCCCTTGCATATGTGGAAGTAGCGGAGCTCAGGTCACACATACATGCTACATTTACTCGTTTTCTTGCCACCCGGTCTTTTGTTGACATTGCAGAAAGTCCTCCTTTGATGTGTAGTCATACCTGTGATTTCATTGTTACCCCGGCACACACACACACACGCACACACACACTCACACGCACACACACACACACACTCAAGCACGTACATCCAGGACCGGACGGCCCCTTACGAGGACAACGTCTATGTGACCATTCACGCCCGCCATCGGTCATTTGGTCTTGTGGAAGATGTAGACTAGCCTCACGTCTATGTAGCCAATGAGTTAGGTGCGACCAGTAGTAGAACGTCGACGACGAGCATTAGACGCGCGCACTGACAGCAGGGCCTAGGCAGGTAGGAAGAATCAGTACCTTTATACCGAACGTTTGACTTTGCTAAGGATCCAGGAGGATTTTGGTGGGCGGTGTAACAGCCGGTCGTGGAAAATCCCCCTTTTTCCCTCGCGATTCAGTGTTTTTTCCCAACATCACTCATTTCCATACACTATTGACTTGTCTTTACGAACTGGTTGTTTTTCTGAACCAATTGTTGTTTGTTCGCGCCCAGAGCGCTATTTTGGCACATCCTTGTTCAGGACCTGCGTGACGCACGTGCTGTCTGCTCACACGCTGCTATTCGGTTTCTCGTTGTTGAGTCTTTGTGATCGTATTATTGAGGTTTGTATATTGTTTATGTCATTGTTTATTTTAATAATCTAGTATCGTAGAATTATCACGGATAATCGCCTTCTGATTTCGGGATCCGTTGCGAATTTGGCTACGCATTGCTCAAACGTTCGTAACACCCGATGAACATATTTCTGAAACATACGGCATCTGGATTGCGAGATATAACTGGCGGTGGCATCAACTAAAGTGGGATATCAACATCATGTGAACTTGTGTCAGCAATATGCGACACTCCTACCCGGGCTCACTTTCGTCCAGCTGAAAGCCCTACAAGCTACTTTGGGTAAAACACATGCATACAACTTAATCTGCATATCGTGGGGATAATAACGTTTCCAATAGGAAACGCCCCACAGAGTATGGATGCCTACTTTCGTTGCCCTAGATATAGACGTCATCACATTAGAAAAAGCCCATTCCTCTTAATTCTAGTTGAAACGGTGGCAAATTTTCCCTTGGATTGTATGCACTTAGTTTGTTTGGGTGTCACTCTGAAGTTGTCAAATGCACGGCTAAAGCTCAGAGGTGCATCACATTTCCGCTTCAGCTCTACGGCGGCCTCAGGACTTGGAAATCGCATTATACAAAACCACTGCAGTATCCCCCGTGATTTTCAGCGCATGTGACGTCAAGCTGAGGATTGGGAACAATGGAGGTCTTCCGGTTATAGACTGCTCCTTTTTGTTGGTAGGCCCCGTTTGTTCCTAACATACGCCACTTGATGAATAGTACAGGCATTTCCTACTGTTATTCATTTCCGTTTACATATTCTCTCATTCCTATCTACATATAAAGTATATTGATTCCGCCATAGGCTTTTATTATTATCCGTCCAACAGATGTCTGCATTACACGGTCCAGAGGATTTAGCCTATAACATTCACCGTACAACACCTTTGTCAGGAGACTTCCGGAAACAAGGCTTGCTGGACAATTACTTCTTTTTCCATTTCAATCGCCCATTGGAAACTGAAATTATTTATAAAGGGGACTGTAAGGTTGGTTAGACCTTACTTCGCGGTTTCCTTAGTAAATGCGTGCTTCGGTCCTTTGTACTGCGTGGACCACCTGCACGTTGCTCTTATGCTCGGCACTGTACGAATATGTTAACCAGAACATTATTCTCCGCGCCCCTTGAGAACGAGAAGGCGATTGGGAGAGATAGTGGTTAGCGTATATTTTAGGAGTGTGCGTGAGAGCGTGCGCAAGAGCAACGGTCAAATGGCAACCGCGCTTGGCAGTCAGCGTTCAGTTAACCAATAAACGTGGTAAAAGTACGAATAAAGATGGCAACCCCCACAGGCCGGTCAAACCAGCTGAGCACTTGTATAAGCCTTCGCACGAACTGAATACCAACTGCGAAACCGTTACTTCCAAAATCCCCATGGATGATTTTTCCCATCCGTATATCTCATCCCCCGTAGTAGACAAGTTGTCTGTTTAAACTTTGTCTTATCTTCAACAGATAAACCAAACAGCGTCATCATCATTGCTGGGCTATCCGCAGAAATTGTCAGCTTCTTGAAAGATAACGTGTTCTTCAATTACTTTAATCCAACGGACTATTTTTCCACTTTCGGATTAAGTTCAGGCCACTTGTACATTCTCAGAGTGGGCAAGTCAGATTTCACTTTGCACAATGCACCCGTTCATACTATCACATGTAAATGTTTTCTTTTTCTGTTCCAACTCTGCTAATGTTGTTTTTCGTATTTTACATACAGCTTTTGTAAAAAATGCCAGATAACACTTCGTGACTTCCGTGCCACTTTTTCACAACTCAGCTTGACGATCCGGTGAGATTAAATAATGCTCCTGTGATTGCAAAGTGGAAGTTGTTCTCCTTCAGATTTTATGTTGGCGTGAACTGTTTGCATTTTGCCGTTTCCCTACTGTAGTACTTCGTTTGTTTGGTGTCAGCGACAGACCAAAGTTTGCCTTAACGTATGGGTGATTAGTTACACGTCATTGCTATTGCGATCATCGTCCACTTTTCTGTACGTACTTAAATGTGATCAAGTCCTAGACATATAGGTCCCAATGGAAAAAGTTTTCGTAGATGCACGTGGCTGCTCTCTTCCCCGACGAAAATTCATCCTCCGTGGTGCACAAGAATCGGATGGCCCACTAGATGCACTTTTGTCGGCCACTAACGAGGAGCTTCCGAATAACGGGCTCCATTTGCTATCCGGAAAGGTAGTGCCCGATTCTTGCTCGGATTACTACTTTAGGTCGATGCACTGTACAGGTAATTCAGAAGAAGGATAACATCTGACTAAACAAACTAAGGGATGCCTCTGACTTCGAGCTTCAGCTGCTTGCTCAGTCAAATGCTGCTTCCACGGATAAAGCAGAGGGGCAGACGTAAATTCTGCAGCACTATTCCACAAGAAAGTGGTAATCAACCATTAAAATCCACACACTCAGAGGGTTTCCGTTGAATTCTTTTCCGATAAGCGTCTTCAAGCTAGGTCGAGGGCCGCGAAATCAGTTACTCTGGGCCTATCACTCTCCCCATCATTCAGTTTGAAACTTCTTGGGGGAAAGCAAAGGTAAATTCCCAATATGAATAACCGAATCCTGTGTTATTTCATCTCATTCATCTTTTCAGTGCACTGCGTCAGCACTGGCTAGCACCCGGGTGCCAGCCACATCCTCAGGGTATTTACTTAGCTTTGTTCCATGTTACCCATCTAAATAAAAGCAGTGGCTCAAGGTGTAGCGCCACGCAGATGACTTTGAACCTTTGCCGGCTCCAAATACTACGCAAATTCACCTGTAGTGCCGTTACTTTATTGTTTGGTAATCCAAGAAATATTTCTGTTGTATGTAAACAGCCTTACAATAAATCTTGATAGACTAACTGTTTCTATAGAATTTTTTTCTACCACTTTCGAGGCATCATGTTCACAAGCTGTGCCGCAGCTACTCACAAGTTTGAACAGTTTGGATGGACTTCAGCATTTACACGATGTCCTGGGGACTCCAGAAGCTTCCAATAAGACGGTAAGTTACTACACATGTAGGCAAAAGATGAAGGTCACAGATTTCCGGCGGTAAACAACTAAAATCCTCAGGATGCTGTTAAACAAATGCTATCTTTTGTGGACGGTAACCACATCGCAGTGAGGTGCTGCTGGCTGGATAGCTGCAACAGGATAGCAGTTTGCGATCATAGGCTCATCAAAACAATAAAAGTTATATCAGTTAGTTATTAGTCTCACCGCCTACTAGAGGCTATAAGATTTAGTCCGCTTTTTGCCGAGGAACCAACTATCATCACCGGCAAGCACGCCAAAAATCGGTTCGACAACGCCCTTGACCGTGCAACAAGTGGCAGACATAACAGGTAAATAGAATGAAACAGATCTGCCTCTTTCCAGTCTTGCGGTTAGCAGAAACATGTTTAATGTAAGACTAACATTTGAAGTATAATAACCGGTTGGTGAATTACTTTTAGCTTTTGCCGTCGTTCGTGCGCCATTTTCGCTGTTTGTATCGTATATGCCACTGTGAAAAGATAACAGTTATACCCAAAGGCATGTGGCTCAGTACACATGGACAGACCAGTGCATTACCAAGTATCAAAGTAGATTCCTCACTCTCAATCACTTGCAAGCATTTTTGAAGAATGCCATGCCGTTTACTGGAAACGAATATTTATATCGGATGCCACTATCACTTGTAACGCATCGTTAGTGTGATATATTGTTAGCTGTCTAATAACAGTCCACCTTTTCATTCCTATTCCTGCAGATATGGTGATCACAAACAGCCTGATCCGAGGTTCAACGAAAATGTACTTTGGTGGATTATAGCAAAGTTGTACAAAGTACACCTTTGATACGAGTAAATAAATGCTTCTGTTCAAGGAATTGGCTTCCAGTTTTCAGTAAGAAGCTCGTCATAAATTTGTGTGTGGTGGATGCGTACGCGAGCGGCCAAGTTAGAAGCGGACACTGTAGTAGTAGTCTATAAAGCGGCTTTTAGAACTGGCTTTGTCCAACGTACTACAAAGGTTGGGGCTAGCCCCAGGTTTGCCCGTAGGACTGCCCCAAGGTTAGGGCTAGTCTGTAGCAATAGCCATCTTCGTCCATACTTTTGACACTCACTGACTAACCGAACGCTGACTGCCAAGCTCGGTTGCCAGTTGACTGTTACCTTTGAGCTTGCTATCATGCATGCTTTCAGATACATGCTAACCACTGCCTCCCTCAATCGTCTTATCGTTCACACGAGTCGCGGAGAATACCACTCCGGTTAACATGTTTGTACAGTGCCCGGCAATGGAGAAAACATGCGGGCGGTCGAGTCAGTGCAAACACAGAGGAAGGCCTTCATTAGGGAGACCGCGAAATAAGGTTCAGCGACCTTAGAAGCTCCAGGTTTGCCTCATGTTTGCCCCATGCAGCTATCTTGAGACTAGCCCCATGGGCCAATTTTGGGTTTACAGTGTAGCTGCATCAGGCTTTTCAATATTTAACTTGGGGGAGCGCCTCGTCTGCTTCAAGTTTGCCCCGCGCGTGCTCCACCGGGCAATCCAGGGGCGAGCTACTTGCGGGTGTATGAACTCCACAAGACCACGGTAAATAAAACGTCGGCACCACTTACACCAGAATACGACAAAAAACAGCTACGAGGCAACCTGAATTCAACTTTGTAATGAAGCGTAGTTGTTTCTTTCTGCTTGATGTTCGACAAACTTTCCAAGGCGGAATCCTCTAAGCCACTCAATCGAACGGAGTGCCGCGAAGATAAGCCCTGGCCTTTAGCCCAGTGGTCTACCTTTCAGCTCACCGGTGATACCTGAAGCAAAATACACTCAACACTTGCTTTCTGATCCCATTTTTTCGTGTTGCCAAATTTTCTGTTGAACCTTTTCTAGCTCACCGGTGACTTACGGATAGTAAGATAAGTGCAGGATCCGGGAACATTCGGTCACAGCCCAGCACCAGCTTACCACTCCGAGATTTCAAGACCACAAGACCAAGACCTGAGTCTATCGGGAATTGTTGTGGACACTGAAGGAAGTTTTGAGATGCCATTAAAAAAGTTCGACTAAAACCTTTGACTTGTGGGAGCTGAGCAGTAGTACAAGTATGACACGACAGACCGATCACTGCGGGGGAATAGCCCGAGGAGTTTCTTGGCTCACGAACGGTGTTGCTCTTTGGAGGAGTGCAGGACAATGAAAGCTCAAAGGATATCTACTCTCTGCGCATCCGAGAAATTCTGTTTCGGTCCAAATTTCTGCCTGTAGGCTTGTCAATTACGGTGTTAGTTCAGATAGTTCGTAGGAGAGTAGAAGGATTATATCGTACGTGGCCTGCTGTTCTGGGAAGCCAACGGAGCTGACGTTTTTAAACTTGGCCACTTTAATTAAGCTTCTGCGCAATCGCTCGTTGATTTTGCCTTTCAGTCTAAGGATATACGCGATCTATCCGGCCTGCTTGGATCGAAAACCTCTTGGGGGTGGCAGATACCACGGAGGTTGGTAACCAAGCTCTAGTAGCTGCTTGAAGACGGCTACTGCGTGCCGTTTCCTTGTAGACATTCCCGTCATTTGGGCATATTTCACGCGCTACCGTTCATCAAGAGGCAGTCATTGGCCCAAACGTCACAACCTTGCAAGAACAAGTGCATGATCATAGAGCTATTACTTTGCACCTTGCTCCTACTGCAGGGGGACCGCAAGGCGGCCACCTACGAACTGCACGCCTCATTCCATTTTGGCGACAGCCTTCGCTTTCCCTATCGACACAGCCCCAGTCAAGGACCACACATCTGCATAATCCGCGTCGTACTCCCTTACCATCTGACACGTTAACCCAGGAGAGCTTGCTGAAGAGCAGTTGACAGAAATCCATTCGTTAGTTGAGTAGCCCGAAAGTCAGGATATCACTCAAACTAACAGGGTGCGAACAGCATATCGGTAATTTCTGAAACCGAGTCTTTGACCTAGAACTCAAAGGGCTTCTGGTGAGCCGCGTCTAACCAGCACTAATACTTCTCCATTGCCCTCTTTAACCGGCAGATCAGCAAGGTGCGACTATCGCTGTATTCCCTCGGACTCCTTACTGATCGGTCTGGCTGGTTCCACGCTCACGAACTCCTTCGCTTCCTTTAAAAGCACTTAAAAGGCTTCGTTAACTAAACTAGTCACTGTGGTCCCGCTAACCGATTTTATTTTTACTTGGTCCACTTGTTGCTCTGGGCCCAACTGGCGGGCTGCTTCTTCTCTAAAAGGGGTGTTGTCGGATTTATTGTCCAGCAGAGGGTACCCACTATGAACCTGGCCTTCAGCCGTCAGTTCATCCGGAACCAGACCCAGAGATACGTGATCACCTTGAGATCTAATTGACGCGGAATAACTCCCACCTGCCTCGGGCAGTGGGAGTTTTGATGCTCTGAGCTACCATGTGCAGCAGCTGGTGGTGCCAGCCAAGACAGCTCCTAAAGTCACACCTGATTTTTGCTTCACAATCTCACACTCGGAGACTTCCTGTGAAGCATTCAAAACACAAATCATGTTTTCGAGCCTTCTTCCGTCTCGCTGTGGCTTCTATCTCTAGGAACTTAGGACTTTTACCTACATTGTGTCGAGCCCTACAAGAAAAACATTGCTTTGTGCGACCGTCACTAGTTTGTGTCACCAGGTTAACACCACCGTTCAGTCCAGGATAGCGGATGCTCGTATGCAAAGTCCGGTACAGCTGAGTGTCCTTACTTAGCTCCGCCAACAGCCTAAGGCGACCGTGAATTATTGTGGCCATAAATGACACTAAATCCATCAGTCCCTCGAACCTGGGCTATACTCTTCTTTGGGCTATCCTATATACTGTCCTAGCCCAATCGCACTGCGAGGCATGCGGCAGACTCTACGCTATTTCCCCGAACGTTGCTAAGGAGTCCAGGTCTGCTATGTACTCCTTCTGCCCCAAAGCTATCCTGCAGCTCTCCACACGAACAGCTGGGACCAAAAGTGTGTCAGCCTCTTCCTGGTCGGTGCTTATCCATTGTTGTAGACCATCCAGCGGAGCCCATCTCACTTCATGCTGCCGACTGAAGGGTCCTTCAGTATTTCACACGTTCTTTTATACCCTGCTTCGGGTGGGAGCGTAAAGCATTATACTGTAGCTTCCCTTGTCCTACCCCTGCAGCCATGCAGGAAATTTAACAGAAGCTGCCCGCCGTCTACGGTTTTTGAATCTACATAATTATGGAAATGGAGGGTAAATTACCAGAACATTGTAAGCCGCCCCCAAAAGTTTAAGTAATGGACCCCGGGTTGGTCGCTACCAAATGGGACTTTCAAAGCCGCGCTTTGTTTCGGAGTTGTAATGTTTTCTTTCACCCAAATCGGCTTTTATAGTCGGGCTATGACGTTTTGCCGATTTTGTATCCCAGTCTATCTGGTTATCAGCATACTGTCGGAATCATTCTTTCGGTTCCTCCGGTCTCAACGGGCGCACAAATACATTGTTCCCCGAGTCTTCTGCCGGTTTTGTTGTTTCCAAAGCCTGACGAGTCACTCAAAACTTGCTAGCTTGCTTCTCCCGCAAACATTTGACTCCTTGTTCCTTTATCTCTCCTAAGGAACGCATCTTTAGTTTGGCCATTGAAACACTAACTTTTGATTTATTCCTAAACAGACTAAAACTTTTAACCCCGGAGCCATAAACAGACAAAACTCCGATAGTAACTTGCCACTTATCCTGAGAGTCCTATGCTGAGCCATATCCAGTTCCATCCGTACTTGGTTGAGTCTTCATACCATTTGTAACTGGCGTGTCAAAATTTTGTATCGACAAAAAGTACGAGTTCTGGCCAGAGTGAAGTCCGTCCATCGATTCACCAATCTTTTTACCGAATAGCTAACTTCACGCCTTTTGGACAGCGCCCTGGAACTCCAAGGCAACTCGTAACCGAAGTAGACGAGGATCCTTCATCAAAGCGAGACTACTTCCCAGATACTACGGTACCTTTTTGAGGTAGAATGCAAGCATACAACCAAACCTTTGAAGGTGAGCCTTAAATAGTATCCAGCCCATAGATGGTCAAAAAGCAGGGCAGGCATCCGTAAGAACAGAACGGTTGACCGGAAGGAATAAATAAAAAACCACTTGTCCCGCAGTCTGACCAAACAGAGAATGTTCTCCAACCCCAGTCAGGCCAAAGAACGATTTCTTGAGCGTTGAATCGAAAAATTGAAAGTAAACGACAATAATGTCTGCCATCCGTCAACGTTAGTGAGAAAGTAAAACAGAACTGCAATAAGTTAAACTGCCCTGAGTCCCTGCGACTCACCACCACACAGAAAGTCCACAAAGTCGTTCTACAAAGAAAGCACGACCAAGAAAGAAGAAACAAGTGCCTTGGTCTTTGAAAGGATGACTTTGACAAAGCAGTATCAGCAAGAGTGAGGGGGAAAAAGGCAGTCCAACCTCCATTAAGAAAATATATCAAGGAAACAGATGAGGAATTTCCGAATATTCTATGTCGATCAGCATCAAGTCAAGTCATCTTGGAAATATTAAACTTAATGCCTTCTTTTAAGCCTTTTTTGCCAGAGCTACTGATTATAAACTTTCCTAGAGTGGAAATGACAACCTTTGACAAACGGTCAGAAAGTAGCAGCAACCTCGTCGAATAAATTGAGACTTTCTCGACGCTAAGGTGGCCAAACCGGGGTAGAAACTGCTGCCCCTGACCCGCTTTTGTCGAGAGTAAAGTGGGGAAGCTATTTGTGGTTGTTCTGTGGCCGGCGAGAATCAAGGCTACATGAGGGTAAGAAAATCTTGAAGAGCTTGCTTGGCCAACCGTCCAAATTTTCCCAGTCTATCGATGGAGTGAAATTAGAAGCCAAGAGAGCCAAGGGTGACTTCTACTTCATGCCTGTTTTCGCCATTAAGATACAAAATTGTTCGACAGCTCCTGGTTACTCAGGCTACCGACAATATCCGAAAGCACTGCACGCCTTGGAGGCGATAGGCTGATGTCGTCCATCAGAAATACGGGGTTGCTTGGCCGGAGAAGCAGGAAGTGTAAGTCGAGGTGGCCTTGGATCCAGTTTCTAGAACCCAACCGAGTACTTATGTATCAGCGAGAATAGCCAACAACTGACTTGATCGACGCTTTTGCGATAGAAACTGGGCAAACAGACCAAGTAGTAGTCAAGCTCAGAACACAGCTCTGGAGTAACTGAAACACCAGTCTTGAACGAGAATGCATGCCGTTTCGTGAGGGTGCTGCTCCCTTCGACCTCAGGGCTTGGATTGACAGATTGTCCAAGACCCTTCAAAGCCATAGAGAATGAACAGTGGGACACGGCTGAGGCGGAGTAAGCGTGTTTCGTGTGCCCCAACAGCTCAGATTGGGCTGTCACCTGTTGAACGAGAGCTAGAGGTGACCAAAAAGGATTCCTGGGCAGACACAGTTGATAAATACACCAATTTAGGAAATTAATTCCCGACGACCACACAAATCTCAGTGTGGTTAATTCAGTGTCACAGGTTACCATAAGCCAGTACGTCTGGGCGCAGCTGCTGTAGGGGTGATGGCTTGTAAAAGGATGAATGAAGCTTTGGCTTTCTCTAACTGTGGATCTGACACTACTTTGATGAGGAGACGATCTAAGAATTGGCATCAGCCTGAGAAAACCCCGGCGCTGTTGGGAGCTAGCACTGTGGGCTGGACCCATGTAGTGGCTGCAGGTCGGTTGCGATTGCCAATCGATTTCCTTGACAACAATGAGCGAACCGGGTCATCATTGTAGTTCAAGCCGGCTGGTATCCCGAAGCGGGCACCGAAGGTAATTAATGCATTTTCCTCTAGATGGCCCCACCTACTAGTAGTCGTGGTAGACTGCGAGGAGACTGAGAATATATAACTGGTTGCGATGCGCCCGAAGCACACTAAACGCTTGATGGGAGGGAAGGCGGCCGCCAAACACCCCACGTAGTTCGGACGGCTTCGGGGTGATCACTTTGCAGCTTGTCGGTGTAGCGTTGCCCAGTAAATCAAATATCTACAAAGGCGGATTCAACGGCAGCGGATGAGTTGGCTCCACCAGAAAGAATTCTAAGATTTTTCAAACGATAGACCGCCGTCACCGTGATCGTCCTGCACGGCAGACTGTATGAAAGAGAAATGGAGGTCTGTAGAACCAGTTTGAGGCACCCCTCTGGCGGCATCCATGGACCGGTCACTCGGTAGATAAAAAGACTTACTCTTCTTAAAGTTTCGTACTTGAAATAACTTTCCAGGTGGTATGAAGGCCCTTTGGAACGATGCTTGGGCTCGATGATGAGGAATGAGGCACTTGGTTGCTTAGAAACGTCGACTGCCGCCACTAAAGCCGGAGGAGGAATATGGTACCTGCCTCATCACCCAGCTACTACCCTGACTAACGTAAAAACCTCGAGAAGTTTTTGATTCCACAGCCAGCTTATAAGGGAAATTGATGAATGATCTCTAATTGCAAGGGCCAGATCGAGAAATGCCCCTGGTCAGCCGAGGTTCAGCCTTGGTAAAGTGGCAATGTCGACCGGCTTCAGGAAGATGTTTCTTCGCGTGGGGTACCGGTAGAAAAAAGAAAAGAAAAGCAGTTTTTGTGGCCGGAAGGGAACGACTTGGATCAACCGACGATAGGTTATAGAATGACAGTCAGCCCTCTTAGGGAGATATCGTCTTCCATTTTGGTCAGCTGCACTCCTCGAGAACTTGCGAACAGATATGGAGCCTCAGTCCCCCGGGCCGTAGTTGATAAAGTCAGCGGGAATTTTCGAGTTGTCAGTTTTTTCTGGTTGTTTGGTGATACTGAAACTGCCATAATACACTTTTGGACTCTGACAGAATTGCTAACGAAGAGCGGACTACACTTCGTGAAATGGATATGGGAAGCCAAGTAGGTTCTGAAAGTCATTCAGTGCAATGAGAACAGAGGAAGTTGAAGCCCTGAATAGGTTATCCATCCCGAAGGAGAGCATCCTAGGGATGCAATAGAAAGCCTAGACGGATAGTTCTGTCCTCGAGCTTAGTATTCTCGATAATCTGGCTACACGCAGTAGAATCCTGTCATTTTTCCCTAGTTAGTACAATCCCCTTGTTTTAGTTTCCCGTTGGTTGCCTTCCGGGAAATGCCCACAGCAACAGCTGTGTACACAGAACATTGACTTGGGCCAAACACTTGAGCCTGTGGATATACTTCACTGGCAGAGCTTACAGATCACTCTCAGTGAACTAAGAAAAATACTTATCCCGCGATACCAGCCCCCGATCTACACAAACAAATTGGACGATTTGCACATATTCCCGGGTGAATCAAAAGCGAGTCACAAACTGGCGGCTTGTGGCAGCTGAGTGTGCGCAGGTTGGCATAAAAAATCAGATTGTTATTCCCCAGAGCTAGAGCTTCCCCAGTAAAATTAGTGTCATTATCCGATCTTAAATTTACTGCTGCTGCATGGTCCGTAAGAGCGGTCAGTAACCTGAAATGATGCTTCGTAGGGGTTGTTTTATATTACACCTCTTGTACCAATCCCTCCACCTTTCTTCATTACATCCGAAATACCGGCACCCGCATTAAGACTCTTGTGGTAAATAGATTGACGACTATCAATGGATCATCTGGAGTGTATCGTGGGTGCTGTGTGCAGTAATCTAACTATCCCGCCGATTTCCGCCCAGAAGGCCCAAAGAGTTCAAACATGTTGTTCAGTTGGTAAGATGGACCGAATTTCCCGACCCTGCCTGAAAAGCAGCTGCTGTTATTCCCGTTACCAGAGGTATAGACGAAAGACTAAGAATCAAACCATTTAGTAGTGACCACGAATTCCGTCGACAAGATACTACCACTTCTTTTGGGCCAAGGGGCCCGGAGCTGTAATTTGGTGGAGGAAATTTAAACAGCAAATACTGATATCTACAAGTATCAGACGAGAAGGTGGGTTGAATATCAATCCGATGCTTTTCAGTAAACTCAAGTATGCAGATAACAAAGCCATACGTTTAAAACGAGTATAAACATTTCCTTCGAAGTGTTCCTATCGGGGCGAAGAAAACCTGAAGGAAGGGACCAAAGGCCTTGTTCTGGATCCACTGACCAAACTTAGTCTAATCTTGGTCGATCGATGGATAGGGATAGATGGCAGATTAGATAACTTCCATTTGAGTTTTGACGCCCTCCATCCGATCCTATTATCTGGCAGGCACCGCAAGTGGTTTTATTGACCCAACATTGTCGTCAGGTGGGAGGGCTCTCTGGCGGAGCTCACTTGTTGAACAGTATCCACCCACGGCTTTGGATAACTGCGGAAACATCCACAGTAAGGAGTGTAATTGATAAATATATCTGGTGCTAGTGCCGGAGGCAGTTGCTGGAAGGTAGTTGATGTCACCAGCACCGGTAAATTGAGTGACAGAAGAGTGAAGGCAGCTCTCAAAGACAGGTATCAATCCTTTTTAGCCTTCTCATGGTCACAAGTCCTGAGGGAATATACGGTTGTCTAGAAGCCTGCCTGCAGGCGAAGGCGATTTACCTAGGAGTGGCGCGCCTGATGAAAACTGGATTGTTTTTGACGACGCTACAAAGTCTTGTTGGTAGAAGAGCTGTACCTTTCAGCGTTTTATTAGACGACGGGTTGAACTTCGCTGGAGCCCAGGGGGAAAAGAAGAATAGGTTTGGCACTCAAACAGGGTTCAGACTCAGAATGAAACTGACACTGAGGGAGAGTGCTGGCATTTCAGCCCTTCGTAAGCGAGTCTTCGTGGTAATTTATAGGAGCGAATAGCACCTTCAATAGAAGAACAGTATCTCTGATAAAGCAGCCAGATTTGGATGGCAAGACTTCGACGACGTTCCTCGCCTAGGTGGAAAGAATTCTGGGCAGTGATCCACGGATACTTACTGCTTTCAATGAGTCTTTGTCGTCGCATATGTGAGGTCCGTATGTACCTGATTACCGTTGTAAAATTTGTGATTTGGTCATTTTTAGTTCGAGATTCCTGTGAATTGATGGTCGAGAAATGTTTGGGCGACTTCACTGGCAGAATAATTCACGAACGAAGGTTGGGCAACGCCGGCTATTCACTCAGACCTAACGAGGGCTCGACTAGTCACTGGATCGAATGTTTACGGGGGCTCGGACTTTACGGGAAGTTAAAATGGTGCACAAACCAACATCCAGTACAGGCCAGGACTCACCTGCTATCAAAACATTCCACCGAAAAGGGCGATGTAAGGTTAGGTTTATTTTGAGGCTTTTAGTACTATGGATAAACATACCATCCCCAGGGGCGTCTTTATGCTCTGAAAAGTGACGATTTGACGCCTGGAACAGGTAGGATGAAGGACACTGACATGAGCGCCAGTTCAATTAAAAACTGACTCTGCGGGACATATTTGACGGAGCGGGCATGGCCAGGTGACGGGAGTTTGGCAAGAGCTGCTCCACCTTGTCGTAAGATGGCAGCCTCAACTCTCCTAGTCATGTTCCTTGTGGCTATGAGTCGATGAACGCAGGACCGGTTTGTTTCAAGGCGGTGCACAAGAAACCGTCCGCCGCCGAAGCCATCCTGCCTGATGACGCATCATCTCCAATAAGCACCTGAGTGCAACACGCTCACCTAGGTAGATGACTTGTCCAGAATTTTCGCACACGGCCTGATCCACTTGGATACCCCGGGTCAGCCACTGAATCTGGCCCAGAAGCTGTGAAGGCTTCTGTTGGCCGAGAGAAGTGTCACTTAAACTATGACGGCGTGGTTTGTTTTGGGACCCCCGGTTTGTTCCAAGAAGGCCTAGAGAACGTATGACAGGATCGTCTGCGGGTGGGCTAGAAATTGATCCTTTGGTGACCTCGAGGACACTCGAAAACTTCGGCAGCAAAATGCACGGCCGCTGCTCACGGGTTCCCAAGGCGACACACCTTGCCTCCAGGTGGATGAGCCAAAGCAAAGGATCCATCGGGATAGGTGATAACTTTCACGAGTTGAGCCACAGGAAGAGTTTCAGGCACCTCAAGATACGTGATAGTTAACCTCAGCCCATCTACGGTCAAAAGACCGCGGTAAGCGGAGCGTGTGGCAACAGGCTGTATCTTTACCGCTGAAAAATATCAACGAGCATTTGCGCAACTGAAACAAAACCGGCCCCAAAACCACTAGGGAAGTAGTTCTGAGGAGGCTCACCAGTTTATATGTGCGAGCGATTTCTGCGAATACGATTTTCATCCTGAGATTGAAATAGGAAAACGACATAGGTTGATTATCGTCTATGTTCAAGTTCCTATCCCCCGACTCAATGTTTGAACTATCTTATTCGAGTAAACTTTGTTTTGTACCGCTCTGGCTCATTGACACTTTTCCGATCACTTCTGTAAATTTGGCGCTCCTGGACTCAAGGGCTGCAGTCAGTTGTTCACCGGGCCTAGCATCTGTCAACCTCATAGAACCATCAGTAAACCTGTGACGTTCAAGGCTATCCCTTTCTTTTGAGACTTACTGTATTCTATCTGTTATACCACACACTTGCCCTGTGCGTGATTTTGCACATGCTGAACATTACGCCGCTTCCTGTATGTTCTTGGGGTTCTTGGTTCTCAGCAGTTCTCTGCGGGATTCGGCCTATTCAATCCATTCGATATTACAAGAATCACCAAGTCCATCAATGTCTGTCGTCCCTTCTTACAGTCCTGCCGTGGGAATCCTACTGGCAGAAAGCTCCCACAAATGCTAAGTCTGGCAATGCCATCAAATGGCACGAGCTCAGTCTATGGCCGATTGTAAATTGGGATGGTGACTTGTACCCATCTGTTGTATTTCTTCGGTGCACCAAGTGACGAACTACCTCTTGTGACAGGCGACTTCCACTCCCGTCCTGCTCTTTGCTCAGTCCTAGTTAAATCAGCTTCGAATTAAGCCAGTTGGAGATGGCGTTCTGTTTTGACTACTCTCATCCTACGCACTCACATGCGAGACATTATCCATTAGCGAATGCACGTGAATCTACACGGGAGGGAAATGGTAACCTCGCATCATTCGCTGAATTATTATCACTCAGCAAGGCCTACAGACTTATTTAGATATCTTCTGCCCCGATTCAGCTCATTGAGTCCAAGCCCTGGTATCTCGGATTGGCTTTCTCTTCGTGATTATTTGCGGAATACACTAACGGCACTTCTATTTTGGCTAACGCTGAGCCAAAACGATAAATCCGGAGATTCAGAACAAGATTCATCCGCGGATTCTTCGGGACTGGATCTTAGGCCATAAGAGTCAACAGGCGAGAACAAATGTTCAGCAAAGTTCGAGAACCATTTTGGTGGGCACAACAGTGTGAAACCAAGTGAAAAGTGTGCCGCGGGACATGTACAAGATATAAACAGGCGATCAAATGCCACGACTGATGTGCGCTGGAAGATATGCAAGGGTAAGTGGATGATAATAATGCCCATCAGGAGCGAAACGTGACAGTAGTCTTGAGGGAAGTTTAAAAATGCATTAAAATAGCCACTTAAAGAGGGATCCAGTGTAACAGTGCCCAGAATGGTGGGTTTCAGCAATTGTCTCGCAAGGAAACCCCGGATAGCACCCCATTCTTTCCAAAATTTGGAGCTTGGAGAAAGTCCGCCTGGTGTTCTACCACTCAGGTTAATAGAAGTCCAAAACTGAAGGCTTTCTTTAAAGTTTTCCTTCCCCAGATCCCTCAGTACTTTCCCTCACCAACTCCCCAGGGCCCGTCCTGCTCTCCCAGTAACTCAGGTTATGGAAATAGATTACTAGGAAGCCCCTAATTGCCGAGGACCTCGATTCTGCGAAAGTACTTTGGGCCAATCACTGAGTAACATGTAATGGTTTGCCGCAAGTCCTGCAGAGCTTGCATTCAACAGTTCAAGTGTCAGAGGCAATGAAAATTTACACTTTGGAGTGTGGGTCAGGGGTGCAGCTTGATAGATCTGGTCCACATCAAATAACAGATTAAAGTCTAGGAATTGAGCACAATGCCACCGCTAGGGAAATTGACAGTGGATTGATTAAACTGACTCACGTTTATTCTGGACAAAGGCCGATGGAAAAGCGTAGGGTGATGATTAAATTAAAGCCCATTGCCCCAACGGTCATTACATGGGAGAATGTCCCGCACTTGTTGCACGCCTAAATTGAGGGAGAGTATTTTGTTTTGAGAAAAGCGTAGTCAGCGTAGTCAGCGTAGCGAATGCTATCAGGCCCGTATGAAAGAATCGGGCGAAATGAAAGTCCCACAGAAAGGACTATCACAAGCTTCTTATATTCAAGCAAGATTCCACTGCTGCCGAGAATTAAAGAAAATGTAGTAACAAACAAAAGGCAGAAGCTAAAAACGTACCAACCCGCAGCACAAGCTAGGAAAAGGACATGCAAGGAAACTCCGCACAGGTCACATCTCTTAAGGCGTAAGTCAGACCTAAAAGAAGGAATGAAGATAGTGCAACATGATGTACTATGCGGGCAAGCTGCACACATTTAAAGGCAGAAGACTCACAGGGAGCACTTCCACCACATGCCGAGCATTGGCGAAGAAGCGCGGGCTAGACTTCGCTTCGTCACTCTTTCTACAGGATACTGCTGCATGTGCAGAAAAGGAGAACCGTCGATCGAGCTGGGCGAGGATTTTCAGTAAGTTCAGTGCTCACGGTTGGACGATGGGAACATCTCCGAGAGAAGAACTAACCCTATGCTCACCGCACGGCTCAATATCACCAAAGCCGGAGCACGCGAAAGAATCCCAGGGCCTTTGTCAGGGCTATGTCATACTGGTGCAGCAAACAAATGGAATCGACGTTACCCCCGTATTACCTAATTGACTAAACGATTTCATCGATCGGATTGACCATGGTCAAACCTATACTCACCCCTGCTAACGCCTTATATGGAGCACCTTACATGGATAACCAGTGATCGCAGTCCGACAACCAGGACTACAACCCATCATGATAGTCTCACCGGACCGCCGGACGGAATCCTGACATCACCCACCACCCCACACCCCATCAACATTGACTTCCCGTACTCCATACAAACAGTTCAGTTCACTCCGCGCTGCAGTACCGAAAGCAATGAACGAAATCTGGCCCTCGCTAGTGCATTCTGTACTTATTCCTTCTATTTCGTCACCCTAGCCCTTTCTGATTGCTACGCTCATCGTGAACTACCTGCCATCGACAGCAACCAATATCTTTATGAAACAAAATACTAACCAAATGGTTATTCATTCTTTCATCATGCATGCAGGAAGTCTCACTTTTACACTCCTTCAACTTCCTCTGTTCCTTCGGGTCTAGCCTCTCCCAGTCACCGCTGTCTTCCTTCCTCTTCACTACCTGCGCATGCCTACTTGGTTGCATCAGCAGCGTTTGTCTCCGACAGAGTGTTTCCTTGGCTTTTCTTTAAAATTCTCCGTTCCGTGTCCATTCACCATTCATGCTCCTTAAAAACACACCGCATCCCTGATGAAGGTTTCCGCCTCCATGTGATTTTACATATAGTATCGGAATTACCTATACCGATAGGCCAATCTGATTATCCCATTCGACTCACTTGCATTTGTATCACAGGCTTTCTCCACAATGAGTTATCCAACGGAGTGGCAATCTTCTATTCATCCTGCAGGCATCTCCGACTGCACTTTGATAACACAATGTTAACTCTATCTTTAATTTTCTTTTGGTAACACTCAACCAGCTCCTCAATATTGATTCCTCAAACATCAAGTTGGTGCCACACCGCGTCTTATTCTACACTTCCCGACTCTTCTTTGACTCTCTTTCACTCCACCGCTCCTTCTCTATCTTCACCGACTGTGCACCAAATTCCGTGGATCGCCGTGATTCATTCTGGACTACCGGATTTGTTGTAGCCAGTTATCGGCATCTATAGAGCAAGTTGCGTATTACTCCTTCCTCAATTCCCTGTTCATGTTGTGATGTCCGACACCAGTTGCTTTATGAGTTCTTGCAAAAGCCGCACTTTTACATTTCTTCAGTACCGCTCCTGTTTGCATTCCCACGTCTATCCGGTCCATCATATCGTCCTCGTCCCGAATTCGAAACCAATCCACAATGGCCGCGACGACCCTCTCCGCTTTAGTTCACTTAAACACAGTCCAAGCTTATCGTTCTTTTACTGCAGTTGTGTGAATAGTAAACTCCAAACTTGTGTTTACCCCACATCACTGTGAATTGCTGTGTTCTCTGATCATGCCTTGAGCATGAGTCTCGACCACGATCAATAAATATACCAATATTATTATTATTATTATTATTATTATTATTATTATTATTATTATTTCTTGTAGACAACTCGGCGATGGGACTTTTGTAATTTGGTTATTTGCTTGACTACCAAAAATGGCTAGTTTATTCCGTTGTGCGAATTTGGAATTTAGTTTGACAGGCCGAGGTGGCAGTTAATTTCCATCGTTGAAAATCTGTTACCCATATCAACGGTTTTGAACTACACTGCAATTGAAGTGGACTGGCGTAGTAGTCGTCGATCCTTTCACCAAGAGTATTATACGGAAACGTGCTATATAGACCAGAATGGGACATTTGAGCACTCCCGTTTCCAAGTAGTAAACACCAGGTACAGTTTGCACGGGACTTTTTATGGCTAGAGCCAGTTGTGTGTCCATATAATTCGAGGTGAATGGTTTCATTTACGAGACCGGCTTCGTACGGCTAAAACTCCAATTTCTGTATCCAATGTATCTACCTTGATGTCATCGGCAGTAGCCCTGCGGCTCCCTGCGAATTACTCTTTCCGATTTTAAGACATGGCCAGCCACTTTGGCACTAATAGTTCTCTCTGTTAGAAAGCTCTTTATCTGCGGTCTTGCAATTCCAACAACTTCCGTAGACTGCAGCTTGACGTTCAAAAAACCTGTGGCCCATAGAATCAAACTCCCAGGTGTTTAGCTGACTTTTCATGGCTTCACCGGGCGGAAAGAATAAAGGTTGTCCATTCGAACGGAAAATCACAGCAAATCAAGTATGCTGACTTAGAGTGTGTTCAAGGACGGCCTACGTCGTTATGGTATCCTCCTACTGCAATCTACCGAGATTGAAGCGAGTTATGCAGGCCGAATACCAGCTGATTGCTGCAGTTTGGTATGCCACATTACATGTTGCGGACCTTCTGAGGGATATTGCTCATGGCTTCCGCATACTGTGCGCAACATGTCGCAAATGTCTTACATACTCACCTATTAACGGGAAGATCAATATCACTATAAGTCGCCAGTTATTTTCTTTCTCCAGGAACGATATTACTAATAGGTAGGTACATACTTCAGCTCTCACCATTACACAGCAAAGTAGTGCAGCATCTAGTAGAAATTGGATAGGCAGCACTTCAGCGTAGAACTACACGCAAAAAGAAAGCCATCTTCAACTGATGTTCCACCTTTATCCCAAGTAGCACGTTGCCCCAACCTTTGGGGTAAACCTGGGGCATGCCCCAAGCCTGCCCCAAGTTTAGTTTTCATGTGGGAGAGATGCTTATTGGTTACGGATTCACTAGGATTATATCTTTATGTACATATATTGCCACTATTGTCACTATTAGTGGCGACCTTCACGCGGTCCCGTGCAGTCGTCGTTCTGTCCTTCACGTGACTGGCGTGCTTTCTCAGGCACGTGATGCACGAGTTCGTACGAGATTCGTACAAACCGTGTTGAACACATAACCATATATATGGCTCGCGATCATTATAAATATGTCTGTCTATCTTTATATATATATGTGTGTGTAATTATACATGAATGTATAATTGTGTATATGTTTTATACTATACACCATCGTTTTTGCCGATAGCGTCAGTACCTGGTATACGCATGTTTGATGTTTATGGATATTTGTTTGTAATCATCATATTCATATTTCAAATGGAGATGAATGTGGTTTAATGTTTACCACTGTTCTGTGTTTACAATGCACAGCTAACTCACATGGACCGTCCAAGCAAGTGGCAAAGATACCGTTGGCGTAAGCAGGCGTTGAGTGCTGTACCGTGCACTGAGTGCGGCGAGGCTTCCATGTGGGCCCACCGATACCGATGTCCGAAGATGACGTCAACTGGTACTTAAATATTTGCATCGTAATATAAACTTCACTAAATCCAAAGCCAACGGTAAATGTGTCATCCAGTGATGAGGTTTCGGGTGGACATCCACCACAACTTCCTCACTCATCAACAATGAATGTGCAAGGGTCAACAACAGACTTGACCACTGGTGTCGGTGAGTATATGTTATCTGTGATTTTATATAAATTATTATTCGCAGGTGTCTACATTGAACTGGGGAAAATGACGTCCGTGAAGAGCAACATGGACGCGTTGTTACGTTCATTTGCTGATGTGTTCGTTAGCTGCAGACTAACGATGCAGCAACGAAGGAGTGTGCTGAACGTTCTAAACCAATTTTTGCCCGGCGTACCGAAGGATCCGAGGACCCTGTCGCACACACCTCGTTTTTGTAAGAAGACGTTGCTAGCACAAGGTGTGTATATTCATATTGGGCTCATCGAAGGTCTGCGTCGATCTATCAGTGGACTGGCGCTGGTCCCGGAATTCGTCGACTTCCAGATGAATATCGATGGGTCGTCAATTTATCACTCTTCTACAAAACAATTGTGGCCCATTCTGGCATGTGTGGTGCGTCCGAGATGTCTGGCCGTTTTTCCGGTTGGCATTTATTGCGGTTCAGGGAAGCCGCAACCGATAAACACGTATTTGGAAGAGACGGTATTGGAATTGCCAGATGTAATTGACGGCGGAATCAACTATCTTGGGTCATCAGTAGCATGTAAACTGGTGTCAGTGGTATGCGACACACCTGCCCGGGCTTACGTTCGTCAAGTTAAAAGTCCGACAGGCTACTTCGGGTGTGATAGATGCATACAGCGTGGTCTGCATATCACAGGGAGAATAACGTTTCCATTGGTGGACGCTCGACCGCGTACTGATGCTGATTTCCGCCTCTTTAAATACAAACGTCACCATATTGGTGAAAGCTCGTTCGTTTCAATTCCAGTTGATATGGTGGCAAATTTTCCGCTGGATTATATGCATTTAGTCTGTTTGGGTGTCATGCAGAAATTGTTAAATGCATGACTAAAGGGCAGCCGAACAGAACGTTTTCGCTTGAGCCCGGCGACAGTCACAGAACTGGGAAATCGTATTATTGGAAACCACTGCAACATCCCGTGTGACTTTCAACGCCTGTGCCGTCACACTCGGGATTTGGAACGCTGGAAAGCGTCCGAGTATAGACAGTTCCTTTTGTATATAGGCCCCGTTTGTTTGTTGCATTTGCTACCTGATGAGTACTATAAACATTTTCTGCCATTATTCATTGTTGTATATATATTTTCTCATCCCCTTTTACACACTGAGTATCTTGATTTTGCTCACAGACTTTTAGTAATTTTTTTCAACAAATGTCTGTAATATATGGTCCGCAGGATTTAGTCTACAATGTGCATTGCTTAATTCATTTGTCAGAAAATGTCCGGAAACACAGTGTGTTGGGCAATTTCTCCTGTTTTCCATTTGAGTCACATCTTGCGAAACTGAAATCACTTATGAAGGGGCCGGCTAAACCAGCTGAGCAATTGTATAAACGGCTTCACGAACTGAATAAAAACTTCGAAACCATCACTGAAGAAACCCCCACGGATGATTTGTCCCTTCCAGTATCTCGCATCCCCCGTAGTAGACAATTTGTCGTTCTCAATGGTGTTTTCTTTTCAGTAGATAAGCTCAACAACGTCATCATCATTAACGGACGTCCCGCGGAAATTGTCAGTTTCCTGGAGGATAATGTTTTCTTCAAATACTTCATTTCACCGGGCACTTTTTTCACGTACGCGTTAAAATTAAGCCAGTTGTATATATTTGCTGAAGGGGACTTGGATTCCACTTTGCACAGTGCACCCATCCACACAATCACATGTTAATGTATTCGTGTTTGCATTGACTGTTCCAGTATTGTTGTTCCCATTTTACATACGTTTTTGAAATAAAATGTCACATAACACTCTGTGCTTCCCGTGCCACTTTTTTCGCAAATCAGCATGACGATCTGGTAAGATTATGTATTTCTCGGGTGATTGCGAGACGAAAGTTGTTCTTCTTTGTCGGTTGTTTTGACGTGAAGCGTTCGTATTTTGCCGTTTTATTGCTGTCTTCATGTCTTTGTTTGGTATCAATGGCTGACTCATGCTTGCTTTCACGTATGGGTGATCACTTAAGCGTTATTGTTATTGTATTCACCGTCCACTTGTTTCTGTACGTACTTAAATGTGATCGAGTCCCACATAGACAATTCCTAATGAGAATTTTCATCCTAAATGTACGTAGTGGCTCACTTTCCCGAAGAAAACTCATACGCAGTGGTACACAAAAATTGGATGGTCGATGAAACACACGTTCGTTGGCCACGAACGAAGAGTTTTCTCGACTACAGACGTCATCTGCTATCGGGAAAGGACGTGCCGGACTCATGTCCGGAATACTATTTTAGACCTATGTACTATACGGGTAAGTCAGTGGTAGTATAACATTTAAAAAGACAAACTTGGTGATGCCATCGACTTTGAGCATCAGCTGGTTCATCAGTCAAGTGCTGCTTCCACCGATGAAAGAGAAAAGCAGACATACTTCTCGCAGCACTACTCCACAAGAAAGAGGCAATTAAACATTAATATTCACATACCTAAAGGGTTCCCATGGAATTCTCTTCCGACGAGAGTCCCCAGGCGATGCGGAGAAACCTAAAACCAGTTACGCTGGACTTACCACCCTCCCCACCGCCCATTTTGGAACGACTTGGGGGAATGCAAAGGTACATTTCTAACATGCACAACCAAATTCCGTTTTAGTTCGCCTCACTTGTCCTCACAGTCCACTTTGTCTGCACACGCCAGCACCAGAGTGCCAGTCGCATCATCAAGGTAATTATTACTTTTGTTTCATATTGCCAATTCAATTACAAGTAGCGACTCAAGCACCAGCGCCACGCAAATGAAATTGGCCCCTCACCTGCGCCAATTACTATGTAAGTTCACATGCACTGCCGTTACCTTATGTTTTAGTAAACCAAGTAAAACTTCTACTGTCCATAGACAGTCTCACAAAAACTGTGGAGAAACTAAGTTCCTCCATAGAGTCTCTTTTCAACACTATCGGGGAGTCATGTTCACAAGGTATACCGCAGCCAATCACACGTGTGAACACTGTGGATGAATTCCACCATTTACACGACGTCCTGGGAACGCCAACAGCTTTCAATAAGATGGTAAGTCACTAAACGTGTATGTGACCAATACAGGTAACAACACTGCGGCGGTACATAAATAGAAATCTTCACGATTCAGTAAAGCAAATGCTCTCTGCTGTGGTGAGCGACGACGTCGCAGTCAGGTGCTGTTGGCTCGGTAGCAGCAAGAGGATAGCCGTCTGCAATCATAAACGCATAAAAGCAATAAAAGTTATATCGGTTTATTAGTGGTCTCACCATCTACTAAACGCTATCAGATTCAGTTCGTTTTTTCCGACAAACCAACTATGAACATCGACAGACACGTCAGAAATTGGTTCCACAACGCTCGTGATCGCGGAGCAGGTAGCAGATGTAGTAGGTAAGTAGAATGAAACGGAGTTGCCTTATTGCTTCGCAACGGTTAGCAGAAACAAGTTTACTGTAAGACTAACGTTTGGAGTACATTTGTCGTTTCTCGAATTACATCGGAAATACGCTTTTTTCCCTTACGCCACTTTCGCTATCCGTATCAAATGTGTTCTTTGTGCAAAACCAGCAGTTATATGCAAGCATGTGTTGCTCGGTTTACATCGAAAGACCGCTCCATTACCAAATAATAACATAGATTGATCTTTTCTCAACTTGCAACCATCATTGAAAAATACCATGCCATTCGTCGATTATATTTGCATCGGATGTCATTGTCACTTCTTACATAATGGTGCAGTGATTTACTGAGAGTTCGCCAATAACAGTATACATTTTTCCCATCTGCAGATATCGCGATCACCGACAAATGTATCCTACGTTCAATGATAATGTGCTTTGATGGATCATTACAAATCTGTACAAAATACACTTTTTTAATGTAAATAAGTTTTTCGTATTGAGAATTTGGCTTTCAATTTTCAGTTACATATTAGACAGAAATTGGTGCATGTGGGACGCGTACGCAAACGGCCAAAATAGATTTATACATTAGTAGTAGACCATGAAACGGCGGTTGGATCTGGTTTCGTGTAACGTATTATAAAGGTTGGGGCTAGCCCCAAGTTTGCCCCATGCGGTTGCACCAAGGTTGGGGCTAGCCCCAAGTTTGCCCCAAGCTTGCCCCATGCGGCTGCCCCAAGGTTGGGGCTAGCCCCAAGTTTGCCCCAAGCTTGCCCCATGGGGCTGCCCCAAGGTTGGGGCTAGCCCCAGGTTTTCCCCAAACTTGTCCCATGGGGCTGCTCCAAGGTTGGGGCTAGCCCCAAGTTTGCCCTAAACTTGTCCCATGGGGCTGCTCCAAGGTTGGGTCTAGCCCCAAGTTTGCCTCAAGCTTGCCCCATGGGGCTGCCCCAAGGTTGGGGCTAGCCCCAAGTTTGCCCCATGGGGCACGCATGGGGCAAACTTGGGGCGTGCTACTTGGGATAGCGCAAATACCCCAGCTGGATCAGCTCCACCCTAACGGATTAATTCCCCAACTCAACTAGGTCGCCATCAGTACTTATTGAGACTGCTTTAAAAATGCGGCACCCCAAGATTCCCACTGGAATAAATGGACACTTCAGGCATTGCCCCGCCGGAAATCGAAACCGGCTCAAACTTGCCGCTCAAACCGTTGTCATTTTAGTCCATTCGAACTCCTTCTAGCCGTGTTGTTCCTTTGCTGAGATTTTCCGATTATAATCTCGGAATTCGGATATATTTCAACGAAACGAGTGGTGTTGCTCGCCATGATCATGCGCTTACTGGTATGTCTCGACCATCGTCGAGAAATATACCGTAATCTGTTTATTTATTTCAAGAAATTCGTTGTGATATCCCCTCCCAGCAGCTAAATGTTCTGAATTCAATCCGCTGTCCATTATAAGCATCACTTCGGAGTATGTTCCAGTCACTCAGGCCTGTAGCGTACTTCTCTGTCTATGTGGTACACTAAACTATTGTTACCAATACCTAAGACGACACTAGCAAACTAAGATGGGCGGAGGAGCGTGCGGTAATAAAAGGCCAAAAGGGTATGTACATTAGGAATTAAAATGAAACAAAAGGTGTGGCCCAAACTCACAGTTGTTCAGTGTTCTTGTGATCATGAAATGGGCGCCGAAGAGCCAATATCCGCCAATGTCTTCAGTTCATTTCGGTCTGACAGCCATCCGTTGAACAGTACAGGATTGTATTGAGCGAAGTGCCAAGAGACGTCGTTGAAGCTTCTAAAATGTTTTGTTTCACACAGTTAGTTCCGACCGACATAATTCCAAGCCACTCCAAACCAGAAGATGAGACCGTGCCAGAATGAAAGATTTATTTACAGCCCTTTTTGTATTGCGCGGTGTTGACGACCAAAAGGTGTGTGTGTGTTACATTAAAACGTTGGTACAACAAAGGAGTGTCGCACCAAGGGACGTTGAGAATCATGGAAAAAGTCGAAAATGTACAGGTACCTACACAACTCCCCCGGCAGAGCGTTTGCTGTAAAAAACAAACGCTCGATAGAAAAATAGAAAAAGAAAAAGGCTAGCGAAAGGAAACGTCAACTAACAAAGTCTCGAAATCTGACAGGATGTCGAATGTTTTTGCCGGAACTGCGGGTTACCAGGGAAGGTTGTTGCTGTGGTGGTGCTGGCGGGTGTTGTGTAGTGCCTGGTGTGATTATAGAGGGTGGATTATCAACAGGAATTGTTAGTGTTGTGTCTGTGGATGGTGATGGTGTCGGTGTTGCTGGTGATGGAGGTGTATCAAAATGCGCGGGTTTCAGTCTGTCAATGGAAACTGTGTCTGGCTTATCGGCTTTCTGAACCACGAAATAATTGTCTGTACGACAAAGTACCTTAAATGGACCGTCATACCCTGGTGTGACTGGTTTCCGAACAGCAACGTTACGACTAAAAACGAAAGGTGAAGTATATAGATCATTATGTACAAAAGCGTGTGTGGATGACGAGTGAGTCAGTATTGGACGAAGGTGTGACATACGGTCTTTGAGTTGTTGGACAAATTGGGATGGGTGAGGACTGGCATCCGTGCTGGGTTGAACATACTCACCTGGAAGGCATATGGTGGTACCAAAAACGAGTTCAGCCAACGTGCTGTGAAGGTCGTTTTTGACTGATGACCGCAGACCCAAGAGAACTAGTGGCAGGTTGTCGCCCCAGCTATTGGGGTTTGGCTGTGATATCAGTGCTGCTTTGAGTTGACGGTGTAGGCGCTCTACCATGCCATTGGACGAAGGATGGTATGCGGTTGTTTTGATGTGTTTACAGCCAAGCAGTTTAGTGAACTCACGAAACAAAGTCGATTGGAATTGGCTGCCACGGTCTGTGGTGACGGTAGACGGTACACCAAATGTAGCAATCCAGTGTTGGAGTAGTACTTTCGCAATATTTTCTGCCGAGGTGTCGGAAATGGGTACTGCCACTGGCCAGCGTGTGAAACGATCAGCAACGATTAATAAGTGGGTATGTCCATTTGATGGTGGTAGTGGACCAGCAAGATCGACGTGAATATGTGTGAAACGGACGTCGGGAACGGTGAATTTACTGGAAGGAGAAAAGGTGTGGCGGTGGACTTTGTTTCTCTGACATTGTAAACACTGTTTAGTCCATAATGCAACGTCAGAATCCATACTGGGCCAAATGAATCTGGCAGAAATGAGTTTGCGAGATGCACGGATACCAGGATGGGAACGAGAATGAAAATAATCGAAAACGATCTTCCTGTAGCAAGTTGGAACGATAGGACGAGGGTTACCCGTAGACCAGTCACATAGGACTGTGCCATCGGCTGAAGGTAGGGGAGAATCCTTCAGCTGGAGTGTGGAGGATGTGCGCAAATCGAGCAAGGATGGATCATCACGCCGGAAGTTTGCCAGTTCCGTAAGATCGAATTTAGTCTGCACCGTGTTGATGTCAGGTCCCGATAAAGCATCAGCCACAACAATATCAACTCCTCGCACATAGCGGATGTCTGTTGTGAACTGAGAAATATAATCCGAATAGCGGATATCTCTGGGTGAATGTCTGTCAGGCTTGGCATGAAATGCGTGTGTCGGGGGTTTGTGGTCAGTGTGCACACGAAATTGCCGTCCTTCCAAAAGGTGACGGAAATGACGGATGGACAAGTAAACGGCCAGGAGTTCACGAGAAAACGTGGTGAATCTTGTTTGTGCCGCCTGGAGTCTTTGCGAGAAGAACGCCTAAGGCTGCAATTGGTTGTCCACTATTTGGTGAAGCACCTCACCGACTGCAGTATTTGATGCATCAGTCGTTAGGACTTACACGGTATGTGGATCCGAATGTGGATGGTGCAGTATGGTGGCATTTGTGAGAGATTTTTGGCTTCTGCGAAGGCTGTCTCGGCCCCAGGAGTGAAACCGATCGTCTTGACGTTGGACTTGAGAAGATCGGTTAAAGATGAAACGATGGTCGCACAATGGGGAATGAAGCGACGGTAGTAGTTTAAAATTCCCCAGAAACGTCGTAACTGTGTGATCGTTTGAGGTGCATGAAATGAGAGGATGCTGCACACCTTATCTGGGAGAGGTGTCAAACCGCTTTGATCAAAATGGTGCCCGAGAAAGTCGAGCGACGGAACGCCGAACACGCATTTACTAGGGTTCATCTGAAGTCCGTATTGTTGGAAACGTTGAAAGAGTTGACGCAGGTGGATGGCAGGCTCTGATGGAGAGGCGCTGGCAATTAAGATGTCGTCGATGTAGCCAAACGCGAAGGGTAGACCTCGAGGCACTTCGTCGACGAATCGTTGGAAAGTCTGAGCAGCGTTTCACAAGCCAAATGGCATGCGTATGAATTCGAAACGGCGAAAAGGCGTGGCGATGGCTGTCTTGGGAATGTCTTCTTCGGCCACGCGGATTTGATGATTTGCCTTTACGAGGTCAACCTTGGAAAAGATTGTCTTCCCAGAGAGATTCTGTGCAAAATCATGAACGTGTGGGATCGGGTACCTGTCGGGAACGGTGACGTTGTTGAAAGCACGGTAGTCTCCACAGGGTCTCCAATCACCAGATGATTTTGGAACCATGTGCAAAGGCGAGGCCTATGGGCTTGAAGACGGTCGAATGATGCCAAGATTCATCAAATGTTCGAATTCAAGGCGTGCGATACGGAGTTTATTGTCCGGCCGAAAGTTGACCGATTGGCCTTCTGTAGTGATGTGGTGATGCACAGCATGAGAGACTGGATCGGTGAACGGACACGGTTTAGTGAGGGATGGAAACTGCTTCAAAATGTCAGCAAAAGGCGATTGCGGGATCGCCGGCCGAATGCCCAGGGAGTTGGTGCTTTTACCAATGCCAACTGCACAAAGCTTGGTTTTGGTGTCTACCAGCTTGTGATTTTTGAGGTCCCCAGTTAGGCCAAAGTGAGAGAGGAAATCGGCGCCAATAATGGGAGTCTGAACATCCACCTAGATAAAAACCCATCAAAAAGAGCGTCGGAGGCCTAAATCAAGAGTGATGGACCGTTGGCCGAATGTCTCAATAGTTGTTGTGTTTGCTGCTTGCAGTGTAAAGTGAGATGGTTTGAGGCTATGATGTTTGGGTGGGGGGGTTACACTGGTCTCGGCGCCGGTATCAATGAGGAATCGAAGGCCACTGGATCGGTCAACGATATAAAGTAGGCGACTTTCGTGTGGAGAGCCAGCCGTAGTCGTCGCCGTTACTGGCTGTCCTGGTCGTTTGACTGTGGGGTGGAAGTGCGGAACGAACATGGAGAATCACAGCGGCGTGCCTGGGAGCCGAATGTGCGGTGGTACCAACACCAGGTTTGTAACCGGCGGTTTCTGGACCGTGATCTAAGTCGACGAGGTACTTCGGCGGACACAGGTCGATGAGTAGTTATTGCGCTGCACATTGCACCGATCTGACTGCACAACATGCGAACGGTTTCTTTTAAGTCCGTAATGTCCTTATCGACATGAGATTGATGGGACGAGGAAGCAGTACTGCGAGAACCGTCGCCATGGCGATCTGGGGCAGGTGCTGATAATGTTACAGGGGATTCGTGTGTCGGAGTGGTTTCGGCGGGTGATGTCATGTGAACACAGGGTCTACCAGCCGGGTAGCATTCCATTATTCTATTGGCGTGTTGTGCAACTTTGTCAAGAGTAGTAGTGGGCTCCAGCATTGACAGGACCTGCCGCATTGGGAGGGGTAGTTTATCAACCCATATCTCCCTGAAAATGGCGTCGTCGATTTGCCATCCAGCCAGTAGCGACCGCATGTGGCGCATAAGCTGGGACGGAGTTTCGTCTCCGAGCTTTACCGACGTGAACAGCTCACGGAGCATTTTTCCGGCTGATTTTCCGGTACGCTGAATGACTACTTCCTTCAGCTTCGTGTAAGGAGCTTCTGGTGGAATGGGATCGATAAGATCTTCCACGTCAACGACGATGTCAAAGAGAAGGGCTTGGACAACGGGAGAGTATTTCACGCGCTCGCTGGTTATACGTCGAGTGGTAAATACGGCTTCTATTTGTCGAAACCACACTCAAGGGTTGGTCGGGGCAAATCGGGCAGTTTGAGAGCAACCGCGTGGATGTCAATAGATTCGCTGTCAGACATAGTAAATCGTGTGGAACTTGGACCAAAAGAATGAAGCTAGTGTCAAAGGATGGAAAAACAACCTGGGCTCACCAATTTTGTAGCGTACTACTCTGTCTATGTGGTACACTAAACTATTGTTACCAATACCTAAGACGACACTAGCAAACTAAGATGGGCGGAGGAGCGTGCGGTAATAAAAGGCCAAAAGGGTATGTACATTAGGAATTAAAATGAAACAAAAGGTGTGGCCCAAACTCACAGTTGTTCAGTGTTCTTGTGATCATGAAATGGGCGCCGAAGAGCCAATATCCGCCAATGTCTTCAGTTCATTTCGGTCTGACAGCCATCCGTTGAACAGTACAGGATTGTATTGAGCGAAGTGCCAAGAGACGTCGTTGAAGCTTCTAAAATGTTTTGTTTCACACAGTTAGTTCCGACCGACATAATTCCAAGCCACTCCAAACCAGAAGATGAGACCGTGCCAGAATGAAAGATTTATTTACAGCCCTTTTTGTATTGCGCGGTGTTGACGACCAAAAGGTGTGTGTGTGTTACATTAAAACGTTGGTACAACAAAGGAGTGTCGCACCAAGGGACGTTGAGAATCATGGAAAAAGTCGAAAATGTACAGGTACCTACACAACTCCCCCGGCAGAGCGTTTGCTGTAAAAAACAAACGCTCGATAGAAAAATAGAAAAAGAAAAAGGCTAGCGAAAGGAAACGTCAACTAACAAAGTCTCGAAATCTGACAGGATGTCGAATGTTTTTGCCGGAACTGCGGGTTACCAGGGAAGGTTGTTGCTGTGGTGGTGCTGGCGGGTGTTGTGTAGTGCCTGGTGTGATTATAGAGGGTGGATTATCAACAGGAATTGTTAGTGTTGTGTCTGTGGATGGTGATGGTGTCGGTGTTGCTGGTGATGGAGGTGTATCAAAATGCGCGGGTTTCAGTCTGTCAATGGAAACTGTGTCTGGCTTATCGGCTTTCTGAACCACGAAATAATTGTCTGTACGACAAAGTACCTTAAATGGACCGTCATACCCTGGTGTGACTGGTTTCCGAACAGCAACGTTACGACTAAAAACGAAAGGTGAAGTATATAGATCATTATGTACAAAAGCGTGTGTGGATGACGAGTGAGTCAGTATTGGACGAAGGTGTGACATACGGTCTTTGAGTTGTTGGACAAATTGGGATGGGTGAGGACTGGCATCCGTGCTGGGTTGAACATACTCACCTGGAAGGCATATGGTGGTACCAAAAACGAGTTCAGCCAACGTGCTGTGAAGGTCGTTTTTGACTGATGACCGCAGACCCAAGAGAACTAGTGGCAGGTTGTCGCCCCAGCTATTGGGGTTTGGCTGTGATATCAGTGCTGCTTTGAGTTGACGGTGTAGGCGCTCTACCATGCCATTGGACGAAGGATGGTATGCGGTTGTTTTGATGTGTTTACAGCCAAGCAGTTTAGTGAACTCACGAAACAAAGTCGATTGGAATTGGCTGCCACGGTCTGTGGTGACGGTAGACGGTACACCAAATGTAGCAATCCAGTGTTGGAGTAGTACTTTCGCAATATTTTCTGCCGAGGTGTCGGAAATGGGTACTGCCACTGGCCAGCGTGTGAAACGATCAGCAACGATTAATAAGTGGGTATGTCCATTTGATGGTGGTAGTGGACCAGCAAGATCGACGTGAATATGTGTGAAACGGACGTCGGGAACGGTGAATTTACTGGAAGGAGAAAAGGTGTGGCGGTGGACTTTGTTTCTCTGACATTGTAAACACTGTTTAGTCCATAATGCAACGTCAGAATCCATACTGGGCCAAATGAATCTGGCAGAAATGAGTTTGCGAGATGCACGGATACCAGGATGGGAACGAGAATGAAAATAATCGAAAACGATCTTCCTGTAGCAAGTTGGAACGATAGGACGAGGGTTACCCGTAGACCAGTCACATAGGACTGTGCCATCGGCTGAAGGTAGGGGAGAATCCTTCAGCTGGAGTGTGGAGGATGTGCGCAAATCGAGCAAGGATGGATCATCACGCCGGAAGTTTGCCAGTTCCGTAAGATCGAATTTAGTCTGCACCGTGTTGATGTCAGGTCCCGATAAAGCATCAGCCACAACAATATCAACTCCTCGCACATAGCGGATGTCTGTTGTGAACTGAGAAATATAATCCGAATAGCGGATATCTCTGGGTGAATGTCTGTCAGGCTTGGCATGAAATGCGTGTGTCGGGGGTTTGTGGTCAGTGTGCACACGAAATTGCCGTCCTTCCAAAAGGTGACGGAAATGACGGATGGACAAGTAAACGGCCAGGAGTTCACGAGAAAACGTGGTGAATCTTGTTTGTGCCGCCTGGAGTCTTTGCGAGAAGAACGCCTAAGGCTGCAATTGGTTGTCCACTATTTGGTGAAGCACCTCACCGACTGCAGTATTTGATGCATCAGTCGTTAGGACTTACACGGTATGTGGATCCGAATGTGGATGGTGCAGTATGGTGGCATTTGTGAGAGATTTTTGGCTTCTGCGAAGGCTGTCTCGGCCCCAGGAGTGAAACCGATCGTCTTGACGTTGGACTTGAGAAGATCGGTTAAAGATGAAACGATGGTCGCACAATGGGGAATGAAGCGACGGTAGTAGTTTAAAATTCCCCAGAAACGTCGTAACTGTGTGATCGTTTGAGGTGCATGAAATGAGAGGATGCTGCACACCTTATCTGGGAGAGGTGTCAAACCGCTTTGATCAAAATGGTGCCCGAGAAAGTCGAGCGACGGAACGCCGAACACGCATTTACTAGGGTTCATCTGAAGTCCGTATTGTTGGAAACGTTGAAAGAGTTGACGCAGGTGGATGGCAGGCTCTGATGGAGAGGCGCTGGCAATTAAGATGTCGTCGATGTAGCCAAACGCGAAGGGTAGACCTCGAGGCACTTCGTCGACGAATCGTTGGAAAGTCTGAGCAGCGTTTCACAAGCCAAATGGCATGCGTATGAATTCGAAACGGCGAAAAGGCGTGGCGATGGCTGTCTTGGGAATGTCTTCTTCGGCCACGCGGATTTGATGATTTGCCTTTACGAGGTCAACCTTGGAAAAGATTGTCTTCCCAGAGAGATTCTGTGCAAAATCATGAACGTGTGGGATCGGGTACCTGTCGGGAACGGTGACGTTGTTGAAAGCACGGTAGTCTCCACAGGGTCTCCAATCACCAGATGATTTTGGAACCATGTGCAAAGGCGAGGCCTATGGGCTTGAAGACGGTCGAATGATGCCAAGATTCATCAAATGTTCGAATTCAAGGCGTGCGATACGGAGTTTATTGTCCGGCCGAAAGTTGACCGATTGGCCTTCTGTAGTGATGTGGTGATGCACAGCATGAGAGACTGGATCGGTGAACGGACACAGTTTAGTGAGGGATGGAAACTGCTTCAAAATGTCAGCAAAAGGCGATTGCGGGATCGCCGGCCGAATGCCCAGGGAGTTGGTGCTTTTACCAATGCCAACTGCACAAAGCTTGGTTTTGGTGTCTACCAGCTTGTGATTTTTGAGGTCCCCAGTTAGGCCAAAGTGAGAGAGGAAATCGGCGCCAATAATGGGAGTCTGAACATCCACCTAGATAAAAACCCATCAAAAAGAGCGTCGGAGGCCTAAATCAAGAGTGATGGACCGTTGGCCGAATGTCTCAATAGTTGTTGTGTTTGCTGCTTGCAGTGTAAAGTGAGATGGTTTGAGGCTATGATGTTTGGGTGGGGGGGTTACACTGGTCTCGGCGCCGGTATCAATGAGGAATCGAAGGCCACTGGATCGGTCAACGATATAAAGTAGGCGACTTTCGTGTGGAGAGCCAGCCGTAGTCGTCGCCGTTACTGGCTGTCCTGGTCGTTTGACTGTGGGGTGGAAGTGCGGAACGAACATGGAGAATCACAGCGGCGTGCCTGGGAGCCGAATGTGCGGTGGTACCAACACCAGGTTTGTAACCGGCGGTTTCTGGACCGTGATCTAAGTCGACGAGGTACTTCGGCGGACACAGGTCGATGAGTAGTTATTGCGCTGCACATTGCACCGATCTGACTGCACAACATGCGAACGGTTTCTTTTAAGTCCGTAATGTCCTTATCGACATGAGATTGATGGGACGAGGAAGCAGTACTGCGAGAACCGTCGCCATGGCGATCTGGGGCAGGTGCTGATAATGTTACAGGGGATTCGTGTGTCGGAGTGGTTTCGGCGGGTGATGTCATGTGAACACAGGGTCTACCAGCCGGGTAGCATTCCATTATTCTATTGGCGTGTTGTGCAACTTTGTCAAGAGTAGTAGTGGGCTCCAGCATTGACAGGACCTGCCGCATTGGGAGGGGTAGTTTATCAACCCATATCTCCCTGAAAATGGCGTCGTCGATTTGCCATCCAGCCAGTAGCGACCGCATGTGGCGCATAAGCTGGGACGGAGTTTCGTCTCCGAGCTTTACCGACGTGAACAGCTCACGGAGCATTTTTCCGGCTGATTTTCCGGTACGCTGAATGACTACTTCCTTCAGCTTCGTGTAAGGAGCTTCTGGTGGAATGGGATCGATAAGATCTTCCACGTCAACGACGATGTCAAAGAGAAGGGCTTGGACAACGGGAGAGTATTTCACGCGCTCGCTGGTTATACGTCGAGTGGTAAATACGGCTTCTATTTGTCGAAACCACACTCAAGGGTTGGTCGGGGCAAATCGGGCAGTTTGAGAGCAACCGCGTGGATGTCAATAGATTCGCTGTCAGACATAGTAAATCGTGTGGAACTTGGACCAAAAGAATGAAGCTAGTGTCAAAGGATGGAAAAACAACCTGGGCTCACCAATTTTGTAGCGTACTACTCTGTCTATGTGGTACACTAAACTATTGTTACCAATACCTAAGACGACACTAGCAAACTAAGATGGGCGGAGGAGCGTGCGGTAATAAAAGGCCAAAAGGGTATGTACATTAGGAATTAAAATGAAACAAAAGGTGTGGCCCAAACTCACAGTTGTTCAGTGTTCTTGTGATCATGAAATGGGCGCCGAAGAGCCAATATCCGCCAATGTCTTCAGTTCATTTCGGTCTGACAGCCATCCGTTGAACAGTACAGGATTGTATTGAGCGAAGTGCCAAGAGACGTCGTTGAAGCTTCTAAAATGTTTTGTTTCACACAGTTAGTTCCGACTGACATAATTCCAAGCCACTCCAAACCAGAAGATGAGACCGTGCCAGAATGAAAGATTTATTTACAGCCTTTTTTGTATTGCGCGGTGTTGACGACCAAAAGGTGTGTGTGTGTTACATTAAAACGTTGGTACAACAAAGGAGTGTCGCACCAAGGGACGTTGAGAATCATGGAAAAGTCGGAAATGTACAGGCACCTACAGGCCTGAGCCGTGCCTTCAGCTCCTTGGGTCCAGTTTGCACATTGTAAGGAGAGTACAGTATCACGTGCCACTAATCTGGGTGAGTGTCATTTGTGTCTGTTCTTTGAGCACTTTTTCACTGTTCCTTACTCAACGAGTTTGTGAGTAAGCATTGATGGCAGCACATGAATTTTAGAGCAAAGGTCCCAATCCAGTTGTAGCTGGCAAAGACGGGGCTGGGCAAAGATTAGCCCCTTGGATCCTAAAGTGGAGAACAGATAGATCTACCGAGGCTCCTTTACTATTTTTCAATGATTTTGTTATGTACATGTAAGCCATACCTCCAACGGCGAGCGGCATACATGACAAAGCGATTGCCAGTTGCGAAGCCATCGCTTCAAAAATCAGAAAATATTCAAAAATATAGCTGCCAGTACAAGTTCTTCGAAAGAAAATGTCCCCTCAAGCCTAATTAGGCCGAGGAAGAAGAATTCTTTAGAGTAGAAGCCAAAAACGACTTCAGAGCAGGCCAAGACAAACCGTCACTCTGGGAGCAATTAGTGGAAACTTAGCTGTAGAGAAGCGAACTAAAGTAAGGCAGCCAGCTTGGTTGTCACTCGAAGTGACGAAAAACTCGATGCAAAATACCCGTTTAAAGATAAAAGAGTGAAACCCCCTCTACTTCCTCACCTATTGCCGGGGCCCTCAACTCATTCTTTGCCTGAACCGAGGCCCCTAATGACTACGTCGACCCTTCTCTATCTCCATTTACCGCTCCGACCCCTTCTGCAGTGAAACTTGACGGTTCATTGATCCCCCAATTATTGGCCACTTTCAAGCCATTATCTAATCCGAGACATAATAGTTTATCTTCCACGGCAATCGTTAAATCCTGGCCCGCTTACCTTGCTTGCTGATAAATCTCTTTACTCTGATAGTTCAATGGTTTTTAGCCGTGAAAAGCACCCTCATTCTTCTGCACATTCCGATCCTTTTACGCCACGGACCCCTTACTGTCGTGTATCACTTTCTTATTATCGAACCTAACCCAGGAGGTCTCGATGAATGGACATCATTCTAAGCCTAAACCAGCCGCAGGCTACATTTTGCAGGGTAACTTCCCTGGCCCTCTGCTGCACCTAAAGTATGAAACAAACGTTCACTTCGGTGAGTTACGGCACCTCCTTTCTTTCCGCTGATGATATTGTCACGGTCTACTCCTCCAAGCCTAACAGTCTCCTCTCCGCTATCTTGAACACCTATGAAGACACGTCTGCAGTCAGTAGATGGTGCTGAACTTGGCAGGTGAATGGTTCTAGTGACAAATGTGAGATACTTGCATATAAATACAAATTATCCCCATGGTTTCTGGCCACCTTTGGTTTATCCACTGCCATCGAATAATTTCTTCGAGACCTAGGCCCTCCGAATTGCATTTGCCAGGAGGAGCTCGAGCCTGACGTTTCTCTTCTTTCAAATATTAGGCTGCATTTTTTTCCTATACAGATCTCCTGCCAGATCTTCGTTAGAATACTGCCAGGTTATCTTTTCGGATGAGCGCACATCGGACAAAATCAGTATCGAATCTGCCCGGCAAAATGTATCAAGCGGCTGCTTAAATGGAGTCAACCCCCAAATTCTAAGAGCCATGCTTATGTTTTGAACCAGATCCTTTGTGGCTTCGCCGTATAAAACTGAACCCCACCTTTCTGTGTGACATCCTCCACTGCCGGTCATATACTTCTAATCCAATACAGTGGAAGTCCATTCCTACCTGTCCACCAAATTATGGGGTTCCTTCTCCTTCAACACCCGTTGCCAACACGAGCTTACTTTCGCACTTCTTTTCTGCAGTGCACTACAACTCATGGATTAAGCTACTTTTTCACGTGCGCAGTTTCACTTCCAGCCGTTGGTTAAGAAATGCGCTGGATAAGTCCCCAAGGTTGCCTAAACCTTATTGCTCCCCAAAAGCCAACAAACCTGACAACCAAGACTGCTAAAAGGGTCCAGACCCTTGAATCGTGCCGGCGCGTGTAGTCCACGGCAGATGAAACTGGGTAAAATCTCTCAACCTCTGTTTGCCTTCTACAATGAAAACTTGTCCTAGAGATCTAGTGGTTGCGAACTTTTCTTTTCATTTCGTTTGACGTTTATCTCCAGTGGGCAGCCTTCCACTCTGCGTTTCTCCTTTTTTTCTTGTCCCTATAACGTTGCTTGCGCGTATCTTTCCCTCGACGACTGTTATTACTCTGGAAACCATACTGGCAGCTAACCTGGCCTAGGCATCCATCTGTCGATCGGTGCTCACAAGTTTCTTCACTCATGCTCCATTGGTTATATTCCCGAAGTCACTGATATCTGGTCACCCTATGGTAGACTACCTGATATTTACTGCCAATTGGCCCCAGAAGGAAAACCCATAATAATCCCAACGGTGTGAAGAGCTGTTAGATCCACCACCTTAGCTGGCGCGCATCGGGCTTGCAGGTTGTCTGCAACATTATGCGGGCGCAACTAGGCAGGTGGGTTGCACCTCCTCTCGTCAGAAGCGATTTTTAGATTAGAAGCCCTACATACGGCCAGCCTTACCCACTAGCACTAGCTGCTGGTTGAATAAAGGTCATTCGCTCTCTTGTATCTCTGCTCCCCGTTGACCTCTACGATGCTTCTGGACAAGATCTACCATACTTTGGTTACTTCTGAAGATAGAATGCGTGCTTGTGTTCGCTCGACTCAGAAAAATACGCGATTATCTGTCAAAACCAATATCTACTTCCACCAAAATGTCTTCCGCCCATGTCATTTGATTTCATTATTACCTATATTCTACCTGGTCGAGGTACCAGATTCTCCACCGAGGAGACAAGCAATAACCTCATTGTTCATATGCTTTTGTTGTGAATATCAGGAATTCTGACTTATTCCCGATGAGATCATTCATACACTGGACAAGTTGTACAGCACCGCTCGGTTTATCTGAGTAACATCATCATTGAAGTATCACTAGTCTCACCTGCCAACATTGTCACAAGCCACGAAGTCTTCCTTCCAGAGCACCATCTGCTTGACTCCAGCCCTCTGTTCTGTTGCTCCACGTGGCTCCTTCTCCCGCACACTCGGTCATTCGGTAGCTGGTTTTCCTGACAATTGCACTGTTGTGGATTATACGCAGTCTATGATATCAACCATTTGGTTGTTCCCCCGGTGTTTCCTGTCAGGCTCTGTTGAGAGTATCCGGCTATGCTATCACGCGCGCGTCTCGACGGTTTCACATGCAAACTACGCTTACATGCTTCTGTCTAGTCACTACGTCTTCACCCATCAATTCCACTTTGTAACCGACCTACTCTATTCACCCGTGAATCTAGACTCATCCATAATTAAATCGCACCTTAGTCAACCATCAACTTCTGTCGCCTAGCCACCAAATTATCATGATCAGACATATGCCCCACAATCCATTGAGTGCTTTTCCCACATCTTTACCTAGGAACCAACTATCCATGACACAGGTTACCGTCAGTCCTTTCGTTCACCCAGAATCCGTCTACAATATAATTGTAGCTCATACAGTTCACAAATAAAGGGTCACCAAGAAATCCACAAACTTAAAACGTTGCCGTGTATTCATTTGTCAGTAGGCTGTATCTTGCTTGGGTTTACTTCGTGTGGTAAAGAAAACCGCGTTGAATATTGGTGACAAATCTACGCCGCCGAGGCAGAGTTTAGCAATTCTGGGCCAGTGTCTGGTTATAGGCAGAGAACGATAAACGTCACCCCTAGAAATGGTAAATGGCAATCATTAATGGTGGCCCAAAAAATCTTGGGGTATTTTGTGCGGCCTGAGTGATGACTTGGTAATCGTACCGTAGGCCCCATAAACCGTCTACTGGAAAAGCCAGCTAAAAAACTTGGTTTACGAAGTAACTTACAGTAAGTCCCTAAGCCTTTTGAGAGTAAAGAAACGGTTGTTACCCCCACAATATCGTTGGTTACAATGAAACCTTACAAAGCCAACCACCCTCAGGGGTTCGGTAGGCTGGCGATGAAAATACTGTTGACATAGGGAACCCACTGTAAGCCTTGGACTTCTATGGGTTATGAACCAATACCACAAGGGCATTCAGAATGGAGGGCAAACTTCGACGTGTTGGTCCCATGACTGGCCTGGTTCGGGAGAACACCTGCGGCGCATGCAAGCCTAGGAACCCTTGGATCGACTTAGACGATTAAGTTTAACGGGTATCATGTGGCTTCGGTGGTCGTTTGGCACATTTGCCGTACCCGGAATTCAGGGAGGGCATCAAGTGCCGCAGAATTCACCTCCTGGCTCAATAACAAACGCAGAGGGCAGGATGAGCGTGAAACCAATCCCTATAAGTCCATCACTTTCCGATTATCGTGCTGCTTCCATGCAGACGCCGTGCTTTCTGTTGTTGCTGTCTTTGGTAGTTGGCAAGCGAGTTTAGTTTCACGTGCACAACCACGGCTATGAGTTTAATGTGAATAACACCATCTGAGCGATTTATCCTTCATGTGGCGCGGAATGGTAGGAGTAGTTTGGAGAAAATTCCGTGTTTCAACAAAAGCGCATTGATGATGGACTAATGTTCTGCGGCTCTAAATAATGGAAAGAAAATTGGCTTTGGTTTCCCCGTTAGATGTATGGCATCATCATCCACAAGTACTAAAGTCTGTACCGGTTCATGAAAACGCAAAATCTAGTCAGCGGAAACTGATAGATAGAGTGTAGGAAATCAGAACAAGTACCCTAAGATCGCGGTTCAGCCATGGGTGAAGGGTCCATGGAAATTATTGAGACCCAATAAGGGAGACCGATGTTCAGTATATAACAGTGCATAACTCATATTCAGTTTGCTCGTTGATAACCCGGTGAATCGTCCCCTCGCATAGATAATACCAGCTCATATATGATGAAAAACTGAAATCAAAAGTTACTTCGTAGCCAGTTCTGGATTGGAAAGTCGCTACCTGGCATTGGCGGCCGGGAGTGCGACATCATGGGTTATGGTTTTAACAGTCAGGTAGTTTGTAAAATACCAGCCTCAAAATAAATATTCTCTTTCCCAGGGAAATCTCCCACAAAAAGCAAAGTCATCCAAGGTGGTAGTATACTATTTACAGTTCAAGGAGGATTTTTTCTAACAGTTTTTCTTGTAATCCCTATGCACAGGTGAAGAGTATCATTATAGAACGTTTTCACCATTGCCAAACAACCAGGATATTGGGTGGTTAGAGGTTTGGTAATTTTAAAACGCATCTTCAGGATGGAGGAATGCGATGGGATATGGACGATTTCTTTCGTTCAGTTTCTTTTCCTTATTCATGAGAACAGAGAGAAGACATAAGTCGCGAGATGCAAGCATTTCGTTTACTCTGGTCAACCGCGGACGTAAAACGTGTCAGTATATATACATGGTAGGGTAGGGGGGAGGGTAATTGCAACAGTAAAGTAGGCACGATCGAAAGCTCTTTCAGTACGTACGTTGGGGTAAGTGAAGTCTGTTGTGGTAACGACAGGGTAAACAAACATTTTGGGTCAATCGTTTTTGTGCACAGAGTGTTGGCTGATGCATCATGATTAGAATAGCTCCACTGAACGCCGGTAGTTTCGGTACTGGATTGGGCAACAATGCTTTGAAACACTGAATCAGGTCAACTTTGTGACCTGATGCGATCAAGTGTCTTCCAATCAAAGAAGCTGGCGGTTTCACTTCGTTGTGTATTGCCCCAGCAGGTTGCGTCATCAAGTTTGCCAGCCATTTGGGTATGTGTTCTGACACTCCAGTCAAGCAACGATCCGTCCTGCCAATGTATACGTCACCGCAACTGCAAGTGAACTGATAGACAATATGTGAGACATTGGGATCAGCAAAACTGTTTGAGTGATTTTGAAAACATAACCTTTTGGTCGTCTGCAGAAAACGCAACTGCGCCGCTGTGTATGTGTGCCTTAGAGCTGACTCGAGATTACAATTTATTTGATTGAATAAATGATCTCCTTTGAAAGATAAAGTAATAAAAACTTGCTTCTTTTCCACGTTCATTGTTTTCTCGCGCACAAGTCTCGGCCTCTTTTCCTTATCCCTGGATGTTGAGTAGTTGGCCACGGTGACCGGGAAATTGCCGTGTATATGCTCCCAAGGGAGTGCATAAAAGGTGCATGTGGAGTCAAACCGTCGGTCGTGCTGTGCCAAGTGGGAAATAGGGGAACCGGATAATGCACGATCAACAAATGGAACTCGAAGACACGATAAGCCGTTGCACTACTTGGCGTGGCGTAAGTGCCCGTTATCTATGGTGATGACGGATTGGTTTGAATTTTTTGTTCTTCCTGTATACTTACGCCTGTATGCGCCCACATATCGGTTTCTTCCACTCTCTTACAGAATTTTAATCCACTTCTTTGAACGATCATTCAGAAAGCCCACCGAACCTGTAGTTTGCAAAATTCGCTATTTCTTTCTAACTGCTTCATATTTCGCGTGTCACTTAATACTGATTGTCCCTCCCGTGAGTACTTCTGTTTTCGTTCTACAGCTGACGAGCCTACCTTTGAACCATCAATTGTTCTGACGCATTGATCAAGCTCATGTCGTCGTGAACTCCATTTACATCGATGGCCAGAGATGCACCTTCACAGACTCCAGCGAACCCGAAAGAGACAAAAAACGTGCCTACCGTGCTGATGGGAGCTTCCACGGATGAATAGACAGAATTCGCATGATGGGAAAGTAGTACTGCTCACAGCACAGCAATACGCTCAGCGTTAGCGGACCTATTTCAGCCAGCACAACGCGCAAGCCTGAGCGACCTAAATTAGTCTAAACATCGCAGACCTAACAATAGCTTGTATATATCGCGGCTCACACCCCAATGATGAAGAGGAAGCACATATGTTTCAACAAATAAACATTCCGATGAAATTGCGCTCCAGGGCCCTACCGGTTGGAGATTATAATGCTCCTGAAGTGGACGCAATCAGCAAATTAAAACCCAAGAGGGCACTTGGATCCTTATTGACGTATATAATTTACAGGAAACGCTAGAAGCAATAAGGTAAAGAAACACGGTGGAGGTATGAGTTGGAGGCTTTCGTCCCAGACCTGGCCATCACCAGATGTACGGGGATGGTGCGAATCCAAATACTGAAGATCCGCCGTGGAAGGACAAGGGCGGAGCACTGACTATTTGTCAACACTCTGCGGTCCTGGGCTCCGGACTGAGCTTGGCATTGATCCCACCTAGTTGATCCGGAGTTCCGCGGAGAGATCGGAGAAGCAGTAGACCAGGGGTAGATGGAGGGTAAACTAGGTAGAGGGAGTGATTTTGCTTCCAAAACGGTAGAACTCCTCCGGCGGACCGGAAAGCCTCACGCAGAAGAGTATGAAAACCAGGAGCCCGGCCCCAGTGAACCTGTCTGGTTCGCAGGGTACCCAAGACGAAAAAGTGGCGTGAGCTAAATGTAAGGACAGCGACACCCAGTGACACTTCCTGCGGTTACAAGCTGCGAGGATTAGGTATGTCTCTACGCAGGCAACTGTTCGAAAAAAATGTGGAGAAAATCTGGCGAAGAATGACGAAATCGACCCATAGCCATAATTTACTCACGTACTGTCAAAACCGGCCCCAATGTGAACAGTAGGAAACGTAAAGGACGGCCAAGAAAGGCGAGCCATAACCGGGTCTGAAAAATAGATGCGATCACTTTCTTCCAGAGGTCCAAAGAGTGGAAACTTATAAACCAAGCCAAACCCTGGAATACCTGACTCTCTTTCCGACCATTGAATCTACCGTAATGGGCATCTCAGATGTAGCCACCACCCTGAGCAGATTAAAAATATCCAAAACGGCATAACCCAGTGGTGTCCTCCGGGCCACTCTAAATTTGCCAGCTGACTTACTTGTAGAACCTCCGACGGCTGTGTCCAAAATATCATAGCGAAAAGGTGTCATTTGTTAGGGCTGGAAGCGGTCTGCAGTGTGTTTAGCTAGCGAAGGCAGGGACAGAGAGAAAGTTGTTGGAACTGCCGCCTAAGGACCCGCACTTCGGCAGACCTAAAGGTGATGGAAGTAATTTAGAGGGGCAGGATAGCGACAGAAGCTACGGCAAGTCATCTAGTGGTACTGAATCAACATGGGTTTTTGAGAATTCGCTCATGCCTGACTAACCCGCTTAGCTTCCTTGGCGAGGTAACCGGGCGGCAAGCAGGAAAAAGTTACTCTGACTACGAAAAAGCATTCATATCCGTAAACCACCGTCTTTTACTCACCAAACTAGTGGTTTCTGGCTGGGCCACCCCAGTTGCTGCTTGGATCAGGAGCTCCCTAACAGGTAGAACCCCGAGAATAGAGGGGAGGAGAGTGCTTCGAATGTGGGCTCCCTGCGTATCCTCATACCTCAGGGCTCAGTACTGAGGTCACTTCGCTTTCCAATGTTTGCAAACGACTACTCCTCGGGGTCGGAGAATGCTGTCTCCGCGTTTGCGAAGGGTGCCAGTGCTCGTGTCTATGTGGGACATTTCTACCTGACAAGACCTGCACAGAGGCTACCAGTTGTCTGTAGAGTAGGATCTGACGTACAGTTTTATTAAACATTTGGATTTACCGAATGACCTATGAATACACCTCGTGGTACAGATGGGGCCACCAAGGAAAGAGGTGGCAAGCCCACAGGTAAGTAACGTAAGAGCCCTCAGGGTTGTAATCATCGGTGATTTCGAACTGAGTGATGAGTATCTCACGGCTGCCCGGATTTCCTCAGAGCTCCCTGTGTCACATCCACGATGACCGAAAAACTCCTCTTCTGCCTACATTCGTATGCTTTCTGACTAATTTCAGACTGCTTTTTCCAGACTTATTCGTGCTGACACCATTTTGTGGTCGACAGTTGTTCTACTCTTGGTGCACTTACTCTTTCTTTTTATGGTCTGCTTTATTACTGAGATTACTTTGCGGACAGTTGGTACGGTGGTGATTCGCACTGATTCAGCACAGTTTTGTTTTATTCCGGCCCGATTTCACTTTCTCGCTAATGTCGACTGATCGTAGACTTTCAGCTTGTTTTCTCTGATTTTTAGCTGCCACGCTCAACGTATTGTTCTTTGGGCCTGGTTAAGCTTGGAGGAACTTGTTCTGTTTGTTTAGACTTCATGACAGAATGTTTCCTATTTTTGACTACCCTTTTGGCTGTGTAATGACCGAGGCTCACTGTGTAAGGCACGATTGTGTTTGTACTTATATTGGCACTCGCCAATGGCACCGTGAAATTAGCAGAGCAATCGTTTTCTTGATTTGAGTTCTGCGTCGACTTGGGCTACGCTTCACTTCGAGGCTCCTGAACGAGTGACGCTTATTATTAGGTGAATCGAGCACTTATTCGTTGGTTGGGCTTCACCCGGACCGGGACTTAAGCATTTTGACGGTTACACTCTGACAGTTCAAAACCGTAGAGTCGAAGAGAAAGCCAGGGGTTTCTGTTGCCACCATACAAAACTTGTGAGTGCCTACCTGAAAATGTGTGTCCAGGACTAACGGCTGTACATTGTCAACCATGTTAGGATCATGGAGCTGGTCCACGGACTTTTCACAAGATGGTTTGCCTAACTGCTGAGATTAGGGGTGCACAACTTCTCGGGGGATGGAACCCAAGATCACAGGAACATGGCATGGCATCGGGTGACCTGATAGAGTAATAAGAATATTCGACGTAGTTGGAGGAATTGGACAGTTAGTGGTGCCAAGCTGCGACACTGTAGTCCAAGGACGTGTTCTTAAGTTGCGGTAAAAGAGCTTGGGGATCTGATGAAGAGCAAACGTTTTTAAATTTTGGGCGGTTGACAGTCGGAATAAACTACCTGACAAACTGGTCATGAGGATGATCGTAAAGAAATAAAAGAAGCTGCTTGGCAACGAACGTAACGACGCGTTTACTGAAGGGAGGCAGTGAGGGATATCTTACTTCTACAGTGCTCTCCCCTTTACCTTACTTCCATCCTCAAATTCACCACTCCGTCACCCCTTAGCTTATTTTTCCATCTGCCTTATCGTGTCTAACCCCATTAGCCCCGAGTAACTCCCTGTAGCCCATGGCCCTACGGATGTTTGGCTATCAGCTGCAGACAACTCTCAAAATAGACGGATTGGTACAGATGGGCTGGTGGTCCTTTTTCCGTTTTTCCTACCGTGAGATCGAAAAAAGTATGGTCTTTTTGCCAGTAGCCACATCGAGAGACTCAATGTGCTCACAGCGCGAGGAACTGGGGAATTCGAAGCCTCGCCACACACTTTCTGTGAGCCGAAATGAACTATGAAAGGCTTGCATTTTAGCCAGATGTTTTCGATGCCATTGTTTTACAAACGGCGCCTAGACATTCAGTTTATTGCCATGCTTTGATGTCAATTCATGCTGGAGGCACTTCTCCTGCACGAGAAAGCTTGTTTGACTAAAGCAACCGCAAATCACCAAGAAGTGCGTGGGGATTCGCCTGGTGGTCCAGCAATGGGGTTAGAGGCTTGTCGTTCATCACAAGTTCAACCTCCGCAAGTTGTGTCATTAGAGATTTTGTCTCTCAAGGGTTGATGAGGACTGACTGTCAATGCTACGCTCCCAGTGGTTCTAGTCATCTGTTCTCAAACGCCTCATCAGTACCTTTCTCCCGATAGCTGGAAGTAACGGCCCATTTCATAACGTAACAACCCGTGCTGATGCCTTCTGCGACCAGTACCCTAGAGCTTTCCTTCAGTAAGATTCCTGCCGATGCCAAATGAGACCCAATATGAACGCAATTCATATTTAAGGTTTATTGTTTCGGGTTATAATCTTCAACACTGCCGTCACAAGTGAGTTCACGCGGAATTTTGAAACGTGCTGCCCGAGTCTTTTGACGTATAATATGAAGCTCATGTTTTGATACGAAAGGCTTCAGAAAGTCAACTCTGCGATACAAAAAGGGTAGCCGCACTCTTCCATCGATAATCAGATAAAGGTTCAAAAATTTGACCCGGGCTTTTGGGAACATAAGATGGCACCCGCAACACTTACTAGGACACGTTTTAGAGCTGTCATGCTGTCATAGTCCAAGTCTTTCCTGATGTAAGCCAGGGAGTGGCTCACGCGAATTCTCATTACACCTCGAGCTGGGGCTGCGGTAAAAGTTCAGTGAGTCGCCCACGAGGTTTCAGAACCATCACTATACCACTTAATACAATACAACGCGGAGCGGCTCTGCCACCACGTTAGTAAAGAAGTTTCAAGAAACCCCGTTCCTTTCATCAACTTATCTTATTATTAGCAAGGATATTTCGTTCCTGTGAGCTTTTCCTACTGGGGTTCCGGTGGTTTTTGCTTTTCATAGTCCGCCTAGATGTTTGTCACGAATTAGATCCTCACCGTTACCTCAACGGTTATTCACCGATCCGGTAGCAATAGGTGGATCTTGGACGCCCATAATAATGCAAGAGGTTGCTAAGCTGGGCAAGGGTAAAGCTCTAGTGAGGTTTTGGGTCATAAATATAAATTTATTAGACTCGCTCAGGAACTGAGAGAACTCCGGTTTGTGGAATCGGTCTCCGTATGAATAATTTTGTCAATAACTAAGTGTAGCCAGTTTATCTTGGAGCCTCGACCGGTATATATGTAAATACGTATATATTTATAGGCATATATATGTAATATCCTGTGTGTTATTTTTATAATTGTAACTTTATTTCATCTGTATCTATAGGGATATATACGACTTTTATATACTCGCGTACTTGCATAGACATATATATATATACCCGTATGCCGTCCCACGAGCATAGATAGATACTGTATGGTATTTGTTGGTGCATCTTCTGTCACCAAAGTTTTTTTATTATTTCTGCTCTTTTTAATAAGGAGTGGTCCTTCAATGGCGGTTTGTTGGCCCCTGCGGAACCGAATGCATTATTTTTTCCCGGAATATGCCTGCGTAAATCTTTGCTTGTGCCTCTGTAGCTTACAGGTAGGCAATGAAACAAACCTCATTCGCATCTTGAAAGAACTCATTCAGTCCACTTGCTTACCATGGTAAAAATTCAGGAGATCCTTCAGGATGTCTAAAAGTTTATACTACTTCAATGAAAAACTGTAAATGATAACTTTTTATGGAGCAGAAAAATATGCCCACGGGTATGTGCATTCTTAGCATGCACAGCGTGTGATGGCTGACGCGTAGTCGTTTGTGTGAACAGTGACTTCACTTCTGCTGCAGGCCAAACGAAGTAATCTCAAATACCACCTGTCATTTAACGAATGAGTTGACGGGGCCGGCAATCCATATTACCCTTTCACTGAAGATTTAAATCTCACTATCACGGATGCCGACTTCCACCTAAGTTTATGAGTCCTGAAAATACACATCCCCTCACACACTCACTCTCCCGCTGGTTCCGCCCACCCGGGAGGCAAGCATGAGTTCATTATCCTCATTACCATCCGTGTAATGAAATACTATATCGATTCTCTACCTTTCATCCAGCAGCAGCGACTCATCAATCTTTGTTTTCTTATCCTGTAACATTAAGCTCTTGGTTGCCTCGGATCTCGACTGCCAAATCACCATCTTAAGAGATTTTAACCTTAAAAACTTCCTCTCTGAATTTTTCTGAAACGTCAGCCATCCTGCCCACATTCCCCCTCTGTCTCGACATTACCGCTTTCCACAGAATCTTCCTTCTTCCTTGGCCTATCTACGGCTTCTGCAAATCCGTCCAGCACCTGAGTGCTGCAGTCATGCCTGTGTGTAGCTCTAACACGCTTGTGAACAGTAACCACACATCAACTGTTACATTACATTTTGTTCTCTAACTGTGAACAAGGCCATTTCCGTGGGCTTCCGACACCGTCGGCGGTTGACGGTATAATGTCACGGACAGCCCACGGCAAGCTTAACTGTTAGCACTTGTTAGCACTTTAACAACAAAACTTGACAGCTTCACCCATTCTCAGCTGGATGCAAGGAAGAAGACCCATAAGCCAACGTACACACGCGTTTCCCTGAGTTACACAAGTCCACCGAACTAGGTAACCATCGGTCAGTGATCCGAACAGACGCACGCTCAGTAAGGGGAACTATACTGTTTGTAGATGGTAAAGAAATAGTTTCACTTAGCTGGTTCACCGAGGGACGTCAACGTGCATTGCGGTGCATGCAGCAATATTAGGGCTGGTTGAAGTGGGCAGCACAATATATGTGACTCCACCGGTCGCACCTGTCGTATTGCACTCGTTCAGTGTTTTCGTTCAGCCCCAAGAGTGAGTAAACCCTCCAGCAGAAGTTGCAAACAGCTTGGAGATAAAGAGTTGGCTGCACTTCAAGCCTGCTCCTTCAGCTTCCCGTTTTGACCGGCGCAGCAGTCTGCGAACGAAACTTTCTGAAGGTTGTACTTTGCCCGTGTTCACGGGAAGCTCTCATGTTCTCTACTGCTATATTGCATCCCGTCGTGATCACCTTACTATGACCGATATCTACAGAAGAAAACTTATGAGTTGCTGGCAGCAGGCTGCGGTGTGGCAGATGTTTGCCTGGCACTGGCGGCCATTTTTGAGGTTTCCGCAATGCTTTCCATGGCCACGGGTGAAACGAACCCTGGCAGTTTTAATTTGATTCAGGATCGCGGCTTTCCTCCCGTTCTAGGCAAAAGACTGGATTGGTTACAACATTACTGGTGACCCGCTTTCAATGTAGTTCGAGCAACACCTCTATCTTCGGCGACCCACTCAGCCATGAGTATGCGATTTTGGGCGCACGCACTGCGCATGTGGTCCCGTTCCCTATCCAACTAAAACACCCTCATAACAATGGCCATTGATGTACTATTGCAAATAAATTGGTTATTGTGCATAATTGGCATGAGGTGGGAGACCGGACGAGCTAATGGCCGAAGATGACCAACTGAAGTGCGTCTTACCTCGGAAGTCGCGTGGCGTAAGATTGCTATTCTGTTGTGTGTGTTAGTACCAGGTGGACTTGAACGGGCAGACTCCAACCAACCAGTCAATTGGAGAAGTTTAGACCAACCTGAATTTCTGACCCATAGAGCAGCCAAGTCAGAGTTTGCTTGACCAGTTACTAACCTCAATGAATGGCTGAGGAGCATCACCATAACGTCCTAGACGACTCACATGGTAGGCCCGTGAGTCCGATCAAAGAAGATTATCAAGCCGCTCTGGTTGAATTGGGTCTGGATGTGGGAAAGTACTCTGAGCACTGTTGCCCAAGCTGTGAGCCGCTCCATATGGGCGGGAAGAAACATCCAAAAAAGAAGGTGGCCTTAAGGTAGAAAAATACTCGGTACCGGGGTTGGATGCTCCTAGGGAGCGGTTGCCCTTCCAAATTGGACCTAGGTACAGATACCTATTGATAAACAAGGCTTACCCAAGCCCTCAGATGGCAACTGCGTTCTGGTGAGTTTGGTGTCCTCAAAGCCGCTACTTGATCGCCCTTGATAGTACCAAGCTCCTTAACTTTGTACAAGATGGCTAAGTGGAACAGACTCACCAGAGTTTCAGCCTTTTTTTCCGGGCACCACCTGCCTAGATGTAGACCATCAACGGGCAGATCAGTTTTTTCTCTGCCCGTGGAACCTGCTCCCAAGGTGGATTCCACTGTGGTAGGAAAAGATGATTACTGGTGGTACGCCCCAAAATTTCAAAGTGTGCTGCGTGCCTAGGCTCATTATTCATCTTCCAGCTCACCTTCGGTAGCGTTACAAGATCTTAGAGATTCGAAGTACATATTCCAGATAAGAACCTCACTAGAGTGTGACGACAACCGCGTGAACTGTAGATTCAACCACTGCTAGCGGTAGAAGCATTCAGCGGGTGGCACTTCATCCTTACGGATTTTAGAACCGCTGGTCTAGGAATAGGATTTCACACGTTTAATAGCATTTTTAAACAGAGTGTACAAAGTAGAGCTGAGAGGCAAGCTATTTTCATACCTTCGTTTCTCATCTCCATGTGATTGGCCGTTAGGTTGCCTAACGGTGGGCCTCTGAGCAAAAGGTATCCAACCCAACGACTCTTGTAGGTCAACCATGTTTTTCTCAGGTGAGGCGCAGCCTCCACGCTGCTATTCTTTATCGCTGTTAGGGACATCTGGAACTGTTGACGTGTCCTAGCGGATATGGCATTGCGCACCCATTGAAGCATACGTAGTCCGTCCTCGTGTTGCATGAGACGCAGACCGTTACTTCTGATCATCATGTCTTGAGGACCTTGAAGGTGACCAAACACCGTAGGAGCGGCGGATCAAACCTAGATTTCTCTCAGCTGAACCAAGCTCGTGTCCATAACAACTATCTTGCAGCCACCTGTGCCAGAGAGCCTGAGGGATATAGTCCTAACCGCAGAGTAATAGCTCAGGGTGCCCTCGTTAGGCAGAAGAGCATAAAGCGCGCCATGATCTAACCCACTGCCAGCCGTGACCATTAAGTGCCACAACGTGTGAAAACCGTAATCTGATTGATGCATCGCTTCTTTCAGAAGAATATCGCCGAACCTGGCACAAAGTTTATCATCAACAAGGGGTTTAAAAAAGGAATACTTAACCGTCAAACCGTCAAAATGCTATGACCCGTAGAACTTAGAGAGCAGTTGTTTTACCTGCTTACCTTCTTTCGCAGGCACCACCCTGGGGCGCATAGTGCAGACGGAAAGTAAATCGGCAGTTATTCATCGAGCCAAAAGCCTGTTTTTCCTTTTAAAGCGTAGAACGACGACTTCTTAAGTAAGGCCCATCCTGATCATAGTGGAAGCTTGGGACAAGACTGATTAAGACAGTGCTCCGCAACTCCACAGGCTGTGTCCACATGATACAGAGTGCCGAAGGCAGAACAATCCGAACTCAGACACCTGAAACGGGGGCAGCTAGTTTCAGACCACCCCACAAATTATTGAGATGATCGGTTACCTTCTCGGTGACGACGAAAGCAGCAACAGGCCACGTGTTTCACTGTAAATCGTCAGAAAATTGCATGCTTTTCTTCTTGGCCTCAGAAAGTGTCACAGAATTGTGTACGTAAAAAGGCATGCCCCGGTAAATCGAATAAGTTACTCTTTGGAATCCACGGGAATATCGTTTAAATAAAGCTCTCCTAGGGTATGTTGATCTTGAAAAGAGAAGTAGGAATCTTAGAATTGCACGGTCCATTTTCAGGACGATTTACGGACAAAGGTTAGTATGGCAGTTTGTGCACGATCAAAACCATGACAACAAAATTACGAATATATGTCTCACCCTGGTTTACATAATGTCACTTACAGTTCTTTCTGTTTGCACAGCGCTGGTTTCTATCCTTTGATTGCTATCACTTCGGCGAATCTAAGCCATTTCGTGTTTCCCGTTCTGTAGACCACTTGAAACATTTCGCTTTCTCACCGTGCTATTGCGTCATCATAAGGTGCTCAGCTATTGATGGTGACGGTGTCTTAATCAGTTAGTCGATCACCAATGTTTGGCATCTTAGGGTCGGTTGCGCATTTAATTCATTTGAGATTGTTTTAAATTCCGGCCAGGTAACTGCCTTTCTGTTCGGCCAAGTTAGGTGACTCCGCACCCATTTTCAAACTGCAAATCACGCCTGAAGTGGTGTACGGAGATAGGCGTTCTTTATTCTTCCGGAGTGGTATGCCTTTTGTGAAGTAAATAAATTTTGGTTGGGCAGCATAATAAGTTCGTGCAACAGCTGACCTCATTCGTCTTTCCAGCATTTGGCTCACATCATCATCTTTGAATGGGAGATACATGGTGAACTCCACGTTTTGTACTGGTGTGGTGTTTGACGTCGCCGGCCTTGTGACGCTGGTTTTTCGATGGATGCATCTGGGTATCTGTTGTTTTGCCGCGCGGTTCCGATGAGACTGAGTTCGTAAGAGCCTGACCTTATCGAACGCGGAGAAGCGGCGGAGTCACTTGTGGGACCAAGCTCCGTCCAGCCGTCCACGCACCACAGCACACAACGATAAATGACTAAACTACCCCGTGCACAAAATTCATATTTGACCTGGTCAGCAAACAAATTCGAACAGGCAACCAATATTAAGCAAGGCTTGCCACAATCGTCGTCACCGGAGAAAGAGTGAGCAAACTTTCGTCATAAATAAAGTTACGTGAAATTTTCACACAACATGGAATACACACCCGCGACAGGCACAACAACAGAGGCTTAACCACAGATCTATCAACCGTTGCCCGCTGAGCCTAAGATGGTGTGACTGCTGTTAGTGCAAATGTTGATTTGTTGTTCAATCCTGAAGAGTAACGACCCTGAGGAAATATAACTGAGGTTCCGTTATAGTAAACTCGCTGAATTTGTTGCGTACCGTGCCGTAGCTACTGAGAATCGTTTAGGAATTTACCTGTGTTTGAATTGGTCACTGCTTGTTAGTAATGAACCTTGCTCGGGCTTTCGAGTGTCAGATCATTCTATATTAAGTTCGGCTTCAAGTAGTTTCAAGGATGGTCTGTTAGAAGCTGGAATGCGAGAGGTGTGAGTGGAGAAAAAACAAGAGCAAGGGAGGCAACGTTAGTTTCTCGAAGTAGCGAGCAAAACGGAAATGGTGAAAATGAATTTGGCATCCGCCAAGGAAGAAAAAATAGCCACCAGGAACAAAGCAATGGGCACTGAACATGTATCTCCCCTCCTGGATGGTTGCCACGTATATAGCGACACTTCCTGAACATAATCCGCAATTTAAATGGCGGAACCTATGGTGTATTACCTTTGGGGCTTACCCGGATGGGTACGAAAATCATGTTGGGGTTGTTTGCTTACCTGTTGATTGGTGAAATTTCAAAATTGGGGTTCAGACGATGGCCAGCGTTTAATTTATCTAATGCAGTACCGCAAGGGTTAAGCTGCGGATACACCTTCAGTGTGTTTGCCCGGCATGCATTACAGCCACAGACATTTTGAAGGATTTGTACGGACCAGATCACGTGGTGGCTGGTTCCCTGATTGACGGTCTGCTGCAAGCTCTGAGGCATCCGGTCGAAGCCTCAGATACCGTAGCCAAATTGTCTTTGGAGTTGCTCAACTGTGAATTAGCCCTAAGGCAGCTAAATTACCCCTCAAAACTTAACTCACCGCTGCCCGCGAAACGGATTACTCGAGTGCTACCCACACATCTCCGGGACTTGGGGGCTAGGACCATCGATGACATTCTGAGGAGAGCCCAGGTTCCAACATCTGCAGTATTTAGCGTCCCCTAAGGCATGGATTGCTCAAATCGGTTTTGCTTAACTGACTGCCGATAGAAAGGTTCAAGGGTATTCGTGGGTACCTAACTGGAAGAACTGCGTGCAAAGTACGCCCACAGAAGCGACACCGTTCACGTCAAAAATGTGGTTCCTTGTCGGTAGTGGTTGGCAAATGCATGGTTTTAAATGAAAGCACGCACTCACGTAATGTCATCGTTCTCAACCTCGCGATATACCCGGAAGCTAGACACTTTTCTGAGAAAGCAGAGCATGTTTGCTTCCTCAAATGTGGTCATTCGTCAAGCGACTGTACTGTTACAAAACTGTGATATTCAGGACAGCCAGCGGGGAAACCGTCGAAGTGAGGTCATTTGACAGGTATAATATTTTAGGCCATTTTGGACCGAGCAATCGGACTGTTAATTGGTTTAGTTGTTCCTTTAGCGCACTGGGTTTTAAGATGGGGAAGAGGTTCTAAGCTCGAACCTGAAGCTGATCTCACCTTCTTGGGCCGGATCACAAGAGGTCTGTTGATCAATGGTCTTTCGGATGAATTTATAACGTGCGGTGCACCGTCTGCAGGTTATTCAGGATGAAAAGCAAAAGCTCTGTGACAGATATTTTGGTGACAGCGATCCACTGAAGGCATCGCTGCCCATAGAGGACGGAAGGGTTATCGAAATTCTGGGGCGGGTTTGTAACAACTCAAGAGAGGACGTCTAGATGTTTCTTTGCCGTGAAAGGACAATACTCTGGTAAAACCTTGCAATTTATCTGTGGCTCTTCATAGTTTGAATTTGTCGGAAACTGGTCTCTCAGAAATCCAGAAAGTGAAGCTTAACATACGGCTGTAAATAACGCTACATTAAAGAAGGATATTCGGTGCAGGTTCCACGGAAGCCCATGGTAGGTAGGCGATTGAGGTGGTATCTGCTGCACCATGCCGCATTGAGTTTTAAGGAGCCTGGGAAGGTCCAAGATGTCCCTAATTGTTCTGCTGCATTCCAAGTGGACCCACTTAACTTACTTCTGCGGCTTCTTCAAAAGCTTGTGGCCTTGTGTGCCGATATGTGAGATATGCTCCTGCAGGTAAAGTTGTTCGAGGATGAAATAGACGTTCATCGGTTTCTGTGGTGGTCTGATGGTGATGCAGTTAGGCAGAATAAACTTAAAATGACGGCATATCTCTTTGGGCCGTTTTGCACAATTTTTACTGAGAAGAAAAAACAACCATGCTATTTTGGCACCAGTTCTCGTCGGCGATTTGACAACTGGTTTTGAGAGATTCATACTTCGACGATTATTTAACTTTGGTAATGGGGCTACATAGTCGTTATGTTTGGTGGAGGGATTGCGTGGCTACTGAGTCTTGGTGAGTTCGGGCTAACCGAAAGTCTCAGTGAACATCGGCAAGTTTTTATTGCTATTCCCGTTGACGAAAGAAACAAAGCTACCCAAGCGCTTGATGCGGGCGAATTGGCGACCGCAAGACCTTTAAGTTTGGCCTGAAGTACTGATCGAAACCACCTGGAATATCATATTCACATCAGCGATCGGCCAGCGACTAGAGCTTCTTTGGCACAGCCTTAGATCCCTGAGGCTGGGTCAGCTTATTTTTCTGCCCACGAAAAAAGTTTCTAGATTTGTGCCGCGAGAAAGTTAGTTATGAAGAGCCAATGTGCTTGGATATTGCGGCGAGGCAGGGAAAAATGAAGAGGGTCGCTGAAGGGTCCAGATTGGTAAGAGTGCTACGGAGGTATGCGCTTTATGTTTTGAATGCAGTTGCAGACTTTGGATGGCACTTATTTTGAGGTGCCTCCAAGGTGGACTAAGGGATGGTGTCCATTTTTAGATTGTTGTCCGGCACATCGGAATCCAGAGGTGTGCTTGTGTTTGCTTAGTCGCTTGTGGCAAGCCTGAGGACTCTCCATATCAAGGTTTTGGAGTTGGCTGCCTCTGTCGAGGCTACGCTAATGGCAAAATGCCCAACAGGGAAATGGATCTGAGGTGGCGTAACGTCTATTATTGGAGCGATTTTATCGCAGTTCCTTATCACTTAAGGGGCAACAGAGAACCCTTTGCTAACTTCGGTCGAGAACCAAGTGTCCAGCACACGTGCTTGAGCAATTCCTCCGCAATGGGGACACTTGCCAGGAAAAGAGAATCCGGTGGACCTAGTTTCTCGAGAGGAGCGATTTTCTGAGAAGAACCGTCAACTGCGATGCTGTGACCTAAGGCTGCCTGGTTCTCGGGAGTTACTGAACCCAGGGACGAAACCTTACTGAAGTGCGATTTGAACTGTTGCAGATAAAGATGTTTGTAGTGGTTAGCGCAGTAAGCTGTAGCTTAGTTCAGCCATACTTCGAACACTGTTCATCCCGGACTGCTTTGCTGAGGAGTATTGCGCAGACATTGCGACTTAAGCGATATCTTCTCATTACCTCTGAAGGGCGGAGTAACACGTTGTTGCAGTTTGGTCACCTAACGGTGGAGATGCGGGGTAGTTGTAAGGTAATCGGGAGGTTGGTACGAGGAGGGTGTTTTAGTACAGAAGTTGACTTAACGGATGGAGGAAATGAACCTAGAGACCGTCTCACGCATAGCTCCGTGCAAAACTCGGGTCTCACTATAATTGATGGGCTGTTATGCTTAGGACGGTGATCGGTTTAGACCTTTTTCGGAGGAAGCTACGCATCCCATCATCTTGCCAGACGGGGAGCGAGTCAAGGGGCTGACTGTTAGATGTCACCATGAAGTGAAGGTCACTTTGGCTTTTCAGCTTTCAGAAACATCTTAAGTCGCGGTTCTGGATTTTAAAGTGGGGGGGCAATTGCTTGGCTTATTCATTGGGAAGTTCTTGCATCGTCGCCGGATGGCAACTCGTCCGTGTACACCAAAAAGGGTTCCTATATCACTTGAACGTACGATGAACTCCGGTTGTATTTGCATTTGCATGAATAGCCCGTTTTGGGCCTACCTTGGTGAACTTGGCGGAAATGACGAGAAAAGATGTGGCTATTTATTCACGTGTATGAATGTTAGAGCAGTTTTAATTTAATTCACGTATTCTTTGTCTACGGATCCTTCGGCACAAGCACTAGTATGCTTCACGGTCAGAAGGGGCCTATCTCGTTCTTTTCGACGACAGTAGATGTGGTTTCAGAGGGGCTTGGTCTGAAGTTCTAGGGTTTCTTCAAGGGTTATCACTAGGTGGAATAAATCTCCTCTTATTAACTTTCGTATCGAATGGCGATTTGGGCAGCCAGGCACTAATCACCAAGATAGGGTGCAGTTAAGCGTGACACCTCTGAAACTGTGCTAGCTATATTTAATTGCGCATCGTCGTCATGTGGCGGACGAAAGCTCACTGAATTTTCGGTAGCTGCAGGATGCACTTTCGACGATCGACCCGTATGCAAGACAGATGGTTGAAAAGGCCTTGTAGCGGTGATTCCTGGCAAGTTTCTGATAATTTGCAGCAGCGAAAATGTTTCCAGATGGTAGGACTCCCTCCGTACCTGTGTCTGACACCTTGAAAATAGCTGTCCTTGGGAGACTAAATTTGGCACAAGAAAGGCAAAAACGGCAGTTGGAAAAGCCTGAATCCTGGGAATTTTTTTTCCTGGGTGACAATCGTTGTCCTAAGAACCAGGGTTTGCTTGAAACTGTTAGGAAGACGTGATCTGGCCAGAATGAACCAGTTAGAGGTGCTCTGGCTCACATGTCCCCCAAATAGTTGAGGTGTAAATTGTGCAAGCTGTGTTTGTTAGAGAACGCCAGTGGTAAGCTTGATGGTGCACAAAACTTCTCACCTGTTTGTGATTGTTTGTCATGATTATTAACGCAACAAAAGATTTTATTATAGTTGTGGATGCAGGTATACTCACCTTCCACTTAATGGATGAGACTTCGTCTGTGCAACATGGTTGGTTTAGTCAGGTTCAGCATGTAGGTGATTGTCGCCACCTTGTGGCTTTGGTTACTCTTTAAGGGCATTCAGTCAAAATCGTCGTGTTCATACGCTTCTTTTGCTGAATGTGGCTTGGGTTATGTCGGAGTAAGCTGATGTACTTCCATCAGCTTAGTGCTGTAGCAATGCATGCGGGTAGTGTTGTGTTTAGTACCAACCCAAAGGGTGAGTAGGCTGTATTGTTGTCGCCCTTTTGGGCCCATCTGCACCGCCGATTGCGATCCATTTCTGAGAGCAGTTAGTGAGCCGTATAACGTCTGGTGTTGTTGGTCGTGTTTAGCAGGCCAGTAACAAGTGGTCCGTGTGTCAGCTGCGCTCTGGGAGGATGGATTACTCACCCGTAAGCAAAACACAAAATCGGAATCGCATACAAGTTACAATCAGTTTAAATAAATTATCCAATTGGGCAACACCTGTGATCGCTATAGCTTGGCGATTAAACGATGAAAACAGTGAGGCGCTCTCGTAACTTTATACTCCCTGCCTGCTTTAGGTTTTCATATTTCTTTCAAGGATGACACGATGGGTGCTGACCACGTGAATCAGTCCCATTGGTACAAAGCGAGTATACATCACCAAGGTACTGTGGCAGAAATACAAATTCCCTGCGTTGAGAACAGAAAACGTTTTCTTTAGTTTATATTTTATACCGATACTTCACTTCTGCGCTGTCATGTCGTTTCAACTCAGTTTATTGACAGCCATCTTCGGCCGCGCTTTTAGAAAGTATTGTTGTTTAGTTGATCGCTCACTTCCAAGCAAGGTGGCTATTCAACCGTTGCTCCTGCGCCCTCTATCAAATACATACTGATCACCATCTCTCCTGACCGCCCTCTAGTTTCCAATAACCGTGGAAAATACCGTTCCAGTGAACGTATCTGTACAGGGCCGAGAATTGGAGTGGCACGCAGATGGCTCACTTTGTACGAAGTACCGGAGAGTATATTTATTAAGAAAACAGCGAGTACGGTTTACACAACATTACACCAGCAGCCACCTGTAGATTACCTTTTGCCATCATTTGTCTGATTGCTATGTCCGGTGATAAACTGACAAAAACCAATAAAGAAATTAGACCTCAGCTTGACCACTGTTGCTCACTTACGGGTCAGTTGATCCTTACTTTATTTGTGCACCTGTGCTTACTTCGAATAAAGTTTCACTAATGAGTCAGGTGGTAAAAATCCTGCAGAATGAGAGTAGGAGGACATTTTTGGAGAAGTGTCTGGGTGGCTGATGTGTCGTAGTTTTTTGCACACGGAAAATATATCACTAATTTTAGTTGGTTCCATCGAGGTTGATCGGTTATTTTTCTCTCTTACGCGATGTTTTGACTTGCTACCTCTTTACAAACTGTTCACACATTTGGCATTTAGTTGTTTGGCAACACTGATTCTGATTCACCCTTAAAATGAGGCTGGGAAAGTGCATATCAGTGTGCGACCTAGAAAGTCCCGATTTATTATACTTCAATATTTAGATACCGCACCGGTTATTGTAAACGCATCGTTTCTTAGTAGATTGGGCTCAGTGAATGTCTTTGGGTCCGTTTCCGAAAGTGGTGGATGTACAATGTTCATTGCGCGCAAAAGCAATCAGCCCGGGCTGTCACATAAGTTCCACTATCTGGATGGCGTGTGTTGCCCAAGAGGCATCTTTCTGTACATGACATTCATCCAGGTGGCGAGACACTTGTTCGATGCTTCTTCCCTTGTGACTATTTTTTCCTCTTTCTCTGGCGGATACCAAACTTAACTTCGTCATTCTTGTTTCATTTCACGGCTCGAGGAGCTCAAGCTGCTGACCTTTACCTAGTTGCTCTGCGAGTAACGCTTCCCGCTGTTCAGCTGGTAACAGATCAGCCTTGGCACTACCGGAAGTCAAACTTACCTCAGATCGATTTGACACGCTAGGGCCTGAGTTAGAAACTTGACCAACACTAAGGGACCAATTCTGAAGCCGTTCAAACCCAAGTCGATTTTGATTATCTTCGGTACCGTACACAACAAACCAAGCAGTTTTACAGCAATCAAGCCTCAATGCTTTTTCTTCTAGGCTCCTAAGCTCCAAGACTGAACAACGAATCAACAACCGCAGTTAATGTAATCAGAAAAGTTCCAGCTCGGCGGCTAACGGTCAGGGCGTTCATGCGGGTCTGATATGGGATGGAGACTTATCTAAGTTAGTACAATATACAGACAATTAGAGCTTTGCCTCAAATAGTTCATTCGAACCCATCCAGTTCAGGTTGCTTAACGTGCCTCTTAAGTGAATAAGCTTTCATTTTATCTCACTGCCAGCTCACGAAAGCCGAAATTATCCAAAAAGATTATCAGGAGTAATCAACAGAACACTCTACGCTGCACAGTTACAAATCCTGTTCGTTTCCAAAACGATAGTGTGTTTTCGATTGAAGGACATAGTGCCAAATTCTGCAACCTCGTTTTGTGTGTATTCTTTCACCTGTTCCTGTGGAACTAGGTACTTTGGTCGCACGACTCGGCGCTTATCCAAACGCGTTTGTAAACATCTCCCGGCCTGATTGAACACGGGAGCAATTAGGACAATCACGAGTGCGGTGTGCTCACACCTTGTTGAGTCAGACCACCCGTTGGAAGTGATAAACGCCTTTCGCACCATTTACAAAGTCAGAGGGAAGCAATCAAGGCTTGTCAAGTGTCGCATTTTAGCCACAGCCGAAGCCGCGAGTATTCGCCTTTACAATCCTCCCCTATGCGCTCAGAAAAAAACTTGTGCAAACACTTAAGCTTCCGTGGCCCTTGTCATGGTCCCGAACACATGTGCAACCACTTGAAAATTCCACACTGTGATCGATTTTACATGCACACACGCACGTGCAGAGACAGGTTTGGATCGTCAGTCTCCGTTCTTACTTTGTGAGTTATATATATTGTTATGTATTGGTATGAGAACGAATGACTGAAAACAAGTTTGTTTGCCAAGTTGTTTATTCTCAACTTTTTCTGCGGGATGTTTTAGACGGTAATGATATTTTTCTATTGAGAATAGTTGAATTGGAAATTGAGCTTAGGCAGGCCAGGGAGGAAGCTGAATCAGCCAGGAAAGAACAACTGCGAATACGGGAGTGAGAGGTGATCTTGGAGGCCAAGAAGTATGCCGCCATTCAGCCTAGCATTTCCGTGGAACGATTGAAGTCGACACGTACCAGTGTAACACATGCTATTAACCTTCCAAGCTTGGAATCGTCCCACTTTGACGGGAGCGCAGAACAGTACTGTTAGTTCGGTAATCAGTACGAGAACGTCGTGGAAAGGAGAGTATCCGATCCAGGACAGAGACTCTTTTATCTACTGCATCACTGTCGTGGAAGAGCCAGGGAAGCAATCGACGGGTGCTGGATGCTGGATCCCGAAGAAGGTTGCACTCGGGCACTTGGAATCCTAAAACGATTATTTGGGCGACCATTTGAAGTCGCTTAGAATTTGATCGACGGTGTACTATCAGAGGCGAAACGTTCCAAAGGCGAGTTGGGCTCTCTAGTCAGTTTGATGATAAAAATGCAGAACTACAGCATCGCATTGATTCACCTAGATTACCAATCGGACCCGAACACACTGCACACATCTGAGACCATAGTGCGCAGTTTACCCACAGAACTACAGAGTAGACGGGCAGAGGATGCCGAAAGGATTGGCAGATTTGTGCGAGAAACCACGTTCGAAGATCTGACATGGTTTATAGATCGTCATGCCCGAATATCAAACAGTAGTCTCGGTCAATTCGTGCGCGAGACGAGCAGGTTACCTAGGATTGCGACCAGGCAAACCTGGACAAGGGAACCAGGTAGAGGTCAAACGTGGGCAAAAACACAAGCATTATCTCGTGAAGGTGAAAACTCTCCGTTGTGTAAAGTCTGTGGGGAGCCTCGTCGGCTGGTGGAATGCCCTTACTTCGGCGGCGTAAATACCGACGAACGATGGGAAACGACTATAAGACAGGGCGCGTGCTTCATCTGTCTCAATGATTCACATCGAGCAGCGGTGCGCCGAACGAAACCCAGTTATAGTCAGGATGGATGCCATGGGAGACACCATTACCTACTGCAAAAACCCAAGAAAATAAATGCCGAAGAAACCCCGATGCCAAGTGTGGTCTGCTCAGTGTCTCGCTCGGCCAGCAAACCCATTCGCCTGGGAGCAACAGCAGTCGGCGTAGAAACCCCAGTTAGGGTTATAAGAGCGTTGGCCCTCGTAGATAGTGGCTCGGATGCCACTCTGGTGAGGACGGAGTTTTCGGAGAGATATGGGATCACAAGGAATCAATCTTCATTAGCGGTGAGCACAGTGAGTGATACCCAGGTCATCCAATCGACCAAACCGCACCCACAACTCGTTTCCATGGTCATCAACAACAGAGCAGAAAGTTTAGAAGCATTCAATATAAAGGATCTCTTGATGGGAGCACCTCAGTCAGTGCAATCGATTCTGACTCAGTGGCCGCATCTCAACAGGGTTACGGTCGAGGAGTGGCGGAATGACAAAATTGATCTGCTGATGGGGTGTGATTTACTGGAGGCACACTGGGTACTGGATCGAAGAATAGGAGGCCGCGATGCACCCTATGCAGTAAGCACTATATTAAGCTGGACTTCATATGGCAGTACAGATAGGAGATGCGGCAAAACTAATCCAAATCAACTGCACTTCGGTGGAAATGGCGAACATTGAACAAGCATTCCAACTGCCTTATAACGCTGAATTTGCCGACCTGGCCATTGATAGAGACGCCCCATCACGAGATGATAGGTCGGCATCGAAGGTGGAGCCGAGAACACCAAGTATGTAATAGTTCGGTTCGAGGTTCCTGTCCCGTGGAGACCCTACATGAACCCTGCGACAAACGGCCGGGAAATGGCTCTGAAATTACTACGCTTCCTCAAAGCCAGGCTGATTTGAGAACCACAATTAAAGATAGAATACACGCGAGCCATGCAACATAACATGGACTTGAGTTGTGGAGGAAGAGTAAACACAGCTGTAATCAGCGCAAATTTGAGGTGGTACCTACCTCATCACCCGGTCGTGAAACCAAAAAAACGGGGAAGGTCAGGGTGGTTTTCGACTGTGCCGCGAAATGTCAGGGTGTGTCACTCGACGATCATATACTACAAGGTCCGGACTGGACAACACCACTAGTCGAGGTTTTATACCGTTTCCGGCCAGGGAAAGTGGCCGTCTTTGTGGAAGTACGAGAAATGTTTCTACAAGTGAAGATGCCCGTTGAAGATAGAGGCGCCTTTTGTCTTCTCTGGTGGCCTGGAGGCGACTCAAATGGTGCACCAGTCGAGTACAGGCTGACCGTACATCCCTTTTGGACGGTATTATTCCCCTTCTGTGCTAATTTTGCCCTCCAGGAAGCCCTCAAGCGTTTCGGAGGCACCAGCAATTTGCTAGGAAGAGCAATGGACCACTTCTACGTAGACGATTTTCTGTGTTCCTTTGACGACCGAAATACTGCTATTCTATATATGACCGAACTGATCGCCACTCAAAGGCCGGAGGATTCAACCTCACTAAATGGACTTCAAACAGCCAGGAGGTGCTCAACGTTATCCCGAAGTCCGAGAAAATGTAGTGTGCGAGAGGGATTTTGGGATTTCCTTCACAAATGGGGTGCACGCTTGTAGTTCAATGGAAACCCGAGGCGACAAATTCACATTCACCCCGGACTAACCCAAACGACCAGCCACACTTGAAGGAATCCCATCATCAGTCTCAAGCCTGTATGATCCCCTAGGTTTTGTTTTGCTATGGTTGTTACCGGGAAAGTGCTTGCTGCAATCGCTGGACAAGAGAAGGGGCGGACTTGGACGAACCTCTCCAGGATGACGATGACAAGCTTTGGCGCGACTGGTTGCACAGCCTAGATCAACTTGGTGAGATCAAGATACGAAGATGCTTGACAAAAATCAAGTGTACAAACGATGCTCAACTCCTCTTATTTTCCGATGCACCAGAAATAGGCTACGAGATAGTGTCCCACAGCTGCTGAGTAGACGGAAATGGTGGGTGGCACAGTCAGATATTATTTGCGAAGGCTAAAATGGCTCCACTGAACACGGTGTCCATTCTGAGGCTGGAACTGACGGCAGCAGTACTGGCCGTGAAAGCCGCGAAGCTGATTAGGAGATGCTTCGATCGAACAACTTGGGAGCCAAGCTTTTGAAAGGACTCAGCCACGGTACTCCATTACATAGACAACATTACCACTCGTTTTAACACTTTCGTGGCCAACAGACTCACTATAATCCACGAGTCGACTGAAACCGATCAATGGCACTATGTTCAATTCGCCAGCAACCCCGCCGACCTCTGCTCAAGGGCCCGAAAACACTAGAAAGGCTACGAATTTCGACAATGGGACCGGACTTCTTAAATGCTTCTAAAAAGATGTGACCAACGCTACTAATACCTAAGCCTGATGATGGCGATATCCAGACCAAAAGACTGACACCGGGCACAAACTCTACTGGGAGCTTAAGCCTTATAGAAAAACTGTGCCACTTCCTCGACTGGATAAAAATGTTGAAAGCCGTGGTCTGGTGGACGCGATACAATGTACTCCTGTTGCTTCTGAGTGGTATTTGGCTACAGAACATATTAAATGTGGGTACGATTCTACCGGGCGAGCTGAACCAAGCCGAACTCGACGTTCTACGCCTATTACAACTAGACGCTTTCCCGTTCGAGACCCGCGATCTAGCCAGGATAGATGACAACACTAAAATGAGCAGGCTGTCGTACAGCGGCGTCCAAGACAACGGACTACTGAGAGTTGGAGGGTGGCTGACGAATTCAAGTCTAGAGCACGAAACAAGGTACCCCATAATAGTTCCCGGTGACCAATACATAACGAGATGTCTGATAGACCATGTACATCGAGAAGAGGGACACGCAAGTATGAATCACTTATTGGACAATATACCTGGACGATTTCGGGTGACAAAGGGACCAGCGACGGTCAAGCGAGTCATAAGCAGCAGCGTCGTTTGTCGTCGCCGGAGGACGGTAGCAGGCCAACAATTGATGCCCCCCCCCCTTCCAGCCGCGAGACGTCAACCGGGATGGTGCCCTTTCGTGGACGTTGGCGTCGATTACTCTGGCCCGTTAATTGTACGACAGCAAAGAAGCAAACAAAAGAGGTATGGCTGCCCGATGACGTTTACCATCCAGAGCAGTCCATCAAAGTAGTAGACAATATGACCATCTACTCATTTCTAATGACCTTTCAAAGGTTCATCGAGAGGCGGGGCGTCCCCAAGAACGTATACTCAGGCAGTGGCGAGAAGGTCGTTGGAGCTCATATTTATATGCTTATAATTTGTTAATCCAGTACTGTAGAACCAGCGAAGCAATCTTGTTCTGACTTTGGGATTCGTCTATTGGGCTACTCATTACTCGCGGTCGGAATCACAGTAAAACCCTGCATTCGATCACAGAAGCTGCTTACGACGGCTCATCCGTGATTATTATCCTGCTAGGTATGAAGGAGGTCTTTGACCGAGTCTCACAAACTGGGCTTTTATCACATTATACATTTCATGGCATCATGAAACCATTACCCGTTTGGCTGTCTTCTTATTTTCCCGATCGTCACTAGTTGGTTTGGATAAGTGAATTTGTCTCCAAACTTGAACCTGCACCAACGGCGTGATCAAAGACTGCTTTCTGAGTCCACTACTCTTCCTTACGTACATAAATAGTTTTTAGTTTCGCTGGCCATAACTGTCTCCACTACTTTTCGCGGACATCAAGATCTTTTATGGTTTTGGCCTCAGAATGCTTACGTCAGCCCTCAGCGATATACTGCAAGATCCAACATTGCTTATTTCCTGGTGCACCAGTTCAGTAATGGAATTATCTGCAGAGAAACATAATATGCTTACCTTCAGGTGCAATGTCCCCCAGGCCCATTCAGTATGAAAGGTCACCCAATTTCCAGTCACCTGCCTGAACAGGATGTGAGTTTGCGGTATTCGAACGTATTCACCCTCTCAGAACACACTACCGCCGAATTGCGAGAGCTAGAAGGCTAACGGGCCTGATTTAATAAACTGTTTGCCTTCGAAAATAGGAAACTCAACACCTGTAGGACCCACGTTAGACCCCTTTTGGAATGTTGCTCCATATTCCTTTATATCTTGCGTCAGTGGGACAGAGTGGCTATAAAAATGGTACAGAGGCTAATGACGAAAGAGGTAGTCGGTTCTTCTACTTAACTGGATTAAGGCCAACTCTTAGGGCATTTGAACCCAGACGCACTTTGGCTTAGAAGCATAAAGCTAAACTTTCATATTCTTTTGTGGTCTTGTTAGAAGTACGATTCTCGTAGCACCTCCGGAATTCTGAGGTCTAAGGGGTTCGCAGTATCTGAGACCGGGGGATGACAAAGTTGCCGCCCTGGTTTCCAGGGGCGCGCTTAAATCCAAGTAGTTTTTGGCCAGATATGCAGCTGGAGGAAAAAGTTACCACAAAATGTTCTTCCTACAAAGTCACTTAGGATGCTCAAGGTCCACAAACAAATACGATACAGCACAAAATATATTCAGATCGGCAGGCCCATACGTAAGTGAGGAGAGGGCTTTCGAACCTGGCGATGCCTTTCTAACAGCTTACATACTCTACTTTTTGTGAGCCTCACTCTTTTTTGTGCCACAGCAGCGGCTTGCTCAATACCTCTGCTTTCTTGACATTTACTCATTGGCTTTGCTTCTCTTAATCACCGGATCCTGTAACATAGGGTTCTCATTCTCTCCCGGCGACGTTTGACGAGAATATCTGCCTTGAACTCTTTGATTCAGATGCCCCATGAACTGAAATTAACCTCCGCTGTGGTTTCACCCTCCCCCCTTATTTCTTAGAACAACAACAAGCTTCTTTTCCCACCATCTTCAAAGGTTAATTTATCTTAAGACTGTTACCTCCAGGTTTAATCTTCGTCTGTGTACTGAATCTGTTGGCGTACGCTTTCCCAATTTTGCCAGCTCATTTGTCGCTTTTCTTGCCGCAGAGTAGTGGTTACTTAACCTGGTGATTCGGATCAGCTCGAACGGGAGCGTGGTGGCGCAGTGGTAACACACACGCCTTTGAGATGGGAGGGCCTGTGTTCAAACCCTGGGTGTGGCGGAGGCTATGCACCACTGATGAGCTCTAACAAGAGCGAAACTCGAGTCTGGTGCTTCAGAGTGCAGGTTGGTCGGATGACCTGAGGTTTGAGCGTCAAACGTGGAGTCCAAAAGGACAGTCAATCAAACGAAAAAGCTACGATCGTTTGACATTATCAGTTCCTTAGTTCCTTGGTTCTAACCTTACTTATCTAATCGTTCACAGGATGTTTTGGTTGACGGCCACACCCCTGACCCCAGGCGTGTTACTACCGGTGTTATTCAGGGCAGCTTCTTAGGCCCCTCCTGTTCCTCCTAAATATAAGTGATGTTTCCGACATTGCTGGAAGGCAAGCTGCTTTTATTTGCTGAGAACATGAAGATAGTCCCCACCTTTTCGCCTAAGAACCTCAGTACTGCTACCCATAAAACCTCCGTTGATTCAGTCGCCCTTGATGAACGGTGTTCAACCTGGGCGATGAACCTCTCTGCCGATAAGTGTATTTTTCTTACAAATGCCAGGTTCCTCCTGGTTTCTTATGCATCGGCTGTTCATCCATCGACAGCCAGCCCTTAGTAAGAAACCATGGCCTAAGTTATTCTTCCTCCTTCATCTTCTCCGAACACGCTGTCTTCCAAACGGCGGAGGCTGAAAAGTGTCTTGGTCCTCTGTTCAGATCCTTTCAGCTTACGGACAGCATTCTTCACATGGGCAAAGTACATGCCTGGCCACTTCTCAAATATTGTCCCTTAATCTCCTCTAGTATGCAAACTTCGACAGGGTTATTTATGAATGTATTCTGAGAAGATTCACAAAGCATTTTATCGGTTGTTTGTCAAACTAAAACTACAGGAAACGATGCTTATCTCTCAAAATAGAACCATTGTGGCTTCGTCGCATCAAGCTAAACCTGGTATTTCTGCATAAACTATCGGCTAAGCAACCTCATCCCCCTAAACAGTTGTGTTTTACCCCGGGTACTGGATATTCACTCCGAAATGGACAGCATGTTACTGCCACACCCTCTGCGGGGACTGTTCCAAGCTCTAAGTTCTTTCTTTTCGCGTACTCCAGAATCTGGGATGAACTTCCTTTGCACATCAGATCTTCCCAATCAAAGTATGCATTAGTACGTGCTACTAATAAACTCCTTTCTGTCCCAACTGTTTTGCGCTTATTCAACGTGCACATGACCGGAAGTCATGCTTACAAGAAAAACCTCGACTTTTAGGGCCAATACTCTGCTTTCTCGTGTTACCTTACCTTCCAAAAAGATTTCGCTGCGTTCGAATCCTGAATGCTCCTCTTGACAGCTTCTTCTTCAACTTCACCATCGACGTATTTAAAGCATGTCCGCTACCACTAATTGTTTTCCCTACCGACTTATCGGATCCTGCTGATTTCGCCTTGAAATAAGTCCTTCCAGATGCGTCTGCATTTATAGAGAGACCACCGTAATACTCCTCACAGACTGTCAACATGCTTCATCTGCCCCACGATTTATGGAGTTTATTTAATTATATCACTTCTGCTGCCCTGAAACCTATCTCGTTAACTCTATAGGAACAGCGTCAGCAATTACGCCTTGGTCCGCTATATATATATATATATGTATACATGCAACACTGTCCTGTAATTATTAGCACAAGCATGGTAAGTAACCCAAGGCTCCTCGATATCTCTTTGTTTACGTTGTCTCTTTTCCACATCAGGTCCCGCCAAGTCTGCTTCCATTACTACCCCCGCTATTTTGAACTGGAAAATCCAGCCTCATTTCTCTCACTTAGCGTGGCTCACTGAATGAACTCAATATCCAGTTATGGCGCCACCGATTCTTACCCCACCTTATCCCCAGCTAAGCTTCTTCCGTAACGTCATGCCGAACCTAGTCTTTTCTCCTACCGAATGACCACTCTAGGTCAGGTGATAACCTCCTCATTAAATCTTTCAGCTCCCACTTTTGCTTTTCCTTTTTAAGTCCCATTTTCCATGGCCCTTCTTTGTCTTAAGGATCAGCTGCATTTATGAGCCCGTGCTTCACTTTTGTTCTTTTTTCCGTTCACCGTTGGTCGCCAGCTGGGTTACACCCAGACTGCGTTCCTATATCTCATTCTCATTTCCAGTGACCCTCAAAGCCGGTCAACCACCTCGGGCATTAAACTGATCATCTCCCTGGCTGTTACACCTGAATAATAATGCCGTATGGCCGTCTACCACTCGCTGTGACCGTTCGTCCTGTTGTCCAGGTTCCTTCAACCTGGCTAACTGGTCCTGCACCATACACCCTAAGCGTGTTGTCTCAGCCCTCTGTATAGCCATCAGTGAACACTCACGCCATTTCCAATGGTGCGGGGCGCGGTAAGATCCCCCGCTTTGACCGGCGCACATAGGGCGTGCAGTCGGTCCGCAACGATGTGCGAGCGTAATTAGGTTGGTGGATCACACCTTATGTGGTACTTCACGAAGTGTTCTTCAGGTTAGGTGTCCAGTGCAAGGTCGGCCCCACCCATAAACACCGGTTGCGGATTACACTCTCCAACTCTGATGGTCCTACCGCATTCATCACTCTTGGTTGCGGATCGCATGCTCCGCCAGCTGGCGTCTAACATCTCTCCTCAGTTCGGCCGGTGGCACTCCCGCCTCACCAGACAGCGGGAGACCTGGAGCGCTCCTTCCAAGGTCGCTGCCATGAGCCTCCCAGAATAGGGAAGCAGTACATTGGCCTTGCCATCATGCATCTTGGTACCTTTGCCCCTCATGTCTTGAAAACTACCATCCGTAACCCTTGGGGCTGACCTTGGCAAGACGAAGTTAAAATATTCTTACGGGTTAAGTCACACCCCTGGCTATGGCCTTCCTCCGTACTGGCTTCTGCCCTCCAGCTGTTTTTAAGAGCCTTTCCACTAACAGTCATGTACTCCAGCAGTTTTCTGTGGCTCTCCGTCTTCCCTAACCTGCCGCAGACTTCTTATCTTCTAGCCTGTACTTTCCGCAAGCTGGGTGTCCGCCATGCCGACTAGCCTTTTCGCCTAATCGTCACTAACGACCTGAATACATACAGAAATGTATTAGGGTTCCCCCAGATGAGGTTCCATTTCGCTTCCACGTTGCCTTGGTGATCCTCCTATGTAGTTCCTCCGCTGCTTCCTCTGGAGCCGGGGCTACAGAGTTGACAGCGGCGTATTTCCGAAGGTGTGCTTTTGTCTGCCCCCAGTTCCACTATCATCACCGAGTAACGGCTGTACCCTGGTGGTGCTGTGACGACCACCGGACCCGAATCCCCTTCACACTTCGTCATTGCTAAATCTGGTGTCACTGGGTCCTGGTTGATTCGGCAGCGCTTTTCTTGTTGCACTTGTCGGACGAGCGCTTCTCCCTGTAGTACTTGTGGAAGCACTTCGCCAAAAGACCCTGGTGGTGTATCCTTCGATCCTCAATCTATTTCTGGAGCGCTAAGGCCGTCAAAACGAGATCAGCTTTAACTTTATTGACAGTGTCGACCGTTACTAGTAGTTCAGCGCCCTCTATTCTCGTGGAAGATGGGCTTCAGTGAACGAAGAGTCACGGGCACTCTGTCTTTCTAATTATATAGCTTATACGCTGCATATTTAGCGATCTCATTTCCGTTGCTTGCTGCAGTTAGCCCCTGTCAAACAGCAACGGCACTCCTCCTCCTAACTTTCCATCTTCCCTATCTTTCCTGTGCTTCAAGAAGTCCTACAAGCAAGCATAAGTGAAGACATCCTCCGGTAGTAGCACCGATTCCGTGAGAACAATGAATTTTGCTTCGCTCAAAAGGACGGTTAGTTCATCCCGGTTACTGATGCTACTAGCACCCATTTATATAACCGACAAGTGCCCAGAGGCAATCAATCTTTTCTTCTATAGGAGTCTACTAGGACTCATAAACCTCTCAAACCCTAAGCTCGAGAGCTTTCCCGGTTGGTTTTTGTTTCACTGACTCCATTTTCCCAGACATTGTTTGCAAGCTTTAGGGGAGGAATTCCTGCACTCCCCACCAATATTCCAGTTTCAGCACGATTTTTTGCACCTTCCAGTTTAGAGCACCTGCTGTCATTCGTGACCCTTTCGTCCGTGGGTACAATAGCTCTGCCTATTGACAGCTCCGGAGACTTCAGACTAGCAGACTCTGTAACGGCTCTCAAGGTTGCATAGGTAACGTGCTTGCCAGTTGCATCACCCTGCTCCACGAAGAACTGACTGTTTGAGAACCTCCATATTTCTTCCGACGCGGCCAAAGCCCTACCTCTGTGCCTTGGTTTTGTGAGCTTCACCAAGGTTGACCCTGGCCTTCCGTTGCTTTCCGATATCTCCTGCTTCCGTTTTTCCAACCACAGGCTCCTTCCTATTGTGGCCGCTCAGACAAACTAATACATTTTATACTGTCTACAGTAAGATATCTCGTGGCCCTAATTCCCTCTCTGTTTCCCCTTAAATGCTGTTCCGGAATTCCGCAATTCAACACACTTCTATACGTCTTCGCAGCTATTTTACTGGTCATTTTCGGTTCCTTAGTCGGCTAATGAAATTTTTTCCGTCTCCAAATGGGCAGCTTAATAACTTGCACTCGTTCCGTGGTTTCTTGAAGACGTTTGGAAGCACCTCCTATTAGCTTGCAGGTCTAGTCACCTGTGTCTGGACTGGTGTTTGTCTGTGGTCAGTTTACCAGTCTGCTCCATTTTCACTCCCCTGTCTGCCTAACTCTTACCCAGTCCATCTTAGGCTAGGCCTCCTGACCGATTGCCTTCCTTATCCACTTCTTCTCCCGGATTTAAGGGTTTCTTTATGGGGTGCTTTTGCGAGTCTTAGCTACTAGTTTTCACAGCCTCACCATCCTCGATAAGCTTGAACCAGTCTTAATTATTGTAGATTAGCAATTCACGTAGAACCAATTCAGCCACGTACGTTTCTCAGGAACTTTATATGTTCTCGGCAATTTCACTGCGTTCCCACCTTTGACAGGCCTCTCACATACTTCTTCGTTCCTTACAGTCTCTTTACAGTTGTTGTTTGCACATTTGGTAATGTTCGTCCTTTTCAGTCGGTCTTATGATAACAGACACAACCATTTCAATTTATGGTGATAAACGGGGTCCGTGGAAGCCACCAGCTATGGATTGTTACGCACCTCACTAGTAACTGCTGAAGGTGACACGGAATACAAATGAATATTCACAAGGCCAAACAGCTAATCAAAAAACGAAAACAACCCTTGAGAAAGAGAGAGCAAACTGAGCGATGCAGTCTGAACTCCAAGACCCGGCGATTTCCGTTATTTCGGTGGTCCAACTGAATTTTCAGCCCATAACTTTCTCCTGAGGTTTTCCTGGCATTTTCCGTTGCACCTTCTCCCGAATTTATTCCATGGAGACAACCTCCATGCGGCGTCCTCTCATGGTGTAGCGCAGTTCGGATGCCCTGGAATTATTTCTGGATCCCATTTTGGACAACTTTATACTGCCGACGGGACACAAAAATACATATACATTCAAGTTGTTAAGCCAAAATCTTGCAACTTTTGAATGATGAACCGTAGTACAAGAGCACGTAATACTGCGACCCAGGGCTGGTGGTAACCACTTTCTCCCCGAAATGACTAGTAATGGTTGACAAGCCTACCCGGAGACACTGAAATTGATTTTTTCGGGGCTACACACTGTATAGTTAGATGCCCTCTCCGAACGCGTTGTGGCTTATTATCCTCATCCATCATACCTGACACTATCGCTGATAGACCGCGCTTAATTCGAAAAGACGCAGCATATTTGTTGTTTCAACCGATGCAGCAGGCCTGTGACCGGACAAATATTCTTACCCCTCGATTTCAAGACCTTGACTCACCTTGATACCTTATTTTGCTTGGGGACTAATTTTTCACGTTTGGTGACTCTGCCATTCTTCCACCAGCTGCAAACTCTCACCTTTCGATGACCCTGTAGCAACTGTCCCAATTACTTGAACTAACGATATAGCAGAAAACTCAGTCCCACTAGCTTAACGCACGATATGGGCTGTACACAGCTACGAGCAGCAGAAAAAATTCCGGTTGTATAATTGTGTTTATCGTAAATTCGTGGTTTTAAGTAATGCAATGCACAGAAATACGTAAATGCACACTATATACGGCCAGGTGAGCAACCGAAAACAACACTACAGAAAGTCATCAGGTGAATGGGGACAGAGCGGCCGTAAAAGGTACACTCAGCAGGTAGTCCAGCTAAACCGTAGGGCAGCAAGGTTACGGCAAAGATAGTAGATCAAGAAGCTTTCCAGCTAACATGAAATAATGGCTTCGGTCAAAGAATAGGAAAATAATCTATGGTTAGAATATACAAGCTTGTATATCCTAAGGCGTTGTCAATTTAAAAAATACAGACAGTAGCAGTTGAAAACATCAGGAGCTTTATGTGTCGACGTGAACGAATGAACCTGGTAATAGACTTGTTAACTCCATGCACGTGTCCTGCGGCCTTACCGTTTGGGATGTAAACAGTGAGGCTTGGGTCTGGAGATCAAACACCCGGTTGGCTGTTTTTGTGCAGGAGCGAAAGGCTCAGCTAATGTTTCCTACAATGGAAATGTACAGTCACAGAACAACAGAGTCATAAATATAACGTGGAATGTTCACGCACTATATGTCATAAAAAACCAAAACCTAGGCGTATCAGTACATTAGGAAGGATGGATTAGACCATGACTGTTAGAAATACACGACGCATGTACAAGCTACTTACCGGTAGAAGAAGAGAGAATTTCACCCGAATACAAAGTACAAAAAGTACCTTAAACAATTCATTTTCATTCCAGCAATTATCTTACTTTTTCTGGAAAAACTTTAATTTACCCCTCCATCCGTGTTCTCTTGTGTATCTGTATATAACTTCCATCCGCCCTCTTGCTTCGTACCAGCCTTCTGCATTCAACATTCTTGAGTAAGCATCCGCCAATATTCCTTTCGCCCCAGATTTGTATAAAACCTATCCCCCACACTTGACAACAACGATAATTCCAGCAGTTTCACGTCTGGCCTATTCTTTGACCGCCGTCAACTCAGAACCGATTTATATCTCCCGCTTGAATGGTTTTTGTTATACTCCTTCCAAATTCAATCCAGCTTTTCTGTGCTGTCACTGGAATTTGGTACCCTCGCTTTCCAAGATTCCCAAATATTTTATCTCCTCTTATCGTGCTTTTACGCGTGCTTTCAGATCATGGCTAATAAATATACAATTAACATTATTATTATTATTGTTGTTAGTAATAATAATATTGTTAATAATGTTGGGCCGTTGGACCTGTCTCCATCTCCGAGGAAGCCGCATCGAGGGCATCCCTAGGGGCTACACCTGCGGAGTCCCTGGTGATAGACCCACCTCCCCAATGCTGCACCTCAAATCGGTCCAAAATCATTTGAATCCGATGCGCGACGAAAGTAGCGGAGCAAGTAGGTGTTTTTCGATATACCACAACGCCATTGTCTAATGTACCCACAAGAATGCTCTATTTATTCTGATTTGTGGCTGTTTCATAGTGCACTTCATGAACCTGCAGACAAAGGCGACGGCAACGAGTTCACTCCGTGGAATTGCCTTGGTCTTTCTAGATTTACCGAGCGATTTCCTCGGCGAGAATCGCCAACGGCGGCTTTTGCCGCCGTCAAGTCTCAGATACCCTACGGCTCCTCTACCGGTCTCCAATGCATCTCGAAATACTTGAACTTCCGCAGTTCCACAGGATAGGACGTCTGGTGAAAGACAATTATTTATACGGAAAGCTAATTCGAAGCGGATATTATCTAGCCTTCCTGAACGCACTTTTTGATTCGTCTTATATACTTCAGTACCCCTTTCTAGGTTCTGTTGACGAAAATCTTGGGGTGACTTACGGCCAGGTAATAATGTGGGCTCCAGAATCTAACTGGGCCATTAGCTGATGCAACACATCTTAGTGTACCACTAACCGTTGATATGAACTGAGATAAATGAAGTGAAGACAGAAGACAGTCATTATGACTGGACCATTGAAGTCCTCTTGCTCTTTGATCTATGATGTTTTTCAGGTCAAAGTTAGCGCAAGTTTTTGGCTTCCACGCTTGGTCGATTCTGTTAACAGCCCAGAACTGTTCTATACACACTTTACTGGGTGGAACCTACCCTCCCAGTTACCTGAGTAAGTCCTTTGCCTTGTGTTTAGTTCCCTCTTTCTGCAAAGGCTACAATCAATAATCCGCATGGAGGCCGTTTTTTCTGCAGACGGGGCCAATGGCGAAAAGCCCGGGAATATTTCAGCACCAAATTGATCTGCACAGTTGCATCTTACACTCGTCGAAGCTTGCTGTGCGACTCACAATGAACCACGGCTGTGGGTATCCGCTCGTTTCATCCGCCGCGTCTGAGAGAGAGGGGGCAGCTCCTGGTAACGATTCTGGATGGCCTGAGTACAAGTTATGCTCACCTCTGCATATTCGGAGCCAACTCTACTTCATCAAATTGGCCCGCTGTGACCTCAGTGAAAACGATCTCAACTTTTCAAATCAATAATGGAGTCTTCACCGAGCCCCATGAAGGATAACAGAAGTCCAACAATTTAAGTCATGTTAATTGTGCGGAGCCGCCAAAACCAATCCGCAGCAGAAAACTCAGCATAAGCCTTGAAAATGAACGCAAACGAGAACGGCCCCTAAAACCGAAGGTAAGTACAGCACAGATAAGTCACAATGTTGCACGGCAGCAAAGTGACGCGTTTTGTATAGTGCCAGTTACAGATTTACCGTCAGAAATGAATTTTTAGAGTGGAATGCGTCTTCTCATGAAACTTTCGATATAAAACGGGCTCCAGAACACGACAAAACTAGCAATATCTTGGGTCTTCACCTAGCTCAACGGTCGGATGCCCTTGAGCTGTAAGAGGGATTGTTTGCAGCATTGATAAGAGTGCCGGATAAATAATCCCGGAATAATACTCGGACATGTCACGCTTGAGTAGCCCAACATACTACCGGTGCTGCTCAAGCAAGTCCAGTTAAGATGAATGCGCTGAAATTTCCACCCCATTTTTGGGCCCTTGTGCAGATTAGGATTCAGAAGAGGCCAGATGATACTGTAGTCAAACCCTCAAACCTTTTATACGCTGATCCGGTAGACTTAGCTAGGGAAGATGGTTCTTTGGATCCGCGCAAGAACTACGGAAAATCGAACCGTGTGACAAGTAGAGACTCCCTTACACTGCCCTCTATCGATGAGCTGTTGGATTCCCTGAGTTGCTCCCTATATTTTAGCACACTACACCTAGAGTCTGATTATTCGTACGCTGAAGTTGAGGGGCTTGATAGGCAACGAACCGTTTCCGTTGTCCGACGGGCTACGTGAACTTCATACTATTCCTTTCAGTTTATTACACCCCCTCCTTGAAACCTTCCAAAGTTTGACGCACACGGTTTTGGTTAATTTGATCCCTCTGTGTTGTCCCGTTTATTTGTGAGACTCAATCGGCAACGGGAGGAACACTGAAGAACAAGCAAAGCCTGTCACGGTGGGTCAGAATTTGCGGCCGGTAGGCCTGAAGCCCAGATTCTCTAAATGTCATCTGCTACTACTTGCCTGGGACAGGTACAGCTGTCTTCACGAATCGAGACCGATCCACCACAAAGAGAAGTGTTTGGAACATAGTATACTCTAATGCAGAAGAAGTGATTAGCTTTCTGGAATTAGCTTTTTCTACCTCAATCTCATTGCCAAGTTTCCAGCAATTGCAGCACTGCCCGATCTCTTCTTAGGGCACAAAATATGCTCAAAGGGACAGAGGAGAGGCAGAACTTCTTTTGGGTTCTGCGCGGGCCTTTGTATAAAGCTCTTTTTCCAGTTTTTCCCGGGGCATCACAGTCCGCTGACGAGTTATTCCCGGACATCGGAGCCTGAAGCAAGGGAGTTGGGGCTGTGTCGCCACAGAGAGACAGGCGAGGCACCAAAAGTGTGATCTTCCTTGGAAGCCTACCCTTGAGCAGAAGGGAATAGAACTGTCGTACAACACGCGGGGCCATGGTGATGCCAGTTTGTTTTGTCTGTTACTATCGACATTAAGGCATTTTGGACCATGTGTGAGTAGTTCACTCGAGTCCAAAAACCAGAACAAGACTGATTCACACACTCCAACGTACCGGATTATGAAATAAACATGTTCACAAATATGTGCCAAGCTCAAGTCTACGATCACACGACTGGAAGTGAGAGCCACGTTCACAGCATGTGAAACGAGCTCGTGAGTCAAGGAGATACAAAAAACATGACAAAATTGCGAGTAGGAAAGGAACCAACAAAGAAGGGTGCACAAGTATATGGCCGGCATGGAACACACAAGAAGTATTTTATGGAGCATTTTCACGAATCTCAAAAGTTGTGTGGCTGTCGGGGGATTTTCCACATTTTGATAACTCCTTTAACAATGCCTTTTATAGGTGCCTCAGCCATCCGAAAAGACTACGTTTGTTGACGTGGTTGAAGATCCCGCGAAGCCATTTTGCAGGACAGCAAGAATACCTACACGAATGCTTGTTCACCTATACCCATGGTTCCGATATATCTCATGGTAAAGTAGACGGCGTATGCAGCAGTTTGCACAGAGAATAAATGTAACGCACCTCTTCCAACTAATAAATGGCATTGGTTGGCTTCGTTGAGGGCGAGAGAAATCAGACTAGGGACTAGGAACTTTCTGTCGTTTACCGGCAATCAAAGGATGATTGGCGCGCCTCCAAAGGACGAAAGAAATCCGTGGTTGGTTACGACACAATGTTTATGGTCCCGGTTGAATAGCCAGACGCTGATCGACGGTCTCTTGTGCATACTTTTTGGCCTATCATACATGCTGTTGCTTGTGGTTCCAAAGCCAGGAATGAGAGGGATGCTAAAAAGCTCCCAAATTTATCTCGGGCATTCAGGTCAAAATAAATTATGCCGGAGGTAGCATGAGGTATTCGTGACCCCATCAGGGAAGAGGCGCCGAGGATTTCCGCGATAACTTTGAGAATGCATTGAGCTAAAAGACCCCATTCCACACAGAACAGCTTCTTTGACATCTTTCAGGACCAGTCTTCCGAGTGCAGTGTTGGTCACTCAAATGATGGTGCAGTTACCGGAAACTCAAAATAAGATCAATTGTAATATCGTGTTGGTAGACTCTTTCGCTGAATGGACGGAGTTTAGTTCTGTTCCGTCCATATAGGCGGCAACTGCGGCTTGTGTACTTTTCAACCGTGGTATTCGCGAATGACGCACAATCGTCAACTGCTCCCTGATACAGGGAATCATTTTCAAGACTCCACAGTTTGTGAACTATGCAGTTTGCTACGAAACAATAGAACTCGTGTGACGTCCTACACCCTGAAGACTACGGGTTAGTCAACGAGACCAGTCGGAGATTATCAGAAGTGATGAAGGCTTTCGTCGAAGTAAAAGACGCTGGGATCAGCCACTGAGAGCGTAATGGGGTGATGCTGCACCGCTCGCTCCTCCACAGGACACCCGCTGTCGTCTCCATGGACCGTTAGGGAATTACGGATACCCTGTGTTTACACACGCCGGGCCCGAGTATGTTGTACCCCGGTGAAGACAAACACTGGATGCCCAACTTCTGTAAGAAAGTCAGCTCAGACAGAAAGGGCATTATTGTAGAGAAGCGCATTGTGCCCTCTTGGAGAGAAGAGCCGGGGCGTCTTTAAAACCTGGGAAGTGATCTACGGGATCCTGTACCGAGTCCAACGGTGTGTAAAGAGCCCTACTTAGCAGAGCCAATAATTCTCGAAAACTTGTGTTACTGCGGATTTTTATCGATTGAAACCTTTATTCAACCTCTACAAAGTTACCCTTCCCCAGGAGATGAAAAATGTGTCAGTGGCAGTACCGGAATTCGTGGCACTGGTCATAAAGGCTTAGTCGGGAACCTGAGTTTTGCTAAGATAGGGAAAACCCGTGCTGCGCGAAAGCCGGTTTATCTGCAGTAGTGACTGAACAGTTTGAGTTATCGATTATTTCCGATTCACTTACGCGTGTGCGCACCCAACTATCAGTCCCTTTCGTCTTCTTACAGAATAGTCATCCTGTCCTGCGGGTGAACAGTTAGAACTGCCACACAGCCTCTTACAAGCAACTCCTGCTGCCTCTTTCCAACCTGTCGTTGTCTCAGGTGCAACTCAATACACACCACCATCCCAAGACAGACTTCTGTCATTATTCTGCCTTAGGCCACCACTGAAGAACGAATGGCTCTTCTGACGAACGTTCTGCATATGGAGCATTGTGTTTTCTTCTTTCTCAGTCAAGGGGTTTGCGCGGGAGGCCCTCCCTTCAATCACCAGCTCCGGAAGTACAAACGTGGACAAGCTTTATGCTCATGCAAGACCCGGGCTTACCAATTTTACGAATGACGAAACAAATGAGCTCATGAGCCAGCTGACACGACACAGGTATCATACTAGACAGAATCATCGTATATATGTAAACACGTTGTATTCGTTGGTCGAAGCAAAGAGTATGATGAGACCCACGGTACGACATAGAAACATAAATACAACGAAATATGGGATAATCGCTCGTGGTTTGTCAAAAAAATGTAAATAAAGATGAACGTCTTAACAAACTTGTTCACTAAGAGGAGAAACTTCTTCTTTAATTAAACTGCCTGGTCCAGTAAACCCAGAAAATAACAAACGGATCCATGAAATATCTTCACATCGAAAATACGCCCACTTTTTCTCATCAAGATAGTGGATTCAAAACGCTTAAAACGAACAAAATACGTCGTAATCTACCATGCTGTTCTGGTCTTTGATAGTTTTTTTATTGCGTTCTCAGTTCCGTTGTGCCTCACTGAGTTTTAGCTTCCATGAACAGGGTCCTACTTGATGACCTTTTACGTTGATTTCGGTGATTGCTGTGAAACCCTAATATTTGGTCCGTGTGTGTTTGTTTCCGGCACACAGACGTCTCCAGTGTTGGAGTTTTTTTGACAAGCACATCCAGGTGTGCCAATTCCCTATTGTTCTCCGATTCCGTGGTGAAACTGACGTTCTTTAAGTTGTTATCGATTTTTTTTGTGTTTTCCTTATCCGGGCGTTTTATGGTGACAAAAGCATCGTCCACATATCTTACCCGCAGTTTTGGCCGAATCCTCGGTAGTGCAGTGTTTTTCAGGACCTGCGTTGCTTCTTTAGCAAGAATTCCGGTTATTGATGACCCATGGGCTTTTCCTTGATTGGCTCGTACACATCACCAGCGAACTTGAATCAGGTGTAAAGCCACACGTCTCCGGCAGTTCGTATATTGTTTGTGCTTCCAGTGACTTGTCCGGCCAATGGTCTTGCAGGAGTTCTCTGGTTACGTTCTTTACCCGGTCCGGTTCAATCAAACTAAAAGTGCGGTGGCATCAAACTAAATCATCGCTTCGCCTTCGTTTACGGTTAATTCTTTTATTTGTTCCAAAAACTGCCGCTCGTTCTTTACAAAGTGATTTGATCAGCGTATCAGTGGTTTTGGACCTTTCCGTAGTTGTCAGAATAGTCCCACAGAGCACACGGATAACAACACAAGGTCGTGTAGTGATTTGTAATCATGCCATTACATCACATTTTATATGGATAATGTAAAGTGAACAGGACAGAAATTAGGATAAGGCGATGGGCCGAAATTCAGTGGGGAAGAGGGGATTAAACCTCATGTGGTTCTCCATAGTTCTTCAGCCAAGGCAACGTTTGGAGACCCAGGTAGGGGGACAATGGATTTGAGCGAAATGCTTTCTTAGTTTACTTTGGGTTATCCATAGAGTTGTGCAGCATTTAGAGCTTTGGTTCCCACCCTCCAGCGTTCCTCTTTAGCGATTCTTTGTATGTCTTGTGGCTTCTTCAGTGTTTTATTGGTTTTGTTTCCAATTTTTTCGGTCGGGTCAGCCTCCAGTAGACGGCAGGTTGTGGTGTCGTTCATCAGCTGTTTTGCATTCTCAGTAAAGTCGGCTTTGTCCAGGATGACCGTCATCCCTCCTGTTTCAGCTGGTAAGACGAAGATGCTTTCATCCCACTTCAGGTTTTGTAGTGCTCTGTGTTTCCTGTCTGAGAGAACGTTGAATGGTCTGTTGTGGAGCACGTCAGGGACTATGATTTGCCAAAACTCGTATCTAGTGTCTAACGACAAACCAGCTGACCTGAGTGCACGTTCCAGTTTATCGAGGTATTTGTTCGTTGAAGCTTTTTCCAGTTTCAAGTCGAGTCCAATTTCTGTGCGTTGAGCACTTCAGCTAACACTGGCCCAGATATCAGATTATTGGCCCATGTTCTGATTTACCAGTGGAAACAACAAGGCCCGTGACGGGTGACCTGCAGTAAGCGAGCACACGCCAAATATCACTTCAAGTCAGATTCAGGCTATGAGAACGCTGGGTGAACCGCGCAGTCTTTTACACAACGGCAAAGCAGGTAACCAACAGGTTACCAATGCCCGAGGCGGGGGCCTAGTCTCCGCGTCACTTCAAACAACAATAACATTCCTTTTCTTCAGGGTATCCTTGTGTATTTTCGGATAGTTCGTACATTTGGTCACTGACCGCCAGTGCTGCCCTGTCAGAAGAATAAATGCAAGATATATATATATATATGTAACTGGTGGCGGCTGATTTAGCCTCGCGATGCACACTACACCTGCCCCCTTGCGGAGATTCACTGTCCTCAGAACCGTCTGACTTCCCCGGGCCGGTTCTAGGCCGGTGGCTTGCACCACAAGGGGTCAGTCAGGGCGGCCGGGAGGTGTAAGGTGGTATGTCACGTCGCTGATGACCCAGTCAGCCGTATAAGATCCTTTCCGTTTTCGGTGGAACTTCAAGTTTACCCCCGCATGGGCACAGGCCCCAGCGGCCATACAAGCTCCCACGTGCTAAACAAACAACACATTGCCTGCCGACAGTAGTAGAATTTTTGGGGGCGTTGTGCAGTCTTCAAGTTTTGAAGTGCTAAATTACGTGATCTTTGAAGATCGTATTGCAGCCGATTAACATGCAAGAAAGAACGTAGAACATCCTTCATGGCTTTTGGTGGGCGAACTTGCAAAGATAAACGCATTTCGCGCCCCCTAACCGTGCAGCAAGAAGTCTGTCTAGTCGACTTTTGAATGGTTGCCCAGTATGCCGACAGATATCTTGCAAGTGCTGTATCCCACTACTCGAAATTTTGGTGGTTAACAAATCGTCGTGAAAGATTTTTCAAGATCAGATTTGTGTGCTGAGCTAATCTTTTTTCTTCGGGACGGCAGGTCTTTGTTGTAGTCTTCTCGATGTTCGGAATATAGCACATCTCACGCATCAAGGTACAATCATAGTTGGAACTCTGGTCTAAGTGCAGCTGATAAGACGTTCTAGTATCCAGCAACCTGAGCTATGTCGAACACAAATATTTAAAATTATTTGGACTTTGTTATCTGCATTCTAGATAGCAGATCATCTCTCGAGTTTTGCGCATCCTTGAATTCTTTATCTCGCCTCTAGTACAAATACCCTCAGGTGGAAGCTTACAGGACTATCGTTTTACCGCAGCCTTTTTGTGTTGAGAGTTTGCTTGTCTTACGAGATTTTGATAGGGCAAATGAGTGTTGCACCAAGAGAGGCAGGAGATGACGGAAAAGTCGGGAATGCACATAAGTTCACACTTCTCCTAAATGCCCCACTACTTTCAACGGTCTAGCCTGTAAGAGCAATGACAAATCAGGACTTCTCCGGTGCCACTCAAAGACCACCATCACGGCAGTTTAAAGAGGATACCAAGGAATATAAGCGGGGCCATCTCACCCTCTACCCAGGCTATTCTTCTGTTGCCGCCATTCCCATTTCTCGGTATGGTCTCGCTTTCGCAGTGCCACTCTCAGAGTTCTCTGGCTTCGTGAATTGGAGCTGAATGGTCAAACAGCTAGAAATAGGCTGGAGTGCCGTGGCCAAGGCAAGGAATGCTACCTTTCACTTTTCTGTTGCGGCACTTGAGGATCTCTTGATCCTGGACTGAAGGAAACGGCAGGCAACTTCGGTTCCCGACCCCGTATCCTGCAGTCAAGTCTGATCTGGTCTGAGCTCACCACCGCAAAGATCTGGAGGTTGAAGTATTTCACATTCAAGTCCTGGAACTAAACTGGTGGGTAGTCTGCCATCTGGCAGCTGATATCTCACACGTCCAAAATCGGTAGCGCAAGTAGGACTCACAGCTAAACCTTACCAAATTCTAGTACCAGACCACAGATCTAATGGTAGGTGACAGTGGCTTAGAGTCGCTGCGAAAGCACTCAGGCCAAGGGTTTGGGTGTGGCGCTAGACCATAACTTCAGGCCGTGAAAGCGGCTGTGTAAGTGGACAAATGTGGCCAAAAGGAAAAACTTTTGACTTTGATCTACTCTGTCGTGCAATGGGCCGGACGAGCTTATTTTGATTTTTCAAGCCATGGTTAACAGTACCTGCGGCACTGTGTGCAAGCCTGAGCACCGGACCACCAGAAACTGTGAGATGTCCAGAAAAGATGCAAAGTTCAGCCACCGGGATGTTGGGTGTGGGGTGTGCAGTGGATACTTACAGCGTCTTTGAGCTCTGTATCCGTTCAAGAGGGGAGACTTCGGGTATTCAGAGATTCGATAGAAAGCTTCGAGGAAGGAAATACACCCTCGCTTGGATAAAGGCTTCTTCTCCCCGATCCCGGAGGAGAGCAATTGGGGGCATAGACCAAGACTGCCGGGAGGAGGCTTTCAGTACGCCGGATTACTAGGCATAAACCAGGTCCCAGGGATAGCCTAAGGAAATGGCAACAAGCCAAAAGTTGCAAAGATAGTCAAGCTACAGTAAAAGCCAATGGAATAAGTGGAAGAGCACTTGTGCTGGAGTTATGTCGATCACGTTTACGTAGCGCGGCTGCTCTGGAAGTGGTACAGCTAGGAGAGCTAAGATTCAGCCGTTCGTAAGCTGAGCAGCCAAGAGTGCTTTTCGACTGGCGGAAACCGGTTTTGTTTTAAACAAGCGCAAATCTGACAAAGAGCCTTGTGACATCAAGCCACTTGCAAGCTGCCTGGATTCAAGTACTAATTGTACCGGCCGGTTGTGAAAAATCCCCCCAGAAACACCGCATTTTCAAGTTTCCCTGACATCACTGGCTGGTATAAAACGGTTATTCCGAAGGTGAGCAACGAGTGGCCAACTAAAACGAATCCCAAAAGCAGAACAAGATTGATTCGCAGTTTCTACGGCATGGGATTAACAAATTTTGCGCATATATAAATGTGTACAAACCTCAACTGTACGGCCATAACGTCTAGCAACGAAGGCCACAGTTCAACAGAGGTCAATGTCAGGTACTACTGTCACGGCAGTTCAAGTTCGAATCAAAATTATGCCACTTTACGTGAGCAAAATATAAACAAATCTTGAAATGAAGTGACTAATGCATGCTGTGCTTGTTCGAGAATCAGTGATATAAAGAAAGCAGTCTCAACAATTGAAGTATGTGACGACGGCTAAGGAGGATTTCCACGCATGTACGTTACATCATACACAATACTAACGTGTTTTTGTACACTGTATTTTTCATGAACCAAATTTTAATTGTCAACTTCGAACGAGCCACCCTGTCATGTCCAGTTTTTGACCTGCGCGAAGCAAGTTCTCCTTCCTTGCAAGCTGTAATTTGGTTCTCGTTTTCTGAGTCCTTGAAATAGCATAATTGATGTTCGTACCTGTTTTATGCCACTGTTCACTTAATGCTTTATTATCGTAGAATCTCACGAACAATCTCATTCTGATTTCGCGATCCGTTTCGAATTTGGCTACCTATTTCTCAGAGGACTCCTACGCTAATTATTTGCATTTCTCTACACTAACGTTGTTTGCTTATTTACACATTCAAGCCAGGTCATCCCCAGGTCACCACGAACAAAAGGCTTAAGGTAAGAGAAATTTGGTTCTCAAGCAGTAGTACCCTTTTAAAATAAGTCCCCTGAGTTGCAGCCATAAACGCTACTGCGGAGGCCATCATTAAAGAAGTAGACGAGTGCTGAGGTTCAAGGTAACCCGGACTACGTTCGACAGAATTGGGGTCAGGGGTAACAAGTAGTCAGTCGTAGGTCCCCTCCAGTCTTTGACCTGCTTGAATGATCCAAAAAGGGTAAAAGAAACCAAGACTGCCTGCCTGCGGAAAGCCTAAATCTAGCTGCTGAAACAGGAGCAGCATCTCTTCAAATAGATTGGAATGGAGTTCGCTCCTGGACCAAAAGTGACAACAGCCGCTTAAAGCTGGCAAGCGCCGATATCCCGCCCATTATATCGGCGGGTGACCAAAATACCGAGAACTACAAAACTCACAGAAGATACTGAATGATGTGAATATCATTGACCTTGCCGTCCGGATAAATTATAACTCTCGGCTATCCAAACAGTATTTCGCCTTCGCTGTAAAGATTAAACAAGGATCCTACCAACTACTGCGAGCAGCTGCGTCAAGAGAGACTTTCTCATCGTTGCCTCTCAATGGAGCACTCAGTAGGCCACCCCGAGAATACTATGTCCGGGATCGGGCCCAGCTCTCTTGCGGAGCACATTGGCGACCCGAAAAGTTCAGCGGAAGCCAGGTCAGTATTTCTCTCACGAATGGACATACGTCTGACTTGCCCTACATTAGTGCCAGCAGTATTGACCTACCGATTTTCCTCTTTACTGACTGGTCTTACTGTACTACTGTGACAGCTCATGTGGTTCAGTTGTCATCTTACTTGCTTTCTTGCGGCCTGCTCCCCGGCTAGGCCCGGGCCTTGTGTTCGCTCTGGTACAGATAAATGCAAAGCCACCACTAAGTGTTCTGCTAATATCTATGGGCTCAACAAGACTCAAGCACGAAAGGTACCCGGAGAGACTAATAGCTTTCATCCTCTTCTCGTCAAAAGGTAAAAGACTCGAAGGGGATCTAACAAATGCCTGTCTATCCCAACAGATCTGTTGTCGGTATTGGCACAGGACTATTAACTGAAAAGGTTGGTTTAAACTCACATAATTGACAGCAGTAAAAGATGTATGTGGAAAGTTCTGCGTGTGCCTTTTGTCGGTACACAGAACGTAATAACCGGCTGAGGCTGTGTTTGCACTTCGACGGTGAGATTTTAAGACAAGGATGGACCTTCTCTGTAATTTTGCCTGAAGTATGCCCTAAGTGTATCCCAGCCCTTAATGGTAAACAGAATACTGGACTCACAGCTCTTGCCTTCCTTAGTCGCTAGCATTTATCAGCGTTCTACCTGTCTCCGACTTTCTCTGTTCTCTTCCTCGGTCCCCCTGTCTTATTTCCTTTCTACCTAGCTTGCAGCCATTGGCTTTTTCTTCAGCATGTTCTGTAATAACTACACTGTTGGTGAAGCTAGAAGTAGAAAAGGCCCCTGTTCCTAAACGTGGGACCGCTGCACACTCCCGACGGTGAACTGAGTAAAAGTTTTGTTTTATCTACCGGGCAGGCAAAAGAATCGGGACTCAAACCCAGAAATTTCAGTCCGGCGGGGTTCATCTTGACAGGGCCGTCTATTCTGGCTCGGACCTAATTCCCTTGACCTGATCTGATCTGACCTGATAATGCACTCAATGTTTTCGCCTTTTGCTCTTCCGGAAATGAAACTAATTTATTTTCTACTTTTTCAGAAAGAAAAAAAGCTCACACGATCTTGGGAGCTACGGAAAAGTGCCTACAACACAACTATCTATAAACGACTGGTTTTAGTCACTCAAAGTTCTGTATTAACTGGACTGGACTGAAACTTACTCGTGTGTCTAGGTACCTCCCCCACCCAAAAATGGGGCCAGATAGGAGTAGGGCCTCAGCTGGTAACATGAAAGTCGTACCATTCCGTGCCAGAAGAAGTGTTCTTCATTTATTCCTAACCCTGTTTCTTCTACAGATTTCTACGAACACAACAGAGAATCCAAAATGTTCAGACAAGCCTGGAAATCTACTTAAAGAGGCAGCAAGCTTCCTCACTGCAAGACTGAAATTACGACAATAACAAAAACAACCGCTACTGCTTGATACGGGAATGGTGCCAGACCGGGTTGTTCGATGTGCCGGATGTAGTGCTCTGCGATAGGGGTTCCATTTGCACGATCTGCAAGGGCTCAGGCAGGAAGAAAACCAGATGAGCCGGAGGCCAGCAAGTGTAAAAACGGGAAACAGCACTCACTTCCGAGTATGGGAATGGCGGTATATGAAAACGCGTTGCGACCAGACCGTATCAAATTTGGGGCCAGTACTCAAGCTTACGTAGCAGCCCAGGTATTCCTTTCGGATACAACGCGGACAAGTCCGGCATTCGTTGGCCAAGTCGATTAGGTGTTCTATAACTTATACCTTGCTTGGGAACTCAAGCAACTTGCAATGAGTGCTAATGATATAGCCCGCCATAACTGGTAACGCCTTTTGAGCTCCCCACATATGCTTGCCGACCCCCCCTCACTCAGCTTCAACCCTTTTGGGTTCCCCGAAAAATCCTTGACCAGCTTGCTTATGTTTGATGCAGTAGTCGATACACGGTCTGAATAGTTACATCATGCGGCCTCTGCTCTGACGACATCCCGGCACTGATAAGCCTACGCTAAACAGCTATGGGCAAAAGCCCCACTTATATCGGTTGTCGGAACGCCGTCACTGCACTTTTATAATTTACCATCCACAGCTTCACTTTTTATGTGTTCCCCCCAGGCCCAAGCATTATTAATGTTGTCCAGATTAAGCGATGATTTGTCTGCTACCATGTTGAATCAGTTACAGAACTAAAATGTTTACTGACACCAACTCCATAAAAGACCGTTATTCCTTTGTTGATAGGTGCTCACCTTCACTGAATTCTCTTGTCCCAGGCTATGACTCAGTGGATTCGTCGTCCTTTTTCTTGCTCTTCTCCCCTAACTCGCGTCTTACCATGCAGAATACCATCCTTCAACAACCAATACTCACCGATTAGCGTACTCCCTCATGGCATGTTAGGACCCCATTCCACCCCGCAAGCGTGTACATCTAAAAACTCACGACCACACGGAAAACCAGCGCGTTCGCATTCACAAAAGAAGGCCTCACTTAAGCTCTGAGCTTTTCCTTTTCTTTTTGTAATTACTCCGCCCTCGCCTACAGCCGGGTCAACAACCTGACTGCTGTCTTCCTTTCTTTCCATTCCCATTTCTGACCCCACCCTCTTCTAATGTTTTATTTTTGATCCTCAACTGGGCCTCTTTACTGTCCTATCAACCATCAGCCTAACCATTTTGCACTCTGGCTAGGCATGCTCTTAATATCTACATCATCAAACAACCGCCCTACAAAACTACCAGTCTTCGCCCGTTAATCCCTCACGGATCGGCCCACTGCCCGCCAGGTAGCATTATCACTCCAACTCTCGTTAAGCCATAAATCTTAACCCCCAGCTGGAACATTCTCCTCATATTTCAGAACACATCGGTTACCTGGGTAGCCCAGAAACCTAATCAACGTTATCCCTGGATGGCCCAGTGGACTAAGGAATTTGATCGATCGGATTGACCATGGTCAAACCTATACTCACCCCTGCTAACGCCTTATATGGAGCACCTTACATGGCTAACCAGTGATCACAGTCCGACAACCGGAACTACAACCCATCATGATAGTCTCACCGGACCGCCGGACGGAATCCTGACATCGCCCACCACCCGACACCCCATCAACATTGACTTCCCGTACTCCATACAAACAGTTCAGTTCATTCCGCGCTGCAGTACCGAAATCAGTGAACGAAATCTGGCCCTCGCTGTTGCATTCTGTACCTATTCCTTCTATTTCGTCACCCTAGCCCTTTCTGATTGCTACGCTCATCGTGAACTACCTGCCATCGACAGCAACCAATATCTTTATGAAACAAAATACTAACCAATTGGTTATTCATTCTTTCATCACGCATGCAGGAAATCTCACTTTTACACTCCTTCAACTTCCTCTGTTCCTTCGGGTCTAGCCTCTCCCAGTCACCGCTGTCTTCCTTCCTCTTCACTACCTGCGCATGCCTACTTGGTTGCATCAGCAGCGTTTGTCTCCGACAGAGTGTTTCCTTGGCTTTTCTTTAAAATTCTCCGTTCCGTGTCCATTCACCATTCACGCTCCTTAAAAACACACCGCATTCCTGATGAAGGTTTCCGCCTCCATGTGATTTTACATATAGTATCGGAATTACCTATACCGATAGGCCAATCTGATTATCCCATTCGCCTCACTTGCATTTGTATCACAGGCTTTCTCCACAATGAGTTATCCAACGGAGTGGCAATCTTTTATTCATCCTGCAGGCATCTCCGACTGCACTTTGATAACACAATGTTAACTCTATCTTTGATTTTCTTTTGGTAACACTCAACCAGTTTCTCAATATTGATTCCTCAAACATCCAGTTGGTGCCACACCGCGTCTCCTTCTACACTTCCCGACTCTTCTTTGAATCTCTTTCACTCCACCGCTCCCTCTCTATCTTCACCGACTGCACACCAAATTCCATGGATCGCCGTGATCCATTCTGGACTACCGGATTTTTTGTAGCCAGTTATCGGCATCCACAAAGCAAGTTGTGTATTACTCCTGCCTCAAGTCCCTGTTCTTGTTGTGATGTCCGACACCATTTGCTTTATGGGTTCTTGCAAAAGCCGCACTTTTACCTTTCTTCAGTGCCGCTCTTGTCTGCATTCCCACATCTATCCGGTCCATCATATCGTCCTCGTCCCGAATTTGAAACCAATTCGCAGTAACCCCGCCGACACTCTCCGCTTTAGTTCACTTAAACACAGTCCAAGCTTATTCTTCTATTACTGCAGTTGAGTGGACCTTGAACCTCACAATAGTAATTATCCCACACTGCTGAGTATTGCCGTATTCTCTGATCATGTCTTGTGCAAGTATCTTGACCACAATCAAGAAATATACCATTTGACATCATTTGATTTGTTGAGGAATAAGTGAGCGCCAAGGCTATCTATAATTATGACAGGATTATAAACTATCCAGCTGAGTTTTCTCCAATGATGAAAGCAGCCAAATGCAAAGGTATCTAACTGTAGTACTTGCCGATTTAATTACCAAAACTCTGATATACAAACAATGATGTTAGAAACAGTACATCCAACGAGCTGGCCTGGTCCAAAAGAGACAGGTTATGCACATCAATAGTCTTTCATATGAACCAAAAATCGGAAAAACGAATATTTATGCATTTACACTTTATGTCCATATATGTACGTAGCCTTAATCACAAATATCATTTTGATATACACTGAAATATGCTTCGATGTACATATGCACGAGTATCTATATATTGAGAGTTACTCGCATAAGTATACTTATATGTGTACATTACAGGATACATGACGCGTGCATGCCGATTTAAATACACATATGTTTGTTCCCAAATGTAAAGTATATAGATGCGTGTATAAATATATATATAAAGCTATTTACTCCATCGGGAAGTCTGGAGTCCTCTTTTGATATTATGCCTAAAAATGCCAAAGTGCCTAGTGTGCTCTCCCCTGAATAACCTCAACGGTCAGCCCTACCAGGTCCCTCAGCAGATACCATGGATACCACAAAAAAGAACAGCTTTTGATCAAATAATTGGACCACATCTTGAGCTATATTGCGTTGGAAATGACTAAATGAATAATCCCAGTCATTCGTGATGGAAAAACTCTAACGTAGGCAGAGCACTGTGAATTTGCTCTCCCGAAACATAGCTATCGAGTTCTTAAAGATCGCAGCGAATCCTATTCTTTTTGAGTTTATTAACGGTATTGGACGGTACATGGCTCCGGGTGATACAGTGCCCATGGTGACCTCGATAGTCCGCCCATGGAACGGTTGTCGAACCAGAGGTTCCAACGATTTCCTGAAGACAATAGAATGCCATCATTGTGTGCCTAGAATTCTCTGTATTGTAACAAATATTATACAAGCCATACAAAAGTGCTCCTAATGACATCGTAGTATGGTACAGCTATTGGGCCTCCAAGTCAGAATCGCAAGCATTTTTCCACACTCCTCATGAACACAGTCGTTGCCGAGTTTAAAGAGTAACTAGCCCTGTTTTACGCCTAACATGACGTGTGAGACACTTCCGTGTCCTGCTGAGGGGTTTAGGAAGCTAGTACCCAAGCAGCAAGTGTGTCCCCCTGACCATCACCCGTGTGTCTCTATGACAGTGCCACTAAGTGCCCCCCAAAGAAACATGGAAATGTACACTCAGGGGACGGTTGGCGAGAAACCCGGGAAAAGCCCATTGAGCTTATTCCAGTAGCATTTTCAAATACCATGTATTACTTATTATTGCCATGCAACGATATCCCGCAGTTATTTCAATTAAGGCGTATCCAGTGCTGCTGCTACCCTTGGAAGTATGTTGAGGCCTTATCTCAATAATATTGGCAACATACTTTTGTACTCGGCTGTACTCCTTCGGGCATAATCACGGGCATAGAATAAACCAAAAATGAGAAACATGTGTACACATTAAACAATTTTATTGACCGTAAATGCCAGCATATCTTCATTGCAAGAAATATCTCCCGTCTTATAATCATTTTCGCCTGAAGCAAAAAACGGAAGAATTTGCACCGATGGTTTTAAATTTTACCTGCATTATGAGGAACTGTGGTGAAGTGGCAATAATGTTGGTAATATTATTATTGATGATGGTAGTGATGCTTTCAGTGCGTACCTTGAATCCTGGATAGCAGAAGGATTAGCATGTGACGTATGTAATAGGAGGACCTATGAAGACCATCCCCGCATTATTGAGGATGTGTATCCGTTATACTGCAGGAGCAGCTGGGTCTTAAGGGGCTGTGGTCTCTTCAAGGAGGCTGCAAGGCTGGCCCACATTAGACAGTTCAAGCGTGATGAGATCCTGCGTCCTCCTGCAAAATGTAGAAGCCCTAAGCATAAGGAGGCGCCACGCGGTGCTTTGTCAAAATCATATGCAGAGGTCTTTAGATCGCCCAGAAAACTGTCTTTGAGGAAGTAAAAACCAAGTAGACGAGTGCCCTGTATCAGCTTCCTCCACTCCAGTACGACAAAATGCCAGAGGTGAGTGGGTGACCCGGAAACCGAATAATAAGCAAAATAAGAATAAAGCCCAAACATAAGAGTTGACGGATAAAGCCCTGAAAGGGAGGAACCAAGTTACTGGACACTGGAGGCCCCTATGCTGGACTTGCAAAGGCGGATCCAGTCAATGGGACGCAGAACGAGCAGCAGACTACTGATTCCCAGTCAGAGCGAGCCTTTCATACGGGAATCTGGGGCACGAAGGAGCATGGACGGGAAACGGTTGAAGGATATACTTCGCCTTGCAGAAGTTCCTCGTCCTGCTCCCTTGAAAAGAATGCACTTAGCGGGGACGTGGAGGTCTCCCTTAGCCAGAAAGGGAAGCAATACCGAACGGCCAATTCTAGTCTGGTTTACTGATGAACATATCAAGGATATGCTGCTGGCTGGGTCTGTGTTGCTGGTCCACAACGTCAGGGGCCGATGCTACATCGTACCGGACGCACACAGAGGGAAGCAAGGTAGAATCGTGAAGAAATCTGCAACATCAACAGCGAAGGTTCAACGAGCACAACAGAAAGCCACGCTATAGAAGCAGTCATTGGGGTTAAAAACCTCAGGGTCATTGTGAGGGGCAACTTTTATTGGTCGGACCAGTGCGGCGCTGCTGCGCAAAAGGCCCGTGGTGGGCTCTTTAGACTGCAATCGACTGCATCTTGCTGGCAGCCGGAAATATTTGTACTTATCCACAAGGCTCAAGTACGAACCCACTTCGAAGGTAGCGTGCAGGCTTGGGCACCCTTCTACGAAAAGAATGCCACCTTCCTAGAGAAAGTTCGGCGTCTCACGAAGCGAACCGTTGAAGGACAGAGGGCCGAGACGCATGAGACGGGCTCTCAGCTCTCAGTCTTCTCCTGTTGGGAAGGAGAGGATCTCGACGAGATCTCAAAGAAACGTTCAAGGTGATGGAAGGGTTTTCCGGCCCTAGGCCGGATGGTCTATTCCAAGTGGCTTTGGATATCAGAACAATGGGACACGTAAAGAAGCTGACGAAAGTTCGAGCTACGTTGATGACTAGATGGCACGTCTTTAGCATCAGGGTATTGAAGAGCTGGGGCGGTCTGCCTAGTGCGGTGATAGACCTGCAGACCTCCCAGTCCTTCAAAGTTGCCCTAGATCGCAAGTGACACGAGGTATCTCCTGGTAGCGAGCTTTGGGTAGGTTTGCCAGGTAAATGAAGGGTAGCACCATGGTCCGACTGGGGAGTATCTTAACAGACTTCTTCGCTTGTCGCACACCACCTCAATGGGGGCCCACGGTGCATAATGTCTCTCGCAGTTACCGTGCGATGAGATTTTCGGTTCCCTTCTCGTTTTTAGCGGAGATTCGACGAAGCACATTGTGCAGGGGTGAGGCATAGCTAATATGCATACCATCGAAAGACTTCTGGATGCCCGCTGTGCCGCAGCCATTACCTGTCCTGTGCCAACTGAACTGAACTGAAACATAATAATGCTACCTAGATGTATAGGCTTAAAGTGGGTGAACAATTTGTAATCACATCAATGATGGATGTGACACATTTCTATATAAGAGGATCTTAACAATACATCACTATTGACGTGGGGATATAAAATGATACTTGTATATATAGAAATACAAATTTATATTTACCGGGAAGTGTAGCTGTTCTGGATCAAAATATATTTAAAAGATATGGAAATACATAAATATACATGTACATCATATCACTGAGGTAAAAGTGTAACATTACAGCCACTACAGTCTAATCAATCTGCGGCGCCGCCTGGGATAAAACGGTCAAGCCGGCAATCCTCTGTTAAATCAAACTTCAAGCTGACAGTTTGAGCCTGTGTGCAAGAAAATCCGTTGACCTTATCGGGATTTTACGCAAGATAAGTTGGTCATTTCCAAGTTCCCTCCATTTTTTCCCCCCGGAAGAGAGAAACCTAAGAGGCCCCTTGATAGAACTAAGGGCGTACGGTGGTCCGGCCACTTCTGGCCCAATGTATTTTAAGTAATATCGGTCATCTAGGGGACTCCTTGGCGATGACAGCAACCACCCGCTCCGCCGGGGAAAAAGAACCATGCACGCGAGGCTCAGCAATCTCCTAGTCGACCCTCCCTCATGTGTCTTATGTTCCTCGTCGGATTACATATGAATCACCTGGAAGAAAGTGGAAATACTTTTTTCAGAACACCGTTTATTACAGGCTGCCTCAACTTGTTTGCATATATATATATATATATATATATATATATATATATAATTACGTGCTCCATTTGGACAATCAGTGAACACACGAGTAGGTTTCTTCATTTTGATGGTCGGCGCAAAGGTAGTGCGTCCAGAGACGACGTGCTGGACACTGCACTCAGAAGGTATCTTCTTATGAGCCAGCGGTTGGGTCCTCCTCCCAACAAAACTGAACTAGTAGTGAATTATCAGTGATTGTTCAAGGAACATTTACCTCCCCTCTTTATTTCTGTAATGAGCCGACGCCGTAGTGCTGAACGGTCTGAACCCTACAAGTGGCGACGGGCCGCCCGTCGCTTCTAATTTTGAGTCGTCGGTGGTTCAAAACTCAATGACTGCCTTAGGCTCCGTAGACGAAGGCTTTGCTGCGGTTTTCAGTGTGCCCGGACTAAGTTCTACGGATAGCTCCGCAGGTGAAACACATTTTAGATCTAACTTAGTGTCAGTGTTTATGTGAAAACTCCTGGTTTTCCACATGTTTACCCGAACAAATGGAAGAAGCCAAGTTCTTAAGCTGCTAAAAGATGCTTGTAAACTTTTGGCACCCTAAGCTAGTTAGTGCGGCAGCAATGTCCTCTGCTACATAATCCCCCAATTTCAGCTTCCTAAGTGTGCTTCTTTTGGGTATTCCTTCCACAACAACCGCACGCCTCGTCGCAGGCAGCACATATTCAGACAGACCATCATCTTAAATGGACCGTCGACCCAGTGGTAGCCGAGTCATGTCGCACTAGATTACTTGGGCAGTGGTGAAGATATTATTGCACGGTAGCAGCCATTGCCTACAAAAGCTGCATGTAAAAACAGGATTTGCCTCCTCGGTTACGATCGCAGCCCGTAGCCCGCCACAACCAGCAGCCCAGTGGCCATCCCTACGGGCCACTGACTCAACTAAGTGATTACTAATTTGCCTCTCCACAGACGAGGGTGTGCGAACAATAAACCGACCGGGAAGTTCAGCAGAGTCTGCCATCCCCGACTTTACCCTGAATGAACCTACCAAAAGTTCACCCAAGCTTCGACCCCCGAACCTACCTTATTCGTTAGTGTGATTTGAGTACTCATGGGCATACCCATTAAGAGGAAGCCCGCGGGTCAGCCTAAATTTGAATGGAAATTTTTGATCTTAGCCTGATTAGTTGTAAGCAGACCCATTCAGAGACCCATCCAACACCGCAAAACGTCGGCATCCTCTCGTACGGCAAACATGCTCGTACCGGGTACCGCGTGGCTGCCGTGCACCGACCACCAAGTGTAAGGAACAAATACCGAAAATCCTTCCAAATTTTCTACGTGCTTTGTGGACTTGGCTGTATTTGACATTACTTTGAAAATCTGGTCCACACGCCACACTTTTGCACGTTTGTTTATTCAAGTAAGAAATTCGAATTTGGCATTGAAAAGTTTCTGATTGTGGTGCTCCAGTCACCGGCCTTTGAACCTTTCTGTTTGACTGTGGAGTCTGTTTGGCCGCATACTTGAGGTTTGCCTATATTTGTACCTTTTGTGAGTTTCAATTTAGTGCTGCAGAAACTGCGAATTACTCTTGTTCTGGTTTTGGGACTCCTTTGAATTGACTGCGCTTTGCTCGATGTGCGAGAACTGACTTACACCAAGGACCCCGGTGAGCAATTTGAATTCTTCCTTCTTGGGAGCGAATATCAGGCTACGTATCCATAGGTAAATTCGAGGCTTGTCCCCAAGAACTGAGCCACAGCGCCAGTAACAATGCCACCTCGTGTCTCGCAGTACATGAAAGCGGCAAACAAAATATACGAATCTGGGCTACACACCCGAAATGCTTTGACTGAGCTAGACTCCTGTCTGCTATGGCTGAACCAGGTGATTGTTTTCTGGTTCCCCTCATAGCAGGTCAACAGCTACCACTACTCTAGCTAAGAAGAATGGCGTAAGATTGACCTACCTAAACCACTGTCGACAGGCATTTGTGCTTGCCAACGTTTATAACTCCCACCGTTGAGCTGATGTGTAGCGTCAAGCAACAGAACTTTATTAAACCCTTTCGTCAGGAGAATTTCCGCTCGCGGAATGTAGAACACAAAATGAGCATCTCCTCCTCGAGAAAGTACCCTGAAAATACCCTTACCGTTCACTGCGTCCTTCATCCTTCACACTGGAGCGGCGATCTTTCCTCTTCTTCTCCGCCTTCGGAGATTACACATTTTCAACTGCGAACGGTCCGTTAAATTTCGTCTGAGCATGGGAGCTAAGTTACTGTTAGTTGTGGAAAGTTCCAGTCAACTCGCTAAGCTCTGCCTCATTATCAGAAGTCAAAAGCCCATTTATAAAATGTAGGTGATCACTAGGTGAGCCAAAAAGGTGGTTATGTTGCAGACGTCGATAAACAATTTTGTTCTGCGTTCCCGCAGCCTGAGCCGTGAGAAAAGTCAGACAGAGAATATTTTTACACCTACAGTGTTTCCCTAAAAAACCCATGAAAAACACTTGCCTAACTGCAGACATTCTAGTGGATGACCGCTCTTTGGACAGCAAAATTTACATGACAATGAAGAAACAATTTTGGCAGCGCGGTCAGATGGATCCTTGGACAGTTCTGGGCACCCAAGTTCCATATCTGTAGGATGTAAAAATCTTCCACAAATCTTTAAAAAAGGTATGGGTATCATGAACAAGAACCAGAAAAAGCCTCTGAGTCATAAACCGTCACATCGATAATGGCGGCTCAAACAGCGGAAGCAGCCTTCACAGTCGATGGGACGAGAGCTGAACAAAGCATTTATACACCACTGTATTATAGACTATAACAAAAAGGCTTCTCGCTATATAAAATCAATCCGACGTTTTCCAGGCGACAGGTCATCGGTCAAGCAAAAACGCGCGCAGCGCAAGCCTTCCAAAAATCTCGCTTGTAACGGCCAAATTTAAGGCTACCATCTTGTTGTTCGCCTAATATCACACTCGTGCTACCCTCTTCGGAAGAGCTTTGGTCTTGCGTGTAACACTCTGTTTGACACCCAATGGACTTTCGACAATAGGACTATTTGCGCTTCTCGATCTAGAAGAAATGCTATTTTCCACTCTTCAGTGATCTTTCTTCCAGCCCACCGGCAGTACAATAGACAAAATGCGGTCAACTCTAGTATCCCAAACCCTTCCGCGCTCTCCTGTGGTCTATTTTTCAGCCCACCGGCAATGCCGGATGCAAGATACTGCCAAGATTTGTATTTTGAACCTTTTCTCCTTTTCCAGCAGTCCAACTGTCCGGCAAACTATTTTCGGTTCACCGGTCATATTCAGATAACGAGATAATCAAGAGATCCGGGACACTTTATGCTCCGGCCTCGTACCCGTGTATTACTTCAAAACCTCAAGACCTCATACCACGCCCGTCAACATGCAGCCTTTCAGTCAGAAAGTAACAGCGCCACTCCGTGCAGTTGGGCTCCTTGGAAGACGGGGAAGAAGAAAGCATACCAACTCGGAAGAAACATAAAAGGCAAGATGCCAAGCACAAAGAAATAACATTGAGCCTGAGAAGGAAGGAATAAACACCGTGAAGCAACTCTGTGTGAAGGCTATATCTGCGGAAGAGAAAAATCAGGAGGAGGGACAACAGGAACTGTCCGGAAAACTTCGAGAAAGCTCTGGGCTGCCGTTTTTAGTCAGATCATCGGAAAAACGGAAACCAGCGTGCCATGGAATTCAGATTGTCTCGAGAATTTTTTCTTCGTTCAATAAGTTATTTTTTCGTCTACTGCAACTGTTCAGCTTTGCGAATATTTATTTGTATTCCGCACCAGATTTAGCTGCGTCTGTTGTGATGCACATCTTCCACAATCCATTGAGTACGCAGAACTATTTATCATCATAAAAAGAAGTTTCGCCTGCTGTCGCAGAGGAGACTAGAATGGAAAAAGATGGCCAGGTAGAAGGTCAAGCATCACGAAAAAACCATAATCGTAAGGAGGATGTGGGGGATGAATGGATTCTTTGTGGCGCCTGAAAACGGTGGTATTATAGAACACGCAGTAAAACTGCTGACAGAGCATGTGAGTTTCATGTGAAACATAGGTACCCGAAGTGGTTTTGCTTGGGCTGCCAACCTTCAACAGTTAAAATTGGTTCAGAGGCGTTAAGTGTTCGAAGGTGTGAGAGCTTGCAACAAAGACCCGCAAAAGCATCCCGAAAACGAGTGCGTAGGTCTCGGGGGAAGCAACTGGTAAGAAAGACCACTGAGTGGAAGGGAAAGCCGAGGACGGACCGGGTACAGGTAGAGTTAACGAAGGAGTCAAAACAAAGTGGACCAGGGGACAAACCAGGGGAAAACACATTTCATTGTGTGAGACACTGTTGTCAATGAGCCTTCAAGTAATGAGGTGCTGCTTCGAAAAGTGGCCGCGGAACTAAAGACTCATGGTAGGTTATTAGAGGGCCTTCTAAAGGACGGGAAGAAATTCTGTCGGCAGATTGGAAACCCAGAAAGACTAGTGAAGTGTTACGGGGATCATGAGATACCATATTGTAAACTGGCTAAGATGAGCCGGATTGTCTGACCAGGACACAATAAAAGGAAACCTGCTGATGGGAAAATGGAGAGCAGATATATCGGAAGGCGACAAAAGGCCAAGACCCACCTTGGGGGAGTTCACAAACCCAAGGCACAGAGACAGGGCTTTCACTGCCTTGGAAGAAATAAGGAGGCTCTTAAAAGGCCGGGTCTTCTTCGACCCGGATGATGCAACCAGCGAGTATACTACTGGTAAAATCTTGGAGGAGGGCATAGAGTCTGCCATTCTGACATCTCCAAAGTTGTCTATAAGAAGATCCGTAGTACCCGCGGGTGAGAGGTTTACGGAGGACAGTAGGCGCTCTAACCAGGAAGATGAGGAAAATCGTGCTGAAAGTGGAATACTGGAGAGGAGCGCAGAATCTTCTCTCGTAAGACTTGTAGACGACGTTGAGGAAAATGGGGCCGGTGGAATGAAAAAAGGGGGCAGCTCTGAAGTTTGGCTTTTGGGAGCCCAAAATTCCCAGTAAATGTCGAAAGGAAAGGCTAACGGCTTCTGGGCTCTTGCCGATTATATACTCAAAAGCCTGCAGCAGTGAGAACAGGTGGGATGAATTAGCAGCCACACGAGGTGTTGCACGGATCGCTGCGCTCACTGAGACTTGGCTAACACAGCAGGATGTCACTACTTTAGCTGGCATGCGGGCTTCGTGCAGTACGGGAAGGATAGGGACGATGGCAGGTGGGGCGCTAGAGTGCTGTTGCTGGTTGTTAAGCCCTTGTGCCAGCGAGAAGGAATAGAAATGGGATAACCAAAGGTGCCGTGTAATGGCTATGTAGTTATGAAGCAAAGAGGCCCTGTGACTCTCCTTCGCGCTTACCGAGGCCCATTCTCTACCAAGTTGAATGATACTGAACTGCTGGTGGTAACTGACGTGGTCAGTAAAGATGAAGCAGTGCTCATCAAGGGGAACTGCAACCCCCCAGAAATAGATTGGGAATTGAAGGATGCATCACCGGGATCTTCCAGAAATGCACTTCTGCCCCTCCTACTAGAAGAAGTGCTCGTCCAAAACGTGCAGCAGGAAATGCGTTGGAGGATAAACCAGAACTCCGAGATACTATTTAGCAATTACGAAGTGTGAGTGGACTTAGGTTCAGAGGTCATCGCAGCTCCGCTAAGGAAAAGCTATCACGGAGTGATAAACATCGAACTGATGGAACGGGACAAATGCTACCTTAGGCTTGGCGGGCTAAAGTCCCCAGCGCTAGCGGGTGCGATAGCGGAAATGAATTGGGAGACCACTCATGGCAGCTTGGAAAACAGGCGGAATCATATCAGGGAGAACCTAAGGATACTTCTGGATGCTTTTGTATCGTCACTGGGGATTTAACGAAGTGGCTTGCAGCCAGTGTTAAAGCCCAGGGCGCGGAGGTCACAGGCTAGAAAACACATCGCCTGGTGCATTCTTGGGAGGAATGGGAGCCATAGGAAACCATTGGAATATATGACGGCTCGTGGAAAGACTTTGAGAATCCAACTGATGTGCAGGGGTCAGTACGAAGAGAGGCTGGCTCGGAGTGTGAAATGTAAACCGAAAGCATATTTCAATTAAGTCCAGTCAATGTTCACCCTACAGGTTGCAGCTGGTGATGTAAGGGACTCGAGGGGCGAAAACACTGAAATGAATGAAGGCAATGCCGGCGTATTGCCCCAGTACTTTGAGGGAGTGCACAGTAACGGCAGTGGTGGAAATACGCCTAGTCTCTCTCTGTTTAACAGGACAGGAATGCCATCCGCCTAAAATGGGAAAGACGAAGTTAGACTGGAGCTAGCAGGACAAGGACTACGTAAGGCAACAGGCCCAAATGAAATATGTCCAGCCCTGTTGAATTCACTAGCCAACCTGTTGGCCGTACCTCTTTCTCAGCTATTCAACCAGTCTCTAAGGGACTGTCAACTGCCAAGAGACCGGCAGATGGCGTAGATGGTGCCAATCCACAAAGGTGGGGTAGAGAAGAGGCTTCCAACTACAGACCGGTAAGCCTGACACCTGTAGTGTTGAAGACCCTGGAAAGGATCCTGCGAAACCAAATGGACGCCTTTCAATCCTTAAGTGGAGTGATAAGTATGTACCAACTCGGCCTAATGAAGGAGAGGTCAAGCAAGGTGGATGCTGTGTGCTTCCTCGATGAAGTCACGGGGACACTTGACGGCAGCGAAAAGGTGGAGGCCTGTTACTTGGACTTCAGGAACACCTTCGACTCAGTAAATTACAGGTGGCTAGTGCACAAGCTCCCGTCCTGTGGAACCAACTCGTCTTTGGGTGACTGGATAGCTGAGTTTCTCAGAGGAAGGAGACTCTTCTTAGAGGTAGAGGGTCACAAGTCCAGCATGGGAAAGGTTGCCAGTGGAGTGCTTCGGTCGCTGCAGTTTCTGACATATATAAACAACTTAGCTCATAAGCTGGATTTCCCACACTTTATGTCTGCCGACCACGTTAAGATAGTCGGTGATCCTGGAAAACGTGCTCCGCAGGGCGACCTCGATGGGGCGTAGCTGTGGTGCATACAATGGTAGCCCCCACCCAAGGCCACCAAATGCGGGAAATTCGCCGAGTACAGCCCCCAGGTCAGCCCGAGGGCACTTGCGAATGGAGACACCAGGGTGGCTTAGGGAAGGACTGATACCGTCGGAGATCCGCAATTTTATGACTGCTGGTTTAAAAACCCAGTAGCAATGTTTGGAGGCCTTAAGTAGATATAATAATGCCCTCCCACAGCTTATGAAAACCGTTGCCTCATGGAAGCCTTGGGTACTGCAAGACACGTTTGAGTAATGCATAGCCAGAATCGCAACGGATCCTGAAATCAAACGACGACTACCCGCGAAATTTTACGATACTAGATTATCATATGAACAATGACACGAAACAGCTACAAACCTCAATTATGCGGTCAAAAGGACTCAGAAGGCGAGAACCGAATTGCGGTGTGCGAGAAAGGAGCACATGCGTCAAGCAGATCCAGAACAAGAATATGACGGAGCAGCGCGCCGGGCGCGAACAAGCAAGCTTTGGTTCGTAAAAACAAACAGTGCATAAAACAAGTCAATGGTGCAAATAAGTGAGTAATATTAAGGAAACACAGAAACTGCGGTGGTTTTGGGGGGATTTTCCACGACCGGTCTTTATAGGTACCGGTACCTACTGGGAGGCATTGGGAGACATCAAACTTTAGTGGTTATGGGAGTCCCAAAAACTTTACGCTGAGTGGCCCGGCTGAGAGAGAAGAACATGCCTCAACATGTGGTGAAAGTGCCACGATTAGTAGGCTTACCAGGGCGCGCCCCTATCAAAAGGACTTTCAGATTGGGTAAGTGGTGCGTAAGACCGGAAACCTCGTCGTATCCCCTCAGGCCAGTGCTAGCTGAATTTGGCAACCCAAGATACGGGGAAGCCATACTTCTTGCAACTGACAAGATAATAAAGGCTGCGGCAGGGAAGATATGCGTGGAACCAGATCGCTCGGCAAAAAGTAGACCATTGAGGAGGCAACCCAAAGCGCCTTTCATGGCGTCTACGCCCGCTCTGGGTCAATCACCGTGGGTAAGCGTCGCCCAGTGTCAGCAGCCGGGAACACCAGTAGCTCGCTGGGAACGATCAACTCAAATCAGCACAGTCTAGGTGGACCCCCATGTACCTAGAGCCTGCCATTCTAACCTAGCTGCAACGCGGCAAGAAACCTCACCTGGTGTGAATCCAGAGACTGAGGACTTACGACAGCCAGAAACACCAAGAATCAAAGTGGCAAAAACGCCAGCGGCACTCCGGCAACTGGCCCGAGTGCAAGCAGATAAAACCGTTGTCACTCAAGAGGCCCGAAACTAGGGCAGTGGCCGCAACAAGGGGGATAGCCGTAGCTTACTCCAAAGCATGCCATGGGGGCATAACTGGTGAGAATAATTGGCTGAAGCGGGAGTACTGGCGGCGTCGCAATCGCCGAAACTTGGATCAGTAATGATGTGGCAACAACTGGTTATCCTCAGCGGGGTACTGCGCTTACTGGGCTCGCAGACAAGACGGGGGGGAAGGAGAGGATGCACTCTCAAAACGTTAAACTTACTGACCCATAATCTTTTCGCCTTCTTCACAGTATCTCCTGAACTACTTATGGAAGCTCCAAAGGCCCTCCGTAAACATTCCAAGGTCCCAGGTGCGAATCAGGCGATTCGCACTGTCAGGCTCAGGAAAACCAGGAACACTCAACCTCGGTCTGCACTCAGCCCATGTCAGTAGCTCACTTTGATGTTCATGACTTATTGAACAAGAAAATTAATAAAGTGGATCAAATAGTGGCGGACCTGCATAACCCGACCTGTTATATCGATGATATTTCATTAAAGATATCCCCTATATCTGGCATAATGGAAAACGCTGCTATTGCTAATCGCCAAAGCCTAGCCATAGCGGGCAGCTTCTTGGACCTAGTTGCAACGGAAATTCATAAGCGTATAGTCAACGCCAAAAAAGCGACAGTTTTCAACATCCCTGACCGACTGCCCCTGCCATCAACCAAACTCGCCATACTGAATGCTTGCAACATGGCACACCACAAGTGCTATTGCACTCGGCTGCGCAAAACATCACAACGCAACGACTGTCCTTTGAAGTTCCATTTCTCTGACGAAATAACAGCTAGAGAATTCGTAAACAGTTGGCAAATCATTGCCAGCGCCACCCCATTCAAAAGAATCAGAATAATACCGGATAAAACGCCCCTCTAAAGATAGGCTTTTCGATCACTAAAAGTACCTTAGCTTCACCAACGCAACCTGCGGCTGAAATACCAATTGCTGCGTCATCTCACCGCCCTTCGAGCCACCCCGAAACACAAAAGCCCTCGGTTGCCTGCACTACGCTAGTTGACCTAGACCTGATCACCACCCAATCTTCAGCACATCCTCCAAGTAAACGGCCCTGCCTTCTACCGTCAACCTCCGCTCCCAAAAGTAGCAACGATATCCATGCCAAGCCCACTTCTAGCCCAGAGCCACCAAGGCCCCGTGCATGCAGGCCTGCTGCTGCCTATGTCAACATAAGGCCCACCGTCCCACCACCGAAGCAGACTCCGCGAAAGTCTGTTGCCAACAGCCCGTCCTGCCCTAACTCATGTCTCACCGTCTTGAGGAAGCTAATAGTTCATAAAAGCCATGATCTACTATGAAGCCAGTGGCCTCATCAGCCGACAGAATTCTGTGCCCCCCTAGGGCTTTTAGCCACTCCGGCTATTCCTGCAGTCCCCCCGGTAAGTCTTCTCAGAGCCCCATTCAGAACCCCTACCAAGCACTCCAAGTATACCCCCAATTAATCCATGCTTGTTGGCTAGCAGGACACAATCCTGCATCACCCTAAAGCAGCCAACCCCACTTCGCTGCATTAGCGTGGTACCCTGGCTAAACAACAAGGTCCTCCCAACTCCACTCTACAATAAAGACGAAAACGGCCACCGACTAACGCAACAATATGCATCGGGACCAAACATACCATATTCCCCAAATATGCCGAAAAAGTTTCCCAATCATCTGGCTGAGCGCCAGCACCTTCCGCCGAACCGCTGTAACCAATTTCTCTCTCATCCAATGATACAAACAAACAACCCCCAGTTGAATCAGAATCAGCGGCCTCGATTGTCAAGCTCCACGGTCTTTCCCGAACATAAGATGGGCCAGCCCAATCAACTACAGTTATTTCATCGGTCCTGGTCGAGCGATAACTACCCGCCCCCTGCGTATCCCGTTGAACCCAGTCACCACTACTTTCTACCATCTCACTTTCCATTACGCAATAACTCAGTGTCCAACCCCACCTGGTTACTTCAATCACCCCGGAAATCTCACCCCCGCAAACGACCAATTTTTTCTTGACATCACCCCCATAACCCAGCCCCACCCATTCTTCAAACTGCCGGCTCCCTACTTCTTACTCCCGTTTAGACTCCATCGCTTTTATACATGACAATCCTTATGTTAAGAGTCCAACTGCTGATGTTTACCATCTCGGTAGTGTTAGCCGCCAACACCCGCCGACGGTTGTTCCTACTCCACGCCATGACGATACAGTTGCACTTACCTTGCTCATCATTAAAGCACGCTCATTACTGAAGAAAACCCATACTCTCCATAATATCGCACTATCTTCCGACTTTGACATCATTGTGAAAACCGAAATCTGGCTAAGTGATTCTGTCCCATCGGACCAAATTTCTATTGCTAGTTACCAAACCTTCATTAAAAATCGTCGTCGTCGTGAAGGAGGCTGTCTGATCCACGTTAAAACACAGCTTGCCTACCTGTTCTCTCTCTGATCCAACACTGGACGCAACTCAGCACTCCATATGGGTAACGGTTCTTTTGGCCAACTCTCCTCTTCATATCGGCTGCGTTTATCGACCACCCAGTTCAAACATCACGGACCTCGCCCATGTAGTCAACGCTTTTGACCACTTTGTACTACTGCCCCCCTCGTCAAAGCTCATTGCTGGCAATCTCAATGCACCTAATATCTGCCGGGACACCATGTCATCACCCCAATACTTCACGAGCTTTGTTTTGACCATGCGCGCAGGGAGCTGGGTCCAGCACTTAATGACACCAACCAGAAGAAACAGTATGCTTGACCCGATAATTACCATTGGTCTATCGGATGTGATAACTACCGCCCTCAACCTCTTCCCAGGAAGTGACCGTAGAATGGTATCTTGCAGATTCACAGCCGGGCCCATAGACCCCATATGTAGCTCAGCTCATCAGCCCTTACACACGGTCAACTGGATAAACCTCCAGCCCATGCTTCGATCCCTCAACTGCGATGACTACTTTCTACAGCACGACCCTCAGCTCGCCAGCGATGTGCTCTACTATAAGCTACATAGTTACTTGTCAGCAATCACCACCATCGGGACCAACCGCTTTGAAGCCCGCAGTTCTTGCCAAACAAGGCTGCAAAATAAACATGAAAAACCGCAGAAGACCTGTAATGAAGCCAGAGAATTCTCTATGTTATTGCAACTCCACTCTCTCTCCGCAACCATCAGTCTTCGGAATAATGAATTGCTGGGAGAGCAGGGGCTTTCGGCCTTGAATTCCTTTGACAGATCTTATCGATTGTCCCAACTGCTAAAGAGCAGAAATCAGACAGTCTTCAAAGATACCTTATTTAATTCGGGGAAGCAACACGCAAGTTAAATCCACAGCCGAAATCGCTGAGGCGTTCAATACCTTCTTTTAAGAATCCATGACCACTGGCGCCACTTCAAATCCGCCACCCGTACCCCTCATCACCGAGCAGATTCTCTTTGACATTGAATTCAGTTTGAACGACGTGGCCCACCCGCTGCTGCGTGTTAGGTCCTCCTCCCGCCTTGGCTATGACGGCATCCCCCCTGCACTCCTTCATCTTGGTAGAACTGACGTCGCTGCTATCTTTATGAATTTCTATAACTCATCCCTTAAGCGTGGCATTTTTCCATCCCAGTGGAAAACTTCAACCATCATTCCTATCCACAAAAAACCTCCAGTGCATGATTCTTCAAGTTATTGTCCTATTGACCATACCCCTTTAGCTACCAGAATATTGGAGCGTTTGATTAAACAACGATGTCCGATTATCTCATTTCCCATGACCTCATTCACAGCAGTCAATGTGGCTTCCTAAAGTCACGTTCTTGTACCACATGCCAGTTTGATTTCTTCAACCTACTGACCACGGCAGCTGACGGCGGAAAATCTATGATTATCATCTACCCCGATATGACCAAGGCCTTTGACCGAGTTCCTCACCCCCGGTTGTTAACAAAAATCCGGGCCTACTGTATCCATGGCCCGCTTTTATCATAGATCACTTCCTACCTGTCGGGCCTAACCCAGGTTTCATACGCTAATGGTCATCTATCGCAACCGGTGCCTCTCACTAGTGGAGTCGGACGAGGTGTACTTGGTCCGCTATTTTTCTTACTCTATATTGACGGAACTTTTCCAGTTGTGAGGCACGGCACACTTTTCCTCTTCGCCGACGAAATCAAAATCGTTTACGAGTTCCGCCATCAAGACTTGAGCACAGAGCTGTCTGAAATAGATAATGGTCTTGAGAAACTTGATCAATGGTACACTTTATGGCAGATTTGCTTCTAGACATCCAAAAGCTTTACACAACCTACAGATGTCAAGTCCCTCTCGGAACTCTGTCAATGAACCAAGTGCCCATCGCCCCAGCTCATCGGTGAAGGATCTTGGGCTTCGATACACTAACAATCTACAATTCTGGAAACATGCCTCATTTCAGACGGCCAGGGCCAGACAGATAATAGGCCTAGTTCTCAGATCATTTAAAATGAAACAGTATTATCCCTACGTATCAATCCCTTGCCAGACCCCACCTCGAATATTGTCCTATAATCTTCTCTGGAATGTCTAAGTCGGATAGAATACGCCTTGAGAAGGTCCAGGACAACTTCATCAAGAAGTTGATAGGATATTCTTCTCCACTGAGCTATAAAGAGCGATGCACTCTACTAAAACTTGACCCCTTATGGCTTAGACATGTTAAATTTAACTTGTGTTTTCCAAATAGATTTGTTCATCGCTCAGCGTTCACTTCTATCAAATCCATTTAGTTTTAACTACCTTCATTTTACCCTCTGCGCCACGGAGACTTCAGTCTGACCATTCCATAGTCCAGGCTGGCAATAAAATCAAACTTCTTTGTCATTAAATATTCAAGGCTTTGGAATAAGCTACCCCTCACTATTCGCAAATGTGTCAATAACTCAGTTTAGCCATGCTCTAAAATCACAAATTACCGTTAGTCATATGTTATCTTTGACTAATGCTAGCGTGTCTGAGGATCTAGCCTATGAAGAAGACGTAGAACTTTAGAACCCTAGCTTCCCTCTCCCCTCCCGCCCTCTGCCATCCGTCGAGCTGGCCTTCGAAAAAGGATTTGTAGCGTACTACTCTGTCTATGTGGTACACTAAATTATGGTCAACAATATCTAAGACGACACTAGCCAACTAAGACGGGCGGAGGAGCGTGCGGTGATAAAAAGGCCAAAAGGGTATGTACATCAAGAATAAAAATGAAACAATAGGTGTGACTCAAACTCACAGTTGTTCAGTGTTCTTGTGATCAGGAAATGAGCGTCAAAGAGCCAATGTCCGACAATGTCTTCAGTTCAGTTCGGTCTGACAGCCATCCGTTGGACAGAACAGGATGGTATTGAGCGAAGTGCCAAGAGACGCCGTTGAAGTTTCTAAAATGTTTTGTTTCACACAGTTAGTTCCGACCGATATGATTCCAAGACACTCAAAACCAGAAGATGAGATCGAGCCAGAGTAAAAGATTTATTTACAGCCTTTTTGTATTGCGCGGTGGTGACGACCAAAAGGTGTGTGTTTTTACATTAAAACGTCGGTACAACAAAGGAGTGTCGCACCAAGGGACGTTGAAAATCATGGAAAAAGTCGGAAATGTACAGGTACCTACACAACTCCCCCGCCAGAGCGTTTGTTGTACAAAATAAACGCTCGATAGAAAAATAGAAAGAGGAAACGGTTAGCAAAAGAAAACGTCAACTAACAAAGTCTTGAAATCTGACAGGATGTCGAACGTTTCTGCCGGAACGGCGGGTTACCAGGGAAGGTTTTTGCTGTGGTGGTGCTGGCGGGTGTGGTGTAGTGTCTGGTGTGATGATAGAGTTTGGATTATCAACAGGAATTGTTGGTGGTGTGTCTGTGGATGGTGATGGTGTCGGTGTGGTTGGTGATGGAGGTGTATCAAAATGCGCGGGTTTTAATCTGTCAACGGAAACAGTGTCTGGCTTATCGGCTTTTTGAACCACGAAATATTTGTCTGTGCGACTAAGCACTTTAAATGGACCATCATACGGTGGTGTGAGTGGTTTGCGAACAGCATCGTTACGAATAAAAACGAAAGGTGACGTATATAGATCATTGTGTACAAAAACGTGTGTGGATGACAAGCGAGTGGGTGTTGGACGTAGATGTGACATACGGTCTTTGAGTTGTTGGACGAATTGGGATGGGTTAGGACTGGCATCGGTGCTAGGCTGAACATACTCACCTGGAAGGCATATGGTGGTACCGAAAACGAGCTCAGCCGATGTGCTGTGGAGGTCGTCTTTGATTGATGACCGCAGACCTAAGAGAACTAGTGGCAGGTTGTCGCTCCAGTTATTGGGGTTTGGCTGTGATATCAGTGCTGCTTTAAGTTGACGGTGTAGGCGCTCTACCATGCCATTGGACGAAGGATGGTATGCAGTTGTTGTGATGTGTTTACAGCCAAGCAGTTTAGTGAACTCACGAAACAAAATCGATTGGAATTGGCTGCCACGGTCTGTGGTGACGGTAGACGGTACACCAAATGTAGCAATCCAGTGTTGGAGTAGTACTTTCGCAATATTTTCTGCCGAGGTGTCGGAAATGGGTACTGCCACTGGCCAGCGTGTGAAACGATCAACAACGGTTAATAAGTGGGTATGTCCATTTGATGGTGGTAGTGGACCAACAAGATCGACGTGAATATGTGTGAAACGGACGTCGGGAACGGTAAACGTACTGGGAGGAGAAAAAGTGTGGCGGTGGACTTTGTTTCTCTGACATTGTAAACACTGTTTAGTCCATAATGCAATGTCAGAATTCATATTGGGCCAAACAAATCTGGCAGAAATGAGTTTGCGAGATGCACGGATACCAGGATGGGAACGAGAATGAAAATGATCGAAAACGATCTTCCTGTAGCAAGTTGGAACGATAGGACGAGGGTTACCTGTAGACCAGTCACATAGGACTGTGCCATCGGCTAAAGGTAGGGGAGAATCCTTGAGCTGGAGTGTGGAGGATGTGCGCAGTTCGATCAAAGATGGATCATCACGCTGGAGGTTTGCCAGTTCCGTGAGATCGAATTTAGTCTGCACCGTGTTGATGTCAGGTCTGGATAATGCATCAGCCACAACATTATCAACTCCATGCAGGTAGCGGATGTCTGTTGTGAACTGGGAAATATAATCCGAATAGCGGATATCTCTGGGTGAATGTCTGTCAGGCTTGGCATGAAGTGCGTGTGTCGGGGGTTTGTGGTCAGTGTGCACACGAAATTGTCGTCCTTCCAAAAGGTGGCGGAAATGACGGATGGACAAGTAAATGGCTAGGAGTTCACGAGAAAATGTGCTGTATTTTGTCTGTGCCGCCTGGAGTTTTTGCGAGAAGAACGCTAAGGGCTGTAACTGGTTGTCCACTATTTGGTGAAGCACTGCACCGACTGCAGTATTTGATGCATCAGTCGTTAGGACTAACTCAGTATTTGGATCCGAATGTGGATGGTGCAGCATGGTGGCGTCTGCGAGAGCTTTTTTGGCTTCTGTGAAAGCTGTCTGGGCCTCGGGAGTGAAATTAATCCTCCTGACGTTGGACTTGAGAAGATCGGTCAAAGGTGAAACAATGGTCGCACAATGTGGAATGAAGCGACGGTAGTAGTTCAAAATTCCCAAGAAACGTCGTAACTGTGTGATCGTTTGAGGTGCAGGAAATGACAGGATGCTGCGCACCTTATCTGGGAGGGGTGTCAAACCTTTTTGATCGATATGGTGCCCGAGAAAGTCGAGGGACGGAACACCGAACACGCATTTACTAGGGTTCAGCTGAAGTCCGTATTGTTGGAAACGTTGAAAGAGTTGGCGCAAGTGGCTGGCATGCTCCGATGGAGAGGCGCTGGCAATTAATATGTCGTCGATGTAGCCAAACGCGAAGGGTAGACCTCGAAGCACTTCATCGACGAATCGTTGGAACGTCTGGGCAGCGTTTCTCAATCCAAATGGCATGCGAATGAACTCGAACAGGCCAAAAGGCGTAGTGATGGCTGTCTTGGGAATGTCTTCTTCGGCCACGGGGATTTGGTGATATGCCTTTACGAGGTCAACCTTGGAAAAGATTGTCTTCCCAGAGAGATTCTGTGCAAAATCATGAATGTGTGGGATCGGGTACCTGTCGGGGACGGTGACATTGTTGAGAGCACGGTAGTCTCCACAGGGTCTCCAATCACCAGATGATTTTGGAACCATGTGCAAAGGCGAGGCCCATGGGCTTGAAGACGGTCGAATGATGCCGAGATTCATCATATGTTCGAATTCAAGGCGTGCGATACGGAGTTTGTCGGCGTTGAGTCGTCGTGGTTGAAAGTGGACAGGTTGGCCTTTTGTGGCGATGTGGTGCTGCACAGCATGAGAGACTGGGTCGGTGAACTGACACGGTTTAGTGAGGGATGGAAACTCCTTCAAAATGTCAGCAAACGGCGATTGCGGGATCGCCAGCCGAATACCCAGAGAGTTGGTGCATTTACCAATGCCGACTGTATAAAGTTTGGTTGTGGTGTCTACCAGCTTGCGATTTTTGAGGTCCACTGTTAGGCCAAAGTGTGAGAGGAAATCCGCGCCAATAATGGGAGTCTGAACATCTGCCTGGATGAAAACCCATTGAAAAGAGCGTCGGAGGCCTAAATCAAGAGTGATGGACCGTTGGCCGAATGTAGCAATAGTTGTTGTGTTTGCTGCTTGCAGTGTAAAGTGATATGGTTTGAGGCTGTGATGTTTGGGTGGGGGGATTACACTGATCTCGGCGCCGGTATCAATGAGAAATCGAAGACCACTGGACCGGTCAACGATATAAAATAGGCGACTTTCATGTGGAGGGCCAGCCCTAGTCGTCGCCGTTACTGGCTGGCCTGGTCGTTTGACTGTGGAGTGTAAGTGCGGAATGAACATGGAGGATCGCAGCGGCGTGCCTTGGAGCCGAATGTGCGGTGGTACCAACACCACGTTTGTGATCGGCGGTTTCTGGACCGTGATCTCGGTCGATGAGGTACTTCGGTGGACACAGATCGATGAGTAGTAAATGCGTTGCACATTGCACTGACCTGATTGCACAACATACGAACGATTTCTTTTAGGTCCGTAATGTCCTTATCGATATGCGAGTGATGGGATGGGGAATCAGGACTGCGAGAAACGTGACCACGGCGATCTGGGGCAGGAACTGGTAATGTCGAAGGGGATTCGTGCGTCGGAGTGGTTTCTGCGGGTGATGTCATGTGAACACAGGGTCTACCAGCCGGGTAGCATTCCATTATTCTGTCGGCGTGCTGCGCAACTTTGTCAAGTGGAGTAGTGGGTTCCAGCATTGACAGGACCTGCTGCATCGGGAGAGGTAGTTTATCAACCCATATCTCCCTGAAAATGGCGTCGTCCATTTGCCGTCCAGCCAGTAGCGACCGCGTGTGGCGCATAAGCTGGGACGGAGTTTGGTCTCCGAGCTCCACCGACGTGAACAGTTCACGGAGCATTTTTCCGGCTGATTTTCCGGTACGCTGAATGACTGCTTCCTTAAGCTTCGTGTAAGGAGCTTCTGGTGGAATGGGATCGAGGAGATCTTCCACGTCAACAGCGATGTCAAAGGGAAGTGCTTGGACAACGTGAGAGTACTTCACGCGCTCGCTGGTTATACGTCGAGTGGCAAATACGGCTTCTATCTGTCGAAACCACACTCGAGGGTTGGTCGGGGCAAAAACTGGCAGTTTCAGAGCAACCGCGTGGATGTCAATAGATTCGCTGTCAGACATAGTAAATCGTGTGGAACTTGGACCGAGAGAATGAAGCTAGTGTCAAATGATGGAAAAACAACCTGGGCTCACCAATTTTGTAGCGTACTACTCTGTCTATGTGGTACACTAAATTATGGTCAACAATATCTAAGACGACACTAGCCAACTAAGACGGGCGGAGGAGCGTGCGGTGATAAAAAGGCCAAAAGGGTATGTACACCAAGAATAAAAATGAAACAATAGGTGTGACTCAAACTCACAGTTGTTCAGTGTTCTTGTGATCAGGAAATGAGCGTCAAAGAGCCAATGTCCGACAATGTCTTCAGTTCAGTTCGGTCTGACAGCCATCCGTTGGACAGAACAGGATGGTATTGAGCGAAGTGCCAAGAGACGCCGTTGAAGTTTCTAAAATGTTTTGTTTCACACAGTTAGTTCCGACCGATATGATTCCAAGACACTCAAAACCAGAAGATGAGATCGAGCCAGAGTAAAAGATTTATTTACAGCCTTTTTGTATTGCGCGGTGGTGACGACCAAAAGGTGTGTGTTTTTACACTAAAACGTCGGTACAACAAAGGAGTGTCGCACCAAGGGACGTTGAAAATCATGGAAAAAGTCGGAAATGTACAGGTACCTACAGATTCAACTACTAGGATCATGGCACCATATCCTAAACCTTCCATTCCCTGCCTATCTAAGGGCACTAGGCTTACCATTTATTATCTTTTTCTTACGTTTACCGCATGTGACCCACATCGCAGTAGGATACAGCTTTTGCCGTTTACAACTTTAACTAGCTAGATGCCTGTCGGTTCTCGCTACTCACCCACTCAGATCTACCATCACCTTAACCCTATACGACCCTGCCTTATCTAATTCACTAGTCGGCCTTCACAGCTATGTCTAGACAATAACTGCCTCCCTCTATATATAGTACTATGGCCACCATATAAAACAACTTTCCTCTAGCTCAAGCTTTTTAGCCATTGATTTTTTCCCCTTGTACCAAATGGTTCAGTGGTGCTGGATCCCAGGGCAATAAGTTCCACCGCCCACTACTTCGCTCCTTGATCCTTTGACTCTTCTCTTATTTATTCTGGCTTCCGCTCCTCTCAGCTTCCTTTCCCGGCCGTAATTTGCTTTACTTAATCATCCCGGTCGGAAATCTCTTATCCCATACCTCCACCTTCCAATAGCTACCTGTTGGTCTCAATTTCCTCCTTTAGTATTTCCCGACATGAAAGCTGGTCTGTGTCGCCAAGATTTCTGAATCCATCACCTAACTTAGACTGCTATCCTCTCTCCGTCTGTGCAATAACATCTACTGGCGCAGCCCAACTCAACCACACCAGAATGACCTCTGGCAGTTTTAGGCACGGTCTGGAGCTGTACGAGACTGAAGCATATATGCAGGTGCGTACATTACAACACTCGTTGTCCCACTCCGTGTGTTTGCTTAGCTCTACCCTGTATTTTCTCAGCCCAAGCAAGCGAAACCCCTGATGTCCACGCCACCTTCACCAAAGCTGCATCCGTAGGCGGGGAAAACAGACCACCCCAAGCCGTCGCAAAAATGACATGCGCGGAAAATCACGGTCGGTCGGAAGGGCTATGGAAAGTTTCTATATGGGCCCAACCACCCCTCTGTTAGAAAAAAAAGTTGAAAAATGGTGGAGAACAAAAAAGACCTAGTGGGATCGATTTGATCAATAAATACCATTAAAATCGGGCTTCGAAGTATTTGGGCAACCTCCGATCATGGGTGTCTCCCATCAGCTCAGACCTAACCCTGCGAAAGGGAAAACCGTACACAGCCCTTGTCCGCTTGACATGCTTTTGGTTCCTACGCACTAGACTGACTGGGGTGATAGCAAACTGGTCTCTCCACATATGCTTACCCACCTCCCCCTCTAATCTTCAACCACCTCGTACACTCTCATGCACGTCTGGCTCGTTTTTTGACGTCAGCTACAAAACCACCGTGGCTCTGGCCAACTAGTCGATACATCAGACGACAGACACGTCTCATCAAAGAGCTAATTATAACTATGTAAATATTATTGTATATATAAACATGCATGTAATAACGTAGGGAAAAGCGCCCGTATTTTTCTCCCACTTATCTATTTTTCCTCCTTTTCGCGAGAAAGGGACTTTCCTCTTGTCCTAAAATCCAGCCCACTCTCCGGTTTGCAACCTTACCTAACAGCAACCTGCAGCCTTAGACCCGTGGATGCCCTACGACAGGAATTGTCATATATCCTCTGGATCTATCATATAAACTCTCCATTTGGGTTCTTAGTTTGTCCCAGCTGCTTCCTTGTGACCTATAAAACACCACTGTGGGATTTATAATGTATCCCCTAGACTTTTAGGCAAGCTTGCCGTTCAGGTTCTTCGTGTTACCAAGCGGCTTTCTCACGTAGGGCTCACACCCTGTAGTCCAAATGCACCTCCACGGCTTTAATAACCCTTAAAGATAATACTTCCCGGTGAACGGCCGAATCGGTAATCAATAACTTTTCCTGGTAGTGCAAGTGCAGTTAGCCCTCAAGGACACGGAATCACAATACCACCGGCCCTTCAATTAACTAAGACCACTGCGTCTCATTTCCAACCTCCGTACTTTTGTCTGTTATTTTGCTCACGCTAACCCTCAGCTGGAACATCTCCCAGACTGCTATCCTCCCTTTTTCAGTTTCAGAACTACCCGGACACCCCGTTGTCTGGCTGTAATATATCGCGCAGTCTACAACCGCACCAAAGGTCGGCTACTGAGAATACCATCTAGCCACCAGGTTTCACCCAAAAGAAGTCCTGGTATTTCTGCATACGCCCCTCTGAGGCTTACTGAGGAATTCTCACTACAAGATTCTCCCGACGTCGAAGCCACCGTGCCAGGACTCCTAATTAAATAGTGATCGGTCCAGATTCGGAGATGCCCTCCTGCTTCCCATGATGAAACAGCGAACAAAAACGGCAGCCAACCCTTGCCCAAAAGCCCAACACGGACAAAAGGAAACCACAAGAAACTCAACAGAATAATGTATTCGACAATTTACCAGCTTTGCCTGGCCTGTTGCAAAGGTTTCCATCCTTGTCTTGCCTTATTTTGCTCCTCGCGGACACGGCATTCCGACTGCTGATTATTCCTTCCTGGAACTCCATCCATCCTCCCCAGCGGCGAACTGCCGACAGCAGATGGCACACAGTACTCATGGAAATCGTCCCACATTTTCAGGGGTACTATGCCTTTGATATCCACAAATCTACGAAAATTAGTATTCCTCTCCCCGAACCTCCATGAAGTTCTTCTCTGCCTCCTTGTCTCAACACCAATTACCTTTTTAAGTGAACATGAGTATGCATTACAGCCCATTGCCTTGCATCATTCTTGTGAATATTGTATTTCCTGCGTCCTAAGCCAATGTCTGTCTGATCATTCCTAAATCCGGCCGATTCATTACTATTGCCGCAGTTGACTCGAAATCAATTCGTTCTGGCCGTGTACTTTCTTGTCGCTTTGCTTCATTTAAACTCCCCTCAGCCTTAGTCCATTGTTGCTGTGATGTGCGAATCTCTCTTTGAAACTTGTGAATTTCCCACCTCATTCAGTGATATTGTAAACTCTGATCGTGCTTACTTGCGCGCCTCTCGACCACGGTCCAGAAATATACCGTTATTATTATTTGCCTGTTGCGGACTTACACGAGTAAGTGGCAGGAGAGGTGATGTCCCCATCAAATTCACGGGTGGCCTTACGCTTCCTGAGTTCAGGGAACATGAAGGCAACCCTGACCTGCGTCTGTAGGTCTTCATCCTCACCACCTCATGAAGACTCACTGTGAATGGAGCTCTTGGCCGGGTAGCAACCCGGTCTGAGAGGTTAGCAAGCGTCGGTTATTTCAAATCCCCCGGAGTAAGGTGGGAGGGATAGTGGGCACCGCGAGGTGGATTCGGCAATTGGTTGATGGAGCTGGCAAGCAGATTCACACTGGTACAACACAAAAGCCAGCCATTCCAATGGAGAACAGGCCAGACACCCGGCCTTCTGGACTTCGAACTCAATGAAACACTGGAGGAAGTCCATCACTTCGAGGCCACTGCTTCTACTGACGGGAGCTATCATGGGGTGATCAGGTTATTGTTCAGAGGGAACCCCTAGAGGTCCCCGCAATCTAAGAGAGAACTTTCAGAGGCTTACCATCAGGCACCGAGGATGACTGCAGAGGGTATACAGTAGGCGGCCTTCAACCTCGCATTAGAGGATGGGTGGTCGCACATGAATGGCAGCTTGATGCGACTCTTTGATGGGCTAGCTCCAATGGGGAGAGCGAGGAGTGAGGTCCGACCGCCTTGGTAGGTCCGCAGGGCCGAAAAAGCGCAGGCACGCAAGCGAGTGGCATGGGGACGCTTCGGCAGCACAGGATGACATCTTCGCTTTCCGCAGTTCCTGAAGGCGCTCCAATATGCTGTGAGACTACGAAGATCCTGTCTGATATAATACGAGGCGAGATTGGCGCAAAATCTTGATAAATGCCCCAAGGTTTATTATGACAATGTACAGCCTAAGGCCCAGTCACGAGTGGCAGTAGGAAATGTTATGGATTGGCAAGAGAGGCATGCAAGCAAAGCCGGCTAAAGAGCCGAAGTACTTGAAAAGTTCTTCGAGCTGGTACACACTGCGGATGCCGGGAACCAGACGCCAACAATGGAACCTTATGGCATTCTTCAAACGGACAAACTTGTTGTAGAACTAGTGGAAATGGAACTGGCTCTCAGTCCATCGGAGCGAGTCGAGAAGGACGGATCGGACGGGATGCACTCCGCCGTCCCACTTCCGTTGGCAAACTTAGTGTCCAGGGCACTGGCGCATTTGTTGAGCAATGCGTAGCCAAATTCACAACGGATCCCGAGTTCAAAAGGCGATTTTCCGTGATTAGTGAATGAACAATGGCACCAAACAGGTACAAACTTCGGTTATGAGATCACAAGGACTCAACAAACGGGAAACCGAGTTGCGGCTTGCGAGCGAGGAGCACGTGCCTCACGCGGGTCCGGAACAAGGATATGACAAGGTAACGCTCTGGGTGCGAACAGTGCGTAAAGACAAGCTAGTGGTGTAAGCAAGTGAGTGATGTTAAGATAAACATGGAACTGCAAAGGTTTTGGGGGGATTTTCCACGAGCTGTCATTACACTTGTTCACCAGATCACTAGCCTCGGTCTCGTTGCCTTCTGATTGGCTAAGATCCGAAGTAGTGCCCATCCACAAGAGAGGAAAGGGGGAAGTTGCGTCCAACCACAAGACCGTTAGCCTGCTGCCGGTGGTACTAAAAGTACCTGAGAGCATCGTTAGAGATAAGATCACAAGACATGTTGAATACCACCGGATGACTACAGTAAGGCAGCTCGGATTTGTAAGTGGAAGATGGTTTCTCTCAAACCTCTTATCATTCCCGGATGAAATGACCGGCAGGATGGGCAAGAGCAAGCGAGTTGAAGTGTGTTATCCGGATTTACAGGTCTTCAACTCGGTAAGCCACAGACTGCTGGTGCATAAAATGCAGGGCATGAGGATAGCACAAGTGAAGCTGAACTGGACTAGAGCACACCTCACTGGTGGGACTTTCCGTGTTTGGGTTGAGGATGCAACATCCAGCGCAGCTAAGGCATGCAGTGGGGTGCCGCAGGGGTCGGTGTTGAAACCCTTGTTGTTCTTGATCTGTATAAATGACCTGGCCGACACCTTGAGGCGTCCTGGCTTCCTGCTTGCTGATAGTCTCAAGATTGTGAAGAAAACACCTCTGAAATGGTTGCAGACAGTCCTGATGAGAATACGAGAGTGGAGCGAAGCATGGGAGCTCCCATGAAATCGAGGTAAGCGCAGACAGCTGCTCCATGACTGGGAAGCAGGGCAGACCCGGCGCTTCGGTGAAGGATCACTCGGGATAGTGGAGGCCACTGAGGTCATAAAAGATCTTGGCTTTCGAGTGCACGAAGTCTTTAAGCACACCAGGCATTTCCTTGAGGCGCCTTGAAGGGTAATAGGTCCATGTTTCAACTGCTTCGGACTGTCAGGTCTCGGGGCTCCAAACAGAATTGCCACCTTACCTAAGGCATATACCCTCTCACCTGGAATTCTGCTTCCAGGCTTGGGCTCCGAAACTAGTCAGGAACAAAGAGCTTTTAGAAGCCACCCAAAGAAGGTTACTAAGATGATGGCCTGGCTGCGGGACAGGACACACAAGGAACACCCCGAAACACTCGACCTATTATCTCTCAGCAGAAGACGCCTAAGGAAGGATCTGGTAGAGACTTTCAAACGGCTCCACGGGTTATCCAAAACCTACAGGCCGTTATTGGTTCTAGGTAACAACCCGACGCCTAGGGGCAGGAAAAAAAAACAAGGAAATCCACGGCCGCCAGAAGCGATCGAACACAGTTCTCCTCCCACCACTTTACGAACCAGTGGAACAAACTGTCACATCATGTGGTAGCAGAGGATAGCGTCGTCATGTTTAAGCGACGGCTGGATGACTGATGGGATGAGGTTTTTCCGGACTATGACTGCCAAACGGTCACTCCCTCAGGTTACACCTCTCTCTTCGACTCCTTTCTTTTCTAAGGCGCAATTCATGTTTCCCCGTCAAGCATCAAAATGCAGTAAACTGCGGTCTTTTTTATTTATTCAGTGGTCCTAATGGGGGATCCTCTAGGGTAAGCATGGCAGCAAGTTGAGACAGTTAACCCTTCTATCCAACGAGACTGCCGATTATTTCAGAGAGAACCTGATTTTCATTCTGTTCCTTGCAGTCCATAACTAAAAAATCACTACATTCCGAGCACTTGACAGTAGAAGCACCGTGGGAACTTTGCAGCCCACGGGCGCAAGAACCTGGACGTACACTGACCAAGGCCACGAATCCTGTTACCTGATCTGACCTGATCTGATCTGACCTCATGACAACCTGAGTAAAAGACACGTAGTACTTGGAGCCACAGCAGAAAAATTTCATCAGGAAACAAAAGATCTGGACAGTGCCGTGAAGCTCGCCTGTGAATGACAATGGAATCTAACTCCTGTCGCGAACCTACAAGGGTAAACTGAAATCCAGTTCCATAGGCTGGCGAGGCAAAATTGTGCATAATTATCGTCACACCTGTTTTCCACAAGTTAGCACGACGCCGCTACGGACTAAAACGCCTATGGCCGCGCACACAGCCCCATAGTTGCGACACGTGAGGCACAACCGTACGAGAAGTAACTTGTATTATTCGAAACACAAGGCAGCTAAACGCCACCAGTAGTGACCCCCCTCCCCCCCCCAAAGAAGGACACCATATTGGAGCAGCGATCATCGGCCTGGCGGAAGGTTCCTACACAACAAAAAGCAAACTCTGGTGAATTTTACTCTCACTTTGGCCCCTATCTTAACTAATTGCGGTCAGAAAGTGGTGTGATGAAGAGAGCCAACAAGCCCCGACCGCCAAAGCCGACAAGAAAGCTAGGTGCGATACTAGACTACAAAAAAATATATAGTGTTCAGAGGTTCCAGTAGGACTTCGAGGGGCCCTGAAAGCCTAAAACTCGAAAGTCGGAAAAGAATGAGAAAAGTAAGGTGAGCTTCTGGGCAATGGGTGCAGGGATCTGCCACCCTGCCAGCACTACTCGCGAAGCAACACGTCACCCATCAACCACCGCACAACTGGTCTTCAACCTGTTCTGGGATCAAACTAAATATGTAGAAGCGATTGGCTCGTGTCGTTTCGCAGGTGGAATCCTAGTACTGTGATGTGTCCTATATCTGACATCGTAAGTTGACACGTTTTCACTCTTACTGAGGCCAACATAGCTGCTACTTCCAACCGATTTCCAAATCGTTGAACTTCTCTTCCTCATATTCCTCTATTTCCACTTTTTGCTATTTTATCCTTTATTATCATTATTAATTTTCTGTTTTTCTTCCTTTCTTTTGTTCTGGTCTTCCACATTCACGGCCACACAACCCAGCCGTGATCGTAGACGCAGTGGAAAGGTAGAAAGCCTTCAGTATCGTCCAAGCAAGCACCACCACGGCAGTCTAGAAAGAGAATTTGAACGTCAAGGTCTCACCTCCGGCAAAGGCTGCTTTAAGTGCTACCATGTCGCATAGTTCAGCGAGGCGTGAGGTGGACCGTACTTCTATCGGGATTCTCTTATTTTTGGGAAGGGGAAACAGATGGCCAGGCGACTAGAAACCCGCAGCATTGCCGTGACCACTGTAAAGAACGCTATATTTTAGTTTTTCTGCCGCAGCAAGTTAGGATCCCTGGAGCCTCGGGTGCAAGAAACTGGATGCAGATTGGGCTCAAGCCTCCTTATCCTGTGATCTGATCTGATCTGATGTGACGACTTTTACCTATGTATCCTACAGTGCTGTCAACACCTTCGGAGGACCCCTGCCAAGCACTGAGTGGTAAGCCCGAAGAATGAACCCGGGCCACTCGAAAACTGTGGTTACCAAGGCCGTTAATCATGGTGAATCCACCCCAAAGATGTGTCTGGACTGCATTGTGGTGCACCGCTGGGCAACAGTGACCACGTGTGTGTCAAAATAGTCCTATGCATGCGGCAACCCAAGGTACCTTCAAGGCTGGTCAGACATTTCGGTAATTTGGACATAGATAGGCTTCGTAATAGGGCGATGGGTTTGACCTGGGACACGACAGAGGAGGCTTCTGTCGAGGAGCGCCGACAGAGCATAAAGGGATTTCTGACTGCCTTACAGGAAGAGTTCGCACCCCTAAAACGAAGGAGTGGGGGGGGGGCAAACCCATGTGGTGGAAGGCTGCCATAGCCAAGGCCATCAGACGTAGAAACCGCGGCTGGAACTAGTGCAAAGCTTCCGGCGGTCAGCTAGCCTGGAACCGCTATACAAAGCTGAGAAACGAGACTCTAAGCCTGTTGGGAAATTCCAAGCGGGAATTTGAGCTCAAATTGGCCCAGTTTGTAAGACGAAAGCCGAAAAAATTCTACAGCTATGTACAGCCTGAAGGCTTAACAAGAAATGTCGTAGGTCAGCTATCCACTAGAGACTATGGTATTGTCACTGATGACCAGAGCAAAGCAGACGCTTTGGGGGAATACTTTGGTAGTGTGCGTAGAATGGATAGTGGGGTACGCGTAGATCTGACTCCGGCGCATCCTTCTCCTCGGTTAAACGAGCTAGACCTCTCAGAGGAAAGCGTGCATAAGTACATACAGGAGTTAAACAGTCACAAGTCAGCGGGCCCAGATGACGTTCATCCAGCTATCATCAAACCGTTGGCGGATATCATAGCTCCATCGGTATGCAGGCTGTACAGATCCAAGTTGGATCAGGGTAAGCTGCCTCAGGACTGGAAAGTCGCGGCAGTCGTGGCAATACATAAGAGTGGGCCTAAGTCGGCTGCGCCGAACTACAGGCCGGTAAGCCTAACTAGCGTCCAATGTAAAGTCCTTGAGAAGATCATCCGTGCCCATATCTGCCAGCACTTACTGGAGCACTCCATGTTAAGTCCGGCGCAGCATGGATTCCTGAAAAATAGATCTTGCCTGACCAATCTCCTGTGCTTCTTAGATGAAGTAACTCGACGACTGGACGAAGGTAAGCAAGTTGAGGTATGCTACCTCGACTTTAGCAAGGCGTTCGACTCCGTTAATCATCGTCTTTTGCTATGCAAGATGGAGACGTTCGGCATAGGTGGGTCGGTATTTAGGTGACTAGCCGACTTCCTCTTGCACTGGACATTTACGTCAAAGTGGGGGACAGGTGCTCCAGTTTGGTGAAAGTCACCAGTGGCGTAGCTCAGGGATCCGTCCTAGGCCCGGTGCTATTCTTGTTATTTAATAATGACCTGGCATCCACTGTTCAATCGCCCAGCTTTATTTTTGTGGATGATGTGAAGATTGTTGGATCTAAGGGTAGGGCGGACTTGGGCAGGGAAATAGGCACCGTCCTGAACTGGGCATACAAATGGGACTTACCTCTGAACGTTGAAAAAAGCCATTTGTTGTCAAGGACAACAGAGAGCCTAACTGTCGCTCATGATCAAGGGCTGTTCACCGTAGATGCAACTAGTAGGGTTAAAGACCTTGGTGTCATCATGAACAGTGACTTCAAATGGTCGGAGCAGTGCAACGCTGCTGGGCATAAGGCTCGTGGAGAGCTCTTTAGGCTGCGATCAGCTTTGTCTTGCCGGAAGCCGGAAGTATTCGTACCTATTTACATGGCTGAGTACGACCTCACTTAGAAGGTAGCGTGCAGGCTTGGTCACCCTTCTACAAAAAGGACGCTGCCTGCCTAGAGAAAGTCCAACGTCTCGCCACGCGAATGGTTGAGGGGCAGAAGGGTAAGACTTACGAGCAGAGACTCTGCGACCTGAATCTTTTCTCGTTGGAAAGGAGGAGACGTCGAGGAGATCTCATAGAAAAGTTCAAGGCAATGAAGGGATTTTCTGGCCTTAGATCAGATAGTCTGTTCCAAGTGGCCGTAGACTCCAGAAAAAGGGGACATGAAAAGAAGTTGATAAAAGCCCGATCTAGGTTGATAGCTAGATCGCACTTCTTCAGCAACAGGGTTGCGAACAGTTGGAACGGCCTGCCTGGTGGAATGGTAGATTTGCAGACCGTCCAATCCTTCAAATGTGCTCTAGATCGCAAGTGGCACGAGATATTTCCTCGTAGTGAGCCTTGAGTACATCAACTAGATGGATGACGGGTAGCACTGTGCTCCTTCTGGAGTATGTTTAATAGACTTTTTCGCTCACTGCATGCAGTCTCAGTGAACGCTCACGATGCGTACTGTCTCTCGCAGTTGATGTGCGATGAGGTTTTCCGTTTCCCTCTCATTTTTAGCGGGGATCCGACGAAATACACTCGGCAGTGGTGGGTGCATAACTGGTGTGCATACCATCGAAGGAATTCTGGACGTTCGATTGGCCGTGGCCATTACGTGTCCTGTGCAGACTGAACTGAACTGAACTTAACAGAGTTGAACTGAACTGAACAGAGTTGAACTGAACTGAACTGAGTTGATGGTTGATGGCTAGATCGCACTTCTTCAGCAACAGGGTTGTGAACAGTTGGAACGGTCTGCCTGGTGAAATGGTAGATCTGCAGACAGTCCAATCCTTCAAATGTGCCCTTGATCGCAAGTGGTACGAGATCTTTCCTTGTAGTGAGCCTTAAGAATATCAACTAGATGGATGACGGGTAGCACTGTGGTCCTTCTGGAGTATGTTTTAGCAGACTTTTTCCCTCATTGCATACTGTCTCAGTGAACGCTCACGATGCGTACTGTCTCTCGCAGTTGATGTGCGATGAGGTTTTCCGTTTCCCTCTCATTTTTAGGGGGGATTCGACGAAATACACTCGGCAGTGGTGGGTGCATAATTGGTGTGCATACCATCGAAGGAATTCTGGACGCTCGATTGGCCGTGGCCATTACCTGTCCTGTGCAGACTGAACTGAACTGAACTGAACTGAACTGTCTACGCTACACCACGAACGGCGGTCACATATTCGTCCTTGGGATGTCGCGCGGTTTGTGGAAGCTGGGTTGTGCGGCTCTTAGGGCTTCGCTGCTGGTTAAAAACGTTAAGCTGCCAGTAACACGTTGGTTGTTTGCAATTTTCTCTTCAAATTTTACATTATAGTTTTCTCGGCGGTTCCACGAATTCATTCTGGTATTAGGCTGAGCTCGTCGAAATCGCAAGGTGCTGCAAAATTGAAAGAGAAGATTATTGAAAACAATCCAGGCAAAAGGGTGCTGAACTACAATGAGCTCTGCGCTCTCATGAGCAGAGGAGACGCCCTTCTTATTGATGTCAGAGATGCTAATGAATTTTCTGAGAGTGGTCACATCACCGGAGCCGTAAATATCCCCCGTAGGCATCTTTTTGGTATCGTTTATTGATGTTAGTTACGGAGCTAAAAGTTGCCCTCAAAATGACGGAAGAAGAATTCCAGGGGAAGTACGGATTGAAGAAACCAAAACCATCTGATGACAATATAGTTTTCTATGGCTTGTCAGACGTGTTGTCAGCGGCTGCCAGCGAGATTGCGCATAACTTAGGCTACAAAAAGTAATTTGATCTCGAGTCTACTGTTCAGTTTTAGGTCCAAATGCTATCCGGAAGGGTGGACTGGTTGGTGTGCCATGCACAATCCGGAAGAGTCTCAGTAACAGCCTTCGCCTGAATTTCGGGTGTCGTTATCTTTCAAAGTTGTACATAGGTACCAGAAGTATGGACCGAATAAAACGAACCTACTTCTTTTTCAGACCCTCCGGTGTTTTATTTTTGTGACTTCTAGAACTTCGTTACGACTGAGTTAGTTCTTTGATGTTCTCAAAAACTGGGCATTGGTTACGTTGTTCACTGGGTCGTATATTTTGCATCGTTTTTCATGTTTTCATGCCTACTTTTCTGTTTGATCATCTCTTTTGTACTCAGCAGTATTTCAAGTTGGAATATACCCTAGATGCGCACGTTTGTTTAACCTTAACGTAGGTTTTCTAACTCTCGACACAATCACCACGAGGCGATGTGGGACGTGTCCAGTTCCCTTTTGCCGGTTAGTTCATTGCTCTGATTCTGGTTTCTTCCTTGCCATCCTACGTAACTTACAATGAAGAACAGTCGATGTTTCAGTAGCAGTTGGACAACTGCGAGGCACCTAGAAGTATAAGTTTGGATGCAACTGTCAGTAACAGAAACTGTTTTCCGCGCCTCTAATCATCCATGGTGTACTCCAGCCCCAGTAGTCTCTTAGGTTAAAGTCCACTGGTTAGGATTATCACATCACTTTACCATGTAATGCAATTACTGTTTTGGTCTATCAACTGACCTCTATGTGGCATTTCATGGGCGTTTAGTTCGGCGTATAAAATACCCTAATCACAAGCCTTGTTCTGAGTCCAAAGATCGGTCAGTTTTTGCTGTTTCAGCCCACGTCATGGGTGCGGCACCCCTTTGGCCGCCAAACGCCTATTGCGGCAGTAAAGTTCGTTTTGCGGAATTTTTCAGAAACAACCACTGAGGACATGCAGCCCTCCCGGAACTCTATGGGTAGACGAAATACTTGACATCACCCAGCCACTAACTGAAGTACACTGGTGTCGTGCAGCTATTCTGATGAGTTTACTCATCGAGACAGAAGTTTTTCCGAAAAAATGGTCGCGGTTGACAGCTAACGACGCGACAGAGTAGTATGAACACATTTTGTTCAATGTCCATGCGACTGTCTCCTGTCCGAGAATAAGCAGGTTTTCTGTATGTCTGATAGCAACGCTCATACGCTAGTATCAGCAGCACAATCAGCGAATAATTCGGACTGAATTTCGACGATTTTTTGATGTGCGTGACGCGCACTAATCAGTGCCTCAAAGTGTTCTTCGAAGTGACATTACTAAGCTAGTTGTAGGCTTCCTGTAGCTAATATTTCGCTTAACTTAAAGGCCCATCTAGAGTGTTTAAGGCGGTGGCGTTGTAGGAGCGGTGATTGTCGTTGTGTGCCCATCCAATGCCTTAGTATCCTGCGCGAGAAGTGATCAGGTAAGTGGCGGACATTTGAAATCTTCGTCTTTATGATTTGGCTTGTAACATTTTCTGTCTGATTGCTCTGCATACTTATCGTTTAGCTTTCGATTAGACGATGCTTAGGGGCATTAACGTAAGTCAGAGCACAGAAGCGTGAGATTGATAGTTTAAAAATCTGAGCTGCTTGACATACAGGTACCTTGGTGTTATGACCTCTTTCACTGCATAACCAGTGGTTAAGAAAGTTTCAGTTATGCCATCCGCGCAGTCAGCACGAAACCAACTTTCATCCTAGGCTTGGTATTTAATGTGAGCTGATTCCACTGCTTTTACTGTGGTTGTGTTGCGTCAGAAAAACTGACAAAATTTAGACCTGACGCCAAACATGAATTCTATCGGAGTTTGTCTCAAGTACTCCGAAGTGTACATTCAACGGACGTTGTGGTCACTACTTGTGATTTTGCTCCCGAGTGGGCTGTTTGGGAGATATCGAAAAGCTGTCTGCTTGCTAATTCAGCCGGTCGACGTCATGACGGCAATCGTCTTATCCATCTGTGGTCTGACGGCTAACTTTATGGTATGTGCGAACGTTTACCATAAGAGCGGCACAGATTCACCTGGTACCTGGCGTTCCGCAGCGTTAAACTCAGAGTAACCATATCCTTATAGGTCATCTCTGTCGATCTAGGACGGTCTGTCATTCTAGTCTACGCTTTTGGTTCCATATCACGCGTTGATGCATGTTCGCTTCCGTTTGCGTTTCGTCTGTGGTCGTTACTCGTTCATCACAGCTGCGCATAGACAGCCGACTATCTGCTCTCCGCAGAGCTTTCTACGCGTTTATCGATGCAGGCAGATACTCAGGATCTGATTAAGCACTGGCAGCAGACCATACAGAGCTTAAGCGCTACTGCCAAGGCCACATAGAATTCCCAATTAATTGGGTCTCGCAAATAATGAATATCTTCAACATCAATTGCTTTGTTAGATGCTCCCTCCGGAGGCCACATTCAATGAGGTCCACGGGTCCGTGATGCGTCAACTGACTACGAGTTTGAGAAATGACCGCAAGAAGTGGTTAGTTCCGAAATGTGAGAAAATGGAGAAACGTTGGGGCTGTTGACATCAGTCGTAACCTTAATCGTCTGATTAGAAGTACCTGTTCATAGAGGCCAAGTGTAAGTGAAGTAACCAAGGTATCTGGCGTCTCACTGATTCACTTTTGCGAACGTTGGACGGAGCACCTTTGAGAACACTTGTTGCCCTACTTGCACAATAGACCTTCCGGTAATGTCTGCAAAAGAAACGAATCAGTTAAATACCGTTAGTCCACGAGATATGGAGGTTATTCAGGTAGTATTTTATCTATAAAGGTAGGAAGCCACTGTACCGGATGCGTCTTCGCTCTTTTTGCAGCGATGATAGCAAAACTCTGGTCCCAGGGTTAACAACCCCTCCGGGTGGTTTGCGGGTAATAAACAGATTCCGAAGGAACGGTGTGAGTCGGTGCTTTTATCAATTTACATGTAAGGTGGCAGGTTTTGTAAAAAACACAGAAGAATCAACTTGATAAGTATCACCGCTAAACTGCTCACCGGCATTTTTCTCCAATTATCCCACACTCGCGCAACGTATACGCCGGAGAATCAAGCCGGTCTCATGCCTGGTCGGGTTTATATCGCTGACGCTTATTTTACCACAAATTCAGGGCATGGGCACATATACAAGTTCACAATCTCTGAGCATCTCTAAGGGAGCTGAATGATTCGTATACGAAAAGTCAATTCCTTCAGCGTGGCATCGTAGCTCAGTTGGTAGGACACACGTAGTGTTGAAGCATAGGTAGCGTCCGTGCGTGGATTTGAGCCCTACCGTGGTCAACGGCTATCAACATTTGAGTCATTTCAGATTTTGTCAAGCCTGTCAAACGGTTATATTGGGAGTGTTAGAATTCTGATCGTAAGAACAACTTGGCAAGGTTCTCATGATTGTGCTGAACAGAGTAACCTGACGGAATAAGGCCGCACGAGGTTCAGTTCACAGTTGAATTCTCTTTTATCCTCCCAAAGTGGAACACGTAAGCAGACACCAGTTAATTACCCATCATCGTGGTGGTTTCTCCTAGTTACAGTTGTTTATGGTCAGTCCCGATTAAGATATTTGTTCGTTCCATTTCCTTTGGTCTAAGGGTAACAGGTCTCTTTCTATTAATGCTGATTAGGTAACCGGTGAATACAGTATAATCTGGCTAGTAGACGCATCTTACCCTTGTTGGCTCCAGTGCCGGAATAGCGGTTCAATTGCGCCCACGAATCGTGCTGTTCGAAAATGTGTACACGCGCGTGTGTCTTCTGCTCAGTAATCATAATGCTTACTCACTGTAGCTATCTGTTTTGAGTATAAACGTAGCAAATCAAGAGCAGTAAATGGTAGGATCAACAATGGTTGCCAGCGCTTTGCTTGTCTGATGGAAGTAAGTGAAACAATAAAATATAGATATCTACCTAACAAGTGTTTCTGCGGTCAGGAAAAACGACGACCAGCAAATGACTTGCACTGCTTATCTGCGGTAGAAAGGATGACCCACTCCAGTTGGTTAAAACTCCGATCAGTCCAAAAGTAGACGAGATAAAGCGATTGTCTGAGAAACGCTAGTGTTAGGAAGCGAAGCTTGTCCCCTCCGGTCAGTTTTGGCGCCATACTGTTGCTTTACTCGGTACCAGACCCAGCCTAATGAAATTCTGGTTGATTTACCGCCCCCGGTCTTATGTCTCAGGGCTCTAAGTTGCTGCTTCCCGTGTTATACCGCAAACCACTGTAACAACGAGACTTGTCTTTGATTGTATTCCTGGTTGGTTATATGTTCTGTTCAGACAACCATGCGCTGGGTGCTGTAGCTTTGGTTGCTGTCTCATAGCGGCCATCTCAAAAGAAAATAATGGAGGAGGAAAGAGTAAGAGAACCACATTAGTGGAATTAAGTCGATGAAGAACGTTGGTGGATGCAAGAACGCCCCTTATCGCGGCATCTAGCCATATCCCTCAACGTATCTAACCACTGAGTGGGAGGGTCTCTTGCACCCCACCCAAGGAGGCTAACACGCCCTACATGGCCAGGTCAACTAGTCAGGCTTTTCATATCTTTCATGTCTTAGACTGACCACCCTTACTCATCTTGCAACCGGTACCCGCCTCAGCGAACATAACACGCCGAGGAATCCTGTCAGGGGACAAGCGTAACACATGTCCCAAACATCTTAGCCTTGTGAGCTCAAGTGTTTCATCTAATGATTTGATCCTTGAACCTAAGACTTAGCACCGAATCTGAGCATTGCTCACACGGTGTTCCCACCAGATTCGAGCAATACTACGAGGACATTGGTGTTCAAATACCGACAATCTTCGTATGTCCTCCAACCGCAGTGGCCATGTCTCCGAACCATACAGAAGCACGGGCCTGACTGCTGCAGCGTACACTCGGTTTTTGATAGGTAAACGGATGTCATGTCGACGCCCCACAGGTGACTCGGGTTGGCAAATGCCAAACGAGCCTTCTGTATGCGCAGAGACACTTCATCCGATATTCGACCTCCGGGTGAAATGCAGCTCTTCAGATAACAGAACTTATCTACCACGTTTACAGTCTCCCCAGACATTGAAAGGTTTGGCGTTGGACCAACCCAGTCCTGCATCAGCATCTTGCACTTTAAAGGTGCAAAACACACCGAACGATGCTACGCAATCTGTCTAGCTGTCTAGAAAAGATTGTAATTTACCTGGATCTTCACTTAAAAGAACTATGTCATCCGCATACTCAATGTTTGATACCCTTCCACCCGGGAAAAGTCCAATGCCGCTATCCTCATCTGACAAAAGTGCGGTCTCTATGACCATATCAATCACAAAGTGAAAGAAAAGAAGGGGCAATTCTGACGTACACCACTTCTCGTGGTGAACTCGGGTGAAAGATGGCCATAAGCCCGAACTCAGCTTCGGCTGTTAATGTAAAGTGATTTTACGGTGGTAATGAATTTCTCTGGTACACCCTTCAACAAGAGACACCGCCAAAGAGCTGTGTGGTCGACTGAGTCGAAGGCCACTTTAAGATCAAGAAAAACAGAAAGTGGGCCTACGGAAGGTGCGTTTATGTTCTAAAATTTGTCAAAGAATGAAGATGTGATCCATACAACCTCGACCAGGTCTAAACTCAGCTTGATTCTCGCGCGAGCATTGTTCGGAAGAGTTAAATGAGCGGTGGAGAATAATACCGGTGAGCAGTTTGGATGCGATGCTAACCAGGCTTATTCCCCTGTAATTTTCATTGGAGGAGCTGTCGCCTTTCTTATAGATCGTACGATCACCGGTTCACACCAACTCATTGGAACTTGTTCATTCTCCCATATCAAACCGAGGAGTTTTGTCAACTCCAGTAAAAGTGCTGGTCCACCGTCTTTGAAAATAACTAGAGGTAACCTATCCGGTCCAGCAGCCTTATGTCGTTTGAGATAGTTTATCTCACGAAGAACCTCCGCTCCTGACGATGGACTGGTATCTACAACAAGTGCTGTGCCCATTGTGCTGGTGAGCAAACCTGAAGAGGATAAGGATCAATGAAACTGCATCTCAAAGTGCTCCAACCGGCGGATTGGACGACGCTGCTGAGTTTGAATCAGTGAGCAGTTTGCCTCTTTGATCAATTTTCTAACGCCTGGTTTACGTGGACCGGTTTGTCTAATCAGACGGAAAACGTTGCGGTTGTTGCCAATCGCGGCAGCTTTTTCCATCTCCCTACACTTCACAACCCACCACTGCTCACGGTCATTTCCCAGACTCCGAATCAGTTGGCGTTCGAGGCATCTCCATGCCTCATTGCATCTGGAACCTGAGGAATCGTTCTGCGCACATCTAACAGTGCAGCTGAGGATGCAGATATCCATCGTTTTTGTGTGTCTGGTTGTTGGACCTTGGGTAGCATCAGCAGCCGCACGTAGAGCCTGTTTGATCTTTGTCCCTCGCTCTTCTGGATTTTGGGCATTTAACTGCATCGATAACCTGGTGGATAATTCTGTTCGGAAAGCGGGTCGTTCGCTGTCGTCCAGTAGCGGCTGCGGAGGACGGTTCGCTTTGGCGTTTCTTCGGTCACCGGCGAGGCGCAAGCTGAAGCGCCCGCGGACAAAAGCGTGATTAGTGTCTACAGACGTGGACGGCAGTCTTGAATTGATCCGCGCTAGCGGTACCCGACAGCAATGTGGTCATCTGAGTCCAACGCTGTGAAGGCGCAAGAGGACGCCAGGTTAGTTGGTGTCGCTTTTTGTGCGAGAGATTTTTCTCGGTAGGAATAGTCCATCGTCGGAACGTAGTTGAGTAAGTCGATTACCGTTATCAGTTCGATCGGTTGGTTATGTAATAGCCTATACAAAGCTACACTTTTTGTCCGACGTTGTTTGGCCTTATAGCATTTCTCAAAGATAGACCAATATTCAGCCAGGTACATTCCGAAATACTGCTAAGTAACCGCTCATTTTTCGTGTGGATGCAGGGTGACTTCCGATTCGTTCCTCTCATGAGGTCACTTATGAGAGTTTAATTCGGAAGATTCCAAGCTGGGTCTGCTTGTTATACACGACTGAGTAACGGCAGGAAAATCCCTAGGAGACTCAAAAAGCGATGGATCCGGTGCCGAGGGTTTTTCTCACTCATGCCTTATATCCGGTACTTTCCTACAGAGCGCGAATCTAGTGATTCTCAGGTGAAACGGACTTCATTCAATATCGATGGTTTTACACTAATCTTCGACTGCCTTAATTTCCGCTAGTTAAGACGTTGACTAGTCTTCTATTAAAATGCCTAAAAAATCCAGCGAAACATCTGGGGTGCAACACAGCGTGGCGAACAAGCCCATTTTCAGTCAGTCGTGATCGCTGACAACATAACAATAAATTTTGTTCACGATACTGTTCAGCTCATTCAGCCAATAACCTTGCGCTTATGTGCTCTGGCTTCGGTTGCTACCTCCCAGCATCGTCGAGTTGGGGGTAGAATGTATAGAAGCATATTACGAGAAAAAGCCGAAAGCAAATTGATAAATGAAAATTCGTGAAGAAAAAAGACCGAATGCGACTGCGCCACTGCCCGCGACATCTAGCCGTATCAATTGATGCCTCCAGCCACCTGGTAGGGGACTGTCCAACCCAGAAGTCTGACACGTCCTATTTGGTCAAGTCCAGTGGTCAGAGTTTTCGTACCCTTCCGCCATGCCTTGGACTGACCACCTCGATGTGCCTTTTGGCCACTACCTGCCTGGGAGATTAACGTACGCCGAGGAACTTTTTCGGTGGGCTTGTGTAACACGTCCCAGCCACCTTAACCCGTTTAAATTCATTACTTGTTCCAGTGTCTGACGACTGGTTCCTAAAACCATACGCATAACAGCATTTCTGATACGGTGCTCCCACCATATTCGAGCAATGCTACGGGGACATAAGTGCTCAAACATCGACAGTCTTCGCCTATCTTCTAACATTGACGGCTATGTTTCCGAGCCGCGTGAAAGAAATGATCTGACCGCCACAGCGTACAGTCGACTCTTGACAGACAATCGGGTGTCACGCCGGCGTCACAGATGGCCGAGCTTAGCAAAACCCAAACGCGCCTTCTGTATACGCGGTGATACTTCATCCGATATCTGACCACCTGAAGAGATGTGACCGCAGGGGCTGCAAATTTTCTTTACTTCAGCTATAGCCTCCCCTGCCAACATAGGGCTTGGTACAGAGCCAACGCGGTCCTTCAGCAACATTTTACACTCTGCTGAGCGAATTTCAAGCATTTGAATGGTACAGGGAATAGACGTGAACCAGTTTGCTTTTCTAATCAACCAGTGACGTTATTTAATGGATAAGACAGCTGACAGCATCCGAAGTAGAACGCTGCTTTCGGCAGGCAAATGGATTTACATCCGGAATGATAATGTCAGACTTAAGATCGTCACCTATTATCCGGTCGAAAGCTTTGACCGAGATTGACGTGGATGAGATGGGACGAGATTTTACTTTTTCTTTCTTTGATATTGGAGTGATACGAGATTGACGCAAGGGGTCAGTGAGTTTGCCTTCAGACATACATCAAGATATCGGGAGAAGAACACAGGAAACAAAGTCGGCTGCACAATTTTTCAGAATCAAACAACTGATGCTATCGGGTCCGGTGGTTCTGCTGGTATTGATCGATTTAAACGCCTTGTAAATACGTTCCGGATGAAAGTACTGAGGATTTCCCAGTTCGCCTAGGGTTCCAGATTATTTGTGATAAATAGGTTGAGTTTGTTTCTGGTACAAGACACCTGTTAAATTTTTCAACATCATGCATTATGTAATTTGCTTGAGGTGCGCGACCGGGTAGCATTTTCAATCCATTCCATAACTGTCGGGAAGAATTGACTTTGTGTGTGGTAGTCACGGTCCGTCAAAATAATTTCTTTCATGCACAGGTTTAACAGCTTTTGTGCGAACGATATACTCGTTCCTTCTTCCATCCTCCGCGTTTCTTTTGCCTCTCCGAACCGATACTGTCTGTAACCATCATGATCTTTGTTCGTGGAGACCATATTTCGTAATATCACAATATAGAGACACGTCAGGGTCGTAAAATCCAAGTTGGAAGAGGGCACCATGCCTTTGAGTAAATGAATGTCAGGTGCATCATGCTGCCATAAATGGATCTCCCGGACTGGATTCTTTATTGGACTTTGGTGGTTGCGTTTACTAAAATTTCTAGGAAGAACTCTGACAATACATTGGTCGGAGTTTCTCAAGGTGATACGTCTCACAGCATGAGAGAAACATGGCTTATTCACGAAGGAGCAGTCAGACAAGCATTATCTTTGGTTGGAAAATTAACAATGTTATACGGGAGCGTTAGACTATAGAGTGTCAAGCCGGAGCTGCTAAAGTTGCCAGTCATAATAAAAAGTGAGCTGTCCATCCACTCTTAGTGTCGCGTAGAATTAATCCAGGACGTTGGCTAGTTCCGTGGATCCACAGTCTGGGGTAATGTATAAATTAGATATAACAACAAAACAGCGCTTGGGAATAAAGCGTATATATACACGAGTACGAACGACACCAAACGACGTATGTAGTAATTACACCTTTGGATTTCCTACCTGGCTGTCTATCCAGCCTATGACTGGTGAATCCACCAGGCTTCAGTAACTCATCTTTTTGCAATTAGATTGCACCTTGACGTGGTGTGAAGAATGCGCGCCTGAATTACTCAACGGGCTATACAAGCGGAAGATTCAGTCATACCTGGAAGGTTAGTGGGTGGAGGAATGACGAATAAGTCTCCAGGTTGGGGGTCGGTTGAACTGGGAACTCAGTCGGTAAAACCAGTGGCAGAAAAATTGATTCAAACCGATGGGCTTCCACTCAGCTCCTCCTTGGTGCCTTGCAGACAGGTTCGTGTAAGAACTAAGGGCTTTGATTGAGAACCCCAATCGTTCTGCCTATCGGCTGGATCCGCTAGAAGTACCTGTCCAACACCTCCCATGAACTGTCCGAATACAAAGCATTCCAGCTGTATCGGTCGTTGCGAAGGCTAATCAGGACCGCGCTGTCTATTGCATCGAGCGGGGTGAGTAGTGATAGGTGGGTTACTGCTCAGAGTTTCCTCCTTTATTCAACCTGTCTTCTCTCCCTAACCACCTCTCTTTGCCCCCTCTACCCACCCATAATACTCCCACTGATAACACACCCCCAATGCTTGCAGAGATTCATTGTCAAATGGGGTCGTAGATAATCCTTAATCCCATAACTCACTTTCCCAAGCATCGTCAGCCTCTGGATCTTGGCTCCTTTAACGTACGCACATTCACGAGGGCCGGTCAGCAGGCGTGCCCAGTGCTCACAGTGGACTCTGGCGGTTGATGTCTGCTGCGTAGTTGGAACGTGTATCTAGGATTCGAGCAGTGTGATTCAACTAACTGATTCTGGTATCTCATTCATCTTTTTACTTCCTTTTTATCACGTATTGGGGTATTTACTGCGCACTTTTGGAGACGAAGTGGCTAGAGCTGCGAGTCAATGTAGTGTAGGGATGGTCTTAATTGACAAGGCTAAAGCTGCGCTTTTACACCAGATCTCGGCTAACAGTCGTTTGTGTTGTTAGGCTCCAGGAATCAGTTGGTGTTTGAGAGGATGACTGTGTTAAGCGCAGTTTGCTTGTAATCTCGGCATATGCTCCAACCAACTGCAGCTTTGACATGCAGAAGGACAAGTTCTATGATGAACTGACCACTCTCTTTCGCAGAAGTAAAGGTTGTGACGTAGTACTAGCTGGTGATTTCAGTGCACAAGTTGGCCAAACTCATTGCATCAGGAGCTTGTTTAAGTGGACGTTGTGCCTTCACCACTCAGCATACAGATAACAGGGATAGACTTCTCCAGTTTTGTGCAGACAATCAGTTATTCCTGTCTAGTACGAATTTCCGACAGCTCACGTCGCTCAGCGACATGGCGCTCTAACTCCACAGGTACTCTACGCCAAGTCGATCATATCGCAGTAACCTACCAGTGGCGCGGACCTATCCAGAACGGTAGATCTTACTGGTCCACGTACGTAGAGTCGGATCATGCATTAGTTTTAGTGCGGTTCTCGATCCAGCTCCATGATCATCGACACGAATCGCAAACCCGGTGAGCCGTACAACGTTTGTCTGATCCAGACGTTCACACCAGTTATGAACAGAAGCTATCACGTGAACCAGGAACTACGGCGAACAGTATTGTAGGTGAGCATTGGGTCCATATCAAACAGGCGGTGTACGTGGCACCGGGTTTTGTCTACGGTCCTAGATCCGATGTCCATCAAAGGCACTTGATTCCCCAAGAGTTCCTGAGTCTAATGGAGCATAAACATCAGCTCTTGTACTGTAAGGCGATGAATAAGATACGAAGACATCTACAAAGGCATGTCATAAAATGCCCCAAGAAGGATCGCGAAAATAAGTGGGTCAAAGTAATCGAGGTAATGGAAGTAGCAGTTGCTTCAGGTAACAGTCGGGGCCGTGTTCAAATTTATTCGCGACACCCATGAATGGCGAATCTCGATCAGTGAAACGATGTGGTATAGAAATGGAGGGCCTATTCGTGGCGAACAGTAAGGGCTTGATCGCGGAGCCGAGTACTTCAAGGCGCCGTTTCGTTGGCCGCGCGCTGATGTAGTTACTCCGACGTCAAATAATGGGATTCCTTGGGGAGTATAATTTGAGCGTACGCGGGACTGAAGCGCTTGTGGCGGTGACTTGATATGTCACTGAAGTTGAAAGGTCGTGTATACTGTGCCACTGTGCGTTTTGTTGTACGGTTGCGATAATTGTGAAGTGAGACTTGCGGAAGACATTCGTTGTCTTGAGGTTTTCGACCATCGATGTTTGTCCAGTATCGCTAAGATCGGGTGGAATGGTCGAATGAAGAATGATGAGGTCAGAAAGTGAGTATTGAGTACTGATTCAGAGAACGTTCTGTTACAGCGTATCCAGATCAGTAGACTTCGTTGGTTGGGACACGTGTTACGTATGGCAAACAAACGTCTACCATACCGTGTCCTATTCTCCGTTCCTCCTCAGAAGTGGGAGAAGCCACGTGAAGGTCAACAGATGACTTGGCAGCGAGGAATGAGAAGACATACAACGAACTTAGGTACCTCACGTCTTCGTGTTTGGGTCCAAAAGACCCTTCAACCAGTTGTCTGGAGACACTGAAGGATATGGCAGTGAACCGTAAACAGTGGCGATCGTGTTGTCATTTTATTTCTGTCGAATCAGAATGATTGATCACTGTGTGTTCGTACAGTTAGACTGTGTATTCCCTGTGTCGGCTGTTAGGGCTTTCTTTGCTTATCCCTCCCGTATAGGTCCACTTTCTATCCATTTTGTGTACTCATGCTTTCTAATTCAACGTGCAACATGGTGAGAAAGACAGTGGTCGTTTAGCTTGCTGGGCTGTTTACCGTTGTACAGTGATCATGATGATGTGTAACTGATCATCGTCGAATGAAGGCAAGGTTCTTGCAATAACACAACACTACAACTTGCACATTCCAAAGACTTCAGCAAGTAGCTGATATCAGACATTTCTGATATGATTGAACGGATATTAGACGAGAGGATCAACGGGACACTGATTTAATATTCCTCTTCGTGAAAGCAACTTTCCACTCATCTCAGTGTTTATGAATTCTTCCAACCGCATGTTGTTTGATTCCGTTCACTTTATTCCTCACAGAGTGAGAAAAACGGCGGTATCTCGTACAAAAATCAAAACATATGCGTTTACTTCAACATCGAGGACACAACGTTGACGGGGAAAAGAAAACCTTAATGCAGTGTTGTAAATATATCGAAGCAGTAACGATAGCACAGAATAGCACAGCCACATTCAAAGGCTTCACTGACTCTGGCCGGAAGGTGGGATGATCGAGGGTGAGTGCACGATCGTCAGACCGATCCCATGTGCTTGCGGTGAATTTAACGAGTTGACTTAGATTATTGACCAAAGCGAAAGCCTTTGCTTCGTGCTCCACTGCCGTGATATCAAAAGGGTGCAAAGGCCAGTTCTCATTGTGGACGGTAAAGTAACCAAGATTGGAAACTTGGCAATTTCAGTCTGATGCAAACAAGTTGTCAGTGCCAAAAGATATTATTGGGGGATGGCTACTGTTGGGAGAACGGTAAATGGTACAGAAGTAATGGTTAAACGAAGGGAACCGGAGCTTCAGTCGCATCAGCTGAAACTCGCACATCAAAAAGTCCAGTTGTGTGATACGGAAGGTAGTGAAAGACAGATGCGTATAGGTGCAGACACCAGTTTTAGGTGAAAATGAGGGATGGAAAAAATGGTTCGGAAATCGGAGATGGGTACTATCCGACGAGGGGAGATTTGCGTCCCAGTCAAAAATAAGGCAAGGGGTGAAGAAAATTGGAGAATCAATCAATCGATCTTGTAGTTCCAAGGGCGAATTTCGGTGAGAGCTTGGGGTTTTTCTTGATGTGGTTGCTATATAGCTGAAGATTGAATTTCTGTGAGTTGTGAATTTTCATGGATTTTTTTGGCGAAACCGGCAACTTAACTCTGGGCTTGAGGTGGTAAACCACATAAGGTTTATCCTTATCTGGAAAAAATTAGCAAAGGTTCTGAGTTTATTGGGACTGAATGACTCGATACTGTCCAGAAAGTAAGTGAACGCATCCATTGCTTAGGAAAAGTTGAATTTGAATCACCATCAAAACGTTCGGGATGTGAGTTCGATCCATTTGTTTGTTGAATTTTTTATAAACTAGAACGACGTCGCAGTGTTCCGATAAAGAAGAATCGAAGAACTGGGAATTGAGCATTATTCAACATGCAACTAAGGCATGCATTCCGGAATGCAAAAGGAGGAATAGTATTAGGGTGGTGAACCAATCAGATAACTGTGCAATAGGAGCATTTGCCTCAGGAAACGATTAATGTCTGTTGAAACCGGTTCGTCGTACCGGCAGTTGAAGAACCTCGGTTAGAGAAACAGTCTGAGACCATAGAACCAGTCCTCTGGTAAAATGATAGAGTCTTGCTCGCTGGGTCGAGTGTTAGTGAGTTGCTTCTGTGATCACTAACGGAATGTTTTGGGAAGCACCCGATAACCGAGCAGGTAAACTGGTCTTCCAGCGCCGAGACATTGGAAGGTAACGTATCCTGATTCGCTTTCCAAGAGGGACAGCAATTTCACACGAGTCAACCTTTCTACTTGACACTCGTAATTGATGCGTCCCGTCATGTGGTGATGAATGGTTTTTCGCCCTCTGTTGGAAAGTTAAAAACGAAGAAATTTTTTTCTTAGCAAGCCACTAACCAGCTCGAACGTGCCAGGCCGGGTTGGATAATTAACAATGAATAACTTATCGGATTACTCCGGACGTAAATTCTTTTACTGATCGAGCAGTCATCTACAGGCCGACGAATCAATGGTCAGTCCGGCAAGCATTTCTATTAGTCTATAGAAGACGTTCGAGGGCGGCTGGTGAACGTGTCTCCTATTGGGTCTAGCAGTGAAATATCAACGTTATCCCCTCTATCGGACGAATAGAGAAGACGCAAGTCGGTTTACAGATGCGAGGTGTATTCTATATATCGAGGCACCGAAACAGTACCGATACGAGAGATACACCGGACGGAAAACGAAACGAAACGCAACGGCTATGCAGAAAGCGAACCGCGAGCGTGTACAATCGGCGAACGACCAAAAGTGAAAGTGATTTAAAACGAGGTCGACGGGAACCTCGGAAAAGTCAGTCTAGCAAAACGTACACAACCGGAGAAAACTATGAGGTCGATGTCAAACGTCAGAAAAGATCGTGGAGAAAATAGATCCAAAATGATGTCTAGAAAACAGTCATTTTCTCAAAACGATCGAGGTCACTATAACAGCCCCCCTCTAAAAAGCACGGAAAGCTTTCGAAAAATGCCAACGAGGAGAAGGCACACAAACGGTATTCGTGCGCGTGAATGCGTGCAAAATACATGGATGTAGCTGTGCTGTAGGATCCCGACGGGCAAAATCCGTGGTATGCAGGAATCGTAGGATGATGGTCGAGAGTAAACCAGATTCGTTGCCAATGACATCGGTTGTGTGAATCGTCATCCAGGTGTGCCACACCAATAACGTCCAGCGACGGGTAACCGCTAACCAATATGATATCCGGAAGCCAAATCGGTAAGTTCGTCAATGACAAGGAACGAGAGCGACAGGGCCGATCCAGAATGCAAACGTTGGTGCCAAAATTCTCCAGATTTCGTGGGACCAGCGAAGCGTACCATATGGCGAGGTTCCATGAGACGAAAAGAAACGGAAAACTGGTGTAGCAGCCGCAATGAACTTGACTAGAATACAGTAATAACCAATGAGGTATGTTAAATCGTGTCGAAACGATAAACACGAAAGTTATTACTGCGAAGTGCAATGGTTAAGATCGTGTTTGACCTAGTTGCGAAAACGTGCTGGGCAAACGATCTTCCGACCGGAACGTGAGACGGGAGCCTCATTCACGGACGGGTGCGTAGACGTGCTCTGCTGACTTGAACGTGAGACGATAGCCTCATTCGAAGTCGTAGCAGGCAACGCTAACTGCAGACCTTGACGTGACACGGAAGTGTCGTCAACAGGTAGTGCAGGGTTAACGTCGAATCTCATGTCAGCGGGCAGCATGCTGTCGTCAACGTACGTGGCTTTGAGACGATCGATGCTAACTGTGTCGACGCGACCGTGTCGATCAACCTCAAAGGTCTTATCGTGACAAGAAATCACGCGAAATGGACCTTCGTAAGACTGTTGTAATGGTTTCCGTACCGAATCGACACGAATGAATACATGCGAAAAAGTTTCGAGTTCGGTCGGAACAAAAACCTGTCGTCGCTGCATTCGAGTCTGCGCCGGAGCGAGATTTTGCATGTACGTAGACAAACGGTGAACGTAAGTCTGTGCGGCAAGTGAGTCTGTACTCCATGGTGTAAAGAATTCCCCAGACAGTCGTAATGTCGTGCCGTAGACAAGTTCTGCGGCGGAACATTGGATATCTGCCTTAATGCAAGTCCTGATACCAAGCAGAACTAGCGGTAACGTTTCGTACCAGTCGGGGCTCTCGTGTGCTTTAAGAGACGCTTTGAGTTGGCGATGAAAACGTTCGACTAAACCATTCGATGCCGGGTGGTACGCGGTCGTGCGAATGCTTTCCGTACCCAGCATGTGAGTTAATGAGGAGAATAGATCGGACTCAAATTGTTGCCCTCGATCGGTAGTGATTGTGGAAGGACAACCATATAAAGCTATCCATCGTTCTATCAGATGTCGAGCCACTGATTCGGCCGTGACGACAGAGATGGGAATAGCCTCGGGCCACCTCGTAAATCTATCGATGCACGTTAGTAAGTAGGCATACCCGTGTGATGGGGTCAATGGACCCACAATGTCTACGTGGATGTGATCGAAGCGAGCATCAGGCGTAGCAAAAGTACCGATAGGCAAGGCTACGTGCTTATGCACTTTAGATCGTTGACATTGTAGACACTGTTTTGCCCACATACGAACATCCTTATTCATGGACGGCCAGACGTATCGTGCAGCTACTAATCGGAGACTGGCTGCGATGCCTGGATGTGAGAGTCCATGTAGGGTATCGAACACGAGACGTCGATGTGTAGAGGGTACGACTGGTCGAGGTATGCCAGTAGACATGTCGCAGAGTATAGTCCCAGCACTGGTGGCCAGAGGTACGGACTGACACTGTAGCGACGATGACTGAGCGGCTTCCATACACGAAGAATCCTGTGCCTGTGCTGCAGCCATGGCAGGGATGTCTAAAACGGGAGATTTAATTGCATTAAGCGAAATACGCGACAAAGCATCTGCAACGCAGTTCGACTCATCTTTAATATATGGTAGGTCAGTCGTGAACTGGGAAATATAGTCTAAATGTCTGACTTCTCGTGGGGAGTAACGGTCAGAATTAGTATGCAATGCATACGTCAAAGGCTTATGGTCGGTATAGAGAATGAAATATCGTCCCTCGACTGCATGGAGGAAGTGCTTAACGGCATTATATGCGGCCAGCAATTCGTGACCGAAAGCACTATATTTGTTTTCCGTGGGACTGAGGCGTCGAGAGAAAAACTCTAATGGCTGCCAGATCCCAGAAACAGACTGTCACAGGACCGCTCCGATGGCAAAGTCGGATGCATCCACCGCTATGCTTAGCGTGGCGGACGGAACTGGGTGCATTAGGAGCGTGGTCTGAGCTAATGTCGCTTTGATCTCCGAGAACGCTACTCGTGCGGCATCCGTAAGCGACAACTTACGTGGATTGCCGCGAAGTAGGTCAGTTAATGGAAGCAGACTTTCAGCAGCATGGGTTATGAAACGACGATAAAAGTTAACTAACCCCAAAAATGCCTTGAGCTCCTTGATTGAGGACGGTACGGCGTAATCTAGAATAGCGCTCACTTTATCCTCGCAAGGCTTAATACCCTCTCGAGTGATCTTGTGGCCAAGGAACACAAGTTCCGGCTTGCCAAGTTCACATTTATCAGGATTGACAACTATTCGATGTTCGGACAAACGTTGAAATAGTAGCGTCAAATGTTGGAAATGTTCATCTACGCTCGACGATGCGATTAACAAGTCATCGATATAGACGTGAACAAATTCCAAGTCTCGTGTAATGCTATCGATAAACCTCTGAAATGTCTGAGCAGCATTTCGCAAACCAAAAGGCATACGTAGGAACTCAAACAAACCAAAAGGGGTCATGACAGCGGTTTTCTCGACATCTTCAGCGGCGACTGGGATCTGGTGATAGGCTCGCACCAAATCGATCTTAGAAAATACAGTCGTGTATGTGGGGTATCGGATAACTATCGTAACGGGTAACCGAATTTAGTGCGCGATAGTCGCCACATGGTCGCCAGCTAATGCCATCTTTCTTAAGAACCATGTGTAGAGGTGAGGCCCATGGACTGTGAGAAGGACGAAAAATACCTTTAGAAAGTAAAGTTTCAAACTCACGTTTGGCGAAAGCCAATTTGTCCGGTGCCAGTTGGCGAGGTCGTGCCGTGACTGGTGGTCCGTTAGTGACAATGTGGTGTGCCACACGATCGGTCGCTGTCTCTATCGCTACACTTCAAATGGTTTAGTCAATATGGGGAATTTAATAAACAAAGACTGAAAATCGTGCGGAATGTTAGAAAACAATCCTGTGATTCGGTGTGCATCTGTTCGAGCTGCAATACCCGTAAATTTAATGTCCGACGAAGAATCGATAAGCTGCAGCCTAAGTGAATCAACAAGTAATTCATAGTGCTGCAGAAAATCGATTCCCAGTATGCCTGTGGGAACATCCGCAAGAATGAACGTCCACAGATACCGTCGTCGTGGTCCCAGGTTGACCGCAAGCTCTCTCGTGCCGTAGGTAGGAATGGAAGAACCATTCGCCGCTGACAGCCGAAGCAAGGAAGCTCGTGGCTTGTCTCTACCTAACGGCAAGACAGAAACTTGGGCCCCAGTGTCGACTAGGAACCTAGCGTTAGTGCACGAATCATGCACGTAAAATAAACGGCCAACCTGAGACTGATTGCCGGCGAGTACGGCCGCTTCTACTCGCCGGCAGTGGCGTTTCCCGCCGCGTATGAACACGGCTGTCTGCACCTACGGGCGGTGGAACCAACAAAAACCGCTGGTAGGATGATCTGGTTTGGACGAGGCAGGTGAGGCGGATTCACGGCAGACGTAGGCAGTGTAGGGTGCCCGCCCGTGCCGTTGTTTACGTGGGCTACTGCGAGGAGTCGGTATTTTAACTCTGTCTTTGGAGGACAGGCGGCGCTGGATGGATCGAGAGTGCCGAGGCCTCCGGCGGTTCATCCAGGTCAACACCCCGAGGATTACGCGATGAGGGGATTAGCCCCACTGCCGACACGTGCGACAACCTTGTCAGCCACGGCGGCTGCTCATTCCAAGGACGAGTCCTCGAGGAGAGCAGTTACGGTGGTCTGAACATGGAAGGGTAAGGAGTCCAACCACAGTTCTTTAACTATCTCCGAATCCTTATCGGCGGGCCCTGCCAAGGACCGGAGGTGAGCTAGGTGGCGGCTGTGTTTTTTATCCCCTATGGGGTGCCGTAACAGTAGCTGACGTAACCGTTCCTCCCGAGAAAGAAGGAAATGTTGTAGTATGGCCTCCTTAAGCCGCTCGTACGGCTGCTCTTGAGGAAGATTTAGTACTAAACCCCTCACCGTGGCGATAACATCTCCCGGGATTGCCTCTAAGGCATAGGGAAATCATTGGCGTTGGCCGATAATCCTACGCGCCTCAAATTGCAGCTCTAAGGCTGCAAACCAAATCTCAGGATCATGTGGGATAGACGCCACAGGTTTAAAAGCAACCGCAGACAAAGTGAGGTCTGTGTCGAGCTGCATCTTATCCTCTGACATGGTTACGTTGCGATAATATATCGTAAAAAGTATATGTCGTGCAACAAAAAGAGGACGTGAAACAGCGAAAAATCACAGACTCACCGGGCGGGCGAGTAATCCAGGAGGTTCTGGAAGTTTCGGGCTCACCAATATAGAAGACGTTCCAGAGCGGCTGGTAAACGTGTTTCCTATTGGGTCTAGCAGTGAAATACCAACGTTATCCCCTCTATCAGACGAATAGAGAAGACGCAAGTCGGTTTACAGATGCGAGGTGTATTCTATATATCGAGGCACCGAAACAGTACCGATACGAGAGATACACCGGACGGAAAACGAAACGAAACGCAACGGCTATGCAGAAAGCGAACCGCGAGCGTGTACAATCGGCGAACGACCAAAAGTGAAAGTGATTTAAAACGAGGTCGACGGGAACCTCGGAAAAGTCAGTCTAGCAAAACGTACACAACCGGAGAAAACTATGAGGTCGATGTCAAACGTCAGAAAAGATCGTGGAGAAAATAGATCCAAAATGATGTCTAGAAAACAGTCATTTTCTCAAAACGATCGAAGTCACTACAAATCTAATCGGTCCAACAGGGCTTAAGTCTAACTGGGCGCCCGAGTTCGGGAATGTTCGAATTTTGTTTTAAGCACCACCTAATAATTCCTGCAAGAAAACGGTCGTTTTGGCGAGCTGAGTTATCGTCTTCTGATTCACCATAGCGGGCTTGAGCGATCGGAGTCACAAGCTGAGATCGAATGCACACGTTTCCCTCTCATATCGTAGAAAAAAACCTTCAAGTCATTTTAGGATTCTCCTAAGTTAAGTCAGGACCGGTTACCGTATAGAGTCGTCGGTTCGTGACAGGAAAACGAATATACCCGACAGCGTGAACGCATAATGATTCCTAAGACATTACAAACCAGAGTACCGAAGCATTTGCATAATGGCCTTCCGGGCATCACACTTATGAAAGCAGTAGCTCGAGATTATTCCTACTAGTCCAACATCGACAAGCAGACTGGAGAGTAAGTTAGATGTTTTGAAGAATGTTCAATTGCTGCAAAGGCGCCCATCAGGGTTCCAATTCACTCCTGGCCATTACCCAGAGGGCCTTGGAAACGGATTCGCAGGTCCAATGAATCAACAGTATTTCATAGTAATAGTTAACTGTTACTGAAAGTGTCCAGAAATGTTTCCCATGAAAACTATATCTTCTTCATGCTCTGTTGTCATCTTGAGACGCATCTTCGTTCACTTTTGGACCCCCAAGGCTCTACTTACGGATAACGGGACCCAGTTCACCTCCATTGAGTTCATTAACTTCTGCCAATCCATGGTGATTGAGCATGTACGGAGTCCAGTTTTTCACCCTCAATCAGACGAATAACCGGAACGTTTTGTGGACACAGTAAAACGGGTTTTCAAAAGTTGCAAAGACAAGGAAGCATACTAAAGATACTCGACAACTTTTTGATGACATACCGCCCAACCTCTAACGCATCAGTCCCAAACAGTGTCTCACCAACAGAAGCCTTTCTTGGCAGACGCATGCGGATACAATTAGATGCCATGTATCGCGTGGTCACACCAACCTTTCGAAACGCCTAAATGGAAGGGCACTTCAACAGGTATCACGGTGCAAGGCCACACAGCTTCAGCGAACGAGGTCGTGTTTGTATTCTCGACTTTCGTCACCCTTCAAGACAGTGGACACCAGGAGTGATTGTTAGCCGGTTGGTTAGTGTGACATATGATGTTCGGTTAGACAATAGCACAGCGAAACGACTATGAACCACATCAAGAAACGTTGCAGCATGGCAGCGGTAGGTGAGAAGAACGAGATAGAACTTCCACTACACGTGCTTTCGGGTACCTTTGCATTGGCAGTGACAGAAAAGAAAACGGTATCACCCGAGGCACCAAGTATCGACTGTTTTAACGAGCGGAGATACTCAACGCGCTCCCGGCCCCACATTAAAAAGCTTTCCATTGATCCCTTTAAGAAGTCTTACTAGTCAGTCTTTATTAGCGGGGGGAGGTGAACGGACCGTCAGTTGACACTGTGTGCATGCATGCACATACACACGCGCGTACGCACACACGAAACTGTGTTTATACTGTCCGGTTATTCGCCAAGCTGCGATCGCTTTTTTCCGTATCGATTTTCTTTTATCGATCTATTTTGTTAGACATGTCTGTAGGTCGGGTTCATATTCATTCACTAAAAGATCCACTCAGTAATCAATTGTTCTGTGCCTACTAACGGTCGGGCCATAACACCCTCATTTTCAAGAACATGTATTGTGATGAATGTCGCATAAGCCTCATGCTAATGGCAACAACGTGTTAACGTCCGTATCATCTAAGTGTTATGCATTTTTGCTTGGTTTGTCTGAAACCAAAAAGCTGGATTTCATACGACTAGAGCTTGCATCAGTCAAGTTCATCCTGCGTCGAATGTTTGAATTGTCACACGCAGTGTTCCGACGATCGAAGTCTTCCTCAACCTCCTGAAACCATTCAATTGAATGGACCTGTCAGTGTCACTTGGTTCTGTCCTTTGACAAAGTAGACCCCATAGTGCGTGAAAATACCGTAACCATTTGACCGACATGCTTCTTGTATAAGCTTTTATGCTAAACCATCCATTCAATCCTGAAACAGCAGTGTTTCCCTCCGGGCTATGTGTAATGCCGCCAAAGGACTGGTGTAAAATAGGCACTAGTGTGGTGCATTCTAGTCTGTAAATCATGTTCAATGTGCTCCTGATAGAGTCAAAAGTACTGTGGCTCCAACTGTCATGCTCCTCATATTTTCAAAATGGGAATTGTTGTCTCAAGGCTGAACGTTGGTTACTCGCGGAATGAGAGTAGATGCTGAGGAACGAACCACAGTGGACTAGTTCATGTAGCCTGACTCGTTTCCACATTTGATCTACCGTGACCTTATTTGGTTTCCCGTGTAGCATTCTAAGACGGCGCCCTTCCGAGGGGGGCTTGCACGTGTTTAATCTGCAAAGGCACGGAAAGACAACTCCGTGAGCCGTAGCTCAGTGAATGCGTCAACGGGCACCAGCGCGTACACTAATCAAAAACTCCAATATGGTGGCGTACAGCCTGACCATTACATTCACATCAGGTCACCGTTGTCGGTTAATCTGAGCAATCCAGTGGGCCTATGAGATCATGAAACGTCCTTTTGGCCGCAGTCATGGGCAAGTGTAGAATAAAAAGCTGTGTAACCTTTCAGAAAATGAAGAAGCCCACACTCAAGGCTTACGCAGCCGTTTGGTTTATTTGCTCTACTTACACCAGCTGGGACTCTACGACCAAATCTGGTTACGAAATCTAGTCGGTTTTGAAAGGGCGTTGACGTAAATGACTAATGAGATGGTGTTCCTGGTCCTAGCAATCCGATCGATTTGAGCCCACTGGCTACGCTTCGTATGACAACCTCGGAATGACTAACAATTGAATCTCTCTCAAGTGCGAATCACCTGCATCTCCTCAGGGAAGTAAGTTGCTTGATATTTTCCCCTGAGCGGTAGCTTGCTTTACTGTCCACGGCCTTTCCCATGTCCCATAACTTCGTAAACCTAGTGGTCGAGTGGTTTAAAGCGTTTGATTACCATACCGGAGGCCTGAGGTTCAAATCCCAGCCATCAGCGGTCACCTCTTTGGTCGGCATCAATCCGCTGTCGTCCGGATCGTTACCGCACCTAACCTACTCGGCTCTTATGTGGTTCTCCACTCCATGTCTCAGGGTCTGGTTTCCGGTTATCCCTAATAGTGTAGTGGGCCTTTGTGGCTATAGGGTATGCACCCCTTCCACCAGACTCATGCGCAAGCATATAATGAAACAGGATCACGCTGACGATCCCCTCCCTCCCACGGAGTAGATATTTTGTTCCGTTAGGTGTGTGAAATGTGCTACCAGGTAGCATCAGTTAAGGCCCACGTAATCTCCACAGTTCTTGAGTGGTGCGTAGAACTGCATACGGGATGCTAGTCTTTGAACTTGTCATATTCAGTGCACAAAATGCTTTTAGCCTACTCCCATTTACTGCGGTTTTGGCAAACGCCTATACGTGGGATTGTGAAATTTGACAGACATATGTTTTATCCCACCACAAAATTGGTATCGTATGCGGATTTGAATTTGTTCTAGGAAAACCATTTTTATCTTGAAGGGTGCGAAATGCTTTTGGCGCACCCCAGTGGTAAAAACAATGACCTGATGATTAAATGCAAAACCTTTTATTGCTCAGAACAAGAAAAAATCAGTAAGACGTAATTGCAATAAGATTCCGGATTGTCCTGATTTTAAAGTTCTGCTATTCAGTAAAGATACTAGATCTCAGTTCGTGAACGATGCTGAAGACTTCCTTTTGCATAGACTTGGTCCACCAGCAAACCCCAGAGGATTTCAGTGGGGTTCAAATCGAGACTGTCAGCGGACCAGTCGATAGTTTTGGTGCTTCGATACAGTAGTCCCATTTAACTGACGTTAGCTGTATATATGGCGGCGCTGTCTTGCTGGAAAAGCATGGACCCTACAGATATTCGGGAATGGCAGGAAGCAAGAAATAATTCAGAGTTCTGATTCACGGGTCAGCCGTCTGTTTCCCTTCAGAAACCGCCAACTGTGACTTTCCGACCACAAAACTAGAACCCCAAACCATTTCACTGTGGCACTCAAAGACATTACTCTCTCGACATTTAAGCTCGTCACCGAAGTCGGAGAAGGAAATCGTCTACTGTTTCCAAATGTATACTTAACTAAACGTCCTGATGGCTCGGTCCATCGAAAAGTGTAGGCCAGAAAGGGACGAAAAGTTCTGGTTGTTGCTGAAGCTTGTATCTGTTTGTATGGATACAGACAATCAACTCAAGGTGCAAACAACACCAGTATTCAAAGTCGTTGGGAATTGCCAAAGTTCTCGGAAAATGTGGCGGAGGTGGACCAACAGAGTAGCACGTTATCGTCATGCTTTAAAAGTTGTGCAAGTGATGCAATGGATAAGTCACTAACGTAATTCGTAAAGACGTAGAGGAATGAACACCGCAGCTGTTCACTAACGGAGTCGGCAAACTGTTATCAACTTCTATACCTTGAGTTTTTTCGAAAGAGTTGTCTTTTATCCACGGAAATAGTCCAGTGGGACAGCCAGCAGACTCCAAGCTTTGAAAAGAAGGAGAACGGGAACCGTGTCAGATGCAGAGGAACGGTTGAAAGCGATACAACGAACTGATTTTGCGGGGCTAAGAAGGCACTTCGTGCGAGATGGCAAATTAAAACAACTGTGTGCAGAGTGTACCTGTCGGGTTTGTGTGCAAACTGATAGGAGTCATTGAGAGAATCAAAAGACGAACTCAGTCAGCTACGAATAGTGGTCTACTCGAGCATAAAGGAAATGACGGCGATGGAACGAAAACACTTCTACAAAATATTGGAAACAGTGATTGTGAGTAGGCACAGCTGTTACGAGTTTCCACGAGGCAGCAACAACAACACTGTCAACGGATTTGTTAATGAGGTTAGTCATCATTCCGGTTAGAGGACTCTAATTGTAAGATGGGTGGAGGACAGGGCGTCTGAACCCACGGTTGAGACTACTTCTGATGTCCAAATAAGCCTCTAGTTTTCTGTAAAAATGGTTCTGTTTCGGAAGAAACAGACAGGGTATACGGTGGTATGATGTCCATAAGCGGCTGAAAGAAAGACATCCAGATTGTTTACATTAATATTACAGCTCCTTGATTGGAGGCTTGATTCCATGCCAAAGGAAATTACTACTTGTTTTATCTGAAAGTTGGCGAGGAAATGAAATATTCAACTTCTGTGTCTTCCGTTTCTTCATTATAGAGTGAGGTTAAACAAAAGCCTAGTCTTGTAGCTTATAGGAGTTTCTTTTCCCTCATCAGGTATTTCAGCAATGGAGAGGGTACTATTCTGACCCAGTAGCTCTAGTGAAAATACTTCACTACTGTCGAACCATCTCGTTTTATTACAACAAAACAGATAGTCTATATAGGACGCGAGGTGACCGCAGTCTAAAACATTGTACGAAGCATATTAGTTCAGAACTTTTTCATAACCGGGTCTTCTGATTAGGTCTTAGTTACACCCGAATGGTCGGTTTCTCTCTGTTCGTTTAAAACAATTTTGGGCCGCTGACTGGTTCATTTTGTTCAATTCGGTGAGAATGGCTGTTTGCGGCTGATTGGATGATTTCATTCCCTTTTGTCACCAACTGACTGGACCATCGATCCACTTCGCTGGCTCCAGCTTTGACATCAGTTTTGGACAGAATATGATGTGCTGTTTGCTATCGGAACTAGGTCGTCTGTCGACGTGTCAGCCAATACCTTCATAGAGATATCGTACCGTAATCGAAAAATACGATTCTCATCGTTCCACACGAGTTAAATATTGCATTCAGTGTCTTCGTAAATAAGCATAGAGAGCACGGACCGCGTTTAAAAGACAGTTACGAATTTAGTGGAAATGGACCTTTTCAGTAATGGTATCGTTGACGGGCAACAAGGTCCTAAAGATGATCCTTATTTGTTCCGTCCTGAGGAAGGACCAGTGTGCTGGAAGTGAATAAATTTAGGGAGTACCGGTAATGAGGGAGTGCTCATTCATTGAAACAGGAGCATTCATTTACAAAAAGACGTTCAGGATAGTTGTTGATTAGCCAGCGATAACTTTCGTTGAGATAAGACATATGCCACTTAAACCAAAGTCTAGTGAGGTGTACGTGACGCATAATTGAAATGCCTCAAAGCAATGCATAACTAGTAAGACAGTAAGGTAATCGGAACAGGTATGAAGGTATAGAAGACTTTTGACTTATGGCTTCAGAACCTGTCTTCCATAGGGTCTCGAAGCGAACTGCGAACGAAATCCCTTCAGTCGAACGAATAGAGAAGACCTGTGTCCGTAGACAGATGCGATTGTGTATATCATGGCACCGAACTAGTACCGATAGGAGAAGTACACTAAAAGAAAACAGAGGCAATAGTGATGCTAAAAGCGAACCGAGCGCATACAGTCGACGAAAACCGAAAGTGTGTCAAAGACGAGGTTGACAGAAACCTCGCAAAGGTTAGTTCAGTAGAACGTGTGCAACCAAAGAAAACAGTGCATTCGAAACCAAGCGTCCGAACAGACCAAAGAGAAAATAAATCCCAAGTAATGCCCGGAATATGGTTATTTTCTCAGAATGATCGAGGTCACTACAAATGCAATACAGCACCAGTTGATTTCTTTTTGGGTGCTAAAAGTAGCTATTTACAGGTTAGTGGGGAGGTTCTCAGTTCGTATTTGATCACGGAAAATAGGACGAGGTAAAATATGCACCACCTATAAAGATTTCTGAATCAGGAGAAATGAACCAGTCATCCCACTTGAATATGACTAAAACGGTTAGAGAGAAATCAACCAACCGCAGGCAGAGAGTGCACAGTAGGGGAAGTGAAAAATCAAATAAGCAATTAAAAATATGGAAACGTTCTGCTTGCACGGTTCGCGGAAAGAAATAGCTGTCGTCAATTTTCTCTTTTGATGGGAGCAATGCACATACTTGGTATGTATTTTGCTCATCGTTTTGTGTCACAGATACTTACGGTCGGTTACTTCAGGTTTAGTGGAACTTTTGAAAACGCCTGTGCTAAACTACTGCGAGCTTTTTAAATACGCTTAAACTAAACTTAAGTCATCAGACAAAAAATAAAGCACTTGAAAAAGTCAGTTCGTTCGAGTTTATTCATGTTCCTCAAGCTATGGGATAGACACAACGAAGATCGAATGTTATCCAATAGTGTTTGGCGTCGTTCAGATACACATTAATTTTTTTAGTTAGAAAGATACAGTATTAGGTGGGTTGTTTTTTGATCAATGAATTCATGTTCAGATCACGGTTGTTTTTCTGCTTTGTTTCCCTGTAAGAGTTTCACAGACTCGGTAATGATCAAGAAAATAAAGTCGCGGGTTCAGGTTTAAGTTTCCCTGTAGCCAGTTGAATTCCCTCATTGGCCTCTTCTTTAGCTGTCACAAAATTAATACACGATTGTTGTTTAATATATACAAAGAGGAAGAGCAATCGCTTATGATGTCTTCTGCACGGTATCTGTACTGCGACACGTCTGAATTACCTCTGGCCAACTCACTGGTGCTTGCGAAGCCGTGGCCGGGTTCGCATGCGATGAACTTGGCAGCTTTGACAAGTGAAAGTATGCAGCCGACTTTTATTTAGCCGCGAGATTATCCTGTTTTTAATCGAACTGAAAATTTTTTTACAAGTTGTAAACCATTTTGCTGGTAGAAAGCAACAGAACTCAGTCTTACTTTTCCGATTGACTCCCTCGGAGGTAAAATGGAGGCTATTTTCTTTGAAAAGCATTAATATGAAACTTAGGATTCACAGTTAAACTTATGCTTACAAAAATCCATAGTATGCAGAAAATCTTTATGTGTGGCACACAGACTGAACGAGGAAGTCACAGCTGTCTCATTGTACACAGACAATTCAAAACAATAGGACACGTGCGGTCGTTTGAAAAATCTGTTTTAACAACCACACCGCCAAGGACGATTCAACTGCTGCCTGTGCATGTTGACTAGCCTTTGGCTATGTACCTTTGGATACTGAGTGTGTATTTTGGGTGCACCGCTCTTTCTAAGTTGGTCGGAATTTCTCGATCGACGTCTTGATCTGAAGCCCTATGTGGGGGACATCTTTTTGAAAGTGGACCTGTGCTCCTACTTGCTTGTTTCTCAGTAGTATCAACTATTAATGTCTTGGGTTGCTTTGAAAATCATCACACCCTGTTTTTGCCAGTGGCTCCTGCTTGGTTGACTTAAATGATTTCACGGTCACTTCATTCTGTATCATTATCATTCGTCATGAAACGCCATCTTCCTTACACATCTACTAATTTTGTTGTCAAGTTCGATCAGTTTTATGAGTAAGATCAGTACAAGATCGCCTATTGCTGCCAGCAGATCGGATATTTTCGTGGGAGTATAATGAAACCTTGGAAACATCCTGACCGTGTTGCTTTTAGGTCAAAAATTCCTAATCACAAGTCAGTAGGAATGGTAGGATTTCTTGAATGTTTGCAAGATATACTTCAGTAACTGTTCCAGGAAACATTTTCCAAGTTCCGGGACGGTATCCCATTATTTCGGTTTAATTTCGATAGATAAGTTGATTTCCGTTGATAGACAAGAACGGGCTATGTTAACAAGCAGCACGATGCCCAACTCTGTTAGGCGAAGGCTGGGCTGAAACGGCTCCTAACATCTGCCTTCAAATACTGCACAGTAGTTCGTGAAATTCGACAAAAAATATAATAATAAACGTACTACAACATTTATTCGAATATATCTGCGTTGCAACAATGGCATATTTTGTTTTACACGTTCAACGTATACCATTTTCATAATAAACTGTCTGGTTTTCAAAAAAAGTTTATTTTATCAGTGGTAAGTTGATGGTTTTGACCGAAAGGGTGGGTAATGGGCAAACAGACAGTTAAGATGGATTAGGAAAAGAAAAGGTACTCATTTCCAACGGTCTCTTCGGACGTTGGGGTAGCCCAACTGGCCCCCAATTGGGGGCGGGTATAGATGTCCAACGCTTCTAATGATGTAGCCCAAAGCGGGCCCAATTGGGAGCGCGCTGGGCGTGCTGCTTGGGTTATACCTAATTTACGCCTTTTTCTCCAAGCCCCGTTCCCCCAGTTTTTTCGAAAAACCATCTGACTTACTCCGATATGAACCAAAAGGTATCAGGTGTTCGGGATTTAATGCACGAAGTCTTAACTGGACTTGATTACAAATGTTATCTTATGGCCTGATCCGTGAATGTTTTTAAAGCCCCACTGTTCATGGTACTTTATTACGAATAAGCTATCTTTTGCATATAAGATGACACAGTGAGGTCCATTGAGTCTACTCGACAATTCTTGTGTGGAGATCAGTGTCATTCAAATAAGTGCGATAGACCTCGCCACCGGTACTTTCGATTATCAAACTATGAAAAATGTGACCCGTCAGTGAGCAGTGAAACTGTACATTTGTGATTAAACAATATAGAATTTAGGTTGCAAATAAAATTTCCCGGAACATTCGAGTGTGTTTGGTTTAGCTAAACTAAACATCACGCGGATTCGTCGCAAAGCGATTAGACCATCGGATTGGTCGATTTTTGTCCCAATTTGCATCACTAACCATGAGCGGTTTCTAATGCAAACGATTTTTTAAGAGGAGTGGTTGAGCGGCTAGTCTTGGGAGAAATACTGATCAGTAAAGGCGGTTTTCGTATGGATGCACTTGTATCTGCCCAACGCTGTATTTTCGTTAATTTCTTCCATCTGTTCATCTATTCATCCTTGTGTCACACGCTCCTGGTGACCAAAGCTGCTAGCGAATGAGGGACAATAACACTTTCGCACGAAAAGTCAGAGGTCTTTTAGAAATCAAATGCCACAGTTATTCATAATGCACACCTGGCCACTCCCAGCTCACACATTTGTTCCGATGGGTTTGGACTGAAGCGCTGTTTGAACTCACGATAGATGGTTTTCTGGGTTTCACCAAAAAACGTGTGAATACCGGACTGGATGTGCTGATTAGACAGAGTAGCCTGCATTTCCGTTGTCAGTGACATCCTTGAAGATATGTGTAGTTGTTCCGACTGTTGGAGAAAATGAACTACTATGCGCTATTTGGATTTATTTTCGCCACTATTCACTCTGACGTTTGGTTTTGATTCTGTGGCTGTTTGTTTGGTACTGTGTTTTGCTGAATTGGTATCGTCCAAAGTTTTGTTCACATCAGTGCTAACCGTTATTAACTTTTCAGTTGTTCTTAGCAATTTGCCGGTTCATGCTTGCTTTCTGCTGAAATTTACCCGACGTGTATTGATCGTATCGACATAAGGCTACTAGACCGAATGGTTTTCCCTCGTCTGTTTTCAAAGAAAATGGCCGGTCTCTGAAGTCGACAAAACTTCTCGGTTTGATATAGGAGAGGCAGCAAGTTCCAAATAGTTAGTGTGAATCGCTGATCGTATCGATCTATAAGAAGAACGACCGGTCCTCCTGTGAAAAGCAAAAAAGAATAAGTCTGCTTAGAACTGCATTTAAACTGCTCACTGGTATTATTCTCCATCGGTTATTTAACACTCGAAAATCAAGATAGGTTTGGACTTGGTCGAGGTTCTGTTGATCACCTCTTCACTGTTCGACAGATTTTAGAACATAGGTCCACCATCTCCACTTTTTTCTTTATCTTAAAGCGGCCTCCCACTCGGCCGACCGCACAGTACCCTAGCGCTGATCTCTGCTGAAGACTGTACCAGAGAAATCCATTTTCGTCCTAAAATCTTCGTACATGAACAGCCGAAGCCTAGTTCGGGCTTGCGGTAAAGTTCCACGCGTGATTACGACGAGGAATGGTATACGTCAGAGTTATCCCCTCTCTCCTTTTCTCTTCTACTTTGTGACTGATTTGGTCATACAGACAGCCCTTCTTTCATATGAGGATAGTGGTGCTGAAGTTTTTCCGAGTGGAAAAGAGTCAGATCTTGAATATATGAACGACATAGTTCTTCTTGGTGAAGATCCAGGTAAGTTGCAAGCTTTTCTGAACAGCTTGAACGACTGCGTAGCAATGTTCGGTATGCGTTTTACACCTTCAAAGTGCAAGATGCGGTTGCAGGATTAGGTTGGTCCAATGCCAAACCTTTCAGTGTCTGAGAGAACCGTAGACTAAGTTGATAAGTTATTTTCTCTAGGCAGCTAAGTTTCAACCGGATGAGAGATATCGCATGAAATGTCTTTGCGTATACAGGAGGTTCAGCTGGTATTTGCAAACCCGAGTCATCTGTGGCGCTGATATGACACCCGTCTATCCATCAGTGGTCGAGTATGTGCTGCAGAAGTTAGGTTAGTGCTTCTGTATGGTTCGCAGACATGGTCACTGCGCGTAGAGGAAATACGAAGATTGTCGGTAATCGGACGCCAGTGTCTTCGTAGCACATCTGGAATCTGCTGGGAACACCGTATGAGTAATGCCGAGGTCCGAATGCCTTATCATGGTAGGGGGTGGATGTCCCAAGCTTCGAGGTGGCTGCTCTCCATGAACGCCTCTCGAGATGCTCCCAAATGATCGCGCGTCTCAAACAGCCTCTGCCGAGGAAGCCATGTACATTGCATTCTCGTGGCTGCGGTTTTTCCACCAAAGTGGGGGAAGGAAGTTGAACACCCAGCCCTCTCCACAGGGTTGACTGATTTTGTTCGTAGGAGACGACTAAACCCTGATTCCAAACCGACCATGGACGGCGTAAGAAACATACAGCAATATGCTTATCGGCATTTGTGGTGGAAGGATGCGCTGGGTACATAGGATGTCCGAAGGTCGCATGAAGTGAGTGGTCGGTGGCCGGCCCCCAGTGGGTTACCTATCCCACGCTTGGTCCTGCTGCTTTGCAAATTAAGCTTTGGGTGGCTAGAAAGCTCCGGTTTTGGACCCTTATGGTTAGGTACATTGAAAGAAATGGCTAGATGCCGCGATCAGTGGCGCTCTTGGATCCACAAGCTTTCTTCACCCACTGGACATCATTGTTTGTAGTTCTCCTCTTACTTCTTTCATACTCTTTTACTTTTGACTACTTCCTTTTGGGGTTGCCTCTAGGAGCTTGCAACCAAATCCACCGCACCCAGTTTATGGTCAATGGTTGTCTGAACTGAAGAAAACCACCTACGCTGGCCTGAGCGACCTGGCAGTATTGCGCCCACAAACAAATCAAGGTATCGGACTCCACCTACCCTTCCTCCCCGGTCGTTCTTTTTTGTCTGGCTTACAGCCCAAAATCCGCACAATTGCTTTTGAGTTGTGTGAGACTGATGACACTTAGCTTGGCTTACCGTCCTTTTGATCCCACTTTTATGTACACGAATACTAGCAAAACGGTACAAGGGAAACCGTTGATTCCGTACGTAGGTGAGCAGGCAAAGGTACACTTGCAGCGTCTATTGCAAGTGCAGGCAGTACGTGCAACCGCGTGCGGCCAAGCGGGGCCGCTCAGCGAATCAACAAGCAAATATGGCTCAGTGCAGATGTTTCTTTGGTTGGACGAAGCCGCTTGTGGTAAGTGTGCGTTCAAAGTGATATGCGTGCGTACGGGCGGTATAGCAAGCATTATCGACTACCGGATCAATAAGCATATCGGCCGTAACGAAACGCAGTCAGAGGCTCAACCGGTAGTAAGATTACACCCACCTTTCACACACAAACCTCGGGCCATTCGATCAACCTTGCACTCGGAAGCATCATATTGGATTTTCGCTGTTGTTAGAGCTCATCGGTGAAAATATCCTCCGTCGCACCCATGTCTTGAACTCGGGGCTTATCACCTCGAAGGCGTGTCGGGAGGGCGCTGTATCATGTAGTATATAGGTTTAATAAACCGCTGAGAGCCAGCCCGGATAGACCTCCGGTTGAGGTGTTCAACTCACAGTCGTTCACTCCGGGTTCGAGTCCTAGTTAGGGCTCGGTGGATGTGCACTGCCGATGATCCCTAACAAGGTATTAGGTACACGGACCAAATCATTAAAAGCAACACTAAAGCTTACCAGACTAACGTAAGACAAAATTTTCGCTGAGGCGGGCAATCGTCGGAAAATGAATAGGGGTGATCAGTCCATGACGTAGAGGAAAGGTATGAAAAGTCTAACGGTGTAGGACGTGTTAGACTTTCTGGGCGGGGTCCAAAAGATCCCCCACTCAGTGGTTAAATACTTTGGAGGATATGGCTCGGTTTCGTGACCAGTGGCATTCTTGTAATCACAAGCTTTGTTTGTTAACTTGACACTATTTGCAGTTCTGTTCTTCCTCTTTTCAAACCCTTTCATTATTTTCAAATGAGATAACTGCTGAGAGATAGCAACCGAAATCACTGCGCCCAATGCATGGTTGATGCTCACTTGAACTGAATCTGGAACTAGATCGTATCGGTAATAAACTGGTACCACGATTTATGCAATGTTTTCTGTTGTGTCCCGAATTCAGCAAGCCGAAGGAAGGTACGCTTGTACGGATGAACGTGTATTCAGTAGAAACGCACGGCTAGCGCATGTACACGTGAACAAGTGAAAACACAAACACGTAGGTAAGCACGTGAGTCAACATTGTATGCAATCGAAAGTGTAAGACAACTGTACAATCGGATTAAGCTGCGCAAGGTCGTGCAACACTTGGCACAATCTGATTGGTTAGTGCGGTCTGGGACGAAGCATGACAAACGTCAGCTGTGTGATATCTGGATCAAGAGTAGGCAGTGTGCGTGCCAGGGTGTCTATCTAAGCACGACTGCTCAAGCCAAACAGCATTTTCGTATCTGGTAACCAACACATTATCGATTGGAGCTCCACTTCCGAAACCGTGCAACTATTTTTCTTCTATGCGTCTGTTGCCAAAATATTCTGGAGGAGAATTAGGCAGCATTCCTTGAAGCATGCCAGTTACCGGTGTGATTTTTGTAAACACCCTTAAACTAAACACGTTGCGTTTTGCTCAGACGTATTGATAATACTTCCATAAGGTGGTGCTTATAATAATTCAGTATAATCTGGTAATAAAGTTTCAAGACATTTTCCGGGATAGGAATAGTTAAGTGGATAAAGCGTGGCAGTTAGGATGGTACTTTAAGGTCCTAATGGTTTATCGACAGACAGGCAAAATACGAAGGAGCTACTGGGGAACATTTAAGGCACATAACGGATGGTCCACTTATAACAATTTAAAACGAAATATGACTGACCACAATTCCAGTAAGAATGATTATTTTACTCTAATTAGGTTACTTTCAGTATTTTTTCTCTCATGAATCTCGAAATTATGAAAACCACAAGACCGATAAAAAACCATTTCGCACAGAATAAAGCCAGGCACGTACTAGCGCTACTCTGGATGCAAGAAGATTCCCAGTACAGCCGTTTGCTTTTGGTTACTGATTCGGGAGATATTGCGAGTCTCTTTATGAACAGGACATCACTAGTTGCAATGACGTGAGCTTCTATCCCACCCCACCCCCGGTCTAAGTGAATACCACATTGGAGTGTGGTAAATCCACTTTCATGCAAAGAAATCGCAGATACGGTGGATTTGAATATTCAGTTCATTACCCTTCCATGGTTTATGAATGTCCAACGGTCAAACTAATCAAAATCTATGTATTCATCGGTGATTAGGAAATCGTAGTATCATATGCAAACTGTGGTTCTGTAGCCGTTAGATGGAACCCATAGGTATCGACTTTCTAACGGATTCAAACTCTTAAGTGAAAGGTGATGTAACTATCTGAATTTCATTATTTATCTAGTGTTGGGCCCGTAGTAAGACTCAACTTTGATCATCCGTTCAGCACCGATTTACATGTACCTGTAAGTTCAGTGTCAAGCGCGGTTGCCAGTTGGTCATTGCTCTTACACACCTCACTCGCAAATACACACCAATCGTTTTCAATCCGGATCACTTTCTCTTTCTTAGGGTCCGTGGGAATCATCATTATGGTTATCGCGTTCGTATAATGCCCAGCCTTAAAGTAACGTACAGTTGGTTCAAAAAATGCAGTAAAGGCCGACAAGCGCGTTTACTAAAGAAACAAGCTGGTAAGATAACCATAATGATCGTCTGGTTATTGAAATTTGCTTATCTAACTAGCAGATAGATCCATATAGATTGTAATTCGTGCATTACAGCAGGATCTTCTTTACTGTTTGTCCTTTTATTCGAACACTGTATTGATTTTTGGCAAATATCAACCTTACTATGAATACTGTGGCGAGTTTGTTCCAATACTCGAAACCAAACTGTCCTGTTATTGGTCGTGTGAATCAAACCCGACCATTAATAGCGTGGAATATTTCTATTCTGTAGTGTCATGTTAAAATCTTCGTGTCTTGGGACTTTCGAGTTCCGCTTCATCTCGAAACAACAAACAATCTGTGATTTTAGTTATCGGCCAGGTCTGTGCGTTGCTCGTCTCGCTAGTCTAATACACTAGAATAATTTTTTTTCGTAGCTTTCAAAACTGATTCCGGACAGTCAAATATTTGTGTCGTTAAGCTATCTTATGCGGTGCTGTGGTTCTATACCTTAACATAATCGTAATACTGTTGTTGCGTCCCAGTTAAAGACCTTTTTTGATTTGTGTGCGGTCAATAAACACGACCACCTGATCACCCGGTTCACGAGTAAGTGCTCGCTATCGTCACGCGTAAACAGGGGCTGTCTTCTAGACCAACAAATACTATCGTTCGTAGTGACTGTACGCTTCTCCGCTGACTTGGTAGTTCAGATTTTCCACTAGCATTCAGCCTTGCAGTCCTTGTGTACTGTGTCCAATGCAAGTACTATCCAACTGCCTTTGTGCTTACTCCTGAACACAATAACGTTGAAATTGATGCTCTTGTTATCTACTGTCTTTTCATCGATTACTGGTGGGGGAGTGCATTTGACACCACTAAGACAGCCCTCAATAATGGTCAGTTGTCGAAATCTGGGTAATGTCGATCGCGGGACTTATGATACGGGCATACGCGATCCATAAGACATCGATACGAGATATTTGTCTGCAAACCATTATTGCTTTAGAAAAGTCATACTTGAAATTGGATATAAACCTTGAAATAAGAATGACGGTTTCATGGGGGCACTTATGTGCAAATAAAAACCTAAATATGATATGTAAAGATGTGAAATGAATTCTCCCCTGGAGTATCAGCTAAAGACTTCATCACAATCAAAATGTCTTCCAAGCACTTATCTTATCATCACAAAATGTGCAAAAAATTCTCCGGGAGGATTTTGAATGACTTACATCACCCGTTTCACAATGACAGCACGCATGATTTGTCCTCTTCCATCCGAAACAGTTACAAAATGGGATACTCAAAGACACCATCGAAGGACTATCCAGCTACTGCCGGTAAGTGGACGAAATTTTTTATTTCCTAATGGCAAACATGTTCGGCTAGATAAGCTGTGGTAAACTTTAATCAGGCTCACAATGCACTCAGTTTCACATCCAAAGTGGAACCAGGGAACAGCTTTCATTTTCTGGATGTAAACCCTACAAAAAGGGAAGCTGGGAAGCTTATCCTCCGCATATATCGCAAACCAACATGGACAATTTAATACACACATTTTGGCAGTTTCTTGCCTCCAAAATGCAAACAGAATCTAGTCCATTCCCTAGCGTCTCACACGAAAGATCTGTTCCGAGGAGACAGTGAATAAGGAATTAGATTACATGAGACAAACGCTACTAAATAACGGGTATCTGGAACGTTTCATTCATAAGAACACTTTGGAAGCACTTAAGCGACCGCTGATAACTATCTCCAAAAAAGAATTGCACTTGCAACTTCCCTTCTAAGATGTTGAAAGTGAAATACTAGTTCGGCGCCTAAGGGATGCGATTAACCCTACATTTCCCGCCGCTACTTCACTATCCGGTCAATGATCTGTATATATATGTCAAAGACAAAAGGTCTGTCCTTTCCTTATCCGTGTTGGCCTATTCTTATGTTTGCTCATATATAGGCAAAACTACTCGGGGACTCAAGGAACACAAACCGGCTTGGCTGATGACGGGAACTAGAAAAACCGTGACTAGTGTAATCCTAGCGTACCTTGACGACACAGGGCACAAAGTGCCCATGAATTCGTCGGAGGCTGTCCCTCAGATCCATCTGGGAACAGCGGAGATAGTAGCGATTAGGCTATTAAATCCAGCGCTTTGTTCACACAAGCCATTTTTTAAGTCTTCTCAGCTACCCTGGCCGCGATCGGAAAATCGAGGGCGAAATCAAGGTGACCTCGACCGTGACCTTTCAGTCGTGACAGGAAGCTGCCAACCCATCCCAGATGTACCCTCTACACCGGGTTTTCTCAATCACGAACAATCGATTTCCCATCCATTTCCAAATCGCAGAGAACCTACAACATTGATTAACCGACCAGAATTTGATACTGTAAAAATCATCCCGAAAATGTGCATTCCTGTCACATATTTGTAGCTGTATTACCCATATGATTAAGTTACAGACGATGAGCTTGTAAAGCAGCCAACCCTTACTTCGCGGTTTCCTTATTAGGAGTGTTCCTCTGTCCTTCGTTCTGCGTGGACCACCTGCACGTTATTCTAATGTTCGGCAGTGTACGAATACGTTAACCAGAACAGTATTCGCCACAACCCGTGAGAACGAGAAGGCGATCGGGGAGAGATAGTGGTCAGCGTGTCTTTGAGAGCGTGCGCAAGAGCAATTGTCAAATGGCGACCGCGCTTGGCCATTAGCATTCAGTTAAACAATACGCGTGTTTAAGCCATGAACGAAGATGGCTGTCGCTATCGTGCCCTTCTGCTTACAATTATAAAATTATTTATACACATACCACTGCCTACCGATCCTCTGTTATTCCTTACGTTGCTCGCTTCTTGTATTACGATGCAAACGTCGACGCTGAACTTAGACGACGCTTAATAGCTTAGTTTCTAAGTAGCCCTACATCAGTGTATTTCTTGTTGTTGTAAATGCCGCTTTCTTCTTTGTGTATCTGCTGTTAGTATACCTATGTACCGCGGAATATTCACCCATCGAGCTACATGGAGCAAATACTTGACTTACAAGTGCGCAAAAAGTGTTACAAATTGTAATCAGGAGGGCTCACGTGTAATAACAATTTTACATTCGTTTCCAATTCTGTTCCGTGCTGGACTTCCGACGACTTTCATACTTTATATTTCACTGAACAACAAAAAGTAGGAGGGTAAAATAAAAGTGACATATAGTAGCTACAAATAATATTTAGATTCACCGGATGAATCTCACGTGCATCACTTTTATGTTTAATGTGTCAAGAAGTGAGTAAATTATGTCCAGGTGGAATTGTGGTAAAGCATCATACGAAAGCAGATTTATTCCTAAACGGATTTCATCGCTAGAATCTACCATGGCGATGAAGAACGCAGAGCCACAGAAAATTGTCCTTTCGATTGCTAGGATAGTCTGTAGTTTTTGCCTCAGAACACTCATGTAACCCTATAAGAGACTGTTTCAAAAGGAATTCCACTGAGCTGATCCAAATTACCATGGTGAAAATGGAAGTGTGCACAGCCGATAAAACACACTGGTCCTTTTCTTGATCTCTCCTTTCCGGCGAACCTCTTTGCCCAAACCATACATTCAATTGCAGCTTCGTTAGTCACCTTGCGTCCCGACATTCAAGCTCCCCTGATGCATCTTTCAAAGCATTTCATCTATCAACCTGTCCCTCATTATTCATGTAGACCTACTGAGATCTATATAATGAAAAGTAGAAATATTTCATTAAGACGTCAAGACATAAATGGAGTTGCTCAATATTTATCGTGACATTTCGATCCAAACTAGAAATCACTGTCAAATGTGAATCGTTGGAGGAGATTGCTAGTTCCGTGTGTATGTTCCTCTCGTAGCGGCTCTTTGTTTTGATATCAAAACGATAAATTAATTAATTGGTTTGCGCCTCCACTTACATAGGCGTTCGGGGATAGGTCTGGTATCAGAACGGTAGTAACTATTCTGGAGTTTATCCAGGTTCAGCAACAGGTTTATAGCTAGCCATCACTAGCCTTTGTGACCTAGCCGGGATTAGAATTACCAGGATACCTAATTTCAGGAAGACGGTTACTTCCAGGTGCAGAGAACTATGCAACTACACGGCAAGCAGAACCATCGCGGACTAACCACCATACATACTGGTGACTCTCATCGGTCATGCCTCAATACACACCACTGATCAAGTCCCAAGCTGATCAAAGGTCGTCTACAGCTTAGTAATTCAAGTTAGCTCCACTCGTAGTAATCAGTTAGATATTTGAAGTTTAAGTCAACCTGGTGCTGTCTGGTTTGGATTTTCCCCATTTATTGCTTCCGGCCCTAGAAGAATGACGTACCTTGGTTCATCGGCTCCGGTCAACAGCCAGTCAGTCATTATCATTTCTTCAAGACTGGTAGCAAAAATTCATAAACCACCAAGATACTTGGTGTTCCCGTTTCGGTCATGGTGTAGTTGTCGGGATCCTCGGACAATCTTCACAGAGGAAAACTTTGGTGTTCGTCGCGGGCCTTGCTAGGGTGGCGTTTTGCTTATGGTTGCACAAATCGTTTGAGTGGAGTGCATATGTGATAAGGTACTGCGTTTTCTCTTTAGCTCAGATGGCTGCCCCTGTGTCATCAATCGTAACCTCCACTGGCGACCCAAAATTAGAAATACCTGGAATTTATGGTATGAAAATTTGAGTAAATTTCAAGTTAATTGTTCTTTTTAAACCGGAAATTTACCGAAAATTTCTACACTGATCAGCGTGCAGCGCTGGTCTTGCTCATGAGCAAGGCCACAAAAAATTGAACAATAACCGACGGAACACTACGGTGCTCCGTCGGTCCATCTTAGTCCCACGGCATTTTACTTTTTCTCTGATAACTATTGCATGAGGCAGAACTCTTCTTGCATTTCCGGCATGTATCAGAAAATTGCAAACGTTTCAAGAATCTCCGTTTGGTTTTCGTTCATCTCAACCAAATGAGCAATGGGTCATCTAATCTGTTCACGTTTCTAGAGCTTCAATTTACATTGTACTTCCTGCATACCACAGGTTATTTGAATGTCATTAGTATGACAGGACACGTTGGGGATTTAGAATTATACCGTCCAATATAAATGTCCGTGCAGCAATACAGCGACTTATTTTGCTCTCGTTGTAGTGGTGTGAAATTCACCTGTTCAAAGGGGCAACAGTCAGTTTACTTAGTCTCTTGTCGCTGAAATAATTGTTTACTTAGTGAATTCGCCAAGATAATACAATAAGAAACGATTGAATAATTTGCCGGTACTGAGCCTTTCGAAAGGGTCTTCATGAGCGAGCGTTTTTTCTCACTCATATATCGCTTGATATGGAAAAGATAACGGCACGTCATTTGGAGTGTTCACCACGCAATTTAAGAATACTGAACGGAGGCGAACGAGTTATACCGGATTATGCATCCGCAGTGATTATTTTACTATGCGAATAACGCTGATTGGATCATTTGTTGACAACATCGTTTGGTATTTTGATGGCACTAAATATACACACACAAGACAGCCCTCGAATGCGATACTCCATCTGCTGGTAAGACTGTAATTCAGTATTTCTGTACTGGAAGCAATTTTTCAGTCCACCTTGTTAACCAGCGGATTATTCCATTTAACATGCCTTTCAGCTGTAATCTCATTTGAATCGAATGGAGCTTGCATGGATGGGGAGTCCATTTTTAGTATCACACGGCGATTCTTCCAAATGAGATTACAGCGGTAAACCAACTGTGGAGGGCTCAGTTAAAGGGTGATTGGGCGGAAGTGTACTGGGTACGCATACCTGATGAGCAGCAATAACCGCGAAACTGGTCGTGCGCTTCCGGGGAAATTTTGTCCTGTCATTCAGATACAATGTCATACGACTCATATCGAAAATACCATGTCTTTCGCCTACACACCTTTTGCTGCTTCTTTTGTGTGCGTGTTCTTCAAATAATCGGGCCACTTACGCTCATACCTATGGGGCGGTTACGTGGCCCGCTGACAGCCGCACCATCTACGTGTGAACTGTTCCTGTGTTAGTGCGTAATCCAACGGTGCGTTACATAAGTGTGCTAAGCGCATGTGTCAATTGCGCGACAAACGTGATTGGCCGTAGGGGGTGTCAACACAACAACAGGTTTTTTCTCACAACTCGACAACCAATTAGGTGGCTGATGGCACTAACTGTGTTCATGCACAGAGTTTGCACACTTTTTCTCCATCAGAAAAGTGTACGCGATTTGTTGTCCTAGTCGCCGTCGACAACCGCCATGCACAGAATTAGTAACCAATCAGCTTGCGTGCCTGTGGACCAACAGGTGTATAGGGCTGTCGCACTTTCTACCCCGGGGTAGGAAATAAAATGCCTTGTCAGCGAATCACACTGTGCACCGCATCTCTATTCGACCAATCAGAGTCATTGTCCAACCCTCCCTCTTACGTGCGCGAATCTGCCGTACCTTCCATTTAATTCGCTCTCAACTTGGTATTACCGACCAATAGGAGGAGAACTAATCTGCCACCCTTAGGCGAGTCCCCCAAACCGCGAAAGGTGGCAGTCGCTAACCGGTTTCATCCCATTAATTCCTTCCCATGCATAACCAAACGGTAGCGTTGATGCGAATGCATTTATTTCAGTTAGCTCACAATTGGAATAGGAAATACAGCGGCGTGTGAAATATGCATGGAAAACATTTGTTATTACAGTTGATATGTACAAGCCAGGCGTGTTGAACTAAATGGCATCGAAGTCCACGTGAAGATGGACCACTTGTGCTATTTCGTTGTTGGGATCCCGTAACGGAAATAACGTAGAAAAATAATCATACTGTTCGTGGTGTTCGGTGCAAATTACGACGCGTGTCTTGCATCCAGTCTCTTATGGCACATTTCACTACCATTCCACCGACAGACCGGAAATTTTCTTGTCGAAGCACCGCATCTGCAAAGTGGTAATCTTCTTCTTCTTCTTCTTCACTGGTCTGGAAGAAACTCACCAACGATTAGTTCCTTGACTTTAGTTCACCGGAGAACCATTTTTCCATGTGTTCCCGTGTAGTTCACCTCATTGGTGATTACTTTTGTCATCAGCTGACGAACATAATGTGCAGCAGTTTTGCCGCACGTTGATGTGAAAACGGAATCCTGTGGAAATTGCAATGAAGCAAAAAAAAGACCTACCAATTTCTGTCTGTTTTTTCCTCCATCACTAAGGCGCCAAATTCTCGGAGCTCTTGTGCACTGGAGAGCGGAAATACGATCGACAAGTCACAACGTCGGTGACGACACTCGATCCGCTCCCAAGTAACACAACCATTTGTTCGCGCAAAATTCTGAACCCAGATTGCATAGCTGAAAGAATAGGGAATAATTTTACGCGTTTACCGTCGAACAGAATGTGTTAAGTCGGAATCCCAGCCGCAGATGTTCGAGCGTTCATCGGAGTGCTGGATGTCGGCGGCATCATGTTCGTCTCATGATCTGGAACACGTAGAACTAATATCATCAGACAGAGCACTTGAAGAATTACGTCCACCCCTATTCACCGAATGCTGCTTGTTCCCGACGGACGAAATCGGCAAACCGTAGTTGAGAGCAGCAATGGTAGTAGGTTGCGGAATTATTGTACTATTACTTTTCTCTTGCAGCCCCCTCGTGCAACGTTTTGGCGGTGCCTTGTCCTCCGACGAGGGGTTTCTCTTGGGTTTACTGAACAAGTGAGGTTATTATCCAACTAAATGACAACTTATGGGATCCGCTTCCACGGTAAACCCATGGAAACTGTCCCATCGCCTGATAGAAAGTTGTCCTCTTCAGCCTGCTTTTGTATTCGCCAGGCTTCATCGTACCAAGCTGTGGCATAGGATAATGGTTTATTTAGACTGCAGTTTTTCCGTAAATATTGCTCCAACTACAAATGTGGATTTCAAACGTCACGTCTATTTTTATACGTATTTGGACATGGGCTTTATTACCCACTTTTTCCGTTCCAATAAAACAGTTGAATTTCCCCAATAACATGTTACTCAAAACGTGTACATCCTTTTCATATCTGTTGTGCATCATCATACTTCTTATATATATATATATATATATATATATATATATATATATATATATATATATATATATATATATATATATATATATATAACGAATATCTGGTGTTCATGATCTGTGGTACGAATAACAAGGAATAAGAAATGAGCATTGGAGTTGTCCCATTGATTATCTATGCCATTGAATAATTATTATGTGCGTTATTATAGATCAATCCACAAAATACGGTAATGCGAGACAAACGGTCATTCGATCGTATTTTATTATGATAATGCACGAATGAATCTGCTTGGTACAGTTGGGAATATAAAGCAACGGAAAAGTAAATGTGTCCCAATAATAGGAGTTCAGCGTTCACCACACTACGTGTGGAATAAAGATAGCAAGCGACGTGTTCGTATATGGATCACATGCCGCTAAGTAATAACTAATTGAATGCGAAATAATATAGACTATCATTCTTTATGGTAGCAGAGGGCATCTCTCCCACGTAAGCCTTATCACCACAGCGAGTATTATATACCGAGACATGGATGTCTTCTCGGTTGCCAGAAAGTGCTTGGTCAGATCCCCACCTCAAGGGGACAGTTGTGTAGTTGCGTGAACCAGTTTGCGCGTTCACATTTCTCCCTATATGGAAGATTTGGTGATGAGCCCACTAACAGATGACTGTGAAGCATTCGTCCCCGTAGCCGAATACAAGAAACTAGCCGCTATGGCGTCATGTGTGGTCTTCGTCTGTTCACCTAGACATGGATTACGATGTGCCTTTTTGTAGGTTTTCGATGGCACCACGTGACACCCTTGAACCATAGTCCCAATGGTGCGAGTAATGTACGATTGATCAGGGTGTAGCTGGAGTACGGTTCAGGAACCAACCTCAGGCTAATGAAAACTATCGCTTACACAAACGTAGTGACATTCAACCTTGCTTACTTGTTTACCGTACATCATTGTTTATCTGAATTCGCGCCGCCAACCGTCGTAGCCACTTGACCGTTACACGTGCACGCTACACGCATACACTTCCAATATAAACTAAGTACACTCTCTCCCTACCTGTAGTGTTTTCCCTCTCATGAGTTGTGGGAAACATTGCCCTGGTGATCGTGGTGGCGTATTGCAGAGTACCACTGTAGCGGACAGGTAGTCCACGCGTAGTGAGAAGGACTAGCGAACGCGCGCAATAAGGGAACTGCTTGGTAAGATTTAACCAATCCTACAATTAGTGAACCCGACGTGATGCCAAGGTCATGCAGGTTTCCTTTGTGTTAGTCTACTGTCGTCGTTTTTCCGGTTTGTTGATTTTTCGTAGAATGTTGCTGGTTCTCCTGCCTTTAGTACATGTATTACTATTTTTTCTTCGACCATTCAGAATTTTTTGTCCTTAATCGTTGGATCATTTTTTTAACCCTCGACCTCTGGTGGTTTCTTTTATAATTGCCCAAAGTCTGCTAAATTTCGATGCAGCACGCTTGGTAGGGAATTATAGTTCAGCTGCTTAGGCATTTGCGATACGCACTCAAAGGTAATCGTTCACGGTGTTCACAGACTATAAGCCTTTGGTACGCACTAAAGCTCGTTTCCGATCGACACTCACCTCGTGAGATTCGCCGTTCAGACTTTGTCTCAGTTTACTGTGGATATGCGATAAGTCTCTGGGGCACCATCTCGTCACCGAGGCCTTATCAACCGTACGTCAGCTGTCTCCCAACTTCGCCCGACATTGACTTAAACACAATGGCACATGTCCAAAGAACCAGCGTAGTACAAAGGGAACTCTAGTAGATGATTTACTACGCCTAATGCCGCGTCTATTAATCACAGCTCGTGATTACTCCTAAACAAACCTCATCTATCAGTACCTGTTTTTCTACTTTTCTATAAGCAGCGGCAGTACGGAACGTCGCTTGTATATCCGTTATCCGGGTCGGACATCTGCTGGCGCCCCAGGTGCAATTTCCTTCCGTTTTGCCTTATCCTCCTAGGCGAATTCACAGTCACATTGACTACATCCGTTTCCTCGCTGACTCCTGGTACGTTCAAGAAGATAACCACCCACTGGACAACAGGAGGATTGGTTAGCTTGACGCTGGAGACAACAGGTGGATGCATTGTTCGATGAACTTCGAAGGTGAAGATGTTAAATCCTTACCAACAGTCACCCGATGGCACGCTATGAACGCAAGGGACGACATATGCGGAGTTCTTGGGATATCAACACAATCGAAGCACAATTCTGTCGGAATTCTAGGAGGAGGCCCGTGTAGTGACATTCGACCGTGCTTATTTGTTTAACGCAAATCATTGTTTATCTGAACTCGCGCCACCAAGTGCCGTAGCCTTTTGACAGCTACCCGTGCGTGCTACACACACCCGCGCAGCTCGCCCAACACGCCCCATTTGGGAGCGCGTTGGGCTAGCCCAACAATCGAAAAGAACGCCGGAAATAAGTACCTTTTCTTTTCCTAATCCATCTTAACTGCCTGTTTCTTAGTCTGTTTTCTCATTGCCCACTCTTGCGACCGGAACTACTAACTTACCACTGATTAAAACCCTAGTTTGTGAAAATCGCGTTTTTTTATAAAAATGATATACTGAAAACTTGCAAAACAAAATATGCCGTTTTGTATCGAAGATATATTTTATTAAATATTATGGTGCTTTTATTATTATATTTCTTGTAACATTTCACAAACTGCTACTGTGTCGATTGTCAATGACATGTTGTTTTATTGTATCCGTATGTTTGCGTACATTACGATTTCGCGGCACACGAGTTGGAGTGTTTGCCCATCCAGTCGGTGTTTTTGATCTTCAATTGCGCGTAGTTCGGACAGGAACTACACTGCATTGATTGCGAATCGTAGGAGTGCTATAGTCTAATTCCTAATTATCACATCTGGCGTCGCGGTCATAAAACCTGCTACCCAGGCAGAACAAAGGGACACTCGACCGTCACCTGAGTGTCCCCTGGAGGACGGTCGCAGGAAATCAGTGCAATACCCCCAAAAACAATCGAAATCTCTATAAATACCGAAGAGTTCATCATAAATGCAAAACATTTCGAACGAGAGTATCTGTTAAGCTACATTTCTGAATATTTAATAACTTGGTCCCCACTGGCTTTGGATACAGAAATCGCTGCAATCGTGAATGCGTGAGAAGTCCAAAGCTTATATTTCATGTTAAAAAACCGTTTTAGTAAAAAATATTGACAATAACTGTCCATTTTACTGTGTATTAAAAATCTGAATGTTCTGTTTGTTTTAATGCATTCCTGTCATGGCAGCCAGCTTTTGGTGGTGGTTGTTCGTTGTTGTCTCTCAGGCTACGCCGTTAAAAATTGTACTGCGTTTGGTCGGTTTCTAATGTTCTTTGGAGGGTAAATCCCATTTATTTCCATCTATGTCTTCATCTGTAGATGAAAAAGACCCACCAAAAATTGTGTGGCTGTTCCAGAACTACAATATGGAGGCGTGAGAAGCAGATCCCAGTTCGCAGGGTGTTAGGAATGATTTCAACTCATCCCTCATATAGGATGATGGTTTAAAAAGTTAGGTGCTATGAAGTTCCTCACAAATTCTCAGGCAATTGTTCCGTTTCAACGAACAACGAGTCAGACGATTTAATTGATGACATCGACAGACCTGAAAAACCGAAGGTCTCATGGGCAACAATTGAGGAGCAACAAGTCACAACTGCTACAGACTCTATCGCTGTTAGGTAATGCACACTGAATTTCTAGACGTGGGTAGTTGTTAGAACACGAGGGGGGATAACACGTGCCTACCAAGGGAGGAGTGGGAGTCAACTTATTTGGCTGCGATCACCTTCACGAAAAGTAAGCTTCATGGTGATCGGCAATGTATGCAACAGAATCATCATTGATGGACGGAGAAGTGAAATTTACAACACCGAGCAAAATGACAGGTACCCTCACAGAAGGTAACTGAATTAATGAATCTACACTTTCCAGCTGTTCCTTCGGCCAAAGAGGTTGTAAGGCAGGCCGATATACAAATGCACTCACCGATGGCAGTTATGAGGATTTTAGTATGAACTGTGAGACAATTAAGGCTTGATTTGCCTTAGGATCCGAAGTCATTGCTGGGGTCACCAAGGAAGATCAAAAAGAAAAATGTTGGCGCCGGTGGATATGTACATGTTTGGCTAAGTGAAAGACAATACTTAAAAAGTCCAAACAGCTGTCACAGAAGCACACACCGTGGCTATTGCATCCTACTCCGGCTCAGTTTCCCGTCCACCACCGGAAGGCTACATTGTGATGTTGCTTCTCGAAATAATTATCAAGGCAGTCACTATACTGGCAGTTCCCCGTTTGAAGTACTACCGGTGGACGATAGCCCTGTTTCCCAAAGACCACCTACACAGCGTTTGTCTCGGAGTTATGCGACGAGTAATCGGTCTTTGTCATGGGCTTAGTCCTGGACGTAGACCCATTTTGGATGTGTGCTACAAGTAAGTGAACACTTGAAAACCATAGAAAAATATAACTTGTGTCCAGTTGTCACTATGTACGTATCCATTAATTCCAGTGATTCCTCAGGTCCTGAGTTATAACGCACTCAGTGATACCAGTTACGTCAACCCCCATGAGAGACACTTCAAGATACTGTACAGTATGTGAAAGTTTAATATAAATTGTGATATCCTATTTCCAGTAAGACGAAAATGGTAACGAAGATAACAAGTGTAAAAGACCAAGTTCCCGAACGTAGTACTTATGGGAAAACTCTGGTTTGTATGTTCGAGTTCGGATTTTGCGTCCAATGTTTGCAGCTATGATGAACGATTTCACAACTCGTGTTGTCGAGATACAAAAAATGTTAGAGGATCTTAAACTTCGTTTGCAAATTTGAGCAATGAGGGTGCCTCGGCGCAGCTGTTGCATTGCATTATTCCTGTGCGGAATGCATTGGAGTTCTACAGATTCAACGAAAAATTAGAGGGTGAAACCTTTTACGAACAAATAGTAACTTCCGTTTTTACAATTCCGGGATTCGCAGTTACGATTCCTGTTTGTCACAAGGACAAGAACTATGGATAAATGCGTGCGTCAGATTATGCAACCATTGGTTTAGCACTCTTGTAGGAAAACCGCTCCGAAACCGATCAGCTTTTGGCCGATTTTCGAGCTGTTTTCAATATCACGCTGATCGTTTTTCGGGCGGTTTCTGTGTAGTTTCTGACCGGTTTCCCAGCGGTTTTTACCCATCGTTTGAAATACAGGATATGCTTTGTTAATTTAAGTCACTTCCTTTAAATTAACTTTAACGATGCTCCTTTTTTTTCTATTTCCCAAGTTAAGATTTTCCAAACAAGTGTCCTTATTTTACCCATTTCGAGGACTTGAAATAGAGTGATCTGTAGTGACCTCGATCGTTTTGAGAAAATGACTATTTTCTGGACACCATTTTTGATCTATTTTCTCCACGATCTTTTCTGACGTTTGACATTGACCTCAGTGTTCTCCGGTTGCCTACGTTTTACTAGACTGACTTTTCCGAGGTTTCCGTCGACCTCGTTTCAAATCACTTTCACTTTCGTTCGTTCGCTCGCGGTTCGCTCTCAGCACAGCCGTCGCGTTTCGTTCCGTTTTCCGTTCGGTGTATTTCTCGTATCGGTACTGTTTCGGTGCCACGATATATAGAATACACCTCGCATCTGCAAACCGACTTACGTCTTCTCTATTCGTCCGATAGAGGGGATATCGTTGGTATTCGCTGCTAGACCCGATAGGAGACACGTTCGCTAGCCGCTCACGAACGTCTTCTATATTGGTGAGCCCAAGAACTTCCAGAACCTCCTGGATTATTCGCCCGCCCGGTGAGTCTGTGATTTATCGCTGTTTCACGTCCTCCTTTCGTTGCACGATATATATTTTTTACGATATATTATCGCAGCGTAGCCATGTCAGAGGATAAGGCGCAGCTCGACACAGATCTCACTTTGTCTGCGGTTGCCTTTAAACCCGTGGCGTTTATCCCTCATGATCCAGAGGTTTGGTTTGCAGCCTTAGAGCTGCAGTTTGAGGCACGTAGGATTGTTGGCCAACGCCAACGATTTTCCTATGCCTTAGAGGCTATTCCAGGTGACGTTATCGCCTCGGTGAGGGATTTGGTATTAAATCCTCCTCAAGTGCAGTCGTACGATCGGCTTAAGGAGGCTATACTACAACATTTCCTTCCTTCTCGGGAGGAACGGCTACGTCAGCTACTAGCACGGCACCCCATAGGTGATACTAAACCCAGCCGCCACCTAGCTCATCTCCGGTCTTTGGCAGGGCCCGCCGATAAGGATTCGGAGATAGTTAAGGAACTGTGGTTGGACTCTCTACCCTTCCACGTTCATACCACCGTTACTGCTCTCCTCGAGGACTCGTCTTTGGAATGAGCAGCCGCCGTGGCTGACAAAATTGTCGCACGTGTCGGCAGTGGGGCTAATCCCCTCATCGCGCAATCCTCGGGGTGTTGACCTGGATGAACCGCCGGAGGCCTCGGCACTCTCGATCCATCCAGCGCCGCCTGTCCTTCAAGGACAGAGTTAAAATACCTACTCCTCGCAATAGCCCCCGTAAACAACGGCACGGACGGGCGCCCTCCACTGCCCACGTCCGCCGTGAATCCGCCTCACCTGCCTCATCCAAACCTGATCATCCTACCAGCGGCTTTTGTTGGTTCCATCGCGTTTTCGGACCAGCCGCCCGTAGGTGCAGACAGCCGTGTTCATACGCGGCGGGAAACGCCACTGCCGGCGAGTAGAAGCGGCCGTACTCGCCGGCAATCAGTCTCAGGTTGGCCGTTTATTTTACGTGCATGATTCGTGCACTAACGCTAGGTTCCTAGTCGACACTGGGGCCCAAGTTTCTGTCTTGCCGGTTGGTAAAGACAAGCCACGAGCTTCTCTGCTTCGGCTGTCAGCGGCGAATGGTTCCTCCATTCCTACCTACGGCACGAGACAGCTTGCGGTCAACCTGGGACCACGACGACGGTATCTGTGGACGTTCATTCTTGCGGATGTTCCCACAGGCATACTGGGAATCGATTTTCTGCAGCACTATGAATTACTTGTTGATTCACGTAGGCTGCAGCTTATCGATTCTTCGTCGGACATTAAATTTACGGGTACTGCAGCTCGAACAGATGCACACCGAATCACAGGATTGTTTTCTAACATTCCGCACGATTTTCAGTCTTTGTTTATTAAATTCCCCATATTGACTAAACCATTTGAAGTGTAGCGATAGAGACAGCGACCGATCGTGTGGCACACCACATTGTCACTAACGGACCACCAGTCACGGCACGACCTCGCCGACTGGCACCGGACAAATTGGCTTTCGCCAAACGTGAGTTTGACACTTTACTTTCTAAAGGTATTGTTCGTCCTTCTCACAGTCCATGGGCCTCACCTCTGCACATGGTTCTTAAGAAAGATGGCATTAGCTGGCGACCATGTGGCGACTATCGCGCACTAAATTCGGTTACCCGTTACGATAGTTATCCGATACCCCACATACACGACATCACGGCATCACTTCACGGCACGACTGTATTTTCCAAGATCGATTTGGTGCGAGCCTATCACCAGATCCCAGTCGCCGCTGAAGATGTCGAGAAAACCGCTGTCACGACTCCTTTTGGTTTGTTTGAGTTCCTACGTATGCCTTTTGGTTTGCGAAATGCTGCTCAGACATTTCAGAGGTTTATCGATAGCATTACACGAGACTTGGAATTTGTTCACGTCTATATCGATGACTTGTTAATCGCATCGTCGAGCGTAGATGAACATTTCCAACATTTGACGCTACTATTTCAACGTTTGTCCGAACATCGAATAGTTGTCAATCCTGATAAATGTGAACTTGGCAAGCCGGAACTTGTGTTCCTTGGCCACAAGATCACTCGAGAGGGTATTAAGCCTTGCGAGGATAAAGTGAGCGCTATTCTAGATTACGCCGTACCGTCCTCAATCAAGGAGCTCAAGGCATTTTTGGGGTTAGTTAACTTTTATCGTCGTTTCATAACCCATGCTGCTGAAAGTCTGCTTCCATTAACTGACCTACTTCGTGGCAATCCACGTAAGTTATCGCTTACGGATGCCGCACGAGTAGCATTTTCGGAGATTAAAGCGACATTAGCTCAGACCACGCTCCTCATGCACCCAGTTCCATCCGCCACGCTAAGTATAGCGGTGGATGCATCCGACTTTGCCATCGGAGCGGTCCTGCAACAGTCTGTTTCTGGGATCTGGCAGCCACTAGAGTTTTTCTCTCGACGCCTCAATCCCACGGAAACCAAATATAGTGCTTTTGGTCGCGAACTGCTGGCTGCATATAATGCCGTTAAGCACTTCCTCCATGCAGTCGAGGGTCGATATTTCATCCTCTTTACAGACCATAAGCCTCTGACGTATGCATTGCATACTAAGTCTGACCGTTACTCCCCACGAGAAGTCAGACATTTAGACTATATTTCTCAGTTCACGACTGACCTTCGACACGTTAAAGGTGAGTCGAACTGCGTTGCAGATGCTTTGTCGCGTATTTCGCTTAATGCAATTAAATCTCCCGTTTTAGACATCCCTGCCATGGCTGCAGCACAGGCACAGGATTCTTCATGTATGGAAGCCGCTCAGTCATCGTCGCTACAGTGTCAGTCCGTATCTCCAGCCACCAGTGCTGGGACGATACTCTGCGACATGTCTACTGGCATACCTAGACCAGTCGTACCCTCTGCATATCGACGTCTCGTGTTCGATACCCTACATGGACTCTCACATCCAGGCATCGCAGCCAGTCTCCGATTAGTAGCTGCACGATACGTCTGGCCGTCCATGAATAAAGATGTTCGTATGTGGGCAAAACAGTGTCTACAATGTCAACGATCTAAAGTGCATAAGCACGTAGCTTCGCCTATCGGTACTTTTGCTACGCCTGATGCTCGCTTCGATCATATCCACGTAGACATTGTGGGTCCATTGACCCCATCACACGGGTATACCTATTTACTAACGTGCATCGATAGATTTACGAGGTGGCCCGAGGCTATTCCCATCTCTATCGTCACGGCCGAATCAGTGGCTCGACATCTGATAGAACGATGGATAGCTTCATATGGTTGTCCTTCCACAATCACTACCGATCGAGGGCAACAATTTGAGTCCGATCTATTCTCTTCATTAACTCACATGCTGGGTACGGAACGCATTCGCACGACCGCGTACCATCCGGCATCGAATGGTTTAGTCGAACGTTTTCATCGCCAACTCAAAGCGGCTCTTAGAGCACACGAGAGCCCCGACTGGTACAAAACGTTACCGCTAGTTCTGCTTGGTATCAGGACTTGCATAAAGGCAGATATCCAATGTTCCGCCGCAGAACTTGTCTACGGCACGACATTACGACTGCCTGGGGAATTCTTTACGCCACGGAGTACAGATTCACTTGCCGTACAGACTTACGTTCACCGTTTGTCTACGTACATGCAAACTCTCGCTCCGGCGCAGACTCGAATGCAGCGACGACAGGTTTTTGTTCCGACCGAACTCGAAACTTTTTCGCATGTATTCATTCGTGTTGATTCGGTACGGAAACCATTACAACAGCCTTACGAAGGTCCATTTCGCGTGATTTCTTGTCACGATAAGACCTTTAAGGTTGATCGACACGGTCGCGTCGATACCGTTAGCATCGATCGTCTCAAAGCCGCGTACGTTGATGATAGCGTGTCGCCCGCTGACATGAGATTCGATGTTAACCCTGCACTGCCTGTTGACGACACTTCCGTGTCACGTCAAGGTCTGCAGTTAGCGTTGCCTGCTACGACTTCGAATGAGGCTATCGTCTCACGTTCAAGTCAGCAGCCAGTTGGCCCTGCTACGTCCTCGAATGAGAATACTGTCTCACGTTCAAGTCAGCAGAGCACGCCTACGCACCCGTCCGTGAATGAGGCTCCCGTCTCACGTTCCGGTCGGAAGATCGTTTGCCCAGCACGTTTTCGCGACTAGGTCAAACACGATCTTAACCATTGCACTTCGCAGTAATAACTTTCGTGTTTATCGTTTCGACACGATTTAACATACCTCATTAGTTATTACTGTATTCTAGTCAAGTCCATTGCGGTTGCTACACCAGTTTTTCATTTCTTTTTGTTTCATGGAACCTCGCCATATGGTACGCTTCGCTGGTCCCACGAAATCTGGAGAATTTTGGCACCAACGTTTGCATTCTGGATCGGCCTTGTCGTTCTCGTTCCTGCCCATTTACGAACCTATCGATTTGGCTTCTGGATATCATATTGGTTAGCGGTTACCCGTCGCTGGACGTTATTGGTGTGGCACACCCGGATGACGATTCACGCAACCGACGTCATGGGCAACGAATCTGGTTTACGCTCGACCACCATCCTACGGTTCCTGCATACCACGGATTTTGCCCGTCAGCATCCTACAGCATAGCTTAATGCACGTATTTTGCACGCATTCGCGCACACGAATACCGTTTGTATGCCATGTCCTCCTTGACATTTGTTTTTCGAAAGCTTTCCGTGCTTTCTAGCGGGGGGCTGCTGTAGTGATTTCGATCGTTTTGAGAAAATGACTATTTTCTGGACACCATTTTTGATCTATTTTCTCCACGATCTTTTCTGACGTTTGACATTGACCTCAGTGTTCTCCGGTTGCCTACGTTTTACTAGACTGACTTTTCCGAGGTTTCCGTCGACCTCGTTTCAAATCACTTTCACTTTCGTTCGTTCGCTCGCGGTTCGCTCTCAGCACAGCCGTCGCGTTTCGTTCCGTTTTCCGTTCGGTGTATTTCTCGTATCGGTACTGTTTCGGTGCCACGATATATAGAATACACCTCGCATCTGCAAACCGACTTACGTCTTCTCTATTCGTCCGATAGAGGGGATATCGTTGGTATTCGCTGCTAGACCCGATAGGAGACACGTTCGCTAGCCGCTCACGAACGTCTTCTATAGATCTATAAGGACGTATCCCAGGGTACCTCAATGAATCAAACCAAGGTTTAAATAAAACGCCAACTAAGCATCGTGCTTTACTCCGGTCGTCGATGTCCTTTGTATCCGTTCGGTTTTGATCCGTGTAAAATGGCTACTAAACAAACCGATCGAAAACCGATGTTACGAACGGGCTGTATAGTATAAGGGATTGTCTTCTGCAAAAAACGTTTGCAGAATAATTGTCGGTGAATGTGGCCGTCAGTTTTCGCATTCTGCATTTGAAAGTGCTCTACCTAAGGGCAATTTCCCTGGGGCCACAATCACTTTCACCAACGAAAAAATACCATGTTGAATACGGCGGTGTGGACTGAATGAGGTTACGAGCACCGATTCAAGTTTCGAAGACGTCACGATACAAACCGACCGTGTTGAGGTCAGTTGTGGTTCAATCAGTGTTGATTTCTTATCCGTCAGACAGGTCTATTAATGACGTTAAAAATTGAAACCACATTTTGTACTACCGTGGTTCACTAAAAATTTCTATCATTTTCTTCGTTCCAGAATCTGCAAAGCGCACGAAAAGAACACATCGACGAATAACGATAGTGTCTTAACATACGGGCTTAAGTATAGCCCCACCGAAGTTGTGGGACTGTTATATTTGGAACGGTTGGAACAGATGAATCGATGCCCGTAGAAAATGAGATTGACGTGAAGTGTTATGGTGCGACTTTTGTTTGAATGCGTGCCACAAGGGTATATAGGCGTTGTGATCAAGGTCAGCACCGTCGTTGACCGCGATGGCTGTTGGTGCCGCGGGCGCGGCTTTGGTTGATGGTTCTGTGGTATTTTCTCGCTAACGTCGCTATACGTAGAAGAGTTTTCCAGATTTTGAAAATGATTTTCGGGTTTTTCAAAGCGAAACTTCAACTTTTTTCTATACTTATGATAGTGTAGCGTTTTCCTGCTCCCGGATGTTCGGTTTATACCGAGGAATAACAAATGTTCGTCGAAAATCGCAGTTTACGCGCGTACATCGAATTGGCAAGATACAAATGTGTCTTGTAAAACGTTTATATGAATTTGTTTTTCTAACATAGTATCTGTTTTAAAACATCTGGCTTTTGCATGCACTTTGGGAAGCAATTCCGCTAAATGGTGTATGCGAAATTGTGGTTGAGGTTATTGGGACACCCATGATGAATTTTCATTATACTCCAGAATAGTAACAAATTAGTTGGGAGGAATACGTGTATTTAGGTGTACTACGTTCAAATTAGCATTGAAACTAATTGGTGGTAACAGGGTCAGTTTTTAATCTTTTTCGGTGACCATCACCTTAGTGCCCCCTGACAGTCACCTGAACGTCCGCTGACCGTTACCTGAGTGTCCCTTTTTTGTTTCAAAGGAGACATTCAGGTGACGGTCGGAGGACGCTCAGCAGACTGTCAGGGGACACTCAGGTGGCGTCCAGGTGACGGTCGTGCTGCTTGGGTATGGATTCCCGTGTCTTAGAACCGCTGAATGTTCATGGGACCTCTCATTGAGTTAAAGACTACATGGAGCTTTTCGAAATCTGGCGTTTGACGCAAAAAAATGTGGATTCCGAGAAAAAAGCTGCTCATTTCCTACCTGTCATCGGAAAGGATGGTTATCCACTTGTGAAAAATGAGGCTTTTCCTAATTCACTCACTTCTCAGCTTTATTAAGTCCTCAGAGATTTGCTTCTCCGACATTTGCAGCCAGCCAATTTTGAAGTATCGGAACGAGTGAAATTTCATTCATTGGTTAGAGAGGATCAGCGGCTCATCCATGATTTCATTTTGCAGCTGCGAACTCAAACTTCTCGCTGCGATTTTGGCCACCAGTTACAAATTCAGTTACCTGAACGATTGATTGCCGGAGTTAATTGTGTTTTTACAAAGACAGTTACTGTTGATTCCGGATTGCACATGCCAGTCTGCTAAACTCATTTGTAAACGATTTCAAGATGAGAACGCAGTTCTTCATGATAAACCATCCATATTATTTAACACTACCAATGCCCAGAAGCCTGCAGCTTAAAAGCCGCATCGATTCAAACGCTTTGATGAATCAAATAGTAAGATGAATTCGTCGCTATCTCAACAGAGAAATGAACAACATCTGGGGTACCCCAGATGTATTTTCTACACCGAATTTTCCCAAACTCGAACAACCAACTTCCCACTCTATTCCAAACCGCACAACACCTACAACACTTGTTAACCAATCTTAATTTGAAACTGTAAACACTGGTTCTTTTCTTCCGAAAATATGCCTTCCTATCATTTATATATATATATATATATATATATATATATATATATATATATATATATATATATATATATATATAGCTGACTGTCCTTCGAACTCCACCTTTCACGCGCAAACCTCAGGTCTTCCGACCAACTTGCACTCGGAAGCACCAGACTCGAGTTTCGCTCTTGTTAGTGCTCATCAGTGGTGCCTACCCTCTGCCACACCCAGGGTTTGAACCCGGGCACTTTCACCTCGAAGGCGTGTGCGTCACCACTGCGCCACCTCGCTCCCGTCCGGGCTGATCCGAATCGTCAAGGTAAGCTTGTTCATACGTCGACCTCTAGGACAGCCAGAGATGCCCGACAGCTTCGAATGGAGACACGGTACCAGCCCCGTTAGCTCCAAGCGAATGACTTCCAACAAGTTGGTCGGATGACCTGAGGTTTTTGCGTGAAAGGTGGAGTCCGAAGGACAGTCAACTAAACAAAAATATTCATCAATCCCACGCGCTATTTGCAGGTAATTGCTTGATATATATATATATATATATATATATATATATATATATATATATATATATATATATATATATAACTGCATTAGCCAGAGGATGGAGTAAGCGAAAACGGGCTTGTTCGCTATCGTGCCTTTCTCTATAACGATGGAATAGTTGTCAGTCTTGTGGTGCGAAGCAATCACGTCTGACTTGTCTCTTTTGTAATGTTACATGTCATAAATGCGGTAAAATTGGCCATATTCAACCCGCTTGCCGAAGTGCTAGAGATTGTGTAACTGACATTTCCTATACTCAATCTCGTTTCAGTCTCTATCCTTAGCCCGTAACAGTTTAGGATTCTCCTCAGTTAAGTCAGGACCTGCTCCCGTATAGAGTCTGTAGCCCTTGGTCCTCGGTTTGTGACACGATAGCGAATACACTCGGCAGCGCGAAGAGCAGTACTGAAAACCCTGGAGCGGGGCAATGTGCGTATTGGAGGAGCGCAACGGCGTGCAGACGACGTACACAGGTGGTGCAAGTGGCGCCACCAAAAACGGTCATTGTTCAAATAAACAAACTTGTTAGTATTTATCATCGAGTGTTGTATCGGTCGCACCACAACAGTTCTTATTCGTCTTGTCGTGTTACTCGCACCTTTGTTTTTAACCACTGCAATAAACATTTATTCATACTGGATACCGGCAGTGTAGAGTCGTTCATTTCTAATTGTTATTCAGCTTTTCCAACCCCCCATGAATATTAAACCTCTTTACATTTCCATGAAAGATATCACTTGTCATGATTTGCATGTATTAGGGACATGTGAACTATCTCTTACCGACTCCAAATCCAATACTCATCAGTGCTCATTCCTTGTCACTGACCCACAGTTCTCAATTATTGATCTTAATTTCATGAGGAAACCTCACATCTCTTTGTCGTTCTTCTCCGACTGTCATCATTCCCGTGTTTGCATAGTGATTTTTGAGTGCTCCAGGGCTTCAGGTGGCATCAAGATGGCACCCGTTGTTTTCTAGGTATCAGGGTTGCCAGAATTTCTCAAACATCGGATATTACATTTGGGATTGCGTGAACCAGTGAAGAAGGCAATCGACCAGTCGGTCGCGAAGGGTGTCCCAACACAAGTGAATGCTTCATCATGGGCTACTCCAATTGTGACCACATTGAAGAGGGATAGGCAAATTCCAAAAATTTGTGGAGATTATCGAATTGCTTCGAATAGATTCATGAAGCAAGTCAGCTGTTTTATGGTGGAACCGGAAGACATTCTACTTCAGTTTCATGGTTCAAAATTCTATTCCAAGTTGGATATTAAAGATGCATTTCTACAAATACCACTTGAAGAAAAGTTCCGTGAGTTCACAACGATCGCTACCTCCTTTGGACTGTTTCAGTGTAACCTGATGCCTTTTGATCTCAATGTGTCAGCTGGAATTTTCCAAAATGTCACTGATTCTTTCATTGCTGATTTGCAGGTTGTCGTGGCCTATCAAGACTATATCGTTTTTCAAGCATCAACCAGGGAGTTACATGAGGAACGTTTGTGTTCGTTGCTTGAACGGTTCCGTGTGCTTAATGTTGCTACTGGTCACGACAAATGTGTTTTGAGCACTCATTTCACGTGTTTAGGATATCTGGTGGACGAACATGGTTTTCGACCCGATCCCGACCGTTTTTCTTCTTTATCGCATGCACGTTCACCTGAGTCTCTCGAAGAACTTCGTTCATTATTGGGTTCACTGCAGTATTATTCCAGATTCATTTCAGACTTTTCTTCTAAAGCAGAACCCCTGTTTGATCTTTGTTCACAAAATTCATTTAAGTGGTCTCCCGTACATGATCGTGCATTTCGACAGTTGCTCAATTTCCTTTCTACCAATGTCGTCTTACACGCATTTTCACCCAGGTTACCATCCACTGCCATCAAGGGTGCTTTTCCCACTAGCATCGGAACTGTTCCCGAACAAGATGGTCATCCAGTGCCGTTTATTTCACGTGGACCTAATCCTGCAGAACTCGGATATTTACAAACACAACGTGAGGCCGTAGCTGTGTTATAAGCAGTCACTCGATTACACAAATACTTATTTGGGTCATACTTCATGTTAGTAACTGATAACGAATCACTGAATTTCATTTACGATCCACACACTTCTTCAGCAAAATCATCCGCAGCCATGGTTCATCGGTGGGATGTTGCTCTTAGCTCATATTCTTATGACATTCAACACCGTAAAGCAGAAACTATTCCTCGTGCGGACTATTTGTCTAGTTACTCCACTTCTGATGAAACCTACTCTGACTGTTTGTCAACCCAACCACTTACTCTAAATCGATCCGACCCTGTTACCGTAACTCGGAAGTAATATTATGCGATTTTGTCTTGCTTTCGATATGGCTGGAGAGCGGATATCAAGCGTCGATTCTCGGAGTTTTACAAGCCTCACGAAGTCATTTCTGTGATTTGTGATGGTGTTTTGTATTTCAGGGATCGCATTATCATATCACGTACATTGCGTTCAGCCGTTATGACTGACTTGCATTCTGGACATCTTGCTACTGAAAACATGAAATTCCTGGCCCAAATTATCTGTTGGTGGCCTGAACTAAACAGTTGTTTATGCCAGTTTGCTAAGCGTTGTGTCGACTCCGTGCATAAAATCCATTCCCAAACTTCCAAGTGGACTCGGTAGCCCATATCATGCTAGGCTGTCCATGCTGAATATTGCGGACCATTCCTCAACAAGTACTACGCCCTCGTTATCATCGATTATTATTCTAAGTGGCCAGAGGTTTATTTCATCACCTCAAGGAACTCTAATTTTACTGTTACCGCACTTAGCAAGACATTTATCCGGGGAGGAGTGTAGCGACCTGGAGATGACTGAGTATGAATGCATAAATTCATGAACAAGAACTACTGTAGACAAACATAACCAGTTAGCACTTAGCTGTAAGCAGTTTACGTGTTGTTCGATGTCACAGGGCTGTGCGTTGTTTGACTGCTTGCTGTAAGGACAATTGATTTCCGCTATTGGGAAACACATTTTTGACTGCCCAGCTTGCGAGCGGTTGAACTTCTGGCTCCCTTGGATTGTATTGCGTTCGGTGTCGCTCCCAAATGCAAACGTGAACGACATTGTTCCAATACAAAACATCCTTCACCTATTCCACCGATCTTTACCGTCTACTGGCATGCGTTGGAACTTTTGGTTTGTTGTCCGTTCCATAGGCCATCCTCGGAATCTAGTAAGTACCTGGTATCCGGAATACTAAAGGAGTACCATATGCATCGGTAACCGATAGCGGCAATCATTTGACTGATCAAAATGTGGCAGACTGGTTGAAGTCCATGGGTTGTCATCATGTGTTAACTCCTCCACGTCATCCGCAGTCAAGTGGCATCGCTGAAAGTTTTGTGCGAACAATAAAGGGAGCTTGGTTTCAACCTCACCGTTTTGCTTGGTGACGTGAGTTTACCTGAACTGGGTTTCGCGAGGTTCCCGCCGAACTCGTTTTTGAGTCACCTTCGCTTTTGGTTTCTCGTCGACGGTACACACACTCGGCTCGCTTTTTGCTCCGCCGTAGCGTTCGCAGCACTTCGTGTATTTCTCGTATCGGTACTTTTATGGTACCACGATATATAGAATACACTCCCGCATCCGTACACCGACTCGAGTCTTCTGTGTTCGCTCGATAGAGGGGATTTCCTTGGTAATTCGCTGAGACCGGATAGAAGACACGTTCATAAGCCGCACTCTGAAGTCTGATATACTCTTATATTTTACACCTCAGGCTCTATTTTAAATGCTCACCGTAGAAGTATATAAATACGCAAACCTTTACATAGAAAGCATAATCTGCCATTAATGTAAACGTTTTTTTAATTACTTTGTCTACAAGGTGCCGTTTTGTAAAATAAAATGGCATGTTTATCACATAACATTGTACCACATATTATATATGTATGTAACGAACACGATGCATCAAAGTAAAAATGATGTGTGTACGTTTTCCTTGTCTGCAACCGGTTATCACGTGAACAGAACCGGGTGCTTCTGCGTTCTCCGATTCAGGTGACCAACCAAGTAGCACACCGTCCACCGCAACATTCAGGTAGCATGTCGGTAACAAGTGGGCAGAGGGATATTGGACAATTTATGAGAACGGTCACATAATTAGTCTTCAATTAGCCTCGTGTGAAATAATATGCAATTTTCACTCACATTTATGTCCGTGAATTGCGGTAAAATCGTCGGTTTTTGTTTCGGCCAAATGAGGGCCAAATTTGGACCTCAAGGCGGCTCTGCTTCCTCGCGCTTGTCACGTGCTTCCATCCGTGAGTTCATAGCCACTTCAAGTGGCCATGGATGTTAAAGTGTTTATTACGTTATGTAGTGATTGATAGGTTTGTGTTTTATGGCCAGGCCTTTAGTGGTCCCATGTAGTAAATGGCAACCGAAGTGGTGATTACCGCTGGTATTATAAGAACAGCAAAAAGTAATTATTTATCACTCACTCAAGTGGGCTGCTATGATGGATAAACACTAACTGAGCATGAAGCGATGTTAACCGATTTTGCCCATGTTGTGAAGTAAAAATGTGTTTACTTTAGGGGCCTTGCGAGGGGTTCCGGAGTGCATCCAGTAGTCTTCCTGTGAAATGACGGACGATTCCAGGATGTGTCATACGGCAAATGAAGTATGGCTTAAGGTCATTCTGTTTTCCCACCGTTCTCCAGACTTGGTGGTGAATCGTTGGATACATTTTCGTAAACAGCTTTATATTATTCTGTTGCAATGGATGAAATAAATAAGTGGAAGAAATATCGTATGAATGAGAAAGAACTGATCTCTGCGGAGTGCGCTATTTGTGGAGAGGCCAATCTGTGGGAGCACCGCGTGCATTGCCCCAAGTTGGATTCGCCAAGTTGGAGTAATCGTTATCCTTGTTACTTTCATTCTAGTGACTTCGCTTATGAATGAAACCGCTGAATGCGGCGCTATGATTCCAAGGAACGTGCTGTTCGGCCAACAGCCTGAGGCATGCTTGCAATTGGACACTATTCCAAAGGCTTCCTCAACGCGGCCAACAGCTAGAGTAATTTAATCGTTCGAATACCAATATTGACTCATTTGTTAGCAACAGTTGAGGCTCCCACCAAGGAAGCCGTTATCTCTAAAAGACAGCCACGAAAAACAGGTCGTTTTTGGCGCACTAACTTCCTTAAATAGTTATTCCTTTGGACTGCACCACAGTCTGCTGACGATGGAAGTTCACTCTCGAATTCCTTGGGAAAGGATTTTGTTCGTTTTCGACTGTCTTTGGTTCAGTAAGGAGGAATCTTTGGTGCAAACAGTGAACATACACTGAATCTTTGTCGGGATTCAAGAACGGTATAATGCACACCAAGGGAGCGTCCTATCACGAATTGGGATAACGGGTTTAACATTCATGTGGGACCGAATAACGTTCGGACAAAACAGCTAAGAAAGATTACAGCAGTCTCTGAAGAGATCAACATTCAGGTGAATTGTGATTGTACTTGGGTTTGTCGTTCATCAAGTACGCAGCTGTGGCCAGTACTAGTGACAGTAATCAAGCCTGTCTGCCTCCCAGCTGTCACCGTCGGTTTTTATTGCGGTGTGGAAAAGCTGTCCAAAGTATCAACTTTCATGGGTAAATGCTTGACGAAGCTGAGCAAAGCGTTAACCGAAGGAACGCCGTTTGGTGACAGGCGCAATAAGTGCCGTCGGTCGCCGGTGATCTGTGATACTCCGGCCCGGAGTTTCATTACACAAGTGGAAGGTTCATCCGGTTACTTTGGCTGTGATAAGTTTATCCAACATGCCTTGCTTTGTGAAGAAAGGATGACTTTTCTCTATGCTAAGTGAGAGGTTTGTTACGATGATGCTTTTCGTACCATGCGGCATTGGAAACAACACATCAGCGTGAGCCTCTTTCGTAACGACCGGTATTGGAAAATCCTCCAAAAACCACGGCAGTTCCATATTTCCTTAACATAACTATTTACACCATTGGTTTGTTTTATGCACTGTATGTTTTTACGAACAGAGGTCTGTTTGCTCGCGTCCAGCGCGCTGCTTTGTCATATCCCTGTTCTGGGCCTGCGTGGCGCACGTGCTCCTCTCTAGCACGCCGCAATTCGGTTCTCGTTTTTGAGTCCTTGTGATTGCATAATTGAGGTTTGTATCTGTTTCGTGTCACTGTTTGTTTGATAATCTAGTATCGTAGAACTTCACGGATAATCACCTTCCGATTTTGCGATCCGTTTCGAATTTGGTTACATATTGCTCAAAGGTGTGTCACACTCTCCCCACGCTCTTAAATGGGTGCAGGGACGTGCTAACTCATGAACAAGGCACGTAAACAATAAAAAATGATAATGTCCATATGGTGCCACATGTCCATTGTTAATTGTGTGCCAGAACCTTCCCAGGTAAAGATGACTGGCCCTGGAATAGATCGGAAAAACTGGAAACGGTATGCAGTCAAAAAACAACGAACAACTGTAAGAACAACAGGGTCAACGAATCTAGCAGTGAAACGAACATGCTTATCAGGCCTAGTGGAACGTAATGGGGGGTCGATCTGTGACTCACGAGTGTTGGAGCTGGACATTGTTGGAGTCGTACAAATGTACGCGCCTTCGCCATCGGCCGGCTTCGCCGTAGGCTGGGTTTCTTGTCGACGAATGCTGGCTCAAGGCGATAGATGCTGACAGTTTCTTGCTGACCATTGAGATCGATGATGAATATTTTCTCTAAACGCCAAATGACTTTTTGCAGGCCGGAGTATGCTGGAGTCAACGGGCGGCGGCTCGGTTTGTGCAGAAAAACGTGCGCGCACGTATGTAGGTGAATGAAAATGAACGATGGTCTGGCTGCCGAAGGGACAGAAATACCATACTTCTGGCACATGTATATCGTGAGACGTTGAGTGTAATATCCGAGGCTTGGGATACGTTCGCTCACCATGGGTGCGACGAATTCACCGGGGAGACGAGCGGTGATGCCGAATATCATAGACGCTGGCTTGCGGGGCGTGTCGCTGCGCAGCGGATTGCGAATGCCCAATAACTCCAGTGGTAAGACATCCGTCCATTGAGGATTGTTGTGGGCACTGAGCTAGGTTTTTAGGTGCCGGTGAAAACATTCGACCGAGCCACTGGCCCGGAGACGATAAGCTGTAGTGCTATGTGTTTGGTGCCAGTCAGCTGGAGGGGATTGTCGATAAGGGCGGATTCGAACAGAGCTCCTCGATCGGTGGTTACTTTGGTAGGACAACCAAAACGGGAAACCCCGGGTTCCGTGAACACACGGGCGAGAGTTTCATTGGATACATCCGGAATGGGTATGGCCTCGGGCCAACGAGTGAAACGAACAACACAATTGAGTGGATGGATCATACCTCGGGATAGTGGCAAGGGTCTCACAATCTCGATGTGCACTTGAGCGAAGAGAGTTTCTGGAGTCCCAAAAGATCCGACCGGACTGGTGGTATGTCGTTGAATTTTGGCTCGCTGACAAGCAATGCAGTTACGTGCCCACTGAAGAACATCGCCGTCCATGCTTGGCCAAACAAGTCGGACACTGGCCAGTTTGCATGTGGCCTTGATACCCGGGTGGGATAGACCGAGCAACACATTGAAAATAGGGGGATGATGTGAAGGTGGTACGATTGGCCTTGGGTGATCCAAAGTGGTGTCGCAGATGATAGTACCAAAAGATGACGGAAGAGGCAAAGCCTGCACCCGGAGACTTGTATCGTGAATGGTCTGTTGAGCCTCAGGATCCTGTTGGCTCCGCGCCGGGTCCTCGAGATTGATACCGGGAACAGCAGGCGACCCGAGATTGTGGATCCTAGAACGAGTATCTACAGCTCCATCGGACGACCCCAAGATATAACGAACGTCAGCAGAAAATTGTGATATGAAATCCAGGTGGCGAATTTCTCGTGGAGAACGACGATCCGATGCGTTGCAAAAAGCATGCAGCAATGCCTTGTGGTCCGTGAAAATGACGAATTCCTGTCCTTCCAGGGCTTGGCAGAAGTGACTGATGGTAGTGTAGACTGCAGGTAATTCACGACAAAACGCGCTGTATTTGGATTCCGCGGAAGACAGCCGGCGTGAGTGAAAAGCCAGAGGCTCCCAAGCGCCGTCCACGGCCTGCTGGAGGATGCAGCCAGTTGCTACATCGGAAGCATCAAAGGCGATACTGACAGCAGCATGGGGGTCCGGATGATGTAGAAAAACCGCAGACGCCAAGGTCTGTTTGAGCTGAGAAAAGGCCTCCTGAGCTTGATCGGTTCAGATGAGTGTTCACTACTTGCCCCGCAAAGGGTCGGTGAGCGGTTGCATCAGCGTGGAGCAGTGTGCTATGAACCGGCTGTAATAACTGACGAAGCCATTAAAACGTTTGAGCTGTTTAAAGCACTGCGATAGTGGAAATTCAGCAATATCACCGACCCAGGTTTCAGCCAGACGGATGCCGCTGGCCTCGACTATGTGACCGAGGAGGAGCAATGGCGGCTTCCTTAATTCGGTCTTAGCTGCACTGATGGTGACACCGTGTTCTGTTAATCGCTGGAAGAGCTGTTGAACATGGAGCTGATTTTCGGCGACGCTGGGTCTAGCGACAAGGATATCCGCGATGCAAGTCTGGACGGAGGGTAACCCACGGGTCACACCGTCAACAAACCGCAGGAAGGTTTGGGACTCGTTGCGCATGCCAAGTGGCATACGGAAAAGCTAGAAGAGACCAAACGGATTGGTAACAGCGGTTTTTCCAGCGTCCTCGTCAGCGACCGGAATTTGATGATAGGCCCGGACGAGGTTAATTTTGCTGAAGATGTTGGATCCATCCAGAGCAGACGTGACTTCAAGAACGTGAGGCACAGGATAACGACCTGGCTTTGTGGCCTGACTGAGGTAACGATAGTCACCACACGGAAGTCAGTCGCCTGAAGTTTCCTTCAGCACCATGTGCAGTGGAGAGGCCCACGGACTGTTCGAATGACGTATAATGCCTAGGTTTATCATTTGCTGGAATTCTTGACGAGTTATGGCTAGTTTGTCTGGGGCTAGGCGACGAGAACGGGCAAAAAACAAGAGATCCCGCCGTACTGATGTGGTATACAACCACCGAGCGCACCGCGGGTAAGTTGTTTGCCGGCCCGATGAGAGACGGAAACTCAGCTAAGATTTTGGCGGCGTCGTTAGCTTCAGGAGCTACAGACGGCCGAACAACGTTGATCAAGCAGACAGATCCAACAACAGCACGCTTAGTCACAGAGTCGGTTAACTTAAGAGAAGCCGGATGTACTGAAAGGTTAAAATGATGCAGAAACTCAACACCTTAGATGGGCTGGGGAACACCAGCAAATACAAAAGTCCATTGAAAAAGCGGCGCAAACCTAGATCTAGTTTGAGACCCTTGGTACCAAAAATGGGCATACGAGGCCCATTGGCAGTCCGAAGCTCTAAAGTGTTTCGATGCTGAGGGTGAGAAGGGTTAGGGGGAGTGACACTGATCCGTGCGCCAGTGGCGGTCAGAAATTGACGGTGAGATGAGGTTCTTGATAAAGAGACGACGGCAGGGCGACGGGAAGCCAACGAGCGCCTCCGTACCTACTCGCTGGCTGACTGGTTTTCCTGGTTGTCGTGGAACGCTTACGGGAGCGTACACTTCCGGGAGATGGCACAATACTGGTGGTGATACCAACACCATGTCCAAGTGTGCGCTTCAGAAGAGGCTGGCCTGGGGGGACTACGAGCGGCAGTGGGCCGGCGAGTGCGAGTCGGGGAGCGGCTACCACATGCCGAAAGTGACGAGTGAACTGCGATCACCTCCGTCCGAAGGGCAGTGATTTGTGCAGCTATGTCTGCAAGAGTCGCCTCTGCGGTGATCGTGGACGGACCAAGGCACTGACTAATTTGGGTGGGGGCGGTTTCCGTAGAAAGGTCCGCCGCTGAAGCCAGTCTGTCTAGTGACACTACATCAACGAGAAGTGCCAGAGTCCATTGTGCCTGTTAGGGAAGCTGCTGCATCCACAATTCTTGCGGCATCATGTCGCCAATTCGAATGCCCTTAACCAGTTGTCGCATACGACGCAGAAGCTGTGAAGGCCTCGGGTCACGGAGGAGAATGCCACTGAGCAGCTGACGAAGGCGGTTTGAGTCGGAGACCCCGGTGCGTTCTAAGATATTCTGGCGAGGCGCATCATAAGGCTAGTCCGTGGGTGTGTTGGAAATGAAGGCCTTGACAACTCCAATAATGCCAAAAGAAAGTTCGGCAGCCAGATGCACATAATCCGGTCGCTGTGGGGTGATTCTGGAAGCAGCAAACTGTGCTTCCAGATGAGTCAGCCAAAAGGGATGGATTACCCGAAATAAACGGCAGCTTCACTACTGGGCGCAAAATAGAGAGCGTTTCAGGCAGCGCAGGCTTGGATGCAGTTAACTTAGAGTCCTCCACAGCAAAAAAGGAAAATCAAATAAATGTACGGTGGCAGATTGAAATCAGAACCACTAGAACCTCAACACGTATGCGCACAACAAAAACAAAGGGAATGCTATAATGCACAGACGAAAAAAATTTAATAATAATTCGAAACGAGCTCACCATTTTGGACGCAAGCACGACTTGGGACTCGATTCCCGCCCAAAGAATGGAGACGCAGAACGACAGCAGTTGTTGGGTTTTAGTGATTACGGTGATTGCCTTGTATAAATGCCAGGAGGTGGGAGACTGAGCGGGCTAATGGCCAGAGCTGACGAGCTGGGGCGCGCCTTGCCGCCTGCTTAGCCCGACGTAGGTTTGCGATGCTGTGGGCTCTGCCGGTACCAGGTGGACCTAAACGAAACAGACTTCAAGCTACCAGTCGATTGAAGGAACCGAGGCTAAGCCAAATTCCTGACCTATCGAAAAGCCCGGCCGGCTTTTGCTAAGCTAGTTACGTACCCCAATGGACGACTGATGAGGATCACCCAAATGCCCTACAGGACTTCTAAAACAAGCCCGTGTCCGACTGAAGAAGATTATGATACCGCACCGGTCGATTCGGGTCTGGACGAATGAAAGTACTTTGAAGCACGTTTGTCCTGACTATAAGCCAATTTATATGACTGAGAAGAAAGATTCAAGAAGGAAGATTGCCTATAGCTAAAGAGGGACCTGGCTCCGGAACTGGCCCCTCCTGGGGAGCGGTTGCCATTCCCAGGTAAATCTAAGTAAAAAGACCTATTGGTAAACAAGACTCTCCTAAGCTCTAAGCTCGCAATTGCGTTTTAGTGAGTTTGGTGTCCGCGAAGCTGCTACAATAAAATTCATGACAGACTGAAAGATGGCTGGAGAAACGCTCAGTCCAAAAGGCAGAAACTTGCATGCTCACAGGCTAAATGGGGTGGTAATGGTAGCAAAATCACGGAAATCTTCAAGTTAGGGAATTTGCAAACAAGCATTGTTCAAGCCAGTACGTGAGAAGTGATTGGAGCCTTGAAAGTGAGACAGTATACCCTCTTGTTCTACAGTAGTGCATGTAAGCTGACGAAGCCTGGTATTCAGAGTGGTTCTATAATCCATATATATCCTTGGAATATGTCTGTCGGGCTTCGACGGATTAACAATGGGCGATGCCCACTTAGATGATGAAATGGGTTCAAGTATCCCTTTGGCAACCAAAGTATCCAGCACTTTCTTCACGGGTTCCCGAAGTCCGTAGGCTAATACTTGATGCTTCACACACTCGGGATCTCCATCTTCATCCAATTTTACAGGAGTTATCTCCATGCCACTGGAGGCCTTGGAGCACCGTAAAATTGATTTAGACAACAAAGATTGCTTCTGTGCTAGAAGTGATATAGAAATGCCACTGTCTTTATTGGCCTTCACCCCAAGTACCGACGGACCAGTCTCGGCGACGAGGAAGGCACACTTAAACGGAAGTCTAGTTGTATCTGTGAAAGAAGCATTATATTAGCCCAAAACAGGCAATGTATGTCCAGTGATACCCTTAACAACAACTTCAGTCTTTTGTAGCTGAATATCAGGAGTGGTACGATGTGGAATGGAAATAGGAACAAAAGATTCCACACTACCGGCCTATTCAGCAAAATAGTCCCAATTCAGTCCCAAATTCATCTCAATTTAGCCCTTTTGAAACAGCCTGGTGACATTTTTGGGACTATTTTTGAACTCGCCGAGAGTAAAGCTGCCTACTCACTTCACTTTGAAATTTCGGTGAGCTCTACTGCATTACTTCATCTTGAGTTACTAGTTGATTAACTTTCATCAATTTCCATTAGATAAAATAGCGATCTGTGAATGCACTCGAAGATTATATGGCACGATCCAAGTATCTTGTAGCGCCCAACATCCCTATGAAATGTAGCATTTTACAAAGAAGTCACGGTGTACTTCCATTTTACGAGCGGCACTTGAAGCCACGCGCGAAATTCTCAAACTTATACCATATAGTTAAAGTAGTCCCTTGATGGACGTTTTGTGGGGCTAAATGCTCTCTCTTTGTGCGGAAAAGGCTGGCAAACCATGGTGCTATGGTTGAAAAACACGTGTTTTTCGATGAAGTAAAATCATCGTTCCATGTTTAAGACCTCTTCAAATCTCACTGTGTGAGAAAAATTCTTCTAAAACTAACTGTTAAAAAATAATCCCTCTCTGGACTATTTTGGGACTAAAATGCGCACCCCCATGTTGACTGGGAGAGTCTTGTTTCAAGTTTCCGGGATTAGAGGCAGTAGGATCCCTCCCGTATGAGCCTCATCACCATCCACTCTTGGCTGTAGCCTCACGACGGTGATCCTCTCTAAAGCCTCATTAGATGTGCATCCAGTTACCTTTTGAAAAGATTGCATTTGTCCTCTTTCAACACGTCAGCTGGCAGTGAGTTCCACAATTTAGTTGCCCCCCTAGAAAGAAAGTGGGCCAAAGGTAGCCCAGTCGGCTGCAGCTTCATGAGTGTCATCGAGTGCCTCTTGTGCGCAAATGGTCGCGAAAGGTGGAGTATTGCCTGCAGCTCGGCGCCCAATTCACCCCAGAGTATTAGCCAGATGCATGTCAGCTGACCTAGGCCGCCTCGCAGTCCTAGATGTGCCTCTGGAAACAGAATGGTTAACTCCAGCCGCTTGTCGTATCTAACTCCCCTTAGTCCAGTAACGGGACGGTAGGGGCTCCCTGCACCTGTTCCAGCTTTGCAAGTTCAGAGGCCGTGTAGGGAAATTTAGCCGCTCTGCAGTATTCCAGTCGAGGACGGAAGTGTGAGGTATATAGGAGTTTGAAAGCCCCGTAAGATATCTTTCCAAATGCCCGACTGATCGCACCATAGATGCTTCACGCCGAGGTGCACAACTTGCCAGTGTAATTTTGGGTTTTCAGCGTAGATAACACTATCACTCCTAGGTCTCTTTCAGCGGTGGACTCTCGAAGAGTACCTCATCGAAAGGAGTCCTCAATGGAACCATGCTGAAGTATACCACCGACTGGAAAAGAACGCAAAAATATGTATTTGTGCCGGTGCACTCACCGTAAGGGGAAAACTGGGAGAATCAGCTGAGATTGAATGGCTCGATGGGCAAGAATAGCACCCTTGAGTATGCCTACAAAATAACTGAATGTGGCCAATTTGACCGGATTTGAAACATTTAGCTCCACGAAAACTTCATGTGGTTCGGGAATACAACTTTTTACATGAATCGCACCGGCCATATGTAGTCCTTTCTTGGGGTGTATCACTATGAGTCATCAGGTATTGGGACTGACAGGTAGATAGTGTCTTGTGGTCCAACCCTAATGTTCGTCAGACTGGCGTTAAGCGAGCAAACTGGAGAAAAAGGTTGAATGTGATGAAGTTTTATATGCGAAATATAAGAACAATGTCCTCAGTTTCTTTGCAAAACTTGTTTTTATTCACAAATATCTAGTATATAAGCAGGTTTGCAGGCGAAGCCTCCACAGACCGTTGCCACTGGTCCCGCTGGCGGTGTTGCTGCGGATGGCCGATGGCTCACAGAGAAACTGTGGATGGAACCCCCTTTGGCCGTCGGGAATTGTGCTCGAAATGGGTGAAGTGGACTGCTCCCCGTGAAGAGGTTCCTATTGAACCCGTAGGGTTCAAGGAAAGTGGTCAGAATGGCCGCACAAACATTGCTATTGCCAAGCAATAACTGAGTAGTGGAGGCCTTTGGCATGTCTTGTTGCGGGAGGATAGTGTCAGAACATACGGGCTTAAATGTAGCCCGACTGACTTAATGGTACCGTAATATGTGAAAAAATTGGAAATGATTCATTGGTGCCCGTTGAAAATAAGATTGACGTGAAATGTTGTGGTGCGACCTTTGTTTGAGTGCTTGCCCCAAGGGCATATTAGCTTTGTGATCAGGACAGTCACCGTCGTTGGCCACGATGGAAGTCAGTGCTGCGAGTGCAGCTGCTGTTGGTGGTCCTGGAACATTTTCTGCCTTAGTTCGTGATGCGTATTTTTGCAGATTTTGAAAATGACCTTCGGGTTGTTCAAAGGGAAACTTTAACTTTTTTCCGTATATATGATAGTTTGGTTACCCCTGGCCGTATATTTCGCCGAATTGAGTGTTAGTTATCACGCTTGTTTGAAAGGTGCACAAAAAGTGGCGTTTTTCCGCGCCCGCGTATTTGGCTTATACCGTTGCGGAAGTAAGCTGCCATAATTATGAACCAGATTTCAGTGACCTAAGTGCAGGTTACGAAAAATAGGTTCTACCTCAGATGCCACTACCACCAGATTTCCCGTAAAAAGAAAGTTTTGTAGTATTCGGTGTACACTTACATCATGGATAACAGCGACCACCAGTAAGTTGCGAGAAGGCACCATTCGAATGAGATCACTGAGAGGTGATAGTGTCTTGTGGTCCAGCCCTAATATTGGCTTTGTTCGTAAATATTGAAGAAAGTGGTTTGAGTTGATGAAATCATTTTCGCGGAAAATAAGGATGGTGTTCTTACTTTTGCAGCGGCTTTTGTTTGAGTTAGTCACTTCTTAGTATACAAAGGTTGTGCAAGGCTATTACCGCCAAGACCTGCTGACTGTCATGGCTGTTGCACCTGTTCCCGGAGTTGACTCTGAGAGTTTCTCAAGACAGGTAAAGGATACCTATAAATTGTTCTCAAGGTTCGGGGAAGACTTCCGGTTATTTCAGCGGCAGACCTGCACTTCATTTCACCTTTGAGAGTGCGAGTGCTTTCTAACTGGCTTTTTAGGCATCCGGGTGCACCGCCATAACAGTTCCCATACTACCCGGTGGAATTTTGCTGCATCCACAGTGGACGCCGAAATAGGACAGCCATCAGGCAATTACCACACAGTTATTCTATTATAACTCCTCAGATATCGTAATACTCAATGCCCGACCATAGCGGGGATCCGTGCCGTTGTAATCTAATACAGAGTCGTCGGTCAACGTCTGGGGCTTAACGGCGATTTCCGTCCAATCAGCGGTAGGTTTTATCATCGCAATTGACTTTCGACTCCCGAAAAATAGTCCCACATGTTGGAACTGGTGGGAACTTACCGTTAATCCAGTGAAACATGTGAATATGCTCGCAAAATGTTCAACCGGTTGTTCACCGCAAGGGATAGTTACTACATGAGGGCCAAGGTTGGAGCCGCAGATAGCCTGAGTGATGTTCTTTAAGTTCAACAACTAAAGACTGGCAAGGATTAACTACAAATCACATCGCCGGAAGGCGTAGCCAGGTTCACATTTCATATCCCTCAGGCCGTGAAGGCTCCGGCGGATAAATATAGTGAGGTACTTCCAGCAGGTGCCACCCACCACCTGAACTGCCGTGGCTACCCTCTTTCACACTGCATGTAGATAGATGATACTGGCCTAGGTAGTCCAATATTCTGCACCTGGACTAATTCTGGAAGAGTATTCCGCACTCAGGTACAAGTACATATGTATATATGCACCTACATGTAAGCGTTTATAATTACTCTCGCGTACATGCGTATATATACATATATATATATATACGTACATAAAAACATGTATGTTTATATTGAATACCACCACCGTATATAAGTAAAGGTAACGCTGTAAGTGTATATGTTTATTAATTAGGGTCAGTATTTTCCAGTAATATGCACGAGTTTGTGCGCTCAAGCATATTGCTGTACAAACCTCCAGCATTTGGTCAGCCGATTAAGGTGCTAAAAACATACGTGCCTATCTCATATTTTAGATGCACAGGGAAAATTTAAGCTTATTCCTTCATATGATAAATTTGGCTTTTTAGTTCCCAATTTTGCTGTACAATTCTCGGAACTGTTTATCGGTTACCGTGAGCTGTATCTTTGTACAATTGGCTGCACATTTCCCAAAACTGCAACTCATTTATCGCGCACCCAACCGAATGGACTCCAGATTTTCAAAGCACTCATCGTTGGACCACAGAACACTACCCTGCCAGGTACTCATCCGTTTGCAACGGTGGAGAGTAGCTGAATGACCTTTAATTTATCCGGAACTGCGGTTACACAACATGATATGAGATGTGGACCCCGAAAGATTATTCACATCTTAGTGCTGCTCACAAACTTCAAGAACATGTTTAGGAGTATGGCTATGGAGTGGAAGCAGTCTGCGCTGCAACTGTTGATCAACGATGCCAGCAATCAGACGGTCACAAATTTGCGTTTCTAGCTGATCTCCGAAGTTACAACGAGCAGCATGCTTCTAGAGCTGAAAAATAAGGCCCCAAATACCCCGCAATTCTTCCCGCCGAAGCTGGTAAAATTTTGCACTTCCTGCTATTTTGAAGTTAACCGGCTGAGCTTGACGAGATAAAAGATTCCTAATATCTTCGTATTTCAGGGAAACGGGCTTCTGTGTGAGGGACAAGTTCTTGATAACGGAATACACTGACATTCCAGCAATATTTAAGAAGGCAGCGGTTTTGCATTCATCCGAAATTTTCTCACACTCAATGCCCTACAATTCGAATCTTTCAGAATAACCTCCAACCTCACACACAGGAACGCGTAAATTCAGAAATTCCATACCACAGGACTGCATGACTGTGAGCGACTGCCGCAACGTCAAAAGTGAAATCCCAGTGCAGTCAATGAATAGTAGCAATTATCCCAAATCTGGATGAATGGAAGAACACAAAAGTTTAAAGTACGAATCGCAGTTATTTACTTTCACAATTCAAAGTCGCATGTATATGTGTATAATGATACAAAAGCAAGGTAATGAATAACTGCACTATGGACAATCATCGCACAGGCCCACTGGAAATGTCAAGCACCTTGGGAACTGCCCAATTTGTGTGTGCGTATGACTTTTTCTAAACTTCAGCGGTCCTGACTTTGCTTTTTGTCCGCACCCGAGATATCCAGGACCAACCGTTTGCAGGTGTTTATCGACTCATATACAACGTGAATTCCCTTCTGCACAGGAGGGTGACAAAGACCAAGTTGATGCTACTATGACATTGAACTGGGAAAGCTGATAGGACCGCGAATAAGTAAACCAACTCATGTGCTTTTCGTGCACTTATTTGTTGTTTATATGGCTAACGAAACCCATTGTAAGAAATGGTTTATTGTGAGAAGAGAGAGGGGGTTATAAATAATACATTCGCTTGCCATTGCAGAAATTTATACTCGCTGTAGTGTGAAACTGTAGTACAGTGAGTGAATGGCAGCAGCTATCATAAGTCTGGATGAACAGCGGAACACAACTGTTTGACGTACGGATCATGGTTAATTATTTACGCAGTCCATGTTTGCATGTCTCTTATGTAAATGTTACAAGAGCGCGATAACGAGCAGCTGCATATAGGCACTTGTCACATACGCGTAAACTTTGGCCAGAATGCTGCTTAGCTTTCTGAACACTGTTGTACTTATCAAATGCTTCTTTATTACTGTACTGAAGAAATGGTGTAAAAGTTTTGGGGGACTTACTGCACTACCTGGGGTATTTATGCGGTAAAATAATAAAATGTCCCTCGATTCTGTAAAAGAGAAACTTATGACCACGGGGTGCAGACCAGCAAAATTGCCAAACCATTCACGTAGAGGTCTCCTGAAGTAATCCATCCGACTAATTTAACCGGACTTCCGCTTACGCCATCTAGCGAAGTCCACTCGCAGTTGCCTCCAAGAACCCGACCCTACAAAATGGTATTATATTGAAAAGAGTAGGTTGAATGCATACAATAAACAGTCATGACACATTGTTCTCTCTTTTCATGGTACTGTGGAGCATTTGGCAGCTCCCGAAATAAAATAAAAAGATAAGTCAAAGTTGCACTGCCTTAAGTCAATTAGTAACCTACACAGAAACATTTACTGGTTATTACGAACATGACCCTTTTGTATTCGGCTTGTTTCATTTCGAAAGCTCTAAAGGGAAATGTAGTAGGAATAAATAAGCCCTCGAATAAAACCGTGGTCTAATCGTGATATTCTTAGTGATCTGCTTCCGGACGCCTATATATCATACTCAGTATAATATTAAATGCTCAACATGCCTTTCCACTTTACGAAACGGTACCTAGCATCTTGGCTGACCAATTTACCGTGTTACAGGTATTAGAGGGCACACTCCCTCAGCATCTACGATCGCATTTGTTGGGGAAGTCAACGAGAAAAGACCGTGGAGTGCCAACCGCGTGTATTCCCGCGGGGTCTGAGTACAGAGACCGCACGCTGGCGTGTGCCGAGGAAGTGTGTCGGGAGCAGCTATTGCGGTTGCAGAGTGCGCAAAATGTACAGTTAAACGAGTGACGGGCAGGGCGTGACCGGCTGATCACTATAGAGGCTTCCCTCTAGAAAACCGCCCAAAAGAAGGGCCTTGATTTCTGAGCCTGGCAAGCGAACGGGTATGTCTCCTGTGATAACGTCAGAGGACTAAGCAAATATTACCGTTATTTGTGACTCTGAGACCGTTCGTGTATTCAGACCGCAACTTTAGGATACTCGGATCCGGTGGTACCGCCTGTGTATGACGTTCGGTCACCTGACGGTCAGAGCCAAAATGACGAAGAAAGTAACGTGTGAGATTGCTCCGAAATGAATGAATTATTTTGAGAAGTAGAAATAAACAACCGATTAAAGTCTTTTTATTCGGGTTGAAAATTAATTGACCACATAGGTTCTCCAAGGATGAAAATAGAAAAATAGAGAGAACGGAAAGCTACACGTAGTTAAATGCAGCGGTTGGTACCCGGGGCGAGACACCAGGGATAGCCGCCGTAGCTGGCTACCCAACCCGAAAAACCTCGTAGGTTCTACACGGGAGGTAGGACCTTCCTGTGCTTACGGCGAAGGAGTTAGTGGGGTTTTTCCCCCGCTTACCCCAGCGAATGACCTAGTACAAGTAAGGCTTGATGAAGGGGTGTTGTGATCGGTCTGTTTGGAAGTGCACTTATCCTGCTTGTGGGCCTCTAGTACGGGCGCAGCCGATGATGGACGGGTAAACTTACCGGAGGCAGTCGGTATTCCATCGTTAGCCAACGGGTATTTTTGAAAATCGGTGAGAGTTACTCTAAAATTGCAGGCCTCTAGTGATGGTGTCCGGGGCCAATGGATGAGCAGAACATCAAAGAGGATGTATAGCGGTGAAAAATGGTAAATGGCCTCAGTGTGGAAAACAAGCCTCGGATGGGCAGCCATAACAGCGACTTTGTGTTTGTTTTTTCTTTTTTTCGTGGGATCCAAAGTGCAGTATCTGAAAAAACGAACAGGTTTTTTATCGCCCGTCTGAGACTGAAAGTCAATGGGGGCGTATGTGTGTTGAGGGCTGTGTCAGGATGGCCGGTTGACTGGGTCATCGGCTTTGGTACGGTCGGCGTATGGGACGCCGGAGACATAGGTGCTGGTCCTGAAGATTTCGATGGGGTAACATCGGAAGGAGTGGAACCAGCCAAAAAAAGCTGGTTTAAGTCGGTTCATGGTAACCGTATACTTTCTGACCTTGTGGTCGATGACGAATGTTTTCTTCAGGCCACGTGGGACTCTGTGGGGGCCTGAGTGGGCAAGTTGTGGAGGAGTTCGTGCCTCTGTCCTAAGGAGAACTCGCGTACATTCTTGGAGGTGGGGGTGCACGTAAACCGTCGAGCTTTAATCGCGAGCTGCAGGAAGGTGTGATGGAAGCATCTCGCGCGTTAGCCTGGCGGCGTAATCAGCAAGGTCAAAAGTGACGATGGACCATGGGGTTACCATTTCACCAGGAAGTTGAAGCGCTCAACCAATTGTGATTTCGGGTGACTTGGTTCGTAGGTCGGCCCTAGGGCGTGGAGGCAACCCAAAAGTACTAGCTATAGTGACTCTCGTCAGTCTGGATTTTTGTGAGCTGCACAGGCTGCCTTTAGTTGCCGAATGCGATAGGTGCTTTAATGCTGTGGGCGACTACTGAAAGCCTCTCGAAGTGCGAGCAGCCGTATGTGGTAACCACGACTGGACAAGCAAATGCTGCCACCCAGTGTTCCAAGAAAGCTTGGGCGACTATTTTTCCGGTTGCATTGTGCAAAGGTACAGCTAACGGGCATCTGGTGAAACGATCTACACAAGTAAGCAGATATATGCTATCCTTTGATGGAGGCAACTGCCCTACTCGGCCGATGGGATTTTCGTGTGCCTATGTACTTTTGACTGTTGACATTGAATGCAGGTACGAGCCCAAGCAGGGACACCACCATTCATATTGTGCCAAACAACGGTCACCGACGAGCTTGGTGGAGGCCTTTACACTCAGGTGGAACGAACAGTGTAAGGTTTCGAAAGTCTGTAACCTAAAAGCTGGTGGTAAAACTGGCATTGGTTAACCGTAGAACATGTCACACAGTACGTAACCTTCGACTGAAGGAATGGGGACCGACCGGAGCCGCAGCGATGAAGTGCTACGGAGCTGTTCCAACTCAGGATCGTCTGCTTTGGCGGATGCAATAGCTCCGAGCTTGACTGAGAGTGCTGAGATCCAGGTTGTAAACTAGAGAATTGTCGACACCTGAGATACGACGTATATCACTCGTGTACTGTGTGATGTAATCCAGATGTCTAGACTCTCTGGGGGGCTATCCTTCCACGGTGGCGAGCAATGCTTGGATGATTGGTTTATGGTCCGTGTAAGCCGTGAGTTCAGGTCCCTCTAAGATATGTCCCAAGTGACAGATTCCCGGTTAGGTGGCGAGAATTTCGCGGCCAAAGGTTCTATACTTGGATTCAGCTGGTTGTAATTTTTGAAAGAGAATGCAACGCGTTGCCAAGTGTCGGCTAAGTATTGTTGCACCACCGCGCTCAGGGCCTTGTCAGATTAGTCAGTGACTAACGCGATTGAGGAATGTGGTTGTGTGTGTGATAGCAAGGCTATGTTGCCGATAGCCTGCTTCAGCACAGCAAAAGCATCTCGTGCGGTTTCCGTGAAAACCAGCTGCTTCGCTTTGTCTTCTAACAGGCCTGTGAGCGGCTGCATTAGCTGAGCGCATTATGGAGTGAAACGACGATGGAAAGTGACCAACCCATCGAAGCGCCGTAGTTTCTTGAATTACTTTGGTTCTGGGTAGTCCAAGATTGCCTGCCACTTATCCTGCAATAATAACCTTGTGGCCTAGAAATTTGATGGCTTAGACGCCTATTACACACTTATTTGCGTTAACCGTGACCCCGTGTTTGAACAAGCGGTCGCAAAGCACGCTAAGATGCGCTCGATGTTCTGTCTTAGATGGGCTGGCAATCAGGATGTCGTCAAGATAAGCAAACGCAAAACCCAAGCCACTGCGTACCATATCGATCAAAAGCTGGAAAGCTTGCGCAGCCTTGCTGAATCCAAACGACACTCGTAGAAACTCGAAAAGACCGAAGGGAGTCGGTACGGCTGTTTTAGGGGTGTCGGTCTCAGCTACTGGTATATGGCCAGGTGTCCGCACTAAATCTATTCGACCGAGAACTATCTTACCCATCAAACTAGCTGTGAGGTCCGTGATGTGCGGAATAGGATGTTGGTCGGGTGTGGTCACTCGGTCGATTTAGCGATAATGCCCTTCCGGTCCTCAGTCGTCAGGCAGCTTCTTTGGGACCATGTGTGGGGGTGACGCCCTCGGGGTTTTGGAGGGATGGACAGTTCACAAGTTGAGCATATGTTGGAACTCGGAGCGGGCCATACGGAGCTTGTCTGCAACCAGCCTGCAGACCGGCGCACCTTGTGTGACGATGCGAAGTGCCACACTAGTGGTGATTGGAGGCAGGTTGTTGTTCGGATGGACAAAATTAGGGCACTCGCTGAATAAACTACCAAACTTTGGTTCGGACGTGGGAATTGGCTTAAGGATCGCCAGCGGCTGAGCCTCAGTTAAGGAACCAACAATGAAATTTGATACGACTCGATCTACTATCTGTCGCTTTACTGGATCAACTGCTTGACTGCTACTTTCTTAATAATCTAGGCCAAGAATTGCCTGGTGTACTTGGAAGATGAAGAAAACCCACGGGAAAGGACGGCGCAATCCAAGGTCTGGGGTAAGCCTTTGATTGCCATATGCAGAGATTGGAGGGCCGCCGGAGGCATGCAGTGTGAAAGCTGTAGGAGAAATAGCGGCCTTTTTGAAACCGGTATTATACTCACTTGCGCTCCCGTGTCGAATAAGAAAGGCATACTGGTAGTCCTTTCAAGTAACTGAGGGGATTAGGAACAGAGGCTCCAGAGGAGGTCGTCGCCATCACCTCTCGGCGTATTGGTTTCCCTGGCGAGTGCGGTAAAAACAAGACTGTTCACATTTACGGCTTCGGCTTCGTGAAAGCAGACTATTTTTGGCTTTGTCGTGCTTTTCGGCCACCTGCCACAAAGGGCGGACCTCCTGGCATAACATCTGAACGTCAGAGTTGCTACCAGGTGCGTTGGGCTGGGAGAATTGCGGGATCCGGTGGAGTAACAGCGGTGTTGGCGAATGTGTGGGACCGTGGAGCAGAAGCATGTGCCTACCCGAGGACTTTGTCTGCGGCCTCTGAGCACTTATCCAGGACCCGACCTTGTACTAGAAAGGCAACTACGCTTTGAGCGTATGGTAGAAGCCGCAGCGTTCATAGTTGACGTAAGACAGCATAGTCCGCGGATGTCGTGCACCCCAGCGAACGCATCCTCCGCAACAACTGCGATGTGGTCACAACTTCCAGCTGGATTTTGGAGAGAACTTGTTGGATACTTTTTCCTTCCGAAGCTGACACGCTCCAAATCAGAGCTTCTCGGAGTGTGTCGTACGGGTTGTGATTCGGTGGGTTTATAAGGATATCCCGGATTAGTAGGATCATTCTAGCAGGGATTGTTGAGAGCAGTTCATCGCACCTGGATAGCTGACTAGATATGCGAGCCTCCTGGAAACGAGACATGAGGATCGCAATGAACATCTTCGTATCCTCCTGTATGAAATCCGGTATTTACGTGTACTTTGACACTCAGGTTCATACTCGGGCCTGGGCTCCCTATTCATCGTGAGATAGGCAATCTGTGGAAGTGAACTGGCCTGGAATTCCAAAAATTTGTTAGCAACGCCTGATATACAAAATCTCAAAGGCCAGGGGAATGGAAAGCTGACGGATACAACCATGACGATGAGGACGAAAAAAGAAGTACGGATTTAAAAACTGCCCAATGGAGATACGAAAAAGCGGTAAAAAATGACTAAAATTAGACCAAATAACGGCCGAAAAAGGGAAGGAGAAGCTGCCGAAGACGTGATCTGGCTGGATTACTCCGGTAGGGTTGTTTAAACCTAGACGAAACGGGTTTACCAATTATTGGAGGGCACATTCCCTCAGCATCTACGATCGCATTTGTTGGGGAAGTCAACGAGAAAAGACCGTGGAGTGCCAACCGCGTGTATTCCCGCGGGGTCTGAGTACAGAGACCGCACGCTGGCGTGTGCCGAGGAAGTGTGTCGGGAGCAGCGATTGCGGTTGCAGAGTGCGCAAAATGTACAGTTAAACGAGTGATGGGCAGGGTGCGATCGGCTGATCACTATACTGACCATCGAGGTTGATACCATTTCATTAAGTTCAACTTCCTAGAAAGAAGTTCGGTTAATTGGATTATGATAATGTCAGAAGATGAGATGTGACTCATCTGTGCGGTTTAGTGAAAGTACCCATGTTATTTTACCCAAACAAATGAGGCTATGATTTTGAAGATGACATTTGTGTAATTCAGTAAAAAAGTACTCAAGCAGGTAATTTTCTCGAGTATCATCCACCGTCCTTCACTAGTGGGTACTTGTTGTCTGTCATTTGCCAAAAGAAATTTACCCGATTACTTTGGATTTCCGATTAATCAGGAGTTTGTGATTGTAAAAGATGCTAAGGTGGATATATCTACGGGAAGTGCAACCATCTGTCGCTTATCTTATTTCAAAATCTTACTTCCACCCGTTAATACCGTTCTCGGTAAACGTTTCTTTAGGAAACCACCTTTTTGTAGGAAGACAGTGTAAATCACTGTGAAAAAATTCCCACTGTGACACTTCATGAAATAATGAAAGCTCGCCTTCTATTCAGTATTGAGATTAATCAGTTAGCTGATGTATTACTAAACTGAGCACTCCATGATCAGACGACACAGTTATTCGGGGACTCATTTTTTATTTGCATTTTTAAACGGTTTGTAGGCAACAAAACTGGCATTTCTTTAAAAAATGTCACATAAAATAATAATAATAATAATAATGGTTTATTTCGGGGACACCCGAAGCCTGCTCGATTGCATGATCATATGCAATCCTAATTTATGAAGCCGTAGCCGATTGACGTCACTGTGTTTTCTTTACTACCCACTAGATGGAATGACTCGATTCATGTATGACTGGTAGGATTTCCTAATTAATCTTGTCATGACAACCTCAGTTTCTCAAAAACTGCTAAGCTTAGACACTAGGAGCGTAAAAAATGTTATTCCCCTATTGGTTATTCGGCCCCTTAGATAGTTCAATAATTGAAGTAACCGATTGGGGGTCACATGTTCACAGATTGTGAGCAGGGACACAGGATAACTGAAAAGCATAGAGTTAGTTACAAATCTTCTCTAACCCTCAGCTTGCCTGTTCGGTAAATGACTCTCCTCACTTAGCTTCCCGCGCCCTTTAAAAAGCCTTGTACATTGCATGCTAACTATTTCTTCAGTTAGTCCATTCCATTTTTACACTACTCTGGTGTTGAGGAAGTTCTCTGGCCTAGAATGTGGCTTCCACAATTTTATACTTTTCCCCCTCTTCAATAAGATCCCCAAGTCCTCTTTTGCCAAGTGCTAAGAGTCACAGATCCCGCACTCCTCGTTCATAGTTTTCCCATCTTCGCCTTTCAACCAGCCAAGTGGCTAGTCTCTGGGCTTCTTCTGAGCAGGCAGCATTTTTTCTTTAAAAAAGGGTGCCCAATCATTTATACAATGCTCTAAAAGTAACCTCAATGCTGCCTTGTGCATAGGTATGAACACTTCCACCGACCTGCAAGAAGGCCCTGAGCGCAGCCGAAAGAGCTCACCTCTAGCCTTATGAACAGCCAGCTTGCGCTGTTCGGTACACTTGAATTCCACATTCACTTGGACACAAAAGTCCCTTGCTGACAATGTAGCCTCAACTGTGGATGGTCCATTTACGCCCACGGCCGTTTATCCCATTAAAGCTCTGGTAAGCAGACGACTCTGGCTTCCTTTCAAAGGTGTATCCCATCGGTTTGCCCAGACAACCACTTGCGTCAGATCCCACGCCAGTTCATCACGATCTTCTTATCCCACGAATTTTACATCATCTGTAAAATGAAACACGTTGGTGATAATTATTTCCCTAAACCACCTGTGTGAAGAAGAAAAGCCCTGGGCCTAAAACTGACCATTGGAGTACCTTGTTGGCCACTTCTATTGCTTTTCACCCGCAGGTTCCCGCACTGACATTAAAAGTTCTGATGGTCTACGGGGCTGATACCCGCTAGTATGTTTGTCATTCTATCCCAAATGTCTTAAGTCTTCCCAGCAGTGGACGATGGTTGACCAAGTCAAAGTCCTTGCGGAAGTCCACGCAACAAACTGCGACCACGTTGCCTCCGTCAGGCTGGTTAGCGACTCTGTCTAGGAACACTATAAGGTTCGAAAAACAAGATAAGGTCCTCAAAAACCCGTGCTGAGCTTGGCAGAAGAGCTTGTGGCTCAGTAGGTGTTTACATTTATTATCCCCTGCCACTCTCTCGAAAAGCTTGCAGAGGATGCATGTAAGGCTTTCGGGATGGCAGTCTTCCTCATCTGACTCTGACCCTTTCTTGTTGATAGAAGCATCCGTGGCTAACTTCCATTTCAACTGTAATGCCTGTTGGCCACGCGTGGCACAGCAGAGACGGCAGACATGTCTACTGGTCATGGCAGCCAATGACCGTGTGATAGTTGGGTGTGCATCATCACGCTCCGCCCACTTGTGTATGTAAAATTCTTCCAATAATTTCTCTGCCTCCCATTCCACAACTCGTGGGTTGAAAAGGATGAGGGCAACCGTTTTTGCCTCAGTCGATGTTGCTGTCCTCCATCACTTCCATGTGCGCCTTCAAAGTTAAGGCCCAAGACACGGACTTTGCCCTGATCGTCATTACATATTTAACCTTCATCCGTCGAGAAAAGAGGGTCCACATCATTCCTAAGGGGAGAATTTGACGGAACACATCTGTAGTAGCCTTTTGGGGATTTTTAACTTCTCTGGCCAATGCCAGTTCAAAAGTTCTCTTTGTCCCTCGTTGGATTTTTGCGGCTGAATTTCCATCATCTTTGTATCTAACCAAGCACTTTCGCTACCAGCAGCCTTGAAGGTCTGCTAGATTTTGTCCCTCTTTTTGCCTGCTCGTCAAACAGCCGGCACCTACCCAGAAGACTTGCCTTTATTTTGAAGTACCGGGGTGGGGTCAAATTGTCCTGTATGCATGAAATCGACTTGTGATCCACCATCTAACCTGTGTACACTTGAAAGTGTTCGCCGGGGGCGCCTGCTTTGCCCTGGTCATTGGTGGCCATGCAGCTTTCCTTGGCGGGCGGCGAACCCATTTTATCTATCGTTAAGCCTTTTGGCTGCACATAAAAGCTAAACTTACTCTTTTTCCCTTTTCATATTCGGCCAGTCTGAACTCACAATCTCTTGGCAGTTTGCAGAAGGCTTACCGTCCCATTTCTAAGGTGGGCCTAGTGGATCTGAGCTACATGACCGCTGGAAGCTTGGTAAAGGTTCCAGACACAGTTTCTAAGTTTGATGATTTTAACCGCTGCAGCCTTCTGCCGCTTTGGTTTTCCCTCCCCCGTCCTCCCCTTTAATGCTGCAAACTCGTGCTGAGGATTATTCACGGCATTTTTTTTTATTACACTTGGTTGTTCCTCGACAGTGGCCTCCTACAACGCATCCAGAGTTATCTTTTACTTAGCCCGTCTGGGTTCTTCCCTCGAAATCATTGATGTAAGCACATTAGTTTGCTTTGCCTGAGTTTGTCGTCACCCGGATGGTGTGATCACGAATTCCAGCAGGTTTCGTATCTCCCGAAATAAGTCATTATCACCAATATTATAACCTTTTACTATTGATGATCAGGAACCCTGGTGGTAGTGTCCTAATACACTAAATCACCCCAGTTGTGGCCCAACATTATTATTCCTCCGGCTGGTGTCAAGCGAGCAAAACGGAGAAAATTTGTGGGGGAGATGAAACGTTGTATGCCGAAAGTAAGAACGATATTTTCAGCTTTGCTGCGGATTTTGTCTTAATCTGCAAATATTCAGTATACGAATAGTTATGCCAAAGCTGCCTCCATCGATCACCATGGCCGGCCCCGCTAACGGCTCTGGTGTGAAAGATCAGGAGGCTCGCAGGCCAGTTGGGGGCGGGAACCCCACGGCTGTCGAAAATTATGCTCGAAATGAGTGTTTCGGGTTTCTCGGCGTGAAGAGACTTATGAAAACCCCGTAGGGACCAAAAAATGGTCAGAGTGACCCTATCAAGGCTACCAACGCTAAACAATAACTGGGTAGTAAAAGCTTTTGGCATGTCTCGTCGCGGGAAGGCTTTACCATAATTCTGAACCAGGCCTCGGGGAAGATAGTACACTTCGCGGAAAATAGGCTCTATCGCAGATGCTTTCACCACCAGATTTTCCACGAAAGGACCGTTGGTGGCACGCAACGGGCATTTAAGCTGTAGATGGCAGAGATCACTGGCAAGTCGCATGAGGGCGTAATTCGAATATGACCAATGGGGAGCTTTAAATTAAGCATAAGACCACAAATTTATCTGTTTATAGCACGTACTTTTTACTCACCAAGATCATCATGCAGCTAGTTGTCTTAACTGTCCCAAGTAGGTTTGGGAAATATTTAAGTGGTTTAAGGAATGTTTCCATGCACTTATACGAGATAATTAATGCGAACGTAGAATAATGTTCAGTTTCGGGTTAATTCAGCGTGAGTTCTATCACTGGGCTTTTAGCTGCAAGATTCACCAAAGTGTTTGTAATTTATCATGCTCCCTTCTAAAATGGCCACAGAATTATAAGTACCGCGCTGTTGTGACTCGGAAGGCCACCAAACCTCGGTTTACTCAGGTTGAATTAACCCGACTGAGCTACCCTGTAGCCTGATCCCGCTTTCAGGCCCGGCCCATAGAAAATATGTGGGACGGGAAAAAGGGCTGTTGGCATCAGCAGAAATTCTCCCCATTATTGGAAATCTATTTGTGTAGACCAGCAGAAAACGCAAGGTCCAGTTCATCCGAATAGTTCTGCAACCTGGCCGATGAAATTTACAGTACACGGAAGCGGTCTGGCTCTGATCGAAGGGTATTCCGCAACCAATGACAATAAGGTGGCTAGTGAGTCTCTCAAAATCCGTGTTGATGCTTTTGACCACTTAGAAGGCTATACTAGCAGTGCATGCCTCATCTGACCCCATCATTGATAATCCATTACGGAAACTACTAAAGTTCTCGTCGTTTAGTGCATCAGATCCTTCACTAGCTCCCGAAATATACCAGAGGATGAAATGTGAACTCCAGTGTCGCTGAGCAAATAAATGCAAATTCTATTTTCGAAAATAATGAGTACTCTAATCGACAGAAGAAAGATTAACTTATGATGCCCGAAGCACCTGGAATCACCGAAAATGTAGTCCATTGCCACTTAAGGTGTTCATTTAATACCATGAACACCAATGTATTAAATGGACCACCTTGAATTGCCTTGATAGCTGCATAGTAAGCTGCCCGAGGTCAAAATATCGGGTGGATTAAGGGTACCTACCTGCCCCAGCCTCTTGAGGATGGCTATGTTCTTTAACAGAGCCCCACAACTCAGCCCCACACCAAGTGGTTTCGGTAGTTATAGGTTGCTTTAAGTGTTGTAGAGGAAGGAGTTGACAAGCTTGAGGCAGACTAAGAGGCTGGTGCCTGCAAGTAGGACACAGTAATTTTTGACCTTGGCAAGTGGAAAAAGAATACGGGAAAACCCTGGGCAGAAACCGCAACGCGAAGGCAAAAGGCATCCTTGGGCCCGTCTTTCCGGTGGCCAGAGAGAAGAATAAAGGTGTTCGACTTCAAGTTTCAAACCTGCTAAGGATAGTAAGTTTTCCAGTGCAAACTGTACTGAAGAGCTTCAAACCTAGTTTCATGGAATTGTGAAGAGAGTGACCGTTGACCCTCTAGGCCGGTGTCCATTGAGTTTGTAAATCGTGGGGAGGTGAATGCCTTCAAGATCTCGGCGGAAACCTTTGATGCCACCTTCGAAGGAGCTTTACAATGGGGCCGGGCAACTCCATCCGTTGGAGGGCGTCTACGAGTAGGAACAAAGTCAAACCTGGAAAAGGCCGTCAACTTCGTATTAGCACTGAGAAGTGTAGAACCCTCTTCTCAGACCGGCTTGGTACCCCCATCCTCGAAGAAGGCCTAAAACGAACAACAAAACCTTCAAAACTAATAACAAGAGGCGGGTGGAGGACTGAGCGGAATCTCGTTCCTCGTTGCCGAAAGACGGGATCGGCCCTCGGACTGAGTTCCGACTGCCACCCTCGGCAGCTCACTAACAATGCAAGGGGAAGGCTGGAAAACATGACCGTCGTGTACATCAGCACTTTGCCGCACTGGAGACAGGTAGCGCGAAGTGGAAGCAAGGAATACCAATTTTTGTTGCGTAGCAGTCACCGGAACCTGCTTGAAAGTGTGGAATTTAATTAGGGTCTTCCCTTTCGGCTACCACATGAGCTCAGCCGATAGCGTGGATGGAAGGGGGGATGGGGATGTCACGAAAACAGCCTCAGATATAATGAAGCAGGTAGCCGGGGAAAGTGGCACAACAAGGAAAGCGCAAGTGGTCTTCTGTGATTTGGAGTTTCACGGAGCTGAAAAACGAGTTTTTGTGTGTTTCGAAGTCCCTCCGCAAACTTACCGGAGTACCTAGACTTGCTGAGCTGCATTCACGATGCCTTAGCTGAGGCAGATGAACTGATAATTCGCGGGGGCTTCAGTGCCCCCGAAGTGGACTGGGTGAATCTGTGGGTAGCGGGTGATGGTGTCTCTGTCAGACTGCTAGATTTCTTACAGGGAGGGAGAAGCCCGTCCAGCTTGCCCCGGTTGGAGGAAGGTACAAACCCCGGAATACTGGATCTTGTATTCACCAAACACACTATGGACTGTGAGGGCCTGCTGGCATCAGCACCCTTGGGAAGAAGCAGCCATGGGGCGGTCCACAGCAGCTACATGGCCGTGAAGGGTATGATATCTCATATTTCGGAACACTAAAAATCTTGGTTTGCTAGGCCTAGTCGTTGCAGCCCGGGGCGGACATCATACCCTCAGTATGAGAGTTTGGAGGATTGAAAGGCACTCAAGAACAACCTTATGTTGTTCACAGGGCTTTTCTCGCGTGCTCACTGAATCCACGGGAAGGGATGGACACCGTGGTGGACAAGCAGGGCAACTAGGGCCTAAAGCCGGAGACAGGGCGAGCTGTTAGTGCCAGCAGGCGGGAAGCCACAGGAGATACCTACGGTTCAGAATGACTCGAGGGGTAGCTATCGGGGTCCACAAGCAGCGCAGGCTCCTCAATAAGATAATCTTAGCTGGCCATATCAAGCAGTGCTCAAGAGCCTACTTCAAATATATGCAACGAAGAATAGCCATGCGAGTGGCAGTGGGTCCCGCAAGGGACGGAAACGGTAACCATGCATTCAGTAATAGTGCCGTAGCTGAGATACAGTGATAGTACTTCGGGGCAGTGCACCAGAGAGACGATGAATTAAGCCTGGCTTTCCAGCCCCCCTCCCATGAGTCAATGGTTTTGCCATCAGTGTTTGTTCCTGCTGAAAAAATGGAAAAAGCTCTGGGGGGTTTTTAGGTACGCAAGGCAGCTCGTCTAGATGGGACTCGTACAGCGGCTCAACTCCCCCTTACTTGAGTATTAGCGGTCCCTCTTGCTCGGTTGTACGCCAGGTCGCTGGACATTGTGCGTTTATCTGAGGACCGGCCGATGGTCAAGGTTGTCCCGATACTCAAAGGGAAGTTGAATGATGAGGTACAAAACTACCAATCGGTCAGTCGGCTACCTGTGCCTCTAGGAATAGTGGATAGACTGAAAAGAGACAGCTTGGCAAATCAAGTGATCTAAGTAGGGTAGTTTCTTGTTGACAACACGGGTTACACAAAAATAAATGATGCTCTCTAACTTCCTCTCTTTCTTGAACGGGGTAACGGCCGTATTAGGCAGGGTGAGCGAGTCGAGGCCCTTAGGTTGAACACCCAAAGGCCTCTGACTCCGTAAGCCACGGGCTTCTATTGCGAAAAATAGAAGTGTCGGTTGTTGCACCTTAGGTGCGGGAATGGTCCCGAGCATATCTCACAAACCAAAGGTATTATGTAAGGACGGATAGGAGCAGGCCCAAGAGGACAGAGACCAACAGAGAAGTCCCAATGGAGACAGTCTTGGGTCCCATTCTGTTTTTGCTCTACTTGAGCGATATACTGGGGCGTAAACACGAACACAGGCCTCCTGTTTGCTGATTGTCTAAATTTTGTGGGTGGTTCCGAAACTGCGCCCTCCAGAGATAGCTGCCGGCCGACATATAGTGGAGCTGGCATCTCGCCCAGGATATCGGCTGAGGGTTAAAACACCCGGACCATTTGGACCCACAAGCAATACGAAAGTTTACGGACATCTCTGACAGCGGTGTCTTGCTGCTGCGGCCAAAGCTAAACGCTGCTCCACTAATCGTCGCAAATCGTAGAGCTTAGATAGGCTGCTGTGTTGTTGCTTTCACATATAACACCGGGTAGGTCACACCTAGAATACTGCGTCCAAGCTTTGGCCCCGGCTCTTCGGCGGAACCCCGCTTTTCTTAAGAAAGCTTAGCAAAGCTCCTCTAGAATATTATTGGGACTCGTGCACGGAAAGTACCCCGAAGGGTAATCCCGCTGAAACTCATATCTGTGAGAAGTAGAAGACCCGGAAGGGATCTATGAGAGCCATCGAATAATTCAAGGGCTATCCAGCCCAACTGAGCCGTTTTGTTGTTTGCAGGGGACTGCACACTCAAAAGAAACCAGCTTTAGTTAGCTAAACTGAGAGCATCAAATAACAAGATGAGGTTTGCTTGCCGAGTTGTCAGCCCGCGAAAAACATAGCCTACTCGGGTGGTGTCCACTACGTCGATGCCAGACTTTAGGGCAAGGTTGGGCCACGGCTCACCTGATTTTTTCTTGGGTTCATCCAGACTCACATCAATAAATGGAAACTCCGGACGCGGTGCCCTTCCTTCGTTGTTCATCGCTATCCGTCAGATTCACATCTGCCTCTGGCTTTTGGTTCACATCTCCCCCACCAGCTTGCACTTGGTTCCCCTTTTGCTGAACTCATTACAGCCATCACTTCGTCTAAGCACTGCCTGTGTTTGTGACACCTCTTTGGGAGGGGGGAGCTAGATTTAGAGGAGGACCCAGTAAGTGACCGTGGGACAGCCGCACTCCGACGGTGGAGTCCGAACTTTGTTTCATCTAGGTAGTAAACAGCACAGGCACAGCGGAGTAACAGGAGTCGGAGCTTGGTGGGACTCATCCGAAGCTCATCGGGGCAGGAATCCGGGCTGATTTACCGGCTCCAGTTTCAAGTCCCGCGACTTTTGGCTACTCTACAAGGCAACATGGAAACAGGTACAATCCAGCAATAGTCTCATCCCGTAGTTATGGAAGGTAACCAAGGTGTACAGGAGAGGGACTCAAAAGAATCTATAAGAGGACGGAATGAAAAGTGAGAAAAAGGCGGCGTATCAACGACGGTAAGCCCAAGGATCGGGGTTTTCCCTACCTAGAGCTGCAGGGCCAGTGTATTGGTCAACCACCAGAAGGAGTACAGACGGTCGACTTGTCAACGTCAGCCACGAGAAAACGAACCCCCACACTCGCCAGCCCCCTCTACTGCCAAACAATTCCACTCGGACACTGAGGAGCTTTCAATATCCCAGAAGAAGGCGTGGAGAGTGGACTGCGTAAAAGGGGAGAAAAAAGAAATATTAGTGGAGTAAAAGAAGAAACGAATCCTTAAAGAAAATTGAAAGATATAATGAAAGAATGCAGAACTTAACAGGAAGAAAGGAAGAAAGACCAAAAAAGAAGAAAAAATGAAGGATATTTTGAATGCTATAAGGTCGACCTGTATACAAGCTTTCGTCGCAGCTTCACAGCCAGGCCATTCCGCTTCTCAGGAATCATGGGCCACAACTCCAAGAGGACAATTTGTGCCACGGCCAAGACACAAGGTAGTTCAAAATATTTGGACCCAACCCCTTTCAACCCAAGGAGCCGAAGGAAACTTGCATGATGATAGCGGGCCTCGCGAGTGGACAAGCGATCTGCGACACTAGAGCAAGGTGGGCCAGAGTACTACTTTGCTTGCTCTATTGTAAATGCCGTGTCTGCTGCTAGAGGTCCTCTTTTAAATCTGCTTTGAATCTGGTCTACCGTGCCTTGATTATTACTGTAGTTCCCTGTCTAGGTGGCTGATGTGCTTTGCAGCACTAGTTGCACCCGTCGGGCGGTATTTACGGAAGCAGAAATACACGCAAGTCCAGTACAAAAAAATAATTAACAAAGCTCAAAATGCTGCAAAGCCCGATAACCAGGTGGAGTTTCCCAGCAGTGAAAGGCGACTTTTCCTAGACTTCCAGGGTGGCATATGCCGTTTCAACTGCCCAGTCCTATTCCATGTGAAATGGAGCAGAGTACCAGAAAAGCCTTAGCTCTCTGTGAAATTCATGATGATCTGACTTGGATAGGCTGAGGATGAATAGCAAGGGCAGCGACACCTCCAGGGTGTCTCACTGTGCGCCCGGTGAAAAGCCGACAAAGAAACAACAGAAAAACACCAATTCGTTACATTCATATGATGGTGGAGCTAGCTTGGCTTATCAGGACAGCATAGCTGAGGCCTAATTCCTTTTTCTGACAAGAGGGGCAACCGTTGTTCACACCGTGGAGGTAGAGGAAAGCCTACCAAACGTGCTGCCATGTGGAGCTTTTTAAACAGGGTTGAAACAAAAGTGAAAAGCTTGCCTGAAGTGATCCTTTTTTGGGCTACATGGGTGAAAAACCAGCGGGCTCAGGCCGCCTCTATGACAGGTAAAATAAGGACAAAATATGCCAGCACGGAAGTAGCACTGGGGTGCAGCAGGGACTCAGCTAACCTACCCGCATAGAGATACGGAAAATACATCAACATCTGAGACAGCTGTCTACCAACCTACTAAGGCAAGTTAGGGTACCTTCGCATGCTTTTTTTAGGGATGTGCAACGGACGTCAAGGGAATGGATGCGTAGCTATCATCCAATCTTGGCTGCATGGGTGCGACAGGTTAAGCCTAGCGTGTCTGGGGGGTTGAGAGTGCACGGAGCAAACCATGGGGACCAAAGGATAGGGGATGTACTATTGCTAGTAGCGCAGCACGACTCAGAGTCTGGATGAAAAGCATATGACGCAAAGTATATGGACAGTGGAAGTACAAGTAAAATTTCAGGGCCAGTGTGTGGCTCTGGTGTATGCCTAGGAAAGCCCACACTCAGATGCAGAGGAAGATAAAGGTCTGCTAAAATATCCAGCAGCCTTGACCAGAGAAGCAGAGGGACTTTTAGTCCACGGGGGATTTTTATGGACCAGAGAAAGATTGGCAACTTAACTTGGGGCTGATGGGGTCTTTCGGTAAAAAATCGCTCGACTGCACCGAGGACTAGGCATAAATACAGCACATCCCTCTGCACGGTAAAAGCAGGGAGAGTCGGACCCCAGGGCTGTTGGATCTAATGGATTCATGATATTCCGCAGAGGTGGGTGAAGTTCGGATCGACGCCCCCTGGGGAAAATTGATCACAAAGTTCTCAGGTTCGTGTTCCAAGGTCGGAGAGAGAACCTACCAGGTGAGCGGCAAACTTCCTTAGGGAGATTGGATGAAGGGCTTTTGATAGTGATGGCAGGGTTGCTAGTTCGGGATACTGAGGGAAGGCAGAAGGAATGTGGGCAAGGTATCAGAGGCAAATTATTAATTTTGATACAGGAAGCAGTTTCGCTACTCTGAGTTTGGAGTGGTGGGACAGCAGTACAGCCGGAGCATTGAAGCTTGAGCACCAACCACAGAGAAGATTCTGGGAAACAAGTGGAAATGGAAGCTTCATCCGGTACAAAACAATAAATAGGCAGGTAGTAGAGCAACAGAGATCTAAAAAAATAACCTGGGTGGGTCTTCGTCAAGGCTTCGGAAGAACACCAAAAACTGTTCTACTGTTGTCCAACCAAAGCAGCCGTGAGGGTTGCAGTGGTTGAAATAAGGATTGGGAATGAGGACCGAGCTGAGAACAATAGAAGACGCCAGAAGTACTTGCGGAGTATTTCGAGAAGGTCCACAGGGTGGACCAAGGGGGTCTAAGCCTAGTCCGATTGAGGAGCGGGTGATATCAATGGAAAACGTTTTACCAGCCCCGGAATTACTCGATCCGGTGAAAGCCCCCGGGGCTAGTGGCACAAACCTCATAATCCTGAAACCATTAGCTCGGGCACCCACTTGGCCTTTGGCGAAGCTAACTAATAAATCACTCGGGGAAGCACGGTTTGCAGCCCAGAGAAAAGCAGTGGAAGTAGCCACGATTCGTAGGGATGGTGGGTGGGACATCGCAGCGAACTGCCGGGCTCTTTGCTTGCTACCGGTTGCATGGAAGGTAACTGAGAGGGTCGCCAGAACTGCATTGATGAGACGCCTTGTGGTGAATAACCTGGATAAAGGCGAACAACACAGCTTTCCAAATGGAGAGTCCTGCCGCAGCAACCTCCTGAGCTTGATTGATGAGGCCTTCGGGAGACACGATCAGGGTGAGAAGGTAGGAGAGTGCTACCTCGACTTCCACAAAACCTTCGAAAGTGTGAACTAAAGACTGTTGTTGCTCAAACTAGGGGGATGAAAGGGGCCGCAAAGCCAGAGGGGTTGGTTACAAGCCTACCTGTGCAATCACAAGCTCTACCTCAGAGTTGAGGACACCAAGTCCAAAGTGGCGAGGCAACCTGTAGAGTATTTCAGGGATCGGGGGTGAGACCAGTACTTTTTCTGGTATATGTAAATGACCTAATTAGCATCCCTTAGGCACCATGTTTTCTGTTCTTGGGTGAAACGGAAATTGTGGGACCTCCTGAATCCACCCAGGTTCAGGAAGACCTGGAGGCTATCCACAACAGGACAGAGGTCCGGGACCTGGCCCTGAACCCAGGCAAGTTTACAAGGTTGTTGTTACATGGGTCCGGAGGAACCTGCAACGGTTATCCGATTTTAAGTAGCCTGTAGGCAAACTGACTATTTCCAAAGTCAGAACAAGATTGGTTCGCTGATTTTACGGTACTGAATTAACAAATTATACGCACTCGAACAGAGTACAAACCTCAACTGTACGGCCACAAAGTTCAACAGCAAGGATCGGAGCTCGGCAAATGTTACTGTCAGATACGAACTTGACGGCTTCAGAGGCCGAACCAAAGGGATGTCAAGGCACACAAGAGCAAAACACGAACAAGTGGTAAGACGTATTGGATGACTTGCATTGTGCTTCTTCGAGGATCACCAAAATAAATAACATAGTCTCAACAACGCCAATCCAAGATGACTGGTGAGGATTTCTACAAATATACCTTACACTACCCGCCAAACCTTCCCATAAAAGTTCAGCATGTAAGGAGTTTGCTAGGGTACAGGCCCACCCTCATCTACCTGGACCCTAACGTCCTTGCGCACGCCGATCGCCATGAGTTATTTCTAGGTTTAGTTATTCGCAGGAACCCCGGCAGAATTTCTACAGAGTCCACTCCAAACATCCGGCTGTTGAAGGTTCATCTGCATACGACACGTTTTTTTCTCGATATACGGAGAAACAAGCTTCCGCGAAGTCGGGTTGCGAAGACATTTTGGGAAATGTCGAGGACCAAAAGCTTCTTGACAGTGAGCAATGTACATAGCCAGAAAAAGACTGAGAATCCTTGACAAAGAATGCAGATATTCATGAGGTGCTCAAAAAGTTAGGGAGTTCCGCGTGTGATGCAATCACCAAAATATATGTCGTCTTGAACACATGTTGAATAACAATGCAAATGGGATTCCTCGGAAGTGGAGATGTTTCCACAAACCTTCAACGAAGGCATGTTCAGAAGTTTCTACTCTTTTACGAACAACTTCAAGTTATGTGCTAATTTGGAGTTTCAACAAATTAACTCCGCTGTAAATTTTAAACAAAGCACCAAATCAGACGCTATCTTACTTTCACGGCCGTGTGGAGGGTTGGGGCCTAAGGAGGAATACATGGGAGCTAAATAAAATAAACCCGGCATCAGTCGGTAGCAGAGTTTTGAAGACTGATTTAGGTAACCTTGCTTGAGCTCGTCCAGTGGCTTGGAAGTCGCCCTCTCCACTATTCTCTTAAGGACAACATACTTTATGGATATCTCGATGTGTTGCTCCTTAGACTGTTTTCACTGGTTTCCCTTGAGACTGTCCTCGATCACTTCAGTGGGCCATTCGTCTTTCTGTAGGTGGCTCTCCAAACGGACGACTACATCGCCATTTCTGGATCACCTTCCTTAGGAAGTCTACTAGTGTGGAAGCTGCCGGGTCGGTGAATACTACCTAGTATAGCGTCTCCAGAAAGCCTGTGCCAAGTGGTTCACTGGTTCTCGTTCTATGATACACGTTCCAAGCAGAGTTTCCAGAGTGACTACTCTTACATTTGACGGCTATGATAAATGACCCTTGGGAGTCAGAGCCTGTTCGCCCTCCGAATAAAGGACAGTTGTAGAAGATCCTCGGAAGACGACAATTTCCTGCTTTCTTGATATCAGTCGCCCACATACACTATTTGCGTGTCTTTCATACACTTTATGTTCTTTGGACCAACCTTTGCTTGTTCGCGTCCAACGCTCCACTCTGTCATATCCTATCTTAGATCTGCTTGACATACTTGCTTGTCTCTCGCAAGCCGTAAACTCGGTTCTCGTTTCCTGAGTCTGTCTGGTTGCATGAATGAGGTTTGTATATGTTTATTTTTATTGTCCATTTGTTAACCGAGCATGTCAGAATTTAGAAATCAATCGTGTTTTGGTTTTGGGATTCGTTCAAGTTCTGCTACGCGCTGCTCAAAAGCGCGTTACGCTAGGGTCCTACTCTTCAATTTGTCTTCTACTTCACTTATTAAGATAATCTGCGTCTCTTCATCGAGGAGTTCCTGTGAGATAAGGGCCCTGAGTCTTCTTTCGATCGATCCTATCGGTCTTTTCCAGAAGCCACCGCGATAGCAAAGGCTTGCGGCTGTTGCAAGCGCTATTTTTTACTTTTGTCACGGTTTCGTCCAGTACCTCAGCGTCGGTCGGGAAGCTTCACCGCCTCTCTGGCTCCCTGTGCTCTAGCGAAACTTTGGCCATTGTCTGAGTATGGGTTCCTGGGAAAGCCTTGCCTCTCGGTGAACCTGTGGAAGGTCATTAAGAAGGAATCCGTGGTCACGACATGTACCAAATTCAGATAAAATGCTCTGGATTACAAACATATTTTCAGGCAGCGGTACCTCTTATGTGTGCTGTCATATTGTCGTACAGGTAACGGAACAAAATAATCGAAGCAGGTCTCCGAGAGTGGTAAACATCCCGGTAGAACCCTCACATATATGAAGGGAGACCATCACTTACTGACATCCTGCCGCATTTTGGCGGCGACACATGTTGCACTTACCGATGACTCGCTTGACGGTCACTGGTCCCTTGAACCCCCAAAGTCGTCGAGGAATAATATTCGACGCTTGGTCCAAACCTGCATATCCTTCTTCTCAATTTACAAGACCTATCAAACATCTCGTCTTTTGGTGGCTGCCGGGACCTTTTATGGGGAGTTTTCTTTCGTCCTCTGTGTTTGGATTCATCAACGGCCCTCCCACTCTCAGCATCCCGTTAACTCGCATAAGGTTCAGTCTTCTGGTGCTACCGGGTAGCTACCTTCTTCCTTTGGTGCTACTGTCCGCCCTAGACAGCTCCCGAGTCTCCTATGGGAAGGCATGTAGTTGGAGGAGCCGCGGGACATTGACTTCGGCCAGGTTTATCTCTTCTGGTAGTAACGTTCCCACACTCAACCTGCTTTGTGATCGTGCACTTTTCAAGATCGATGAAGGTATCTTTTAACTCGTCCACTAGACCACAGTTCAGCATTTCAATCCAGTAGGGGAAATAGCATAGCATTTTTATTTGGCCTTTGATTTCCGTGGAATTTGTGACCAGTATACGTCGTGTCTTTTCAATATCACCATCCTCAGGCTTGGGTGTTGGTAACGTTGGTCACAATTCATAAGTTGCAACTAGGGAGTCCGTTACGATTTTCTAGGTCGGCAGCCTTTCTAGGCCCCCCGAGCAGAATTCGGTCGGGATATTGGCGGAACGTTCATAGTGCCACTTAATAAACTTGTTCGACCCACGAATCACAATGAGTCCTTTGGCCACAAGGGTGTTAAAACGAGTGTTATTGTTATTGATGTGTTTCACCATGGTGATTGAATCCATCCAAGAGTGTGATTTCCGGTCTATCTGACCAAAACACCTCCTAACGAGCATGACTGCCTTCAAGAGCAATACTGCTGCCGTCGATTCCAGCCTCGGAATGAATACAGTCTTCAATGGGGCTACCACCGACTCAGCTAATACTACCTTAGTGTGCCCCTCACCATTTTCACTCACACAGCAGCCGTAAGACTCCAATCCGTAGCCTACTTCAGAATCATCCGAAAACAGGTAGAGATGATCATCGCGTGCATGCTTGATATCTGTCAAGCATCTTGGTATCTTGACCTCGCCAAGTCGATCTAGGCTGTGTAACCGATCACGTCGTCGCTTGTCTTCGTCGCCCTGGAGAGGTTCGTTCTAATCCGTCCCCCTTGGCTCAAGCGTGTGCTCCACTCGTAAAGAAGATCAAAAAGGCTCTCTCGAGCACTCAAGTTTCTTGGACTCCGGAATAACACTGAGAACCTCGCGGTTGTTTGATGCCCGTTTTGTAAGCCCGAATCCCCCAGCCTTTATAACAGTGATCAGTTTAGTCATATGCACAGTGGAGGTGAGGGTCGTCGAAGAAACCTAGGAAATCATCCAGGTAGACGTGATTCACTGCTCTTTCCAACAGATAGCCGTTGCCGACGAAAAGCCCGGGGTTCCCTGAGTAGCAAGGTTATTGCAGAAAGGGGATGCTACGGCTCCAAAAGGATGAACTGTCAGCCAATACTTCCCCCGGTGTCCGATCTATATCGTCTTCGAGCCACCAGGGAAGGCGGAAGGAGTCCCTATGTATAATGGGCATCTGCACCTGTAGAGGCGTTCTGAGTATGTCAGCAGATACGGCCACTTTCCTTAGGCGGAAACGGCATAAAACCTCTACTAGCTGCGTCATCCAGCCCGGGCCCCGTGGAGTATATTTGCTGAGTCGCTAGCCTTGGCACAGCGCGGCGCAATCAAGGACCATCCCGAAATTTCCCGGTTTCTTTGGGTTAACCAGTGGATGATGGGGTAGGAACCACCTTAAATTTGCTTTGAATGATGATGCACCCGTCCTTGTTGTATAACCCAAATCTGCACTGCGTCGCATGGCTCGCTCTCATTCAACCCTAAATTCTGCTTCTCAAATAGGCCCGTTTTCGGAGAAGCATATCTGCTGTGGGGCAGTTTTTTGGCTGTTCAGCACTGGCTCCAGGTTGGGCCTCCACGGCACAGGAACCTCAAAACGATCAGTCATATGATGGCTCTCTCCGCTTTTATGCAACCAGACAGACTCAGGAAACGAGAACCGAGTTTACGGCTTGCGAGAGACAAGCAAGTGTGTCAAGCAGATCTAAGATAGGATATGACAGAGTGGAGCGTTGGACGCGAACAAGCAAAGGTTGGTCCAAAGAACATAAAGTGTATGAAAGACACGCAAATAGTGTATGTGGGCGACTGATATCAAGAAAGCAGGAAATTGTCGTCTTCCGAGGATCTTCTACAACTGTCCTTTATTCGGAGGGCGAACAGGCTCTGACTCCCAAGGGTCATTTATCATAGCCGTCAAATGTAAGAGTAGTCACTCTGGAAACTCTGCTTGGAACGTGTATCATAGAACGAGAACCAGTGAACCACTTGGCACAGGCTTTCTGGAGACGCTATACTAGGTAGTATTCACCGACCCGGCAGCTTCCACACTAGTAGACTTCCTAAGGAAGGTGATCCAGAAATGGCGATGTAGTCGTCCGTTTGGAGAGCCACCTACAGAAAGACGAATGGCCCACTGAAGTGATCGAGGACAGTCTCAAGGGAAACCAGTGAAAACAGTCTAAGGAGCAACACATCGAGATATCCATAAAGTATGTTTTCCTTAAGAGAATAGTGGAGAGGGCGACTTCCAAGCCACTGGACGAGCTCAAGCAAGGTTACCTAAATCAGTCTTCAAAACTCTGCTACCGACTGATGCCGGGTTTATTTTATTTAGCTCCCATGTATTCCTCCTTAGGCCCCAACCCTCCACACGGCCGTGAAAGTAAGATAGCGTCTGATTTGGTGCTTTGTTTAAAATTTACAGCGGAGTTAATTTGTTGAAACTCCAAATTAGCACATAACTTGAAGTTGTTCGTAAAAGAGTAGAAACTTCTGAACATGCCTTCGTTGAAGGTTTGTGGAAACATCTCCACTTCCGAGGAATCCCATTTGCATTGTTATTCAACATGTGTTCAAGACGACATATATTTTGGTGATTGCATCACACGCGGAACTCCCTAACTTTTTGAGCACCTCATGAATATCTGCATTCTTTGTCAAGGATTCTCAGTCTTTTTCTGGCTATGTACATTGCTCACTGTCAAGAAGCTTTTGGTCCTCGACATTTCCCAAAATGTCTTCGCAACCCGACTTCGCGGAAGCTTGTTTCTCCGTATATCGAGAAAAAAACGTGTCGTATGCAGATGAACCTTCAACAGCCGGATGTTTGGAGTGGACTCTGTAGAAATTCTGCCGGGGTTCCTGCGAATAACTAAACCTAGAAATAACTCATGGCGATCGGCGTGCGCAAGGACGTTAGGGTCCAGGTAGATGAGGGTGGGCCTGTACCCTAGCAAACTCCTTACATGCTGAACTTTTATGGGAAGGTTTGGCGGGTAGTGTAAGGTATATTTGTAGAAATCCTCACCAGTCATCTTGGATTGGCGTTGTTGAGACTATGTTATTTATTTTGGTGATCCTCGAAGAAGCACAATGCAAGTCATCCAATACGTCTTACCACTTGTTCGTGTTTTGCTCTTGTGTGCCTTGACATCCCTTTGGTTCGGCCTCTGAAGCCGTCAAGTTCGTATCTGACAGTAACATTTGCCGAGCTCCGATCCTTGCTGTTGAACTTTGTGGCCGTACAGTTGAGGTTTGTACTCTGTTCGAGTGCGTATAATTTGTTAATTCAGTACCGTAAAATCAGCGAACCAATCTTGTTCTGACTTTGGAAATAGTCAGTTTGCCTACAGGCTACTTAAAATCGGATAACCGTTGCAGGTTCCTCCGGACCCATGTAACAACAACCTTGTAAACTTGCCTGGGTTCAGGGCCAGGTCCCGGACCTCTGTCCTGTTGTGGATAGCCTCCAGGTCTTCCTGAACCTGGGTGGATTCAGGAGGTCCCACAATTTCCGTTTCACCCAAGAACAGAAAACATGGTGCCTAAGGGATGCTAATTAGGTCATTTACATATACCAGAAAAAGTACTGGTCTCACCCCCGATCCCTGAAATACTCTACAGGTTGCCTCGCCACTTTGGACTTGGTGTCCTCAACTCTGAGGTAGAGCTTGTGATTGCACAGGTAGGCTTGTAACCAACCCCTCTGGCTTTGCGGCCCCTTTCATCCCCCTAGTTTGAGCAACAACAGTCTTTAGTTCACACTTTCGAAGGTTTTGTGGAAGTCGAGGTAGCACTCTCCTACCTTCTCACCCTGATCGTGTCTCCCGAAGGCCTCATCAATCAAGCTCAGGAGGTTGCTGCGGCAGGACTCTCCATTTGGAAAGCTGTGTTGTTCGCCTTTATCCAGGTTATTCACCACAAGGCGTCTCATCAATGCAGTTCTGGCGACCCTCTCAGTTACCTTCCATGCAACCGGTAGCAAGCAAAGAGCCCGGCAGTTCGCTGCGATGTCCCACCCACCATCCCTACGAATCGTGGCTACTTCCACTGCTTTTCTCTGGGCTGCAAACCGTGCTTCCCCGAGTGATTTATTAGTTAGCTTCGCCAAAGGCCAAGTGGGTGCCCGAGCTAATGGTTTCAGGATTATGAGGTTTGTGCCACTAGCCCCGGGGGCTTTCACCGGATCGAGTAATTCCGGGGCTGGTAAAACGTTTTCCATTGATATCACCCGCTCCTCAATCGGACTAGGCTTAGACCCCCTTGGTCCACCCTGTGGACCTTCTCGAAATACTCCGCAAGTACTTCTGGCGTCTTCTATTGTTCTCAGCTCGGTCCTCATTCCCAATCCTTATTTCAACCACTGCAACCCTCACGGCTGCTTTGGTTGGACAATAGTAGAACAGATTTGGTGTTCTTCCGAAGCCTTGACGAAGACCCACCCAGGTTATTTTTTTAGATCTCTGTTGCTCTACTACCTGCCTATTTATTGTTTTGTACCGGATGAAGCTTCCATTTCCACTTGTTTCCCAAAATCTTCTCTGTGGTTGGTGCTCAAGCTTCAATGCTCCGGCTGTACTGCTGTCCCACCACTCCAAACTCAGAGTAGCGAAACTGCTTCCTGTATCAAAATTAATAATTTGCCTCTGATACCTTGCCCACATTCCTTCTGCCTTCCCTCAGTATCCCGAACTAGCAACCCTGCCATCACTATCAAAAGCCCTTCATCCAATCTCCCTAAGGAAGTTTGCCGCTCACCTGGTAGGTTCTCTCTCCGACCTTGGAACACGAACCTGAGAACTTTGTGATCAATTTTCCCCAGGGGGCGTCGATCCGAACTTCACCCACCTCTGCGGAATATCATGAATCCATTAGATCCAACAGCCCTGGGGTCCGACTCTCCCTGCTTTTACCGTGCAGAGGGATGTGCTGTATTTATGCCTAGTCCTCGGTGCAGTCGAGCGATTTTTTACCGAAAGACCCCATCAGCCCCAAGTTAAGTTGCCAATCTTTCTCTGGTCCATAAAAATCCCCCGTGGACTAAAAGTCCCTCTGCTTCTCTGGTCAAGGCTGCTGGATATTTTAGCAGACCTTTATCTTCCTCTGCATCTGAGTGTGGGCTTTCCTAGGCATACACCAGAGCCACACACTGGCCCTGAAATTTTACTTGTACTTCCACTGTCCATATACTTTGCGTCATATGCTTTTCATCCAGACTCTGAGTCGTGCTGCGCTACTAGCAATAGTACATCCCCTATCCTTTGGTCCCCATGGTTTGCTCCGTGCACTCTCAACCCCCCAGACACGCTAGGCTTAACCTGTCGCACCCATGCAGCCAAGATTGGATGATAGCTACGCATCCATTCCCTTGACGTCCGTTGCACATCCCTAAAAAAAGCATGCGAAGGTACCCTAACTTGCCTTAGTAGGTTGGTAGACAGCTGTCTCAGATGTTGATGTATTTTCCGTATCTCTATGCGGGTAGGTTAGCTGAGTCCCTGCTGCACCCCAGTGCTACTTCCGTGCTGGCATATTTTGTCCTTATTTTACCTGTCATAGAGGCGGCCTGAGCCCGCTGGTTTTTCACCCATGTAGCCCAAAAAAGGATCACTTCAGGCAAGCTTTTCACTTTTGTTTCAACCCTGTTTAAAAAGCTCCACATGGCAGCACGTTTGGTAGGCTTTCCTCTACCTCCACGGTGTGAACAACGGTTGCCCCTCTTGTCAGAAAAAGGAATTAGGCCTCAGCTGTGCTGTCCTGATAAGCCAAGCTAGCTCCACCATCATATGAATGTAACGAATTGGTGTTTTTCTGTTGTTTCTTTGTCGGCTTTTCACCGGGCGACGACTGTCCAGGGAACCCTGTTACCCACGGAGTAAAGATTCGCCTGCCGTACACACTTACGTTCACCGTTTGTCTACGTACATGAAAATCTCGCTCCGGCGCAGAATCGAAGCAAGTGACCATAGGTTTTCGTTCCTACCTAACTGGAAACTTCTTTGCACGTATTCATTCGGGTCGATTCGGTATGAAAACCATTAAGGCAGCCTTACCAAGGTCCATTTAGCGTGATTTTCCGTCACAGCAAGGCCTTCAAGGTTGATCGATACAGTCTCGCCTATAATGTTAAAATTGATCGTCTCAAAGCCGCGTAAGCTGATGATAGAGTCTCGCCCGCTGGCACGAGGTCCGATGTTAATCCTGCACTACCTGCTGACGGTAAGGTTCGCAGTTAGCGTTTCCTGCTATGACTTCGCGTGAAGATATCTTCTCGCACTCAGGACAGCACCCACTTGGCACTGCTACAGTTTCGAATGAGGCTATCGTCTCACGTTCAAGTCGACTGCTCATTGGCCCTGCTACGTCATCGAATAAGAACACTGCTACACTTCCCAGTCAGCAGGACACTTCTATAGCCATAAGCGAATGAGGCTCCTGTCTCACTTTCCTGCCGAAAGATATTTTACCCAACAAGTTTTCGCGACTAGATAGAACGTGATCTTGGTCGTTGCAATTGGCAGTAATAACTTTGGCTTTTATCGTTTCTACACGGTTTGACATACATCATGGGCTACTACCGCTTGTTGGTCACGTCCGTTGCGGTTGCTGCACCAGTTTACCATCTCCTTTCTTTTCATAAAACCTCTCCATACGGCACTCTTCGCTGGTCCCACGAAAGGCGGCGACTTTTGACACCAACTTTTGCATTCTGGTTTGGCCCTATCTTTGTCGTTCCCTGAGACTAACGAACCTGCCAATTCGGCTCCCGGATACGACCCTGGTTAACCGTTACCCGAAGCTAAGCATTCGTGACGTGGCACACCTGGATGGAAATTCGCGCATCCGTGGTCATTGGCAACGAATTTGGCTAACACATGAACATCATTTTGCGGTTCCCGCACACCACGGATTCTGCCAGTAAGCATCCCACTGCACAGCTGAATTCACGTGTTCAGCGCACATTCACCGGCGCGTATATCGTCTGTATATCTTCACCTCCTTGACGTTTCTTGAAAGCTTTCCTCGCTTTCTGACGTTGGCTGCTATAGTGACTTCGATCGATCTGAGAGAACTGCCGTTTTCTGAACACCATTTTGGATTTATTTTTCCTACGATGTTTTCGTACGTTTTGGTATCAACCTCGCTGTTTTGTCCGGCTTCGTACTTTCAATTGGGCTGACCTTTCCGAGGTTTCCGTCCGCCTTGTTTTGAATCAATCACTTTTGGTTCTTTGCTGATAGTACGCGTTCGCGGTTCACTTTCCGCCCAATCGTTGCTTTTGTTCTCATTCGGTGTATTCGTCGTATCGGTACTGTTTCGGTGCTACGGTATACAGAATACAACTTCGTATCTGTTAACTGACTTGCGTCTTCGTTATTCGTCCGATATAGCGGACTAAGCCGGTATTTCGCCTTGAGACCGAATAGAAGACACGTTCATTAGCAGTGCTCGAATGTCCTCTTTGGACCTCCTTTGGGCACGAATTTTCGGCTAGCCAGGTGGTAAATAGTTTCTTCCACAACCTCTACCTTGAAGACTATCTTGGATTCTTTGTCGTCGTCGCAGCACCCGCAACCCAACCGGAGGGATTTTGAATTTCTCAAGAAGGTGTGTTTCAGCTCACAAAACGGGTATCAAAAGCTCCAGGGCTGCTGAATGTTATTTCGTGCGATGATAAAGTGGAGAGTGTCTTGAGTCTGAGTTCTTCTCCACTTCCAGCAAAAGGCACCTCGGGAATACATCGGGATGCTAAAACTGATGAATTCCCCTTTAAACGGAACTTTGCTGATCATCCAGTTACGCCGCGGGGAACATATTCCGCAACTCCAGTTTGTTCGGTGCACTCGGTCTAGCTTCCTCTTGGCCACCGCTCGCAAGGACTCTACTGCAGCGGCTTTTTCGCAAGAAGGTTGACTGGAACCAACCACTCAACCGGAAGACGGGCCAGGCTGGAAGTAGTTTATGGTCACATTGAAGAAGCCAGGGGACAAGCGTATCCCTCGTCGTTTGCCTTCCAGTTGTTCGAACTAAAAGGGGGAGAGTTGAAAGCATCCCCTGATGTGTCTGAAGTTGTCTACGGGACCGTAGGACCGTCGGCGTCTGGGCTATGGACAGTATACCCTGGGGATGCTGGTAGTCAATTTCCTCGTCACTCCTCTAAGCTCGGTCTCTGTTCAGCACCTCGAACTCAGCGCAGATGTGGCTGGTAATGAGGTACTAAGTGCTTCATATCCAAATGCCGGTCAGTCAGGTTTTGGATGGACTCGGCGATTGTGCTCTGCTACATAAATAACTTCATGAGACGATCTAGCACGTTTGTTGCTAACGGGCCGGCCACCATACTCCATGGAACCACCGTAGATTAGTGGCGGCATGTTAGGGCCGTGATAACGCGGAAGACTTATGTTCATGGTGTGTGAACAAATTCCAGCAGCTAGATACGTGGACGACAGGACAAAAGCTCTTAGGCATGTCTGAACTGGCTTGGCCCATTCACGAACTGAGAACACCTCTGGAATCGGAGCTGGAAATCCGAACACTATTATCATGAGAGTCGCCGCCAATCAGACACTCATTCTGTCGCTGTTGACCAGATCTTCTTGGACAAAGGTTCTGGCCCGTTCAGCAGAGCGCATGTGGGTCAAGTCACTGCCGACCAGTTACGATCTGCAGAATATGATCCCTCCAAGATGACACAAGCCGAGGGGCCCACCCAGGAGACCCAGGATCCTGGGGAACCTGGATCAAACCACGAGGTGCACAGGCACCAAAGAACGGTTCGAAAACCGTCAATCCAGAGCTGATCAATGAACTGCTAATAGCAGGTGGCAGACTGGTTTACTCTTACCTAAGATTTGGCACAAGCTCTGCAACAGTACCCGCACGACAACCCATGGCAGACCCACCAATTCATCACATACTGGCTTTAGAGGGAGAATCCGACGGAAGCCAAGTGACAGACGTTGTTCGGAAGCGGTTTTGGGTATTGAAAGGAAGAGCGAGCGTGGAAAGTGCCATGTGACTTTATGTGCAATGTGTAAGATGTAAAGCGGTCGCGGGTTGGCAGTAAATGGCTCCACTTCCAATGTGGGCGTACCTAACTGTTTCCACAACCCGATAAAGATGGCTAGATAAGGAAGGGCCCTCCGAAGAAGTAAACATCTCCGACTAGCGAGTGCACCTTAATACATGGCCCTCAGGGGCTGTCGGAAAAATCGTTATGGGTTTCGGCGGGCTAGTGAGGGCGTTAAAAGTAAGGACGGCCGAGGTAATGCTGATTCGTGACGTGCGTGCCTTCAGGTTTTTGAGGGCGAAGAGAGGCCACTCGATGGGGCATCTCTATCAGTGGCCATTTCAGCAGGCTCGGCGATATACAGCTGTTGGAATGCCTGTTGAATGTTGGCCGTCTCCACCAAAGTGCAGTTGATCTTGACCAACTCACCTTTTATCCCTTTTTTACTACCACCTAACGTCAAACCACTTATAAAGCTTATGGCACCCGGTGCTTTGTAACTTTCTCTTCACTTATTCAGGACCTAATGTGCTTCTGGCACATCACTATCGATCGGCAGATCTATTTCGTTATTCCGCCACTCATGGATTGTGACCCCGTCGAGATGAAGCCACTGACTCAAAATAGATTGCGCTGACTTGAGTACCGTCATTAGCAGGTCTCTAATGTAGAGTGCTTCCAGGCTGCGTGCCCCATTGTTATTGACCAAAAAGGAGAGTCTTAGATGAAGCTCGGTTGATTGGAAGGCTAGGGTACCTTTTACCGTGCTCAGTGCTAATAAGGACTGATCCCCTCTGATTCCATATTTCTACAAATTCCTTCCCACCAAAAAGGCATCCGAGTCACTATCCACAAAAACCCACACTTTGAAGCCCCAACTGGGGTTTTAGGGCCGACCGCTATTGCCTCCAGGCGAACGGACTTATCATAAACCCAAGATGTGGAAAAACCACAACTGGCTTCTGGGTTTCCTCAGCGTTTACCTTCCCTGTGTCGTGCAGTAAGGAAACCCGTGTTCAGCGGCATCCATCTTGACTACAACTTGCTTTCACTCGACATGAGGCTTCTGGGAGTGAATCTTTGGGGTAAAAATGTACCTGACTGGGCTCCTAGCCATTTTTCATTTTTCGTCAATGTCTACTTTACGGGAGTGAGGGCATATTGCCGGGCAAAGCAAGGCGCCAAACACCCTGCATACCTGCAAGTTTTCACATTCGTGGGACAATGCAGGTGGGTTTGCCCATGTTTGACCTCTTTTCGGATCCCTAGTCCTCCTTTATGATGTTGTCATAGCCCGGGCTGCTTGCCGGTTTCAAGCACCAGTTGACCGAAAAGAATGTTTGCTTTTCCGGTATGACGTCCTGCAAAATCCGCCAGGTCTTCAAGCTTAGTTTATCACCCAAACCTGCCGATTCTCTAGGCTTCGTCATCCCATCTACTCTATAGTTCCTTGGGTAAACTGCATACTTTATCCCCCAGTGCGTGAAGCGCATTCAGGCCTGATCAATTTTCTGGATGATTTTGGGCTAAGCTGCAGTTAAGCGTCTTTATAACCTGATCGGTTAGGGGGCTCGACCAACATTTGGAGCCTCTTACCTCCGACAGTACTCTATGGATCCAACTCCCAGCGACCCTAAATAATTTTCGTAACAGGTCTTCCAAATCAGCACTTCATCGGTGTAATGCTCCTTCGAGCGACACGTAGACAAAGTTGCACAAACCCCGAAATCAGAATGAGATCGATTGGGGGTTTGTGTTATACTGAATTATTGAATGAACATTCTCGTGGAATATATACAAACACCAAGTATGCAACCAAAAGGGCTCAAGATAGGGGTACGGTTTGCGCAGTGAGACAGATGAGCCCGTCAGCTGCACAGATCCAACCAGGAAATAGCAGAGTTGTGCGTTGGATGCGGACAAAAAAAGGCAGTTCACAAAAAAAATGGTGTGAAAAATACAAATAACATATATAACTGAGTATTTTCACGAAATTAGGACAAAATATGTTCCAGAGAGATTCTCCACAGATGGTAGGTACTCCGCTCACTAGAATCCGCCCGATTCTAGGAAAACGAAAGGTCTGGACAAAGGGCACCGATTCTTCCTACCCACATAAACTCTGGTATCAGAGCACTCAACTACTACTGCTCACACCTGGAACCCGCTCACATGTGTACACAGTCACACACATCCCTGTGTCATTGTCAGCGAGTTTTTCCTTAGCAGCAAAATGTGGCCCGACCGACCCTCATTCATCAGCGTCATCGGTGGAAGCAGCTGCTTGTCCACATTTTGTATTGGCAAAAACGTGGAGCCTTCGAGTACCCTTCCGCATTCGAGCTAACCTTTCCTTAATTGTGCATGTGCTTATTTGGGTGGGCTCACTTACTTGGAAACAAGAATAAAACTACATATGAAATCTTCCTCATTAGTGTCGATATTAAGACAAGGGCTGGTGAGGCATTGTCGGGCTCTGATGGAGGTGAAGGACAAAACGTCGTTTGTGCGTATGTCTAAGGGTGGGTGCATATGCGTGAAGACCAACTCTAACTGCAACATGTGGGACCGTTTTCATAACCAAAAGACAGCAATTGGGAAGACATGATGACCCATTGGTAATCAGTAACAAACGCGCTCATTTACTGCGTGTACCCCTTTGTCAGTTTTGGACATGTGTGTGCAATATACAGGGAATCGTTGCTTGAAACGAGTGTGGCTTGGTGAAGTTGCGTGTACTTTCCCCTGTTTTGAATCTTGCCGTTGGTAGACCAATGCACGGTCGAGTTAATGGTATCGAGTGGCCTATCTTCGCCCTCAAAAACCTGAAGGCACGCACGTCACGAATCAGCATTACCTCGGCCGTCCTTACTTTTAACGCCCTCACTAGCCCGCCGAAACCCATAACGATTTTTCCGACAGCCCCTGAGGGCCATGTATTAAGGTGCACTCGCTAGTCGGAGATGTTTACTTCTTCGGAGGGCCCTTCCTTATCTAGCCATCTTTATCGGGTTGTGGAAACAGTTAGGTACGCCCACATTGGAAGTGGAGCCATTTACTGCCAACCCGCGACCGCTTTACATCTTACACATTGCACATAAAGTCACATGGCACTTTCCACGCTCGCTCTTCCTTTCAATACCCAAAACCGCTTCCGAACAACGTCTGTCACTTGGCTTCCGTCGGATTCTCCCTCTAAAGCCAGTATGTGATGAATTGGTGGGTCTGCCATGGGTTGTCGTGCGGGTACTGTTGCAGAGCTTGTGCCAAATCTTAGGTAAGAGTAAACCAGTCTGCCACCTGCTATTAGCAGTTCATTGATCAGCTCTGGATTGACGGTTTTCGAACCGTTCTTTGGTGCCTGTGCACCTCGTGGTTTGATCCAGGTTCCCCAGGATCCTGGGTCTCCTGGGTGGGCCCCTCGGCTTGTGTCATCTTGGAGGGATCATATTCTGCAGATCGTAACTGGTCGGCAGTGACTTGACCCACATGCGCTCTGCTGAACGGGCCAGAACCTTTGTCCAAGAAGATCTGGTCAACAGCGACAGAATGAGTGTCTGATTGGCGGCGACTCTCATGATAATAGTGTTCGGATTTCCAGCTCCGATTCCAGAGGTGTTCTCAGTTCGTGAATGGGCCAAGCCAGTTCAGACATGCCTAAGAGCTTTTGTCCTGTCGTCCACGTATCTAGCTGCTGGAATTTGTTCACACACCATGAACATAAGTCTTCCGCGTTATCACGGCCCTAACATGCCGCCACTAATCTACGGTGGTTCCATGGAGTATGGTGGCCGGCCCGTTAGCAACAAACGTGCTAGATCGTCTCATGAAGTTATTTATGTAGCAGAGCACAATCGCCGAGTCCATCCAAAACCTGACTGACCGGCATTTGGATATGAAGCACTTAGTACCTCATTACCAGCCACATCTGCGCTGAGTTCGAGGTGCTGAACAGAGACCGAGCTTAGAGGAGTGACGAGGAAATTGACTACCAGCATCCCCAGGGTATACTGTCCATAGCCCAGACGCCGACGGTCCTACGGTCCCGTAGACAACTTCAGACACATCAGGGGATGCTTTCAACTCTCCCCCTTTTAGTTCGAACAACTGGAAGGCAAACGACGAGGGATACGCTTGTCCCCTGGCTTCTTCAATGTGACCATAAACTACTTCCAGCCTGGCCCGTCTTCCGGTTGAGTGGTTGGTTCCAGTCAACCTTCTTGCGAAAAAGCCGCTGCAGTAGAGTCCTTGCGAGCGGTGGCCAAGAGGAAGCTAGACCGAGTGCACCGAACAAACTGGAGTTGCGGAATATGTTCCCCGCGGCGTAACTGGATGATCAGCAAAGTTCCGTTTAAAGGGGAATTCATCAGTTTTAGCATCCCGATGTATTCCCGAGGTGCCTTTTGCTGGAAGTGGAGAAGAACTCAGACTCAAGACACTCTCCACTTTATCATCGCACGAAATAACATTCAGCAGCCCTGGAGCTTTTGATACCCGTTTTGTGAGCTGAAACACACCTTCTTGAGAAATTCAAAATCCCTCCGGTTGGGTTGCGGGTGCTGCGACGACGACAAAGAATCCAAGATAGTCTTCAAGGTAGAGGTTGTGGAAGAAACTATTTACCACCTGGCTAGCCGAAAATTCGTGCCCAAAGGAGGTCCAAAGAGGACATTCGAGCACTGCTAATGAACGTGTCTTCTATTCGGTCTCAAGGCGAAATACCGGCTTAGTCCGCTATATCGGACGAATAACGAAGACGCAAGTCAGTTAACAGATACGAAGTTGTATTCTGTATACCGTAGCACCGAAACAGTACCGATACGACGAATACACCGAATGAGAACAAAAGCAACGATTGGGCGGAAAGTGAACCGCGAACGCGTACTATCAGCAAAGAACCAAAAGTGATTGATTCAAAACAAGGCGGACGGAAACCTCGGAAAGGTCAGCCCAATTGAAAGTACGAAGCCGGACAAAACAGCGAGGTTGATACCAAAACGTACGAAAACATCGTAGGAAAAATAAATCCAAAATGGTGTTCAGAAAACGGCAGTTCTCTCAGATCGATCGAAGTCACTATAGCAGCCAACGTCAGAAAGCGAGGAAAGCTTTCAAGAAACGTCAAGGAGATGAAGATATACAGACGATATACGCGCCGGTGAATGTGCGCTGAACACGTGAATTCAGCTGTGCAGTGGGATGCTTACTGGCAGAATCCGTGGTGTGCGGGAACCGCAAAATGATGTTCATGTGTTAGCCAAATTCGTTGCCAATGACCACGGATGCGCGAATTTCCATCCAGGTGTGCCACGTCACGAATGCTTAGCTTCGGGTAACGGTTAACCAGGGTCGTATCCGGGAGCCGAATTGGCAGGTTCGTTAGTCTCAGGGAACGACAAAGATAGGGCCAAACCAGAATGCAAAAGTTGGTGTCAAAAGTCGCCGCCTTTCGTGGGACCAGCGAAGAGTGCCGTATGGAGAGGTTTTATGAAAAGAAAGGAGATGGTAAACTGGTGCAGCAACCGCAACGGACGTGACCAACAAGCGGTAGTAGCCCATGATGTATGTCAAACCGTGTAGAAACGATAAAAGCCAAAGTTATTACTGCCAATTGCAACGACCAAGATCACGTTCTATCTAGTCGCGAAAACTTGTTGGGTAAAATATCTTTCGGCAGGAAAGTGAGACAGGAGCCTCATTCGCTTATGGCTATAGAAGTGTCCTGCTGACTGGGAAGTGTAGCAGTGTTCTTATTCGATGACGTAGCAGGGCCAATGAGCAGTCGACTTGAACGTGAGACGATAGCCTCATTCGAAACTGTAGCAGTGCCAAGTAGGTGCTGTCCTGAGTGCGAGAAGATATCTTCACGCGAAGTCATAGCAGGAAACGCTAACTGCGAACCTTACCGTCAGCAGGTAGTGCAGGATTAACATCGGACCTCGTGCCAGCGGGCGAGACTCTATCATCAGCTTACGCGGCTTTGAGACGATCAATTTTAACATTATAGGCGAGACTGTATCGATCAACCTTGAAGGCCTTGCTGTGACGGAAAATCACGCTAAATGGACCTTGGTAAGGCTGCCTTAATGGTTTTCATACCGAATCGACCCGAATGAATACGTGCAAAGAAGTTTCCAGTTAGGTAGGAACGAAAACCTATGGTCACTTGCTTCGATTCTGCGCCGGAGCGAGATTTTCATGTACGTAGACAAACGGTGAACGTAAGTGTGTACGGCAGGCGAATCTTTACTCCGTGGGTAACAGGGTTCCCTGGACAGTCGTAATGTTTCCCTGTAGACAAGTCCCGCTGCGGAACATTGGATATCTGCCTTAATGTAAGTCCGGATACTAAGCAGAACTAGCGGTAACGTTTCGTACCAGCAGAGGCTTCCGTGTGCTTTGAGATCCGCTTTGAGTTGGCGATGAAAACGTTCGACTAAACCATTCGATGCCGGATGGTACGCGGTCTTGCGAATGCGCTCGATACCCAGCATGTGAGTAAATGAAGACAGTAGATGGGACTCAAATTGTTGCCCTCATTCGGCAGCGGTTGTGGAAGGACAATCATATAAAGCTATCCATCGTTCTATCAGATGTCGAGCCACTGATTCGGCCGTGACGGCAGAGATGGGAATAGCCTCGGGCCACCCCGTAAATCTATCGATGCACCAACAAATATGTATATCCGTGTGATGGGGTCAATGGACCCACGATGTCTACTTGTATATGATCGAGGCAAGCATCGGGCTTGGCAGAAGTACCGATGGACAGAGCTACGTGCCTATGCACTTTAAAACTCTGACATTGTAAACACCGTCTTGTCCACATACGCACATCTTTTGTTCACGGACGGCTTGAAGCATCGTGCAGCTACCAGTCAGAGACTGGCCGCGATGCCTGGACTTTACGCGCAGAATGCGAGACGCCGGTATGTAGAGGGTACGACTGGTCCAGTAGGCCATTAGACTTGTTGCAGGTTATAGCCACAGCACTGGTGACCAGGGGCACGGAATGACACTGTAGCGACGATGACTGAGCTGCTTTCACACACGAAGAATCCTGCGACCGTGCCGCAGCCATGGCAGGGATGTCTAAAACGGGAGATTTAATTGCATTAAGCGAAATACGCGACAAAGCATCTGCAACGCAGTTTGGCTCACCTTTAACGTGTCGTAGGTCAGTCGTGAACTGGGAAATATAGTCTAAATGTCTGACTTCTCGTGGGGAGTAACGGCCAGACTTGGTATGCAATACATACGTCAAAGTCTTGTCGTCGGCATAAAGGACAAAATGTTGAATCTCGACTGCAAGGCGGAAGTGTTTGACGGCGTTATAAACAGTCAGCAATTCGTGACCAAAAGCACTATATTTGGTTTCCGTGGGACCGAGGCATCAAGAGTATAACTCTGATGGTTGCCAAATCCCAGAAACTGACTGCTCCCGGGCCAACCTGAAGGCAAAATCGGATGCATCCACCGCTATGCTTAGCGTGGCGGACGGAACTGGGTGCATTAGGAGCGTGGTCTGAGCTAATGTCGCTTTAATCTCCGAGAACGCTACTCGTGCGGCACCCGTAAGCGACAACTTACGTGGATTGCCGCGAAGTAGGTCAGTTAATGGAAGCAGACTTTCAGCAGCATGGGTTATGAATCGACGATAAAAGTTAATTAACCCCAAAAATGCCTTGAGCTCCTTGATTGAGGACGGTACGGCTTAGTCTAAAATAGCGCGTGATTTATCCTCGCAAGGCTTAATACCCTCCTGAGTGGTCTTGTGGCCGAGGAACACAAGTTCCGGTTTGCCAAGTTCACATTTATCAGGATAGACTACTATTCGATTTTCGGACGAACATTGAAATAGTAGCGTCAAATGTTGGAAATGTTCATCTGCGCTCGACGATGCGATTAACAAGTCATCGATATAGACGTGAACAAATTCCAAGTCTCAGCTAGTACCGTCGATAAACCTCTGGAATGTCTGAGCAGCATTTCGCAAACCAGAAGACGTACGTAGGAACTCAAACAAACCAAAAGGAGTCGTGACAGCGGTTTTCTCGACACCTTCAGCGGCCACTGGGGTGTGGTGATAAGCTCGCACCAAATCGATCTTGGAAAATACAGCCGTGCCGTGAAGTGATGCCGTGATGTCGTGTATGTGGGGTATCGGATAACTATCGTAACAGGTAACCGAATTTAGTGTGCGACAGTCGCCACATGGTCGCCAGCTAATGCCATCTTTCTTCAGAACCATGTGTAGAGGTGAAGCCCACGGACTGTGAGAAGGACAAACGATATATTTGGGAAGTGCTGTCGGACTCACTTTTGGCGGAAGCCAGCTTGCCCGGTGCCAGTCGGCAAGGTCATGTTTTGCTTGGTGGTCCGTTAGTGACAATGTGGTGTGCCACACGATGGGTCACTGCGTCTATCGCTTCAGATGGCTTGGTCGGAAGTGAGGGATTTATTGAATAAAGACTGAAAACTGTGAGCAAAGTTAGAAAAAAACCTACAATTCGGTGTGCATCTGTTCGAGCTGCAACATCCGTAAATTTAGTGTCCGGCAAAGGATCAATAAGCTGCAGCCCACAAGAACCAACAAGTAATTCGTAGAGCTGCAGGAAGTAAATTTTCGGCTTGCCTGTGGGAAATTCCGCGAGAATAAACGTCCACAGATGTCATCGTCCTGGTCCCAGGCTGACCACAAGTTGTCTGGTGCCGTAGGTGGGAATGGAAAAGCCACTAGCAGCGAACAGCCGAAGCAAAGAAGCTGGTGGCTTGTCTTTGCCTACCGGCAAGACAGAAACCCGGGTCCCAGTATCCACTAGCCTTAGTTCACGAATCATGCAGGTAAAACAAACGGCCAACCTGAGGCTGACTGCCGACGAGTACGGCCGCTTTTACTAAACAGCAGGGGCGTTTCCCGCCGCGTATGAACAGTGCTGTCTGCACCTACGGGCGTCTGGTCCGAAAACGCGGTGGAACCAACAAAAACAGCTGGTGGGGTGGTCCGGTTTGGGAGCTGCAGGTGAGGCGGGTTCACGGCGGACGTGAGCAGTGGAGGGCGCCCGTTCTTGCCGTTGCTAACATGGGCTACCGCCAGGGGGTTATTTTAACTCTGTCTTTAAAGGACAGTGGGAGCTGGATGGCTCAAGAGTGCCGACGTCTCTCCGGCGATTGAGCTATGTCGCTGCGATCAGAGGTCTGGCCCCACCACCGACACGGGTGTCAACCTCATCATCCGCGGAGGCACGTGCTCGTTTGAAGGACGAGGCATCGAGGAGAGCGGTTACTGTGGCCTTGATATGTAAAGGCAAGGAATTCACCCAACAATCTCTGATGCTCTATCGGTATGCCCTGCTGAGGACCGGGGGTGAGGTGGGGGCGGTTTGGTTTGGTATGCCCTATGTGATGCTGGACTAGCAGCTAGCGTAAGCTTTCCTCCGGAGAAGGAAGGATATGCTGGAGAGTTGCCTCATTGGGCCGATCTTACGGCTGCTCTTAGGGAAGATTTAAAACCAAGTCCTTCACTGGGGTGATAAAATCACCCGAAATTGCCTCTTAAACCTAGGAAAATCGGTGGCATCAGCAGACCATCCTATGTGCCTCACATTGTAGCTCTTAGGCCGCAAACCAAACCTAACCGTCTTGTGAGATAAACGCCACCGTTTTAAAAGCAACCGAAGAAACGTTGAGGTTTGTGTCGAGCCGCATCTAATCGTAAGACATGGCCGTGTTCTGACAGTATCACTTAAAAATTACATATCGTGCTACAAAAGGGGGACGCGAAACAGCAGAAAATCACAGATTTACCGGGCGGGCGAATAACCCAGAAAGGTTCTGGGGGATTCGGGCTCGTCAACAAGAGACTTTACAGCACTGCTAATGAACGTGTCTTCTATTCGGTCTCAAGGCGAAATACCGGCTTAGTCCGCTATATCGGACGAATAACGAAGACGCAAGTCAGTTAACAGATACGAAGTTGTATTCTGTATACCGTAGCACCGAAACAGTACCGATACGACGAATACACCGAATGAGAACAAAAGCAACGATTGGGCGGAAAGTGAACCGCGAACGCGTACTATCAGCAAAGAACCAAAAGTGATTGATTCAAAACAAGGCGGACGGAAACCTCGGAAAGGTCAGCCCAATTGAAAGTACGAAGCCGGACAAAACAGCGAGGTTGATACCAAAACGTACGAAAACATCGTAGGAAAAATAAATCCAAAATGGTGTTCAGAAAACGGCAATTCTCTCAGATCTGTCGGGGTCACTACAGGTCTGCCGTGGTGCATAATTGGCTCAGAAGGGTAATGAAGCCTCTCCAAATCTTTGAACAGCCATCCGGTGTTCCGCCGCGGGCTCTCCAGTGTCGTTCCTGTTCCACCACAAGAACAACAATGCACCTCTGCTCTCTATTGGCTCCTCCAACGGTGAAACACCTCCCGTGTGTCGGCCTACAACTCCACCTCACCCAGCTGGAACAGGCACGAGGCCTCAGTCTTTGGGGTTGTTCAGTCTGGTCCCTGTAACTAACAGTCATCCATTGGTCCTCACCGGACCTTAGCTGTGCAGTCAAAGACAACCTGAGTTTTTCGGGGTTTCGGGGTTTAAAACGAGATAGCGCATCAAGTGCCAGTTCTTTTCGCTGACTCTAGAGGCGGTAGTCGACTTCTCTGTGTAGCCAAGGGTTTCGTTGCTTATGGTAGTATCCGAGTATTGCTTCCAAAGACGGTTGTTGTGTCAAAACCTCGCCTTTAACATCAGTGATCTACAAAGAAAGTGGTTCCTCTTGTACATGAAGCGATCCGTCTGTAAGCGCCATGAAAGGTGTACACGGGAATTATCTGTCATGTTTCCTGTCCCCCATCCCGCATTGTCCACGGCGAGTCGATCTTCTCGCGATAGCCACAGGCGACCATCTCCAATTCCGTGGAACTCGTGGCGTCACAAACGGTGCAACTACTGTTCTATATACACATCCGAGCATACGCGATTCACCGATCAGCGCTGCCTTTAGCTCCATTTATCCAGCCGAATGTCATGCGTACTTCGTAGTGGGCCTGCTGGTTTTGTACCCTATGGCCCAACAACCAATATTCTGTAAGCGCATCGCAGCCAAGTGGGAAATCCACTCCATCCTCCCTCTATTTATTGATTTCTACGAATTGATGACTAGCCCATTTGGACAAAATCGGGTCTACTGACTTTAGGGCTCGCATCGGCAAGTCGTTCAAAGCGGAAGCTTCCGCAGTCTTGATGAGTTCAGTGCTGTCCAGAGAGGCGAATTGCAGTCGTACTCGACCCGCAGCCACCACCTGAGTCCCACCCGCCGAGCTCACTGCCAGTAACTTGGAACTTCTCTCAAGCTAGTCTTTTCACCAAAACGCTCTTGCTCTAATGTTGTGTCGGATCCGATATCCGCCAACTCCCGTGTTCTGGTCACCCCACTGAAGAGGACCACTTCTACAGCCGCGACATTTAAACAAACTGGTTTTTGAGTAGACTGGGATACTGGGCAGATCAAGCTCGGATCCCCATTTTGTCGGATAAGGCCAGCTTCACTTGGTGTAGCTACCGGTGATGTCTGCTTGTGCAAATCCCTTGGTCGCTACTCGTCACACTCGGTGACATGCTGCTCCGCGTGACTTGTTGGAGAATATTAAACCCGCTCCCACCGATTTTGCCATTTCCCATCATTCATTCACCGTTATTTTGAGGAATTTCGGACGGTCAGTCAACTCGTGATTGGCTTCGCGGACCTTACAGCCTGGAGGAGCTGCACCTTCACGCGAAATGGAGTGCATGCTTACCAAGGCTTTTGTTTCCATTATTCCCATACATTTCTTTGGGCTTGGCTGACACCAGGTGCGTTCCTTCTGTTGCAATGGTGAATGAGCCAGCCAAATCTGCTGTCGACTTTTCTTGCCTCTCTGTCTAAGCAATCAGTCAGGTCCTCGAAATCGGCCCTGCGGTCACCTCGGCCTATGCTTTCTGCTTCCTCGGTCCAGCGACACTTTAGTTCGGACGGGACACAACGGGCTATTCCCTCTAAGGTATGAGTCGTGTCGAGGTCAGCCCTGTATTCCAAGTGATCAGGGACCATCGAACCATTTTGTATCTTAGTGACAAGGCAATAATTAGCGTAGACGTCTCCGTTTATTGTCTCGTCTTCCGACATCACGTCCTCCGTCAAACCGCTGGACAAACTTAAACTGCTGGCCAAACAAATGCTTCAAAATTTTCCTCCCTGGTGCATAGCCTTGACATGGGTCGACCACGACACAACCACCAGCAGCTTCTCTTGCAAGTCCACGTCAAAGGTGGGTCAGGCACAGCAGCCCCTGCTCGGGTTGGCCACCCTAGCCCCGAGGAGGGTTTCCAGTTGTTTAGCAAACTTGCAGTGTTTTCCCGTTCGTCCATCAAAGACGGTCGGCTCCACTCTCGGAAGGTCTACTGGCGGTTGGATCTGTACGAACTGTTTGACGACAGGCTTCAGGCTTCCCCTTTCTAGCTGCCTTGGTTCATTGTAGAGGTCCTTTTCAGTAATAATAATTATTATTATCGCAGTTTTAAATTTTTTCGGATAACCCCGTGGCGCGCTGCATCGCATGATAAAACGGTAAATTTAGAAGCGGAATCCGGGTTTCCGGAGGATGACTCAAGCACGTGCAATCAATATATTATAGGAGAAAGTATTTAAGTCACTCTTTATGGTGGCTGCCAGCAAATTTGAACTCAAGGACAGGTGGCTGGGCCGGCCGAGTCCAAGTGGAGCTGGTTGGATGTGGTAGACTCTCACTCATATATTACAAAAGGATGGTTGTTAAACGAGAGAATCAAATAGAATTGACGGAAACTTTGTTTATCTTGATGAAAGAGAAAGTTCCAAGGGAGAAAGAGGCCTGCTGTAGCGCTCCGCGATGTTCGGAACGGCTCAGGGTTGAGAACCAGACGATGAAACTGGGTGAAATTGCGAATACAGAACAAGAAAAATCTTTCAAAGATTACCTTTATAACGTTGAGCGACCGAATATTGCCTGATCCAGTTCAATACCCAGTGAAGGACTCATCTGTAGAGAGAGATGGCCGAAGTGGTGGTGAAAGAAGTGGCCGGATGTAAACAAATAACCGTTGAGCTGGTAGCTTACTTTCAGAGAAGTGGAATTTAATGCACCTACGTGGAAAGGGGCCTAGACGATAGATCAGTGTGTGATGCGTAGCCACCATAGTAGCAGAGACACGGTTTGAAAAGGAGACGAGCATTTAAGTGGCAAGCAAGTGTTTACGTAATGATTACTTTTATCTACGGGCTGACCATGAGGATTAGAGAGCTACAAGGATCAAACTTTTCTGAGGGGATTTGCCAAGATGGAAGAATCGATATGAAAAAACGCAAAGCAACCAACGAACACAGTTGTGAATTTGGACGGTGAAGTAACTGACAGGTAAAATACTATCTATCGATGTTCTTTGCAAAAGGGGGATCACTTGGTGGCGACAAATAAAAATGCTGCGATTCATATGTCTCTCAGATGTAAACATATAGGGGAGGGCATGACTCTCTGCGAGGTGAGGATATTGCGACGCTACAGCCGTGTGTGGGAGAACAGTAGGACAGATAGAGAGCAAATAGTCTCAATATGGTCGATTGTTGTGATGCCCTGGAGATAAATATTCCTCTGGAATTTTGGAACGGAAATGTATGACACTAATATATCGGTAAATGTAATAAAAAGGGCCAGTTTAGTCTTGGGGACTGGTTAAGTTTGCGAATTGGACAGTTGAGTGGTTTGTCATGAATCCTCGGGGAAAAAGGATCGTGAAAGGTGAGCCGAACATGGTAACCGTCTTCTAAACACGCAATAATTTTGCGCTTGGAAAATTCAATCTTGCCGAGCATAGGTAGTGGCAAGTTCAGATGGCAAAGATGGAGGCAAGTACGATTGAAAATTGATGATGACTGAAGGAGATACTGGCATATTTGCAGCATTTTGGGTGTGTAAGTTGTTTTTTGTGCAACCCGTGTTGGTGGGCGGGATCGACCGTGGGCTGGACACCCAAACTGGAAACCATTTTCGTTGACAGGAGGTGCGATCCGCCATCTTAGCTGCCCCCGCACATTGTTGCAGACGTTCGGCAAGCCCGATATGCGCCGGCCAGAAGCTTACGATCAGGTTGCGGGGGATCCTGGAGAGCAGGGCCAATAAGGTAGCGATAGAATGACGGGCAGGTGTCGAATTTTCGGCCGAAAATCTGGACCAGATATTTTACCGGAGATGTCAGCGGATCAGCCCGGACCATCGAAGGGAGGGTAAACGTTAGTGGTTGTCTAGAAAAATAGAAATAGAAGAACGCAGTTTGGGATGATCCCAGCTGGGGATCAATGGCCAATGTTTAAAAGAAACCTCCCGTATCTAGAAACTGGAACTACTTTTAAAGAATGCAAGTTGCGAGTGGATAAGAGAGGGCCGGAACGAAAAAAATGTCCAAGACAATGAAGAAGGATAAAGATGATTTGGTAATAATTGATGGTCGCCGGAATGGGATTCTGGGTTGAAATGCCAAGGGGCACTGAGGAGAGGGGAATGAGACCAGTTTAGACCGAATAAAGTGAATTTGGTGTGGCGTAGATGAGGAATAATAATTGGGGCTGAGTTCCCTCCAAAGGAGAACCTAGTGCATGAGAAGGGCGAGAAGGAGGCTCTAGGCCTGGGGGTATAGTTGCCTTACTAAGTGAGTGTTATCTAAACGGAAGATCACTACAGAAAATGATGGAATAAATGAACCTAATGATAGTCGATAAGTGAGTTACTTACGATTATTCTGGGGCTATGGCAAGTAAGACGGGAAAATCGAACAGTGAAACTTTAGAGAGGTGGAGCTACGAGATTCAGAGATCAGGGTGAAACTATAAGTAAAGTAACCATTCTGCAGAATAAGAAACAAAAGTCTGCGTGAAGACGTGTAATCAAATTAGCTGGAAGGTATTATGTGGAATCAGCATCCGTGACGTCATAACTGGAGGTTGAATTACCTCGACGAGCCACTATAAGTATGAGAATTGTGAATTGGCTTCCTCTATTGAAGAACCTAGTAAACGGGACGGGCAAGAGAGAAGCTGTAGACCCAGGGCTAGAGTTGCTTTTTTGAGTGGGAGTTGCCTTCGTGGATGATTTGACTTTGCAAAACAGAAGGTCGTGCACGAAAGATCAATAAGCTTTAAGTGATATACGGTAACTTTTGTGGTACGTGGATCTCCTGGCCCATGACTCAGACCAGCTTGCCCGTAACCCTTACCAACTTCATCATCTCGCTCCTTCGAAGTGTGCGGATCTTTGTTGCATGCGAGTGTCAGTACATCAAGCAACTCGTTTAGTTCCTCTTCAAATCTCGGTAGTAAGCGTATTTCACGGGCATTTGGTGTAAGCTTATTAAAGGTTTGCGAATATTTACCGATATAGAAGTTGGACCGTAGGCTGATTTTCGAGGACGGCGCAATGACCGAATGACTGCTGCATCGTAGCGAATACCCTAGGCCTAATGGGTCTCGTATCACAGGAGAGGCTTTGCAGGACCTGTATTTTAATAGTGAGTGGAAAAGGGACAAGTTTTACTTTGTCCGGTAGAGCCAAAGAGGTTCGAGATGTAGCGGATCACAGCTCTGTTTATAGTTAGACTAGACGAATAGTCATCTATTTGTGTGGTGAAGGTGCACTGAACATTTTCAACGGCAATCCTGTCACTCTGATGCTTGTTAGAGCCAACTATTGAACTATGCTCTACCAATGGTCTAACATGTGTTGTATGGACACTGTCTACTTTCATGCAAAAGGAGTGCTTTGTGAACCATTCCCTTTAACCTGCGGGACCTAGAAGTTTGAGTGTATGTTTGATCTGAGAAGTCTGACGAACAGGAGTAGTTTAAGCCCAAGTCATGTACTGACGATTTGTTGGGGATCAGATGACTCGCTATGCTAAACGTTTCGGGAGGGACGTGACACTTTATGCAAGAATGCAGCTTTTGCCAGCCAAGAACTTCGCTACCCAATCAATACGCGCAGTTGATGTGCGGTGAGGTTTACCTTTTTCCTCTCGTCTGTAGCGAGGATTCGACGAAATGCACTCGGCAGTGGTGGGCGCATAACTGGTAGGCATACCATCGAAGGAATTCTGGACTCTCGATTGGCCTTGGTCATTGCCTGTCTTGAGCAAACTGAACTGGACAGAACTGAACTGAGCTGAACTGAATTGGGCATCCGTAAGTCCTCCGATATCTTTGCTATGGTATTACCCATTCAGTTATCGTCGGAGGCGCGCAACAACTTTACATCGTCAGCAAATAGAAAAGGAGTTCCATGGCGAATCACGGCAAATATAGCTCTATGCTGTAGTTCTCCCTTTCTAAACTTGGCCTGTGATTCCTGAGCTATCTGCCCTGAGGACATTACCTATTTTTCTAGCTCCAGTACCCTAGTCCTGAACAAGTCAATATCTTTGGAATCAATAGCGCCCTTAATAACACATGAACTTGCACTGACAAGGCTAGGATATCTAACATTATCCGAGGAATCAAGTGTAACCAAACCCTCACCAGTGACCCGCCGATTCTTTCCCTGCCCGGGTTTTGGCCTTTTCGTCCATCTTCTGGGCATGCTGCGTGTTCTTTCTTTCCAAGTGGATAAATTTGCGCATTGCAAAACGCTTTTAATCAGTGCTTAGCTCAAATCTCACGAATCCCGAAATCAGAATGAGATCGATTGGGGGTTTGTGTTATACTGAATTATTGAATGAACATTCTCGTGGAATATATACAAACACCAAGTATGCAATCAAAAGGGCTGAAGATGGGGGTATAGTTTGCGGAGTGATACAGATGAGCCCGTCAGCTGCACGGATCCAACCAGGAAATAGCAGAGTTGTGCATTGGATGCGGACAAACCAAAGGCAGTTCACAAAAAACAAATGGTGTGAAAAATACAAATAACATATATAACCGAGTATTTTCCCGAACTCAGGGTAAGGTAGTGTTCCGGAAGGATTTTCCAGAAACTTTTGTCAGCCCCGGGAATAACCCTTTTCGGGCTCCAGCAAGGGGTACCCGCTGATGGCTCCTCTGTCTCAGCCGATACCAGAGTTTCTGCCGTGGATAAGAGTCTGTCCTTTCTACAACGTCCCCGTGTTGTTTAATGAATTAGTGGTATTGTTACGCGCTTCGATCGAATGGAGAGGGCTCCAAATTGAATAAGTCGTTTGCGTGTGTTCAGCGAGCACAAACCGGTTTTGACCGTGCCATAAAGTTTCCACGTTGAATGGCCTAAAGCTTTGTGGTTTCCAGGATCGCCTCTGGTTTCCGAGTTCGGGATGACATTTTTCGGGCTGAAGCAGCCTTTTCCTTACTAGCCCGAGTCAGGTTTCTAATTCTACCACTCTGAACCTATAGATATCCTTACGGTTAATTATATATCACCGAGTAGTAGCAACATCTAAAGAATCAGCACCGTCCAAAAATACCCCGAGAACTTGTCGAGTTACTTCCAGCTTCGGTTTGCTTTTGTCCTCTTGTGATGTCTGATTGGTTTTCTGGCAAACATACCGGTTGAGTACTGTTAATTAAGAATCGTAATTAGAGTTTGTCCTTCTGCCTTCTGTTTAGTTACTTATTAGTAGTGAGCACATGCATCGTGAACCCCGGACATTCGTAATATATTTTCCCTGTTTCTAAGGTATCATATCAGCTTATACCTGAGTTTCATAGTGCTTATTACATGAACAGTTCACGTATTTGTTCGTAACCTTGTTTTCTCGAAGGTCTACACTTCTACTGTTATATAATCTTTCTGAGTGTTTCATTTGTACTGCCGAGCGGAGGCTCGAACTCCCAGTCTTAGCGTTCTGTCAGTGCACTCCACTACTGGCCGTCACACGCCAACAGCATTAACAGATCTATTGCCGGATTCACCCATTCATGTTGGCGCGTACTCTTGTTTGCCCCACAGACTTAGCTTATTTGTACTTATTTTTTAATGACACTTTTTACCATTGCAACCACAGTCCAATTCACGCGTTTGTAATCGATTTATTGATCTTTGACGATAAACGTTCTCGATTTATCGGTTGTACCACAACCGAACTGCGCTACAGTTGCGTTCAGCAGCCTACTAAGTGAACCGTTTTTATTTTCTGCGCTGTCCCGATTTTCGGAAGCTTACTGCCCATTGTTCTTGGTTTCTCACCTGGCTGTAAGTCTTTTATTTGCTGTATATTCATGCTTATTGTATTATTTAGAACCACGAATCATCGATAAACACGGTTATTCGATTGGAATTTGTTCTGCCCATATCGTGCGCGTAGCTAGTGAAACTAAGTTACTGCTAGATTCACAGCCCTAGACATCGGGATAGCCGCAACAAGTACTGTAAGGGTTTCCGGTTTTGATTAACCTGTAGGCAAACTGACGACTTCCAAAGTCAGAACAAGATTGGTTCGCTGATTTTACGGTACTGAATTGACAAATTGTACGCACTCGAACGGAGTGCAAACCTCAACTGTACGGCCACAAAATTCAACAACGAGGACCAGAGCTCGGCAAAAGCCACTGTCAGATACGACCTTAACAGCAGTCGGAGGTCAAAGCAAAGGGATGCCAAGGCACACGACGGCAAAACACGAACAAGTGGTAAGATATAATGGATGATTTGGGCTGTATTTGTTTGAGGAACAATAAAAAGGGTATCCCGAAGTGTTCTTACCCATCACGTTTTTGTTCAAATTACGCCCCCTCCTCAGTGACGCGCTATTTTTGAAAGATGATGAACTGGTCTACCAATTTTATATCTTAATTTCGTCGTGCACATCGTGTATTGTGCTTTGTGCTTTCAAACCCGTACGTTAATTTGGAGTAATACATCCAAGAAATCGATGCCTCTGTCGAGTTTTATGTAACAACGAAGTTTATGTTCCACCTGTAGGAGGGTAATAACAAAAGCATGAAATGCACAGTTATTTAGCGATGTTAGTCATAGAATCATGTCCACGAAGTTGCAGTCTCGGTATGGCATACTTGGGAGGTATTCTTTTAGGCTGCTTATCAAAGTTATGAATAATAGTTTAACTTATCAGATAAATGTTTTAGTTGGAATTTCAATTGGAACTCTTATCTGCTGATGGTTCTTTTGTGCAAAACCATGAAGTTAAGTCTTATAAATAATGTGATATGCATTTTGCATTCGAATTTGTTGATCAAAATATCGCTTTGCATCCAAAAAGTCGATGCCATTGATGAGTTTCATGTAACAAGGAATTTCATGTTGCAGTTGCAAGAGGTTACAAATTTCGACGTGAATTGCGAAGTCAAATGTCAGTGTTAGTTTTAGATTTACTTGCACGTAGTTTCAGTCTCAGTATGGCATAAATGCGAGGTACACGTTGAAACTGCATATTATTAGGCTTAATAGTTAGTTTCCATCGGAACTTTTATCTACTAATGGTACTTTTGCGCACAGAAAATAGTGTACCCTGCATAGTTGTGTAATGTGTACTATGACTGTTGTTAATATTATGTTTTACTGAAAGAACTTAGAATAGCCTGTTGACGGAATCAAGTGATTTTTCCTCCTCACTGTAGGTGCAATCAAAGTGCGTTGAACGTCCATCAGTTTTCATTGTAGGACGTCAGTCAGCGACGAAGTTGGTACGCATCCTTTGATAGCACTAGTGATGTCATTGAAAATCTCAATGAAAATGAGGCGTATGATTTGCGAAGAACTACTAGCTTAGCAGTATTGTGGCCAAGGTTTGGGTAAGCCGTGATACGTGCGTATCGTGATAGTGGTGAATGCGACGCACGTGCAGCATTGAAAGTATACCAAGTACCGGGAAAATACTAGTGGCTTAAACCCTCTAACCGACTACAAAATTATTGGAAGATGTGTATGTGGAAGTGCATGTACATGGATACAGGACTACAACCATTGGAATATATATGTGAATATAATAGTCTGTAACATATACCAGCGTTGGTGACGCTAACGGTAATCTTTCCCCAGTACGAGTTTCACTCTCAATATAGCCCCAGTTCTTTTGCTGACGCTTAACAGCCAAACTTATTAGGGACGCCATTGCAAGCCAAGGGTTTACTATGCCCTATTTGTAAATATACCTTTGTAGTTAGATGAGCAACCATAATGATGTGTACATCCCAGGAGCTTTCTCAGACCCGGCATCAGACTTCGCACTACTTGTTCGCAGTATGACATCTGCGCACGCAGCACAGAGGGATACTGGACCTTCCCCCTTGGGGACTTTCAATTTGGATTTGCTTGCGTTACGGTGAATTTGACTCCAAGATATATAAAAGACTCTTCTTCTACTTAAAATACCAAAAAACTTTCGTAAATTTACAGTGATGGTCGCGGTTTCTTCACTACTCGTGCTGCTGGGTGTCCCCCAAATGGTACACTCAGGGAACGGTGAGCAATGAAATCTGTCCTTACATACTTCCAGCAAGATGCCATCACGTAAAAATGTGCCTTTCCAGTATAACTGGGGTGGGGCCTACATATAAGTCCAAGCTTGACGGCAGCTTTGGAAAAACTATATAAAGTTAACCAAGGGACATCTTTGAATAGCTGTGGAAGTATCAACTATTATCTGAGGATGTAACTGTGATAAGCTCCATGGGTATTTTCCATGTTCCTGGTTGAAATTCCCCGGAGTGTCCCATTTATTTGTTTCATTGTGGGTCACTAAGTGGCACGGTAAAAGGAACACCGAGGTTGTAAGACACATTTGAGCAATGCGTAGCTAAAATCGCAACGGATCCCGAAATGGAAGGGCGATCACCCGTGAAGTTCTACGATACTAGATTATCAGATGAACAGTGACGCAAAACAGATACAAAACTCAATTATGCCAGCACAAGGGCTCAAAAACGAGAACCGAACCTCGGCGTGCGAGAAAGAAGCACGTGCGTCACGCAGGTCCAGAACAGGGATACTGCAGAGCAAAGCCCTGGGCGCGAACCAGCAAGCATTGGTCCGTAAAAGCAAACAGTGCATAAAACAAGTCAGTAGTGTAAGTGAGTGATGTTAAGGAAAACATGGAACTGCAGTGGTTTTTGGAGGATTTTTCACGACCGGTCGTTACAGTGGTGTCCAGCACTTACGCGCTGTATTCCTTGATTGTGCTCAGGCCCTCGACAAGGTCCTACATGCCCTCCATTTTTATAAACTGCAACCAAACGGGTACACAGGCTCCATGCTGGCCAATTTACGCAGTTTCCTTACCGACCGCACCCTTGTGGTTAAGGTGAGGATTGTTTCGTCTCAACCCTCCGCAGTATTAGCTGGGGTCCCACAACGGTCTGTATTAGGTCCGCTTGTTGTTTTGATCTTCACAAACGACCTTCCGATAGCTCTTCCCGAGAACATTGCCATGTATACAGACGATGTAGCACTCTGGAGTACAAGCGTTGAAAACATGCAAATTGTGGTTGATGAGGCAAAACGGTGGTCCGAAGATTGGAACACCCCAGTTAATGATGACAACTGTGTGAGCATGTATTTCGGAGGAGAGACTGATCACACGATTTCCACTAGCGGAGCAACCACACTGCCTAGGGTTGCAAGTTGTCTACTGCAAAGGCTTCTAGGAATTTCTACGGTCCCCCCCCATCAGATAAAGACGTTAACTGCAGGGTCAGCCTCTTAGAATCGTTAACATGACCCCCTGTAATCGTGCTGATGGTGAGTGAGGTAGGCTCGCCGACTAGTTCATAGCTTTCTACGAGCTCGCGAGTAATCAGCGAGGTATCCGACCCCGTGTCCAAAAATGCATTGACCCTCCTCAATTCTTTAGGTGTCACGATGCGGACGGGTATGATGCCTAATCTCGCCGGTTTGAAATCATCACATCCCGTTGAACAGACAATTCTGGGTTCATCCGGCTGAATAGGCCTATTGTTGATGGGGCCATGTAGTAACGAGTGATGATTACCCAAGCATCCCTCCTGGTTACATTTCACTCTTAAGCTGCACTCAGAGGCTCGATGAGAGTTGTTCAAACACATAAAGCATGGGCCAATTCTTTTTGCTGCGCACCACCGATTGGGCACAATCATCCAATGAAAGTTTGGACGATCTGGTAACCGATGCAGGGAGTTGCATGGCTTGAATTCAGTTGACCTCTCGGGTTCTCGACTTATCATGTGCATGCTAGCCAAAGACTGGATTCGGTTGCAGTCCTTCCCTACAAGTTGAGTAGATGTTGGTTCCGTTCGCGCCAGCCTGCAACTTTCGCTTACGATTTGTCCAAATCGGCTGTTGGCGATACGGTATTGACGACCTATGAACTCCGTCAAATCGTTGAATGTAGAATCCCGCTCATGCATATTTATTTTTTCAGCTTCCTCTGCCCATCGGCTCCATAAATCAATAGGAAGACATCGGACAATGCATCCCTGTGTGTGCAACGCGTTCAGATCAGACTGGCATCCTAGGTGCTCCAGTGCTATACTGCCATTCTGCATTTTTATTACCAAATTCGACAGTAACTCAGCCTTGCCCTCAGTCCTTTTTGCCTACAATAAAACACCATCAATCAGGCTTCTAGCCACCTAGAATGGTTGTCCAAACAAGTCTTTCAGGATTCTGCGTGCCCTGATGTACCCCACTGGTGGATCGAGCATCGCGCAGCCTCCGATGGCACTTATAGCCCTCCCAGGACAGTAATAGAATAAATACAAAAACCTCTGACAAGGATATGCAACTTTGCACCCAACAACATTTTCGAATTGTTTCATGAATATACAGTATTGCTTGGGGTGCCTGTCGAAATGGGATAGCTCCACTCTCAGCAGGTAGAATGCAAAATCCTCGGTAGTTTCAGGCTTTCTCAAGGGTTTCGTGCGTCAATCACAGTGACGTTTCGATGCTGACATCGTGAACTACATGGACCCTTTTGCTGGCTCACTGAGACCAGTTCATTTTTTAGGAGGCTCTGCTTCCTTTCTGGCCAACCCCAGCTCGTTCTTTAATTCTAATAATAATAATAATAATAATAATAATGGTTTATTTCGGAAGCGCCCGAAGCATGCCATGTGCATGATCATGTAGATACAGGTGATGGAATGGACAGATATAATTCATGGAAATATGGAGACTCTCAATAAAATATTGGGTAAAAAGGCTCAGAAGGGTGAATAAGGCAGGATGAAAATAGGATAAACGTATGCACACCATAGAGATTGTGTGGAGTTTAAATGAGCTCAAGAGCGGATTTGAATGGACGCCCGGTGAATTTGAAATTCAAAGTCAGGTGGACTGAATGGCTGGTCCCGGGCAATTACATATGGAGGCAGACTGGTAAACATGAGAAAGGCTGGAAATCGGTATAAAGAATTGCAGTAGCGAGGAACGATAGAGAAAAAGGTGAGGTGCATTGCAGTGGATTAGATGACAATGAAGCATTGGTACTTTGCCGTGAATTGTCGGCGGACAGGACACAAAACTCACCGTAAAACAGGCAGCGAGCAATGCGAGACGTGGAGGGATGATCAGATGACAAAAACGATTTAGAAGGATTGGATACGGTAGATGTGAGGCACAGATGTAGAGTTGATGGATGCCTATGATGACGGTCGTTGGGATGATAGCAAGAGAAATGGCAGGTGAGGAACTGCAAGATGCAGAGCGCATGCACATAGATATATATGCGTAAGTTTATATATATGTATATAGAGATAGATTAATTGTATATATATATGTATAGGTTTAAGAGAAGCAGGAGCAATAACAATGGGGTCCTAGAAAGAAATTATCAGTCAATAGGAGGAGTAGGTAATGTTAGATCAGTTGGTTGTAGAATTAACCTTGGAATATCGTGGTGGATTAACTTCATGACAAGTGCACATGGCAGCCCAACGGAGAGAAAAATAGGATGTGGAAGCACAGAAGTGATGAAGACTGTTAGGAGCAGTTCATGGAAGAGTGGGGATGAAAGACAGGATCAAGGAAAGCAGGTAAGAATGGGTCTAATTATTTGATCAATGCAGGTGCGAGATGTAGTGACGGACCAGAGGAATCGGGTAGTGACAGGTCAAACAATTTTGAACTGTAAAAGAACGTCACGACGTAACATTGTCATTACAATGGTGGAACATGGAAAAGCGGACCACACTGGAAGGTACAGAGAAATGCCTGTAGCGAGCAATAAACGGATCAAGGGATGAAAGCAATGACCGAGGAGACACAGGTAAGAAATCACCAATCAGATCATTTTACTGCAGATGAAACACGAAGGAGGCGGACAAGGAAGCGGGAAGCCCCGAGATAAGTGGACCAGTAATAGAGCAAAAAGGCCAGAAAAAACGAACGCGCAAAGGAGTTGGGGCAATGGAGCTGGAGAGCTGTGTGCCGGCAGACAATTGAACAGGTGGATACTAATCAGGACACTGGAAAGAACCGCAGAGGAATCGCGGGGCCAAGTGAGGAAGATATGGTGGTGGTGATTAGATAATAAACACGACTGTAAAGGATGCGAAGTTTGGAACGGCAATTTCTAATATGCGGATTGGACATGGGTGCGGGTGAGGTTGGTGCATCATGGCATGGGGCACGAGGAGGGATTAACAGGGCGTTCTGAGCAGAGGGTAACACCAAGCGCATAGATGATAGAAGCCAGCAATGACGGCAGTTGGGAAAAGAGTTATTGGCGAGCGTCGACAGAGAAGAGTGGTTAGGACGATAGTGACTCAAAGCAGTGAAAGTTGATGTAGAGAGAGGCAATAGGAGGGAGGACAAAACGGGAAGGTGTGCATACCGTGGTAGGGCGACAAAGACGGGAAGTGGAAACAGATGATAAGAGCTCTAGGTGAACAAGCTGTGGCGGAAAAACGATGAGGAGCATGCAATTTTCAACCGACAGCATTGGATTCGGTAGTTCAAGAAAAGTTAGGGCGTGCCACCCGCAACCGGTGCTAGTGGGTGGGACTGGCCGTGCGCTGGGCACCCAACCTGAAAAACACTTCGTGAAGTGAACGCAGGAGGTGTGATCCACCAGTCTAGTTGCGCTCGCACATCGTTGCAGACGGCCTGCACGCCCGATGTGCGCCGGCCATAGCGGTGGATCTGACCGCGCCCCGCACTGTTGGGAGTGGCACGAGTGATCATGGATAATTGTACAGGGAACAAAACGACCGCGATGGGGGTGCGTGAACCAGGAACAATTGACCAAGCCGTGAGACCATGGACAGGAGAGCCAACGGAAACAGCAAGTGGTAGACGACCGTGTAGCAATATTATCCAGATGCACCTGCCAGGGAGATGGTAATTACGGTGCCCGAAGTGGTTGGCCGTCAGCGGGGATCACTAGAGAGGGAAAAGGGATAGAGAAGCGCGGTCTGGGTGTGCCCCAGCTGAGAATCAACGGAAACTGAGGAGAAAAAAAGTGAATATGATGGATAAGAGATGAACGTAGGTGAGCAATTAGGTTACCTTATGATGACAGGCGGTAGGATCGCTGCGGATCAGTGAAGGCAGTGGCCTTAGTTCGCGGGGTGTACCTAGTGGCTTGTGACGCAGAAGTAGTAGAGTTACAGTGTGAGACCTCTTTCAAAGGCCAGGTCGGCGGAGACGAGCTCATTGGTGAGCAATATAGCATTGGGGACTGTTAAGTATGACAAAAGTGCGCGCCTAAAAGCGAACATTGAGGAGGCACTGCGTAAGCTAAGGGGCAGCTTATTCCAGATTTTGGAATAGGCTGACAGAAAGAATCGGGACTTCAGACAGAGATTAGAATGAGGGACAGTGAGAGAGAAGGCACGGTGCCGGATGGGGTAGGAGCAGGGCGCAGCGAATGAGATGGGATAAGAGGTGTAGGCCAGGTTATGGATTAGCTTAAAGAGGAAAATCAGGTTGAGCCTCATGCGACGAATCCACAGAGGCTCAATTTGTAGGAGCTCACAGCGCTGGCGGTATGTTAGAGCTAGGGATACGCCCAACAGCCTTTTGGTGAAGGTACGCTGAACGTTCTCAAGAGATACAATGGAGGAACGTGGCCAGAGGCTGGAGGTAATGGGACAATATTCTAGGAGCGGTCTCACGTGTGAGAGATACATGGAGAGGCGACTGGCCGGTATTAGGAAACACCGATTAATCAGGCCTAGGGTTCTCTTAGCCTTAGCGATTTGGAATGATGCCTGTTCTGAGAAGTTAAAGGAACAAGAGTAGCGTACGCCAAGATCGGTAACCATGGGGTGTATGGGGATGGGCAGGCCGTCCAGACAAATTTGGCCGGGTGGTACCGTGCACTTGTACGGTAGGAGGAAGCTTTTCTCCGCAGAGAATTTCATGAACCACGAGACGCACCAAGTTTGGAGAACGAGTAAGTCATGCGATATGTTGCATAGAGTCACGGATAGGTCACTAGGGAGGAAAGAGTACACTATTTTTATATCGTCGGCAAAGAGGAAAGGAGTGCCGTGTCGAATAGAAGAGAAAATGTCGTTGATATAAATAAGGAATAGTAATGGGCCTAGGACACTGCCTTGGATGACGCCGCTAGTAATTGGTTTGGCGGAAGATAGGTGGCCGTCGACGAGCACGGCTTGTGATCTGTTAGAGAGATAGGAGGATAGCCAGGAGAGGAGAGGGTCAGTAATACCGAGAGATCGGATTTTGGCCAACAGATGAATATGGGGAACACGGTCAAAAGCCTTAGACATGTCGAGGTACAGGACAATTACAGAGTTGCCGGCGTCGGCAGCAGACGATAGGACATTGAGAAAGTCAAGCTGGCGGGAAGAGCAGGAACGGGAGTTCAAGAAACCATGCTGACCAGGGTTCAGCAGGTTGTTAGATAAGAGGTACTGGACAATGTGTCTTTTGATAATTCTCTCCATAATTTTGCAGACTACTGGGGTGTGATTGATGGGCCGATGGTTATCTGGGTCGTGTAATACGCCCTTTTTGAAGCGCGGAACTATAACAGAGAATTTCCATTGAGAGGGGACAAAACTGTGAATCATGGAGGTGGTATACATATTAAGTAACAATAAAGGGAGGTCAGGACCACCGAAACGGAGGAGGGCCGCTGGGAGATCATCTGGTCCCGGTTTCGAGGAAGGTTTAATAGACGAAACTGATTTTTCAATTTCTAGATGGGTGAACGGAATCGATGAAAGAGAGGCAGGGGAGCAGGGCTGGATTGTAGGAGGGGGAATACCAGGACAGCTTATAAGGGAGGAAGAAAAATGCTCATTGAAGGCCTCAGAAATAGATGCAGGAGTATTAGTGGTAGATGTTACGAACGTTTGAGCAATGCGTAGCCAAATTCGCAACGGATCCCGAAATCAGAAGGCGATTATCCGTGATAATTCTACGATACTAGATTATTAAAATAAACAATGACATAAACACTATACAAACCTCAATAATACGATCACAAAGACTCAACAACGAGAAACCGAATAGCAGCGTGTGAGCAGACAGCACGTGCGTCACGCAGGTCCTGAGCAAGGATGTGCCAAAATAGCGCTCTGGGCGCGAACAAACAACAATTGGTCCAGAAAAACAACCAGTTCGTAAAGACAAGTCAATAGTGTATGGAAATGAGTGATGTTGGGAAAAAACACTGAATCGCGAGGGAAAAAGGGGGATTTTCCACGACCGGCTGTTACACCGCCCACCAAAATCCTCCTGGATCCTTAGCAAAGTCAAAGGTTCGGTATAAAGGTACTGATTCTTCCTACCTGCCTAGGCCCTGCTGTCAGTGCGCGCGTCTAATGCTCGTCGTCGACGTTCTACTACTGGTCGCACCTAACCCATTGGCTACATAGACGTGAGGCTAGTCTACATCTTCCACAGGACCAAATGACCGATGGCGGGCGTGAATGGTCACATAGACGTTGTCCTCGTAGGGGGCCGTCCGGTCCTGGATGTACGCGCTTGAGTGTGTGTGTGTGTGTGTGTGCGTGCGTGTGTGTGCGTGCGTGTGCGTGTGTGCCGGGGTTACAATGAAATCACAGTTATGACTACACATCAAAGGAGGACTTTCTGCAATGTCAACAAAAGACCGCGTGGCAAGAAAACGAGTAAATGTAGCATGCATGTGTGACCTGAGCTCCACTACTTCCACATGTGCAAGGGGCATTCGGTAGCGTCAACAAAAGGCGAACAAAGAACACTGTCACATGTATGATGGGTTTACGGGATGTAGAGTGCGTCGTGCATGCGCGTATGTATCGGGATGTATAATGGAATCGCACTCATCACCACATATCGGAAAGAACCTTCTGTAATGTCAACGAAGGGACCGCGAGCACCTTAACGTGTTTGACGGAGACCGTGTGGTATATATGGTGTTTCTTTATCCACCTCGATTACTGGTGTGAAAAAGATTTACTAGGCCACAGGGTTATCAGCTCCTCCGTCTTCGCTCTCGAGTAGGTTAATACTGCGTATGTCACGAATGAGCACTCCGTTAGCTGTCTTCACCTTCACCGTTCTTATCATTTCGTCGGTGCTTTTGATGGTTTCCGTAACTACTCCCAAAGACCAAGCGCTGAAATGTGCGCGTTCGTCGGCGATCATAACCACGTCCCCAACTTTGAATGGTCTTGTTTTGGCCATCCACTTCTGTCGAGTCTGCAAAGCCGGTAGGTACTCCCGTAGCCATCGCCTCCAGAAGACCTTGGCCAGATAGTTCGCTTGCTTCCACCCATGGAGGTAGCTCCCACGAAGGTTTACCGGCCCTTGGAAACCCTCGTTCGACCTTAGCGTCAATAAGTCGTTTGGGGTGAGCGCCAGGTGGGTGGGGTCGCCGTTCAATACTGGAACCAGGGGGCGGTTGTTCAGGATTCGCTCCACCTCAGTCATGACGGTGTTCAGGGTCTCGTCGTCGGGCGGCTGCTGCTCCATGATTGACAGCAATATCCGTCTGGCGGACCGGATCATGCGTTCCCATATGCCGCCTCGGTGACTGGCCTGTGGGGGGTTGAAATGCCAGCGTATGCCGTAGGCCACGGTTCGATTCTGCAGTTCGTCCCTGTTTATGTTCTTGTGCCAACGCTGCAATTCCCGTTGAGCGCCCACAAAGTTCGATCCATTATCTGAGTATATGTCTGCCGGTACGCCTCTTCGGTTGATAAATCTTTGCAAGGCCCGTAGAAACGAATCGGTCGTCATCGAATGTGCGACTTCTAGGTGCACCGCACGTGATTTCATGCACGTCATGATACATCCGTATCGCTTTTCTAATCTTTTCCCGCACTTGATCCACAAGGGCCCGAAATAGTCCAACCCGGTGTCACTGAACGGCCACCAGCCCGTAGTTACCCTGCATTCTGGTAGCGGGGCCATGAGTTGTTTGCCTGCTGTGGCATTGCGTCTCCTGCATTGCACACACCGTCGGATCACGCGTTTTACAGTCTCTCGTCCTCTCAACAACCAAAGACGCTTTCGGATGACGCTCGTCACGTGACTTTCCCCGGCATGTCCCTCTACGGCGTGGACGTGTTGAATCATTAGCTCTACTACGGGTTGTCTCGCAGGCAGCAGTATAGGATACTTTGTGTCGAAGTTCAGGTGGGCGTTGGTCAGCCTACCATCCACCCGCAGCAGTCCGTTGATGATTTTGGGGTTTAAACGCTTCAGCTCGCCTCTTGGAGATGGCATGTCTTCATTGGTCAGCCCCACTTCTTCCGCCCTCTTGAGTTCTCGGGCGAAAGCCTCGCGTTGTATCATTCTGAAAATATCGTACTCTGCCGCTTGTAGCTCATCGGGACCTATCGGGCCGACCGGTATCCGACCTGAGGGCCGTAGCCCTTTCATGACTAGTAAACTTATCTTGAACCTGGTTAACCAAACTAGCGAACGAAGCGTCTTCATCCAGGAAGAAAACCTGACCAGTCGCGGTAAAATGGGCGACGCTTCGACGACGTTGGTTGCTATCACTACGCCTTTGATCTCCAGTTCCAATTCCGTAGGGGGTTTTAATTCGAACACGGGCCAGTCCTGTTTGGGCAATTGCAGGAAGTTCGGCCCTCTCGTCCACGTGTCCAGTTGCCTGAAGTTGTTCGCACCTCGAGAGCACAGGTCGGCCGGGTTATCGCCAGACCTGACATGACTCCACTGGTGCGTGGCCGATTCATCGTGGATAATCGTGAGCCGGTTAGCAACGAAAGTACTAAACCGGCTCCGTACGTTGTTAATGTAGTAAAGTACTATCGTTGAATCCGTCCAGAAGCTCACCGACCAAATGTAGAGATCGAAACATCTCTTCACAGCTTGCACCACCCTGACTGCCAACACGGCTGCGCTGAGTTCGAGGCGTGGGATTGAGACCGACTTCAGTGGAGCAACGCGGGCTTTGGCGAACAGGATCCTCGTGGTATATTGTCCATCTCCTGCGCACCATCGTCCGTACACCACAGCTCCATAACCGACTTCGGATGCATCGGAAAAGGCATGTAGTTCTCCAGTCCGTATCGTATGGCCAGGGGTCAAACATCGTGGTATTCTTATGTCCCCTAATTTCTTCAAGGTGTTCAAAAATTCCTCCCAGTCCAGCCGGTCCCCTCGGTCCAGTGACTGGTCCCAATCAACTTTCTTACGGCACAGCCGCTGCAGCAAGATCTTTCCGGGTAGCAGCCATGGTGAGACGAAACCGAGCGGGTCGAACAAACTTGAGACGGCAGATAGTATGCCACGACGGGTTATTGGCAGCTCGGGAACGTTCAGTTCGAAAACAAAATCGTCCGTTTCCGCGTCCCATTGTATCCCTAAAGTGCGCTCGATAGGAAGTGGGGAGCCGTCCAAATCTCCTACCCTTTCGACCTTTTCGTGATACGGGATGACCTTCAGCACTTCCGAAGCGTTCGACATCCATTTAGTTAGATGGAAGCCACCCTCTTCCAGCAATCTCGTCAGACCCCTGAACTGCTCTAGAGCTGATTCCACATCATCGAATGACCCAAGGTAGTCGTCGACGTAGAAGTTCCTGCTGACGCTTTCTACCACCGTCCGATGTACCAGATCGCCATGTTTGTTCGCTGATTCTCGGAGGGCGTAGTTGGCACAAAATGGTGACGATATGGCTCCGAAGGGGTGGACGGTCATTCTATAATTCACCACTGCGTTGTCCCGGTCGCTCCCTTCCCACCACAGGAAACGCAAAGCATCTCGTTCTCCTACCGGAATCTTCACCTGATGGAACATTTCCCTAATGTCGGCAGACAAAGCCACTTTACCCACTCTGAAACGGCACAGAACATCGATCAGTGGTGTGGTCCAGTCAGGCCCCTGTAGTAGGCGATCGTTTAACGACTTGCCCTGGAACTTGGCCGCACAGTCGAAAACCACGCGCAGTTTATTGGGTTTTTTGGGGTTGATAACCGGATGGTGAGGCAGATACCAGATACCCCTTTTGCTGTCGGTGTTAACAGGCACCCTTTCAACGTAACCGAGGTCCTCGTTTCGCTTCATCAAATCCGCGTATCGTTCCCACAGATTCTGGTCTCGAATGAAGCGTTCTTTTAGTCGTAGTAATCGTTGGAGAACATAATTTCTGTTGTCAGTCCACGGGTCGACCGGTGTGCGCCATGGGAGGGGAACCTCGAACTGTTTTTTGAGGCCTCTAGAGCCTTGCCGCACCGTTTGTAGAGCGAAGTGATCCTCTTGAGACAACGTCGGTCTTTCGTCCCCAATGTCATGAAACTCCTTTTCATAAAGCCGTTGCAGATGATACTCTATGCGGTCCGTTTCGGCGGATAAGTAATTCACGGAACCGCGTACCCCTACTGGACCGTATAACATCCATCCCAGAGCCGTGCGTACGGCATAAGGTGCCTGGCGGTCGCCCACTCTTTGGTCAAGCACCCAATGCGCCTCTGGCACGTCGCATCCGATGAGGAGATCCACCTCATCATCTTCCCAGTCTACGACGGTTACATCCTGCAGGTGGGGCCATCGAGTCAAGATTGCGTTCACCGACCTTGGTGCTCGCATGGGAAGATCCGCTAACGTGAATGCCTCCGTTGGTTCAATTTCCTCGTTAGTGTCTAGAGAGATGAGTTGCAGCCTTAATCTACCGGCAGTCATTACCTGTGTTCCGCCCACCGTGCTCACTGCTAACGACGTCGCACCTTTAGCCAGTTGGTGTTTGTCGGCAAACCGCTCTTTCACTAAAGTGGTGTCGGATCCACTATCAACGAAAGCCAACGCCTTGACTATCCCAGTCGGAGTCACTACTCCCACGGCCACTACGCCTAAACGTACCGGTTTACTGGCAGATTGTGAAGTTGAACAGATCACGCTGGGCTTGGCACTCGCCTCGGATATGGTTATTCTCGCCTGATGCAGCAGCCGATGGTGTCTGCCCGTGCAGCCCTCGTAACCACATCGAATCCTTGTTCTACAGGCTGCTGCCCGGTGCGTGGTGTTGAGACAGATGAAACATGCTCCTGCCATCCTCGCCATTCCCCACCGTTCGTCTATTGTGGCATTGCCGAACTTGGGGCATTCTGGTAGGCCATGGCTAGTACCACAGGATCTGCAATTTGGTTTCGCCGTAGCATCTCGTGAAATGACGTGTGTGTTGGTCCAAGGCTGGTACTTTGGATGTTCCCGTACGGGGGTTTGGACTTGGCTAGTACCGGGCTTGTTTGCTCGGTTGCTGTCCCGGATGAGTCGGCCGAATCTGCTGTCAGCTATCTTCGTTTGCCTGTCTAAGTATTCAGTCAGGTCTTCGAAGTTGGCTTCTCTGTCGCCTCGGCTTATCCGTTCAGCTTCTTCCGCCCACCGACCCTGTAGTTCGGGAGAGAGGTGACGGACTATGCCTTCCAAAGTGTGCATGGCGTCTAGATCAGCTCTGTAACCTAAATGGTCGAGGGCTATTGAGCAGTTCTGCATCTTGATCACCAGGTCGGCCATGGTGTAGACGTCGCCCTTGGTTTTCTTTGCCTCTGCCATCACGCCCTCTATTAGGTTACGGGCTACTTTGAAAGGTTGGCCAAACAAGTCCCTCAGAATCTTTCTTGCCCTTGTGTAGCCTTGTTCTGGATCGAGCATGGTGCATCCGTCGATAGCTTCTCGCGCTCGGCCTCGGCAGTAGTGAGTAAGGTAAAGAAGCCTTTGCCCAGGATCGGTCACCTTGTTTTCAACGAACGTCTCGAACTGTTTGACAAACTTGCAATATTGCTCAGCTCGCCCGTCGAAAACCGTTAACTCCACTCTAGGCAGATCGATCGATGGTGGTTTGTAGTCGGCGACCTGCGTGGGGTTCCCTACCTTATTGCACTCTAACCTATCGGAAGTGTCGAAGTCACTGGTCCTATACTCTCGCTGTTTCTGTGTACACTTCTCTGCTTCATGCGCCTGTAGTCTAGCCGAAAGTAACTGTTGCTCTAGTTCTATTATTCTCAGCTTATATAAATCAACGTCCTTACGATCAATATTGCTTTCAATAACACATGAGCTAGCACTGACAGGACTAGGCGATCTAGCGTTAACTAAAGAATCATAAGTACCCAAAACCTCCCCAGAGACTTGCCGTATTACTTCCTGTCCGGGTTCGACTGCCTTTGATCCTTTCCTTGGCATTTTGCGTGAATTTTCCTCGTTCCAAATAGATCTATTGAGTATTGTTACGAACGTTTGAGCAATGCGTAGCCAAATTCGCAACGGATCCCGAAATCAGAAGGCGATTATCCGTGATAATTCTACGATACTAGATTATTAAAATAAACAATGACATAAACACTATACAAACCTCAATAATACGATCACAAAGACTCAACAACGAGAAACCGAATAGCAGCGTGTGAGCAGACAGCACGTGCGTCACGCAGGTCCTGAGCAAGGATGTGCCAAAATAGCGCTCTGGGCGCGAACAAACAACAATTGGTCCAGAAAAACAACCAGTTCGTAAAGACAAGTCAATAGTGTATGGAAATGAGTGATGTTGGGAAAAAACACTGAATCGCGAGGGAAAAAGGGGGATTTTCCACGACCGGCTGTTACAGTAGATGAGCCGCAGATGAGGAACTTGGGCGAGGTATGATTGGATTGATTGGACCTTTTACTAAGCAGGTTGGACAGGTAGCCAGTTTTGTTTGGGTGTGCTAGGGCGATGGCCTCTTGCTTTCTCAGATGCGAATCGACCATGCAACGCAGCCTCAGTTGTAGCTGGTTTATGCGCAGGAGAATTGTAAAGTCGTGTGATCTAGCGAAGGTAAGTTGCAGCTTAGACAGCTTACGCTGTAAAAGTGACCGGCGTGAGGTGCTGGAATTGGGGCGTGGGTCGACACATGGGTTGGCGGTATTTAGGCAGTGTAGGAGGTTGGAGTAGAGGGAGTTCACGACAGTGAGGGGATCGGATGAAAGAAAAAATGTGTCCCAGTTAAGGGAGCGGATTATCATTGGCACTAGGGGCCAGTTACAGGAAAGGTAGGAAGTCAGAACAGGGGGAGAGGATTGCATCGAATGAGAACAGCTGAACTTGCACCTGACAATACGGTGGTCACTACCCGGGAAGTGATCAGTAATCTGTGTGATCATATCAGGAACATCAATGGAGAATACTAGGTCCAAGATGTTGTTCCCCCTAGTAGGGCAGGAGACATGTTGGGTCCATCCACCAAGACGGACACAAGAAAGGAAGGTGGAGAGGGCGGGAGGGCTAGTATGGGAGGACCAGCAAATTGAAGGAAAGTTAAAGTCGCCCGCAATAATTTTTGCACTGGCAGGGTAGTCAAGCGCAGCATTGAAGACATCCACGGCAGAGTCAATTTTGCAGGCTCCAGACCCGGGGGGACGTAGACGCAGCCAAGGAGGAGGTTCTGGCCGGAGGCGTGAATGGATAGCCATAACGAATCCTAAATAAGGAGAAGAGGGGGGTGGTCGATAACACTAGCGTGGATAGTGCATTTAACAAAGGCTAAACAGCCCCCTCCCCGCCTGGACTGGCGGGTGTTCGAGAAGCATTGATACCCAGGTATGCGAACAAGGTCAAGCGAAGCATCATCTGACAGCCAGGATTCAGTTATCAGTATAATGTCAGCGTTTGACGTAAATGCCAAAGATCGCAGGTGCGATATTTTTCTAATTATTGAGCGAGCGCTAATAAGAACTAGTGGGAATGAGTTCAGTGTCGGTGTGCGCAAAGCATGGATGCCAGGTGCAAGACTATTGGGATCGCTGTGGCGATAGGAGTTGGTGTTACGAACGTTTGAGCAATGCGTAGCCAAATTCGCAACGGATCCCGAAATCAGAAGGCGATTATCCGTGATAATTCTACGATACTAGATTATTAAAATAAACAATGACATAAACAATATACAAACCTCAATAATACGATCACAAAGACTCAACAACGAGAAACCGAATAGCAGCGTGTGAGCAGACAGCACGTGCGTCACGCAGGTCCTGAGCAAGGATGTGCCAAAATAGCGCTCTGGGCGCGAACAAACAACAATTGGTCCAGAAAAACAACCAGTTCGTAAAGACAAGTCAATAGTGTATGGAAATGAGTGATGTTGGGAAAAAACACTGAATCGCGAGGGAAAAAGGGGGATTTTCCACGACCGGCTGTTACACCGCCCACCAAAATCCTCCTGGATCCTTAGCAAAGTCAAAGGTTCGGTATAAAGGTACTGATTCTTCCTACCTGCCTAGGCCCTGCTGTCAGTGCGCGCGTCTAATGCTCGTCGTCGACGTTCTACTACTGGTCGCACCTAACCCATTGGCTACATAGACGTGAGGCTAGTCTACATCTTCCACAGGACCAAATGACCGATGGCGGGCGTGAATGGTCACATAGACGTTGTCCTCGTAGGGGGCCGTCCGGTCCTGGATGTACGCGCTTGAGTGTGTGTGTGTGTGTGTGTGTGTGCGTGCGTGTGTGTGCGTGCGTGTGCGTGTGTGCCGGGGTTACAATGAAATCACAGTTATGACTACACATCAAAGGAGGACTTTCTGCAATGTCAACAAAAGACCGCGTGGCAAGAAAACGAGTAAATGTAGCATGCATGTGTGACCTGAGCTCCACTACTTCCACATGTGCAAGGGGCATTCGGTAGCGTCAACAAAAGGCGAACAAAGAACACTGTCACATGTATGATGGGTTTACGGGATGTAGAGTGCGTCGTGCATGCGCGTATGTATCGGGATGTATAATGGAATCGCACTCATCACCACATATCGGAAAGAACCTTCTGTAATGTCAACGAAGGGACCGCGAGCACCTTAACGTGTTTGACGGAGATTGTGTGGTATATATGGTGTTTCTTTATCCACCTCGATTACTGGTGTGAAAAAGATTTACTAGGCCACAGGGTTATCAGCTCCTCCGTCTTCGCTCTCGAGTAGGTTAATACTGCGTATGTCACGAATGAGCACTCCGTTAGCTGTCTTCACCTTCACCGTTCTTATCATTTCGTCGGTGCTTTTGATGGTTTCCGTAACTACTCCCAAAGACCAAGCGCTGAAATGTGCGCGTTCGTCGGCGATCATAACCACGTCCCCAACTTTGAATGGTCTTGTTTTGGCCATCCACTTCTGTCGAGTCTGCAAAGCCGGTAGGTACTCCCGTAGCCATCGCCTCCAGAAGACCTTGGCCAGATAGTTCGCTTGCTTCCACCCATGGAGGTAGCTCCCACGAAGGTTTACCGGCCCTTGGAAACCCTCGTTCGACCTTAGCGTCAATAAGTCGTTTGGGGTGAGCGCCAGGTGGGTGGGGTCGCCGTTCAATACTGGAACCAGGGGGCGGTTGTTCAGGATTCGCTCCACCTCAGTCATGACGGTGTTCAGGGTCTCGTCGTCGGGCGGCTGCTGCTCCATGATTGACAGCAATATCCGTCTGGCGGACCGGATCATGCGTTCCCATATGCCGCCTCGGTGACTGGCCTGTGGGGGGTTGAAATGCCAGCGTATGCCGTAGGCCACGGTTCGATTCTGCAGTTCGTCCCTGTTTATGTTCTTGTGCCAACGCTGCAATTCCCGTTGAGCGCCCACAAAGTTCGATCCATTATCTGAGTATATGTCTGCCGGTACGCCTCTTCGGTTGATAAATCTTTGCAAGGCCCGTAGAAACGAATCGGTCGTCATCGAATGTGCGACTTCTAGGTGCACCGCACGTGATTTCATGCACGTCATGATACATCCGTATCGCTTTTCTAATCTTTTCCCGCACTTGATCCACAAGGGCCCGAAATAGTCCAACCCGGTGTCACTGAACGGCCACCAGCCCGTAGTTACCCTGCATTCTGGTAGCGGGGCCATGAGTTGTTTGCCTGCTGTGGCATTGCGTCTCCTGCATTGCACACACCGTCGGATCACGCGTTTTACAGTCTCTCGTCCTCTCAACAACCAAAGACGCTTTCGGATGACGCTCGTCACGTGACTTTCCCCGGCATGTCCCTCTACGGCGTGGACGTGTTGAATCATTAGCTCTACTACGGGTTGTCTCGCAGGCAGCAGTATAGGATACTTTGTGTCGAAGTTCAGGTGGGCGTTGGTCAGCCTACCATCCACCCGCAGCAGTCCGTTGATGATTTTGGGGTTTAAACGCTTCAGCTCGCCTCTTGGAGATGGCATGTCTTCATTGGTCAGCCCCACTTCTTCCGCCCTCTTGAGTTCTCGGGCGAAAGCCTCGCGTTGTATCATTCTGAAAATATCGTACTCTGCCGCTTGTAGCTCATCGGGACCTATCGGGCCGACCGGTATCCGACCTGAGGGCCGTAGCCCTTTCATGACTAGTAAACTTATCTTGAACCTGGTTAACCAAACTAGCGAACGAAGCGTCTTCATCCAGGAAGAAAACCTGACCAGTCGCGGTAAAATGGGCGACGCTTCGACGACGTTGGTTGCTATCACTACGCCTTTGATCTCCAGTTCCAATTCCGTAGGGGGTTTTAATTCGAACACGGGCCAGTCCTGTTTGGGCAATTGCAGGAAGTTCGGCCCTCTCGTCCACGTGTCCAGTTGCCTGAAGTTGTTCGCACCTCGAGAGCACAGGTCGGCCGGGTTATCGCCAGACCTGACATGACTCCACTGGTGCGTGGCCGATTCATCGTGGATAATCGTGAGCCGGTTAGCAACGAAAGTACTAAACCGGCTCCGTACGTTGTTAATGTAGTAAAGTACTATCGTTGAATCCGTCCAGAAGCTCACCGACCAAATGTAGAGATCGAAACATCTCTTCACAGCTTGCACCACCCTGACTGCCAACACGGCTGCGCTGAGTTCGAGGCGTGGGATTGAGACCGACTTCAGTGGAGCAACGCGGGCTTTGGCGAACAGGATCCTCGTGGTATATTGTCCATCTCCTGCGCACCATCGTCCGTACACCACAGCTCCATAACCGACTTCGGATGCATCGGAAAAGGCATGTAGTTCTCCAGTCCGTGTCGTATGGCCAGGGGTCAAACATCGTGGTATTCTTATGTCCCCTAATTTCTTCAAGGTGTTCAAAAATTCCTCCCAGTCCAGCCGGTCCCCTCGGTCCAGTGACTGGTCCCAATCAACTTTCTTACGGCACAGCCGCTGCAGCAAGATCTTTCCGGGTAGCAGCCATGGTGAGACGAAACCGAGCGGGTCGAACAAACTTGAGACGGCAGATAGTATGCCACGACGGGTTATTGGCAGCTCGGGAACGTTCAGTTCGAAAACAAAATCGTCCGTTTCCGCGTCCCATTGTATCCCTAAAGTGCGCTCGATAGGAAGTGGGGAGCCGTCCAAATCTCCTACCCTTTCGACCTTTTCGTGATACGGGATGACCTTCAGCACTTCCGAAGCGTTCGACATCCATTTAGTTAGATGGAAGCCACCCTCTTCCAGCAATCTCGTCAGACCCCTGAACTGCTCTAGAGCTGATTCCACATCATCGAATGACCCAAGGTAGTCGTCGACGTAGAAGTTCCTGCTGACGCTTTCTACCACCGTCCGATGTACCAGATCGCCATGTTTGTTCGCTGATTCTCGGAGGGCGTAGTTGGCACAAAATGGTGACGATATGGCTCCGAAGGGGTGGACGGTCATTCTATAATTCACCACTGCGTTGTCCCGGTCGCTCCCTTCCCACCACAGGAAACGCAAAGCATCTCGTTCTCCTACCGGAATCTTCACCTGATGGAACATTTCCCTAATGTCGGCAGACAAAGCCACTTTACCCACTCTGAAACGGCACAGAACATCGATCAGTGGTGTGGTCCAGTCAGGCCCCTGTAGTAGGCGATCGTTTAACGACTTGCCCTGGAACTTGGCCGCACAGTCGAAAACCACGCGCAGTTTATTGGGTTTTTTGGGGTTGATAACCGGATGGTGAGGCAGATACCAGATACCCCTTTTGCTGTCGGTGTTAACAGGCACCCTTTCAACGTAACCGAGGTCCTCGTTTCGCTTCTTCAAATCCGCGTATCGTTCCCACAGATTCTGGTCTCGAATGAAGCGTTCTTTTAGTCGTAGTAATCGTTGGAGAACATAATTTCTGTTGTCAGTCCACGGGTCGACCGGTGTGCGCCATGGGAGGGGAACCTCGAACTGTTTTTTGAGGCCTCTAGAGCCTTGCCGCACCGTTTGTAGAGCGAAGTGATCCTCTTGAGACAACGTCGGTCTTTCGTCCCCAATGTCATGAAACTCCTTTTCATAAAGCCGTTGCAGATGATACTCTATGCGGTCCGTTTCGGCGGATAAGTAATTCACGGAACCGCGTACCCCTACTGGACCGTATAACATCCATCCCAGAGCCGTGCGTACGGCATAAGGTGCCTGGCGGTCGCCCACTCTTTGGTCAAGCACCCAATGCGCCTCTGGCACGTCGCATCCGATGAGGAGATCCACCTCATCATCTTCCCAGTCTACAACGGTTACATCCTGCAGGTGGGGCCACCGAGTCAAGATTGCGTCCACCGACCTTGGTGCTCGCATGGGGAGATCCGCTAACGTGAATGCCTCCGTTGGTTCAATTTCCTCGTTAGTGTCTAGAGAGATGAGTTGCAGCCTTAATCTACCGGCAGTCATTACCTGTGTTCCGCCCACCGTGCTCACTGCTAACGACGTCGCACATTTAGCCAGTTGGTGTTTGTCGGCAAACCGCTCTTTCACTAAAGTGGTGTCGGATCCACTATCAACGAAAGCCAACGCCTTGACTATCCCAGTCGGAGTCACTACTCCCACGGCCACTACGCCTAAACGTACCGGTTTACTGGCAGATTGTGAAGTTGAACAGATCACGCTGGGCTTGGCACTCGCCTCGGATATGGTTATTCTCGCCTGATGCAGCAGCCGATGGTGTCTGCCCGTGCAGCCCTCGTAACCACATCGATTCCTTGTTCTACAGGCTGCTGCCCGGTGCGTGGTGTTGAGACAGATGAAACATGCTCCTGCCATCCTCGCCATTCCCCACCGTTCGTCTATTGTGGCATTGCCGAACTTGGGGCATTCTGGTAGGCCATGGCTAGTACCACAGGATCTGCAATTTGGTTTCGCCGTAGCATCTCGTGAAATGACGTGTGTGTTGGTCCAAGGCTGGTACTTTGGATGTTCCCGTACGGGGGTTTGGACTTGGCTAGTACCGGGCTTGTTTGCTCGGTTGCTGTCCCGGATGAGTCGGCCGAATCTGCTGTCAGCTATCTTCGTTTGCCTGTCTAAATATTCAGTCAGGTCTTCGAAGTTGGCTTCTCTGTCGCCTCGGCTTATCCGTTCAGCTTCTTCCGCCCACCGACCCTGTAGTTCGGGAGAGAGGTGACGGACTATGCCTTCCAAAGTGTGCATGGCGTCTAGATCAGCTCTGTAACCTAAATGGTCGAGGGCTATTGAGCAGTTCTGCATCTTGATCACCAGGTCGGCCATGGTGTAGACGTCGCCCTTGGTTTTCTTTGCCTCTGCCATCACGCCCTCTATTAGGTTACGGGCTACTTTGAAAGGTTGGCCAAACAAGTCCCTCAGAATCTTTCTTGCCCTTGTGTAGCCTTGTTCTGGATCGAGCATGGTGCATCCGTCGATAGCTTCTCGCGCTCGGCCTCGGCAGTAGTGAGTAAGGTAAAGAAGCCTTTGCCCAGGATCGGTCACCTTGTTTTCAACGAACGTCTCGAACTGTTTGACAAACTTGCAATATTGCTCAGCTCGCCCGTCGAAAACCGTTAACTCCACTCTAGGCAGATCGATCGATGGTGGTTTGTAGTCGGCGACCTGCGTGGGGTTCCCTACCTTATTGCACTCTAACCTATCGGAAGTGTCGAAGTCACTGGTCCTATACTCTCTCTGTTTCTGTGTACACTTCTCTGCTTCATGCGCCTGTAGTCTAGCCGAAAGTAACTGTTGCTCTAGTTCTATTATTCTCAGCTTATATAAATCAACGTCCTTACGATCAATATTGCTTTCAATAACACATGAGCTAGCACTGACAGGACTAGGCGATCTAGCGTTAACTAAAGAATCATAAGTACCCAAAACCTCCCCAGAGACTTGCCGTATTACTTCCTGTCCGGGTTCGACTGCCTTTGATCCTTTCCTTGGCATTTTGCGTGAATTTTCCTCGTTCCAAATAGATCTATTGAGTATTGTTACGAACGTTTGAGCAATGCGTAGCCAAATTCGCAACGGATCCCGAAATCAGAAGGCGATTATCCGTGATAATTCTACGATACTAGATTATTAAAATAAACAATGACATAAACAATATACAAACCTCAATAATACGATCACAAAGACTCAACAACGAGAAACCGAATAGCAGCGTGTGAGCAGACAGCACGTGCGTCACGCAGGTCCTGAGCAAGGATGTGCCAAAATAGCGCTCTGGGCGCGAACAAACAACAATTGGTCCAGAAAAACAACCAGTTCGTAAAGACAAGTCAATAGTGTATGGAAATGAGTGATGTTGGGAAAAAACACTGAATCGCGAGGGAAAAAGGGGGATTTTCCACGACCGGCTGTTACAGTTGGGTCTCAGTGGGGATAGAGCGTCAGTAGAAGGGGGAGGGCAGGCAGTGTTGGGTGGGGGACGGAAAGTAGGAGAAGCGTTAGCATTAGGCGCAGCCGATCGCTGTGGGTGATCAATACGGTGGGTGTGCAGCACACCGCTGATGTGGGCCGGAGGGGTGTCACACGGTGCAGAGGGAGGTGGCACCATATGGCAAAGTGAGAGGTTAAGAACATCTGTCGAAGCGGGGTGGACAGGGGGGAGTGCGTGGTGTAAGGTGCTGAGTGGCATGGCCTCGAGTGGGGAGCGAACAGTGATATGAGCCTGTGAAAGTTTATGGATATGGTCCATAGGGCGACTAGCCATATGGCCACGGGTGCGGACGGCACCGGTCAGGAAAAAAACGAGATCTTGGCTGCAGGTAACCTACCTGTTGGGCAGAGTCAGTATAAGGTCGGTATGGGGGTGAAGGCATGTGGGAGAGTAACTGGGACGTAGTGTGAGGTGGGGGGCGGGAAGGAAGTGGCGAAATTTGGAAAGGTTTGGAGGCTCATGAGGGGCAGGGGAGCCGGTTAGTGGGGGGGGGGTGGGGCGAGGAGGCGGGATACAGGTACGAACCTAGAGTATCTGCTAGGGTATGTACGTGGTACTTCAGGGTTAGATGAGGGTTGGTGGAGGTGAGCAGGGGGGAACAGCGGAAGCATGCTGGGGCTATAGTATGGAGGGTTGATGTCTGGGGCGCAGGGAGGGATATACGGTAGCAACGGAGATGGAGGGTTGGTGTAACCCATGCGATCAGAGAGGGGGAAAGACAGTGGAAGGGGGTGCGAGGCAGTGGCACTGGCAAGGCCCTGAAGGTCACTCCTACTCAAAGGGACGATGGCGTTAGACGGATCCGGGTGGTGGCCCAGTTGGTTATCACCTGGAGGATCCGAGAGTACGCTATAGGCAGAAGCCGATTGAGAGTGGGGGGTAATAGGTGAGGTGATTAGTTGGGCAAGTGCGGACCTGGTAGGAGTACCAGGTAGGCTTATGGGGGGATTAGAGCGGCACTTATGAGGCACTTATGACACTTGTCAACGGCTCAGAGGACGGATTGGAAGTAGTACGGCGGGGGCTGTTGGTTGTACCAGGGTCTTGTCTTGGCTCTGAGACTATGATGAGGGAGCGCGGCTTTAATACTGAAGTGGAGTGCCGCTTGGGGCCTGTGGTCGGGGAGCGAGAGCTACTGCTATTAGAGGCTACTGGGGGAGATGGTAAAAAAGGGCCTTTGAGTGGAAGCGGAACCGGGGGTGGGGAGTTAGACATATCTAAGTCGACAGTTTGCAGGCAGGCAGGGCGAGGCGCTGGGCTCGCCTTTGACTTCTTGACAGAGGGGCATTGGGTAACCTTCATGTCGGTTACAGTGGGGTCAGTCTGCATGGGCAAGGCGGAGTTATTTCTCAACGAACGAAGTATTTCCCGTTGGGGGGGGTTATCAGAGAATATCTTGATATCCTTATACGGCGAAAGGGCAGCAATCGTCGACTTGTTGCTAATGAACTCTGTAGCTGTTAGATCGTCCGTGAATTGGAATAGCAGGGGGGAACTATGTCGCTGGGACTTTTTACGTAGCCTCCTGCAATGGCATCTATAGTGAGCCATGTTGCACGAACTTAGTATGTTGTGTTTCGCCAAGGAAAGTGGTAAGCGGTCTGGAACATTAAAAACCACTGCGTTCTTGGAGTTGGCAATGCGGTGGTATATTTCAGTAGACACGGAGTCGAGGAGGTGTCCCACCGAAACCAAGTTCTTGGGCGATGTAGCGGCTACAGGGTCAAAGAGAGTAGCCAGGGGTGAAACCTTTGAAAGGATTTCACTAATCAGCTCGACCTTGTTACTAAGTTCGACGAAACTCTGCTTTAGGCCATTAGGACTATTAGAAGCTTCACCGTCGACGTTAACGAGGGTGACAGAGCACGGCCTGGTTTTTGGGAGGGGTTGGGTGGGTTTGGATTTGCCAGCTTTAGCGATACGGATTTTCGGAGTACTGGTTGGGGGCCGGGATGGCATGATAAGTAGAAATATATGGCGGAGGTAAAAAGGTAGCAGGAAGTCAGTCAACTAGACAGAGACAGGCCAAAGGTCTGAGCAGACCAGGAGTGTTCCTGGGTGCTATGTGTGCAAAGGTCTAGATGAGACCAATGTGGCAATGAGGTACGGGCAGTGAGCTATATGACCCGCTATATATACTGTTAGGCCTAGGAGACCTGGGACGGTGAGGAATAGTGAGATAGAAGGAATTTTGCTGTGTGGTGTGCACAGGTTGAACCCCACAGGATACGGTGGGTACTTAGCTGTTGCTTGGGTCACAACAGCAGGTTTTGCGGGAGAGTATATTGTAAGTATGGGGTCAGTGGACCGGGTGGAACGAAAGTGCGCTCTTATGGCAAACAAAAAAATGAATGGAGGCACAGTGGGACAGAAACTTCAAAAGGTGCACCGGAGGATGCGTAGCGAAAATAAGGTAGGAGTTGGGTTATAGCGATGGGATGTAAAAACGCTAGATAGATCCTACTATGTCGAGAATCAGGGGAGATTTGCTAGATAAGCCATGTAGAATGTAATTAAGTGGAATTAGAGCAGTGCATAATCAATGTAGTCTATAAATCTAACTCGCGATAAGTACTAGCGTCTGCATGGTTGTGTGCCGCAGTTGTTTCAGTTCAGTTCAGTTTGCACAGGACTTGGTGTGGCTAGAGCCAGTTCAGTTCAGTTCAGTCTGCACAGGACAGGTAATGGCCACGGCCAATCGAGCGTCCAGAATTCCTTCGATGGTATGCACCCACCACTGCCGAGTGTATTTCGTCGAATCCCCGCTAAAAATGAGAGGGAAACGGAAAACCTCATCGCACATCTACTGCGAGAGACATTATGCATCGTGAGCGTTCACTGAGACGGTATGCAATGAGGGGAAAAGTCTGCTAAAACATACTCCAGAAGGAGCACAGTGCTACCCGTCATCCATCTAGTTGATATTCTTAAGGCTCACTACAAGGAAAGATCTCGTACCACTTGCGATCAAGGGCACATTTGAAGGATTGGACTGTCTGCAGATCTACCATTTCACCAGGCAGACCGTTCCAACTGTTCACAACCCTGTTGCTGAAGAAGTGCGATCTAGCCATCAACCTAGATCGGGCTTTTATCAACTTCTTTTCGTGTCCCCTTGTTCTGGAGTCTACGGCCAATTGGAATAGACTATCTGGTCTGAGGCCAGAAAAGCCCTTCATTACCTTGAACGTTTCTATGAGATCTCCTCGACGTCTCCTCCTTTCCAACGAGAAGAGATTCAGGTCACAGAGTCTCTGCTCGTAAGTCTTACCCCCCTGCCCTTCAACCATCCGCGTGGCGAGACGTTGGACTTTCTCTAGGCAGGCGGCGTCCTTTTTGTAGAAGGGTGACCAAGCCTGCACACTACCTTCTAAGTGAGGTCGTACTATAGCCATGTAAATAGGTACGAATACCTCCGGCTTCCGGCAAGACAAAGCCGATCGCAGTCTAAGGAGCTCCCCACGAGCCTTATGCGCAGCCGCGTTGCACTGCTCCGACCATTTGAAGTCACTTTTCATGATGATCCCCATGTCTTTAACCCTACTGGCTGCCTCTACGGTGAACAGCCCTTGATCATGAGCGACAGTTAGGCTCTCTGTTGCCCTTGACAACAAATGGCTTTTTTGAGCGTTTAGAGGTAAGTCCCATTTGTATGCCCAGTTTAGGACGGTGCCTATTTCCCTGCCCAAGTCCGCCCTACCCTAAGATCCAACAATCTTCACATCATCCGCAAAAATAAAGCTGGGCGATTGAAGAGTGGATGCTAGGTCATTAATAAATAACAAGAATAGGACCGGGCCTAGGACGGATCCCTGAGGTACACCACTGGTGACGTTCACCAAACTGGAGCACCTGTCCCCCACTTTGACATAAAGCGTCCTGTGGGAGAGGAAGTCCTCCAGCCACCTATATACTGGCCCACCTATCCCGAAAGTCTCCATCTTGCATAGCAAAAGACGGTGATTAACGGAGTCGAACGCCTTGCTAAAGTCGAGGTAACATACCTCAACATGCTTACCCTCGTCCAGTCGTCGAGTTACTTCATCTAAGAAGCACAGGAGATTGGTCAGACAAGATCTATTTTTCAGGAATCCATGCTGCGCCGGGCTTAGCATGGAGTGCTGCAGTAAGTGCTGGCAGATATGAGCACGGATGATCTTCTCGAGAACTTTACAGAGAATGCTAGTTAGGCTTACCGGCCTGTAGTTCTGCACATCCGACTTAGGCCCAATCGTGTGTCCAGATAGTTGTGTTGTCGGCGCGTTTCCGTAGCTCCCAACACTGCGTGATTTTCTTTTTCTGAAAGGCAGAAATTTTGTGCAGTATCAGCCCTGGCAGAGTAAGGTGGAAACAATAAGTAAATTGCATCTGACCCTAAAAGCTGCTTAACATAACTCGGGGTATACTGCCACCCAACATAGGTCTACTGCTTTCTTAAAGGCCTTCACTGTTGTGGTATTTATGACCTCTTCCGGGAGCTTATTCCAATAGGGTACCACTCTATTTGAGAAGTACTTCGCCCTAATTTGGAGCCTCGAATGTTTCCTTTGTAATCTAAGGCTATGCCCCCTTGTGCCTCTCTCGGGGATCAGCGAAAAAAGGTCTTCTCGACTTATTCCTGACAGTCCTTTCATTACCTTGAAGGTTTCTATCAAATCCCCGCGAATGCGCCGTCTTTCCATCGAGAATAGGTCTAGGGCACGGAGACGCTCTGTGTAGTTAAACCCCCTTTGCCCAGCCACCATTCTAGTGGCTAGCCCTTGCACTTTCTCCAGACAGTCGATATCTTTCTGGTAGTACGGTGCCCAGGCCTGCACGCAGTACTCCATATGCGGCCTAACTATGGCCTGATATATCGGAACGAATATCTCCGGATCTCTACACGACATAATGGATCTAACTCGAAAGAGTTCCCTCCTGGCCGTATTGGCTGCTGAGGTGCACTGCTTTGACGGCTTAAAGCTGTTGTCCATTATAACGCCCAAGTCTTTGACCTGCGAGACCACTTGCAACGAACCCACACTATTCTCACTAGCCCCCGTATTTGTGGTCAAGCATTGACACTTGGTGAGGTTTAGTGGAAGGTCCCATTTGCGTGCCCAGTTTTGTACTGCTAACACGTCAAGTTCTATATCTACTCCAGCTGTCTTGACGTCATCGGCAAACATAAAGGTGGGGTTTGTAAGCCCACGTGCTAGGTCGTTGATGAAGATGAGGAAGAGCAGAGGGCCGAGCACCGAGCCCTGTGGCATCCCACTCGTTACACCTTCCGGTTTTGAAACATGGTTCCCCACCTTAACACTAAAGGTTCGCCCTGCTAAGAAACTACTTATCCATTGTCTTGCCTTTCCAACAATTCCCATGGACTGCAGTTTGACGTCCAGAAATCTGTGGTTCACGGAATCAAATGCCTTGCTGAAGTCCAAGTAACAGACCGCAATCGATTGCCCTTCGTCCAGACGCTTGGTTACCTCATCGAGGAACAGCAGGAGATTCGTCAGACAGGATCGCTCTGCCACAAACCCATGCTGAGCATTTGATATGAGGTTGTGTTGAACCAAATGCCTAGAGATCTGCTTCCTGACTATTCGCTCCAGGCACTTACACAGTACCGAAGTCAAGCTAACCGGCCGGTAATTTTCCGCCTTTTGCCGGGGCCCACTCTTGTAAATGCCTACCACTGTTGCTCTCCTCCAGTCTCCCGGCACAGTTCCCTCTCTAAGTGACGTTTCATACAGCTTCGTCACCGGAGCCTTCAGGACCTCGGCCAGAGGCTGAACGATTGCTGGATGAATCCCGTCTGGACCTGCTGCTTTGTTCCTATTCAAAGTTTGCAACTCCGCGTACACTTCTTCTTCTCCTACAGTAAGTTCGGGTATTGGAGGCGCCTGTGGGCCCTCCATTATTTCCTCCAAACTATTTTCTGGTCGATATATGCTCTTAAAGAATTCCAAGAGCGTGTCAGCCTTGTCTTCGTCGTTTAGAGCTAGTCGTCCCTGTGCTCCTTCCAAAGTTGCTACGCTCTCTCTCATACGTTTGTGAGATTGCACGTAGGCGTAGAATCGCTTTGGGTTTGTGCGGACCGACGCCGCTAACCGACGCTCGAAAGCATATTTCTCCACTCTTTGGATCTCTTGAGCCCTGTTCCTAGCCATCTTATAGCTATTCCATGCCCCCTGAGTTCTGTACAGCTTGTACGCCGCCCATCGTTGCCTACGAATAACTATGGCCTTGCGGACCTTTGACTTCCACCATGGGGGTAGACTTCTACTGCTTGCCACCATCAGGGGTGCGAACTCATCTGTAAGTTCGAGTAGCCCCATCTTGATGGTCTCCCAACGTTCCTCTACGGAGGCATTTGTGTTTACACAACTAGGTCACGGTTTCAGGTAATTAGGTGGTGTATACTAGGGTGGACACAATTACAAGTCTAAACAGTGGTATATGCAAAAAAAGAAAACGAGACAACCTGGATTTCACGCGGGCTTGACCTTGACCTCGCGAGGGTTAAAAAAAAAGACTGGATTCGGTTGCAGTCCTTCCCTACAAGTTGAGTAGATGTTGGTTCCGTTCGCGCCAGCCTGCAACTTTCGCTTACGATTTGTCCAAATCGGCTGTTGGCGATACGGTATTGACGACCTATGAACTCCGTCAAATCGTTGAATGTAGAATCCCGCTCATGCATATTTATTTTTTCAGCTTCCTCTGCCCATCGGCTCCATAAATCAATAGGAAGACATCGGACAATGCATCCCTGTGTGTGCAACGCGTTCAGATCAGACTGGCATCCTAGGTGCTCCAGTGCTATACTGCCATTCTGCATTTTTATTACCAAATTCGACAGTAACTCAGCCTTGCCCTCAGTCCTTTTTGCCTACAATAAAACACCATCAATCAGGCTTCTAGCCACCTAGAATGGTTGTCCAAACAAGTCTTTCAGGATTCTGCGTGCCCTGATGTACCCCACTGGTGGATCGAGCATCGCGCAGCCTCCGATGGCACTTATAGCCCTCCCAGGACAGTAATAGAATAAATACAAAAACCTCTGACAAGGATATGCAACTTTGCACCCAACAACATTTTCGAATTGTTTCATGAATATACAGTATTGCTTGGGGTGCCTGTCGAAATGGGATAGCTCCACTCTCAGCAGGTAGAATGCAAAATCCTCGGTAGTTTCAGGCTTTCTCAAGGGTTTCGTGCGTCAATCACAGTGACGTTTCGATGCTGACATCGTGAACTACATGGACCCTTTTGCTGGCTCACTGAGACCAGTTCATTGTTTAGGAGGCTCTGCTTCCTTTCTGGCCAACCCCAGCTCGTTCTTTAATTCTATCACTCTCATTCTATAATTACAAATATCGGCATTATCTAGAGAATCAATAACACCCTAACCATCTCCAGAGACTTGTCGAGTTAATTCCTGTTGTCTCAAAAGGTCCTCGCTTCATCGTCTGGGCATTTCCAATGAGTTCTCTTGGCCAGGTTCCACTTGAGTACTGTGGGTCAATTCTCGCAAATCGAGCAGCGCGTAGCCAATTCAAACGAATTCTAAAACCAGAATAAGATTGATTCGTAGTTTCTACGGTACTAAATTGAAATTCGCAAAGGGTACAAATATATACAAACCTGAAGTATGCGGCCAAATAGACTTCACAGGAAAACCCAAAGGTTCAAAGCTCAGTGGCTCAAGCATGACAGTCAGAAACGGTTCAAGGCCAAATTCAAACGTCTCACGTGGATAAAGAACGTGAAAAGTGTGGTGTACGAGCCAGCTTTTCAAGGCAATTTTAAGTATAGTCAAATTCACAAAGCAAGTTGAACGTTTTCAGTATTTGTTCCTACAAGGGTTGCCCGACGCAAGGTGCTCGGTTTCTGGTTAGATTGTAACTTGACCTTCTCTCATCATCACCGCTTCCCGAGCAAGTCTGCATTTGAAGACCCAAATATGATTATGAGTTCCTTCCAGCGCATATCGAGGGATGATTGTCCCTGGAGTACGGTAGTCAGATAGTGCACTCTGACCCTGTCCCAGACCGTGAGATCCCGGAAAGAGTTCAGGGCGCCTCCACTACGGCAGTGTGGGGTGCGTCCTACCTACCTTATCCGGTCCGCCTCTCGCTCCTCAGCCCCCATCCTCTTGATCTAAGACGCGTGAGACGAGACCGATTTTTGTTGTTTCACCTTTTTGAATCGCGTCAAATCCATTGCTACTTCTCCGTGTGTCCAGCCTCTTTTCTCCGTGGTCACAGCGGAATGGTTTTTAAACCGAGACCAAGCACTTCCCTACGAACTAACTTTTTTAGCTATGGGGTTATTGCTCTGTGGAACGCGATTCCGGAAGATATTGTCCTCTCGCAGAAAGAAAACTATCTCTAAGACGAAATGAGACCTTTACCTACGGATAATCCTGGAATCCGCGTCGCTTGCAAGACCTGTAGCTTCATAACTAGCAAACAGGCGTGCGAGTTCGTCTAGAAAGCACCCAATGGGGCGAGGGAGGGATCTCTTAGCGGTCTGTGGAAGACGAATTCTGGGGACAAGTAGCCTGTCAGCTAAGGAGGGCAATTCTCTGAGATCCTCCGCCACTTCGCCAGCAGAGTTACCTAGGTTAGCTGAACTCAGCTGGAGCGAATAAATGCTCACACTTGGTCCAAATTGGTCCTTTTGGAGGGTCTCAAAACTTTGACTTCTGAGGGGAGGTGAGGCCATTTCACAATTTAGTCGAACACAACGAGAATGTGAGCACTTTTGCCGAGGGCCGGCAAGTGGTGCACCACGTCTATTTGGAACCATTGGTTGGATATGACTAGGTCTAGTAGGAAGGGGGCCCTCCCTGTGCGATACCTGTTCCTTCTGCTTTTTACCCGTGAGTTCTCAAGTACGAGATCTGGGGGGGGGCTTACCAAAGGTGACACCCAGGGCATCATTTCTTTGCCAGTCGATACGGGGTGATATTAGGTCACCTGTAAATAACAGATGGGTGAATTCTGTGTAGCTTTTAAGGGAGTCTAGCAATTCTATGAGACCTAGGCTATCGGTTGAATTGCATGCTGGAGGGCTACAGACTATTCCAAGCAGCATTGCGTCTGTCCTAGAGAGTGTAAACACAACCCAAAAACTTTCAATACTTGAAGAGGTAGGAGTTGCTAGTGTAGTGTATGGAGGGCTAGAGTTGTCGCTGTATATGATAACCCCGCCGGCACAGCCTTTGCTGGAGTCCTGCCTAACTGTGAAGTATTCCGGAAAGGATATTTCGGCATCAATTATATCAGGGTTGAGCCAGGTCGCTGTGGGGGGGGGGTATGATCTGAGGCTCCTTATCCACTACAAGCTGCCAAAGCTCAGGGGTCTTATTCAGCACACTCGGGCAGTTGCTGTAAAAACACTTGAGCACATGTTCAAGAGTTGTTGCAGAATCGCCAGAGGCAAGTGATTTTGGGTTTAAGGAGTGGGAAGGTGAGAGAGTTGGGGATGAAAAGGAAGTCCTGGGGGAGTTGGGTGCTGAAGATATTGGGGGGTTAGGTGGTAAACAGACTGTTGGGAGGATTGGTAAATTTTGCCATCTGGTAACCTGGGAGGTATCACACCAGGCGGACGGTCTACATCCTTCAGTCTCCGAAAAGGGTGGGCTGCTTTTTGTGGTTTACCCTTGTGCGTGTTGCGTGATTCACAGCTCCGAGTTTTCTTGTTGGTGATCCTGTCTTGCATGGCCGCACCGGATGTCTTTTCTTTTGTGTTTACCTCATCGCTGCAGCTAGCTGCTGATGCTGGTTGCGGGTTTGTGTCTGGGCTCGAGGTTGGGTGGGTCTCGTCCCTCATTACGATCTTGTTGGCAATGTTCCGGTCTGAAATTCCTTTTATAGGCGTCAGATGTTCAGTGGCACTAGGTCTACCACTGGGTGTACTTGCCGCGACGATAGATGGAGTGAGCAGGGAAGTGACTGATGGTGGACATGGGGCTGGACCCTCGAGGCGCGTTACCTGCACGACAAGCAGCACTGTGAGCTTGGGATCGGCGTTTTGTGGGGCTGCTGGCTTAGCCTACTCACTGCAAGGCCTTAGATTAAGTGGCTTATCAAAGGATAATCCCTTGAGCCTTTGTATTTTCCCTTTGAGCTTTGCCGCTGAGGAAGAAATTCATTCGGCTGCCTCCGTGGAGCCCACTTCGATTAAAATGCCGTGCACTCCGTTGGTGCTTCTGGTTACCAGCCAAGTGGGCCGACTTTTAGGGGGGGGAGAGGGAGCTTAAGGCGCATAAACACCTGGACATAGGTGTGGTGAGGGTGATCCGAGTTGAGAAAGCGACCCGAAAGGACAACTCATTTGGAGAATTTCTCGGTGTCTTGCAAAGTCTTGGCGACATCAAGAATTTGCTGCTCTGATGCTCTACACACCTGATCGGCTGCCTGGGACACCGGGGGGGGGGGGGAATTTGATGACCAGACTCCTCAGGCTGGCATACTCATTCCGGACAGTGGCCTCAAGTTCAACTATCTCTGCAGCCTGACTTTTGAATGTATATTTTAGTGCATCCGTGACAGGGCATTGTGAAGTACCTTCTCGTTCGGGTTGAGGAGTGAGAAACTGATCACAGAAGGGTAATCTCACTGCATCACGAGGAAAGTGGCCTCGTCTGGGTAAGTGGTTCTATCAGTGGCGGGGGAAGTTGACATTGTTGAGGATCAAATCAGTACAGCCAAAGATTGGCTTAAATGGCGAGACGACGAGCTGAGTGTTTCAAAATTTCGAAAAACGGCCACACATCAAGGGAGGCAACCGCACCACCGGTGTTACGCAGTTTTCATTTCCGTCCCGCCTTTTGTTTATGAGTGTCGCGACCCCATTCTGCCTAAGGCATTGTCCATAGTGAGACACTGCATGATGTCATGTATACTCGGTTTTTGTTGCCACATTCACCCCGCCCCCCAGCTTCTTTTACTCTCGTTTCAGCCCGGTGGATCTGATAGGCGATAGAGGATTTCTTCCGTGACCGGGACGATTGGGCCCAGAGCCTAGAACCCATGTGGTACTTCTAGACGTCAAGACTTCAACCCGCAAGTCCTGTGACCTTAACTGACCTGATCTGAACTGAACTGAACTATCCTGTCAAGTGGGACTGCGCTACGCCGGGCGGTCGTCGTGTGTAATGAGCAGGCAGTTAGCAGCCATATTAATGTTCGATTAATGTAGATGTGGAAACCTGTTGATGCACTTACTGAGCCTTACTGCCCATGTGGTTTTCTGCGTTTTTGTATTTTGCAGATCGAACACGAGTATTCCCGGAGGAGGTCATAAATACCACAACAGTGAAGGCTTTTAAGAAAGCAGTAGACCTATGTTGGGTGGCAGTTTACCCCGAGTTATGTTAAGCAGCTTTTAAGGTCAGACGCAATTTAATTAACGTTTCCACCTCACTCTGCCAGGGCTGATACTGCACAAAATTTCTGCCTTTCAGAAAAAGAAAACACGCAGTGTTGGGAGCTACGGAAACGCGCCGACAACACAACTATCTGGACACACGATTGGCTCTAGCCATACCAAGTCCTGTGCAAACTGAACTGAACTGAACTGAACTGGACTGAACTGATCCTTACATACTACACGTCGAACTTAAGTTTTGTAAGGTTGGTTAGGCCTTACATGCTGTTTCCTTATTACGTACGTTCGCTAGTTCTTCCCAACACGCTTGGACCACCTGTTCGTTACAGTGGTACTCTGCAATATACCATCACGATCACCACGACATTGTTTCCCACAACCCATGAGAAGGAGAACAGTATAGGTAGGGAGAGAGTGGTTAGTGTATATTGGAGAAGCGTGCGTGTAGCGTGCACGGGCAACGTTCAAGTGGCCACCGCGCTTAGTGGCGCGAGTTCACATAAACACTGATGTGTGTTAAACAAATAATCAGGGTTGAATGCCACTACAGTTTCACCCAAGTAGCACATTGCCCAGAGCTACCCTGGGCTAACGGTGGGCGAAATGGGCTGACGCTTGCTGATCGATGCGCTTTAATGGGCCAACGCTGGGCGAAAATGCGTAGTTATGGGCTAGCGCTGGGCAGAACATTTTGTTTGCAATAAACTAGTATGTCGTAAGGAACTGCCAAACGGGAATCGGGCCAGTGAACGGGATAAACCAGCACCCGTTTCCCTAAAGAATCGGACGGTGGATTGAACCCGTCTGCGACCAGTCGGGGCCCCGAGAGCTTTGCCCATCGTTTTCATGAAACTGTTCATTATATGCCCGTCGTTCGCCCAGACAAAGATCTGCCCCTCCCCGTCTGGAATTGTGCTGCTTGAGCAGTCTTCAATCTTCAGTCTTCAAAATGAAAGGCAACGGAAAACCTCCCACATAAGCTTATCACTACAGCTCTTTGATGTTATCTCAGGAGAGGGAAACTTAACACGTATTAGTCAAAAACTCGTCGAGTTTTCTCTTGAAGGTTGAATCGTGCACCTCTCCCATCTCTTCTGCTGGGAGCGAGTTCCAAATGTTCATAGCTCTTCGGGACAGGCAGTATACCAGCGACAGACCAAGAGGTTCCAGCTTCAAGAGTGTTGGTGTATGTCCCCGCGTAGGACTGGGTGCATTTACCTGAAAGATCACTTGCAGTTCTGGTCCTAGATCACCTCGGGTAATTTGACGGACACAAATGAGGTCGTCTCGTATCTTCTGATGGGTCTCTAGGAACAGTCCAGTTGCTTGTAGGCGACCTTGGTAGCCAGCCTCGCGTAGACCCGCAGTGGGGCCAGTGGAAGCTCTCTGAACTCTTTCGTGCTTGACCAGTGGAGCAGCTGTGCACGGGTATGCAACCACAGCACCATACTCCAACCGTGGTCTAACATGTGTAGTATAACAACCGAAAAGTCTCATAAACGTTTTCGGAAGGAACCATGAGTTGCTGCTCCAAGGATACTGCATGCCGAGGCACACGCTCTATCTGTATGACCTATTGTTTTTAGATTGGTCGACCATACCACCTCGAGATTACGCCCGCAAGCTGTTGTTCTTAGCAGTACCAGAGAGTGTGTAGCCTGACGTTGGCTGCATTCGACCTATGCACGTGTGTGTAGAATTCTCTAGGTTTATCGTAGGAGCCCATGTATTGGACCAATGCGTCAGCCTGTCGAAATCATCCTGTAGGGATTGTCTGTTCGTATCAGAACGATGTACACTCCACAGCTTCAGATCGTCAGCATAGAGTAAGCACAGTGTGTTCAAACTGACTGAGAGATAACTGATATAAATCAAGAACAACAGTGGACCGAGTACCGAATTTTGGGAAATACCACTGGAGGTCGGGAACCACGTGGATAGGGTCCTAGAAACTTTGACCCCAAATACCCGCCCTTTTAGGAAGTCCTCGGTCCAGCGTAGAAATGGTTCACTATTCCCCATAGTTTGAGCTTTTGGAAGAGTCGGTCGTGTGGTACTTTGTCAAATACTTTACTGAAATCGACGAAAACGACATCTGTGGGATATCCTTCAGCCTTTGCTTCCGTCCGGTGTTCTCGAGTCAACAGAAGGTTGAACATGTGTGAACGGGCTTTTTTAAATCTGTGATGTGTACGACTAATTAGGTTGTTATGATCAAGATGTTTTCCAACGCGCATGATTACAAGCCACTCCATTACCCTGCAGATGACGCAGGTAAGGCTTACCGGTCGATATCTGACAGCTGCCGCTTCGCCTCCACCCTTGAGCATCGGTAAAACAATTGCTTGTTTCCAATCGTCCAGGAGTTTCCCAGCTGCTAGTGAGGTGTTGAGCAACTTGGTGATTGGGCATGCGAGGATCTCGACCAGCTCCCGTAGTAGGAGCGCCGTGAAAAGGGTGAGGCTAATCTGTATATTCAGGATTTTCATGTCATGAAGAGGAGACCGCGGTTAGCTCTAACAACCACTCACTTGACGGCTCCTATCCTCTGGGATTCAAGGATGAGCGGCCCCCCAACACACTCAAATGGTCGAGTGGAATATGTAGATCCTAGTATCGTTCGCAAATTACTTAACAAATGCAATAAACTGGAACCATTTGTAGCGGCTAGAAAAACTATATTCATGGCTCTTATTGAAACTTGGCTGAATGAGGGGGTGTCTGGTGCGGAAGTACCTGTTCCGGGCAACTGTCACTTTCGTTCGGACAGAATTCGTCCCAGAGGTAGGGGCGGCGTAATGACGCACATCAGAGATGGGGTCAAGGTAAATCTTGAACTTTATGCAGACCCTCAAGGACTTGATGAGGTGCTATGATGTAGAGTGAAACTGGCCAGTTGCGGATACATGGAGGTAGGTCTGTTCTATAGGACACCGCCTGCAGAGCAGTTGAATGTTATATTTCATGCGGTGCTGGGCGACGGATGGACACTATAATCCTGGGTGACTTCATCGCGCCCCACACTGATTGGGAGGCTGGGTCCTACCTTACGGAAGCAGATAATTTTCCCCACCACACACACGGCAATTTGTAATCCAGCGCTTCACTAACACGTGCATGAGCTTAGTCGTTTTTGAATGAACAGAAATCCACTTTGGGCTTAGTTTTTCACTCGCCGAGTTTCGGATGTTTCCCGTATAAATGAACCACTACCTTTTGAGGTCAGTGATCAAGCAGTTCTGAACATGCGTTGGAGATGCGGGGCTCAAATCTCACAGATACCTCATTGTGAACCGAATATCTGGCGCATACCCTTCGACGATATGAGAGAAACAGCTCAAAGCACGACTTGGGAGAACGGGGGTCCAGACGATGTGTCTTATCCGGGAATAAATCCACCCTCTAGTACGGAAGTTTGCCCCACCACACTGACGACGGTCCCATGCCCAGCCCCTTCTCCCATGAGTTGACAAAGAGCTCCGATTCCCACTTTGCAGAAGGAACCGAGCTTGGAGACAATGTCGAGTTACAGCATCGGGGTACGACGCGTACAAACAACTACGAACTCGATGTTCCTCCATGAAGATGGCGAAACGATGCAGATTCGAAGAGAGACTAACAGCCGAATGTGTCCATGCACCTAAATGGCTGTTTGCCTATCTGAAAAGACGAACGATAGCCACGCCAGGTATACCTACACTCGTGATAGACGGGAGAGTTGCCGACTCCGATGTGGCTAAAGCAAATGCTCTGACACGCTACTACGCATCGGTTTTTGCACGTGAAGAACTCTGGTCAACTCTCTCGTCGGTGTTTCAGCCTTCAATCGCGCTCGGTGATACTGAAGTGGATGGAGTTATGACAACTGCTAGATCTCCCGAGCCACATGAATCACCCGGACCAGATGGAATCCATCCGCTAGTACCACGGGAGTTAGTCGAGATCCTCGCATGCCCAATCACCAAGTTGCTCAACACCTCACTAGCAGCTGGGAAACTCCTGGACGATTGGAAACAAGCAATTGTTTTACCGATGCTCAAGGGTGGAGGCGAAGCGGCAGCTGTCAGATATCGACCGGTAAGCCTTACCTGCGTCATCTGCAGGGTAATGGAGTGGCTTGTAATCATGCGCGTTGGAAAACATCTTGATCATAACAACCTGTTTAGTCGTACACATCACAGATTTAAAAAAGCCCGTTCACACATGTTCAACCTTCTGTTGACTCGAGAACACCGGACGGAAGCAAAGGCTGAAGGATATCCCACAGATGTCGTTTTCGTCGATTTCAGTAAAGTATTTGACAAAGTACCACACGACCGACTCTTCCAAAAGCTCAAACTATGGGGAATAGTGAACCATTTCTACGCTGGACCGAGGACTTCCTAAAAGGGCGGGTATTTGGGGTCAAAGTTTCTAGGACCCTATCCACGTGGTTCCCGACCTCCAGTGGTATTTCCCAAAATTCGGTACTCGGTCCACTGTTGTTCTTGATTTATATCAGTTATCTCTCAGTCAGTTTGAACACACTGTGCTTACTCTATGCTGACGATCTGAAGCTGTGGAGTGTACATCGTTCTGATACGAACAGACAATCCCTACAGGATGATTTCGACAGGCTGACGCATTGGTCCAATACATGGGCTCCTACGATAAACCTAGAGAATTCTACACACACGTGCATAGGTCGAATGCAGCCAACGTCAGGCTACACACTCTCTGGTACTGCTAAGAACAACAGCTTGCGGGCGTAATCTCGAGGTGGTATGGTCGACCAATCTAAAAACAAGAGGTCCCTGTCAGCACAATGGTCCCCAAATAGTCATGAAGTAGTCCCTAGGTCGACCCTGTTTGATCCCCAAAACGACCCCAAAGTGACCCCACTGAAACAAAAAAGGGTCGGTTTGGGGGCGTTTTTCGGCCGACCACGCAAAAAACCCTCCGATATTTGTGTACCTTCTGCATTACATTATAAACTCAATTTCCCGTATCTTTTTTTATAGCACTGCATAAACGACCCTAGAACGAACGATACTAGTCCGGTGCGTCAAATAACTAAACGGAAACGTCCCATTTCACCGCTTTCATTTCTCACTTCCCAAGGTACCTTTACCACTTTCGGAATCACTTCCTTGCCAGTAACTGCGAGCTGCTTTTCCATTACTGATTTCGGAAGAGAAAGGACAATACTTTTGACGCAAGAAACATGTATTGATGGGTAAATTGTACAGCGGTAGAAGGGATTTACAATATATACCGAGTTTTGTTGTTCGTACTCGTTAGTCGCATGAGAACTGTTCGCTGGAATTGCTGTTTTCCAGTGCCTGAAATAGGAAGAGAGACATTTTCAATTGATCTCTTATTGTAATACAAAGTACAGTGAGCAAAACTTTAACATCTTTATGAACTAGGAATCGAAATACTTGTACTGTAATCCAATGGTAAATTTATTCCAAAGTGGGAAAGTGGTTACTGTGAATATGGAAATCATTGAGGCAGAAACTGGAATCTCTTGCTGTATGGAAATGGAAAATATCGCAACAGATGCATAGCGTGATTTAAGATAACGCCTTAAAAATATATCGTAAACAGAAGTCACTCACGTCGTACGTATTGCACTGAACGCCGACGTCACGATACAGTTCATACCGACTCTCTTGATGACTAGCTCTACTCCTTTGTAAGCAACGACGCATTTTCTCTCGGATGAGCTGCGTTGTGGCGCCAGGGTAGTTCTCCCGGCACACGGCGTCTATTGCAATATGAATTCGAAATCTCATACTCACCTACCACAAGAGAACAAACTTTTGTTCCCGCCAGGGCAGGTCTTCCGTGTGCACCCTTCATGTTTACCTGCGCGAGAACTTTTATCGTCATTAGCTGACGCATCATATCCCTTGTGCAGTCTTCAAAGTTGGTACCGGAAACTTTCTGCAAAAATGTGGCCTGAATTATAGAAAATAAAATGAACTATCTCTCACCACTTGCTCGTAGTAGCTGTCATTTTCCAAGCGTTCATTCAGAGACGCGAGGTCATCAACACTGTTTACGGGGATCCCCCATTGGGACACGATCTTTGAAGTTGAATTCGCATTTTGCCTCTGCAATTCGGCGATTTTGCACTTCAAATCCGAAGTATCTTTCTTGATTGAAGCTAAGAAAGCTGGCGTGAGTTAATAAGGATTTAGTGAAGCTGCTATTACACATAATACTCTCACAGTAACTGACTTCCTTGCTAAGAGGACTAGGCTTCCCACGAGATTTGGAAGTGGATGGCATTTCCTCCACCGTACGGCTTGTTCATGCCATGGGACTCACCGTTGGAGTGGAAGTCCAAGGTCTCCCGACGGATGGACCACTACATGATTTGTGAGAATACAGCGATGGTACTTACGCTATGGTTGCTGGCACATTAAGATTTGGGCCCAGTGACTTCATCGGGGTACGCGGAAGGCAAATTGATCGGTCTTCTAAGCAAGGTGGCTCGGGAGACCATAGTTTCTTACTGGCCCGTGCTGAAGGCTCCAGATCATCACTGTCACATTCCGAAAAAAATACGGGTTTACTGCAAGTATATCCCCATTAGCAATTAAACACATACTGTGGTCGTTTCCCATAACGTTCCATGGGCAGCGTCGCATCCGTGGATGGTAAGTCGGACATATCCTCTAGTATTCGTTGCAACTTCACAGCCTGTTGATAGTCATCTACAAAAGGAAACTGAATGATAGTCATGTTCTCTTACCGACGGCTTTATGGACCTTTACTTTATATGCCTTTGAGTTGACCGGTGGTGGATGACCATCGCGTACTAAGCGCTCCGCACGAGAAGCGCCAACAGAAGGCCACATAGCGTGGTCTGACCCCACCATCCAGAGGTCATTAACAACAGCAACCGTGTTTTCTCCCACAAACTCCACTACTGTGAACATCTAAAATGTAAAGGTTTGTCACAATCTATTTTACTTACTACCTTCATGAACGCCAGCTATGCACAATAGGATAAAATACCAGGTGTTCGCGGTATGGAATCAATAGCCCTTTATACCGTATGTCGTTACAGTTACAGGAGCGAATTTCCTCAGATGGTTGTTCACAAAGGTATATGTTGAAATTCACAGACGAAATGGGATTAGTGAAAAAATTTCTATTCCTTTTGAAATAACGGTACTTCGCCGTGTTGTCACTGATGTCAACGATGATCGCCGGTTGGTTATCAATCAGAACACAGTTGTTCGACGGTTCCGAGGCATAAACCGTGTTCTGCAGACGAAACGTCTTCTCATGCAGCCCACGTTTGGTGACAGAAGAAGATAGAATGTCATCCCAAAATTGAATGTCGGCATGCATTATCGCTTCCGTAGAACGTTCCATTGTCCTACGAAAAATTTGTTCCGCGACCATGTTTCGACTAGTGACACACTGCCTTATAGTTTGCATATATGACTCGAAGGGAAACGCCGAGAATGAATCCAAAGAGCCGTGAATCCTCGCATCTTCACATATATGCACCCAAGCGTGAACATTGAAAACCGCCTCAGTCTCACCGTACAACTTCACGAAGTCCTGCACCATCAAGCAGCAGTGATTGTGGATAAAGTCTATGTAGTGAGAACGCCACTTATCGCTGCACAGTATGTATGCACAAATCGAAAAGCTGAGAAAGTTGGAGTAGTTCTCAACAGACAGCACATCTTTCATAACAACCGGTCCGATATGCAACAAGAATTGCCTGTACTCAGATGCCTTCCAGTACTCTAGCTCATCCAGCGTTCGACAAACTCGTGGAAACTCACAGGGGATACATTTTCGAACTATCCGAAAATGTTCGTTCACGCGTGCCAATGACTGAGCCGATAGCAGAGCTCTCCTTGGTTTGCCAAACTGACGCCATACAAGAAGGGTTCGCTTCATTATCCCAAGACATAACATGTGCATGTAGTCCGTTGGGAACGTGTTTATCATATCAATTGACAAACTCTCGAAGGGCGAATCCCTCGTGTGGTGATCCGGTTGTCTTCGGCAACGGTAATCAACGTCAGTCCTTGCTTTTCCTGGGTTGCCTAAGAACACCAGTCGTCTACCAATGCTACTGCCTCGTTGGGTGCACCGTGGGCAACTGAAATAGCCACTATGGTACTTTATTTGTTTAATCAAGGCTTTAGCTGGGGCATCAGCTATAACGCTAGACAAAACTACACGGAAACGTCTGCATGCACTTCGGACATAAATGCCTTGAATGAGTAGAGATTTCAGTTCTCGAACGCAGTCATCCAAGTATTCCATCACATCTGCGGGTTTCGTCATCCCACAGTAGAGACCCACCATAAACACCCGTGATAACGGTTTGAGCACACGGCCTAGAAATAGGCCACAGCTGCTGAGATGACCCACGAAGCAGAGTCAGACCGTCTACATGCAACTGAATGGCTATCTCATCGGTTGTGTGCATTGCACTGGAATCCATTGCACGCTGCAAACATTCGTCGAGCCCAAATTGGACGTATTTACGGTTACCTACGGACTTTTTTGGCGTTTGACGTGGTGATCCCAACAAAGTTCGGGGATCTGTCGGCAAATCCGGGAAAACCTGCCTGAATATACGAAGCATGGTTCTCACATTCGCCATTGAGAGATGCATTTGTATGGCTGCCTGTCGTGCAACAGAACGTGCCGAAGGTCCTGGAATTAATGGCTGGAGTAAGTAGACACAACAACGAACCGTCTTCCTTCACATTCGTGCTCTCCGCAGGGATTTCTGGGATACCGTCTTTTAATAAAGGTCGTCAATAACGACGTTTTGTGTCACGTTTATGCTGTTATTTCAGTCAATAAATATCGCGTACATTTTTAATGTCTATCGCAGTGTCCGTCTATTCCTTATTAGCTCAATATTGACTAATTAACGGAATGGCTGTATTCGTTGTCATGTTCGATGGAAGGAACTAAGTTTTTCACGTGACTAGTAGATTTTCACAATTATTCACGAGATACGCTTTATGTACTGCTATATGCCCTTTAAATTCGAACCATATCTGGTAGCTATCATTGCACAAAATGAGATGATACCGCCGTAAGCAGGTGCCAGTTCCTGGGTGCTCGAGAACTACCATCTGGCGACGTCAAAAAGCTTCAGTCAGAGCCGCTTATGCCACAGTGGAATCTTTGACTGCCTCGGATATTGACAATTGGTTAAACACTGTAAGTGGTAATGTTTTCCACGCTTTGTGAACCCTAATGGCCAAATAAACCAGATGAATCGGTGAGGATGTCATCATCGGGGGAAATAAATACGGACTGCGAGGTTGAGCCTGATGCTGTCCATCAGCCGACCGATGCCGGTGCACCGGACATTTCTACAAGCTTTTATGGGTATTCTATTCAAATTATTCTTCTAGTAAGATATTAAGAAACGCTGGAGATGATGGTAGTTCTCGAGCACCCAGGAACTGACACCTGCTTACGGCGGTATCATCTCATTTTGTGCAATGATAGCTACCAGATATGGTTCGAATTTAAAGGGCATATAGCAGTACATAAAGCGTATCTCGTGAATAATTGTGAAAATCTACTAGTCACGTGAAAAACTTAGTTCCTTCCATCGAACATGACAACGAATACAGCCATTCCGTTAATTAGTCAATATTGAGCTAATAAGGAATAGACGGACACTGCGATAGACATTAAAAATGTACGCGATATTTATTGACTGAAATAACAGCATAAACGTGACACAAAACGTCGTTATTGACGACCTTTATTAAAAGACGGTATCCCAGAAATCCCTGCGGAGAGCACGAATGTGAAGGAAGACGGTTCGTTGTTGTGTCTACTTACTCCAGCCATTAATTCCAGGACCTTCGGCACGTTCTGTTGCACGACAGGCAGCCATACAAATGCATCTCTCAATGGCGAATGTGAGAACCATGCTTCGTATATTCAGGCAGGTTTTCCCGGATTTGCCGACAGATCCCCGAACTTTGTTGGGATCACCACGTCAAACGCCAAAAAAGTCCGTAGGTAACCGTAAATACGTCCAATTTGGGCTCGACGAATGTTTGCAGCGTGCAATGGATTCCAGTGCAATGCACACAACCGATGAGATAGCCATTCAGTTGCATGTAGACGGTCTGACTCTGCTTCGTGGGTCATCTCAGCAGCTGTGGCCTATTTCTAGGCCGTGTGCTCAAACCGTTATCACGGGTGTTTATGGTGGGTCTCTACTGTGGGATGACGAAACCCGCAGATGTGATGGAATACTTGGATGACTGCGTTCGAGAACTGAAATCTCTACTCATTCAAGGCATTTATGTCCGAAGTGCATGCAGACGTTTCCGTGTAGTTTTGTCTAGCGTTATAGCTGATGCCCCAGCTAAAGCCTTGATTAAACAAATAAAGTACCATAGTGGCTATTTCAGTTGCCCACGGTGCACCCAACGAGGCAGTAGCATTGGTAGACGACTGGTGTTCTTAGGCAACCCAGGAAAAGCAAGGACTGACGTTGATTACCGTTGCCGAAGACAACCGGATCACCACACGAGGGATTCGCCCTTCGAGAGTTTGTCAATTGATATGATAAACACGTTCCCAACGGACTACATGCACATGTTATGTCTTGGGATAATGAAGCGAACCCTTCTTGTATGGCGTCAGTTTGGCAAACCAAGGAGAGCTCTGCTATCGGCTCAGTCATTGGCACGCGTGAACGAACATTTTCGGATAGTTCGAAAATGTATCCCCTGTGAGTTTCCACGAGTTTGTCGAACGCTGGATGAGCTAGAGTACTGGAAGGCATCTGAGTACAGGCAATTCTTGTTGCATATCGGACCGGTTGTTATGAAAGATGTGCTGTCTGTTGAGAACTACTCCAACTTTCTCAGCTTTTCGATTTGTGCATACATACTGTGCAGCGATAAGTGGCGTTCTCACTACATAGACTTTATCCACAATCACTGCTGCTTGATGGTGCAGGACTTCGTGAAGTTGTACGGTGAGACTGAGGCGGTTTTCAATGTTCACGCTTGGGTGCATATATGTGAAGATGCGAGGATTCACGGCTCTTTGGATTCATTCTCGGCGTTTCCCTTCGAGTCATATATGCAAACTATAAGGCAGTGTGTCACTAGTCGAAACATGGTCGCGGAACAAATTTTTCGTAGGACAATGGAACGTTCTACGGAAGCGATAATGCATGCCGACATTCAATTTTGGGATGACATTCTATCTTCTTCTGTCACCAAACGTGGGCTGCATGAGAAGACGTTTCGTCTGCAGAACACGGTTTATGCCTCGGAACCGTCGAACAACTGTGTTCTGATTGATAACCAACCGGCGATCATCGTTGACATCAGTGACAACACGGCGAAGTACCGTTATTTCAAAAGGAATAGAAATTTTTTCACTAATCCCATTTCGTCTGTGAATTTCAACATATACCTTTGTGAACAACCATCTGAGGAAATTCGCTCCTGTAACTGTAACGACATACGGTATAAAGGGCTATTGATTCCATACCGCGAACACCTGGTATTTTATCCTATTGTGCATAGCTGGCGTTCATGAAGGTAGTAAGTAAAATAGATTGTGACAAACCTTTACATTTTAGATGTTCACAGTAGTGGAGTTTGTGGGAGAAAACACGGTTGCTGTTGTTAATGACCTCTGGATGGTGGGGTCAGACCACGCTATGTGGCCTTCTGTTGGCGCTTCTCGTGCGGAGCGCTTAGTACGCGATGGTCATCCACCACCGGTCAACTCAAAGGCATATAAAGTAAAGGTCCATAAAGCCGTCGGTAAGAGAACATGACTATCATTCAGTTTCCTTTTGTAGATGACTATCAACAGGCTGTGAAGTTGCAACGAATACTAGAGGATATGTCCGACTTACCATCCACGGATGCGACGCTGCCCATGGAACGTTATGGGAAACGACCACAGTATGTGTTTAATTGCTAATGGGGATATACTTGCAGTAAACCCGTATTTTTTTCGGAATGTGACAGTGATGATCTGGAGCCTTCAGCACGGGCCAGTAAGAAACTATGGTCTCCCGAGCCACCTTGCTTAGAAGACCGATCAATTTGCCTTCCGCGTACCCCGATGAAGTCACTGGGCCCAAATCTTAATGTGCCAGCAACCATAGCGTAAGTACCATCGCTGTATTCTCACAAATCATGTAGTGGTCCATCCGTCGGGAGACCTTGGACTTCCACTCCAACGGTGAGTCCCATGGCATGAACAAGCCGTACGGTGGAGGAAATGCCATCCACTTCCAAATCTCGTGGGAAGCCTAGTCCTCTTAGCAAGGAAGTCAGTTACTGTGAGAGTATTATGTGTAATAGCAGCTTCACTAAATCCTTATTAACTCACGCCAGCTTTCTTAGCTTCAATCAAGAAAGATACTTCGGATTTGAAGTGCAAAATCGCCGAATTGCAGAGGCAAAATGCGAATTCAACTTCAAAGATCGTGTCCCAATGGGGGATCCCCGTAAACAGTGTTGATGACCTCGCGTCTCTGAATGAACGCTTGGAAAATGACAGCTACTACGAGCAAGTGGTGAGAGATAGTTCATTTTATTTTCTATAATTCAGGCCACATTTTTGCAGAAAGTTTCCGGTACCAACTTTGAAGACTGCACAAGGGATATGATGCGTCAGCTAATGACGATAAAAGTTCTCGCGCAGGTAAACATGAAGGGTGCACACGGAAGACCTGCCCTGGCGGGAACAAAAGTTTGTTCTCTTGTGGTAGGTGAGTATGAGATTTCGAATTCATATTGCAATAGACGCCGTGTGCCGGGAGAACTACCCTGGCGCCACAACGCAGCTCATCCGAGAGAAAATGCGTCGTTGCTTACAAAGGAGTAGAGCTAGTCATCAAGAGAGTCGGTATGAACTGTATCGTGACGTCGGCGTTCAGTGCAATACGTACGACGTGAGTGACTTCTGTTTACGATATATTTTTAAGGCGTTATCTTAAATCACGCTATGCATCTGTTGCGATATTTTCCATTTCCATACAGCAAGAGATTCCAGTTTCTGCCTCAATGATTTCCATATTCACAGTAACCACTTTCCCACTTTGGAATAAATTTACCATTGGATTACAGTACAAGTATTTCGATTCCTAGTTCATAAAGATGTTAAAGTTTTGCTCACTGCACTTTGTTTTACAATAAGAGATCAATTGAAAATGTCTCTCTTCCTATTTCAGGCATTGGAAAACAGCAATTCCAGCGAACAGTTCTCATGCGACTAACGAGTACGAACAACAAAACTCGGTATATATTGTAAATCCCTTCTACCGCTGTACAATTTACCCATCAATACATGTTTCTTGCGTCAAAAGTATTGTCCTTTCTCTTCCGAAATCAGTAATGGAAAAGCAGCTCGCAGTTACTGGCAAGGAAGTGATTCCGAAAGTGGTAAAGGTACCTTGGGAAGTGAGAAATGAAAGCGGTGAAATGGGACGTTTCCGTTTAGTTATTTGACGCACCGGACTAGTATCGTTCGTTCTAGGGTCGTTTATGCAGTGCTATAAAAAAAGATACGGGAAATTGAGTTTATAATGTAATGCAGAAGGTACACAAATATCGGAGGGTTTTTTGCGTGGTCGGCCGAAAAACGCCCCCAAACCGACCCTTTTTTGTTTCAGTGGGGTCACTTTGGGGTCGTTTTGGGGATCAAACAGGGTCGACCTAGGGACTACTTCATGACTATTTGGGGACCATTGTGCTGACAGGGACCTCTTGTTTTTAGATTGGTCGACCATACCACCTCGAGATTACGCCCGCAAGCTGTTGTTCTTAGCAGTACTAGAGAGTGTGTAGCCTGACGTTGGCTGCATTCGACCTATGCACGTGTGTGTAGACTTCTCTAGGTTTATCGTAGGAGCCCATGTATTGGACCAATGCGTCGGCCTGTCGAGATCATCCTGTAGGGATTGTCTGTTCGTATCAGAACGATGTACACTCCACAGCTTCAGATCGTCAGCATAGAGTAAGCACAGTGTGTTCAAACTGACTGAGAGACAACTGATATAAATCAAGAATAACAGTGGACCGAGTACCGAATTTTGGGAAATACCACTGGAGGTCGGGAACCACGTGGATAGGGTCCTAGAAACTTTGATCCCAAATACCCGCCCTTTTAGGAAGTCCTCGGTCCAGCGTAGAAATGGTTCACTATTCCCCATAGTTTGAGCTTTTGGAAGAGTCGGTCGTGTGGTACTTTGTCAAATACTTTACTGAAATCGACGAAAACGACATCTGTGGGATATCCTTCAGCCTTTGCTTCCGTCCGGTGTTCTCGAGTCAACAGAAGGTTGAACATGTGTGAACGGGCTTTTTTAAATCTGTGATGTGTACGACTAATTAGGTTGTTATGATCAAGATGTTTTCCAACGCGCATGATTACAAGCCACTCCATTACCCTGCAGATGACGCAGGTAAGGCTTACCGGTCGATAGCTGACAGCTGCCGCTTCGCCTCCACCCTTGAGCATCGGTAAAACAATTGCTTGTTTCCAATCGTCCAGGAGTTTCCCAGCTGCTAGTGAGGTGTTGAGCAACTTGGTGATTGGGCATGCGAGGATCTCGACCAGCTCCCGTAGTAGGAGCGCCGTGAAAAGGGTGAGGCTAATCTGTATATTCAGGATTTTCATGTCATGAAGAGGAGACCGCGGTTAGCTCTAACAACCACTCACTTGACGGCTCCTATCCTCTGGGATTCAAGGATGAGCAGCCCCCCAACACACTCAAATGGTCGAGTGGAATATGTAGATCCTAGTATCGTTCGCAAATTACTTAACAAATGCAATAAACTGGAACCATTTGTAGCGGCTAGAAAAACTATATTCATGGCTCTTATTGAAACTTGGCTGAATGAGGGGGTGTCTGGTGCGGAAGTACCTGTTCCGGGCAACTGTCACTTTCGTTCGGACAGAATTCGTCCCAGAGGTAGGGGCGGCGTAATGACGCACATCAGAGATGGGGTCAAGGTAAATCTTGAACTTTATGCAGACCCTCAAGGACTTGATGAGGTGCTATGATGTAGAGTGAAACTGGCCAGTTGCGGATACATGGAGGTAGGTCTGTTCTATAGGACACCGCCTGCAGAGCAGTTGAATGTTATATTTCATGCGGTGCTGGGCGACGGATGGACACTATAATCCTGGGTGACTTCATCGCGCCCCACACTGATTGGGAGGCTGGGTCCTACCTTACGGAAGCAGATAATTTTCCCCACCACACACACGGCAATTTGTAATCCAGCGCTTCACTAACACGTGCATGAGCTTAGTCGTTTTTGAATGAACAGAAATCCACTTTGGGCTTAGTTTTTCACTCGCCGAGTTTCGGATGTTTCCCGTATAAATGAACCACTACCTTTTGAGGTCAGTGATCAAGCAGTTCTGAACATGCGTTGGAGATGCGGGGCTCAAATCTCACAGATACCTCATTGTGAACCGAATATCTGGCGCATACCCTTCGACGATATGAGAGAAACAGCACAAAGCACGACTTGGGAGAACGGGGGTCCAGACGATGTGTCTTATCCGGGAATGAATCCACCCACTAGTACGGAAGTACGGAAGCCTTACCTGCGTCATCTGCAGGGTAATGGAGTGGCTTGTAATCATGCGCGTTGGAAAACATCTTGATCATAACAACCTGTTTAGTCGTACACATCACAGATTTAAAAAAGCCCGTTCACACATGTTCAACCTTCTGTTGACTCGAGAACACCGGACGGAAGCAAAGGCTGAAGGATATCCCACAGATGTCGTTTTCGTTGATTTCAGTAAAGTATTTGACAAAGTACCACACGACCGACTCTTCCAAAAGCTCAAACTATGGGGAATAGTGAACCATTTCTACGCTGGACCGAGGACTTCCTAAAAGGGCGGGTATTTGGGGTCAAAGTTTCTAGGACCCTATCCACGTGGTTCCCGACCTCCAGTGGTATTTCCCAAAATTCGGTACTCGGTCCACTGTTGTTCTTGATTTATATCAGTTATCTCTCAGTCAGTTTGAATACACTGTGCTTACTCTATGCTGACAATCTGAAAATGTGGAGTGTACATCGTTCTGATACGAACAGACAATCCCTACAGGATGATCTCGACAGGCCGACGCATTGGTCCAATACATGGGCTCCTACGATAAACCTAGAGAATTCTACACACGTGCATAGGTCGAATGCAGCCAACGTCAGGCTACACACTCTCTGGTACTGCTAAGAACAACAGCTTGCGGGCGTAATCTCGAGGTGGTATGGTCGACCAATCTAAAAACAAGAGGTCCCTGTCAGCACAATGGTCCCCAAATAGTCATGAAGTAGTCCCTAGGTCGACCCTGTTTGATCCCCAAAACGACCCCAAAGTGACCCCACTGAAGCAAAAAAGGGTCGGTTTGGGGGCGTTTTTCGGCCGACCACGCAAAAAACCCTCCGATATTTGTGTACCTTCTGCATTACATTATAAACTCAATTTCCCGTATCTTTTTTTATAGCACTGCATAAACGACCCTAGAACGAACGATACTAGTCCGGTGCGTCAAATAACTAAACGGAAACGTCCCATTTCACCGCTTTCATTTCTCACTTCCCAAGGTACCTTTACCACTTTCGGAATCACTTCCTTGCCAGTAACTGCGAGCTGCTTTTCCATTACTGATTTCGGAAGAGAAAGGACAATACTTTTGACGCAAGAAACATGTATTGATGGGTAAATTGTACAGCGGTAGAAGGGATTTACAATATATACCGAGTTTTGTTGTTCGTACTCGTTAGTCGCATGAGAACTGTTCGCTGGAATTGCTGTTTTCCAATGCCTGAAATAGGAAGAGAGACATTTTCAATTGATCTCTTATTGTAAAACAAAGTGCAGTGAGCAAAACTTTAACATCTTTATGAACTAGGAATCGAAATACTTGTACTGTAATCCAATGGTAAATTTATTCCAAAGTGGGAAAGTGGTTACTGTGAATATGGAAATCATTGAGGCAGAAACTGGAATCTCTTGCTGTATGGAAATGGAAAATATCGCAACAGATGCATAGCGTGATTTAAGATAACGCCTTAAAAATATATCGTAAACAGAAGTCACTCACGTCGTACGTATTGCACTGAACGCCGACGTCACGATACAGTTCATACCGACTCTCTTGATGACTAGCTCTACTCCTTTGTAAGCAACGACGCATTTTCTCTCGGATGAGCTGCGTTGTGGCGCCAGGGTAGTTCTCCCGGCACACGGCGTCTATTGCAATATGAATTCGAAATCTCATACTCACCTACCACAAGAGAACAAACTTTTGTTCCCGCCAGGGCAGGTCTTCCGTGTGCACCCTTCATGTTTACCTGCGCGAGAACTTTTATCGTCATTAGCTGACGCATCATATCCCTTGTGCAGTCTTCAAAGTTGGTACCGGAAACTTTCTGCAAAAATGTGGCCTGAATTATAGAAAATAAAATGAACTATCTCTCACCACTTGCTCGTAGTAGCTGTCATTTTCCAAGCGTTCATTCAGAGACGCGAGGTCATCAACACTGTTTACGGGGATCCCCCATTGGGACACGATCTTTGAAGTTGAATTCGCATTTTGCCTCTGCAATTCGGCGATTTTGCACTTCAAATCCGAAGTATCTTTCTTGATTGAAGCTAAGAAAGCTGGCGTGAGTTAATAAGGATTTAGTGAAGCTGCTATTACACATAATACTCTCACAGTAACTGACTTCCTTGCTAAGAGGACTAGGCTTCCCACGAGATTTGGAAGTGGATGGCATTTCCTCCACCGTACGGCTTGTTCATGCCATGGGACTCACCGTTGGAGTGGAAGTCCAAGGTCTCCCGACGGATGGACCACTACATGATTTGTGAGAATACAGCGATGGTACTTACGCTATGGTTGCTGGCACATTAAGATTTGGGCCCAGTGACTTCATCGGGGTACGCGGAAGGCAAATTGATTGGTCTTCTAAGCAAGGTGGCTCGGGAGACCATAGTTTCTTACTGGCCCGTGCTGAAGGCTCCAGATCATCACTGTCACATTCCGAAAAAAATACGGGTTTACTGCAAGTATATCCCCATTAGCAATTAAACACATACTGTGGTCGTTTCCCATAACGTTCCATGGGCAGCGTCGCATCCGTGGATGGTAAGTCGGACATATCCTCTAGTATTCGTTGCAACTTCACAGCCTGTTGATAGTCATCTACAAAAGGAAACTGAATGATAGTCATGTTCTCTTACCGACGGCTTTATGGACCTTTACTTTATATGCCTTTGAGTTGACCGGTGGTGGATGACCATCGCGTACTAAGCGCTCCGCACGAGAAGCGCCAACAGAAGGCCACATAGCGTGGTCTGACCCCACCATCCAGAGGTCATTAACAACAGCAACCGTGTTTTCTCCCACAAACTCCACTACTGTGAACATCTAAAATGTAAAGGTTTGTCACAATCTATTTTACTTACTACCTTCATGAACGCCAGCTATGCACAATAGGATAAAATACCAGGTGTTCGCGGTATGGAATCAATAGCCCTTTATACCGTATGTCGTTACAGTTACAGGAGCGAATTTCCTCAGATGGTTGTTCACAAAGGTATATGTTGAAATTCACAGACGAAATGGGATTAGTGAAAAAATTTCTATTCCTTTTGAAATAACGGTACTTCGCCGTGTTGTCACTGATGTCAACGATGATCGCCGGTTGGTTATCAATCAGAACACAGTTGTTCGACGGTTCCGAGGCATAAACCGTGTTCTGCAGACGAAACGTCTTCTCATGCAGCCCACGTTTGGTGACAGAAGAAGATAGAATGTCATCCCAAAATTGAATGTCGGCATGCATTATCGCTTCCGTAGAACGTTCCATTGTCCTACGAAAAATTTGTTCCGCGACCATGTTTCGACTAGTGACACACTGCCTTATAGTTTGCATATATGACTCGAAGGGAAACGCCGAGAATGAATCCAAAGAGCCGTGAATCCTCGCATCTTCACATATATGCACCCAAGCGTGAACATTGAAAACCGCCTCAGTCTCACCGTACAACTTCACGAAGTCCTGCACCATCAAGCAGCAGTGATTGTGGATAAAGTCTATGTAGTGAGAACGCCACTTATCGCTGCACAGTATGTATGCACAAATCGAAAAGCTGAGAAAGTTGGAGTAGTTCTCAACAGACAGCACATCTTTCATAACAACCGGTCCGATATGCAACAAGAATTGCCTGTACTCAGATGCCTTCCAGTACTCTAGCTCATCCAGCGTTCGACAAACTCGTGGAAACTCACAGGGGATACATTTTCGAACTATCCGAAAATGTTCGTTCACGCGTGCCAATGACTGAGCCGATAGCAGAGCTCTCCTTGGTTTGCCAAACTGACGTCATACAAGAAGGGTTCGCTTCATTATCCCAAGACATAACATGTGCATGTAGTCCGTTGGGAACGTGTTTATCATATCAATTGACAAACTCTCGAAGGGCGAATCCCTCGTGTGGTGATCCGGTTGTCTTCGGCAACGGTAATCAACGTCAGTCCTTGCTTTTCCTGGGTTGCCTAAGAACACCAGTCGTCTACCAATGCTACTGCCTCGTTGGGTGCACCGTGGGCAACTGAAATAGCCACTATGGTACTTTATTTGTTTAATCAAGGCTTTAGCTGGGGCATCAGCTATAACGCTAGACAAAACTACACGGAAACGTCTGCATGCACTTCGGACATAAATGCCTTGAATGAGTAGAGATTTCAGTTCTCGAACGCAGTCATCCAAGTATTCCATCACATCTGCGGGTTTCGTCATCCCACAGTAGAGACCCACCATAAACACCCGTGATAACGGTTTGAGCACACGGCCTAGAAATAGGCCACAGCTGCTGAGATGACCCACGAAGCAGAGTCAGACCGTCTACATGCAACTGAATGGCTATCTCATCGGTTGTGTGCATTGCACTGGAATCCATTGCACGCTGCAAACATTCGTCGAGCCCAAATTGGACGTATTTACGGTTACCTACGGACTTTTTTGGCGTTTGACGTGGTGATCCCAACAAAGTTCGGGGATCTGTCGGCAAATCCGGGAAAACCTGCCTGAATATACGAAGCATGGTTCTCACATTCGCCATTGAGAGATGCATTTGTATGGCTGCCTGTCGTGCAACAGAACGTGCCGAAGGTCCTGGAATTAATGGCTGGAGTAAGTAGACACAACAACGAACCGTCTTCCTTCACATTCGTGCTCTCCGCAGGGATTTCTGGGATACCGTCTTTTAATAAAGGTCGTCAATAACGACGTTTTGTGTCACGTTTATGCTGTTATTTCAGTCAATAAATATCGCGTACATTTTTAATGTCTACCGCAGTGTCCGTCTATTCCTTATTAGCTCAATATTGACTAATTAACGGAATGGCTGTATTCGTTGTCATGTTCGATGGAAGGAACTAAGTTTTTCACGTGACTAGTGGATTTTCACAATTATTCACGAGATACGCTTTATGTACTGCTATATGCCCTTTAAATTCGAACCATATCTGGTAGCTATCATTGTACAAAATGAGCTGATACCGCCGTAAGCAGGTGTGAGTTCCTGGGTGCTCGAGAACTACCATCTGGCGACGTCAAAATCTTCAGTCAGAGCCGCTTATGCCACAGTGGAATCTTTGACTGCCTCGGATATTGACAATTGGTTAAACACTGTAAGTGGTAATGTTTTCCACGCTTTGTGAACCCTAATGGCCAAATAAACCAGATGAATCGGTGAGGATGTCATCATCGGGGGAAATAAATACGGACTGCGAGGTTGAGCCTGATGCTGTCCATCAGCCGACCGATGCCGGTGCACCGGACATTTCTACAAGCTTTTATGGGTATTCTATTCAAATTATTCTTCTAGTAAGATATTAAGAAACGCTGGAGATGATGGTAGTTCTCGAGCACCCAGGAACTGACACCTGCTTACGGCGGTATCATCTCATTTTGTGCAATGATAGCTACCAGATATGGTTCGAATTTAAAGGGCATATAGCAGTACATAAAGCGTATCTCGTGAATAATTGTGAAAATCTACTAGTCACGTGAAAAACTTAGTTCCTTCCATCGAACATGACAACGAATACAGCCATTCCGTTAATTAGTCAATATTGAGCTAATAAGGAATAGACGGACACTGCGGTAGACATTAAAAATGTACGCGATATTTATTGACTGAAATAACAGCATAAACGTGACACAAAACGTCGTTATTGACGACCTTTATTAAAAGACGGTATCCCAGAAATCCCTGCGGAGAGCACGAATGTGAAGGAAGACGGTTCGTTGTTGTGTCTACTTACTCCAGCCATTAATTCCAGGACCTTCGGCACGTTCTGTTGCACGACAGGCAGCCATACAAATGCATCTCTCAATGGCGAATGTGAGAACCATGCTTCGTATATTCAGGCAGGTTTTCCCGGATTTGCCGACAGATCCCCGAACTTTGTTGGGATCACCACATCAAACGCCAAAAAAGTCCGTAGGTAACCGTAAATACGTCCAATTTGGGCTCGACGAATGTTTGCAGCGTGCAATGGATTCCAGTGCAATGCACACAACCGATGAGATAGCCATTCAGTTGCATGTAGACGGTCTGACTCTGCTTCGTGGGTCATCTCAGCAGCTGTGGCCTATTTCTAGGCCGTGTGCTCAAACCGTTATCACGGGTGTTTATGGTGGGTCTCTACTGTGGGATGACGAAACCCGCAGATGCGATGGAATACTTGGATGACTGCGTTCGAGAACTGAAATCTCTACTCATTCAAGGCATTTATGTCCGAAGTGCATGCAGACGTTTCCGTGTAGTTTTGTCTAGCGTTATAGCTGATGCCCCAGCTAAAGCCTTGATTAAACAAATAAAGTACCATAGTGGCTATTTCAGTTGCCCACGGTGCACCCAACGAGGCAGTAGCATTGGTAGACGACTGGTGTTCTTAGGCAACCCAGGAAAAGCAAGGACTGACGTTGATTACCGTTGCCGAAGACAACCGGATCACCACACGAGGGATTCGCCCTTCGAGAGTTTGTCAATTGATATGATAAACACGTTCCCAACGGACTACATGCACATGTTATGTCTTGGGATAATGAAGCGAACCCTTCTTGTATGGCGTCAGTTTGGCAAACCAAGGAGAGCTCTGCTATCGGCTCAGTCATTGGCACGCGTGAACGAACATTTTCGGATAGTTCGAAAATGTATCCCCTGTGAGTTTCCACGAGTTTGTCGAACGCTGGATGAGCTAGAGTACTGGAAGGCATCTGAGTACAGGCAATTCTTGTTGCATATCGGACCGGTTGTTATGAAAGATGTGCTGTCTGTTGAGAACTACTCCAACTAATCCCATTTCGTCTGTGAATTTCAACATATACCTTTGTGAACAACCATCTGAGGAAATTCGCTCCTGTAACTGTAACGACATACGGTATAAAGGGCTATTGATTCCATACCGCGAACACCTGGTATTTTATCCTATTGTGCATAGCTGGCGTTCATGAAGGTAGTAAGTAAAATAGATTGTGACAAACCTTTACATTTTAGATGTTCACAGTAGTGGAGTTTGTGGGAGAAAACACGGTTGCTGTTGTTAATGACCTCTGGATGGTGGGGTCAGACCACGCTATGTGGCCTTCTGTTGGCGCTTCTCGTGCGGAGCGCTTAGTACGCGATGGTCATCCACCACCGGTCAACTCAAAGGCATATAAAGTAAAGGTCCATAAAGCCGTCGGTAAGAGAACATGACTATCATTCAGTTTCCTTTTGTAGATGACTATCAACAGGCTGTGAAGTTGCAACGAATACTAGAGGATATGTCCGACTTACCATCCACGGATGCGACGCTGCCCATGGAACGTTATGGGAAACGACCACAGTATGTGTTTAATTGCTAATGGGGATATACTTGCAGTAAACCCGTATTTTTTTCGGAATGTGACAGTGATGATCTGGAGCCTTCAGCACGGGCCAGTAAGAAACTATGGTCTCCCGAGCCACCTTGCTTAGAAGACCGATCAATTTGCCTTCCGCGTACCCCGATGAAGTCACTGGGCCCAAATCTTAATGTGCCAGCAACCATAGCGTAAGTACCATCGCTGTATTCTCACAAATCATGTAGTGGTCCATCCGTCGGGAGACCTTGGACTTCCACTCCAACGGTGAGTCCCATGGCATGAACAAGCCGTACGGTGGAGGAAATGCCATCCACTTCCAAATCTCGTGGGAAGCCTAGTCCTCTTAGCAAGGAAGTCAGTTACTGTGAGAGTATTATGTGTAATAGCAGCTTCACTAAATCCTTATTAACTCACGCCAGCTTTCTTAGCTTCAATCAAGAAAGATACTTCGGATTTGAAGTGCAAAATCGCCGAATTGCAGAGGCAAAATGCGAATTCAACTTCAAAGATCGTGTCCCAATGGGGGATCCCCGTAAACAGTGTTGATGACCTCGCGTCTCTGAATGAACGCTTGGAAAATGACAGCTACTACGAGCAAGTGGTGAGAGATAGTTCATTTTATTTTCTATAATTCAGGCCACATTTTTGCAGAAAGTTTCCGGTACCAACTTTGAAGACTGCACAAGGGATATGATGCGTCAGCTAATGACGATAAAAGTTCTCGCGCAGGTAAACATGAAGGGTGCACACGGAAGACCTGCCCTGGCGGGAACAAAAGTTTGTTCTCTTGTGGTAGGTGAGTATGAGATTTCGAATTCATATTGCAATAGACGCCGTGTGCCGGGAGAACTACCCTGGCGCCACAACGCAGCTCATCCGAGAGAAAATGCGTCGTTGCTTACAAAGGAGTAGAGCTAGTCATCAAGAGAGTCGGTATGAACTGTATCGTGACGTCGGCGTTCAGTGCAATACGTACGACGTGAGTGACTTCTGTTTACGATATATTTTTAAGGCGTTATCTTAAATCACGCTATGCATCTGTTGCGATATTTTCCATTTCCATACAGCAAGAGATTCCAGTTTCTGCCTCAATGATTTCCATATTCACAGTAACCACTTTCCCACTTTGGAATAAATTTACCATTGGATTACAGTACAAGTATTTCGATTCCTAGTTCATAAAGATGTTAAAGTTTTGCTCACTGCACTTTGTTTTACAATAAGAGATCAATTGAAAATGTCTCTCTTCCTATTTCAGGCATTGGAAAACAGCAATTCCAGCGAACAGTTCTCATGCGACTAACGAGTACGAACAACAAAACTCGGTATATATTGTAAATCCCTTCTACCGCTGTACAATTTACCCATCAATACATGTTTCTTGCGTCAAAAGTATTGTCCTTTCTCTTCCGAAATCAGTAATGGAAAAGCAGCTCGCAGTTACTGGCAAGGAAGTGATTCCGAAAGTGGTAAAGGTACCTTGGGAAGTGAGAAATGAAAGCGGTGAAATGGGACGTTTCCGTTTAGTTATTTGACGCACCGGACTAGTATCGTTCGTTCTAGGGTCGTTTATGCAGTGCTATAAAAAAAGATACGGGAAATTGAGTTTATAATGTAATGCAGAAGGTACACAAATATCGGAGGGTTTTTTGCGTGGTCGGCCGAAAAACGCCCCCAAACCGACCCTTTTTTGTTTCAGTGGGGTCACTTTGGGGTCGTTTTGGGGATCAAACGGGGTCGACCTAGGGACTACTTCATGACTATTTGGGGACCATTGTGCTGACAGGGACCTCTTGTTTTTAGATTGGTCGACCATACCACCTCGAGATTACGCCCGCAAGCTGTTGTTCTTAGCAGTACTAGAGAGTGTGTAGCCTGACGTTGGCTGCATTCGACCTATGCACGTGTGTGTAGACTTCTCTAGGTTTATCGTAGGAGCCCATGTATTGGACCAATGCGTCGGCCTGTCGAGATCATCCTGTAGGGATTGTCTGTTCGTATCAGAACGATGTACACTCCACAGCTTCAGATCGTCAGCATAGAGTAAGCACAGTGTGTTCAAACTGACTGAGAGACAACTGATATAAATCAAGAATAACAGTGGACCGAGTACCGAATTTTGGGAAATACCACTGGAGGTCGGGAACCACGTGGATAGGGTCCTAGAAACTTTGATCCCAAATACCCGCCCTTTTAGGAAGTCCTCGGTCCAGCGTAGAAATGGTTCACTATTCCCCATAGTTTGAGCTTTTGGAAGAGTCGGTCGTGTGGTACTTTGTCAAATACTTTACTGAAATCGACGAAAACGACATCTGTGGGATATCCTTCAGCCTTTGCTTCCGTCCGGTGTTCTCGAGTCAACAGAAGGTTGAACATGTGTGAACGGGCTTTTTTAAATCTGTGATGTGTACGACTAATTAGGTTGTTATGATCAAGATGTTTTCCAACGCGCATGATTACAAGCCACTCCATTACCCTGCAGATGACGCAGGTAAGGCTTCCGTACTTCCGTACTAGTGGGTGGATTCATTCCCGGATAAGACACATCGTCTGGACCCCCGTTCTCCCAAGTCGTGCTTTGTGCTGTTTCTCTCATATCGTCGAAGGGTATGCGCCAGATATTCGGTTCACAATGAGGTATCTGTGAGATTTGAGCCCCGCATCTCCAACGCATGTTCAGAACTGCTTGATCACTGACCTCAAAAGGTAGTGGTTCATTTATACGGGAAACATCCGAAACTCGGCGAGTGAAAAACTAAGCCCAAAGTGGATTTCTGTTCATTCAAAAACGACTAAGCTCATGCACGTGTTAGTGAAGCGCTGGATTACAAATTGCCGTGTGTGTGGTGGGGAAAATTATCTGCTTCCGTAAGGTAGGACCCAGCCTCCCAATCAGTGTGGGGCGCGATGAAGTCACCCAGGATTATAGTGTCCATCCGTCGCCCAGCACCGCATGAAATATAACATTCAACTGCTCTGCAGGCGGTGTCCTATAGAACAGACCTACCTCCATGTATCCGCAACTGGCCAGTTTCACTCTACATCATAGCACCTCATCAAGTCCTTGAGGGTCTGCACAAAGTTCAAGATTTACCTTGACCCCATCTCTGATGTGCGTCATTACGCCGCCCCTACCTCTGGGACGAATTCTGTCCGAACGAAAGTGACAGTTGCCCGGAACAGGTACTTCCGCACCAGACACCCCCTCATTCAGCCAAGTTTCAATAAGAGCCATGAATATAGTTTTTCTAGCCGCTACAAATGGTTCCAGTTTATTGCATTTGTTAAGTAATTTGCGAACGATACTAGGATCTACATATTCCACTCGACCATTTGAGTGTGTTGGGGGGCTGCTCATCCTTGAATCCCAGAGGATAGGAGCCGTCAAGTGAGTGGTTGTTAGAGCTAACCGCGGTCTCCTCTTCATGACATGAAAATCCTGAATATACAGATTAGCCTCACCCTTTTCACGGCGCTCCTACTACGGGAGCTGGTCGAGATCCTCGCATGCCCAATCACCAAGTTGCTCAACACCTCACTAGCAGCTGGGAAACTCCTGGACGATTGGAAACAAGCAATTGTTTTACCGATGCTCAAGGGTGGAGGCGAAGCGGCAGCTGTCAGCTATCGACCGGTAAGCCTTACCTGCGTCATCTGCAGGGTAATGGAGTGGCTTGTAATCATGCGCGTTGGAAAACATCTTGATCATAACAACCTGTTTAGTCGTACACATCACAGATTTAAAAAAGCCCGTTCACACATGTTCAACCTTCTGTTGACTCGAGAACACCGGACGGAAGCAAAGGCTGAAGGATATCCCACAGATGTCGTTTTCGTCGATTTCAGTAAAGTATTTGACAAAGTACCACACGACCGACTCTTCCAAAAGCTCAAACTATGGGGAATAGTGAACCATTTCTACGCTGGACCGAGGACTTCCTAAAAGGGCGGGTATTTGGGGTCAAAGTTTCTAGGACCCTATCCACGTGGTTCCCGACCTCCAGTGGTATTTCCCAAAATTCGGTACTCGGTCCACTGTTGTTCTTGATTTATATCAGTTATCTCTCAGTCAGTTTGAACACACTGTGCTTACTCTATGCTGACGATCTGAAGCTGTGGAGTGTACATCGTTCTGATACGAACAGACAATCCCTACAGGATGATCTCGACAGGCTGACGCATTGGTCCAATACATGGGCTCCTACGATAAACCTAGAGAATTCTACACACACGTGCATAGGTCGAATGCAGCCAACGTCAGGCTACACACTCTCTGGTACTGCTAAGAACAACAGCTTGCGGGCGTAATCTCGAGGTGGTATGGTCGACCAATCTAAAAACAATAGGTCATACAGATAGAGCGTGTGCCTCGGCATGCAGTATCCTTGGAGCAGCAACTCATGGTTCCTTCCGAAAACGTTTATGAGACTTTTCGGTTGTTATACTACACATGTTAGACCACGGTTGGAGTATGGTGCTGTGGTTGCATACCCGTGCACAGCTGCTCCACTGGTCAAGCACGAAAGAGTTCAGAGAGCTTCCACTGGCCCCACTGCGGGTCTACGCGAGGCTGGCTACGGAGGTCGCCTACAAGCAACTGGACTGTTCCTAGAGACCCATCAGAAGATACGAGACGACCTCATTTGTGTCCGTCACATTATCCGAGGTGATCTAGGACCAGAACTGCAAGTGATCTTTCAGGTAAATGCACCCAGTCCTACGCGGGGACATACACCAACACTCTTGAAGCTGGAACCTCTTGGTCTGTCGCTGGTATACTGCCTGTCCCGAAGAGCTATGAACATTTGGAACTCGCTCCCAGCAGAAGAGGTGGGAGAGGTGCACGATTCAACCTTCAAGAGAAAACTCGACGAGTTTTTGACTAATACGTGTTATGATTCCCTCTCCTGAGATAACATCAAAGAGCTGTAGTGATAAGCTTATGTGGGAGGTTTTCCGTTGCCTCTCATTTTTTAGCCTGGTTACTTTAGTGTGAGATTCATTTGAAATCCATCCCACCGCGTTCGAACTTCGGCATATGTATTTCATGCCTTCACTCTAGGCTTGTTTGGCGTGTCGACGTGCTTCATGTTTTGCCTTTGACAAGTTGGTGTTTCTAGCATTCGCCCGTCGTCGACTGACGATTTTAGCATTACGTCACTTGATACCAGTTTTTCGACAATTGCGTTAGCTGTTTTGCTGGGAAAAGTCTCGCATTCTGACCGGACACTGTTAATGTTAGACGTTTGGAAACATGCTGGGAGAGTAGAATCTCTATATTCACGGCAAGCTCTGGATCGTTTTCAACCCATTGCCAAAGTTTCTCATACCAGTTTGACTCATTTCAGTTCATTTCAGACAACCATTCTCACCATGCGTTTGCTGCCTTGGGTTTGGTTGCTATTTCGTTGACGACAGGCTCAATCGGGAACAATGAGAGAGGACAGAAATAATAAAGTAGCAGTGAATGAACTACAAATATTGGTATCTAGTTGATAAAGATAGTTCATGAATACAAGAACTCCACTGATCACGACACAGCCATTCCCTCTAACGTATATAACCACTGAGTGGGTAGGTGTCTTGGACCCCACTCAGGAAGTCTGACACGCCCTACATGGCAAAATCCATAGGTTAGGTTTTTCATACCTTTCTTCCATATCATGGACATGCGCAACACATGTCCCAACCATCTGAGCCTGGCGACTTTTACTGTTTCATCTAATGATCTGGTTCGTGAACCTAAGACTCCGTCGAACCTCGGCATTGCTGTTAAGGTGTCCTCACCGGATTCGAGCAATGCTACAGAGACATCGGTATTCGAATACCGACAATCTTAGTATATCCTCCATCCCCGGTGGCCATATTTCTGAACCATACAGAGATACTGACCCGACTGCTGCAGCGTACACCTGACCCTTGATAGATAAACGGTTGCCGTGCCGACGTCGCAGGTGACTCAGATTGGCAAGTGCCAAATGACCCGTCTTTGTATGCAAAGGAACCTCATCTGATATCTGAACTCCGGGTGAAATGCAGATGCTCAGATAACAGAACTTATCTACCAGGTCTAAAGTTTCTCCAGATGCTGAAAGCCTTGGTGCTGGACCCACCCAAGCACTTTGAAGGTGCAGGATGCATACCGAACATTGCTATACAGTCTGTCAAGCTGTCTAGAAAAGCTTGCAACTTACCTGGATGTTCATTTAGAAGCAGTCTTCCGCATATTCAATTTCTGATGTCTTTCCACCCGAGAAAAGTTCAATACCACTGTCATCGCCTGACGAAAGTGCGGCCTCTAGAATCATATCAGTCACGAGGTTGAAAAGAAAAAAAAAAGAGGGCAACCCTGGCCTACACCACTTTTCGTGGTGAACTCGAGGGAAGAACACCATAAGCCCGATCTCGGCTTCGGCTGTTCAAGTAAAGGACTTTATGGTGGAAATGAATTTCTCTGGTACACCCTTCAACAAATGGCAGTGCCAGAGGATTGTGCGGCCAACTGAGTCGAAGGCAGCTTTAAGATTAAGAAAAACGGGGATACTGGGTCTATGGAAGGTGTGCTTATGTTCGAAAATTTGTCGAAGAGTGAAGATGTGATCAACACAACCTCGATCAAGTCTAAACTCAGCTCGATTCTCGCGGGAGCACTGTTCGCGATCGGTTGATAGGCGGTGGAGAATAATGCTAGGAAGCAGTTTATATGCGATGCTAACCTAACTTAGTCCCCTGTGGTTTTCACAGGTTGGTCTGTCACCGTTCTTGTGAATCGGTACGATCACCGATTCACACCAACTCTTGGGAACTTGTTCTTTCTGTCATACCCAACCCAGGAGTTTTATAAACTCCAATAACAATGTTGGGCCACCGTCTTTGCAAATAAACGGAGGTAACCCATCTGGTCCAGTAGTCTTATGTCGTTTGAGGCAGCCTATCTCACGGAGAACTTTCGCTTCTGACGGAGGACCGTTATCCGCCACCAGAACTGAAACCTTGGGCATTTAACTGCATCATAAACCTGGTGGATAATTCTGTTTGGAAAGTGGATCGGTGGTTATCGTCCAGTAACAGCTGCGGGGAGCGGTTGGCTTTGGTGTTATTTCGGCCAACGACGAGATGTAAGCTAAAACGCGCACGAACAAGAGCTTGAGCAGTGTCTACAGACGTGGACCATAATTCTAGACAACCTTGAATTGAGCCGCGCCAGCGGTAGTCGATAGCAATGTGGTCGATCTGAGTCCAACAAAGTGAAGGCGCAGAAAGACGCCAGGTTAGTCGGCACCGTTTTTTGTGCGAGAAATTTGTACTCGCTAGGAATAGTCCATGGTCGGAACATAGTTAGATTGGTCGGTCATTGTTGTCTGTTCGATCGATTAGAGCGCCGAATCGGCCTTCTGTATTTCACTCCGTCTCGTCTACTATTCCAACTTGAGCATTGAAACCACTAGCAACAACTATGATGTCCGTAGAGCGCACGCTGCGGAGAAGTTGAGACAAATCCTGATAGAATTCGTCTTTGGTCTCAGGAGAGCTACCGTCAGTTGGGCATATACAGAAACGACAAACAGGCATCGGTGCCTCAGTCTAGTGCTCTTGGCATGCACAGAACTACTTAACCGAACCGCACACAGATGGCTTCTGACTCGGATCCAGTCGATCAGTGCACGCTCAGCTTTCATGCTCAGAGCGATGCCAACGACAGCCTGACCACGAGGACTAGACACCGGATCACCTGAGATGCGAAGAGTGGAACGAGAAGCTGAGTTTTTAGCTGGAGAACGAAGTGTTAACACAGAAGTTGGGTCTTGTATACGTGTTTCGGAGACACAAACACATTTATATTAAGGAGTTCAAGAGTCCCAGCTGATGAAAATGATGATTGTGGCCTCTCGTATCCATTCAGAATTAGGATGTGAAGGATAAAGAGCGAAGAAATAAGAAATGTTCCCCGAGGGACCGCTGGATATTTTTGGGCATACCGTACTTCGCTGCTGCCCACACCATAGAAGGGGTTTTTTCTTTGGGAAGCCTAACCGGAGCCTTGACTCAAAAGTCTGACCCACAAGGCAGTGGGGCGTTAACCCAGCGCGGGAACGTGACCAAAGAACCTGTGAAGGAACTTCTGGTCTGTCATCTGAGACCTGATTACTGCATGCGTTGTGTTTTGCCTTCGCTGGCGTTTTGTTATCGATCCGCTTTTCGGGTTCAGCAAGCGGAATGCGGACGGGGCAACATTCTTCTGGTCGGGGGATGCCCAGCCAAGGTGGGCGATAGCTGCCTAGTGAGGTGCGATAATTTCTCCCATCGTGGCGAGAGAAACCCCAGATACTCCACTCCTACGTCCATCTGGTGGGGGTTTCTAGACCGGTAAACTGTATTTGTCCGTGTTTATTCGCTGGGGTGACCTCTCCAACGGCATGCTGGTTGAAACCAGACGTTGCCCATCAACTGGTTCAGAGACTGGTCTTCTTGTGGCCTTTGTACATTGTTCTCTCAGGCATGATTACACCTCCGGCATGAGTAGGCCACTCTGCGTGGCACTTTGGGTCATGGAGGCACGCAAGCCATCACACCATGGTAACGTGCCGTGTCGTCAGGTGACTATTCGAAATACTACTGGGCACACACTCCCACTTGTCGGTTATTGTATGGTTCCATTTCAGTTACGTGATTCGGATCCTGCTGACTGTGGGTTTTGGGTTTCCGATTCAAGAGCTGCAGTCCTTGGTTTAAAAGTTCTTTGTAAACTGCACATTCACGTAACTTCCTTAACGTCTTCACCTGATTCATCGATTATACAACAGCTTGTTTTAAAATGTCCTAGGCTTTCTGGTGGAATGTACATTTCTGGCGTAAGGTTAGAGATATCTGGCGATCCCGTTTTTCTAAGGCGTAGAATAATTCCTTCGGGTTTGAGAGAACCAGTCCGTCAGGCACTACGGTCGATGTGCGGGTGCGGGATTAATACCCCTGTGAAGTCGTCCGACTGGACAATACCGACCGTCACTTCGTTAAAGGCTGATGGGGAGACACTACGAATTTGCGGTGACTAGATGAACATTGAATAAATGCTTACCGCAGCGTACGTGCACAACTGAAGAACCGGAAGATGTGCTCTGTTGATTTGCAGAATGTAGTGTAATCTCGAAAATTGACTTAAAAGATACATACTTGCAAATACCTCTGCATAAGGAATCAAGTGCGGTAACGGTCATCGATACTCTTTTCAGTTTATTCAGATACAACGTTGTGCCTTTTGGTTTAAATGTCTCGCCTGCTATTTTTCAAAAAATTCTTAACCATCTTGTTAAAGGTCATGGAGGTGTTGTGTCATACAGAGACGACATTGTTGTTCATGGTCTCACTCGAGCTATACATGATTATCGTCTTTATTGTTTGTTGAAGCAACTCATCAAGTCCAACGTTTCCGTTAACATAGACAAATGTATTTTCGGTGTGCCGCAGTATGGTCGGTGGCCGTCCCAGGCTCCGAGTTGGCCACTCGTCGTGAACGTCTCTCGAAATTCTTTCGAATGGCCGTGCTTGTTAAAGAGCCTACACTGAGGAAGTCCTACTCACTGTCTTCTCGTGGCGAAGGTGTTCTCACCAAATTAAGAGAACGAAAGCGAATGCCTGGTGCTTTCCACCGGGTTGACTGACCGATATTCAGTCTAAAGGAGATGGCTAAATCCTGATTTCAAACCAAACTCGGGTGGCATGTGAGGCGTCCAACACTATGCTCCCCGGCATCTTTGATGGAGGGACGTACTGGGCACCCAGGATGTCTGACCCCATCCGAAGAGCGTATAAACTAAACAATCAGTCACCGGCTTCCAGAGGTTTACAATTCCCTCATATCTTTCTACTGCCTTGTAGGTTAGACGTTTTGGCCAAAGGCTCGGGGTGGGGTCCTTAAGTCAACCCCCTACTTCGGTCTGGGTAACCGGGTGGTATTCAGCCCACATGCTTGCTTGGAATGAAAATGACAACGTAGAGACCAAGCCATGACACGGGTCAGTGTCTGTCAAAGTGTTAGTTCGAAGTAGTGCTCCGTGTTGGTTATCTTGTGGCAAATCGTTTTCAAATTTCAGACAAATTTTCCCTGTGAATCCACGTTTATTCTTCTGTTTTATGTTTCCGCATGACACCACGCCTCTGTACTTTGTGCCTGGTTGCTGGTGAATAAATAATAAAAATAGTAATTGATACAGCACGGTTAACTCCGCTCATTGACGTACTTTCTCCCAGAAACATTCAGGAATTATGTTCTATTCTTGGTGGTCTTTAGTACTATGCTCGTCTTATTCGAAATGTTCCCAACAAGTCAGTTGTCTGTTCAAAATTCTGTCCATTAACTAATTCTTCTGGAACCAGCCTCATAACAAGACTCTTCTCGTACCACTGTCTCACCTGCGATTGGATGTTGTTCTTAAACTGTTTCCTCCGAAAAATCATTCAACTGTTATTACTGATGCATCTCCTACGGGTATAGATGCTATTCTTGAACAATGCAAACAGCCAGCCATGTGCATTTCAAGGGGGCTCACTAAAGATGAACAAAGATATTCACGAAAAACAAAGAGAAGCTTTGGAAGTTTGCTGGGCCGTCAAGCGTCTACATGAATATTTATTTGATCGAAGGTTCACCATAGTTACTGACCATGAGGCATTACAGTTTATCTATCACTCGCAGCATTCGTTGTCTAAGCCATCGGCTGCGATGGTTCAGTGATGAAGTATATCCTTAAGTCCATGTGATTATGATATTATGCACCGTAGTGCCAAACACACCGCACTTTGATCTATCGAAAACGCCACATTTATCTCAGCCCCCAGTCACTCATGATTGTCTGTTGGTACGGCTACTAGCACTGCGACATGAAGACTCTGCGAAGGATACAAAAAAGTATTTTGGTCCGGTGATTTCAGCTCTACGTCGTAGTTAGACGTCGAACGAAAAGTGGTGAATCCATCACGACCAGCCTGCACCTTGACGTGGTGTGATGGCTTGCGCGCCTCTATGACCCAAATAGCTATATAGGGTGGCTTCCTTAAGCCGGAGATGCAATCATACCTGACAGGTCAATGGGTAGAGGTCAGACAAAGTCCAGTCTCCTGGTCCTCCAGGTTGGAGGTCGACTTGAGCTGGCAACTTAGTCCGTAAAATCAGTGGAAGAATAACTGATCCAAACAAATTTGCTTCCACTAAGCCATCTCGCTACCTTGCGGATAGGTTCTTGTTAGAACTGAAGGCTTTAGTTGAGAACCCTAATTGTTCTCCTGCTTTGCGGCTGGACACCCTAGCAGTTCCCGGCCAACATCTTCCATGAACTGCACGAATAGAAAGAATTCCATACTGCATCGGTCGTCGGGCAGAATAATCAGGACAGCGTTGCCCATTGTATCGAGCGGAGTGGGTAATGATAAGTGGGTCACTGCTTAGAGTTCCCTCTCTTCTATTCTACCTTTGTCTTCTGTCCCCAGCCACCTCACTTTTCCCCTTCTATCCACCCATAATGCTCCCACTGACAACACGGTCTATACTCATAACGGCTCATTGCCGAATGGTGTCGGCAATAATCCTCTGTCTTGTGACTCACATCTTCTCAAGCCTCGTCAGCCTCTGAATCTCGGCTCCTTTACCGTGCGTACACTCATGCAGGCCGGTCAGCAGGCGTGCCTAGCGCTTACAATAGATTCTCTGAAGATTGATGTTTGCTGTGTGAGTAAAACGCGTATCCAGGATTCGAGCAATGTAATTCAGCTAACTGCTCCTGGTATCTCATCGAGGTATATTCTGCGCACCTCAGGAGACAAAGCAGCTAGAGCTGTGGGTCAACGTGGTATAGGAATAGTCTTGACTGAAAAGGCTGAGGCTGCCCTTTTAGACTGGATTCCTGTTAACAGTCGTTTATGTGCTGTGAGACTCCAAGGGTCAGTCAGCGTTCGAAAGGATAGTTGTGTTAAACGCAATTTGTTTGTGATCTCGGCGTACGCCCCAACGGACTGCAGCTCAGACTTGCAGAAAGATGCGTTCTATGATGCTCTCGCCACTCTCGTTCGCAGCAGTAAAGGTTCCGACATTGTAGTGCTAGCTGGTGACTTCAATGCACAAGTTGGTAAACTCAGTGTGTCAGAAGCCTTTTTAGGTGGGCGTTGTGCTTTACCCGCTGAGCGTACAGATAACGGGGATAGGCTTCTCCAATTTTGTGCAGACAATCGGTTGTTCTTGTCTAGCACAAATTTCCGACACAGTTCGCGTCGCACAGCGACATGGCGCTCTAACTCTACAGGTAATCTAAACCAGATTGATCATATCGCCGTAAGCTACCGATGGCGCAGTTCTGTTCAGAACTGTAGATCTTACTGGTCCACGTACGTAGAGTCGGACCATGCCTTAGTTTTAATGCGATTATCTCTCCAGCTCCATGGTCATCGGCGCAAACCGCAAACCCGATTAGCTGTGCAAGGTTTGTGTGATCCAGAAGTTTGCACCCGTTATGAGCAGAAGTTAGAACATGAGCTAGGATCCACGGAGAACAGTAATGTAGATGAGCGTTGGGCTCATATCAAACAAGCGATGCACGTTGCAACAGGTTTCGACTGTGGTCCTCGATCCGTTGTCCATCAAGGACACTGGATCTCGCAAGAGTCGTTGAGTATAATGGAGCAAAAGCGTCAGCTTTCGAACCGTAAGGAGATGAATAAGATGCGGAGAAAGCTGCAAAGACAAGTTACGAAAAGCCTTAAGAATGATGACGAAAATTGGTGGGTCAAGGTAGCCAAAGAAATGGAAATAGCAGCTGCTTCAGGTAACATTCAAAGACTGTTCAAACTTATTCGTGACACCGGTGGACGGCGAACTCAGGTCAGTGAAACGATTTGGAATAGAAAAGGAGAACACATCCATAACAAACAACAAAGGCTTGACCGATGGGCCGAGTACTTCAAGGAACAGTTTAGCTGGCCGCACGCTAGTGTAGTTACTCCCGTGTCAACAACTGTGACTCCTTGGGTGGTGTCACTTGAGCCCCCATCAGAAGTAGAAGTAGAGTCATGTATTCGATTACTAAGGCGGCGGAAAGCGGCAGGTCCCGACGAACTTCCTCCAGTTCTTTTCAAACTGGGTGGTGAGGCGTTGATAAAATCACTTACCGCTTTGCTCCGTGACATTTGAAACGAGGAGCGTATTCCGTTGATATGGAGCGAGTCATTGATTGTTCCCATCTTCAAGAAGGTAATACGCAATGACTGCAGTAATCATCGTGGGATTAGCTTAATTCCGATAGTCACCAAAGTATTAGCTTCGATTTTGCTGCATCGTCTTACACCGGCTCGCGAGAGGAATGTCCGCGAACAGCAGGCTGGATTCCGCCCAGGTCGAGGATGCATCGACCAGGTTTTTACACTTCGCCGACTACTTGAAACGCGTCACATGCACCGCCGACCAACAATAATGATTTTCTTAGACCTAAAAGGCGCCTTCGATTCAGTTGATCGAACATCGCTTTTCAGTGTTCTTCATTGAAAAGGTATGCCCAAGAAGTTCGTGAACCTAATGAGATCATTGTATTCTCATACTTCTGGCCGCGTTAGGGTTTACGGTGAACTATCCGGTCGGTTCGAAACGACCAGTGGTGTTCGGCAGGGATGCCCTTTGTCTCCATTCCTTTTCAACTTCGTCATGGACGAAATAATGGACAGTGCGCTGCGAAATCTTCAGGATGTAGGGGTCGAACTAGGAGATAGTGAAAAGCTATGTGACCTAGATTACGCAGACGACGTTGTCTGCTTGTTCGAATCCACGGAACATGCTCAATATGCACTAGATAATCTCGCAAGAGCTGTAGCTCCATTCGGCATGCGCTTTGCACCTTCAAAGTGCAAAGTGATGTTACAAGACTGGACGTCAACGATTCCGAGCTTGATGCTCGATGGGGAGGTGCTGGCAGTTGTCGATCACTTCACCTACCTCGGTAGCTGCGTGACGACGGATGGGAGCACAGTAGTAGAGGTGAGTACGCGGATATCCAAAGCTCGAGCGGCGTACGCTGGACTGAAGCACTTGTGGCGCCGATCCGATATTTCACTGAAGTTGAAAGGTCGTGTATACTGTGCCACTGTGCGTTCAGTTTTGTTGTATGGCTGCGAAACTTGGAGTCTGCGTGCTGAAGATATTTGTCGTCTTGAGGTTTTCGACCATCGATGTTTACGTAGTATAGCTAGGATTGGGTGGAATAGCCGAGTAAGCAATGCTGAAGTCAGAAAGCAAGTATTGGGTACTAATTCAGAGAACGTTTTGTCACAGCGTATCCAACTTAGTGGACTTCGTTGGTTGGGACACGTGTTACGTATGGCAAACACACGTCTACCGTACCGTGTCCTATTCTCCGCCCCTTCCAAGGAGTGGAAGAGACCACGTGGAGGTCAACAGATGACGTGGCAGCGAGGAATGAGAAAATGTACAGCAGACTTAGGAAAAGTAGGTGCTTCACGTCTTCGTGGTTGGGGTCCAAAAGATCCGTCTGCCAGTTGGCTGGAGACACTGAAGGATATGGCAGCGAACCGCGAACAGTGGCGATCGTGTTGTCACTTTCTGTCTAATCAGAATGACTGATCGATGTACGTTTGTACAGTTAGACTGTGTATTCCGTGTGTTGGCTGTTAGGGCATTCTTTCCTTTTGCTACCCGTGTAGGTCCACTCCCTGTCCATCTTGTGTATTCAAACTTTTTAATTCAACGTGCAACATGGTGAGAAAGGCAGTGGTCAGTGGGGCTTGCCCTACTGTTTAACGCTGTACGATGATGATGATGATAGTTGTTTGAGAACCAGTTCTAAGTGCATTTTGAGAGTTGATCATAGTTATTCCATAGGCAATGATTTACGGCCAGCCGACGGGATTGTCATTTCGCGTAACGGGAACCGGGTGATCATTATTCTGGATCTAAATGATTTATTCAGTCGTTTACCTCATGTTGATGAGGTACAGTTCAGTGAGGAAGGTCAGTCTGATGTTATTTCACCCGTTATTACACTATCTGATAACTCTGATCTAAACATATTTAAATCTGAGAATCCTACGAAACAATCAACTATCCGATAATCCAAATGAATTCTTTCACTACCACAGTGAGATTATAAGCAACCCCACTACAATTCAGCGTGCGGCGGAAGTAATATTCAAAAGTGACTCTTCCTACTTTGTGTTATTGTGTATGTGTTACATTGTATGTTCATACAGTACCTGATTCCGCACACACGAAATGATAGGCTACGTTCTATACGCCTCTGGAGGTCTTAATTCTCAGCAGTTCTGTGTGGGGTTTAGCCTATTCAAATTTGATACTGCATTGTGTCGTGTTGTTCCGGTGACCTGGAAGATAGATCACTGAAAAACGGAAGGAGGATCAGTTTTATGCATTCCTTTTCGCTTGTTTATCGGAATCGATTTTGTATTCGAAAATCTACCGGAAATTTCGTGACATCCATAATGTAGTCCACTGCTCTAGCCTTTACTCATTGTTCACGCGCCAATAGGTTGGACAGACAAGATCTGCCCTTTCGAAAGCCATGCTACTGGGGCCTGAGTAGCGCGTGGCCTTCGAGGTGTTCCTACAGTTGTATTGAGACTAATCGTTCCATAGTCTTTTCGATCACTCACGTAAAGGTAACCGGACAGTAATTCGCAGCCTCCACCTTTTTACCACTCTTAAACATCGGGATGACCACTGCCTGTTTCCATTCGGACGGTAGTTTTCCGTGTTCCATGGAGTTGTTAAACAGTCTTGCGAGTGAGGGCGCGATGACTTCAGCTAGTAGGACTAATGGATGAATCCCATCCGGGCCAGGGAGCTTGTGTAGACAAAGCCCTAGCAGAGCATCGACGACCTCTTCCACCGTGAACGGTCGCAGTGTCAAGGCTGCGACAGTCTGAGGAAGGGGTGAGGCAAAATCCGTCCCTACACGTTTGAATTTTGGCAAATGTATTTCATGCGTCCAATTCACCCTACTTTCGCATGTCGACGAGCTGCATGTTTTGCCTGTGGCAAGGTAGTGTTTGTAAAATTAGCCCGTCATGTCGACTGACGATTCTTTCGTGATATAGCAGTTCATCACTTGATACCAGTTTTTCGACAATCGTGTTAGCTGTTTTGCTGGGAAAAGTCTCGCATGCTAACCAGGCATTGTTTTCGGTAGAATTTTATTGTTCAATAACACAGCGTAGTCGAAATCACTGGTAGGTTTTCGATTTTTCGGTCACCACAGGTAACCTTTCTCAAGACTGATTTTACAAGCGGAAATCAATAAAGCAGGCTGCTGTTGGCTGCGGGAACCTGTAGCAGTGTTCCAGTATCCGGCATAATGTGAAGATTTGGTCCACACAACCTCTGCCACGGCGAAAACCCCCTGGGTTCGGTCGAGTGCAGGGGCCTTTCGCAACTGAGAAGCGACTGAGTAGCAGTACGCAAAGAATATTTGCAGTGACGTCAGTCGAACTTATACCTCAGTTGTTCTAACACTCTTCCATGTCTCTTTTCTTGGAAATAGGTGGCAGAATAAACGCACCCCTAATCCCTCGGAAATGTCTCTCCTTCCCGTATAGGCCGGAACAGCACCTGGAAGCTGTCTATCAGTGATGACAAACAGGTCTTATATACTTCTGGTCGAATGCTATCCTTTCCAACACCTTTTCTGTTTTTCCATTGGTTGACCACCCTGGCGATTTCCGTCATACTTGAGGGCTCGCAGTTGACGTCGTATGTCTACACTCGAGGATGATGGAAGGTCAGCGGTGTGATCAGGTCAGTTGAGAAGCCGGTCAAAATATTCCACCTAACGTTCGATTTTTCTCTGTTTGGGGATAATTTGACCTGCTGCATCACGTAAGGTGGACTCAGACTTGCATAGCCCATTCGAAGCGTTGCAAGTGAATCAAAATACTTCGTCGAAGTCACCTGTACTGAAAGCGGTCCCCGTCTTCTCTGCTGCTTCTATTCAGTGCCTCTTACGACCGGCTCTGGCCTAGTGCGAGGGCTCTCGCTGTAGTCTTGGGCGTTCAGTGATTCCTGCCACTTGGGCTTCCTATGCCTTGGCTGATAGTTGCAAGGCAGTCGCTAAGATCAAGTCTTTCAGACGTTTTCCAGTGCTCTCAAGCTCCTTCCAAGCAGCCTTTTTGATCACCGACTTTATCACTTTCTACTGTTCTTCCACGGAAAACCCGTCAGTTTGCACGCCGGTTACAGTACCCAACCGGGCTCCGATAGGGTCCGGGAGAGCATCATCATCATCGTACAGCGTTAAACAGCAGGGTAAGCCCCACTGACCACTGCCTTTCTCATCATGTTGCACGTTGAAATAAAAAGTATGGATATACAAGATGGGCAGCGAGTGGACCTGCACGGGTGGGTAGCCAACACACGGAATACACAGTCTAACTGTACAAACGCACATCGATCACTCATTCTGATTAGACAGAAAGTGACAACACGATCGCCACTGTTCGCGGTTCGCTGCCATATCCTTCAGTGTCTCCAGCCAACTGGCAGACGGATCTTTTGGACCTCAACCACGAAGACGTGAAGCACCTACTTTACTTCAGTTCGCTGTACATTTTCTCATTCCTCGGTGCCAAGTCATCTGTTGACCTCCACGTGGCTTCTTCCACTCCTGAGGAGGAACGGAGAATAGGACACGGTACGGTAGACGTGTGTTTGCCATACGTAGCACGTGCCCCAACCAACGAAGTCTACTGATCTGGAAACGCCGTTCCAGAACGTCCTCCAAATTATTACCTAATACTCGCTTTGTGACCTCATCGTTGCTTATTCGGCTTTTCCACCCAATCCTAGCGATACTAAGCAAACATCGGTGGTCGAAAACCTCAAGACGACGAATATCTTCAGCACGCAGACCCCAAGTCTTGCAACCATACATCAAAACTGAACGCACCGTGGCACAGTATACACGACCTTTCAACTTCAGTGAAATATCAGGTCGGCGCCACAAGTGCTTCAGTCCAGCGTACGCCGCTCGAGCTTTGGATATCCGCGTACTCACCTCTACTACTGTGCTCCCATCCGTCGTCACGCAGCTACCGAGGTAGGTGAAGTGATCGACAACTGCCAGCACCTCCCCATCGAGCATCAAGCTCGGAATCGTTGACGTCCAGTCTTGTAACATCACTTTGCACTTTGAAGGTGCAAAGCGCATGCCGAATGGAGCTACAGCTCTTGCGAGATTATCTAGTGCATATTGAGCATGTTCCGTGGATTCGAACAAGCAGACAACGTCGTCTGCGTAATCTAGGTCACATAGCTTTCCACTATTTCCTAGTTCGACGCCTACATCCTGATGATTTCGCTGAGCACTCTCCATCATTTCGTCCATGACGAAGTTGAACGGGAATGAAGGCATGGGACATCCTTGTCGAACACCACTGGTCATAAAAGAGTATAATGATTTGAGTAGATTCCTGAACTTCTGGGGCATACCTCTTCGATGAGGAGCACTGAAAAGCGCTGTTCGCTTAACTGAATCGGAGGCACCTTTCAAGTCAAAGAAAACCATAATTGTCGGTCGGCGGTGTGTGTGACGCGTTTCAAGTAGTCGGCGAAGAGTAAAATTCTGGTCGGTGCATCCTCGACCTAAGCGGAATCCGGCCTTTTGTTCGCGGATGTTCAACTCGCGAGCCGGTGTAAGACGATGCAGCAAAATCGAAGCTAATACTTTGGCGACTATTGGGATTAAGCCAGCTGAAACCGACCACCATACTGGAGGACCCGGAGACTTGACGTTGTTTGACCTCTATCCAATGACCTGTCAGGTGTGATTGCATCTCCGGTTTAAGGAAGCCATCCTATATAGCTCTTTGGGTCATAGAGGTGCTCAAGCCATCACACCACGTCAAGGTGCTGTCTCGTATTGATGTTGTGCATTTCTGGTGTTCCCAGGGTTACGACATTGATTCGGCTCCGCGGTGAGACTTTGAGGCGCACAGATGGAGCGATTTGAAGCCCGCACGTTTAACTGCCAGACTGGATGCCGCCATCTCTTTATTTGCCTAATGTAAGTGTTATGACTATTCGTACACCTACTGAGCCTAGTCTCTCGAAGTTTCTTTTCGGAAGAACATTGCCCTTGCGCGTTACAGATTTGGCACTCACGGCAGGACCCCGTCGGATGATTAGCCTTAGGGATAGACCTGATGTGGGCTTTATGTGTATAGGTCTTTTGGAGTGACTTGCTCGACGTGTGGTTCCTGGGGATTCAGTGCTGTGATGTGTGTTGGAAGAGTACGGGGCTCTTCGGGTAGTTCTCTTTCGTTGAGATGTTTAAGGGCCTGACTGGGGGCCACCACCTTGTTTTTCGTCCAGTGTAAGTGTTGTTCACTATTGGTACGTTTACTGAACTGATGGCGTTTTTTTTCCTTTTGTGCTTTTACAGATCACACGTGCAACCCTCGTCGAAAGATCATTGCCCTTGTGTATTATGCACGTACAAGGTCATGGTCTGTACCTTTCGTGTTTCCCGTTACTGCGCCGTGGTACGCTTGGTAGTCCTCTACCGATGAAGTCCAATGGGTCATAGTAAAATATGATCACTTTGATGCGCTATGCGACCATCGTTTGAGTGCCAGGTTAGCAGGTGTTTCCTGGGGTGTTGGAAGCGCTTGTTGCAGATGACTGATCTGTTAACGTCGGCCAGATTCACAACGAAGTGTCTATTCTCACAATATTGACCAGGTCCAAACTTTCCTCGGACATGGCAAGTGCATTCTGTTGTGAAATGGAATGGCGTCGAAAGGTTCCGAACGAGTAGAGTGAGAGACGTAACACAACTTTACTCAACGAACAACTGAAGCGCGCAGTCTGGAAGGTAAAAAAGCAGCGCGGTTATTTTCTCAACCGTTTCGCTGCATCTTCACTAGTGCATACTGCAGTCAAGGTGATCATTTATAAATAGGAAATCGGACGTTCTCATGAGACCAAAAGCAAAGACACACACATAGCAAATAAGAAAAAACACGTTACCAGGGCAAGGCTAACGTAACTATTCATTCTCGCTGTTTGCACAGTTGGGGGTGATGATATTTAATCTTTAGTGCCTCCGCGTATCTCAGTAGCCGTTGATTGTTTGTGACATAAGTGACGGTGAACGCCGTGTTCAGGTTAACATAGTGCTTTGTCTCCCATACGTGTTGCGTAATTGATGACTTGAGTGTTCTGCGTGCGCTCGATAACGTCACCGATTGCATCTGTCCGCTCTTTGTTCTGTGTAGCCGAACCGGTATGCGTCCAACCATTTTATTACGCAGTTGTCTCTCCATCCTGCCAATGTAAGTGGCTGAGCACCCACACTTAAATTAGTGAATGCAACTGGGAGGTTGCATCTAGAATAATGATTTTTGCGGCGTAATACGAACGATTAATGACACAGTTGAGGCGTGTGCTGAGTAAGTTGTTGATGTCATCACCTTTGTAAGCTAACTATAGGATGGTTGTCAGTTTTGGGACTGTGGTTCCCATCGCTTTGTTCAGAGGCGGTTGTGATTGTTTGGGTATAAATCGTTTTGGATATCCGTTGGCCTCAAAAAGGTACGGCACTGTTCTTCCAGTGTGAGCCGGTGTCAGACGGCTCATCAGAATCGAGGCTAATACCTCGGTGGCTATCGGAATTAAACTAATCCTACGATACACACATTCAGTGACTCGCCCAAGCGTATACTCAATGCTCAAGCAGCGTAAGCTGGAGTGAAACACTTGTGGCGCTGACCTGATATTTCGATGAAGTTAAAGGTCGTGTGTACTGTGCTGCGGTGTGGTGCCGTGCAGTGCGCCCAGTTCTGTTGTATGGTCGCTAGACATGGAGTCTGCGTGCGGAAAATGTTCGTGGTCTTGAGGTTTTCGACCATCGATGCTTGCGTAGTATCTCAAAGATTGAATGGAATGACCGAGTGACCAATGTTGATGACAGAAATCGAGTGATGGGTATCAGTTCAGAAAATGTTCTATCATAGTGTATCCAGTTTACTAGACTCCGTCGGTTGGGGCACGTGATAAGTATGGCGAACACGTCTGCTGTACGGTGCTGTGTTTTCCGTTCCTCGGGAATAGACGAAGCCATGTGGAGGTCAACAGATGACACAGCAGTGGGGAATGAGAAAACATGCACCAAATTTAGGAAAAGTCAGTGCCTCACCTCTCCGTGGTTGGGGTCTAAAAGATCCCTCAACCAGTTGGCTGGAAACACTGAAGGATGTGGAGCGAACCGGGAATAGTGGCGATCGTGTTGTCATTTTCTTTCCGTCGAGTCAGAATGATTAATGAATGTGCGTTTGCAGAGTTAGACTGTGTATTCCTTGTACTGGCTACGAAAGTGTTCTTTCCCTTTCCCGCTTCTGTAGGTCCACTTTTTGTCCACCTTGTATCTTTATTTCAACCTCTACGTGCAATGTGGTGAGAAAGGCTACAACCGGTGGAGCTCGCCTAGCAGTTTAACGCTCTCCGATGGACGATGTTGATGATGTTCGCGAACTAATCAAAGTGACGAACCTCTTGTCGAATCAGAAATAGGAGCGTCGTCTAAGCCGTTGTGCGGAGTGTTCCGATAAACAGTTTAATTGCCATTCATCCAAGACAAATTTGCTGACGGGCATAACGGTTAAAGTTCTTGATGCAGATACGAATCCGTCAGAATGGGAGATTCTCCGTGGGATGAAGTACTTCAAACGACGACAATGCCGTCTACTTTCAAAGATGATGGCTCGAGATTGTCACTAGAGTTGACAGAACTCCTCGGTTTGGTATGAGAAGAGGGACTATTTCTAAAGAGTTGGTGTGAATCGGTGGTTTATAAGAAAGACGGCATGCCCTCCTGGGAGTGGGGGGGGGGGAAGGACCACAAGGGAATAATTCCAGCTAGCATCACTTGTAAGCTGCTTGCTCTTATTATTTTCCAATGTTTTTGCAACGGTTGCGCGAGAATCGAGTTGGATTTAGACCTGGTCGGGGTTGTGTTGATCGCAGCTTCACTCCGATAACTTACAACATAGACACGCCTTACTTGAGCATACCACCCTCGTTTTCTGTTATCTTACACTCGGTCGACCGTACAGTACTCTGGCGCTGCCACTTGTGGAAGAGTGTGTCGGAGAAATTCATTAATACCATGTAGTCCTTGTACATGAACAGCCGCAGCCGAGTTCGAGCTGACGGTGGTCTTTCACCCGAGTTCCCCGCGAAAGTGCTGTACATCAGGGTTGCTGCTTTCCTCTTTAACTTGGTGATTGATATGGTCCTTGAGGTTCTGTTTGTCCGGTGGGGTTAATGGCATCACAATTTTTTCGTGTGGAAAAGTGTTAGACCTTGAATATACGGACGACTTAGTTCTTTTAAGTGAAGATCCATGTAAGTTGCAGGCTTTTCTGGTCAGATTGAACAACTGAGAAGCAATGTTCGGCATGCGCTTTACATCCTCAAAGTGCAAGATGCCGTTGCAGGATTGGGTTGGTCTGATGCCAAACTTTCGGTGTCTGGGGAGACTATAGACCTGCTAGACAAATTCTGTTATCTGGGAAGCTTCATTTCACCCAGCGGTTGGATATCACATAGGGTGTCTTTGCGTATACCGAAGGGTCATTTGGCATTCGCCAACATGAGTCATTTTCGGCGTCGATGTGACGTATCAGGGATCGGGTTTACACTGCAGCAGTCAAACCATTTCTTCTGTATGAATCAGGAGCATGGCCTTACTAGTGTTCTTGGCCATTAAGCGCGTCTTAAGCTTCCCGATTGGGATCAGAGATCTCCCCACTCAATGGTTGGATAAATCGGAGGACATGGCTTAACGTGGTTGTTTGAAGTGAAATAAACTGAGTTTTCAAGCACTGAACTTGATAACTCATTTACCTTGCTAGTTAATAAGCTAGCGTTTAACGTACGTATTGTTCATAGCACTGACATAAACTAACTCCTCACCACAGATACGGATTTGCAGTCGGCCATTGCGGTTTTTTCTCTTACTTGCAACGCAACTTACTGCGACATCAAGGAGGACAACATCTGTCCAGCAGATACTGTGAGATCCACACAAAGGGATGTTTTTGGGGTGGAGACCAAGTACATTACTGTAGGTAACGTGGAGCATACCATGTCCGTGTAGTGTTTATCATTTGAGAAACCCCTTTTCATTTACTGCAGGTGCAACGGAGTGGTCACGCGTGTAGATTTGGAGTTTATCGGCACGTTGGACGCATTCGAGACATTGATGTTATCCCCGAGACTGACGAACACAGTCAATCTTTCCAAATTCCTTAAGGTATACATATTGATTTTAGACCATATTTTCAGCCGAATTATCCACTTCGATACGTCGACCGTATAACCAAGCGATGGTATGGCAAACAATATACGTTAGATGACATTTAACGCACAAGTTACGAAACTCTCATCTTGGCAAGGATGTTTACGACAATTCATCGATGAATTACGTGAATTGAAACAAGATGGCCTTTGGTTAGGCCAGACATAATGAGATAGCTTCCGATGGGCCTCATTCTCCCATCTCTAAGCGGGGATAGAGAAAGGCCATCGGACCTGATTTCTTATTACGTCCTAACGTTGGAAATTCTTTGTGGAAAGTTCCCTCTGTAGATGGTTCGGTTTGGATAGGTTAATGAATGTGTTGATGGTCAGACCAACGGTTTGTCAGCCTATCCATGCATTGCTGTACTGCTAATATCCAGTGACGTTTGAAAGTATACCAGTCCCGCGACCTTCAAGTACACTCAGTTGCCTCGTAATTTGAAAAGTCGTTCCTCATACAGGATTTCCACGGCCAAGTACATCAGGAATTCGAGCAACGATGGAGCTATCATTCAGCAAAGTTCTAAGAGTCACTGTTGATTAATATTTAAAGGGATCTGAGTCTAGTCACTGTCATTTCTTAATCGAGGTGCCAACACAATATTGATGGTAAGATTTTCGAATGGGCGCTTAACACAGCCAATACTTCTGTTTCAGATTGTACCTTTGAACCGCCATGTTCACTTTCAAAGACGCCATAATACTGGGTCTTTTATGCACAATTTCTGGCTTTGTGTACTTTACGTGGACAGTTTTACCACCTAAAATGGACGGAACCAGCGTTTTTACGTTTAGACATGCGGTGCATGCGTATAGGTACCTCATTCTGAGTTTTTGACAAACCCATAGGAACCTCATTCAGTCCGGAGCGGAATCGGGCTCATCATTCTCCGTGTATCGTGAAAACGGGAATGTGTTGAATGTTTTTGGTGGTTACACGGATAAACGATTCCGCTTGGCTTGGACACAGGATACGGTTACACAGACCTTTACTCTTGGTCTATTATCCGTGTCGTTTACTTTCGCTTTGCTTGTCCAGAGGTAAGTATTTTCATTTCATAGTCAAATTTTCCCGTCCTCATTACAGGTCACTGGTAAATCTAAATGACCCTTTGGTGAAGTATATCCCCACATTTTCGGCAACACAGGTCACTATCTCAGATTTGTTAACACATCAAGTACGACACACTTATTTTTATTCGGTGTCCTGCAGGCTGGTTTTCCGTATTTTATCGATCCGGTGCACTTATCTGTTTGGCGAGATGATTATATGACCGTTGTTCGTAACATCACTCATCAGGTTCCGTCGAAGACTCCAAGTACGTCGATGTCAGTGTTAATCAAATCGTCAACTGCAATCAACTTCTTTTGCAGAAACTCGAATCTTTCATGTCCATTCATTGGCCTTACTAGCCGATGCCATTGTCCGCAAAGCAGATCCCAAACACAGAACTTTGGCGCACTTTTTTATGGAAGAAATTACTTGGCCTCTAGGTATGCATCTATGTTATTTTTGAATTGAAGTGCATTTCCTAGATAGTAATCCACTGTCAACCGGGTCTTTACCACACCTGACCTATTGGGACCTTATGTGGTTCTCCACTCCAGGTCTCGAGGTCTGCTTGCCGATTATCTTCAGTAGTGCAGTGGGCCCTTGTGGCCGTAGGGTGCATACCCCTTGCATTGCATTCACGCGCAAGCATGTAATAAAAAGATCACTGATTATTAAGTAGGTGGTCCGTCTATTTTCTCAGCCTAGCTGGAACGTGTTTATTAATAATATCTAGAATATTGTTTTTGCGATTCCCAATTGTTTCACGGCACACACTACGTTGTAATTGGTAGGTAGTAAGCTTTCATTTTTCCTAAAATACGAGTGACTAGAATAGGGCAAGAATCTTTGTCAACTGAAGTGTTTTATATTTTCGTGCTACGTATTGTTGTGGTGCATAACGTGAATTTTATAACGGGCTTTTTATGCGGTACTAGGGAAAACTGACATAAAAAAGTCCTTATGTGGATAAATGATCTGCACTTTAGGGCCGCGACGCTCTAGGTACTCGAACAGTGAGCTAGGCTGTGAAAAAACAGACAGTATATATATATATATATATATATATATATATATATATATATATATATATATATATTATACCAGACCGAAAATAATAATCAGTGTTACTCTATTCTATTCAGATCAGCCTATGATTTGACGTTCAGTATGCCAGTTGTGTGTTGACTTCTAGGATGTTACATAATTTTTCGCAGACCAGGGCTACGCAAGTGTTTTTTCGGCAGCAATCTTTCAGTTGGGATTCACAGACTCACCCGAGGTTTTATTTGTTGGTTGAACTTTCCTCTTGTTTGTGACTAATCGCATCCATCCAGGAGTAGACATACTGATTGGTATTCCACGAAGTCAGGCTTATCGCATGGCGCGCACCTATCACGCGGATCTGACAAAATTCCTCAGCACTCTCTTCTACCTTGATTTTGGCTATCTATGGTTGGACCTACAGACAGCAAAATCTATGCCTTACGGATCGGATCGTGATAGAGCAATGCAAACATTTACGGACTACGATGTGAGTACCATTTTTAGGTTGATCACTCGTGATTTTCTCGTCATTTTGCTGTTATCCGGTTTCGGACTAACAGGACCGGCATAGTTGAAGAACCAAGCGCATCTTATTTACCATGGAGTAATTGCGTATAATGAGGAGCATTCTTTAATTATTAGTAGCTGATTAGAGCGAAAGATGTAGACTTTAGTTTGATGATTCACGACCACCATTTCTTCTCCAATGAAAGAAGTACACCAGAGGTCAATAAAGTGGAGAAACAGTGAATAATGCTCGGTGGCGCTAGATTCGGTCATAGAATAATGTTTATTGAAAAATATAGGTGTGATACAGAAATGGAACTCATTTCGGTTCAAGGTGACCGATCATTCAAAACAGGATAAAATAACTGACCGATGGACCTGCAGGCACAATGGAAATCAATCAAACAATGGGTCGCTGCTATTCACTAACCGATAGAAAAACGCATTAAACTTTTTGTTCACGTGCAGAACGTTGCAGAAAGGACCAGAAATTTCACTTACTATATGTGGTATTGATTCGTTCTGGCCATAAAGTAACTTAACTCTTAGCCCAAACCCTTTTGTGTACCGACATTTTTAGCCTTGCTCACCACTCAGTGTTGACTATATTTCCACCCTTTTTCCGCCGCCGTTCGCATGATAATTTACCTTTTAACCATCGCTCAAATATTATGTGGAACGACTTTCCGTTAAGCGTGGTCGCCCCACCTGGGGTGTCCAGCTGTTGACCTTTTCGGCTCTAGCCTGACACCTTACCTTTCTGCCACTCTGACTGGCCGACCAATCGTGTACTACCACATGCACACACGCACTCCACTGGTCATTATCCGCCTTCTTTTCTGATCTCCGTTCAGCGCAAGCGCGGAGTTTAACTTCTAAACGCCACATAAACGTACGCTGTCTGCCGCCCTTCTTAAGCCATGTCAGTTGTCTCATTTGCATGTATTTTCTAACAGTTATTCACTTGGTGATGGTCTCTGTTGTTTTTCGTCTGATCAAGACTGCCGTTTTAAGAACTGATCGTACGTTCTTCCTGGAATTATGGTAATATTTCGCTCAATGGCAGTTCCATGCAAAATCTTCAGGATGTAGGCGTCGAACTAGGAAATAGTGGAAAGGTATGTGACCTAGATTACGCAGACGACGTTGTCTGCTTGTTCGAATCCACGGAACATGCTCAATATGCACTAGACAGACTCGCAAAAGCTGTAGCTCCATTCGGCATGCGCTTTGCACCTTCAAAGTGTAAAGTGATGTTACAAGACTGGACGTCAACGATTCCGAGCTTGATGCTCGATGGGGAGGTGTTGGCAGTTGTCGACCACTTCACCTACCTCGGTAGCTGTGTGACGACGGATGGGAGCACAGTAGTAAAGGTGAGCATGCGTATATCCAAGGCTCGAGCGGCGTACGCTGGACTGAAGCACTTGTGGCGCCGACCTGATATTTCACTGAAGTTGAAAGGTCGTGTATACTGTGCCACGGTGCGTTCAGTTTTGTTGTATGGTTGCAAGACTTGGGGTCTGCGTGCTGAAGATATTCGTCGTCTTGAGGTTTTCGACCACCGATGTTTGCTTAGTATCGCTAGGATTGGGTGGAATAGCCGAGTAAGCAACGATGAGGTCACAAAGCGAGTATTGGGTACTAATTCAGAGAATTTTCTGTCACAGCGTATCCGGCTTAGTAGACTTCGTTGGTTGGGACACGTGTTACGTATGGCACACACGTCTACCGTACCGTGTCCTATTCTCCGTTCCTCCTCAGGAGTGGAAGAAGCCACGTGGAGGTCAACAGATGACTTGGCACCGAGGAATGAGAAAATGTACAGCAGACTTAGGAAAAGTAGATGCTTCACGTCCTCCTGGCTGGGGTCCAAAAGATCCGTCTACCAGTTGGCTGGAGACACTGAAGGATATGGCAGCGAACCGCGAACAGTGGCGATCGTGTTGTCACTTTCTGTCTAATCAGAATGAGTGATCGATGTGCGTTTGTACAGTTAGACTGTGTATTCCGTGTGTTGGCTGTTAGGGCATTCTTTCCTTTTGCTACCCGTGTAGGTCCACTCCCTGTCCGTCTTGTGTATTCGTACTTTCTGATACGGCGTGGAACATGGTGAGAAAGGCAGTGGTCAGTGGGACTTGCCCTACTGTTTAACGCTGTTCGATGTTGATGAAGAGCAGTTCCAGCTGATATAACTGCATATTGAAGGTTTCTGCCCTAGTGTGCCGTAATTCTATGTTTGCTGCGGTCTCACCGTTCATATTCATTCAGCCGGTCTTCCCGGTTTCCGGTTGACCGTAAGATCGAATGACCAATATCTGTGTTATCCATAACGTTCGGGATTCGGCGCGTGGTATTCTTTCTTGTAAAAAGAATTTGAATATACGTTCAGTGATTTGTGCCCTATTGTTAAAACAGTGATTACACGGGGTAAGAATACAACGCATCATCGAAGGTTTTTTATCATTTTGTGTTCCAATTGATGCCGTATGGGTTCATGGTGAATGACTAGAAATATGCGGAATTTTCTTTTCGATATGTTACTTCAAGCAGTTGAGGTTACAGCTCGTTAGGCCAAGAGGCGTGTGACCAACTTAGCCGGTTGCATGCCAACATAGGCGCCCGTGTTTGTTAGTTTTTAAATAAAGTGATCCAACTCATTTGGTAAATTACGGGAAGCTTGCAAACAATTACCCCCTGATCATCAACGTCATCGCACAGGGTTAAACATCAGGGTGAACCCCGCTGATCACGGTCTTTCTCTACATGTTTCACATAGAAGTAGTAAGAATGAACATACAAGGTGGACAAGGAGTAGACCTACAGGAGTGGGAAAGAGCACTCTCGTAGTCAGTACACGGAATATACAGTCTAACTCTGCAAACGCACATTCATTAATCATTCTGACTCGACGGAAAGAAAATGACAACACGATCGCCACTATTCCCGGTTCACTCCATATCCTTCAGTGTCTCCAGCCAACTGGTTGAGGGGTCTTTTGGACCCCTACCACGAAGACGTCCTCCGTACACTTGCTCATTTCCCACAGTCACATTACTTGTTGATATCCACGTGCCTTCCTCCGCTCCCAAATAAGAATGGAAAACAGGACACGGTACGGTAGACGTGTGTTTGCCATTCGTACCACGTGCCCCAACCGAAGAAGCCTACCAGGCTGGATACGCCGTGATAGAGCATTCTGTGAACTGGTACCCATCACTCAGTTTCTGATCTCAGCATTGGTCACTCGGTCATTTCATCCAATCCTAGCAATACTACGCAATCATACAACAGAACTGGGCGCATCGCACCGCACCACGGTACATACGACCTTTCAACTTCAGCGAAATATCAGGTTACTCCAGCTTACGCTGCTCGAGCATTGGATATACGCGCGCTCACCTATACTACCATGCTCTCATCCTTCGTCACGTTGCTTCCGAGGTAAGTGGGGCGGTCGACAATTGTCAGCACCTCCCCATCGAGCATCAAGTTCGGAACCGTTGACGTTCAGTTTTATAACATCACCTTACGCTTTGAAGGAGCTACAGCTCATGTGAGTCTGTCCGCTGCACGTTGCGCATGTTCCGTGTATTTGAACAAGCAGACAATGTCGTCGGCGTAATTCACATCACAGGTTTTCACGATATGCTAGTTCGACGCCTACATCCTGAAGATTTTGCCAGGCATTTTACACCATCGCGTTCATGACGAAGTTAAACAGGGATGGCGAAATGGAACATCGTTGTCGAACACTGCTGGTCATAAAAGAGTGTAATGATTTCAGTAGATTCACGAACTTCTGTGGCATACCTTTTCGGTGAAGGGCACTGAATAGAACTGTTCGGTCAACTGAATCGAAGGCACCTTTCAAGTCGAGGCAAACCATTACTGTCGGTTGATGGCATGTGTATGTATTTTTGTGTGTGCTTGTGTGACGCCTTCCTAGTAATTGACAAATAGTAGAAATCTGGTCGATACATCCTCTACCTGGGCGGAATCCGACCGGCTATTCGCGTGCGTTCCTCTCGGAAGCGGGTGTCAGACGGCTCAGCAAAATCGAGGCTAATACCTTGGTATCTATCGGAACTAAACTGATCCTACGATGACTCTTGCGATCATTGCGTATCCCCGTCTTGCAGATGCGTACATGCAGTGACTCACCCCGTAATCACGGAATACACTGCTCGTTCCAGTTGTCACGTAGGAAAGTGAACAGGTGATTTTTTCAACGCATCACTTCTCATTTTGAAAAGTACTGCAGTAAGTTCGTTGAGACAAGGCGCTTTTCCACGCTTTAGTAGTTGAGCTCAATCGGTGCTCCCAAATTCATGCGTCGCCGGCGTGCACTTATGCTCTGGGTGAAAAAAGGAAGTGGAGAAAATAGCTGGAAAACTGGAACTGGATGGTGTCTGACGAGATTTGCGTCCCATTCAAAATTGAGGTACGAAGAGAAAAAGATTGGCGAAAATAGTTTGCGGAATCATCAGTGTGATTCGCACCGCGATTGTTGGTGGATACGAAATTTATTAACTATAGTGATTGCTGAACAGTCATGGCTCGTTTGACAGCCAAAATTATGATGTATGTCAGCTTTCGCTCGTTTTTCCGTATATAGCTGCGTCGAATAGACGACGATCGTTCACATAGGAAGGGCCTGGTACGGCGCGTGCTTTCCGATATTCATGTTACTGAAATGGAAACGGAATTCATTGAGTTATTTAGCTCACAGAATGGAAAATATTTGCAACCGTAAGCGGACAAAGTAAAGAGTTGCTCATCACAGTTCCGTTTACTGCTGATAATTGTAGGGTAGATTGTATGAAACTGTCGATGGGCACATATCCGAGCTTCAGTTGACTCCAAATATTCATTGATTAACACACCAGGAATAGATTGTCTTTTCGGTTCCAACCAGTCTACTTGCGATTGTAGTGCTCAGTTAATTGAATATCTGCCCAAAAGGATCACAAAACGTTTTCCTTAGATCGATTTCCAAGGGTACAGGCCGAAACATCTTGAACACTAATCTACAACACTTGGCCGACAGTTGATAAATTTAGCTCCATAGATACTTTCGAGGCGCTGACAGCAACACTCAGTTATTGGAAAAGATGGTGCGAACTACCTCCCACCGTATCCGTTGTATTGCTGGATCACACACACACACACGCAATTGTCACATAACTCGGGTTGACAATATTATACCGCACAGGTAACACAAGACACAAGACGTGGTGGCACACAACACAGGATACCCAAGACACCTACGTCTTCGTAGGGGTTAGACACACTTGACCACTGATGATACTCGGAATAGGATTCGCCTTGATTTTATTAGACCCGTATTCGCACAACAGTATGACTCACGAACGAAAAAAACTCAAGAACAGTGCGCACAATCCGACAAGGCTAGCTCGCCCGTTTGAACTGGCTTCGCGCCACGAGTTTTAGGTGGGATAATGCGTGACCTTGATGATAAGTGACTGGTAAAATATTGAGAAAAGCCTTTATACAGCCGAGTTATACAGTTGAAAGTAGTTCAATAGCTCATCTGTCCCATAAATGTTCGAAAATATTCATTCCCCTCAAGAATTCCCACGAATTTGCAAATTTTCTGTTTCTCCTCGGATCGTGGATGGTAGTTCCATCCTTGACTTTCCCCGCCCGCTAGCTAGAGAGAGAGAGGGAAAACGAACACTGACACGAGCAAACCGTCTATCGCCGATCAGACGACTTTATACAAAAATGCTTTCAGCCCCATCGCCTATATAGTGCTCGCAGGTAGCCTTGTAAGAATGCCTATTGAAACCAATGGGCGATGAGAAAAATACAGTGGTAAAGCGGCAAAGCAGTATGATAGACGAAATAGGAGGTTTTACAACAGCTTGAAAAAAAGATTTTTGGCAAATTAGGAATATTGAATTCCCCGACAATTCAGCATTTTTGAACGAATTGTGGGAGAAGATGGCCGTTTCTCTCTAACAATATCAGAAGCCTAAGCTATTCCGGAAGCACAACCACTGATGTTGTGATAAGTGCAAGAAACGGATGCTCCCCTGTACAGGATCACTATTTTCACATCCAGTTCTCATACTTGTTCTTTGTCACACCCACTCTATGGATAATTGTGCACAGATTACCGTTAATTTGTTAAGTACGCCTGGTTAGTTTGTTTTCAAACTAACGGATATGGTGCAGTCATTTCCGGCCAATCTATCTCTGCGTATTTCTGATGATATTCTGAACCGGTGATAGAGAAAATTTTCAATGTTTGCTGATAAATCGATTGTTATCACGGGTTTGGTTCTTTTCACCTTTATCCAGGTTCACCATCTGGACTGACGATTTTTTTCCACTTCAATAATTGATAAACTTCTAGGCGACCCATATGATAAATAGAATATTTTCATTTTTTACAGCTCATCTTCAATTTAAATCCGGATTTGCTTGAAGTTCCGTTGCCTTCATCCCATCTGTTCACAAATGCGCGAGCCCTGGCGCGCTTGTTCACAATTCTTCTATCTCCCGAGAATGACACCGTACCGTCGAACTCGAACCCGTTTCATACAAATACAGTGAAACAGCTGCTTCAAATACATCCCGACGCAAAACATAAAGGACCAACATTTGATCCCGTTCTTCAAAGATACGTCCAGTTCACAGTTTTTGGACTCATGGTAGCGGAATCACCCGAGGTAAGCTCTCGTGGACCGTGCGAGCCAATTCACAAAGTCACTCATACTGTTTCGTACGGCAGTATTGACGAAATTCTTAATGTTCAGTTATTGCATATTTAGTTGATCCGCGAGAGTTAAGCCTTCCGAAACCGACGATTTTGTTTTTTACTTTCTTTTGCTAACAGCATCAGCAGAATCGGTGCACTGATGCTCAGCTATTATGCTGGTAGCATATCAAAGGCAAACTGAAAACCTAAACGTTCCACCTCCGTATTTACCGTATTAACTCATTTTGAGCTGATCACCGAGGCGACAACACTGGCTCGAACAAGGTGATAGGAGTAAGCCTCTCATTGTTGATTCCATCGCCGAAGGACAGGGTGGAAGCACTTACAGTAGCGTCTTTATGGGGACAAGGCAATACTGGCAAACAATAGAATTCAAGGTCTTTTTATCTCATCTTCCCCTGAGGTCGTTGACACAAATCACCAAAAACTCACCTTTTCTATATTTTGCACCACCAACGGTCGCTCTTTGTAGGCGCATGTGCAACCGCGGCGATAACGGTCAGGCAGACGCGTAGTTTGTTGCTGAAACTTATTTTGTTGTAAAGCCACAATGACTCAATCCACATACAGTTGGATTTCGGTCTTGTTCTGCCGCTTAGCCTTGTTAGGGTCGAGGCGGTAAATGTTCTACACCAAGTCCACCGCTCCTTATTTATTGTATCTGGTGCATGTTAGAAAATCTGATAAAGTTCAGGGGTCCGTTTTCACCGTATTATCCAAATGTGCGACGATTTTCACTCAGCTTGTTGTGCTGCAGGTAACTTAAGTAATTGATCAGCGAAAAATAATGGGTAATCAGGTTGTACTGACCCTGACATCGGTCTCCAAATCTGAAGAAACCAAGTTAAATTTATCTACATTATCAATGTGCTAGCCGTCAAAAAGGGTTTCCCCAGACCGACTTTTATCACTATGGCACAAGTCACGTGGAATACGATTATCTCAATCCTTGCTTGCGTGTAACCGACCAGAAGTGAAGCCAGCCCGATATCTTCCAATGCAATACGAAAATTAATCAGCACAGTTGCGGTATAAGCTCTTCATGGTCCGGTCACAACTCAGCTTCAGTAACAGGTGACAGAAACGGCATAACCCAGTGTGTCGGAAAATCAGTTTCCGAGTAAAGTTTGTTGTCGACTCTTCACTACACCCGGGTGTTCGCAAGGCTGCAGAGTGCACCGCACCAGTTTGCATGTCGCAAGCTATGACACTGCGCACAGTGCTCAGAACGGTTCTCTGTTCTACTGTTGTGACTGATCAAATGGCAGGCGGGACAGTATGCACACTTGCCACTGGCTGGCTCAAACGCGGTCCGCTTTTCAGCACTAGTTTGCCTACTAGGGAACACTTCAGTAGTAAGTTTCATATTCCGGCTTTCTGTCAGTGTCTTCGGGCTTTTAAAACCATTGTTTACTAAGGACGTTCCGGTGACTGTGACGCACACGTAAGTTACGACCCCTGATCTAATCGATTGATAATTCGTCTTTCTGAGGCAAAACATCGCCACCGAGTCGGTCGGGGGTAGATTGAGATGGACAACAAAATGACGGCGTTAGCTGACGTTGCGTGTCAAAATACTACGATAGCCACGGTTCGTTATGTGTAACGGGCAATGAACCCCGTGAGGAGGAAAGAAACTGAAATAATGGGGAGAGGTTCGTGACTCGTTGTACAAGGACTGCTGATAGAGTTTAAAACGAAAAAACGTTAGCACGGACTAGGATAGGAAATATAGGAAAATTAATACCTATCGGCTATTATCACCCTCTGATTCACGAGACCTCGGTTATTGGTGGCAGAAAGGCGTCAAAATGAGTTTCAACCGAAGAGTGACATACCGATAATGAAACAGTAAGACAGCACTGAAACGGCGGTGCCGATGCTCCAGTCACTATTGAAATGTCATGGAAGCTTTGTGGGGCTGTATTATTTTGTCAGGAATCCATAAACATGACATAAGAACGGTACAATCTGAGGCTCGAACTGCTGGTTCGTCGCAGTTCGCTTTGCTCAAACACTGTTTGACATATCGCCCATCTTTTACAACTAATGTGATGCAGCTATCCTACACAGCGGGTAAACATCAGAGCTTCAAAAACATCTCAGTAATGAGATGAGTGTCAACACCGCCATTTCGACGCTTGCCTACTACTTTCGATACCGAAATAAATTGCATCCAGGTTATTTACTCATAACTCTTTGTTGTTCTTTTCAGAGGTATAAGAATTTGTAAATGTTCAGCTTGTGGTGGCGAACGGAGAAAAAGAGTCATAAATACAAACTTGAGAAGGATTTGTATGATTATCCCAAAGATTTTGTTTCCTTCTAATCCGCTCAAGGGTGAAATACCATCACCCACTTCTGAAAGCAGCGATTCGTTACAAATCAATCATTTGTTTAACTTTAGCGCAATGAGTGCGGACGTTCTGTGCTGCATTCAAGCGGTGTGTGACTTAGTCTTTGTGGTGAGTTGCAACGACTTCAGTTGAACTTAAGATGGTATAGTGGCGAACAGCGCTTTAAGACAATGAGAAGTATAGTGATATGTCGCGACCAGTGGCACCGCTGTATTAATTTTCGTAATCCACCTGATAATTTCGTTCTAATTGGGTCTTCATGAGAGACGCTGATCACAGTGACCGCCGTTTCTCATCCGTGCCACGCCATTCTAAGCCACTAAGCGCATTCAGCTTGAAGTCGGCTGAACTGAAGTTTCGCCCCAGAAGCTAGAAATCGCAAACGTTTAAACACTGGAGTGCCAGTGACATCGAACGATGTGTTTTCCACGTTATAAATTATTCACCGGATCTCAGCTGTACTGATTGGTAGCTACAGACGGCAGAGCGATGGCTTTGATCCCTAGGACAGTCAGCTTGTTTTGATATTTTGCCGTGATTTCCAAGACTTCCTGTGGCGGGATTCGTAGTCCCTATGTGCCCAGCCTTTTGAGTTGAAGAAAGACAGGACTCCAAGCCAGACAGTGACGTATACTGTCCGGACTGGTCAACGGGCAGGTGTACTTTGCGCAGTATTCAATAATAACGGGGACCCTCCGGGAGTTTCGTATTACTATTTTAGCTACTGATAACGATGGCATCAGTCAGTATTGAGTTATTCCCGCGTCAGCCGAAAAAAGTCGTCGGATAATCTGCGTGAAATCGGCATTTGAGCATCATTACTTTGGAAGTGCAAATGTTAATCCTGAAGTGATTATGCAGATATACTGACTCATTACGAAAGCCCCGTTGGAGGGATTTCCACGGATATGTGCTCGTTTATCGCGAATACTGAACCATCCTAGGCAACCTGTCCATGCGTGTGTAAACCCGCCGTATTTACAGTGAATGAGACGCGTTCGGATCACAGGTATATACGAAAACGTTGTATCATTGGATACCGAGAATTCGGTCTTCTGATTATCACATGTGTGAAACGATTATCCGCCAACGTTTGTGAAGTTAGTCATTTGAAACCGATAAGCTAAGGATTAGTTCCTGTGGCTTACTCATTTATTGCAATCATCGATTACTGTTACTTACCTTTACTTAGGTCCTTTTGACAAATTTTATTTAATACAAATGTTGCACCTGATACTCACACTGATGACATGAAATAATTCATTGATAGTCTTTCCCAGGGACCCCAATACACCATGGTCAGTCTTTGTGCCCTGGTGTACTCAGTATTAAGTAACTATTTTCACTGTATATAAGCATGTCGTAATTAGCATTTCTGATGACATTGTTTTACTTCTTCATTCTAGGGCTTATTGTCAAGACAACTTTTATTGGCTACCTGCAGCCCTTGCGCACTGTCTTTAAACGTGCCTACACATCTGAGAATCTTCACCTTTTCCCATCAGGTTTTAGTCAAAACTTGCAAATCTTCAGCCGCGACCCACCATTCCTTAGCCTAGACACTCAATCTTTAGTTGTTGTCTATTGCCGGGACGGTTAGAGATATTTCATGCTGCAAACGACGATTTAACCATGTCCAAAACGCTTGGCAACTGCGCTTACGTTATTGCGGAGGGTGTGCGTGTGATTGTGGATGCATGCATGTGCGTCCACTGCAATACACACAGTGATTGGATAATCTTAGGGGTAGTCGGTGAAACTACCCGACCATCCCTGCCGCACGGAATATCCTTAACCTTCCCGGCAACGAAAAGTGGCTAAGGGTTGTGCGTCAAGGCTAAATAGTGATGGGTCGTGGCTAAAAAATTGCGGGTTTGGGATGAAGCTTAATGGAAAAAGGTGTAGATAAGCTTAGGTCACTTGTTCGTTCATATATAGCCAACTACACTCGTGAATCTGTGCGTATCCGGTTCATACAGATGCAGCATGTTTTTATTACTCACAACCCTGACCCATTGGGGCCTTATGTAGTTCTCTACTCCAAGTATCGGTTTGGTTGCCGGTTATACCTGATAGAGCAGTGGGCTTTCGTGGCTATAGGGTATATGACTCTTCCACTGCACTCATACACAAGCACGTAATAAAAAACCCACTGCTAGGTAACTTAGTAACACGAGTAGAACGGCCAAAGACAATGAGTCAAGTTGTTTTAAGCCCTGAAAAAGACCGGTTAGTTGTTCTTCAACCGTCACTGTCCCGACTAGCTACATAAGTTGTTGGAAAATATCTCCTTCTTGAGCAAGGCACACCTTCGCTTTGTGGACCAACTTTCGCTAAACAGCCTCTAGCATGGAAGTTGGGGTTCCCCGGAAAATGTGAACGGCCTTGTTCTTAAGATCCTGTATGTCCTCCGGTTTCTCTTTGCAAACCAAAATTTTCGCATAACCCCACAGGAAAAAAATTGGACGAAGTTAAGCCCAGAGAACGCGGTAACTGTGCAATTGGCCTTCTGCTTCCGATCCACTGCAGCGGGAAATTCCAATCCTGGTCCTACATAGCCAGTGATGCAGTCATATTAGCGCCAGTCTAGTAGTTCAGATTGTCTATCGATCTAACTAGTTCCCATAGCCATTCTGGCTCAGTATAGCTGGCATACCTCAGACATACACCTGCGCATGTAAGCCAGGGCTATGTGTACGGCTCATTTTAGTTTTTTTATTTCGACATCATTGATTGGGGTTGAATGTGATGATGTTGTCAAATAGAAATGAAAACATTCTGTTTTGGTTACTAACAAGCACCGAGGCAGTAAGTTATGGATGTGGACCTCCCCAGGATATGTTCCGACTTTTTTTAACGCGCCGTACACCTAGTCGTATGGGTTCATCTCGTTCGGACTGCGCAACAAGCAATTTGTTTGTTTCACTTGATAAACCCTTCAATTCCCAGAGGATTTCACTCTTAAGGGAATGTGTGTTTCACGATTTGTTTATAGAAGTGCGTTGACCCAGATTTGCACTCAGCACACCGATCAAAGTAGGGTCCTGTGTTAATGATAGGTCTCTTAGTTGAGTGAACTTATTTTTTGGCTATTGGCTAAGGTCTGGATTTGGTGACAAGGGCCTTTAAAACTGGGTCACGGGTTTTGGGAACGGACTCCCATGACCGTGTTTTATGTCACGAGCTAGGATAAACGAATTATCGATCGCCATACGGTCACGGATAGCAGGTATGCTAGTGTTGAAAAAACTACGCCCAAGAAATCTTGTTTAACTATTGAGCAATTTACCTGAATATCGTTAGCGTTCCAAGTCGTAAGTGGACTGACAGAATATCGAACAGGCGAGATTCTTTGGAAATTAAAAGATGCGCTGTGCATCAAGAGACCCAAGATTACCGAGTTTCCATTTTGGGATTGTTGCGGACCTCGCGTACTACTCTGCGACTTCTGTGGATGACCTCCGCGCGCAACTCCAGACCGTAACGACAAATCAAAAAGCATTTACAGAAATTAACAATGTGGTGTTTGAAGACAAAATGGAACATTCCCGAATGAGGGCGTCCTTTCAGGCTTGTGCCTTATCGTCCTGATTAGGTTGATAAGACGTTGGTCGATTTGTCACACTGCAGATAACTCCTCTGGCCGTTCATTGATTATTTGATCCAACCTGGCATGCTCGAACTGATTAGTGGCTTCCTTCGGGGAAAAAAGTTTTTAGCACGCCGTAACAGGGATTCCCTCCCGTTGTGTTAAAATTGAAAAACCATGTCATATGATAAACATGATGTGATAAGTGAGTGTGTGCACTGTGATTTTCTTGTCTGAACTATTTTATTGCCACAAAAATACGAAAGCGTTCCCCCTGCAGCGTCACTCACCAACAGTCGATCGCGTTTCCGTGTGAAGAATTTCGCAACCGTCTATTTCATGAGTAATTTCTACTAAATGATGATTTTCTCGTTTGCAGGAGACCCCGCTCTATGGAATGTGGGATGATATTCTTGGTCAGATGGTTTTCGTGGATCCGCACCGACGAATCACCGTGGCGTACACGACGAATCACGCACATGGTCGCAGTTTGAAACGTGATTTCATCATACGAAATTTGCTAGATGCAACCTATCAGTGTCTTTTTTCTGAATCGGACTATCCTAAATCGTAACTTGTGAATAGTCTTAGTTCTCTTTTTTGAATCATAGTTGCTTTTCTCCGATGAGAAATTTTTATTCAACCAAAAACATTGACGTAATGTGCTATGCATGCATTTGGTTTTTCCAACCACGATGATTTCGAAATTCTACTCTGATGTTTCGAAAGAAAGCACTTTCTCCCAGTTCGTTGAACCCATTTCTGTGTTTTCGTTTGACACATTTTTTTAAAAATTACGATTAATATATTCGCGTTGCGTAATCGGAGTGATACACTGTCAAAGGTGAAGTAATACTTCCTGGATGATATACGTCGAAAGATTCTTGACGTTTGATGCTCGCAAAGTGTCATCCATCAGTCTTTTCTATTACTTGCTTCCGCATTAGTGCAGCAGAAAGGTATAAAACCCATAGCCTAAAGGCCCACTGCACTATTAGGGATAGCCGACAAACAGACCTTGAGACTTGGGATAATGGATGACCACACAAGGTCCCAGTGGGTCAGGTGTGGAAGAGAGCCGGATGACAGAGAATTACTGTCTGCCGCCAAAGTAGACGACGGTGCCGAAGTTCGAACCGCTGACCCACAGGGTTGTAGTCATTTGCTCTGAACCACTTGATCACTACACGGAAATTGAGTAAGGCTAAACACAGCGGAGGTTGTGATGTGCATGACTCCTGCTTCCCGCATACGTGATCAAACAAGCCATATTCGTTACTTTTGTTGGTTTTCGGCAACACGTAAGCATCCTATGCTATTTCATGTACCGAGCTTCAGCTCTCAAATCCCCGTACGTCAATATTTTGGAAAGATTTCCGCTACTCACGCGGGTAACAATCAGATTCTTAACGTAGGTGATACTGGCAATTCTTACGAGATGATTTGTCCTACTTCGTGAAAACTCCAATCACCGGAGATAAAGTCATCGGAGTCCCGATGAGGATTCGGTGGATACGGGCTCTGTGCACCAGGGGGTCTCAACAAACTGAACAAATCGAATGTATGATGAATAAGTGCTCCCACGACTTTTCAATAGCAAGCTGGAGCGCTGGAAAGCCACGGCGACGAACCATTCCTTGAATCGAAACGACGCTTGCTGCTCGTGGTATAGATTTTGGCATTGCTTGGAAATATCTCCTAGTTTCTAGTTCACATCGTGATCGCAGTAATATACCTTATATACATATACAGTTCGTCTATTTGGAGTACGTAGATCATGTTCATGACAGCCGAAGTGGGTCAACCCCTGCAGAGTCGAATTTCTACGTATGCTACGGAAAACGATAAAAGTAGTTAGATTTTGACATGCGTCAGAAAACGCTTGAGATGATGATGACCAATATCAATATTTTCTCATTAAAATTTCGAAAATGGTTCATTTTAACGCGAAACGATCACACAAAGCTACCGACGTACTCCCACCGCGCTGTTGGTGATGTGTCAACCAACCTATTGCTAATAAACTGGTCGTGTTGTTCAATTTTGAGGCGCTTGTATGGAAAATCCGAGTAAAATAACAATTTGGGTGATATTCGCTCGATGGTGTATCGTCCATAAGCACAGTATTTATCGCCGACCTGTTTCTGGTTCAGTCCTGTATATTCACATTGGTCTCAGCGGCACCACGTTATAGTCAGAAAATCCATTGTTTCCTAGATTTACCTGCACCTTATTCGAGGTTTTATCATCGGGTGTCATCAGATAGTTCGGTCTGTACTGCTTTTTATAGCCCCTGCGGTGCCTAGGAACCTGTTTATGTCGCGCAGCCTGTATCGCATTACTCCGTTGAGCAGGACGTGCCTTGGGATGTCAGTCGTTCTTAGCAGATTTACTGCGTGGTATCCGTAGAGCTTAGGACTTTTGATCTTTCTAGTTCTTCCGATGAGCTGAATAAATTCGTAACTTTGATTTCTGTTGTCTTTAAGCATTATGTTCGTTTGTTTTCAAAGATTCGATCTCTACGGGGCGTCACGTCACGGTGTACCCAATTTAATACATGAGAAACAAGGGGTGGTGGGACGGGTAGCCCAATGGTCCATATGTTTTACCAATACTGGTGCATGCCAGGTTTGAGTTTTATTTTGCAGTGTATAGGATGGACGAATTTTCAGCAGTGGGTTGAGCGATGCTAATAAATCAGATTTCCTGCAACCAAAATAGTACAAAGAACTAGTAAGCCGCATTCTTTTTGAATTTTTTTTACAATCTCGTGATATACGCTCATCGCCCCAGTTACTTTGAGTTCACTGAATCGTCGCAAGCCTAGAATCAAAAAAGGTGTGAATCAATCTGGGGTCAATGCCGGTTTGAACTTGTCTAGATTCCCGGATGAATTTTACAGATGACCGCTCGGCAGTGTGAAATCAAGAGAAAGTAGTTTCAATACTCCGAGTATCAAAGCCATTGCCTCTGTTAGTCCCAAACGAGTGTAGTAACCTCGATCGTTCTGAGAAAATGACTGTTTTTTTGACACCATTTTGGATCCATTTTCTCTACGATCTTTTCTGACGTTTGACATCGACCTCATAGTGTTTTCCGGTTGCGTACGTCTTACTGGACTAACTTTTCCGAGGTTTCCGTCGACCTCGTTTTGAATCACCTTCACTTTCGGTCGTTCGCCGACTGTACACGCTCGCGGTTCGCTTTCTGCACAACCGTTGCGTTTCGTTTTCCGTTCGGTGTATCTCGTAACGGTACTGTTTCGGTGCCACGATATATAGAATACACCTTGCATCTGTAAACCGACTTGCGTCTTCTCTATTCGTCCGATAGAGGGGATAACGTTGGTATTTCGCTGATGGACCCAATAGGAGACAAGTTCACCAGCCGCTCTCGAACGTCTATACAAGAGATGATAAGGTAGTAGATAATGAACAGTTCCTCATGTGATGCTGAGATAATCCGATCTTCCACTTTTGTCACGAAACCAAAAAACAATCTTAAGGATTCCGTAAGTTTTACCAAGAAGGATGTGGCACGTCAACCCAATAACCTAGAATTATATATGCCTATTGATCAATCTGAAGTTGAATCAGCTGATCGATCACAAGGTCAGTCCTGACGGAGATTTGTGAATTAATTAGGAAAGTGATTTACAATGGACGGGAAAACGGAACAACCTAGCTGGTATCAGCACTATGAACCTATCGCTCCAATCACTGCAGACTGCGTTCTGGAATGGCCCGATGAAAAGAACTGCAATGAATTTCCTGTTATTTGTCCGGTGCATGGGATCCTCAGTCGTTGTGCTTGTTGCTATACTTGTCCTTGTGAGGGAGATTCATCTGAAAAGGTTGGAAAACAAGCGTCGCAGTCACGCAGCCAGAGAATAACATCCGTAGAGGACGCACTGAAGCATCTATGGGGCGGAGAGAATATTCCTTGTCTTCTTCGAGCATTAAATAGTGGGACACCGGCAGATTCAACCGAAAACAGGCGATCATTGTTCAATGGTTCCCATTTAAGTGTAAGACCAAGAAGACCAGTGATCGTCAACAGTCACTCTTTGAAAGCACTTGACAACAAAACAAGAAGGAATCCCAACGTCGACGTGTCAAAGCTCAAACTTGGCCCCGTGTACGCCTATCTTCGTGATCTTGGGTTATTTAATGAATGGTGCGCGATATTTAAGAGCGAAATTCGCAAGGTTCCACTACAAGATGCGAATTATGACCAGCACTATAAGGAAATCACTGTTTATCGCAAATACCACTCTACTGGACTTCTGGTGAACATCTTCCCGATGACCAAATGTTTTGTGACGGATATTGACTATTCACATTTTGAAATTCGACCGGACTTACATTATGGCGATCAAATTTTGGAATTCGGTCATTGCGTTTTACAATCGGAAACTGATTGTCTCAGCCGCCACCCAAGTGGACACGATGTGTTTCGCCTGAGGGTGCGTCCGTGTCCATTCTTGAAATGGTTAACGCTGTCCGTTGGACCTTGTTCAGTCATAACAGATTCGGCGCATCATCGCGGCAGAAGATGCGGTCAACGCAGTCAAAGAGATTTGGGTTTCTCTATACACAACGGATGTGTGACTGCGGTCGCCGTTAACTCTCCGGCGGCAGAGGCTGGGCTAAAGCCTGACCAGTGTATCGTGGAAGTAAACGGGAATTTTGTTGCAAACATCAAAGATAATGAGGTGATATGTTTGATAAGACAAGCAATCACCGATAGTTGTGCTCGTTCCGTGGTCATTGGAATCATTCCAGAAAGGATACGCAGGCAATTACAATCTGCAACTAATCTACACTACGTGTCCACAAATAGTGGTTTTAACTTAGAAGCGTGGGTGAACGCGGAAGCTTTTGGAGTTTGGTAAGTTCATCGTACACATTTGCTAATCCCGTGGTACCCATATATATTTTTGTATGAATTCATGAATTATATTTTGCAATCTTTGAAAATCGATAGGTTTTCTACACCACCATCCGATTGGGCCATGTTTGCACCCTTTTATGCTATCGTATTCCATGGGTACACAAGTAGGCATCCTGATTACTCGAGGTGATCGGTTCTTGTGCACGAATATCGGCGATAAAGTGGCCGCGCTCCGACCAAAAACAAACGCCCTGGAAGCCCATTTCTATTTCCGTGCTGATTCACATGGATTCAGATCCCGGTTGGTAAGGACCTGAATAAGGCGATAGGTTAAGAATTCTACTAGAAATCTCTTCAGGCCTCCGAAAGAACCTGGTCAAGTAGCACGTGGAAATCGATGGATCCTAACGGAAAGACTTTGATGGAAACCCACTTCTGCGAGGATGAAGCGAATGAGGTGTATTGTCTAGAGCTTATGCGCCAAATGTGGTTAGATGGTATTTAGCAAAACGATACACCATTTTTATCAATTTACTTCATGCTATATATCTACGATGATCCCACTGAATCTTACTGTAAACTCGTCGTGTTCCTACGGCTTGAACTCGCCAAATCCGACCAGATTTTTTAGGAATAATAATGATGATATGATAAATATATATCAGTATTCAACGAGAGCACACTGTCAGTAGCCAGCAGGGAGGGCTTTTTGATGGAATTTATGACTTCCCGTCTATAGGTCACGGAGTCTGATATTCTGTAACACGCCTGCATGTTTAAAACAAACCAATCGTGCTATGGGACCAACATTTTTAACGATAAAAGCATGTGAATGACTATTCTCTTACAGTTAAATCTAACCGCGATAAGATGAATGATAAGGATTCAAACTAGAGCATTAGAAATGCGCCATATATGAAATATGTGCAAACGAGTCCCCGCATCTGTCAATACTCTGGGGGTTTAAACGAAATCGTTAGTGTGTTATTCAAAACGTGAAAGAGATGTATAAAAAAGCGTTTCGGCGAACACTGTCCGTTCATGAGTTAAGCACTTCCAACTTTGTATACGGTTGAAGTTTCGTCAGGACAGCACCGAACCTGGTACTCTTTTCTGCTAGGCATCGTATTCCAAAATTTCGTTTAAGAGATGAGAACCTGGGTTAATTAAAAATATTGAAATCCGATGTTGTCGAAAATGCTAGTCATTTATAGGAGAGAACTTCAGATTTCAGATGGGTCAGTTTCTCGAAAGTCACTTATCATACATATCCAGCGGAAATGTAGACCTAATCATTATTCCATAGACGAGTACAGTTGGCAACAAGAATTTTATCTGGATTTTTTAGTGACAGAAGTACCTCTCTTTCGTCTGTGATCCGCAGTTTTTCTTTAACTTCAAACTTATTATTGACAGACCACGTTGAAATATGGGATGCCGTGGACCAATTGATCATCAAAGTGTAATTGAGAATAATATGAATAATCTTGTTTTTTCAACGCTCAACTCATCACTGGAAACCATGCAAGCAAAGTACAATTGTTTCATCCTTGTTATAAATCATGCTTTTCAGTGGTAAGTTGAGAGTTGAAATTGCATGATGAATCATACTATACGAATCTAATTTCCTACTGCTTATATGCACATAGTAACTGAGTACTTGACGATTTGAAGAAATCAATCATATCGGCTTCACTCAGCTCATTTAGAACCCAGTTACTTGCACAAACTTGTGTCTTTGTTTATTCCGATGGGAGCGTTCTGTTTTTTTAATTATTCCATGATTATACCTGGAAAGGTGCACTCTACAGCCATAAGGACTCTGTGTACCAGCGGACGCAACCGGCAATCGTGGTTTGCATTGTACGTTCACATAAAGACCCAGTTGGTCGGTAGTTCTCCCCTTACATTTTCATAAACCTGATTGTTCTGATTCCCCTCTGAAATCCTTCTAAGCGATAGCAAACAGAACGCTGCCACATTTGATGCTTAGATAACAGTTGCTCAGACTAAACTGCGACTGAAAATGGTCATAAGTTGCGACTATCTTGGCAAAAACGGCCTGATATCTGCCACCTAGTTGACTGAATTTTGTGAGGCTTGAACCTAGTGTGTGATTACCTTGACTGTTTCTGGTCAAAGACACCATATTACAAAAACTGTTTTTTAAAAGCGCTGTCGATTAACTTCGATCAAGTCTAGGTAGTTCTTTTGGAGTCAGTATGATACCTCTGCATGTCTCAGACATTGCCATAGGCTAATAACACATAAATCTCGTTCTAGGCACATTCTGGTTTTCATTTTATCTTTATGTCTTCTGTTTGTTAGTTTATGGTTAAGTCTCAGAGTTTTTGTGACAACCGCAATGCCTTAGTAGAGTTGAGTTTTAAAACAGCCATCCTTTATTGGGGTCAAGTGAATCTGATTTCCTCACGGTTCTTTATTAATCGGGTACTCTGTTAGTCATTCATTATCGGATATCTTATATGAAATACAATTAACGATATTCGAACTTGTAACTCAACTAGTGCTCATAAAACCTTCAAAACAGACGTTTACTGCGTCGTCAAAACGCGCATACCAGACCCTAGTTCAATGATAACATTTCGCATTCTGGATACAACACCGATCTTTCGCTTCACCTATGGACATATTAGTGCCATAGCCATTCGTTATGCACGGCTGTTTCTATATGATGTGCCTTTTAGATAGCTTTTTACGCGGGTATTGATGCAGTCAGATGCCAGAGAGCCCGGTGATCGCAGATTGCGGATCAGTACTACGTAAGAGTAAATTCTCATCACGAACACCCCAGACATCAGTTTGATACCCGCACATTTATCCCTCTGGATGCTACGCACAATGAAGCATACAGATCAATGATGCCTAACTTGAGTGGGAATTTGAGCTCCAGATACTTCATCAACGTTCACTTCCTCAGTTTAAAGTAAGAATTAGGTCAGCTCTGTTTACCTCGGTTTCAGGTGTACCTGTGAGTAATCAAAACTGAAGGGCAATTCCTGGGTGTCGCGGTCAGTGGCGTAAATGCAATCGAACTCTTCCCTTGTTCTCTTGATTTCTGCTTGATACTTTGACTTTTTCGAATCTTTATCTTTATTCCTCTATTCTTTTCACATTTTACTGGACGATGCTGCGAGGTAGCAACCGAAACCAGAGCACAGAAGTGCGAGGTTGATGGTGGAATAAACTGAAACTGATTTTATATATATATATATATATATCCTAATAATTCCGCACAACACTCGCGCCAATGACTTCGGTTTTAGGCCATATCCCTCAGTTTACCTACCTAACGATGCAGGCCCAAATTCTTCTCCAAGTAGGGGGTCGATTTGTGCTGGAAACTAACTCGGTAAAATCAGTGGAAGAATAACTGATTCAATGAAATGGGCTTCCACTCAGTCACCGCCCGCCGCCTTGCGGACAGGTTATTGTTAGAACTAAAGGCTTTAGTTGAGAACCCTAATTGTTCTCCTGCTTTGCAGCTGAACACCCTAGCAGTTCCCGGCCAACATCTTCCATGAACTGCACGAATAGAAAGAATTCCATACTTCATCGGTCGTCGGGCAGAATAATCAGGACAGCGTTGCCCATTGTATCGAGCGGACTGGGTAATGATAAGTGGGTCACTGCTTAGAGTTCCCTCTCTTATTCAACCTTTGTCTTCTGTCCCCAGCCACCTCACTTTTCCCCTTCTATCCATCCATAATGCTCCCACTGACAACACGGTCTATGCTCGCAACGGTTCATTGCCGAATAGTGTCGGCAATAATCCTCTGTCTTGTGACTCACATCTTCTCAAGCCTCGTCAGCCCCTGAATCTCGGCTCCTTTACCGTGCGTACACTCATGCAGGCCGGTCAGCAGGCGTGCCTAGCCCTCACATTAGATTCTCTGAAGATTGATGTTTGCTGTGTGAGTGAAACGCGTATCCAGGATTCGAGCAATGTGATTCAACTAACTGCTCCTGGTATCTCATCGAGTTATTTTCTGCGCACTTCAGAGGACGAAGCAGCTAGAGCTGTGGGTCAACGTGGTATAGGAATAGTCTTGACTGACAAGGCCGAGGCCGCCCTTTCAGACTGGATTCCGGTAATAGTCGTTCATGTGCAGTTAGACTCCAGGGGTCAATTGGCGCTTAAAAGGATTGCCACGTTAAGCGCAACTTTGTGATCTTGCCATGCGTTCCAGAAGGCTGCAACGCTGACATGCAGAAGGAAGACTTCTGTGATGAACTCGCCATTCCCGTCCGCAGGGGCAAAGTTTCTGACATTGTAGTGCTAGCAGGTGATTTTAATGCACAAGTTGGAAATCAGTGTGTCAGAAGCTTGTTTAGGCTGGCGTTGTACTTTAGGCGCTCAGCTCACGTCGCACAGCGACATGGGAAGATGAACACTCAACCCCGGAAATATCGCGCTGGATGGATGTTTGCTTTGCGCAAACAAACCTTGTCAAAATTGTGTTTACCCATCCTAACCAGTTTCAACGTACGCTCGCTACTGGGAAATTTGCAAGAATTAGCCGATTTTGTGCGAAGATGTGACAACAGATTGGTGGGGGCTATTCTCATTCAAGAAAGTTGGCTTCACGCCGATATTGATGACCAAGTAGACAGGACTGATGGTTTCTTACGATTTCGCGTTGATCGTCCAGTCCCCGATCGCGGACGCGATGGTGGTGTCATAACGTACGTACATCATGCAGCTGATCTGGATGAATTTTCTGACTGTATTTCCTCCAATTTATCAAGTCATATTGTCTCTTCCTTAGGTGTAGTATGCGGTGACTTCAACGGGTTTGATATGAGCTTCCTCGTCAACTTGGGCCTGAATAATTCTGTCACTTTCCCCGCTAGGCTGGATGCTCATCTTGACCTTTGCCTTGCTAACACTCCCAACATGTATCACCTTGCTTGTCGCCCCCCCCCCCCCCTCCCCCGATAGGGAGCACTGATCAGGGCGTAGCGAAAGTCTCTCCCATGGTTTATTGTAAAACTGTCCACAAATGTTTCTCGCAGAGTCGAGACCGTAAGACTGTAAAGCGACAGTGATACCCGGACAACCTTTCCAGACTCAGGGGCATGACAATCTACTCTGATGTACGTATATTCGGTATTCAGCCCGACATGTCCTTATCCTGTGAACATTGGACAGACTACTTAAGCTTTTGCTACCATCTATGTTGTCCCATAGAAACGTTATACATCCTTTTCGACAGATTTTCATCTCCATATTTGAAACAAGTGCGTGTTTTACAAGGAGCCATTCTGTAACTCTCCCTTTTTTCTAAATATATCTCTTCCATGCCTATATACGATGACAGTTTGTTTATTAAACATGCTGATGACGTAATACTTGGCATGTCCCACTCAATTAGCCTTCATTAAACTCTCTTGCAGCAAGGGGTCACTGAACTCACTAAATGATCCTCTGGACTTAATCCAAAAATGAACCCTTTCAGGTGCTCCGAAATCTTATTTTGTGAACACAATTTGGCGAACAAGCTCGTTTTCAGTGATTCATAATCATGCCATTACATCACAATATATTATGACAAGTCAAAGGATTGAATCTATCAGATACGCGGGAAGTGGTAAAAATTAATAATGAGAAAAGGGGGGGGGAGAAAACATTTTTAATCCGGGCTTAAACCAAAACCGCATGTGTATTGTTTTTCCTGATTTCATCTGGTCTATGGCCTGTTTCAGGGTGGAGGGAAGGCCGGGGCAGCTTAAGGGCACATACAAATTGTTTTTGAGCACAAAGAGGGGGGTTATGGAGGCGGATGCTGTGGCCGTCAGCCCCCCCCCCCCTTTCTCATTATTGATCTTTATCACTTCCCACTTATCTAATTGGTTCAACCCTTTGACTTGTCGTAATATATTGTGATGTATTGGCATGATTATGAATCACTGAAAACGAGCTTGCTCGCCAAACTGTGTTCTCTAAATGTGTTCACTGGGAATTTTCCGACATATTTTGTCTTTACAATATCATCAAATATTCCGATTTTGCATTCGATTCCGACCTACTCATAGACGATGTGCAAATTGCTAGACCATCATCTACCAAGCATCTCGGAGTCACTATTAGCCGTGATCTTTCTTGGTCCCATAATGTCGCTGCAGTTCTCCAAAAAACTAGATTTTCCCCATTTCACGTGCTACGTCTGAAGTCTTTTTCTACTCCACTTCACTGAATCAAACGTTTTACATTCGCTTCTCCGGTTATCTTTCCAGGTATGCTTGGGAAAGACTTTAAACTTGTTGTCAGATCCACCAAACATCTTTCACGTTGTAGTGGGACCTCCTACGTTCAGTACTCTCAACATTTAATATTCCACCACTAACATGCTTGCAAAAAGTTTGCTTCAAAGATACTACATGACCAATCACATATTTATCCTGATCTTATTAAATATTTTTTTACATCTTCAACCAAGTCCAGCTACAGACACTTGTTTCCTGGACCACAACTTACAAATCATCAACGGTTCCCTATCTCGCCAGATACCTCAGTAACCCCTACAGTTATAAACGAACTGCAAAACCGGCTGTGCTGAATATTTCTCACATTTTCCATGTGCTTTTCTACAGTTATGCCTGCATTTAATGGTTATGTAGCTGCTGAATATTCACCTTCTGGGGCACTAAGCAATCATTTGACTTGGTTTGACTTAAACTGTACAGGTACTCTGAGCCAGATCGATCACATCGCAGTAAACTACCGGTAGCACAGTTCTGTTCAGAATTGTAGTTTCTACTGGTCCACGTACGTACAGTCGGACCGTGCATCAGTTTTAATGTGATTTGCGTTCCATCTCCATGGTTATCGACGCAAACCGCAAACCCGGTTAGTCGTACAACCTTTGTCTGATCCATAAGTTCACATCAGTTATGAGCGGAAATTATCACATGAGATAGGATCTACGACAAACGGTGATGCAGATAAGCACTGGACCCATATCAGACAGGTAATGTGCGTGGCAGCAATTTCCGCCCACCGTCCATCACAGACACTGGATTTAGAAAGTCGCTGAGTCTAATGAATCAAAAGCCTTAACACTCATAGTGTAAGGAAATATAAGACACGAAGATATCTACAAGGGCAATTCACAGAAAGCGCTCAGAAGGATTGTGTAAATTGGTGAGTCAAAGTATCCGGAAAAAGGAAGTAATAGCTGCTTCAGGTAACAGTCAACCAAAGTTCGAACTTATTCGTGACACCGGTGGACGGCGAATCCCGGTCAGGGAAATGATATTCGATAGAAATGAAGAACCCCTTTATAGCAAACAGCAAAGGCGCCGAATCTGGTGGGAACACCTTATCAGCAACGCCGATATTGGGCGGAGAGTCTTAGGTTCACGAACCAAATCATTGGATGAAACACTTAAGCTCACCAGGCTAAGATGGTTGGAACGTGTTGTGCATGTCTCTGACAAGACTCCTCGACGCGCAATATTTGCTGAGGCGGGTAACGGCTGGAAAATGAGTAAGGGTGGACAGTCCGTGACATGGAAGGAAGGAATCAAAAGCCTAACCAGTGAATTCGGCCATAAAGGGTGTGTTAGACTTTTTGGGTGGAATCCAGGAGACCCACCCATTCTACGGTTAGCTGCACCGGAGGATGTGGCTAGGTGTCGCGATCAGTGGCGCTCTTGTATACACTACCTTCATCGAATTGATACCAATTTTTGTAGTTTCCTATTACTTTTTCATATTCTTGTTATTTTCTTCATTATTTCCAATTGAGGTTGCCGCAAGGGGATAGAAAACAAAAGCCATCGCCAGTGCTTGGTTGATGATTGCCTGAACTGACTCGATGTAAAGCATGACAGTGAAACTCTTCAAAGATGAAAACATACATCCCAGGTACTCTATTTCTCGATAAGTCGTTCCATGATGCAGGTTTACTGACGGAGCTGAAGGTCACGCAAATATCTGGGAAGACGATGACAGCAGGCCTTCCCTATTCCAAGAAGAGCCTTCGGCAGCACAGTTTTCTGGCTGTGTCTCTTACTGAAGAACGTACCGAAGAAATTCATCTCTCTGCGTCAACTATTGTGTCCGACAGTTGACGGCCGTTCGTGCCTATCGTGATATTTCAGACTAATTCAGTGAGCAATGGTGTTCATTGATATCTCCCCCTTTCACGCTCCGCTCCCGTCGTTTCAGTTCGAATGATTCCAGAAATAGTCCTATTCTCGTGTAAAAAACCAGCATAAGTTTTCATTTGGACAGCAAACTCTATGGCTTAGAGTACGTGACCGACGCTGTGCTTCTTATTGAACATCCAACCAACTAATCATTTTGTCCAGATCGTCTGAACTACAATGTAGCGATATTTGGGTTGCATTCTGCACCTTCAAACTGCAAAAATCCGCTACGGGTATAGGTCCGATCTAAAGCGAAAATTATCATCGTGTGGCAAAAATGCAAAACTTACGAGACAGATTTATTAAATGAAACAAACATTTCGAGATGATAAGACATTTGCGCTAGTTTAAATAGTCCGTCTCCACTCCACGAAGATCGATTACCTTACTACATGATCATTTCGCCTCTTTTTTATTACACGTAAAGTGAAAACAGTATGTGAGATAAACCCCATAATGAAAAGACACTGCAAAAGTGGGTTGTGGGAGAAAAACTCACGTAAATACCAGTTTATTAGTCCTGTTTTTGAAGACGGGGAAGTTGTAAATGGGTGGGAAGACAGAAGGAGAGAAAGCGTTCCATAGTTTAAGGGTCCTGGAAAAAAAGATTTAAAGATAGATGTACGACATCTAGCTACGGAAACTTGATTAGAATGACTAGTTTCCTGGATACGTGATCAGGAAAAAGTAATGGCAAGTGGACCTGCCGAAGCAAGTTCCGAAGAACAAAATCCAAAATTGTACCGGTAGAAGAGGGACAACAAAGGAACAGCTTGAAGACAAGCTAGTTACTCCCAATTGGAGGCTAAATAAAGGTCGTCGATCAGCCGGATAACTCTTCGTTGATCCCGGTCAAGAAGACAAAGAGGCAGACGAATCCTCATTCCACAAGTGAATGTAGTATCCAAGTGTGGGGTGGATTCGATCTTTGTACAGTAGAGGAAGATGGGCTGGTGGGGAGCGTCTGGGGCGAAACAGAATACCAACTTTGCATGCAGCACGCGATGCGAGATGAGATATGAAAGCGGATAAGTATACAGAAGTTACAGGTAAGCCAAGAAGAGAGACCGAATTTGTGGAATGCAGCACAGTGGAAGAAAAGGATGTGGTGCATAGCTTGTCCCGCTGCGCGCCATTCTTACCGTGTTGGTCTTACTGACTTCCTGTTTTGAATCTGGGCCATCCTTCTCCTCCCGTCCGTTTGTTTTTCAGTAGTACTGCGTGTGCCACACCAGCTGAGCTACCTGGCCAATCCGAAGCTCAACGGTCTTCAGACTTTTCGCAAATGTATCATACAGTTTACCAGCCCAAAATACAGCAGCGAATGGCATCTGCAACAGTGAACTGAGTTGTAATTTGACTGTCTTCAGCAAGACTTCCGTATAAATCAACCACCTGAATACACGGGCATGTTTGGTTATGAAGTGGTATTTTGGTAGATATGACAATTATTGAAATGATCTAAATGTTAAAAGTCACTATCCTAGGCAGATGCAACTCACCTAGTGGTAGTAAATCACATGAAGTTTCGTCGCTTATGTGGTCTCTTAGTATAGAGCTAAATGTAACCCGTAAAAGTATGTGACCAGTGATGATCGACTGATGTCAATCTGTTTTATCCCTGAGATACGATGTTCCAACTCTCGTACTGCTTGTTATACTGGTGGCAAGCAGTAATTCGCTGTAGCCCAGCTCGTTACCACGCCTAATCCACTGGAACGTTGTTATTTCCTACATCAATTATCAGGATCTGGTTGCCGGTTCTCCGTGTCAGTAAAGCAGGTCCTTATGACTGAATTGTTAATATCGGTTGTGGAAAAAAACCAAAAATATACTCCATCAGAGGGATAAACACCTTTAGGTTCAATTCCAAATTACGGACATCGATAGCCACAACACAGACCGTCAATATCTGGGTATCAATGGCTTCGCTGCATTGCTAGAGCATGGCGGAACCGCTGTAACATTACTTTTGTAGAACGTACTAAAGGCACGAGGAGCCTGAACCTTATATAACATTATCGTTTAACTTTGGTTTAGTGTTGGCAATCAGAGGCCAGTCTGTGGGCCGGTGGTGGTCGAGTGAGTTAGAGCGTTTGCTTACCACCTCAGAGGTCCCAGGTTCGAATCCCCGTCATCACCAGTTACTTTGGTGATAGACAGTACCCTCTGTCGTCCGGATCGCTACCACACCTGACCTATTGGGATCTTATGTGGTTCTTCGCCACTCCAAGTCTCAAGGTCCGGTTACCGGTTATCTCCAACAGTGCAGTGGGTCCTCGTAGCTATGGAGTATATACCAGTTCCGCTGCACTCATGCGCAAGCAAGTAATAAACAGAAGCATGTTACGGTGGTGGGGATGTGTTGCGCATTATTACTCATTCAGCAGGCGCCAGACTAAGAGAACAATATTGTACAAGTACGTGTTTCGCTTTTCCCCAAATGCTTACCCTTCAACAGTCTCAAGGAAGTCGTACATGGTTGGATCGAACACATCTCACAATCATTCAAAAATAGGAATGAAAAGATGTTTTGAAGGGCTGTCTGAGATCTTAGAACACTGCCGCCTTCGCTCAGAGCAAGATCAGTGGAATTATATTTCAGAACGGATATTTTTTCAAATTATATAAACCCTCAAATAGTGGAGCATCAGTCTACTGATAGAATTAAACGGAAAACGAGGATAGGAAGGCTCTGCTGACATCGCCACCAGACAGAAACGAAACAAATAGTCGTCCTCTCTCCCTGATGATGCCACTGAATATGGTATCGTCCAGATTTTCATGTTGCCTCTATAAAAATTATTCACTAAAAAGCCTGCGGTACGAATGGCATCTGGTAGAAAATGAAAGACCCGCATTCACCCGTAATCCGGAACCTGAGTGAAACTATCATGAATAGAACAGTTGAAATACGCCTGAAATGTGTTCATCATCAAACTTGATCCCAAGTTGTCTGAGTCATCCCCAAATACATCAGCTGCTATAAGTGCGCCAATAAAATTTCCCCCGGAAGGTTGTTCGCTGTACTGGTCCATTTGTGGCACATGCAAAACAAATATTGTTGTCTCTTTTAACTCCTGCTTCTCCTTGTTCCTCTTCAGTTACGATGGTTGATTTGAACTGCTTGACTCTACTAACAAGAAGCACGCGCAGGTCGATGGAACACAACGGAACCCAAGGAGCAGTTAGACTTTTCATTTATAGCGTTTTGCGATTTTCGCAATTGCCTGATGGAATCCAATTTACCAGAAAGCAAAGAGATTTCGCTTTCTGAATGCCCCGTTATCCCTCCATGCCTTAAGTGTGTTTCAACATTCATTTGTCACATAAACACACGCAAACAAACTGCAAGTTTTTCAATTTTATCAAATATTTCTGACCGACCATACGAAGTTATCTCCGTGAGGCTCATACAAAAAAAACGTGCGTACGTTTATTAGTTTGAGACAAGGTTATTCGAGCGGATCAGACAAATAGGTAGAGAGCGGGGTCATTGTCCCCTGAACGACGGTCACCTTCCTACCCAAATAAATTGTGCTCAATATTTAATCAGTATTCTGGAGGGAGGGTCGGTTGTCTTTTGTGAATACGGAAGCAACCACATGGACACACCACTTTATTCTGTGAAAAAGCTTTCGTGGTTATAAGTGTGAAGACTGTTCCAGGTTAAACGTTTGCACCCTCGAGCCGTTTTTAACTTTCATATAGAAACCCTCTTAGAGGTGGTCGATTGATGACACTGCAAAAAGGTCCGGAGTTCTCGGGCGTACAAATCGTGACATAACCTGAGGAGTGGAGTCCACGCATGCTAATTTATTATCTGAAGGCACGGTGTCAAGACTATGTATCGTAGTCAGAACATCGATATAGATTCTTTAAGAATGAGTGAGCACATGGCCAGACCGTGTACCTTGTATGGTTGTTACGGCGGTATTTATTTTTTGCACTAGCATGTAGGTTCACATCCCGCCCATCTTGTTTCACTGGTGATAATTATGATCACGCAACGACATAGGAAAACGAAAACGGTTTGTGATCACAGGCATCGTTCAGGAGGTGAATGTTCTCTGGATCTTCAAACTTGAAGGGATGGCATTTCGTGGCGCACCCATAAGGTACCGTTGACTTTTGCCAGTTAGACAGCCTGTGGGGGTCGGAATGACGTTTACTTTTACGTCTGCGATTAGATGGACACAATGACAGTTCTGCCATTTTTCTTATACGGTTCACAAATGTGGCCATTACCCGCAAAGGACACACAAGTACGACCGGAGCTTGGGCAATGGTATTGCCATTGCTTTTCTCGAATCGGATGAGGACACCGTATTAGACATGCCGGGGCTGGGCGTGGGCTGTTCAGAACAAGTATGGACGAAGCGTTTATTCTCAACAGGTAGCTTATGCTGGAACATGTGCTGCGTATGGCCCTAGAGAAAATCCCGCAGTGTGCAACATCCATGGAGTCAGTTAGGAGTGATAGTCAACGACGTAGCACAATGGAATGATAAGCTCAAGCAGTAGACTTGGTCGTGTAAGACGTTGTTTTCCGGATGGAATTTGAATGGTCCACTCATCGGACGGTTAGGCTACATGGTGACCGTATCACGGTCAGTGGCTTATTTGCATTCGAACTATTTATTTGTCTAGATGTTTTTCACTGACACACTTATCCGACTTTTATCAATCCCAACCGCACCGTTCAGTGAGGCGGCAAGCTAAGCTACAGTATTAGGGTGCAAGTTTGATAGTTTAAGAGCTGAATCAATCTAGTGATATCGAAGTATGTAGAACGTAATACTGTAACAATACTAATCACATCTATAAATCAATCATCAGTTCTCATATGATCTATACAGGCTCGTGAATAGATCATTGGAAACAATTGTTCATCTCCAAGCATCTTCTGATGTCACAGGAGATATATGCTAGAATACTATAAACTACTTCGCATTGGAAATATCTGAGTCGCACTTTCTCTAATCCAAGTACGCGTAACCATATTCAGTGCAGTGATAGACTAGTAACTAATCCCTCGACGTTGCTTTCATTAAAAAAAATGGTGTGTAGGGTCAAAAGATCTCAGAGTGCTTTAGTAAACAGAAAATTCCGTATACACAGAATAGTTCACGGCTCTGAAAGACAACTGGTGCATTAATTCTGATGGCACGTATTATTGTGTTGAATAGAAGTTAGGAAAGGCCCGTCGTAAAACGGATACCCGTGAGATGTGCTGCAATATCAAGGAATAACAGACATCGAACGTAGTTCCCGGTCGTCAGTTGTCTGCATTTCTACCGAATCGATTGGATATGGTTCTTGAAGCCGATACAGAAAATAATTCCATCTGCCGGTCACCGTCACCTCTGGGGGCATCCATCATTGGTCGTGGATGAATAAATGCGCCATCAGATCGATTCGATTGGGCGGCAACACGTGGATTGGAAATTTGGTCTCCGGTTTGCCTTCGGTCGGTCGATAAAGACTGAACTTGAAACAGTGATAACTGGCGAAGCATGTTGTAAATGACATCCGGATTACAACCCAGTGTCAGAAGAGCATGGATGTGCCTGTAAAAAAAGAACGGCGACAGTGTGGTTGTATTGCCTTCGACAATGACTGTAACTAGGCTTCGGAACAGAGCAAAACGTGGCTAATGCAAATCGCCGTAGCTTGCCGTAGTTCCCACATCATATGATTAGAAACAAGGCAGTCACATCTGGTAGGCTACCAGATGTGTCATACTGCTTGTATACACTCAGAAGAAAACTGACTCCACACCACGCAGAACACACTAATCCATTAGGCAAATATGCAGTTAGTTTTTCCCATTTGTCACGGGGTAACAGAATCATTACAGGTATCAATTAGCACTCCTGCAATGTGTAACAAGGGCTGCCAAATACAAGGTCGTCGAAAATACAAATTGCTATCAAAATGTGTATCTCTCTTAACTCTCGCTTCTCCGCAGAACCGTCGGTACTCTGTTTGAGGCAACCGCAAAATTTACGGAAAGTATCTGAGACGACCGGTTTATGAAAGGCACAAACCCCCAACCGAATCGATGTTGCATAAGCGTGTGAACAGATTTTCATCTACTCGACTGTCAACTTCTTTTCTATCTACATACTTGTCCTTCAGCTATTATCAATTCAGGTAACGTCAAGCTGATAGACGACAGCCAGAGACAGAACATTCGGGAACGGGATCAAAATCTGCCACATAACTAGGTACCAACGAACACGGTCTGTTCAAGTCCCTATGCAATTAAAATCCCCTAGAACAAACAGTTCAGTTCACTCAACCATCGACCTCACATTTCTGTGCTCTGGTGCCCCATTTTATTTGTTCACTCAGTCGTTTTCGAACCCTTAGAAAGTTAGAAAATCAAACCTTATTTTTTTTCCACACCGGGGCTGCACGGCACGCCCACAACATATAATCGCTCGTAATACATCATATCCTAGGAGAGCTTTAATATAACGCTGAAATCAAAGGTATCATAGTCTCGTATGTGTTGTAACTGTATTTGTCGTAAAGCTGACTCCGCAATCAGTAAACAATGGATGGCCGGGAAGGGTGTAGTAAAATGTGTCGAGTGCAATAAGATAGAATGCCCCACCTGGAAGCCCTATCCACTTTAACAGTTAGGACTTGTAAGCAGAAAGAGAAGAGTCGAAATTTTAGGAGAGGGATGCACCTGTGGTAATGAGAGCGTGAAATAACACCACACTCACTCCGGGCGCAAGGAAACCAATCTAAGCCTCTCGATTTCTCACATGAAACGGGCGAGTTCTTTGTTTCACTTTTACGACGGGTTGCTTCCCCTGAACAGGATGGAGGATGAAGGCCGGGGTAATGTCACTGTCAGGGAACCGGATATCCCTGGTATCTGGCTATAGGATAATGGGTATCGAATCGTGACACACAGAAGAGGAGTCTGTTGGTGGGTGTGACTATTCACGAGGAGTCAGCCGACGGATGAATAGTCTCTTCCTGCCGACTGAACAGTCTGATATGTGCGTACTGTCAGTTGCATCCAATCAGATGGATTTTATGGACCAATGGTTCATACGTACATATGCGGAAGATAGGTTACTCGAAAAGGTACAAGGCCACTGGACCGGATGGGTTGTATCCGTCTTTTTTTAAGGATGGAAACGAAGCTTTAGTTTCAGAGTTAAAACAAACTCCTCCGTATTATTTGGGATAGTGAGCAGATTCCCAGGGAATGGTGTGAATTGGTGATTGTGTCGATTTACAAGAAAGGTGACAGGTCCTCTTGTGAAAACCACAAAGGAATTAGCTTGGGAAGTATCGCATCTAAACTGCTCACCAGTCTTATTCTCCAGCGATTATCCAGTGCCCGCGAAAGGTGTATGCGCGAGAATCAAGCCGGTTTCAGACCCGGTCATGGTTGTATCGATCATCTCTTTATTCTTCGGCAAACCTAAGAGTAAAGACACATCTTCCGTAGGCCCACAAGCTGTCTTTCTTGATCTGAAAGCGGCGTTCGACTCAGTCGACCACACAGTTCTCTAGTGCTGCCTCTTATTAAGGGATACGCCAGAGAAGTTTATTTTTTTGTTCCAATGCTTGTACGCAAACAGCCGAAGCCGAGTTCATGCTTACGGCGGTCTTTCCTCCAAGTTCTTTTATACGGTTCCGAAACATGGCCGTTGAGGGTAGAAGATAGGCAAAGACTGTCGGTGTTCAAGTACCGATGTCTCCGTAGCATTGCCTGAGTATCATGGGAACACCGTATCAGCAATGCTGAGGTTAGGCGTAAGGTGTTGGGAACCAGAGGTCAGTCTCTGGATTAGGTACTGAATCTAAACAGGTTAATGTAGTTGGGACATGTGTTACGCATGTCTACCGATAGACTTCCTCAGCGTACGCTGTTCTCTGGGGCGGGTGGTGATTGGAAGGTAAGTCGAGCTGGTCAGTCCGTGACATGGCAAAAAGGTATGGAAATCTTGACCGGTGGACTTGCCGAGCAGGAACTGTTAGACCTCCAGGTTGGGGTGCACGTGATCCGCCTACCAAATGGCTGGAAACATTAAGTGATATGGCTAGATGTCGCGGCCAGTGGCGTAGTTGCATTCGAACTCCTTCACTGTTCTCTTGATTTCCACTTGATACTTTGACTTCTTAGATTTGTAGCACTATGCTTCTATTCTTTTTGCCCCTTGCTGGACGATCCTTGAAGGTAGCAACCGAAACCAGAGCATAGAAGTGCGAGGTTAATGGTTGAATAAACTGAAACTGAACTTACTTTTACTTCACTGCGACTGGCTCTTTGGAGAGGATAATCCGGCTCCATGAATGTCACTGATCGCGGCCACCCCTGCTGGAAGGTTGGTTGCAAAGTCCTTGCATATGTCTAACCAGCTCGATTTTAAGGGCGAGTGCCGTACACCGTACGAAGGCCAAGTGGGTTTACGTCTTCGAAAACGGTATCTGGTCAGGTTCTTATTTATCCTCCTAGTTGGCGACGCCAGTCTGGGCATGGAGATGGTGCCAAGACAATGCTGTTTTGGGCGTGGTCAGGTTTACGGAGTACGTGACCAAACCACTGCAGTCAGCGGAGTTGTATACGCGTTGAAAGAGCGGCGATGCGGCAGCGATTTCGGATCTTCTTATTTGAGATTCTGTCCCTCCATCTTACTTTTTAAATAGATCTGAGGCACCAGTGATTGAAAACCTCTGGTCGCCTGATGTCCAAGGCTCTTAATGGTCACGTTTCGCAACCATATAGTAAGGCTGGTTGAACTGCGGCATTGAACACCCTGAGCTTGGTCCCAGGACTAATCTCGTTCCGTTGCCAGAGGGTATTTCGGTGCTGTAGAAACGCCATTCGGACCGCATCAATGCACCGTTTCATATCATTTGCGGCTTATCCGTTTGGCAGAATGGTGGAGCCAAGATACTAAAGACCCGAGACAATTTTTATTGGCTAGCCATTCAGTTGAAGGGGTCGGTTTGCATGGCTAATGGGTATCACGAACATCTTGGTTTTTCTGGTATTGGTCTCGAGACCAATCTCCGAAACATATTTATTTACCCGATCAAGGGCCGCTCGCAAAGCGGTCAGGTCCTCCCCGAGCACCAATGTCGTCTTCAAATTCAAGATTCGTATTACTGCAGCCTGGGGAAACTTGGACAATCTGATAACCGTTTATTGCGCGTTGCATTACCCCGTCCACAGCGAAGTTGAACAGCACTGGAGATAACAGGAACTTTGGTCGTACTCCTGACTTCAGTTCAAATGGACAAAACTCTTTGCCGTTAACTCAAACATGTGCTTTTGTTCCAGCATAAGATGACTTTATCAGGCTGACCAGGTTGAATGGGATGCCGTTTGCAAGCATTATCTATTGAGCCAAAGGCGGTGCGAAAGTCTAAGAAACATACGGCAGTGGGGCGTTGAGATTTGCATCGGTGTTCCAGAATTCTCCGAAGGATATATATCTGGTCGACGGATGCAATGACTGGATGGAAGCCTCCGTGATTGGGCCGAGTACGTGCATGCCTTGTTTAGCGAAGCGATTCAGCACGAGCTGGGCAAACGCTTTTGTAACCATGTCTAGTAGACTGATACCACGGCAGTTTCCACACACTGTTTTGTTACCTTTTTGGGAAATAGAAGCAGAACCGAGGTATTCCAATCACATGGGGATTCTTTAGCTTCCCAAATCAACCAGAATAAGGTATGAAGTGGGTCGGTGATCACCAGAAGACATGTCTTGCAGATTTCCGCAGAGATTCCGTTTTCACCGGGATACCTGCCAGATTTTAAATGGCCAATTGCACTCGCTATCTCGTCTAATGACGGATGATCAGAGATGATGTCATTTGGGGGAGCTGAAGTTGAATCGATATCTATCAGTATATCTAGCGGGCAGTGTATGGGGTGTCTGAGATGAGTAGCACCTCTGAATTGGTTGACTGTCGTGTCTCCTGGGACATCCGCTATCTCCTTGGTCTCCATCGTCCACCCAGCCCTCACCTTTGGTTCCACGAAGCTGAAGCGTGCATCAGCGGCCACACCCCGGCAAACCGATCGACAAGCGGGCTAAACCAGGTTAAGGGTTACGGAAGTCTAAAAAAATGTCGGTGAGATGGTGTTCGGCATATGAAGACAGATACTACTGAATGGGCAGACGAGATAAACTGATTCCGCGGCTACAAAGGAAAACTGTTCAACTACCTGATCCAGTGTCATAGAAGAGGCGAATGAACCGTAAAGCAGGTCACCGGCCCCTCTGAAAACACTCTACTGCCTTCCAGTCCGCACTTGGGTGTGTAAAGACTAGAGGAGCGACCTCGAAGAGAAAGGCCGAACGGTGCTGGGGACACCGCTTCGTACCCTACTCTCGCGACTCTATGATTATTCACGCCACCTCATGCGCACATCATGCCACGGAGTTCCGATAAGCGAGGCGCCTCGTGTCCCCGAGGTCGAGGTGATAGGACAGCAAGCTGGGGTTGTCCTCTGCAGGAAAAGAACACACATGGCTTGCTGGAATGTTGGGACGTTTTTAGGCGTCGGTAGCCAGTTCATCACAATGCGGACTCCACATGACTATGACGCAGACATTGCATGCCTTTCGGAAGTCCGCCTACCCAATTCAGGTAGCCCACAAATAAAGATCCCGGGAGTGGATACGCCTTACTGGCTTTATCGCAGTGGCTCGACGGAAAAGTCCGGTCTCTACGGCGTCGCGTTTGCTCTGAACAAAGCAACTAATGGCGCAATGATCTCTTGGGAGTCAGTCTCATCCAGTCTCGTCTTGGCATGCTTTAAAGGCTCCCCGCACGATCTGACGGTCATCGCGGTCTATGCTCCAACCGATTCGGCTGATGGTGAAACCAAAGACGAATCCTACTATAATTTGCAGGAAGTAATCAGTCGGGTTTCGAGGCGCGGCGTAGTTTTCGTCGCAGGAGATTAAAACGCTTGCATAGGTACGGCCGACGAATCCACTGGCTATATTCTCGGGAAATTCGGTCTCCGTCAGCGCTGTGAGAACGATGGACAACTGACTGGTTTAGCCGACGTCAACAGAATGGTTGTCTGTAGCATCCGACTTCAACACCATAAGAAGTACCTACTCACATGGTACTTCAATGACGGTCACATTAAACACCATTCGGCATGCGCTTTGCACCTTCAAAGTGCAAGGTGATGTTACAAGACTGGACATCAACGATTCCGAGCTTGATGCTCGATAGGGAGATGCTGTCAGTTGTCGACCACTTCACCTACCTCGGCAGCAACGTGAAGACGGATGGGAGCACAGTAGTAGAGGTGAGCATGCGTATGTCCAAGGCTCGAGCGGCGCACGCTGGACTGAAGCACTTGTGGCGCCGACCTGATATTTCACTGAAGTTGAAAGGTCGTGTATACTGTGCCACGGTGCGTTCAGTTTTGTTGTGTGGTTGCAAGACTCGGGGTGTGCGCGCTGAACATATTCGTCGTCTTGAGATTTTCGACCATCGATGTTTACGTAGTATCGCTAAGATTGGGTGGAATAGCCGAGTAAGCAACGATGAGGTCAGAAATCGAGTATTGGGTACTAATTCAGAGAACGTTTTGTCACAGCGTATCCACCTTAGTAGACTTCGTTGGTTGGGACACGTGTTACGTATGGCAAACACACGTCTACCGTACCGTGCCCTATTCTCCGTTCCTCCTCAGGAGTGGAAGAAGCCACGTAGAGGTCAACAGATGACGTGGCAACGAGGAATGAGGAAATGTACAGCAGACTTAGGAAAAGAAAGTGCATCACGCCTTCGTGTTTGAGGTCCAAAAGATCCGTCTACCAGTTGGCTGGAGACATTGAAGGATTTGGATGCGACCCGCGAACAGTGGCGATCGTGCTGTCACTTTCTATCGAATCAGAATGACTGATCGATGTGCGTTTGTACAGTTAGACTGTATTCCGTGTGTTGGCTACTAGGGCATTCTTTCCTTTTCCCACCCATGTAGGTCCATTCCCTGCTCATCTTGTATATTCATCCTTTTTAATTCAGCGTGCAACATGGTGAGAAAGGCAGTGGTCACTGAAGCTTGCCCTACTGTTTAACGCTGTACGATGATGATGATGACACCAAATCGACCACATCCTGGTGAGATCCCGTTGGATTTCGTCTGTGGAGGCTTGCCGAGCGTGCAAAAACGGGCAATATAAACGGCACTGACCGTGTCCTCTTACGTGCATAGTTCAAAACTCATCTGCCTACACGTGGTGAAGTCTCTGCACTCTCGGATAAACGGTGTTGCACTAGAAAATCCAGAGAAGCGGGAAGTGCTGTCTCGAGCAATCACAACTTGACTGGTCGACACAGCCAGCGTACAAGAAGTTTCAGAGGAAATGCAGTGGACTCGAATAAAGACGACAATCAAGAAAGCTACATGGACGGTACTCGGGAGAACAAAAAGGCGAGCAAAAGACTGAACCTCTGAGAGCACGCTCCAGTTGTCACCCAAAGAACAACGCCCGATTACTGGCAGATAGTGATGAACGCCGCATACTGAAACGAGAGGCTACACGCTCAGCCAAGGCTGGTCGCAAAATATACTGCATAGAAATAGCCGAGAAAATGGAGACCACGTCAGGAACTGGTGACTTCCGTGAATCGTTCCGCCTTATTTGCAACGCCTCGAATAGGTCCTCAAACAAGATCCGCTCCTTCGTGACGCGGCAGGAAACTTATGTCCGAATGTGATAAGAAAATGGACCGAACACTTGGTCAGCTGCTCAACGGGCCTACAAACCACCCGGCGGACCAACCAATGTCAAATCCTCCAGTTCAGTACGGAAGTAACTGCAATCCGCCAAGTAACGCGGAAATTACAGAAATAATTAACAAACTGAAAGATAGAAAGGCGGTCGGGGAAGATAGCATCTCTCCCGAAGTATATAAAGCCTGTTCATCGTCATTACTTGACAGGTTATACTCACCTTTTGGCTCCATTTGGCAAGAGGAGGCATTTCCACTCGACCGGGGAATGTCCATTACGCTGCCCGTTCCGAAGAAAGACAAATCGGCCTATGAGAACTACCGAGAGATTAGCTCGATCGATGTCACCACAAAGACTTTTGGTGTGTTGCTACTAAGCCGTTTCTCCCAGGCAAGAGACGGACGCACTCGTCCGAACCAAGGGGGTTTCCGCCGTGGAAGAGGCTGCGTGGATCAAACCTTCACACTACGCCGAACACTGGAACACCGCTATAAGTTCCAACAGCTGAAGGTAGCTTGTTTCATCGACTTCCGGGCCACCTTCGATTCGGTTGACCGCGAGTCTCTTTGGACCATAATCCAATCCGATGGGATGCCCGATAAGCTTTTAAGGCTTTTGAAGGGGTACTACTTGACAACTGGTACTAGGGTTCGTATGTACGGCGAAGAGCCCAGCGAGTTCGTACTCACTACTGGAGTTATACAGGACTGTCCCATCTCACCGGTGCTGTTTAACTAAGCCATCGATTGGACAGTGGGTCACGCATTACACGACTGCTCAGGGGTTCAGTCTGACCAGGAAATATACATATTGCACCTGGAGTTGGCGGATGATATTGTCGTTCTAGGAGACTCATCCGCTACGCTCCAACGAATCCTCGACCGAATCAATTCTCTCGAAGTCCATCGGACTAGAAGTGAATCCAACCAAAACAAAAGCTTTTACAACCTATCTAGGTCTGACAATTCAACAATCGTCCATCAATGACCAACCAGTTGAATACGTCCCTTCATTCAAATACTTAAACTCAACTCTGCTTCCGAACGGCCAGACAAAAGATGAAGTGGTATTATGGACCGACAACACCAGGAGAGCCTTCCTTTAGCCAAGACGAACGCTGTGGACTCGCAGTGAAATCAGCTCAAGGACCAAAGTTTGTGTTTACCGTGCCGCCATTCGCCCAGGACTCATGGCGGTGAAACCTGACCACTACGAGCTGAGGAGTCCAGAAGGCTGGAGGTTTTCGACCACTGGTGCATGCGGCAAGTCCTCAGAGCTAAGTGGCGCGCTAGGGTGCCCAAAGAGGAGGTAAGGAGGCGATGCTCTCATGTCGACTCACTTTCCCCTCTCCTCCAACATCGACGACTGCAGTGGTTAGGCCATACCCTTCGGCGACCCAAGTCAGAGATAACCAAGCGAACACTCTTCCCCACTCCTTGCCCTGGTTGGCGTTGCCGCCTTCGTGGGCAGCTTAAAACGTGGATCAGTAAAACAGATGTAGAGCTTCTAGACCTTCGGTCGGTCTATGGAGCTCGGCGATGGAAAAAGGACTGGATCACGATCTGTGCCGAGCTCGCCTACGACCGCCGCGCGTGGCCAGCAATGGTCCGTGACATCCATGGAGCCGACTTATCCTCTCGCAGGAGACGGTCGCATAAAAGTAAAAAGCAAAAGTAGTGAGCGTTGAGGAGCTGGCTGAAATGTTCTACTCACCTATTTATCTTACCATCTGTATCAGGGATGGGTACATCAGCGGAATCGCGCAAGATAGGTTGGGCGGACTGTCTTTCACCGAACGCCGATCGTATGAGGCGCGAGGTTTGCGAAGTGATAAGCACTGACTGCAGGTTTCACCTCATTTGAGATTCTGTGCCAGTAATTTAGTCGACCGTTCTTTGCGGAGCGGGTTGCCTCGCATCGGGGGGGTTGATATTCAGGACGGTCCGATAGACGGACTTCTTTAATCAAGTTGGAGAAAAGGATAGTAAACTCCGATATCCAGTCTCTACAGCGGTATTTTGTGAATCCCAATTCGCATTTTGCGCGTTGATGTACTACTTTGAGTTTAGCCCACAGTGGTTCGATCGAGTTTGCCGTGTGGTGTGAGGTGGATCGATCGGTTGATAACTGCAGTTCGGTGACATGGCCACCGTGGATGGAGGACATACGAAGATTATCGGTATTTGAATACCGATGTCTTCGTAGCACTGCTCGAATCTGGTGGGAACACCTTATCAGCAACGCCGATATTGGGCGGAGAGTCTTAGGTTCACGAACCAAATCATTGGATGAAACACTTAAGCTCACCAGGCTAAGATGGTTGGAACGTGTTGTGCATGTCTCTGACAAGACTCCTCGACGCGCAATATTTGCTGAGGCGGGTAACGGCTGGAAAATGAGTAAGGGTGGACAGTCCGTGACATGGAAGGAAGGAATCAAAAGCCTAACCAGTGAATTCGGCCATAAAGGGTGTGTTAGACTTTTTGGGTGGAATCCAGGAGACCCACCCATTCTACGGTTAGCTGCACCGGAGGATGTGGCTAGGTGTCGCGATCAGTGGCGCTCTTGTATACACTACCTTCATCGAATTGATACCAATTTTTGTAGTTTCCTATTACTTTTTCATATTCTTGTTATTTTCTTCATTATTTCCAATTGAGGTTGCCGCAAGGGGATAGAAAACAAAAGCCATCGCCAGTGCTTAGTTGACGGTTGCCCGGACTAAACTGAACCGAATATGCGGTGACACATCATCCGTCATCTCTGACCGCCTGGCGAGGTGTAACTGCTCAGGTAACGAAACTTATCCACTCCAGCTAGAGCTCCCTTTGTCAAGAAAAAGTTTGGTGCAGCGTTAACCCAGCCTTGCGGCAACATTTTACACTTGTTAAGTGCAAAAGCACATCCTGAACACCGCTGCACTGTTGTTTAGGTTTCCTAGGAAAGCTTGCAACTTACCTGGATCTTCAATCAGAAGAACAACAGCGTCCGTGTATTTCAAGTCACACAGTTAGCTGCCTGAGCAAAGATCGATGCCATTATTCTCACACGGGGACAGGGCTATCTCTATAATCAGTGAAATTACTAAATCGAAGAGGAAGGGCAAAAAAGAAAAATCCTAAAAAACACCACTTCTCGTGGGGAACCCGGGTGAAAGTTCACCATAAGCACGAACCCGGCTTTCGCTGTTCGCATGTGTTCAGTCCAGGCAACCATCAACCAAGCACTGAACGCTATGGCTTTGTTTCCTATCCCGCTGCGGCAACCTCAATTGGAAATAATGAAGAAAATAACAAGAATATGAAAAGAGTAATAGGAAAACTACCAAAATTGATATAAAGTCGATGAAGATATGAGAGAAGGGACAACGCTGACGTACACAATTTTTTGTGGTGAATTAGGATGAAAAATCACCCGCGTATACAGATGGCGTGATTGGCTTTCGCCAAACTGTCATCTGTGGCACTGGCGTGACATCCGATTGTCTGTCAGGGTTGGAGATTTTACTGCGGCGGCGTTCTGTTTTCTAAGAGGCGCTGTCTGATACTACTGGACTTCAAGCGGCTTATAAATAGACCTTGTATGGCGTTACTCCAATTCCGGTCGGCTGTAATGGACTTAAACTAGCAATTCTTTGCCAGCGAGTTCAGTTTTTGGATAAACTGCTCAAAATTCTGTCCCGCTTCTTGTTCGCACATAAAAAGCTTGTGTCGTGCAAGTATCATTTCTTAATTTCATGCAGTTTTTCAAGCCATTTCGAACGTTTTGCAGCCAATGAAAATCCCTAGTTTATCGTTTTCTGAAAGAGCGCTCCTAATGAGGAAGGATTCGAATGTGTTAAACCAGTGATTCTAGACTTCATTTGACGAAGCACCGCTAGGATCAACATCGAAACGCTCGGGTCAATAGAAATGATTCACTGTAAAACTGAATAAAGCATTCGCTTTTGGCCCGACCAAGAAAGAGGATGAAAGACGAAGCCTCACCTCACACGTGATGGCAGTATTAAAAATGTGCAGCGGATTTGAGCTTTGTGCACTGGGAGGTGAACTGGAGGAAAAAACGCCTGGCGGTGAATAGGATACCAACTTTGCGCGCAGCGTGAGAAGGGGACCAACACGTTGAAGAAGTTAAAGGTGAACTCAGACGGGACATAGAGTTTCTTGAATTCAAGCGCACTGAATCAAAAGAGAGAGAACGAATAATATTCAAGGAAACTTGAAAGAAGGGAGGTTTTTGAAGCACTGAAGTCAACATGATTGTTGTAGCCCCATGAAGAGGTATGTTCGACGTCGGAATCCATTGATACGTTGACACGATTATGATCAATGTTGGTGGTGACACGGTGGGAAGTGGAGTAGGAAAAGGGACAATGTAGAATGGCGCCATCGGCAAAAGGTTGGATCGGGTTGGCGACCCTAGACAGATGAAGTGCGGAACCTTGGACAATGCCGGCATTCACGGGGAACAGATGGGACAGAACCCTGTCGGCTCAAACAAAAATTGTCCGCTTATGTCCGCGATTCGACAGCCGCAGGGAACCCGAACGCTAGCACTTTTACTAGTAGAACTTCGTGTCAGACTAAGTCGAAGGCTTCCGAGATGCTGAGCCAGACCGAGTGTGATTCTCCGTCGTTATCGAATAGTCAACCAGGAGTGAAACGAGAGCTATCAGATCACCCGTGGAACCACGGAGTCTGAAGTCAAGTTGGTAGTCGCACAATAGTGCTTCTCGTTTGAGGAACATGCATAACTGGTTTGGAATACCCTTTTCGGCTGGTCGGAAAAACCTCAATGGTACACCGCGTTTATCGAATTTCAATCAAGCTAACCACCATCAACGAAAAAACCCAAAGGTACTTACCGAAAGACTTCTTTGTCGAAGGGTAGACCAGCTTTCAGGGATAGTTCGTAGAGTGCTATGTCGCTTGCTACCGACATGGCGAAGAACGACGGTCGGAAAAAGGCTGAAAAAAGAGCTACGGGTGAGTAAGATCCGCAATGATAGTGCACTGAATTTCGTTATATATATATATATATATATATATATATATATATATATATATATATATATATATATATATATATAGTGGGTGCAACAGGATATAACACTCAGTTATTGTAATCAACATCTTTTTCATGGCTGAATGCGTTGGGGGCTTTTATATTATTCGGTCGCCCGGCTCAGAGTAGGTCTTTCGTTCGAGGATGCTCCTCTAACCTTTGTCCAGCCAAGGGCTTCTTGCAGAGCAACAGCGTTGGTTCATATGAGCCTCTTCAAGGAAACCTTGGGGCGTAAATGAAACGACGAAGAGCTATGGACTTAATTAATTGCGGGCCACACTCGCTACGTCACAATGCCGTCAGCAGATTCTTAGCGTTTTAGAGCGGTCAAGCAAAAATCCCACCATATTCTCGAGCGCTGATGCTGTTTGTCCACGATCAACTTTTTGGTGAGTATACATTATTCACGGTTAAACACCTCAGTGGTCGTCCTCTCATCTGCGACTTGGAGACGCGCCCGGTAGCAATCATCTATGCTATACGAAACCGATCCCACAGGCCTAAGTGATACTAGATTATATATATATATATATATATATATATATATATATATATATTAGATTATACCCATCTTCAAGAAGGCAATACGCAATGACTGTAGTAATCATCGTGGGATTAGCTGCATTCCAATAGTCACCAAGGTATTAGTCTCGATTTTGCTGCACCGTTTTAGACCCGCTCGCGAGAGGAACGCCAGCGAACAACAAGCCGGATTCCGCCCACATCGACCAGATTTTTACTCTTCGTCAATTACTAGAGGTGCGTCACGTAAACCGTCAATCGAAAATGATCCCAAGTAGCACACCCCAAGTTTGCCCCATGGGGCAGCCCCAACGTTGGGGCAAACCTGGGGCAAACTTGGGGCAAGCTTGGGGGATGCCCCAGTTTTGCCCCAAAGGTTGGGGCAACGTGCTACTTGGGATGGCTTTCTTAGACTTGAAAGGCGCCTTCGACTCAGTTGACCGGAAGGCGCTGTTCAATGCTCTTCAACGAAAAAGCATGCCTTGGAAGCTCGTGAACCTACTGAGATCATCGTATTTTCATACTTCTGCCCGCGTAGGGGTTTACGGCGAACTATCCAGTCGGTTCGAAATGACGGGCGGTGTTCGACAGGGATGTCCAGTTTCTCCATTCTTGTTCAACTCCGTCATGGACGAAAAAATGGAGCATGCTTTGCGAGATCTCCAGGATGTGGGCATCGAACTAGGAAATAGTGAGAAAGTATGTGACCTAGATGACGCGGACGACCTTGTCTGTTTGTTCGAATCCATGGAACATGCATGCTCAACGTGCACTAGATAGACTCGCAAGAACTGCAGCTCAATTTGGCGTGCGCTTTGCACCTCCAAAGTGTAAAGTGATGTTGCAAGACTGGACATCAACGATTCCGAGCTTGATGCTCGATGGGGAGGTGCTGTCAGTTGTCGACCACTTCACCTACCTCGGCAGCAACGTGAAGACGGATGGGAGCACAGTAGTAGAGGTGAGCATGCGTATATCCAGGACCCGAACGGCGTACGCTGGACTGTAGCGCTTGTGGCGCCGACCTGATATTTCACTGAAGTTGAAAGGTCGTGTATACTGTGCCACGGTGCGTTCAGTTTTGTTGTGTGGTTGCAAGACTCGGGGTGTGCGTGCTGAACATATTCGTCGTCTTGAGATTTTCGACCATCGATGGTTGCGTAGTATCGCTAAGATTGGATGGAATGACCGAGTAAGCAACACTTAGGTCAGAAATCGAGTATTGAATACCACCTCAGGGAGTTTTCTATCACAGCGTATCCAGTTTAGTAAACTTCGTTGGTTGGGGGCACGTGTTACGTATGGCAAACACACGTCTACCGTACCGTGCCCTATTCTCCGTTCCTCCTCAGGAGTGGAAGAAGCCACGTGGAGGTCAACAGATGACTTGGCAACGAGGAATGAGAAAATGTACAGCGAACTTAAGTAAAGTAGGTGCATCACGCCTTCGTGTTTGAGGTCCAAAAGATCCGTCTACCAGTTGGCTGGAGACACTGGAGGATATGGCAGCGAACCGCGAACAGTGGCGATCGTGTTGTCACTTTCTGTCTAATCAGAATGATTGAATAATGTGCGTTTGTACAGTTAGACTGTGTATTCCGTGCGTTGGTTATAACCAACGCACCCTAGTATACTAGGGTGCTCTTACCTTTCCCACCTGTATAGGTCACTCCCTGTCCGTCTTGTATATTCATAATTTCTAATTCAACGTGCAACATGGTGAGACAGACAGTGATCAGTGGGGCTTGCCCTAATGTTTACCGCTGTATGATGATGGCTGATGTTAGGAAGTTAAAAACGAAGAAAGTTCCCCAGTAATCCATTAACCAACTGGAGCATGACAGACCGGAGTGAATAATCAATAATTCATCGCATCGCAAAAGAGGCAACTCCTTTTGTCGATCGAGCAGTCACCTACAGTCCGACGCGAATGGGGTCAGTGGATCAATAGTCACTTAGCCCCGTGGAGCTGCTTGAACGTCTCGGTTAGATCCCTCCTGGGCGACACCTGTTGAGCGAGAACGGGCCGAGTGCTTTGAGGCGTTCTTTGTATGTCTTGTCCCGCAGCCCAGTGATCATCTCAGTAAACCGTCTTTGGATGGTTTTTAATAGCTGTTTGTCCCTGACTAGCTTCGGTACCCAGGCCTGAACGCAGTATCCCAGGCGGGGGCGTACATCCGTTTTGTACAGTGGCACCATTGTTTTGACATCCCGAGACCTAACAGTCCAACACAGTTGAAATATGGACCTATTACCCTTCGCTGCTGCCCCAAGGCACTACTTGGTGGGCTTAAAGGTTTCGTGCACCCTAGCGTCCAGATCCTTTATGACCTTAGTGGTCTCGATTATTCTGAGTGATCGTTCATCGGAGTGCCGAGTCTGTCCTGCTCCCCCACCCTGGAGCAACTGTCTGCACTTACCCCGGTTTAAAGGGAGCTCCCATGCTTCGGCCTACTCTCGTATTCTTATCAGGCCTTCCTGCACCCAGTTCGAAAATGGTTCCCCCACAATCTTGAGATCATCCGCGAACAAAAAACCAGGACACCTCAAGGTGTCCGCCAGGTCATTTATATAGATCAAGAACAACAGGGGCCCCAACACCGACCCCTGCGGCATCCCACCGCATGCCTCAGCTGCTCTGGATGTTGCATCCCCAACCCGAGCATGGAACATCCTACCACTGACGTATGCTTTAATACAGTTCAGCGTCCTTTGTGCAATCCTCATACCCTGCATTTTGTGCGCCAGCAGTCCGTGGTTTACCGAGGCGAAGGCCTTCTTGAAATCCAGATAATACACTTCAACTCGCTCGCCTTTGTCCAGTCTGCCGGTCATTTCATCCAGAAATGATGAGAAGTTCGTGAGACACGATCTCCTCCTTACAAATCCGTGCTACCTTACTGTGATCATCCTGCGGTATTCAACATGCCTTGTGATCCTATCTCTAACGATGCCCTGAGGTACTTTTAGCACCACCGACAGCAAGCTAATGGGCCTGCAGTTAGATGTAACTTCCCTCTTGCCTCCCTTTGGATGGGCACCACTTCGGCCTTTAGCCAGTAAGAAGGCAACGTGACCGAGGCTAGTGACCTGGTGAACAAGTGCGCTAGCGCTCAGGACACTATGCTTGCCGACGGACGTAGGATGGCGGGGTGAATCCCGTCTGGCCCGGTCGCCTTACTTCACTTATAAAGATTGATAGCCAGGTCTTCTTCCATGGGTTCTACAATAATTCCGTCCATTTGGGGAACGCTATAGGGTTCTAGTAATGGCGACTGGTTTCCGGCATCCGCAGTTTGTACCAGCACATAGAACTTTTTAATTACTTCGGCTTTTTCGCCGGCATTGCTTGCATGCTTATCTTGCTTATCCGTAACATTTCCTACTGCCACTCGTGACTGGGCCTTAGACTGTACATAGTCATAATAGGCCTCGGGGCATTTCTCGGCATTTTGTGACAATCTCGCCTCGTATCGTACCTGGCAAGATTTTTGTAGTCTCAGAGCATGTTCGAGTGCCTTCAGGAACTGCAGAAAGCGAAGATGTCTCCCTGCGCTACGGAAGCGTCTCAATGTCACTCACTTGCGTGCCTGCGCTTTTTCGGCCCTGCGGACCTACTGAGGTGGTCGACCCTTCCTTCTTATCCTCCTCACTGGAGCAAACTCAGCAGTGAGTCGCATCAAGCTGCCCTTTATGTGCGACCACCCATCCCCTAGTGCGAGGTTGAAGGCTGCCCACTGTGTACTCTCCGCAGTCATCCTCGGTGCCTGATAGTCAACTTCCTGAAAGTTTCTCCTTAATTTGTGACAGACTTCTGGGGGTTCCCTCTGAACACGAACCTGATCACCCCATAATTGCTCCTGCCCATAGGAACAGTAACCTCGAGGTGGTGGACTTCCTGCAATGTTTAAGTGAGTATGAGGTCCAGAAGGATGGGTCTCTGGCCTATTTTCTATCGGGTTGGTTGGCTTATGTGTTGTACCAGTGAATTTGCACACCAGCTCCATCAACCGATCGCCGAATCCACCTCGCGTTACCTACAGTCCCTCCGACTCTACTTCCGGCGAGTTGAAGGAGGGAGCAGGTCTCCCAACTGTTAAGAACAATACGAACTGTGACACTGTATGCCATTCCATTGAGGGAAAGCCGGATGTCATGTCGGCACTACAGATAGGGCAGGCTCGCGAGAGCTGTTCTGGCTCTCGCAATTCGTGATGTGCCCAAGTAGCACGTTGCCCCAACCTTTGCCCCAGGTTTGCACCATTGGGCAAACTTGGGGTGTGCTACTTGGGTGATCTCGTCAACACCATCACCAGCTGTGAATAAACTTCCGAGGTACTTACAGTTACTGACTACCTCTAACTGATCACCAATAAGGGTCCCAAGTAGCACGTTGCCCCAACCTTTGGGGTAAACCTGGGGCATGCCCCAAGCTTGCCCCAAGTTTAGTTTTCATGTGGGAAAGATGCTAATTGGTTACGGATTCATTAGGATTATATCCTTATGTACATATATTGCCACCCTGAGGAACGCTTATTTTGGCCCGTTTTGTTTTGTTACGTCACTATTAGTGGCGATCTTCACGCGGTCCCGTGCAGTCGTCGTTCTGCCTTCACGTGACTGGCGTGCTTTCTCAGGCACGTGATGCACGAGTTCGTACAAGATTCGTACAAACCGTGTTGAACACATAACCATATATATGGCTTGCGATCATTATAAATATGTCCGAAGATGACGTCAACTGGTACTTAAATATTTGCATCGTAATATAAACTTCACTAAATCCAGAGCCAACGGTAAATGTGTCATCCAGTGATGAGGTTTCGGGTGGACATCCATCACAACTTCCTCACTCATCAACAATGAATGTGCAAGGGTCAACAACAGACTTGACCACTGGTGTCGGTGAGTATATGTTATCTGTGATTTTATATAAATTGTTATTCGCAGGTGTCGACATTGAACTGGGGAAAATGACGTCCGTGAAGATCAACATGGACGCGTTGTTACGTTCATTGCCGATGTGTTTGTTAGCTGCAGACTAACGATGCAGCAACGAAGGAGTGTGCTGAACGTTCTAAACCAATTTTTGCCCGGCGTACCGAAGGATCCGAGGACCCTGTCGCACACACCTCGTTTTTGTAAGAAGACGTTGCTAGCACAAGGTGTGTATATTCATTTTGGGCTCATCTAAGGTCTGCGTCGATCTATCAGTGGACTGGCGCTGGTCCCGGAATCCGTCGACTTCCAGATGAATATCGATGGGTCGTCAATTTATCACTCTTCTACAATACAATTGTGGCCCATTCTGGCACGTGTAGTGCGTCCGAGATGTCTGGCCGTTTTTCCGGTTGGCATTTATTGCGGTTCAGGGAAGCCGCAACCGATAAACACGTATCTGGAAGTGACGGTATTGGAATTGCGAGATGTAATTGACGGCGGAATCAACTATCTTGGGTCATCAGTAGCATGTAAACTGGTGTCAGTGGTATGCGACACACCTGCCCGGGCTTACGTTCGTCAAGTTAAAAGTCCGACAGGCTACTTCGGGTGTAATAGATGCATACAGCGTGGTCTGCATATCACAGGGAGAATAACGTTTCCATTGGTGGACGCTCGACCGCGTACCGATGCGATTTTCGCCTCTTTAAATACAAACGTCACCATATTGGTGAAAGCCCGTTCGTTTCAATTCCAGTTGATATGGTGGCAAATTTTCCGCTGGATTATATGCATTTAGTCTGTTTGGGTGTCATGCAGAAATTGTTAAATGCATGGCTAAAGGGCAGCCGAACAGAACGTTTTCGCTTGAGCCCGGCGACAGTCACAGAACTGGGAAATCGTATTATTGGAAACCACTGCAACATCCCGTGTGACTTTCAACGCCTGTGCCGTCACACTCGGGATTTGGAACGCTGGAAAGCGTCCGAGTATAGACAGTTCCTTTTGTATATAGGCCCCGTTTGTTTGTTGCATTTGCTACCTGATGAGTACTATAAACATTTTCTGCTATTATTCATTGCTGTATATATATTTTCTCATCCCCTTTTACACAGAGTATCTTGACTTTGCTCACAGACTTTTAGTACTTTTTGTTCAACAAATGTCTGTATTATATGGTCCGCAGGATTTAGTCTATAATGTGCATTGCTTAATTCATTTGTCAGAAGATGTCCGGAAACACAGTGTGTTGGACAATTTCTCATGTTTTCCATTTGAGTCACATCTTGCGAAACTGAAATCATTTATAAAGGGGCCGGCTAAACCAGCTGAGCAATTGTATAAACGGCTCCACGAACTGAATAACAACTTCGAAACCATCACTGAAGAAACCCCCACGGATGATTTGTCCCTTCCAGTATCTGGCATCCCCCGTGGTAGACAATTTGTTGTTCTCAATGGTGTTTTATTTTCAGTAGATAAGCCCAACAACGTCATCATCATTAACGGACATCCCGCGGAAATTGTCAGTTTCCTGGAGGATAATGTTTTCTTCAAATACTTCATTTCACCGGGCAATTTTTTCACGTACGCGTTAAAATCAAGCCAGTTGTATATATTTGCTGTAGGGGATTTAGATTCCACTTTGCACAGTGCACCCATCCACACAATCACATGTAAATGTATTCGTGTTTGCATTTACTGTTCCAGTATTGTTGTTCCCATTTTACATACGTTTTTGAAATAAAATGTCACATAACACTCTGTGCTTCCCGTGCCACTTTTTTCGCAAATCAGCATGACGATCTGGTAAGATTATATATTTCTCGGGTGATTGCGAGACGAAAGTTGTTCTTCTTTGTCGGTTGTTTTGACGTGAAGCGTTCGTATTTTGCCGTTTTATTGCTGTCTTCATGTCTTTGTTTGGTATCAATGGCTGACTCATGTTTGCTTTCACGTATGGGTGATCACTTAAGCGTTATTGTTATTGTATTCACCGTCCACTTGTTTCTGTACGTACTTAAATGTGATCGAGTCCCACATAGACAATTCCTAATGAGAATTTTCTTCCTAGATGTACGTAGTGGCTCACTTTCCCGAAGAAAACTCATACGCAGTGGTACACAAAAACTGGATGGTCGACGAAACGCACGTTCGTTGGCCACGAACGAAAAGTTTTCCCGACTACAGACGTCATCTGCTATCGGGAAAGGAAGTGCCGGACTCATGTCCGGAATACTACTTTAGACCTATGTACTATACGGGTAAGTCAGTGGTAGTATAACATTTAAAAAGACAAACTTGGTGATGCCATCGACTTTGAGCATCAGCTGGTTCATCAGTCAAGTGCTGCTTCCACCGATGAAAGGGAAAAGCAGACATACTTCTCGCAGCACTACTCCACAAGAAAGAGGTAATTAAACATTAGTATTCACATACCTAAAGGGTTCCCGTGGAATTCTCTTCCGACGAGAGTCCCCAGGCGATGCGGAGAAACCTAAAACCAGTTACGCTGGACTTACCACCCTCCCCACCGCCCATTTTGGAACGACTTGGGGGAATGCAAAGGTACATTTCTAACATGCACAACCAAATTCCGTTTTAGTTCGCCTCACGTGAGTGCAGGCACAGGCTCCTGAAAACCTTCGAGAAGTACCTAGGATTCTGAAGGCGCAAAGAGCATATCATATAGAGATACCTCGATCACCAAGCGGTCTAATGCGTACTGAATTGCTTAAGCAATTGTGCATTGGAGCTCAGCGAGGCGATAATACTGGCATATTCAAAGCCAAAAGCCCTGCTCCCTGGGAGGAATTCAAGTCCATCGTTCGGAAGACCAGATAAAGTGTTCTGTAGGACAGTCTCTGTGGCAAATTCGAGGTATTGGGGAGACAGTACATTTTCCCCAATATTTGGGCGCTGATTACAAGTGTTATTATTTTCCTGAAAAACAATTTATTTTTCTGTTTATTCTAGTTATCTTTTCACTTGCTAATTTAAGTCTGCATCTTATTGCGCCATAATGTATCGGTAACATCCATCCCAAGTAGCACAAGTTTGCTCCATGGGGCAAACCTGGGACTAGCCCCAACCGTGGGGCAAACCTGGGGCAAACTTGGGGCAAACTTGGGGCTAGCCCCAACCTTGGGGAAAACTTGGGGCCAGCCCCAAATTTGGGGTAAACCTGGGACAAACTTGGGGCATGCCCCAGAATTGCCCCAAAGGTTGGGGCAACGTGCTACTTGGGATGCTGCTCCTCTTCGATTGATTGGTTGACCTAGTGTAGTATGCGGGATGCAGTGTCTTCCGTGGGGGTTGCACGTGTGCGATCTGCAAAGAAAGAAAGAAAACTCGGTGAGCCGGAGCTCAGAGTGGTGATCTGTCTGGGCGCATTACACCTAGCTGCCAATTAATTTCCAAGGTCAGTTCAGTTCAGTTCAGTTCAGTTCAGTTCAGTTCAGTTCTGTTCTGTTCAGTTTGCGCAGGACTTGGTGTGGCCAGAGCCAATCTTGTGTCCAGATAGTTGTGTTGTCGGCGCGTTTCCGTAGCTCCCAACACTGCGTGACTTTCTTTTTCTGAAAGGCAGAAATTTTGTGCAGTATCAGCCCTGGCAGAGAAAGGTGGAAACAATGAGTAAATTGCGTCTGACCCTAAAAGCTGCTTCACATAACTCGGGGTATACTGCCACCCAACATAGGTCTGTAAGGTTGATTAGACCTTACTTCGCGGTTTCCTTAGTAAATGCGTGCTTCGGTCCTTCGTACTGCGTGGACCACCTGTACGTTACTCTAATGTGCGGCGCTGCACAAATATGTTAACCAGAACAGTATTCTCCACTACCCGTGAGAACGAGAAGGCGATTGGGAGAGATAGTGGTTAGCGTGTATTTGGGAGCGTGCTTGAGAGCGTGCGCAAGAGCAACGGTCAAATGGCAACCGCGCTTGGCAGTCAACGTTCAGTTGAACAATAAACGTAGTAGATAAGGAGCCTCAGATCATAGCCCTCACAGAAACCTGGCTGACCCCTGACATACTTGATGCCGAAATATCCATTCCGGGATACTTCACAGTAAGGCGGGACTCCAGTAGAGGTCGTGCCGGCGGGGTCATCATATACTACGATAATTCGATCCCTCCTCCCACCTTACTGACAACACCAACCTTTTCATGTATTGATTGTCTGTGGGCCGTGTTTAACCTCTCTAGGACAGATACCCTACTGCTTGGTGTTGTCTACCGCCCTCCCGCATGCAATTCAACTGACAGCATAGGTCTCATAGACTTATTAGGCTCCCTGAAAAGCTATACAGAATTCACCCATCTGTTAGTCACTGGTGACTTCAACTCTCCCAGTACAAACTGGCAAAGAGCTGATGCCCCGGATATCACTTTCGGTAAACCCCTCCTTGATCTCGTACTGAAAAACTCATGGGTGCAGAACGTAAGAGATCCGACTAGATATCGCACAGGCCACGCCCCGTCCCTACTAGACCTGGTCATCACTAATGATCGGTTCCTAATAGATGTGGTGCATTACTTGCCGCCCCTCGGCAAAAGTGATCACATTCTCATTGGATTCGATTATGTCGTGAAATGGCCTCCTCTTCCGTCAGAAACTAAAAATTTGAGATCCTTCAAAAGGACCAACTTTGACCAAGTCTGTGCATTTTTTCGCTCCCAGCTAAATTTAACTAACCCAGGTAACTCTGCGGATGAAATGGCAGAGAATCTCAGAGAGTTAATCTCCCTAGCTGATAGGCTTTTTGTCCCCAGAATTCGTCGCCCACAGACCGCTAAGCGACCCCTCCCTCGCCCCATTAGGCGCATTCTAGACGAACGCGCACGCTTCTTTGCTAGATATAAAGCCACAGGCCTTGCCCGTGATGCAGAAGACTTCAGGAACATAAGGAACATATGCAAAGACAAGATTAGGTCCTATCAGAATGCAGTCCAGCGATCTGTACTTGATCGAGCACGGACCAATAAGGCATTTTTCTTTCAGTACATGCGCCGTCTAAGGGGCACAGCTCCGACGCCATTAGCTCTCAAAGATAGTGCCGGATCTCCAATCACTTCCCCTAGCCAGGTAGCCGAGGCATTCAGCTCCTACTTCCGTACAATTTTTAGCTCCTTTCCCATATCATCCCACCCTACTATGCACCCGTTATCTCTGACCACTACCCTTAACCGCGTAACTATTCCCATTGGTGCAGTCGCTCAAGGTTTCCGACGGCTCAACCAATATTGCTCTATGGGTCCTGACCTAATCCACCCCCGTATTCTCAAGGAAGCCGCGGATACATTAGCTGCTCCTTATGCCTCGCTTTTTCAGCGATGTGTTGACGATGGAGTTTTCCCCCGTAACTGGAAAAAAGCAGTGATCGCACCCATCTATAAGAAGGGTAGTAGACACCTTGCTTCTAGTTACAGACCCATAAGCCTCACTAGCATCCCTAGCAAAATTTTTGAGGGAATTCTTAAGAGTGAGATTCTTTCCCATCTTCATAGAAATAAGATCCTCTCCCCGTCCCAACATGGGTTTCTTCCTGGCAGGTCATGCATCACCAATATGCTTACTGTCATGGATAGTCTAACGAAAGCCTATGATGATGGCCAGCTCTCACACGCTGTATTCATCGATTTTGCTAAGGCCTTCGATAAGGTCCCACATGCCCCTCTTCTTTATAAGCTGCAGACGTACGGGATCACAGGCTCCATGTTGGCCATCCTACGCAGCTTCCTTACCGACCGCACCTTTGTGGTTAAAGTCGGGAATGTTTTGTCTCAACCCACCCCAGTAACAACTGGGGTCCCCCAAGGGTCGGTCTTAGGTCCTCTTCTTTTCCTGATCTATATAAACGATCTACCGACAGCCCTTCCTGCGAACATTGCCATGTACGCAGATGATGTAACCCTCTGGAGTTCAAGCGTTAAAGACCTGCAAATTGAAGTTTATGAAACAAAACGCTGGTCCGAGGATTGGAACCTCCCAGTTAATGATGACAAATGCGTGAGCATGTCTTTCGGCAGAGAGACTGGTCACACGTTTTCCATTAATGGAGCAGCCACTCTGCCAAGGGTTGACCGACACAAGGTGCTCGGTTTCTGGTTAGATTGTAACTCATCCTTCTCTCATCATCAAGAACTTGCGAGCAAGTCTGCCTTTCGAGTTCTAAACATGATTCGAAGGTCCTTCCCGCGCATATTTAAGAATGATTTCCCCATAATTTTCGGCACTTATATCCGACCTCTGCTGGAGTACGGTAGTCAGATAGTGCACTCTGGTCTTGTCCGAGACCGTGAGATCTTAGAAAGGGTTCAGCGGGCCTCCACCAAGGCAGTAAGGGGTCTATCCCATCTACCTTATCCCGTCCGCCTCTCACTCCTCAACCTCTATCCCCTTGACGTAAGACGCGTAAGAGGTGATCTGTTTTTGATGTTTCACCTTTTTGAAACAGGTCAAAGCGATTGCTTCTTCTCCGTCTGTCCAGCCTCCTCTCTCCGTGGTCACAGCAGAAAAGTTTTCAAACCGAGGCCACGCACTTCACTAAGGATTAACTTTTTTAGCTAGAGGGTTATTACCATGTGGAATGCACTTCCGGAAGATATTGTTCTCTCGCAGGACAAAACTATCTTCAAGAAAAAGCTAGACCTCTACCTGGGTCTCTCCCAATAATTCCCTTTGTCAAAAACAAACAAACAGAATAGTTGTCTTTTATCGCATATATGTTCATGAATGCCGCACCCCCACTCAGCTTAAGGCACTGTCCACAGTGTGACACTGAATGAGGTTATATGTATCTTGTTTTCGCTGCCACCCCCGCCCCCCCCCCGCTTCTTTTTACTCTCGTTTCAGCTCGGTGAATCCGACAGAAGATCAAAGATTTCCTAAAGAACCGGGACAATTGGGCTCAAAGCCTCGAACCCGTGTAGTACTTCAAGACTTCAAGACTTCAAGACATGAACGAAGATGGCAACCGCTACAGTGGCCTCCTCCTAGAAGTCCGACGGAGTTGGGCTTCGATCGTGATGGTAAGCCGGAATTATTGGTTATCCAGGAACTCCTCACAGCTTGTCCGTTATATTGTTGGTGACGTCGAACGACTGCTGATGAGTTTACCGGTGCCTGCACCCTTGAGGTCCGATGTGCGTAGGTCCAACTGTGTTTTTGCGCCCACGGGTCTCATACGAATGCGAGCCGGAAAATGCCTCGTCAGGTCCATCCAAAAAAGGCGTCCAGTTGCCGTCTCCAGTGCCAGGCTGACCAATCGTCCCGTTGTCCAGTAAGCGGTTGGCTCCTTGAACGTGCACGGGAGTCAGCCAGGCTACGGATGAAGCCATGAGGAGTTCCTGGACAACCAATAATTCCGGCTTACCATCACGATCGAAGCCCAACTCCGTCGGACTTCTAGGAGGAGGCCACTGTAGCGGTTGCCATCTTCGTTCATACTTTAACCACGTTTATTGTTCAACTGAACGTTGACTGCCAAGCGCGGTTGCCATTTGACCGTTGCTCTTGCGCTGGGGTCGTGCGGGCAATGACAGCCTTCTTTTAAGCCTCATAGCTTCGGGAAGAGATTATTACGTCCCTTACTTGCATTGTGACCTCTGGCGGGAGGCGGCCTGCTACCCACCTGAAACGGCTGGCGTCACTGGTTATACGGCAGTTTTCGAATTCTAACTCGACCAGCGTGAACCAGAGTTCTGGATCAGCAGGTGTGAATGCCAGTATGTGCAGCGTGATCGCTCCAACGGTGGGGTCTGAGCAGGGTTTCCGTTCAGTGGACATAGCGATTGCTTTATAGAACACAGACGGGAAAAGAAAACAACGATCAATGGGGCACTATAATCTTCGCGAGAAAAGAACAAAAATCACGACGAACTAAACACCAAAAATATGTATGGACAAAAAAAATTATTTGGTAAACCGACCAAAAAAATTCAACAGATAAGGAAACGATAAAACACAAAAACGTACGCAGATGGGACCTTCAACGGTAGAAAACAAGGAAACTCACGTGACCTGAGGATCACGTCGGGCTCACCAATTGTAAGGTTGATTAGACCTTACTTCGCGGTTTCCTTAGTAAACGCGTGCTTCGGTCCTTCGTACTGCGTGGACCACCTGTACGTTACTCTAATGTGCGGCGCTGCACAAATATGTTAACCAGAACAGTATTCTCCACGACCCGTGATAACGAGAAGGCGATTGGGAGAGATAGTGGTTAGCGTGTATTTGGGAGCGTGCGCAAGAGCAACGGTCAAATGGCAACCGCACTTGGCAGTCAACGTTCAGTTAAACAATAAACGTGGTAAAAGTATGAACGAAGATGGCAACCGCTACAGGTCTACTGCCTTCCTAAAAGCCTTCACTGTTTTGTTATTCGTGACCTCCTCTGGGAGCTTATTCCAATAGGGCGCCATTCTACTAAAGAAGTAATCCGCCTCAGTTTAGAGCCTCGAATATTTCCTTTATAATCTAAGGCTATGCCCCTTTGTGCCTCTCTCTGGGATCGGAGAGAAAAGGTCTTTTCGATTTATACTCGGCAGTCCCTTCATTACCTCGAAGGTTTCCAACAAGTCCCTGCGAATGAGCCCCTTTTCGTCGAGAACAGGTCTAGGGCACGGAGACGCTCTGTGAAGCTAAAAGCCCCTTGTTCAGTCACCGTTCTAGTGGCTAGCCCTTGCACTTTCTCTCTACAGTCTGTATCCTTCTTGCAGTACGGTGCCCAGGCCTGCACGCAGTACTACATATGCGGCTTAACTATGGCCTGATATATCGGAAAAAAGTCTCCGGCTCTCTACACGACATAATGGATCTAACTCGAAAGAGTTCTCTCCCGGCCACATTGGCTGCTGCAGTGCACTGCGTCCAAGGCTTGGAGCTGTCGTCCATTATTACGCCCATGTCTTTGACCTGAGAGACCACTTGCAACCAACCCAAACCATTTCCACTAGCCCCTGTATTTGTGGTCAAGCATTGACACTTGGTGAGGTTTATTGGAAGGTCCTTTGTGCGCGACCAGTCTTTTACTGCTAGCACATCGAGCTCTATATCTACGGCAGCTATCTTGACGTCATCGGCAAACATGAAGTTGGGGTTTCTAAGCCCACGAGCTTGGTCATTGATGAAGAATAGGAAGAGCAGAGGGTCGAGCACCGAGCCCTTTGGCACCCCAGTTGTCACTTCTTCCGGTGCTGAGACGCTGTGATGTACAAGTGTGGAAATCCTCCTTAGCCGTTGTCATATGCATTTTTGTCCATAATGTGCTCTTTATTTTATTGACCCTCGAACAAGTAACACATTCATCAAGCACTATACTTGAACATTTGTTTATATTTTATTCACGTGGAGTGGCATAATTTTGATTCGAACTTGAACTGCCGTGAAGGTGGTACCTGACATTGACCTTTGTTGAACTCTTGTCCTCTATGTTAGATGTTTTGGCCGTACAGTTGAGGTTTGTACGCATTTACATGCGTATAATTTGTTAATCCAGTACAGTAGAAACTACGAATCAATCTCGTTCTCGTGTTGGGATTCGTTTTGAATTGGCTGCGCGTTACTCACAGTCGGAATAACAGCTACACCACTATCTACGAAGGTCAACGCTCTTATAACCCCAACGGGGGTTTCTACGCCGGCCGCTATTACTCCCAGGCGAAAGGGCTTGTTAGTGGAGCTAGACACTGAGCAGACCACGCTTGGCTTCGGGGTTCTTTTGGCATTCAGTTTCTTGGATTTGCGTAGTAGGTATTGGTGCTTCCCATGGCATCCATCCTGACTACACCTGGGTTTAGTTCAGCACACCGCTGCTCGATGTGAATCGTTGAGACAGACGAAGCACGCGCCCAGTCTCTTAGCCATTTCCCATCGTTCGTCGACGTCTACGTTGCGGAGGCGAGGGCATTTCGCTGGGCTGTGAAGCGCCCCACAAACTTTACACACCGGCAATTTTTCACCTTCACGAGATAATGCGTGTGTGTTTTTGCCCATGGTTGGCTTCTACTTGGTTCCCTGGTCCAGGTTTGCGTCGTCGTAATCCCAGGTAACTCGTTCGTCTCGCGCACGAGTTGACCGAAACAACTGTTTGCTATTTGGGCATGACGGTCTATAAACTGCGTCAGGTATTCGAACGTGGTTTCCCGCCCAAATCTACTGATCCCTTCGGCTTCCTCGGCCCATCTACCCTATAGTTCTGCGGGTAGACTGCGCACTATGGTCTCCAATGTGTGCAGTGCGTTCAGGTCCGATCGGTAATCTAGGTGATTCAATGCGATACTGCAGCTCTGCATTTTTATCACCAGGCTGGTTACAGAGCCCGACTCGCCTTTGGAACGTTTTGCCTCTGATAGCACACCACCGATCAAATTCCGGGCGACTTTAAATGGTTGCCCAAACAGGTCTTTCGGTATTTCACGTGCCCGAGTGCAATCTTCTTCGGGATCCAGCATCCAGCACCCGTCGATTTCTTCCGTGGCTCTTCCACGACAGTAATGTAGTCGATACGAGAATCTCTGTTCTGGATCGGATGCTCTCCTTTTCGCAAAGTTCTCGTATTGTGTAAAGAACTTACAGTACTGTTCTGCGCTCCTGTCGAAGGGGGACAATTCCACTCTTGAAAGTCAGTGGCGTGGGTTACACTGGTACATGTCGACTTCAATCGTTCCACGGGACTACTAGGCTGAATGGCCGCATGCTCCGTGGTCTCCGAAGTCACCTCTCGCTCCTACCTTCGGAATTGATCTTTCCTGGCAGATTCAACTGAATTGCGGTACACCAGCGGTGCAGTCGTCTCCCTTGGTGAGTGTAGCTGTTTTTGAAATTTTTAGAACACACAGCTCGTCCCCCTCCATTTAAGTTTATCGGAATAATGTCAATGCCCCTCACCATTGATATAACCGCTTGCTCAGATGAGGCTACTTTCCCCATGAGGCATTGCAATTCCCCCTCCGTGGCCAATGCCTCACTCCTCAATCCGGACGAAACGGTCCTTCATAATGCGCTGGCAACTGATGCACTAAAATGTGCAGTCCAAAGTCAGGCTTCAGAGGTAGCCGAATTAAGGGCCACCGTCCGCACCCTTAAGGATGAGCTGACCAGCCTGAGGAGTTTGATAATCAGATCCCTCCCGGTGTCCCAGGCAGCCGATCAGGTGTGTAGAGTTTCTGAACAGCAAATTCTTGACGCCGCAAACATTTTACAAGATACCGAGAATTGCTCCAAGCGAGTCATCGTTTGGGGCCGCTTTCTCAGTTCAAATCACCCTCATGACACCTACGCCCAGGCGATTAATCGCCTTAAGCTCCCTTTCCCACTTAAAGGTCGGTCCACTTGGTTGGTAACCAAACGCACCAACCGGGTTCACAGTATTCTCATTGTAATGGGTTCCACAGATGCAGCCAAACGAATTGTTTCCTTGGCCGCAAAGCTGAAGGAGGAAATAAAAGGGCTCAAGGGCGTATCCATTGATAAGCCACTTCATCTGAGGCTCCGCAGTGAGAAGGCTAAGCCAGAAATTCCACAAAAAGCCGATCCGAAGCTCAGAGTGCTGCCAGTTGTCCAGGTAACTCGCCTTGAGGACCGAGCTGCAAGCCAACCATCCCTCGCTTCCCTACTGACACCATTTCCCGTCGCTCCAACCCGGGCTTCAACCAGGAGGGAAGTCATTATGCATTAGAGTTGACTGTTCAGATGAACATGCAGCAACATTTGAAAACACCCGTAAGTTGCTGCGTCTACGATGTACCCAGCTAATAACACCAGCGCATTGGGAGACCCTGTTTAAAGAGCAGGACTTTGCGGGGCTGGAGCTAATCTTGTGTCTAGTGAGTCATGCTGCCGTTGCTCCTCCGTGACTTCGAGAGGCTGCGTTTTCGAGACGGGCTTACATGTCCACATGCCCAAATATAGTTAATGGTTGGTTTTGTGTATGCCTGGCTTGTCAACATGTAGTTCAGCCTGATGGCTGGAAAGATGCTGCATTGAAAATTTCCCAACAAGTTTTGAACCGCTTGCGTGACCTTCGGACAACTCACGGGGTTTCAGAGATAGAAGCACCGTATAATACTTGACTGCAATCTCGGTTGTTCACTTTGTCCCCGTTGGGGATTAACGTTTCCGAAAGGCTTGTTGAAGGACGTGAAAGCTGCGTTGTTTGTGGTGACTAAGTTGGTAAGCTGAACTGCTTGCACGGGCGCAATTTCACTTAGGCCTCAATAAAACCTACAACAGCAACCCTGGTCAATGCTCAGCAAGTTTGGCAAACTGTTAAAAATACTGTATGACAAGAAATATTACCTGATAAGGAAGAATCATGACAAAGGAGTGTCGGAGTCCGATTTGCGCAAAAAGAAACAGATTTGCACAGTTTATTGAGGTCACCTGGCATACCTCCGGAAAGCTACAGCCAAAACCAACCTATGACTTCCATTAGGTTAGGTGTACAAGCATAGTCAACCTTCGGAAAGAGCAGCGCCGCCTGATGGGAGACGAAGCAAGAGCTCAAAAAGTGTGCGACTGAGGGTCACATGGGCATGATGTATGAGCGGAATCTTCTATACCTTGGGCTTTCCTCCATGAAAGTGAGGTTTTTTAAAGAAGGGGAACAGAGAGGTTTCGAGTCTGTTCCTGGCCATGACACTCTATTGCCTGTAGCCTCCAACTCCCAAACAAAGGGCACCAGATGACGGAGAGTTTACCCATGCTGATAGCCAAATCTGCTCCTTTAGTAAATGATGAACCACCGAAACGGACTTACTGAAGAAATGATGAAGCCGGAGACAGGCCAGGCTTTCGAAAATACCTCAAATTGTGCCTGTGGGCGTATCAAGCTCCTCGGGTGCTCTTTAAACAGGGTCTCCCAAGGCGCTGGTGTTATTAGCTGGGTACATCGTAGCCGCAGCAACTTACGAGTGTTTTCAAATGTTGCTGCATGTTCATCTGCACAGTCAACTCTAATGCATATTGACTTCCCTCCTGGTTGGAGACCGGTGCGTTTTACATTTCCCTCAGACTTTTAGAGAGCATTCGACCAAATACGCTGCCCGATGGCGAAGCGCAACCTGCATGCATGCCAGTGAAACAGTTATGCACACGATAATCTGTGGCCACTACCTGTTCCGACAACGGCAGCAAATTTTGCAAGGAAACAAGGCCATCTCACCATCCTGTATTCATCCGGCCATCATTAAGGCTTTAGTCAATGCCCCAAAAGTTACGGCCGCGCAGCTGTACGAAAGTAACTTAGAAAGAAAAATATTCTAGGTCACTAGAGGCCCGTAATTGTGGTAGAAACAGAACGACCAGACCTTGACACAAGGGGGAAGATTACGGGCCAGTTTGTTTGACTTCAGTCCAGCTTGGGCCTTTGAGGTGAATAGTTTGCAACACGTTCCTCAGCACCTCGTACAGGATATTCTCGTTACTTAGTCCGAGTGAGTTTGCAGCAGGACCGTCTTGTCTGTCAAATACTCTGCCTTTCCATAATGACGTGGTGAGGCAGCTGAATGTCCAACAGCTGGATGAGACAGTTACGTATACTTCACCGGAGCTTCCAAGTCTACAAATTTTACATTCCTATAAGTTGAAATTCAATTTACTGGAGCTTCCTGGGAGACCAGAATATAAGTGAACGGATTTTCAACAGGGCAAGCTTATGGTCAGAAATGGTGGCTGGCCGGGTGCCGTCGGACAGATGTTTGGCCTTTTTGTTTTCTCTACCCCCAACAATGATGTTGAAAGTGACCTTAGCTACCCTACTTTATTGTTTAGCCGGTGACATCAACAATTCTGGAACAGGGATGAGGATGTCTTGTTAGCCCTACAAAACTCTTGTCGCAAACAGGCCCTCCCAGCTAAACTAAACAACTTCGAATAGCTAACAACAAACAAAGTGGCCATAGGGTCGTCGCGAAAGGTCACCTAATAAAAAGAGTTGGGCAGGGTGCCGGATAACATTTTCAAGCCTAACTGCCGTACACGGTGGCGGGAAATGTTGCCAAGAAGAGCTCTTTAGATTCAGTAGAGGCCAGAGGCCCTAGTTCCAGCTTCAAAGCCTCCTGAAAAGCTGGTTACTTGCCTGGGCTTCATGCCATCAGGTGGATGTGGACTACCCTAAGAAGGCTCAAAAGGCTGGTGACTATAATGGTCACGAGTCAGTGGAGTGCATCTATTCAGAGCACTTTGGACCTCGAAACCGCTTCTGATTAGCCAATGCTGAGCCCACTGAAATCCGATAAAACCTTCAAGGAAATGAAACGCCCAACAAGCATACACCGGAAATGGCTTTCCTCTCCGATACTGGACAGATGAATAGAAAGGTCTGGCTTAGGACTGCAAAGAGGTTACTCAAGGCTTCAAAGTCAAGCAAAATATTTCCCGACGGGATTGGTAATGAATTGTAACTAGCTCCCAGACGAGGTGGCAAAGGTAGTGACAGTGAAGACTTTTACCACGGCCGTAGCGAGGATCCGATCAATTGAACGGAGCGTTGATGGATGCCCAAACAATGGACATACAGCTAAAGAAATTCTGGATGGTCGGTTGGCCGTGGCCACCATCGGTCCTGGCTGAACTAGAATGACATCTGTCAGGTAGACTGAAAGCCAGAAATAATAAACCAACTGCTCCAACACTTTTCTTTTTTGGGAGCTGATAATGCACAAAGCTTATGCACTCCGGAAAAGAAATACGCCACGCTATTTTGAGAGATGCAAAAAATCGTCTATAAGACTTTGCAAATACGTGACCGGGTCTAGTCAACGAAATTTTTGTACAAAGGGAACTGGACCAAACTGCCGTGCTTCGTGGTTTGGATGTTTGACGTGGGTCTGTCTAAACAAAATAAACAGAGGGAGGCGGAACTTTTGTGGAGGGTACGTTATGTATAACTAGGTTCAAAGCAATGGAGCAACCAAGTTATATCGCACCGAAAGCGTACTGGATATGACGAAAATTGTAAGCTGCCTCTTATTGCCTTACCTTTATTTTTGCACCTGAGTTTTACGAATGTTATAGTGCTTGGAATATTGTAGGCTCTATTTTGCTAATGTTTCTGAATTGCTGCTTCTTTTCAGGTATTCGTAGTCTGTTCCACCATACTAACTGGCGTGCCATTTTCAATTGGACTGATAACCCTTCATGCCATCGGAATAATTCAGGTAGTAAAAACCAGGCAGCCCCTCTAATAAACCAAAAGCTCGTGGCATATACAGTACAAATTTTTCAACACTTTTGTTGGTAGAGTAGAAGCTACCTGAAGAAGAGGCACGTGTTCATCTGTTCGCGCCCATTTCAACACGTGAATCTAAATGACCCAAGAAAAGAAGGAGGAATGATAATTTAATTTGTTTACTTCTCTTCAGTAGACAGGAGGCGTACGAATGTGCATGATCAGTGTGTACCTATCATATCAGATCGTTAGTGCCTTGGAGCCTTTTAAAACAGGAGTGAAGCAGGTGTAGCTTAAATGATTTTCGCGAGAGCATTTATTAAACTTAGTCTGTCAGCACATTGCGCGACAAGTTCAAATTAGGGTAATAACTTCAAGCCTAAAGGTAATTCTGTTATACCCACATCACTGTCGTATTCACAATGATTCTCTCTCCACTCGCCTTCCAGGCCTGAAAGCAGTGGGATACAAACCACAAGAACCACCAACCCAGGGCGAACACCATGAACCCTTTCTCTCTGCCCAGTTCACGATCTGTCCCTGAGACTCCCTGCGTCCAGGATGTTACGCAACCCTTGCGTAATATACGCTCCCTGCTGGTGTCCGTGCTCCTCTTGCGTATGAGCTGAAGAGGAGGATGTGTAGAGCATCATTCCTGTCTTTTCATCAGATACAAAAGCAGAGAATAACTCGAATTTATTTCTGACCGATTGCCATCCCGCCAATTCCCTTAGATCAGCCTTGCCCGTTAAAGCACGGCGTGCAAGAAAAGCCCCAGTGCGATTAAGGCATAAAGTGCACACAGAACGACAGCAAATCCATACAAACGAAATAGGAAGACAGATCCAAAGGTATAAAACCACACCCAAATCGAGGCTAAGAGTAATGAAAGATTCAGTCTCCGTATAATCGGGGCAATCAATACCAAGACCAGCACCAGTAGCTTTGTAATTGAGAAAAAGAGCCTCATGATTTAAGCCGGGCGGGCCACAAAACTTACCCAAATCCAGGACAAATGGGCCCGCTTTCGCGATCCAGTATGGCACATGGATGACTCTCATCAGTCATCCATTAGGGCACATAAATGGTCAATAAAAAACCGGCCAGAATCTCTGATCGGCTGAGTACTCGGGTCAGCATGAATTCTTCCCAACGACTGATTGTGTCAAGCCTGCTGGTTCGAGCCATCTCTTGCCATCCTTCCTCGGCTGATCGCCATTCCTCTCCAAGCGGCTCTGAAAACTGTGCGCATTTTGGCTCTTTAGCACAAATCGTTAGCTCGCCTGGCATCCCACCTGACAACTCAGAAAGACCACGCCTGTCGTTTTTCTTACTTCAATCGCTGGATGGAGGCGGTGTCACCTGTGCATCTAAACGGCTGTCTACTTGACGGTTAATACTACTTATGTCACTGAAAAGGGTGACGGCACCCGGATACATTCATACAAACGCCTATTAGCTCAAAAGGTGAGAGGAATCACTGCTGAATCTGAGGTTTAGCCCGAGGTACCATCTTATGATGGAAACTAAGGGAACATGGTGCATGGACAGGTACATGATGATCAAAGGTCACCCTGATATTTGTGGTAAGTACACTGACAGGATTCCATGGAGGACGGGTTGAGAATAACCAGTGGATAAGAAAACAGACATTCGTCTTCCATGACCTTTTGAATTGTGTAAATCACAGAAAGAGATGTGGGTGTTCTTTCAGTAATGCCAGTATATACTAGTGAGGAGTGAGTTCTCAGCCAAGCCTGGCACGGTGTGACCCGTATCGGGAAAACCTGAAGTAGGAGACATAAAAGGGATACCTATACTTCCAGTTAGCCTGATGAGGGATATAACGTTATGAATAAAACCATCATGTCTCGCTTGTCGCAGCGAAAAATGTTTCCATTTTAGAAGTTGGCTCGGAAGGCATTTTATGGTATTCCTGCCTAGTTACTTGGGAGGTAACTCGGATGGTACGGCTGGATAATGAAGTCTGATGCAGCAACAGATGGAGTTTGATTTGTGTTCTGGATGGATGCGATTCGATATCTATGGAGGAACTGCTCTTTCACAAATAGCCAAGAGGGTTACTTCGGATCATTGGGGGGATTTCACGCTTCATGGGAAGATTATTCTCGAATAAACTTTCAAATGAGCTCCAGCTGGTTCGAGTAGGGCTTCAACTTTTGACCATAGGGTTTGAGGGTGGTTTGGTTTGAACAACTAGCTCACCGAAACTGCCGTATAGTCAATTAACATATTTGGGCGTTTTGAGGTGTAGGCTTATATCCAGTGGCACCTGAAATAAATAGTGATAATGGCTGTCTGAAAGATGTTCCAGCCGGAGACCATAGTTACCGTTTTGGCTAAGACGTATCAACAGTAGCTTCTGCACACGTGAAGACCAATAGATGGATAGTTCACAATGACAGTGGGTGCCAGTAATCTTACTATACGACAGCCCGAAATATTAGCCTTTATGTGCAAGAAATAACGGATTTTCGCAGACTTCAAACCAGAAAATAACGGAATCCAACGAACCAGATTACCAGAAGAACAAAACATGTATGCCGTCTGAAGCGGTGTGTAAGTGGTGAACAGTAGTGAGTCGGAACTGCAAGTCATTGGTGGCTGCGCCCTTTCTCAGGCTGACCGCAAAATGGAATAAGACCAACAGTGCTGAATGGCTAAGAACCAAAATGCCGGAATAGGTCGTAAAGACCGCATATTGAAGCGCAGAAGAGAAAGGGAAAATGAAGAACTAGCTACTCGCGCAGGAGCTAACTGAATTCGGGGAGCTTTTTCTCATATTCAATCTACTACAAGGCGTCAGTGGCAGTAACGCTCACTAAATCATTGTTCACAGAAAGAGGGCAAATGATGGCGTCAGGGGAAGCCTGCAATAAGCGGCGGCCAAGTACGAGTTAACATTTCAAGCGAACGAGGAAGTAATATCTGAAATGGGATAAATAATTTCACGAAAAGCAATAAAGTAGTCAAAGCCCAATCAGTGGACCGAAGTTGGGAAAGAAATCGAGGCCTAAGGAAGATAAAATGGAGACTTGTTTCTTCTCCACGGGAGTCGTCAAACAACGGGAGCATAGTGTGAACGGAGTGAAGCGGGACTATCAGGAATAGTGAGCGTAAACACAAGTCCGCACCTGGTAGTTTTCGGATAATAGTCATCGGCTTAATTACCGGGCCTACGAGGAGGTGTGCAAAAATGTAGCTGCGGGACTAATGCATTGTAGTTTAAGATTAGAGGAGAGAGTGATAGTAGCAATCTGCCGCGAAGGAAAATCGGCGTTTTTCTTTTTTTGGGAGGGAATGGGGAAGGTTTGCAGAGTACTTTGTTTGAGCAGACAAATCAACACAGACAAGTCGCCGCTGACCATGAACAACGCACCACTGATGCCAAGGCTGAATAAGAACACAGAGAATTAATTATAGATATTAAATTATGGGTAAGCCAAGCTTACATTCTTCTATCAAACAATCAAATGCAAGTTGGGTTGAGCCTTCAGGTGTGAACCTTGGGTGATCCAAATTTGTTTCCTCACTTGCTTGTGTGCATGTAAATTCTTCACCATATTGAGTATTCGAGCGGTTTGACACGTGTTTGGGAACAAGAAGTTGAACGTGCAATCCATCCATTTTCAGAACTTGCACCCTTCGAACTGATGGAAAACATTTTCTTTGCTTGGTCAGTAGTGGAAGAAGCCACCTGCCCCGAAGTCACTAAGAAATGAGCCTCCTTGTCTGTGGATTTTTTCCATGGGAAACGGACACCTGAAAGATCTATTGACAATAAAACGCACGAGAATGTGGAGGGACAAAGTGAGACAGTAGCTGCCAAAATGCCTTTGTCTGTGCGTTCGCCGTTTAAGGGCGAGAAGAAAGCCTATCTTATTCAACTGATAGTATAGCACGTAGACGGCAGAAAATTTTACGCCGCGCAAATACAGATCCCGTCAGATTCCAAGGTGACCAAATAATAGTGTCGGAATCCGCAGCCGGTTCCTGTGCGTATTTATTCATCTCTTCCTTTAAAACTAAAAACAAAAATCACACCTTCAAACACTTATCCATATGCGTCACTAAACACCGCCCGGTTTTGCTGGCCGCGGAATCAACGAAGTCAGATACAAATGCTGTGTGCTCACACCGTGTTGAGTCATGCTACCCAGCGGAGGTAGTGAACGGTTTTCGTAACATTTAAAAAATTTCTGGTAGGCAGTTAGGTCTTGTCAGGTTTCGCTTTCTGGCCGCTGCTGAGGCCCAAATCGTCCTTGCTTCTGAGCCGCCTCTGTGTTTGGAGACTATTTTTGCTCCCCTCGTACAATTCTTGCCCTCGATTATATGTGTAACCGCTTGAACATTCGTCACCACGAGTAATTATTTTCGCACATAAACAGGTTCGGAGACAGAGTTCAATCATCATCCCCCCCTCGTTTTGTAGGTCAATTTGTTTTAACGTTTTTGTGTGAGTAAAAATGGTTGGGAAGGTATTCGTTGGCCACTTTGTTTGCTATCACCTTTTCTCCCAGTTTTTTCTTTGGTTCATATCTTGCTCACTTGTCCGTGACACAATCTTCAATTGATCCGATGTCACAACGTTGAAGCCGCCAAAGTTGGAACCTCGCTAAATACTTATTACGGCTCGTGTTTCTTTACTTATTTTTGGATCGTAGATGACCAAAATCAGTGAATGATAAAAAGTAGCAAGAACAACTGATCGCACGATAACAACAGGAGAAAGCCAGGAGCTGAGCTGGACAAACAGGAGGACTTATGTGATACTATCGACATTTTTGAGTCCATCCCGATGGAACAACATACTCTTGCTTGTCAGAGCTGTTCCTTTTTTGCGCTTGCCCCCGTATTGGCGATATGCGGCAGCTCTTTGAGAGCAATTTAAGTGGCCTGGAAATACTTTTCTTCCTAGACATCTCTTTGTACACTACATTGAGGCAGATTTATTCATCCTCGCGTCGCACCAGTGTCAAAAGTGTAACTGACATGAAACAGAACAACCCTGACCATCCCATCATTGCGCCGGGAGTCAGGGTGTTGGTCTCTACCTATAATCAACGATCGGAGTCACGACTGCCAGGTGAGTTCACTCCGGGTGACGACTTCGGATTCCGGGAAGTGAGGATGCGAAAAGATTTGCGAAACACGGCAGCGCTAGAGCTGGTGGGCTACATGTTGACCTATTCACCTGAAAAACCCTGTCTAGTAAGCGCTGAGTTGCACGCTGCTGCGACCGCTCCAGTCAGTTTGATCTGGAATTGCGTTCGCTGCCAATTTGGTGCTACCAGCCCTAGCAACTTTGACATGAATGAATCCCACCGATATCTGCGGACCCCAAACTACTACATGCACTTACGTAGACAGGTTGACAGAACTTGTCGCACGGGTGGTCCCCACTCATTAGGAGGACAAACTAGTCCGGAAGTTGTACCGCTTTTTCATTTGGGGTCTTTGGTCAGCTGAATTCGGCCAAAAGTTTATATAAAACCGACATAGGCGCTGGGAGATGCAATTGAAACCGCCGCCTCGTATGGGACGGTCGAAGAGCCTTGCAATACATTCAGCGTGCGCGCCCTTTAACCGCCGTGATAGAGTTCCGTGGGATAAGCCCTCCCCTAATGATTGCAGTGTTTGCTCGCACCGTGTTCGCTTGGAACATTGTGCGAGACTTCGAGACAATAACTGACGGATATGGCAGCCTAAGACCACCACTAAGCCACTGTTTGAAGATCGTTCGGTTAAATATGTAGATCCGCGTTTCTGGTGTTTCGTCATTTGGGGAGTTGGTGCATTCTGTTGCTAGTTTAAGCTGTGACAACCTGTTCCATTATCCATCCAGAAGCTGTCCAGTGCCTCCAACCGGCTCATGTGCCCAGACTAGCACTGAATACACGTTTACTTGTTCAGCCAAAGACCTCTTCCATTCTAAGGTTTTACGGACACCAATTGCAAGGTGTTCCCGGTCAGTGCAAACACGTGAAAAGCTTTCAATGATACAGGTTTTCAACAACTCAAAAGGATATGAATATTGGTGGCCAAACCATCGCATTTAAACGCACAAAGGTATCATTCAGGGTAGTTGTCAGCCCGGGGTTTAGTATCAATTTGTGGGTAGAGACGTCGTCGTAGCTCCGCGGAAAGCGGTCCCAATAAATCTCCACTGGTGCGAATCTTGCTTACCTTCAGGAACTCGCTCGATGTTAACCGAACCACTGTTGAGGTAACACAAGCTCCAAAGTATGCCATTGATATCGGGGACCATAGTTCAACCTAACAGGTCTGCCGTGGAATTCCTGTTCACCACTATGCCAAACTAGAGCAGATGATTCTTGGAAATCTGGAAGAGATCATTCGACCATCATCACCTCCTTGGACTAACCAATAGTTCTGGTCAAAAGGAAAGATAACGCCCCGAGGTTGCATGGAATACTGACTGTCTAAAGATTTCACTGAGTAAGACTGGTTTCCGCCGCAGCTATCCGGGCTGTCTTGGGCACAGCCGGCAGAGCCAAGCCCCTTAGCATGGTTGGTCTGGCTTCAGGCTACCGACAGGCGGAAGTCCTCCCAGATGGTCGAGCTAAAGCATCATATGTCGTACTTTCAGGCCACGCTAGCTCGACACAATGCCATTCGGATCATCAAGCGCGCCCGCAATACCTCGGCGTCTGACACAGACACCCCGAGCTGGGTAATATGTCTAAAAGACATTATTGTCCAAAGGAGTACCATTGCTAAACAGAACAAATAACCGAGAGATGCACCAACTCAACCGCCTCCAGCAGGAATCACTTTGAAGAGCGAGAGGTAAAGGTTCCGTTGGCACGGAGGGCCTTTTCTGCGACGAAGGTTCCCAGCTGAATGTGCCAAAGGAGAAGATGGCCACCTAGAATGGGTTATTAAACAGCCGAGACCTCGGCCGCTCAGGGAGGCTGTAAGCATCATGGGATTGGCATATTCTCACCGCAAATACTTGAGTATATTTTCTGAAGTTGCAGCTCCTTTGCATCACTCCACAGAGAAGGGTTAAGCGCTACTACGGAGTACTGAATTTTAGATATCTGCGCCTAACCGAATGCCTTCTTCCACCGTCCGGTGATCTGTCTCGTAGCTGAGCGACAATGAAAAGCAACATGCAATCCGGGCTAGTATCTCAAACGCCCTCGGGCTCTCTTGTGCTCCATCTGCCAGATCACCGGAATATCAGAAGCAAGATACCTAACTTTCGACCCCAGAAAGCATGACCATTCGCCGTGGTATTTAGTCCAATACAGATTGGCTGCAGCTTTTTTATTACTCGGCAGGTTGTACCATTTTCTGTGCACAGTGCTCCCCGCAGTTGAGACATCGGTCACTGCGTCCCGTCCCAAGATATGGAGATGTACCGATATAGCTGCAGCCGACCTTTGGAGAGCTTAAGTTAGCAAACATCACGAGAGATTGACCCTTGGTACCTTCTATTGATTTTCACCGATATTCTCACCTGTTCCACTGATACAAACCGTGACATTTCGCCTAAAGCCGCTGTAATAGGGTGTGGCTCAGTGAGATCCGCGGAGAACTCAAACCCTTCTAGCGCCCGCTCAACCCACCTTGATTTACTCACGAACCGTCACTCTGCCGTGTTCCACATACCCGCTTATATTTTTGCCCTCTTCGTTAAATGCTTTATCCACTGGACTTTTAACCTTCAACCAGAGTCACTGTTCTTCTGCTCCCGTTTCGAAGCTCCACAGAAATTCTTGTAATTAGTAATGCATGGGCTCCAAGCAAAAATGACTTTTGCACCGTTGGTTGTGTAACTTAATATGTCTCGGATGTCCCAAAATACAACTCTAATGTCAGTTTTACCATTACTTTTAATACTATTATTATTATTATTGTTATTATTATTACTATTATCATTATTATTATTATTATTTTGGTTTAACCTTTGCTGTGCACGTCTCAACCGAATCCGTATCTGCTTGGATCGCCACTGGAATGGTCACTTCAAACAACCTGGGGCCTGCTGACTAAACGATACCGTGCAAGCATCTTATTCAGAATGTTTGATCTAGTGTAAATCGCGTGCCGGCTGGTTGCAAAAGGCCACCGCGAAGGGGTTTCTTAGCCGTTCGTAATAATTGTGAAAGGAGCGTGAAATATGTCGGCCACATTCTGCTACTCGGCCCACTGCTCTTTCCTCAAACTGCATAAAATCTCTGCCTGGCCATCAAAGATGAATTCTCATATCTTGACAAATTCAGCCTGTTCAGCAACCGAAATAATATGTAAGTTTTCACATCCCAACCGATAGGGAATTTTAAGCAGTGATCAAATTTCAGCGTTTTACCGTTATCGTTTAGATGAATGCTGACTGTCAGGCGCCGTTCCAACCTAACCGTCGCCCTCGTGCAAGTTCTGAAGCATACGATAACCAATTTTTCTTGCAGTCGCCCTCTCCTTCTCATAAGACCAGGGGAACATTGTATGGTGCCGAGTATTCGGGTAAAGTACGAGTAGTCTACCTAGTACAAAAAACCGGAAAATGCGTTAATTAGGTGAACTGCAAAGCCGGGTCAGAGAACTTGCAAATTCGTCAACTGTGGTAGGAATTTACAGTTAAATATCACCCTTGTCGCGCAAAACTGCTTTCTACCACCGACGGTTTGACGTGCCCGTCGTTACCAGAATCTAATTTATAAGGATTCATCAGTACCGCGTTTCCCTAAACAGACATTTAGCTGTCCGTCTTTTAGCATTTGCTGATGAAAACGTGGTCTTGTCAGCTTCAAGCTCCAAATGATTGCTGTTTAACTGCAGCTTGGCATTTCACAACTGATTGTCATTTCTGCCAAGGAAGAAACAATTAGGAGAGCACTAACCTGAAAGTGGCTTTTTGGCAACCTCAGCTCGGCGGTCGCCAGCTTTGACATTTCACGGGTTTCGGTCCGTCAGTGGTGGCAAGAAGAAGGAGGACATCACTGAAAAAGCAAGATAAAAGATCCGCTGACAACTGAAAACTGTCGATAATAAGTTTCATTGTCATTCACACAAATCTTCTATGGGAAAGTGTGTTCAACAGTGTGGGCATCCAGGGTTGGCAAGGAAGCAACTATCAAAATTCCAGCATGTCGATCAAATAGTGCCACGACAGCCCTTTCTTGACTGTCTACGCGCACACGGACACGATCATGACCCTTCCTATAGCAACTCCCGAGGTGAACCAGCCCGATGGTCAAGACACCGGTCCTGAGATGGTGAAAATATAGTCTACGTTATCAGCCCGCTCTCTTAATAATCAAGGACAGGCTGTCGTAACGGTTAGATTCAGTGGGAATGAAGATTGAGACAAAACCGGATCGTAAATGTTCAACAACAGGCCAACAGCACTTGCTCAAATGAGTGGACAGAAATAACAATGCTCGACTTCCACCAGGAAAGAAAGATGAGAGTAAAGTAGATACCTCCTTCCTCAGGGTTTCTCTAACAAAACTAACCGCCTAGATGGACTCACCACTAGAGTACTCGATCTACCGTGACAATAATAGTGAATTGCTGGAGGCAAACAAGAACGGAGGGAAGCCGTGGTTAGAATGAATGTTGGCCACGAACACACACTAAAAAAAAGAAAACAAGATTAATAAAATAATGGGCGGGACAGCCACTGCATTACACCCGTTACGGCGCAGTCACTGCCCCCGGCTGCGGCAAGAACCCATATGTTCCATAGACCCATCTATAGTATAATGTACATTCTGCAAGATTTTACGATTTTCAATACTTCCTTTAAACCTTAGACAAAATAAAACGTTTCCACAGCTTTGATATTGATATTTGCATATCGCAGCTCGTGAGATGATCGTCTTTGCATTAGTTTTCGTTTTTCCTCCCGCCCCCTTGGTCTTCCTTGTAGATAAAACTCTTCTAATGATAAGTCACGTACCTGCCACGGCGAGATTACTTGGATGAGGGCCTGAGGAGCAGAGACGACACTCATACCACTGCCCAGATGCATGTGAGGGTTTTGGTGATCCCAACCCATTTTTATGTTGTCCGTTTCAGTTTTTGCACCTGCGGCAGCCCGTGGTGACTGACACGCAAACCTTAATCAAGGCAAGAATTAAACAAACAATAAAATCTGGAGAATAACTGGAAAGTAAATCAGTGCGGCAGAGGAATACCTGTGCCATCCCGAATTTTTTTTCTCTATGCAAGACATAAACGATAAATCACTGGTTGCTCACACTTCATTTATCTTAATTTTCATTTTTTTGTCGTGTTATTCTGGTTACGTGACACTTTATTCAAGAGCAACGAACAATATCGCCACTTAACGTTTCAACGTTATCCCCCAGTCTTTCAGTCAGGGAAGGAGGTGATTGTGATGTACCCATGTGCGTTTTTGAAAATATCCATCTCACTTTCAACGCACGTATGAAGTTTCTTTCATCTTCACCTTTCAGACTGTGCTTGGTTTGACCGCCTATAAGGCTCGCCCTTGTGATTTCTTTATGATTCTTTTGCTAGGCACTGTTCCCACTTTGGACTTGCATTGCTCGCAGGTTTGGTTTTCCGACTGCCACGGAAGCCCCTACTTGACTAGCTAAAGTAGTTATCAATGGCGCATGTACACTGTTCATCTCGTTAGTTCCGGGCGCTAAATTTTACCCTGAGATGAAGGAATGGCTTATTGTTTACTGCTGCCTCGTCCATCCTTTTATCATATCATCGCTTCGCCCCTTCTGCGATGTGTCCACTATAGAGTTTTATGGTTCCCAATCATACGTAGAATTCGGGCTTAGGCAAAACACCCTGGATGGAATCTTTAAATAATCTTGAGCAACCGCGAGAGGACTTCTGACTTCCTCAAGCTGATGAACATTTACAGTTGGTGATGGGCTCTTGCAGTCTTTTGCTCTGCTTGACGACCCCGATACATCGGCTCGAACTGGCCTCTACCATCACTTCCAAGTCTTTGACTGCATCTGTGTTTTCCAGACCAGCTTGTCCCCTGTGGGGATTATATAGCGATTGGGCCACGGTCCACCCCCATGAGTGACGTTCTGGCCCTTTCGCACACTGATGTGGAAATCCAACGCCAATGGCCAATGGAATACTTTGCCCAGGCCCCTCTATAAGGTGGCCTCCTTAGCTGACCCGAGAGGTTGCATATCTTTTGCGAATGTTTAGGGTATGGTTTCGGGTCCTTTTTCAGGTCATTCACAAGCAATGTACGTAGTGAGGGCCCAGTACCGACCTTTAGGGCACTCGATAAACGGCCTTCCTGTACTCCATATTCTGCTCTCCAATCGAGCCCGAAACCATTTTTTCCACACATCCTTCAAGCTCACGCCAGAGCGCCTTTTGGAAGGGTTTGATGGGATTTCAGATCAACCTTCCCGGGCGGAGTCAGCCCAGTTATTGGGGCCGATCGGAAATTCTCAAAAATCGACTTCTCTTCATTTGTCCTGCGGTCTATATTCCAGCTCACCGTCAGTGCTAGGAGCAAGATAATGTCAGAACTTCCATTTCAAACCCCATCTTTATCTAGAGGAGTATCTTTCGCCTCTCCGGAAATATTCATGTGAAGGACAAAAACAAAGTCCGGAAAAATTTGGGCTCACGCTTCGTACCCTCGAAATTCTTCAGATTTTTAGGACAAGACTCCGTCTTTAGGACCAGCCTAAGGGCCCCCAGTTTGCAGGCCAGTGTTTATTGAGTTACTGGGTCAGGGGCTTCTTGAGACTCCTGGTACACCATTTTCGCTCATCTCCTTCCATGAGTGCTTCGGTGAACTCATCTAGGCGTGCAACGATATTCAACAAAGGCAGCTTGTTTCGAACCCGTTGCTGTTGTGGTTCTAATAATTTATGGTTTTCTGCGTGTCATACTAATGGCTTCCTTATAATCCCCTCTGGGATTTCAAGCATCAGTGAGGTAAGACTGACCATTCAACAACCAGAGCAAATATCACGCCACCTTACCGACCAAGGCGCTGTAGTACTGGTCTGATGAAAATCGGTTACGCAAGCAAATGTCCGGCCAGACTAAATGAGGACTTATACCTTTTCTGGATAGGGCTGAGGAACCTCGGGGCTGAGTGTAACCCAATCGAAGCTAGGGTTTCGAGAAATAAGTCGACTCAAGAATAGACGGCACTCTTTTCCAGTCATAAAAAAAATCACAGCCATATCACTCGTCTAACATCGAGCCTTGATCACTGCCCGGCCAAAGCCGCGGATAGACTGTGCGCCTGGTAAAGAAAAACGCAGCGAAATTCCCGTTAGAATATAAATCTAACCAAGAAAGCAACGTTTGCACGCTTAGACAGGCTATTTAACAGACTCCCGGGGCAGAACAGCCAAAAATGATCTCAGACCGTAAAAGGCAGCACGAGTGTACTTCAGGGGTGATCAAGCAAAGGGGTGTCCCAGTGGAACAGCTGCTGTTTAGAAGCCCATTTTGCAGTTGAGCTAAATAGTCAACCATTCTGTGAAATAAACGTGTTTGACAATAGCCAAGCGAAATATGGGAGCCCAAACGAGAAAATATGCAGATGAAAAGTGCCAGCAAGGAAGGCACAAGGATAGTTGTCCGAAAGCAGCAGTATGGGTTTGAGATTGAGGTAAACCACCGTTTGCAAATCGCCAATCACATGTTTGATAGTCACTTCTTTTGGGTAAAGACAAGCCAATCTCAAGAGGTCAATACCTCCTCAAGAACAATTGCCTCGGTTGCCCTGATACAGTGCTCCGCATTAATTTTTGTATTGCCTAGTGAGACCTGTCCGGCCTAGCCACCGTGGGTGCCAAAATGTGTCCTATACCTTCTCAAGTTTTCCTCTTTGATACCTCGGCATCTGCCATCCTTTGGGAATTCAAGTTTTTGTCAAATGATAACCTCAGGTCTCCTCGATCCTGTCTGCTTGTTCCCTGAATCGAGTTATTGTACGTTGCGTATGTGGCATCAGCCAGCCCCACATCACCAGACTTTCTGACCAACTCGTTGCTTATGGGTGGGCCAACAGAATAAACTTCACTATATCACATTCAACAATGACTTGTAAATGTCCTTGATTTTGCAAACATTCACTCAGGTGCGTTGCCCCTAAAGCAGGATCAGAGTAACTCAATCTCTTCGTTGTGAAATTTAAGTGGTGACCACGAAGGTGTCGACTAAACACTCACCGGCTATGACTCATATGCTGGGTATCATTATAAAAGGTTTTCATCAAGCTACACACTTAAATCTTTCGTTCACTGGTCAAACGGCGACCAAAGAAACAGTAACCCTAAGTCCTTGGCTAAAAGTTGTGGTTGTCAACCACTACTCACTGTGGCACGTGAGGAAACGAAGGCCTGATAACTAAGGTTCGGATGTCTGCGAAGAGTTTTCACTAGAGGATAATTACCGGGGCGCTTTACCTCCTTCTGGGGCAATTTCTTCTCCGATGGACGCGGCAACGTTTGTGGTAATAGTAACGCCCACCAGGTAGCAAAATGAAATCATGTTTATCTGTCATTTCCCTCGTTCCCAAATCGTTTACCCAAAAACCGAAACAGTTGTTTGGTTAGAAGTCCCGAGATTTAGACGAGCAAACCTGAGCTCCAGTACATGTTTCCCCGTGTCACGAAGCCGGGCAGAACCATCGGCGACTTTTCGTTGCACATCGAGAACTAGTCTGTTCGGGGTGGAAATGGCAAGCAAAAAGCGGGTCCGTTGCAATGGATGGTATATGACCACCAACCCAATTACCAGTTACCAATGACCGAGCCAATAAATGGAGAGCTTGCTGCCGAGTTTCGACCGAGAAAACCATTTTCCAAAGAAAAAGATGTGATTTTACAAAACTCGCTTCGGTTACGTACGCCTTTGGAACATTTTGTTCCATGTCCATGCAAAGGATTTCGTCAGTTATTCACTGCTCGCATTACTTTAAGATAGGTCGGAATCCGCTCCACTATCCTAGCGCAATACGAATGCTGCTCTACACCGGACCTCTACCTTCCCTAGGTTATGTTTGGTTATTTATGTTTATAAAGCTTATTTCCTTGTCATTCAGCTAGAAAGGCTTAGGAAAAATTCCCAAAATTTTCTACTAGCTTTACACTCTCGAAATTTTCAAATACTGACCCATAATCTTTCCGCCTTCTACGCATAATCTCCTGGACTACATATGGAAGCTTCCTCCGTAAACATGCCAAGGTTCCGGGTGCGGATCAGGCAATCCATACCGCCAGGATCAGAAAAACCGGGGAACTCAACCTCAGTCTGCACTCAGCCCATGCTCAGTAGCTCTCTCTGATGTTTATGACTTAGTCAACAAGAAGATTAATAAAGTAGATCAAATAGTGGCGGACCTGCATAACCCGATCCATTATATCGATGATATTTTATTAAAGATATCCCCTATATCTGGCATAATGGAAAACGCCGCCATCGCTAATCGCCAAAGCCTAGCCATAGCGGGCAGCTTCTTGGACCTAGTTGCACCGGAAGTTCATAAGCGTATAGTCAACGCCAAAAAAGCGACAGTTTTCAACGTCCCTGACCGACTGCCCCTGCCATCAACCAAACTCGCCATACTGAATGCTTGCAACATGGCACACCACAAGTGCTATTGCACTCGGCTGCGCAAAACATCACAACGCAACGACTGTCCTTTGAAGTTCCATTTCTCTGACGAAATAACAGCTAGAGAATTCGTAAACAGTTGGCAAATCATTGCTAGCGCCACCCTATTCAAAAGAATCAGAATAATACCGGATAAAACGCCCCTCCAAAGATAGGCTTTTCGATCACTGAAAGTACCTTAGCTTCACCAACGCAACCTGTGGCTGGAATACCAGTTGCCGCGTTGTCTCACCGCCATTCGAGCCACCCCGCAACACAAAATCCCTCAGTTTCCCGCGCTGCGCTTGTTGATTTAGACCTGACCACCACCCCATCTCCAGAATACCTTCTAGCAAACGGCCCTACCTTCTACCGTCAACCTCCGCTCCCACAGGTGGCAGCGATATCCATGCCAAGCCCACTATTAGCCCGGAGCCACCAAAGCCCCGTGCATGCAGACCTGCTGCTGCCTATGTCAACATAATGCCCACCGTCCCACCACCGAAGAAGACTCCGGGAAAGTCTGTTGCCAACAGCCCGTCCTGCCCTAACTCATGTACCACCGTCTTGAGGAAGCTAATAGTTCATAAAAGCCATGATCTACTATGAAGCCAGTGGCCTCATCAGCCGACAGAATTCTGTGTCCCCCTAGGGCTTTTAGCCACTCCGGCTATTCCTGCAGTCCCCCCGGTAAGTCTTCTCAGAGCCCCATTCAGAACCCCTACCAAGCACTCCAAGTATACCCCCAATTAATCCATGCTTGTTGGCTAGCAGGACACAATCCTGCATCACCCTGAAGCAGCCAACCCCACCTCGCTGTATTAGCGTGGTACCCTGGCTAACCGACAAGGTCCTCCCAACTCCACTCTACAATAAAGACGAAAGCGGCCACCAAGTAAAGCAGCATCATGCATCGAGGACCAAACATACCATATTCTCCAAGTATGCCGAAACAGTTTCCCAATCATCTGGCTGAGCGCCAGCACCTTTAGCCGAACCTCCGTAACCAATTTCTCTCTCATCAAGTGATACAAATAACTGACCCCCAGTTGAATTATAACCAACGGCCTCGATTATCGAGCTCCACGCTCTCCCGAACACAAAATGAGCCAGCCCAATCAACTACAGTTATTTCGTCGGTCCAGGTCGAGCGATAACTACCAGCCCTCTGCATATCCAGCTGAACCCAGTCATCACTACTTTCTACCATCTCGTTTTCCATTACCCATTACCTCAGCATCCAACCCCCATCCGGTTACTTCAACTACCACGGAAATCCCACCTCCGCAAACGACCAATTTTTTCTTGACAGCTCCTCCAAGACCCAGCCTCACCATTTCTTCACACCGCCAGCTCCCCATTTCTAACCCCTGTTTAGACTCCATCGCTTCCATACATGACAATCCTGACGTTAAGAGTCCAATTACTGATGTTGACCATCTCGGTAGTGTTAGCCAACAACACTCGCCGATGGTTGTTCCTACTCCACGCCATAACGATACAGTCGCACTTACCCTGCTCCTCAATAAAGCTAGCCCATTACTTAATAAAATCCATGCTCTCCGTATTATAGTACTATCTTGCGACTTCGACATCACTGTCATGACCGAAACCTGGCTGAATGATTCTGTCCCATTGGGCCAAATTTATGTTGCTGGTTATCAAACGTTCATAAAAATCGTCGTCGTCATGGGAGAATCGGTCCAATCCACGTTAAATACAGCTTGCCCGCCATTCCTCCCTCTAATCCAACACTGGATGCACTTCGGGACTCAGTACGGGTAATGGTTCTTCTGGTCAACTCTCCACTTCATATCAGCTGCGTTTATCGACCACCCAATTCAAACATCACGGACCTCGCCCACGTAGTCAACGCTTTTGACCACTTTTGCACTACTGCCCCCCTCGTCAAAGCTCATTGCTGGCGATCTCAATGCACCTAGTATCTGCTGGGACACCATGTCATCACCCCAATACTTCACGAGCCTTGTTTTGACCATACGCGCAGGGAGCTGGGTCCAGCACGTAATGACACCAACCAGAAGAAACAGCATGCTTGACCCGATATTTACCATTGGTCTATCGGATGTGATAACTACCGCCCACAACCTTTTTTCAGGCAGTGACCATATAATGGTATCCTGCAGATTCACAGCCGGACCCATAGTCCCCATATGTAGCTCAGCTCAACAGCCCTTACACACGGTCAACTGGATAAGCCTCAAGCCCATGCTTCGATCCCTCAGCTGCGACGACAACTTTCTACAGCACGACCCTCAGCTCGCCAATGACCTACTCTACTATAAGCTACTAAGTTACTTGTCGGCAATCACCACCATCGGGACGAACCTCTCTCAAGCCCGCAGCTCTAACCAAACGAGGCTGCAAAATAAACATTTAAAACTGCAGAAGACCTATAATGAAGCCAGAGAATTCTTTATATTATTGCATCTTCACTCTCTTTGCAATCGTCAGTCTTCCGACTAATGAAATGCTGAGAAAGCAGGAGCTTTCAGCCTTGAATTCCTTCGACAGATCTTATCGATTGTCCCAACTGCTAAAGAGCAGAAATCAGAGAGAGTCTTCAGGGATACCCTATTTAATTTTAGGAAACAACACGCAAATTCAGTCTGCAGCCGAAATCGTTGGGGCGCTCAATACCTTCTTTTCAGAACCCATGACCACTGACGCCACTTCAAATCCGCCACCCGTACCCCTCACCACCGAGCAAGTTGTCTCTGACATTGACTTCGGTTTGAGCGACGTGGCCCACCTGCTGCTGCGTGTCGGGTCCTCCTCCCGCCCTGGCTATGACGGCATCCCCCCTGCACTCCTTCACCTTGGTAGAACTGACGTCGCTGCTATCTTTATGAATTTCCATAACTCACCCCTTAAGCGTGGCATTTTTCCATTCCAGTGGAAAACTTCAACCATCATTCCTATCCACAAAAAACCTCCAGTGCATGACCCTTCAAGTTATTGTCCTATTGGCCATACCCCTTTAGCTACCAGAATATTGGAGCGTTTGATTAAACAGCGGATGTCCAATTATCTCATTTCCCATAGCCTCATTCACGGCGGTCAACATGGCTTCCTAAATTCACGGTCATGCATCACATGCCAGTTTGATTTCTTCAACCTACTGACCACGGCAGGTGACGACGGGAAATCTATGATTATCATCTACCTCGATGTGACCAGGGCATTTGACCGAGTTCTTCGCTCTTGGTTGTTAACAAAACTCCGGGCCCGCTGTATCCATGATCCGCCTTTATCTTGGATCACCTCTTACCTGTCAGACCGAACCCAGGTTGTATATGCTAATGGTCATCTACCGCAACCGGTGCCTGTCACTGGTGGAGTCACACAAGGAAATGTACTTGGTCCGCTTTTTTTCTCACTCCATATTGACGACATTTTTTCGACTGTGCAGCACGACACACCTCTCCTCTTCGCCGACGACATCAAAATCGGTTATGAGCTCCGCCATCAAGACTTGAACACAAAGCTGTCTGAAATAGACAATGATCTTGAGAAACTTGATCAATGGTGCTTTCATGGCAGATTTGCTTCTCGACGCCCAAAAGCTACACAACCCATGTTGTAAAGTCCCTCCCGGAACTCTGTCACTGAACCACGTGCCCATTGCCCCAAGCTCATCAGTGAAGGATCTTGGGCTTCGATACACTAACAATCTACAATTCTGGGAAAGTCTCATTTCAGACGGCCGGGGCCAGACAGATAATAGGCCAAGTTCCCAGATCATTTAAAATGAAACACAGTATTATCCTTGCATACCAATCCCACGCTAGACCCCACCTCAAATATTGTCCTATAATCTCTGGGATGTTTAAATCGGATAGGATAAGCCTTGAGAAAGTCCAAAGTACCTTTACCAAGAAGCCAATAGGATACCCTTTTCCACTGAGCTGTAAGGAACATGCACTCTACTTAAACTTGATCCCGTATGGCTTGGACATGTTAGGCTTAACTTGTGTTTTCCAAATAGACTTATTCATCGCTGTGCGTTCACTTCTACCAGCTCCATACAGTTTTCACTACCCTCATCTTACCCTCTGCGCCACGGAGATTTTAGTCTGGCCATTCCATAGTCCAGGCTGGCAATAAGGTCAAACTTCTTTGTCACTGAATATTCAAAGCTTCAGAATAAGCTACCCCTGACTATTCGCAAGTGTGCGTCAATAACCCAGTTTAGCCATGCCCTAAAATCACAACTCACCGTTGGTCACATGTTATCTTTGACCAATGCTAGCGTGTCTGAGGATCGAGCCTATGGAGGAGGCGTCGAACTTTAGACCCTAGCTTCCGTCTCCCCTCTCGCTCTCTGCTAACCGTCGAGCTGGCCTTCGAAAACGGGTTCAGTCACCAGGATCGTGGCACCGTTGTAGGGTTGGTTAGACCTTACTTCGCGGTTTCCTCAGCAAACGCGTGTTTCCGTCCTTTGTACTGCGTGGACCACCTGCACGTTACTCTAATGCTCGGCTCTGCAAGAATGTGTTAACCAGAACAGTATTCTCCACGACCCGTGAGAACGATAAAGCGATGGAGGGAGATAGTAGTTAGCGTGTATTAGGGAGCATGCGAGAGAGCGTGCGCAAGAGCCACAGTCAAATGGCAACCGCGCTTGGCAGTCAGCATTTAGTTAAACAACAAAAGTGGTAAAATTATGAGTGAAGTTGGCCACGGCCACAGAATTGTTTGCTCTACTTCAGTTAAACAGAAAACCGCAAAGCTCAACCTTCTCCCCTGTCTGGTGATCTATCTTCTAACTCGCCGGCGGTGGAAGGAGCAGACTTCGGTCAGGAATAGTATACTGAACCGTTTCGCTTTGTACAGCGGTCCATCTTCCAGGCCGCCGGCGATATCGGGATGGAGATGCTGTCAAGGTTTGTGTTTTGCACCACCTCATTTTCTCGCTGGCCTTTTATCCAGCGAACTACTTTCCAGTTCCACAGTGAAGTTCGGATGTCAATATAATCAAAAGATCCGGAACACTTTGTCTTAGGTATTGTACCGGTGTACTACTCCAAGACTTCTGGATTTCAATACTGTTCAGTGCAACTCGTATACAATATAGAATGCCACCTCAAGCTGCAAGTGCGATTAGTAGCCATCCTGCCCACAGCGACCTCGCGAAGCTCCTTTTTTTAAACTGCCGATGTAACTGAGCCTTTCCTCTGGGAGTTGCCTCCCACCTTTATTTTTTCTTTGTTGGGGCTGCTATATCTGTGATTTCGAGTAGTATTACCTTGACATTCCCTCGCTGGCCGACCCAAGCAGCACAGTTTCCAACGCCTTCAAGCGAGCATTGGACTGGCGTTGGGATAAAACGAATTGTAACGTGTGACTTGAAACGGTACACAGGAGTTCGTGATATTCTACAAGGTCTTTAACAATAAAAGTATCACAATATTTATTAGTATATATCTTTCATACAAAGTAGTACATTTTGTTCTTCTGGATGCTTTTTCTGATCCGATGGTACCATTCTGGTTTTCCTTATTCTCTGTTGATTGGATTCGCTAATCATGTTTTCTATGATGAAAATGATTCATCACTCGCAAAGATGGTTGATACGCATTTTGAAAGTTTACTTTACCTCGAGTACTTTTCTACCTCTCCATATATATATATATATATGCACATAATTCCATCTGTGTACATGCACGTACACTTGTACATGCCTATGTACTTTTTGACATCGAGGTGGCCTTTTGTAGTTTTTTCGCCATTGGTGCGATGCTGAGTACTAATCGCCGTGTAACGGCGGTCATCCGTCTCCAGGCTCTGGGAAGCAGAACATAATTTTGCGCCTAGAGACAAAGTGAAAAAGGCATCGAAAGTGCAAAAAGGCACTCAGTATGTGGAAGTGCCTCATTTGCAACAGGGTCATAGTATGAAACCACAGGCTTTCGTGGAGTGAATTACAGCCAGAATTTATGCTATCAAAACCTAATGTTGCCAAGCTTTTTTCCAAGCTTTGTGCCTCATAGATACTGCTTCCCCTTGTTTCCATGCTGTTGACGTAGATTCATAAGAGTTGGACGAGTAGAAAAATTAGAGTTTGGATCTCGTAAGCGGGGGTCAGCCTCTACCACCAAACCAAGGTCCATCTCCTACGCAACTTGGAGAACTTGTGAATTGCATCGACATTTTTAAGCCAGTCGGGAAACACAGCTGGGAGGGACTGTATTTACCGACATCACTGTGGATACTCTTTTATGGTGCCCGTCTGATGACCTGATAACCCGATGCTAGCCAAGAGGCAACATCGTGGCGTGCTGTATGCTTTGGGTTACCACTTGCCACGTGGTTTGCGTTCTCCAAGAACAACAACTTACACCATGTTTGCGAGATGCGGCCGCCCGTTTTACCTGTGAATTGTGGGAATCTCTGATCGTTCATCAAGTGACCCATAAGATCACGACAGTGAAGGATTCACAAAGTCAGCAGCTTGCTTTCCGGAATAAAGGCCATGTTTCTCCCGAAGGGGATTTCCACTCTCTTCCGTGCCGCATGCATTCATCCTGTGCTCACTATGTCTTTCACACTACTATGAAACCAGATGAAATTACCATCCACAACAGAAGCACCACCTAAGTTTTAAGTTGTTTTATGAAACACTTTTCAATGATCCAACGTTTTGGCTGCATTTTCCACACTGTTTTCCACCAAGTCAACTCTCCGTAGATGATGTACTGCTGGGCTTTCGCAACATCCATTCACGCGAAGATATTTGTCGATCACCAGTAGCTCTCAGGACTCCATTTTTCTAGTCTTCCACACTATCGCCTGAAGTTTTCAACTTTATTCTTCTAGAATAAATGATATTCTTTGATGTGCGCGGCGCGATAGGGCAATAACCGGCCTGTGGTTTGAAAAATCGCGAAAAGAAGCCCTTCAAAACGGAGGCTCACTGTTGCAATCAATGAAATTTATTTTCTTCATCTAAGACCCAGACGCTGTTCGTTTTATCCCAAGAATGGCAGAACTAGTGTTCGTCGTTGAAACGCATGTTGAAGTGCTACCAAAAAAGCACTCGATGACAAAGACCAAAAATTTGTTTGTTTGAACAATTACCGTTTTTGGTGGCGCCATTTTCTCCGCCTGTGTACGTCGTCTGCACGCCGTTGCGCTCCCCCAATACACACGTTGTCCCGCTCCAGCGTTTTCCGGTTCCACTTTACGCGCTGCCGAGTATATTCACTATCGTGTCACAAACCGAGGACCAGGGGCTATAGACTCTATACGGGAGCAGGTCCTGACTTAACTGAGATAAATCCTGAAATGTCGCGTCGGGTAATCACTGTCAAAAATCAAGGCAATCCAAAACGAGAACGCAGGTACGTATTTTGTCATTTCTTTCGAATTAAAAATCAAGCCACTTTTCTTTAGGAATTTTTCTATGCAGCTGGTGTAGTGAACGGCTTGTAAGCCGTTCTGAAGATTAGCAACAATTTTTCACAAGCCACAAATGAACCTGTCTCTCGGATTTAGTTTACAGCTTACTTGAAATCATTCTGTTTCACTAATCTTGGTTATTTTGATACACTAATTGTCAGATATTACTCCGTCTTCTTGAGAACAGTTTTCAATCAAACTATCTCTGATGTCTGTAAGCACAATTTTCGTCACCTAACGTTTACCTAGATGCGACTTTCTCACCTTTCTAAATGTTGATATTTCAAATGCGGTGGGCGCGTAACACAAATACGATGCACATCTCCCGGAAATTCTGAATGAGCAGCTCTCAAACTGCAGTTTAATACAAGTTTTCGGTATAACACTTCATCAATAAACTTACCGATTTTCACAGTCAACGTTTCTAAATCAGTGGCATATTAGTGGTTTTGATCGAAAAGATATGTGCTGGCAAGAAACCAGTGAACGGGTGGTTAAGAAGGACCGGAAAAGGAATATTTATCTATTTCCAGCCGTTTTCGCATGTTTGGCAAGACCCAGTGTACTCCCAATGGGGCGCAGGTGGCATTGTCCAACGTTTCTAATGACGTAGCCCAACGTGGCCGAAGTTAGGCCTACTTTAGCCCAAAGTAGCCTGATGTGCTTGGCTTGTTTCACTGCTGTAAAGTGCCCGTCAAACTTTTCGCCACCTGCATCCCAGTTATTACCGCAACAAATTCCAGCCAGCGGGCTGACACGGACTTGGGAAGAGTATGAAATGCTTTGGCAAAACAACTTTCTGTGCCGCCTGCAGAACTTCTTAGATTATGTAGGCTGCCACATTGTGGCTCTTTTTGGTTGCTCCGAGAAATGGTTGCGGGTGCGCACTCTGCAAGGTTCTAGTTGGCGACATTCGTCGCTGCACAATCGAAGACCACCTGCAACTTATCCAAGATTTTAGATTGATTTGCGAGTGCTGCGGTAGGTACGACCCCCTACGTATGCAATTTGCTCGATTTTTCAATCCATGAATATCTTCTGATCCCCGATTTTGCTGCATGATCTGAAGATACCAAAATTTCAGTCGCCTGTCAAAGAAGCCTTTCTTTTAGATACTCCGGATCTTTTGGCTCCAGTTCTTGTTTTCTTGGCAGGTAATTTGTCACTTTTTGCCTGCGGAAGAACTTAGCATCCCCATCGCAATGCTGCGCCTTTGAAGGCACAACTCAAATCGGTAACTAGACTACTTTTGAGAAAGACTGGTCCTTCCGGGATGAGTCGCCGAGTCCATTATCGTCTATCCCGTTGGATTCCTCATGTATATTTCTCTCAGCAACTGGTAAGAAGTTTTTGCATGCTGATTCTCGAACCCAGTTATTTATCAGATTAATTTGAACCATTAGTTCCGCATTATTTCATTTTGGTGGATTGTACTTGCATCTGTGAACCGGTAGGCTTATTGGTGTTAGAAATTTGACACCTGTTTACAAGTTGCCCACAATGTTCGTTGCCACATACCTGAGCTCAGGTTTGACTGTCATCCGTAAATTGACACACGGCCATAGTAAGTTGTCATTACAGAAGCTCGGGAGACAGCGTAGATGGTACGACGTTGTGAGCCTATAAAATTCCAACAGGAGAAGGGGCACTCATGGAGCAGTTCCCGCCATCAACCAATAAGGTCCGGAGGGTACTGAGGTTCTCTTACCATTGTATAGAATAATGACAGGTTTGAGCGATAAAGAGATGGCCCGAAAAGTGTGGTTAGAAAGGCGTTGATGGAAACAAACTCCAGTTTTTCATGCCCAGTTGTGCTTTATTTCCCTTCTCGTATATCCAGCCCGTGACTGGCATGTGAGACCGCCAGCTCCACGCTGTTCTGTACCTGAGACAATGAAGTTATTACAGCTGTATTCCTCGCATTGCATCCACCATGAAAGAACCAGCCATCGTGGATAGTGTAACGAACGTTTGAGCAATGCGTAGCCAAACTCGCAACGGATCCCGAAATCAAAAGACGATTATCCGTGATATTCTACGATACTAGATTATTACATGAACGATGACATAAAAATATACAAACCTCAATAATAAGATCACAAGGACTCAACAACGAGAAACTGAATAGCAGAGTGTGAACAGACAGCACGTGCGTCACGAAGGTCCTGAACAGGGATGTGCCAAAGTAGCGCTCTGGGTGCGAACAAACAACAATTGGTCCATAAAAACAACCAGTTCGTAAAGAAAAGTCAGTAGCGTAAGCAAAAAAGTGATGTCAGGAAGAAAATTGAATCGCGAGGGAAAAAGGGGGATTTTCCACGACTGGCTGTTGCAGCTAGAACGGAGTGCCTAGAGCGGAGAAAGACACCCGAAGTTCTTCCAGTTTGGGAAAAGCCACTTAAAATTCGGTACTCCGTAGTAGCGCTTAACCCTTCTCTGTGGAGTGATGCAAAGGAGCTGCAACTTCAGAAAATATACTCAAGTATTTGCGGTGAGAATATGCCAATCCCATGATGCTTACAGCCTCCCTGAGCGGCCGAGGTCTCGGCTGTTTAATAACCCATTCTAGGTGGCCATCTTCTCCTTTGGCACATTCAGCTGGGAACCTTCGTCGCAGAAAAGGCCCTCCGTGCCAACGGAACCTTTACCTCTCGCTCTTCAAAGTGATTCCTGCTGGAGGCGGTTGAGTTGGTGCATCTCTCGGTTATTTGTTCTGTTTAGCAATGGTACTCCTTTGGACAATAATGTCTTTTAGACATATTACCCAGCTCGGGGTGTCTGTGTCAGACGCCGAGGTATTGCGGGCGCGCTTGATGATCCGAATGGCATTGTGTCGAGCTAGCGTGGTCTGAAAGTACGACATATGATGCTTTAGCTCGACCATCTGGGAGGACTCCCGCCTGTTGGTAGCCTGAAGCCAGACCAACCATGCTAAGGGGCTTGGCTCTGCCGGCTGTGTCCAAGACAGCCCGGATAGCTGCGGCGGAAACCAGTCTTACTCAGTGAAATCTTTAGACAGTCAGTATTCCATGCAACCTCGGGGCGTTATCTTTCCTTTTGACCAGAACTATTGGTTAGTCCAAGGAGGTGACGATGGTCGAATGATCTCTTCCAGATTTCCAAGAATCATCTGCTCTAGTTTGGCATAGTGGTGAACAGGAATTCCACGGCAGACCTGTTAGGTTGAACTATGGTCCCCGATATCAATGGCATACTTTGGAGCTTGTGTTACCTCAACAGTGGTTCGGTTAACATCGAGCGAGTTCCTGAAGGTAAGCAAGATTCGCACCAGTGGAGATTTATTAGGACCGCTTTCCGCGGAGCTACGGCGACGTCTCTACCCACAAATTGATACTAAACCCCGGGCTGACAACTACCCTGAATGATACCTTTGTGCGTTTAAATGCGATGGTTTGGCCACCAATATTCATATCCTTTTGAGTTGTAGAAAACCTGTATCATTGAAAGCTTTCCACGTGTTTGCCCTGACCGGGAACACCTTGCAATTGGTGTCCGTAAAACCTTAGAATGGAAGAGGTCTTTGGCTGAACAAGTAAACGTGTATTCAGTGCTAGTCTGTGCACATGAGCCGGTTGGAGGCACTGGACAGCTTCTGGATGGATAATGGAACAGGTTGTCACAGCTTAAACTAGCAACAGAATGCACCAACTCCCCAAATGACGAAACACCAGAAACGCGGATCTACATATTTAACCGAACGATCTTCAAACAGTGGCTTAGTGGTGGTCTTAGGCTGCCATATCCGTCAGTTATTGTCTCGAAGTCTCGCACAATGTTCCAAGCGAACACGGTGCGAGCAAACACTGCAATCATTAGGGGAGGGCTTATCCCACGGAACTCTATCACGGCGGTTAAAGGGCGCGCACGCTGAATGTATTGCAAGGCTCTTCGACCGTCCCATACGAGGCGGCGGTTTCAATTGCATCTCCCAGCGCCTATGTCGGTTTTATATAAACTTTTGGCCGAATTCAGCTGACCAAAGACCCCAAATGAAAAAGCGGTACAACTTCCGGTCTAGTTTGTCCTCCTAATGAGTGGGGACCACCCGTGCGACAAGTTCTGTCAACCTGTCTACGTAAGTGCATGTAGTAGTTTGGGGTCCGCAGATATCGGTGGGATTCATTCATGTCAAAGTTGCTAGGGCTGGTAGCACCAAATTGGCAGCGAACGCAATTCCAGATCAAACTGACTGGAGCGGTCGCAGCAGCGTGCAACTCAGCGCTTACTAGACAGGGTTTTTCAGGTGAATAGGTCAACATGTAGCCCACCAGCTCTAGCGCTGCCGTGTTTCGCAAATCTTTTCGCATCCTCACTTCCCGGAATCCGAAGTCGTCACCCGGAGTGAACTCACCTGGCAGTCGTGACTCCGATCGTTGATTATAGGTAGAGACCAACACCCTGACTCCCGGCGCAATGATGGGATGGTCAGGGTTGTTCTGTTTCATGTCAGTTACACTTTTGACACTGGTGCGACGCGAGGATGAATAAATCTGCCTCAATGTAGTGTACAAAGAGATGTCTAGGAAGAAAAGTATTTCCAGGCCACTTAAATTGCTCTCAAAGAGCTGCCGCATATCGCCAATACGGGGGCAAGCGCAAAAAAGGAACAGCTCTGACAAGCAAGAGTATGTTGTTCCATCGGGATGGACTCAAAAATGTCGATAGTATCACATAAGTCCTCCTGTTTGTCCAGCTCAGCTCCTGGCTTTCTCCTGTTGTTATCGTGCGATCAGTTGTTCTTGCTACTTTTTATCATTCACTGATTTTGGTCATCTACGATCCAAAAATAAGTAAAGAAACACGAGCCGTAATAAGTATTTAGCGAGGTTCCAACTTTGGCGGCTTCAACGTTGTGACATCGGATCAATTGAAGATTGTGTCACGGACAAGTGAGCAAGATATGAACCAAAGAAAAAACTGGGAGAAAAGGTGATAGCAAACAAAGTGGCCAACGAATACCTTCCCAACCATTTTTACTCACACAAAAACGTTAAAACAAATTGACCTACAAAACGAGGGGGGGATGATGATTGAACTCTGTCTCCGAACCTGTTTATGTGCGAAAATAATTACTCGTGGTGACGAATGTTCAAGCGGTTACACATATAATCGAGGGCAAGAATTGTACGAGGGGAGCAAAAATAGTCTCCAAACACAGAGGCGGCTCAGAAGCAAGGACGATTTGGGCCTCAGCAGCGGCCAGAAAGCGAAACCTGACAAGACCTAACTGCCTACCAGAAATTTTTTAAATGTTACGAAAACCGTTCACTACCTCCGCTGGGTAGCATGACTCAACACGGTGTGAGCACACAGCATTTGTATCTGACTTCGTTGATTCCGCGGCCAGCAAAACCGGGCGGTGTTTAGTGACGCATATGGATAAGTGTTTGAAGGTGTGATTTTTGTTTTTAGTTTTAAAGGAAGAGATGAATAAATACGCACAGGAACCGGCTGCGGATTCCGACACTATTATTTGGTCACCTTGGAATCTGACGGGATCTGTATTTGCGCGGCGTAAAATTTTCTGCCGTCTACGTGCTATACTATCAGTTGAATAAGATAGGCTTTCTTCTCGCCCTTAAACGGCGAACGCACAGACAAAGGCATTTTGGCAGCTACTGTCTCACTTTGTCCCTCCACATTCTCGTGCGTTTTATTGTCAATAGATCTTTCAGGTGTCCGTTTCCCATGGAAAAAATCCGCAGACAAGGAGGCTCATTTCTTAGTGACTTCGGGGCAGGTGGCTTCTTCCACTACTGACCAAGCAAAGAAAATGTTTTCCATCAGTTCGAAGGGTGCAAGTTCTGAAAATGGATGGATTGCACGTTCAACTTCTTGTTCCCAAACACGTGTCAAACCGCTCGAATACTCAATATGGTGAAGAATTTACATGCACACAAGCAAGTGAGGAAACAAATTTGGATCACCCAAGGTTCACACCTGAAGGCTCAACCCAACTTGCATTTGATTGTTTGATAGAAGAATGTAAGCTTGGCTTACCCATAATTTAATATCTATAATTAATTCTCTGTGTTCTTATTCAGCCTTGGCATCAGTGGTGCGTTGTTCATGGTCAGCGGCGACTTGTCTGTGTTGATTTGTCTGCTCAAACAAAGTACTCTGCAAACCTTCCCCATTCCCTCCCAAAAAAAAGAAAAACGCCGATTTTCCTTCGCGGCAGATTGCTACTATCACTCTCTCCTCTAATCTTAAACTACAATGCATTAGTCCCGCAGCTACATTTTTGCACACCTCCTCGTAGGCCCGGTAATTAAGCCGATGACTATTATCCGAAAACTACCAGGTGCGGACTTGTGTTTACGCTCACTATTCCTGATAGTCCCGCTTCACTCCGTTCACACTATGCTCCCGTTGTTTGACGACTCCCGTGGAGAAGAAACAAGTCTCCATTTTATCTTCCTTAGGCCTCGATTTCTTTCCCAACTTCGGTCCACTGATTGGGCTTTGACTACTTTATTGCTTTTCGTGAAATTATTTATCCCATTTCAGATATTACTTCCTCGTTCGCTTGAAATGTTAACTCGTACTTGGCCGCCGCTTATTGCAGGCTTCCCCTGACGCCATCATTTGCCCTCTTTCTGTGAACAATGATTTAGTGAGCGTTACTGCCACTGACGCCTTGTAGTAGATTGAATATGAGAAAAAGCTCCCCGAATTCAGTTAGCTCCTGCGCGGGTAGCTAGTTCTTCATTTTCCCTTTCTCTTCTGCGCTTCAATATGCGGTCTTTACGACCTATTCCGGCATTTTGGTTCTTAGCCATTCAGCACTGTTGGTCTTATTCCATTTTGCGGTCAGCCTGAGAAAGGGCGCAGCCACCAATGACTTGCAGTTCCGACTCACTACTGTTCACCACTTACACACCGCTTCAGACGGCATACATGTTTTGTTCTTCTGGTAATCTGGTTCGTTGGATTCCGTTATTTTCTGGTTTGAAGTCTGCGAAAATCCGTTATTTCTTGCACATAAAGGCTAATATTTCGGGCTGTCGTATAGTAAGATTACTGGCACCCACTGTCATTGTGAACTATCCATCTATTGGTCTTCGCGTGTGCAGAAGCTACTGTTGATACGTCTCAGCCAAAACGGTAACTATGGTCTCCGGCTGGAACATCTTTCAGACAGCCATTATCACTATTTATTTCAGGTGCCACTGGATATAAGCCTACACCTCAAAACGCCCAAATATGTTAATTGACTATACGGCAGTTTCGGTGAACTAGTTGTTCAAACCAAACCACCCTCAAACCCTATGGTCAAAAGTTGAAAAGAGCGAAGTAGGTTGTCAGGTGAGTGAACTACGATTCAAGAAGATGGGTTGTTTAGGGTTAGTTAGTGAACAGAAATTTATAATAGAGCGGACTGGGGGGTTGATACTCGGCGATTTGTGGGGTCATATAGGGATGGTACATAAGTGATACTGCCAAAATATGCAGACGATCGCATAAATGGATGTTCCGATGAAGGCCTGACGTGGGGCATTAGGGAAACAACTGGACTGTTAATAACCTGGCGTGTATGTAGTTCATTTCTAGCAAAAGCTCAGAGAAATTGCCTTCAAGCTGGTACTCGGCGTGGGTGCCCAGTTGTGAAAAGTTGATAGAAAAGGTTACGGTGGGCAGAAGTGGGAAATTGTGTGTTCATCTATTAGCTTATCGGGGGTTACTCCGAGACCGTTTCATGAGGAAAGCTGATTTACATAGACTTGGTCGTAATATTGGTGTGTATTTTGGGTATCCGACGGGATCGGCTAAAAGATGCATTACTGAAAGCCTGACTAGCGCAGATAATTTTGGTTCTATGCACCTAAAAAGAAGGCCAATTCCAGACTTCGCAGAGACAGTCAGGTTGACGGTGTCCTAGATTATGGGTGATTGGTTCCTACTAAAGTTATGGAAAAAAACTCAATGGATTGTGGTGCAAGTCGCCGGCCATGATAATTTGATAGAACTACGACAGAGGTTCACAGATGAGCGAAATTCGATACCACTGTGGATTTGTCTAGGTCCACTGGTGAATAGAATGTGAGCATCAAATGTCGGTAACAAAATGGATACTGAAGATGGACATATAGTAGAATGAGGAAGTCGCTTAAGAGTAGTTCATATGAAAAGCTGTCAGAATCCCAAGCGATTGCATAGCTAGATAGGCTGAAGAAAATCTGACATAGGAAATTGGGTAAGCAATCAAACGATTAGTATCCTGGATTGTAGATAACTCACTACTGGCTCCACTGCCAGGGAAAGCAAATTAATTAATGACCGGTGACGCAGGAGGAAAATGCAACTTAACAGAGAGCTGGTGCTGCGCATGTGAAGCACTGTTAGGAGGGCCGCTCCATGCTTTTTATATTGTTTGCAGTTGAGGAAACCGATGCCTAAATGATAGTTTGGTTTAGATATGTGGCTTGGTGCCATGAAAACGGCCCAGTGGATGAGTGATCTCTTCAAAAGCTTACCAGGAATTGTGACTTTCAAAGTAAAGATATCTGGAAGTGAAACCGTTTTATTTTTTGGGGTACGGAATCCGGTAACTGGACGTTGCAGAACGAAGATAAGAACCGGATCAATCCGGATAGACAGAAGGTAAGTTTGCGGAGATGAATGTCGTTGGTGGCAAGTAGCAGGGTACTCTTCTGAGCCAAGCGAAAATGTGTGAACATATCGACTCGGAAGGTAACCAGGTGTACGGTAGACCTTATTCGGAAACTCTGGAGGAGGCATCGGGTGGCAGCAATACGATGCCAGAGAAGTTGCTTTTCAATCCGCAGCTCGTGCTAGTGGGTGAGGCTGGCCATGCTCTGGACACCCAACCTGAAAACCACCTCTGGATACAGGAGGTGCGGCCCGCCAGCCTAGTTTCGCCCGCAAGTCCTTGCGAACAACCTGCAAGTCCGATGTGCTTCATACAAAGCGGTGGATCCCACTGCGCCCGGGGCCGTCAGGATAAACAGGAACTTTTCTGGTGAGGCCAAATCGCCTTACGTATCAGGTAGTCCGTGTGAAGAACAAATGCTGAAAATCCTTCCAAGTGTTCTACATGCTTTTTAATTTGACTATATTTGACGTTACTTTGGAAAGCTCGTCCGCGCAACGCACTTTTGTACTTTTGTATGTTCATGTGACAGATTTGAATTCGGCCCCAAACCTTTTCAGACTGTTATGTCCGAGCCACGGGGCTTTGAACCTTTGGGTATTACTGTGTAGCCTATTTAGCCGCATACTTGAGTTTCGTGTATATATGAACCTTTCCCGAATTTCAACTAAGCACCGTGGAAACTACGAATCAATCTTGTTCTGGCTTTTGTATTGGATCAGGTTGTCTACGAGTTGCTCGATTTGCGAGAATAGACTCACACAGTGACCAGGCGACCGGGCACCACGGGATCCCGGAACGCAACCAAGGTGGCATCACTTGGATGGCGTACGAATAGCCAGTGGGCAGTTAACGGCATAGACCAGGTTAGTCACTAATGTGGCCTTTATAGTAATAAAGGTCATCGAGATAAAGCAACTCACAAATGGAGGTTTGGAAATGAAGGAAAAGTAGATAAACGCAGTCTGGGTGGTCCCAGCTGAGGACAAACGAGAATTGATGTAAAAGGAAAAATTAACGGGGAGTGATTTCCTGGGACTAGCTTTTTGATTGTAGAGGGCAGAAAAACTAAGAATTTTTGCTCATTTTTGTCTGCCACAGACTGTTTGTGTATGCACGATTCAATAGCCTAGACCCCTTACATTAACTTGGTCATCAGGCGTGTCAAAACTGGGGAGCAGCAAGGTTTGGGTAGCCGCGATTAACTTATCTAATGCACTTCTAGATCGATAAATGGAAGCAGGACTGCGTACGTCTAACGGTGAATGATTCCATAACTTAGAGTCTTCTGTGATTAATATGTGTAAAGGTTAGCTGGCATCGTTATTAAAATTTGAAAGGGTAAAAATCCCAGGAAGTAGAGGATAGATAGAAACGGGCTCAAAGTGCAATGGATTAGAAGTTTATGACGGGCTGTGAAGGATGCTATACAGAAACATGAAGTTCAATTTCATAAGGCAAAGCCACGGACGGTCTAGTTTAAAAAGTAATCAGCGTTCTTCATAAGTGAGAGTTGAGCTTCTTACAATCACTCGCTTAGAAGAACCACGTCGGACTGATTCACTGCTCATTCTGTCTGATTTGAGCACACTAGAAAAAGTCAGCGGGCAGCATTCTACTGGAGGTTTCGTATGAGATTTTTCGAGGGGGATAATGCAATCTTGACGTCGGCGGGAGCGGAATATTAGCCCTAAAAACTTTCTGGCCTTTGCGGCTTAAAGAGCCAAATATTCGGAGAAATTAAGTGTGCGGCAATAGCTTAAGCTTGTGTTCCAAACAACCTATTTTCTGGCAAGGGATGAACCACAAAAGGCTAAATATCCTGGAGGTAGGTTAAGTTTGTAAGCAAGTATCCCTCATTAGTCGGCAAAACAATTCATCTGCCAAGTTGAGCACCATCTATCAAGTGCATACCTAGCTACAGAGATGCTTAAGGTAGTCTAGGCGAGGCAAAAGGCTTGAATGAGTAAATGATTTTAATGCCATCAGCCAAAAGAAAGGGGGTGCCATGACTAGCTGAGGGGAACATGTCGCTTATATATATGAGGAACAGCAGGGGGCCAGGAAGGCTACCCTCTGTAACACCGCTGGCAACCGTTTCGGGCATGGAACAGTGTTTATTTACTGATGCGATCTGGGAGTGACTGGGAAAATAAGGAGTGATCTAAGATAGTAAGGGGTCGGTGATGCCAAGGGATCGGGTTTTGACCAGAAGGTGAGTACGTAGCACGCGTTCAAGAGCCATCGACATATCCGAGTTAAGTACTATAGAAGCCAATGCACTCTGAGCCATCTCCGTGATGAGACTCATGAAGATCAAATTGGCCGTTTGCGCACCATCTTGACCGAGGGTAGCCTTGTTGTAAAAGCGTAATAATGTCCATTTTAGGGGTACTTAAAAGTGTGTTCTTTTACAATTTTTTCTAAAAACCGAGGGAGAATTGGTGCATGGGTAATGAGACGGTAGTTTGTCATCACATGCAATCGGCTTTCCTTGTGGTGCGGGATTCTGGCTTGGCATTTCCGGTTTATCAGCACCAGACTGAAGTTCAATGACAGGGTAAACGGATTGAGTGGTGAATAGAGTAAGTCAGATCCTCAGTCAACCATAGCAATGGGCGGTAAGCCGTCAGGTCATGGGTAGAATGATGGCTTGGAAGTGGTTAATATTTGGGAGGTAACTGAAACGTCGAATTCCATTGTGGACAGAGTTGGAGCCGTACCTGCGGGGAGGGTAAGAAGGTCAAGGCCGTTATCAGGGGCCATAGGTTAGGTGAAGAATAAGTTAAAGACCTCGGCAACATTTGAGGAGGTAGAGGCAAATACTTTGCCCTTAGAAGTTGTGTGTGAGATATCTTTATGAGTGTTAGAGGTTCTGGCCTTGTGCAGTACTGACAGTTATAGAGACCAATTTGGGCGTCGCAGAGCCTTCATATCCTGGTTGCTCAACGTTGCTTCTTCAAGCCTCCGAATGGTGGAAGTGATGCGAATAAGCTGAACGAGAATAACAAAGTCGTGTTTAGCTCTATAAAGTTTTGAAGTTCAGCATGCTTTGTCGGCAGAGAGGTTATATAAGATTCCCCGTTGTTCCGTTGCCGGAGGAAGCGGACAATCTTCTCACGACATCTGGAGAACTGTGCATAGAAAATAACGGTAGCGTGTTGTGGATCACCAGAAAGCGAAAACTCGTTCCAGTCTGCTTGTCGAAAGTCTAGGGGAGAAGCTGCCGGTCAGGAAGAGGAGAGGGTAAGATGCGGTGTGGTACCAAGGTGGGCTGTGGGTCGATGGGAAGGCAGCAGTGAACCGTATTGTGATCGCCACTGAGAAAACCTTGGGAGATTGGGACAACCACTTGAGAGTTGCCATGGGTGAAAATGAGATCAAAAATTATATTTCCCCTCTAGAGAGAGAGCGGATGGCCTGCATTCACCCGCCTACGGTAAAAATTGGTGCAAACTGCAAATATCAGCGGGTGCAGATAAAGATGGCTAAGCTATCTCAGGTAGGTCAAAGTCACAAGCAACAATTTTTACACTTGGGGGAAGTAAGGAGAGGTATTCAAAATCGTTGGCGAAGCTAGGGAGTGTAGGGACTTTTTCGCTTGGTGGACGGCCAACTCGTTCGACACAAAGCTGAGAGCCGGGAATGTGGACAGTAAGCCAGAGTGAATCGGGAAAGGAGTCAGGTAGAGGGTGCTGAAGTGTTGTTGTATTAAAGTTTTGCTCGACAAATTCCAAGCAACCTCTGCCGCGCCGGGTTTTCCTATTTATTCCGAAGACGTTACAGCCTACGAGGGAAATCCGGCCTGTTGGAATGTATTCGGTTAACCAAGTTTCAGTTATAAAGATTACTTCCTAATTCAAACTTGCGGCCGGATATCACAAGTGCCGAATTTGAGTATAACGAATCGGCTACTAAAGAGAATCCGCGAGTTACTGCTACTGGTATTTAGTTTTGGGAATTCGGATGGTCACTTAGGCTATGTAGTGCGGGATAGTCTAGATTCGTGGTCTGGCTGGAAGATCCATGCAGGGGTGGCAAATCAGCGCCAGGAATAGTAGGGTTTGATCTGCAGGCCGTTTGGTAGTAAGGTGCACTACGGAAGGTAGAAGGGCTGGTGATGCCATGGTGTTGGGCTGTGCTAAATTACTATGTAGATGAATCCTTTGAAATGTGAGAGATAGTTAAAAGATGTGAATTATCGACATTTCTAACTGTCCAAGGTGGGTCAAAGGCGCGGGATTCCATAGCACTGCAGTCCTTTTACAGCCCCGGTTCGGAATGCCGAATTTCGCTCAAAGGTAGGAGTAAGGAAAAGGGAACCGGCAAATGTTGACTTGTGGAGTTTTCAAAGCTGTGGCACAATCGATGGTGAAATGTGCCTAAGGAAACGATGGTTATTATGTGGCTCGTGATTATCATAAGGATTCAGAGGATTTTTCCATGGAAGGGGCGGTCGAAGGAATGGTGGAGGCATGGAATACATTGTCTGAAGTTGATTTTGCGGTAGCGGATTCAAAAGGAGCTCTGAATTAACGTGGGTTTTCGGGTTCACAAGGGCTGCAGGCTTGTTAGTCAGGAGAAGCTCACGCTGGGTGCTTGTGTTACTGTTGTGGGACCCGATACTCCTTCTAACTGCACGACTGGCATCCGAATGAGGAGTTTAGTGAAGTGGCTCGATGACTTGGTAGTTGGCTTGAGGGAGGGGCGGTAGTTGTTGGTAGTGGCTAGGGGCGTTGGTTGGTTGCACGCCTGGCGAACGGTGCTGACCGGGCCTGGTCGCCATATTTCCAGGAATATGCTGAGGCCGCCTTTATGCAGTTATATCACGAGGCCTCCAGGTGGACATGCTAGGCTTCAAAAATGACGCTACTGGTAGGTCATTTGTATTGCGGCTAAACGGGGAGGGCGAGGTGCTGAATAAGTTTGAGATGGAACCCAGAAAGTTCAGGCTTGCGGTTTCGGCGAAGTTGGAGTTTCTATTTTTTTTGGCGGACGCAGTACTTGGGGAGGAAAGGTGCAGACTTCTTCCTGGTGTTGGATCGACGTTACATAAGGCTATATGTCTAAGTGTACGGTCTCCACTGGAATCAAATGCACTGATGGTAAAGCCGATGCAATTATTACTACGGTTTTACTGTTCTGTATTTTTGCCAAAATCAACGCGCGCCTAATGGGTTTTACACAGCCTATTTTTGAGAGCCTACTCGGCTTGTCTGGAGAAGGCTGTGCCGCAACCTTGGACAGATTGCACGAGATTTGCGTGGGATTCTGGAGGCTGGACTGATGGAAGCATACTGATTCCAAAGGGGCTATGGGGACGTAGGTGTGCCGGCTGAAGTCCTGTTCATAAGAGTGCGCGGTGAAGTGTCTATGGGTCCTGCTGACTCAGGACCCATAGAAGGCTCTGGCTTGCCTTTCTGCCTGTGGAACATCTCTCTTTGTAATGGAAATTTATCAGCTTCTATTTCGATGTTTTAAATGGCGTGCTCCAGCAAACCTCCAACAGTTACTGATGAAGTCGACTGCTGTGAATTCTTTCGAAAACTAAAAGAGCAGAGAGCAGGGGTATCGTGGCGGCCGTTTCCACAGCCTAGAGCAATGGTGCATGGAATGATCCAAGTTGAATGCTTTCAGTATAGTGGCCCCAACAGACTGTGTTGGTAGTCCGTCCGGGACACTGACAACTATGGCATCTACCGCGTCCTCTATTCGCCTGTGAGTGGTCGAGGTGGTTACTCGTCTGGTGGATCATGTCAGACATTTTGACCCAATCAGCTGGCATATGACAAGACAACTTACTCAATACCAACTCCATAATAAAAACAAACTCGAAGGTACTCACATGTCCCGGTTACTTCAGTGCGTCTGCACAACCAGTCAACTTGTTAGAATAAGACAAAGTGCTCCAGGACCTCGGGAAAACCGTCGTCGCCTGATCTCTTCATCCATCGTGTACTGCACGATATGATTCCCCCGTCCAAAACGTTCTTTCAATTACTCTCCCAAGGCGACACATAAATCAAAGTGTGGTCGTTCTTGTCCACACCACATAGCCACAACTAAAACCCATCCGCGCGACCGCACCATACCATTTCCAGGTCATTTTCGTTCGAATCAAACCTGTCAGAATTCAGGGCATACACCCGTAAGCAAGCTGCCAAGAAGTAGCGTACCTAAGGACACAACCTCACCGTTGCAATCTAACTTATCACCAATGGGCCGAAAGTTGGTAACGATCTACACTCAGCCCCCAATGCAGAGTGTCGATAGCAACGGTAACACATGGCCGCAAATCCAGAATTCGGCAACCCACACTCCATCCCTACTGAAGGCCTCAACATTTAGTTCATTAGGCAACGACCGCCTTATAGCACCAGGCTGCACCCCTAATGTCATGCAAAGATTAGAAGCAAACAGACACCCTTGTGAGATGTCACTAATGCCGGGACCTACAGTTTCTGTTCCCAAAATAGATTGTTTCTCAAACCGTTATTCCTACCAGCGAAATCCTCACTCTACGCGCATTTATACGGACGATGCTCGCAAAGCACTTCACAGCTATTATTCAAAGCTGCATCTGTCTAGCTCTTCATTTCCTAACTTTTCCGTGCCGCCACCGTTTATCCCGCTAGTTCCTTTACCATACCAAAATTTTCGTTTTGCTCCACCACAGGCGTTTTACGCGCAGGATACATCCACAAACCCCCTCCGAGTAAATTTTCCCCACCCTGTGGCATACAATCCCACAATCTTTCGTCTCTTTTAGCCCTGACGAACCACTTTTCAATACCGACACCTTACCAGTCGTTCATACCTTCGGCAGCACACCGAACTCCGAAGGCCAACTACCCAACACTGCGTATTACCAATACCTCCTTCGTTGATGACCTCCATATAACCCCCCTACCAACCGCCGATTCCTATCCTACCTCACCCGGGCAAGTCGCATCGATGGGCGGCGAAGCCACCCCAAACTCTTTTAGTCCCTACCCTCTGAGGCCTGCTCTTACCACACAACAACCAATACCAAGGTTGTCACGTGGGCAAGCCAATACCTTCCATAACCACGTATTCTATCACTGCACTGGGGCATTGAACGATCCCAACGAATCAGGACAAGTGGCAGGACTACATCGTCTAAGGTCTTCTCTTTCATCCCGTAATAACCCTAAATTAATTACTTCCGGTTCGTCCGCGGCTAATTCTTCCGAAGCCATCGCGGAGGCATCCAACGCTCACTTTTCCTCCTCTTCGGTAATAGCTCCAACTCACGCCCCTCACCGTGCACTTCCTCCGACCAACAACTCCCATGCGTTACCTAACCCTGACACTCACTTCCACATGAGTGGGTTGTCATTCATCTTATTTAACTCGCGATCCATCTTAAATAAGCTTCATCACTTAAAGAATTATATCATAACCTCCAGTCCTGACATCATCTTTATTACTGAAACCTGGCTCACCGAACACACCAGCACAAGCGAAATTATGCTTGAAGGGTACAAGGTTTTTAGGGTAAATAGGATCGACAGACGCGGAGGTGGGTGCCTTGTGTACGTACAGCACGCCCTTTCAGTAGTCCCCATCAGACATGCCACACTCGACTCAATTCCGGATTCTCTGTGGCTCACAATTCGGTTCTCAACTGTAGTCATGCACATTGGCTGTATCTATCGCCCGCCCTCATCTACTATTGCAGACTTAACTTCTTTAATTGAAGCCTTTGATTACCTTTCACTACTACCTTCGGCAGCGAAAATCATAGCCGGTGATTTTAACTGGCCTAAAATATCCTGGAGAAACCTCACGGCACCTTCCAACTTAATAGACTTTGTGTCCCATACTCACATTGGGGGCTGGGTGCAACACGTTAAAACCCCTACTAGAAACGCCAACATACTAGATCTTATATTCACCCACAGCGTTTCCCACTTTTCGGTTTCCGTTCTGAATAAATTTCCGGGTAGCGACCATAAGATAGTGGCCGGTAACCTTTCCTTCAATCCTTATCCACCAGACTATCTGACCCCAGTCAACAATCCCGTCCGTTTAAATTGGAACCCTCTGCCCAATCTCATCCATAATCAAGATTGGAGCAGTTTTTTTCTAACGGCTGACCCCCAACAAGCAGCTGATCACTTTTACTTTAACATGGGAAACTGCCTCCAGAAACTTAGCCCAATATCCCAAAACTCCTCCCTTAGGAAGTCCAAGCTTGCATCCCTCCAACAAAAGTACCTTAAGATGCAAAGACTTTACCTCCAAAACCACGACTTCTCTCTTTTCATAAGGCTAACGCGTCTTACTGATATTATCCGGGACCTAAAGGAAAAACAGCTCCGCAACGAAGAATCCAAAGCCCTAAGGCATCCCAACAAAGCACTGAAACTCTCACTCCTACACAAATCTAGGAATTCGGCAACGGATACTATGATCCAATATGTCGTGTTACCGAATAAAACTTCGGCCACCTCCCCTTCTGATATCGCTGAGGCCTTCAACCATTACTTCGCCAATTCCATGGCCCTGGCCTCAGACACAGCACCCCCAAATCCTCTGGCCATTACCAGCTCTTCCTTATCTACCCTAACCTTTGAAGCAAACGTTATTTCCAGGCTCATCTCACGTTATAAAGCATCTGCGCGTCCTGGACCAGACGGGTTGCCCCCAGCTGCAATCATTAACGGTGGATCGGACCTTCCACTTTTACTACTGAACCTATTCACCTTGTCACTGAAATTTAGTTTGGTACCGTCGAACTGGAAGCGTTCAGTCATCATCCCACGACATAAAAAAGGACCTGTCCACGAACTTGCTAATTACCGCCCCATCAACCATACCCCTATCATTTCCAGAATAATGGAAACGATTATCAAAGATGGCATTACCACCCATCTTCTCGCTTCTAACCTTCTTAGCGATAGGCAGCACGGGTTCCTCAAATCGCGATCATGCACCACATGTCAGTTTGACTTCCTCAACCTAGTCACTAAGGCTGTTGATAGCGGGCAGGCATTAGTAGTTGTCTACCTAGATCTGTCGAAGGCTTTCGACCGTGTTCCACACCTGCATCTTATCTCCAAATTGCGTTCATTCGGCATTGGTGACCCGCTGTTTTCTTGGCTGAAATCTTATCTTGCTCATCGTTCGCAAGTGGTCCTCGCCAACGGACATACTTCTAAACCGAAACCTGTTACAAGTGGCGTTATACAGGGAAGCGTACTGGGTCCTCTCCTATTTCTGATGTACATTAACGACGCATTGGATCTAGTACACCATGGCACGCCATTCTTGTTTGCAGACGATATAAAAATAGTTTACTCTTTCAATTCCAATGATGCTACCCATACTCTTTGCAACATTTCCGGTGACCTCGCAGCACTTGACCGCTGGTGCCACACCTGGAGGATGAGCTTTTCCACTGATAAGTGCGAGGTCCTAACCTACAAGTTCCAATTGCCCCCTGGATCCTTAACTCTTGGTGGGTCTCCAATAGCCATTCGACCTACTGTCCGCGATTTGGGCCTCAACTATTCCTGCTCCCTCAACTTTTCTGAGCACGCTGCCATCCAAGCGGCCAAGGCTAGAAGAAGTGTGGCCCTTCTCTTCCGCTCCTTTCGTCTCCGGGACAGCATCATCAGCATCTACAAATCACACATCAGGCCTTTGCTCGAATACTGCCCAATAATATTTTCAAACATGACGAAATTCGACAGAGTTGCGATTGAAAGCATACAAAGGCGTTTCACCAAACAACTACTTGGTTGGTCCACGTCTTTAAGCTATAGAGAACGATGCCAAAATCTGGATCTTGACCCACTCTGGCTCCGCCGCTTAAGACTAAACTTAGTCTTTTTGTATAACCTGCTCCATAACCGGTCTTTTTCCTTTGACCCAGTAAGCTTCTCCCGTGAAACCCCCTACTCACTTCGGCACAGGCCTTTTACTGTCCCTTCTAGTATAGCTAAGTCGGCCATACGGTCACGTTTCTTCCTTCTTGTCTACTCTAAAGTCTGGAACAAGTTGCCCATCACCCTTCGAGCTTCACAAACCAAGTCCCAATTTCTGTCGGCACTCATCCCATATCTCAGCGTCACCCGTGCACTACAGTTATCTAATATATGCTTGGCAGAAGAAATAGCTTACGAGAGGGGCCTCGACTTCTAAGACCAAACCCTTCTCCGACCCTGCTCCCTTCAATTAAGGACACAACCAACGATAGACAATTTCATCTATCTGGCTGAGTTCTCAACGTTAGACTACCTATGGCCATTTTCTCAATGAACCGAACAAATGGAAATGCCACTAATTTTTACCACTTTGCTTCCATCCAACCCCGTAGTTTCTGTCACTCTTATGCCTCGTCCTTCACTGGTTTTTATATGCCTCCATTAACCGTTGATCCGCAGCAGGGGCACACCCTGACTGCTGCTTTCTATCAGCTCTCCTTTCCCACGTAACCCCCCTTCATTCTTAGCCCTTTTTCAACTCCTGTCATGTTAATTTCCACATTTTCAAGGGTTTTGCCTGTTTGTTCCATCACTTGTAAACAGCTGATTATGCACTTGGCATGCCTCGGACGTCTCCGAAATAAACCATTATTATTCATTATTACATCATCATTACCCACAGCTGGAAACACGTCCAGACTGCAGTACCCCTCTATTTCAGGTTTGCTGTCTCCCACTATCTCAGTCGCAAAACTGGCTAACCAAGGATGCCACTCTGACTCATACGGACAGAGACTCAAGTGGAACCTACCATAGCAATTGGGACCGAAATCAAACCATACAACAGGAAATACTCCTCATTGCTTATCAGATCGTTCAACGTTTTCAAACGCAACCAACACGAGTTCCAGTTCACGCGCATGCCGCTACTAAACAGCTACACTCGACTGATCGACCGACACATACATTTTCCTGCCAGACGAACCTTAAGCACTCGATGCCGTACGTTACCAGAAACGACGCTGAATAACACTGAAGGCAAATGTGTCAACACATACATATATATTTGTCAGTGAAACAGAATAATAACTCTGAAGTCCATGCGGAGATTTCCCACTTTATCATCCGTTACCACTGTTTATCTTTCCTACGACCCGTAGCCGGCTGGAAATTGACTCTCCACTTCCCGAAGACCTTCCAGTTGCGCTTTCTTATTTCAGAATGGTACATGTTACTGATCCTGAATCTAAACTCACCTTTTTATGGTCTGCTGTTTCTCCCATATCCACCAGTGTTCACTCTCACAAAATTGGTCTCATGTTCCCCTGCTTCAAAACTCATTCCGTTTATTGAACTCCGGTAAATCCGTCATTCAGGGTTTGCATTGTCTCCATGATCGCTATCCTCTTCGCATGCGTCGATTTTCCCGAACATACTTCTTAACAATTTTCCCCCCTTTTTCCTCTTGCCCAAAAATTTACTCCATTTGCATAACCTCGGTGGGCCTCCGGTTTCCTTGGCTTGCATCATTCTCGTTCGTAATGCTTCCTTAGCACTGCGTTAATGATTTTTCGATATTTCCACCGCGAACCAGTGCCCAGGCCGGAATTGAAACCGGTTCAAAAGTGCCGCGCGAAACAATTATCAGAATGATCCATTCAAACTGTGGCTGGCTTTGTTTTTCCATCTTTGATACTCTCGACTTTCATATTCTGAATTTGTGAATATTCCATCTTATTGAGTAACGTGTTACACCATGATCATGCGCTACAGCGTGCATCTCGACTATGGCCGAGAAATATACCAGTATTATTATAATATTCCCTTCGCTTGCAGGCAAAGTTTACTGGCGAGATTGGGCGAAAATCCTTCAAGATCTTCAGTCGCCTTCCCTTCACAACATTGAACCAAGCGACCAAATACTTACTCTCATTTCTAACCTGTATCGCAATCTGGCTCCCAAAACTTTGGAAGAACGAGCCATAATATAAAGGCGAACCATCAATTTCGAGAAAATTATATTTAAGTAGTTGGAAAATTATCAGCTACCGGCTGAGCCCATCTCTTTCACTCGACGGACCAGACTTCTGGAAACAATGAACGTTTTACCGCGGCTCCAACTAACCCTGCAAATGTGTGGATCCGTGATCGATAGTCATATAAAAAAGTCACCTTTGGTCCTTTTCTAGGGGATGGCTGCCCCATGGTACTCTTTTTAACATGCCGTCTTGGAACCCCAGCCGCCTTCCGCTTGGCTTCAGTCGTACTGCACACAACCCGAGTAGAATCTACGTCTAATTGAATACCTTCCATTTCTAGTTTTGCTTGTTTGTGAACTTTTGACTTGCCACTAACAATGAAAGAAGCGGAAGACCTGGGAGGGAGCGCTGTAGCGGCTGTCTTAGCCAGCGAATTACGACCAAAATTTTCGTCACTATCTGATTCCACTGTCAGCAGCGGAAGATTGAAGGGACAGCCACAAACTTAAGACTCAAGACGACAATGAGGGGAATAAAGGGAAAGTGCTCAAAGTCACGGATGGGCAAGAAAAAGAGGAGTTCCACAAGTGGTTCAATTTGGAGCTGCAAGTGATATCCAACCAAAGGAAATCATGATTCCACTGATCAAAATGGCCCGATGATAGGGGATTCGCTGAACGAGGCAGTGGCCAAACAGTTTATGGTGACGCGGTTAAACAGCCCTTACGCTTCCTGAAAAGCAGATTTCGTAACCTGCAAAACCGGAGGTAACGAAATTCAGCAAATCAAATCCACTGGGACCTGGAATATCTATGGCGATTGGTACGGTATCTGGGAAACAAACAATGGTGAACCAAACGGTTACAATTCTCATTTGACTGTGCTCGTTGCAGGTTGACCGTAAGAATAAAACAGAAACCAAAGGTCCCAAACGGCCAAGAACCAAATTGTCTGACTAGAGCCAAGAGACCCGGCATATTAAAGCAGTTAGACAGGGAGTGACACCAGTGAAGATGTAACCACTCTTGATTTAGCTTACCGGATTTAGTGGACTTTTTCCATGAGCAACCTACCACTGCGCGCGAGAAACTTTTCCAGAAGCTGCGTGTAGCCGATCTGCATGCTTTAGCCTTGTGCTCCGTCCCTGTGGGTCTGGGACCCCCTCTTTTCCTTAAAGTTCCCTTCTCCATCTCCGCAGGCAGCGGAGTCTTCTATTTTTGGCTTTGTCCGGCGGTTTATAAAGTCTTATCTGAGCCGTAATGTGATACATAACTGATCTACCTCAAATTAAACTATCCTCCGAAATTTTCTATTGGTCCGGGGATCACTGCATTTTGATATTTTCTTGTAGCTGCATTGTTGTTTTTTTGTAGTTCTTCCATTGTTTGCAGGACTGTGTCCATCTCTTAACAGGCTTTTTGACTATTTCCCCCGATCTCCATGCTAAAGCTCCATCCTCTAAAGTAGGTTTTCGTCGGTATTGGCCAACTAGACTTCCATAGCTTCATTCGTGGTGGGCCGTTCGTCGCCAGTATTCGGTTTTTCCTGCTCTCCGTTTTGTAACGTACTCCTTTCTATTTGGCTCTGGATTGAAGTCTGCTGTTTCGACTGATTGGGACTTTCGTTTATCAGCAAACTCTCCTTTCTACCGGAACATGCTTCGAAAATAATAATAACAACTGTTAGCTCAGGAATCTTGGGGCATACTTGGTATCACTGTAAATAACGTACGGGTTAGTAACAAATAATGTAGATACGTTAAAATTCATAAGAATTATTATGGAGCAGCGAAGACGGGAAGCAAGGGGCAATGGTACCAGCGCAGGCTGAAATGTTGAATAGGAGGATCGACAGTATTCTACATCATTAAAAAAGAACGGACGGCTACTTGGGGACTGACGAGGAGAAGAACGGTATTTCATAACCTAATCTCTGCAATTGGGTATGTTTCTCGAGACACTCGAGACTCGTTTGATAGCTTCATTATAACAGGCAGGTAACATGAATGGGGTATTTTACAGAGCGTTTTTGTGGTTAATTCCGTCACAGGATATCAGGATGAATAGTAAAATTGTCCGGAATTGCAGCAAAGCAGATCAAGCGCAATACTTTCAGCAAAGCTGAGCTTCGCCGTTCGAGGAAAACTTCCGAGAACAAATGGGAACGTTAGAGGAGCCCAGTGGCAGAAAGAAAATGAACGACAATCCAAAATAGAAGTACGGGAATGATTGAAACATCAGGTGGAAATGAACTTTTATTTTGTAAAGGAATCTGCCTGAGGATGGAAAAAATGCATTTTGAAACCGGAATAAGAGGAAAAAGGACAGAATAGGAGGTGAACCACCTACAGAAGCATGAGTTCGTGTAACAGGCCAGCACTCTTCCCAGAGGCCGTATGTCTTTGTGCCCTATCCGTGATGCGACCCCGCTCAGAAATTAACCTGCAGGTCTGCTCATCCTTTTAATATGTTGCTCCGACGGCTAAGAGAAGATCCAAATTCTTACGACGCAAAAGGCTGATTGGCAGATGTCCAAGGCCTACGAAAAGACTCGCCGTGATACCCGACCCTTCTCTTCGACGGAACAGTTCGAGGAGTTCCCACAGAGACTTTCCATCTGATGAAGTGCTCTTCTGGTCTACAGCCACATGATCTGTTCCAGCTGGCCTCGAACACCACATAAAAGTAAGCGAGAAATAGGTGATAACTTCCTGAGCCAGGATAAAAACAGCGTTGCATTTTTTTATCATTGGGATGGTACAAAACTGAAATATATTGCCTGGTGAATTGACGGACCTGCAGAACACTAATTCCTTCAACGGGGCCCTAGGTCCCAAAAGGAACGGGGTGACCTGCGACGGTCAGCTGCAAGCATGCGTACCAACTGATAAGGTATGCACTTTGGTTTTCCTGGAAGGAATTGCAGTTGACGCCCTCGCCTGTTATACAGTAGCTCAGTGAATACTGATAGTACGTAATGACTGTCGCAGGTGTCACACAGTGAGGTTTATCATTTCTCTCTTATTTCTACCACGGAATAGACAAGATGATTCTTGCTGCGGTGGGTGCCTGACTTGTGTTTATGCGGCCAAAGGAATCCTGGATGCTGGACTAGCTACGGACGCAATCCGTCCAGAGCAATCTGAACCTAGATAAAAGTCAGAGGGAGTATGGATACCACGCAGTCCACTTCTACAGACCCCCAAAATGCACTGAAGCTACCAACTCTCACACTCTTCAGATACAGCTATATTTGGGGCCCCCAAGACACGGCCGGGAGCTAGTAATGGGGGGCTTCAATCCGTGTGATATCTTTTCCACCGCTCCCAGCCACGCAGATCATGGGTCTTTGCCTTCGGCTTTCTTCTACACAATTACCAGCCTGGGCTGACAAGGGCTCGTCAGGTACCACACGGGACAGGTGTAGACCTCCACTTCGTTGGCACTGAAATGGACGACTGCCAGGGTACTCAACCCATTGGTAATCGCTTGCGAAATTCCGTAGAATAAAACCAAAATGTTGGACTAGCATCTCAAAGACTACCACGCTTTGTCTGGAATTCTTAATTTTCTGTAATCTGAGTGGCCTCGAATGGAAATGAAACGTTCGTAATGGAAAGCCAAAAAAGCAGAACTTCAGGCACGGACTGCATTTCCTCGAGGAGAAAGCAAAGGCTAAGAAAATCAAAAAGCTACTTGGCCAGGAGAAAAAAACGCTGGAATATGCTCTTTTGCAAGGGGAGAGTGATAAATTTGGGATGAAATTACCCAATGAATCAAAACACACTCAGTGCTCCGCAGTTACCACCAGAGGATTATCTTCGTGGTCCTCAGGAACCATCCTCAAAGACGGAGCGTGAAGCTACCCGCTGGCGAGAGGGGGCGGCTAAAATAAACAAATATCTTGCGAGCCCGGGTTTGGGTGATGCAATGGAACAACCGAAGCGATTCAGAATCCGTGAACATCTGTTTGTGTCAGGTAGGAACTAGCCAAATAGGCAGTTAGTACGTGAAAACTTCTCCCCTGATGAAAACCAAATGGACCCGAATTCTTCGGAGGACAGGCAAGTCATGTCAACGGGAAGAGCTTCATCAGTGACTTCGGGTTTGGGATCACGCATTACAGCTCCAAAAGCCGGACCTTATGTGACAGAGCCAGAAGCAGCAAAAGCTCTGACCACAATAGAAATGCCCGAGGCCCAAAAGCTCCCCACGGAAGGATCTTCAGTGGTCGGAGAACAACACCATTTAATTGTTCTCCATCCACGCCGATTATTTGCTCATGGAGCTTTTGGGCCTCGGGCATTTCTATTGTGGTCAGAGCTTTTGCTGCTTCTGGCTCTGTCACATAAGGTCCGGCTTTTGGAGCTGTAATGCGTGATCCCAAACCCGAAGTCACTGATGAAGCTCTTCCCGTTGACATGACTTGCCTGTCCTCCGAAGAATTCGGGTCCATTTGGTTTTCATCAGGGGAGAAGTTTTCACGTACTAACTGCCTATTTGGCTAGTTCCTACCTGACACAAACAGATGTTCACGGATTCTGAATCGCTTCGGTTGTTCCATTGCATCACCCAAACCCGGGCTCGCAAGATATTTGTTTATTTTAGCCGCCCCCTCTCGCCAGCGGGTAGCTTCACGCTCCGTCTTTGAGGATGGTTCCTGAGGACCACGAAGATAATCCTCTGGTGGTAACTGCGGAGCACTGAGTGTGTTTTGATTCATTGGGTAATTTCATCCCAAATTTATCACTCTCCCCTTGCAAAAGAGCATATTCCAGCGTTTTTTTCTCCTGGCCAAGTAGCTTTTTGATTTTCTTAGCCTTTGCTTTCTCCTCGAGGAAATGCAGTCCGTGCCTGAAGTTCTGCTTTTTTGGCTTTCCATTACGAACGTTTCATTTCCATTCGAGGCCACTCAGATTACAGAAAATTAAGAATTCCAGACAAAGCGTGGTAGTCTTTGAGATGCTAGTCCAACATTTTGGTTTTATTCTACGGAATTTCGCAAGCGATTACCAATGGGTTGAGTACCCTGGCAGTCGTCCATTTCAGTGCCAACGAAGTGGAGGTCTACACCTGTCCCGTGTGGTACCTGACGAGCCCTTGTCAGCCCAGGCTGGTAATTGTGTAGAAGAAAGCCGAAGGCAAAGACCCATGATCTGCGTGGCTGGGAGCGGTGGAAAAGATATCACACGGATTGAAGCCCCCCATTACTAGCTCCCGGCCGTGTCTTGGGGGCCCCAAATATAGCTGTATCTGAAGAGTGTGAGAGTTGGTAGCTTCAGTGCATTTTGGGGGTCTGTAGAAGTGGACTGCGTGGTATCCATACTCCCTCTGACTTTTATCTAGGTTCAGATTGCTCTGGACGGATTGCGTCCGTAGCTAGTCCAGCATCCAGGATTCCTTTGGCCGCATAAACACAAGTCAGGCACCCACCGCAGCAAGAATCATCTTGTCTATTCCGTGGTAGAAATAAGAGAGAAATGATAAACCTCACTGTGTGACACCTGCGACAGTCATTACGTACTATCAGTATTCACTGAGCTACTGTATAACAGGCGAGGGCGTCAACTGCAATTCCTTCCAGGAAAACCAAAGTGCATACCTTATCAGTTGGTACGCATGCTTGCAGCTGACCGTCGCAGGTCACCCCGTTCCTTTTGGGACCTAGGGCCCCGTTGAAGGAATTAGTGTTCTGCAGGTCCGTCAATTCACCAGGCAATATATTTCAGTTTTGTACCATCCCAATGATAAAAAAATGCAACGCTGTTTTTATCCTGGCTCAGGAAGTTATCACCTATTTCTCGCTTACTTTTATGTGGTGTTCGAGGCCAGCTGGAACAGATCATGTGGCTGTAGACCAGAAGAGCACTTCATCAGATGGAAAGTCTCTGTGGGAACTCCTCGAACTGTTCCGTCGAAGAGAAGGGTCGGGTATCACGGCGAGTCTTTTCGTAGGCCTTGGACATCTGCCAATCAGCCTTTTGCGTCGTAAGAATTTGGATCTTCTCTTAGCCGTCGGAGCAACATATTAAAAGGATGAGCAGACCTGCAGGTTAATTTCTGAGCGGGGTCGCATCACGGATAGGGCACAAAGACATACGGCCTCTGGGAAGAGTGCTGGCCTGTTACACGAACTCATGCTTCTGTAGGTGGTTCACCTCCTATTCTGTCCTTTTTCCTCTTATTCCGGTTTCAAAATGCATTTTTTCCATCCTCAGGCAGATTCCTTTACAAAATAAAAGTTCATTTCCACCTGATGTTTCAATCATTCCCGTACTTCTATTTTGGATTGTCGTTCATTTTCTTTCTGCCACTGGGCTCCTCTAACGTTCCCATTTGTTCTCGGAAGTTTTCCTCGAACGGCGAAGCTCAGCTTTGCTGAAAGTATTGCGCTTGATCTGCTTTGCTGCAATTCCGGACAATTTTACTATTCATCCTGATATCCTGTGACGGAATTAACCACAAAAACGCTCTGTAAAATACCCCATTCATGTTACCTGCCTGTTATAATGAAGCTATCAAACGAGTCTCGAGTGTCTCGAGAAACATACCCAATTGCAGAGATTAGGTTATGAAATACCGTTCTTCTCCTCGTCAGTCCCCAAGTAGCCGTCCGTTCTTTTTTAATGATGTAGAATACTGTCGATCCTCCTATTCAACATTTCAGCCTGCGCTGGTACCATTGCCCCTTGCTTCCCGTCTTCGCTGCTCCATAATAATTCTTATGAATTTTAACGTATCTACATTATTTGTTACTAACCCGTACGTTATTTACAGTGATACCAAGTATGCCCCAAGATTCCTGAGCTAACAGTTGTTATTATTATTTTCGAAGCATGTTCCGGTAGAAAGGAGAGTTTGCTGATAAACGAAAGTCCCAATCAGTCGAAACAGCAGACTTCAATCCAGAGCCAAATAGAAAGGAGTACGTTACAAAACGGAGAGCAGGAAAAACCGAATACTGGCGACGAACGGCCCACCACGAATGAAGCTATGGAAGTCTAGTTGGCCAATACCGACGAAAACCTACTTTAGAGGATGGAGCTTTAGCATGGAGATCGGGGGAAATAGTCAAAAAGCCTGTTAAGAGATGGACACAGTCCTGCAAACAATGGAAGAACTACAAAAAAACAACAATGCAGCTACAAGAAAATATCAAAATGCAGTGATCCCCGGACCAATAGAAAATTTCGGAGGATAGTTTAATTTGAGGTAGATCAGTTATGTATCACATTACGGCTCAGATAAGACTTTATAAACCGCCGGACAAAGCCAAAAATAGAAGACTCCGCTGCCTGCGGAGATGGAGAAGGGAACTTTAAGGAAAAGAGGGGGTCCCAGACCCACAGGGACGGAGCACAAGGCTAAAGCATGCAGATCGGCTACACGCAGCTTCTGGAAAAGTTTCTCGCGCGCAGTGGTAGGTTGCTCATGGAAAAAGTCCACTAAATCCGGTAAGCTAAATCAAGAGTGGTTACATCTTCACTGGTGTCACTCCCTGTCTAACTGCTTTAATATGCCGGGTCTCTTGGCTCTAGTCAGACAATTTGGTTCTTGGCCGTTTGGGACCTTTGGTTTCTGTTTTATTCTTACGGTCAACCTGCAACGAGCACAGTCAAATGAGAATTGTAACCGTTTGGTTCACCATTGTTTGTTTCCCAGATACCGTACCAATCGCCATAGATATTCCAGGTCCCAGTGGATTTGATTTGCTGAATTTCGTTACCTCCGGTTTTGCAGGTTACGAAATCTGCTTTTCAGGAAGCGTAAGGGCTGTTTAACCGCGTCACCATAAACTGTTTGGCCACTGCCTCGTTCAGCGAATCCCCTATCATCGGGCCATTTTGATCAGTGGAATCATGATTTCCTTTGGTTGGATATCACTTGCAGCTCCAAATTGAACCACTTGTGGAACTCCTCTTTTTCTTGCCCATCCGTGACTTTGAGCACTTTCCCTTTATTCCCCTCATTGTCGTCTTGAGTCTTAAGTTTGTGGCTGTCCCTTCAATCTTCCGCTGCTGACAGTGGAATCAGATAGTGACGAAAATTTTGGTCGTAATTCGCTGGCTAAGACAGCCGCTACAGCGCTCCCTCCCAGGTCTTCCGCTTCTTTCATTGTTAGTGGCAAGTCAAAAGTTCACAAACAAGCAAAACTAGAAATGGAAGGTATTCAATTAGACGTAGATTCTACTCGGGTTGTGTGCAGTACGACTGAAGCCAAGCGGAAGGCGGCTGGGGTTCCAAGACGGCATGTTAAAAAGAGTACCATGGGGCAGCCATCCCCTAGAAAAGGACCAAAGGTGACTTTTTTATATGACTATCGATCACGGATCCACACATTTGCAGGGTTAGTTGGAGCCGCGGTAAAACGTTCATTGTTTCCAGAAGTCTGGTCCGTCGAGTGAAAGAGATGGGCGCAGCCGGTAGCTGATAATTTTCCAACTACTTAAATATAATTTTCTCGAAATTGATGGTTCGCCTTTATATTATGGCTCGTTCTTCCAAAGTTTTGGGAGCCAGATTGCGATACAGGTTAGAAATGAGAGTAAGTATTTGGTCGCTTGGTTCAATGTTGTGAAGGGAAGGCGACTGAAGATCTTGAAGGATTTTCGCCCAATCTCGCCAGTAAACTTTGCCTGCAAGCGAAGGGAATATTATAATAATACTGGTATATTTCTCGGCCATAGTCGAGATGCACGCTGTAGCGCATGATCATGGTGTAACACGTTACTCAATAAGATGGAATATTCACAAATTCAGAATATGAAAGTCGAGAGTATCAAAGATGGAAAAACAAAGCCAGCCACAGTTTGAATGGATCATTCTGATAATTGTTTCGCGCGGCACTTTTGAACCGGTTTCAATTCCGGCCTGGGCACTGGTTCGCGGTGGAAATATCGAAAAATCATTAACGCAGTGCTAAGGAAGCATTACGAACGAGAATGATGCAAGCCAAGGAAACCGGAGGCCCACCGAGGTTATGCAAATGGAGTAAATTTTTGGGCAAGAGGAAAAAGGGGGGAAAATTGTTAAGAAGTATGTTCGGGAAAATCGACGCATGCGAAGAGGATAGCGATCATGGAGACAATGCAAACCCTGAATGACGGATTTACCGGAGTTCAATAAACGGAATGAGTTTTGAAGCAGGGGAACATGAGACCAATTTTGTGAGAGTGAACACTGGTGGATATGGGAGAAACAGCAGACCATAAAAAGGTGAGTTTAGATTCAGGATCAGTAACATGTACCATTCTGAAATAAGAAAGCGCAACTGGAAGGTCTTCGGGAAGTGGAGAGTCAATTTCCAGCCGGCTACGGGTCGTAGGAAAGATAAACAGTGGTAACGGATGATAAAGTGGGAAATCTCCGCATGGACTTCAGAGTTATTATTCTGTTTCACTGACAAATATATATGTATGTGTTGACACATTTGCCTTCAGTGTTATTCAGCGTCGTTTCTGGTAACGTACGGCATCGAGTGCTTAAGGTTCATCTGGCAGGAAAATGTATGTGTCGGTCGATCAGTCGAGTGTAGCTGTTTAGTAGCGGCATGCGCGTGAACTGGAACTCGTGTTGGTTGCGTTTGAAAACGTTGAACGATCTGATAAGCAATGAGGAGTATTTCCTGTTGTATGGTTTGATTTCGGTCCCAATTGCTATGGTAGGTTCCACTTGAGTCTCTGTCCGTATGAGTCAGAGTGGCATCCTTGGTTAGCCAGTTTTGCGACTGAGATAGTGGGAGACAGCAAACCTGAAATAGAGGGGTACTGCAGTCTGGACGTGTTTCCAGCTGTGGGTAATGATGATGTAATAATGAATAATAATGGTTTATTTCGGAGACGTCCGAGGCATGCCAAGTGCATAATCAGCTGTTTACAAGTGATGGAACAAACAGGCAAAACCCTTGAAAATGTGGAAATTAACATGACAGGAGTTGAAAAAGGGCTAAGAATGAAGGGGGGTTACGTGGGAAAGGAGAGCTGATAGAAAGCAGCAGTCAGGGTGTGCCCCTGCTGCGGATCAACGGTTAATGGAGGCATATAAAAACCAGTGAAGGACGAGGCATAAGAGTGACAGAAACTACGGGGTTGGATGGAAGCAAAGTGGTAAAAATTAGTGGCATTTCCATTTGTTCGGTTCATTGAGAAAATGGCCATAGGTAGTCTAACGTTGAGAACTCAGCCAGATAGATGAAATTGTCTATCGTTGGTTGTGTCCTTAATTGAAGGGAGCAGGGTCGGAGAAGGGTTTGGTCTTAGAAGTCGAGGCCCCTCTCGTAAGCTATTTCTTCTGCCAAGCATATATTAGATAACTGTAGTGCACGGGTGACGCTGAGATATGGGATGAGTGCCGACAGAAATTGGGACTTGGTTTGTGAAGCTCGAAGGGTGATGGGCAACTTGTTCCAGACTTTAGAGTAGACAAGAAGGAAGAAACGTGACCGTATGGCCGACTTAGCTATACTAGAAGGGACAGTAAAAGGCCTGTGCCGAAGTGAGTAGGGGGTTTCACGGGAGAAGCTTACTGGGTCAAAGGAAAAAGACCGGTTATGGAGCAGGTTATACAAAAAGACTAAGTTTAGTCTTAAGCGGCGGAGCCAGAGTGGGTCAAGATCCAGATTTTGGCATCGTTCTCTATAGCTTAAAGACGTGGACCAACCAAGTAGTTGTTTGGTGAAACGCCTTTGTATGCTTTCAATCGCAACTCTGTCGAATTTCGTCATGTTTGAAAATATTATTGGGCAGTATTCGAGCAAAGGCCTGATGTGTGATTTGTAGATGCTGATGATGCTGTCCCGGAGACGAAAGGAGCGGAAGAGAAGGGCCACACTTCTTCTAGCCTTGGCCGCTTGGATGGCAGCGTGCTCAGAAAAGTTGAGGGAGCAGGAATAGTTGAGGCCCAAATCGCGGACAGTAGGTCGAATGGCTATTGGAGACCCACCAAGAGTTAAGGATCCAGGGGGCAATTGGAACTTGTAGGTTAGGACCTCGCACTTATCAGTGGAAAAGCTCATCCTCCAGGTGTGGCACCAGCGGTCAAGTGCTGCGAGGTCACCGGAAATGTTGCAAAGAGTATGGGTAGCATCATTGGAATTGAAAGAGTAAACTATTTTTATATCGTCTGCAAACAAGAATGGCGTGCCATGGTGTACTAGATCCAATGCGTCGTTAATGTACATCAGAAATAGGAGAGGACCCAGTACGCTTCCCTGTATAACGCCACTTGTAACAGGTTTCGGTTTAGAAGTATGTCCGTTGGCGAGGACCACTTGCGAACGATGAGCAAGATAAGATTTCAGCCAAGAAAACAGCGATTTCATCAAGGAAAGTGGTGTTCGTCAGGGTTGCCCTCTTTCACCCTTCCTCTTCAGTTTCATGATTGAAGTGATTCTTGAAATAGCCCTATCCTCGTGTGAGAATAGCGGCGTCGATCTTTACTCAGACGCTAAACTGTCTGATTTGGAATATGCGAAAGGTATTGTTCTTCTGAGTGAAGATCCAGATAAGTTGCGAGCTCTTTTAGATAGCCTTAACAACAGTTTTGTTCGGGATGCGTCTTGCACCTTCAAAGTGGATAAATTTTGTTACCTGGGCAGCTACATCTCACCTGGTGGACAGATATCGGATGCAGTGTCATCGCGAATACAGAGGGCGCGTTTGGCTTTTGCCAACCTCCGTCATCTGTGGCGTCGGCGCGAAATCCGGTTGTCTGTTCAAGGTAGAGTGTTCAGTGCGGCAATTAGGTCTGTTTTCTTATGCGGTTTCGAAACACGGCCGTTGAGGGTAGAAGGTAGGCGAAGACTGTCGGTGTTCAAGTACCGATGTCTCCGTAGCATTGCCCGAATATCGTGGGAACATCGTATCAGCAATGCTTAGGTTAGGTGTAAGGTGTTGGGAAACGGAGATCAGTCTCTGGATCCAGCACTGAATCTAAACAGGTTAAGGTGGTTGGGACATGGGTAACGCATGCCTACCGATAGACTTTCTCAGCGTACGCTGTTCTTTGGGGCAGGTGGTGATTGGAAGGTAAGTCGGGGTGGTCAGTCCATGGCACGGTAAAAGGTATGAAACCTTTACCAGTGAACTTGGTCACGTAGGACGTGTAAGAATTACAGGTTGGGGTACACATGATCCGTCTACTAAATGGTTGGAGACATTAAGTGATATGGTTAGGTGTCGCGGCCAGTGGCGTAGCTGCATTCGGACTCTTTCCTTTTCCTCTTGATTCCCCTTGATACTTTGACTTTTTCGATCTTCATCACTACACTCCTATTCTTTTCGCCCTTTACTGGATGATGCCGGTAGGTAGCAACCGAAACCAGAGCACACAAGTGCGAGATTAATGGTTGAATAAACTGACTGAAAACTTCAAGGAGCAGTTTAGTTGACCGCGCGCTAGTGTAGTTTCTCCGAAGTAAAACAACTGAGATTCCTTGGGTGGTATCACTTGAGCTTCCATCAAAAGTGGAAGTGAAGTCGTGCATTCGATTACTAAAGCGAAGGAAAGTGACCGGCCCCGACGAACTTCCCCCACTCCTCGTCAAACAGGGTGGAAATATTTTGATGAAATCATCTTGCTCCGTAACATTTGCAACGAGCGGCGTATTCCGTTAATATGGAGCGATTCATCGATTGTTCCCATCTTCAAGAAGGGAACACGCAATGACTGTAGTAACCATCGTGGGATTAGCTTAATTCCGATAGCCAACAAGGTATTAGCTTCGTTTTGCTGCATCGTCTTACATCCGCTCGCGAGAGTAACGCCCGCGAACAACAGGCTGGATTCCGTCCGGATCGAGGATGCATAGACCAGATTTTTACTCTTCGCCAAATAGTTGAGACGCGTCACACACACCACCGACCGACAACAATGGCTTTCTTAGAATTGGGAAGCGCCTTCGATTCAGTTGATCGAACATCGCTTTTCAGTACTCTTCATCGAAAAGGTATGCTCCAGAAGTTCGTGAACCTAGTGAGATCACTCTATTCTCATACTTCTGGCCGCGTTAGGGTTTACGGTGAACTATCCGGTCGGCTCGAAACGACCAGTGGTGTCCGACAAAGTTGTCCTGTCTCCATTCCTCTTCAACTTCGTCATGGACGAAATAATGGAGAGTGCGCTGCAAAATCTCCAAGATGTGGGTGTCGAACTAGGAAATGGTGAAAAGCTATGTGACTCAGATTACGCGGACGACGTTGTCTGCTTGTTCGGATCCACAGAACATGCTCAGCGTGCACTAGATAATCTAACAAGAGCTGTAGCTCCATTCGACATGCGTTTTGCACCTTCAAAGTGTAAAGTGATGTTAAAAGACTGGACGTCAACAATTCCGAGCTTGATGCTCGATGGGGAGGTGCTGTCAGTTGTCGACCACTTCACCTACCTCGGCAGCAACGTGACGACGGATGGGAGCACAGTAGTAGAGGTGAGCACGCGGATATCCAAGGCTTGAGCGGCGTGTGATGGACTGGAGCACTTGTGGCGCCGACCTGATATTTCACTGAAGTTGAAAGGTCGTGTATACTGTGCCATGGTTCGTCCAGTTTTGTTGTATAGTTGCGAAACTTGGAGTTTGCGCGCAGAAGATATTCGTCGTCTTGGGGTTTTCGACCACCGATGTTTACGTAGTATCGCTAAGATTGGGTGGAATAGCCGAGTAAGCAACGATGAGGTCAGAAAGCGAGTATTGGGTACTAATTCAGAGAACGTTCTGTCACAGTGTTTCCAACCTAGTCGACTTCGTTGGTTGGGACACGTGTTACGTATGGCAAACACACGTCTACCATACAGTGTCCTATTCTCCGTTCCTCCTAGGGAGTGTAAGAAACCACGTGGGGGTCAACAGATGACTTGGAAGCGAGGAATGAGAAAATGTTCAGCGAACCTAGGAAAAGTAGGTGCTTCACTTCTTCGTGGTTGGGATCCACAAGATCTGTCAACCAGTTGGCTGGAGACACTCAAGGATATGGCAGCGAACCGCGAACAGTGGCGATCGTGTTGTCACTTTCTATCGAATCAGAATGACTGATCGATGTGCGTTTGTACATTTAGACTGCGCATTCCGTGTGTTAGCTACTAGGGTGCTCTTTCCTTTTCCCACCCCTGTAGGTCCAGTCCCTGTCCATCTTGTATATTCATACTTTCTAATTCAACGTGCAACATGGTGAGAAAGGCAGTAGTCAGTGGGGCTTGCTCTACTGTTTACCGCTGTACGATGATGATGATGATATCCTTCTTCACTAGTTGAAGACAATTAAAATAACCACTGAATAGAGACGAAGTCGGACCAAAAATCTTTGCCAGCGTTTGTACTGTGTTATGGAATATCACGCTTCTCGGTTGAGCTGGTGGAATGTACTTAGCAGGTCCCGGTTTCCGCAGCAACCACCAAACTTCGGTTTCATCGGCATGAAGTGCCATCTCCACCGTAAAAACGTTTTCATATCAATCATCCCACTCTTCCAACGAAACTCGTGTTTTTGGATCATGATGGAAATACGTGATTTGCTTCGTTATTTTCTTTCAATAACCCAAAATACGTATTACGACGCTCACTTTCACACTCTTATTTATGATTTTCCGGATAATTGTCCTTATTAAACCCACTTCGAGGGAATAAAACAGCGATCTGTGCTGAGGTTTTCAGGACACATCGATGAACTAAACCAATACTTTTAAATAAATCGCCAACCAAGCGTTGCACATTACTTCGGTCGTCAATTTCCTTTGTATCAATTCATTGTTAATCCGTGTAAAATGGCTAATAAACAAACCGACCGAAAAGCGATCAAAAACCGATGTCACGAACGGGCTAGGTGCTACAAGGGATGGGATTTCGAATCACTGGATGCACAATCGTGGAGGAGGCGCTGAGGATAAAGCTGGAGTAACAGCTATTGGCTTGTTCTGGAGAAGTGGTTGGAGAGCCATCTGGTAGCTTTAAGGCAGAGGGAGACGACGAGGTCTGCCGGGCTCGCCTAAGGTATTGGTAAAGGATGCAATTATTGTTTCGCGCTCGAGCAAGGAAATCTCTTTTTCGAAATTATCTCCTGACCCTAGATTTCCACAAATTTCTCATTGCTATGAAGTTATTCGCATCAGTCGTTAGATCTGTGGACCTATAAACTGCAAATAGTCACGCTCAATCTTCTAAAAGTCGAGGTATTCAGAGATGAAAATTAACTGGCGTACTGTTCTGTCTGTGGTAGTCATTAGTCCCAAGTGAATCTTATATAAAAAACAGACAAATTTCAACATAATGCAAGGCGGTGTAATGCTACCACGCATAACCACCGTACGGCAGCAACCCTAACCACACAATGACTCGACTCAGTGGTGACCTTGAGGAGCAATTCGTGTCCAGGTCTGTCTTGAATTCTTGAAGTAGTTCACGAGTGCGAGGTATGAGTCCAAATGTTCCAAGTTCTTGTATGTGTCTTCTTTTCTCAGGTGCCATGGAGTTGAGGAGTAACCATCTTCGCAAAAGTGACATTAATATCCAGTTCAGTTCAGTTCAGTTTGCACAGGACTTGGTGTGGCCAGAGCCAATCTTGTGTCCAGATAGTTGTGTTGTCGGCGCGTTTCCGTAGCTCCCAACGCTGCGTGATTTTCTCTTTCCGAGAGGCAGAAATTTTGCGCAGTATCAGCTCTGGCAGAGTAAGGTGGAAACAATAAGTAAATTGCATCAGACCCTAAAAGCTGCTTAACATAACTCGGGGTATACTGCCACCCAACATAGGTCTACTGCTTTCTTAAAAGCCTTCACTGTTGTGATATTAACGACCTCCGCCGGGAGCTTATTCCAATAGGGTACCACTCTATTTGAGAAGTACTTCGACCTAGTTTGGAGCCTCGAATGCTTCCTTTGTAATCTAAGGCTATGCCCCTTTGTACCTCTCTCGGGGATCAGAGAGAAAAGGTCTTCTCGTCTTATTCCTGACAGTCCTTTCATTATCTTGAAGGTTTTTATCAAATTCCCGCGAATGCGCCGTCTTTCCGTCGAGAACAGGTCTAGGGCGCGGAGACGCTCTGTGTAGTTAAACCCCCTTTGCCCAGCCACCATTCTAGTGACTAGCCCTTGCCCTTTCTCCGGACAGTCGATATCTTTCTGGTAGTACGGTGCCCAGGCCTGCACGCAGTACTCTGTATGCGGCCTAACTATGGCCTGATATATCGGAACGAAAATCTCCGGCTCTCTAAACGACATAATGGATCTAACTCGAAAGAGTTCTCTCCTGACCGTATTGGCTGCTGAGGTGCACTGCTTTGAAGGCTTAAAGCTGTTGTCCATTATAACGCCCAAATCTTTGACCTGCGGGACCACTTGCAACGAACCCACACCATTCTCACTAGCCCCTGTATTTGTGGTCAAGCATTGACACTTGGTGAGGTTTAGTGGGAGGTTCCATTTAAATAAAAATGTTCCCCATGTAGTGCATGGGTCCGACAGTAGGAATATGAATACATCAATATATCAGCACTATTTTTGCTATTTTACAATTCACACAGAAGAGTGATTTGCATATACAATAGTAAGGAGAAGGAGAATGGGCCTAATTATAACTGCGTGCATGTACAAGTTTATAGGATTGAAGACGAGGCATGGAAATATGGGAGAGAATAATCTACGCGAGGGCGATCGGAGAATAGGCTGGCATTGGAAATAGTCCCAACAAGTTGTCTAACCTGTCCTTAAATGCCCCTTTTCAGGAGGCACTCACTGCCTCCTGTGGAAGGCTATTCCATAGTGATATTATCCGGAGCGAGAAGAAGTATTGTCTGGTGAAGGTGCATGGACGGGGTCTGAAGAGTTTCCTCGTGTGTCCTCGCAGGGTCTCCCAGTTCGGGTGAGTGAAAAGCTGATCCACTAGGCCCGATAAGGATAGAGCATACATCAGGAATAGGTCTCTCCCAATACGGTTTGTCTCAAGTGGGTAGAGTTAAAGTGACATTAAACGAACCGAGTAGGGGGGTAAAGCGTAGGCCATGTAAAAATTTGGTAGCCTTCCCTTAAGTCCGCTCCAAGAAGTTCTGGTCTATGACAGGGCCAGTGTGCACCATCTGGCCGCCGTATTCTCAAAGAGGTCGAATAAAGGTTCCACATAGAAGATGGAAGTCCTCCCTGGGGATCACCGGAAAAGTCTGTCTAATAAGGTTTATGACTCGAAAGGCCGTTTTATCAGCCTTCTCTTGGAGGGAGGGGAATGAGAAATTACTGCGCGGCCAGAAACCACTGATCTTGTATTGATCCACCATTTGAACTTGTGTGTTCCCAATTATCTTGAAGAGATGGGCCGGAGCATGACATGCTGGCACATTTGTCACCATTTATTGGGAGGCTCCAGACAGCTGACCAAAGTTTAACCGAGTCAATGGCTGAGTGAACAGCATTTGCTTCCATGTCCCATATTGTGGCTTCAGCTGCGTACATTGCCATGCCTAGCGGAATCGTATCAGGAAGGTTGTTGATGAAAATGAGGAGTAGGAGAGGACCGAGGACAGAGCCCTGGGGGACTCCCGTATCGGTGGATGCATGCGAAGACCGACAAGTGCACACACGAACCAAGAAGGTTCGGCTTTTTAAAAAGCTCTCAATCGGGGACACTAGGCGACCGGAGATGCCGTACATCATGAGTTTGTACAGAAGCGTAATGTGCGGGATACTGTAGAAGGCTGTGGCGAAATCAATGAATGCGCCATGGGAAATCCACCACCATCGTGGGCTTGTGTCGGGCTATCCATAAAGGTCAGCATAATGGTGATTCATGACCTGCCAGGAAGGAAGCCACGTTGCGCTGGGGGCAGCAAGCTATTGTCGCGCAATTGTGTCAAGATTTCGCGTTTTACGATGCGCTTGAAGACTTTTCTAGGGACACTGGTGAGTCTTATTGACTTACTGGAAGGCGTCGATCTGCTTTCCGCCCAGGCAGCACGACCCTCACCTGAGCGTCACCTGAACGTCACCTGAGTGTTCCCTTTGATGACCCAGCCAAAACTGACCTCAACACTGTCGGTTTGGACGGCCACGTCCTGAAATGGCGATTCGGTGCTATTAACCTCAGTCAGTCTGCACCTTTGAATCCAACGTTGGATCTTTTCGTTTATAAAAAGTGTTGTAGCTCCGGGAAAATTGTGCCTCGTTACTGCGTCTACGAAAAAAGGATAGGATAACACGGACCGGCATTCTCACCGACAGTTATTCTACAGACTCTTGTTTTGGAAGATGATTGACGACCGTGGACACCGCGCCAGTTTAATTTATGCAAAAAGCAATCGGCGATCAGTGTACGCATTATCTGACATACACAATCCCCAACTGTTCGCGTTCCCGTTGCAACAAAGAAATGCAACTGCTAGTCAGAAAATTATGAACAATATAAGTTGCCATTTTGTTCGTAGAAAGTTTCATCATCCAATTTTTCATTCAACCTCGTGAACTCCCATACGTTTCGCACAGGAATAGAGCAATTCATGATCTGTACGGATGCACCGGCAACATGTTCAAACCTGCACAGTTTGGACTTGACGTCCTCCATTGTTTTTTGAAGTTCCACAACCCGATTGGTTAGATCATTCGCCATAGCTGTAATCAATGAACGTAACATCCGAAGTTAGACATACCAACCAAAGTTTTTCCATAGGTAACGTGTTCCGAAACTCTGTCTGTTGTGTTTTTTACCTTCGTTACTGTTTCCGTTTTCCTAAATGTAGAAAAGGTGACAATCTATTTTAAACATGCAAGTACTGTACAAAGTGCCTCCCAGTGTCTCGAATAGGGGTTGATGTTGCCGGTATAATAGAATGAGTGGTGACTTGGGGATCTGAACACGTTATAAAAATAGATAAAAACGTACGTGGTGACTACTGGACCCCAAAGACAGTTGACATTAGCAGTTGCCTCCGGTTAATTCCGTTTCGGAGATGTTGCGATGGACATATCTTCGAGAACCGGCGGTGGCGAGAGATCAATGTCAACTGGTACTGTTTTCCGTCGCTTGGGTTCCTCGTCGGAACTGGTATCTGAAAAGTGTTGTGGTTTCCTGAAAAAGGTATTCTGTCAACGTTAGTTCGCATACTTTTTCCTTTTAGCACAGAAATCCATCGCCGCTGTAGCGTCGGAAGATGGTAGTTCCGACAATTCTTCGAGAAGTCTTTGACAACGCACAGCATCGTCGAATGCATCTAAAAGTTACGAACACTGATCAGGAACTTACCGAACATTTTATGCACCTTGACATCGTAAACAGAAGTGATAGGTGGTGGTGGCTGGCCCTCACGAACGAGCTTCTGGATTCTGGCGGTAGGGCAACGAGGCCACCTAACCTTTCTGTGGCCAATCATCCACCTTTCATTAACAATAGCAACGGGGTTATCAACTAAGAACTCCACAACGACAAACATCTGAAATCGAATATATACAAAATACCTTCGTAGAATTACCAATAATTCGCCCATGTGTGCAATATGGGATAGAACACCCACTTTTCACGGTAAGGTAGCAGTAAACCTTTGCACAAGTAAAATTAAATGGGATTTACCGTCCGAAGAACGTTAGAAACCGACCACACACAGCGCAATGTCTAGCAGTGAAGTCTCAGAGGTGACAAAAAACAGCCACCGCCAAAAATTGGCCGCCATGATGGGAATGCATTAAAACAAACAGGAAATCTAAATTTATAATACGCTATGAAATGGACAGTAAATGCCGAAATTGTTTCCTATTACGGTTTTTTAACATATAATATTAGGTTCAGAATTCTCATGCTTTCACGATTGTAGAGACTTCTGTATCTGAATCCAATGGGGACCAAGCTACCAAATATTCGGAAATGTGGCTTAACAGAGACTCTCGTTCGAAATCTTTTGCATTTGTGACGGTTCTCCGGTTTTTACATAGGTTTCAGTTGTTTTTGGGGGCATTGCACTGCTTTCCTGCGACCGTCCCCTGGGGGACACTCAGGTGACGGTCGAGTGTCCCCTTGTGCTGCCTGGGCGATTATTTGGGGCAATTACTGCGTGCTTCCATGAACATGAAAATCTTCTGTTGTCTATGCTCCATTGGGAGAGAGCAGAGTATGATGCTGCGAGATTGGAGGTGGATTCTTTAGGAATGCCAGGATGAACCTCATCCGGTCCCATCGAGCTTAACGGGTTAAGTTTGTCAATCCCCTCCTCCACGTCTGCTTGAGAGACCGTGGAGTGCCCCAACGAGGAGACTAGCAGTTTTGGCTGAAAGGGTGGATTTCCACAAGCAAGCATAACTCGTATGCTGAAAGTTGACATGAAATGAGACCTGAAAACTTTCCCTACCTCAGAAGGGGAGGTGGCCGAAGAGCCATCAGAAGGCGACAGCGCGAGCGCTGAGGACCCTGATTCATGAAGGCAGCAAAGGTGTTTATAGCAAAAAGAGCTGTTCGTACGCCCCCGGTCTAAGAGTCCTTTCTGCAGTTTCCTAAAGTGTTCCTTAATCTTAGGTTTATAAAGGTTCCGGACGCATCTGAAAGCTTCTGCATCCGCCAGAAGGGATGTGGCTCTGTACTTGGCTTTTGATTGATGGTGGCAGACTTGCCATACACTTAGGGATCTGCCGAATTCTAAGCACACTTAGAATATCTGCCTTCAGAACACATTGCTCTAGTGGCCTGTGGCTTTCTTCTAGGTCTATGTGGTCGCATATGTCGCTTAGTTCGCTTCTGATATAGGACCTCATCGAGTGGAAATCCGTTCGCTTGAACGAGCTAGCTGGCCTGCATGGAGAAAATATAGCTGGCCTCTTCAACATGTGGTCCAAAGAGAGGACTGCGTGGTCGCCCTTACCTAACGGTGGTAGATGACTGACAACAGCTATGCTGTGTTTGGAATTGTTACCATCAGAGCTAGAAGTGACGAGCTTTGACCTGTTATTAACCTGGTGGGACAGGCCACTTCTTGTGTCCAGGATTGCTCGGCCAATGAATTCACTAATGCCTTGCCATACTGGCTGTCAGTGCTAGACCTTTTCCAGTCCAATCAGGGAACGTTGAAGACCCCCATAAGAAGGAGGTGACTAAAAGAGTGAGATTTTTGAGGGTTTTCAAAAACTCTACCACCAAGATTGAACCTTCCTGTGATATAGAAGGGGAAAAGTATATCACACCCAGAAGTAACGTTTTGAGGGCCAGAAGCGAAAGAATACCCACAAGGAGTCCATCGTGGCTGATGAGATATATCAAGGGAAGACCCCCCGGGTGTAGGAAGCCCCAAATGTGAAGGGCTACTCCACCGAAACATCCTCTTCCCGAATCATGACGGACAAGGGAGTAACCCGGTATTCTCACTTCACCGTCTTGATAGTTTGGTGTGAGCCAGGTCTCCGTGACGGCGATGGCTCGAGGTCTCGTGTCTGTTGTTAATTGTACCGGCCTCAGCATTTTGTTCGGTAGACTGGGACAATTTATATGCAGACATTTGAGCGCCTGTCTACTAGAAACAGAAGAAATTGTAATAGGAAGGGGTTTATCGTCCGCAGAGTAGGCTTCCTCATAAAGACCGGTGCTGAGATAAGGGGTGGTGCGGGCACAGGCGAGGGTGTCTGAAGTACCCAGCTCAGAGAGGACATTGCCCTCTGGTGGACAGGGTTAAGATGCCCCTGTGCGAAACTTGCTATGCTGTGAGATTCGATCACTGTGTGAGCCATGTTGAGCGGAGTAATTTCCATTAAATGGTTCCCCGTTTCTTATCTGCCACAGGTTGGGCTCCTTTTTCAGATGTTTTGTAAGGATGAGACTGGGGTTACCCAAGAACACCTTCATGTTGGCCGGCTTTAAACGTTGGCTGAAACCGCGGCTTCTTCTCAGGCGTCCTCATTCCTCTGTTCTTTAAAATTTAGGTTGGCTTGGAAAGTTGCTTTAAGAGCATCCTTAATTTCCCCAAAGCTACTCGTATTGGGTGAGCTGGAGGCTACTGTGGTTGAGAGGATATTTGGAACAATTGTGCAGATCGTAGTGTCTGCAACGGAACCTGACTCACCGGGATCCCCAGAGTTCGATTTTCCTGTGGTTTCAATTCGAGTTACACAGACCGCTGGCGACACTTGCAATTTAGGGTCCGCCATTACGGACGGGGCAATCCTTTGCTTTGTCACCTGATGAGCGTGCAGTGGCGGCCCAGTGCTACTCCACGCTTCCAAGTACAGGACCTTTTAATCATTGCTTTTTGCGCGGTCAGGTTGGTTTCCAGTTCCTCAGAGGAGAATTTCGAGATGAAACCCAACGTCTGTTTGTGCTATTTGGAGATTGACCAGGAGCATTTGCCAGGGTTTTGAGGCGACTTCTCAAGCGTTCTGATTATGTCTGGGTGCTTTGGATTTGCACCCCTTGGAGCTCGGCCGCATATGATTTCCCGTTTGGCGCTGGACTTGACTAAAGTTCTAGGACCGACTTTATTGGCTTCCAGAGCTTTTACTCCCGACCTCAGCTGTTTTATATCCACTGCCACTGCAGAGTCCTTCAGGACGAGGCTAGGACATGGACCACCCTCTGGTGAGCTCTCAGTCTGGAGCGTGGGTATGAGCTCATCATTTCCTGTGCCGTCAGACATTTTACCAAAGAAATCGGGAAAGCTAAGGAATACAAGAGTAGAAAAACACGCGGTATACCTCCCTAACAAGAATAAGCTCGGGGCAGTGAGGGAACTCAAAAATCCGAACCTATCGCTCAAGAGTCTGTTTAACGGTTATTCCGACTGTTAGTAACGCGCAGCCAATTCAAACGAATCCCAAAAACCGGAACAAGGTTGACTCGTAGTCTCTACCGTACTGGATTAAAAAATTATACTCATGTAGATGCATACAAACCTCAACTGTACGGCCAAAACATCTAACGTCGAGGACCAGAGTTCAACAAAGGTCAATGTCAGGTGCCGCCTTCACGGCAGTCCAGGTTCGAATCAAAATTATTCCACTCTACGTGATTAAAATATAAACAAATGTGCAAGTGTAGTGATTGATGAATGTGTTACTTGTTCGAGGATCAATAAAATAAAGAGCACTGTGTGAACAAGAATGTATATGAAAATGGCTAAGGAGGATTTCTACGCATGCACGTCACACCGCCCACCAAATCCTCCCATGAAACGGTCAACATACAAGGAGTAAATAGTGGAGCTGATTCGCCCTAACTTACCTAGACCCTAAGTCAGTGCATGCGTAGGTCACCATGGACTTCATCTATCATTGACCAGCCGCAGACACGCTCGCAGGTTTCTTGAGGTTATGCTCCATCTCCCGACGATTTAGAGTTTTTTCTGAGAATGACGTTACGTTGTCCGTATACGAAAAAGTACTTCGATCTGATCGGAATGCGTAGACAAATTACGGAATGTGGAGGAAAAGGCTGCCCGAGCAATAGTAAAGTACGTGACAAGTAGAAGACTGGGAATTCTTGATGAAAAATGGAGATGGCTATAGGGTACTCGAACATCAGGGGCTCAAAGTTTGGTGTTATCACGTTAGAATAATGTTTGACTCACAACTTATATCCACTTGAACACAGGTTGAATAATATTACAAATAGGCCACAAAAATGAGGTATTTCCACAGACAGCCAACAAGTGCTAGTTTAAGAGTTCCCGATACTTCACAAACAATGTCGTGTCGTGTGATAACTAGGGTTTCGACAACTGACTCCATAGTAAATCGTGAACACCGTATGAAGTTAGACACAAATATGCTTCAAAGACTGTGTGAAGTGTTTGAACCTACGGGAGAATGCATGAAGAATAAGTAAATAAATTCAGCTTCAGTCGGTATCAGCAGACGCGGATATAGGTTGGTCTGTAGTGTAGACCTTGCCCACGTCACTGTCACTTTCAAGCAGACATATCTTACGGATATCTCGCAATACGTCTCCTTTGTTCGTTCCCACCACCACCGTGCAGACGAGCCCATCGATTTCTGTACGGCAGTCTTGATCAATCACACAGGCTGCGTCCGTCCAAAAGTGTGGTTTTCATTTTATCCGACCAAAGCATCTCCTAACCAGCGTCGCGGCTTTCACGGCCAGTACCGCTGCCGTCAATTCCGGCCCCGGAATGGACACCGTGTGACGACCGGCCGTGGAAAGTCCTCCTAAAACCGTTGCAGTTCCATGTTTTTCTTAACATCACTCACTTGCTTACACTATTGACGTGTCTTTACGCACTGTTTGGTTTTATGGACCAATTGTTGTTTGTTCGCGCCCAGAGCGTTACTTTGTCGTATCCTTGTTCTGGACCTGCGTGACGCACGTGCTCCTTGCTCGCACGCCGCAATTCGGTTTCTCGTTTGTTGAGTCCTTGTGATCTCATTATTGAGGTTTGCACCTGTTTGGTGTCATTGTTCATTCAATAATCGAGTATCGTAGAATATCACGGATAATCGCCTTCTGATTTCGGGATCGGTTGCGAATTTGGCTGCGCATTGCTCAAACGTGTCACACACCGTTTTCAGTGGAGCTACTCTCGTCTTTGCCAATAATATCCTACTGCGCTGCCCACCATTTTCGTCTACCCAGCAGCCGTTAGCCACTATCCCGTAGCCTATTTCTGATGCATCAGAAAATTAGTGGAGTTGGGCGTCGTTTGTCCACTTGATTCCTGTCAAGCCCCTTTGTATTTTGATCTCACCAAGTTGATCCAGGCTGTGCAGCCAGTCGTGCCATCGCTTATCGTCGTCATCCTGGAGACGTTCCTCTTAACCCGTCCCTCTCTGGCACAGCAATTGCAGCAAGCATTTTCCCGATAACAACCATGGCGAAACGAAACCGAAGGGATCAAAGAGGCTTGACACTGATGATATGATTCCTCTCCGAGTGGCTGGTCGTTTGGGTAGGTCCAGAGTGAATATGAATTTGTCACCTCCGGGTTTCCACTGAAATCCAAGCGTGCGCCCCATTTGCGAAGAAAATTCCAAAAGCCCCCTCGGGATAATATTGAGCACCGCCTGGCTGCTTGAAGTCCATTTAGTGAGGTTGAATCCTTCGGCCTTTAGAGTGGTGATCAGTTCGGTCATACATAGAATAGTAGTATTTGGGTCGTCAAAGGAACACATAAAATCGTCCACGTAGATGTGGTCCATTGCTCATCCTAGCAGGTTTCTGGTGCCATCGAAACGCTTGAGAGTTTCCCGGAGGGCAAAATTAGCACGGAAGGGGGATGATACTGTCCCAAAAGGATGTACGGTCAGCCTGCACTCGACTGGTGCACGATCTGCGTCGCCTTCAGGCCACCTGAGAAGACAAACGGCGTCTCTATCTTCAACGGACTTTTTCACTCGTAGAAACATTTCTCGTACTTCCGCAGAGACGGCCACCTTTGCTGACCGGAAACGACATAAAACCCCGACTGGCGGTGTTGTTCAGTCTGGATGTTGTAGCAAACGGTCGTTGAGTGACACACCCTGACAATTCGCGGCACAGTCGAAAACCACCTTGACCTTCCCCGGTTTCTTTGGGTTCATGACCGGGTGATGAGGTAGGCACCACCTCAAGTTTGCGCCGATTACCGCTGTAGCCACTCTTTCTATCTAACCCAAGTCCATGTTATGTTGCATGGCTCGCGTGTATTCTATCCATAATTGTGGTTCTCGAATTAGCCTGGTTTTGAGGAAGCATAATCTTTTCAGGGCCATTTCTCGGCCATTTGGCATAGGTTTCATGTTGGGTCCCCACGGGACAGGAACCTCGAAACGACCTATTACATACTTGGCGTTCTCGGCTACCACCTTCAATACCATTCTATCATCTCGTGATGGGGCATCTCTATCAATAGCCAGGTCGGCAAATTCGGCGTTATAGAGCCGTTGGAATGCTTGTTTAATGTTCGCCGTTTCGATCGAAGTGCGGTTGATTTGGATTTGTTTGCCGCATATTCCATCTAAACTACAATAATAATAATAATAATAATAATAGTAATAGTTTATTTCGGATAACCCTGAAGCGTGCTGCAATGCAAGATCAAACAGTACATTTGAAAGCTGAATGAAAGTTACAGAAGGATTGTACAATTATGTAAACACGATTGAATTTGAGAGAAAGCATTCAAGTCAATTGTTGCGGCACCGCCCGGTGAATTTAAACTCAACGTCAAGTGGTCGATCCGGCTGAAGGTAAGTGTAGTTATTCGGCCAAAGTTTGGAGTGGGTGGGGAATGGTAAGGAATCACACAAATCCTACGGAAGGAAGACTGTCTTGTCGGAGAACCAGACTGGATTGATGGATACATGGATATCGTGAAAAAGAAATATTCCTGAAGGAGACGAAATCAAGCAAAGAGGTTCACAATGCATGAGAGTGGCTACGATGTAAAATTAGACGATAAAAAATGGTGGCATAACAAATACAGAACAAGAAAAGGAAAAAGGAAAACCGGTCGATGATTACAAAGTCCAGCGGAATATATTGCGTACTGCCTAGGGTGATTTGAGGCCTCCTCTTCTTTGATCCACGGCCCAATGCGCTTCCGGTACGTCACAAGCGATCAGCAAATCAATTTTTTACTCCGTCACTCCTTGATCGTACCCCAATCGAGATGCAACCACAGAGTCAGAATCGACTGCACTGACTGAGGTGTTCTCATCGGCAGATCCTTTACGGTGAGTGCCTCTAGAATTTCTGCCCCGTCGTTGTTGACCAAGGAAACGATTTGTAGGTGCAGTTTGGTCGACTAGACGACCTGGATGCCCCTCACTGTGCTCACCGCTAGAAGAGGTTGATGCCCTTTGATCCCATATCTCTCTGCAGACCGCTTTCTTACTAGAGCCACTATCTACGAAGGTCAATGCTCTTATAACCCCAATTAGGGTTTCTACGCTGACTGCTATTACTCCCAGGCGGAAGGGCTTGTTAGTGGAGCTAGACACTGAGCAGACCACGCTTGGCTTCGGGGTTCTTTTGGCATTCAATTTTTTGGATTTGCGTAGTAGGTAATGGTGCTTCCCATGGCATCCATCCTGACTACACCTGGGTTTAGTTCGGCACACCGCTGCTCGATGTGAATCGTTGAGACAGACGAAGCACTCGCCCAGTCTCTTAGCCATTGCCCATCGTTCGTCGACGTCTACGTTGCGGAGGCGAGGGCATTTCGCTGGGCGGTGAGGCGCCCCACAAACTTTACACACCCGCAATTTTTCACCTTCACGGGATAATGCGTGTGTGTTTTTGCCCATGGTTGGCTTCTACTTGGTTACCTGGTCCAGGTTTGCGTCGTCGTAATCCTAGGTAACTTATTCGTCTCGCGCACGAGTTGACCGAAACCACTGTTTGCTATTTGGGCATGACGGTCTATAAACTGCGTCAGGTATTCGAACGTGGTTTCCCGCCCAAATCTACTGATCCCTTCGGCTTCCTCGGCCCATCTACCCTATAGTTCTGCGGGTAGACTGCGCACTATGGTCTCCAATGTGTGCAGTGCGTTCAGGTCCGATCGGTAATCTAGGTGATTCAGTGCGATACTGCAGTTTTACATTTTTATCACCAGGATAGCTATAGAGCCCGACTCGTCTTTGGAACGTTTTGCCCCTGATAGTACATCATCGATCAAATTCCGGGCGACTTTAAGTGGTTGCCCAAACTGGTCTTTCGGTATTTCACGTGCCCGAGTGCAACCTTCTTCGGGATCCAGCACCCAGCACCCGTCGATTTCTTCCGTGGCTCTTCCACGACAGTAATGTAGTCGATACGAGAATCTCTGTTCTGGATCGGATGCTCTCCTTTTCGCAAAGTTCTCGTATTGTGTAAAGAACTTACAGTACTGTTCTGCGCTCCCTTCGGATGGGGACAATTCCACTCTCGGTAAATCAGTAGCATGGGTTACACTGGTACATGTCGACTTTAATCGTTCCACGGGACTGCCAGTCTGAATGGCCGTATGTTTTGTGGTCTCCAAAGTCACCTCTCGCTCCCGTCTTCGGAGTTGCTCTTTTCTGGCAGATTCAGCTTCTTCCCTAGCCTGCCTAAGCTGGTTTTCTAATTAAACTATTCTTAGTCGATAAATATTATCACCTTTAAATTCTATACCACTAGCCGAAGAACATGAAATTGCATTGACCTCAACTGTACGGCACAACGTATAGCAACGAGGACCAGTGTTGAACAAATGCCAATGTCAGGTATCACCGTCACGGCTTTCCAAGTTCGAATCAAAATTATGCCAATTCACGTGAGCAAAATATAAAAATTGTTGAAGTGTAGTGATTGACGCATGTTGCACTTATTCGGGGGTCAATGGAATAAAGAGCAAAGTCTCAAGAATACAAGTATATGACAATGGCTAGGGAGGATTTCCACGCATGTACATTAGTCTGGTCAGGTCAGGTAAAAGGTGTAAAGAACGAATACTGAAAATCCTTCCAAATGTTCTACGTGCTTTGTGAATTTGTCTATATTTAGCATTACCTTGAAAAGCTCGCTCATATACCACAATTTTTCACGTTTTTTCGTCCATGTGAGACATTTGAATCTGGCCTTGAACCGTTTTTGACTACCGTGCTTGAGCCACGGGGCTTTGAACCTTTAGGTTTTACTGTGAGGTCTGTTTGGCCGCGTACTTGAGGTTTGTATATATTTGTATCCTTTGTGAATTTCAATTTAGTACTGTAGAAACTACGAATCAATCTTGTTCTGGTTTTGGAATTCGTTTGAATTGGCTACGCGTTGCTCGATTTGAGAGAATCGACTGACACCCCTACCGCTTTTGTGGAAGCCCTCTTAACTGTTTCCAGGATCTGAAGGTCTCTGGCAAGATCAGAGTGCACTGTCTGACTACCGCACTGCAGTAGAGAGTGGATATTCTTTCCGATTATTATGGGCAAATTATCCCTAGTGATGCGTGGGAAAGACCCCCGATTCTTATTTAGGACCTGAAAGGCAGACTTGCTCGCAGTTTGGTAATAATGGGAGATGAACAAGTTATAATCTAACCGGAATCCGAGCACCTTGTGTCGGCCAACCCTTGGTACTGTAGTTGCTACGTTAATGGAAAAATTGTGACCAACTTTTCTGAGAAAGCCATGCTCATGCATTTGTTACCATGAACGTGGAGGTTCCGGTCCTCGGACCAGCATTTTGTTTCACCAACCGCAACTTGCAGGTTTTCAGAGCTTGAACTCCAGAGGGTTTCATCGTCTGCATACACGGCACCGTTGACAGGAACAGCCTTCGGAAGATCTTTTACGTAGATCAAGGAAAGAAGCAGAACTAGGACCGGCCCTTGTAGGACCCCAGTTGTTACTGGGGCGGGTTGAGACAAAACATCCCCCACCTTAACCATAAAGGTGAGGTGGGTAAGGAGGCTGCTTAAGGTGTCCAACATTGAACCTTTTATCCGGAATGATTGCAGCTTTTAAAGAAGACGGGCATGGGAATCTCGTCGAAGCCATTAGCGAAATCGATGGAAACGGCGTGTGAGAGCTGGACGTCCTTGTGGGCTTTCGTCAGACTATCCATGACAATGAGCATATTGGTGATACATGACCTGCCAGGAAGAATTCCAAGTTAGGATAGGAGGAGGGTCCTATTTCTATGCAGATGGGAGAGAACCGCGCTCCTAAGAATGCGCTTGAAGTTTTTCTGATGATACTGGTTGGACTTATGGGTCTGTAACTAGAAGCAAGATGTCTGCTGCCCTTCTTACAGATGGGTGCGAAGACTGCTTTTTTCGGGCTGCTGGGGAAGCTCCATCGTCAAAACATCGCTGAAGAAGAGATGCATGAAGAGCAGCTAGCGTGTTTGAGGTTTCCTTGGGAATGCAGGGGTGGATTAGGTCAGGACCCATGGAGCTGTATTGGTTGAGCCGTCGGAAACCTAGTGCGACTGCACTAGTGGGAATAGTGATACAGGTAAAGGTAGTGACCAAATATATCGGGTGCGTGGTGGGTTGGGATGATATGGGTAAGAAGCTAAAAGCTGTACGAAGTTAGGAGCTGAAGGCCTCGGCCACTTGGCCGGGAGAAGTGATTGGTAATCCGGCATGATCGTTGAGAGCGAGTAGCTTCGGAGCCGTGCCCCTTAGACGGCGCATATACTGAAAGAAAAACGCTTTATTGGTCCGTGCTCGAGCACACACAGGTCGTTGGACTGCATCTGCATAAGGCTTAATATTATCTTTGCATTTTTGCGGATAATTCTGAAATCTTTTGCATCGCGGGCAGAACCTGTGGCTTTATATTTGGCAAAGAGGCATGCGCGCTGGTCCAGAATGCGCCTGAAGAGGCAAGGGAGGGGCCGCCTATCGACCTGTGGAAGACGAATTCTGGGGAAAAGTAGCCTATCAGCCAAGGAGGTCAACTCTTTGAGATTCTCTGCCATCCTACCAACAGAGTTACCCAGGTTAGCTGAATTTAGACGGAAGCGAATAAACGCATAGACGTGGTCAAAATTTTGATTTCTGAGTGAAGAGGAGGCCACTTCACAAAGTAGTCGAACCCAGTGAGAAGTTGGTTGCTTTTGCCAAGTGGTGGCGAGTGGTGCTTTACTTCTACTTGGAAAAATTTGTTGGTAGTGACCAGGTCTAGTAGGGAAGGGGCATATCCTGTGCCATATCTGGTCGGATCTCTTACTTTTTTACCCGTAAGCTCTTGAACAAGAGATCTAGGTGGGGGAGGGCTTACCAAAGGTGACTTCGGGGGCATCGGCTCTTTGCCATTCGATACTGGGTGAACCGAGGTTGCCAGTGACTAACAAATGGGCGAGGTCTGTGCCGCTTTTCAGTGAGCCTAGTAAGTCTATGAAACCTAGGCTATCGGTTGAATTGCACGCGGAAGGGGGGGGGGCGATAAACTACACCAAACAGTAGGGTGTCTGTCCCAGAGAGTGTGAGCACAACCCAAAAAAATCAATACATGAAAAGTTAGCTGATAATATAGGTTGAGGAATGATAGAGCTGTCTTAGCACAAGATAACATCGCCGGCACAATCTCTGCTGGAGTCCCGCCTTACTATGAAGTATCCCGGAATGGATATTCCGGCTTCAGGTATATCAGGGGTGAGCCAGGCTTCTGCTAGGGCTATGGCCTGAGGCTCCTCATCCACTGCGAGCTGCCAAAGCTCCGGGATCTTATTCAGAACACTCAGACTTTTGCTGTAAAAATAATTAAGCACATGCTCAGGAATTGTTGCAGAATCGCCAGAGACAATAGGTTTTGGGGTTGAGAGGGGGAAGAGGGAGAGTTAAGGGTATAGGGGAGGTATGAGGGAGTCGGGAGCTGACGATATTGAGAGAGGCTCAAGAGTAAACAAACTGTTGGGAGGACTGTCATGTTTTGACATCTGAAAACCTAGGAGGTATCATACCAAGCGGACGGTCTACATCATCCAGTCTCCGAAAAAGGGTGGGCTGCTTTTTGCGGTTTACTTTCGTGTGCGCTGGGTAATTCACCGCTCTGAGTCTTATTCGCGATCCTGATTTGTAAGACCGCACCAGACGGAAGAGGGGGCCAGTCCACAATGTAATCGAACCCATTGAGAATGTGGTCACTTTTTGCCGAGAGGTGGTAAGTGGAGCGCCACATCCGTTTAGAGCCATTCTTTTTGCATGGCCGCACCAGAGACCTTTTCCGGTGTGGTATCTTCCCCACTGCAGCTCTCAGCAGAAACCGGTTGCAGGTTTGTGTGCCGCTTCGGGGATGGATGAGTCCCGTCCGTTTACGCGGTCTTACTAGCAGTGTTTGGGTCTGGGAAAAATTTGTAGGAGTCAGATACTTGGTAGCACTGGGTCTACTACTGGGGGTAATTTCCGCGACGGAAGATGGAGTGAGTAGGGAAGCGACTCATGTTGGACATGAAGCTCGGTCTTTTGCCGCTTAACCTCTTCACTCTTTCATCTAGTGGTAGCTGCGTACCTGCTAATTGGAAGCGCTCGATAATCGTTCCCATTCATAAAAAGTGACCTTCACATAACGTATCCAGTTGTCGCCCTATAAACGATACCCCCATTTTATGCAGAATAATGGAGAAAAATGTTTAGCGATCACGTTATCAACTACTTATTAGGCCCCAACCTCAATAATGACAACCAACACGGATTCCTCCGTTCACGGTCCTGTACGACTTGCCAGTAGGATTTTCTGAATCTCGCCAAGGACTCGGCTGAAAGTGGGAAATCTCTTGTTGTTCTTTGTCTTGACTTATCTGAAGCATTCGATCATGTACCACACCCTGACCTTTTACCAAAGCTGCTATAATTTGGCTTTACCGACCCGCGACTTTCTTGGTTCTCATCTTATTAATCCCATCGTTCACAGGTTGTCCTGATTAAAGGGCACAAATCTAATCCCGGGCCTGTTATCAGCGGTGTTATTCAGGGCAGCATTTTAGGCCCCATTCTTTTCTTCCAACGTATAAATTTTTTCCGACAATACTTAATGGCACGCTGTCCTTGTCCGCGGACGACATCAAGATAGTCTACATTTTTCGCCTGGCAACCTCAGTACCGCTATCCCTAAAATCGGCTGACTCAGCCACTCTAGATGAATGGTGCTCAACCTGGGCGATGAAATTCTTCGTCGATAAGTGTATTTTTCTTACTTACAAATGCCAGGTTCTTCCTGGTTCCTTATGCGTCGGCAGTTCACCCATCGACCCCCAGCCCTTAGTAAGAGACTTTTGCTTAATTTATTCTTGCTCTTTCAACTTCTTCAAACATGCTGTCTTCCAAACGGAAAAAGCCTAAAACGTGTCTTGGTCTTCTGTTCACATACTTTCAGCCTAGGAGGAGCATCCTTTACATGTGCGAAGTACATGCCAGGCCGCTTTCCGAATATTGTACTTTAATCTCCTGCAGTATGCGAAAATCCGACAAGATTATCATCGAGTGGACCCAGAAAAGATTCACAAAACAGCTTATCGGTTGGTCGTCAAACTTTAACTACAGGGAACGATGTTTGTCTCTCAAAGTCTGACCATTTTGGCTTCGTCGCATCAAGTTGAACCTAGTATTTCTGTATAACCTACTGATTAAGCAGTCCTATTCCTCCAACCAGTTGTGCTTCGCTCCGGATACTGATAAGTCACTCAGTAACGGACGGTATATTTTACCACACCCTCTGCGAGGACTGTCCTACGCTTTAAATTCTTTCTCTTCACGTACTGCAGAATCTGGAATACCTCCAGGATCCTTAACCGTTTTTGGTTCAACCATTGCTAACAAGCAAATAGTTCGGGACTTTGGCTTGAACTATTCCTGCACATTTAATTTCTCGGAATATTCGGCCCTCCAAGTCGCTAAGGCCAGAAAGTGTCTAGGGCTAATATTTCGCTCCTTCCAACTTCGAGACTGCATTCTTTTCCTTTATAAATCTCATGCCAGGCCTTTATTAGAATACTGCCCACTGACCTTTTCTAGTATGCGGAGATCAGACAGGATTGGTATCGAGTCAGTTCAACGTAGTTTTACCAAGCGACTGACTGGATGGAGCTCAGCCCTCACTTATAAAGAACGCGGCTCATTTTTTAAACTAGACCCTTTATGGCTTCGCCGTATGAAACTGAACCTTATCTTTTTGTATAACATCCTTCACAGTCGGACATATACTTCTAATCCACTGCACTTTGCGCCCGTTTCTAGCTATCCACTACGTTCTAGAATTCTTACCCTTTCAACCCCTATTACCAACGCCAGCTTACGTTCACATTTCTTCATCACAGTGCACTCTAACTTAGGGAATAAATTACCGTTAGAAATACGCAGTTCTACTTCCAGCCATTGGTTTAGAAGTGCGTTGGATCAATTCCTCGCGGTTACCCAAACCTTACAGCTCTTAAATGTAGACATGCCCGATGACCAAGCCTATGAGAAGGGTCTTGACCTTTGAATCGCGCAAACACCAGTGGTCTATGACAGATGAAATTAAATAAACATTCTTAGTTTTTCCGCCTTCTGCAATCGAAAAACTAGTCTCAGAGAGTCACTGTCTATTGTTGTTGCCTCTTTGTATCTACTCCCATTTATCCTCAGCTGGGAGCATCCCAGACTGCGCTCTTCTACTTTTTCTCTATTTCCAGACCTTCATTCGTGCGTACCTTTCCCTCGATGACTTTTAATACTCTGGAGACCACACCGGTCACTAACCTGGCCTACGCATCTACCTGACTGTTGGCTATTCATACGCTACCCGACCGATGCTCCCTCGGTTACGTTCCGGGATCCCATGGTGCCTGGTGGCCTGATCGCGGACTACCTGATGCCTACGGCTGTTTGGCCTCACCAAGAAACCTCATGTAAATCCCAACGGTGCGAGGCGCAGTCAGATCCACCGCTTTGGCCGGGGCACATCTGGCGTGCAGGCCAACTGCAACGATACGCGGGTGCTACTAGGTTGGCGGATAGCACCTCCTGTCACCAGAATTGGTTTTCAGGTTGGGTGTCCAGCGCACGGCCAGCCTCACCCACTAGTGCCAATTTCGGATTGAAAAACAACGTCCCCTGCATATTTCTGCTGCCACCCATTGCCTCCTCCAACATTCCTGAACAAGGTTTACCATACAACCGGTCAAGTTCCACGTCAACATATGCACATATACCCACTCGGCTGAGAAATGTACCCTACCATTTGCGACTACTGGCATTAATATCCATCGACTTATCTTTTATTTGTCTGAACTGATGCCATGTTTACCCTCATTCTATTACAGCCAGTTACCGGATTCTGTACCCCAAAACATGAAACGATTTCATTGTTCACATATTTATTATGAATATGACAATTCCTGGTATACTCTTGAAGAGACCATTCATCCAATTGGTAATTTGTATGTCTCCACTATATTTATCTAAACAAAACCACCATTTAAAGATTCGTCTCTCACCTGCCAACAATTCCACACAAAACGAAATGGTCCTCCTTCCAGCGCTTCACCTGCGTGACACCACCTCTATGTTCAGTGTATCCTTCCGTTGCATCTTTTTTCATTCAGCCATTTGCATTTCATGACAGTTGCATTGGCAATGAAGTATTCACAATCCGGGACATTAATAGTTCGATTGCCTCCTTATCTTTTCATGTCAGACTTCAGCATATCCAGCTTTGAAATCACCTGCACTTCCTGAGAGTTGCTGATATGTACTACTCTTATACGACTTCATCAGTCCACTATATGTCCACCTCCCGCATCCACTTTGTTACCAACTTTAGATGCTCTCATGCTACCCATCAACGAACTCAGACAAATCCATAATTGTATCACTTTTCACTCATCTATGAACCACTGCCGCTGCTCCGGCAAGATTCATGGTCAGCCACCTGCCCCACAATCCATAGTGCTCTCTCTGCATCTTTAGCTGAAAATCAACTACTGTAATTTAGGCTGCTGTTATTCTGTCTTCCCCCCCCCCCAAAGTCTCAGATTGGACTTTCCTCAATGCACCTAGTCACACGATTATCTGCACTTTCTGAAGACTCCAGTGATGTACTACGGCCAGTTTATTCCGTCAGATATTAAACATATAAACCACTATTACGCCCACTTCGTTGTACATTTGTATTTCTCAACGGTCAGTCTTGGAGTAACCCCCGATAAACCAATAGTCGAGCACCGTTTTATCCACCTATCACCTGTTGCCATTTTTTCATCAGCCCTCCACGATTAGGCATCTACGCCGAAGAACACTGCAAAAGCGATTTCTCCAAACTTTTGATGGCAATGAACTATACGTATGCCAGTTTACTAACCTTCCAGTTGTTTCCCAAATGCCCCATGTCAGACTCTTTCCAGCGCATCCTGTTAAGCGATTCTCTACATGTTCTGACAGTATCGTTTATGCACTACCCCCATGCGACTTCATAAGATCATCGTATATCAACTCCTGTTGTCAACTTGTGTTCACCAATTAACCTGAAACGAACCCTTTATTCGAATCGCGTTTCACTCACCTGTCAACTTTCGTCACTCTGCTACAGTGAAATTACCAGGCTCGGGCATCTTCATCCCTCTCTTAATGAGGGCTTCTCCACAACCTCTCGATGAATAGTAAATACCAATTCCGTGGTTAAACGGACTGTTTCATTTACGCATTCCCCCTCCTCGAAGGACACCAGAAATCCCTTGGTATTATATTTCTGCTATTTTCCGGGTCATCTGGACTACTGGTTCAAGTGCATGTCCTTCATCACCCAAAATTCTCCAATTTTTCGTTAGTGCTTTTTCGAAAGTTTTCTTTGTCAGTTTACTCACCCCTGCGACTTTACATCGACGCCATCCAAAATGCTGCGCGTTTTTACTTCATCACCGCTTTATTTTATCACGTGTCTCGACGGCGGAGTCCATTTCACTCATTTCGCAAATGTACGTCCACCCGACCTTCAAACTCAAATTTGCCGGGCAATCGTTCGTGCGACCACTAGAACCTGTACACTTTTAAGCTGCATTTACCCAAACGAATATCTAAGGAACCTCTTTGTGACCTCACTTGTATCGTATGATCATGCAATCGAGCATGCTTTGGGTGTCCCCGAAATAAACCATTATTATTATTATTATTATTATTATTATTATTATTATAATTATTATTATTATTATTACCTTCCCTTGCACATCAGATCCTCTCCGTCGAAGTATGCATTCGTGCATGCTATTAAAAAATTCCCTTCTGTCCCTACCGTTTTGTGCTTATTCTGCGTCCACATAACCGAAAGTCAAGCTTACAAGAAAGGCCTCGTCTTTTAAGCCACTGCTCCGCTTTCTCGCACTAACTTACCTTCCAGAATAATTTCACGGCTTTCAAATTCTGAATGTTCTGTTTGACCGCTTGTCCTTAGACTTCGCCATCGACCCATTTAAAGCATGTCTACGTCCAGGTATTGTTTTACATGCAAACTTGAGGAATTCTGGCAATTTTCCCCTGAAATAAGTCCTTCCAGATGAGTTCGCATTTTTACAGAGGCCACCGTAATACTCGTCATACGTTGTCAATGTGCCTAATCTACTCCACGATTTATTACCTTCATTTAGTTATATTTCGTCCGCGGCCCCTAAACCATCCTCGGAAATGCTGTAGGAACCGCATCAGTAACTACGCCCTAGTCCACTATATATATATATATCATATTTATGTGTGTAAATGTATATAAATATATATATATATACACATTAATATCCTGTAGTTATTAGCACAAGCAACCAAACTCTCCTCGATATCTCCTTGCTTACTTTGCCTCATTTCCACATCAGGTCCCAACAAAAACTTCCATCACTACCCCTGCAATTTTGAACTGAGAAATCCAGTCTCATTACTCTCACTTTGCGTGGCTCACCAACTGAACTCAACACCCAGTAATGACATGACCAATTCTGCCCCATCTTATCCCCAGCTAAGTTTCTTCCGTAGTTCCATGCAGAACTTGGTCTTTTCTTCTACTAAAAGACTGCTCCAGGTCAAAAAACAACCTCCTCATTGAAGTTTTTAGCTCCTACTTATGCGCTTCTTTTTTAGTGTCACTTTTCGCGGCCTCAAGTTGTCTTAGGGATCAGCAGCATCGACGAGCTTGTGTTTCGGTTTTGCTCTTCTTTTCGTTAACCATCGATCCTCAGCTGCGCCATACCAGGACTGCGTTTCTCTATCTCGTATCCATTTCCGGGGATCCTCAATGCCAGTCAACTGTCCCGGGAGCCATACTGATCATCTCTCTGGCTGGTGCGCCTGAATAATAATACTGAATGGCTGTCTACCACTCGCTGTTTCCGTTAGCTCTGTTGTCTAAGTTCCTACAACTTGACTAATTGATTCTGGACCATATACGTTAAGCGTGGAGTCTCAGCCCTCTGTACAACCATCAATGAACACTAAAGCCCATCCCAAAGGTGCGGGGCGCGGTCAGATCCCCACCTTGGCCGGCAAACATCGGGGGTGCAGACCTTCTGCAACGACGTGCGAGCACAATTAGGCCGGTAGATCACACCTCCTGCGTTCACTTCACTAAGTGCTTTTCAGGTTGGGTGTCCAGCGCACGGTCAGCTACTCACACTAGCGCCGGTTGCGGATTGCACGCTCCAACTCTGCTCGCCCTACCGCATTCGCCACTCTCAGTTGCTGATGGCATGCTCCTACCATTCTTCCGCCACGATTCGCTCATCTATCGTTCTTTTCAGCAATCTTATCACTTTCCTTTCGCTCTTTCTACCTCTGTACAAAACCTACCCATTTTCTTTGTTCCTGTCGTTTTTCACCATGAAACCCTCTCTGCATGATGTCACTCTTACCCTATCCATTTTAATATTCCCAAGCTCAAAACATCTTTTCCACCCATTTTGCCCCTGCTGGCTGCTAATCTCTATTCACTTGGTACCTTCATATACTTGCACAGCTGACTGATCGCACACCTCGCTAGCCACCGTTCTGCGATATCCTTTTTGTCCATTTCATACCCCCCATCAGTGAGCACCAGACGCATCCGTAACCATGGCCAATCGCCGTATGAGAACTCGCCGTTCCAACCTTTCCATTTTTAAAGACTAAACTTATTATCTTCTCACCATCACCATACTTTCAGTGTCTGAATTTGCAATTCTTCCATGGATCTTCCTCTTAGGCAGTGTTCCGATTAAAAACTTCTGGCTCAATTCAATTGTGCAACTGCCTGCAAACGAGCAGCTTTCTAGTTCCATTCTCCCAACTCCAAAGCGTGACTATTTCTTGCGCCTTTTGTTCCGCCACAGGTTTTTCCGTCCGGGCAATTTTCTTCTTCTCGGTTTTCATCCTGTGTCATCTGCAGTAAAATGATCTGGTTGGTCATCTCTTACCTGGTTTTCTTCAGTCAGCACTCCCACCTGCTTCGTATATTGCTCGCCCCAGGCATCTTCAGTATGCGCCTTTCTGGCTGCACTGCTTTTCCGCGTTGCACCTAGTTTAAAGTCATCTTAACGTCATTATTTTCACTAACAGTTCCAACCCATTTGCTCTGCCAATATCTTATCGTTCCGATCCTCCACCTTCTTATTTCTCACGTATGTTATTCGCCGGTACAATGGCAGCATCTTTGCACCACAGTTCTTCTAACCTCCGAGGTCCCGTCCGCCAGGGACCTTTTACACTTCTCCAACCACCCTGTACTTCCATTCGATTTGCGTTCTCCAGCCTTTTTCACGGCCATCTCCTTGCTGCACGATGTACGTCCATTTATCACCGCATGCCACACCTGCACTAACCAGATTGTTGGACTCACTCCCACCCGTTCTCGTCGATCTCTCCCTTGATATTTCCTCTTTATCAACTTCTGCTCACAGCCATCATTTCCTTGCATCCAAAGGTGTTTCTCTTTCTCTTTTGATCCCCCATGTTCACCTGTCATAAATAAATTCACCGGGGTTTTTCCGAGTTAATTCTGTGCCATTGGAAACAACCCTACCTGTATATTCCGAGCACTGCTACTTCCGTGTTCCATCCCTTCATTGCAGTTTGCTCCTGCTCTTATACATATTTATAATAACGTGCATATATATATATATACACATATTTCCGCTTCCTCCTCCATTTCTTCGCTGGCCATTTCTTTTGCTACCTTGCCGCCGCCTCTCACGTTATGCGTCCACAGTGTCCATATCTGTGGTTCATTTTCACAGTATCTCGATCCTTCCGTCCCATTGGTGTCATCTGACCGACTCTTTACGTCTTGCATTGGTCGCTCTCTGCTTTTTAATTGACACCGTCCATCCATTGCAATAAGGCATAGCTAGTGGCCACCTAATCCCTAGCCATACAACTCAAGTTTTTGTTCTCCCCTTCTTCCTTTCTTTTTTTCCTTTTTTTCTCCATCCTTTCTCTTGATGATAGTTCATCATGCCGATTTTCGGTCCTCCTCAAGCAAAACCCCCAGGTTCCTATCTCCCCCACTTGGCTCAGCCATCTGCTCCATCTGACCCTGACTTTCATTTTTCCCGGGCACATGTTTGAATCCAAAGCTGGGTTTACTTAAACTCCCTCCAATAATCCTCGATGTGCACACCTTTATCGCCCTCGAATCTCCCATCTATCTTTTTCCATTCTTCACCCGACTTGAGTATTTCTAAATTTTTCATGAATATTTTCTGCCAGTTTAGTCGTTTGTAAGAATTTTGATCATGCATAACACATGCTTCGGGCTTCTTCGAAATGAACTGTTATCATTAATAATGTCATTACTATTATTCAAAGGATGTAAAGGCCGGTTGTGAAACCCCCCCCCAAAACCCTTGCTGTTCAGTGTTTTTCTTAACATCACTCATTTGCTCACACTATTGACGTGTCTTTACGCACTGTTTGGTTTTATGGACCAATTGTTGTTTGTTCGCGCCCAGAGCGTTACTTTGTCGTATCCTTGTTCTGGACCTGCGTGACGCACGTGCTCCTTGCTCGCACGCCGCAATTCGGTTTCTCGTTTGTTGAGTCCTCGTGATCTCATTATTGAGGTTTGCACCTGTTTGGTGTCTTTGTTCATTCAATAATCGAGTATCGTAGAATATCACGGATAATCGACTTCTGATTTCGGGATCCGTTGCGAATTTGGCTACGCACTGCTCAAACGTGTGTTACAATACTCAATATATCAATTTGAAACGAGAAAGCAAGCAAAATGCCAAGAAAGGATGGAAGATATTGGAATCTGGACAGGAAGTAACACGGCAAGTCTCTGGGGAGGTTTTGGGTACCTTTGATTCTTGAGTTAATGTTAGATCGCTTAGACCTGTCAGTGCCATTTCATGTGTTACTGAAGGCAATATGGATCGTAATGACGTCGATCTATAGAGGCTGAGGATACTAGACATAGAACATAAACTGTTATCGGCTAGACAACAGGCCCGCGAAGCAGAACAGAAGAGTAGACAGAAAGAGCGTGAGGGTAAGACCAACGACCACGATCTTTCCGATAGATCAGGGAGCAATAAAATAGGAAACTTCAGACCGGTCTCCCACCAGAAGACAGCAGCGATCGATTTGCCAAGAGAACTGACAGTTTTCGACGGGCGATCTGAACACTACAACAAGTTTGTCAAGCAGTTCGGAACGTTCGTCGAAAATAAGATAACCGACCCTGGGCAAAGGCTTCTCTATCTGACTCACTACTTTCGAGAAAAAGATCGAAGACATTGGAATCTGGACAGGAAGTAATACGGCAAGTCACCGGGAGGTTTTGGGTACCTTTGATTCTTTGGTTAATGTTAGATTGCCTAGTCCTGTCATTAGTAGTTAATGTGTTACTAAGGGCCATATAGATTGTAAGGATGTCGATCTATATAGGCTAAGGATATTAGACCCAGAACAACAAATGTTACCAGCTAGACAACAGGCCCACGAAGAGGAACAGGAGTGTAGACATAAAGAGCGCGAGCATAAGACCAACGACTAAGACACTTCCAATTGATCAGGGTGATATGATAGGGAGCCCCACGCCGGTCGCCGACTATAAAACACCATCGGTCGATTTGCCTAGAGTGGAACTAACGGTTCTCGACGGGCGATCTGAACACTACTGCAAGTTTGTCAAGCAGTTCGAGACGTTCGTCGGAAATAAGGTAACCGACCCTGGGCAAAGGCTTCTCTACCCGACTTACTACCGTCGAGGCCGAGCAAGAAAAGCTATCAACGGGTGTACCATTCTCGACCCGAAACAAGGCTACACCCGAGCAAGGAAGATTTTGAGGGACTTATTTGGCCAACCTTTCAAAGTAGCCCGTATCCTAACAGAAGGCCTGATGGTAGGGGCAAAGAGAACCAAGGGCGACGTCTACACAATGGCCGACCTGGTGATTAAGATGCAACACTGCTCAATAGCCCTCGACCATTTAGGTTACAGGGCTGACCTGAATGCGGTGCACACTTTGGAAAACATAGTCCGTCACCCTTCTCCCGAACTGCAAGGTCGGTGGGCGGAAGAAGCAGAACGGATAAGCCGGGGCGACAGGGAGGCTAACTACGAAGACCTGACCGAATACTTGGGCAGGCCAACCAAGATAGCCGACAGCAGATTTGGCCAACTTATCCAGGACATCAACCGAGCAAACAAGCCCAATACTAGCCAGACTCAAACCACTGCTCGGGAGCAGCCGAAATATCAGCCTTGGACCAATGTACACGCCATTTCACGCGATGCCACGGCGCAACTAAGTTGCAGGTCCTGTGATGCTAGCCATGGACCACCAGAATGCTCCAAGTCCGGCATCGCTACAATACACGAACGGTGGGGAATGGCGAGGATGTCAGGAGCGTGGTTTATTTGTCTCAACACCACACACCGAGCGGCAGCCTGTGGGACAAGGGACCGATGTGGTTACGAGGGCTGCACGGGCAGACACCATCGGCTGCTGCATCAGGCGAGAGCAACCTTAACCGAGACGAGTACAAAACCCAGTGTTATTTGTTCAACGTCACGATCTGCCAGTAAACCGGTACGTTTAGGCGTAGTGGCCGTGGGAGTAGTGACCCCAGCTGGGGTGGTCAAAGCGTTGGCTTTCGTCGATAGTGGATCCGACACTACTTTAGTGAAAGAGCGGTTTGCCGACAAACACCAACTCGCCAAAGGTGCGAAGTCATTGGCAGTGAACACGGTGGGCGGAACACAGGTAATGACTGCCGGTAGATTAAGGCTGCAACTCATCTCTTTAGACACTAACGAGGAAATTGAACCAACGGAGGCATTCACGTTAGCGAATCTCCCCATGCGAACACCAAGGTCGGTCAACGCCATCTTAACTAGGTGGCCCCACCTGCAGGATGTAACCGTTGTAGACTAAGAAGATGATGAAGTGGATCTCCTCATCGGCTGCGGCGTGCCAGAGGCGCATTGGGTACTTGACCAGAGAGTGGGCGACCGCCAGGCACCTTAGGCCGTACCCACGGCTGTGGGCTGGATGCTATATGGCCCGTGGATTACTTATCCACCGAAACGGACTGCACAGAGTACCACCTGCAGCGGCTGTATGAAAAGGAGTTTCATGACATTGGAGACGAAAGACCATCGTTGTCTCAAGAGGATCACTTCGCTTTACAAACGGTGCGGCAGGGCACTAGAGGACTTAAAAGCAGCTCGAGGTCCCCCTCCCGTGGCGCACATCTACTGACCCGTGAATTGATAACAGAAACTATGTTCCTCAACGAATATTCCGACTGAAAGAACACTTCTTTCGAGACCAGGGTCTGTGGGAACGATACACGGATTAAATGAAGCGAAACGAAGCCTTCGGTTACGTTGAAAAGGTGCCTGCAAGCACCGATGGCCGGAAGGATACCTGGTATCCATCTCACCACCCGGTTATTAACCCCAAGCAACCCGAAAAACTGCGAGTGGTTTTCGACTGTGCAGCCAGGTTCCAAGGCGAGTCGTTAAACGATCGCTTACTACAAGGACCTGACTGGACCACGCCACTAATCGAAGTTTTGTGCCATTTCACAGTGGGTAGAGTGGCCCTGTCCGCCGACATTAGGGAAATGTTTCATCAGGTCAAAATACCGGTAGGAGAACGAGATGCGTTGCGTTTCCTGTGGTGGGAGAGAACGACCGGGACAATGCGGTGGTGAATTATGGGATGACCGTCCACACCTTCAGAGCCATAAAGTCACCGTTCTGTGCGAACTACGCCCTTCGGGAAGCTGCGAACAAACATGGAGATCTGGTCCATCGCTCGGTGGTGGATAGCTTCAGCAGAAATTTCTACGTCGACGACTACCTTGGATCATTCGATGATATAGAATCAGCTCTAGCGCAATTCAGAGGCCTGAGAAGATTTCTGGAAGAGGGCGGCTTCCATCTAACAAAATGGATGTCCAACGCTTCAGAAGTGCTCGAGGTCATTTTGTACCACGAGAGGGCCGAAAGGGTTAGAGATTTGGACGGATCGTCACTCCCTACCGAAAGCACTTTAGGAATACAATGGGACGCGAAAACGGACGACTTTGTTTTCGAGCTAGGCGTTCCCGAGCTGCCAATAAACCGTCGAGGCACACTACCTGCTGTCTCTAGTCTGTTCGACCCGCTCGGTTTCGTCTCGCCATGGCTGCTACCCGGAAAGATCTTGCTGCAGCGGCTGTGCCGTAAGAAAGTTGATTGGGACCAGTCACTGGACCGAGGGGACCGGTTGGACTGGGAAGAATTTTTAAACACCTTGAAGAAATTACGGGACATAAGGATTCCACGATGTGTTGACTCCTGGCCATACAACGAGGACTGGAAAACTGCGTGCTTTTGCCGATGCATCCGAAGTCGGTTATGGAGCTGTGGAGTACGGGCGATGGTGCACAGGAGATGGACAATATACGACGGGGATCCTATTTGCTAAAGCCCGCGCTGCTTCACTGAAGTCGGCCTTGATCCCACGCCTTGAACTCAGCGCAGCCGTGTTAGCAGTCAGGGCGGTGCAGGCTGTGAAGAGATGTTTAGACTTCTACATTTGGTCGGCTAGCTTTTGGACGGACTCAACGATAGTACTTCACTGTATCAACAACGTCCGGAGCCGGTTTATTACTTTCGTTGCTAACCGACTCACGGTTATCCACGATGAATCAGCCATGAACCAGTGGAATCACGTCAGGTCTGGCGATAATTCAGCCGACCTGTGCTCCCGAGGTGCGACCAACTTCAGGCAACTAGACACGTGGACGTGAGGGCCAAACTTCCTGCAAGTGCCTTAACAGGGCTGGCCCGTGTTCGAATTAACACCCCTACGGAAGTAGAACCGGAGATAAAAGGCGTAGTGACAACGGCAAGCGTCGTCGAAGCGACTTCCATTTTATCGCGATTGGTCAGGTTTTCTTCCTGGATGAAGACGCTTCGTTCGCTAGTGTGGTTAGCCAGGTTCAAGAGAAATTTATTAGCCATGAAAGGGCTACGGCCCTCAGGCCAGATACGGGTCGGCCCGATAAGTCCCGACGGGCTACAAGCTGCAGAATACGATATTTTCAGAATGATACAACGAGAGACTTTCGCCCAAGAACTCGAGAGGGCGGAAGAAATGGAACCAATCAACGAAGGATTATCATCTTTAAGAGGCGAATTAAGGCACTTAAACCCCAAACTGATTGATGGACTATTGCGAGTGGATGGTATGCCGGCCATCGCCTACCTCAGCTTCGACACAAAGTACTCTATGCTGCTGCCTGCAAAACAACCTGTGGTAGAGCTAATGATCCAACCCGTCCAGGCCACGGAGGGACATGCCAGGGAAAGTCACGTGACGAGAGTCATCCACAAGCACCTTTGTTTGCTGAAAGGAAGCCTGACTGCGAAACGCGTAATCCGACGTTGTGTGCAATGTAGGAGACGCAATGCCACAGCAGGCAAACAACTCATGGCCCCACTACCAGAATGCAGGGTGACTGTGGGCCGGTGGCCGTTCAGCGACACCGGGTTGGACTATTTCGGGAACTTGTGGCTCTAGTGCGGGAAGAGATTGGAAAAACGATATGGGTGTATCATGACGTGCATGAAGTCACGCGCGGTACACCTAGAAGTCGCACATTCGATGACGACCGATTATTTCGTACGGGCCTTGCAGAGATTTATCAACTGAAGTGGCCTACCGGTCGACATATATTCAGATAATGGATCGAAATTCTTGGGCGCTCACCGGGAAATGCAGCGATGGCACGAGAGCATGAACAGGGACGAACTGCAGGATCGAACCGTGGCCTACGGCATACGACGGCATTTCAACCCCTGCAGGCCAGCCACCGAGGCGGCCTATGGGAACGCATGATCCGGTCCGCCAGACGGATATTACTGGGGATCATGGAGCAACAGCCACCCGACGACGAGGCGCCGAACACCGTCATGACTGGGGTGGAGAGAATGCTGAACAACCGCCCCCTGGTTCCAGTAATGAACGACGACCCCACCCACCTGGAGCCCACCCCGGACGACTTATTGACGTTAAGATCTAACGAGGGTTTTCAAGGTCCAATAAACCTTCGTGGGAGCTACCTCCACGGGTGGAAGCAGGCAAACCATCTTACCTAGGTTTTCTGGAGGCGATAGCTCCGGGAGTACCTGCCGGCCCTGCAAACTGGACAGAAGTGTCTGGTGAAAACAAGACCATTCAAGGTTGGGGACGTGGTGACGATCGCAGACGAATGCGCACATTTCAGCACCTGGTCTTTGGGAGTGGTTATGGAAACCATAGAAAGCACTGACGGAATGATGAGAACGGTGAAGGTGAAGACAGCCAACGGGGCGCTAATTCGTGACATACGCAGTATTAGCCTACTCGAGAGTGAAAGCGGAGAAGCTGATAACCCCGAGGCCCAGTAGACTATTTCGCACTCGTCTTCGAGGTGGGTAAAGAAACCCCACATATGGGAGCATTCACGACACACTGACGTATCGAACCATCACACACCCCGACGCACACTCACCTACATTGTACTTGTTGTACCACATGGTCCCCGTCAAACACGTTACAGTGCTCGCAGTCTTTCTTTGGCGTGAAAGAAGGGTTTTTTCCGATATGTGGTGATAAATGCGATTCCACTGTACGACCAGACACATACACACACACTGTATCCCGTAACCCCCATCAAACATGTGACGGTGTTCGCAATTTGTTTTCGTCGACGTTACTGATATGTCCTTTGCATATGTGGAAGTAGCGGCGATTACATCATACAAGCACACACTCACGCAAGCATATACAGCCGGAGCAGGACGGCCCTTCCAAGGACAGCATCTATGTTTCCTTTCACGCCAGCCATCGATCAACTGTTCTCGTGGAAGATGTGGAAAAGCCACTCGTCTATGTAGCCAACGGATTAGGTGCGATTATGAGTAGAACGTTGACAATGAGCATTAGGCGCGCGCACTGACTGCAGGGCCTAGGTAGGTAGGAAGAATCAGCACCTTTATACCAAACCCTTGACTCTGCTAGGGATTTGGGAGGATTATGGTGGGCGGAGTAACGACCGGTCGTGGAAAATCCCCCCCAAAACCCTTGCTGTTCAGTGTTTTTCTTAACATCACTCATTTGCTCACACTATTGACGTGTCTTTACGCACTGTTTGGTTTTATGGACCAATTGTTGTTTGTTCGCGCCCAGAGCGTTACTTTGTCGTATCCTTGTTCTGGACCTGCGTGACGCACGTGCTCCTTGCTCGCACGCCGCAATTCGGTTTCTCGTTTGTTGAGTCCTCGTGATCTCATTATTGAGGTTTGCACCTGTTTGGTGTCTTTGTTCATTCAATAATCGAGTATCGTAGAATATCACGGATAATCGACTTCTGATTTCGAGATCCGTTGCGAATTTGGCTACGCACTGCTCAAACGTGTGTTACAAAGGATAATCCCTTGAGCCTTTTTATTCCCTTCTTGAGCTTGGATGATGAAAATTCAATTCGCTTGGCTTCCTCTGTGGAGCCCACTTCACCTAAAATGCCGTTTACCCGGTTGATGCTTTTGATCACCAGCCAGGTGGACCGACTTTTAAATGGGAGAGTGATCTTAAGGCCATTAAAATCCTGGCCACAGATGTCATGAGAGTGATCCCAGTTAAGAAAGCTACCCCAAAGGAAGAATCGCTTGGGGCTTTTCTCGGTATCTTGCAAAATCTTGGCGACATCAAGAATTTGCTGCTCAATTCTCTACAAACCCAATCGGCTACCTGGGGTACTGGGAGGGATTTGATAACCAAGCCTCTTAGGCCGGTCAACTCATCCTCAAGGCTGCTGTGGTGGTGTTTAGCTCAAACATCTGTGCAGCCCGATTTTGGACCGCGCGGTTTAGTGCACCCATTGGCAGCGCATTATGAAGCATTGTCTGGAACGAATGGAGAAATGAGATATTGGCCATTGAGGAGGAATCACATCGCATCATGGGGTAAGTAGAGCCGCCTGAGGGATTAGTTATATCAGTGTGAGGGAAAGTGACTTTATTCAGGATTAAACCAGTACGGGTAAAACTTGGCTTAAGTGGGGGGGTCAATCTGTGTCATAAAAACTTCGGAAGCCGATGAACTCACTGAAGTAGTCAATCTCACGCTGGTATAGTGCGGTCAAAACACAAATCTTGGCCGTATCTTGCATGCGGTATTTTTGGTGAGCTGGAAGATAGACCACTGGACAGTGGAAGAGGGTATTACGTCGAGCATGAGTGGCGGGCGTGGTTCTGCCGATAAAATCCATGGGAAGTCAAGCAGTGAGATTTTTAGACCTCGCACAATCTACCTGAGGTTCGGGCCAATAGAACATTCCCTATTCCTGCACCAACGAGCTTCAGTTGATTTGCATCAGGTTGTGTATTATGCAAGGATCAGTTTCTTCCGTCGTGGGTGCTCGCTTTTGATCTGCAAAATACAAAACTATATGAGCTCAAGGGCTCAGTTAGTGTATCAACAAGAGCCTACTCTTACATTCGGTAAACGGCAGTATAGTTGCCAACAACCTGCTTGCCACAATTACGAATTCTGTGTCCCCTATGCCTCTTTTTTGTCCCTTTTCCATCCCAAATCTGTAAGAGAAAGTGTTAGGACGCGGCTTGCTGCCAGGAGCGCAGCAGCTCCATGGTTATGGTAACGGAGTGAATAATCTGCCGCGGCTGGCGTAATGTAGACTAATGCCGATTGGACTCAACTGGTGCGGTCACAAATGTGCCCGGATTCAACCGTCTCCCGTGTGAACCAGCTTGATCTTCGTAAGGTCGAATCTGTGTGGTTCGCAAACGGTTACAAAGTTATTCTTTTACCATCCGCTACTTGATCAGTTTACAGAAGACGTTCGAGCGCAGCTAATGAACCTGTCTTCTATTCCGTTTCACAACCAAATACCAATGTAACCTCCGCCATCGGACAAATAGAGAAGACGCGGTAGGTTGGCGGATGCGAAGGTGTATTCTATGTAGCGTGGCGTCGAAACAGTACTGATACAAGAAGTACACCGAACAAAAATAGACGCAACGGCTAAGCAGAAAACGGACCGTGAGCGCGTACAATCGGCGAAGAACCAAAAGTGAAAACTGATTCAAAACGAGATCAACGGAAACCTCTGAAAAGTCAGTTTAGTAAAATGCACGCGATCGAACAAAACAATGAGGTCGATATCAAACTTCAGAAAGGATCGTGGAGAAAACAAATCCAAGATGGTGACCAGAAAACTGTCATTTTCTCAGAAGGCTCGAGGTCACCACAAGTTATACCGCTATGGTTATGTGAAAAAAGATACGCTTGTCATTTGTGGACCGGTCAGGTATAAGCCTGAGCGCACGGAAGATTCTCAGTTCGGCTGCTGCTTCAAGTGCTGTTCAGCTGACCAAATGGAACACGTGCCTGTGGATGCTTCAGGTTTGTTCAGTTTTTTGGTGCAAGGGTCCATCCGGAGTCGAAGACGTTCGGCGATTTCAGTGGGAAATTATTTCGCCACTCTTTTTGTGCAACTCTCGGACCTTGCAAACGGTAGCTAAAAGAGGCCGCGTTTTGCCTGAAAGTAGACATTATCAGTATGTTAACTGTTGCTGCGTGCACCAGGGAAGGAAAGTTGGAAATTCGCCAAGGTAATTTATAATTTCTGTATTCACTCAATACTTGAAGGTATTCCGATCTGCTCTTTGTTGCATCCGTGGAGATTCCTTTCGTTGTTCCGTGCATCTAACTTCTTGGTTGGTCCAATGAGGTTTCCTGTTGCTTCCAATTAGGGGGCAAATGTTTCGTATGACGGCGATCTAAGCCGCGCATATGACCAAGAGAGTCAGGTTTGTCAGCCAATGGGCAGTTTTCAGAGGAGTGCGGAACTTAAAGAGTATAGGCAAGATAATTTTGATCGGCTTTTACATTTATGTGACTTTCACAATATAAAACCTCGGCCCAGTAGTCAGCAGTCTTCAAATGATCCGCCGCAGGTGAAGCAGCTCTGAATACACACGGCTAAAGCCACATAATAGCGGAGGAGAACGAGACTAGATTTTGAGCTCATCCCTATTAGCTGTAGGCAGTTGTGCTCGAAGTTTGGTGATGTAATTTTGGCTGATGCAGCTCATTAGCTTAACTGTGGTGCGCACAATCTTTCGCATACCACGGCCGTGGACGGAGCAAGATTGGGTAGCGGCATTTTCTACCCCGCTATTCCGAAAGAGACTGGTTGTAGCGATCATAAGGTGCCGATTTTCATGTCTCATGTTCTCCCACAAAGTCTGCGCTGTAAGGCAGTTTTGGCAGATAGAAGTTTAGCCTAATGTGGTGCTTTCGCAGAAGGTTTCTCGCAAAGTAGAATAATTTTCACCTGACTGCATATAAAGCAGTGTATGAAAAATAGATATAATAGGCTGCAAGTTGTGCAGCAGTCCGATGGGTTACGCCTTTTTCAATGGGTACGTAACAACGTTTTTATGTGACCTCCAGAGCACTTCGGACAATATCTGGCTGCAGTCGACTCCAGGAATTCGGGAACAGGAGCGCAAGTGAAAATCACATGGTTTCCACCTAAGGAATTGTGGGCTGGCCACTTACTGAGTAAGGTTTCGTTGTTAGGGCTTTGCACGACTAACAGGGTGGAAGCGGAAAATAGACACTTGAAAAATAGTCCGTCTAACCGCTTCACCGTGCTAAATATATTTAGGAACGTGGTTGAGCATGTCCGGTCGCTGATCGAAGTCAGCGGGTACAGGGTGGTCAAGAATCAAATGGTAGGATTTAATCCCCCAGACTCACTGCCGCGGGTGCAACCTGTGCCAGCCTATTTGGCGGAGTGTGCTTGTGTTTCTCGTGGGAGACCTATGCGCCGAAGTCATTGTGTCTCTCCAGCTGGTGAACAGGGTGTGATTTATCCGAAACAATAGAAGTAGAACTTACCTCGTAGCCCTGACGCGGAACACAAAATGCGATTGGTCCTTCAGTCACCAGTATTCTGTCCCTTGCCAACACCTGTTGATGGTCATGAAGGAAACTAATTAACCAAGGCATCAAATATCATTGGGTGAGTGGTCCTCCAGGGGACTACGACAGCCGACGGCCCCAGAGACAGATACAGTACATATACAAGAACCAACAACACGGTCTGCAGTCACTCCCTAGAGTGACCGGTTACTTCGGGTTCAGAAGGTTTTGAAGGATGAAGGAGCAGCACCGGGTATGCTGGGTAAAACATTGAAAATTTCAATAAAATAAGCTTAGTTTCCACCGTTCTGGGTATTCATCGAGATGCACAGATGATGCTCAAAGTACCTAACGGTTTATCACACGTACGAATTAAGTCACTCTCGGATATACCTCGAATGGCTGCGCATAAAGAAAAGCGTTTACACTCGAGTAGTGGGCCGGTTCTCAGCAGTAGCTCGGGGAACATCAGTCCATCCACCTCTCAGCGGGTAGTAAATTCCTCAAGGTGTAAGGTGAGGAAAATGGACTAGGGTGACACTTCAGATTATTCGGACCAGCGGCAAGCAGTTGCTTATAGAAGGTTTTCGTCTACAAATTCCGCAGCCCACCACACGAAGGCAAATAGGCGGAAGCTGGACGTCCTGTCGTATCCCATCCTTGAGAAAGTTAGAAGCGTCCGCGACAAGCAGGAACCGACGATGGACTTGGACGAAGAAATCCAGCGGATTCACTGCGGGACCTGTGGACAATGGATGCCCTTTAGTTGCGCAGCATTTCATAACGAGGAGAACTGTTGCTGTGCGCACCGTGTGACCCATTGCCTTCAAGGCCGGAAAAAGTGAAGGCATCCTTAGGCCGCTTTCAGGGCCACGTCATTCTAACTATTTTCTCCGGTTTCTTACCTTCTTCATCTGTTAAGTTAACACATGGGTCTTCATTTTCGTGCATAAGTTTGAAATAGGACAATGGGACTACGGCTGAGTTAACGCTTGGCATTTATATCGATCCACGCACGGGTTGAGTGAGAGGTTATCTTTGAGAGGTTTGGTAAAGCTAGAGGAAACAAGAATGCTCTTGCTCTAGCCCTTTAGCATAGACCGGAGCAGATGTAGCTGATGCATCCGCCGTACTTGAGCAGCGGAGTTATTCCGGTTTATATTCAGGTAGTAATTAAAATGGGTATGTCGCCGGCACTGGGGATGATGCCCCCCTTTGGGGTAAAGACTCATGAGGCAAGAAGGTATGCAGAACTAACGGCGTGGGTTTCCACTTTAATTACCGGTAAAGCCCGTCATGTATGTGACAGAGTGAAGACTGTTCGCGGACAACAATCTCAATAAACTAAACTATCGGGCCTACGCCTTACGCACCCATACCATGGGGGTAATTGCCACCCGTTAGAAGCATCCTTTCTGCTACCAGGTCTTCCATTGGCCGAAGGCAGTCTTTCTTCACGAATCACTCTTCATAGTTATACGTAGTTGTTGGATGCAATCGCATTCCAAAGTGCTTGTTCCACATCCTGGATACTCGGCTCATTTCAGAAGTCCCGGGTTACATTCTGAGTGACTCTCGTCGGTCATTCAATGGGGCACATAACTGGTCATGCAAAAGTTGATCCGTTTATCTGGTAGGCCAGGAACTCACGATAACTCAGGGGGGAATCGCATTTGCAAACATCGTTCGGGCGTCTAAAATAGCATAAGGCACGAAGCGACAATAATTCATCGGGCCCATCGGCTGACCTTTTGTAGCTTCCCTGGTTAGAAAGGAATACAACTAAACGATTTCACCAGTGAGCCACTGTAAGTCAGGCTTTACGTGACAGTGCACGCAAAAACCGAAGGGAAACTGAACCAATTTTTTCCGTATTGTGACCCGACATTTACTGTGCATACGCAGACATACAGCTTCATATATAATGGCTTCAGCCAACCTATTATCAAGCGTCGAAGAATAACAGGAATTCCATAGAATTCACACACAGACCAAGCTTTCTCTCGCGCAAAACTTTTCGCGAGGTGTACACCCCAAGGCGCAAGGCTACGGAAATGGTTCCACGGTAATATAAAAACCGTCCATTTACTCGACTTTAAATCATAGGTGATACCGTAACAGCATCACATTACGGGGTTTGCAGATATTTCTTAGGTATAACAAAATATCAACGTCAGTTATCTCAGATGTAAATTTCAAACTTAAAAAGTTTTCAGATGCATCGAAAATTGCTTTTTTACTATTATACGACTGAAAGTCGTCCTTCACTTACCCACGGCGGCCGAAAGCTGCAGCACGAGGTCAGCCGAACGAGAGCAGGCCAGTTCAACCAGATGAAAGGCCCACCGTGGGAAGACCTTGGCAACCACCCTAGAAAAGGCGCCACTTTTAACCCCTTTCGCAGATTGATTACTCGTTACCTATGTTACGAACGGTGCCTTTGCTCAGGTTCACTCCTGAACCAAGAGGCTCATAAGTGCAGCAGCTTTTGGCATAAGGGCCAAAGGAGAAAGGTCGGGTAGCGGGTGGAGAGTGACTAGTATTAGAGCGAAGGTAGATGGAAGGTACGGGGTATACTGCATCTGGTTTTGTCCTATGCATGCTGGATTGGTTGCCCTCAGGAAATAACTCTGATCAGCAATGGCCCAGATGGGGCTTTTTCTAAACCGTCAAGTCCTCAGCCACCTCGTGGGCAGGTAGATCGTTCCAACCACTGATGACCCCGCACGCTAAAAGTGTGCTCTATCTGTCCCCATCGCAGTTATTTTTATCTGTCTCTACTCATTGTCCCTAATTAGGGATTCCATGGTCACCACTGCGATCGGCTTCGATGGGATGACTAGCCCCTTGATCTCTGAAGAATTCTGCAAGTTCATCTTCAAGCCCTCGACGCTTTGGGGAGAAGTGGTTTAAAGCCCTGAGTCTCTCTGCTTGTGGCTTGTTCATCGATCTATCTACAATCCTTATTGAATGACTTTGAACCTGTCTATCACTGCAGCGTCCTGCATCAGAGCAGCGGCCTATGCTTAGATGCACTACTCGATGGGTCGTGACTGTTGTTTAGTAGTGTGTTAGTAGCACATGAGCCCCTCTATGCAAATGTGCGCATCCATTGATACTACTCTCGTTTTGCAGTGGCCGCTGCAGCTAGGCACTGCCCATATGGTCAAAGGCAGTCAGTCATCCAAATTCCAAGGTCTACGACATCTGCTGCCCGTGGTAGCATTCGTGAGTCACTCAGGGCTACATAATTTAAATGCTTGTTGGAGTCCCGAATCCGGTGTCTACACACTTCCACATTGAGTGACAATTGCTATTAGGTGGTCTGAACGTGGACCCAATTCGGGTTCTCTCGAAGGTTTGAGGTGCTTGTTTCGTCCATCAGTTTTGGGCTGTCTGCTCAGAGGTAGCCAGAGTTTTGTACAACATCCTTTGGGTCATTTACGTAAAATCGGTAATAAAGCTGGCCCAGCACTGCTCCCTGTGAAACCTTACTGACGGCCCTCTAGTCATGGACCTGCCGCATTCTACCCTAAGGTAATACGTCCTGTGACTGAGCTATGCCTGGGTCCACTCCGGAGCACTGGGTGCAGTCTCGGGGGCCTCTTGTCTGCTTAACAGCAGTCGGTGGCCCACCGGTTCGAAGGCCTTTTGGAAGTCCAGGTAGAAGACCTCGACTCTTCCTTTTCCTCCCAATCGGGCAGCGGCTTCATAAAGGACCAAAAATAGGTCGAATAAACGAAAATGTTTTTGTCAATTCCGCGCTGTGTATAAGAGATTACATTTTATCCAGTTAAGTGAACGGTCTTTCGGTCCCTGATTTGCTCCTCTAGTACTTTTGGCGGCACTGGCAGTAGGCTGATCTGCCGGTCATTTTCACCTCCTTCTTGTTACCACCTTCCTGCGTAGGAGGACTTAGGCTGCCATCCAGTCTTCCGACAGTCACTCGTCGGACAGCCACCTGTGTACAGGTGGGCCAAGGGCGCCGCTGAGATGCGGGCTAGGGGGCTTAGAACAGTTGCTTGGATAGTACTTGGCCTGACTGCCGTGTTTAGTGTCATCCCCCTAAGGGCTGTTTTGGCTTCGTCAGGAGAGACTTAAACTGGCCCTATCGCCAGAGGTCTGATGTGAGGTTCGGAGGCAGGGTTCAGTCCACCGTTGGTGTGAGGCACCGGCTCGAAGTGCTCCTTAAGGGTTTCAGCCTTAGTCCTATTATCTGAGGTATGGCGGCCGTCTCTACTCCTGGCGCAACCTGCAGCCACAAGCAGGGTTATTTTTGACCGAAAGTAGTTGTAGTGGATTTTTGGGCAGCTTTTGACCTCTCTATCCAGAGTGACCTAGCACAATAGTCCACACTGCAGTTAAACCCTGATGGGCGATTCTGGGCCAATTCGTGAGGGAGAAGCTCTCTGTGGCCTCCTCACTCTACGGGTAATTAGTCCATGCCCTTTGTTTCCAGCTTTGGGCTTTTGTGGCTCTGCGGGTCCACCACTGTGCCTTCCTCTCCCTGTTTATTCGGATCACAGGAATGAGTTGCTCGGTGAGCAGCCCCAGGTTGTCCTTGAGTGCTACCAATTCTTACTCTACGTTTTCACGCTGGGAGTCCCATGTGAGCTTTAGGGCCACGATGACAAGGCCTTGCACTTCAAGGTTCTTTAGGATCCCTCACATTCTGTGAGGTAGTGTATACCTAACAGCCGGGTACTTACGGCGGATCGCTCTGTGGTGACTCCCACCTAGGGGCGCCGAAAAGTTTAGCTACGCGGTGTCTCTGGAATGCTCCATTATGACCAGTTCTAGTGGCCCCAGGATCTGTTTTCTCCCCCTCCTAGTTGATTTAAGTATATATCGGCCAGTAAATGTGCAGAAAACCTATCTCTAGGAGCCCACAGATTCATCTGACGTACTTGGAGAGGGTTGAACTCCCCAAGGACCAAGGTTCCATTCAATCCGGCCACGGGACGGCCAAGGCACTTCAGCATTACGTGGTCCTCCAGGGGAGTGGGGGAAAGGCTTTGGTAGACGCATACTACGCGGATTTCTCGTTGGCCTGGTTTTGAGTCAACAGGTTCAGGGTGATTCCAGGACTGCAAGGCAGAAGGCCAAAATGTCCAGTTTTTTACACGGGTAGGCTCTACAAATCCTCTCGTTCAGCTAAAATAGGACGGCCAAGTTCCTCTGGCCTCATTCTCTGCACCCACTCACATTATACAGGTGTCAATGGACCACAACGTGGACAGCCAGATCGGGTCCGGCGATGTAGCTGCATGCTGCTTTGGACTAGTCAGCAGCCCAGGTTCCTCAGCCGAATCACTCCAAGCAGTGGTAATGAACACTCAGGCGTTAGACTTGGGAGAGGGGGGGAAGATGGTAAATCTGATGACGGAGCGAAAGACATAAGGCCAGCAATAGTGTTGAAGGAGTGGTTAACCTAGAAGTGAAAATTAAAAGAAAAACCATGTGAGTAGAGTAAACCAGAAAAATGTGGGCAAGAACAAAGAAGCATAGAGAAACGAAAAAGCAACGATGTGAGGACCAAAGGAAATGGCCCGTAGAGGCTTGTAAGGCAGACAAAAGGGACACCCAGTTAGCACAATTTCGAACGAACTATCGCTATCCCGCGCAGTGATAAGTTTTTGGCCATCGTAGCTCGCTGCGGAACACTTCGGTCCACACCCTACTCAGTCAGAGCTTGACTCAGCCGCAGTATTTGCCCCGGCCACTTACCCCGGGAGTACATTCCAGGCATTGGCAACGAGTTGTGTAAAGAGCTAGATCTTAAGTCACCCCCTTGATCTGTTCTTTTTCATCCTAAAGGCATAGCCTATCTGGTTTTTTTCCTTTGACCACAGGATGGCATACAGTCAAGCTTCCAAGTTGATCCGGCCCGTTGGGATCTAATGCATCAACATAGAGTCCCCAAGCTTCCTCCTCCTTTTCGTGAAGTATAAGTGGGGTTACTATAAGCTTTTCTTATACGCTCGTCCCCTCAAAATGAAAAAGAACTGGTGAATCGTCCCCGAATTTCCACTGATAACTGCCTGTCCCGTAAAGGATATGGACTCTAGGCATGGACACTGTTCCCTCATTGAGGCTGAACGGGATTCTTCTGCATTGGGAGAAGCCACGACGGCCTCCTGGAGCCGATTGTTTGACGGAGTTTTAGGTTGTTTCAGTTTAGCTCACCATGATTCACGGGGATCGACTAGCCTGCTACCCATGATTTTTGAGTAACCCGGATTATTTCGCCAGGTCCACTTTTCGGTGTTGGATAGGAGTGCTCGGTGGTCGCTACTTGATTGATTTCTGTTGGCAAGGTTATTGCCTTCTAGCATCCAAGTTTGGATTACACCTCCTTGTTGACTTTGTGTTTTTAGAACTGCGTAAAGGATATGGGGTTAGGCAGAGTTGAGAGGGCTCGTCTCGCTGGTTACAGAACAACAACCTCATTGTCAAAAAATATTGATTCCAATCCCTTATGGCCATATCCTTGATAGCAGACTGTATCACGAACAGATCGGATCAGGGGACAAGACTTTTGGCTTTGGCAAATGCACGCCTAGATTCTTGCAGTGGAGGCCAACTGTTCCCACCGTGACCAGACGGATGGGCCATGCACTGCAGCAGCTGTCGTGAATTCCACAGGTAGCTAACAGGTTTCTCCCCGGCATTCGCTCTGTTGTCTACCTGAGATGTCTTTCGTTCCACACAAGCAACTGAGACTCAAATTGCAGAAAATCCACCTGTAGGTGCCATTCAAAGAGGGAAACTAATAAAAGCCTCATCTTCATCAGTTAAAAACGCTCGCTTTTACCTGCGCGATCCAATTTAAATCATCAAATTTGGAATCAGTGGCATGTTAGGTTACTGTACATTGTTCATGTTTATGTGAGCATGTGAGTGGGCAATCGTCAAGCGATGCTAAACAGGTAGAATAACCATGCTCGATGGCCAATGACGTTTTTCTTACCTGGCTTGACCGAGGAAACACGGCTTTTGTTTTTAGCTTCACAGTCGGCTTACGCAGTTTGGGGTCCGGCCTTTCCGTCCTTACCCCTCCCGATCCACACGATCCTTTCTTGTCTATTTCCTCTTCAATCAATCGCTTTTATTTTCCCTCTGTCAGTTTTGCCTCTTCTGTTTCTACCATACTTTCTCTGGTTCGCCACAACATTTTTTGATTTTCTTTGATTCTCATCATTTTGTTCGTTCTTCTTGCCTTTTTCTTTTCCTTTCCTTCCATTTTATTCCACATTTTCCTCTTCTGTTCCTCTTTTCATCCCACTTTTTGCTGTGCTTCTGTCCGACCGGAGCTTGTCATAATTAAAGAACTTCCTGTCCTCTGTTTTTGGTCTGGTCAAGTGGGTTGCTCCAAAGACGAGAAAGGCGGTGTCCAGCTAGGTTGCCCAGAGCGGGTTAAAACCCAACAGTTGACGTGCCCGTGGTGCGCTGTGGTGTCCCTGCCGTTTGGTCCACCGCCTAACGTGCAATATATGGTTCTGTTACCTGTCAGGATGAAAGTAAATAAAAATATGGAAAAACTGGCAACCCCACCCCAGCTTTGCCTCACACATGTCCAAAACCCTGTTCTCAAACAAATTCCAACCGCAACTAATTCTTGTCACCTGGATCAACCCAACCACTATCCAACAACCAAAGTAACACCGTTCATATCACGTTATTCCAAATGCTAACCTGAAAGTTTCTAATGAGGCAGCCGGGTGCTGCCTCATTGCACTCTTGTCGAGCTGACATTTCAACGTCTATTTGCCGGGTACTTCCTTTACGGGAGGCGGTCGCAAGTTCCACGGGCTTCAGACACAGGCCAAGAAACGGTTTTCTTTGGCCTTTAGTCGTTTGTCTTGCCGCCCCAGATTTAGAGCGTGCACACGCAGCGGTGTCTTGGAGGTCGACTTTGACAAGTGCCGACTACGGTGCCCCCCGATAACAGAATTCCACTAGGGAGTACTAGGTCACCCATAGTCCCTCTCTACCCATGCTTCATACTTTCAAAGAGCTCAATCTGTCGGGATACCCCGCTCTGGATGGCCCTCTTACTCTTTTTCACTTCCGGCGGACCCTATCGACGGAGCTGTTGTCTCGTCGGAGCACCCGTGGACTCGCTTGGACGTTGATCTCCTAATGTGACCCGACTAGTGTGGAATAAACTAGTGGGGGTGTTTCAAACGTGAATTTTCCTAGCAGCCTGCTGAGTGAGACAGTTATGAACATGGTTCTGTGATCCAGGAGAAAGCAGCTTGTGGTCATGGGAAGATTGTCCGCATCGATCGTTCCCAGGCCTATTTCCTGTGTGACTGGTTGCAGTATGCTACCTTCTGGAGAGTACTCAGTCACCCAGTGCCTCCCCACACACATGACGTTTCATTTGGCAGAATTAAGTGCAAATCATTGCAGATCAACCAATGAGAAAGACAGCCTTGATAAGTTTCCAAAGTGCGTCTATCGATTCCCATCCGAATCTGTCGGCTGCTCTTCACCCAGTTGGCTGACATCAGGACATTTGACGGTACCTTAGGAGGAGAAGATTCACTAATGCAGCTAATAACCGGGGTCCCAATGAGGACATTTGAGGTGCTCCACTGCGTGCCTTGTGGCCTACTGGTAGCGTTCAGTTCAATATGATCATGAATATCTGGTAGGCCTAGTGGTCGGGAATCCCAAGCTACCAGAAGCCCCGGGGGGCACACTTTTGCCTGTTTCCCTAGAACGGGCGGGGGATACGCGCTTTCAGAAGCCTCAGAAGAACCTGGGGATGTGACGTCCATTCAGACTCCTTAGCTCAGTGCTCTGGCGAACCGCCACATCGTTTCCATGATGTTGAGCTGGTAAGCCATAGGGTATCGGAGGCCATGCTGAGCATCATTCAGCATGCTTTCATCATTAATGGACCGGCGGATCATAACATCGATCAGGCCTTTCATGACCTTGGAGGCAGTGGATAGAAGCGCTACGGGGCGTTGGTTTCAAGGCGCTGCTCTGCTCCCTTTCTCAAGGGTCAGTGAAACCAGCTAGGACTCCTACTGTCCAAGTGACCTTCAAATTCTCGTGGAAAGGTTCAAAAGGTGCAAAACTCGGAGAGCTGTTTATTTCGTACGCTGATTATTTAGTACCAATGAAATTTCATTCACACTGGTCTACTTGCTCAACTGCCATCTATCAAGCTCAGTCTCAAAGTGTGTGGGTGAGATAACCTGCGATGCCGCATCTAGTGGAGTAACTCGTGCCTCTAAGGCTGGATCACCGTTACTCCCTTGGTTTGGTCTTTCCTAGGCAGAGCCTGCGGATCAACGCTGACTCAAAGCTTCAGAGGCCCCCCGGCCTGGGTTTCAAGGTCCTTAAAGAATGTCATGGCACAGACCTCCACGCAGATTTGGTTAGAATTCTCTCAGCAAATTTCCATTGTGCTTCAACACAAGACTGGTTGTGAGACCACTTTGTCATCGCTGTGAGTTTACACGCAGCGGGCACCCTATGCCCGGGAAGGATTCCAATAGGAGGCCTTCTAAGCTCTCACCAAAGCAGTGGTACGCTCATACAAGCCTCTTGAACCCGTGGTCTCCAAGCCAAAGGGGGCTGCAAGGCGCCTGGCGGTCAATATGTGGTTCGTTGTTGAGTATCCTTTCCAGGGCTAGTTCAGTCCCAAATGTTGGGTGCTGGTTCACAGTACGCTCATAAATCGTAATGAAATGGTTCACAGTGATCAATCAACCAATTATCCCAGTAGATAGCAAAACAGTGTCGGAGACAAGATAATCAAATAAGAAACATTCGAGGCCAGGGCAACAAGAGAGACCGCTGCCCCCTTATGGAAGCAGAAGACCGGAGATCTGTAGGTCAATATGCAATCGAGAAAGGAACAGCAACATCGGCATCAACTGAAGTTGCATGCTTTTATATGCGAAAGAGGATAGGATAGGTAGAAGCAAACTGTGAGGCTGCGTGAAACACTTGAGCGGTCTCTAGGCCAAAGTGTCTGTTTGAGAAATCAAGAGAAGGAGACGGAAATGCAGCTATATAGTCCACTGTTTTTACGAACAAGCTGGGTTCATGGGGAAAGTAAATACGCCCCAGGCAAAACTGTGTATAACGAACGAAGCAAAGCAAAATATGAAAAATAAACAACAAAAAATGTAGCAGGGGCGACAGTACAGAGTAGGTACTTATGAAGGGTAAAGGATGACATAACTGTGAACGGAGAGCGACTTAATAGTTCAATTAGAGGTTTATGAATAAACAGCAAATGTAGTGAGGAGCCGTAAAAACCTAAGATCGGTTTGGCAAGCATTGATAAGAAACTGGATGACTATTGTCATTCACTTCGCTTATCCGCTTCTTCATGAAATAGAAGCTAAGCTGATGGCTAGTACAGCATAGGCGGACAAAGAGGAAAATGGAGAAGGAAAGGATGGTAGACCCCCAAACACGTGGGTTCGATCGGTCCTGCCGTTCACAAGATACTAATATGTAAAGTGGGGAAGGGAACCTGGTGGACGAGGATGTGGATCGAGGGCCGGCGGTGGCAGCTGTTCAGACAAAAGCTTTGGCCAAAGCTTCCGCTCCCTCACTAGCCTTATGCTGTTTGACAGAATGGAACGACACCTCTTTGGCTGCCTCATCGAAATTTTTCCGATGACGTATGACCTCTCAAACACGAGTTTTCTTGGTAATATTCCACAATCGGATAGAACAGCAGTGACTAGCCGAGAACAGTTATGTTCTGTGTGGACCAATGGCTAATATGGCGACCGGGCCCCGATGAGCCACCAAGCCGTGAACACATTTTCCACCGTTCACGTCATAGAATCAAATCTGGACATCCTGATACGCTGCGATAACCATCGGCTGATCTGGATATGTGAATAAACAAGTCACAGGGCCCGGATTGGCCAATGAGGGTTGAGTCGGATACACATCTCCAGCAGTTGTGGTGGCTGTGACGGAAGCGAGTAGTTCTGTCCCACCCTGGGTGGAATGGAACGAGGTGATTATTTGGCTGGTTTTCAAATCAAACGGGCTGATACCCCCGGATGTGAATCTGGCCATGAATTGATACCGATCGGGCGGGAGTATTCGGATTGATGTTGGCAGCGGACCTTGTAAGCCCAACTCGACCGAGCGGGTCACCAGTGCGGCCGTCTAGCTGGCAGTCAGTTGATACACTTTGGACGGGGACATTGATTTACTGTTTGTGTGTACCATGTTGACCATAGATTAGGTAGACCAAAAAGGTGCGGCCCCGTAGGAAGAGGCCGAGAGGAGATTTCCATCCGGCGGCGTGGAGAGTGACCAAGTGGCATTTTCGTGCCCCTGAAGTACTGAGCCGATCGCAATTGGATCAAGAGAGTCGTACGGATTCACTTGAAAACCAGGCGGACTCCAGCAGTGTGAATGACCCCATGTGTCACTCGGAAAAGTGATAAGCAATGACTAGGTTGAAAAAGGGTGAGTGAAGCGACTGCCCGTTGGCACCAGGAACCGAATCCACCATATAAGCAGGCCCAGCAGGCCAAATAGCCAAAGATAATACGTGACTGTCATGACCACGAAAAGCAAAAATCGGTTCTACACCAAAACTAGTGGACTTTTGCCTGGAATGTTTTGCTCAAATTCCGCACGCTGAGCTTGTGGTCTTCACTGGCAGTGACCTGTGAGAGTTCCTCTGGGGGGGGAAGCTACGGCACGAATCGCCTCAAAATGACGGCTAAATATGCATTTGGCCCTCCCGGAGGGGTGCTCGGCGGACGATGTCGTCGTTGGTGAAGCGAGACTCACAGCAGTGTCAGAATCCAGTGGGGACGTGGGGTTCATACCAGAGCCGGCGCAGCGTAAATCCATCAAATCACCGACCACGTCAAAAATATCCATGGCAGCGGCCACAGAAACAAGAGCGTGACTTGCTGTGACGCCTGATTCATTTGCTGCGCTCAGGTCTGCAAAATCACTCAATCCTAAAGTGGCCGAACTGATTGCTTTGGACCCGGAAGGCCGAGATACCCCGGGAGCAGTGGAGGACATCGCCCCAGCTCGTCTCTAGGTGGGACCGCTCCGCCTTTCCCTAGTAGCTGGTCGTGATAGGCTGAAAATGTGATGGGATCAGTGGGGTCCAAGCCGGTTCAGTTGGTTATCGTGGGAAGTTTCTAATCAAAATCGCCGGCCAATAATAAGGAAATGACAAATTCTGAGTCTGCAGCATCATCGGAAGGTGGCTGGTGTTGCACGTCGCTGTGAGCTCGCGGGGAATGAACACCAGATTTGATAACATAGCATCGACTCGCTCGGTGTTGTTCCCTAAACCGAGCAAGAAATTTTCCCTTCCAAGGAGACCCAAGCACGATAAATCTCGGAAGTTCTAATAATAATAATAATAATAATTGTATATTTCGGATGCGCCCGAAGCATGCTAGAATGCATGATCAGATGATTATAGTGATGCCGGAATGACAATTCACAAAAGGGTACAACAAGTGCATGCAGAGTATCAGAGAGAGTGTTACAGTGAACTAAAACTGTAGTAATGCCCGGCAAATTTGAAGGTCAAGGTCGAATGATGTCGGTTGGCCTGGAGTACATGCATAAGTGGTATATGAAATAATTACACTAGTGGAAATTCGAACATATTGAAAGGAAATGTTTTTGGTGCGCTACAGAATATGAGAGGCATATGGATAAAAATCTCGTCGAAGCGTTCGGTGAATTATTCACTTTACTACAGGCATGTCAAGAAGTATTAACATGGAAATATTTCAGTCTGAAAAGATGGTAGTATATAAAGTGGTGGCTGTATACTGGAGGAATCATATATGTTGCAAACAATTGCGTATTTCTTGGGAGGGATACTACCAGAGTGATGGTGGCAGGGAACGGCCGGAGTAAAACAGGTGAGCGTGCGGCAAGTTATAAACTTTATGTAGGGTTGGTATGAAATGTCAAAGCGGATGTGGAAGACTAATCAATATTGACCGTGTGGTTACATCCATTATACAGGTGTTCAGTTCTGCGAGAGGAAAGGTAAAGTAATCCACAGATAAGTGTACGTCAATAGATGAATGCTGTGTGGTATGTACCATGCAAAAATGACAGATCAATAAAACTGCACAGGTATATCGCGGGAAGCGGCCGTGGATCAACGAATATAGAAATAAAATGTATCGGCCGGTGCAGATAGTGGTGTGATTTAGAGGCTGCATACGGGGTCAGTTTCGGTAATATAACACGAATGCAACATCTGGAAAATCAAAGGTCTCGATAACGGTGATGGTATAGCAAGTAGACGGTGAGTGTCACATTTCTAATGACCAATTTGACAGGTGTAACAAATGATGGGAACGGAGCGGCGATGCAGCATGGGAAGTGTATCGAAGACGTTCAATCGTGGAGGGAACGCAGTGATCTACAGAGCCCGAACACTCGATGCAACAGCATTGCGGATGCGATCGGATGGACCGATGAAGAGTGCAGGTAGTTACTAATTACTTCGCTGCCCACTGGATGACTACTGAAAGATATGTCAGCGCCGGACGTTTTTTTTTTTTGGTGACCGATGAAGCAATGAACAGTGACAATAAAGGTGCCAGTGTTTGAACAGTATTAGCGAGTTCTAACACGGAACGGGCATAATGACATATGGGATTAAAATGAGTTGTATGAATGCAGTGAGATCGAGTAGTCCAGGTTCAAGAAGTCCGATGGCGGGAATCTTGGGGAAAGCGATCGTGAGACGGGCGAAAATGAAGTTGTGTGTAAATCTCGTTTGTCCTGTCCAGCAAGAGAGGGTCCAAGTTATTCCTGGGAAGTGGACGGCGACAATCGTCCTTAGGGTACAGGTTCTGAAAACAAAACGGAGAGGGCTGCAGTCTGGCAATTCTACCAGCTGTGGGTTAGGGGAGAAAGACAGAACACAACGGGCAGTCGCTTCACTCACCCTTTTTCAACCTAGTCATTGCTTATCACTTTTCCGAGTGACACATGGGGTCATTCACACTGCTGGAGTCCGCCTGGTTTTCAAGTGAATCCGTACGACTCTCTTGATCCAATTGCGATCGGCTCAGTACTTCAGGGGCACGAAAATGCCACTTGGTCACTCTCCACGCCGCCGGATGGAAATCTCCTCTCGGCCTCTTCCTACGGGGCCGCACCTTTTTGGTCTACCTAATCTATGGTCAACATGGTACACACAAACAGTAAATCAATGTCCCCGTCCAAAGTGTATCAACTGACTGCCAGCTAGACGGCCGCACTGGTGACCCGCTCGGTCGAGTTGGGCTTACAAGGTCCGCTGCCAACATCAATCCGAATACTCCCGCCCGATCGGTATCAATTCATGGCCAGATTCACATCCGGGGGTATCAGCCCGTTTGATTTGAAAACCAGCCAAATAATCACCTCGTTCCATTCCACCCAGGGTGGGACAGAACTACTCGCTTCCGTCACAGCCACCACAACTGCTGGAGATGTGTATCCGACTCAACCCTCATTGGCCAATCCGGGCCCTGTGACTTGTTTATTCACATATCCAGATCAGCCGATGGTTATCGCAGCGTATCAGGATGTCCAGATTTGATTCTATGACGTGAACGGTGGAAAATGTGTTCACGGCTTGGTGGCTCATCGGGGCCCGGTCGCCATATTAGCCATTGGTCCACACAGAACATAACTGTTCTCGGCTAGTCACTGCTGTTCTATCCGATTGTGGAATATTACCAAGAAAACTCGTGTTTGAGAGGTCATACGTCATCGGAAAAATTTCGATGAGGCAGCCAAAGAGGTGTCGTTCCATTCTGTCAAACAGCATAAGGCTAGTGAGGGAGCGGAAGCTTTGGCCAAAGCTTTTGTCTGAACAGCTGCCACCGCCGGCCCTCGATCCACATCCTCGTCCACCAGGTTCCCTTCCCCACTTTACATATTAGTATCTTGTGAACGGCAGGACCGATCGAACCCACGTGTTTGGGGGTCTACCATCCTTTCCTTCTCCATTTTCCTCTTTGTCCGCCTATGCTGTACTAGCCATCAGCTTAGCTTCTATTTCATGAAGAAGCGGATAAGCGAAGTGAATGACAATAGTCATCCAGTTTCTTATCAATGCTTGCCAAACCGATCTTAGGTTTTTACGGCTCCTCACTACATTTGCTGTTTATTCATAAACCTCTAATTGAACTATTAAGTCGCTCTCCGTTCACAGTTATGTCATCCTTTACCCTTCATAAGTACCTACTCTGTACTGTCGCCCCTGCTACATTTTTTGTTGTTTATTTTTCATATTTTGCTTTGCTTCGTTCGTTATACACAGTTTTGCCTGGGGCGTATTTACTTTCCCCATGAACCCAGCTTGTTCGTAAAAACAGTGGACTATATAGCTGCATTTCCGTCTCCTTCTCTTGATTTCTCAAACAGACACTTTGGCCTAGAGACCGCTCAAGTGTTTCACGCAGCCTCACAGTTTGCTTCTACCTATCCTATCCTCTTTCGCATATAAAAGCATGCAACTTCAGTTGATGCCGATGTTGCTGTTCCTTTCTCGATTGCATATTGACCTACAGATCTCCGGTCTTCTGCTTCCATAAGGGGGCAGCGGTCTCTCTTGTTGCCCTGGCCTCGAATGTTTCTTATTTGATTATCTTGTCTCCGACACTGTTTTGCTATCTACTGGGATAATTGGTTGATTGATCACTGTGAACCATTTCATTACGATTTATGAGCGTACTGTGAACCAGCACCCAACATTTGGGACTGAACTAGCCCTGGAAAGGATACTCAACAACGAACCACATATTGACCGCCAGGCGCCTTGCAGCCCCCTTTGGCTTGGAGACCACGGGTTCAAGAGGCTTGTATGAGCGTACCACTGCTTTGGTGAGAGCTTAGAAGGCCTCCTATTGGAATCCTTCCCGGGCATAGGGTGCCCGCTGCGTGTAAACTTACAGCGATGACAAAGTGGTCTCACAACCAGTCTTGTGTTGAAGCACAATGGAAATTTGCTGAGAGAATTCTAACCAAATCTGCGTGGAGGTCTGTGCCATGACATTCTTTAAGGACCTTGAAACCCAGGCCAATATTGCGCTACCAAAAGATGAATACGTTAAGGGTTAGGAGAGTGGCAAGGGCTAGATATAGACTGGTCCGGAGTGTAACACCCTCTCAAGCAACAAGTTGCCAAATTCGCAGGAATCCCGAAATCAGAGCAAGATTGATTCTTGGTTTCTACAGCGCTGAATTATTCAGTGAATATACGCGTAGAACATACGAACCTCATATATGCGATCACAAAGCGTCATTAGGAGAGCCAGGTTTACGACGTGAGAGTGACGGGCTCGTCAGTGGCACCGATACAACCAGGATATCACAAAGCCGCTTTCTGGACGCGAATAAACACAGGTCAATTTACGAAATGGTGAACGGCACAAAATATACAAATAAGGTATACAGTTGAGTATTTTCACGAAATCGGTGTGTGATAGTGTTCCGAAAGGATTTTCCACAGTTGGCCGTCACACGGAGCCCGCATGACTGTGAAGAATACTCCACATCCGCTACATCTGTAAACCAACACGCAAGCGGGATACCTGTGAGTACCACAGGAGGGTTCGGGAACTAAATGGCAGCTGATGTCCGAAGGCTATATACCCGCATATCTGCAGTGATACGGGCCAGTTCTGGAAAGACAGATGTGCAGCAGGCGGAAGAAACACTGGTTGAAGTCAACGGGGGGCCTCTGAAGCTTTGAGTCAGCGTTGATCCGCAGGCTCTGCCTAGGAAAGACCAAACCAAGGGAGTAACGGTGATCCAGCCTTAGAGGCACGAGTTACTCCACTAGATGCGGCATCGCAGGTTATCTCACCCACACACTTTGAGACTGAGCTTGATAGATGGCAGTTGAGCAAGTAGACCAGTGTGAATGAAATTTCATTGGTACTAAATAATCAGCGTACGAAATAAACAGCTCTCCGAGTTTTGCACCTTTTGAACCTTTCCACGAGAATTTGAAGGTCACTTGGACAGTAGGAGTCCTAGCTGGTTTCACTGACCCTTGAGAAAGGGAGCAGAGCAGCGCCTTGAAACCAACGCCCCGTAGCGCTTCTATCCACTGCCTCCAAGGTCATGAAAGGCCTGATCGATGTTATGATCCGCCGGTCCATTAATGATGAAAGCATGCTGAATGATGCTCAGCATGGCCTCCGATACCCTATGGCTTACCAGCTCAACATCATGGAAACGATGTGGCGGTTCGCCAGAGCACTGAGCTAAGGAGTCTGAATGGACGTCACATCCCCAGGTTCTTCTGAGGCTTCTGAAAGCGCGTATCCCCCGCCCGTTCTAGGGAAACAGGCAAAAGTGTGCCCCCCGGGGCTTCTGGTAGCTTGGGATTCCCGACCACTAGGCCTACCAGATATTCATGATCATATTGAACTGAACGCTACCAGTAGGCCACAAGGCACGCAGTGGAGCACCTCAAATGTCCTCATTGGGACCCCGGTTATTAGCTGCATTAGTGAATCTTCTCCTCCTAAGGTACCGTCAAATGTCCTGATGTCAGCCAACTGGGTGAAGAGCAGCCGACAGATTCGGATGGGAATCGATAGACGCACTTTGGAAACTTATCAAGGCTGTCTTTCTCATTGGTTGATCTGCAATGATTTGCACTTAATTCTGCCAAATGAAACGTCATGTGTGTGGGGAGGCACTGGGTGACTGAGTACTCTCCAGAAGGTAGCATACTGCAACCAGTCACACAGGAAATAGGCCTGGGAACGATCGATGCGGACAATCTTCCCATGACCACAAGCTGCTTTCTCCTGGATCACAGAACCATGTTCATAACTGTCTCACTCAGCAGGCTGCTAGGAAAATTCACGTTTGAAACACCCCCACTAGTTTATTCCACACTAGTCGGGTCACATTAGGAGATCAACGTCCAAGCGAGTCCACGGGTGCTCCGACGAGACAACAGCTCCGTCGAGAGGGTCCGCCGGAAGTGAAAAAGAGTAAGAGGGCCATCCAGAGCGGGGTATCCCGACAGATTGAGCTCTTTGAAAGTATGAAGCATGGGTAGAGAGGGACTATGGGTGACCTAGTACTCCCTAGTGGAATTCTGTTATCGGGGGGCACCGTAGTCGGCACTTGTCAAAGTCGACCTCCAAGACACCGCTGCGTGTGCACGCTCTAAATCTGGGGCGGCAAGACAAACGACTAAAGGCCAAAGAAAACCGTTTCTTGGCCTGTGTCTGAAGCCCGTGGAACTTGCGACCGCCTCCCGTAAAGGAAGTACCCGGCAAATAGACGTTGAAATGTCAGCTCGACAAGAGTGCAATGAGGCAGCACCCGGCTGCCTCATTAGAAACTTTCAGGTTAGCATTTGGAATAACGTGATATGAACGGTGTTACTTTGGTTGTTGGATAGTGGTTGGGTTGATCCAGGTGACAAGAATTAGTTGCGGTTGGAATTTGTTTGAGAACAGGGTTTTGGACATGTGTGAGGCAAAGCTGGGGTGGGGTTGCCAGTTTTTCCATATTTTTATTTACTTTCATCCTGACAGGTAACAGAACCATATATTGCACGTTAGGCGGTGGACCAAACGGCAGGGACACCACAGCGCACCACGGGCACGTCAACTGTTGGGTTTTAACCCGCTCTGGGCAACCTAGCTGGACACCGCCTTTCTCGTCTTTGGAGCAACCCACTTGACCAGACCAAAAACAGAGGACAGGAAGTTCTTTAATTATGACAAGCTCCGGTCGGACAGAAGCACAGCAAAAAGTGGGATGAAAAGAGGAACAGAAGAGGAAAATGTGGAATAAAATGGAAGGAAAGGAAAAGAAAAAGGCAAGAAGAACGAACAAAATGATGAGAATCAAAGAAAATCAAAAAATGTTGTGGCGAACCAGAGAAAGTATGGTAGAAACAGAAGAGGCAAAACTGACAGAGGGAAAATAAAAGCGATTGATTGAAGAGGAAATAGACAAGAAAGGATCGTGTGGATCGGGAGGGGTAAGGACGGAAAGGCCGGACCCCAAACTGCGTAAGCCGACTGTGAAGCTAAAAACAAAAGCCGTGTTTCCTCGGTCAAGCCAGGTAAGAAAAACGTCATTGGCCATCGAGCATGGTTATTCTACCTGTTTAGCATCGCTTGACGATTGCCCACTCACATGCTCACATAAACATGAACAATGTACAGTAACCTAACATGCCACTGATTCCAAATTTGATGATTTAAATTGGATCGCGCAGGTAAAAGCGAGCGTTTTTAACTGATGAAGATGAGGCTTTTATTAGTTTCCCTCTTTGAATGGCACCTACAGGTGGATTTTCTGCAATTTGAGTCTCAGTTGCTTGTGTGGAACGAAAGACATCTCAGGTAGACAACAGAGCGAATGCCGGGGAGAAACCTGTTAGCTACCTGTGGAATTCACGACAGCTGCTGCAGTGCATGGCCCATCCGTCTGGTCACGGTGGGAACAGTTGGCCTCCACTGCAAGAATCTAGGCGTGCATTTGCCAAAGCCAAAAGTCTTGTCCCCTGATCCGATCTGTTCGTGATACAGTCTGCTATCAAGGATATGGCCATAAGGGATTGGAATCAATATTTTTTGACAATGAGGTTGTTGTTCTGTAACCAGCGAGACGAGCCCTCTCAACTCTGCCTAACCCCATATCCTTTACGCAGTTCTAAAAACACAAAGTCAACAAGGAGGTGTAATCCAAACTTGGATGCTAGAAGGCAATAACCTTGCCAACAGAAATCAATCAAGTAGCGACCACCGAGCACTCCTATCCAACACCGAAAAGTGGACCTGGCGAAATAATCCGGGTTACTCAAAAATCATGGGTAGCAGGCTAGTCGATCCCCGTGAATCATGGTGAGCTAAACTGAAACAACCTAAAACTCCGTCAAACAATCGGCTCCAGGAGGCCGTCGTGGCTTCTCCCAATGCAGAAGAATCCCGTTCAGCCTCAATGAGGGAACAGTGTCCATGCCTAGAGTCCATATCCTTTACGGGACAGGCAGTTATCAGTGGAAATTCGGGGACGATTCACCAGTTCTTTTTCATTTTGAGGGGACGAGCGTATAAGAAAAGCTTATAGTAACCCCACTTATACTTCACGAAAAGGAGGAGGAAGCTTGGGGACTCTATGTTGATGCATTAGATCCCAACGGGCCGGATCAACTTGGAAGCTTGACTGTATGCCATCCTGTGGTCAAAGGAAAAAAACCAGATAGGCTATGCCTTTAGGATGAAAAAGAACAGATCAAGGGGGTGACTTAAGATCTAGCTCTTTACACAACTCGTTGCCAATGCCTGGAATGTACTCCCGGGGTAAGTGGCCGGGGCAAATACTGCGGCTGAGTCAAGCTCTGACTGAGTAGGGTGTGGACCGAAGTGTTCCGCAGCGAGCTACGATGGCCAAAAACTTATCACTGCGCGGGATAGCGATAGTTCGTTCGAAATTGTGCTAACTGGGTGTCCCTTTTGTCTGCCTTACAAGCCTCTACGGGCCATTTCCTTTGGTCCTCACATCGTTGCTTTTTCGTTTCTCTATGCTTCTTTGTTCTTGCCCACATTTTTCTGGTTTACTCTACTCACATGGTTTTTCTTTTAATTTTCACTTCTAGGTTAACCACTCCTTCAACACTATTGCTGGCCTTATGTCTTTCGCTCCGTCATCAGATTTACCATCTTCCCCCCCTCTCCCAAGTCTAACGCCTGAGTGTTCATTACCACTGCTTGGAGTGATTCGGCTGAGGAACCTGGGCTGCTGACTAGTCCAAAGCAGCATGCAGCTACATCGCCGGACCCGATCTGGCTGTCCACGTTGTGGTCCATTGACACCTGTATAATGTGAGTGGGTGCAGAGAATGAGGCCAGAGGAACTTGGCCGTCCTATTTTAGCTGAACGAGAGGATTTGTAGAGCCTACCCGTGTAAAAAACTGGACATTTTGGCCTTCTGCCTTGCAGTCCTGGAATCACCCTGAACCTGTTGACTCAAAACCAGGCCAACGAGAAATCCGCGTAGTATGCGTCTACCAAAGCCTTTCCCCCACTCCCCTGGAGGACCACGTAATGCTGAAGTGCCTTGGCCGTCCCGTGGCCGGATTGAATGGAACCTTGGTCCTTGGGGAGTTCAACCCTCTCCAAGTACGTCAGATGAATCTGTGGGCTCCTAGAGATAGGTTTTCTGCACATTTACTGGCCGATATATACTTAAATCAACTAGGAGGGGGAGAAAACAGATCCTGGGGCCACTAGAACTGGTCATAATGGAGCATTCCAGAGACACCGCGTAGCTAAACTTTTCGGCGCCCCTAGGTGGGAGTCACCACAGAGCGATCCGCCGTAAGTACCCGGCTGTTAGGTATACACTACCTCACAGAATGTGAGGGATCCTAAAGAACCTTGAAGTGCAAGGCCTTGTCATCGTGGCCCTAAAGCTCACATGGGACTCCCAGCGTGAAAACGTAGAGTAAGAATTGGTAGCACTCAAGGACAACCTGGGGCTGCTCACCGAGCAACTCATTCCTGTGATCCGAATAAACAGGGAGAGGAAGGCACAGTGGTGGACCCGCAGAGCCACAAAAGCCCAAAGCTGGAAACAAAGGGCATGGACTAATTACCCGTAGAGTGAGGAGGCCACAGAGAGCTTCTCCCTCACGAATTGGCCCAGAATCGCCCATCAGGGTTTAACTGCAGTGTGGACTATTGTGCTAGGTCACTCTGGATAGAGAGGTCAAAAGCTGCCCAAAAATCCACTACAACTACTTTCGGTCAAAAATAACCCTGCTTGTGGCTGCAGGTTGCGCCAGGAGTAGAGACGGCCGCCATACCTCAGATAATAGGACTAAGGCTGAAACCCTTAAGGAGCACTTCGAGCCGGTGCCTCACACCAACGGTGGACTGAACCCTGCCTCCGAACCTCACATCAGACCTCTGGCGATAGGGCCAGTTTAAGTCTCTCCTGACGAAGCCAAAACAGCCCTTAGGGGGATGACACTAAACACGGCAGTCAGGCCAAGTACTATCCAAGCAACTGTTCTAAGCCCCCTAGCCCGCATCTCAGCGGCGCCCTTGGCCCACCTGTACACAGGTGGCTGTCCGACGAGTGACTGTCGGAAGACTGGATGGCAGCCTAAGTCCTCCTACGCAGGAAGGTGGTAACAAGAAGGAGGTGAAAATGACCGGCAGATCAGCCTACTGCCAGTGCCGCCAAAAGTACTAGAGGAGCAAATCAGGGACCGAAAGACCGTTCACTTAACTGGATAAAATGTAATCTCTTATACACAGCGCGGAATTGACAAAAACATTTTCGTTTATTCGACCTATTTTTGGTCCTTTATGAAGCCGCTGCCCGATTGGGAGGAAAAGGAAGAGTCGAGGTCTTCTACCTGGACTTCCAAAAGGCCTTCGAACCGGTGGGCCACCGACTGCTGTTAAGCAGACAAGAGGCCCCCGAGACTGCACCCAGTGCTCCGGAGTGGACCCAGGCATAGCTCAGTCACAGGACGTATTACCTTAGGGTAGAATGCGGCAGGTCCATGACTAGAGGGCCGTCAGTAAGGTTTCACAGGGAGCAGTGCTGGGCCAGCTTTATTACCGATTTTACGTAAATGACCCAAAGGATGTTGTACAAAACTCTGGCTACCTCTGAGCAGACAGCCCAAAACTGATGGACGAAACAAGCACCTCAAACCTTCGAGAGAACCCGAATTGGGTCCACGTTCAGACCACCTAATAGCAATTGTCACTCAATGTGGAAGTGTGTAGACACCGGATTCGGGACTCCAACAAGCATTTAAATTATGTAGCCCTGAGTGACTCACGAATGCTACCACGGGCAGCAGATGTCGTAGACCTTGGAATTTGGATGACTGACTGCCTTTGACCATATGGGCAGTGCCTAGCTGCAGCGGCCACTGCAAAACGAGAGTAGTATCAATGGATGCGCACATTTGCATCGAGGGGCTCATGTGCTACTAACACACTACTAAACAACAGTCACGACCCATCGAGTAGTGCATCTAAGCATAGGCCGCTGCTCTGATGCAGGACGCTGCAGTGATAGACAGGTTCAAAGTCATTCAATAAGGATTGTAGATAGATCGATGAACAAGCCACAAGCAGAGAGACTCAGGGCTTTAAACCACTTCTCCCCAAAGCGTCGAGGGCTTGAAGATGAACTTGCAGAATTCTTCAGAGATCAAGGGGCTAGTCATCCCATCGAAGCCGATCGCAGTGGTGACCATGGAATCCCTAATTAGGGACAATGAGTAGAGACAGATAAAAATAACTGCGATGGGGACAGATAGAGCACACTTTTAGCGTGCGGGGTCATCAGTGGTTGGAACGATCTACCTGCCCACGAGGTGGCTGAGGACTTGACGGTTTAGAAAAAGCCCCATCTGGGCCATTGCTGATCAGAGTTATTTCCTGAGGGCAACCAATCCAGCATGCATAGGACAAAACCAGATGCAGTATACCCCGTACCTTCCATCTACCTTCGCTCTAATACTAGTCACTCTCCACCCGCTACCCGACCTTTCTCCTTTGGCCCTTATGCCAAAAGCTGCTGCACTTATGAGCCTCTTGGTTCAGGAGTGAACCTGAGCAAAGGCACCGTTCGTAACATAGGTAACGAGTAATCAATCTGCGAAAGGGGTTAAAAGTGGCGCCTTTTCTAGGGTGGTTGCCAAGGTCTTCCCACGGTGGGCCTTTCATCTGGTTGAACTGGCCTGCTCTCGTTCGGCTGACCTCGTGCTGCAGCTTTCGGCCGCCGTGGGTAAGTGAAGGACGACTTTCAGTCGTATAATAGTAAAAAAGCAATTTTCGATGCATCTGAAAACTTTTTAAGTTTGAAATTTACATCTGAGATAACTGACGTTGATATTTTGTTATACCTAAGAAATATCTGCAAACCCCGTAATGTGATGCTGTTACGGTATCACCTATGATTTAAAGTCGAGTAAATGGACGGTTTTTATATTACCGTGGAACCATTTCCGTAGCCTTGCGCCTTGGGGTGTACACCTCGCGAAAAGTTTTGCGCGAGAGAAAGCTTGGTCTGTGTGTGAATTCTATGGAATTCCTGTTATTCTTCGACGCTTGATAATAGGTTGGCTGAAGCCATTATATATGAAGCTGTATGTCTGCGTATGCACAGTAAATGTCGGGTCACAATACGGAAAAAATTGGTTCAGTTTCCCTTCGGTTTTTGCGTGCACTGTCACGTAAAGCCTGACTTACAGTGGCTCACTGGTGAAATCGTTTAGTTGTATTCCTTTCTAACCAGGGAAGCTACAAAAGGTCAGCCGATGGGCCCGATGAATTATTGTCGCTTCGTGCCTTATGCTATTTTAGACGCCCGAACGATGTTTGCAAATGCGATTCCCCCCTGAGTTATCGTGAGTTCCTGGCCTACCAGATAAACGGATCAACTTTTGCATGACCAGTTATGTGCCCCATTGAATGACCGACGAGAGTCACTCAGAATGTAACCCGGGACTTCTGAAATGAGCCGAGTATCCAGGATGTGGAACAAGCACTTTGGAATGCGATTGCATCCAACAACTACGTATAACTATGAAGAGTGATTCGTGAAGAAAGACTGCCTTCGGCCAATGGAAGACCTGGTAGCAGAAAGGATGCTTCTAACGGGTGGCAATTACCCCCATGGTATGGGTGCGTAAGGCGTAGGCCCGATAGTTTAGTTTATTGAGATTGTTGTCCGCGAACAGTCTTCACTCTGTCACATACATGACGGGCTTTACCGGTAATTAAAGTGGAAACCCACGCCGTTAGTTCTGCATACCTTCTTGCCTCATGAGTCTTTACCCCAAAGGGGGGCATCATCCCCAGTGCCGGCGACATACCCATTTTAATTACTACCTGAATATAAACCGGAATAACTCCGCTGCTCAAGTACGGCGGATGCATCAGCTACATCTGCTCCGGTCTATGCTAAAGGGCTAGAGCAAGAGCATTCTTGTTTCCTCTAGCTTTACCAAACCTCTCAAAGATAACCTCTCACTCAACCCGTGCGTGGATCGATATAAATGCCAAGCGTTAACTCAGCCGTAGTCCCATTGTCCTATTTCAAACTTATGCACGAAAATGAAGACCCATGTGTTAACTTAACAGATGAAGAAGGTAAGAAACCGGAGAAAATAGTTAGAATGACGTGGCCCTGAAAGCGGCCTAAGGATGCCTTCACTTTTTCCGGCCTTGAAGGCAATGGGTCACACGGTGCGCACAGCAACAGTTCTCCTCGTTATGAAATGCTGCGCAACTAAAGGGCATCCATTGTCCACAGGTCCCGCAGTGAATCCGCTGGATTTCTTCGTCCAAGTCCATCGTCGGTTCCTGCTTGTCGCGGACGCTTCTAACTTTCTCAAGGATGGGATACGACAGGACGTCCAGCTTCCGCCTATTTGCCTTCGTGTGGTGGGCTGCGGAATTTGTAGACGAAAACCTTCTATAAGCAACTGCTTGCCGCTGGTCCGAATAATCTGAAGTGTCACCCTAGTCCATTTTCCTCACCTTACACCTTGAGGAATTTACTACCCGCTGAGAGGTGGATGGACTGATGTTCCCCGAGCTACTGCTGAGAACCGGCCCACTACTCGAGTGTAAACGCTTTTCTTTATGCGCAGCCATTCGAGGTATATCCGAGAGTGACTTAATTCGTACGTGTGATAAACCGTTAGGTACTTTGAGCATCATCTGTGCATCTCGATGAATACCCAGAACGGTGGAAACTAAGCTTATTTTATTGAAATTTTCAATGTTTTACCCAGCATACCCGGTGCTGCTCCTTCATCCTTCAAAACCTTCTGAACCCGAAGTAACCGGTCACTCTAGGGAGTGACTGCAGACCGTGTTGTTGGTTCTTGTATATGTACTGTATCTGTCTCTGGGGCCGTCGGCTGTCGTAGTCCCCTGGAGGACCACTCACCCAATGATATTTGATGCCTTGGTTAATTAGTTTCCTTCATGACCATCAACAGGTGTTGGCAAGGGACAGAATACTGGTGACTGAAGGACCAATCGCATTTTGTGTTCCGCGTCAGGGCTACGAGGTAAGTTCTACTTCTATTGTTTCGGATAAATCACACCCTGTTCACCAGCTGGAGAGACACAATGACTTCGGCGCATAGGTCTCCCACGAGAAACACAAGCACACTCCGCCAAATAGGCTGGCACAGGTTGCACCCGCGGCAGTGAGTCTGGGGGATTAAATCCTACCATTTGATTCTTGACCACCCTGTACCCGCTGACTTCGATCAGCGACCGGACATGCTCAACCACGTTCCTAAATATATTTAGCACGGTGAAGCGGTTAGACGGACTATTTTTCAAGTGTCTATTTTCCGCTTCCACCCTGTTAGTCGTGCAAAGCCCTAACAACGAAACCTTACTCAGTAAGTGGCCAGCCCACAATTCCTTAGGTGGAAACCATGTGATTTTCACTTGCGCTCCTGTTCCCGAATTCCTGGAGTCGACTGCAGCCAGATATTGTCCGAAGTGCTCTGGAGGTCACATAAAAACGTTGTTACGTACCCATTGAAAAAGGCGTAACCCATCGGACTGCTGCACAACTTGCAGCCTATTATATCTATTTTTCATACACTGCTTTATATGCAGTCAGGTGAAAATTATTCTACTTTGCGAGAAACCTTCTGCGAAAGCACCACATTAGGCTAAACTTCTATCTGCCAAAACTGCCTTACAGCGCAGACTTTGTGGGAGAACATGAGACATGAAAATCGGCACCTTATGATCGCTACAACCAGTCTCTTTCGGAATAGCGGGGTAGAAAATGCCGCTACCCAATCTTGCTCCGTCCACGGCCGTGGTATGCGAAAGATTGTGCGCACCACAGTTAAGCTAATGAGCTGCATCAGCCAAAATTACATCACCAAACTTCGAGCACAACTGCCTACAGCTAATAGGGATGAGCTCAAAATCTAGTCTCGTTCTCCTCCGCTATTATGTGGCTTTAGCCGTGTGTATTCAGAGCTGCTTCACCTGCGGCGGATCATTTGAAGACTGCTGACTACTGGGCCGAGGTTTTATATTGTGAAAGTCACATAAATGTAAAAGCCGATCAAAATTATCTTGCCTATACTCTTTAAGTTCCGCACTCCTCTGAAAACTGCCCATTGGCTGACAAACCTGACTCTCTTGGTCATATGCGCGGCTTAGATCGCCGTCATACGAAACATTTGCCCCCTAATTGGAAGCAACAGGAAACCTCATTGGACCAACCAAGAAGTTAGATGCACGGAACAACGAAAGGAATCTCCACGGATGCAACAAAGAGCAGATCGGAATACCTTCAAGTATTGAGTGAATACAGAAATTATAAATTACCTTGGCGAATTTCCAACTTTCCTTCCCTGGTGCACGCAGCAACAGTTAACATACTGATAATGTCTACTTTCAGGCAAAACGCGGCCTCTTTTAGCTACCGTTTGCAAGGTCCGAGAGTTGCACAAAAAGAGTGGCGAAATAATTTCCCACTGAAATCGCCGAACGTCTTCGACTCCGGATGGACCCTTGCACCAAAAAACTGAACAAACCTGAAGCATCCACAGGCACGTGTTCCATTTGGTCAGCTGAACAGCACTTGAAGCAGCAGCCGAACTGAGAATCTTCCGTGCGCTCAGGCTTATACCTGACCGGTCCACAAATGACAAGCGTATCTTTTTTCACATAACCATAGCGGTATAACTTGTGGTGACCTCGAGCCTTCTGAGAAAATGACAGTTTTCTGGTCACCATCTTGGATTTGTTTTCTCCACGATCCTTTCTGAAGTTTGATATCGACCTCATTGTTTTGTTCGATCGCGTGCATTTTACTAAACTGACTTTTCAGAGGTTTCCGTTGATCTCGTTTTGAATCAGTTTTCACTTTTGGTTCTTCGCCGATTGTACGCGCTCACGGTCCGTTTTCTGCTTAGCCGTTGCGTCTATTTTTGTTCGGTGTACTTCTTGTATCAGTACTGTTTCGACGCCACGCTACATAGAATACACCTTCGCATCCGCCAACCTACCGCGTCTTCTCTATTTGTCCGATGGCGGAGGTTACATTGGTATTTGGTTGTGAAACGGAATAGAAGACAGGTTCATTAGCTGCGCTCGAACGTCTTCTGTAAACTGATCAAGTAGCGGATGGTAAAAGAATAACTTTGTAACCGTTTGCGAACCACACAGATTCGACCTTACGAAGATCAAGCTGGTTCACACGGGAGACGGTTGAATCCGGGCACATTTGTGACCGCACCAGTTGAGTCCAATCGGCATTAGTCTACATTACGCCAGCCGCGGCAGATTATTCACTCCGTTACCATAACCATGGAGCTGCTGCGCTCCTGGCAGCAAGCCGCGTCCTAACACTTTCTCTTACAGATTTGGGATGGAAAAGGGACAAAAAAGAGGCATAGGGGACACAGAATTCGTAATTGTGGCAAGCAGGTTGTTGGCAACTATACTGCCGTTTACCGAATGTAAGAGTAGGCTCTTGTTGATACACTAACTGAGCCCTTGAGCTCATATAGTTTTGTATTTTGCAGATCAAAAGCGAGCACCCACGACGGAAGAAACTGATCCTTGCATAATACACAACCTGATGCAAATCAACTGAAGCTCGTTGGTGCAGGAATAGGGAATGTTCTATTGGCCCGAACCTCAGGTAGATTGTGCGAAGTCTAAAAATCTCACTGCTTGACTTCCCATGGATTTTATCGGCAGAACCACGCCCGCCACTCATGCTCGACGTAATACCCTCTTCCACTGTCCAGTGGTCTATCTTCCAGCTCACCAAAAATACCGCATGCAAGATACGGCCAAGATTTGTGTTTTGACCGCACTATACCAGCGTGAGATTGACTACTTCAGTGAGTTCATCGGCTTCCGAAGTTTTTATGACACAGATTGACCCCCCCACTTAAGCCAAGTTTTACCCGTACTGGTTTAATCCTGAATAAAGTCACTTTCCCTCACACTGATATAACTAATCCCTCAGGCGGCTCTACTTACCCCATGATGCGATGTGATTCCTCCTCAATGGCCAATATCTCATTTCTCCATTCGTTCCAGACAATGCTTCATAATGCGCTGCCAATGGGTGCACTAAACCGCGCGGTCCAAAATCGGGCTGCACAGATGTTTGAGCTAAACACCACCACAGCAGCCTTGAGGATGAGTTGACCGGCCTAAGAGGCTTGGTTATCAAATCCCTCCCAGTACCCCAGGTAGCCGATTGGGTTTGTAGAGAATTGAGCAGCAAATTCTTGATGTCGCCAAGATTTTGCAAGATACCGAGAAAAGCCCCAAGCGATTCTTCCTTTGGGGTAGCTTTCTTAACTGGGATCACTCTCATGACATCTGTGGCCAGGATTTTAATGGCCTTAAGATCACTCTCCCATTTAAAAGTCGGTCCACCTGGCTGGTGATCAAAAGCATCAACCGGGTAAACGGCATTTTAGGTGAAGTGGGCTCCACAGAGGAAGCCAAGCGAATTGAATTTTCATCATCCAAGCTCAAGAAGGGAATAAAAAGGCTCAAGGGATTATCCTTTGTAACACACGTTTGAGCAGTGCGTAGCCAAATTCGCAACGGATCCCGAAATCAGAAGTCGATTATCCGTGATATTCTACGATACTCGATTATTGAATGAACAAAGACACCAAACAGGTGCAAACCTCAATAATGAGATCACGAGGACTCAACAAACGAGAAACCGAATTGCGGCGTGCGAGCAAGGAGCACGTGCGTCACGCAGGTCCAGAACAAGGATACGACAAAGTAACGCTCTGGGCGCGAACAAACAACAATTGGTCCATAAAACCAAACAGTGCGTAAAGACACGTCAATAGTGTGAGCAAATGAGTGATGTTAAGAAAAACACTGAACAGCAAGGGTTTTGGGGGGGATTTTCCACGACCGGTCGTTACTCCGCCCACCATAATCCTCCCAAATCCCTAGCAGAGTCAAGGGTTTGGTATAAAGGTGCTGATTCTTCCTACCTACCTAGGCCCTGCAGTCAGTGCGCGCGCCTAATGCTCATTGTCAACGTTCTACTCATAATCGCACCTAATCCGTTGGCTACATAGACGAGTGGCTTTTCCACATCTTCCACGAGAACAGTTGATCGATGGCTGGCGTGAAAGGAAACATAGATGCTGTCCTTGGAAGGGCCGTCCTGCTCCGGCTGTATATGCTTGCGTGAGTGTGTGCTTGTATGATGTAATCGCCGCTACTTCCACATATGCAAAGGACATATCAGTAACGTCGACGAAAACAAATTGCGAACACCGTCACATGTTTGATGGGGGTTACGGGATACAGTGTGTGTGTATGTGTCTGGTCGTACAGTGGAATCGCATTTATCACCACATATCGGAAAAAACCCTTCTTTCACGCCAAAGAAAGACTGCGAGCACTGTAACGTGTTTGACGGGGACCATGTGGTACAACAAGTACAATGTAGGTGAGTGTGCGTCGGGGTGTGTGATGGTTCGATACGTCAGTGTGTCGTGAATGCTCCCATATGTGGGGTTTCTTTACCCACCTCGAAGACGAGTGCGAAATAGTCTACTGGGCCTCGGGGTTATCAGCTTCTCCGCTTTCACTCTCGAGTAGGCTAATACTGCGTATGTCACGAATTAGCGCCCCGTTGGCTGTCTTCACCTTCACCGTTCTCATCATTCCGTCAGTGCTTTCTATGGTTTCCATAACCACTCCCAAAGACCAGGTGCTGAAATGTGCGCATTCGTCTGCGATCGTCACCACGTCCCCAACCTTGAATGGTCTTGTTTTCACCAGACACTTCTGTCCAGTTTGCAGGGCCGGCAGGTACTCCCGGAGCTATCGCCTCCAGAAAACCTAGGTAAGATGGTTTGCCTGCTTCCACCCGTGGAGGTAGCTCCCACGAAGGTTTATTGGACCTTGAAAACCCTCGTTAGATCTTAACGTCAATAAGTCGTCCGGGGTGGGCTCCAGGTGGGTGGGGTCGTCGTTCATTACTGGAACCAGGGGGCGGTTGTTCAGCATTCTCTCCACCCCAGTCATGACGGTGTTCGGCGCCTCGTCGTCGGGTGGCTGTTGCTCCATGATCCCCAGTAATATCCGTCTGGCGGACCGGATCATGCGTTCCCATAGGCCGCCTCGGTGGCTGGCCTGCAGGGGTTGAAATGCCGTCGTATGCCGTAGGCCACGGTTCGATCCTGCAGTTCGTCCCTGTTCATGCTCTCGTGCCATCGCTGCATTTCCCGGTGAGCGCCCAAGAATTTCGATCCATTATCTGAATATATGTCGACCGGTAGGCCACTTCAGTTGATAAATCTCTGCAAGGCCCGTACGAAATAATCGGTCGTCATCGAATGTGCGACTTCTAGGTGTACCGCGCGTGACTTCATGCACGTCATGATACACCCATATCGTTTTTCCAATCTCTTCCCGCACTAGAGCCACAAGTTCCCGAAATAGTCCAACCCGGTGTCGCTGAACGGCCACCGGCCCACAGTCACCCTGCATTCTGGTAGTGGGGCCATGAGTTGTTTGCCTGCTGTGGCATTGCGTCTCCTACATTGCACACAACGTCGGATTACGCGTTTCGCAGTCAGGCTTCCTTTCAGCAAACAAAGGTGCTTGTGGATGACTCTCGTCACGTGACTTTCCCTGGCATGTCCCTCCGTGGCCTGGACGGGTTGGATCATTAGCTCTACCACAGGTTGTTTTGCAGGCAGCAGCATAGAGTACTTTGTGTCGAAGCTGAGGTAGGCGATGGCCGGCATACCATCCACTCGCAATAGTCCATCAATCAGTTTGGGGTTTAAGTGCCTTAATTCGCCTCTTAAAGATGATAATCCTTCGTTGATTGGTTCCATTTCTTCCGCCCTCTCGAGTTCTTGGGCGAAAGTCTCTCGTTGTATCATTCTGAAAATATCGTATTCTGCAGCTTGTAGCCCGTCGGGACTTATCGGGCCGACCCGTATCTGGCCTGAGGGCCGTAGCCCTTTCATGGCTAATAAATTTCTCTTGAACCTGGCTAACCACACTAGCGAACGAAGCGTCTTCATCCAGGAAGAAAACCTGACCAATCGCGATAAAATGGAAGTCGCTTCGACGACGCTTGCCGTTGTCACTACGCCTTTTATCTCCGGTTCTACTTCCGTAGGGGTGTTAATTCGAACACGGGCCAGCCCTGTTAAGGCACTTGCAGGAAGTTTGGCCCTCACGTCCACGTGTCTAGTTGCCTGAAGTTGGTCGCACCTCGGGAGCACAGGTCGGCTGAATTATCGCCAGACCTGACGTGATTCCACTGGTTCATGGCTGATTCATCGTGGATAACCGTGAGTCGGTTAGCAACGAAAGTAATAAACCGGCTCCGGACGTTGTTGATACAGTGAAGTACTATCGTTGAGTCCATCCAAAAGCTAGCCGACCAAATGTAGAAGTCTAAACATCTCTTCACAGCCTGCACCGCCCTGACTGCTAACACGGCTGCGCTGAGTTCAAGGCGTGGGATCAAGGCCGACTTCAGTGAAGCAGCGCGGGCTTTAGCAAATAGGATCCCCGTCGTATATTGTCCATCTCCTGTGCACCATCGCCCGTACTCCACAGCTCCATAACCGACTTCGGATGCATCGGCAAAAGCACGCAGTTTTCCAGTCCTCGTTGTATGGCCAGGAGTCAACACATCGTGGAATCCTTATGTCCCGTAATTTCTTCAAGGTGTTTAAAAATTCTTCCCAGTCCAACCGGTCCCCTCGGTCCAGTGACTGGTCCCAATCAACTTTCTTACGGCACAGCCGCTGCAGCAAGATCTTTCCGGGTAGCAGCCATGGCGAGACGAAACCGAGCGGGTCGAACAGACTAGAGACAGCAGGTAGTGTGCCTCGACGGTTTATTGGCAGCTCGGGAACGCCTAGCTCGAAAACAAAGTCGTCCGTTTTCGCGTCCCATTGTATTCCTAAAGTGCTTTCGGTAGGGAGTGACGATCCGTCCAAATCTCTAACCCTTTCGGCCCTCTCGTGGTACAAAATGACCTCGAGCACTTCTGAAGCGTTGGACATCCATTTTGTTAGATGGAAGCCGCCCTCTTCCAGAAATCTTCTCAGGCCTCTGAATTGCGCTAGAGCTGATTCTATATCATCGAATGATCCAAGGTAGTCGTCGACGTAGAAATTTCTGCTGAAGCTATCCACCACCGAGCGATGGACCAGATCTCCATGTTTGTTCGCAGCTTCCCGAAGGGCGTAGTTCGCACAGAACGGTGACTTTATGGCTCTGAAGGTGTGGACGGTCATCCCATAATTCACCACCGCATTGTCCCGGTCGTTCTCTCCCACCACAGGAAACGCAACGCATCTCGTTCTCCTACCGGTATTTTGACCTGATGAAACATTTCCCTAATGTCGGCGGACAGGGCCACTCTACCCACTGTGAAATGGCACAAAACTTCGATTAGTGGCGTGGTCCAGTCAGGTCCTTGTAGTAAGCGATCGTTTAACGACTCGCCTTGGAACCTGGCTGCACAGTCGAAAACCACTCGCAGTTTTTCGGGTTGCTTGGGGTTAATAACCGGGTGGTGAGATGGATACCAGGTATCCTTCCGGCCATCGGTGCTTGCAGGCACCTTTTCAACGTAACCGAAGGCTTCGTTTCGCTTCATTTAATCCGTGTATCGTTCCCACAGACCCTGGTCTCGAAAGAAGTGTTCTTTCAGTCGGAATATTCGTTGAGGAACATAGTTTCTGTTATCAATTCACGGGTCAGTAGATGTGCGCCACGGGAGGGGGACCTCGAGCTGCTTTTAAGTCCTCTAGTGCCCTGCCGCACCGTTTGTAAAGCGAAGTGATCCTCTTGAGACAACGATGGTCTTTCGTCTCCAATGTCATGAAACTCCTTTTCATACAGCCGCTGCAGGTGGTACTCTGTGCAGTCCGTTTCGGTGGATAAGTAATCCACGGGCCATATAGCATCCAGCCCACAGCCGTGGGTACGGCCTAAGGTGCCTGGCGGTCGCCCACTCTCTGGTCAAGTACCCAATGCGCCTCTGGCACGCCGCAGCCGATGAGGAGATCCACTTCATCATCTTCTTAGTCTACAACGGTTACATCCTGCAGGTGGGGCCACCTAGTTAAGATGGCGTTGACCGACCTTGGTGTTCGCATGGGGAGATTCGCTAACGTGAATGCCTCCGTTGGTTCAATTTCCTCGTTAGTGTCTAAAGAGATGAGTTGCAGCCTTAATCTACCGGCAGTCATTACCTGTGTTCCGCCCACCGTGTTCACTGCCAATGACTTCGCACCTTTGGCGAGTTGGTGTTTGTCGGCAAACCGCTCTTTCACTAAAGTAGTGTCGGATCCACTATCGACGAAAGCCAACGCTTTGACCACCCCAGCTGGGGTCACTACTCCCACGGCCACTACGCCTAAACGTACCGGTTTACTGGCAGATCGTGACGTTGAACAAATAACACTGGGTTTTGTACTCGTCTCGGTTAAGGTTGCTCTCGCCTGATGCAGCAGCCGATGGTGTCTGCCCGTGCAGCCCTCGTAACCACATCGGTCCCTTGTCCCACAGGCTGCCGCTCGGTGTGTGGTGTTGAGACAAATAAACCACGCTCCTGACATCCTCGCCATTCCCCACCGTTCGTGTATTGTAGCGATGCCGGACTTGGAGCATTCTGGTGGTCCATGGCTAGCATCACAGGACCTGCAACTTAGTTGCGCCGTGGCATCGCGTGAAATGGCGTGTACATTGGTCCAAGGCTGATATTTCGGCTGCTCCCGAGCAGTGGTTTGAGTCTGGCTAGTATTGGGCTTGTTTGCTCGGTTGATGTCCTGGATAAGTTGGCCAAATCTGCTGTCGGCTATCTTGGTTGGCCTGCCCAAGTATTCGGTCAGGTCTTCGTAGTTAGCCTCCCTGTCGCCCCGGCTTATCCGTTCTGCTTCTTCCGCCCACCGACCTTGCAGTTCGGGAGAAGGGTGACGGACTATGTTTTCCAAAGTGTGCACCGCATTCAGGTCAGCCCTGTAACCTAAATGGTCGAGGGCTATTGAGCAGTGTTGCATCTTAATCACCAGGTCGGCCATTGTGTAGACGTCGCCCTTGGTTCTCTTTGCCCCTACCATCAGGCCTTCTGTTAGGATACGGGCTACTTTGAAAGGTTGGCCAAATAAGTCCCTCAAAATCTTCCTTGCTCGGGTGTAGCCTTGTTTCGGGTCGAGAATGGTACACCCGTTGATAGCTTTTCTTGCTCGGCCTCGACGGTAGTAAGTCGGGTAGAGAAGCCTTTGCCCAGGGTCGGTTACCTTATTTCCGACGAACGTCTCGAACTGCTTGACAAACTTGCAGTAGTGTTCAGATCGCCCGTCGAGAACCGTTAGTTCCACTCTAGGCAAATCGACCGATGGTGTTTTATAGTCGGCGACCGGCGTGGGGCTCCCTATCATATCACCCTGATCAATTGGAAGTGTCTTAGTCGTTGGTCTTATGCTCGCGCTCTTTATGTCTACACTCCTGTTCCTCTTCGTGGGCCTGTTGTCTAGCTGGTAACATTTGTTGTTCTGGGTCTAATATCCTTAGCCTATATAGATCGACATCCTTACAATCTATATGGCCCTTAGTAACACATTAACTACTAATGACAGGACTAGGCAATCTAACATTAACCAAAGAATCAAAGGTACCCAAAACCTCCCGGTGACTTGCCGTATTACTTCCTGTCCAGATTCCAATGTCTTCGATCTTTTTCTCGAAAGTAGTGAGTCAGATAGAGAAGCCTTTGCCCAGGGTCGGTTATCTTATTTTCGACGAACGTTCCGAACTGCTTGACAAACTTGTTGTAGTGTTCAGATCGCCCGTCGAAAACTGTCAGTTCTCTTGGCAAATCGATCGCTGCTGTCTTCTGGTGGGAGACCGGTCTGAAGTTTCCTATTTTATTGCTCCCTGATCTATCGGAAAGATCGTGGTCGTTGGTCTTACCCTCACGCTCTTTCTGTCTACTCTTCTGTTCTGCTTCGCGGGCCTGTTGTCTAGCCGATAACAGTTTATGTTCTATGTCTAGTATCCTCAGCCTCTATAGATCGACGTCATTACGATCCATATTGCCTTCAGTAACACATGAAATGGCACTGACAGGTCTAAGCGATCTAACATTAACTCAAGAATCAAAGGTACCCAAAACCTCCCCAGAGACTTGCCGTGTTACTTCCTGTCCAGATTCCAATATCTTCCATCCTTTCTTGGCATTTTGCTTGCTTTCTCGTTTCAAATTGATATATTGAGTATTGTAACACACGTTTGAGCAGTGCGTAGCCAAATTCGCAACGGATCCCGAAATCAGAAGTCGATTATCCGTGATATTCTACGATACTCGATTATTGAATGAACAAAGACACCAAACAGGTGCAAACCTCAATAATGAGATCACGAGGACTCAACAAACGAGAAACCGAATTGCGGCGTGCGAGCAAGGAGCACGTGCGTCACGCAGGTCCAGAACAAGGATACGACAAAGTAACGCTCTGGGCGCGAACAAACAACAATTGGTCCATAAAACCAAACAGTGCGTAAAGACACGTCAATAGTGTGAGCAAATGAGTGATGTTAAGAAAAACACTGAACAGCAAGGGTTTTGGGGGGGGGTTTCACAACCGGCCTTTACATCCTTTGAATAATAGTAATGACATTATTAATGATAACAGTTCATTTCGAAGAAGCCCGAAGCATGTGTTATGCATGATCAAAATTCTTACAAACGACTAAACTGGCAGAAAATATTCATGAAAAATTTAGAAATACTCAAGTCGGGTGAAGAATGGAAAAAGATAGATGGGAGATTCGAGGGCGATAAAGGTGTGCACATCGAGGATTATTGGAGGGAGTTTAAGTAAACCCAGCTTTGGATTCAAACATGTGCCCGGGAAAAATGAAAGTCAGGGTCAGATGGAGCAGATGGCTGAGCCAAGTGGGGGAGATAGGAACCTGGGGGTTTTGCTTGAGGAGGACCGAAAATCGGCATGATGAACTATCATCAAGAGAAAGGATGGAGAAAAAAAGGAAAAAAAGAAAGGAAGAAGGGGAGAACAAAAACTTGAGTTGTATGGCTAGGGATTAGGTGGCCACTAGCTATGCCTTATTGCAATGGATGGACGGTGTCAATTAAAAAGCAGAGAGCGACCAATGCAAGACGTAAAGAGTCGGTCAGATGACACCAATGGGACGGAAGGATCGAGATACTGTGAAAATGAACCACAGATATGGACACTGTGGACGCATAACGTGAGAGGCGGCGGCAAGGTAGCAAAAGAAATGGCCAGCGAAGAAATGGAGGAGGAAGCGGAAATATGTGTATATATATATATGCACGTTATTATAAATATGTATAAGAGCAGGAGCAAACTGCAATGAAGGGATGGAACACGGAAGTAGCAGTGCTCGGAATATACAGGTAGGGTTGTTTCCAATGGCACAGAATTAACTCGGAAAAACCCCGGTGAATTTATTTATGACAGGTGAACATGGGGGATCAAAAGAGAAAGAGAAACACCTTTGGATGCAAGGAAATGATGGCTGTGAGCAGAAGTTGATAAAGAGGAAATATCAAGGGAGAGATCGACGAGAACGGGTGGGAGTGAGTCCAACAATCTGGTTAGTGCAGGTGTGGCATGCGGTGATAAATGGACGTACATCGTGCAGCAAGGAGATGGCCGTGAAAAAGGCTGGAGAACGCAAATCGAATGGAAGTACAGGGTGGTTGGAGAAGTGTAAAAGGTCCCTGGCGGACGGGACCTCGGAGGTTAGAAGAACTGTGGTGCAAAGATGCTGCCATTGTACCGGCGAATAACATACGTGAGAAATAAGAAGGTGGAGGATCGGAACGATAAGATATTGGCAGAGCAAATGGGTTGGAACTGTTAGTGAAAATAATGACGTTAAGATGACTTTAAACTAGGTGCAACGCGGAAAAGCAGTGCAGCCAGAAAGGCGCATACTGAAGATGCCTGGGGCGAGCAATATACGAAGCAGGTGGGAGTGCTGACTGAAGAAAACCAGGTAAGAGATGACCAACCAGATCATTTTACTGCAGATGACACAGGATGAAAACCGAGAAGAAGAAAATTGCCCGGACGGAAAAACCTGTGGCGGAACAAAAGGCGCAAGAAATAGTCACGCTTTGGAGTTGGGAGAATGGAACTAGAAAGCTGCTCGTTTGCAGGCAGTTGCACAATTGAATTGAGCCAGAAGTTTTTAATCGGAACACTGCCTAAGAGGAAGATCCATGGAAGAATTGCAAATTCAGACACTGAAAGTATGGTGATGGTGAGAAGATAATAAGTTTAGTCTTTAAAAATGGAAAGGTTGGAACGGCGAGTTCTCATACGGCGATTGGCCATGGTTACGGATGCGTCTGGTGCTCACTGATGGGGGGTATGAAATGGACAAAAAGGATATCGCAGAACGGTGGCTAGCGAGGTGTGCGATCAGTCAGCTGTGCAAGTATATGAAGGTACCAAGTGAATAGAGATTAGCAGCCAGCAGGGGCAAAATGGGTGGAAAAGATGTTTTGAGCTTGGGAATATTAAAATGGATAGGGTAAGAGTGACATCATGCAGAGAGGGTTTCATGGTGAAAAACGACAGGAACAAAGAAAATGGGTAGGTTTTGTACAGAGGTAGAAAGAGCGAAAGGAAAGTGATAAGATTGCTGAAAAGAACGATAGATGAGCGAATCGTGGCGGAAGAATGGTAGGAGCATGCCATCAGCAACTGAGAGTGGCGAATGCGGTAGGGCGAGCAGAGTTGGAGCGTGCAATCCGCAACCGGCGCTAGTGTGAGTAGCTGACCGTGCGCTGGACACCCAACCTGAAAAGCACTTAGTGAAGTGAACGCAGGAGGTGTGATCTACCGGCCTAATTGTGCTCGCACGTCGTTGCAGAAGGTCTGCACCCCCGATGTTTGCCGGCCAAGGTGGGGATCTGACCGCGCCCCGCACCTTTGGGATGGGCTTTAGTGTTCATTGATGGTTGTACAGAGGGCTGAGACTCCACGCTTAACATATATGGTCCAGAATCAATTAGTCAAGTTGTAGGAACTTAGACAACAGAGCTAACGGAAACAGCGAGTGGTAGACAGCCATTCAGTATTATTATTCAGGCGCACCAGCCAGAGAGATGATCAGTATGGCTCCCGGGACAGTTGACTGGCATTGAGGATCCCCGGAAATGGATACGAGATAGAGAAACGCAGTCCTGGTATGGCGCAGCTGAGGATCGATGGTTAACGAAAAGAAGAGCAAAACCGAAACACAAGCTCGTCGATGCTGCTGATCCCTAAGACAACTTGAGGCCGCGAAAAGTGACACTAAAAAAGAAGCGCATAAGTAGGAGCTAAAAACTTCAATGAGGAGGTTGTTTTTTGACCTGGAGCAGTCTTTTAGTAGAAGAAAAGACCAAGTTCTGCATGGAACTACGGAAGAAACTTAGCTGGGGATAAGATGGGGCAGAATTGGTCATGTCATTACTGGGTGTTGAGTTCAGTTGGTGAGCCACGCAAAGTGAGAGTAATGAGACTGGATTTCTCAGTTCAAAATTGCAGGGGTAGTGATGGAAGTTTTTGTTGGGACCTGATGTGGAAATGAGGCAAAGTAAGCAAGGAGATATCGAGGAGAGTTTGGTTGCTTGTGCTAATAACTACAGGATATTAATGTGTATATATATATATATTTATATACATTTACACACATAAATATGATATATATATATATAGTGGACTAGGGCGTAGTTACTGATGCGGTTCCTACAGCATTTCCGAGGATGGTTTAGGGGCCGCGGACGAAATATAACTAAATGAAGGTAATAAATCGTGGAGTAGATTAGGCACATTGACAACGTATGACGAGTATTACGGTGGCCTCTGTAAAAATGCGAACTCATCTGGAAGGACTTATTTCAGGGGAAAATTGCCAGAATTCCTCAAGTTTGCATGTAAAACAATACCTGGACGTAGACATGCTTTAAATGGGTCGATGGCGAAGTCTAAGGACAAGCGGTCAAACAGAACATTCAGAATTTGAAAGCCGTGAAATTATTCTGGAAGGTAAGTTAGTGCGAGAAAGCGGAGCAGTGGCTTAAAAGACGAGGCCTTTCTTGTAAGCTTGACTTTCGGTTATGTGGACGCAGAATAAGCACAAAACGGTAGGGACAGAAGGGAATTTTTTAATAGCATGCACGAATGCATACTTCGACGGAGAGGATCTGATGTGCAAGGGAAGGTAATAATAATAATAATAATTATAATAATAATAATAATAATAATAATAATAATAATAATAATGGTTTATTTCGGGGACACCCAAAGCATGCTCGATTGCATGATCATACGATACAAGTGAGGTCACAAAGAGGTTCCTTAGATATTCGTTTGGGTAAATGCAGCTTAAAAGTGTACAGGTTCTAGTGGTCGCACGAACGATTGCCCGGCAAATTTGAGTTTGAAGGTCGGGTGGACGTACATTTGCGAAATGAGTGAAATGGACTCCGCCGTCGAGACACGTGATAAAATAAAGCGGTGATGAAGTAAAAACGCGCAGCATTTTGGATGGCGTCGATGTAAAGTCGCAGGGGTGAGTAAACTGACAAAGAAAACTTTCGAAAAAGCACTAACGAAAAATTGGAGAATTTTGGGTGATGAAGGACATGCACTTGAACCAGTAGTCCAGATGACCCGGAAAATAGCAGAAATATAATACCAAGGGATTTCTGGTGTCCTTCGAGGAGGGGGAATGCGTAAATGAAACAGTCCGTTTAACCACGGAATTGGTATTTACTATTCATCGAGAGGTTGTGGAGAAGCCCTCATTAAGAGAGGGATGAAGATGCCCGAGCCTGGTAATTTCACTGTAGCAGAGTGACGAAAGTTGACAGGTGAGTGAAACGCGATTCGAATAAAGGGTTCGTTTCAGGTTAATTGGTGAACACAAGTTGACAACAGGAGTTGATATACGATGATCTTATGAAGTCGCATGGGGGTAGTGCATAAACGATACTGTCAGAACATGTAGAGAATCGCTTAACAGGATGCGCTGGAAAGAGTCTGACATGGGGCATTTGGGAAACAACTGGAAGGTTAGTAAACTGGCATACGTATAGTTCATTGCCATCAAAAGTTTGGAGAAATCGCTTTTGCAGTGTTCTTCGGCGTAGATGCCTAATCGTGGAGGGCTGATGAAAAAATGGCAACAGGTGATAGGTGGATAAAACGGTGCTCGACTATTGGTTTATCGGGGGTTACTCCAAGACTGACCGTTGAGAAATACAAATGTACAACGAAGTGGGCGTAATAGTGGTTTATATGTTTAATATCTGACGGAATAAACTGGCCGTAGTACATCACTGGAGTCTTCAGAAAGTGCAGATAATCGTGTGACTAGGTGCATTGAGGAAAGTCCAATCTGAGACTTTGGGGGGGGGGGAAGACAGAATAACAGCAGCCTAAATTACAGTAGTTGATTTTCAGCTAAAGATGCAGAGAGAGCACTATGGATTGTGGGGCAGGTGGCTGACCATGAATCTTGCCGGAGCAGCGGCAGTGGTTCATAGATGAGTGAAAAGTGATACAATTATGGATTTGTCTGAGTTCGTTGATGGGTAGCATGAGAGCATCTAAAGTTGGTAACAAAGTGGATGCGGGAGGTGGACATATAGTGGACTGATGAAGTCGTATAAGAGTAGTACATATCAGCAACTCTCAGGAAGTGCAGGTGATTTCAAAGCTGGATATGCTGAAGTCTGACATGAAAAGATAAGGAGGCAATCGAACTATTAATGTCCCGGATTGTGAATACTTCATTGCCAATGCAACTGTCATGAAATGCAAATGGCTGAATGAAAAAAGATGCAACGGAAGGATACACTGAACATAGAGGTGGTGTCACGCAGGTGAAGCGCTGGAAGGAGGACCATTTCGTTTTGTGTGGAATTGTTGGCAGGTGAGAGACGAATCTTTAAATGGTGGTTTTGTTTAGATAAATATAGTGGAGACATACAAATTACCAATTGGATGAATGGTCTCTTCAAGAGTATACCAGGAATTGTCATATTCATAATAAATATGTGAACAATGAAATCGTTTCATGTTTTGGGGTACAGAATCCGGTAACTGGCTGTAATAGAATGAGGGTAAACATGGCATCAGTTCAGACAAATAAAAGATAAGTCGATGGATATTAATGCCAGTAGTCGCAAATGGTAGGGTACATTTCTCAGCCGAGTGGGTATATGTGCATATGTTGACGTGGAACTTGACCGGTTGTATGGTAAACCTTGTTCAGGAATGTTGGAGGAGGCAATGGGTGGCAGCAGAAATATGCAGGGGACGTTGTTTTTCAATCCGAAATTGGCACTAGTGGGTGAGGCTGGCCGTGCGCTGGACACCCAACCTGAAAACCAATTCTGGTGACAGGAGGTGCTATCCGCCAACCTAGTAGCACCCGCGTATCGTTGCAGTTGGCCTGCACGCCAGATGTGCCCCGGCCAAAGCGGTGGATCTGACTGCGCCTCGCACCGTTGGGATTTACATGAGGTTTCTTGGTGAGGCCAAACAGCCGTAGGCATCAGGTAGTCCGCGATCAGGCCACCAGGCACCATGGGATCCCGGAACGTAACCAAGGGAGCATCGGTCGGGTAGCGTATGAATAGCCAACAGTCAGGTAGATGCGTAGGCCAGGTTAGTGACCGGTGTGGTCTCCAGAGTATTAAAAGTCATCGAGGGAAAGGTACGCACGAATGAAGGTCTGGAAATAGAGAAAAAGTAGAAGAGCGCAGTCTGGGATGCTCCCAGCTGAGGATAAATGGGAGTAGATACAAAGAGGCAACAACAATAGACAGTGACTCTCTGAGACTAGTTTTTCGATTGCAGAAGGCGGAAAAACTAAGAATGTTTATTTAATTTCATCTGTCATAGACCACTGGTGTTTGCGCGATTCAAAGGTCAAGACCCTTCTCATAGGCTTGGTCATCGGGCATGTCTACATTTAAGAGCTGTAAGGTTTGGGTAACCGCGAGGAATTGATCCAACGCACTTCTAAACCAATGGCTGGAAGTAGAACTGCGTATTTCTAACGGTAATTTATTCCCTAAGTTAGAGTGCACTGTGATGAAGAAATGTGAACGTAAGCTGGCGTTGGTAATAGGGGTTGAAAGGGTAAGAATTCTAGAACGTAGTGGATAGCTAGAAACGGGCGCAAAGTGCAGTGGATTAGAAGTATATGTCCGACTGTGAAGGATGTTATACAAAAAGATAAGGTTCAGTTTCATACGGCGAAGCCATAAAGGGTCTAGTTTAAAAAATGAGCCGCGTTCTTTATAAGTGAGGGCTGAGCTCCATCCAGTCAGTCGCTTGGTAAAACTACGTTGAACTGACTCGATACCAATCCTGTCTGATCTCCGCATACTAGAAAAGGTCAGTGGGCAGTATTCTAATAAAGGCCTGGCATGAGATTTATAAAGGAAAAGAATGCAGTCTCGAAGTTGGAAGGAGCGAAATATTAGCCCTAGACACTTTCTGGCCTTAGCGACTTGGAGGGCCGAATATTCCGAGAAATTAAATGTGCAGGAATAGTTCAAGCCAAAGTCCCGAACTATTTGCTTGTTAGCAATGGTTGAACCAAAAACGGTTAAGGATCCTGGAGGTATTCCAGATTCTGCAGTACGTGAAGAGAAAGAATTTAAAGCGTAGGACAGTCCTCGCAGAGGGTGTGGTAAAATATACCGTCCGTTACTGAGTGACTTATCAGTATCCGGAGCGAAGCACAACTGGTTGGAGGAATAGGACTGCTTAATCAGTAGGTTATACAGAAATACTAGGTTCAACTTGATGCGACGAAGCCAAAATGGTCAGACTTTGAGAGACAAACATCGTTCCCTGTAGTTAAAGTTTGACGACCAACCGATAAGCTGTTTTGTGAATCTTTTCTGGGTCCACTCGATGATAATCTTGTCGGATTTTCGCATACTGCAGGAGATTAAAGTACAATATTCGGAAAGCGGCCTGGCATGTACTTCGCACATGTAAAGGATGCTCCTCCTAGGCTGAAAGTATGTGAACAGAAGACCAAGACACGTTTTAGGCTTTTTCCGTTTGGAAGACAGCATGTTTGAAGAAGTTGAAAGAGCAAGAATAAATTAAGCAAAAGTCTCTTACTAAGGGCTGGGGGTCGATGGGTGAACTGCCGACGCATAAGGAACCAGGAAGAACCTGGCATTTGTAAGTAAGAAAAATACACTTATCGACGAAGAATTTCATCGCCCAGGTTGAGCACCATTCATCTAGAGTGGCTGAGTCAGCCGATTTTAGGGATAGCGGTACTGAGGTTGCCAGGCGAAAAATGTAGACTATCTTGATGTCGTCCGCGGACAAGGACAGCGTGCCATTAAGTATTGTCGGAAAAAATTTATACGTTGGAAGAAAAGAATGGGGCCTAAAATGCTGCCCTGAATAACACCGCTGATAACAGGCCCGGGATTAGATTTGTGCCCTTTAATCAGGACAACCTGTGAACGATGGGATTAATAAGATGAGAACCAAGAAAGTCGCGGGTCGGTAAAGCCAAATTATAGCAGCTTTGGTAAAAGGTCAGGGTGTGGTACATGATCGAATGCTTCAGATAAGTCAAGACAAAGAACAACAAGAGATTTCCCACTTTCAGCCGAGTCCTTGGCGAGATTCAGAAAATCCTACTGGCAAGTCGTACAGGACCGTGAACGGAGGAATCCGTGTTGGTTGTCATTATTGAGGTTGGGGCCTAATAAGTAGTTGATAACGTGATCGCTAAACATTTTTCTCCATTATTCTGCATAAAATGGGGGTATCGTTTATAGGGCGACAACTGGATACGTTATGTGAAGGTCACTTTTTATGAATGGGAACGATTATCGAGCGCTTCCAATTAGCAGGTACGCAGCTACCACTAGATGAAAGAGTGAAGAGGTTAAGCGGCAAAAGACCGAGCTTCATGTCCAACATGAGTCGCTTCCCTACTCACTCCATCTTCCGTCGCGGAAATTACCCCCAGTAGTAGACCCAGTGCTACCAAGTATCTGACTCCTACAAATTTTTCCCAGACCCAAACACTGCTAGTAAGACCGCGTAAACGGACGGGACTCATCCATCCCCGAAGCGGCACACAAACCTGCAACCGGTTTCTGCTGAGAGCTGCAGTGGGGAAGATACCACACCGGAAAAGGTCTCTGGTGCGGCCATGCAAAAAGAATGGCTCTAAACGGATGTGGCGCTCCACTTACCACCTCTCGGCAAAAAGTGACCACATTCTCAATGGGTTCGATTACATTGTGGACTGGCCCCCTCTTCCGTCTGGTGCGGTCTTACAAATCAGGATCGCGAATAAGACTCAGAGCGGTGAATTACCCAGCGCACACGAAAGTAAACCGCAAAAAGCAGCCCACCCTTTTTCGGAGACTGGATGATGTAGACCGTCCGCTTGGTATGATACCTCCTAGGTTTTCAGATGTCAAAACATGACAGTCCTCCCAACAGTTTGTTTACTCTTGAGCCTCTCTCAATATCGTCAGCTCCCGACTCCCTCATACCTCCCCTATACCCTTAACTCTCCCTCTTCCCCCTCTCAACCCCAAAACCTATTGTCTCTGGCGATTCTGCAACAATTCCTGAGCATGTGCTTAATTATTTTTACAGCAAAAGTCTGAGTGTTCTGAATAAGATCCCGGAGCTTTGGCAGCTCGCAGTGGATGAGGAGCCTCAGGCCATAGCCCTAGCAGAAGCCTGGCTCACCCCTGATATACCTGAAGCCGGAATATCCATTCCGGGATACTTCATAGTAAGGCGGGACTCCAGCAGAGATCGTGCCGGCGATGTTATCTTGTGCTAAGACAGCTCTATCATTCCTCAACCTATATTATCAGCTAACTTTTCATGTATTGATTTTTTTGGGTTGTGCTCACACTCTCTGGGACAGACACCCTACTGTTTGGTGTAGTTTATCGCCCCCCCCCTTCCGCGTGCAATTCAACCGATAGCCTAGGTTTCATAGACTTACTAGGCTCACTGAAAAGCGGCACAGACCTCGCCCATTTGTTAGTCACTGGCAACCTCGGTTCACCCAGTATCGAATGGCAAAGAGCCGATGCCCCCGAAGTCACCTTTGGTAAGCCCTCCCCCACCTAGATCTCTTGTTCAAGAGCTTACGGGTAAAAAAGTAAGAGATCCGACCAGATATGGCACAGGATATGCCCCTTCCCTACTAGACCTGGTCACTACCAACAAATTTTTCCAAGTAGAAGTAAAGCACCACTCGCCACCACTTGGCAAAAGCAACCAACTTCTCACTGGGTTCGACTACTTTGTGAAGTGGCCTCCTCTTCACTCAGAAATCAAAATTTTGACCACGTCTATGCGTTTATTCGCTTCCGTCTAAATTCAGCTAACCTGGGTAACTCTGTTGGTAGGATGGCAGAGAATCTCAAAGAGTTGACCTCCTTGGCTGATAGGCTACTTTTCCCCAGAATTCGTCTTCCACAGGTCGATAGGCGGCCCCTCCCTTGCCTCTTCAGGCGCATTCTGGACCAGCGCGCATGCCTCTTTGCCAAATATAAAGCCACAGGTTCTGCCCGCGATGCAAAAGATTTCAGAATTATCCGCAAAAATGCAAAGATAATATTAAGCCTTATGCAGATGCAGTCCAACGACCTGTGTGTGCTCGAGCACGGACCAATAAAGCGTTTTTCTTTCAGTATATGCGCCGTCTAAGGGGCACGGCTCCGAAGCTACTCGCTCTCAACGATCATGCCGGATTACCAATCACTTCTCCCGGCCAAGTGGCCGAGGCCTTCAGCTCCTAACTTCGTACAGCTTTTAGCTTCTTACCCATATCATCCCAACCCACCACGCACCCGATATATTTGGTCACTACCTTTACCTGTATCACTATTCCCACTAGTGCAGTCGCACTAGGTTTCCGACGGCTCAACCAATACAGCTCCATGGGTCCTGACCTAATCCACCCCTGCATTCCCAAGGAAACCTCAAACACGCTAGCTGCTCTTCATGCATCTCTTCTTCAGCGATGTTTTGACGATGGAGCTTCCCCAGCAGCCCGAAAAAAGCAGTCTTCGCACCCATCTGTAAGAAGGGCAGCAGACATCTTGCTTCTAGTTACAGACCCATAAGTCCAACCAGTATCATCAGAAAAACTTCAAGCGCATTCTTAGGAGCGCGGTTCTCTCCCATCTGCATAGAAATAGGACCCTCCTCCTATCCTAACTTGGAATTCTTCCTGGCAGGTCATGTATCACCAATATGCTCATTGTCATGGATAGTCTGACGAAAGCCCACAAGGACGTCCAGCTCTCACACGCCGTTTCCATCGATTTCGCTAATGGCTTCGACGAGATTCCCATGCCCGTCTTCTTTAAAAGCTGCAATCATTCCGGATAAAAGGTTCAATGTTGGACACCTTAAGCAGCCTCCTTACCCACCTCACCTTTATGGTTAAGGTGGGGGATGTTTTGTCTCAACCCGCCCCAGTAACAACTGGGGTCCTACAAGGGCCGGTCCTAGTTCTGCTTCTTTCCTTGATCTACGTAAAAGATCTTCCGAAGGCTGTTCCTGTCAACGGTGCCGTGTATGCAGACGATGAAACCCTCTGGAGTTCAAGCTCTGAAAACCTGCAAGTTGCGGTTGGTGAAACAAAATGCTGGTCCGAGGACCGGAACCTCCACGTTCATGGTAACAAATGCATGAGCATGGCTTTCTCAGAAAAGTTGGTCACAATTTTTCCATTAACGTAGCAACTACAGTACCAAGGGTTGGCCGACACAAGGTGCTCGGATTCCGGTTAGATTATAACTTGTTCATCTCCCATTATTACCAAACTGCGAGCAAGTCTGCCTTTCAGGTCCTAAATAAGAATCGGGGGTCTTTCCCACGCATCACTAGGGATAATTTGCCCATAATAATCGGAAAGAATATCCACTCTCTACTGCAGTGCGGTAGTCAGACAGTGCACTCTGATCTTGCCAGAGACCTTCAGATCCTGGAAACAGTTAAGAGGGCTTCCACAAAAGCGGTAGGGGTGTCAGTCGATTCTCTCAAATCGAGCAACGCGTAGCCAATTCAAACGAATTCCAAAACCAGAACAAGATTGATTCGTAGTTTCTACAGTACTAAATTGAAATTCACAAAGGATACAAATATATACAAACCTCAAGTACGCGGCCAAACAGACCTCACAGTAAAACCTAAAGGTTCAAAGCCCCGTGGCTCAAGCACGGTAGTCAAAAACGGTTCAAGGCCAGATTCAAATGTCTCACATGGACGAAAAAACGTGAAAAATTGTGGTATATGAGCGAGCTTTTCAAGGTAATGCTAAATATAGACAAATTCACAAAGCACGTAGAACATTTGGAAGGATTTTCAGTATTCGTTCTTTACACCTTTTACCTGACCTGACCAGACTAATGTACATGCGTGGAAATCCTCCCTAGCCATTGTCATATACTTGTATTCTTGAGACTTTGCTCTTTATTCCATTGACCCCCGAATAAGTGCAACATGCGTCAATCACTACACTTCAACAATTTTTATATTTTGCTCACGTGAATTGGCATAATTTTGATTCGAACTTGGAAAGCCGTGACGGTGATACCTGACATTGGCATTTGTTCAACACTGGTCCTCGTTGCTATACGTTGTGCCGTACAGTTGAGGTCAATGCAATTTCATGTTCTTCGGCTAGTGGTATAGAATTTAAAGGTGATAATATTTATCGACTAAGAATAGTTTAATTAGAAAACCAGCTTAGGCAGGCTAGGGAAGAAGCTGAATCTGCCAGAAAAGAGCAACTCCGAAGACGGGAGCGAGAGGTGACTTTGGAGACCACAAAACATACGGCCATTCAGACTGGCAGTCCCGTGGAACGATTAAAGTCGACATGTACCAGTGTAACCCATGCTACTGATTTACCGAGAGTGGAATTGTCCCCATCCGAAGGGAGCGCAGAACAGTACTGTAAGTTCTTTACACAATACGAGAACTTTGCGAAAAGGAGAGCATCCGATCCAGAACAGAGATTCTCGTATCGACTACATTACTGTCGTGGAAGAGCCACGGAAGAAATCGACGGGTGCTGGGTGCTGGATCCCGAAGAAGGTTGCACTCGGGCACGTGAAATACCGAAAGACCAGTTTGGGCAACCACTTAAAGTCGCCCGGAATTTGATCGATGATGTACTATCAGGGGCAAAACGTTCCAAAGACGAGTCGGGCTCTATAGCTATCCTGGTGATAAAAATGTAGAACTGCAGTATCGCACTGAATCACCTAGATTACCGATCGGACCTGAACGCACTGCACACATTGGAGACCATAGTGCGCAGTCTACCCGCAGAACTATAGGGTAGATGGGCCGAGGAAGCCGAAGGGATCAGTAGATTTGGGCGGGAAACCACGTTCGAATACCTGACGCAGTTTATAGACCGTCATGCCCAAATAGCAAACAGTGGTTTCGGTCAACTCGTGCGCGAGACGAATAAGTTACCTAGGATTACGACGACGCAAACCTGGACCAGGTAACCAAGTAGAAGCCAACCATGGGCAAAAACACACACGCATTATCCCGTGAAGGTGAAAAATTGCGGGTGTGTAAAGTTTGTGGGGCGCCTCACCGCCCAGCGAAATGCCCTCGCCTCCGCAACGTAGACGTCGACGAACGATGGGCAATGGCTAAGAGACTGGGCGAGTGCTTCGTCTGTCTCAACGATTCACATCGAGCAGCGGTGTGCCGAACTAAACCCAGGTGTAGTCAGGATGGATGCCATGGGAAGCACCATTACCTACTACGCAAATCCAAAAAATTGAATGCCAAAAGAACCCCGAAGCCAAGCGTGGTCTGCTCAGTGTCTAGCTCCACTAACAAGCCCTTCCGCCTGGGAGTAATAGCAGTCAGCGTAGAAACCCTAATTGGGGTTATAAGAGCATTGACCTTCGTAGATAGTGGCTCTAGTAAGAAAGCGGTCTGCAGAGAGATATGGGATCAAAGGGCATCAACCTCTTCTAGCGGTGAGCACAGTGAGGGGCATCCAGGTCGTCTAGTCGACCAAACTGCACCTACAAATCGTTTCCTTGGTCAACAACGACGGGGCAGAAATTCTAGAGGCACTCACCGTAAAGGATCTGCCGATGAGAACACCTCAGTCAGTGCAGTCGATTCTGACTCTGTGGTTGCATCTCGATTGGGGTACGATCAAGGAGTGACGGAGTAAAAAATTGATTTGCTGATCGCTTGTGACGTACCGGAAGCGCATTGGGCCGTGGATCAAAGAAGAGGAGGCCTCAAATCACCCTAGGCAGTACGCAATATATTCCGCTGGACTTTGTAATCATCGACCGGTTTTCCTTTTTCCTTTTCTTGTTCTGTATTTGTTATGCCACCATTTTTTATCGTCTAATTTTACATCGTAGCCACTCTCATGCATTGTGAACCTCTTTGCTTGATTTCGTCTCCTTCAGGAATATTTCTTTTTCACGATATCCATGTATCCATCAATCCAGTCTGGTTCTCCGACAAGACAGTCTTCCTTCCGTAGGATTTGTGTGATTCCTTACCATTCCCCACCCACTCCAAACTTTGGCCGAATAACTACACTTACCTTCAGCCGGATCGACCACTTGACGTTGAGTTTAAATTCACCGGGCGGTGCCGCAACAATTGACTTGAATGCTTTCTCTCAAATTCAATCGTGTTTACATAATTGTACAATCCTTCTGTAACTTTCATTCAGCTTTCAAATGTACTGTTTGATCTTGCATTGCAGCACGCTTCAGGGTTATCCGAAATAAACTATTACTATTATTATTATTATTATTATTATTGTAGTTTAGATGGAATATGCGGCAAACAAATCCAAATCAACCGCACTTCGATCGAAACGGCGAACATTAAACAAGCATTCCAACGGCTCTATAACGCCGAATTTGCCGACCTGGCTATTGATAGAGATGCCCCATCACGAGATGATAGAATGGTATTGAAGGTGGTAGCCGAGAACGCCAAGTATGTAATAGGTCGTTTCGAGGTTCCTGTCCCGTGGGGACCCAACATGAAACCTATGCCAAATGGCCGAGAAATGGCCCTGAAAAGATTATGCTTCCTCAAAACCAGGCTAATTCGAGAACCACAATTATGGATAGAATACACGCGAGCCATGCAACATAACATGGACTTGGGTTAGATAGAAAGAGTGGCTACAGCGGTAATCGGCGCAAACTTGAGGTGGTGCCTACCTCATCACCCGGTCATGAACCCAAAGAAACCGGGGAAGGTCAAGGTGGTTTTCGACTGTGCCGCGAATTGTCAGGGTGTGTCACTCAACGACCGTTTGCTACAACATCCAGACTGAACAACACCGCCAGTCGGGGTTTTATGTCGTTTCCGGTCAGCAAAGGTGGCCGTCTCTGCGGAAGTACGAGAAATGTTTCTACGAGTGAAAAAGTCCGTTGAAGATAGAGACGCCGTTTGTCTTCTCAGGTGGCCTGAAGGCGACGCAGATCGTGCACCAGTCGAGTGCAGGCTGACCGTACATCCTTTTGGGACAGTATCATCCCCCTTCCGTGCTAATTTTGCCCTCCGGGAAACTCTCAAGCGTTTCGATGGCACCAGAAACCTGCTAGGATGAGCAATGGACCACATCTACGTGGACGATTTTATGTGTTCCTTTGACGACCCAAATACTACTATTCTATGTATGACCGAACTGATCACCACTCTAAAGGCCGAAGGATTCAACCTCACTAAATGGACTTCAAGCAGCCAGGCGGTGCTCAATATTATCCCGAGGGGGCTTTTGGAATTTTCTTCGCAAATGGGGCGCACGCTTGGATTTCAGTGGAAACCCGGAGGTGACAAATTCATATTCACTCTGGACCTACCCAAACGACCAGCCACTCGGAGAGGAATCATATCATCAGTGTCAAGCCTCTTTGATCCCTTCGGTTTCGTTTCGCCATGGTTGTTATCGGGAAAATGCTTGCTGCAATTGCTGTGCCAGAGAGGGACGGGTTAAGAGGAACGTCTCCAGGATGACGACGATAAGCGATGGCACGACTGGCTGCACAGCCTGGATCAACTTGGTGAGATCAAAATACAAAGGGGCTTGACAGGAATCAAGTGGACAAACGACGCCCAACTCCACTAATTTTCTGATGCATCAGAAATAGGCTACGGGATAGTGGCTAACGGCTGCTGGGTAGACGAAAATGGTGGGCAGCGCAGTAGGATATTATTGGCAAAGACGAGAGTAGCTCCACTGAAAACGGTGTGTGACACGTTTGAGCAATGCGCAGCCAAATTCGCAACCGATCCCGAAATCAGAAGGCGATTATCCGTGATATTCTACGATACTCGATTATTGAATGAACAATGACACCAAACAGGTGCAAACCTCAATAATGAGATCACAAGGACTCAACAAACGAGAAACCGAATTGCGGCGTGCGAGCAAGGAGCACGTGCGTCACGCAGGTCCAGAACAAGGATACGACAAAGTAACGCTCTGGGCGCGAACAAACAACAATTGGTCCATAAAACCAAACAGTGCGTAAAGACACGTCAATAGTGTAAGCAAGTGAGTGATGTTAAGAAAAACATGGAACTGCAACGGTTTTAGGAGGACTTTCCACGGCCGGTCGTCACACGGTGTCCATTCCGGGGCCGGAATTGACGGCAGCGGTACTGGCCGTGAAAGCCGCGACGCTGGTTAGGAGATGCTTTGGTCGGATAAAATGAAAACCACACTTTTGGACGGACGCAGCCTGTGTGATTGATCAAGACTGCCGTACAGAAATCGATGGGCTCGTCTGCACGGTGGTGGTGGGAACGAACAAAGGAGACGTATTGCGAGATATCCGTAAGACATGTCTGCTTGAAAGTGACAGTGACGTGGGCAAGGTCTACACTACAGACCAACCTATATCCGCGTCTGCTGATACCGACTGAAGCTGAATTTATTTACTTATTCTTCATGCATTCTCCCGTAGGTTCAAACACTTCACACAGTCTTTGAAGCATATTTGTGTCTAACTTCATACGGTGTTCACGATTTACTATGGAGTCAGTTGTCGAAACCCTAGTTATCACACGACACGACATTGTTTGTGAAGTATCGGGAACTCTTAAACTAGCACTTGTTGGCTGTCTGTGGAAATACCTCATTTTTGTGGCCTATTTGTAATATTATTCAACCTGTGTTCAAGTGGATATAAGTTGTGAGTCAAACATTATTCTAACGTGATAACACCAAACTTTGAGCCCCTGATGTTCGAGTACCCTATAGCCATCTCCATTTTTCATCAAGAATTCCCAGTCTTCTACTTGTCACGTACTTTACTATTGCTCGGGCAGCCTTTTCCTCCACATTCCGTAATTTGTCTACGCATTCCGATCAGATCGAAGTACTTTTTCGTATACGGACAACGTAACGTCATTCTCAGAAAAAACTCTAAATCGTCGGGAGATGGAGCATAACCTCAAGAAACCTGCGAGCGTGTCTGCGGCTGGTCAATGATAGATGAAGTCCATGGTGACCTACGCATGCACTGACTTAGGGTCTAGGTAAGTTAGGGCGAATCAGCTCCACTATTTACTCCTTGTATGTTGACCGTTTCATGGGAGGATTTGGTGGGCGGTGTGACGTGCATGCGTAGAAATCCTCCTTAGCCATTTTCATATACATTCTTGTTCACACAGTGCTCTTTATTTTATTGATCCTCGAACAAGTAACACATTCATCAATCACTACACTTGCACATTTGTTTATATTTTAATCACGTAGAGTGGAATAATTTTGATTCGAACCTGGACTGCCGTGAAGGCGGCACCTGACATTGACCTTTGTTGAACTCTGGTCCTCGACGTTAGATGTTTTGGCCGTACAGTTGAGGTTTGTATGCATCTACATGAGTATAATTTTTTAATCCAGTACGGTAGAGACTACGAGTCAACCTTGTTCCGGTTTTTGGGATTCGTTTGAATTGGCTGCGCGTTACTAACAGTCGGAATAACCGTTAAACAGACTCTTGAGCGATAGGTTCGGATTTTTGAGTTCCCTCACTGCCCCGAGCTTATTCTTGTTAGGGAGGTATACCGCGTGTTTTTCTACTCTTGTATTCCTTAGCTTTCCCGATTTCTTTGGTAAAATGTCTGACGGCACAGGAAATGATGAGCTCATACCCACGCTCCAGACTGAGAGCTCACCAGAGGGTGGTCCATGTCCTAGCCTCGTCCTGAAGGACTCTGCAGTGGCAGTGGATATAAAACAGCTGAGGTCGGGAGTAAAAGCTCTGGAAGCCAATAAAGTCGGTCCTAGAACTTTAGTCAAGTCCAGCGCCAAACGGGAAATCATATGCGGCCGAGCTCCAAGGGGTGCAAATCCAAAGCACCCAGACATAATCAGAACGCTTGAGAAGTCGCCTCAAAACCCTGGCAAATGCTCCTGGTCAATCTCCAAATAGCACAAACAGACGTTGGGTTTCATCTCGAAATTCTCCTCTGAGGAACTGGAAACCAACCTGACCGCGCAAAAAGCAATGATTAAAAGGTCCTGTACTTGGAAGCGTGGAGTAGCACTGGGCCGCCACTGCACGCTCATCAGGTGACAAAGCAAAGGATTGCCCCGTCCGTAATGGCGGACCCTAAATTGCAAGTGTCGCCAGCGGTCTGTGTAACTCGAATTGAAACCACAGGAAAATCGAACTCTGGGGATCCCGGTGAGTCAGGTTCCGTTGCAGACACTACGATCTGCACAATTGTTCCAAATATCCTCTCAACCACAGTAGCCTCCAGCTCACCCAATACGAGTAGCTTTGGGGAAATTAAGGATGCTCTTAAAGCAACTTTCCAAGCCAACCTAAATTTTAAAGAACAGAGGAATGAGGACGCCTGAGAAGAAGCCGCGGTTTCAGCCAACGTTTAAAGCCGGCCAACATGAAGGTGTTCTTGGGTAACCCCAGTCTCATCCTTACAAAACATCTGAAAAAGGAGCCCAACCTGTGGCAGATAAGAAACGGGGAACCATTTAATGGAAATTACTCCGCTCAACATGGCTCACACAGTGATCGAATCTCACAGCATAGCAAGTTTCGCACAGGGGCATCTTAACCCTGTCCACCAGAGGGCAATGTCCTCTCTGAGCTGGGTACTTCAGACACCCTCGCCTGTGCCCGCACCACCCCTTATCTCAGCACCGGTCTTTATGAGGAAGCCTACTCTGCGGACGATAAACCCCTTCCTATTACAATTTCTTCTGTTTCTAGTAGACAGGCGCTCAAATGTCTGCATATAAATTGTCCCAGTCTACCGAACAAAATGCTGAGGCCGGTACAATTAACAACAGACACGAGACCTCGAGCCATCGCCGTCACGGAGACCTGGCTCACACCAAACTATCAAGACGGTGAAGTGAGAATACCGGGTTACTCCCTTGTCCGTCATGATTCGGGAAGAGGATGTTCCGGTGGAGTAGCCCTTCACATTTGGGGCTTCCTACACCCGGGGGGTCTTCCCTTGATATATCTCATCAGCCACGATGGACTCCTTGTGGGTATTCTTTCGCTTCTGGCCCTCAAAACGTTACTTCTGGGTGTGATATACTTTTCCCCTTCTATATCACAGGAAGGTTCAATCTTGGTGGTAGAGTTTTTGAAAACCCTCAAAAATCTCACTCTTTTAGTCACCTCCTTCTTATGGGGGTCTTCAACGTTCCCTGATTGGACTGGAAAAGGTCTAGCACTGACAGCCAGTATGGCAAGGCATTAGTGAATTCATTGGCCGAGCAATCCTGGACACAAGAAGTGGCCTGTCCCACCAGGTTAATAACAGGTCAAAGCTCGTCACTTCTAGCTCTGATGGTAACAATTCCAAACACAGCATAGCTGTTGTCAGTCATCTACCACCGTTAGGTAAGGGCGACCACGCAGTCCTCTCTTTGGACCACATGTTGAAGAGGCCAGCTATATTTTCTCCATGCAGGCCAGCTAGCTCGTTCAAGCGAACGGATTTCCACTCGATGAGGTCCTATATCAGAAGCGAACTAAGCGACATATGCGACCACATAGACCTAGAAGAAAGCCACAGGCCACTAGAGCAATGTGTTCTGAAGGCAGATATTCTAAGTGTGCTTAGAATTCGGCAGATCCCTAAGTGTATGGCAAGTCTGCCACCATCAATCAAAAGCCAAGTACAGAGCCACATCCCTTCTGGCGGATGCAGAAGCTTTCAGATGCGTCCGGAACCTTTATAAACCTAAGATTAAGGAACACTTTAGGAAACTGCAGAAAGGACTCTTAGACCGGGGGCGTACGAACAGCTCTTTTTGCTATAAACACCTTTGCTGCCTTCATGAATCAGGGTCCTCAGCGCTCGCGCTGTCGCCTTCTGATGGCTCTTCGGCCACCTCCCCTTCTGAGGTAGGGAAAGTTTTCAGGTCTCATTTCATGTCAACTTTCAGCATACGAGTTATGCTTGCTTGTGGAAATCCACCCTTTCAGCCAAAACTGCTAGTCTCCTCGTTGGGGCACTCCACGGTCTCTCAAGCAGACGTGGAGGAGGGGATTGACAAACTTAACCCGTTAAGCTCGATGGGACCGGATGAGGTTCATCCTGGCATTCCTAAAGAATCCACCTCCAATCTCGCAGCATCATACTCTGCTCTCTCCCAATGGAGCATAGACAACAGAAGATTTTCATGTTCATGGAAGCACGCAGTAATTGCCCCAAATAATCGCCCAGGCAGCACAAGGGGACACTCGACCGTCACCTGAGTGTCCCCCAGGGGACGGTCGCAGGAAAGCAGTGCAATGCCCCCAAAAACAACTGAAACCTATGTAAAAACCGGAGAACCGTCACAAATGCAAAAGATTTCGAACGAGAGTCTCTGTTAAGCCACATTTCCGAATATTTGGTAGCTTGGTCCCCATTGGATTCAGATACAGAAGTCTCTACAATCGTGAAAGCATGAGAATTCTGAACCTAATATTATATGTTAAAAAACCGTAATAGGAAACAATTTCGGCATTTACTGTCCATTTCATAGCGTATTATAAATTTAGATTTCCTGTTTGTTTTAATGCATTCCCATCATGGCGGCCAATTTTTGGCGGTGGCTGTTTTTTGTCACCTCTGAGACTTCACTGCTAGACATTGCGCTGTGTGTGGTCGGTTTCTAACGTTCTTCGGACGGTAAATCCCATTTAATTTTACTTGTGCAAAGGTTTACTGCTACCTTACCGTGAAAAGTGGGTGTTCTATCCCATATTGCACACATGGGCGAATTATTGGTAATTCTACGAAGGTATTTTGTATATATTCGATTTCAGATGTTTGTCGTTGTGGAGTTCTAGTTGATAACCCCGTTGCTATTGTTAATGAAAGGTGGATGATTGGCCACAGAAAGGTTAGGTGGCCTCGTTGCCCTACCGCCAGAATCCAGAAGCTCGTTCGTGAGGGCCAGCCACCACCACCTATCACTTCTGTTTACGATGTCAAGGTGCATAAAATGTTCGGTAAGTTCCTGATCAGTGTTCGTAACTTTTAGATGCATTCGACGATGCTGTGCGTTGTCAAAGACTTCTCGAAGAATTGTCGGAACTACCATCTTCCGACGCTACAGCGGCGATGGATTTCTGTGCTAAAAGGAAAAAGTATGCGAACTAACGTTGACAGAATACCTTTTTCAGGAAACCACAACACTTTTCAGATACCAGTTCCGACGAGGAACCCAAGCGACGGAAAACAGTACCAGTTGACATTGATCTCTCGCCACCGCCGGTTCTCGAAGATATGTCCATCGCAACATCTCCGAAACGGAATTAACCGGAGGCAACTGCTAATGTCAACTGTCTTTGGGGTCCAGTAGTCACCACGTACGTTTTTATCTATTTTTATAACGTGTTCAGATCCCCAAGTCACCACTCATTCTATTATACCGGCAACATCAACCCCTATTCGAGACACTGGGAGGCACTTTGTACAGTACTTGCATGTTTAAAATAGATTGTCACCTTTTCTACATTTAGGAAAACGGAAACAGTAACGAAGGTAAAAAACACAACAGACAGAGTTTCGGAACACGTTACCTATGGAAAAACTTTGGTTGGTATGTCTAACTTCGGATGTTACGTTCATTGATTACAGCTATGGCGAATGATCTAACCAATCGGGTTGTGGAACTTCAAAAAACAATGGAGGACGTCAAGTCCAAACTGTGCAGGTTTGAACATGTTGCCGGTGCATCCGTACAGATCATGAATTGCTCTATTCCTGTGCGAAACGTATGGGAGTTCACGAGGTTGAATGAAAAATTGGATGATGAAACTTTCTACGAACAAAATGGCAACTTATATTGTTCATAATTTTCTGACTAGCAGTTGCATTTCTTTGTTGCAACGGGAACGCGAACAGTTGGGGATTGTGTATGTCAGATAATGCGTACACTGATCGCCGATTGCTTTTTGCATAAATTAAACTGGCGCGGTGTCCACGGTCGTCAATCATCTTCCAAAACAAGAGTCTGTAGAATAACTGTCGGTGAGAATGCCGGTCCGTGTTATCCTATCCTTTTTTCGTAGACGCAGTAACGAGGCACAATTTTCCCGGAGCTACAACACTTTTTATAAACGAAAAGATCCAACGTTGGATTCAAAGGTGCAGACTGACTGAGGTTAATAGCACCGAATCGCCATTTCAGGACGTGGCCGTCCAAACCGACAGTGTTGAGGTCAGTTTTGGCTGGGTCATCAAAGGGAACACTCAGGTGACGTTCAGGTGACGCTCAGGTGAGGGTCGTGCTGCCTGGGCGGAAAGCAGATCGACGCCTTCCAGTAAGTCAATAAGACTCACCAGTGTCCCTAGAAAAGTCTTCAAGCGCATCGTAAAACGCGAAATCTTGACACAATTGCGCGACAATAGCTTGCTGCCCCCAGCGCAACGTGGCTTCCTTCCTGGCAGGTCATGAATCACCATTATGCTGACCTTTATGGATAGCCCGACACAAGCCCACGATGGTGGTGGATTTCCCATGGCGCATTCATTGATTTCGCCACAGCCTTCTACAGTATCCCGCACATTACGCTTCTGTACAAACTCATGATGTACGGCATCTCCGGTCGCCTAGTGTCCCCGATTGAGAGCTTTTTAAAAAGCCGAACCTTCTTGGTTCGTGTGTGCACTTGTCGGTCTTCGCATGCATCCACCGATACGGGAGTCCCCCAGGGCTCTGTCCTCGGTCCTCTCCTACTCCTCATTTTCATCAACAACCTTCCTGATACGATTCCGCTAGGCATGGCAATGTACGCAGCTGAAGCCACAATATGGGACATGGAAGCAAATGCTGTTCACTCAGCCATTGACTCGGTTAAACTTTGGTCAGCTGTCTGGAGCCTCCCAATAAATGGTGACAAATGTGCCAGCATGTCATGCTCCGGCCCATCTCTTCAAGATAATTGGGAACACACAAGTTCAAATGGTGGATCAATACAAGATCAGTGGTTTCTGGCCGCGCAGTAATTTCTCATTCCCCTCCCTCCAAGAGAAGGCTGATAAAACGGCCTTTCGAGTCATAAACCTTATTAGACAGACTTTTCCGGTGATCCCCAGGGAGGACTTCCATCTTCTATGTGGAACCTTTATTCGACCTCTTTGAGAATACGGCGGCCAGATGGTGCACACTGGCCCTGTCATAGACCAGAACTTCTTGGAGCGGACTTAAGGGAAGGCTACCAAATTTTTACATGGCCTACGCTTTACCCCCCTACTCGGTTCGTTTAATGTCACTTTAACTCTACCCACTTGAGACAAACCGTATTGGGAGAGACCTATTCCTGATGTATGCTCTATCCTTATCGGGCCTAGTGGATCAGCTTTTCACTCACCCGAACTGGGAGACCCTGCGAGGACACACGAGGAAACTCTTCAGACCCCGTCCATGCACCTTCACCAGACAATACTTCTTCTCGCTCCGGATAATATCACTATGGAATAGCCTTCCACAGGAGGCAGTGAGTGCCTCCTGAAAAGGGGCATTTAAGGACAGGTTAGACAACTTGTTGGGACTATTTCCAATGCCAGCCTATTCTCCGATCGCCCTCGCGTAGATTATTCTCTCCCATATTTCCATGCCTCGTCTTCAATCCTATAAACTTGTACATGCACGCAGTTATAATTAGGCCCATTCTCCTTCTCCTTACTATTGTATATGCAAATCACTCTTCTGTGTGAATTGTAAAATAGCAAAAATAGTGCTGATATATTGATGTATTCATATTCCTACTGTCGGACCCATGCACTACATGGGGAACATTTTTATTTAAATGGAACCTCCCACTAAACCTCACCAAGTGTCAATGCTTGACCACAAATACAGGGGCTAGTGAGAATGGTGTGGGTTCGTTGCAAGTGGTCCCGCAGGTCAAAGATTTGGGCGTTATAATGGACAACAGCTTTAAGCCTTCAAAGCAGTGCACCTCAGCAGCCAATACGGTCAGGAGAGAACTCTTTCGAGTTAGATCCATTATGTCGTTTAGAGAGCCGGAGATTTTCGTTCCGATATATCAGGCCATAGTTAGGCCGCATACAGAGTACTGCGTGCAGGCCTGGGCACCGTACTACCAGAAAGATATCGACTGTCCGGAGAAAGGGCAAGGGCTAGTCACTAGAATGGTGGCTGGGCAAAGGGGGTTTAACTACACAGAGCGTCTCCGCGCCCTAGACCTGTTCTCGACGGAAAGACGGCGCATTCGCGGGAATTTGATAAAAACCTTCAAGATAATGAAAGGACTGTCAGGAATAAGACGAGAAGACCTTTTCTCTCTGATCCCCGAGAGAGGTACAAAGGGGCATAGCCTTAGATTACAAAGGAAGCATTCGAGGCTCCAAACTAGGTCGAAGTACTTCTCAAATAGAGTGGTACCCTATTGGAATAAGCTCCCGGCGGAGGTCGTTAATATCACAACAGTGAAGGCTTTTAAGAAAGCAGTAGACCTATGTTGGGTGGCAGTATACCCCGAGTTATGTTAAGCAGCTTTTAGGGTCTGATGCAATTTACTTATTGTTTCCACCTTACTCTGCCAGAGCTGATACTGCGCAAAATTTCTGCCTCTCGGAAAGAGAAAATCACGCAGCGTTGGGAGCTACGGAAACGCGCCGACAACACAACTATCTGGACACAAGATTGGCTCTGGCCACACCAAGTCCTGTGCAAACTGAACTGAACTGAACTGGATATTAATGTCACTTTTGCGAAGATGGTTACCCCTCAACTCCATGGCACCTGAGAAAAGAAGACACATACAAGAACTTGGAACATTTGGACTCATACCTCGCACTCGTGAACTACTTCAAGAATTCAAGACAGACCTGGACACGAATTGCTCCTCAAGGTCACCACTGAGTCGAGTCATTGTGTGGTTAGGGTTGCTGCCGTACGGTGGTTATGCGTGGTAGCATTACACCGCCTTGCATTATGTTGAAATTTGTCTGTTTTTTATATAAGATTCACTTGGGACTAATGACTACCACAGACAGAACAGTACGCCAGTTAATTTTCATCTCTGAATACCTCGACTTTTAGAAGATTGAGCGTGACTATTTGCAGTTTATAGGTCCACAGATCTAACGACTGATGCGAATAACTTCATAGCAATGAGAAATTTGTGGAAATCTAGGGTCAGGAGATAATTTCGAAAAAGAGATTTCCTTGCTCGAGCGCGAAACAATAATTGCATCCTTTACCAATACCTTAGGCGAGCCCGGCAGACCTCGTCGTCTCCCTCTGCCTTAAAGCTACCAGATGGCTCTCCAACCACTTCTCCAGAACAAGCCAATAGCTGTTACTCCAGCTTTATCCTCAGCGCCTCCTCCACGATTGTGCATCCAGTGATTCGAAATCCCATCCCTTGTAGCACCTAGCCCGTTCGTGACATCGGTTTTTGATCGCTTTTCGGTCGGTTTGTTTATTAGCCATTTTACACGGATTAACAATGAATTGATACAAAGGAAATTGACGACCGAAGTAATGTGCAACGCTTGGTTGGCGATTTATTTAAAAGTATTGGTTTAGTTCATCGATGTGTCCTGAAAACCTCAACACAGATCGCTGTTTTATTCCCTCGAAGTGGGTTTAATAAGGACAATTATCCGGAAAATCATAAATAAGAGTGTGAAAGTGAGCGTCGTAATACGTATTTTGGGTTATTGAAAGAAAATAACGAAGCAAATCACGTATTTCCATCATGATCCAAAAACACGAGTTTCGTTGGAAGAGTGGGATGATTGATATGAAAACGTTTTTACGGTGGAGATGGCACTTCATGCCGATGAAACCGAAGTTTGGTGGTTGCTGCGGAAACCGGGACCTGCTAAGTACATTCCACCAGCTCAACCGAGAAGCGTGATATTCCATAACACAGTACAAACGCTGGCAAAGATTTTTGGTCCGACTTCGTCTCTATTCAGTGGTTATTTTAATTGTCTTCAACTAGTGAAGAAGGATATCATCATCATCATCGTACAGCGGTAAACAGTAGAGCAAGCCCCACTGACTACTGCCTTTCTCACCATGTTGCACGTTGAATTAGAAAGTATGAATATACAAGATGGACAGGGACTGGACCTACAGGGGTGGGAAAAGGAAAGAGCACCCTAGTAGCTAACACACGGAATGCGCAGTCTAAATGTACAAACGCACATCGATCAGTCATTCTGATTCGATAGAAAGTGACAACACGATCGCCACTGTTCGCGGTTCGCTGCCATATCCTTGAGTGTCTCCAGCCAACTGGTTGACAGATCTTGTGGATCCCAACCACGAAGAAGTGAAGCACCTACTTTTCCTAGGTTCGCTGAACATTTTCTCATTCCTCGCTTCCAAGTCATCTGTTGACCCCCACGTGGTTTCTTACACTCCCTAGGAGGAACGGAGAATAGGACACTGTATGGTAGACGTGTGTTTGCCATACGTAACACGTGTCCCAACCAACGAAGTCGACTAGGTTGGAAACACTGTGACAGAACGTTCTCTGAATTAGTACCCAATACTCGCTTTCTGACCTCATCGTTGCTTACTCGGCTATTCCACCCAATCTTAGCGATACTACGTAAACATCGGTGGTCGAAAACCCCAAGACGACGAATATCTTCTGCGCGCAAACTCCAAGTTTCGCAACTATACAACAAAACTGGACGAACCATGGCACAGTATACACGACCTTTCAACTTCAGTGAAATATCAGGTCGGCGCCACAAGTGCTCCAGTCCATCACACGCCGCTCAAGCCTTGGATATCCGCGTGCTCACCTCTACTACTGTGCTCCCATCCGTCGTCACGTTGCTGCCGAGGTAGGTGAAGTGGTCGACAACTGACAGCACCTCCCCATCGAGCATCAAGCTCGGAATTGTTGACGTCCAGTCTTTTAACATCACTTTACACTTTGAAGGTGCAAAACGCATGTCGAATGGAGCTACAGCTCTTGTTAGATTATCTAGTGCACGCTGAGCATGTTCTGTGGATCCGAACAAGCAGACAACGTCGTCCGCGTAATCTGAGTCACATAGCTTTTCACCATTTCCTAGTTCGACACCCACATCTTGGAGATTTTGCAGCGCACTCTCCATTATTTCGTCCATGACGAAGTTGAAGAGGAATGGAGACAGGACAACTTTGTCGGACACCACTGGTCGTTTCGAGCCGACCGGATAGTTCACCGTAAACCCTAACGCGGCCAGAAGTATGAGAATAGAGTGATCTCACTAGGTTCACGAACTTCTGGAGCATACCTTTTCGATGAAGAGTACTGAAAAGCGATGTTCGATCAACTGAATCGAAGGCGCTTCCCAATTCTAAGAAAGCCATTGTTGTCGGTCGGTGGTGTGTGTGACGCGTCTCAACTATTTGGCGAAGAGTAAAAATCTGGTCTATGCATCCTCGATCCGGACGGAATCCAGCCTGTTGTTCGCGGGCGTTACTCTCGCGAGCGGATGTAAGACGATGCAGCAAAACGAAGCTAATACCTTGTTGGCTATCGGAATTAAGCTAATCCCACGATGGTTACTACAGTCATTGCGTGTTCCCTTCTTGAAGATGGGAACAATCGATGAATCGCTCCATATTAACGGAATACGCCGCTCGTTGCAAATGTTACGGAGCAAGATGATTTCATCAAAATATTTCCACCCTGTTTGACGAGGAGTGGGGGAAGTTCGTCGGGGCCGGTCACTTTCCTTCGCTTTAGTAATCGAATGCACGACTTCACTTCCACTTTTGATGGAAGCTCAAGTGATACCACCCAAGGAATCTCAGTTGTTTTACTTCGGAGAAACTACACTAGCGCGCGGTCAACTAAACTGCTCCTTGAAGTTTTCAGTCAGTTTATTCAACCATTAATCTCGCACTTGTGTGCTCTGGTTTCGGTTGCTACCTACCGGCATCATCCAGTAAAGGGCGAAAAGAATAGGAGTGTAGTGATGAAGATCGAAAAAGTCAAAGTATCAAGGGGAATCAAGAGGAAAAGGAAAGAGTCCGAATGCAGCTACGCCACTGGCCGCGACACCTAACCATATCACTTAATGTCTCCAACCATTTAGTAGACGGATCATGTGTACCCCAACCTGTAATTCTTACACGTCCTACGTGACCAAGTTCACTGGTAAAGGTTTCATACCTTTTACCGTGCCATGGACTGACCACCCCGACTTACCTTCCAATCACCACCTGCCCCAAAGAACAGCGTACGCTGAGAAAGTCTATCGGTAGGCATGCGTTACCCATGTCCCAACCACCTTAACCTGTTTAGATTCAGTGCTGGATCCAGAGACTGATCTCCGTTTCCCAACACCTTACACCTAACCTAAGCATTGCTGATACGATGTTCCCACGATATTCGGGCAATGCTACGGAGACATCGGTACTTGAACACCGACAGTCTTCGCCTACCTTCTACCCTCAACGGCCGTGTTTCGAAACCGCATAAGAAAACAGACCTAATTGCCGCACTGAACACTCTACCTTGAACAGACAACCGGATTTCGCGCCGACGCCACAGATGACGGAGGTTAGCAAAAGCCAAACGCGCCCTCTGTATTCGCGATGACACTGCATCCGATATCTGTCCACCAGGTGAGATGTAGCTGCCCAGGTAACAAAATTTATCCACTTTGAAGGTGCAAGACGCATCCCGAACAAAACTGTTGTTAAGGCTATCTAAAAGAGCTCGCAACTTATCTGGATCTTCACTCAGAAGAACAATACCTTTCGCATATTCCAAATCAGACAGTTTAGCGTCTGAGTAAAGATCGACGCCGCTATTCTCACACGAGGATAGGGCTATTTCAAGAATCACTTCAATCATGAAACTGAAGAGGAAGGGTGAAAGAGGGCAACCCTGACGAACACCACTTTCCTTGATGAAATCGGAGGAAAGATCAACGTAAGCACGAACTCGGCTACGGCTGTTCGCATACAAGCATTGGAAAAGAGAACTAAACTTCTTTGGCACACCCCTCGGTGAGAGGCAGCACCAGTGAACTGTGCGGTCGACTGAGTCGAACGCCGCTTTCAGATCAAGAAAGGCAGCTTGTGGGCCTACGGAAGATGTGTCTGTACTCTTAGGTTTGCCGAAGAGTAAAGAGGTGATCGATACAACCATGACCGGGTCTGAAACCGGCTTGATTCTCGCGCATACACCTTTCGCGGGCACTGGATAATCGGTGGAGAATAAGATTGGTGAGCAGTTTAGATGCGATACTTCCCAAGCTAATTCCTCTGTGGTTTTCACAAGAGGACCTGTCACCTTTCTTGTAAATCGACACAATCACCAATTCACACCATTCCCTGGGAATCTGCTCACTATCCCAAATAATACGGAGGAGTTTGTTTTAACTCTGAAACTAAGGCTTCGCTTCCATCCTTAAAAAAAAGACGGATACAACCCATCCGGTCCAGCTGCTTTGTACCTTTTCAAGTAACCTACCTCCCGCTGTGAGGGTATGGTCCGACACATCGTTCGATGGACGGTCTAGTCTCACTGTCAGATAGTGCGCCAGCACCAGCCCCTACCGAGTTCACGAAACCACGAACGGCAGGACAGCCGGTCGATGGCGTGAACCGATCGACGAGACGAATCCTGCCAGCGGCATTTAAGCCTCAAGGCGACGTCGTCCACACCAGTAAGACCAGTGCGTTGTGTGCTACGAGTGGGCATATGTGACGGCAACCTATACATTGTTTGTTTTTCACTAATAAAACGACGTGATTCTGAGGCAGATCTGAGCTCTCACGTGAGCTAGTAAGACGGAACAAAACACCCGTAAAATCTGCATCTCTGATGGAGGACTGATATCCGCCTGCATCGATTCCTTGGCAGGTATATTTGAAAGGTCCACCGTTGAACTGGGCCAACGGAATCGTCCCCTAAAGTGCTTTGCCTAACGCTCCAGACGACTTCCCTGAGAGTGAATCAGTGAGCCGTCGCATTCCTTAATTAACTCACTTACACCAGGCTTCCGTGTACCGGTACCTCTAATCAAACGGAAAAGTTTGCGAGCATTACCAACGGATACAGCCTTTTCCATTTCCCTACATTTCGTAGTCCACCACAGCTCATGGTCATTTCTCAGGCTCCTAGTCGGTTGGCGTCTCAGGGATTTGTGCACTTCATTGAATATGGCATCCGGGGGGACAGATTTGCGAGCATCTATCGTTTGTGAGATCGACTTGAACCAGAGTTCTGGGTGCCATTCAAATCGGCATACAAGGCTTCCTTGATTTGTTGCCAGCGTTTATTTGGGTCCTGAACATCTGGCTGCATCGATAACTGTGTAGACGAGTTCGTATGGGAACTGTGTCGCTGGTTATCGTGCAAAAGCAACTGCGTGGGACGGGTGGCATTTACGTTGGTACTACCACGGGCGAGACGTAAACGGAAGCGAACACGTCCCAAGGCGTTATCTGGGTCCACAGGCGTAGACCAAAATGAACGACAATCTTCAGTTGATCCACGCCAGCAGTGACCAGTCACAATATGGTCAATCTGATTCCAGCGTTGTGAAGACGAAGGAGGACGCCATGTGAGTCTATGCCGCTTCTTATGGCTGAAGTTTGTACTTGCTAAAAACAATCCGTGTCCGGAACACAACTAAGTGAGATGATCGCCGTTATCGGTACGATCGGCTGGGATAGCAAATGGGCCTCTGATGTGCCTTTAGGAATCTACTAAACGACCTACTTAGGCGTCAAAATGTCCAGCAACGTGCGCATCGAAGTAGCTAAGACAAATCCTGTTAGGATTCGTCTCAGAGGAACTGCAGTCAGTCGGCGCATACGCAGACACGACGAACAAGCATCGGCGCTTCAGTTTGTTCTTGAAAGAAACAGAACCGTCCAACCGAACTGCACACAAACGACTGCTGACTGGAATTCAGTTTAACAGTGCACGCTCAGCTTTCATGCTCAAAGCAATCCCAGCGCCAGCCTGACCACGAGCACTAGACACCGAATCACCTGATATGCGAAGAGTGAAGTGAGAGACTGGGGTTGTGTCTGGGGTGCTGAGAGTTATCACAGAAGTTGGATCTTGTATGCGTGCTTCGGAGACAGCATACATTTATTTTGAAAGTTGTCAAGTGTTTTAGCGAGGGAAGTCTGTTGTCCTATCTGACATAGTGTGCGGCAGCCAAGTGAAGTGAACACTTAGGCTTAAGAAGTGCATCCAATTTATGCCCAACTCCTGAACTATTGCTCTCACCAGAGTCGCAATAACCCGTGGCGTTCTGAATCGATTTTAAATTAAAAGAGGGGAAATTGGTAAGGCCCTTTACAGGAAAGATACTGGAAGTTTTTGGGCGAATCATACTTCGCGACTGCCTACACCGCAGAAAGGGTTCTTCTTTGGGAACCCAACTGGAGCCTTTGACTCAAAAGTCTTACCCACAAGGCAATGGGGCATTAACCCAGCACGAGAATGTGACCGAAACACCCGTGAAGGAACTTCTTCTGGTCTGACACGTGAGAGCCAATTGTTGCATGTATTCTGTCTTGTCTTCGCTGGTGCTCTGTTATTAATCCGCTTTTCGGATTCAGCTCTTAGCCCCGTGAACCCAATGGAGCAAGCGGAACGTGGATAGGGCAGCATCTTTGGGTCGGGGGCTGCCCAGCTTAGGCGGGCGATAGCCGCCCAATGAAGTGCGATGAAATTTCCTATGGTGGCGAGAGGAACTCCAGGTACTTCACTCCTACGTCCATCTAGTGGAGGTTTTTTGACCAGTAAACTGTTTATCTCCGTGTTTATTCGTTGGAGTGTCCTCTCCAGGGTTATAGTGGTTAGAACCAGATGTTGCCCATCAACTGGTTCAGAGACTGGACTTCTTGTGGCCTCTACCCATTGATCCGTCAGGCATGATTGCATCTCCGGCTTAATGAAGCCACCCTGCATAGCTCTTTGGGTTATGAGGCACGCAAGCCATCACACCATGCAAAGGTGCAGTCTCGCCGTGATGTATTCGGCCCGACCGTCTGACCTTTGTTCTTTGCCATGAATGGGTTCTCCATTTCTATGGCATATCGTTTCACTGACCAGGGTTCGCCGTCCACGAATAAGTTTGAACAGTCTTTGACTGTTACCTGAAGCAGCTGCTATTTCCATTTCTCGGCTACCTTGACCCACCAATTTTCGCGATCATTTTTAAGACTTTGCGTAACTTGTCTTTGCAGCTTTCTCCGCATCTTATTCATCTCCTTACGGTTCGAGAGCTGACGCTTTTGCTCCATTATACTCAGCCACTCTTGCGAGATACAGTGTCCTTGATGGACAACGGATCTAGGACCACAGGCAAAACCTGCTGCAAAGTGCATCGCCTGTTTGATATGAGCCCAATGCTCATCTACATTACTGTTCGTCGTAAATCCTAGCTCATATGCTAACTTCTGCTCATAACGGGTGCGTACTTCTGCATCACACAAACGTTGCACGGCTAACTGGGTTTGCGGTTTGCGACGATGACCATGGAGCTGGAGCGATAATCGCATTAAAACTAATGCATGGTCCGACTCTACGTATGTGGACCAGTAAGATCTACAGTTCTGAACAGAACTGCGCCACCGGCAGCTTACGGCAATATGGTCAATTTGACTCAAAGTTTCTGTAGAGTTGGAGCGCCATGTCGCTGTGCGACGTGAACTGTATCGGAATTTGGTGCTAGACAAGAACAATCGATTGTCTGCACAAAACTGGAGAAGTCTATCCCCGTTATTTGTACACTCAGTGGGTAAAGCACAAAGGCCACCTAAACAAGCTTCTGACACTAAGTTTGCCAACTTGTGCAATAAAATCACCAGCTAGCACCACAATATCCGAACCTTTACTGTTGCGAACGAGGGTGGTGAGTTCATCGTAGAACTCATCTTTCTGCGTGTCAGAGCTGCAGTCGGTTGGAGTGTACGCCGAGATCACAAAGAAATTGCGCTCAACACAACTATTCTTTTGAACACCAACTGACCCCTGGAGTCTCACAGCACATAAACGACTGTTAACAGGGATCCAGTCTAAAAGAGCAGCCTCAGCCTTGCCAGTCAAGACCATTCCTACACCACGTCTACCCACAGCTCTAGCTGCTTCGTCTCCTGAGGTGCTCAGAAAATACCTCGATGAGATACCAGGAGCAGTTAGTTGAATCACACTGCTGGGTACGCGTTTCACTTACGTAGCGAACATCAATCTTCAGAGAATCTAATGTGAGGGCTAGGCACGCCTGCTGACCGGCCTGCATGAGTGTACACACGTTGAAGGATCCGAGGTTCAGAGGCTGACGAGGCTTGAGAAGATGTGAGTTACAAGATAGCGGATTATTCCTGACACTATTTGACAGTGAGTCGTTGCGAGTATCGGCCGTGTTATCAGTGGGAGCATTATAGGTGGATAGATGGGGCAAAGAGAGGTGGTTGGGGACAGAAGACAAAGGTAGAATAAAAGAGAGGGAACTGTGAGCAGTAATCCACTTATCACTGCCCACTCCACTCGATGCAATGGACAGCGCGGTCCTGATTATCCTGCGCGACGACCGATGCAGTATGGAATTCTTTTGATTCATGCAGTTCATGGGAGATGTTGGACGGATACTGCTAGGGTGTCCAGCCACAAAGCAGGAGAACGATTAGGGTCCTCGTCCAAAGCCTTTAGTTCTAGCAAGAACCTATCCACAAGACAGCGGGATGGCTTGATGGGAGCCCATTTGCTTGGATCAACTATTCTTCCACTGATTTTGCCGATTGAGTTGTCAGCTCAAGTCGACCCCCAACCTGGAGGACGAGGAGACTGAACTTTGTCTGACCTCTACCCATTGACCTGTCGGGCATGATCGCATCTCCGGCTTAAAGAAGCCATCCTGTATAGCTCTTTGGGTCATAGAGGCACGCGAGCCATCCCACCACGTTAGGGTGCAGTCTTGTCGTGATGGCGACGATGCGGACGATTTCGTTGCTAATGGTGCTCTGGTTAACAGAGAATGTGGCTAATTTTGCCTTGAATCCCTTACAGAAGACCATTTCCGCTGTCTCTTGTTCACTTATGGTTTAGTGCGCTTCGTTATGAAGATGTAAAAACGTATCTTTTATCAAGGACCAACAAGAAGAACAACAAAAAGAGAAGTCTTGTTCAGTGGTTGAGTATTTACCTGAAGTATCTTGTAGGCTAAGGTCAAACAAGACTCAATGTGGTGATTAACGAGATCAGCCAAAGGGATGTCATTTGAGATAGATGGAACAGCTAATAATGTCGGACCCACGGTGCATTGCTCTATACTCATGTTTCAGAAGGCCATAAGAATTGCAGATGAACTTATGCTTTCCCATTGACTCCCACCTCGGGCTCTGCATAAGTATATATATATATATATATATATATATATATATATATATATATATATATATATATATATATATATATATATATATATATATTCGACCCATTTTATCGTCTCCGGTGGAGTGCGACAAGGTTGCTCCGTATTCCCATTTCTCTTGAACCTTGCCATAGAGGATGTTTTACAGAATGCTCTATCTGGTATTCCAAACGGTGGAGTTGACCTCTTCCCAGGGAAAAGAGTTTTCTATTTGGAATATGCCGATGATATTGCCAAAACAGAAGCAAATCGTAGTTTCATGGCACAGCCCTCTGCATGTCGTATGATGAGCCCCTGGAACGAGACCCCAAGAATAAGGTGGCCGCCCAAACTGTAGCTGTGTTTAAGGCTCGCCTGAACCGCTGTTGGTCAGAAATCCTCCCTGACTGTTTCTAATATCATCTACAATGAGAAATTTGTTCTACTTAGCTTTTACCCGTAAGCCCTTACCTGTTCTCAGTCCCTGTCTCTTGTCGACCGGGAAGTGATCCCTAGTTAAAATTTCTCCTTGTTCTACGTCTCCTCTTCTTCCTACTCTCCTACTCCTTCTTACCCCTGCCGCTATGCCTATCTTTTTTAGCGTTCTGACGTTAAAAAGATTATCTGTTGGAAGAGACACGGGGATTATGACCCCTTAAGCACATCGTAAGATTGCCACTTCTGCCCACGGCAGGCCCGAATTTGCTTTATTGCTACAGATGAACTACTCACCAAACCACAAAATCACTACCGGAGTACTCATTGCCGCAGTACAACGGAAGTTATATGGAGCCCGCTGACGCAAGAACCCGGACTTATCAACGAGGTAGAAGCCGCAGGCTGTGGCCTGGTCCGACCTGACCTGAGTATCACTGAAAAAATGGACACCCGATGAGCCTAGACCACTTCAAACACTATGCAACCGAAAATTAAAGAAATCAATATCCTGTCGTGGTCGTTTTGTTATTCCTTACTCTATTAGGCTATCCGAGGTCCGGATAAATAAATGCATCCGGTCCCGATCGGGACATGTTGCATGGGCATTTGAAGTGTTTCGCGGGTACGAGGCTTGAGCCCAAACATTCCCGGATCTTGTATTGATCTTCTTTTCGTTGGGGTGGAGAACTGAAAGAAACTGGACCACATAGGATGGCAAACAAGCGCAAGATCGAGAAGCCATTGGTTAGAAAATAGAAAAGCAAATAAATACACACTTAATAATGAACGGGGTTTTTCATAATTTTTCAGAACTTTTTTTCTGTAAGACTGGTAGAAAGGAAGCAAGAGGAGAAAAAAACCCTGAAAGCATGACTGATTAAAGGGGTAGATTAGTTTGGGAGTAGGCCAGGACCTAACCCCAAGTAACAGTCCAAAAGCGCCTTAAAGGTTGCTTTGGATGATGCCTCTATTATTCCTTGTGGAAGATTATTTCTCAAAGATATAATCCTGCGGGTGAAGGTTTGGCGTGCGAATGTGCGGGGACGGGGCTTAAACAGTTTCTTACTAAGCCCACGTAGAGTTTATAGGCTTGGACGTGTAAAATACTGGTCCACTAAATCTGCAGAGAATAAGTTGTACATAGGAGAAAAACCTCCTCGTATACGTCTTACGTCTAAAGGATAGAGATTCAGTTCAGTCAGACGAGCTGGGTAGGAGGTACACTGCAAGCCATGCACCATCCTCGTTGCCTTTCTCTGGACTCGTTCCAGCAGATCTCGATCCTTGATAAGACCGGTGTGTACCACTTGGCTGCCAAATGGACGTACGTTCCATGGAGGGGATGAAAGTCTTCTTTTGATATGTGAGGGAAGGGACGCTTAATCATATAGAGAATTCGGAAAACAAATTCGCTGGCTTTTCCTTGGTGAGAAGAAAAATAGGGGTTTTTACAAATCCAAGGTCCTAGTGATTTGTGCTGGTCTGCGTTTCAGATTTGAGCGCCACTACTGATCCAGAAAGCATGATCGGAAGTTCTGTCAAATGTCATTGAGACACACTTGTCGCCATGGACTGGCAGGCCCTATTTAGAAGATCAGCGTTTTGGTGCAACCATGGCGGCTCGCAGTTCTACTGGATCGGACCCCCATATTATCACATCGTCTGCATACATGCTATGTTGACGGGGACGACATCAGGTAGGTCAGTAATATAGATAAGAAAAAGAAAGGGACAATTACTGATCCCTGAGGCACTCCGATAGAGACCGGGGATGAAGAGGAGTAAGGTGGCCCTGTTCTAACTACAAAGGATCAATCTGTAAGAAAGCTGCGGATAACCGAGTGTAGCAGACCCGAAATGCCATACCTTTTCAACCTTAACAAGAGGAGATCGTGAGGCACTCTATCAAAGGCTTTGGCAAAGTCGATGAAGATAGCGTGAGATGTCCCTCTGTCATCAAACGCTTGTGTTAGGCTGTCCATCACAGTCAGCATATTGGTCATGCAAGATCTGTGAGGTAGAAAACCGTGATGGAGAAGAGCAAGTAGTTCATGCCCTTTAAGATGATCTAGAATGACAGTTTTCAGAATGCGTTCAAAGACCTTGCCGGGTATGTTAGTCATCATCATCATCATCATCGTACAGCGTTAAACAGTAGGGCAAGCCCCACTGACCACTGCCTTTCTCACCATGTTGCACGTTGAATTAGAAAGTATGAATATACAAGATGGAGAGGGAGTGGACCTACACGGGTAGCAAAAGGAAAGAATGCCCCAGTAGCCAACACACGGAATACACAGTCTAACTGTACAAACACACATCGATCAATTATTCTGATTCGATAGAAAGTGACAACACGATCGCCACTGCTCGCGGTTCGCTGCCATATCCTTCAGTGTCTCCAGCCAACTGGTTGACATATCTTTTGAACCCCAACCACGAAGAAGTGAAGCACCTACTTTTCCTAAGTCTGCTGTACATTTTCTCATTCCTCGTTGCCACGTCATCTGTTGACCTCCACGTGGTTTCTTCCACTCCCTAGGAGGAACGGAGAATAGGACACTGTATGGTAGACGTGTGTTTGCCATACGTGACACGTGTCCCAACCAACGAAGTCGACTAGGTTGGAAACACTGTGACAGAACGTTCTCTGAATTAGTACCCAATACTCGCTTTCTGACCTCATCGTTGCTTACTCGGCTATTCCACCCAATCTTAGCGATACTACGTAAACATCGGTGGTCGAAAACCTCAAGAAGACGAATATCTTCAGCACGCAGACTCCAAGTTTCGCAACTATACAACAAAACTGGACGAACCATGGCACAGTATACACGGCCTTTCAACTTCAGTGAAATATCAGGTCGGCGCCGCAAGTGCTTCAGTCCATCACACGCCGCTCGAGCCTTGGATATCCGCGTACTCGCCTCTACTACAGTGCTCCCATCCGTCGTCACGCACCTACCGAGGTAGGTGAAGTGGTATGTTAGTGAGACTAACTGGTCTGTAACTATCCGGAAGATGATGGCTTTCTTCGTTGACAATAGCAGTTATTACTGCTTCCTTTCAGCTACTGGAGAAAACGTCCGTATCTAGACACACAGAGTATGGAGAACGAACATTACCTCGGCTGTTTCCTCAGGAATTCGAGGGTGAATCATGTCTGGACCCATAGAATTATAGGGATTGAGAAGACAGCATTTTGTATACGTCAGTGGAATAGATTTCGGTGTGTTCCAGTGGCAGGTGAACTATCGCTTGTAGCAAAACCGATGCAAAACCGCTCCGAAACGGATCGGTTTTCAGTCGGTTTTACTATTGCGCTGATCGGTTTTCGGTGGGTTTTCGGTCGGTTTGTTTAGTAGTCATTTTACACGGATTAACAATGAATTGATACAAAAGAAATTGACGACCGAAGTAATGTGCAATGCTTGGTTGGCGATTTGTTTAAATGTATTGGTTTAATTCATCGAAATGTCCTGAAAAGAACAGCACAGATCGCTGTTTTATTCTCTCGAAGTGGGTGAAATAAGGACAATTACTCGGAAAATCATAAATTAGGAGATAGAAATGAGCGTCCTAATACGTAATTTGGGTTAGTGAACCTTGCCATAGAGGATGTTTTACAGAATGCTCTATCTGGAATTTCAAACGGTGGAGTTGACCTCTTCCAGGGAACAGAGTTTTCGATTTGGAATATGCCGATGATATTGCTTTTCTGAGTGAGAATGCACAGGCAGTGCAACATGCTTTAGATCGCTTGACAATTAAGGTATCCAGATATGGGATACACTTTTCGCCTTCCAAGTGCAAAGTGCTTTTGCAAGATCGGCAGGAGCATGTGCCTGGCCTCACCATTTGTGGTGATGAGCTGGAGTTAGTCGACAACTTCAAGTACCTTAAGAGCTGGATAACAGAAGGAAGGGGTGTTGGGGAGTAGATCAGTTCACGCACAGCGAGAGCTAGAGCAGCTTTCGCAAAAGTGCGACACTTGGGGTGTCACCGTGACATCTGGCTCTCTCTTGAAAGACGGTTGAACGTTGCCGCGGTTCGCAGCGTTTTACTCTACAGTTGCGAGATCTGTCCACTTCGCGTTGAAAATGCTCGGAGTCTTTCGGTGTTCAACAACCGATATCTCCGAAGCAATGCTTGCTTCTATTGGGAACATCGAGTAAACAATGATGAGGTGCGTCGTCGCGTGTTAGACACGGATAGCCGCCTTCTTAACGAAGTGATTGATCTACACCGCCTCCGGCGGCTCGGGCATGTTTTACGAATGCCTGCCCATCGACTACCTTTCCGTGCTCTATTCTCACGTGCTAGACAAGGCTGGAAGAAGCAACACTGCGGTCAGGCCATGACTTGGCGTAGAGGTTTGAAAAATCTAGCATCATCATTAGCTTCGGTTGGCGCTTCGCCCTCACTGGTTGGGGCCCAAGGGACGACGACTGTCGGCAAGAGACATCGAGGGACATGGCTGAGAATAGAAGTCAGTGACGCATATGCTGTAAGGTTTTTTTTTTGTCGAACTCTCGTGCCTCGTAATCATAAAAATGTCATTCCGAAAAACAAAATGACAAAACACACCAAGAAAGTCTAAGGTGAGAAACAAAAAAATCCAGTTTTTTTCTAATACTAATTGTTTTAGTGTATTGTACTCCCCTCTCCCTATTTTGTAACTGTTGTTGTTGCGTTGGCACCTTGCTTGATCTCAAGGCGATGTGGATATATATATATATATATATATATATATATATATATATATATATATATATATATATGTGTGTGTGTGTGTGTGTGTGTGTGTGTGTGAAGGTGCGCGAACAAAATTCCTCGGAAGCACACAGCTGGCTTCGCGATTGTTGCCGCTCATCAGCTATGCGTGCTTGGTGCCACTTACTGTAAGTATGAACGCCTGCACATGCAATCTCGTTGTCCGTTGGGTTAACAGTGACCTAGACACGAATAGCCAACAGAAATCGAAGTTGTGATTGATTTGTGGGCTCTTCAATGAAGAGTATTCATTTAAAATCCAGGAGATTCAAATTAGACCCTAGTGACTATATATATATATATATATATCGCTAGGTTCACTGTTTGCATGAAGCTAGTTGACTGAGGTTAACTTTGTGCCAGTCTGCTATGTAAAAAATCGAAACAGCCCAAATTGACTTGAGACAGTCAAAAGTACAGGAAGCCGTTGTAGCAACCGTCCTGTTGAGGGCTTTTCTTGGAGGGCCATTGAGTGGTTTTGTTCTGTTGTCTTTGTGTGTTGTTTCTTACCTTTTTTGCAACTGGTAGAAAAACCTCATGCGTTCTATCACTACTTCTGTTACAGCGTCCGGCTGAATCTTATTCCTGTTTTATTTCTGACTGTGAATGCTGTCTGTATTCTCGTTAACGAGTCCGATAATCTCCTCTTGAACGATGGATGTCCACCAAAATCTGCTTCAGTCTGAGGTAGGTCGAGATATATATTCACACTAACAAAGTATAACTCAGGTGCTATCGTTTTTCTCCCCCATCACGACTGATGTTAACTCGCTGGTCGACTATCCCGTTGCACCAAAATGCGATATCTTTGAGCCTGCCGCCCCAAAAAGCAAAACTATCACAGTTAAGTGTGAAGACTTAGAGGACCCGAAGATCCCACATTTGAATAATACGCCAGATGGCCATACTGACGTAAATGGAGTTTATCGTCTAGAAAGATTGGATAGCTCTGTCAATCCAGATATCACGGCCAAATTAGATCGAATGGCTCAAAAGTTAGGCTTTCAGGTTCCTGCGAAAAGTAGCTGCACGAATCACAGTAGCTCCGATTGTGAGGATTTACAGCTAGACGAGGTTGATTTTGCGGACGTTCAAATGTCTAAAGAACCTGATTCCTTCAGAAACGGGACTTCCTCTCCGGCAAAACCACATCAAACATCTGCTCCGAAAAGGTCTCTGTTTACGAGCCTAATGAAACGCCTTTCTTCCCGACCCAAGCATACTTCTCCGAGTATCAGAAGTAAGTCTGAAGATAGTCACCAGAATCGACCCCGTGTGACTACGGTAGATTCTGGTCCGTCTGGGATACGAAGGTGGCTCAGCAAACGATTTTGGCGTCAGAAGAACGTCGAGCGTAAAGAAAGTGAGTCTTTTTCATACGTTGCTCAGGGTCAACTTCTAAGCATTTTAGGCGTTTCTGTCGTATGCTTATGCATGAGTAGGATATACTTTATAAGCAATTTGACTTTACCGTGTCGCTCAAATTAATTCATTTTAGGCGGCTGATAATTGTGCAACTACATTGTGCTTTTAATCTTTGTCTCAGTGTCGATCAGTCAGAAACGGCAAACCGAAATGAAAAAAACAAACAAAGAAATAAGAGTTCGATCAAGATAAGGAATCGCTATTGCGACAGATTTGATCAAGCTTCAGAGCTCAGTGATAGCCATTGAGAAGTCTTTCTCTAAGGGAAAAGTTAGTTTAACTGCTCAATTGTGACAGGTGATTGTTCAACACGTTTTAAACACAAGTTTCATTTATGTATAGTGACAATAAAGGGCACTATTTAACCCCGGTCCACGGAAAAGGGTTTAGTTGGCCCAAAAATGCATCGAAGTTTCCAGAGCTACACCCGCAGACTGCATCGACATCCCCTTTTCACAATTTGTAGTTTTCCATTGGATAAGCTGCTACTATCGGAAGAAAATGACCGACTTGTATGTCTCATTGCCTTATACCTAGCAAAACAGTGACTCCGCTTTAGTATTGCGACTTAGTAACTGTCCCGAGATATTGAAAAAGTACGCAAGTCCTAGGTGGTCATTGCACACCGTTTACCACATTTTTCAAGAAAAATGAATAATCAGTTAACTTTGTTATCACCGAATTTAATCTGTTTCTACCTTTCGACTGACAAGAAATGTATTTGTATTTTTGTATTTACAACTTTTCCCTGAAGAGTCTGCAAACTTCCCTCGCGGGTCTCAGTAATCACGAATGTTCCCAACCTTGTAACGCAACCTCGAATATCCTAGCTACTTTCTTTTGAATGCCATCCTTAGAGACTCGGGTATGCTGTAAACAGTAGAAAAATGCAGCAAGGTTTATGGTCTAAGAGTAGTAGCATCTCTGAGTTGATTGACTGTTGTGTCCCTTGAGGCATCCTCGATCTCTCTGGTCTCCATCACTCACCCAGCTCTCACCTGGGGCTTCACAAAGCTGAAGCATGCATCAGCGGCTACACCCGGGAAACCGCTCGACAGACGGGCTAAATTAGGTTAAGGGTTACCGAGGTCGAAAAACCTCGGTGAGACGGTGTTTGGCAATTTGAAGACAGATACTACCTAATGGGCAGACGAGATCTACTGAACCAACGCATTCAAAGGGAAACTGTCCAACTTACCTGACCCGGCATTCCAGAAGAGGCGAATGAACCGTAAAACAGGCCGCCGGCTCTACTGGAAATACCCTGCTTCCTCACAGTCTGCACTTGGGTGTACAAAGACTAGAGGTGCAACCTCAAACAAAAAGGCCGAACAGTGCTGGGGGCACCGCTTCGTACCCCACTCCCGCGACTCTCTATGATTATTCATTGAACGTCATGCACTCATCGTACCACGGCGTCCCCGATAATCGACGCACCTCGTGTCCCAACGGTCGAGGTAATTGTTGTGTTTGCAATCCACGAACACGGTACGCAACAGATCCGTTTATTAGCGCATCCGTAAATATCCATGCAAGCGGGCAAGCAAGCAAATGAATCATCTGTTTGCAAGCGCAGGCAGTACATGCAATCGAATGAGTTCAAGCAGGGCAGCTCAGCACTAACGAATCAACAGGCACGTATGGATCAGTGCCAAAGTCTGATTGGTATGAGCAGGCCGTCCGTGGCATGGTCAAAGTCACAGCGATGTGCGTAGGTGTGTGCACGCATGGGTGACTAGTCGTGGTGGCGAACAGGCATCAATCAATAGGCAGTCAATAACGGTGCGTAAATGTGAGACTGTCTGATTGCGTACGTGGCTATTTGAATCGACACAACAGTGATGGCAACAAGATGGGATTATTCGCTGCAGGAAAATAACACAGCCTGTTGGAATGTCAAGACGTTTCTAGACCTCCGTAGCCAGTGCATCACAGTGGGGACTCTACATGACAATGGCGTAGATATTGTTTGCCTCTGGGAAGTCCGCCTACCCAACTCAGGAAGTCGACAGATAAAGGTTCCCGGAGTGAATACATCTTATTGGCTCGATCACAGTGGCCCGAAAGGCAACTCCGGTTTCTACGGCGTCGCGTTTGCTCTGAGCAAGGCAACTAATAATGCGATGGTGTCTTGGGAACCAGTCTCATCCAGACTCGCATTGGGGCTCTTTAAAGGCTCTTCGCACGATCTGACGGTGATTATGGTCTAGGCTCCAACTAATTCGACTGATGACGAAACCAAAGACGAATTCTACGGTAACTTGCAGGAGGTAATCAACCGGGTTTCGAGGCGCGGCGTAGTTTTCGTCACAGGAGATTAGAACGCTGTTACAGGTACGGCCGACGAATCCACTCTCTACATTCTCAGGAAATTCGGTCTCAGTCAGCACTACGAGAACGGTATTTGAATTTGCCGTAAACTGTAAGCATGACTGATTTAATAGTGCTGTTGTTAATTATAGAGTACAGGTTAATCAATGTAAGCCGTTATCACTAATATATCGTATTGTGTGATGTGTCGGTCTCGATAGAGTACGGAACCCAAACAGGTTAAGGTTGCTGGGACATGTGGAACGCATGCCCCCCGATAGGCTTCCTCGACGTACGCTGTTCTCCCAGACAGGTAGTGGTTGGAAGGTAGGTCGAGGCGGTCAGTCGATGATACGGCAAAACGGTATGAAAACCCTGACCAGTGAACTTGGCAAAGTAGGACGTGTTAGACCGTAGTGAAAAAGGTAGACGTGGTGCGACCGCAGACGCGTGTGTTTGAAAAGTGAACGATTAAACCAGTACACAAAAGGACCGTACGTGCCTGTACGTGCTTCAGTCGAGTCAGCGGACTACGGGTCGATGCTCGTACAAAGCAAACGAGGATATACGGTATAGCAGGACTGAAAAAAATCCAAATCGGTAAAATGTCTGGACCGAGGCTGCTATGCATGGCGTAAATTTCAACATACGCTCTACAGTACTCCCCTCCCAGAGCATCCGCCAGATGAGTATAAATGCTCGTGTTAAAAATTATGGGGGTTGAGAACAAACAGGTTTGACAATCTTGCGGCCAAAAGGGATTGTGAGAGGACGGAGAGTGTCAATCTCTTGGGCATTGCTCAGATCATTTGAAACGCGAGGATCAACATCATTAAAATCAGAAGTAGGAGTTTTCGTGGAGGGAGCCGAAGCCATAAAGTCCGAGTTAAGGTATGCTGCTTTGAGGCGATCATTACTGGTAGTGTCTGGCTGGCTAACCTTATCAGTGACAAAAAAATATCGTTACGGGGACTGACGTGAAACGGCCCTGAGTATGTTGGATACAACGGGGGTTTAACAGCATCACAACGAAGAAAAGCATTAGAGCACGTGGCTAAGTCTTTGGCAATGTAAGCATGACGAACAAAGGACTGAGTTGGGAGCGAACGGAGTAATTTCATTTACAACTCTAATAGAGGACCAGAGGTAAAGGGGTATTAACGTCCGGGTTGTGTCCGAAAAACTCATCGGGCAATTGCAGGAGTGTGCCAAACACCAAATCAGTAGGACAAAAACCAGTCTTCCTTTAGGATAGTGCGCAAGGACAACGTGGTTAACGAAAGAATATACGTCCGTCTTACAGAATGAGAGGTAGAGGTGAGAGAAGCTTTTGGTTGTCTTTGAAAGTGTTCTGCTAGTTCATTGAATGATGGGTGACATGCCGTTGTACGAATATGTTGAAATCCAAGAGGAGAAGTAAAACCACGGAAGAGTTTGGGTTGAAATTGTGGATTTCTATCCGTGCTGATCGTAGATGGAACACCAGACATAGAAATCCAGTGATGTAAAAAGGTTTTGGAAATTTTTTTCACTGTAAATGTCAGCTATGGGGACAGCCATGGACCAACGCATAAAACGAGCTACACATGTGAAGAGAAAACGGTATCCGTCGGGCAGTGGTAAGGGACCAACAACATCTAAATGAGCCTGAGAAAAACGTGCATTATCTGTGGGTAATTTGACTGGGGAGGAAGGAACATGTCGGCGAATCTTGTTGCGTTGGTGGTGTATGTACGTTCTAGACCAAATACGAACGTCTCTATTCACTTTCAGCCAAGCATGGAGATCGAAAACAAGTCTGATGGAGGTGCGTATTCCAGGACAGGATATGGAATGTAAATGCGTAAGAGTCAAGCGACGAAAGGAACATAGAACAAACGGGCGAGACCTGCCAGTGGAGACATCGCAAGCAATTGTACCATTTCCGTCAGGTAGGGGCAAATCTTTCAACATCAGGGAAGACGATGAGTAGTAGCTCTAGTTCTTGGTCATTCTTTTGAGCCCGTTCTATCTCATCATCATCGTACAGCGGTAAACAGTAGAGCAAGCCCCACTGACTACTGCCTTTCTCACCATGTTGCACGCTGAATTGGAAAGTATGAATTTACAAGATGGACAGGGACCGGACCTACGGATGTGGGAAAAGGAAAGAACACCCTAGTAGCTAACACACGGAATGCGCAGTCTAAATGTACAAACGCACATCGATCAGTCATTCTGATTCGACAGAAAGTGACAACACGATCGCCACTGTTCGCGGTTCGCTGCCATATCCTTCAGTGTCTCCAACCAACTGGTTGACAGATCTTGTGGATCCCAACCACGAAGAAGTGAAGCATTTACTTTTCCTAGGTTCGCTGAACATTTTCTCATTCCTCGCTTCCAAGTTATCTGTTGACCTCCACGTGGTTTCTTCCACTCCCTAGGAGGAACGGAGAATAGGACACTGTATGGTAGATGTGTGTTTGACAGACCAGCTGAATGGTGCTGGAATGGTTAGCCGATGGATGCTTGGGCGAAAGAGAGCGTCAGCCACAAGATGACGGAATTCCTGTGTATACCTTATATCGGTGGCATATTGGAAAATGTAGTCGATGTGTCTGAGTTCCCTGAGCCAATAACGGTCGCTACTTGAAGCCAATGTATAAGTCAAAGGCTTATAATCGGTGTAGCCGATAAAGCTTCTACTTTCCAAAATGTGTCGGAAATGTTTTATTCCGAGGTTACGGTTCACGCGGCGCGCCTGCCAAATGGCTGGAGGCATTACGTGATATGGCTGGGTATCGCGGCCATTAGCGTGGTTGCATCCCAACTGTCTTTTTCTTCGTGATTTCCACTTCTTACCTTGGTTTCTACCCTTTTTCACTTCATACTTCTTTTTCTTCTCTCACTTGTTTCATTTATTTGATACTAGATCGACGTATTCAGTTCAAAGTGTTACCTCTTATCAAGAAAGACTTGTTCGTCATGACGTGCGCACAGCTGCTCTGAAAATACTGGAGCCTTTCGCAATCTGTCATAATCGAGACTTCTCAAGTTTGCGTTCGTTAGACAGGAACAGTGAGCGTAACATGTTCTCTAAAGTCTGGTGTTGAAAACTCCTTGGTTTCTCATATTCAAGGAGCCAGTTCATTCTATCAGTTTTCCATCTACTCCGATTAGCGCTTGTTTCCGTATTCAAGATGGCGCGTCAAAATCTACTATCGAATGATTTTTTTTATATTTGTTTATTCTTGGTTGCATGCCCTTCACGACGAGACTGCACCTTAACGTGGTGGGATGGCTCGCGTGCCTCTATGACCCAAAGAGCTATACAGGATGGCTTCTTTAAGCCGGAGATGCGATCATGCCCGACAGGTCAATGGGTAGAGGTCAGACAAAGTTCAGTCTCCTCGTCCTCCAGGTTGGGGGTCGACTTGAGCTGACAACTCAATCGGCAAAATCAGTGGAAGAATAGTTGATCCAAGCAAATGGGCTCCCATCAAGCCATCCCGCTGTCTTGTGGATAGGTTCTTGCTAGAACTAAAGGCTTTGGACGAGGACCCTAATCGTTCTCCTGCTTTGTGGCTGGACACCCTAGCAGTATCCGTCCAACATCTCCCATGAACTGCATGAATCAAAAGAATTCCATACTGCATCGGTCGTCGCGCAGGATAATCAGGACCGCGCTGTCCATTGCATCGAGTGGAGTGGGCAGTGATAAGTGGATTACTGCTCACAGTTCCCTCTCTTTTATTCAACCTTTGTCTTCTGTCCCCAACCACCTCTCTTTGCCCCATCTATCCACCTATAATGCTCCCACTGATAACACGGCCGATACTCGCAACGACTCACTGTCAAATAGTGTCAGGAATAATCCGCTATCTTGTAACTCACATCTTCTCAAGCCTCGTCAGCCTCTGAACCTCGGATCCTTCAACGTGTGTACACTCATGCAGGCCGGTCAGCAGGCGTGCCTAGCCCTCACATTAGATTCTCTGAAGATTGATGTTCGCTACGTAAGTGAAACGCGTACCCAGCAGTGTGATTCAACTAACTGCTCCTGGTATCTCATCGAGGTATTTTCTGAGCACCTCAGGAGACGAAGCAGCTAGAGCTGTGGGTAGACGTGGTGTAGGAATGGTCTTGACTGGCAAGGCTGAGGCTGCTCTTTTAGACTGGATCCCTGTTAACAGTCGTTTATGTGCTGTGAGACTCCAGGGGTCAGTTGGTGTTCAAAAGAATAGTTGTGTTGAGCGCAATTTCTTTGTGATCTCGGCGTACACTCCAACCGACTGCAGCTCTGACACGCAGAAAGATGAGTTCTACGATGAACTCACCACCCTCGTTCGCAACAGTAAAGGTTCGGATATTGTGGTGCTAGCTGGTGATTTTATTGCACAAGTTGGCAAACTTAGTGTCAGAAGCTTGTTTAGGTGGCCTTTGTGCTTTACCCACTGAGTGTACAAATAACGGGGATAGACTTCTCCAGTTTTGTGCAGACAATCGATTGTTCTTGTCTAGCACCAAATTCCGATACAGTTCACGTCGCACAGCGACATGGCGCTCCAACTCTACAGAAACTTTGAGTCAAATTGACCATATTGCCGTAAGCTGCCGGTGGCGCAGTTCTGTTCAGAACTGTAGATCTTACTGGTCCACATACGTAGAGTCGGACCATGCATTAGTTTTAATGCGATTATCGCTCCAGCTCCATGGTCATCGTCGCAAACCGCAAACCCAGTTAGCCGTGCAACGTTTGTGTGATGCAGAAGTACGCACCCGTTATGAGCAGAAGTTAGCATATGAGCTAGGATTTACGACGAACAGTAATGTAGATGAGCATTGGGCTCATATCAAACAGGCGATGCACTTTGCAGCAGGTTTTGCCTGTGGTCCTAGATCCGTTGTCCATCAAGGACACTGTATCTCGCAAGAGTGGCTGAGTATAATGGAGCAAAAGCGTCAGCTCTCGAACCGTAAGGAGATGAATAAGATGCGGAGAAAGCTGCAAAGACAAGTTACGCAAAGTCTTAAAAATGATCGCGAAAATTGGTGGGTCAAGGTAGCCGAGAAATGGAAATAGCAGCTGCTTCAGGTAACAGTCAAAGACTGTTCAAACTTATTCGTGGACGGCGAACCCTGGTCAGTGAAACGATATGCGATAGGAATGGAGAACCCATCCATAGCAAACAGCAAAGGCTTGACCGATGAGCCGAGTAGTTCAAGGAACAGTTTAGCTGGCCTCGCGCTAGTGCAGTTACTCCCGTGTCAACAACTGCGACTCCTTGGGTGGTATCACTTGAGCTTCCATCCGAAGTGGAAGTGGAGTCATGCATTCAATTACAAAGGCGGGGGGAAGCGACCGGTCCCGACGAACTTCCCCCACTTCTTTTCAAACTGGGTGGTGGGGCATTGATAAAACCACTTACCGCCTTGCTCCATGACATTTGGATGGAGGAGCGTATTCCGTTAATATGGAACGATTCATCGATTGTTCCCATCTTCAAGAAGGGAACACGCAATGACTGTAGTAACCATCGTGGGATTAGCTTAATTCCGATATCCAACAAGGTATTAGCTTCGATTTTGCTGCATCGTCTTACACCCGCTCGCGAGAGTAACGCCCGCGAACAACAGGCTGGATTCCGCCCGGATCGAGGATGCATAGACCAGATTTTTACTCTTCGCCAAATAGTTGAGACGCGTCACACACACCACCGACCGACAACAATGGCTTTCTTAGAATTGAGAAGCGCCTTCGATTCAGTTGATCGAACATCGCTTTTCAGTACTCTTCATCGAAAAGGTATGCTCCAGAAGTTCGTGAACCTAGTGAGATCATTGTATTCTCATACTTCTGGCCGCGTTAGGGTTTACGGTGAACTATCCGGTCGGTTCGAAACGACCAGTGGTGTTCGACAAAGTTGTCCTATGTCTGCATTCCTCTTCAACTTCGTCATGGACGAAATAATGGAAAGTGCGCTGCAAAATCTCCAAGATGTGGGTGTCGAACTAGGAAATGGTGAAAAGCTATGTGACTCAGATTACGCGGACGACGTTGTCTGCTTGTTCGAATCCACAGAACATGCTCAGCGTGCACTAGATAATCTCACAAGAGCTGTAGCTCCATTCGACATGCGTTTTGCACCTTCAAAGTGTTAAGTGATGTTAAAAGACTGGACGTCAACAATTCCGAGCTTGATGCTCAATGGGGAGGTGCTGTCAGTTGTCGACCACTTCACCTACCTCGGTAGCTGCGTGACGACGGATGGGAGCACAGTAGTAGAGGTGAGTATGCGGATATCCAAGGCTTGAGCGGCGTGTGATGGACTGGAGCACTTGTGGCGCCGACCTGATATTTCACTGAAGTTGAAAGGTCGTGTATACTGTGCCATGGTTCGTCCAGTTTTGTTGTATAGTTGCGAAACTTGGAGTCTGCGTGCTGAAGATATTCGTCTTCTTGAGGTTTTCGACCACCGATGTTTACGTAGTATCGCTAGGACTGGGTGGAATGGCCGAGTAAGCAACGATGAGGTCAGAAAGCGAGTATTGGGTACTAATTCAGAGAACGTTCTGTCACAGTGTATCCAACCTAGTTGACTTCGTTGGTTGGGACACGTGTTACGTATGGCAAACACACGTCTACCATACAGTGTCCTATTCTCCGTTCCTCCTAGGGAGTGGAAGAAACCACGTGGAGGTCAACAGATGACTTGGAAGCGAGGAATGAGAAAATGTACAGCAGACTTAGGAAAAGTAGGTGCTTCACTTCTTCGTGGTTGGGGTTCAAAAGATATGTCAACCAGTTGGCTGGAGACACTGAAGGATATGGCAGCGAACCGCGAACAGTGGCGATCGTGTTGTCACTTTCTGTCGAATCAGAATGACTGATCGATGTGCGTTTGTACATTTAGACTGCGCATTCCGTGTGTTAGCTACTAGGGTGTTCTTTCCTTTTCCCACCCCTGTAGGTCCACTCCCTGTCCATCTTGTATATTCATACCTTCTAATTCAGCGTGCAACATGGTGAGAGAGGCAGTAGTCAGTTGGGCTTGCCCTACTGTTTAACGCTGTACGATGATGATGACGATGATGATGGTGATGATGATGATATTACATGCTTTCGCATGAGTTTAGTCTAGGGGGTATATATCCCATTGCCACGAAGTTTCACTGTACTATTTGGGTTAACCGGCAACCAGACCCTGTGACTTGGAGTGGCGGAGAACCACATCATATTCCAATAGGTTAGGTGTGGTAACGATCCGGACGATAATGGATTACTGTCTACCACCAAGCATCATTGTCGTTCGTGGTATGGGTAGTTAACTCATTGTCGTTTTTTTGGACGGGTGATAACAAGATGGTTTCCTTCTATTCAGTTCATACAAACATCGCTATCTTTTTTATTTGTCCTAGTTGAGCCATCCGAGACTTCAATGGCCAGTGCGGGTGCTGTACTGGAGGGTAGTTTCAATCTTTCCTCGGCTGATCACTTGAACAGTCCGGCTTCTCATACTCACGTCAAACATGCCGCAATTCCTGATTGTCAGTCGTCACATTCCGGTCCAAGACGAGAATTCTTGTCCCTGGAGCAACTATCGCCCTTGGGTTCGGCTCCCCATGGGCATACCCAAACCGAGGTCAGTTTTACTTTTATGATAGGAACCTATTTAGAATAAATCCCGCACAACTTGTGGTTTTTCAAGTGTGTCGATGGGACTGCACTGTGGGACTGTTTGTTGGGAAATAGAATACTTGAGAAGTTCGCATCAGTTCTCGAAGAATTGTATCTTCATACCTGAGGTCGGATTGGGTCCACGGCCAGCTCTCGCCCCTTATGTCGTCTCAGGCGGAGTTCGACAAGGTTCCCCTGTATTCCTGTTTTGTCTTCAACGTTGCCATTGTGGATGTACTACGGAATGACTTGCCTGGTCTTCCGAACGGTGAGGTGGGAACAGAGTTTTTGACCTTGAATATACCGATGACATCGCCTTGCTGGGTGTGATACTCAGGCAATGCAACGCTTTCTAAACTACTTGGCGATTTAGGTATGCACTTTGCACTTCCCAATTTATTTTACGAGAATGTCAGTAGTCTGTGCTTGCACTCACCCTTTATGGTGACCAGCTAGAGTTAGTTGATAACCTCGGGAGCTTGCTTCAGTTCAGTTCGGTTCAAATATCCATTACACATGCATTAGATGCAGCGGTTTTGGTTGCTGTCTCCCACCGGGAGCTTCCATCAGAAATAATTAAATGCCTCAGTATGGTCGGCGATGAGTTCTAAGGCATTGAGATGGATACTAGCCCTGAGCACCTCTCGAAATGCTCCCACATGACCCCGCGTCTTAAACGGTCTTTGCTGAGGAAGCCCTGCACACTACCTTCTCGTGGCTGAGTTGTTCTCACCAAAGTATGAGGACGAGGGCAAACGTTCAGCGCTCTCCGCCAGGTCGACTGACTGGTAAACAGTCTAGAAGAGATAGCTAGACCCTGATTCCAAGTCACAGGCGGTGTATGAAGCATACAGCACTGTGACCACCACTATCTGTGGGAGAGGGTGTGCTGGCACCCAGAATGTTTAGTCTCATCCGGAAGATGTATGAACTGAGCAATCAGTCACCGGGCCTTAATGAGTTACGCACCCCACACTTCGTCCCGTTGCCTTGAGGGGTAGCTGAAAGCTCCGGTTGTGGATCCCTAAGACACTAGTAAGATGAGCGGAAATTTTCAACGTCTCATCAGCTGATAAGCTCACCAAACCTGGAAAATATCGCGTTCAGTGATTTTGCGTCCGAAATGCAGCGATTCCTGCGGGGTGAAAGCGGTAAAACGTCATCATCATCATCATCATCATCGTCATCGTACAGCGTTAAACAGTAGGGCAAGCCCAACTGACTACTGCCTCTCTCACCATGTTGCACGCTGAATTAGAAGGTATGAATATACAAGATGGACAGGGAGTGGACCTACAGGGGTGGGAAAAGGAAAGAACACCCTAGTAGCTAACACACGGAATGCGCAGTCTAAATGTACAAACGCACATCGATCAGTCATTCTGATTCGACAGAAAGTGACAACACGATCGCCACTGTTCGCGGTTCGCTGCCATATCCTTCAGTGTCTCCAGCCAACTGGTTGACAGATCTTGTGGATCCCAACCACGAAGAAGTGAAGCACCTACTTTTCCTAAGTCTGCTGTACATTTTCTCATTCCTCGCTTCCAAGTCATCTGTTGACCTCCACGTGGTTTCTTCCACTCCCTAGGAGGAACGGAGAATAGGACACTGTATGGTAGACGTGTGTTTGCCATACGTAACACGTGTCCCAACCAACGAAGTCAACTAGGTTGGATACACTGTGACAGAACGTTCTCTGAATTAGTACCCAATACTCGCTTTCTGACCTCATCGTTGCTTACTCGGCCATTCCACCCAGTCCTAGCGATACTACGTAAACATCGGTGGTCGAAAACCTCAAGAAGACGAATATCTTCAGCACGCAGACTCCAAGTTTCGCAACTATACAACAAAACTGGACGAACCATGGCACAGTATACACGACCTTTCAACTTCAGTGAAATATCAGGTCGGCGCCACAAGTGCTCCAGTCCATCACACGCCGCTCAAGCCTTGGATATCCGCATACTCACCTCTACTACTGTGCTCCCATCCGTCGTCACGCAGCTACCGAGGTAGGTGAAGTGGTCGACAACTGACAGCACCTCCCCATTGAGCATCAAGCTCGGAATTGTTGACGTCCAGTCTTTTAACATCACTTAACACTTTGAAGGTGCAAAACGCATGTCGAATGGAGCTACAGCTCTTGTGAGATTATCTAGTGCACGCTGAGCATGTTCTGTGGATTCGAACAAGCAGACAACGTCGTCCGCGTAATCTGAGTCACATAGCTTTTCACCATTTCCTAGTTCGACACCCACATCTTGGAGATTTTGCAGCGCACTTTCCATTATTTCGTCCATGACGAAGTTGAAGAGGAATGCAGACATAGGACAACTTTGTCGAACACCAGTTGTTTTACTTCGGAGAAACCACACTAGCGCGCGGTCAGCTAAACTGCTCCTTGAAGTTTTCAGTCAGTTTATTCAACCATTAACCTCGCACTTGTGTGCTCTGGTTTCGGTTGCTACCTACCGGCATCATCCAGTAAAGGGCGAAAGGAATAGGAGTGTAGTGATGAAGATCGAAAAAGTCAAAGTATCAAGGGGAATCAAGAGGAAAAGGAAAGAGTCCGAATGCAGCTACGCCACTGGCCGCGACACCTAACCATATCACTTAATGTCTCCAACCATTTAGTAGACGGATCATGTGTACCCCAACCTGTAATTCTTACACGTCCTACGTGACCAAGTTCACTGGTAAAGGTTTCATATCTTTTACCGTGCCATGGACTGACCACCTCGACTTACCTTCCAATCACCACCTGCCCCAGAGAACAGCGTACGCTGAGGAAGTCTATCGGTAGGCATGCGTTACCCATGTCCCAACCACCTTAACCTGTTTAGATTCAGTACTAGATCCAGAGACTGATCTCCGTTTCCCAACACCTTACGCCTAACCTAAGCATTGCTGATACGATGTTCCCACGATACTCGGGCAATGCTACGGAGACATCGGTACTTGAACACCGACAGTCTTCGCCTACCTTCTACCCTCAACGGCCGTGTTTCGAAACCGTATAAGAAAACAGACCTACTTGCCGCACTGAACACTACCTTGAACAGACAACCGGATTTCGCGCCGACGCCACAGATGACGGAGGTTGGCAAAAGCCAAACGCGCCCTCTGTATTCGCGATGACACTGCATCCGATATCTGTCCACCAGGTGAGATGTAGCTGCCCAGGTAACAAAATTTATCCACTTCAGCTAGAGCTTCCCCTGCCAACACAAGGTTTGGTGTTGAACCAACTCAGTCCTGCAACAGCATTTTAAACTTTGCAGGTGCAAAACGCATCCTAAACATTGGTACACTATTGTTCTCAGCACACCATGGTCGCTGCTTCGAGCGATGGGTTCGAGGATTGCTCCTTCGCTCCAAATTTGGGCTGATCGTGATGTGGAGCGATCACCTAAAGCGTGGGAGCAATGGAAAGAATCTTCCAGCAATTCCATTGCCTTTTTGCCAGTGCTGAAGCTGTCGACCAACCTAGATGAACATAAATACAACGAAAGGAATTCCTTTCGTTTGCTCTCATCGATCACGTACGTATAACATCAGACAAAAAAATCAAACTTATGAAACGAATAAAGTAATTGGAGAAGTTTTATATGACTTGAAGTTCTCTGCATGTGTATCCATATGTGCGTGTGCATGTGCGTGCGTGTTTGTGTGTGTATGTTTGTATGCATGTGTGTATGTGTGTATGTAGTGTATGTTAGTGTATGTGTATGTGTGTGTGTGTGTGTGTGCGCGCATGCGTGCGTGTGTGCGTGTGTGCGCGTGCGCGTGTGCGCGTGCGCGTGTGCGCGTGCTTGTGTGTGTGTGCGTTATGTATGTGTGTATGTATGCGTGTACGCATGTGTGCATGTATGTATGTATGTATGCATGTATGTTTTTGTACGTGTATGTTTCATTACACGCTTGCTCACAAGTGCCTCAAAGATCCACTGTTCTGTTAGGAATGGGCCGCAATAAGACTCCGAGACTTGGAGTTGAGAATCACAATAAGTCTCAATAGGTCAGGTGTCGTAACTAGCCGGACGACAGTAGATTACTGTCTACCACCAAAGTGACCGGGGGTGACGGTTCGCACCTCTTACCTTTGAGGTGGTAAGCAAATACTGTAAACTGCTCGACCACCATCGGTCGGTGTGCGTGACTGCAAGCGATTGGCCATAGTCACAATGGGCCATAGACGAATGTCATGCGCCTTTGGATACATGAGATGGGTTCGGTGTGCGCAATCGATAATGCTTCTAGTATCCTTAGTCGATCTTGGTCGCGATGATGTAACACGTTCGTCGCGTGTACTTCGTGATCGCATTTGACGAAGTGGCGAGTAATGGACGAGATCGGCCTACCTAATGTAGTCAACTTTTGAGGGTTCAACTGAGACACCGCGTCACTTATGTTCCTTCAAATGTGTTCAGTCATTCTAGGCCCTAGTGATCGGTCGGTCCTTGTAGCTGTAAGGGGAGGCGTAGATGCAGTGGGAAGTAGACTTGATCTTTGAGCTTCAAGTCGCAAAGCTACTTTGAGTACTTCATTCGTTTTATAATCTTTTATCTTTTGCTTCATGTTGCACATACACAACCAATGAGAGTGCAAGAAAAGAATTTCTTTCTTGGTGCTTGTCTTTTGACATTCTTCTTTAATGCTATTGCGTCACTTGAAGACGAAGGGTAGCGCCAACTCGATAACGAGTCCACATGGTAGTCCACCCTTAGCTGCGGCCTTGAGCTCACTCGGTCGCATTGTAGGATCACAGGCCAGTGTTTTCACCGTCATGCTTCGGTTCTCTCGTCCGATTCAGGAAAATGGGGAGCCACTACAATACATGTCCGGTCCACGAGATCCACTAGAACTTTGAGATAAAATGGTATACCGTCACGAATGCCGTTTTTACATTCGCACTCTTTTTTCGTCTACTTGGTGCTATCGTTTGTAGTTCCGTTTCATATTTCCATTCTGATACTGCTTTTTCTCTGAATGGAGTTCTTGCTAAGAGATAGCAACTAGAATCGCCGCTTGCAGTGCACTGTTTGAGGGAGATAAATCTAGACAGATGGACCGGTCTTCCATGCAGTGTATAAACTAAGGTTGGTGTCCATTCCCTGCTAACACAAATCTGGAATTTGGTGCAAGCATGAATACCACGGGTTTATTGCAGTTACAGTAATTCTTCGTCAGCCTATTCCGGTAATTCTAATGATAATTCACACGCCTCGAATACTTTTAGGTTGTGAGTCAATTTAACTAAGGGCAGACCGGTTCAAAACCAGATATGCATCCAACACAGTAGCAGTAATGGATTCATTTATACCAAGTTTTACTTTTTTGTCTTCGAAATTCCCTGAATACCAAATGCTGTAGCAAAATGTCTTACGTCCTTCTCGGTAATTTGGTCACTTCTTCAGCGTCGATCACATGACGATGGTTTTTCTTATTCCAATAGTGAATCGACCCACATGATTCTGAATGGTGGAACAGTGTGGGATACAGATGTGATGTTGTGTTCATAAAGGTCGAATGAAATTCACCAAACGAATGTTTTGGCAAAGGACCATTACAAAGCTATGAGCCGACTGAGGTGGAACCCAGACTTGGTAATTCTCCGACCAGACAAAGGCTCAGGAGTAGTTGTTTTGATCAAATCAGCCTATAGGGATAAAATGGAGTCTACACTAGAAGATGAAACGAAATTCAAACCGGACCCAAAGACTGGCGACTCCAGCGAACTAGAAAAGAAAATAAAGGCAGAGTTGGACAACCTTGTAAAAGCCAACTTGATCCCAGAATCCACGGGCGAGAGTCTAAGGAAGTCAAACACCACAAATGTACGGCTTACAAAAAGTACACAAAGAAAGCGTACCAGTACGACCAATATTGTCTATGACAAACTCTCCGCAACACAAACTGGTAAAATGGCTCGCGGAGCTACTAAAACCGGCGACGGAATTTATCGGGAAGAACAACGTGGAGGATAGTTTTAAAATGTGTGGGCTGTTGAGCGAATTGAACATCCACAATAAGTGCTCATTCACAATGGATGTTAAGTCACTATTTACAAACGTCCCACTTCACGAGACCGCTGGTTTCATATGTCAAATTATCGATGATAATAACTTGACCATCGGATTACCAAATAGCGAGCTATCACGGTTACTGTTGTTGTGCACCTCGAATGCAAAATTCCATTTCCTTTGACGGGGATATCGACAAATTGGTGTTGTTGCCATGGCTAGTCCTCTGGGACCTGTTCTGGCAGATATGTTTGTTTCACACCTCGAGCAAAAAATGAAATCATTCATAGCTCAAGCTACTCTCCACTGACGCTGTGTGGACGACATCTTTGCCATTGTGGACGCCAAGGACGAGTGTGAAAAATTTTTCGGTCACTTCAACACCATACACCCAAACATCTAACTAACCAAAAACGGAGAAGACAACAACAACATAGTATTCCTAGATATTGAAATTACCCTCCGAAACGATGGATCAATCTGAAGATCAGTCCATTGCAAAACTACGTGGTCAGCACAGTATCTGCACTTCACCAGCTTTGCCCCCATAAAGTATGAAATCGGCCTTGTCCGGACCATGTTCCACAGGGCACGTGAAATACGTACAACTGACACGCTGGGAGAAGAATACCATACCTTGTTCAGAACTTTTGAGGCCAACGGGTATCCAAAATCATTCATATCCAAACACTCACAGCCACCTCCGGACAAAACATAGGTTACCACAGTCCCAAAACCGACGGTCATCCTACAGTTACCTTACGAAGGTGATGACAGTGAATGCAACCTCCCAGTTGCATTCACTAATTTAAGTGTGGGTGCTCAGCCACTTATATTGGCAGGACGGAGAGACAACTGCGTAATAAAATGGTTGGACGCATCCCGGTTCGGCTACACAGAACAAAGAGCGGATAGACGCAATGGGTGACGTTATCGAGCGCACGCAGTATACTCGAATCATCCATTACGTAACACTTATGGGAGACAAAGCACTGTGTTAACCTGAACACGGCGTTCACTGTCACTTATGTCACAAACAATCAACGACTACTGAGATACGCGGAGGCACTAGAAATTAACTATCATCATCCCCAACTGTGCAAAAACGAGAATGGGTAGTTACGTTAGCCTTGCCCTGGTAACGTGTTTTTTCTTATTTGCTATCAATATTTGTGTGTGTGTGCCTTTGCCTTTGGTCTCATGAGAACGTTCAATTTCCTAGTTATAAATGATGACCTTGACTGCAGTATGCACTAGTGAGGATGCAGCAAAATGGTTTGGAATACACCGTGCAGTGTAATGCTATTAAGTTCTATGTTCGAATCAGCTTTTACCGCAATTTCCACTTTCACTGGATGCATTTCCAGAAATCGGTCATCATCTGACCGCTTATGTTCATCCATATACATACGGACCACCGTTCACACTGATTAGCTTATGAAAGTATATGGGTTTTTAAACGCAGACAGGATAACAGTAAAATAATTTTGGTTACCGTTAAGTCTAACCACTTATCCGTACATGCATTCTCAACTGGTCTGATTAGATAGATAACAACCAAATCTCCGCTGGTTACGATTCACTGCTGTATCCTTCAATGCTTCCAACGGACTGTCGACAATTTTTTTTCTCTACTAGGAAGACAAGAAATCTCTAATTCATGTCCGTAGTTGATTTCATCCGTTGACTTCCACTTGATTTTTCCCGCCATATTGCAAGAATTACAAAGGCGTGATGTGATAGAAGATTTCCCGAAGTGCGTCGCACTATCTTAGCTGCCTGAGTCTTCTTAGCCGAATTTGCTGAGTGAGTTGTTTCCCGAAGATAAACGAAACACTTGTTGCATCACCTCACCGCTACTCACTCTATCGCTTCGTACCACTCTCGCTATATTCTTCAGTCACCAGTGGTCGAAAACCCTCAGTCTGAGAATGCAGTTTCCAAGTTCCGCAACCACAGAACAGAACTGACCAAACTGCAGCTTGGTAGATACGATGTCTCGTTCTCAGTGAAATTGCAGGCCAACGCTACAAGTGTTTCAGTCTAGCGTATGCTGTCCGAGCCTTGCATATGTACGGATTCCTTTTTCGCAAACTGCTACCATCATTTGTCATACAGTTCTCCAAGTACTTGAAGGGATCAACTCTGGTTAGGTCTTCACCGTTTAGCCTTAGCATAGGAATAGTTGACGTCTAACAGTGTCAAAATGCTTGTGTGTTAGGAGCGTTAGCTTAACTGTGCACTCCAACTCTGCGTCACGTTGCCGGTGACCCCCAGTAGTGCACTGGGCCTTCACTGCACTCGTGCGCAAGTATGTAATGAAAATGCTTGTGATTTGATGCTCGAAATAGCACCTCTCGATGAATTGCTGGGATTCTGTGCTGCGAAGAAGGTTTATGATCTGAATTTACGTCAGCAACATGATCAGAGCTGTAGTTGTTAAACTTCCCTAACGATTTTGCGATTGTCACTAGTTCCTCACATTCTTCTGTTTACAAGTGGTTCATATATTGTTCCGGAGATCGGACAAACAGCCACTTTGCAGGAGGATGTCGCCTAACCCGTATTAACTGCTGCAGCATTGTTTGTCTGGGGGTCGAGTTAGACCAAATCAACAATTTTTCTTACCTTAGATTGCGGCTTGACTGTGGTAATGCAACCGCATCCACCAAACACTCATAGAATAGTGTAATAGATGGTAGGCATAGACATATCGGAACCCTCGGAACAATGCATTGAGATTGCCTACATAGGCAGGGCTTATCCCCCTGATTACTGAAGTCCACAGCACACAAACTGACACATCGCAGATTCAGCTGTTTAAACCTCCGCTTCATTGATGTTCTATGCTGTCGGGACCATGCTTTTTCAGGTCAGTGGTAAGTGTACGTTTTTGGTAGTCGGTCACAGGGTTGCACAACGAACTCCATCGTTACTGGCTCGGTGCCACTGTCACTTGCTTAGAATACGGCGGGTTGACTCATGGAGAAAAGAAAGCAACGAGGTGGCCGCAGCAAAATGTGACTCCTAGTTAACATTATTAATGAGAAGCGTTGTCATGATTTTTCAAGTTCTGTGTTTTCTGTCAGTGATTGTGGTTGGAATAAAAACGATGACATCATCATCGGTTGGTCTTCGGTTTCCCTCGAATTTCATGATTGCTTAAATAACTGCAGTCTGTGATATTGACTCAAAAACCAATCCCGCCTGTGGATTTGAATCAGTTATCGCATCGGTCGTCCGGCTGTCTGCCGAAGGAATGTCCGTTCTTCTATCGGAGTTTACCCCTGAGATTCATCTGACTGGAAAAAAGTTGTCCTTTGCGAAACCATAAGTGCCCTAGCTGTATGTGTTCTGTTTATAGTCTAATTCATTTGACTTCCGAATGGATAATACTGTAACCGACACCACGGCAAACAAATTCAAGGATAGTGGTTGCATGATCTTGACTGAAGTGAAGTGAAACCATAAGCAACGATTTTTTACAAATTCCAACTCGTGCATTGAGGTCGCCTAGGACAGTCTGTTGTATCGTTTTTGTTCTCTACTGAATTTTCTCATATTGCCTGATTGGTGTAATGATAATTCAAAGGAAAGCTGTTTACTGGCGATAAGTTTACCCAGTCCACATACAAACTATAACAACAGTGATAACTATGACAACTAGCTTAATTTGCTGTCCAAAATTAATTCGCTGACCCCAGTCATCATCGACCGCTGCTCGTTAAAAGTTTGACGGGGTTTTTGTTCGTCCATGGATAATTTGTTATCATGCCGTGTAACATACCAGTATCGTGCTCATATTTTGCGTATGATTTGCTTATCACCAAATAATCTCTTCCACAGTATCATGATTTTAGTGAGAGAAGTGAATGGCAAAGTGCTATGTTTCTAGTACGACAGAGGCTTGAAAATCTCGATCGCCCGATTTGGTTGTGTCATATGTGAAAGGTTCTTGAACGATCATACTTTTTTGGGACAGTCGTTTATTTCAGAGTTGTAAGTTGTTGCCGTTGTCATTACCCTTCGGGCGAGGAACAAATGTTCGCAGGGAGAGCATACTTTCTGATCTAAAAAAGAGTAGTCACGGGATTGTAATAAACGAAGTATGATTTACAAAACGGAGTAAAAACGAAGCAAATGGATGGATATCCCAGACAAGCACGTGTTGTGTTACAGTATGCTGAACAGTTCACCATATACTCAGTCGACAATGTGCGGGTGCGGATTCACATTACTTATCGGCATACCGTTTTGGAGGATGAACCAGGCACGTTTCAGGTCGAGAAGCTCGTACAATGTCGACTTGAGGATCTTTAGGGCCTACTATACCAAATTACCCATCACTGTCATTCACAGTGAACTATAGTGAGCTATGGTTAAGTTTTAAGGAAAGGCACTGGGCGGGGAAAAATGAGACAAAGGAAGATGGGTAGGGGCGGAAAACAAGGGGCCAAAGAAAGTCTAAAAGATCTGAATGGTAGTTCCCCCTTCATTACGTATCCAGCTAGATCGTTTTAAAATGATCCATCCTGTGTAACAGGTTGGGTCGTGCAGGCACACGGGTTTTCGAACTACGTCGAGGTGCAACCTCATTGTGATCCAAGTGCTGTACCTACCACACATTATTCTTTTCCATTCTTACTTCAGTTCTGTTCTCGTAACCGTTAAGCTCGCACTTCTGCGCTCTGGCCTTAGTTGCTACCTTTACCAGCGACGAGCAGATCCAGCTCATAATTACTCGCAATCCTATGCCTTCATTGGTCTGGTTGTTAGCCAGCAGTAGCCAGAAAGCTGCGATCTAATAACCCGGTGAGTGACCCAAGTGATTCATAGGTTCATTACGGCCATTCAGGAAAGGTCGTTATACTGTAGCTGTTTCCACTCATGGTCTCACCAGTGGTTTTATCGTGTGAATAGTTTTACGAACTTGAGGAGATGACGCACAGCCAAGTTGTAGACTGTGTAATTTACACCCTTAAGCTGGAGACCACCAGCGCAACCTGTATTCGTATATATCTAACAATTACTTGTGAGTAATGTGTGAGGTTGATGATGCTTCGCTGTGTTGACTGTCCCTTGGACTTCACGTTTCACGCACAAGCCCACCCTGCACTTAGAAGCATCATACTTGAGATTCACCCTCACCAGAGCTCATCAGCGGTGCATATCCTCCACCACACTCAGGGTTTGAACCCGGGCCTTTTCGTCTCGAAGGCTCGTGTGTTACCACTGCGCCACCGTCCGGACTGGACCGAATCACCGAGTTGGGTTTGTTCAGATGTCGTCTTCTGTGACAGCCACCAGTCCCCGAAAACTTCGAAGGAAGACACGGTAACTGTCCCGTTAACTTCAAGCGAGTACGTGAAAGGTGAAGTCCAAAGGACAATGCATTGTAAACCACCCAATTAACCTGCTTCGGTCTCATTTTTTGGCGAACAATTCACCAGTAGAGGCGATGTCATTTGTGTGCACAGATCCCATGAAGAACATCAAACTGAGCCATGGAAATACGTATTGTACCCTGTTAACATGTGCTTTTCCACCTAAATGTTGCCAAGATAGAACTTATCAAACATGTTTACACACACACACACACACACACACACACACACACAAGACACAAACACACTAAACTGGTCACTTAAAACTGAAATGCAACCCAACTGAAATGTACTGGTCCAATTTAAAAGCTTGTTTTTCGATTCTTTATTTTCTCTAACTGGTTTCAAATCGAATTTCTTTTGCGGTGCACTTTACCTCATCTGTTGTATAAGGATACAGTTCATTCCACTGGGAAACTAGCTACATTGTCTTTCTTCGCCTTTGGACCAGGTTCGGTGCTAGGCTTTCCTCTTTATTGACGATCATTCTCTGACTTCCAGTCTGCAGTTGATGGCACATCACCAAGTGGGAAGTTCACCTCACCTATTCTCTCGTTACTTTTTTGTTTTCTTTTTCTGTGTTGGTCCCGGTAGTCCACTTCCGTCGCTCATTGCGCGCATCGACGCCCAGTCACATATCAAGTCTTGCCACCAGGTATCAAATCTCTCTCTACCAATCCTTATTCTTTTCTGCGTCAGTACCACTCCCTTTCTTCGTTTTTCCACTCACCTATAGTCTTTCCCTTTTCAACAGCAGAAACAATAAACTGGTTTTTTTATCGTTGTTCCCTCTGTTGTCTCTCTTGCGATATGTCTACGGATCATGGTGTCTGCCCACTTTCTTGTAATTTAAAGTAGCTGATTGGTACACAGCTTTAATAAGATGGTGTTATTCAAGCATTGCATCCATCTTCCAGTGATTACATGTTATCGTCGTGTACAGTGACCTCGGGATGTCAGGTACGATAGTGATCCGGGTTGCGGCTTATCTTCTGCCACTAAATCAAGCCAGGATAAATATCAACCAAGTGATGCTAGACAAACGTTTATATTTCTAGTCCGTGTTATGATATAATGTAAGCGATTCACGGAAAATTCATCTTGTCATGCTAATTTTATATTGTTTTTAATGGATTACTGTAATTATCTTCTTACTTTTGTCTATTTAATTATTTCCAACTGAGGCTCCCTCTGAGAGATAGCAACCAAAGCCACCATACCCAGAGCGTGGTTGGTAATTGTTTGAGCTCAACCGAACGATTACTGTTTGTATTAATTTTCACTAACCCCACTCCTTGTCCAGGTTGTTGCTTACAAACACCATCCAACATGTCCGGTACCTACTACGTCCCATACTTCCGCCGTCCAAGGTAACTGCGTTCGTTTTTAATGTTATCTTTGGGCATTCCCATAGTTTTTTCGTTCCGATTTCTTCTCACTGTGTACGTGCGTACCAATGTTCCCTCACTCTCTCCTCATCTTTTTCCTTCTGTTTATCATTCCGTTGATCACTGAAGCCGAGATTTTGCTGACCGCTTACTCATTACTCCGACTGAGGCGAATGATTGCATCGCGGTTGCAGCGGAAGTCAAAAATTTTGCGTGCGCTTTTTTCATTGTCGAGCCACGTTGTTTCCATTATGTATGAGAACAGCTGCTCAGTGGGCACACCAACATTGGTTTTATTTAGTATTCAGCTTGATTGACTACGCTGCATTTTTTTCGCTCATCATCACTGGACCTTTATCATTACCTCAGAAAATGCTTTGTCTGCACGTCGTTCATATTCACGGGAGTTTACCATCCGCCTGAAGAACTCCAGAATACTGTTTATGTCACCGGTGACTCATATGTCTTCTTAATCGCACACGATCATTTGGATCAAGAAACTCGGACGAGCCGGTTAGTAGATGACTCTCAACTGCGTGCCATATCGAAGATAACTGTGCCGTCGGTGATTAGCATTAACGCTCGATCACTCTTCGTGAAACTACTAGATTTAATGCGCATCCCCAGCTCTCACATTCTTCTGAGAACTCACATGATTTACGTGCGAGAATCGTAGTTAAACCAAGACGTGGAAGATGCTTTTGCACGGCTTGATGGCTTTAATGCTACCGGTAAGACAGAAAATTAGGCGTCAAATCGTTCTGGTGCCACAAGTCTGATGATCTTTTCAACTATTTCTCAAATGGAGTTGTCTGTTTAACTGTTGAATGTTCCCCATGATTTTCTCACATCTTGTTTGAAATCGGACTCAAGTGCCCTTTTGGATTCCGATGTTCCATTTCTTGTTACCCCTTTAGATGAAAACCTGTACTTTATTGTTGACGATTTTAATCACGTTCGAACATATCCACTAAGTTCCTTTGGTTTGATTGATCTTTGCCGTTCCCCACTAAAGGTAACTCTGTTTTGGACAGGGTGATCACCAACCATTTCAACCTTTTCCCCTCTCACAAAGGTCCTGTTCCCATCAGTGACCATTGTTTGCTGTCAGTTAGACTAGAAATCCATTCACCACTTACCTACAAAACATGTGCAGTCTAATTTTCCCCTGTTTGAAAGACCTCTCATCTGTTGTTCCATGATTCTCTTCCATTTAATCATTATTCTGTGGTTGATCACTAAGGCAACATTTGACCCCTGTTGCTTTATGGGAACTATATTTGTGTGCAACGGCAGAACGGGCTCTTCCTACCTCAAATCTTTACATAGACTTGGGAAGTTTGCGCACATGTCCCTTGAGGACGGTTAAGTAGCTGGCTGAGGTACTTAACCCATATTCGGAGGTCTTATTCGTTCCCGGCTATGAGATGGTCATTGTCGTCCCGTATCAAAGAAGGTGAGAGTCTCGTTTTTTTTTGTGAAGCAGAGCGTGCAGATTGCGTGACTTCCCGACGAAAGCTACAGAAATCGGGTGAACCTGGGACTCTCGCCTCCCTAGTGTTTGGGCAGCGGCCGAGAGCTTCTTCTGTGATCCACACTCGTGCTGGGGTATCTTGCCTAGTCCTTCAAGGACATTCCCCACCATGGATGCTTTTGGCGTTGTCCATAGCTCGTCTTAACTACGGTCGGCTGGAGAAGGTATTAACATTTGATAGAGTTTGAGCTTCTCAGTACTTTTGAAGATTGTTCATTGTAGCTCAGATTGGTGTTGTTCAGCGACATAAACACCAAGCTCAGCGATCAAAGGCTATTAAACAGAGTTCGCGCTTCGTCGGGAATCGCTAACGAAGAGAAATCAATTCTGCTCCAGCTGCACACCGATTTGTCTTCCTGCTGCTCTCATGTAAAAAGTTCTATTTTTGATATATACCCTCACGTTTTACCATTTATAAGAATTCTCCTATTCTGTACTTAGTGTTTTGTTCACTTATTTAGTATTAGTAGTATACTATTTCAGAGAGGGATCGCGGCCAGTTAAAGGCTGCTAGTTGGGCAACTGAAGGGCGTTGGTGCGAGGTTTCGATACCAGGACGGAAGTGTCAGAAGCGCGCTATGATAGCCGTTTGATTACCGCCTGCCGCATATTAACGAAGAAAGAGTAGTAGTTGCATTGTACAGAAACCTTGGTTTACAAGCCTTAATTTTGCTTTACTCTATTCTATGTTACCTGTGAAACCTGGATGCGAAATTTTTCGGTGCGTATGTTTTTGAGCAAGATGTAAGCACATTAGCTCTTAAAATTCATGTGAATGCAGCTATTTTATTAAGAGATTCATTTTCTAATCTGTGCTGTCTGTTTCATGTGTTCAAGGGTGTATGATGTGTCTGGTAGGAGTAGCACCTCTGAGTTGATAGACTGTCGTACCCTTGGGCATCGTGCGTCTTGTAGGTTTCCATCACGTACCTAGCTCTTACCTGTGGTTCCACGAAGCTGAAGCATGTGTCAGCAACCATACCCCGGAAAACCGCTCGACAGGTGAGCCAGACCAGTCTGAGGGTAACCGAGGTCAAAAACCTCGGTGAGATGGTGTTCGACATACTAAGATGGTTACCTTTAAATGGGCGGACGAGGTTTGTCGTATAATTGAACGGCTGTGAAGGAAATCTGTTGATCTAACAGGGCTGCATGGACCCCTGGGTTCGAATTCGGTTCAACAGAATGGAGAACAAGCTCCTAGGGAGCCACCAGCAACTATGCATCAACAAGCTGCTATCTTGTAGCCTGCACTGGTTTGTGCAGATAATAGAGGCGTGCCCCGGACAAAAGCCGAGTTACACTGGAGACTAGTGAAACTTCATGATCATGTCATCTGTACGTTCTGCTATTCACTCTACAATTGCGGTCAACAGCCCATCATGGACATCCGCGATCGAACACATTCATGAGGCCTGCTTATTCTCTCCAAGGGGCCAGTTGCAGTAAAGGAAAGTAGTATTCCTTACGTTGTCGTCCGGCTCGTTACCACACATGACCTATTGGGATCCTATGCGGTTCTCCCTTCCAAGTCTCAGTCTGGTTGCGGGTTATCCCTAATAGTGTCGTGGGGCTTTATGGCTACACTCATGTGCAAGCATGTAATAAGAAGTGTATAACATTAAATATGACTGAAAACAGCGAAAGGGAATGATCATCCAAATCTGACGGTTCACGTGTGTGCGTGTGTGTGAAATTGATCGCAGTGAAGAATGTTCAAGGGATTGCACACGTGTTCGGGAGAAAGAAGTGGACCATGGGAGTTTCAGTGCTTAAACAAATTGTTTCTGAGCACACAGGGGAGGATTGTAGAGTTGAATGCTTACGGCTCCGGCTGTGGCTAAGATGCGGCACTTGACAAGTCTTGTTTGCATCGTCTTGTGAATAAACCGTTCAGGATAGCCGTTTTTTAGGAGAACACTCCGCAAAAAACGAAGTTACTTTTTATTGTGTCTTCCGTGCAACTTCAAACGGTCACTACATTCATTTTCACAGTTTCGTCACTCTCAAAGTGAAGAGAGATCTAGTGCGCGGCCTGGTTAACACGGCAAGGAATTTATGCAGGGAAGACAATAAAAAAAGAACTTCGTTTTCTGCGGAGTGTTTTCCTAAAATACGGCTATCCTGAACAGTTTATTGACAAGGCAATGCACCGACATGAAGATAGACCATAACAGACAGTAGTCGAAAGAAGCCCGTACAAGTCCGTTAACCATTCAGGGAAAATACGGGAACTGAAATTACTAAATGAAGACTAACAGGAGCAGTGAGTAGAACATTCTACTCTGCACAATCACAAATTATGTTCGAGTACAAACCGGTCGTGTCTTTTCGACTAAAGGATAGCGCCAGATTCTGCAGCATCTTTCTGTGTGTATTCACAACTGTTCCTGTGGAGCCAGGTACGTTGTCCGCACGACCAGGCGCTTATCCAAAAGTATTCGTGAACACCATCCGGCTTGGTTGAACACTGGAGCAGTTAAGACAATTACGAGTGCTGTGTGTTCGGACCTGGTTGAGTCAAACCATTCAGTAGAGGTGATAAACGTTTTTCGCACCATTTACAAAGTCCGGGGCAAGAGATCAAGACTTGTCAAGTGTTTCATCTTAGCCACAGCCGAAGCCGTGAGTATTCAACTCTACAATCGCCTGCGTACTCAGAAACAATTTGTTCAAACACTGTAACTCCCATGGTCCACTTCTTTTTCCCGAACACGTGCAATCACTCGAACATTCTTCACTGCGATCAATTTCACACACACGCACACACGTGAACCGTCAGATTTGGATGATCATTCCCTTTCGTTGTTTTGAGTCAATAAGTGTTGTGTATTGGTATGAGTACGAAGAATTGAAGACGAGCTTGTTCGCCACACTGCCTTGTTCTTTATATGCTCTGTGGGATTTTTCGTACAAAAATCTCCGAATGTGTGCGTCTTGTGATTTTGCCTTTGTTTATGGGCATTCCGTTCATCAACGTTCGCGAACAGTGCTCGCGCAAGAATCAAGCTGGGTTTAGACCTGGTAGATGTTGTATTGATCAAATCCTCATTCTTCGACAAATTTTAGAATATAGACACACCTTTCATAGGCCCACTGTCTCCGTTTTTCTTGATCTTAAAGTGGCCTCCGACTCAATTGACCACACAGTTCTGTGGCGCTGCCTCTTGCTGAAGGGTGTGCCATAGAAATTCATTTTCATCGTAAAATCCCTTTACAATAATAGCCGAAGCCGAGTTCGGGCTTTCGGCCATCTTTCACCCGAGTTCCTCACGAGAAGTGGTGTACGTTACGGTTGCCTCCTCTCTCCTTTTCTCTTTAACTTTGTGATTGATATGGTCCTAGAGACCGCACTTTTGTCAGGCGAGAATAGCGGCATTGAACCTTTCCTGGATGGAAAGGTATCAGACCTTGAGTATTCGGACGACATAGTTCTTCTAAGTAAAGATCCAGGTTAGTTGCAAGCTTTTCTCGACAGCTTGGCGGATTGCGTAGCGATGTTCGGTATGCGTTTTGCAACTTTAAAGTGCAAGGTGTTGTCGCAGGACTCGGCTAGTCCAACGCCAAACCTTTAAGTGTCTGGGGAAACTATTGACGCGGTAGACAAGTTCTGTTATCTGAGAAGCTGCATTTCACCCAGAGGTCGAACATCGGATGAAATATCTCCGCCTATACAGAAGGCTTGCTTGGCATTTGCCAATCTGAGTTATCTGTGGCGTCGACATGACATCCGTTCACCTATCAAAGGCTGAGTGTACGCTGCAGCAGTCAGGTCCGTGCTTCTGTATGGTTCGGAGACATGGCCAGTGTGGGTGGAGGACATACGGAGATTGTCGGTATTTGAACACCAATATCTTTGCAGTATTGCTCGCATCTGGTGGGAACACCGTGTGAGCAATGCTGAGGCTCGGCCGAAAGTCTTAGGTTCAAGGATCAAATCACTAGATGAAATACTTAAGCTCAGCAGGCTAAAATGGTTGGGAAATGTGTTACGCATGTTCCCTGACAGGATTCCTTGGCGTGCTGTTTGCTGAGGCGGGTACCCATTGGATGTTCGGTCCATAACATGGAAGAAAGGTATGAAAAGCCTAACCAGTGGACTTGGCCATGTAGGGCGTGTTAGGCTTCCTGAGTGGTGTCCGGGAGACCCTCCCACTCATTGGTTAGGTACGTTGGATGATATGGCTAGATGCTGTTATCGGTGGCGCTCTTGCATTCACAAACTTTCTTCATCGACTTAATTCCATTAGTGTAGTTCTCCTCTTACTCCTTTCATGCTCTTTTCTCCTTCAATATATACTTTTGAGATTGTCGCTAGGAGATAGCAACCAAAACCACCGCAACCAGTGCATGGTTAATAGTTGTTTGAACTGAACTGAACTGATTCCGTTCATCTGTTTTGCTATAAAAAATAATCACTTTGTCTGCAGTATACACTTTGCAAAGACGTCACGAAATGATCCAGGACACATTGTACAATGTGTGTTTCGACTTATGTTTTCAAGTGTGTAACAGGGGAAGCTCTTTTCCAATTTGAATCAGTTCTAAAGTGTTTATTTCATTGACGCATTTTTTTTAATAACTTTGCCTCACATGTAATCTTTGTCGTTTATGCCTATGAGTTTGGATACTCAAACATTAGCACAACGGCAGAGGTCGAACCGGTAAAAGTAAGGGTTCACTGTGTTGGTTTCTTAGACCCCAAAGATTTACGCGATTGAACGAGATATAATGCCAGTAACACGGCGTTGTCGGTGGAAAGTTATGAACCGACGTTTCGGTTACCGTGGGTCACCTTTCTCAAGGCAGTTTTACAATCAAAATTTGATTGTAAAACTGCCTTGAGAAAGGTGACCCACGGTAACCGAAACGTCGGTTCATAACTTTCCACCGACAACGCCGTGTTACTGACATTATATCTCGTTTAGCACATCGCATGGCACATTGTTTTTTCTATACACTCCGAACCTCGTTCGGCTCTGGCATACGGAATTTACCCGGTTAACCCCGATGAAGTACCGTGGGACAGCGATGCTGTCTAGCACTGAATTGACGATTTTCCGGTATCGATTGTTCTGTAGCAATGGTCATCTCACTGCCAATATAAGTAATTTGTCAGACGAAATTAAACCGATAATATTCGTTTGTGTTTGGCAGTTGCCACTAAAATATCAAATCCTCGAAACGGATCGCATGCAAGTAAAAGTTTCTTACACTGGCAAATAGCAGCCGATTTGACCTTTTCTGGTTCCCCCGTTATAGACCCTGAAAATGAATATGGTAAGATAAATGTGCTTACTCTGTCGTTCGATTTTTCGGAGTGCTAAGCTCTTACCACAGTTTATCTGTCGCAGCGTGCTTCCCGCCGGCTAGTCTAAAACTGTTGGTCGTCTGTCACTTTCCTCATGAGAATGTTTTCAGAAAAGTTAAAATATGCAGCGTTTTTTTCTCTCCTTTTTTTGCCTACAAATGCTATGTGTTATTTGGTGTGTACGTTAACTTACCTTGGTTGTCGGACCTGGTTCTCCGCCCTTTTCCCGCGTTTGTTCCCAAATGACTGTGTGAATCGACATCATTTTCGGGAATTTACAGCAAAGGCCCACACTCTAAATTACTCGTCAAGCGCGGAGGCCACAAGTTTCTGCCGACCGGTTGCCGTGTCTTTCTCCCAGAACTCTTTGCTTGAAGACCGTAATACTCGAACCAGCGGTGTCACCGGTTCGGTACCTTTTAACAGTGGATCGTTTTTGTCTCGTGAAGTCTGTGGCAGCGAGGGCACCGCATTGCACAGAACTCACAGAGCTCCAGCCCAAGCCATTTCTATGTTGCCGAGCGGTTGTAAGTGTCCGTCTCTTCGTCTTTGTATTTACTTGCAAGTATGCCGTATTTTTGATGTGATAAGCCATTTTGTTACATTTTTTCACAGCCTTTCTTGATAAATGCACCAGTCTTTCTCCCTTTTTCTAATTCCAAATAGAAACATTCATTTAATGTTGAATTTTGGTATCTGAGTTTCGGAATTAAGGCGGTTGTAAAACGGCCAGTGAAGTGTCCATCGGTCAACAATGTTGTTTGTTGGCTAGCTTGTCAATTACTTTACTAAAACGTACACGCTGCCTCCACAAACCCTTCCTAGCTTCTGAGTAACATCCCATTGCGTTTTCATAGCTTCCGGGATATATTTTAACCCATGCATGCAGTGTAACAACTTGCCTCTAAGGTCGGTTTTTATTCCATTATCTGTTGGTAGTTTCCATTAAAGAAGACAAATTAGCCCCTTGTATTCTTCGTTTCTATCATAATTCAACATGCGTACCGGCTCGTGGCGTCCCACTTTTCGGTGTAAAAAGTGCCAGTGGATTTTCCATTACATAAGATTCAGGCTCCTCTTGCCAACAATACATTCTGTGAATATATTTCGATTTCCAATGGATCACGTTCATCTGTGTGCTGTTCGTCCCATTTGGGAAGTGACCGACGAGGCTAGCCCAATGATTAAAGCCAGAATAGTTGCTATGTATCATTGGAATAGTGGTTTGCCTATCACCGATTATTCGCTTGCTTTATTTACACCCGACTGTCCGGACCGCGATAGCTCAGCTGGTAGAGCATCTGCCCGGCATGCGGAGGGTCGCCGGTTCATTTCCGGCTCGCGGCGTCCGACTTTTCGAAGTAAAAAATGCAAGTGGATTTTCCATCACATGCGTAGCTGTCTTGCAAAGTTGGTTCTCTGCTAGAAATGCCTCCGTTTCACTTACGCTTCTGTGGGGAATAGACCACGGCGAGCGACGGGTTACTGTCGTTCAAAGCAAGTGACGGAAAGGTGCCATATCACGTGTCTACGCGAAACAAACCTTCGAGAGCCAGCCCGGTAGCCTAGTAGTTAAGTTCGTGACACTCAGTGATGCACCAGACTTGAGTCTTTTTCGGGGTTTTGTGAATATGCACGGCTGACGATTCCTGATGAAATTAAAACAGGTAAGCAAGTGCTCCCATTGTGGTCAGTGATGAGTTGGACGTTGATACGGGATAATTAATCATTTTATGGGTATGTTTATTTGGTCACATATGTCCCTACTATTTGTTCACTCCGGTTAGATTGAGTCTCAGCCTTGTCTGTCTGACGTGTCCTTATTCTTCGATGCCCCGTGGCATACGTCCTGCTTTCATCTTTTTTCGCCTGTAGATGACTTTTGACGCAGACAACTATGACTCTGTCTCTCGTGGGAGATAGAGGGGGAGGGGGGGGGGGGGTATGTCAGAAAACTACCCTCTACAAACGGTCTAAACTGACCGCTTGCTGATGGCATATTTTCTTTCAAGTTATGCTCTGATCCCCTTTCTGTGGTCGGGATAACAATGCTCGATAGATTAAGGTCGGGGCATTAGAAAGTTAATATGAATGGTGTTATCTAGTGTTTATCCTTGAATTACGTTGCTAACGTTTACTATGACCTCGGAAAGAATTTAAGCACGACCGAGAAGGTGGTATCGCAATACACCCGTGAGCAACCGATCACCAAACCGAACGCAACCCATGGAAGGAAATCCACGAGAAAATCAGACGACAGACAAGATCTTCAATTATGATTGTACATTTTGCTCACACAAATGTCATCTATAGCATGCGGGCTATTGTTTGAGAAGCTCTGTTCCAAATAGATCCTTGGTGTGAAAAAAGTCAACACGGAGTACGAGAATTTAGATAAAATTATCAAAATACACGATGATTAAGCATTTCAAGGGGAAAATGGCATTTTCTCCGCAGTCAGCGATCTCTATTTCGAGTGATGGTGCATTTTCCCGTACCATCCTATAGGCTTTTGGGATACGTTGTGGACATTAATTATGCAATTCCGTTCATGAAATGACCACGGACATCTTAAAAAACCATTTTCTGGTGCATCTTTGATTGTTTTCCCCCCTCAAATGTCCTGCTCATTTTTCTCCTTTGATTGAGGTTCATTTGTTCGAAGACAGCACTTAAAATGTCGGTTCCCAAAAGTTTGTAGGTTGCTATTTGAACCAATGCTTAACCAAATTGGATCTTCAGAATCATACTGTTAGTCGTTATACCCTCTGAAAGCTACCTGAATCGTATCACTCTTGATTGAACAAATAGGTCACGTGAAATTAATCAGTCGTCTTTTTTTGGCGAGGTTACCTTCATAACTAAGACACGTTTGCGGAGGCTTTGACAACGCTGCAATCGTATAATATCATTCTGCGCTAGTTTAATCGCTTACGGGAAGCATTTTGTAGTTTTGATGGATAATCATGTACACATTCTGCTCGGAAAATATGCCCGTGGATTTGATTGCGTTTTAACAATGCCGCGCTCATGGTGCTTTACTTGTATTATATTATTATTATTACTACATTTTTGTCTTACTGCTATCCCCATTGTGTTGTTTGGAGCTTTTTGACTGGATAGTGATCCGTCTACTCTTATCCATGACTCTGAAATCATTTAGTTCGATGTAAGTACCATGCCGCATATTTGTTCGTACGGACCCATGATTTGTTAACAGCATGATTCATCTTACCATATTTTCTTTATATCGTGAGATGTCACACCCTTCTGTTGTCTCACGGGAATTCGGCGCTTGCCCTATTCGGCATAAGTGTATTTCATTTGTACCGCTGCAGACACCCCAAGCTACGTGAGCGTCTCTGTTGCCGCTTTCGGCTATTCAAACTATGGTCGCACCTCATTGTCCTCCGGTAGTTTGCACAACTCACGGTCGGAGAAGTTAAAGGGTCTTCCAATCCCTGGTCAATGTGTTCCCACTTCGTCTTCCCACAATGGTGTTCTCCCGGCAGCGGGGAAGCTGGCTAAGGATCTCTCCGAAATTCAGCCAGCTCTTTGTCGAATCTCCAGAAGCGAACTACAAAAGAACCCCTTACGTGTGAATGTCAAAGAGTCCACCGATGAGGATTTTCGACCTAATGGAACCGTGGAAAATGGCTTAGTTGAGTCAGAGCTGAATGAAAAACACCTTTTGGGTGACAAATCGGTTGAATCGCCCAGGTTACCAAGGGTATGTTTTCTATTCGCTTGGACTAAATAGTTTCATGGCACATTTGCAATGTTGAGCGCTCGATTAAATTCGATGATGCTAGTCGTTAAACGTTGTGCAATCCGACTAAACAGGGTTGACTTGTACATGCTCGTATTGGCCCTCCTGTTCACCTCGTTCGTTTCTCTGAAACAGAAGGACAGAAAAGTAAATAATCTGACTAGGATACGAATACAATTCACACTCCGCGCACTTTCAATTTCAGCGTCTAAATAGTCAATGCCGTGATATGAAGGTTTTTGAAGTTGTATACGTATCGCGCTACTTCCTCATTTGAAATTCTCATGTGCCACATCCTTTTCCCTGCAATACTCTTTCGTAATCATGCGATAGATAAAATTAAGTGAAGGTATTACTTCCATTAGTATATAATGCAAATACTTCAATGTATGCGAACTATTTGCACTTATTCCTTGTAGAAAACGGTATCTGGATATTCAGCAGACCTTTTTTAAATCAGATCTTCAAATTTTTTGATTCGGGTTTCTCTGTGCGCACTTTCTTATGGTCTTGTTTTTCTACGAAACTTCGTTGTGTCCGCTTCCCAGTAATAATTTTACGATAATAATGATGTAGGCTCGCACTGGTCGAGTAGAATAAACGTATATTACGTGAGAGATAGGAGATCCGAGTCCCACCACCGCCGGTCACTTTGGTGGCAGATATCAATTCCCGGTCTCGCGGTTGATTGAAACATTTGACCTGAAGGGAACTTAAGCTGTTCTCTGACACTCTAATTCTCAGGCTCAGGTTTCCCGTTATTCTCAATAGTACAACGAGTTTTCGGTTGAATTTCACTAACCTCAGTCATATGTGGTGCTGGCATGACATTGTGGCAGTTACACTTGTTAGTTTCTACGACTCAGAAACATTGATGTTACAGAAAGAAGATAGGCGAACATTGTCAGTGTTCAAGCATCGATGTCCCCATAGTAATGCTCAAATATGATAGAAACATCGTATCAGCAATGCTGTGGTTAGGTGTAAGATGTAAAGAACCACAGGTCAGTCACTGGAATAAGTACTGAATCCAAACGGATTAGGATGACTGGGACATGTGTTCCGCGTGCGAACCAATAAACTTCCCCGACGTATGGTGTTCTCTGAGACAGGTAGTGGTTGGAAGGTATGTCGACGTGGTCAGTTCATGTCATGTCAAAAAAGGTATGAAAGTCTTGACCAATGGACTTAGCTAGGTAGGGCGTGTCACACTTCCGAGTTGAGGTCCACGAGAATCTCGGACCAGATTGTTGTAGACATCAAGTGATGGTTAGGCGTCACGGGGTGTATGGGGTGTTTGAGAGGAGTAGCACCTCTGAGTTGGCAGACTGTCGTGCCTCTCGGGGTATCTTCCATCTCTTTGGTCTCCATCACTTGCCCAACTCTCACCTGTGGCTCCACGAAGCTGAAGCGTGCGTCAGCGGCCACACCCCGGCAAACCGCTCGACAGGCGGGCCAAACCAGGTTGAGGGTAACCGATGCCTAAAAACCTCGGTGAGACGGCGTCCAGCATGCGGAGACGGATACTCCTGTGTAGGCGGATGAGATCTGTTGGGATCCAACGGCTACCAAGGAAATTCGTGGAATCAACAGGGTAGCATGGACCCCTGGATCTAGGTGACTTCCACCGAATGGTGAACGAGCTTCTAGGGAGCCACCCGCAACCACGCACCAAGAATAACAGGACGCGTTGGGCATCCCGGATTAGTAGACCACCATCCAAAAGGCGTACAATTCGCTCGTTCGATCGCCGGCTCCCAACACAGAAAACTCCCTGTTGCCCGACAGGTAGAACTTAGCTGTGCACGGGCTAGACATGCAACCTCGAACAAAAAAGCCGGGTGACGCTGGAAGTACCATTTCGTACCAAATTCCCAAGACTCTTCATGATAAGTTGCTTTTCATTCCGGACCTGCATGAAGCTGGCTCACCCTCTCACAGGAGCTAGCCGGATAAATGTAAAAAGGCTAGGTGTCACGGCCAGTGGAGTAGTTGTATTCGGGCTACTTCTTCGTCTTCGTAATTTCCGCTTTTTACTTTGTTTTCGGTTATTTTTCACCGTATGCTTCTATTTATTGTCCCCCCAACTTGACTATGCTGCGAGGTAGCAACTGAAACTAGATCACAGAAACGCAAGGTTAACTGCCAAATAATGTTAGCTGAACTGATATTCCTTCCATTGCACTCATACGCAAGTGTTCAACACAAATGATGTTTATTGGGAAAGGTAATCATGACTTTGTCTTGGCGTTACCAGTTCGACTGCAATGCTCGTTTGTTTTCTGGGGTCAGCAGGTGAACTAACCGTGTCTTTTTCGGTCTTTTGTCGGTGGCATGCATCAAGGTAATGAAAACATGAACTCAGAAATGTTTATTGAACAGCTGTATTCAGTTTGAGGCGCTGAATCCACTATTCTCCTATACTTAGGAGTACTGTTTTCTGAAATCTAAGAATACTGTGTCCCCAATGAGGCTTTGTTACATGCAATCTGTACGTTTTCCTTCTCTGTTGCGATTAAGAGTCAGCTCTCGGGAGTTGAATGCATTTGCGCCGCAAGATGCAATTCTGCTGTCTCGTGTTGATGAATCACAATAGTCCTAGATGTAAATCTAGCCTATAGGTAATGGCAGGTGGTACTGAAGCCAGAGGACCGCGAAAATCTGTGTTTATTACTCCCCAGGTCTTTACGAGTTTGAGACAGTACCCCTCAGTGTATGCATCAGCCACCTTCCAACAGCTGATACAGCTTGTTTTTGACTGATCTAACACTGCGTAGGGATATTCTGCCTAGATGAAATCATACCTGGGAAAACCCTGCACGAACATTTTGTCGGCCTGATAAAAATCTGCGAGAAGTAAATTGATGTTGGTATGTGGCCGAATCCGGTTAATTTTTGTTCTCGAAAAGGAGGTCACATCGTGAGGAAACTCGTCATGGTGTCCGTAGCGATTCGGACAAAATTTATGTTACGGCCCCCTATACAGCATTGACACACACTGCTGTTTCCTTCTGCTGGCGTTCTACTATGAGCGTTTTGTGCAAAATGGTTCGATGATGACTGCATTCATCACGAAAGATGAGAACTTCGAACGCACCAGCTAATATCGGGAGATTAATTCAAGATACTGGTACTGACGAGACGGCCATATAGGTGGTTCTGCTTCAAATATCATAGGTTACTGTAGCTATACCCCAAATGAGATTGAGCGCAACCGCTATATGACTCACGACAGTACTCTTCCTTTTCACTCTCACCCTATGGGTCGGAGGTTTTTACCGCAAACTGGTCGTTTTTCGCCTCACTGATTTTAAAACCTGAAAGATCCTGAACAACAGACTACCTGATGGCAGAAACTCATGCAGGAATACAATTTGAATTTCTAACATCGTCCTAGTAAAAGCCACCGCAAACGCAGATACATATTTTCCAGATTGCTAGTTATGGATCATGGTATTTGTTCACATGTACCTCCTTGTGGTCACTTCTAGTCATATTCCATTAAACGGAAGGCATACAATAGCATGTAGCCCAAAACCGATCCGGATTTGCAATTTCTATATTTACACTTGGAATAACGAGTCGAAAAATCGCGCGCGAAACATATGGTGGAGTGCGACTGGCAGGTACCATGTCTGTATGGATACACCCCTACCTGGTGGACGGTTTAATGTGTTTCTAATTTGCTCCAGAGTAGGTTCTATGAGGAAGCAAGGAAGGTGACTTACCGCTACATCTTCATACAACACTGGAACACTTTTGATTGCAAAAGATGCAGACTAGGCAGTCAAGCAACGTGATTGTGTGGCCTATACCCTTTGTGTTTCGTTCAAAGTACCTAAACAAAAGTACCAAGTTACTTTACAAATTTTGCCTGCAGAATATATAAGCGAAATTTCGGCGGTTTATGCAATAGGAGTATGATATGAAACCACTTAAGGCAACCGGTACATCTTGATGATGGTGGACTATTCTACGATCTGATATGTGAACGATGCTGTACGTAATGTGGATGCAAGGTTGAGGATCCAATTATCTTCAACTTTGGTCATCTGTGAGTCGGCGGTGATGGCTTTCGAAAGAGACCGTACACGTAGTAATTTTACTATTGTGGCGGAGTGTGCACACTACTTATTGATTAGGTAAGTAGTCGATTGCTCAGAGCAGCTATGGATTGATATGAATGAACACACCCGTTTCAAAGGGACTTAACGCAATAAGGTAAACGACGGCATACAAACCACGCGATTGCATCCTCTTACCAGATAACAATTGCCTTCAAGTAGACCGGACAGCTGTTTTGCAAAGAAGCATTATTGTAACAGTTGGTTGATTTTGTCGAAATGCGAACGAGCTATCTTCAACTAACAGTCTTTCTACTTGATATATCTTGTGAGTTTTAATACTAGGACATGCGCAGATTAAGAGCGCATCATATCACGGGATGATACACCGCCAAATCAGCTCGTCTCTTGTGCTATTATACAGACAGTTCTGACTTCACATCTCATGAATACGGGGTGGGAAATGTGAATACCCACGGATATCCTAGCTCTTGCGGCATCATTAGCGTGAGCGTGGGCAGGTAACTACTTAATAAAACTCTGTTTAAGCCTCACGAAAGAATTTCAACTGGCATGACAACGCCCACGATCTGTCCATTGACGACAAAAAAGTCTATGCCACCGAGGCGTTTGACACAAAGACGGTCAGTTATTTCTACATTTGTGAGTGCCAGCGTCGGGATTACGGGCGATGTTTCCGGAATGGAAAGGATCGTTTGTGGTCTACGAAATAATCTTGGATACCACCTGCAGTATACGATCCCTCAGAGGTGGTATTGCGTATGTTCTGGATGTGTTGATCTACAAACAGATGTGGGGTTCTTCCATTTTCTTTTACACCACGTTCTGCAACCACCCCCTAGTCCTACTGAAAAAAATCTTCTGGCTTCGAACCACCTCGGTCTATTAAATGTGTGCTGATCATGACTTAATCTCTGCATGAAAGCTTATTTGTCCATTGATATTCCTGAACGGTCCTTCTGTATGCACACGGATTGGTTGATTCGGCTCCGGTCGGTTCAACCAATTGTTGGCTCCTGATTGGCCCACTGATCCGCTTGGCCGACTCCGTTCTGGTTTTCAGTTCTGTATAGCCAAAGACGTGCTGTCTGCTTCGTTGAAACCGACCTTACCGTTGGTTCTGGACGGGCAGTGGTGGGCTGTCTGCCAATACCCTCACAGTCTGTGTGGCTGGTAATGGCGGGATCCTCACCTCCGACATCTGAGGTGATAAACGCTCACATCACTGTACTAATACTGGCCAGTCAGTGTTTTCTTTATACAGTGTACCCGGTGGCTGATCTGTTCTCGTTATAAATTAGTGATTCCCGTGATCGAAGACATTTCCAATAGCCCAAATCCGGTCACGTGGTCTTTTTAAGGTTTCATATTTGTCCATGCACATAAGATATCCTTGATTCTGACACCAGTCGTGTTTTGATACTCTACAGTTCAGTTCATGAGAACTAAAATGGTAAGATGCAAGCTTTTCGTTTACTGTCGTTGATTGTGAATGTAAAAATACCAGTTTTTTATGGTATACCATCAATTGACACTAACAACGGACTTATTTGACTCTGCGGCATTTATTCGGTCGAACTGTTTTTTTTTCGGTGTTGAAACAATGACTGAAAAAGTACACTTTCACACCGATGTCAAGATAAAATACACCCGCTCGTAAACTCCATCCGTGGGTTTGATGTACCAGTTCAACGATGAACATAAAGTGCAGTGAACAAATCCAGTAAGTGTCACTTTCCCGTCGACTAGGTCCTGAACAACAACCGGAGTTGGTGCTTGTTCAACAGTCTCCCTAGTGGTCATGGAACTTTGGAGCAGAGCTCTTCAGCAACATTTCCACATACCTATGGGTTTCAGTTAATTTATGGTTGACATATACACATGGATTTATTATTCCGGACCTATATGTTTCTGATCTGACTTGTCAGAGACATGTAGAAATTGCCTCTGTTTCTACGAGGGTTGCATTTGACCATCCAGACAGTGTTGTGCGCGTTTGTTGACCTCTATTTATCAGGGAAACTTTCGCTTCGTTCTGCCATCTAATTATTTTGTATCATCTTTCAGGCACGATATGCCGTTCTGTACACCCATTCAACTCATCCAAAGTTCACCAATGATCTTTATCACAAATTCAGATCCCTTTTCCTGTTGTTTGTGAAATCTGTTTGTGTCGGACTCTGTGTGTTGCCCCGTTCAACTTCTGATCTATTTCTTACAGCCTATCTCACAGTCACCTTGTCCATCTCCGGCCGGGGATATGTGCGACTCGGCACCCGGTACTGTCCGACTACGTCGTACACGGGTACGTCTAATATTACTCGTTGTTCGATCTGTTTGCCTGCGGTCGCGTATCTACCTAACCGAACTGATCATTATGCGGTCTGTTATGATTTTTTCTGTGTTGTTGCACAATATCTGAGGTGAGCTTAACGGAGCAACTCTGTGTGCATTGATGTGTGCGTTCTTGTGAACTTGCTTGTCACAGTTCATGGCCTCGTAAGACCGCCATCACCAAGGTGCTTGAAATTCGGGCTCATCCAATCGTCCGATAGGTTGCAAATGTTCCCGGTCAGCCTGGTAATATTTAAGGTCACTTATTGCTATTTGACGACCCCATCACCTACTGCGTATGTGTGTTGCATTTATAAATGAACACCGTCCCCCCGAGCTATTAACGGTGATTGTGGTACCGTGATCGACTGTCCTGAACGGATGCTCGATTCAGATACCAGTTATAATGCATGTACACACGGTGCCAACGAACCCACTCGATAGCCTTTCCGTTGTAGGTGCGTATAATAGCCGCAGTGGTGTTTTCAACTTTAGGTGTGGTTTAAAAATACTCCATTGTTGATTGGAATTTCACAAACAGGAACTAGAACAAAGTCAAAAACTTACGAATTTCACTACATCCCAGCCATTCGAAATTCTGCTACGATAGGTGTTCCACGTAATGAAGTGCATAACTGGTGTTTCCGGATGTCATTTGTTTTTCATCCGTTGATTCGTAGCAGTACTATGAAATCAAAAACTAAAAACAACGATCGATTCTTTCGACGTATGAGGTTTCGGTTTTCTTCAGATCACAATAATTAAGGCACACCAAAGACGACTCGATTCAAATATACCAGTTATTGATGATGTGCTTCGATAGCGTAGAACCAATCTCTGTCTACCGGGATTTTTAGCTAAAAGATAAACAGGAAACTGTGGTGATTGTTAATTTCAGTACTTCAATGTTGTTTTATTGCGTCTGCATGTTTGTGTACATTATGATTGCGCAGAATACGAGTTCGAGTGTGCGCCCATCCAGTCGGTGTTTTTGATCTTCAATTGCGCGTAGTTTGAGCAGTAGCTATATTGCGTTCATTGCGAATAGTACGACTACTCTAGTTTGGTTCTTAATTATCGCAGCAACACGCGAAATGAGAGAGCATCCAAGAGACTATATGGGTAAAATACTCGATAGCGATTTAACTCTTTGGCCATGAAGCAGAATTATTCAGACACGGATTAACCCAGTTTGGTCTAGATTATTGAGTCAAACGCGTCACAAGCAGCGTTGAAAGTCCCCGTCTTTTTCGTGTGTTGATCGGAAAGTCCTGGTGCTGCGTCCACAAAACAGTGTGCTTGAGCGGACATTGCGCAGTGTTGGGCAACGCGTTTCAAACGTTTTAGCTTGTATCGATTGATCATCAGATCGTTATTTCTTATTTATGCACCGGACTGAAATTAAGCATGATATCAACGCAACAACAACAATTGTGAAAATGTGTATGAGGTGGTGGTGGGTGTTGTGAGAGGTACAGCATATTAAAACAACCAGTCTTTATATCATTGGTGTCTTCCGTGGTTGTTTGCATTGTGGGCCGTTGTGTTACTCGGTCGCCCAGTCCAGAGTAGGTCTTTTCTTGCGGATGCGCCTCCACTCTTTGCGCAGCCAAGGACTTCCCGCAAGGTGGCAGCGTTGGTTCAAAGGAGCCGGTAACTAAATGTATGGTTCATTCGCTTCTTCTGGCAACCTTTTCTGGTAAGTGAAACACGACAAGGAGCCAGGATCTTATTCGTGGCCGGCCACACTAGTCGCATCACAGTGCCGTCAGCAGATTTACGTGTCGTTTTCGACCGGTGAACGCCAGGCAAACGAAAATCCCACCGCATCCTCGAGTACTACTGCTGATCGTCCACGATCGCTTACTGGGTGATTTCACCTTATTCACGGCTAACCGCCTGTGCCACCTTTTCCCCCTATCTGCCATCTGAATACGCGCATGACGACTGCTACTACTACTACTAATGAAAGCTCTTAAGTGATAGATTTTCTGAAAAGTCTAGATCGCGTGAACTCATACCTTGTGAAACAGGAGTTATAGGTCGCGGACCATCTTTTTAGGCCGCGGTACAGTCGCTATTTCACTTCCGGATGAGAATAAGCGGTTTCGAGGGTGTGGAATACCGATAGATCAACCTAACAGTATAAAACAGTCCGCCGAATACAAACTGATATTCTCTTAGTCTGTTGTGTAATGAATCTTACCGTGCGAGTCGGCAAAGAACGTTTGTTGCGAAATCACTTGCTTCTACTGAGGATCACTACGCGTCTATTTTCTGGCATTTAATACAGTCTGGGTGTAATTTCCTGTTCATGAGTTCACGGCCGAAGATGGAGGTGAAGAAAGCACTCAGACACGTATTCATAACTCAGGGAGGCCTGTTAAGTGTACTACTAGTTATTATAACGGAAGACGTGCACGGTGTTGGTTCATTTATTAGTACAGCACCAAAATTAATCAACCATAACAAAACTGTTGAGTTGCATCAGTGGGATCTTGTCCGTTTTAGGCCACTCCTCATTCGGTCGGCGGATAAAATCATGTGGTACCTACGCATCGCTTCATCTCATTGCGTTTACTCCATGAGACGTAATCACGTTCATTGTCGCTCCGTGGTTGATAATTATTTTTGATCATTGAACTGCTTATTCGCTGAGTCGTATGCGTACTCCACAACGCTAGTAAGAGATATTTTTCAGTAAAGAGCACGTCAAATTACCATTTGCATCATCTCCAGAAACGATACTGAAATTAGATTAGCTAAATCACAGTTTGTTTATCCCGTGCTTGTTCATTATTACGATGGTAGGAGAATCACCCTCGACCTGTGTGGTGGATAACTACACAATACCCCACAAAGTTAGGAATAGTAATAATTCAGACGTCAGCAAAGTGTTGTTTACTGTCGGAATTGATCAACAGTTATTGTTGTCCAAACCTCAGCCTGATATCTGACGGCCAGAGGTTTATACCACTGGACTATCAAGAGGTAATATTCGGCACTTTTCATTTCGTGCTTGCGCATGACTGCAGTGGAAGGGGCGTACCTCATAGCCTCAAAAGCCCAGTGCTCTACTAGGGATAGACGGCAACCAGAACCTCAGACTTGAAGTGATGGAGAACCACGTCCTATCCCAATACATCAGGTATGATAACGAGCCAGACCACCGGGGGGGGGGGGATTGCTGTCAACCATCAAAGTGACCAGCGGTGGCGGGATTCCCACTTCTGGCCTCCTAGGTGTCAATCAAACTCTCTAAACCACTCGACCACCACCGGTTATCATTATAAAAAATTGGTGAGCTATGCTACGTGAAAGGCGAGTATTTAGATTACTGACTAGCCGATTGGATGGGTGTTTGCTACAATTCCTAACACCGTCGAAAAATCAGTTGTGTCGTTGGCTTTGTTCGAGTTATGTTCACGAGACCAACTGGCAAGCTTTACACCACTGTTTCTTCGTCATGATCCATCTGTTCTTGTTGCGCGTCATCTGTAAGTTTATTTTAGGCCTCAATTTACTTTTTTTCAGACTCGTAGCCAGACGGGCAATTCGGATGATCAGGAGCATTGGCATCGATCCTCGCTGATAATGCTTGCTGTGGCACATGCCAGTCCACGAGGTCGAATGGCCACTTCAATTGTCACTCCGGACTCGAATCTGATTCTTCATCACGGAGACGGCGAAGATGCGACATCAGGGTCGGTGTTGGGTGAGTCATTTCTGAGTCCTGTTACGGATTGTTCAAGCACTGACACTTCAGTGAAGTTTGTCAAATTTTTTTTATTGCATCATACATTACTACCAATTTCTCGGATGCTCATTTGTCTGTTTTATTTATCTGATTTCAATCATCTCGATGTTCAAATAAAATGTAATAGTCAATCCCGACTGCTTCGTGCTTTCCAGGCAACCAAACATTTTTGCCTATTGTGAAGAACATTTTTGTGTTAGATGCATCTTCGAGGTAATTCCAATGGAGAGGTTAATTTTTACAGTATATTTTATGGTTTTAAACGTCCTAGCCGGCGAAAAATCTCACTGTCGAGCGCGTTGACTATCGGATAATGACTAACAAAAGTATTTCTGTTTAATAGAAATCTAGTTTGTAAAGTAAGATTTTAGTTATTATTATCAAGTCGGAAATGATGATGTTTTTCATCGATTGATCACAATCGCATGAGTAAAACACAATCAGATTGTTGCTGTTCCAAAAAATGTGCTCGTTGTCAGGCCATTGATATGTCAGAGTTTCATGTCAGTCGATTTAAAAGGATGATATCGATGTTGATGCTTTTTTGTCGTAGCAAGTTTTAAGTCCCGGTTCATCCGTTATTCGTCCAGTTGGTGACTTGTTTTCAACTCTGTGTATTTCACTGAGTTGACGGCTGTGCAACAAAATCAAAACTTCCGAAACAATACACAGTAACAAACAAGTCTGCTCATTGTTGGTTCAGCAGTCTTGTTTGATCTGGATTAGCACAGACTCACTGGCTGAGTTGGACAGTCTAGGTATTGATTGGTACGCATAATTCTGTTTGCCAGCCATTCTGTCTTTTTACTGTGTACTCTGTGTACCATGTACCTGACGCGTATGCGGATTTGGTTTCGCATAGAGTGATCTGTTTAAGCGCTGATGTGCACGTGCACGGGTGCAGTTTTTTTTCTCCGAATGATCGCTCCCCCCGGCCTTATTCGTTCGAGTCGAAGTAGGTCCGCTCGATCGATGAACACGATCTTTACCGTTCCGAAGGTTACGGTTTTATAATGGCAGTATGCTCAGTCTGCAAACACACCTCTATCCGCGGTAACCGTTTATTTCACAATTATGTGCATTCTACCTGGTCCCAAAACTTCCTCCACAATGCACGTTTTCTTGTGTCCACTTTTTATCACTCTTCAACTGTTTCTCTCGTGTACATGTGGGACCCATTCGAACTGGTTATCTAGTCTGATTATCTGTGCAATGAATTTCTTCGTTTCCCCTTCTTTTCATGTCTGTTTTTAACCTGTGCTAATTCTGAACGATTGAGACGATTTCGTTTCAGGTGATGCAGGCTACACATCATTAACGCATTCATACCGAGAGTCAATTATGGAGGAGCCAAATGAAGATTCAAAAACACCCAGTCCTGCCCCTTGTACTCAAAAGCGGTCCAGCCCAGAAAATATCACACTGGAACCTTCTGACACCATCGATGGAAACTACTTTCTTCGACTCACTGAACAAGTTCAAGCAGAAATATTGGTCCAGATCGAACAGACAGAAGCGGATCTGAAATCGGTTTTTTTGGAAAACGAGGAAGGTAAGTTTCCCCGTGGATTTCAGTTCACGGTTGTGCTGGTAACGATTTTCCGCTGTTGCATGCACTTCTATCTGAATTCCATTCAGCTTCTATCAGTTCAGTTCTTTCAACCAGAAACCTCGCGGTTCACTGCTCTGATTTCGGTCGCTACCTCGCAGTATCGTTGAGTTGACGGCGAAATCAATGGAAGCATACGGTGAGAGAGAGCTAAAAATAAAGTAATAAGCAGAAATTACGAAAACAAAGAAAGAGTCCGAATGCGACTACGCCACTGGACGCGACACCGAGCCATATCACTTGATGTCTACAACAATCTGGTCCGAGATTCTCGTGGACATCAACTCGGAAGTGTGACACGCCCTACCTAGCTAAGTCCATTGGTCAAGATTTTCATACCTTTTTTGACATGACCTAAACTGACCACCTCGACATACCTTCCAACCACTACGTGTCTCAGAGAACACCATACGTCGGGGAAATTTATTGGTTCGCACGCGAAACACATGTCCCAGTCATCCTAATCCGTTTGGATTCAGTACTTATTCCAGTGACTGACCTGTGGTTCTTTACATCTTACACCTAACCACAGCATTGCTGATACGATGTTTCTATCATATTTGAGCATTACTATGGGGACATCGATGCTTGAACACTGACAATGTTCGCCTATCTTCTTTCTGTAACATCAATGTTTCTGAGTCGTAGAAAATAACAAGTGTAACTGCCACAATGTACACTCGACTCCTGATAGACAACCGAATTTCACGCCGGCACCACAGTAATAAGTTTGGCAAAATCAGTCACGCTTTCTTCGTGTTTGAAGACATTTCACTCGATATCAGCGGTAAAAACGTTCTTTTTGTTCCTTTGATGCGATTGAAACCACTTAGTGATACCTGCTAAATCCTTGTGGTTGCCTCTGCTAGGAAGATCCGTTGTTCACTACGTGTGATGAAATCATAATTCGAAGGGTTGCGGAATCCGGGTTGCGTAATTGACTCAAAACAAACCTCTGGGAGAAAACACGATGGCACCGTGGTCGACGAAGGTCTAATATACAGTATTCGAGTTTTAGTGGACTTTTTTACTTTTATGCCGCTAGCTCCTGCGAGAGGATTATCCGGCTTCAGCATGTCCGAATCGATGGTGCTGACCCGTGTTTTCAGCCGTCCTCCGAGGCGACAGCGCCATCCTGAGCATGGAACGGGAAAGAGGCACTGAATTGAGATCTTTAGGTCCGTACTTCGTAGGACGTGTCCAAATCACTGCAATCGTCGGCGTTGGACGAACATTCACAGGCTTTCGATGTCAAAGCACCGTTGTCTTATTGTCTCGTTAGAAAGCTTTTCTTGCCAAGCCACTTTCATTATCCGTCGCAAATACCAATGGTCAAACACTTCCAGCTTTCTGGTGTCCTGGTCGCATAGTGGCCACGTCTCACAGCCGCAGGTCAGTAGTGGATGGATTGCGACCCGGGAGACGCAGAATTTCGTCCGGATGCTGATTCTGTTGCGCACCCAGAGCACATTACGAAGCTGAAGAAATGCAATCCTGGCTTTGTCAATGCGCAACTTGACTTCATCTTTGGCTTGACCGTCCGGGAGAATCGTGGAGCCCAGATATTCGAACGCCGGTACGTGATCGACTTTTTCGCTGTTCCAGTATATCGGGAAAATGGACTGTGTAGTGCATGTCGAAAGGATCTTAGCCTTCGACGTATTGACCTCTAGTTCCATGGATTTCGCAAAAGATTCTACGGGACTGAGAACCGGCCGTAACGCAGTTGGGCTATTTCCAAGGATGACGATGTCGTCTACGAATTCCAGATCGGCGGCAACTAGCTTGATTTTCATTCTGAATAATAATAGTTCCTCATCGGAACGGATCGCTGCACAGTATGCCTCCAAGCAAGGTTTTAGGCAAGGCCTCGATGTTATCAGTGGTATCTATTTTCCGTTCATTGAGGTGAACAACTACCTAGATTTCATGGATTTGCTCATCAAATAGCTCAAAAGTATTCTGGCACTGTCTATTACGAAATAGTTCAAAGTCACCCGAATTCCGACTTTTCGGTCGTCACTTCTCAGGTCCTTTCTGATATGCTGGCGGACAGAGTCAATCATTGTTGTTTTTCGTCCATTAGTGCCACTCATCACGTGACTGTTTGTTGATATGAGATCTCTGAGTATTCTGTTATTTGTTTTCGTAATTCTCGCATTTCCTTTCTCTCTCATACATACATACATGCAGTTGCCGGTCTGATGCGAACTGCAGTAGGAAAAGCTAAACTACTCCTGTCGGAGAAGTTCGTACAGTTTCGAAGCCTGTGCCAACAAAATCTAGACTGGTTATCAACCCAGCAGACTGACGCCAGGCCGGGGCAAATCACGAAAACCGATGGGCCGGATTTGGTCACGCTGGCCAGCGATCTGGATGGGTTCTGGGCCATGGTCATGCTTCAGGTGGACGATGTGCGAGCTCTGTTTGAAAAAGTTGATCAACTGCGCAAAAACGATTGGCAGGTCGCATGCGAAAGTGACCAGACTGACGGAAGCATCGCAGCGAATGGCGTCGGCCCTGGGGGCGACGGGGAGACTGCAGAGTGGAATAAAACACCTCTTTCAAAGGTACGCATCCCATCGTTTTGATCTCTTTGATGAAGTTAAAATCGCTTGGAGTGTTGGTAGATTTGGAAGCCTAAAGTGACAGATTCTAGAAACTCATGACTGGAGGCTTGGAAGAGGCCTCCATAGCTCTCGTTTGAATCAACGCGACTTGGTGTACTGCATTTCTTTCTACCTTTGATACAATCGATTATTGAAAACACGTCTCATTCTGCATCTGTCGTATGGACTCTTTTTTAACTTTTATTATGCACCTGTTTCATAGAGCTGAGATGAATCGCTTTCAGTTCCTCATTGCATTGAAATATGTATGATCAGAAGGAAAAATATGCGCTGTGAAACGAACAGACAAGGTCCTGCTCCGCCTGTGACGAACCAGCAAGTATGGGTGATGATTTTTCGAACTGCAGCACCATTACTGGTATGCGCTGATTTCTGTTTGACCCGTTAACAGGTCACAGTCAAAACAAAAACAGTAAATCTCGTAGTTACAAATTCTGAAAATTTACCTTTTTATTTCTGTCTCACTAGCTGATATTTGTGAACGCTTTTCCAGCACTAGTAACCCGCCAACTGCAGGCTGTGAAAACTAGGCGCTTGCCGTTTTGCATTGCATTTGGTACGGGCATGCTCACTCGGTTGGTTGGAGCGGGCGTTGTCCCCGTGGTCTGTTATCACATCTGCTGTTTGAGTCTGCGGGTCGATTGCTGTCAAAGTGCGCTGACTCAAACAGGCAGACGGATTGCACGTTGAAATTTTGTGGACAGACATTTAGTGTCTTATGCATACTTCTAGGGTTTTTTACTTGCAACAAACAGATTATTGAGGAAAGTATCAACAGAGTTTCTCTTGTAGAAAGTCGTGCTTCAGACTCGATGAACCACCAAGGTTATTCTGAGAGACTCCCCGTAAAACCATTAGAAATAAGTTGTTCACCAGAAGAAAATGTATTTTGGACGGAAACGTTTTGAGGTGTAATTTGTCTGTTTTGTTTATATCGGGATTCAATTTTGGGTAATGTTTATTTCGTACGGGTAGTTACGAAAATGGCCGAGATCATCACCAGTTCTCCAACCGGGAAAGCTAAACAGCACTATCTTAGTACTTACAACTGTTCTTTGCTACACTTCTTCGCATGCACATTCGCTGCTCTCCGAAAAGTTTGAATCTTATCACTTGACCATACTTTGTCACAGCCGCTCTTCATAGGCTGTACGGCTCACTAGCTCGTATACGGATATCGGTTCTCTCATCCGTATTGTTTACCGTACAGTCTGATTCCCGATGTGTGGGTATGCATGATTCATAGTGCATACGATTCTATATTAGAAATCTCCACGCCCGATACCTGGTGTACAGCCCACACTCGCGACCATGTTGGTCCGGCCGTTGTTGTATAACAGCCTGGATTGTTTGTCAGCGCTTGCTGTTTCCTGTCTGTTTACGTATCTCAGTCCAATACTACTAAGATGTCCGTGATCAGATAGAATGGCAGACACCAGAAATTCGCTGGAGAACATTCTTCCCAGATGTAAGACTGCTATGAAAAACGTTCGGTTCGCTATCATTTTTAACATTGTGTTGTCCAGTTGAGTTGTTCGTGTAAGTGCTAAGAACAACTGGGCGATCAATGTCGTCGCGATTCACCCTCATTGCCTCACGCAATGTTTCTTAATGATAATCACGTTTTAAAGTAGCCAACGCAGTAGTGCAGTTTTTTCATTTCATTGAGATTATTGTTAGGTTTATTCAAGATCAATTATGATGATTGGTAATGCTATTTTTATCGTTGTGTCTCTTTCCTAAATGATCCATTTCTGAGCCTGGTACTGCAGGTTTCCCTGTCCCGACTTTGTTTGGTTCCATCGTTTCTCAACCGTAAAGCGCCAAAATTCTGCTGAGATTGAATTATTCTAGAAATTAATCACATTAACGACTACCGAGCCGGAGTTCATTGTTATGTGCTTCCTTATTCAGAAAATGCATTTATATGATCACACATGGCTGTTTCTGGATAGGACTAGGCTGAATCACGATGGGAAAATCCGTAGTTGTCAGCTTTGCAATGAGTGTGGGACTCGAGGACAATCTACCTTTCAGTCAGATTGCATTCGCAAACTGTGCTTCCAGCGATCGACACGTGTTCACATTTGTTGAGGCGGCATCAAAATACAAAAATATGAAATTGAGTTCTAAAAACGCGCACACTGAACCCGTTCAGAAAAGAAATCGTCCAGAATCACGTTAGATTCCTTTTGATTTCAAGCCCAGTTTTGAATGAGAATACCCCTTAACAGTTCAAAATCATTGTAACCAAGATAGTCAAACCTGTGGTTGAGAATAGGGCAAATCGGAAGAAGGGTGATTTCCATCGAGGCGCTGCCGATACTTTTACACAAGGATACTTATTGCAATGGATTTTGGCTGCGGAACGATGCGATAATATTAGGTAACAATGAAAAGGCCTGCATACATGGGGATTTCGCGTTTCCGTGTGACTGATTGCAGACACTTGATTTCATAAGAATATGAGAATTGGTGCTGCTGCGGTGTCTCTCTAGCTCTTATGTGCTGGATGTTATAGTGGTGAGAAATTTGAAGTATGATTTTCGGACAACTTTCCTAGGCACGTTACATAATGTGGAGTTTTGATACTGTGCCTTAATCCGGATGGTCGGATTCGGGATCTATCTGTGGTCGGAACGCGATCGATTTGTTCACTGCTGTGGAAAACTTGTAACTGCAATCCGAATAGTAATATCTCACACTAACCCCGCTCTATATGTCTGATTCGTTGTTCACATTGGAAACGACCATTTCCATTCCGCGTGTTGTTTGTTTGTTAGCGTGTCTGATGCAGGATTAGAATAAAATTGCAGCTCCCAGATAATTAACCTTCTTATGGGGCTCATGTAAGAATACCATCATCTTGAAAACCAGTGGGAATCGGGATTATCGCTCATCTAATTAGTCAACTGGCATTTTGGTTGCACATCGTTTGCTTGCCTTTGTTTTCATCGAGCCTTTTTATATTGGCCAGAATAATGCCTATTACTCACACTAATTTAATCTCCATCTAAACTAGTGCAAAGGTTAGACAAGCACCAGAATATAACTAATGACGTCCATTCGATCAGTCATGGCAATGTGACCGGTCAGCGAGCGAGGTTACACGATGTCGCAAATCCCATTCATTGAGTCTAACTTATATGGGGTCCACGTGACCCACCTACCAAATGGCTGGAGACATTGAGTGATACGGCTAGGTGTCGCAGCCAGTGGCACATTCTGACTCTTTCTTTATCCTCTTGACTCCCGCTTATTACTTCGACTTTTTTCGGATCTATTTCGCTTTACGCTTCTGCTCTTTCTACCATTTACTGGGCGATGCTGGAAGGTAGCAATAGAAACCAGAGCACAGAAGTGCGAGGTTAATGGCTGAATAATCTGAAACCTGTTTGGGGATATTGAAGTTTACTGAGGAAGATTATCATACTTTATAGATAGATCACGGGTTGGATTTGTTTACTTCCGCAGAATACTCCGGTTACGGGTGTCTATCTAAGGAAATGTTTTTTTAACGCGAGACCAGATAAAATCAGTGATCGGATTCCGATAATCCACTTGACTTTTGTGCCCTCAGTAGCTAAACTTGAGTCGTACAACACAACCCACAAATTCACAATCTTTTGACTACCAGATAAAAGCATTGACCACATCGTCATAGATGTTTGAAAGTGGTGCACACGGGAGGATATCCACTAACCACTATGATCCACAATATTGATATCGTGCTCGGACAAACACCACTTTTTGCACGAAAATCGATTTAGACTGGTCATTTTCACCGATCAGATAAGGACGAGTTGTACCGGCAAGTAAAATATGTGATAGTAGTCTTTCTAATTGATGCCAATGACCTCGGCAGTAAACCACTTAGATGTAGGTTGTATCTCTAGATGCATAAAAAAACTGGCGGAAGCAATCATGGACACTACTTATATCAAGTATTTCAACTCGCGACCGCAGTGTCGTCGTACTTGAGGTTAAGTGCGTTTGTTGGCTCTCTAATGTATTTTCCTAATTGTTTATAATACATCGTTTTCGCCGCCTGATGACGATACCCACTGACACTATTCCCACAACCCGGTTAATTCTGCTCGAAATGTTTCTGTCAGAAATCCAATCTGATTGTTGTTAAATTCGTATTTTGAATCAATGTAAATTCTATTCAACAAAACCTGCTTAGTTTGTTCACAACAATGACATCTTTCTTAGCCCGTTATGATTTAATGTTGACAGTCTTTTTTCGGTGAATTTAAGGAAGAATCTTTTCGGCCTGAGAAGCTTTAACTGAAGAAGAACGACGCGTGTACAATTTCCACACTATGGTGATAACTAGCCATTACGTTTCCACTTGTCTCTTGTAGCCGACTGTTCGCAAGCAAAACACTGGAACTAAGTCGGCAAGTCGTGGACGTGATGACTCAGCCGCCCGAGCCAAAGCTCGTGAACGTCTAGCTATGGCCAAACGAGAAATTCGTGCCAAACAAATGGAGTTGAAGACCGCAAACAAGACCAGTGATGACGATGGTTTTATCATTGTCTAACACCGATGGAATTTCGAACCATATTTTGAGCTTCGTTTTCTGCTGTTCAGTCTAGAATATCTCACAGATCAATACTTCATGAAACACTGCGGCTCACAAGCTTTTTCGTGTTCGGAAGTCCTCGAAACGGAGTCTTGGCTAAGTTACCCTTCGAATTTCCCCCAATTCGCTTTTCAAACCTTTCGTTTCATCAGCTCAACTTGCTTGTGACTTCATTCATCTGCCTGCCCTATCGTCCACCGATTTGTATTCTCACCAAATCAGCAGGTTTATTACCGCCGTTTCTCCGAACGAAATTAGATTCACGCGGATGGCCAGTCAATCGTAGGTTTCACACCTAGATAAGACCAATTTGTTCCAATTTTTCGCGGAACAAAGTCATTGTTACACCCAATTCGTTCTACCTACCAGTTTTTCTCTTTTTCGAATTTGTCTTCCTTCAGTGGAATCAACTAGTTCCGTGAATCAAAATTGGTCATAAATTCATCAGTCACACGCTCCAACCAGTCTGCGCGCCTCATAGCTTATCGTCCGTTTCTGCCACTTTCAGCCACAATCGATGTTGCATTCGAGCCAATTTTTTCTATCTAAACTTTTTGATTACAACTCCCCTGTTGAGCGTTATGTCATTTTCATTGCTCTGTCTTTTTATACTTCCAATGTGCAACAGCTTTTCCTAATCTACTCCGATTGGTCGCGCTACTGTTTTGTCTGGCGTACATATTCACCGCTTCACACTTCGTCATTTGTGAAGTATTGTTTTTCGGCAACAGCTCGTCTTCAATAGCCACACTGTGTGAGAGGAAAAATACGTTTTAAACCAAAATCACTGTTGCCTTCGTTTCACATGAATCTTTTCATGTATCTCAGTATTTAAACCACACACGTTTCCCTCTCGATAGACTGAGAGCGCGTTTTCCACGCTGATGCCGTGACACTCCGTACACTTTTTATGCGGCTCTGTATATACATATATTTTATTTATATACCGGAAACAGTTTTTCGCACGCTCGAATACAACAAATTTCATTGCTCTTGAGTTTTTCTGACATATTGTGCTGTCTGTCAGTATATCCGAAATGACAAGATGGCGGAACTATTCTGTGTCACGTGTAGCGCTAGATTCAAGGAACGTTACTTAAAAATGTATAAGTTGACACGTTGCTGACAAACACGCTAACTTCCTTGGCGCGCGATGTTCACCGAGGTTGATAGTCATTGAAAGATAAGCATTATGACAGCTTATCAACTGTCAAGAAACAATGATCTTTCCTTCAGTGGTGAACTACAGATAATCACGCATGGGGGTCACGGATGATGTTTAATCCGTTTATCCACCGACAGCGCTTTTTCACAGTATGTAGTTTTTTTTGCACAATGTCAATAGTCATAGTCAAAGTGAATAGCTGTTCACTTCTGATAACACTCTGAAGATAGAAACAGATGGAGCTCGAGCATCAGTTCTGACTGATGTGGATCTCACGGTGGTTTGAGTAAAGAGGACCCCATTACTGTGCGCAGTACGGAAGCTCGAGCTATGTGCTCGAGCAAAACTTGAGTCCAAAACACTGGCCAACACAGATTAACAAATCTGTCAGATATATATATATATATATATGTCCGAGAATTCTCGGTTGGAAATGTCGAAATTGGATAGGTGAGGTGCTGTGATGGATATGTGAATATAAGCACAGACCCCCCCCCAACACCTTAAAACGATTGAGTGAAAGAGAAGATAGTTGGGAAATTGAAGACGGGTTGTATCAGAGGAAGGAGGAATTAGAGTTTCAGACACAGGACCAAGGGAAGAAAGAATGGAGGAATCGGTGCACAGAATCAATGTTACTGTGTAATTCACGAATGTCTTGAGCGCAACATGCGAGCTAAGTGAGAGTTTATGAAAGCGCGTGCGCGTTGGTTTGGTTGATTGATAATTCGTTGTTTTCACGGTTTAAGAGGGAAACCTGCAAATCAGCCATAGAGTTTGGAGTGGTGAACCGCATACGGTTTTGGAGCTGGGCGGTGATACTTCCCTGGGTGACAGCCGAGACTGTCTACCACCTGCTAAATGGAGTATATGAGAAGTATATGTCCATCCTCAAAAAATTGTAATGTCATACATCAGGTCGGGTTAAGACACACGACCAGCTTTCGCCCCTTTTTGTCGTTTCTAGTGGAGTACGTCAAGGTTTCCCCATATCTCCATTTCTCTTCAACTTTGCCATAGAGGATGTTTTGCGGAATGCTCTTCCCGGTCCACTAATTGATGGAGTTAAATTCCTCCCAGGAAACAAAGTTTTTGACCTAGAATGCACCGATGACATCGACCTTCTGAGTGACAATGCACAGGCAATGCGGCACCTTTTTGTGCATGTACTCGCCCTTTATGACGTTTAGCTAGAGTTATTCGATATCCCGGGAGCTTGACTACAGCTGGGGTGCTGTCTGGGAGGAGAACTTACAGAAGACGTTCGGCTAGCAGCCTCAGGAACCTGTCTTTTATTGGGTCTCGAAGCGAACTGTCAACGAAATCCCCTCGATTGAGTGAGCAGGGAAGACTAGTCGGTTGAAAGAACCGATAGTATATTTTGTATATCCTACCACCGAAGTGGCACCGATACGAGTAATACACAGTAAGCAAACCGACTGAGCGGCAGAGCGAAAGCTGACTGATCACGTACAACCAGCGAGAACCTAAAGTGTTAAAGACGAGGTCGATGGAAATCTCGTGAAAATCATTTCACTGAAACATACGCAACCGAAGAAAAGCAATGCGGTTAAAGGCAGGCATCAGGGAAGATCGCAGAGAAAAGATACTCAACAATATCTGTGGAATGTTCATTTTCTCGGAACAATCGAGGTGACTACGGTAGCCCTCCGCTAGAAATCTTGGAAGGCTCTCGAAAAATGTTAGGTAGGTAAAGTTAAACAAATGATATTCGTGCACGTGTGTGTACGTAAGTGAATGTGGGATGCCGACAGGTAAGGTCAGTGGTTTGCAGGGTTCGTAGGGTGTTAGTGAAGCGTTGACCAAACTCATTGTCTATGAAATCGGAGGTCCTCATCCGAGCATGCCACACCAATAACGTCCAACACCGAGTAACTGTTACCCAATATGATTTCCGGAAGCCAAATCGGTTGGTTAGTCAAGGACAAAAGATAGCGACGATCAGGCAGAACAAGAATGCGAACGTTGCTGCAAAAACCTTCAGAATTTCATGGACCAAAGAAACGTATCATTTAGAGAGGTTCTTCGGAACGAAAAGAGACGGAAAACTGGTGTAGCAATTGAGACGGACCTGACAATCATACAGTAATAACTAATAACGCGCGCAAATTCGTGTCGAAATGATAAACACAAAAGTTATTACTGTGTAATGCAGCGATAAAGATCGTGTTTGACCTAGTCATGAATACGATCATCTGACCTTAACGAGAGACAGGAGTCTTATTCGCGGAGGTGTTTGTAGGCGTGCTCTGCCGACTTGAACGCGAGACAGTATTCGTATTCGAGAACGTAGCATAGCCAGTTGTCTTGAACGTGAGACTATGGCCTTATTCAAAGTCGTACCAGGCAACGCTGACTGCAGGCTCTGACGTGACACAAGTGTCAACAGGCAGTGCAGGGTAAACATCATATCTCAGGTCTGCGGGCAGTACGCCATCGTTACTGTACACGACTTTGAGACGATCGGTGATAACAGTTTCGGTGTGGTTGTGTCCATCAAAATTAAGGATTTTTATCGTAACGAGAAATCACGCAATAACGAACTTCGCAAGGCTGTTGTGATGGTTTGTGTAACAAATGAATACACGCGAACAAGTTTTGAGTTCGGCTGGAGCAGTAACCCGTCGTCTCTCTAGTCGGGTCTGCGCCGGAGCGAGATTATGAATGCACATAGACACGATGAACGTAAGTGTGTACGGTAGATGAGTCTATACACCGTGGTATGGAGAACTCCCGAGGCAGTCGTAATGTCGCACTGAAGACAAGTTCTGGGCTGGATCATTGGATATCTGTCTTCAAGCAAGCCCTGATGCCGATTAGAAGTAGCAATAGCATTTCGTGTCCATCGGGGCTCTCGTGTGCCATAAGAACCACTTTGCGTTGGCGATGGAAACGTTGGACTAAACTATTCGATGTCGGATGGTACGCGGTCGTGCGAATACGTTCCGTATCCAGCATATGAGTTAGCGAAGGGAACAGATTGGACTCAAACTGTTGCCCTCGATCGGTAGAAGTTGTGCCGACAGGGGAAGCTACGTGCCTATGCACTTCAGATAGTTGAAATTGTAAACATTCGCCTCTCATATACGACCATAATTTTTTCACGGGCGGGAAGATGTATCGTGCAGCGGCCAGTCTGTGACTGGCTGCGATGCTTGTATATGAAGATCCACGGAGAGTATGAAACACGAGACATCGATGTCGCCGTGAAGATTTTTGATGCGTTGTTAATAAGCCGTTTCTCCGAGGCAAGAGATAGACGCACTCGCCCGAACCAATGGGGTTATAGCCGTGGCATAGACTGTGTGGATCAAATCATCACATTGCGTCGAATACTGGAGCATCGCTATGAGTTCCAGCAGCCAACGGTTGCTTGCTTCACCGACTTCCGGACCACGTTCAGTTTGGTAAGTCGCGAGTCCCTTTGGGTCATAATTCAATCCGATGGAATGCCCGATAAGCTTTTAAGGCTGTTGAGGGGGTACTACTCGACTGCTGGTGCAAGGGCTCGTATGTACTTCGAAAATCACCGAGTTCGCACACTGTTGGAGTTCGGTAGGGTTGTATATTCTCATCGGTGCTGTTTAGCTAAGCCGTTGCATGGACAATGGGTCACGCATTACACGACTACATTGGCGTTCAGCTTAGCCAGGAAATATACATCTCGGACTTGGAGTTGGCGGATAATATTGTCGTGTTAGGAAACTCACCCGTTACGCTCCATTCAATTCTCGACCTAATCAGTTCTTCCGCGAAATCCATCGGATTAGTAATGAATCGAGCCAGAACAAATGCGCCTTTTAGGTCGAGACAAACATGATTGTCGATGTTTTGTTTGACGCGTTTCAAGTAATCGGCGAAGAGTAAAAGTTCGCTCGATGCATCCCGGACTTGGGCGGAATCCGGCCTGTTGTTCGCCGGCGTTCCTCGCTTGGTCGGTGTCATACGGCTTACCAACGTCAAGGCTAATACTTTGGTGGCCTGCAAAATTAAACCGATTCCGTGATGAATACTACGATCATCGCGTATTTCTTTCTTGGAGATGAACACAATCAGTGGCTTGCCCCATATTAACGGAATATGCTTATTTCCAAATTATACGAAGCAAAGTGGGAAATGATTTTATCAAGGCATCCCCATCTATTTTGTGAGGAATTGGAGGAAGTTCGTCGGGACCGGGCGGTTTTCCACGCTTTGGTATTCAAACGCTTGCTTCTACTTTCATTTCCTATGGGAGTTCGAGTGATGCTCTCCAAGGAATCGCAGTTATTGATGTCGGAGTAACTACATCAGCACTCAACCAGTTACACTGCCCTGTGAAGTATTCGGCCGAACGGTTGAGCCTTCGCTGTCTGACGTGAGTAGCGCTCCATTTCTATCACATCGTTCCACTGACATGAGTTCCCCGTCTACCGGCGTCGCGAATAGGTTTTAAAAGACTTTGGCTGCTACTTCCATTTCTTCGTCTACCTTGATCAGCCAGTTTTTGTGATCCTTATGAAGGCTTTTTCTAACTTGATTTTGTAGATGTCTTCGTGTCTTATTCATCTCCTCACAGTTCGAGAGCTGATGTTTTGCCCCACTAGACTGCTTAACTCTTGGGAAAGCCAGTGTCTTTGATGGACATCGGATCATGAACCAGAGACGAAACCTGCTGTCACGTGCATGACCTGCTGGATATGGGCCCAATACTCATATACATTAATGCTCGTCGTAGATCCTAGTTCATGTGCTAACCTCTGTTTATAACTGGTGTGAACTCCTGGATCAGACAAAAGTTGTACGGTCAACAGGGTTTGCGGTTTTCGTTGTTGACCATGGAGCTGGAGTGATAATCGCGTTAAAACTAATGCATGGTCCGACTCTACGTACGTGGACTAGTAAGATCAAGGGTTGTGAACAGAACTGCGCCACCAGTAGCTTGCTGCAATATGATCGATCTGACTCAGAGTACCTGTAGAGTTAGAGCGCCATGTCGCCGTGCGACGCGAGGCCCATCCTCACTATCTGTGCGCAGAGCGGATAAATCACAACGCCCACCTAAATAAGCTTCTGATGCACTAAGTTTTCCAACTTGTGCATTCAAAGCACCTGCTAGCACCACAATGTCAGAACCTTTGCTCCTGTGAACGACAGTGGTGAGTTCATCATAGAACTCACCACTCTGTATGTTAGATCTGCAGTCGGTTGGGGCGTATACCGAGACTGCAAACAAACTGCGCTTGAAGCAACTATCCTTTCGAAGGCCGAATGACCCCTGTAGTCTCAAAGCACATGAACGACGTTTAACTGGGATCCAGCCTAAAACGGGCAGCTTCAGCCCGATCAGTCAAGACTGTTCCTATACCACGTTGACGCACATCTCTAGCTACTTCGTCTCCTAAAGTGCTCAGAAAATACCTCGATGAAATGCCATGAGTAGTTAGTTGAATCACACTGCTCGAATCCTGGATACGCCTTTCACTGAGGCAGCAGACATCAATCTTCAGAGAATCTAATGTGAGGGCTAGGCACGCCTGCTGACCGGCCTGCATGAGTGCACACACGTTGAAGGATCCGAGGTTCAGAGGCTGACGAGGCTTGAGAAGATGTGAGTTACAAGACAGCGGATTATTCCTGACACTATTTGACAGTGAGTCGTTGCGAGTATCGGCCGTGTTATCAGTGGGAGCATTATAGGTGGATAGATGGGGCAAGGAGGGGTGGTTGGGGACAGAAGACAAAGGTTGAATAAAAGAGAGGGAACTGTGAGCAGTAGTCCACTTATCACTGCCCACCCCACTCGATGCAATGGGCAGCGCGGTCCTGATTATCCTGCGCGACGACCGATGCAGTATGGCATTCTTTTGATTCGTGCAGTTCATGGGAGATGTTGGACGGGTACTGCTGGGGCTTCCAGCCGTTAGGCAGCAGAATAATTAGGGTTCTCAACCGAAGCCCTTAGTTCTAACAAGAACCACTTATCAAGGCGGCGGCGGCGGCGGCGGCTGAGTTGGAGCCAATCTTCTTGGATCAATTATTCTTCCACTGATTCTACAGACTGAATTGCCAGCTTAACTCGACCCCACACTGGAAGACCAGGAGGCTACTCAATCAGTACTTTATCTTTGAGGTTCCAGGTAAGAATTATTTTTCGGCTTGAGGTTACATTATATATATATATATATATATATATATATATATATATATATATATATATATATATATATATATATATAAACGTTTGTGGACTCTTTAAGGAAGAGTATCCATTCACACTCCAGACGATTCTAATTAGATCCTAGTGACAATACAAAATCGGAGTGCACAAGTTTGAATATGAGTGAGCAGAGGGGTACCGGGTATGCATACCTGATGAGCGGCAGCTTCCGTGAAACCGGTCGTGTACTTTCGGGAAAATTTCATCCACACGTTTACAAACTATTTACTGTATATATATAAACCCGTGATGGAAAGTTCAAACATGCAATGATCTCAGTTCCATGAATATCTTGGTGTGCTTATCACATCGGATCTTGAATGGATTCACGATGTAAAGTACTGTTTCTCATGCAATAAAGCTGACACTTGAGTTCTCCCGCCCGAGGTATCTACGTGCTCCTATCCACATGATTGCTAAATCTATTCCTCCTTGTGCGTTGTCACCGGTTATGCTGCTCCCTTATAATTTCCTCTGGTTTATCGAGGACTTCTTCTTGATCAAACGCTCTAATCAATGCGTTGCTAGGTGCATCAGCACATCTCACTCTGAATAAATGAATTTTATGAGAAGAATCCTTTTTTTCCGTAAACGATTGTGGCGTACTGTACTTCATGGTGATACCCACCCGCTGCACACATCTCGTTTCCAATTTACCCCATTCTCGTATACATAATAAAGTTAAAGTGATGTATTTCTGAACCACTGCCCTTTATAAATTTATTATTCCCTATCTGGCTAGGTTGGTGGTTTCCAAAGAATACCTTGCAAGTGAAGTAAGAGCAAAGCTGACCCGATCACGATTGTCCTTTTTCAACCTGTTTCTTCATTATTAAACACGGCTTACTGAATCAATCAGGGCCGTCTATTCTTCATCATTTTATCATCCTTGTCAATGTATGTAAATCATCTCGTCCTCTTTTACAGGACTATCTCTTATTAGATGATTAGTCGGCCCCTTGGCTGTCACCAATCACTGCCGTCCGTACGCCGTGGTCGGATGCGGCCTCAGTGCAAATCATGACCCAGTTTCCCTTGCAGTATCGAGAATCACGTGCCATCTGTAGTCCTAAGCGCCCCACGTTGTCCTCAACGGTGCTCATCCACGTCGTTAGTTGAACCCCAATTGGAGAGCTCCATCTTGTACACTCCACAGGGTAGAGTGTTTGCCGGGAGAGTTCCGCGTTAGGTCACCAGAATATATGGCTGAGTCACTGCAGGCGACGGAGATTTGATCGGTGTGGAAGCATCGTATCCTTATTTAGTGGTTTGATAGCCCTCCATCCCAGCTTTTACAAATAATTCGGCGCAGTCACCAGTTGTCAGACACATCCAATCTCCTGGTATCCTAAACTGACAATGACCAGGCTTTACGCCCGTATGTGATTACGGGTCGCATAGCGGCACAAAAGGCGCGAATCTTAGTTCGAAAGCTGGTTTTACTTCGTGGCAACAGCTTTCATCTGAGCTGAAGAAACGCTCTGTGCGCATTATCAGCCCTTGACAATACTTTGTGCTTCGCCCGGCAAATTGGCAGCAACGCTGACCCGAGATAGATGAAGGATGGTACATGCTCGATTGCCTGACCATCGATGGACAAGTGCTGAGATGACGGTTCAGGGTGAGCCGAAAAATCTTTTGTTTTCGCTGAAATTACTTGGAGGCTGGTAAACCCGATAACTCGAAAATCAGAGTCATAACAAACGGGATAATATGAAAGCAATGTTTTCTAGCTGATTATGTGAGTGTCTCTGTGTAAGAAACCAGCGGTCTCTGCGAAGCAGTCGAGTCGGTCAGGGACTGGCTGACGTGTGACTCGAGAATTTCTTGGCACGACTACGTCATCCTCAAAATCCAGGTCCCAGAAGTCCACCGCTGGACTCAGTTGGGCACCGGGGTAGTCAGTCGAGGTTCTGTTTATTGTCCATTTGACTGTATAGTTGGACAGCACTCGAGAGAGGGCAGCTCTGTCTTACTCCGAAAAGAATGCAGATTCTTCGCCATGCATTCGAACATGCGCGCTAGTGGAGACATAGCAAGTTCTCAGGATCCTTGAAGTTTGGTATGAATAACTTCGGATTCTGGTCTGTCCCATAAGCTTTCTCGATTAATCTCGTGAGAAGCAGCACGGAATCGATAAAGCGGGCTATTGTTGGCAGCTGAAATTTTCGGCATTGTTCCAGCACTCGATACAACCAGATTCGGTTCACACTGCCTCTGCCACGGCTGAAACCCTCTTGGTCCGGTCGAGTGCTGGAGACCCTCGCAATTGAGAAACCATTGAATAGCATATATATCATGCAGTTGCTTGCGAGTAGTGTGTGGGGTTGATGGACCTTTATTTGGTTGACTGTCCGTTGGACTCCAATTTTCGAGCACAAACCTCAGACCATCCGACCAACCTGCACTCGGAAGCACCAGACTCGAGTTTCGCTCTTGTTAGTGCATTTCTGGCTGTCATAAAGGATGACATCTGAACAAGCTTAACTTGGTGATTCGGATCATCTCGGACGGCAGCGGGGTGGCGCAGTGCTAACACACACGCCTTCGAGATGGGAGGGCCCGGGTTCGAACCCTGGGTGTGGAGTCCAAAGGACAGTCAGCCAAACAAAGATTGAATAGCAGTACGCAGGAAATCTTAGCAGCGACGTCAACCAAAATGATCACCCGGTGGTTCTCGCATACCGTCTTGTCTTTCTTACTGGATTTGGGTGACAGAATAGACGCACTCCTATCCCTCGGAAATGTCTACAGTTTCCTGAGAAGATTAAGATAGCCTGTGGAGTTTCTGATGACAAACACGTCTTGTACACCTCCGTCGGGGTACTGTCCTTTCCAGCAGTTTTTATGTCTTTCAGCTGGCTGTTGATCGTGACGATTTCCGTCATACTTGGTGGCTCACAGCTGACGTCGTACAACTCTGTACTCCAGGAACATGGGACTTCGGCGGTGTGACGGAAAGGTCGGTTGAGAATTCGGTCAAAATGTTCCGCCAAAAGTTCGATTTTCTTTGTTTGGAATTAACCCGGTCTGTTGTATCACATAGGACGGACTCAGGCTTGCATAGCCCGTTGGAAGCAGTGCGAATGAATTGAATCAATTTTTCGAAGTCACCAGTGCCTGACTCGGCTCCCATCTTCTCTGCCTCTTCTATCCAGTATCGCCTATGATCGGCTCTAGCCTAGCGCAAGACATCTCGTTGCAGTCTGTGGCGTTTGGTGCTTCCTGCTAGTCGGGATTCCTGTGCGCTGGCTGGTAGTTGCAAAGTGGTCTCTGAGATCCAGTCAAAATACTTTTTACAGACATAAGAACCAAGTTTTTCTCGTCACAAATGTGAGTGCTCATCCACTTACATTTGCAGAACAACAAGGTAGCTCCGGTAAAGAATGGCTGAACACAACCTAGTTTGGCTTCAGAAGTCAATGAACAGTGAATTCTTCAGGACTGCATCATCAACCGAGCAAAGGTCAATCCAGTCGTCAATCCTGCGACGTGTTTATGAGACCAGACATTGCGTTATCGCAAATTAGACGTTTAAAGTGATCTGCTGGACAAAAATACCAAACTATCAATATATATAGAGGCCTTGTCGATCTGTATGTACCACCATCAAGTGTGCCAACAACGCGAGCTTGTGAACGATTTATCATTGCCGTGGTAAATAAGTATGATAATGATGGTGTGCTTATCCGATCGACATATATGTATATGTGCGTCATGTGATTTTGCATGTTCCGAAATATTTCGTTCGTCCGTTTGCCATAAAAACAATCGCTTTACCTGCGGATTGCACCCTGTAAGGATGCAGAGAAATGATCCAGGATAGATCATGTAACCTGCATTTGAGACTTCTGCTTTCAAGTTTTCAGGTCTCTCCAGTTCATTCCAAGCGGCCACTATGTCCACCGACTTGATCACCTTCCATTGTTCTTCCACGATGAACCCATCAGTTTGCTCGCTGTTTATACTAGCCATTTGGGTTGCGACAGCGTACGATAGAGCACTGAACTTTTCTGGAATTTACAGAGCTGTAACACTGATTCGATTCTGCAGTGAGACTCTGAGGTGCGTAGACAAATGGAGTTTGAAGCACTCACGTACAAGAACATGATCTGTTCCATTTGTGTTTACCGTTACGGCGCCGCGGTACGCTAGGCAGTCCTCCACAAATGGAGCCCTTTGGAAGCATACTGGGATATGGTCAGTTAATTATGCTGTGGGTCCGCCGTTTGATAACCAGGTCAGCAAATATCTTTTGCGGTGTTGGAAGCGTGTGTTGCAGACGAATAACCTGTTAGTATCGGCTTAACTAGCTAGTCGATTTTCATTCTCACAAAGTTCGCCACGTCCAAACTTTCCTGGGACCGAATGAACGGACTCATCGGAGGAGCATGTTTGTGGGTTTCAGTCTCCGGTGAAGAACAATATGTCACTTCTTGCAGCACGACTGATTATATCTTGTAATTGGTCGTATAAGTAATCTTTTGTTGATAATGAGAATAAAAAGAAGACATACATTGTCAGATGCAAGCGTTTTGTTCAATCTTGTCAATCGCGTGCCTGAAACATATCAGTTTATGAATGACATGACACATGGGATACACAATGGAAGAATGAGACAGATGTTTTCCACAATGCATACAGAAATCCGTGTGATTTTATTTTGGCCAATGCCAGGGAAGGGGTTTTCTGTCTTGATCAACATAGCTTCACTGAACGCCAGCAGTTTTGCATTCGGGTTGCATAATCGTATTCCGAATGATCGAGTCAGGTTAACTCGATGACCTATTGAAGATAGATGCCTGACGATAGCCGATGTTGGATTTCTTTGCCGGAATTAGTTTTGTGCAATCCAAACGAGTCACTGAGTGCAAAAGCCAATTAGGAATGTGTTCAGTCACTCTTTGAGCCAAAAGAACACAAATTATCAGTGCAAGAATGTATCTGGAAAACTGTGGCACACTGCAGTGAGATTAGATAACAAAGAAAGTAGACATTACAAGTTAGTCTCCACGGTATTGACAATATCCTTGATTGTTCCTTCTGGTTTCACAGATTTGATGCGATCCAGTTATGCAGACAGTTTCTAGTTTCGTAACGCTGCACTCCCTCACAAGTGGCTCCGTCCACAGAGCCACGGTTCCTCCTTCCTCTATAAGTATCTCCAACTCTAACTCTGCTGGTGGTAACGGGCCTTCATTGTGATGAATTATACCCTAATAAGGCTTCCGTTTACCAAAGTGAACCACGAACGATGGGCAACCATGCTGAGATGCGTCACGAATCGGACAGGTGCTATCTGACAATACTTTTTCAACCATGGAAGGTCCTTTCCAGTGTCTCGATATTTTGGCTGGTATGCCCCAGTGGGCACCGATATATGAAGCCTCACCAGATAGTTTGACCGCAGTGGTGCCCCGAACTTCTTCCTGTCGTAAAGCTGCATTTGATGTCTCTGAACCGCTTGAAAATGAGTGAGTGCCAACTCCCTCGTTTCATTGGATCACGGAGATTGCTCACATATTCTATTACCAAGGACGGAATATTATTTGTAATAGGTAGACGTAAATCTGTAGGTAATCGGATCTCTCGACCAGTCCATAGAAAATTTGGAGTCTGATTAGTCACCCAATGCGGGGTATTACTATAAGCTAGCAAGTGATTAGGTAGTTTCACATCCCAATTATCGTTCCTCTCAACAAGTTCCCTCAGCAATCCAATAATCGTCCGGTTAGTGCGTTCTAAAAGGCCATTACCACCTGGGTGGTAAGATGATGTGCGTGTTTTATCACTTCTAAGTGATCTACACAATACAAAAATGAGAAAGCTAAAGAAATTCGGTCCTTTGTCAGAGTGTAGTTGGCAAGGTGCACCCCAATAACAGCTCCAATTCCAAACCACAGCATCAGCGACCGAGCACGTATCAGTTAATCTAAGAAAAACCGCTTCATACCATTTGGTGAAATAGTCAACTAATACCAAAATATACTTGTTACCCACGAACGTTACTGGTGGCAGTCCAACTATATCCATACCCACCATTTCTTTTGGGAAGCCAATAACGATTCAATGAAGAGGGGTGTGCTACTTTGTTGTGGGACCTTGGAGGCTACCACAATCTTCACACGTTCTACAAAAGTCTGGTATCTCTCCGTTGGTATGTCCACCAAAATCGCAATCTGGCCACGTGTTTCAAATTGTCGAAGCCAGCGTAGCCCATTTCGGTGTGTATTGTCGTACGTATTGCGTGTACCACGATTCTAGCCGGACAGTTTGGTCCATATTGGAACACCAGTATGTAGCTCACTACCTTCAACGAGTCCCAAAGGCTCCATAAGTTTCTTTTCCACGAACTAAAATCTGCTATCTCTTCTTGCGGTAATTTCTCACCTCCAGTTTTTACCCTTTCACAGATGAACGCTGTGTCCGTACCAACCGCTTGCGTCGCCTTCCATTGTCCCCTAGTATTCTCACAGAGACTAACCTGTACTAAACAATCGACATGGCATTCCTTACTGGTCGCCTGGACATAGCGTCTCCATTCTTGTGGCGGTGCCCTGGTCGACGTTCAAAAACATAGTCATATTCCTGAAGTTATTCTTGCCAACGTGCAATCTGCCCCCCGGGTTTCTAAAGCTTTGCAGCCACAAAAGCAATTAATGGTCAGTAGGGACACGGAATGTGAATAGTTTCCCTTCGTAATGAACTTTTCTGGGGCAGCTGGTGCCATGCGCGACGGCTTTTTCAGCATGTTGCATTGTGCCAGGGCTTGTACGACTTCTAAGTCGCTAGCATCACTTTGGGTCAGGCGGTCCGGTAGACTGTTCGCCCTATCATCATTACTGGTGCTCTTTGGTTTCCTCGACGTGATTCCCGGGTGGCAACATTAATTAGTGACAGTCAGCAGAGAGCAAGTAAAATGTCAGTGCAAGAATGTATCTGGAAAACTGTGGCACACTGCAGTGAGATTAGATAACAAAGAAAGTAGACATTACAAGTTAGTCTCCACGGTATTGGCAATATCCTTGATTGTTCCTTCTGGTTTCACAGAGTTGATGTGATCCAGTTATGCAGACAGTTTCAAATTCCGTAACAAGTATCTTCCTATTTTGCTAATTTATATGTCACCGCAACTGCAGTTGAACTGATAGACAACATGCGAGACATTAGGAGCCAATATGGCTATCAGAGTGAGTTTTAATTTTACTCATTTAATGGCCTGCAACATGCGTAATTGGGGTGCCATATATGTTCGGCTTAGAGCGCAGCTTAAGTTATGCCCTAATTGATTAAACATGTGACCACCTATAAAAGGAAAGAACATAATGATGTGTTTTCGTTCAGCTGTTAAAATAAGCTGCATTTTGCATCGTAGTTGGCTGTGGTGCTCAATCAAGTTTTCTGCGTAACAACTGGCCAAACGAGTATCTCTGATCGAATCTTATTCTATCTGACGTTGGTAATGTGTGCAATTTTTCGGGCCCCGTGTAAAAGTGTTCTGACCAAACCACGTTTGTACGCAACCAGGATGAAACTAGAAAACTGCATATAACTTCCACCCCATTTCGCTTCTCTGTGAATGGCCTGTTGTAGGGTGTCGTCCGGACCCCTTGTGATTAATATGTCCAAGGAGCGTATGCTCAAGTTGGTTTCTTTCTCATAAGATACAGGTAAAGATGATTTCGGATGCATAAAATCGAAAATATTATAGGATTGGATAGAATTGTCATCATTTTGAATCAGTAAAATGTCATCATCATAACGTCCATTAAAAAATATAAACTGAGAAATTTGATCGGCCAACCGACTTTCGATCATCCTGAGAAAAATATCTGTTAGGGTGGGACTTGGAGGCTTCCTATTACCACCCCATCAACCCGTCTGTCTGCCTTTTCCTCAAACCCAAAGAGGAATGTTTTCTGTACATAGAAGAATGAGGTTTCCTTAGTAATTTATAGGGAAAGGCAGTTTTATGTTGTTAGATAAAATGATATAACAAATGTAGTCACTAGTTTCTTGGAGAGGTTTTTTGTTAAAAAGAGACTCAACATCCATTGAATACTTTCTATCAGTGCTTATTGGAAAACTGTCAGGAATTTTTGCAAATATAGAGGAATTTGCAATTGAAGGGTGATATATCATGTAGTGTAGATGTTCAGCAAACCGTTGGGGGCCAACCCAGATAGCCTATTGGTTATGGTGTTCGATTCACAACCGTCTATCCCTGGTTCGAGTGTCCGTGGAGGCTCGGTGGATGTGCACTGCTGATGATTCCCAACAGGGATGAAGCAGCTGTACAGTACTCATAGTTTTCAAATGGTGAGTTGAGCGTTCAGGCTGCGTGACGAATCATATTATGTAAAGGAATCCCATAAACAATGAAGAGTTAGGCATTTTCTGACCTGATCTTTTGTTGTTTTTAGCCTCATTTTTCGGTGCATAGATCCGAATCACCGACAGCTTTTGGGGAACTCCATTGAAACGTATCAGGGCCATCCTCGAAGTAGTCGGTTACCAGGAAATCATGGCGCTGCTGGCCTATTTTGCTGAGAGCGAATGCGAAAACATGGACCCCAAAGTCTTCCGCGTTTTCACTGTGATAGAGAGAATAAGCTTTGTCCATTTCCGGAAACTCATCACACCGAGTACCGGGACTGGGTAGTCCAAATTTCGAAAAGCAGTCAAAGTCTTCGTGGTACTCGTGTGAGAGAGAGACCTATGTAGCATTCTGGAGAGGAAGGCACTAGTCAGGCGAAGACTCACCAGGTCCTCAGTCACTGCCGCTGCTCGATCACGGACTCTTATTCAATGAGGCTAACCCCGCTTTATTCACAACTAACCACCAATTTAGCGACCGTTCCCCTATCCTCAAACCGGAGGACAGTGCTTTGCTCAAAGTGCATACAACCTGGACTCCGGTTGCATTTTTCGACAGATGGAGTGTTTGTCTGACCTGTCGATGAAATATCTAGTGTCCGAACTAATCCACTGAGCCAAGGCCATCTTAGCTGAAAATTTCCAGCTGAAATCCATCTTACGTCATTCATGGTTAAGAAATACGTGGTGACACGATTTCGTCTGAATGGTTAGCACTTCTGGCTGTCTGAAAGTAACTGCTCCGCGCATGGTTTAGTACCGATATCCGTGTTTATAGTTAGATATTTTCGAAATGGACATGAACATATCTCAAATCCTGAAAACTTCCATTTCATACCCGCCGTGAAAGCTTTTTATCCCACTCATAATGTGATTCCAATCAAAAATTTCGAAACTGCAATGAGCAATATCGTTAAACACATTGTGATGTACTGCTAGGGCCATTGTTTCACTTGATTCCTGTGGTTTTACTTGGCCAGCTGTACTTCATACATCTGAATGTATCTGCTTGAGTTTATGACAGGAATTTCATCCATCGGTCTTCAGAAAATTCATCGTGGTTGTACACCGCATCTGAATTGCCACTTTCCGTCTTTCCACTTGCGCCATTTTAGCCAAACAAAACCTGAACGCCCAGAGGGGGCGCTTTGCACACAAGTTAAACTTGCAGCGGTTGGGGAAGGATTCCAGTTTGTCAGGTCTCTACATTGTGCTATTCCCGGTAGGTCAACTCATGTACTCCATGGAATACTCTCAAACCTGAGTCAAAAAAGAAACGCATACAAGCGCTGATTTTGTATGTGTACGTGTCGGTAGCTGTATGTGATGGGCATCAAAAGCCTCACACGTCTGAAAACCCGACCGACATGGCATCGATACAGGCCAGCTTTGGTTCAGAAGCGAGAGAGAGAGCTGCACGCGACAGAGCTGCGTAACATCAGTGGATAAGTGGTATTTTGGTAGGCTGTGATCAGTATCCATTGGTTTGTGCGTTTGGTTAGATGTACTGAAGCAAACTGTCTGACTCAAATGTTTTGCTTTCATTTGTCTGTTGCTCTGCTTCCGTCAAAGATGTGTCAAACCCACGTACTCTCAATTTGTTCTAGTTGAACTTTGGCCGAAGTAACTCTATGTCCGTGATGGACGTGTGTCGCAGTGATCAGCGGGAAGTTGTCTAAGCTAATCATTCGTGGTTGAGAGTGGCCGTAAACAACATCCCCAAAGCAGTTACAGGTTGAAATATTCTGACTTTTAGGTATAGTTTTTTAAGACATTTTTCCATTGCACGCTTGCGCATGAGTGCAGTGGAAAGGGTAATATACCCCATAGCCACGAAGGCCCACTGCACTATCAGGGATGACCGGCAACCAGATCCTGTGACTTGGAGTGTTGGAGAACCACCAAAGGTCCCAGTTGTCTATATAACTCTCTCAAGATGGATTTTGTGACCCCATCGTGCGGTTTGTGCTGTCATGCCTTTCGAGATGAATTGTAGTCCATAACGGAAAAAAATCAGATTCACTGATTGCTTGCTTCATTCTCCCTTTGAGGAAGCAACACGGTTCAATTTGCTGTCTCTTTACACAGCACTTCTCGGGTCTCAGGTGAATGACGCTTGCCAGTCATTCCCCCACTAGCTGATGATAATCTTCCTCAGTGGTTGGTAAATGATGGGTTTTATATCCTGGGGAGAGGAAAGCTGGTAACTAAGCTATGCTATAATAATGAATACGCCAAACCGTAGGACTAAAATCCTGGATCAGTTCCTTCGGAAGGCGACTTACCAGGAAGACGATATCTGTATTATCTAATAAGGGTCAAACAGTCTTACTTAAATTCCTAAATGTTTCCATGATGTATATAGGGCAGTTCAAGTTGTAAAGGATTCGATTTGTTGCAGAATGAATAACCACGCAGTATCAGTGAGGGAAGTTGTTTCGTCCTTGCTACAAATCATTGTCAGCGACCGATTCAGGCAGCTATGTGATTAACGCGTCTTTAGCATCACTAATCAGTGATGGATAGGCACTAAATAAAGGAGTTCTAACGTGCAACCATTCCGAGTAGTGCAGCTTGTGGTTTAACAGCACACTATGGGTTCGAATGCCAGTCTGCTTAGTGAATACGCATGGCACAGCTGTTGAATCCTAACTAGTCAGCTGTGTAGTGAGTATTTTTTTGAATTTTGCATACTGAGTTCAGCGTTGGTACAACATGATGAATGGCTCTGCAACAGACGTGTACATATTTGATAACGCACAAAATTTCGTATTTATCAGTACGAGCCACGTGTTGGACATTTCTTGGCGAGGCCGTTTGTCTTAGAAATTTGACCTATTGGTTATTCTAATCTGTTTTTAATCTCAAGATGGCCGCTGGAAAGGGGTGTAACGCAAATGAAACAGTTTTCACGCCTGATTGTATGCAGTTATACTGTTCGCTAGGACAAAATAGCCAGTCCCGGTTCGCACGACCACCTATAATTATGAGACTGTGGGACGACAAACTGAAGCTTTATAAATGTAAGTGAGAGAACCCGATGAGACACTCACCGAGCCTTGGACTGATGGAGTTTTCTGCCTTTTTTACTGTTTCACATTAAATAAACTTAACCTTCCTTTGTAAGATCGATGCCTTTTATGTTACACAGTCAAGATGTCGGTGTTACACATCAAGTTCGTATGAAACAGAGATTCACCAATGATAAAGCCTCTAAATATTGTTTTCTTTCTTCTCATTCGAACGTCTGTTATTCCCAAAGTGGTAGTTTTACTCTAAACGGTTGCCAAACGAAAAAAATGCGGTTAAATCATTTTCGACCACTGTTGTTGCAACGAGTGAATCCATCATTATTCCACGGTGAGCTTGTGACTACTGTAGCTAGTTCAATGAGCCACTACTTCGCCCACACGCATGTTGGTTTGCAATAATATAGCAGTGTCTGATTTATTTGTTAACGGGTCGATAATTTTCGATGAACAATACAACAAAGAAGTCAATATTGACCCTGGTATTATATTTGCATATCATCAATCGAAGTAGCCTAGCACGAGATGTGTGGGATGGGTCATTCGCTTTGTGATGAAATCATTGATTTCGTCTGGACAGTAATGTATTTTTGATTGCATAGGTAGTTTCAAACAGTCGCATTAATTCTATGATTTCGAACGGCAAATCGGATTTATCGAGCTGGGCGCAACTGGTACGCTGGTTCACAGATTACGCGGCTTTTTATACACACGATCTGACTGTAAAATGCTGTAACCTGAGAATTACCTAATCACCAAGACATCATGAAAATGTCATCTGAGAATCCCGACTGAGTGGTCTTTGGATGGAGTAAAGTTAAAGTGTTTTCTGGTATTTAGTGATTTGCTTTTCTCTCCAATCCCAATAGGCGGAAGTTTCTATGAGCAAACCTGTTCTTTAATTTCTGCCCAATCGAGTGCGAATAAAGCAAATGAATATCACTATTCCAATGGTAAAAAGTAACCTTTCTGATTTTAATCACTGAACCCACCTCGTCGTTCACTTCCCGGTCGAATGAACAGCACACGGCTTGACCAGTTCCAACGAGCATTTTGACGTATCTGCAGGATTTATCGTTTGTATGTGGAGCCTGAGTGTTGTAGATAAAATCAAATCCACTTGCAATTTTCCAATACAAATGTATACGCATGAACGCTTCTCTGACGAAAGCGATTCTTTCATTCGTGTATTGATAATATAAGCTGACTGCTTGATTTCCCTCACCACTCCTGTGAACAAAACAGTGCATTTACGATATTTAGATCGTGGGGTAATTTAACATCATGAATAAATTATCGGTTGCATACCAATTTCTACTGGGTTTTTCACTCAAATCGAAATTGTCCCGTCTGAATTTTCTCTTGATAAAAATAGAATTACTAATCAACCATATCTGGATTTTTAAACCGTTCCATTTTCCAATGCATGGATCATGTAGAGGAAAGGTCACTTTAAAAATGTGTTCCAACTCAGCCAGTTTTACGAGAAAGGAAACAGCTGGACAGTGGCTCATCGCCCTGAAAAGGGAAAGGCGAACAAGACTACTTACATGGAAAACGCAATGTGGCGAACACAGCACGTCTCCTCAAGCGAGTACAGTACACGTGCAAAGTTTCCCCGATTCTCAAAAATATGATCCCAAATATTGGTGCAAAAACACAAAACTGATTGTCAAATCCGTTTCCGTTGCATTTGTGTTGACACGTTAGACACCAGGTTCACCGGTCCTGTGTGTTTGTCCCACCATCATTTCGACGTTTGACCACGGGTGCTAAAGTGTCTCGACGAATTATTCGTGCGAGTACGGTAATGGTCTGTGTAACCTGACTGCAATCGTGTCGGCCGTAGACAGGATTTGTTGCCCGAAATGACAGACAATGCTAAAAGGTCAATCCCGTGTTGGTTTGGCCCGTATAAATTGCATGGAATAGTACTACGCTGGATCTCTTCTTATAAATCCCTTTGGATAACCACATAGAACGGTGTTCTTGAACCCGATCGGACAGGTGCCTGGTTGTTCTTCGACACATTTCGTTGCACAGAAGGAGAATACACAAGATGAAGTAGAATAACTACTTGGCTGGAAATGGAGCAATCTGAAGGAAAAACTGGATCGAATAAACGATGTCCTAATGTCGAAAATTAAAAACAGATAAGAGAAACGTAATTGCTTTAAGATGCAAAAACAGATGAGGGATCAGATGGAACAGTTCCATTGAAACTGATCCCAATAGAGACGGAAGGAAAGCTTCAATTGAATGACTATATTGCTCAAGGACATGGATTGTTAAGCTTCCCGTAGAGCACAGAATTGGACACCGAGGATAAAAATCATCTCACGAGAAAATCACAATTATTTCACTTCCCTCTCTGTAAGTAGTGCTTTTGAAGCCATGGTGAATACAACCACGATGCAGTTTTCAAGTAAATGAGAATGTGAAATATGTAGTAAGATATCGTAAATAAAAGACGCAAGCCTTCCGAAAACAGAGAGTGGAAAATCATGTACTGACTGAAACGAATTCATTTGTATCGCTTCAATAAACTGCGATATCAATGACGAGATATTATTGATGAAGGCATTCAGTTCATTTGGCATGAATGAACCATCTAGATAATAAAGACTCGTGAAATAGTGAATAGAAAAGCGACTGCTCATCATCATGTTTGACTGACTGAAATCTTCGTCTTGTTTGATGGTTAAGCTATTTCATATTATTGAGCTTTATAATACAACTTGGGTTATTCTAATTTTCCTACTTAGAAACAAACATTCAACACATGTGTAGTTTACCTTATGTCATTGCTTATCATGAATCCACTTTGCTCTCCCAAGCGGATGTCAGCTACGGACAGATCACATCTGGGTTGCACTCAACCAGATGTTTTCACAAAACACGATGGTCGTTGATGTGGATGCGATAAAGAATATTCGAGTCCGTGCAGTGATTCCGGAGTGCAGGGCAGCACAGTGAGACAAATTGTTTTCAGTCGAAATAGGAAACGACGCTGGCACGTGATAACAAGTGCATTTTGATTCGCTTTTCTATCAAACACCCGAATAGCTCTAGGCTATTCTGGCCTTCAGCAGAGAACTGGACGTAGAAAAACTTGGGGAACTCAGAATTTGCATTCTTAAGTGATCAGTCATTTCCCCGTTACAGATGAAACTACATGGAGTTTCCATTAATCTGCTTACACGTTTGATCTGGCCCATAACATACTAGTTGTATATGATCGCTAGCACTGTATTGTGGGTGGCAAGCTCACGCTCATTCAGTGCAAAATGACATGCAAAGGTGTAAGCGTAACCTCTCAGATAAATGACAATGAGAAAAGAATATCTTCAGTTGGGATAAGTTGACATTAGTCCACTGCATGTGCGCAGTGCTCGATAAATCTGAACTGCCAATAGTTATTAGAGAGATGACCTAGTTACTACTCTTTATAATACTATGTTATCCCACAATTTACTCACTTCTCTTGGGACGTCACTCGCTCCCAAAATGGCACAAATCAGAAAATGCTTTAAATTGTCCATGGTTCTCCTCAAAAGTAAAGCCGGTTTTCAACTGTCCTGTCAGAGTTCACAGCTTGTTTGAATTCTCTGAGACACTCATTTTGGAGAACAAACAACTTGTACCTTTCGAGTGGTACACACATATCGGAGTCCTCTGTCGTCTCCGTAAAAATAATTTGAACCAATGGCGAGAGATCAGTAGTGGGTTTGTTACTTCGCGTTACCATGAATATATTTTTAAGGCACGAGCCCGGTGGGATAGTGGTAAGCACATTGATCTTCTACGAAGTAAACTGTTTCCCAGCTTCCCTGACGACGACTTGTTCAATGAGCACAGTGACTCGCCCATCACCCATTTCAGTTTTCAAAGGTTCCTCTGGATTTTATTACAGATTCTCTATTGTCAACACTGATCTTCTATTCGATATGCATGGTGACTATACCTGAAACAGTCGACAATCAGTACTGTTCATCGACGAGATCTTCTCAGTACTCAGCGAAACATCCATATACGATTGTAAGTCTATATTGACTTGATAAAATAACTTCCCAATTTGGTTTGAATATATCCGACTAAATATCAATCGGCTACACTACAGACGTTTTTAAACGCAACCGCCGAATGCTGTGAAACACTTCAGCAGAACAGTGAAGCAAGATAGTGAGAACACACTCATATATATATGGCAGAGAGCATTCCACTGTGGTCTGGCTGGTTACCACACCTAACCTATTGGGATATGATGTGAATATCCACTCCAAGTCTCAGTATCTGGTTACCGGTTATCCCTAGTGGTGCAGTGGGCCATTGTGGGTATAGGGACTACCACTTCCACTGCGCTCATGCATGAGTATGCAACAAAACATATGGGATTCGGAACTGTCTTAGTTTACGAATTTGACAAACAAGACTTCCCGGCTAGCTAAAGAAAGTGAAGATGCGACGACCCTCGGAGGTTCCCGTTTTTGGGGACTCCCATGTACTCGATAGAATCAGCTCTCGGCAGGAATATGGTAATACTAGTCCAGTTTTCTTGAGGGAGGTTTCACTGAAATTGTTGACATGCAATCCCAACATTTGGGTTAGCTCCAATTTGAGCTTGGTGAGTGGAAACACTCAACTCTCCATAAGAAAGGGTACCACCCTATCTAGGAAGAACATTCGCTAGCTTCATTCTGTTCCAAGATTTGATTTGTAAGAAGGCGACGGCAGACGGTATTTTGAAAGCCGCTGAGCAATTAGTGTGGCATTAATCACATCCTAACTGCGGCCTGATTTTCTCAGGTTAATCAGCACATGGGAATCAAGCCAGTTTCTTGCCCAGTAGGTAGGAGCCGTCAGCTCATGAGACGGCAAAATGGTACGAAATCTTCCACGAGTGGGCTGAGCCGAGTAAGATATGTTAGACTTGCTGGTTGTGGTCTACGAGATCTGCCTACCAGGTGTTTAACTACATTATGTGACACAGGTAGGTGCTCAGTCAGTGAAGTAGTGGCTTTGGACTTCCATATTCATCTAGATGAATTCACGTTGTTGCTTTCTTTTACGTTCTTTTGATCCCTGTGCTTTTATTCGTTTTGCTTTTGAACGGATGACGCTGCAACGTGGTAGTCCGTATCAGGCCGTTAAGGGGCAAGGTGGACGACTGAAAGTACTGCTCTGAAGCGCCTATGCTACGTGGATACATTGATTATAGGTTTAAAGAGATTTCATAAGCTTATACCTAGAAACCTGCCCAATAGACTCGCAGATAACAACTTGATGTCTGGAATAGAAACGAAATATTTATTATGGATGGTTGAGAAAAGTGAAGTTTGTTGACGCCTCTCACGATGGCAATCACTTTGTAGGTCGTTGGCAGCTGCACATGACGATCATCACACTCTTCTTCACCATACCGCTTTAGATCATAATCATACCAAGCCGATTTATTCAAATGGATCTTAACTTGCATGCACCTCTTTTCATTTTGAGTACAATAGGTGGAGTACGAGCGATAGCTTCAATGGCCTAATGCGTTATTTGGACTGACTAGAATCCTTCCTGAGACTTGGACTAGATAGGAGAACAAGCTATCGTAACTAATCACTCAACGGTAGTACGAGTTGCTTCTGACAGCTCCTAACAAAAACTCGTATGCCTCTTAAGGATAGGTCTAACGAGAAAGTTTATCCCGTAACCCGATATGAACTTGAAAAGAGGACCCAATAGGGCTGCACATACGTGTTTATGACAGTCCCTACATTTTACGATCTCTGAGCTCCTAAATTATAAACGTGGGCTGGTGAGAACCATATGTGACAGAGCGCGCAAACTCTGTACAACAAAAGTGCACAACTCCGAAGCAGAACCGACTAATAACGTGTTTCAGTCAAATGGCTATCCATGAAAATTAATGAAAACGCATTGTACAGCGCGTACTCAAAGTGAATGGCCATCGGCAGTCCACAAGTGTAGGGTTTTCTTGCAGCTGCAATTCAAGGGCGGTGACACAGCCGAACTGTTCGTTCCCCTCAAATGGGCAATGAAGCAGTCATAAGATGCTGCCGAACTTGTCCTACTCTACACATGCAGACAGATATCCTTCCCCCCAGTGGAACGACCTCTATCTGTTCAGTCCAAATAACCCCTCCTATATGTGTTCACGTATGGGTGCTCGGCCACCTACCTAGGCCGAACTGAAAGGCAAATTCGACTGAGAGTGACGGAACATCTCCCACGGTGGGTGGACTTCTATGTTAACCAATGGGAAGTACACGGCCGAATGTCACTAGTCAGGCAGCCGCCGACATCTTCTTTTGCACGTCATTTGCTTAACATAAAGCACCGGATCGACCGATCAACTGAGTTCTCTGTGATTTTCTCTGTCATCAATTCACGTCCACTACAATTTGCCCAAGAGATTGTTATCAGAGGATGGAACGTAGTTTGTGCAAGCCAAAGACCTTGAGTTGGTAAAAACATGACGTGTTTGAACCTGTAGTCGTTAATGTTGTTCTACTATTGTAAAGTTTATTATTATATTATCTATAGTATGCACCTGATGAGATACAGCGAAATCCATGCGGTTACAAATTGTTCAAGACAGCACTGCTGAGTTCTCTTTGCACTCTATCTACCGAGTTCGGTGAAGGAAAACCTACACCAATAAAAAACTTTTCTTTACGATCTTTTCCAGCTTTTCGTACAAGTACTTCACCGAACCGACAGCTGATTACCAGCGAATTTTTCACATCACATATGCTCAAAGCAGCTGGGGAAATCTGATCCTTGGTCTGAAAATGTGATCCATTTCCTTAAGATTCTACTATCATTGGCTGTAATCATTTCACACATTTGTGTGGAGAAAGGAAAAGTCATGTGTACAGATAGAATGATTTACTGCTTTTGTCAACTGGCATTCATGTTTTAGCCTGCTTCTATGCATGTTCGATATAGGTACGACAATTTTTATCGATTACCGGTCTGAATCCAGCACAACGTGAAATTTGTCAACAAAATTTCCGGACTATAGTTCAAAGATTGAATGCACAACAACGACTGTATTTTGTCTGTACCACACCTGCCCAGGATACAGCCGGTTTATAACTGCAGGAGATCAACAGGCTGAAAGATTTCAGATATTGTCCGGTTCGTAAACTGAATGGAAACCGCCTTGGTAATTGATAATGCATGATGCCATGTGGTATGGAGGTGTTTTCGTGAACATCGATCGAGTTCTTTTTCTACCCCGAGGAGAACATTACTGTCCACATATGTCGACCAGATCAATGTGGATTCACTGTCGTTAAATATTTTCCACTCACTTGACAGTACCTCCCGGTTTATTTGTCTTTGGACTCGTTCCCACCCCCAAAATGGTAGGGATTTTGGTTCTCCGCGCCAAGTCAGAGACTTATAGAAGACCAACCGTCAAGGGATTCCGAACGTGTCTTCTATTTGGCACTGAAGAAGGTTAGTAATGCCATCCCCTCGGTCGATTTAAAAGAGATGAATCTGATTGATCACCAGATGCGAAAAGTGTATAGCGTGTAAATCGCGATACTAACTAGGTAACCGTACGATCACTGCAGAAATAGCAACCCACGACAAAATGCCATGAGGGTCAAACCAAGCGGCAGTGGCAAACCGTAATCTGCAATACCTCAAGGCTAAAGTCAACGGAAAATTCAGACATGAAAACTTCAGCAAAAGCCTGCAACGGAAACGACATTAAACTGCTGAAACCAAAAGTCGTGGGTAAATCGTGAAGAAAAACACAAAAAATCGGTGTGTTGGAATAGTTCATCTTTCGTCCAAAGATCCATACGACAAAAGTATCATCTAGCTGTTTTTCCAAGGTACTAAACTAGCCGTTTTAGTTACCGGATATACCCTGCAGAAGTATCCATGAGCTAGAATGAAATAGAGAATTCCAAGAATTATTTGTGCTACTGATGATTATCTGAACAGAGTAAACAGTACATATTTCGAAATGTTTAACGTACAATGTGAGTTCTTTGAAACCATCCCTGTTTTCTATGGAATGAATGAGGCATCAATCAATACACACATGTAATTGATGGTGCCCATACTTCCACTAGATATTACGATTGAACAAACAGAGAACTGTGGATCTGAGGCATCTTTTTTCTCAAAAGTTTCCAAAGCATGGGAAGAAAACAAATGAAAAGAAAGGCCCTGGTCGAGTGGTTTGGACTGTTCAACGGCTACCTAGGAGGTCAGAGGTTCGAATCCCACCACCGCTGATCGCATTGGCGTTCGGCATTTATCCGCTTTCACCCGGCCAGTTATCACACTTGACCTAGTAGGAACTTATTTGATTATTCATTTCAAGTCTCAGGGTCGTTTTGTTGGGTAACCTTAGTAGTGCCGTGAGCCTTCCGGTCTATGGCTACAGCCTATGAGCTCATGCACTGCATGTAATTTAAAAAGTAAAGAAAATGTCTAATGAGGCTGAAAGGTAGAGAAATTGTCCTTTTCTCCAATGTGCTCAGCTTGGTGTTCTCACGAGATACCACTGAATAGAAAGCACAATTCTAATACGAAATACGGAATTTGACCTCTCTTTAAACTGATTATTGTGATTAAGTTGTTTTCCCGGGAGTATTTTGCCCCAGTCTATTTTTTCCCATGGGTTAAAAAGTCTATGCTGAACTCCATGGACTGCTCGAAGCAGGCCGGTAAACTTAAACCATCCTAACTCTGTCTCCTTATTTGGCTTGTGATTTTCGGCTTCGTTAACAACAATTTTACCTCTGAGTCAGGAGTGTGATTGGATCCTGCTCTTAGAAGGGCTCATTGAGGATCTATAGCGGTGATTCACTGATAAATTCATATGGGTTAGTCGCAGTTACACACGAGAAAGACATCAAAGTAGTAGCAAGTTGAAATTTTTGATGTAACTAGTGTCTACAGATAGCGGAACACACGTTTCTTGGAAGGTCCCGACCCGTTTCTTGGTTACTGACACTTATCAGACGTGCTTGTCCGTTACTCCTTTGTCCATCTATTCCTTCTGATTCGTGAATGCTCCGTGTGTATGAGCCACCGTTATGGTTTCTCATTCGACTCTTCCTAGAAGAGCATCCACACACACACACACACACACACACACACACACACCAATTCTTGATGCACAAAGTAGGTTGTTGTGAACAAACAATAAAGGAGAGTACAAGTATTAGAAGGAATTCATGCATAAAGGAGTGCCAGTTACGCATACTCGAAGAGAGGCAATAATCGCGAAACCGACAGTATGCTTCCGAGGAAATTTGTTTGTCTATCTATAGATGTTACCTATATCAAATGTTTCCGCTTTATTATTTTACTTCCTTCTCACGGCTTAAAGCACATCGTAGAGTACCCGGAAAGTTACAAATCACAGAAATTATAGACGAAAGAAGCGTAGAATTGGGGATGATTTATTCCTTTCAGTATTCAAGTTTTCAAGCTACTTGAATGAAAAGTGAACTTCGCTAAGGGAAATCGTACAATAACGCGATTTCCCTACCCACTTCATTATCTGATATTTCAAAGCTGATTTCAGAAAGACAAAGCGGTTCAAATGGACAAACATGTTTTGGCAAATTTAGGTTGCGGAAATTTTCAGCTGTCTTGGTTTTATTAATTATGCAGTATCAATATTGGACTCACCAAGAGCAGTGGGTGAAATTCCTGTACATGAGCAGCAGGGGATTCAATTTCACTTAGTATTAGATTCGTTATGCATTGTGAACTTTCGAACCACTGAAAACTAGGGAAGCAGTGTACTGTTGTTTCTTCCTGGTTAGAAATCACCAGCGGTGCAAATCCAGCGGGCCCCAGCTGTGACTGGAACCCGGAGTGAACGGTTGAGTCAAACACCTTTGTTTGAAAGTTCACACTACATGGTGAGCCATGTCCAGTAGCCGCTTTATCGATGTGCACTGCTCATGATTCCTAACAGGGATAAAACAACTGTACAGTGCTTTCGGCGTTTTCAATGGTTTGAAAGTTCACACGGCATGACGAAATTCAATTTACGTAAAACACCTTCATTTCTGTTTATTCTGGTTTTCTTACGAATCTTCAGCGAAAGTCCCACAGGCACTGAATTACAATTCGACTCGAACCTGGCAATTAGAATTGAGTCGTACAAGTTTTCAATTGGCCCTGTGGTTTAGAGCGTTTGATTACCACCTCGGAGGTCAGAGGCTCGAATTCCTGACATCATCGGTTACTTTTGGTGATAGACAGTGATCCCCACTGTCGTACTGCTAGTTACCACACCTGACCTATTGGTATACAATGTGATTACTCACTCCAAATCTCCGGGTCTGTTTGCCGGTTGTCCCCAACGGAGCAGTGGGCCATTGTGGCTACGAGGATTATCCCCTCGACTGCTCTCATGCGTAAACAAGCAATAACAAAGTCGAGTAAATCGTAAACAACCTGAATGATAGCAACCATAATTCTTATTTACTGTATTCATAAAATCTCATTATAAAGGAAAATCTTAGGAGCGGAAGAAGCAGAAGGTTGACCATTTATTTGCATATTTTGTCTCCATTTTCGATAAGTGAATTTGTCACGGACGGTTTGTTCTAGTTCACTTATTAAACGAGCATCAGAATACTAAAGAGCAACTTTAGAGAACGCCTTAAACTGCATTGAAATTTCGGGATGGCTTTGCGTTTTTGTCATTCGGAAAATGAATAAAACGATCAAGAGATTCTCTCCTCAAAGCCAAGAATGTTACTAATATTTGGGACAAAACTGCACAAATAAAAAGCTGCGAGCCGGAATCGAACCAGCAGCACACCGCTTACCGGGCAGAGGTTAGCTGAGTAACTAAAAGCAAGACCGCTGCTATGTATCATTGGAATAGTGGTTCCCGTGTGATCGGATATTCACTTGCTTTATTCACACCCGGCGGTCCTTACTGCGACAGCTCTGCTGGTACAGCATCTATCCGATTTGCGGAGTGTCGCCGGTTCGATTCTGGCTCGCGGCAATGGATTTTTGAAGGTGAAAAGTGCAAGTGGACTTTCCATTACATAAGATTCAGACTCCCCATGCCATTAATACATGTTATGAAAATGTAAAGCTGTGGGTTAGGTACAATACCTATAAATCAGGCAGACACGGTATTCGTACGCAAGCAATCACTTCATATTGATTATGGAAGCAAAACCTCTGCAGTTATCTTTGTATAAAAATAAAGTGATTATAGTATTTAAAAAAGTAGCGATAGGACTTCATTGGTGTGGCCCGCATTGTAGTGCGAAGCAGATACAAAGAATAGGACTAGTGGGGAGAAATAAATACCTCATAGATATCCCGAATTTCGTGTGACTTGTGGTACAGTATGTATATAATAGTCCGTTTATGTCCAGTGAATTAAAAACAGTGAAAAGCTGAGGGACAAGGAAGCACCAACAAAAGTGAGGTGGTACTCCGTACCATGACAACAAATGACAGCATATTCTGATAGTTCTTGTAAACTTACTTCTATGTTTGCCCAGGATAATTCCGGTAAAATTCTTGGGGATCTATATGAGAAACAAGAAGAATTTTCACATTAGATTATTCTACCTCATTTTGAACTAGCAGTCACTACTGATTCGTGAGGATAGATAACACCAATTTTGCTCCAACTCCTAATCTCAAGGTCAAGGTTACCTGTCTTCTCTGACAGTGCTCTACACGCTGACCACGTTTGAGTATGCCCTTTCAACTACACTCAAGTGGAACCATGGATATGCATGTGTTCGAAAATGGCTATCCGGGTTCTTCACAAAATTACGTGAATCAGATCAAGAAAGTGATGTCACTAAGGCTCTCGGGCCGCATAACCAACTACTATGCAGAAAAAGGTTTGTACATAAAACCGAACTTTGTACCGATAAAATGAAGTGGAAGCAAAGTGAGGAACAAAATGCAATATGGGAAATAATCTTGTAAACAGAGGTTAATTCCCCCTACTCGTTTTTGCAAATCAGCTTTCCGGATTGTGAAGTTGCACTATCTTTTGTGCTTGCTTGTAACCAGAATCTTAAAAGCAGCTTGCCGAACCGTTTTACCTACTCCATTTTATATTTCTTCCTTGATCATAAGTCATCGGAATCTATTTGATTTTGATTCTAGTTGCTATTACTTATCCATTTAACATCTTTTCCATTCGTATTCTCAGGTACCAAGGTGTGTAATGATACAAGAATTCGTAATTTTAACGGCTTATCAGACGTTTTTATACGATGAACTTTAGGTGCCCTTGATCTAGTTGGTTAGAACCGGTAGAAGATAAATCGCAAGATGCAAACATTTCTTTCAACTTTCACCGATGCGTACGTTAAACCTACGAGTTCATGCTCAGCTGAGATACGGAGCAACATAACTGGAATAGACAGTGTTGAACATCAAGAGCGATAGTTAAAAAAGAGGAATAATTTGAGCATTTGTTTGTTGTTTTCAGTAAAATAAATCCAGATGCTAAGTATTTTCCGTTCTGTGCTTCACATTACCAGCGTTGAACCAAGGGTTTCTCGGAAGTCCGCTAACGATAACTTGAAACCAAGTTAAAATGGTCGTACCCTGCTTCTGAGCGCGTTCACTGCTGAATGGCGGGGTTGGTACTTCAAGACACAACATCGATCACTCATGCCAGGCCCAACCCCCATCCCCGGAAAGTATAGCTCTAATCCTTAAAGGACCGTAGCTTCAGGCAGTCATCCACAGTCTCCCTTCCCCCGCTACTCGGACACGTGTAGATTTCCGGTCCCGTACTACATAAGTTGGTTTTAAATAGTCCCTTCGTCTCATTTTCTAACCTAATGAATACGAATGGGATTCTTCATGAAGTGTTTTTGTTCCATGAACCGTGCTCAGTTTATCGCAAGGTCCAAATGTTCCAATTCGAAGACGATACGGAGAAATGGCAGGTCGTTTATCCGCTTTCCATCGGTTAATTATTCGAGTAATTTTTCGTTTTGGTCAATGACATGGAACACATCTGATAGGGTCATTTTGCATTCTTGTCTTTTTTATGAATCTCATGGGACCTGTTCACTTCTTATCTGTTTGCAATGAATCTTTTTATTTCCAAATAAACATTCGTGACATAATTGCAACAGTAAAGTAGGCACGATCGAAAGTTCTCCCCAACGTACGCACTAGTCGTGACATAATTTCCATCTGTTCGTAGCCGATGTGACCAGGTGACCCTTCGTTGAACCAGCTGCGCAAACTGGTGCCTGACTCACTTTAAACAATCGAAGTGAATGCTTAGATTAATTTCATCATCAATTTCGGTGATTCCGTATGTAAATTATGTGAGATATCTTACGACATTATAGCCTTTGTTAACAACGACGTGTAATTTTGGGTGCGTCTGGGTTATTTACGAAAAACATACCATTAATAATATTATTACTATTCATTATATTCTTCTGACTTGGCTTCCATCAAGCAGGTATATTGCCGCCAGCATACAATTGGCCAAAAGTTTCCTCAATTTTCTACCCGTTGACCAACGTGGAAAAGTCATCAGACTTCGGAATGCCTCGAATGAAAGATGAGAAGCAAAATATACGGCGTGGGAACAAAGCACGAGGAATCAAAGTAGCTAGTAATAGTAGATAGCCAGTTGTAATTTCAATAAACATTGTGTACGGAGAAAGATAAATCCGGGACCGTGTGTTTTGCCTGAATTCAGTGATAGTATCTGCACACAGATGAACAGCATGTCTTGAGTGCTCGGGCAAAGCATAACGAATAGTTGTCAGTTCAACTTATATTGATGTACTACTCTCAGAAAAGATAAGAAACACAATAATCGTGCAAAACGTGAACAGTTCAGAGAATATTTCGAAACGGGTTCGAACCTGTACCAAATCATCGGATATGTAAAAATGAGCTCAAAAGGGGGTGGAATCGTCGGAGATTTCATCGCACCAAAAGTACACTTATTCGGTCAATTTGTCAAGTAATCAGTGAATTGATGAATTTTCTACTTGTGACTGAATAGGACGCTCAACATGTGGGCTTTATCATTATGGCTGACAGATTGTCATCCACAAAATAGCCAGTTGTAAACTTTCAACCCACTTATGTTCTTCAAGTAAAAGCCACTCCTCTTACAATAAACCGCTTTCTGGGAACTGCGCAAAGATGTGCTACAGTTTGGCTACTACTGTAACCGTCGAGGGAAGGGCAATAATGCTGTTTAGGGATGACCACGTTTGAGAACATGCACCAGGTTGCCATACTAACGGGCAGAGAGGAAACCATTGAATGGGTCATTTGCCGCCCAATTTCTGAGGAAAATGACTCCTATTTTTCTGTGACATGGTGAAAGGCTACTTTTAGGTCAGAAAACCAAACCCTGCAGCGATGACATTGAAGTATACCACCTCAATGTCACTTTGTTATATCCTTCCAGTGATTGTGCTACTTCATATTCTTCACGTGTTATTACAGACTTCAAGTCTTTCTCTAATTCTGACGTACCTGAAGTTCTCAAGTCTAAAGCTTCGACTTCTACAGGTCTGGATGACCTCTATCGTGCCAGTTTTCAGGCTTTAGGCATGCGGAAAGTAAGGCTACTTAACTGAATGGATCCCATCAAATTGTTCCTTTCTTGATTTTTGATGACCAATCACCATTATTCCAATTTCCAAGGTCCCTAACGTAAAAGGAATAGAAAAGCTTTTTCGTCCCATAGATCCCACCCCAGTGGCACTCAAAATTGTTGAGATGGCCATACTTGGTCATCTTTAGATCCACCAGAATGTATCTCCGAAACCTAGTCAGTTCACTTACGAAACCAAAAGATCCACTCTCAGTGTTCTGGCTTCCTTAGTTCAATTCACCACCAAATCCCTAGACAGATCTGTTCGATCTGTCGGCTGTGTATTTTTTAATTAGTCCTTGATCTGTGATTCAGTACCTCGTCCTCTTCCTCCAAAGCTCAAAGCCTCCAACTGTCCGTCTAATTTATTTTACAATAGAATGCAGAAAACCAAGGTAGGATACAAATGTTACAAACCCCTTATCAACATTTCTGCAGCGATCCAAGGTGCCTTGTTGTCACCCTTCTTATTTTTCACGTATATCAGCGACCTATCAGTTTCTTCCTCGTATGACGTATTAAAATGGGCTGGAGACCTTGTTTTTTGTCAACTTTTTTTTCCGGACATCCCCTGACTTCAGAATCCCCAGAGAAAATCGACCATAAACAGAACATTGCTCTGCTAGATGTCGTTTAAGACTGAACATCTCCAAGTGTCTGAAAACAGCTTTCATCAGTTACCTTTTTCCTATCCCCACAGAATCTGTTTTCCCCAATTCCACACTTTTATCCGAAGTGAGCTCTGTACACTGTCTAAGTGTTGGCTTAGGCACCAATTTGAGAAGGTTATTCCAAATGCAGATCTGCTTCGCTAAACTGTGGCACCTATCGTTTCAAATTAGAAAACTCAAGCAGTTTCGAACATCAGTGTCAAATGTTTTCTTATTTGTTCTTTGCTGTGTCCATTCGGTCCTATTTTTGTTGTTCACCCACAATTTTCATCGGCTTTTTGACCAGGACTTCAAAGTCCCTCGCCGAGGACTGGCAACTGCTTGCCGCGTTCCACCTCTCTCGTTTCATTTTTTTTGTCTCAGTTTGTCAACTAGCATATTGAATCTTGCGTACCTCTAGCCCACAAAATGTTTCAGGATCCAACCAATCCCTGAAGTATCTCTTTGCCGTTCTCACCCAACCACCGGATCTGAATTCCAACACCTTTCTTCTAGAATGAACGTATATAAAACTTTCCTGTGTCCTATCTGTCGTGAGTAACGAACAATAAGGACAGGTTAAAACGGAATTATTTTTCTAAATTTGTGTGATTTATTCTTTTTCTTTTTCCATCTTACGTACCTTTATTATTAATTGAGTACTTTGTATGTTTTACCCCGGTTTCGTCTGAGCCATTTTGATCAAAACTCGACCGTATCGCTTGCAAGAGGCCTTCACGTGAACACAAATAAATAAATCAGCTATAGATATTAAAGAAGTGTGATCTAATGGGCTAATTTAACCTTAAGCTGAAAAACACACAAAAAAGTGCAAATAGATGATTTTCCGGATATTTGTTTCAGAAAGTTTTCCGGTTTCACTCGATCCCCAACATCATAGGCACTGATTTTGTATCGATAAAATAGCGTTGATGCAGTTTACCGGAAAAATGGCAACCTTGTGAAGATACGTTGTCTCTTTCCCACACCAATAAAGAGGTTCCACTAGGGCAAGATCATTCCACAGACAATTATAATAAGTGACGAACTGAAAGACTGAAAGGAACCACTCAATTTCCGGTAGTATTTGTATTCTGTATGGATTAAAAATGCCTCGAAATTGTAGACAAATCAGAAAATATAGGTTTGATGATAAAAGTGTACTCGATATTGCCCAACCGGAAGTGATCAACTGCGCCAGGTGATAAAATGCTAGAATTCTGCCTGGTAAATTTAGCCAACAGCTTTTTGTTTCCACTTTAGTTGACACAAGCCATGAATCCATGGTGTCCAGAATTCCGTTCTTTGGGATCAGCGATCAGTCCCATTACAGTGTTAAACGTGGAACTCCCAAAGTTTGTGCCCATCAGATTGCTCGACATGGGATGTGTTAAACAAAGCCCTTTGCTGAAGAACCAAAAATTGCCATTGATGCCGTAAAATAACAGAAAGTAACAAAAAAGTGTACCTTGACTGCTGTTGGCAAAACCGCATGAAAACCGAACTGGGAAATTTCCCCGTGGTCCTCATGTGTCTACGTGGGACAGAAACTGGATGAAACATGAGTCTAATTCGAACAGCCCTTAATGATTTGCACTCAACTTAGTGAATTTGGTAAATGAATAGTACCTTGTGAGAGTGAAATAAAAAATAAAACTTTCAAAATTCCTTACCGGTTTTTCACCGCCTTAGGAGAGTCATGTGTTGCACAGTTGTTCATCTCCACTTGGTTCCTTTAACTTCAGATCCACATGCAGATCACTGCTGGTCAAGCCTTCCCACAGCAGCAGCTTGATTGTGCTGCATCTCGTGTAGTCTTGATCGCCTTTCAACCAAACCAAGCTAGCTATCTAGGCCGAAGAAAAGTCTGACTCACGCGTGTGAAGGTGTGTCTAAGTCTCAAACCAATACGTTCATCTCAGTATCTGAGGAATAATAAAAAACGAATACATTTGTTCTCGCCATCGAATACTACAGTAATGGGACTCGTTACTTTTGGACCATAAGTGCACATGAGCCTGGTAGTGATTATGCAGAAAAGACAAACGAAACGTTTACGGATAAATCCATGCATTCCTAGTCGGTCTGGTTCAAGTTGACCACCGTGGAATTATTGGAAATTCTGGGTCTGTACTCGTTCAAAAATCTACAAATCCATAAAAAGGGCGAACAAGAATTGTGAAAAATCAAATACATTACCACTCATAAATGAGTCCCCATGTAAGGCTAATCATATCATCGTTGAAATTACCAGACTAAACTATTCGTTTTTAGATAATACGAAATTTTGGATTTCAGTGAATAAATTCAGTGAATTCAGCCGATGATGACGGTGACGATGATGATGATGATGATGATGATGATGATGATGATGATGATGATGATGATGATGATGATGATGATGATGAGGATGATGAGGATGATGATGATGATGATGATGATGATGATGATGATGATGATGATGATGATGATGATGATGATGATGATGATGATGATGAGGATGAGGATGATGATGAGGATGATGATGATGATGATGATGATGATGAAGAGGTTTATCATATATTATTATTATTATTATTACTCAATACTGAGGAATGTACATGCTGCTTTCAAGTATCTGTTTCAGGCTTTCACGCGGTAGTGTAAGTCTTCTGGAATACTATAGCTTATACTGCGAACTTTGAAACATGCTTTTCCCGAAATAATCTGCGAACTTTGACGGCCGGAGTGCCGAACGGATCAATAGTTAAGTCTTGGTGTAAAACACAGGGTGGAAAATGAACGCCATGACCAGAAAGCAAGCTTTTTTGACATTTTTTCTATTTGAGAAGATAAAACTCACTGCTCAAAGTATACATCTCCGGTTGATCGATCGAGTTCAATAGGAGCGATTCATATTTTGTTTCCAGACTAATGTCTCGTCAGATTCATTCCAACTTGAACTCATCGATCGAGGGATTATGTAAGCTGCTTGAAATTGTTTGTTGTCGGAAGTGCGAACAGCAGTACCATTTGCACAAAGCTGTAGAATTCCGGCTCCGTGGAGTCTAGTTTGAAATTGCGGTTGATTCACTCGCAGGAGAAAAACAAGCACTCTGACCAGAAAGTCGACAACCTACCAACGATTTCGACTACGCTGTGTTAATGAACAATAAAATTCTACCATAACTTTATCAGTCACTTTTTTGTCCACAGTTCCAAACCAGAGTAACAGACAGTCACCAAGGTAAGCAAGAGAAAGAGATGGGAATCTGGCTGAGTGAAAATAAGAAAGACCGATTGAAACACAGTCCAATGGCACTCATAGAAAGTCCAGTGCGGGAACAAAAGTTTGGCAACAGAAGGGAATATTACCTTTCATGACCATGAGATCAGAATTCGGTTTCACATTTGATCCACTTGAGATATTCCTGTTCAACATCATTTGTATCATAATCAATAGTTTATTATTAAGTAATTTGCATTTTACGACTCGTAAAATTGAGCCTGTAAGAGTGATGTTCCCAAAAATATTATTTAAAGACCAATAAACCAAAGTAGGAAAAAACTTTTTGAGTTCTGCCATAAGTGGTTGCTGGACAGTCCAATTCTCAAATAGTTGATCGTGGGGTCCATGTTCGAATCTAGCCACCACTAGCTAGCTTTTATTTTTGACAGCTTGTAACCAACTATTCCTGTCATCGAAAAATGTAAAATTGTTGCATGAAGGACGTAAAAACTACCGATAAAAAAACACAAAAATTGAATTTTGCTTACCTGGACGTTTTTGGTATTAATCTAGATTCACGTAAAAAATGCTAATTTTCTTTCGTTTCCCTTAGAAAGTTGTTTCCAATGGTCTCGCATTAAAGATCCGGCAGTTCAGTTGAGCTCAGTTCTTGGAATGAGAACTACACAATTCTGCGCTCTGGTATCGGTTGGTACAATACAGCATTATCGATTCGGAAGCAAAGTTCAAAGAGCCATAAAGAGCCAATAAACAGTCGAAAATTTGCAAACTAAAAAAGAGTTCAATTCCAAACAAAGTGGTACAAAATCCTGTGTGATATTCCATAGATTATTGTGGCATTATCCCACACAGGATATAGTGGAATCAGAATGCCGATATGACACACGACGTACAGCCGTATTTCGTTTACTGTGCACAATTATGTACAATATCGTAGTAAGTGAATATGACATAAATGATAGGACTCACATATATAGTCAGTTATAAATACCACATCCGTCACAAGTTGAATTAAGCTCAGGATGATTGTAGTCCTCCATGGGTATTGCTTGTATTCTTGCTGATCTACTGACAGTAGATTTTCCAAATGATTCTCTGGGTCGACGACGCTCGATTTTATCTGGAATAGGAGCATTAGCGGACAAAACAACAATGAAATTTCTCTCTGACTGACCTTGTGTGTTGAACAGTGCCTGATCGATATGTCTTTGGTGAAGGAACAAACCATGACATTCGAGTATGTTTGCCATTCGATTACCGTTCCGTACCAGAATTATACCATCGGATGGCCGCAAATCATTCCCTCTGAAAACACTTACATCAGCAGAAGAAACTCATTTGGAATTGGTTCTCGAACAACGAGATTTGAACAACTGCGCTGGACACTTACCATTGGTACTATGACATGCATTTCGGCGTTACCTCAAGAGCTTATAAACGGGTCGGTCTAGTTCAACAAAGGGGTTAGGACTGAGAGAAGGTATAGCAATTTTGAAATTGAGGATGGCGAGGTGCAGTATACAAATGACGACAACCAAGCCCTTTCAACGAATCATCAAGGGACAGCAGAGAAATAGGTACCGTCATCTGCAACAAGTGCTAGAGATAACCCTCCCATTTTGAATGTTCTGCACAGTACAGTCTGTGTGGACTAAGCTGTGGGTGGCGTTGTCCAGAAAAATACATCGGAAAACGCATCAGTAACTACCAGTGCATAATATTAGCCAAGGAATGAACCACCACAATCTGCATGCGCAAGCTTCCATGGTTCGCATGAAACAGGCCACGGAAGCTATTTGCTGAATCTTGAATGTTGCTTGTGTAGGCAGTTTTGACAATCTATGGCAATATTGATAGAGTATCGTTTAGCCCAGGCCGTCAAATTATCAGTCGGACCAAAGATTTCATTCTATCAATTCCCAAGTGCCCCGAATGTAAATCTTGAGGTATGGCTGATCGAAGCTTCGGAGGAACAACAATACGATCAAATGAAGCACAACTGTCCATTCCGATTGACCGAAAAACTCTCTCTGCTGGTGAAGAAGTCCGGAAAAGGTCATTTTTTCATTGTTTTTCCCCGCACAAATAATCGTGGAGATTACAGGCGCCAAGTGCTCACAGGTATCTGGAATCAAGTCTTTTCTACGCACAGGAAGTAACTGTACTAACAAGCAATAAGAAGTTTGTAACGGCATGGGTGCGGAAGCATATCGGGAAAGAAATTCTGCATGCTGAATCTGCCGAGCATTTCGATGAAAATCATCGTAGTCACAAGAACTTAGTGAGATGCACCATCGTTGATCCGTTGAGGGTGACTACTTTGCTTGTGATAGTGTTGCTTGATAAACAAATTTTAACTCCTCGTGGTCAGTAACGATGGTGAACTTGGTACCAAACAGATGTTTGTGTAAGCGCTGGACTCCGCAGTAAACAGACAGTGCCTCCCGCTGAGTCTGAGAATAACCCATTTCTGCTTTCGTGAGTCCCAGTGAAGTGCAAATTACAGGTCTGCCAAATTGTCCCAGAATAGGACCAACGCCTTTCAGAGAAGCATCAGTAATCACAGTGGTATGATCCTTTGATGAAAAGGGTTTAGAGATCACGTCTGAATTTAGAAGTGCTAACAGATTACGAAGTATTGGCTCGTGAAATGGAGACCATGAAAACCACGTATAGAAAGAGTGTCAAACAAACAGCTAGCCCCCTGAGAAGAATTTAAAATAAACAGAGAACGGTACTGTTTTGCATCAAAAACAGAAGAAATTTCTTGAATGTTAGTGGGGAAAAGACACATTAATTAAAGGCGTTAACCACTTGGAATAGGGAGAAATGCTACCAGAATTTATAGTAAACCCCAGGGCACAAAATCGTGAAGCACAAAAAGCACTTATTTGGGTTGATTATAACTTTAGACGGCAGAAATCTCCATCGTGCCACCTAATTTCTCGAACCATGAAGTGGGCATGTCTCGTGTACCCCAGCTCGGAAGTTCAACAGGTTCTACTTCACTAAATCAACTGGTAGTTTTCTCGTAATTCTATGCCAAGAATAGAACTGACATCTTCGAACCTTCCTCCAGTGACTACCCCCCTCAGAGATTGATATCCACTGAGAGAGAGTTCATCTGTGAGCATACGTGACACCTCCCAAAGTAGTTAGCCGGTTTAGATTAGGCGAGTGGACTGGCGACTAACAGCTGGTGAGTTGTTCATATGAGTGTATTAGGTGCAAGGACCAGTGATCTTCCTTTCGGGGATTGCACGTGCTCAGTCCGCAAAAGTACAACAAGAAAGATTTCGTGAGCCGACGCTCAGTAAGTCTATCAGCCAACACTTACATTAGTCGAACAATAATACGGTGACATATAGTCTGACCAGAACAGTTGGAATCTTTTAACAGTGCATTGAGTAGTACATTTTAAATTACCCTATTGTGTTCTGGGGTCTGATCAGTGGATCATCTCTTCGATAACAATTCCCATCATATTGATAGCCAGTCTTATACGTGAAAAGCATGACATAAGCTTTTGACTGTACCGTATAGTTGTTGGAAGATGGCCTTAAGAAACAGCATCACAAATGGCTGTTCTCATCTCGGCAAGGTGAAAAAGAATCAGAAGCCACTCAAAGCGAAGATTGGTATACGTAATGCCATCGAAATGTGTTATAAGTTCTACCTACACCCTGGGAATCATCCCGGAAATGAAGAAAATTAAGAATAACTGGAAACTCATTTTCGACCCTACTATGATGAATACAAATACATGAAAATTGCTATCAAAAATATTGCAGCACTTGACAGAAGTTTGACGGATTGCAAAAAAATAAAATACTGTATACCCATTATCTAGCTAATAAAAGAAAGAAGATAAGACATACATTATGGGATGCAAGCGTTTCGTTCAACCTTGTCGATCGCGTGCCTGAAACTTATCAGTTTATGTATGATATGACACATGAGATACACAATGGAAGAATGAGACAGATGTTTTCCACAATGCACACAGAAATCCGTGTGATTTTATTTTGGCCAATGCCAGGGAAGGAGTTTTCTGTCTTGATCAACATAGCTTCACTGAACGCCAGCAGTTTTGCATTCGGGTTGCATAGTCGTATTCCGAATGATCGAGTCAGGTTAACTCGATGACCTATTGAAGATAGATGCCTGACGATAGCCGATGTTGGATTTCTTTGCTGGACTTTGTTTTGCACAGTTAGACTAAGTCACCGAGTGCAGAGCGATTCGCTAATGTGTTCAGCAACCGTTAGAGACAGTTTTACAGTGAAGAATCCTAGAACGTATTCAATGGATGTTGAGTCTCTTTTTACCAAAACACCTCTCCAAGAAAATAATGACTACATTTGTGATATCATTTTACCTAACAACATAACACTGCCTTTCCCTATAGATTACTAAAGAAACCTCATTCTTCTATGTACTCAAAACATTCCTCTATGGGTGTGAGGAAAAGGCATACAGACGGGTTGATGGGGTGGTAATAGAAAGCCTCCAAGTCCCATCCTAACAGATATTTTCCTCAGGATGATCGAAAATCGGTTGGCTGATCAAATTGCTCAGTTTTGCTTTACGAAAGTTATGCTGATGACATTTTACTGATTCAAAATGATGACAATTCTATCCAATCCTATAATATTTTCGATTTTATGCATCCGAAATCATCTTTACCTGTATCTTATGAGAAAGAATCCAACTTGAGCATACGCTCCTTGGACATATTAATCACAAGGGGTCCGGACGACACCCTACAACAGGTCATTCACAGAGAAGCGAAATGGGGTGGAAGTTATATGCAGTTTTCTAGTTTCATCCTGGTTGCGTACAAACGTGGTTTGGTCAGAACACTTTTACACGGGGCCCGAAAAATTGCACACCTTATCAATGTCATAAGGAAGAAGATTTAATCAGAGATACTCGTTTGGTCAGTTGTTACGCAGAAAACTTGATTGAGCATCAGAGCAAACCACGATGCAAAACGGAGCCCATTTACCAGTTGAAATAGAAGAGGTCTTTTTAAAGGTGATCACGGTTTTGATCATTAAGTTAATAACTTAAGCTCCTTTTCAGGCTGACCAAGCATGGTACCACAATTTCCCATGGTGCAGACCATTAAAGGAGCAAAATTGAAAGATCACTTTGGCCACCATATTGGCTCCTAATGTCTCACATCTTGTTCCCCAGTTCACTTGCAGTTGCGGCTACAGGTAGACTGGCAGAATGAAACGATACTTCGCTCAAAGAGTGAACGAACACATTTGCAAATTGCTCTGCACTCGGTGACTCGTTTGGATTGCACAAAACCAATTCCGGCAAAGAAATCCAACATCGGCTATCGTCAGGCATCTATCTTCAATAGGTCATCGAGTTAACCTGACTCGATCATTCGGAATACGACTATGCAACCCGAATGCAAAACTGCTGGCGTTCAGTGAAGCTATGTTGATCAAGACAGAAAACTCCTTCCCTGGCATTGGCCAAAATAAAATCACACGGATTTCTGTGTGCATTGTGGAAAACATCTGTCTCATTCTTCCATTGTGTATCTCATGTGTCATATCATACATAAACTGATAAGTTTCAGGCACGCGATCGACAAGGTTGAACGAAACGCTTGCATCTCATAATGTCTTCTTTTTGTTCTCGTTTGCTGGGAATTAGTGTTGCGAATATAATGAATCAACGCACCTTTTGATTTTTCTGATTAGATGAAATCTGGCAAACACTTCTTGGAAGACGGTGCCAGTGAATTTGTTAACCTCCTGCTGTGAAACTCTCCACGTCTTCCATTCCCACTAACAAAATCAAGAAAAATAGCTTTTGGACAGTGGTAAAGCAATGCTAAGTTAAGTGGCTTTTCACTTCCGAGAAAGAATATAGCTCTGATGATAGGACCATATGGATTTCAGTCGTCAGCTCTGACTGACAATTTGGTTTGTGGCATGTTTCTTACAGGGATTTTAGGGAACTGTTCCGATGTACGTCGTTACCGTGAGCCTTGCGAAGGCCCGTACGATGTGCTCGATTAGAACTTGGAACCGGAATTAACTGCACAACGCAATTTAAGCAGTCTGTCAGAAATGTTCAGGCTTTGTAAGAACCTCGATTTCCTGCCCCTATCAATCTGTCACTGGTGCATAAACGACCAGCTTACGAAAATCTACATTCACAAGCTTAAATTTTCATTATCCGAAACAGATTTCTTTTACCGCGAGATTATTTGTGTTATCTTTGTGATACTGCAAAACCGCATATGGTGCTGGAAAAATATGATTAGAAACCCTAATCTACTCAGCTGTTTTGACGGCAGAACCTGCCGTCTAATACTACCGAATAGGGGAAGGATAAATTGCCTGAAACACTTCGTGGGTTCAACACCGCTTTTCGGTTAATTTTTTGTCAAATAACCGTTCGTTCATTATTGACTCCCTGGGTTCTGATCGGCAATATCAAGGGGCGGGAATATTTTCTCAATTCACGCTTTTCAAAGACCAAACAATTGGTTGTGAATTCTGTGAATTTTTCCTCGTAATTTTGGTAGCACTCACTGAGTCAGAAACAACAATTCTGAGTACACCCACGACTGTAGGCGTAGCATCGATTCTCTCACATTACGTGGGATGGTATAAAGTGGTATCTAATCATCGGACCATCTGCTTCTGACAGTCTAAAGGTTTCGAAGTATCTCAGAATTAGCAGAGTAAAAAGTATTTGCAAAGATGGGCTTGAAATAAATGAGTAATTCCACCCTAATGAGGACTCAGTGTTTCCGAGTTGCTGTAGTGCTAAATATCGAACTAAGTTCGTAGATGAAGCATGTATATCAAGAAAAAGAAAGGCTGATATACTCCAGTCTGCTGAAATTCCTTTTTATCCACTCGCGGTAGCAATATTTTTCTGCGAATTGATGAATCTACTCAAATCATTTGAGAATCACCAATTCTTTTTCATTTAGCTGAACTTGGACTGAAATTTTGTAGTATTTACACACGTTTATCAGTATGGGGGGTGCACAACGGACAAGGTCATTTCCAGGTATTATTTCGTCAGACTGATCCTCAGCTGAATACGGGATTCCATGTTTCGGCTTCAAAAATAAGCGTTTTTTCGTGTCATCAGGAATAGAAGAAAAACACCAGTTATCAGTGAGTTCCAATGCAACCAAGAGAAGATCGAAGGTCATAAGAGATACCATTGTAACCTACACTACCGGTGAAGTTGGCTGTTTTGATCGAATAATTGTTTTTGTTCATCAGGGCTAGAGTGTGGTCACTTACCTAGAGCTTCCAATGCATTATTTTAGTGGTTTGTGGCTACTCGTGAATAATGAATGAAGGTCTTCTGAAGAACACTCTTACTGAAATGGCAGTGCCAACATTTGAGGGTTTTTGCCCAATAAAGCAATCTGAAGAAGGAATTCTAGATCGAAATAAATACTTCGTGAGGTCCAGCCACCCACATAGTCTCTCCATACACTTCTGCCAGTCCACTTGTCGAATGAAGTTAATTCACACTCTTCCATCCCACTGGTCCTCAGTAGTAATGATAGCAATAATAATAATATCAATGATAATAATATTAATAATAATAATAATAATACCTTTTTGCTTCCTTTACTCATTATAAGAAAATGAACGGTGACTCAAGAAAAGAGCCACGACTAACCAAAGGCTGACTAACGGGATAGTGGCCGGAGGCTGTAGGCTTCTTAAACTCGATCTGAATCCCGACCCTGATTGCTGATAAGCAGCCTATAGACGGTCTGTTTCATCTGGTAACTAGCCCCCTACCACCTGTGCAAAGACAAGGACGAGTTCGGAGACTGCTCGTCATCACCTGACCAAAACCGAGGACATGACTGGGACCAGCGAATTGGAGCAAGGAACCAGTCAGCGGCTAAAGTTTGTCTGAACCAATACGAGCTGAGTGACCCAATCCAGTTACTATCACAAAAATCAGTCAGATGGGCTGCTTATTATTATCAATGAACCAGTGAGCTTGTTTGCAAGTCTTTGGTTTTGATCACCACGTTCTCTTATAAACGATAAGTTCTGTACCAATAACCCAAAATGATTAGACGCTTGAAAAGTCTGCTCACCAGAGATATGGGGTATTAATAGAGCAAATCCCATAATCATAATCGTTTGGTCACCAAGCTATCAGTCGATACTCACAGAGGTGTACAGTCGACCGAGAAAGATCGAAAATGTGTATTCTTCACCATGAAAGATAAAAACTTATGAAAGGGACTTCGTAGCGTGCCATGCATTGCGCAAGTTACCTGAGTACGCTGATCACGCGCAAAACTTAGTAGATCTATTCAGTATAGCACTGGACAGTGGTGCGAATCCATCTTCACACCAACTAGATATTCTAGCTATGTGCAATGCAGCCGGAGGGGCTATTCAGTGTTTGTGCGGGTAAGCGCTTCGTTTTTCTTCTTCGTATAGATCCATCCGTATGTTCATTCGCTCTGTTACTATCAGCTTAAAAAAGACTCGAAATCGAGACCAAGAATGAATTACAAAAGCGAGATTGAAAGAAAAGCTTCCATTCTTGTTAATACCAGTCGCCTTGGTTGGTAGAATTAGCAGCGGGTCATCACGCTGTGTGAAATGAGAACAATTTTAATTCAACACGCACTGTCAACAGAGTTCCAACCCACAGATATCGATCGTTTCAACCGAAATGGTCTTAAAATATGTTTCGTCATCCGGTCTGGTTATAAACGGTAACAACAAATCATCATCAGATGCCTTAGGTCCTAAATGTCAGTTTCTACTCCACGAAGAGATCACACTGCCATTCGGATGACATCAGTATATCTTCAGGTTAGATGAGTGGCAGCAAAAAGCTGGTAGTTCAGATTTTTGGTTCACAGTGAGTTGAAATTACCGCTTCCCACAAATGTCAGTGTGTTCTTTCGTTCTTTTCTAATTATACTGGCAAGTTTTCATGAACTACTTAGAGGAGGTTATTGTCATTTGACATTACATTGTTCGACATGACATATGTCACTTGAAATTAATTTATCGTGATGTGAGAAAGTCACTTTCTGTCTCCATACTCGAAGGTGGTCAGTTTTGTTCAGCCTATCAAAAACGTTCACCTTAGAATTTGACAACTAATAGTTTCTGGTCTGTCTATCGCTATGCTGTCTGTTCTGATGAAAAGTTTCTGCATAGATGATTTGAAGAACTAAGAACTTCATATAAACTATTCCTTCTGCTCTTGGACCTTATCAACTACCACCCGTTTGGTAAAAGTTGCTGAGTGATTCTGGTTGGGTTTTCTTTTGTTCCAATGAGAACTCTCAATTGGCAACTGACGAAATGAAGATTTTTGCTATATTGGGCACCAACAAAGATGCAGCAAAATGCACCGGAATGTATCAAACAACCTATAACTTACAACTTCAGTTAACAGCATATGCTGAGGTATCTGATCCGTGTGATCTCCTTCGCATAGAAGCACTGCGCAATAACGTATGGGATCGTCCTGCGCCATTTTTTCGCACATTTCCGCTTCTGTATTCCCTAACAAAACTATATCTAGTCAGAACGAAAGAAGACATTTTTCCACTTGTTTGTCCATTCTATGTGTTTCAAACCATGATAGCCTTGGTTCTTTATGTTTCCACGCCACAGAATTGAGCATTTTTGTAACGTTCCTTTTAAAACACTGATGCAGATCAAACCTTCCAACCTTGACGTGGAAAGTGTGGTCTTAGAGTTCTGACGAATTAATCTGCTTTCGTCCGATTTCGGTTGTTTTTTTAGACTTTTCAGACACGCATATCTCCTCATCTTCCAGACACTGTTGTGTGACATTTCTCCATCTCTTAGATTGCCTGCAGATCTCATGCAAACTGAGTCCCATTTGCCCAAAATCCACTGGTTTATTTCCATGTGGCTTTGTGCAAACGAAATTCGGTTTACGTTCTGTAGGTTTTATAAGTGCCGTCAACGCAAACGAAGCTCACCTAGGTCACTATGGTGCATCACGCGCTCCAAAGCACATGATTCACGTGATTCCGGTTCTCATGGGTTTGTCAGTCACCAAATCCACAGATCGAACTAATCAGCTTCTTGCCAGGATGAGTGATTCGTCCGGTTCAGCGAAATTTTCTGGGGGACAGAACACTGGAATAGGGGTGCCATACTTTAGTCACCCAGATTTTCACATTTTCTGCTCTAATTAGCACACAATGCATAGTTCCGTCCCGAAATTTGGCTTAACATGTAGTACTGTGCTTTTAGTCGTTCTGACCAGATAGGGTTTCGTTAGAGTATACAGGAACGGAAAAATGAGCCGAGTTCTACTCTATTTTGCACAGTGAATATCAACCAGGATTCCACAGTTCTAAGGTAAACTGCTTTTCTGATCAACAAGGTCAATTTATAGCTGATACTCTGAGGAAATGAGAGCACTAGTCTTCTTCAATATCATTAGGTTTCTACGGGAATGTTCGTGTTTTTCCTCCATAGAAACTCACAGCAACAAAAAAAAGCCTTGATCAATCTATTCAGCGACATAGCAAACAAGTTCCGAAGTCAGAATTTGTATAAGGTTTACTATGAAAGACATCTTTCGTGTACTCAGCTCAAGATACGTAGTAATTAAGAAGAGTGACAATGTACTAATGGATAGTTCGTTTGTTGTTTATATTCACAAATAGTCTAAATAAAGTTTGCATCTCTTACTGCGCAGAACAATCCCCCACAAAACAGGGAAAGGAAAGGAGCTGAGTCGTTTTTAAACGGATAGATCGAAGGACAGCCAGACAGAGAGAGAGAGAGAAGCCGAGAGAAAGAGAGATAACGAAGCTGAGCGAAAAATCATGGTATCGTCCAGAAATCAGGCTTCTTGCATACCTCAGGCTGATCGATATAGGTGACCGATAATGCATTCGACGTGGGTCGCAAAAGTGGATGACAGAATGTTTATGGTAGTGCATTCGTAATGCGAATGTGTGAAACCAATACAACAGAGAACAGACGCAGGCACACAGATCAGTGATTGTTTTGTGGCCTCGTGTTTTTGTTGTTGTCCACGTGTACATGCCTCGTGCGCACGCCCGGTTACGTAGGTGTGTACATGGGGTCGCATGTTACGTTCGTTTTTTATCCGTTCGATCTGAAAATATGCCATACCAAGGCACATTTTCGAAAGAAGTGACTATACTTTGAGTTTTCCACGGTTCGCAGTTCTGTGTCGCGAGGCGCCTGCTCGATAATGTCCCAACTACAGTTTAACACGTGAAACACTGACCTGTTAAGTTCATTGTAATGCACACCCTGATACCGAGGTGTGAAATTTCCCAGTGCTACTTGGGACCAAATGAAAGAGGTTATTCCATCCTGTTTTTAACCAGGTTGTCTTTCAAAGCTGGTAGGAATCACGGTCACCAGATAACAACAGTGCTATGACGGAGGCCGGGTTATCTTCCCAATAGGGCAGGAAGAGATGACCTACAAAGGATCACTGAATGTGAGGCATTATTGTGTACTGGCCGAAAGTATAGCTCTGTTCTTAACACATTCGACCAGAAATAGCAAAAGTTGAATTTCCAACACTCCAATAACTATTAAAAACCACTGATAACCAGCCCACATCATTTATCCGAACATGAAGGTATCGCAATATTTTATTAGAAACTCTGCGTCATCTTAACCCAGTTGGCCAGAGTAGGACACAAAAAGGTATAAACAAGCATTTATTTCCATCTTTTCAATTGTGTAAGTAAAGAATAATAATTCCAGTTGAGAGAGGGCATAAATCAACACAACAGGAACAAGCAGTGCTTCCCGAATTAAGAAACATTTCGGTAAATTTGATTGGGTAACCCCAAGGCAGATATGTACTGTGTAATAGATAATCTCTTAAAAGCTTACTGGAAGATTTCTCTTTAAGAATGACCGAAAACGTGGACATCCGGATATCATTTATTGCACCTTGAACAAGCGTTTTATCAATGATATTTTGGTTTTTACCAAAGAAGAACATTTAACCAAGTTTTCTGATCTGGTAAACGCAGTATATCCCAATTTATAAGTAACGTGTGAGATAGGAAGTGACCGCAGTCTACCCTTTCTAGTAATCCTAATGGGTAGACGGGTAGATGGAGCAATCTAAAAAATCATCAATCCAAAGGCAACTTGGAGTGGACAATGCATTCAATTTTTCACTTCTGCACCAACTGGTGAAGAATGGAGAGTGCGTAACCCAAACCCTCTGTGCAAATGACTAACCTGATAAGCTCACTGGGATTAACTAACCAGAAAGGCCTTAGACCGTACAAGTGGATAAGACTGAGAGGTAAGCCGGTAACTATGTTGGCATTATTAAAAAGCGAAACCATTTGCTCGGCCGGATTAGCCAAAAGCTGAAGTGTGATCTAAAGGGCATCTACTTGGAATTTGAATAGCGGGTTTTGTAAACCACTAAAGGACCAAACCTCGAAGCCAAGTCAAAGGATTTTTATCGAACCCGAATGCCTCTCACGTCATTTAACGTTTCACCTACAGCTATGATGTCACCCGCGAAGGCATCACAGATCGGTGCTTCAATCAGTTAGTGGGAGAGCATTTACCGAAGCGGCTAGTGTCAGGGATGTCATCTCTCTCACGGACTGAAATGACCACGAGACACCTGGCCTCATACATCGCAAACAACCTAAGACATTTCAGCATCTAATTGATCCAGGTCGAACGTTTGGAGCGAATTTACGAAACCGAAACCTCAGGCTTTTGATCACCGAATCGTGTCTCAGTTTGTGAGGTGTAATCTGTTACTGCTGTGTGAATGTTTTCCATCTCAACACGAATTACCACGTTTTGTTCATGCGGCTGACACGATTAAAATAAACGCTTGCCTCTCGCAGTTATAGTCTTCCTTCTTCGCCGTATTTTATACTTTACCTAGAGTATAATTTGTAAACCAATATGTACGTATTGCTGATGATTTGTACTAGGGTTAAAGCATTGACACGGTACTCCCATTGAACTACGCCAGCGATATCGCCTAGCTGAGGGATAATGCACAATCAGTATAACATATTCTGAGCCCCTTGTAATTTGACGTATCTCGTGACGGTATGCACTTCGCACCTTCCAAGTGCAAAGTGTTTTTGCAAGATCGGCCTAACCGTTTGTGGTGATCAGCTAGAGATAGTCGACAGCTTCAAATACCTTGGGAGCTTGATGACAGTTAGAGGGAGTGTTGGGATGGAGATCAGTTCACGCATAGTGAGAGCTAGAGCAGCTTTCGCAAATCTGTGACACTTGTGGCATCACCGTGACATCTGGCTCTCTCTTAAGGGACGGTTGAACGTTGCCGCTGTTCGTAGTGTTTTACTCTACAGCGGCGAGACCTGGCCACTTCGCGTTGAGGATGCTCGGAGTCTTTCTGTGTTCGACAACCGATATCTCCGAAGCAGTGTTCACGCCTGATGGAAACATCGAGTGAGTAATGACGAGATGCGTCGTCGTGTGTTAAGCACGGATAACCACTTTTTTAACGAATTGATCACTCTACACCGCCTCCGGTGGCTCAGTCATGTTTTACGAATGTCTGTCTATCGTCCATCTTCCCTTGCTCTATTCGCACGTGCTAGGCAAGGCTGGAAGAAGCGAGGCTGCGATCAGACCATGACTTGGCGTAGAGTTATGAATAAGTCAGTATTAGCACTGGCTTCGGTTGGAGCTTCCCGCCTCTGAGATTTGGGTGCAAGGAATGGGGATTGTTGTTGTCTAGAGACGTTGAGGAACATGGCTGTCAATAGAATTCAATGGCTCAAATGCCGCGTGATCTTTTTGTCTGAATCTGGTTCACTATGAACACCAAAATATTGTTACGACAAACAAAATGACAAAAAACATCAAAGAGTGAGGTGAAAAAGAAAAAAAACATAGCAAGTTACTTTTTACTGTCTGTTTATTTTTTTATATTCCCTCTTCCCTAGTTTTGTATTAGTTGTTACCGCTTTGTCATATATATATATATATATATATATATATATATATATATATACCATTGTCTCATATTAATTAATAAATCAGTCAAATCATCGAGCCTTTATGCTCGCCCTTTCGTACCTCTTTTAAGTACCAGTGTGTGGTGAAAAAATAGAAGCAAGCAGCAAATAAAGGCGGAAATAAAAGAATAAATTATACAAAAATTGAGTTTGAACTCCTGTGGTCTAATGATCGCCACATTTCGATCTATGCTACCAACTATTCAATAGGTGAAATTTAAGCTACTCAATTCCTAAGTCCAAAAAGACATTCAGTTATCCAGCTTCTTCACAGTATAGGCTGACTACTCACACCTATGCTCCAGTGTCTACCTTCCTGGAATAATAGTGCACATTAGGTTATTCTATTGTTGGATATGTCCAACAGGTCCCAACTTCAACGTATAAAACGGATGCTTATTATACAGGCTGACCTGCAAAACATCTTAGGTCTAAATATAGAGATGCGGATTTCATCGATCCAACAGATCCAAACGTTGTTGAGAATGCGTCGGAGTTCAGTTATCGACAGTCTCCACTGTCAGAGGGCAGTTTTATAAGCAGTACAGAACCAACGAAACTCGAGCAATATATACTTCGTTCTTGATGCGTAAATAAATATCATGAAAATGCCACAGATGACCGGATTTTTTAAAAAACGGAACATCTTGTGCTTATATATGAAGGAACTTCATGCTATATCCGACCGTAGTAAGCGGCTTCCGTGGAAGCTAAACTTATCTCTACAATGGCTTTTTACATATGAAGGGCATAAAGCTCATCCCCGCGCTGATATTCACGCTATATTGAAGAATTTGAGCCTCATTTTTATCATTATTTGGTAAGCACAACGGTGACCCTGTTTCAGATCTGACACTTTCCTGTCTGATGGAAGGTCGATAAAATAAATCACACAAGAGATGGTTACATTTTGTGAGTTCGGTTCAGTATAAAAATAAAAATAAAATACAAAATTGAGGAGGGTTAGGAAGAAACAAATAAATTATCATGGTGAAGTGAATTAGCCTATGGCGCTAAGCAAGAAAGCCGTTTCAGTTGATAACAGATAAATATTTAAGCAAACAGATAGCAATTGGACTCCCAATGAGATGTGGGGCCCTTCGGTTAATCGGAGCACTTGTCTTGTATGTTACTCAGAGAAATTGGAATAGAATATTTTGATGATCTTGGCTTTGTATCATTAGAAATTGACTGGCTTCGGCAGACCATATTTTCCTTCGGTCTCGCATTTTCTCAGCGTGAATTGCTTACGGACAGAGGGGTTATCAGTCTGTCATCGTATCACGCAATCTTCTTCGAAAGCAGATCAGAATGCATTTCAGTCTCCCAGCTTAGCAACGGTCTATGCATTCGTGCCACGTAGGCTACTGCACTCTCTTGTGGTAATCCGTAAAGTAAATTAGAGTAGGCGTGAATAGCCAAACAATCTATAAACATGACCGCGGAGTATTCCAGTCGTTGTATGACTAATTGAATGCGAAAACATTTTCCATCAACGACATTCGCCAAGGTTACCGAAATTAGGTTTATCTTAAATGCGTACTAATCATTAGAAATGGTCACGTGATTTTCAACGTTTAGCTATTTTACTCCGCCTATTGTTTCATATTAGGGAAAAAAGACTTTGAGACTTTGCGAATGATCCTGATTTGGCTATTTGCAAATGAATAGACAACAAATGGATTTTATCAGAGCTAATTCCCCCCCCCCTGATAGAACTTTTATTGTTCAGTAAAGCTGCGTAGTCGAAATCGTTGGTAGGTTGTCGATGTTTCGGTCACCACGGGTAACCTTTTTCAGGACCGATTTCGGTTGTAAAACCGGTCTTGTAAAAGCTTACCCGTGGTGATCGAAACGTCTACAACCTACCAAAGATTTCGACTGCGCTGTGTTATTGAATAAAGAAATTTTAATTTAACATTTCACGTGGGCCATCGACTTTTCGATACTGTCCGAAACGATCTCAGTTCTGACACATTGACAAATTTCCCTTCCATCGATAATCACATTTTGATGCAAGTAGTATCTGTAGATGCTTGGATAATCTTAATCGGAAACACTATCAGTTTCGCCGTTATTGTTGGGGTATGTGTATCCCATACTCGTCTGGTCATACATTTCATCGATCACTTTTTCCAAGTATTTCAACCTCCCACCTCAATGTCGTCGTTCTCGGGGTCAGCTGCCACTAACCCACACAGGACTAACAACGAATCTTGGTTGCGATTCCTCGAAGCTGTCTTCTAAGAGAAGCATTCACTCACAATTTGGAAGATAAAATAAGATTATTCTCATTAATCCACGCTGTTATTATGTCGGTAACAGTAAAACAATCTTGGTCCTTCTAAGGACAAATTAAAATATAAAAAGTAAAACCTGGCTGTCACAGGATTCATTTTATAAGAGAATGAACGCAACGTGCGTGTGGAATTCGGGTTACAGTAAGCATATATTGAGCGATTAGAGACTGAAATTTCGCTTTTCAATAAAGGAAACTCCATGAAAGTCGTCTGTGATGGCCATTTATTTAGCCAAACCATTTGGTCAGTTGGAAGGTGCGGAACTCCACAGATTGATATGCTATCAGAATGGAACCTTTCAATACAGTGCTTCCAGCTAACTCGAAGCTGATGCAATGGGTGACCCATTCATATCCGCTGAGTACCATGGCTTTATTCAGTATGTGAGAATTGCGTTATAGCCCGATTTACCGTTGTCTATATTCAACCAGGTCGAGAGGTTCCTGAGATCCCCTTTGAGTGAATATTTCCTTAGATAGTCGGTGTGGTTTTCCCGCCGAAACCAATCAACCAGTGCATAAAGTAAAAATCACAGAATTCTTACCTCATGTAGCAGTTGAAAACCCGTAATTTTCCTTCGTATACGCAAACGCAAGCCAGCTCTTTCTTACACAGGGAGATATGCTCCCAGGGAGCTTGCACGGAGTGGAAAAATAGGAAATGGACCTACGCCAGGATTCTGCCACTTAATTTTGATCAAAATGCTTGTGCAACAGCTGATAGTCTATTTTATCACAGTGGTCACATTTGGAAGCAAAACTAGAGTACCCCACCCAGTTTTTGATGGGTGAGTTCAACCATTCATTCTTGGTGTGAATCAGTATGTGCTTCGCCCATCCCATTTGGCAAATAGTTGTCCCGAGCGAACGAGCTGGCCCGGCATAACATTTATTGGGACAGTAGCATTCGGTTTCCGCTTATCAAAGCAACTATGGAAAATCCAGTCACATTAGAGTGAACTAGGTTCTTTTTCTGAATAAAGTTGTTCACTAGTTCCCGGTGAGTATACGGAATATATGATGATGTGATTAGTCGGAATGATAGAGATTATGCTAAATTTGCTTCCTTTTCCACACACTAAGTTCAATACATGAGCAAGAATCGAAACGGCAACCTTCAGTTAACCAGCAATAGATTCTGGCACGACCAGTCGGACTTAAATGTCGCACGTGGTTGCCCATTGATAAACAATCAAAACTCCAATCATACACTACACAACTGCTCTGGTTGAACTCACTTGTCTACATTATTATGCTATTCTTGGGGTCAAAACGGCTTTTCTTGCCAAATTAAAATGGCACACATTCAGGAATTCCCTTTTCTACGCACGATGTATCAGTTGCATTTCTTTTAGCTACCTTATCAGTTAGCGAATAAAAGCTCCCACTTCTCAACAAATCAAATGTTCAATTGGGTCGAAAAGACGACTCTCCTTTCTAGAGAGACTAATATCACTTCAGCTTTAGAGATTTTGAACGTTTGACCATTTTCCACTCGATCCTAACTTGTTTCCATTTATTCTGAATGTTCGTAGTACACCATTACATTGTCAGCTCAAAACTCCTCAAAGATAATGTGGCTTCTATTAACGGGTTTCTCTCTAGAATTAAAAGGAACGAGTACCTAAATATTATCACAAATGGAAACCTTGGGAGTTTTTCGCATATTCACTTTCTTTGGTAAGCCGCGAAGTTTCATTTGTCAAAATCGTAAACTCAGACAGTTCCGAATCCCACATTTTATTATTACACATCTACGTATGAGGGCAGTGGAAGGGGAAGTCTCCACGGTCACAATGGCCCACTGCACCACTGGGGATAACCGGTAACCAGATACTGAGACTTGGAGTGGATATTCACATCATATCCCAATAGGTTAGGTGTGGTAACCAGCCAGACCACAGTGGAGTGCTCTCTGCCATATATTTATGAGTGTGTTCTCACTATCTTGCTTCACTGTTCTGCTGAAGTGTTTCACAGCATTCGGCGGTTGCGTTTAAAAACGTCTGTAGTGTAGCCGATTGATATTTAGTCGGATATATTCAAACCAAATTGGGAAGTTATTTTATCAAGTCAATGTAGACTTACAATCGTGTATGGATGTTTCGCTGAGTACTAAGAAGAGCTCGTCGACGAACAGTACTGATTGTCGACTATTTCAGGTATAGTCACCACGCAAATCGAATAGAAGATCAGTGTTGACAATAGAGAATCTGTAATAAAATCCAGAGGAACCTTTGAAAAATGAAATGGGTGATGGGCGAGTCACTGTTGCTCATTGAACAAGTCGTCGTCAGAGAAGCTGGAAAACAGTTTACTTCGTAGAAGATCAATGTGCTTACCACTATCCCACCGGGCTCGTGCCTCAAAACTATATTCATGGTAACGCGAAGTAACAAACCCACTACTGATCTCTTGCCATTGGTTCGAATTATTTTTTTACGGAGACGACAGAGGACTCCGATATGTGTGTACCACTCGGAAGGTACAAGTTGTTTGTTCTCCAAAATGAGTGTCTCAGAGAATTCAAACAAGCTGTGAACTCTGACAGGACAGTTGAAAGCCGGCTTTACAATTGAGGAGAACCATGGACAATTTAAAACATTTTCTGCTTTGTGCCATTTTGGGAGCGAGTGACGTCCCAAGAGAAGTGAGTAAATTGTGGGATAACATAGTATTATAAATAGTAGTAACTAGGTCATCTCTCTAATAACTATTGGCAGTTCAGATTTATCGAGCACTGCGCACATGCAGTGGACTAATGTCAACTTATCCCAACTGAAGATATTCTTTTCTCATTGTCATTTATCTGAGAGGTTACGCTTACACCTTTGCATGTCATTTTGCACTGAATGAGCGTGAGCTTGCCACCCACAATACAGTGCTAGCGATCATATACAACTAGTATGTTATGGGCCAGATCAAACGTGTAAGCAGATTAATGGAAACTCCATGTAGCTTCATCTGTAACGGGGAAATGACTGATCACTTAAGAATGCAAATTCTGACTTCCCCAAGTTTTTCTACGTCCAGTTCTCTGCTGAAGGCCAGAATAGCCTAGAGCTATTCGGGTGTTTGATAGAAAAGCGAATCAAAATGCACTTGTTATCACGTGCCAGCGTCGTTTCCTATTTCGACTGAAAACAATTTGTCTCACTGTGCTGCCCTGCACTCCGGAATCACTGCACGGTCTCGAATATTCTTTATCGCATCCACATCAACGACCATCGTGTTTTGTGAAAACATCTGGTTGAGTGCAACCCAGATGTGATCTGTCCGTAGCTGACATCCGCTTGGGAGAGCAAAGTGGATTCATGATAAGCAATGACTTACGGTAAACTACACATGTGTTGAATGTTTGTTTCTAAGTAGGAAAATTAGAATAACCCAATTTGTATTATAAAGCTCAATAATATGAAATAGCTTAACCATCAAATACAAATGAATTCGTTTCAGTCAGTACATGATTTTCCCACTCTCTGTTTTCGGAAGGCTTGCGTCTTTTATTTACGATATCTTACTACATATTTCACATTCTCATTTACTTGAAAACTGCATCCTCGTTGTATTCACTATGGCTTCAAAAACACTACTTACAGAGAGGGAAGTGAAATAAATGTGATTTTCTCGTGAGATGATTTTTATCCTCGGTGTCCAATTCTGTGCTCTACGGGAAGCTTACTAATCCATGTCCTTGAGAAATATAGTCATTCAATTGAAGCTTTCCTTCCGTCTCTATTGGGATCAGTTTCAATGGAACTGTTTCATCTGATCCCTCATCTGTTTTTGCATCTTAAAGCAGTTACGTTTCTCTTATCTGTTTTTAATTTTCGACATTAGGACATCGTTTATTCGACCCTGTTTTTCCTCCAGATTGCTCCATATCCAGCCAAGTAGTTATTCTACTTCATCTTGTGTATTCTCTTTCTGTGCAACGAAATGTGTCGAAGAACAACCAGGCACCTGTCCGATCGAGTTCAAGAACACCGTTCTATGTGGTTATCCAAAGGGATCAATAAGAAGAGATCCAGCGTAGTACTATTCCATGCAATCTATACGGGCCAAACCAACACGGGATTGACCTTTTAGCATTGTCTGTCATTTCGGGCAACAAATCCTGTCTACGGCCGACACGATTGCAGTCAGGTTACACAGACCATTACCGTACTCGCACGAATAATTCGTCGAGACACTACAGCACCCGTGGTCAAACGTCGAAATGATGGTGGGACAAACACACAGGACTGGTGAACCTGGTGTCTAACGTGTCAACACAAATGCAACGGAAACAGATTTGACAATCAGTTTTGTGTTTTTGCACCAATATTTGGGATCATATTTTTGCGAATCGGGGAAACTTTGCACGTGTACTGTACTCGCTTGAGGAGACGTGCTGTGTTCGCCACATTGCGTTTTCCATGTAAGTAGTCTTGTTCGCCTTTCCCTTTTCAGGGCGATGAGCCACTGTCCAGCTGTTTCCTTTCTCGTAAAACTGGCTGAGTTGGAACACATTTTTAAAGTGACCTTTCCTCTACATGATCCATGCATTGGAAAATGGAATGGTTTAAAAATCCAGATATGGTTGATTAGTAATTCTATTTTTATCAAGAGAAAATTCAGACGGGACAATTTCGATTTGAGTGAAAAACCCAGTAGAAATTGGTATGCAACCGATAATTTATTCATGATGTTAAATTACCCCACGATCTAAATATCGTAAATGCACTGTTTTGTTCACAGGAGTGGTGAGGGAAATCAAGCAGTCAGCTTATATTATCAATACACGAATGAAAGAATCGCTTTCGTCAGAGAAGCGTTCATGCGTATACATTTGTATTGGAAAATTGCAAGTGGATTTGATTTTATCTACAACACTCAGGCTCCACATGCAAACGATGAATCCTGCAGATACGTCAAAATGCTCGTTGGAACTGGTCAAGCCGTGTGCTGTTCATTTGACCGGGAAGTGAACGACGAGGTGGGTTCAGTGATTAAAATCAGAAAGGTTACTTTTTACCATTGGAATAGTGATTGCGCAACACTGGATATTCACTTGCGTTGTTCTCAGCAGATCAGCCGTAACACAATATTTCACCTATAGGGCGAATTCCCGCTAATTCGAAGGTCTACGATTCGATTTTGTCTCAATGAGATGGACTTTTTGGTGCGAAGATTACAAGTGGATTTTCCGTTGTCAGAAAATACATTTGTCATGCCTTTTTACTGAAGTAACTTCAAAGAAACTGGTGAAGTTTTTCTGATGACTCTTTGTTTGTTTGCCTATTGTTCTGACCTTCTAGTTGAGTAAAATACGCGTATGACGAAACACGATTAAGGTGTGTTTTCGGATGAACTTTATCAATGCTCACCCGCTAAGTCAAATGAAATTTTGTGAGTGCTTTGTTTGAGTTGGCCCGCGAAAACTGTACGTACGGTGCCATCAGTGTAAACGCAATAGTCACAAAGTAAACAACGATATGTCATAAGCACCCAAGTTGCACCTGAATCCACTGCTATCCATCTGTCTACAAGGCCGATTTGAAATCTGTAGAAAAACTCATCTTCCTCAATTTGATCACTAGGAATAATCATTCGGCGCAACATCTAGGCCAATGAGTTGAAAATCACTCAGAGGTCAACAGACATTCATGTGATCTGCGAGACACGGAAAAATTCCATTCCCCTGGGTAAAGCGCATACAGGTGGTGTCAACTTTCAAATAAATAAATATTTTTTGTCAGTTTTTTTATTCCCACTTTCTTAATATACCAGTCAAGGGCTGGGAATATAAAATTCAGTATCAATTATTATTCTTTGTGTGAGCTCTACACTGTTTTCTGGGAAGTTTAAATTGCGTGACCTTGATAAGCATGATAAGCCGAGAGGACCGAATGTAATGAAATGTCATGTACGAATAACTTCGAATACCTGGCAGGTCATTAGTACCGAAAATGGTTTCGGTCACTGGAGAAAAAAATGCCGAATAAGTTGGGAGCAGTTCATTTTTCTGAATGTTCGAAAGTGTTTCTTGCTTAGAAGAGAGAACTAAAAACTATAAAAACACATTTTGAGAATCATGAAGTATCTCGCAGTTCAATAGTTATTTCGCAGCTGGTGGTAGGCTAACGGTAAAAGGCTGCTGGTTCATTCAGAATGCATGAAGACCTCGTAATCAAGGTAGCATGAGAGTCATTCGCTAAACTTTCATATCATTTTCACGAGGTTGGAGAAATCAAAACTCATTACTTTAGTAAATAAAAGAAAGATAAAGTGCTGAAAACTCATTCCGCCCGCGTTTCAATAGTAGATATCGCTCCAAACCTTTCTGTAAATGAATAGACTTTTTCACGCTATTCATGTAAAATTGAAACATGCCTTTCGAGGAATAATCTTGCAACTCTGGCTTTTCTATTCATGTAGAGCACGATATCAAACCGAGATTAGGGGGTTAAAATAAAAACAAGTGACTTTCCTGATTATGTTTTCTCCATGTTGATGGAGAAAAAGAACACTCAAAGAACCATAAAATTACCCATACAGAATATTTCTCAGTGTATTCCTATATGACGTTTCGAAGAAGGATAAGGCAAAGTGTGTTGATACTTCTTTCTGCCAATCCTAAACCAACCTCATACACCCGATGGAGGTTGTTACGTATTACAATCGGAAAGAAATTGAAAATTCATCGTAATTTGGTCTGGCTTACTTTCAGTACTCTGTATCGAGATTCAGGGGTTCGTAAATATGTGACCCATGATAAGAAATGTACAGTTTGAATCATTCCAGTGACTTCAAGGTCATGAAACTGCAGTGGCTCGATAAGGAAAAGTCAAAGTGGTGCAGAAATGTTACACAAAAACACAGCGCAATAAGCTAAACACGAATTGACTTGATATTAGTTGGAAATTTCTAGGAAACAGATACACTACAGACCACAAACATACATGATTATCCGAAGTAGTTTTTCGTGGCTTACGACCAGGAGATTTGTCGTTGTTGGAGCTGAACCCCAAAAATTGCAATTCGGCTGCCAGGCAAATGCAGATCTACTGATGAACGGCATCTAGAACGGCATCAGTTAGACTGTAACTGCCATTGACCTCTAAACGTTGACACACAATGCGGGAAGAACTTATCACGGTGGCTGCATGTGGGTTCGTTGATAAGTGTGCATATTTATTTAGCAAAATAACTAGGCGTTACGCAAAATGGGAAGAAGTAACCGTGGACGAGGGGGTAGATTGTACAATTGAGATAGCTCTACGCAGGCTGATACGGGTTGCGTTAAATCATGATTAACCTTTTCGGGGAGTATTACCCACGATATCCTGATCAAAGCAGATTTTATCCTGCTAAATTTTTATTGTTTCCGGTCTGTCAGGTTATAAGTTCTTCTTGTAAGACTGCTTTGCTCCCGGTTAACGCCCTATTTTGTTCTCCCCATGCGGATGTTCATCTTATAGCCGTGGGCCCATGTATTCATTGCGCATTCCAATAGCAAAACAGTGGACACATTGAAGGTTCTACTGTCGCAAGTGCCCTATAACATCCCTGATCTAAATACGAAGGGAAATTTATTTTCAGTGTCGCAGAAACAAGTTTATTCACTCCCTTAGCATTAGATTACGAGGCGGAAGTATCTCACGTAACTGAGCAAAGGATAACTAGTGTTTATCCCAACTGCTTTAGTAAACTGTACACCAAGAATGTGAAATAATACACAGAGGATTGAGGTGAGTCAGCATATTGTTTACCAGATCAGGATACGCAAGCCAAACGCTTAGGTAGCTGTTTGTATGTAATATAATACCCCGTATTTTTGCACTTTTGGCTCATACACTCACATGTCTGTGGATAGAGGCATTATGCAAAAAAAAATGTAAATTCATTCACTTTACCGTGATACTTTCTTCACGGGTAATAAAAGTAACCCGGAATTTCTCCATACATTTTAATCAATAAGTGACACGCTCACGTGGAAAAAAAATGGTTTTGATTAGGTTGTAGCTTTGTAGTCTGGGGATAGAATAACCCCATAAAGTACCGTTTAATTTGAATTCCGAAAACACATGTAAATTGGTTAATACCAAAGTCGGTGACGTGTAAAATCTTTCGTAGTTTTGTGCTAACTTAGCCCACTGTTTAAGTTGTGAAAATTTCATTACCAGTCGAGGTGATTTCATTAGTGCACACTGATGATCTAACCTCAATCGTTGTTGAAATGCCTATTATGACTAAGTTAAACTCAACTATCAGAAACTTGGAACAGCCATCAGCCTGAGGTATGAACTTCACCAGTATACAAATCTATTACAAATAGCAAATTTTGTGTCACCACTCCGTGTGCATAAGCAAGAAGATACCAAGCTACACTTTAGGCAAACAAGGGAAGGCCATGACATAGCAACAAGGGAAAGGAAATTAGGTTATATTGGAATGCAACAGGCTCGGAACAAACAGTCCGAGCAAACTTACTAAAGCTCATACAAGCAGTTTCCGTGAAAATTCAGATCTGCATTGTTTTAAATAACCGTGTTGTCCATCCAAGTTTAAAAACATCTAGTACCATATTGCAATACAGAAGTAGCTCTAGTCGAATTTTACCCAACTGCTTTTCATCTGATTATGGACTAGCCGTCAGTTTCTCCGAGTTTAATTATATGCATAGGTTCTCATTACGTAATCCAAAAGGAAAGGCGAAATAAAAGCATCTTGCAACTTATAGCTTCTGATGATCACTTCTTTTCGGACTCCCCTAATCGGCCAAAACCTCCACTCGGAAATGGCAAACCCTTATCCAAGATGAGTAAATAGGTAAATTACTCAATTTTGTTGTTAGTAGAACATCACAGAAAAGACACCTGATTTTGGATGGCCGTTTTGAAGTGGTAGGAATGGGCCATAGAATATCAGTAACTGTTAAAATGGAAACCAAACGTCACAGGATGACTCGAAAAATCATCAGTAATCTTAGCAACACAAAACTCCAAGGCTGAAAATCTGATGTAACATCTTTAGGTCCTTCTGAATGAGCTCTTGCCTGGAATTTCAGGAATCAATGCGAAAGCTGTCAGGATGCCTGAAGAATTAGAGGGTATTTGATTACCAGTTCAGTGATGACAGTTAATTAAAAAATGTGTTGTGGCCCAGCTAATTCACCAAAAGAACAGTCATCTCTGAGTCATCAAGTCAGGCCTTGTCGTGCGTATTTCTATGACATATAATATACGTTTCTCGACACCAGCAGCCAGTTTCGTCGTTGTATTAATCTGCATTTTTAATTTTGTCAAGGTTTGAGCGACCGTATTGAATCAGTGTATTTACGGGCCAGAGAAAAAGCATCATGTCATTGAACTGTTTATACCAACTGGGTTTGCACAAATGTTGAACAGCCTCATCTAAATTCAACCAGTGTGCTCGGAGTCAACCATTCCTGACCAAGCCGAAATTCTTGTCGTGTAGTGTAGAAGAACTGTGAGCCGATATGCAAAACGCTCAAATTTCGCGTGACACCGCATTTCCAAAGTATTTTAACCTTCCAAAGTTGTCTCAGATACCATATGACAATGATTTGATCAGAACCGATATTCTCTGAAATCGTTCAAAGGTTTTTAACCGATCAACTTCGATCCTGGTGACCAATTTATTTTTTCCACTGGCAAAATTATGTCATCTACCTTTCTTAACTTCTGAATTGACTTCACCGCAGAAGGATTTTCGATACCAGCTTTTGCTCAAAACCAGGTCAATTTATCAATCTTTTCTTGATGCGCTATAGGTTGAAACCCAGCTTTGATATGTTCTGCGACACTGCTGAGTGCCTTAGTTTTTCGAGTGGATTTCACAGAAAAAAGAATCACTAGATGGGGGAAAAAATCACATAAGAAGCAAAACAATCAACCTGACCAACCAACTAACCACTGCTCAAAATCGATAGGATTGACGATAGGCCGTGCATATAGTTTGCAACTACTCACGTAGCCCGTGCAAATCAAAATAGGGATGATTAAATGTAACCGGACACTGTTTTCGGGGGGATGATTTACTCGGTCATAGGTGCCAAAACCTTTTTAAAATTGCGGAAACTCAATCTGTCGAATTTCATCTGACCTCCAGACTTCGCCAAGTGACATCACAGTGCTCATTGGATCCACAACCTTCGAATTCAGGGTTAAATTGAATCATGTGACCTCCTGAGTTCCTCTGTCTCGTGATGTGTGACCTATTCCAAACCCAAACTGACACTCCGTTCCAACCAGAAGTCATATTGTTGACCATGGGTGAGTATGGCAAAAACCATGAATATCTGTACATGATCAACGTGACAGAATTTCTTAAACTGTTTGTGTTGGCCTTGATGGCGAAGCTCATCAGATAGTCACAGACTTCTCGCCTTGAGCATTCCATCAGTTGTCAATGCCTTCTGCTGCCACTCACGTTCATCATTCCCCTGAACTATCTTAACCTAATTAATTCAGTACATATTAGTGATACTAATTAGTTACCCCTATCAATTATTAAGAAAAGAAGGAAAACAAAAATTTGCAATTTGCAAACATTTCATTCACTCATCTCTGTTGTCTACTTAAAACGTCAGTTTACGTATGAAACAGTACGTGGGATCCACAGTGAGAAAATGAAGACAGTGTTTCACGCCAATAAGTCAGATATTCTTGCGGGTTTGTATGATTAGTACCAGGGAAAGCAGGCCCTTTGCCATATTTGTCAGCCGCATGATCCGTTTACCAGGATTCGGTATCGCTTGATTAGCTGGATCATTATCATACTGAATCAGAGACTAGAAAATATAGTTCGCGTCGGTGACCAAAGCTATCCAAATAACAATGTTATCACTGTTTACAATACTCATACTACTACCAGTACGCGCTTGACCCATTGAGACTAAGGAACAAAAGTGAATCAGTTTACTTATGCAGAACTTACTTGAATAGCGGCTTAAAAAAGCAGTTTATTTGATTTTCAGTTACGCAACAGCAATAAGGGCTGACCAAGGAAAATCGGGGTGATGGTCGAACCGAGATACATGTCAACTAATGTTTCTCACCGTGTAATCAACATTTCTGAACGGTGCAGAATGCAAATAAGAGACGTATTGTCAGATGCAAGCTTTTCGTTTGATCTGGCCGATTGCTTGCGCAAAACATGTGAGTCTGAGCACGAAACGTCACATGAGATCCAAAGTGGAAAATATGGGGAAAATAGACAAGCCAGTAATTCATGTGAGATCATGTGGTTAGTGCCACGTAAGACAAGTAGTCTGTCATGATTTTTTCTGCGTAGAGTAATGGGGGAGGGGGTTCTGACTCGATCATTTCAGCTTACTTGAACTTTAATGTCTTTGCTTTCCGGTTGCATGATCACATTCTGAATGATTAGGTGAGCCCCACTGGGTGACTTTTTTGATAGAGATTATTCACGGAAGCTAACGATGAATTTCCTGCCGAAAGCTGTCTTTTGCTGTCTGAATAAGTCATTATTTAGGTACTTATGCTTGCTCCGAGAATTCCGACTCCGATAAGGATTTAAGGAATCTCATTCTGAGTTGGAATACCCTGGGCAGATGATGATATTTGTGTCGGAGAAAAATATGGTTGAAAATAGGACTGTCAGTTGCTACAAAGTAAGCGACCCACGCACGTATGACCCACTGAAATATCCCTAAAATTGCGTGTTACAGCCAATTTGTTTGACAAACGCAATACAGTTGATAGACTGAAACCCGTTGTGACCTAAATTACTCCATTAATCCTAACATGGGGTCACAAGTTCAGGTATCTAGGCCCAGATGCTGATATCTATCTATTTTCGATTATTTGAAAATTTCGTAAAACATCCTTTTGCCCTTTCCAATTTTAGTAGAGCATGAATAACAATGTAGGTAGAACTGATACTGGCAGTCAGTTTCGCGTGCTCTCAATCAGCTGCTAATGTGCTTTATATACGAGAAAAAAGTTCAAACAGCAGGCAGTTTCACGTACATAAACGAAAAAATCCGGGATTCCCTATAAATCTACTGGAAAATATTCCGGACACGCTCTTGTGGATTCTGGGTTTATGTCCTTCGTAATTCCTGGAAAAAGCATTCACTTTTCATCGAAATAAGCTTGAAATAATTCTCAAAGTTCGATATGGAAACGTAGGGGTTTTTTAGAATCAAATCCTAATCTAACTGTATCATCACGAAGCTCATTCAGTTATTTGCTGATTAACCATCACTAATGTTTGGAGTCAACGGATTATATATATATATATATATATATATATATATATATATATATATATATATATATATATATATATATATATATATATATATATAGGTAGAACGACACGGCAACTATCACAAAGGATCAAAGAGCACAAACCATTTTGGCTGTCGACGGGAAACAGAAAATCCATCACCAGCGCGATTGTGGCGCACCTTGCTGACACTGGACATCACGTAAACGACGACGCTTTCAAAACAGTCCACAGAGTTCCTACGAACGCGCCGAAAGCCGCTCGAAAACAACATCTGGCAACGGCAGAGGCTGTGGCGATCAGATTATTCAATCCATCGCTTTGTTCTCAGAAACGTTTCGTTAAGGCACTCGAACTACCCTGGCCGCTATCTGAGACCGACCCTGGAGCTCAATGTGACCCATATGTTGACCTATTGGTTGAAACCGGAAATGGATAATCCCTGAAATCTTTGTTCATTGTTTCACTGGCCCCTTTTCCAACCACGAAACAACAACATTTCCCCTCCTATCCTTCCTAATTACGCAACACCAACTTTGATGACCATCCAATCACACTTTAGCACACAGAGAATGTTCATAATTTGTGCATTTCTAACCTATAAATGTAACTGCATTAGCCACGAGGATGATGTTACCGAAAACGAGCTTGTTCGCTATTCGTGTTTTTTATATATAATGGAATGGGATTACTCAGTGGATATATATATATATATATATATATATATATATATATATATGAAGGAAGGCACTATAATATTGGTATTTGATGTACTAACTAGTCATAAAGTAACCTCACTGTATCTGGACAATCTGACTGTCGAGGTCCGGGGTCTTGGCTGATTAGATAAATCTTGGAAAAGAAACCTAAACTCCTCGGAACGTGTACGGAAGCTTCCATACTCTACGCAACGACTGAGGAACATAGTTTTCAGGGTTCGGTATCTGTGACAGGAACCAAATCATTGTGAAATTATGGGTTTCTTCTCAATAAAGCAAGTACGAATATGCTGAGTAGTAAAGTTTTATTTTTGTTATACTTTCAGTCCTGCATCAAGTCAACGTAAAAGTGAAGGTCTACAGAGAAAATGCAGATTACCGGGTTGCTCAAGAACATCAGTGTGTGAAAACTTTGCTGATGCCGGCAGTGCTGCCGCTAAAACGTTCATTGCGATACATATACCATGTGCATTTGCACACTCATCACCAATGCGTCCAATCTGTTTGCGGAGTTCAATCCGACCATAAAAAAAACAAAGATTCACAAATGAGTTTGTAAAACTACATTTGGCCTAGTTCACGAACATCCGGTTACGAAAGAAGAAACACTCCGATGGAGCAGTATAACAAATATTAAATTAATGTAACTCACTACACGATACGACCCAGTGGAATGGATTACTGGTGAAAATATCTTTTCTTGTATACCCCAATCTGAAGGCATGTCTTGACTAACAAAAGTGATATATTAGGATTATTCTGTCATTGAATCATAGACTGTCCAATAACTGATTTTTCTTTTAGCACACAACCAACAAGACCTAAGATCCATTTGTTTCGACAGGGAAACTTTTTGCGGCTAGTGCTTCAACGATGTCGGGGTTTTCATACAATTTTGCTTAACTTAGAGGGAATAATTAATCAACTCTTATATGGCGGATGGTGCGATGTATTTTAATGTTGTCATTTTTGAAAAATCCGCAGTTCACCTTTAGCAATATAATAATTGATTTTTTCTTGGAAGGATTCAACACATCATATCCATGCTGAACTCAGTAACGAAAGTTACGGTAACACCGTTTGGTCATTAATGGGCGTCACACATGGTGATCTTTCACATCATGTGACGACCCGTTAATTCACAAACAAACGAAATCTCTCCGCACTGAATCGAGTCAAGTCAGCAAACTCTATCACCTACTGAGAAGAAACTGATCAACTGCAGTCGATCACTCCGCAGATGAGTATCCCTTGATGTCCAAAGCTCGTTCTGGACAGGAGCCATATCATGTGAAGTTGATACGGAAAACTCCTCATGATCTGACTCAGATAACCAATTGGATTAAGGGCTTGACCCACAACCACGCACACATACGCACGCTCATACAACACATTCCAGTCCTAAAATTGAGTCTGTGAATGTTCATTTCACCTGCTGATTCCTTACAACGATGAATCAACAGTACCGTGGTCGTTCTGTGGGATTTTACTGATGAACTGAGTATTGATCCTGAATGAATAATAGTTTCATTTCTCAACTGTTGGACAAGAAAACATTCCACGTTTTCTTCGATAATCTGTGCTCAAAATGGGCCAACAAAGTCAACTGTGTTTTACTAGATATTTTTGAAAGCTGGCCATCATCAATCAAACCTTCACCTTTTAGAGTGAAACTACACTGTCACAATGAACTGGCTACTGGTATACCGTACCGATTTGCCTCGAATGGTAAATTACACTCAAATCAAACGGCTACTGTTGTGTACCGAAACGTTTCACGGAGTCTATGAAATATAAATTGGGACAACAAATTCAACGGGTGAGAAATGCTGTTTAGTAGAAACATGACGTTCCCTTCGGTGTGAATTATTAACTGACAGCAGTTTATGTAGGCGGAGCTACTAATTGACGATTGCGAATCGACTGTTGGACAGAACAAATCGATGGGATGTATCGACCCAGGCTTCGTTTTTCTATGTTTAATTATTTTACTTTTGTTGTAAAATACCATTGATAACAACAGAAAGTAAACCAGCGGATATGCGTTGCACTTAGAAACTCATGAAGTTGTGAGCTCATAAATATTTTTCCAATTACGTATAAAAATACAAGTTTTCTAAACAGATTACCAGAACGTTGAAAAACTTTCAGATAACTGTTCAAGGGGTCTTTTGGGAAGATACTGAAAAATATTCCAGTAAAATCATAAATATCGTGCTTGAAATTGTTCTATAATATTTGCCACCAAGGGTCCCTCTAATGTTGATCTAACAGGTTGTTTCAATACCTACTGCATTTATCCTAACCTCCTCCTGAGATCTGTTCTTGGATGCAATTCAACAGCACAAGAACAGCCACATGACCCACAGATGGGTTTTGACATTGTGGACAAAGTTATTTAAAAATAATTTATCCCACTGTCTTAAGTTTTATCCAAACAAAAAGTGTGAAGAACAGTAAACTGCAACAATTTTAACCAGTCAATAAGAACTTTGTACAATGCAGACTGACATGTAAGGGTGTGTATGACAGTCACTTTTGCAGCAGCAAAACCATTTTCGTCATTCGTCATATCCTTTTCTTTATCAATGCATTTTTACTCCGTCATTGATGCGCGTAATTTTGTCTTGTTTCAAATAAATTAATTTACCACATAAGGCATGTTTTAACTTGCAGTATTACGGTAACAACGACGCATCTGATAGATTTCATGAGTCAGAATCGTTCGGTTATCAATAATCCGTTAGGCTGATTCCCGTGGGACTTCATCTTTCTGAGGATTTCCGAAAATAATTGACTTCAAATAAAATTTCCTGCATTGATTTATTGTACAGTATCAACGCTGAACTCATCATTGAAAACTATGGAAGTAGCTTGCAGCTAACTCAGTCTTGGGATGATTTATCAGTTGAAAAGCCCTTCCGCTGGGTTCCTTCAGAGACTCTAACCCGGCTGCCTTGTTGTGGGTCGGGTACATCCCGGCGCTGAATCACAAGGAATTGTTTCTCACCACCACTGCGTGACACATCAGTCATTCGTACCTGGCTTTTAACAACATTAAACCCTTATAGACACAGGGATCAAGTTTAGAAGATTTGGCGAAGTAACTTAATTGAAATCATCGTTCACTGCTTTCCGACTGCAAGTTTCCAGCTAGAAGCATCAGAATTCGAAGAAATGGTCAATCCACGTTCGATTAGTAGGTCCCCGAAAGTGATTTTTTCTTTCACCAAACTTTGATTTCTCTCCGCGTGAGTTACCTCCGCGATGTAATAGTCTCTTACAGCGTGATTTATGTACATTGATATGTGTTCGGCTACTTCATGACACAACCGCCCCTGTGGGATGCCGATGTACAAAACTGAGCATCCACAGTCGAAACAACAATACACAAGCAAAAACTTTAAGCGGGAATCGGATAAAGAGGAGGTGGTCGATGTACCGGAAACTATCATTTTTCTAGGATAGCTCTTCAAAAGCGGCGACGAAAATAGTCTCATTATTAAGCGCCTGATCTCTGCCATCAGCCGTACCTACCACAGACGGAAGCAATACTTATCGTAAAAACCATTGAGATACCTATACCGCCGGTTAAAGGGCAGCACCTTCCCTCTGCCTAATCAAATTGTATTCAGTGTCACAGAATATGACCATCGATTATTGAAAAAGCGTGTAACAGGAAGAAATTTCTCTTCGATGTACCGCTTCAGACACTTACATGTTTATCCAGAACTGCTAATTCGTCGAAATACACGAGAAAAGAAACACAAAGTAAAAGCTCAAATGGCCAAGAGTGATGTCTTCTTAACTGCTGCTTCCCTCAATCGGTAAGCAAAACATAAGCATGACTGTACGGAAGAAAGTGTTCAGTAGAAGCTTACGGTAAACGTGAGACTAAAGCGTGTCACCAGAGATGCAAGCGGGTAAGCTAGTAAGTAGATTCAAAGTCACGTGGCAGCAAAAACGCAAGCCGGGCATACAATTTGATCAGACCACGCAAAGTCATAAGACAAGTGAAAACAAAATTGATCGGTGCAGACAGCCGTGGAGCAAGACTGGCTTCAATCTTGTGTGAGTTTGTGCACGTGCACTTGACCGTGTGTGGGATATGGCTCAATGGTCTACGGTGTGTGTGTGTGTGTGTATGTGTGTGTGTGTGTGTGTGTGTGTGTGTGTGTGTGTGTGTAGGAGACTGTCCGACTGCGCAAGTGACTGCTTAAACCGAACAAAACTCTTACTGACCTGTTCAAGAATGACAAAACCTTAAATATACTAGAGTTAGGTTTACCTAAGGCCCTCAGAAATTCCTTTCTCACGACTATGTCCAATTCTTTACAAATACCAAGCTATTGGTTGCTTAACAACCCAAGGACAGGTTGCCTCATCGGTCTCAATCTTTCATTCCGTACCAGTTTAAGTGCTCTTGAAGGGCGCAGTAAAATTGGACATATGGCGAGACTCCTGCCTAAGAGAATATCAGAACATGTCCCGCCTCCTTTAAGCAAAGAAACAGTGAGGAATATCGATAGCGCAACCCTACAGCATCAGGTTCATAGCGGACATCAGTGACAGCTTTCAAACCCGTCCCAACAACCCCTAAAATTCACGCCAGAGGGTTACGCAGGCAATAGCGGATGACGTCAGGAGCTACAGCTATTCGTTTATTGGAGCCCAAACTGTGTAGGCAACATAACCTGCAGCAAACGTTGCTGCCGTGGCAGTAGCAAGTAATTCTTCTATTGTTCCATGTACAGACTCTCACCTGTTCCCTTGGTTTTTACACTTGTGTTTCCACTCCATGTGGTCACACATCTGACATTTACTGTCTTTCATTATTCTGAAGCAAGTTCTTAAGTTACCGGATATGTTACATGCCTTCCCATCCACTGCTATCTATAGCTGCACATGTACTCTCATTTGCCCACAACTATATATGTAAATGCCTGAAGTGCTTTATGCAAAAGAAGTTTTCTCGGGGCATAAGCATTTTCGTGCATCCTTTGTTTTTATGTGTGGATGCTGTGCCGTCTACACCGGCAATAAAGAGAGGCAGTCATGTCATGGAATAACCGAACGTATCCCGGTGTGGTAACAGAGAATAATGGATAACAATTTCATACTGACGACGTCACTAGAGAGACGGAAATGTCTTAAATTGTTAATCACCTAATGCATCTAGAAAAAGGGGCGTTGCTTCATTTATTCCATACGACGCATTTGAGGCCGTTTACTTTACGAACCGTTAATCATTACTTAGTTACGCATAGATACTGGTCATTTGCAGCCAAAAGCATGATCTATGTAAGCAACGTGAATGGTTCAGCTCTTCTGCTCTGCTTTGTTGCAAACATTTCGACAAATCCCACTTTACCCTCTCCTGTCATAAGACGATGTCCACTATTTTTTCTCTTTATGTTCGCTTCTCTTGGCTGTATAAACAAATACCGTAACCGTAGGATGCAACTTGTGAAGGTGTAGTGAAATGATCCTGATTAGATTGTGCAAATCAGTAATGTTGATTTCTCTAATCAGATTTGTTTCGGGAAATAAATGTTTCCTTTTGGAAACACAGTTTGGAGAACAACCTCTTTTTCAGTAAGCATAAGTCATTCCAATAAGACACTACATTACAAAATACGTAAGGGGTATACATAGTCGAAGAAGGGAGCATTGTACTGTATTGAGGACTTCTGTAAGTTAACAATTTATGTTTCACTGTTGGGGATCCGTTTTCGAACCTACTGTGGTGCAAGTGCATCCGGCTGTTGTTGTTGTGCTCATTTACTGTAGTAAGCGAAGTGAGTTAAAGTTGCCATGGATTGAAACGGCACGGGTGTAGTTAGTCGTACATAATACTCGTTTTGGAGGAAATCACTTGGTACGATTGAACAGATGCTTTATTTCTCTCTCTTTGTAAATTAATAAAATACCGATGGACTCCTGTGTTTGAAGTTTTCATCTAAATGAACCTAAGTGAAAAGAAAGTTCAGGGCCTTTGTTTACGAATGCAGAGCTATGACAGCATGATAATTCATTCTAAAGTAAACGAATTCGCTAAAGACTAATAATAACAGGCTAATTTTATGTTTCCAAATTTATCTAGCTTAGTAACTTCGCAGCTGTAGACGACACAGCTAACTGAAGATTTGTGAACACTGTTCATATATATGACGAAACTTGTTCTTGGTTATATGGTTACTGCTCTCAACGATGCTGTTGACATTAAAGTGACCGTCAGCACTCTGATGCATTCAGTGACGTATTTATTACTCTGAAACGCCATCGTTATCTTAAAGATCCAGTGTAAACTGTTCCCTTGTCTCAGTTTGTGGTTATAACATATCTAATTATCCTCGATGTGTTCAATTATATAACGATTTCTCTTACCTTAAGACCGTACCATTCTCCACAATGTTTGCTCTGTCCCGATTAATAACCTCCCACATAATACTTACTTTAGCTTGGTTTTTGAGTTCAGTGAAAGTGGATTGACGGTGCAAAATATTTTGTTTCTCCGTCGCATTGATCAACTTAATATTAGGATTAAAACTACCAGTTAAAATCCATACAGTCTAAGGCGTAAAAATGCTGTTTAAAAGAATGTCCTTCACCGTGTTTTCACGTGTTATTCTGCCTCAGGGTTTGGTGACAGTCAAAATGTTAGCAGCAAAACGTTACTTATTGGTGGAGTACATTGATGAATGGAACGGTTGAAAGGTCGTACGACTGTTTTACACACGGCTGGAATTCTCGGTAGTAAATACAAAACGTGAGTGGCTTTTACCGTTGGTGCCTGATCTGCATTTGGTCAGTAAACTTAATTTCAAAAGTTGAAGAGAGGCGCAGAAGTCGCTCACATTTCCTAATTTTTCGAGCATCTTTTGCTCACATGACCCTGTTCTGTCTAGTTGTTTGACAAAATCACATAAATATGCAAAACTATTTTATTAGTTAGGCAATAAAGTAGACTGTTCACGTGAATGAGCGGGACAAATAACCTCAGAATCAGTATGGGGATGGGCAGAAAGGAAGCACACATGTTTGAGTAACGTGTTCTAAACCTATGAGCGACAAGCATGAGCATAGGCTCAAGACCGAGAATTTCTCAAGCGAAAGCTAGCCGTCAATCAATATCAGTCATGTACGAAGTAAGCCGCGAGTGATTGATGGAGTATGTCGGTGCTCAGCTGGTATAGGCAGGCGTCGGACGAGTGAACATTTGGCGAACAGGACAGAAATGAATCAAAAGCTGATGTCCGTGGCACATTGATGAGCCTCGAGGTATCACGTGACTGATGAATTCACACAGCAGTGCCCTCGTCCAGAAGTCTGCAAACCTTATTTATCCATCAATACGGTTGATTTTTTTGTAATTCTAATTGGTAATGTACTCTGCGTGTCCGCATGTAAATTTCTTTAACGGAACTGTTCTACGGGACATCTAGTGACGGTATGACGGATGGGTAGATGTTTTAGCTTCGTGAAAGGATAATTTTGATCTGTAGAATTAGCGACGCACAAAATGTTAAACTTCCGCTTGGGGTTGTATGAACTCCGAGGGCGTGATTGTTAACGACACTCAGTGGCACGACTTTATATATATATATATATATATATATATATATATATATATATCACAACGAACTGAAATCAAGTACGATGCAAATCAGCAAGAGCAACTGTCAAAATAGGGGAGGGAAGTAGAACACAATGCAGCAAACAGTTAGTAAAAAGACAACATACAATGACAGTTTTTTTCCTTTTTCGCTGTTCACTTTTTGATTCTTCGCACAACACCAAAGTTCACTTCACCATTGAAAACCGTAGAAGCACTAAACAGTTGTGTTGTCTTTGCTGGGAATCATGAGCAATGCACATCTACCGAGCCCCCACGGGGACTCGAAAACGGGGTGAACGACTGTGAGTCGAACATATAGCTACCTGGCTGGCTCTCAAAGGGTTATTGAAATGATGCCTTACTTGATATAGTGCCCTTCCGCCATTGACTTTTAATGCTAGCACAGGATTTCCGGTACAGCAATCGACTCCGATGCATGGTGACTTTCATGGTTTTCAATGGTTAGTCGAACGTTTACAGTCTATGCTGAATTATATTAGGTAAATTCCAATCTGTTACTACGCACACGAACTTTCATTGACTTTCTAAGGATGGTTCTAAATGGATTGCATCACGTCGACTCTGTACAATAAAGTGCCTTTCTTGCTGATATGAATTAAAAGAAGCTGATGATATTTCTTCTTCTGTGACACGAAGAGATGCTCACATATTTGTTAATGTTTTCAATTATTTTGATTTTCTAAGTTAAGTGATTTCATTGAGCTTCTTAGTCTAAATGCAGTTGCTTTATAATACTGTTACACACAGAAAGCTTCAGCCTGCGTTGAATCAAGCCGAGAAATTGTTGTTTGTCTGATGTTGGAACTTGGTCATAGACATCGGAGCCTCTAACCTGAACAAGTGCGGTTGACTACTCCAGCTTATCCTCCTGCCAAAATTGACTATATGTTGACATATAATTAATATATATCTTTTTGTCTGAGTCTGCACTTACCATCGTTCCAGCCTTGTAACTGGATTTGTACAAATGGGCTTTCCACTGTCATATCTTATGTAACACTGTTCTCAGAATAATCCATATTTGACACCATCTGGCTGTTCGTTCATATCAGTCGCCTATTTGGGCTTCCTTTGCTGGCAGCTTTCTGCCCTGGTTGATTTGTACAAACAATAGGTCCGCTGTCTGGTCAGTCATTATCATCGACCTCGTAACAATGGAATTAAAGCTTCGGATTTTGCGATTTCCTTTGCTATTGTTTCTTTTATTCTTCACCCATGGAGCATTTGTTCAGGGGTGACCATCTCAGCTGAGGGAATACGCTGTGTTACTAGTGGGAACTGAACCCGGGTTGACCGTACCAGTGTGGTACATGTTGATCCATCAACCGCCCAACAAAGATAACTTCATGATCCTCGAAATCAGGAGGACATCAGAAGAAATCTTAAATAGGAATCATCAGAAGTGTACATCCGCGGAGACCTTAAGGGGACTGGAAGCCGAGGTGAACGATTCTGAGTCGAACAACTCAGCCAAAACAGTCAATCACTGTGCTGGGAGATGGTTGTTACCGTCCAGTGCCAATGACAGAATAATGCTTCATCATGTAGTATAGATGTTCAACAAATCGTTGAGAGCCAGCCCATATAGCCTTGTGATTAAGCTGTTCGAATTAAGATCCAAAGTAGTACTTGTCAACCCTAGTTCTTTGGCAGATTCTCAAATACATACATCGGTAAAATTCTAGCTAGTAAAACATTCCAATTATCTCAGTTTAGAAAACTTGAAGATTTCAAAATTTTCAGTTATTGATACAGATGGATTTTCCGTATTCCATGGCAGTATTAAACTATGCGGATTTCCATACTTTTGTGTTCTTAGTTAGCAACTTTACACGTAGCTACGGTACTGCATTTATGTATATGAACGTCAACAAAAACCCGGCCGTAGCCGGTATGCAGGCAGCAAGCAAGCAGGGCAATGCGTAAGTAACGCAAATAAGGTGAGTTACGCACATGCGCTAGTGTACACTCGCCTCAGGGCTATCAATGTTAATCGATGAGTGGCAGCATCGATCAGCCAACAGTGTAGGGACTGGAGCATGATTAAATTCCAACAGGGGTATGCCCCTGCACGCGAAGGATATTGATCAATTATCTGCCTGCTAGGCTTGACTGTTCGAACGTGATACGGCCCATACTATTTGGCCACTCAAATACTCTCGACGTTTTCGCGAAGACGAATAACTTATGTAACTGTTGCCGGATTATGATACTTGTGAATTACCATACAAATTTAGAGAATAAAATATTGTAGACGTTTTGCATAAAAAGTAATCACATCTTTGTAGGTGGTAGGCATCTACTGGGATAGTTCGTCGCCCCAAACATGTGCATCAAATAGGTATATAGGTTTCTTGCTGTCCACGATGCATGCTATTCATAAGTGATTCATCTTTTGTTTGCCTGTTATCAGATGCATTGTATCAGTCGTAGCTACCGGCGAAAATATATGCGGCTGTATGGGAAAAACATCAAATCTTTTGCGCTACTTTGAGTGGTAATTCAGCTTCAGGGGTCGGATTCCAACATGGTTCAATACAGTTTAGGGGAATCCGAAATGTCAAGGGTGACAATTAGAGCCGAGGCGTTTGCCCATTGCCAATTAGTTGAGTTTAGAATTTCGTGCACTTGAGTCAATGGGTTAGTGATGACCTGGTTTTTTTTATTAGTGGGCTCAAACTGAGGAAGCTTATCTTGCTCAGTGTTTATCTCAATCATCCTCTAACGGTTATCTTTACTTGATAAACTCTCCTGACGTGTTCTATGATAGTAGCTGCAAAGAGTCACACACACAGCTTTGTACTAATTTCCACGGGATAGCACCTGTGTGTATAGACATTTTAAATAGAATGTGCAGTGTTTGCAACCCGATAGTTTCAGATTTTACGGCAATATCAAATCCACAACCCTTATACAGTATTTTATGACATTCCGGTTTTGGTTTACAGTTAGCAGGCTATGATCGTAGTTACTCTGGAAGTTAATGAATAAAAACAAGAAATTTCACTTCAGTGTGTGCTTAGCAACCCCTTTTTTGACAAAATTGGCCAGAAATGTTTCGCCTCGCCTGAAATCTCATTTCCAAAAGATTGCACCTTTTCGGGTAGAATCATGTATAAGTGTGCTTTGGACTGTACAAGTGCAGTTGATTTGGGGTTCCAATTATTCACTAATGAACTTTCAGTGTTTTATTCCCCTCAATGAATGGTAGATTACTTATCGAATGGAATTGTGTGGAACACTGCTTTATCATGTGAACAAACCTTTTATTACAAACGACCCAGTATACTGACGCAGACAAACTGCGGATGCCAGGGGAATACCGTCTGCTTTCCACTCTGAAAACCGTACCCATAGGAATGGAAAAGTAAGGTTCACTGCTGAAGTTATCTGTTGCTCTAAAGAGGTACGGTTAAATGCCGCTCTATGTCTCTTTTGTGTATACCTTCCGAAGTGAGTGAACTGGATTGGATTCGAGGGTACAAATGGGTAAAGTGCCTTGTTTTTGGGACTGTTATTCAACTCAGTAAATTTCAAGATAACGCGTTCAAATCTATGACCAAAAAATCCAGGGGTTTCACTGTTCTGTATCGTTAATTAAAAACCTCGTAGATGTTGTTATTGAGATCGTAAGATTTTGCCCAACCAACAGAAGAAGAATGCGACTGTGAATCAATCTGGTAAATCACGGAACAAAACAAATTAAATGCTTACAGTTCCTAATCGTTCAGGAAATAGTATAGCTCACGATAAAATTGTTCATTATGTGTTCTCCTGGATATATAACCAAATTTTCACTAATAAATGGTTAAAGAGCTTGATACGAAGGAATAAATACTTTTCATTCAGTTGCGAAAATGTGACTCTTTCTATGAACAGAAGTCCGGTCCTCATACATTGTATTGAGTTTGAACAACCAATCAGTCAAGCACTTCCTGCTTCTACGGTAAGGCCTTCGTCCATATGCACAGGACACTACGGAGACGTCTTCTTTGTCGATTAGATTATCAGTAACAGAAAACGTCCCCATAAGCCAACTATGATTGATTGAGCACCACATACACCTGAATTGCTCTTGAGAATGCAAGGGAATGATCGTACTGTCGTCATAATAACACGGAAATTACAGTGTTCCCCAGCGTGCTAGTTGTTTTTCAAGCAATCTCCACCATTACTACTGTTACGTTCGCAATCAGTAAATGCAGAACACGTAGTTACTGCACTCCATTCATTCGTCAAAATGTAAATTAAACTCAACCGTAGATAGTGAGTAAGCCACTAGCCCACAAGTGAGCAAATCAGTGAACGAACAAGTAAATAAAAATGCTGAGTTACATACGTTCTAGTGTGCAAACAAGTGAGGTTGATCAATACAAAGAGAGAACAATTAGTCAATATTGTTCACACTTAAGTATGACATAAGATCAATACCCAGCAAGTGGATTTCCAAGCACGAAAGGGATATTCATTGGCTTTCCGGTTGACTTTAACCAACAACAGCAGTTACTTTATGCACCTTTCGCACTTCTGCACACAACTGAAAGGCCGACCAGTCCAACGAAGATGCCCGGAAAACTTAGCTCCATGATTTTCGACAATCTTTGTTAGCTAACACTTGGGGTCGGATGTAGAGCTTTCCTGGTACATCTGCTTAATATCGACCTACGTTAGTTCCTATCCTGGTAGACTAATCACCACGGATGAGTAAATTCATGAACAATCCTCGTTTCATGGTTTCTGCTTATTGACTCAATAACTCTTTCTTTTCTCCAGTAAATCGGCGGACTACAATTGTCATGGATGAGGAGGAGGAGAAAGCTGCAAACAAATTTTTCGCCAACCTTAATGCCTAATTTGCCTCGTTTCCTACAACCTTCTGTCGAGGTGATGAGTTCGAATACAACTGATGTATATTTTCTCAATCGTGAAAAAGGTTTTGGAGAACTTGTCTAGGCCCATTTAAGCTACTTTATGCACCGGACTACTTTTACGCCTGTTAGTAGGCACACTGTCGACAAATCCACCTCCACCATGAGCATCAGGCCCAATTGCCTAGACCTTATTGCGTGCATACTGACACCATCCTCGCCAGTAAAAGTCGCTGTGAAACGATGATTATCGACGGAAGTCTACAAAGAGTTAATCTAGTCTAAAGGTCATCAAGCCAGTGGTCTAGGTTGATTTTCGACAGCCTTATTGCTCGCGGTAACAAGTTGACGTTACGGATACCAATTCCGTCTAAATATATAGGACAATTACAAATTTGGGTCGATGGTACTAGCAACAGTGTGAGAAATATGATCCGTATGATGCATATAAAAAGCGTTGAAGGTATGTATATGCGCTTGCTTACTAAATTCACTAGGTGCAATCCTGCCGTATACTGCAGTATGATATAATAAAACAACACAGTTTCTTCCCTGCCAGATGTGATCAGCCCTAACATGTGTGATTTATTTCCGAGCATAATTGCCTGGGCAGCCAGACAAAAATTTTGATTTATTCATCAAGACCAAACAACTTCTTTCTGCTAGTTTTAGAAATTAGTTTCTGATATTACATTCGACTTCCATTCTTTGACTAAATGGACTTTATCATTTTAAATGACAACAGTTTCTCCACTGCATCTCACTCATTATTACTCCCTTTTGGTTTTTAAATTTGATACTTGGGTACCATGTGTGTCCAAACGGGATTAGTTACCACTTGTTTTGGATGCGTCACAGACCGCGAGTGCAACTTACCACAGACGTCGGGTCACATTTTGATAAGATAAATCTACAGTGGCACTTCTAGAGTGTGCAAATCAGCGTTTGGTGGAATTAATGAAACCACTTTGGTTTGATTTACCCAGCCTAAAACAAACTCAAATAGCTGTTCGATTTCTTGGATAACCGTTAAATGTTTCTCCCAGAATTCGTTTGGAGCCATCTTTCACTACTCATTGCGCACAAACGGTACTCATGCAAACATCCATCCGTATTACCCTTTGATTCTCAGGTCATCAAATCTTAAAATGCGCTACACAAGAGGTGCGTGCCTAGCAAACAAGCAAACTTTGGCGTCTGGAGGCATTTATCAACCCATTTTGAATTATGATTCATCAATGAGGTCTCCGAATATTGTATTTAGTAAATGTTTTACGAAACAGTGAGCCTTAAGGCCTTTTTTACTTTAAAGATGTTTATTGAAGAAAGTTACGCCTCTTCCCTGCGCGTCCGTATCCAGCAGCTCTGCTTGCCCACGCGGTCCTGAATGAGACTGCGAAAAGCGAAAACTGGCCGGTAGTGATGAAAATGGGCCCCAAACTCTTTAATCATCAAAAAATGGAGACGCTCAATCGGGGGCGGCGCTCAGTCGAACAGTGGGAATCCTTGACCTCAGAAGAAAGAAATATGTCCATTTTACTTTTTAAATTTTCCATTTCTCTTCCAGCAAACCAAATGAGCGATGTTAAATAGCTAGGCGATTACCATACTTGTCGTTACCTGGCACACCAGGATTCTCCTAATATACCACGGATACTGCACTCACAATTTGGAACTAAGATGACTCCCAATTGTGTTGGTTTACGTGGAACAATAGTCCGTCTTATATGTCAACATGATGCGTGTTTATGTCGGAATAGACTTTAAATGACAACCGACATTTGTGAAACCAAACTTAAGCCGATCAACGTGATGTTGTCGATTTTGTCGGGAGAGGTAAATGGGGTATAAACTAGAGGCCGTCTAGTATGCACACAATAAGTATGGAAACACATGGTATAAAAACCGCGAAGCTGCTGTGCTTACGTGCATTGGACTGAATGCCCGGTGTGTGTGGGTTTGTGGGGGTGCATGCCAGTGTGTATGTGCTATTGAAAATTTGTGAAGCTTGAGTCGGTTTAAAAATGTGCACAGTTCGTGCTGTACTATTTTTTCTCTTATCAGTTGTCTAGATATTGAATAAATAAAGGACTTCATCTTACAACTGTTTTCAGGTATGGTTTTCGAATTGTGAATAGGTGTGTCGTACAATCAAATCACTTTCAGTTCATTGTGCCGACCAAATCGTAGAAAGCTAACCAGCTGTTCAGAGCGGTAACGAGAAGGCTATTCTATTGGAATACTGTCTAATTGCGTTCAAAGGCCATTTGTTGGAGGGAAACTATGGCCAAAAAAAGACTTTGCAGCGGAGCCACACATATTTGACGGTTACTAAGATCCAAGTGATCTTAATTCGATAATCTGAATAATGGTGCAGCCATGGTTGAATATGACTCGCGCCCTTAGAGTGTGAGCTTCGGTCGCAAAATTGATTTTGTCTAACACCGGTCTTTACTATATGACCTGAGAAAATAGGTCAGGTTGATGAGTTCTGATATCTACAAAGAAGCGCTTCAACGGTGAAGCGGATAGTAGGTGGAAGTACACTGCATATATAAGGAACACGTATGAATTATGTCTGTTTTGGTCATTCATGGCGTCTATGTGATATCCACTGGGCTATCAAAGGTCGCGTTTTCTCTGCATCAATTCGACCAGTTCTGCACAGCTTAAAAAAATGACACCCGAATGTGTCAGACACACGAAGAATCCTGTTATTTGAACCCTAATGTCTGCGAAACATGGCTGCATGGATCAAGACTATTTGGATTGCTCTTTGAAAGTTTGAAAGTGAATGACATTCACTGAACCAAACACTTAAACTGAACAAGTTACGGGGGTTGTGATATGTTCTGCATTACATCAAACAGAGTTTCCTGCAGTACCGTAAGCAGCCACTAGAATGCAGGTCTAGGCTGTCATTTCATAGCGTTTCAGAAGAAATAATAATTAGAAAGTGGAGTTGGTCGAGTAGTGTTTTCTAGACTTTCAGGTCAGAATATATCGGAATCGCCTACGACACATCGCATGCTGTGGTAAACCTGGCTTCAAATTATTTCCCAGTCTTCAAACTATTCGGAATTTGTGATATTATCAAGTAGAAAGCGAAAAAAATAACGATTTCAAGCTATGGATTGGTGAAACAGTACTGAACGCAGGATCTATTTGCGTACTACCGGTGCCACATTTAATGCATTCAGTCAGATACCCAGCGCTTTTGGGAAGATCGAAATCCAGCTCATGCTTTCGTGCACAATAGGAGTCAGAAATTGCAGTCAACACACATTGTCTAGCTCAGTCATACCAGGGTTTACAGGTATAGTCGAAATTACATAGAAAACATGGTTTTTCAAAATATTCACTCATCAAAATACACAGTTGCACCCTCGTAAAATTGTCCAATTTACATGGAAAACTTGGGATAACTTCTATACATACAGCGAATTCATTCCTCATGTTATTCAAATTGTGACTTTTGTAGGGAAGTTGTGAATATTAAATCATGGATTTTTTCCAGTGGTTTTCTACTGTAAAATTTTACAACTAACGGATGGATTTGACAGTGTCAATAAGACGTGCAGCTTCGTGTAAGATGTGTGACATGATGCATCATTCTACATTATGATCGTTTTCCCGAGAATAACTACTGGTCTGATAGATGAGGAACTTTCATCTTTTGAGCACGGTGAATTTTGCGCACTATCAACAATGTTGATCGTGACGTTTTGCAGCCCATTTCAATTGGCGTGATGAGTTTTGTGACCTCAAATTTATTAATATGAGTACTTGAAAATTATTCTTGAGACGCACGTATTCATAAGGTCGTTCAAAGTACATCGATTCACGGTACGATTCCCATATTTCCGTGTTTGCGACATTTAACCAATTTTGTTGTTCGTATAATACTGGCTTTTGGTTAGGTGAGGGCTAAAGGATCTAACACTTCTCCAACGTTTATTGCAAAGGTGCATGGAGACTTTGTGTCACATCTGCTCCCAGATTTAATACTTAATGATCTATGTTTCAGTCTTTTATCCTAATGCAGCTAACGTCATTATTCATGTAGGATATGTTCATTTTGCTCACTACTTCTCATTACAACACATTTTACATGAATAATAAGAAAAACCATGCTGTCACTCACGAAAAGAATATGAAATAAATTTATCACAGGAAAAAGTGTTCCACGGGCTCGCATAATTTCATCCCTCTTCTCTTTGATAGATCACTGGAACTTTCCGGTTCCCAATAGTGAAAAACGGGCGTTTTGTGGTATGCAAATATCAGTGTTCCTCCGCGGGGTGTTGCTCGTGATCGATTTGCAAATTACAAAATCTCATAAAACTGTATGAGCACGAAGTTCAATGAATGTCTCATCGAGAACTCACGCTCATATTGTTCTAAAAGCAACCAAAAAGCACGCATTCGAAATAAACCAAACGTTTTTTTCAGGTGAGGCTGTCATTCATCGAGAGTTGTCTGATGAATTGTTAAGCAATATAGTATTCGCCATATATAGTCGCCTCGTTTTTGCCTCTTTCTGATAGGCAGAAAAATGGCAGACAATTCAAAAAAAGGAAACGTTTCTAGTAGGATCAGCTCTTATTTCTTAATGAAAAACAAACTGTTATGTTCGCAGTCAGTAAATGCAGAACACGTAGTTAATGCACTCCATTCATTCGTCAAAATGTAAATTAAACTCAACCGTAGATAGTGAGTAAGCCACTAGCCCACAAGTGAGAAAATTAGTGAACAAACAAGTAAATAAAAATGCTGAGTTACATACGCTCTAGTGTGCCAACAAGTAAGGTTGATCAATACAAAGAGAGAACAGTTATTTAATACTGTCCACACTTAGGTATAACAAAAGATCAATACCCAGCAAGTGTATTTCCATGCGTGAAAGGGATATTGATCGGTTGTCTGCGTATTACGCGTAAAGTTAAACAGACGTATCACCATCCATGGTGAATCTTACCTTCGTTGCTTTAATAATGCGTCATATTTAAAATATTACTAATTCCGGACATCTAATCTTCAAACAAATTTGCCATGATGAGCAAGGTCACACAGGTTCTGCTGTCAGCCGATCGATGAACAGCCAGGGTGACTGACACCAAGTTCTACTTAACTTTATTTTTTAACCTTGTTTTGTGAGATACTAACAGTTCACAGAAGAGGAATTAATTACGAAGAAAAAAACCACCTTTGGAATTTCGACAATACATGTAGAAGACAATGCCGATTTGCAAGTTTGTTTCAGGATACACTAAACCAAGTCAAATGTGTGACGGAATTCCTTTAATTCAGAAGCAACTTTCAAAATTCTCTTCCTCCCTGGGCTCAGTATTTTCCACCACATTGTATTCATCAAGTAAGAGGTTACAAAACCAACTGAGGCGAAGTTCCCGCTGGTAGAAACACAACTTGTTAAGGTGTTATGATTTCAGATGAAATATGACCTTGTTTATCCAACGGTATCCCAGAACAGGTGCAAATTTACAGTCCACCTAGAGCAGTTTGATTTTTACCCTTTTATTTTGTGTTCGTTTCCTCGGTTGAATCCTAGTTCTGGGTTGGGACAGTAGTTCGCGATTTCTGTGTATTGAGGAACTCTCAGTTCACAGAAAGCTACGAAAACCGTGCCTAAAACCACCGCAAATGCGTGTCTGATCACTTGGAAATTTTGGTGCCACTGCAGCGTGATTTCCGGCTTCAGTTTTACTTCCTAATTCAGCATACCTATCAAAAGGTTGTCACGAGGGTTGTTTAGTGAAGTCGCGCAAACAGTGAACAAGCGGAGCCACGATATTCCCTCCGACATGATCTCATAGTAGAGGAGAAATATTGTCGCAAGGGAAAATATTTTAGATCTGACTCTGAATTTTGACCAATGCCTATTTGGGTAGGAATTACGCTACACTGGCACTGAATTATTTTATGGTAAAAGACTGTTCGGCTTATTCAGTTGTCCATGTTAAGTAGTGTACCATTATTGAATATGGTAATGATTACGACTGATCGTGTGATTTATGTGCATGAATAGTTTGACAAATTCATTAGCATATCGTTGCAAATCTGATTATGTTTGGATAGTTCAAAACGGCAGAATACATCCTGGTTCCACCACGCAAACCATCAAACTGAAGGGAAATTCGGGTTTTCACGGTAAGTTTGTCCAACACACCGAGTCTTAAATGGTGCTCGAATATCAAATTCTACAGAAGGGTAGCCTAAAACTGTAAATGATTGGGAATTAGGAGCAGAATATGTCAAAAGGCCCAAGATATCTTGGGTGAAAATTCGAAACAAATCATCATTACCACTGCAATTTAGCACAGTCGATAGGTCCGGCAGAAAGGCCATCTAACACAGAGTGAATGGTGGCGGAATGTGGTATTGAGGTCAATCTCAAGAGCCAGTCAGCACTAGTAGATATGTAGGGTTTGTGAATTGAACGAACTTGTGTGGGTTGACCGCCGCATCATGATCTGAATAACCACATCAAGTAGTGTTTTTGTTTTTCACAATGAGTTGATTTATAAGTCCTGAAGTTTACGGTGTGGTGTAGTTCATCACTCTTTGATGTAAGCAGTGATCAGTTCCCTTAAATCATTTTATGCCCCTCAAAATGCCCACTTCTCTGTATCTTCATCCAGTTTGATTGACTTCTTTCATCAGTTACTTTTTCTGACTATATAAAAACCACATTGACTGCAGTATGGACGTCTACATATGAGGTGAAATGGTCCAGGATACATTGGGCAAACCTATGCTGTTGATTTCTCTATTCTAGCTCTTTTCTAGTGTTTTTCCCATTCACAACTTCGTCCACCGATCTTGAAATGAGTTGGATTATTCTGGGACAGAACGCGAGAATCAGATACGCCAATACAATCACATTTTTGATCAACGGAACCATAGTCTCTTCAAAGAAGCTGTCTAGTTGAATTCTCCGCCTTAACTAATTTCTGTTTGCATCTAATCAGTACATTACGCCACTCATTGATTGGAAAGATTGTGTCTGTATCACTGTTTTCACAACCGTGACCTCTGTCTTTACAACATGCATATTCACCCGAAGACACTGCTTATGTTGACCTGCATAAGTGGATGCCTGTATGCAAAGCAGCATGAACCATGAAACGTTTGGGTCAGTGAGACAAGCGCAACATTCTCATCTGAGGAGAAGGTAAATCATGGGTGAACTAAATCAACCGATTGACAAATGCGATAGATTCCACTTTAACTGACAAGTATTACTGCTGTCGTTTGTTTATTGCTTACCATCCGTGTTAAACCAGTGACTATCGATTATCATTTTACTGGGTCATATGGATAAGCCCGAAGTTTTACAAGTAAACAATGAATTTTCTACCAAAAGTCGCCTCGCTTGATCTCAAGCCGGTGTATATATACATACACTAGAACCTAATTTGAATCGTCCGGAGTGCGAATGGATACTCTTCATTGAAGAGCCCACAGATGAATCACAACTGTGATTTCTCATAGTTGTTCGTGTCTGGGTCACTGCTAACCCAACGAACAACGAGGCTGCATGTGCAAGCGCTCATAATGATAGTAAGTAGTATGTTAACGTGTGGACAAAATTTCCCCTGAAGCGGAAGACCGGTTTCGCAGTTGTTGCTGCTCATCGGAGTGTACAAGTATGAAGACGAGTGGGTAGAGGAGTACCGGGTACGCATATATATATATATATATATATATATATATATATATATATATATATATATATATATATATATATATATATATATATATATACCGGCTTGAGATTAAGCGAGGCGCCAACACAACAACAACAGTTACGAAAAAGCGGAAGGGGCGTACAATACATTAGGGCAGACAATCAATGAGAGGGAATATATGCTGAAAACCTTCTGCTTTTCATCGTACACTTTTTTGGTATTATTTGTGGAAATGACACTATTGTACTTATGATAAACAAGACCTCCACAGACAGACCGCACAGCATTCGAGCCACTGAATTCTGTTGACAGCCATGTTCCTCTACGTCTCTAGACAACAACAATCCTCATTCCTTGCACCCAAACCACAGAGGCGGGAAGCTCCAACCGAAGCCAGTGCTAATACTGACTTATTCATAACTCTACGCCAAGTCATGGTCTGATCGCAGCCTCGCTTCTTCCAGCCTTGCCTAGCACGTGCGAATAGAGCAAGGTAAGATGGACGATAGACAGACATTCGTAAAACATGACTGAGCCACCGGAGGCGGTGTAGAGTGATCAATTCGTTAAAAGAGTGGTTATCCGTGCTTAACACACGACGACGCATCTCGTCATTACTCACTCGATGTTTCCATCAGGCGTGAACACTGCTTCGGAGATATCGGTTGTCGAACACAGAAAGACTCCGAGCATCCTCAACGCGAAGTGACCAGGTCTCGCCGCTGTAGAGTAAAACACTACGAACAGCGGCAACGTTCAACCGTCCCTTAAGAGAGAGCCAGATGTCACGGTGACGCCACAAGTGTCACAGGTTTGCGAAAGCTGCTCTAGCTCTCGCTATGCGTGAACTGATCTCCATCCCAACACTCCCTCTAACTGTCATCAAGCTCCCAAGGTACTTGAAGCTGTCAGCTATCTCTAGCTGATCATCACAAAGGGTGAGGCCAGGCACATGCTCCTGCCGATCTTGCATAAGCAGTTTGCACTTGGAAGGCGAAAAGTGCATACCATATCTGGATACCTCAATCGCCAAGCGGTTCAATGCATGCTGCACTGCCTGTGAATTATCACTCAGTAAGATGATATCATCGACATATTCCAAGTCAAAACGGCCGTTCCCTAGGTGGAAATCAACACCCCCGTTTGTATGATCAGATACGGGATTCTGTAGAACATCTTCCATGCCAAAGTTGAAAGGAAATGGGGGTATAGGGCAACCATGTCGAACTCCACTGGAGACGACAAAAGGAGACAAAAGCCGGCCGTAGGCCCTTACCTGACCTGAGGTATGACGATGCAACTCTTTGAGGATTGATGCATGCTTCTCAGGTACTCCAATTCTCAGCAAACAACTCCATAGCGCAGTGTTATCGACGGAGTCGAGGGCCGTGCGAATGTCCAGGTACATGATGATCGTTGGTCTTTAGAAACTGTGACAGTGCTTTAACATACCGCGCCCCACAAGTGGCTGCGCTACATTTTGTTGTGATTCTAATCAATGGCATTTTGGAATTATTCTAAACATCAACTCATGTCACTTAGAATTCGCTACTCTAAAGAATCATTCACTCGGATTAGAGACACAACATGTTCTGCTTCACTATCCACTACTCGTTTTTATGAAAGCAGTAGAGATCAAGTTGGACTAGGAAGCGCAAGCGAGCCGGTTGGCAGACTGCTCTTAGCCGCACAACGCCGAGGAAGAGGACAGTCCCCGCATTGGTCAGTACAAGCATTCGGTCCATGATTGGGAAGATATCTTTTCCAACCAACGTCTTGAACTGGTGGATTATCACGAACCCCTATGTGACCTGTATCCAAGAATCTTGGTTAAATGAAAGCATTGATGACGAACTCGTTCTCATTGAGAACTTTGAGTGATTTCGTCAAGATAGAAAACAGCGCAAGATGAAGACAGGTGGTGGCGTGATTACTTACATCAATTCCGAGTGGTCAAATTTGGTTGAAATGTGAGTTGTTGGTAACTTGTTAAAGTCTTCAATACAATACAAAAGTTGTCGGAGGATGAAGATTTGATCGGTACATCTGCGACCAGCACGAAACCCAGCTTGTTCCTCGCGAGTCTGCTCTTCACGCATTTGGTACAACCTGCGAAGTATGACAGATGCAAGCAACTTCGACTAGATTGGGATGTTTCCACCCCTATGGTTAGCGCAGCCACTGAGCGAGGTCGTCTTGGAGATGGGACAACAATCGATTCCCCTCACATGGACAGAACTCACTCAGAATTCAACACTTTTGAGAACAAAACATGAAGTTTTCGAACTATCTGCACCATCATCTTTAAATAGCACTGAGGTAAGACCATCCGAGCCCGGCGATCTGTGACATTCTGGGGCCTAGATTTCGTTTCGGATTTCCGCCTCGGTAGGTAGATCTGTCGAAAGTGACCACTGGACGTATGTCGGAAGACCTACAGGAGAGGCCGACATTGACGGTCAAATAAATTGCGTTCGAAAGTGCTCCACCCAACGTTCGAGATGCCGTTTTTGATTGTGAATTTGCAAACCGTCAGCTTCACAGATTGTTTCATTTACACGTAGTGGCTTCCTAACGGTGACTCGAATGAAATAGAACAACTTGCGGGAATTTCCCGTGGTGGCGGTACGTTCCATCTCTGACGCGCGTTGCGACCATCAGATTTCGCGGTCCCTACGAAGACTCGCGTTAAGTGCACGTCTCACTACAAATCGTGCTTCTTTATGCTCATTTCCAGCCGGAATCGGCTGGCGTGCGTCGATAGGGTACAGAGATTCAGCAGAAACTCAGGGTCATACGGCACGACCAGACAAGCCGCAACTTACTAGGCCAGCAGAGTGCAAGGTATTCTTGATAAGCGACCAGTGCTGATTTATATCATCAGGTGGGGCTAAATCCAGCTTTTCAGCTAGTGTGTTTTGAAAGACGGATAAACGAGATGGATCGGAGAGCTTATCGCAATCTAACTGTCGTTGCAGCATGCGTTTTGGAGGCCCACCGAAACATATGGACAGCTAAGTGCGAAATACTGCGTCGTCAGAGTCAAAGGGGATACTCCAGTACAAGCGACCGGCTTACACACAACCCTACCATTTGTGGTTTACAGCGATGTCGTCGATCTGGGTCCACTGTTGACTCGAAGAGGGCGGACGCCACGTGGTGTACCGTCAATAAGCACGCCTGAAATTCGTACTGGCGAGGAACAGACGATGGTCTGAGCATAGACGCAAAAACCGTTCCCCGTTTTCTGAGCGATAGGGATCTAGCTAGAAAGGGGTTCCTAGATGCGTCTCGTTTGATGACAGCCGGCCCACTGTAGCATTCAGACCTGCCAAAATCACGATGTCAGCCCGGCTTGCTCTCGGTGTAAGAGGTCGTGGAGCTTTTGGTACAAGGTATCCTTGATTGCATCTGGGCTACAATCGGTGAGTGCATACGCCGGAACGACAAATAGATTGCATTTATCGGAAAGGCGACTGCTCAGTTTGCATGAACCACTGAGTCTCACCGCGCATAAATGACTGTCGACTGGGATCCAGTCCAGCAGCGCCGCTTCAGTTTTTCACTGAGAGCAATGCCAACGCCAGCAAGACCAGAAGCCACAGCCTCAGTGATCTCAGAAAGGTGTAAGTGAAACTTCACAGGAGGATTAGATGGGAGCGTAAACCGACCATGGAACTGGAGTCTTGAATGTGGGTCTCTTGAATGCAACATGCATCGATGGCAAGGGATTCAAGCGTACGAGCTAAACCCACCTGTTGTCCCATACGCATCAGGGTTCGCGCGTTGAATGTGGTTAGTCTGAATGGGCATCGAGGACGAAGCAGGGCATCAGCGGTTGATAACGGGTTCGGTGAGACTCGGAAGCTAGTCGAAGAAGGATTTCCATCAGTGGCACTGTAGCGGGCACGGTCGACCGCAGAACCCGTGGGATGTGAAGTAAAAAAGAAAGTGGGAAGGGAGTGGAGATGGGAGGACAAGTTTTGTGCTGTGCAGGAGAGTGTTCATTTGTGCGCACGGAAGAGCAACCAGTCTTAGTGGTAGGATCTGTCATAGTTGTTTGCGTCGCGGGCTGTTGCACTACTCAGTCGCCCAGTCCAGAGTAGGCATTTTTGTTCGAGCGTGCAGTTATAGCCTTCCCGCAGCCAAAGGCAACCTGCGAGGTAGCAGAGTTGGTCCAGATGAGCCGGTGGCCAATTGTGTGGTTCATTCGCCTCTTCTGGATGCCACGGCTAGCCGGTGACTGAATGCTCAGTTCATTCGCCCTTCGGATGTAACTAGACATACTGGGTGCTCAGCGCACCCCTCAGCCACGGATGCCAGTGAGCATACCGTTGTACGCCTCATACACCACCCGTTGTAGGTTTGGAATCAGCGTTTAGCGTTGTCCCCCAGGCTGACTTTCAGTCAGCCAACCCGGTGGAAAGCGCCGGACATTCGCTTTCGTCCCCTCACTTTAGTGGAAACACCTCCTCCACAAGTAGGCAGTGAGTGGGGCTTCCTCAGCAGAGAGTATGACAGTAAACGGTCATTTGGGAGCATTTCGAGGGCGTTCAGGACGAGCAACCATCTCGGAGTCTGAGACATCCACCCCCAACCATACTGATGCGTTTAGAGACACTCTGATGGATCCGGTGTGTTAATGTAAATTGAGCTGGTAATTGGCGTTATCCATTGGGGAAATGCTCGAGATCCTAATTTTGGTCTCGTAGCTCACCACACGAAAATCTCACGCGGTGGTAAATCGTAGGTGGCTTTCATAAGTGGGCTTGCATCCTGCCTAGGGCCGGCCTTTAACATCAGGATCAATTCAACATTTGCCAAATCATTCAAACCGAATCTCACTACAGTATATGCCCAGCATTCTGTTGTTTCCTTACAAATCACGAGTGCTCATTGTGCTGTCTCAAAATAGACACATCCCTTTTCGACCAAACTGGATGCAGAAACACAGGTGATTTGGCTGCTCTCAGTTGTACGCGTTCCACCAAGCTAATGATGTTTTTATTAATTTTTTCAAACAATTGACCCCAGTACTGAAAAATATCGAAATCAAAATGCATTCACACTGACGCATTCAGCATTACACGTGCGTCGTTCGTACTCAAGAATCGTGGATAAAGCATTGCAGAAATTTTTCAGGATTTAAACGCCGTTCAAAACCATTGTAAGAATCAAAAGAAATGCGAAGAGGAAACTGCTTACGGTGTTATCATATTCATCAGTTTCTTTGAGTGTGACGGCTCTGAAATCACTTGCAACTTCTCGTTTCATGATACTGACTTCCCGATATCATCCTGGATTTCCTTCACACAGAAGTATCATTATACCCAGTTTAGACATTGACCGTTCTTGGCTCAAAGCCATTGTATAGTCGCGGATAATTTGGGTCCAGTGTTAACCTTTCACGTGACTTCTTTTGGCTTAATAGGTTATCATCATTCTCCGACCAAAGACCGTGTCACGTAATATGTCTACGAGCTCCTATTCCTCGGTGAATACTGCCAATCTCCTTCCGTATCTGTCAATTTCACTTTGAGCGTGCAAACAAACTGTTCCGCACAAATCAGGCTTGGGAATTAACCCCTAAACAATAGTTCTATCCTCATACATCCCTTCAATGATCGCTTCGTGGTCACCGTTAATTTTACTGATATTGTGAATGCCATTTTCGGTTTGTGTTACTCCCCTGAATACTTCGTTTGTCTACAACGACAGAATTGTGCACCTAACCGGAAGTTCATAGCGAGGAAAAAAGGGAACGCTTCTATAGATATAATTTCCTACCACTTTCGCTCATATAGTGACCAAACTCTGTAGACCGTTTATACCGGGATGTCTTTCTGGTAGTTAGGCTGCTGCAAAGAAGTCATCCATTACAGGAGTCGATCGCTGTGCCGCCAACGGTTATGCAAATGTGCAATATTATGTAGTGTGGACCTTCAACAAACCTTTGAGAGCCAGTCCGAACTGTGTGGCTCGCAATTATTCATCCCGGGGGGTTGAGTTCCAGTGAGGGGCTCGGTGGATGTGCGCTGCTGATGATTCCTGACAAGGATGTAGCACCTGTACAGTATCCTCATGGTTTCCAATAGCAATTTGAGTGTCCATACTCCATGATGAATCATATTATGTAAATATGATAGTGCTTCTTATCAAATTAATCCTACAAATCTACCATAAGGTCCTCAAATGCATCGTTATCTGGCCAGGCTGTACGAAACACAAGTGATACATATCTCCAGTAATGTACAAAACTTCAGGGCAGAAATAAATCGAGGCAGCTGAAAGAAAAATACCGAACTGGGCAGCATTAATTCTGAATTCATCCAACTGACTTAAGACAAATTACTACAATATCCTCAACCTTGTGGGACAGCGGTCTGATTCTTCTCCAGACGGAGTCCCTAAGATGCCATCAGTATTCATATTTTGCAACAGCTTCGATCTCAATAGCCTCTTTAGTGCCTTTAAATCACTGGACCAACCAATTCAGTCAGTTCAGTTCAGACAACCATTAGCCGTGCACTGGGTGCAGTGGCTTTGGTTGCTATCTGCTGGCGGAAACCTCAAAAGTAAACAATGAAGAAGAGTATGGAATTAGGTCGATGAAGAAAGTTGGTTGATGCAAGAGCGCCACTGATCCCCCAGTGTATCTAACCACAGAGTGGGAGGGTCTCTTAGATCCCAAAAAGGAAGTCCAACTCACCGTACATGGCCAAGTCCACTAGTTAGGCTTTTCACACATTTTTTCCATGTCATGGATTGACCACCCTTACTTCTCTTCCATCCGTCCCCCGCCTCAGCCAAAAATGCGCGTCAGGGGACTTGCAAAAAACATGTTCCAATTATCTTACCCTGGTGAGTTTAAGTGTTTCATCTAATGATCTGGTGAGTGAACCCATAACTAAGACCTATTCCCATCACTGAAATAATCAAAGCACTCTTAAACACTTCCCTGGAGGCTGTTCATTATCATCTCCACTCCCAAAGCCCTTTTTTCTAATGCTACACCTAAACAGTGTAATCCAATCACTTTAAAGTCTTCAGACTTCTCATTGAAAGGGTTGAGTACATTCTAGTATCAGTATCCCTGATTCTATCAACTTTCTGATAAACTCATAAAATCTAACTTAAGTTCAGTTTTCCAATGCGCAGGCAAGTCGCTGAACTCACCAGCAAAATGCATCTGATTCGTTTTCCTCGAACAATATTCGGCACCTGTTGCTCCACAGTAAACATGATATTTTTGGTGGGTTGTTCGTTTAGAACATATCCAACTTGCACGTGCTAATTCATTATGCAGTGCACGCGCTCAACCCAACAGGAGCGCTAAACCTTTAGAGAGATGACTAGGAGCAAGCCACTAATACGGCCAGAGAGGGTAGCCTAGCAGCAACATGTCACTGCAAATGGCACGCTTCGTTTCGAGTCCGGGAAGGGACTCGGTGGACAGGCATTACATCTGATGATACCTCACGAAGATAAAACGGATGATCAAGCAGTACTGTTTCCAGGGTTCTCAATGGTGAGTCGAGCGTCGACTCTGCATGATGCATCATTTCCTAAACATATTCTCACTTCATAGTTCATAGGGTGGATCGATGAATGATTTCCGTGAAATCTACGTACCTAAACAGACAGCAAGTACTTTTCCAGCACTTGTTTTCCGCACACATCAGCCGTTTACCTGGGAACACTTGTTGAGGTATACCCATGATTGTATTTTATACCAAACTCTTTCAGACTCTTGGTATTTTGTTCTGTCCTATTAACTCTAGTGAAAAGACTTTCCTGCTCTCGAATCATCTCCGTTTACTAGCACAGATTATATCGTTTACATAAGAAGAAACATTCACTATCACCAGTCGTTGCAATACAAACTAACTCGTCCATACCTTCAACAAGTACGCTGTCTTCTGATTAGTGGTTGGTGATACGATCACCCACCATCTGACAAGAATCAGTTTGCGTCTTATCGATCCACTGCCGTGTCGCTTGGATCTGCGCTGGCTCAATCACTGACCTGGATTCTGGACAGCAGTTGACATGTTGATTGCTAATGCGACTTGGCCGATTTTCAACCACGAGTGACCACATACCCTCACACTTAAGGTATTCAGAATTTTCACGACAGCATGCTTTGTAATCAAAAACGTTTTTCCTACTACGGGTGGTCTTACTCCAAACATAATAAAATGAAATTTTATTTTTTGTACCACGGTAGATGATTTCTTAAAATGCATATTCTACATCTTTATAAGAATATCTGGTTTAAATGCATTCGCTTCAACGGAAGGGTATGCTTCACGGCATCATCGAACCAAATTAGTCCAATGCCAACATCAAGATGAACTAATTCACGAAAACAAAGCTTTTATTCACCACGTAGAATCAACATTTTTTTGAATGAAAAGTAGAACACAAACAGAAATCATACAGTAGATTGATACGAAATCAAACAGCACGAAAGTACTCATCTGCTATGAGGAAATCCCATCGGGAACGTGTGCATGTACACTGATGTAAATCACCGGGGACATTTACACCTGTTTGACTCCGGCACAGATGCCATCACCTGTTGTACATGTTTTCCACAGCCTGTGATAAAAATAAATGAGGTTTGTTTTGTTCACCGCTCACTAGGTACGTACCTTGCCATGTCATTTTACCACATCTGTTGCATCGTGCAGTGTAACACCAATTAACTTCGTTCCAGCAATCTGCAACCACCATTATGGGATAGCGCAATGCCGAAGTCTGCCTCAGACGAGAGGGATTTAAACAGAAGTCATGTGATCGATTGACTGACTCTAAGATAAATGATCACGTGCGCATAGGAATCCAAAATACGGAATACTGATTATGTTTAATATTTTACCAAAAAGATGAATGTTGTGCCGTTCTAGCATAGAGTGAAATTGTGGTACCAGAGCTGAAAAATGCAAGTTGAATTTGGCCGCATGATTGGTTTGCATTTTCATTTCCTTAGACTTTTGTCATAGAAAGAAAGAAAATATTTTGGAAAAATTGGCGCAGTTGGAACTCTGATGAACTAAATGCAATACCAAAAGGTATATAAACAATCCGACCAAAAAGTGGCAAACAACGATTTAACATCTGTGACCGTATTCACGATCAAACCGCTCAGGAAAAAAAAGCCGACGGATCTGCAAAGGGAGCATGATATTACTCCACGAAGGTTGAGGTGCTAAAGTCCTGGTTCATCCCAGAGTCGAATGACGATGTACGAAGATTTATGGGACTAGCATCGTATTACAGGCGTTTCACTGAAAGTTTCACCAGCATTGCCACTCCGTTAACCAACTTGCCCCAACGGGGAACCGCATTTGATTGGAGCGAGAATGAGCTGTCGGCTTTTGAGGAACTCAAAACTAGTTTATGTTCGGCATCGGTATCGGCTTATTCGGGAACATATGAGATAGTGGAATGATTATCTTAGACACTGACGCCAGTGGCCATGTTTTCTGCGCGGTCTTGTAAAAAGGGCATCGGATGGACAGGAACGTGTGGTTGCATCGCAAGTCGGGCTCTGTCTAGGCATGAGAAGAATTACTGTACGACACGCAAGGAAATGTTGGCGATGATCCGGTTCGTGAGACAATTCCGACCGTACTTATTGTGACGACAGTTTTTACTTCGAACGGATTGTAAATCCCCTGTATAGGTCCTGAAATTTCGTGACCCGCAAAGACAAATAGCTCGTTGGTAGGAGATTCTTCAAGAATATGAATTTATTTGTGAGCACCGACAGGGCAAGAAACACAGTACTGCCAACTCATTTTCACGCCGCCCCGTTCGTGGCCATGGGGACTGTTATTCATACACGGTTGCCGCAGCAACAATGTTATTGCACGAACCGGAAGAGAAGGACTGGGCTGCTATTCAGCCTACCGATCCATAGCACTATCTGCTGTATAACCGACCGTCCAGCCAATGACAGCGCCTGTCTTCAAAGGAAACGCAAGGGACCAGCTATAATACTAAGTGCCTCTGGGCGCTGTGGTCTCACCTAAAGGTGATTGTTGGTGTTTTATTTTGTCAGAATGGTCCCAATTACTTTCGATGGATCGCCGTTCTTTCTTCTGCTATGGACATTGTCCTGGGAAGGATACACGAGGAACTACGCCATGCAAATTAGAACAAGCTAGGAGATGCCGCCCGTCGTCGTTTTTGATAGACTCACATGAATAGGGGACACCGCCAATTAGTGTAACTCCTGTACAGAGTACGGCCAACCCAAGTATCCAACCCAAACCGACAATCCCCGTTGCAGCCGGATTTCCCAACGAATTAGTTGCGATGGCTATCGTTGGACCTCTACCTTGGCACGGAATAGCAACCGCTACACCTTGGTTTCATGGATCATTTCATCAAACGGTGCAAGGCATTATCCCTGAGGAAGATAGATGCTTGCACGATAGCGAAGGCTATTTTTTCGGAATCGGCTACATTTGGACCAGGGTTCCAATTTCGATAGTGCGTTATTGCGTAAGATGTGCCTTAATATCAAGAAGACTAGATTAACACCGTATCACCCCAAAGTAATGGACTCGTTAAACGTACTAATAGAACCTTAAGAAACGGGCATTTCTCAACCATCAAACGATAGATCAGTGGGACATCACACTTGCACTATGTCTGCTGGTGTATCAGGTGACGATTCAGAAGTCGACAGGCCAAACACCTAACCGCGCGATTACGGGCGCGAAATGCGTCTACCATCGGATGCTCATCTTTCGACCGCCTTGGATGTTGTTCCATATGCGTCACCGTATGTGCATTGAATAAAATCTGATCTTCCGCGGGCACACGATTTGGCACGTCAGTATTCACGGACCACCCAAAGTCCTATTACGACCGCTGAACAACACCATGTGCTTAACTTTGGGGACCTTGCTTGACTGCTGAAGCCTGTTTCCCCACCAGCGTGCCTTCTAAGTTCTACTGAAAATAGAGACCTTATCCAGTCGATCAGACCCCTACTGACGTGACATACCGCCTCATACTACCCAACGGCCCCGATCAGTCGCTGTGGCGCACGTCAACCGACTCAAAAACGCCCAGGGAGTGTCAGACATCGCTCTCCTTAGAGAGGAGGGCGGGGGTGGCAAATGCAGTGAATATTATGAGATTAAATTAACCGTCACTAACTGCATTTTACCCCTATCTATTAGATGTGGTAGCACAGACGGTGAATGATCAGACGAACAAGCAGTCCGAAAATACACACGAACATCCCGAATGAAAGAGACTGTTTACTGTTGTTTGAAGTGATACAATGACTGGATCCCAAACTTTGACGTTAAAAAAGCGTCCGTTACCCGTTCCACTGTTTCATAATAAACCGTGTGGCTCATCAAGTGTTCTCGTTGCGTGATTCCGGTTGAACTACAGCGGTCCAGTGGTTAAAGCGTTTACCCTCCATCTCGGAGATCATGGGTTTGAATCCCGCCACCGTCGGTCACTGTGACCCGGACAGTAACCACACTTGACCTATTGGGACCTTATGTGGTTCTCCACTACAAGTCTCACGGTTAGGTTGCCAATTACTCCTAATAGCGCAGTTAGCTTTCGACGTGCAAGCATATATATATATATATATATATATATATATATATATATATATATATTTCACCGACTTGAAAGCAGGCATGGTGCCAACGCAACAACGGAGAAAAATTACAAAGTCGAGGGGCGGGGAATTGAGAGTCAGCATAAAGATTACAAGGAAAAGCAGATTTTTCTAATATTTTCACCGTACACGTTTTGTGAGTATTTTTGTCTGCTTTTCATTTGTTTATGGGGAAAGGGATGCGAATAGACAGGCCATACAGCATTCGCACCAACTGGATTCGGTTCTGAGCCATATCTCACAACGTCTATAATAAAAGAAGATTCTCATCTCTTGGGCTCCAACCAGGAAGGCGGGAAGCACCAACCGAAGTCAAAGTCGAAGCTAACCTCTGCATGTCCCTGCGCTGCTTCTTCCCGCCTTACTCAGCACGTACGAATGAGGCCCCGAAAGGGTAACCGATTGGCAGGCTCAATTCGGGAACGACATAAACTAAGTAAAATTACAAAACAAATACGGTAGACCTGAAAGAAGTGGGAAAAGTGAACCCAAATGCGAAGTCGACACTGATCTTGACATAACACTGCGGCATGATGTTTCAAAAACCTAATACACGGGCTATATGGATTTAACCCGGGAAGCTTGATGTGAGTACGAATCCCACACGTGTGCGTGATAAACAACCAAGACTTGGTTGTACTCAGTCAGCGGTAGCCACATATGACACTGAAGGACTGTCATATAAAATCAGTCAAGCAGTTAACAATTTTCCCTTTACTTTCTCACTTGTTAAAACACTCCAGGTATTTTACCATTCGCGACATCTTGCTTATTCCTCCTGGTTTATTTCTGCGTGTAATGGCTGAAATGTCGTCATACCGCTTGCATAAGTCTACCATACAAATACAAATTCATTAGGTAGCTCTTTCATTTTCAATTGTTCCATTGCATTATTTCAACACTGACTTGTATGAAACTATGAGGAAGGGTTTTCTTGAATGTATCCAACGAAACTCTCATCGGGTGTAAATGTGGTTCAGTTTCTTCACTCACCATCAGATTACCATAAAAGGGATCAGATTTCTTTGAGCAACAGTCAGCTAATTTCGCATACAGTACTGCTCAGCAATCTGACAGCATTTGACTCGCAGACCCAACCACCGGGCCACACTATGTGGCCCAACGCCAGTAGGTTGAAAAAAAATTATCCATGATTCCCTGTTAATGAGCAAAGCAGCCTACAAAATCCAGAACAAATTTTGCGTTTTGAGGAATTTATTGATACTGACAAATAGGTTAAGTCGATAGAGTGGGCAGGTCATTGAGGCAACTGAGAATGGTTTCCGATTCTGTTTGAATGAAACGCAACAATCTCGCAAAGATAGGTTCCCCCGATTGGGACTTCATACAACTGACACAAGCTTCCATAAACTCTGATTGTGTGGATCTGGAGACGATGGAAAAAGTGAGGATATATTCAATTTCTAGTGGGAATGTGCACGAGCAAAATAGGTCAAATATAACGAGCGACTGAGAATCACAGGGTTCAACGGATGCGGACACACAAACAACACGTGCAAGCATGGCAAAAGGAGGACAGTGACAAGGAAAATTAAAGCGGTAGGCATCGGGGATACTGTGTTCCAACATCGTCAAGAAAATTGACTACACGGATGCGAAAACACAAGGAAGCGTAAAAAACGAAACAAAAACAATGGTAATTTTTCTGATATGTCACTGCTGTATCCAAAGCCTTCTTTAACGATTTGATAATACTATTTGCAGTATTCTTCTCCCTATTTCCATACTATTGTGTTTTTCCTCTTCATTGTTTCCGACTGAGGTTGCCGTTGAGCGATAACAATCAGAACCACCGCACCCGGTGCATGGTTTTTGGTTACCTGAACTGAACTGAAGTGAGGGGTTTCGGTTAAACGACATGGAGAGACGGTCACCTGCTGGACACAGACTAACGAGTGAACATAGAACCAACCTTTCGTATGTACGTATGTGTTGTGTCTCCTAATCTCGCCCCTCCACCTCAAAAAGACCTTCCAATTGTTCTGGGGGCAATTGGACCAACCTCACTTCAGTGACTCGGGTCTGAACCATGTGACCGCCACGACATAGTCGCGTAAACCAACACGTTGATATTAGCCCATCCCTGTTCTCTGTCTACTTTTCATTACCCTTGAGCTACCTCATATCATCTGATCAGTGTATACATTTGTGGTTCCAAACCTAAGCGTTCGAATTTCGACTTAGGCTACCGGAAACGATACCAGTAGCTAACTAATGAGTATGAATTATGTAAGACCCTAACGTGCAAATGAAAACAGTTTGTTTCTGAACTCGGGTTCTCATCTGTGGCGATAGTGACGCGTTCCTCTGCCATTGGTGAATTACTTAAAACAATGTAGCTCTTTTAAACTTGGTATGTTCAATCCATCTAAAAGGAAAATATAAATTTGCTGTCTTTCTGCGATCACTGCTGTTTGCGGAGTATCACGGAAATTTGGTGATGATAAGCAATTTTCAACCCGGCAGCTCGCGTGCGTCCATTCTAAAATGGAAGTCCCGCTTAATCCGTCAGTATGCCCTTAGCACTCCAACAGCCTCACTGGCTAGGAAATGTGCTTCGTTTGACACTCACTGATTTCTTGGCCATACTTTTCTCGCTGAGCACGCGGTTGGTCGGAAGAATTAGTACGGCGACCAAGCTACTACGCGGTACCGTTAGATCAAAACACTTACGTCTAGCGTTGCCTCCGCTGGTCTCCCAAGCTTGCATGACCACGAAATCTGAGACATAAAGCATGTTTCATTGGAGATCTTGTCAGACACGATTCAGAGTCGCAGTCCGTGTTCATTATTTGGGGAAAAAATTGTTTTATAATACTGGGAATCCTCTTCCCATTTTCTCTGATGCTGTTGTCTAGTTAGTGTTGTACTTAGCGCTAAGTATATACTCTGTACTGGAAAATCGACATAAATATATACTATCTTGCTTACATTTGGGTCCATTTCTTTATACATTTTCCCCGCGATCTCTGCTGACCTTCAGGCAATACCTATCCACCCTGGCATCGAAATTACGAATGCGATGCAATGCGGCAGACGGTTCACCCCCAAGCAGTTGGATTTAAATGGTTCAATTTGGAGGAATAAAAAATTATCAGATGACGAACGAAACACTCTGGGCATCATTGCACTGTTACTAACCCTACCACCCCGACTCATTTTTGCTATTTTTCGTGGGCAGCGGCAGTTTAAAACCTCCGATCCGTGGATGCCTTCCTTAAGTAAGTTTCAAATCTCACAAATGTAAAGCAGAATTGATCAAACCGCGGTACAGTTTATGCGGACATAATAAAATATATCCACAAAGAACTGCCCATACGAGGTTTCGTTAGCAAATGTCGTCTCCACATAATCTACAGTAAAAATTCTCCCTATTAACTCCACTATCACAAGAACGACGTCAAGACATTAAGCGGTCCGAGTGAAATTCCTGTACACATATGCTCAGTCATTAGACAAATCTAGTTAAGTTCAATTAGGTTCAAATAACCATTAAACATACACTGGATGCGGTAATTTCCGTTTCTACATCAAAACGGGAACCTCAAACGGAAACCATGAAGAATAAAAATACGAAGGTATGGAAACAGTAAGAAGAGAACTAAAAATAGTAGTATTAGGTCGATAAAGAAGGCCTTTTAATACAAGAGCGACACCGAGCCAAATCCTTCAATATATCTGGCCATCGAGTGGTGGGTCCCTTGAACCTCACCCAGGAAGCCTATTACACCCTATATAGCCAGGTTTACTGGTCCGGCTTTTCATACTTACTTTCTACGTCATGGACTAACCATGTTACTGCTACGACTATCCCGATGTCTAGGACTGTCAATCTAGCGGAAGCTTAGTCTCACTGGTTTTACGCACGATATGGGCAGAGCACGGCTACGGGTAAAAAACACAAATTCCAACCGAATAACCGTGTTTATCGGTAATTCGTGATTCTACACAATACAATAAGCATAAATATATAGCAAAAGGACTTACAGCCAGGTGAGAAATCAAGAACAACAAGCAGTAACTTTCCGAAAGTCAGGACAGTGCAGAAAATAAAAACGGTCTACTTAGGAAGAAGCTGAACGAAACTGTAGCGCAGTTCGGTTGCAGTTCAATCTGTAAATCCGGAAACTTTTACCGTCACGAATCAATAAATCAGTTACAAAGGCGTGAATTAGACTGTTATTGCAATACTAAAAAGAGTTATTAAGAAATAAGTACAGATAAGCTTAATCTGCAGGGCAAACAAGAGCACGTGCCGACATGAATGGACGAACCTAGCATTAAATCTGTTAATGCCGTTAGTATGTGGTGGTCAATGGTGGAGTGCAGTGACAAAAACGTTAAGGTTGGAAGTTCGAGCCTCTGCATGGCTGTGTAGGTGAAACAACCGGAAAGATTATCTTTCAGTAGGAATTTAAACCTTTGAGGAAACAAAGTTATGCATAAATACGAGAACTGTTCATGTAATAAGCACTGTAAAACTCGACTACAAACCAATGCGATACCTTAGAAACAGAGAAAACACATCGCGAATGTCCGAGGTTCACGATATACGTACTCACTATTTATAAGTGACTAAACACAAAGGAGGAGGACGAACTCCAGTCAGGAATAGTAAGTAGCAGTTATACCAGAAATGACTCTCCTTAGCAAAAACTGAGCGCCGAGGAATCTTGCCTGTGGACATGAGTGACACATGCCCTAACCACCTTAGCCTGATGAGCTTTAGTTTTTTATCTAATGATTTGCACTTAATCTAAGCACTGCTGATACGGTGCAATACTACGGAGACATCGGCATTCGAATACCGACAATTTTCGCATGCCCTCCATCCGTAGTGGCCTTATTTCTGAGCCATACAGAATTGGTCTGACTGTTGTAGCGTACACTTGGCCCCTGACAGGTAAACGGATGTTATTTCAACGCCACAGATAACTGAGGTTGGTAAATGCCAAACGAGCCTTCTATTTACACGAATACACTTCACATTTGATATCCGACCTCCAGGTGAAATGCGGCTGCCTAGATAACAGAACTCCCCTAATTGGTTTAGTCTTCCCAGATAACGAAAGGTTTGGTGTTAGACCAATCCAGCCCTGCAGCAGTATTTTGCACTTTGAAGGTGCAAAACGCACGTCGAACATTGTTGTGCAGTAGTTCAAGCTGTTCAGCGTTCCTGTGCATCTGATTTGTGGACCTTGAGCAACATTAGCAACCTCGTTCATCTGGATCCTGTACAGCCGGTTGCAGTGGTAACCAGGTGAATAATCCTTTTTAGAAAACAGATCGACAGTTATCACCTAGTAGAAGCTACGGTGGACGATTGGATCTGGCGTTGGTTGAACCACCGATATGATGTAGGCTAAAACGCGCACGGACAGGAGCATGATCAACAACTTCAGACGTGGGTCGAAATAAGCGACAATCTTAAATCGATCCGTGCGAGCAACAGCGACGCTGTGAAGAAGCAGGACGAAGGTGTCTGTACTTGCTAGTTTATGATCAGAATATAATTCAATGGGTCGGTCACCATCATCGATTCCATCAGAGACCTATAGTCACTTGGAACATATACAAGGACAACAAACAAACATCCACGCTTCGGTTTGTTACTGTCGACGTGCACAAAACCATTCAAACGAACCTCACATGGACGACTGATGACTGGGATTCAGCCGAACAATTTACTTACAGCCACCAAGCTCAGAGCAATACCAACGCCAGCCTTATGATAAGCACCGGACAACGAATCGTCTGATATGCCAAGTGCGAAAAGAGGAGCCGAGTTTGTGTCTGAGGAGTGAAGTATTGTCACTGGAGTTGCGTCTTATGTGTATCTCTTGAATACACAATACACATCTTCAAACGTCTCAAGTCGTAACTAAGACAGCGTGTTGTTTCGTTTGGTAAAGTGTGCGAACGGTAAAACCGGCTAATTAAAGAGAACGCTTAGGTCTGAGAATTGGTTATTTATATCTAATTTATTATCCTCGCCGATAATTACTTTTCGGTCACCATTCATTCTGACTTCTCGCACTCGTTTAGGATTGGGATGTGAACGATGAAGATCAGAGAGATGTTTATCGAGGGGGAGCTCGAGGTCTCTGGTGCCAACTGATCGATCCTACAACATATCGATTGACCCTGCTCGATCTCCAATCACTTGCTTACAAAGTTACCTAATCACTTGCTCACGCGCTTCCCTGCTCGACTGCTGTTTGTTCACCGGCTACGACCGGGTTTTGTTTACGTTCATAAAAATAAATGAAGTGTACCCATTACGTATTATACTACAAGTCGCGAATACAACACTTATACCGATAAAACATTCATATACGCATTTAGAAGAGCGAGTTTCCTTGGCACATTGCGGACAAACAAGTGGTCAGCCAGCAAGCATGCAGTGTTTTTTAAGTCGTGAAAATTTTTTTCGAGACTTGTTCAGGCCCATCTAAACTGCATTCCACACTGGACTACTTTTATACTTCCCAGTAGGCAAATTAACTTAAAATCCACTTGGGTTCTGAGCATCCCGCCTGATTGCCTGGACCGCAAACTCTGCATACTGACGAAATTCTTGCCAGTAAAAGGCGCCGTGAAATCAAAATTATCGACGGACAAATATCAGCACGAAGCCGATTCCTCGGAAGTCCACAGGGTTATGAAGCTAGTGGTCCAGATGGCTTTCCGACAGTCGCATTGCACGCGGTAACGGGTTAACGTTATCAATACCAATTCCGTCTGAATATATAGGACAATTAAAAGGTTGGATCCGTCGCAGTAGTGAAAAAATGAAAAGATTCGTGTGGTGCACATAAAATACCTTGAAGGCATTTAAAATCTTATTGCAAAAGATCCCTAATGTGAAATCATTATCAGTATTACGACTCAAACAGCAAATCGAACAGTGTAGCCTCTCTAACGCCATAATTCTTTTCTACTACTCATCGGGAACCGAAAATGTGTCATGATGTGTTGAATAATAAACCGACGGGTTGAGTTATTTTGGCAAAAAAACTTGCTACATACTCCAGCGACAAGCGGTATCCCAGACTAAATCAGAGACCTGGTAACCGTTTTACAACACGTCGTTGTGGTCCAAGATTCTCGTTACCCCTTCCGCCAACTAAAACGTTCCAAAATAAACAAATAAGCCTCTCTGTTTACGCCTCATTTGTGGATTGCCATTCACTCTGATCAGTACAAGTACGCTGATGCATAAACTGAGGCCTTCGTCGTGCCTTATTTGCAAAACCGTCGTCTGAACTGTCCAATTGACACGCTGCTGCCCACGTAGTTATGCGGAGTAAATATTTTCTCACCATTAGTCTTTTCGGTACTTGCGACAGCCTAAAATATTAAAAAAACGTGCAAAGGTGTCTACATCGTCGACCAATTTGACACCTACCATGGATTTTTTGCTTAGATCTGCTTTTCACTAATTAGTCAAACCAACACCACCAATCCGATTACGAGTAAAGTGTGTATATTATGTCTGACTGCAATATTGTAATTCAAAAGGCTTTAACAGGCTGTCGAATAGGAATAGATAATAACTACACACGCAGTGGTTTTCCGTTCCAAGTGTCCTGGAGTGACTACGCTGAAAAGCAATAGAAATTGGTCTCTAGTAGTAAGGATAGTCAAGTTGTGTTACTCTTCAAAATGACCGGTTGATTGTTATCTGACTCTAGGAAGAATCAATGGCGGTCTCAGGCAGTTGACATCGAGGGGTTTTACCTATGATTCTTTCGGGCACTTTCAATAAGTCACCTTAACATTCTGCAATAGCATCGCAATAATCCAATGTTTCGATCTTTATTCCTAGAATCTGGGCACGGTACCCCAGATCGTCTTCATTCCGAGCACTCCAAGTAAAAAATTGTCTGTCTTCGTTAGACGTTGTATGGTTGGATCTTCTCAGTTTGTCTAATTGAACCAATTCAATTGGGGTTTCACTATTCATGAAATTCTCCATAATAAACAGTTCGTCAAATGGTGAACGACCGCGTTGGCCCTCAGTGATAACGCCGTTCATGTTATCAGACAGCAAACCACCAAAAAAGAACGGTAGCGATTCATTCAGTATTCAGGAAACCACACACGCGGCAGTTCTCCCTTATAACTGCCTTAAAGAGGCTACGTTGAGAAATGATAGGAAGAGGTAAACATTAGTGCTTCGATTCACCTTTTGTTGATGCGAAAGACTGTCAAAATTTTGCCACTTCTATAAAGCACACAACTGTTCATTTGTAATTTTCTCCTGTTTCTGTCGCCCTTCCTGTTTAACGCATACCCGTAGAGCTCACACAGATCGTTTCTTCTTGGACTGTTTTAATCGGACGCAGTCAACTTACCCGTCCGTGCTGACCGGCGCATTCGCCACGCACTATACTCACTGTGTTCATTGTCTGTTCAAACCAAAAGATAAGCTCTACTTCCAACTTATTATGAATCGTGAGTCTTTTCCACTACTAAATTTGTACGTAGTTTTACTTCACAACAGACATTCCTTCCGAGAATTATCTCCTTTAATAATAGCTACTTCCACAACGCATTAGCAACAAGAGTGCATCTCTGAAGTGGGTTCTAAAACGCTAAACATTCCCTCTCCCAAAGAAGGCAAGCATCTAGTAAAATCTTCAGCATGGACGTGTGCCATTACAACATTTTCGCCAACATTGTCTACAAACCATGGACCAATGGAATTAGATTTGAGAACGAAACAGCATGGCAAACAAGCTCGTTTTCAGTTATTCGTAGGCATACCAATACAACACTAAATATAATTCACAAAACTGCGAAAGGGAACCACAATCTGGGTCTGTCTGTGCGGGTGCGTGTGCATGCGAAACTAATCACACTGAAGAATGTCCGAGTGACTGCACACGTGTTCATGAGTGTCTTCCTAAAAAAGGTCATCCTGAACGGTGTACTGACAAAACCATGCAACAAAGAGCGGCCAAACAGACAGTAGTCAAAACGAAGGTCGCACATTTCCTTTCGCCGTTCAGGGGAGATACGAAAACTGAAATTATTCGACGAAGCCTAACAGGAATAGTCAACAGAACATTGTAAGTTGCACAAATACAGATTATGTTCAAGTCCAAACCGATAGTATGCTTTTGACTACAGAATAGAGTGCTAGATTCTGTAGCATCTTTCTGTGTTCATTCATTTTTTCCTGTGGAACCAGGTAAATTGGCCGCACGATCAGGCGCTTATCCGAAAGTGTTCGCGAACACCACCCGGCTTAGTTGAACACTGGAGCAATTAGGACAACTACGAATGCTGTGTCTTCACACCTTGTTGAGTTAAACCATTCAGTAGAGGTGATAAACGCTTTCCGCGCCATTTAAAAAGTCCGGGGCTAGTAATCAAGACTTGTCAAGTGTAGCATCTTAACTACAGCCGGAGCCGTGAGTACTCCACTCTACAATCCTCCACTGTGTGCTCAAAAACAACTTGTGCAAGCACTCCCACGGCCCACTTTTTAGTCCCGAACGTGAGAAATTACTCGAACATTCTTCATCGTGATCAATTTCACGTGCACACACACGCACGTGCACACACAGACCTTGATTGTGGTTCCCCTTGGCAGTTTTATGAGTTACATTTAATGTTCTCTATAGGTTTGAGTACGAATAATCGAAAACGAGCCTGTTCTGAACCTGTTCCGTGGACTTAGATTTGATTGGCCTTGTGACAATGACCAGAAGCTTATGTGAAATTCTCAAGAATAAACGAGACGTTTTGTTGAGAGACAAGAACTACTTCAGGCAAAAAAGACTACTTCACAATAAATCATTATTTCTCCGTGAAATATATAGAATCGAGAGTATAGAAGAAAAAAAATGTGAAGGCGTCTGTCAGCATGTTGTGTTTACGGTCAGATGCCAAGGTAACAGCACAACCAACTTACTCCATTTTTGATAGCCAATTTGCTTCCAAACGGACTAATTCGTTAATAAGACTGCTATCGGCCAGTGCTGATATGGGCGGTTTGATCCACTCTAAAAAGCGAACCCGCGCCTCGGACCAATTCGAACCAATCAAGTGGATAATTGTCTGAAACGGTGCAGGCCACAGGTGAGTCAGAAAAGCATCCGGTTTAGTAAGTGTGTCCACTTGGCAGAGAATACAAGCTAAACAGGTAGCGTTTAAATTTACTACCTCTAATAATCCGGAACTGTGAGACATATGCGAGCACAACCAACTGGCAATAACTTTCAAGCCTAAATAACTGATATTGCGCTGTGTGACCGGAATGAGCCAACACGTTTCGGTCATCTGGACTGGACAAGATTCCGAATTGGGGGAGTTAACGATCACACTGTTGAATTTCTCCACAAAATCTTGTTGATTCCGTACCAAGTCGTTCCACGGTTTTCGGGTGAATGGATTGAACGAGTAGGCGCACAAAATCCATCGCAAGAAATCATGATCATTTTGTGGGCAAAAGAATGTAATGAGATCATCTAAAATGGCTGAATCCTGAGACCTGTCCAGATTCGAACTTCTAGTTGTCCAGGGAGCGTTTAGGACTCCGCTTAAAGTGAGATCAAAACAAACGATCTCCTCCAAGGATGGACTGGGTTCGCGAGTGGAAGGACGGATCGAAGGGCGAATCGCCGCATCCCACAGATCAAGTTCGCATGATCCAAGAGTGTAGTACTCTGGGACTTGTTTGTATTTACGAAATTGCCAAAGGTGTGTGAGAACTGACAATGTTGAGGCAATGGCATTTTGACAGGAAGGCTTTCGGTTCATTGAGCTACACGGAAAAATAAAGCTCATGTCTAAAGGATAGGAGGAAACAGACAACTGATCTTTTTTGACGATAGGAGGTTGTGTGAAACATGGTCGGGTGAGTGAAACGTATTTTTCAGCTGTACTCAGCAAAAGGGTCCAGAATAAAGCAACAGACTGGTGTGAAAGAACCGACATTTTTGAATTAGAATGCGTAGTCTCGTCTCTTCGCTGAGCAACTCGTCTCCTTTTACTGTTACTTTCCGACTCTCCTGAGTGGCTCGTCTGTTTCTGTTCCAATAATATCTCCTCCCAACTCTCATCAAGAATTGCTAACAATTCACTCGCTGGTTTCAAGATTGTGACATCCAATGCAGGGCACTGTTCCTCAAAAGACTCCTGTTTGATAAATAAGTTCAGTGGCCATTGCAAGAATACAGCGCTCATCCTCAAACAGTCGACAATATATTCCGAGGGCGGTTTCACTAACTCGGGACGTCTTTTCTCTGATCCAAAAACGAACGGTTGGTCATATAGTGAAGCCATGGACTGGTAGAGGAAGTTTAAAGACAAATTGACCATTTTTTCTAGTAATCTTCTTTCAAGCTTTGCATTATCAAACACCTAAAATGTACAATCAAAATAACCGCACCAAAAGCCGTACCTGATACACGATAGACAACAGCTCATAGGCTAGTGTACGCCGATAGTCGCACAACGGCAGTGTGCGTTTAAAGCCATTCGAATCAGTGGCTGTTGGTTTGAGTTCGAGAGTCAGATCATCCTCATCATCATCGTCGCCAAAAACTTCTCCCTCTTCACCTTCATCTCCATCTGCCACTCTTAAAATATATATATTGAAAAAACTTACTTTGGAAGAAGCCGAGCAGGCGATCTGGAACTTTCGGTTTGAGCGGCCGGAATGAGATCTAGTTCGGATTTCGGTTGTACATTGGAACTCTTAGCTAATGAAGCTTCTCCATCACGCAAAGCTCTGTAGGTCAAAGATATGATAGTCGGGACCAGCTGAACCTGAGAGCAAATCTCCTTCAAACTCAATAAATAGAGCAGTATATCTGTCCTTTCAGAAATGCTGCACGAAGATCTGGCGAAGTATGCGTTAAACAGGTCACGCTGAGTGGAATGGCTCAGTCTTGTAAATATATCTGCAAGTACTTGACGGAGACAAATGAGAGTTACCGAGTGAAGCTTTGTCGGGCGGAGACTTTTTGAGGCCATCAAACAAGATGGATATTTCGTCAGTGAGTAGCTCCCGACCAGATAAGAAACTAGAATTTGATGCACACAATAATCAGATTAAAATGGAACTGACAGTTGTGAAAACAAATGCGCAGCTGCGCTTATATCACCGTGGTCTTTCGCCATTTCATACTCGACTTGCTGTAACAACCGTTCGAGTGTAAACTAACTACACATACCTTTAGTCGCAGAGAATTGGGTGAGAATGATTTGATCATCAACAACATGCTTTTTGCATCCGCCACACTGATCTTAGACATTTGTATTAGATAATTGTGCAGAAATTCGAATTCCGCATCTCCGATATCCAATTTTCGCTTTGAAGTCATGATCTGGAAAGAGGCAAACCATAGCGCTTTGGGGTTGAACACGACAAAGTTAAAGCATGTACACAACTGAAAATCTGTTAGGAGGTGACTGATGATGATGATGATCATATATATATATATATATATATAATATAGTCAGATGGTAAGAATTAGAAGAGTTTATAGGGTCAGCGTAGGGAATCAGCCATGGCTAGGAGTACGAACGGGACCAATGAGACCAATCCCGGTTAAGTTCGTAAACTCGAACATAGGGACCCAACTGTTAGCAAGAACGGGGGAAGTATTTCACCGCGCAATGGGAAAATACCGCATTATCCCTGATGTCTCAAAAATAAGCGTAAGAGCACGAGGAAATGCCAACCTCAGAGGAAGGCGAGTGAAACCATCGCATCAATCTTGGGGCCTGCCAGAAACAAGCTTGGCAGTAAGAACCGGATCCTATGGCCAGCGCAGCTCACCCAGCGAGTAATATCAAGCGGTGGTTTCAATTAAAAGCGTACTGGAAGGTGAGGTATGGGAGATCCGTTCAGTGGAAGACGAAATTAGGCCTAGGTCGCTTATCATAAGGTCCCCCGGGGCAGGCAATAATGTAAAATGACACTGCAACGCTCATGAGGCGTACACGAAATTACGAACTGGTGGACCAGAAAATAGCACAGGAAAGCCAGTAAACTACGACGTCAAGTGCATTAGAAGTAGAAGGCATAGCAGCCACCTGGATATTCCGACAGAGGCGAGACATAGACAAAAGGAGTACGGTAGTGTCGACTGAAAGACCTATGGTAATGATATGTGCCAAAGCCCACAGCATTAGAAACAAATAGGCGAAACTGATCACTTGAGCCGCTCAATCTTGTAGTTGAATTGATTCTTGAGATAGCCCTATCCTCGTGTGAGAATAGTGGCATCGATCTTTGTTCAGGCAGTAAACTGTCTGGCCTGGAATATGCGGATGATTTTGTTCTTCTGAGTGAAGATTCAGGTGAGTTTCGAGCTCTTTTAGGTAGCCTTAACAACAGTGTAGCAATGCTTGGGATGCGTTTTGCATCTTCTAAGTGTAAAATGCTGTTGCAGGACTGGGTTGGTTCAACACCAAACCTCTTCTTGACAGGGGAAGCTCTAGCTGAAGTAGATAAGTTTTTTTTACCAGGGAACTTACATTTTACCAGGTGGTCAGATATCAGATGATATGTCATCGCGTATGCAGAAGGCACGGTTGTCTTTTGCCAACCTCCGTCATCTGTGGCGTCGGCGTAACATCCAGTTGTCTGTTAAGGGTACAGTGTACAATGCGGCGGTTAGATCCGTTCTTTTATGAGATTCAGAAACATGGCCATTAAGAATAGAAGATAGGCGAAGGCTGTCTCTGTTTGAGCACCGATGTCTTCGTAGCATTGCCCGAGTATCGTGGGAACACCGTATCAGCAATGCTGAGGTTAGGCGCAGGGTGTTGGGAACCAGAGATCAGTCTTTGGAGCAAGTACTGAATCTAAACATGTAACGTGGTTGGGACGTGTGTTACGCAGTCAAAGACTGTTCAAACTTATTCGTGACACCGGTGGACGGCGCACCCAGGTCAGTGAAACGATTTGCGATACAAATGAAGAGCCCATCCATGGCAAACAGCAAAGCCTCGACCGTTGGGCCCAATACTTCAAGGAGCAGTTCAGCTGGCTGCGCTAGTGTAGTTACTCCTGTGTCAACAACTGCGACTCCTTGGGTGGTATCACTTGAGCCCCATCAGAAGTGGAAGTGGAGTCATGCATTCGATTACTAGAGCGAGAGAAAGCGACCGGTCCCGACGAACTTCCCCCACTTCTTTTCAAACTGGGTGAAATTTTTTTGGTAAAATCACTTGCCATTTTGCTCCGTAACATTTGCAACGAGCGGCGTATTCCGTTAATATGCAGCGAGTCATCGATTGTTCCCATCTTCAAGAAGGGAACACGCAATGACTGTAGTAACCATCGTGGGATTAGCTTAATTCCGATAGTCACCAAAGTATTAGCTTCGATTTTGCTGCATCGTCTTACACCGGCTCGCGAGAAGAACGCTCGCGAACAGCAGGCCGAATTCAGCTTAGGTCGAGGATGCATCGACCAGATTTTCACTCTTCGCCAACTACCTGAAACACGTCACACGCACCGCCGACCGACAATAATGGCTTCCTTAGAATTGAAAAGCGCCTTTGATTCAGTTGATCGAACATCGCTTTTCAGTGATCTTCATCGAAAAGTTTTGCCCCAGAAGTTCGTGAACCTACTGAGATCATTGCATTCTTATACTTCTGCCCGCGTAAGAGTTTACGGTGAACTATCCAGTCGGTTCGAAACGACCAGTGGTGTTCGACAAGGACGCCCCGTGTCTCCATTCTTGTTCAACTTCGTCACGGACGAAATATTGGAGAGTGCGCTGCAAAATATCAAGGATGTATGCGTCGAACTAGGAAATAGTGCAAAATTATGCAACCTAGATTACGCGGACAACGTTGTCTGCTTGTTCGAATCCACAGAACATGCTCAGCGTGCACTAAATAGAATATGAGAGCTGTAGCTCCATTCGGCATGCGTTTTGCACCTTCAAAGTGTAAAGTGATGTTGCAAGACTGAATGTCAACAATTCCAAGCTTGATGCTCGATGGGTAGGTGCTGGGAACTGTCGACCGCGTTCCCTACCTCAGCAGCAGCGTGACGACGGATAGGAGCACAGTAGTAAAGGTGAGCAAGCGGATATCCCAGGCTCGAGCGGCATACGCTGGACTGAAGCATTTGTGGCGCCGACCTGATATTTCACTGAAGTTGAAAGGCCGTGTATACTGTGCAGCAGTGCGTTCAGTTTTGTTGTATGGTTGCGAAACTTGGAGTCTGCATGCTGAAAATATTCGTCGTCTTGGGGTTTTCGACCACCGATGTTTACGTAGCATCGCTAGGATTGGGTGGAATAGCCGAGTAAGCAACGATAAGGTCAGAAAGCGAGTATTGGGTACTAATTCAGAGAACGTTCTGTCACAGTGTATCCAACCTAGTAGACTTCGTTGGTTGGGACACGTGTTACGTATGGCAAACACACGTCTACCATACAGTGTCCTATTCTCCGTTCCTCCTAGGGAGTGGAAGAAACCACGTGGAGGTCAACAGATGACTTGGAAGCGAGGAATGAGAAAATGTACAGCGAACCTAGGAAAAGTAAATGCTTCACTTCTTCGTGGTTGGGGTTCAAAAGATATGTCAACCAGTTGGCTGGAGACACTCAAGGATATGGCAGCGAACCGCAGTGGCGATCGTGTTGTCACTTTCTGTCGAATCAGAATGACTGATCGATGTGCGTTTGTACAGTTAGACTGTGTGTTCCGTGTGTTGGGTACTAGGGCATTCTTTCCTTTTCCCACCTGTATAGGTCCACTCCCTGTCCATCTTGTATATTCATACTTTCTAATTCAACGTGCAACATGGTGAGAAAGGCAGTGGTCAGTGGGGCTTGCCTTACTGTTCAACGCTGTACGATGATGATGATGATGATCTCCCGTGTTGATATGATGTTTAACTACCTGTGTCGTAATTCGGCTTTAGACCATGCAAACGCCTCTAGGTTGCAAGTCAGTAATTTTGCCGGTTTTTTTCTCATTCCTCACGAGAAGCGGTCTCCGACTTGTGAACCAACCTGTTCAGTTGCTCCATAGAAGGATGTTGAGTCTCCTAACTGCGCACGTTTTGGAGTCCTCTGGGACGTTTAAGTTTGCTGCAGGTCGATACTGAATCTGTTCTCCTGCAGTATCCAAGATTCTGGTCCTCAAATTTATGAGACACTGCTGTCGGGTTAGGTCTACACCAGGAATAGTTCCCCATAGTAACTCTTTTATTAATACGGCTCGGTGGTCAGTCTCCTGGTGGCCTATCCGGAAAAAGGGGTTCGCAACACCTAGTTTCCTGATCTGATTATTAAAGGTCCACAGACGTTGAGACACAGACTCCTCCAGTCATCGTAGGCGCCTATCGTACTAGCGTACAACTGGAACTAGTATCGATCAAAAATGCACTCTTCACTCGATTAGTAAACTCTCAGCCGTTGGTGAGAAATTGCCAAAAACAGTAGAAGCAAGGGGTACAGAATTGGTATAGAGTGACTTACTGATGGTTTCGGTATATTCACTCGTGGTCACATGTACGTCCCGCAGTTAATTCATCTGTCGTCATTGTGCTTACTTTTACTTTTACGCGACTATCTCCTGCGAGAGGATAAGTCGGCTCTATGGATATCACGGACCATTGCTGACCACGCGCGGCGGTCGGAGGCGAGCTCCGTACAGATCCTCATCCAGTCCTTTTTCCATCGCCGGACTCCATAGACTGACCGAAGGCCTAGAAGCCCTACGTCTTTCTCGATTGTACTGGTCCACGTTTTGAGCTGCCTACCAAGGCGACAACGCCAACCAGGGCAGGGAGTGGGGCAGACTGTTTGCTTGGTTATCTCTGACTCGGGTCGCCGAAGCGTATGGCCGAACCACTGAAGTCGTCGACGTTGGAGGAGGATGGGGAGAGCATCGATATCAGAGCATCGTTTCCTTACCTCGTCGTTGGACACCCTGTCGCGTCACTCGACTTTGAGGATTTGCCGCAGGCACTAGTGGTCGAAAACCTCCAGCCTTCTGGTATCCTCAGCACGTAGTGGCCAGGTTTCGCAGCCATAGATGAGTACGGGCCGGATGGCAGCACGGTAAACATGAACTTTGGTTCTTAAGCTGATTTCACTGCGAGTCCACAGTGTTCGTCTTAGCTGAAGAAAGGCTCTCCTGGCGTTGTCGATCCGTAATACCACTTCATCTTTTGTCTGGCCGTTCGGAAGCAGAGTTGAGCCTAGGTATTTGAATGAAGGGACGCATTCGACTGGTTGGTCATTGATCCACAGTTGTTGAATCGTCGGGCCCAGATGGGCTGTGAAAGCTTTTGTTTTGGTCGAGTTTACTTCAAGTTCGATGGATCTCGCGAAGGAATTGATTCGGTCGAGGATTGGTTGTAGCGTAACGGGGGAGTCTCCAAGCACGACAATATCATCCGCGAACTCCAGGTCCGAGATGTATATTTCCTGGCTAAGCTGAACGCCAGGGTAGTTGTGTAATGCCTGTCGCATTTTCCAATCGATGGCGTAGTTGAACAGCACCGGTGAGAGGGGACAGCCCTGCCTAACTCCGGTAGTGAGTGTGAACTCGCGGGACTCTTCACCGTACATACGAACCCTAGCATCGGTTGTCGAGTAGTATCCCCTTAACAGCCTTAAAAGCTTATCGGGCATCCCATCGGATTGGATTATGGTCCAGAGAGACTCGCGGTTCACCGAATCAAAAGCTGCCCGGAAGTCGATGAAACAAGCTACCGTCGGCTGCTGAAACTTATAGCGGTGCTCCAGTATTCGGCTCAGTGTGAAGATTTAATCCACACAGCCTCTGCCACGGTGGAAACCCCCTTGGTTCGGGCGAGTGCGCTGGTCTCTTGCCTCGGAGAAACGGGTTAGTAACAACGCACCAAAGATCTTTGCGGCCACATCGATCAGGCTGATCCCTCGGTAGTTCTCACATGCCGATTTATCACCTTTCTTCGGAATGGGCAGCAGTATGGACGTTCCCCAGTCGGGTGGAAATGCTTCCGCTCTCCAAATGGAACCAAAAAGTGTACACAACCTGTCAATCAATGACGATGAACATGCTTTATACACTTCCGGAGAGATGCCATTTTCCCCAGCAGCCTTTCTGTCTTTCAGTTTGTTTACCATTTCCGTGATTTCCGCGGTGTTGGGCGGGTCCCAGTTGTTTTCGTACCGGACTGGAGGGGTTGATATTGGTTGGTCCGTCCGGTGGTTCGTAGGCCGGTTGAGCAGCTGAACAAAGTATTCCACCCATCGGTCCATTTTCTTGCTCTGTTCGGGTATTAAGTTTCCTGCCTTGTCACGAAGGGAATTTTGCTTACAAAATCTATTGGAGGCGTTGCGAATAAGGCGGAACAGTTTACCGAAGTCACCGATTCCGGACGCGGTCTCTATTTTTTCGGCTATTTCTATCCAGTATCTTTTGCGATCAGCCTTGGAGGAGCGTGTAGCCTCTCGTTGCAGTCTGCGGTGTTCGTTGCTACGCGCTTCGTGTTGACAGCTGGAGCGTGCTGTCCGAGATCCAATCTTTTGTCCGCCTTTTTGTTCTCCCGAGTACTGTTCAGGAAGCTTGCTTGATTGTCGTCTTCATTCGAGTCCACTGTCCTCCCACAGAAACTTCATCTGCTTGTGCACTGGTTGCGTTGGTTAGTCGGGCTGTGATTTCTCGTGACAACGCTTCTCGCTTCTCTGGATTTTCTAGGGCAGCAACGTTTATCCGAAAGGGTGCAGACACTTTAGCACGTGTAGACAGATGAACTTTGAAACATGCGCGTAGGAGGACATGGTCGGTGCCGTTTGTGTTGCCCGTTATTGCACCTCGGTTCGCTCGGCAATCCTCCACAGACGAGGCCCAACGGGCTCTCACCAGGATGTGGTCGAGTTAGTGTGCAGCGTAACCATCATTGGAGTACCATGTGAGTAGGTGCTTCTTGGGGTGTTGAAATCGAGTGCTGCAGACAACCATTCTGTTGATGTCGGCTAAACCAATCAGTCGGCCACCGTTCTCGCAGCGTTGACCAAGGCCGAATCTCCCGAGAATATGGCGAATAGATTCATCGGCTGTACCTGTGCGAGCGTTCCAATCTCCTGCGATGAAAAGTACATCGCGCCTCGAAACCCGGTTGATTATCTCCTGCAAATTAGTGTAGAATTCGTCTTTGGTTTCGTCATCAGCTGAGTTGGTTGGAACATAGATCGCGATCACCGTCAAGTCGTGCGGGGAGCCTTTAAAACGTGCCAAGGCGAGTCTGGATGAGACTGGTTCCCAAGAGATCATTGCATCATTAGCTGCTTTGTTCAGAGCAAACGCGACACCGTAGAGACCGGAGTTGTCTTTCAGGCCACTGTGATAGAGCCAACAGGATGTATCCACACCCGGGACCTTTGTTTGTCGGCTACCTGAGTTGGGCAGCCGGACTTCCGAGAGGCAAGCAATATATACGTCATAGTCGTGTAGAGTTCGCATTGTGATGCACTGACTGCCGAGGTCTAGAAACGTCCTGACATTCCAACAGGCTATGTGTGTTCTTTTCCTGCAGCGAATAATCCCAGCTTGTTGTCTTATCATCTCGACCGCCGGGACACGAGGCGCGTCGCTTACCGGGGACGCCGTAGCATTATGAGCGCTTGAGGTTCCGTGAATAATCACAGAGTCGCGGGAGCAGGGTACGAAGCGGTGTCCCCAGCACCGTTCAGTCTTTTTGTTCGAGGTTGCACCTCTAGCCCTTGCACACCCAAGTGCAGACTGCAAGGCAGCAGGGTGTTCCCAGAGGAGCCGGTGACCTGCAGTACGGTTCGTTCGCTTCCTCTGGAATGCCGGATCAGGCAGTTGAACAGGTCTCCTTTGTGGCCGTTGGATCAGTAGATCTCGTCCGCCCATTCAGAAGGATCTGTCTTCACATGCCGAACAGCGTCTCGCCGAAGTTTTTTAGACCTCGGTAACCCTCAACCTGGTTTAGCCCGCCTGTCGAGCGGTTTACCGGGGTGTGGCCGCTGATGCATGCTTCAGCTTCGTGGAGCCACAGGTGAGAGCTGGTTGAATGATGGAGACCAAAGAGATGGAGGATACCCCAAGGGACACGACAGTCAACCAACTCAGAGGTGCTACTCCTCTCAGACACCCCATATACCCCGGTTGATAACGTTTTCCTTGCTCCTGGCGGTGTGGGCCTTCTGTCGCTGGTTGGTCACCTCGACGGCCGTCAAAGCTGGACATGCTCTGCGGGCTTTCAGGAGATGGTTGTACCCCCACCGTCGATTATTTTATGCGGCTTATTCGACAGCCTTGAGCAGATTTCCCAGTGGATCAAATGCGAACATCTCCCCGACAGATACAGAGCTCACGCCATCCATGAACCGGTGTAGTATCAACTTTTCCCTTACCGAGGGGTCATAATCGACAAGGGCTTGGCGAGCAACCTTCTTCAACTCCACTGAATACTGTCGGGTGCTATCTCGTGGTTTTTGAACGCGATAACAAAACTTACTCCTCAGCTCAATCACGGTTCTCCGTAGTGTGAAAATTCCCCTCAGAGTTGAACGTCCCGTCACTCACTTTGTCTGGAATCTCTTCATGGGCCAAGCCAAACGCATTCTCGCCCAGCCGTGAGATCAGAGTGTATCGGCGGTGACTGGGTTCACAATTCCAAATACGAGCAGCCTCTAGCCTCCCACATATCGAAGTCACAATCAATGTCAAATTTTTCGGATGTGGGCACAGACGTGCGTAGGCTTACTCACAGAATGCCCTGACCACATCAGTGCACCGACCAATAAATTAACCGCATGAGCGAAAGTAACGAACTTCACTTTCTTAGAATGTGTCGTCTATCATTCACTGCGGTCCAACCGCTGCCATCAATTTTATAACACAGAGTAGTCCGTGGATCTGAAAAGTATAGTCACACAGATCTGAGCAAGTAATCACAACACAAGACCGGTGGCAATGAAAAACGCAGTTCGCGTATCAGTGAGACTGTATTGGTGAAGTATGGCACAACGAGAGACAGATCTAAACCGGAAGTCAAGGACCAAAGTCCAATAGGGGGTATCTATGCAGTTCAGGGAGGGGTCAGTCCCAATCAATCAATTTTCAAAATTAGAGGCAGCAGGGCAGTATCCCGTATGAGCCTCGTCGCCTCAACGCTGGGGACACGAACTGAAATGTACCTATCCTGTCCCTACCTCTTCAGAGAGACATCCAGAAGTGATTTGAATGTGGTCATTTTCCGCTTCCACTACACTTGCTAGCAATGGATTCCATAGACTCGTCACCCTCATTGAGAGGCGGTATACAACTGGCAGGCACCCTGATTGCTGTTTCACAAGCGTCCGCGAATGACCTCGAGTACAGTTGTGCACCTGCAAGGGGAAGTATGTCATTAACTCTGGCCCTAAATCCCCACGAAGGATGCGTCTAGTGTAAGTGAGATCACCGCGAATTTTACAATATGCCTCTGAGAACAATCCGGTGGCTTGGAGACGTCCTTCATAACTAATCCCACGTAATCCAACGAGGCGAGTGGCAGTCTGCTGTACTCATTCTAGCTTCGCAACTTCTGTAGCCGTACAGGAGAATGTGGCAGGTCCACCATATTCCAGTCGCGGGCGTATGCGAGAGGCATACGACACTTTGAAGGAGAGCATGGATAGTTGTCTAAAAGACCGGCGTCTCGCTCCAAACATATCCCAGCCTGAGGCAAATGCCCTGTCCGTGTTGACTTTGGTTTTCAAACTTGCTGTCACCGCCACCCCAAGATCTTTCTCACAATCCGACGCGTGGATGGGCGTCCCGTGTGGGTTGTAGGATATGCCTCTCCCCACCCTGCCCATACCTATGTATGCACACTTTTCCACATTGATGGGGAGTTACCAAGTCTCGGACCGATGCTCCAGTGCGTCCAAGTCATCCTTTAAGACCTGGCGTTCTATATCTGACCGGATCGTTCTCCAGATTTTAAGGTCGTCCGCGTAAAGGCGATTGGAAAACGGACGGCAGATTGTTTATATACACCAAGAAAGGTAGTGGCCCCAAAACTGATCCCCGTGGGACTCCCCTAAAGGCACTGAAGGGACGCAATCGCGACTGCGCGACTCTCACGGCAAACGTTTTTTCGTTCAGAAATCTCCAATCCAGTGAATTAATGGAGCCTCAACACCAATGGCCCCGAATCTCTGCAACAGTCGTCCTTATCGAGCGCTTTGCTGAAGGTGACAAAGATTGCGTCCATGAGGTGCCCTGTGGCCTTGGTTTCCGACCGGTCATCACCAACAAGCAGCAAGTTGGATATATACGAACGCTCCCTCCAAAATCCATTGTGTTGCGAGCAGAGTAGCTAATTACTCCTAAGGTGTTCGCTGAGGGGGAAAGCAACCAGACGTTCCAGCGTCTAGTCAACCACGGATGTCAAGCAAACGGGAGGATAGTTAGTGGCAGCCGCCTTTGAACCGGCTTTAAACAAAATGGAAATTAATGGTCTGTTTTCACTCTCTAGGCAGTGGTCCAGCCGAAACTGACGAGTTAAGGAGTCTTTTGATTGGTACATCTAATATTTCAGCCAGTTTTTTTGTCACCGGGGACGAACACCATCCGGTTCTGGAGGTTGATTAGTTTTGACTGAGTGTAGCGCTTCAGCCACCTACTTCTCGACGAATGCTAAAAAAGGCATGATAGGAGCACTGCTTTGTACCTCTGGAAGTGGCAGACGTTCTGGTGCATACACAGTATCTCTCCAGGATATCCGCTTTGCAATCATCCGCTTTGACCAGTGAACTGTTCTCCATCAACGCTGGGATGCTAATTATGGTCCTTGTTCTACGTTTTAGATACGCAAACAAACTTTTCGGAGCACACATGCACTCAACTGCAAGTATTTCCTCGAGTGCATACCGCTTTAGACGTTTGAGTTCGGAGCAATAACTGCGAATGTCTCGATAGTGCTGAAATTCTGCCTCGGTTGCACGAAAGAGTTGTCAGGCTCGATTTCTGCGCCGAAGTAGATTTCTGAGCCCCAGCTCAAACCACAGAGGTAGACGGCGAGTGGACGACGTCGGGACAGAGGTGCAAATGTTTGACACAAATGAAGCGCCTCTCCAGGCCTGGTCAATGTCATACAGGCCACTAGTGTACCAAAGAACGGGTGCCGCAGACTTGCATGCTTCATCAAGCAGGATGCGTCAAACACTGGGCGCATCCTCCACTCTGGGCGCAACCTGCACTCCTCGGCGCCAGTGTATAACCAGAACCGAATGGTCACTGCCTCCAAGAGGTGACTTGAACAAGATCTTAACATCAGAGCTTCTGGGAGATGTGACGAAGTCCATACTTGAACCGTGGTTCCCTTGAGCACGCGTCGGTTGAGTTATGCCGACGCAGAAATAGGTCATGGAGAGTCAGAGAAAGTTCTCGAGAAATGGGTCGCCACCAGGTGGGCACTGCTGATTCACCCAGCCAACACTTGGGCAATTAAAGTCGCCAACCACGAGACAATGGCTACCTACCCCCCATCTGTGTATGCCCGATAGTATGTTTGGTGAGTCCACTGCAGCAGTCCGATACATGACACCAACGGATACATACCTACCTCTAGCCAGCTTCAGACGACAGTATAAGGATTCACCATAGCCTTCTGAGTTTGATTAAGAGTCCTGTTGTAATGATGATATATCCGACGTGACGAACAGGATGACATTACCATCGCCTCTTGTTTGGCTCTTGTCTACACGGTATAATGTGTAGCCCACAATAGTCAACTCTCAGTCTAAGACATTTGCCGTGAACCACGTTTCTGTCAGGGCAATCAGCGTTGGTATATGGCTTGACACTTAACACTCTAACTCGTCGCGTTTCCTCAGGAGACTCCGGACATTTAACAGCATGAGCTTGGCACCAATTCTCTTGGCGGGCCGCACGCCAGCCTGTACTGGAAGTTTGATCGTAGGCGCAGTTGGCAAATTGCTGTTAGCGGCTGCTACCTAATCTGCAGTCTCTTCCTTTGAACCCGAAGATTCTTTATGTATAAGTTTGTTTCTCCGTTTGCACGGCGCTCCCGTAGCTCACTTGTGAAGATCGTTATCTTATCCCTTGCCTTAGGGTCTACGCCCCGTAGCAGTTGTGTCTTTTCACCATTTATTCGGTATGACCGTTGGAATACCAGACAAGCCCCTCGTCAGAGTCATTGACTACCTCCAATGACCTGGGTTGGTCATCTTTCATTTTTCTCAGCCTAAATGCGGCTTTGACTCCTCGTCTTGAGTGAATAGTTTCTTAAGCACTTCACGCAGAAAGGGCAAAATCATGATTGGGACGTCCTTGTGAGGCAATTACCTCACCCTACGGAAGACGTACCATTAACAAGCAGTGCGCTCGGTGGGAGGGTGTTACGTTGTCAACGAGGTGTCGCGTTCGTCTATGAGTTAGGCGACTGCAGCTGAGCGACGCTGAGTTGCACGTTTACACTTGCGGGAGCAAACACATGGCTTATCACGGGAGACTGGCCCGTCACAATTGTCGCCACTGACTGAAGTGCGACTGTAGTTGATTTCTTCCTCCGACGGGTTTAAGCGGTCTGTTAGTATCTTGGGTTTCAGGGGCAGACGCTGCTCCTGTTTACGTCGCGGCCCTAGAAGAGCTCCGGTCCTGCGGCGGGGAAGCCTTATTAGGCGATGTACCCCGGGAGGTGACACGAATTGCATCCACAGAGTATATCTAAAGGTTTATCACGTATTGTATCTATAGGCGTGGCAGCCAGTGTATCTTGGGGCAACATAAACTGTGTCCCTTGGCGAGACAAACGAGGTACATGATACCCTTGTAGCAAAATCGGTTCAAAACCGCTCGGAAGCCGATCGATTTCTGGCCGGTTTTTGAGGGTTTTTGCGAATCCTTTGAAATAAGTGATATGCTCCGTTGATTTCTTTCAACAACTCAAATCATGTATCGAAACATTCATTTCTATTCCTTAATTCACAATTTTCCGAATTATTGTCCTTACTTCAACAATTCCGAGGGAGTAAAATAGAGCGATCTATACAGAGGTTTACAGGACGTTTCGATGAATTAAACCAATACATTTGAATGAAACGCCGATAAGTATTGCATACTGCTTTGGTCGTCAATTTTCTTCGTATCAATTCATTGTTTATCTGTGTACAATGGCTACTAAACAAACCGACCGGAAACCGATGTTACGAACGGGCTGGGTGCTACAAGTATACTTGTAGGAATGCTGAAGGGCATTTCACTAGATGGCAATCTAAAGGAGAGGGATCACACTTGTTTTCCCGGGGTTTTATCTTGGGGGCCTGAAAGAAACAGCATCCAAAAGTGAACCAGAAAAGAGAGAATTGTGGTGTCGTTCGTGAAGGTAGCTCGTGTTCGATCTGCAAAATACGAAAAACGCAGAAAGTCTCATGAGCACAAAGACTCACTAGCTGCATGAACAGGATTCTACGCCTGAATTAGTCGAACACCCATATGTCTGCTAACAGCCTGCTCAAAACAAAATAATTGGCAGAGGGGCAACAACTACTCGCACAACAAGCTGGCACGCCGGAAACTCAGTAGTTGCACAACCAGAAAAATGAAGTCTTGGAAAGTTCACGAGTGCGAGGCTCTAGCCCAAATGTTCCCGGTTCTTGTATGTATGTTCCTTTCTCTGGCGCCTTCGAGCTGGAATGACAAAAGTGGACAACTAAAGGCAACCATTTTCGCGAAAGCGACGTTAAAATAGAAATGAATGTTTCACATGTAGTCCATGGGTCCGGCAGTATGAATATGCATACTTCGACACGTCGGTACTATTTTTGTTGTTTAAAAATTTGCACAGAAGAGAGATTTGCATGTGCCCTCCTAAGAGGAAGGAGGATGGATCAGTTCGTAACTGAGTGCACGTGCAAGTATATAGAGTTCAAGGCGAGACGTGAAAGTTTATGCGAGAACAATCTACACGAGGGCGATCGGAGAATAGGCTGGCAATGGCAATAGTCCTTACCAGTTGTCCAGTCTAGCTTCAAATGCCTCTTTTGAGGAGGTACTCACTACCTCCTGTGGGGGGCTACTCCATAGGCATGTTATCCGGGGCCAGAAGAAATGTTGTCTAGTGAAGATACATGGACGGACTTTGAGGAATTTCCTCGTGTGCTCTTGCGGGGTCCCCGACCTCGGACGAGTGAAAAACTGATCCATCAGGCCGGTTGGGAATAGATCACAGATCAGGACTAGGTCTTTTATAATACGGCTTGTCTCGAAGGGGTAGAGATCAGGCGATATTAAGCGAACCGGGTAGGGAGTTAAATGTAAGTCAGGTACCATTTTGGTGGCTTTCCTTTGAATTCACTCCAAGATGTTCCGGTCTCCGACGAGGCCAGTGTAGACTATCTGTCTGTCGTATTCTAAAAGTGGTCGAATATGGGTTGCACGTAGAAGATGGGAGTCCCCCTTGGGGATCACCGGATAAATCCTTCTAATAAGGTATATGGCTCGAAAGGCAGTTTTACTAGCTTTCTCTTCGTGGGAGGAGGATGAGAGAATACTGCGCAGTCAGAAATCAAGGATCTCTTATTGATCCACTATTTGGATTGTGCGTTACCATATATCTTGAAGAGATGAGCCGAGGCAGTGCAAAATGACATGCTAGCACATTTTCCATCATTTATTTGGAGGCTGCAGTCAGCTGGTCAACGTTTGACCGAGTCAGTGACTGACTGCACGGCTTTTGTGTCCGTGTTCCAGATTGTGACGTCAACTGCATACATCGCTGTACTAACCGGAAACACATCAAGGCGGTTGTTGACATAAATGGGGAATAGGAGAGGACCGGGGACAGATCCTTGGGGGACTTCCATATAGGTGGGTGCAGGTTCAGACTGAGAAGTATACACACAGACCAAAAAGGTTCGGTTCTTTAAAAAGCTCTCAATCAGGGACAGTAGGTGACTGGAGATGCGTACATCCAGAGCAAGTTGTTGATTCATGTTAGGTCTTCAGGTCTTGAAATATCTTAAGGTCTTGAAGTAATCCACTGGTGCTGGGCTTGGGCCAAATTTCTTTGGGCTCTGTATTTATCCTTCCTTTGTTGGGGTGCAGGATTGAAGGAAACTGGACCAGGTTGGGTGCAAAAAACTCCAGAATGAGAAGCCGATGATGAAAAAGTAGGTAAACAACTTTCAACTTCCAGGTCCCAGGATTAGAGCAATGGGACACTTCACGAGACTGGTGGTGGCTCTCTGCACCCGTTCCAGCCTTGCAAGTTCTGAAGCAATGCGTGGTAGGTCACCGTACTCCACTCGAGGAGGGAGGTATGAGCTGTTTGGAAGCGCCTTAAGGCGGCTTCATAAAAGTCCAACTGCTTGCACCATAGATAATCCACGCGGCGGCACACACCTTGTTAGTAGGATTTCGGGCTTTTAGCGTAGATGACTCTATCACTTCCAGATCTCTTTCGGCGGAGGACACTCAAAGAGTAGCTCCGTAAAAAGAGCTGGCGTCCTCTTGCCTCGGTCTCCCTGGCTGCAGCTGGGCAAACTTTTTCACATCGATTAGTAGAGCCCATAATTTGGACTATTGTGTTAGAGTGTCCTAACCCGTTTGTAGTTTTTCGTGATCCACTGTGGTTTTGATCGCATGCCAGATTTTGAGGTTGTTGGCATAGACAAGACAGGAGGACACCAGTTGCTGTGGCAAGTCTTTGATGAAAGCTACGAACGGCAGTGGGCTTAAGACCGAGCCTGACGGTACTCAGCTGGATGTGTCACGCCACTCGTAGCACGATGAAGCCACTTTCACAGAGGGCCTCCCTTTCAGTAAGTCCCCGAAGCACGTGGGTAATTGTTCTGCCACTCCCAGCGATCTCAGTCTGTGGAGCAAGCAGTTGCTAGCTTTGCGGAAATCAACATAGACAACATCCGTAGGGTGGCCATCCCCTTTACCTTGCGTCCAGTGTTTATTGTAAACCGCAGATTTGACAGAGAGTATCGACCTTTCCAGAAGCCATGCTGCTGGTGGCTGAGAACCCCATGACTGTGAAGGTGCCGTTGCAGTTGCGTCGAGACCAGGCGCTCCAGAACATTTCCTACCACACATGTAAGACCCACTGGACGGCAATTTGCAGCTCCCGCCTTTTTGTCGCCCCTGGACATCGGAGCGACAAGTGCATCATTCCGTTCGGGCTGTAGTTTACCTTGTTCCGTCAAAACTGTAAACAGCCCCCCGGATGGAGGTGCGGCAACTTCAGCTAGTTCCTGAAAGACTGGCGAGTGGATCCGACCTAGACTTGGCGATGTATGTGGCCGTAGCCCTCACATAGTTTTGGAAACCTCTTCCATCACTAACGATCGCCTTACCATGATGATTGTTACGGTTATTCCGACTGTGAGAAACGCGTAGCGAATTCGAAACGAATCTCGAAACAGATCAAGATTAAATCGTAGCTTCTACGGTACCGGATTAACAAGTTATACGCATACAAATATGTACAAACCTGAACTGTACGGCCACAACGTCTAACAACGAGGACCAGAGTTCAACAAATGCCAATTAGGTACCACCGCCACGGCAGTCCAAGTTCAAATCCAAATTATGCCACTTCACGTGAGCAAAATAGAAACAAATGTTGAAGTGTAATGATTAATAATAATGGTATATTTCTCGACCATTGATTGATACATTTTGCACTTGTTCCAGGGTCAATAAAATAAAGAGAATAGTCTGAACAATACAAGTGATTGTGTTTACTTGGGTCCCATTTTTCCACTCGTGGAAACACCCCTTCCACATCTGGTGCGAATTAGACCAACTCAAAACAGCGCATACCCGGGCAGTGAGGCCTTCGAGACCCGAATATCATCCGTTAGCCATGTCTTGGTAAGTTCAGTGATGGCCGGAGTTCTAGTCAGCACAAGTGCCCACAGTTCATCCCCTTTGTTCAGTAATCTGCGGGCTTTGGTCAGCAGCATTTTGGCAGATGCTTCCCGGTTGTTCCCAACCTGGAAACCCTCTACTGCTGCGCTCTGACAGGGCTCACCCGTAGTAGTGGTGGCCATCTTATCTTTAATCTCTTCCGAACCACGCGAGAGTCCCGGATGTAAAAGTCTGTTTCACCCTCTTCCCCTCTGTCCCTAGTCTATTCGCAGGCTGGACTCATCCTTTGACGATCCTCGGGAGGAAGATTCGGGAGTAGAAGAGCAGGCTCGCGGTAAAGCGGCCCTAGAACCCCACTAATTTGTTCTTGCGAACTAAAAACAACTCCAGGATTTCGCTGTCTTCCAGACTCTTGAAGCTCCTTAAGTATGGATGCCTCTCTGACCCGAAATATTGCCGCCAAGGCTGCTTAATCTTCCGTAAACTGCAAATTCAGTATCAGCCTGAGCTGCGTCAAATCATGCTGTACTCTGCCCTGGGGGACTTTGCATTAACCCTTGGAGTGTTTAGGGCCAGGAAGCATCGTTTGTGGGGTGGTGGAACCTTCCCTGTTATTGATGGAACCTCTCTCTACCTGTTTGCGTCATCCTGAGTGTTCACTAGTAGATTCGGTGACTTTGGCGGTCCGGCAGCAGGTGCTTGACACAAAGCAGGTTGAGGACCGTCCTTCGCACTCCTTTTCCATTTTTCCATTTGGCAAACAGCGCCAGAAGTTGTGGCAGCGGCCGAGGCACAGGACAAGGGGGGGTTTACGCTTGATGCACCTATCTCAGCTGAAGGCGGGCTGGGGTGCCCTTGGGTCGGCGGAGAGTCTAGCAAAGGATGAAGCTTGGTGGAAACGCAATCATAACAAGCTACTGTAATAATCTTATTTTCACACAGTTTCAGCCACTCACGTTTGTTCGTGTCCGGTTAGTACACCTACTCCTTTTTCAGTTGTTACGAGGAGAGAAGCTTGGAGGGAAAAGAAGCCGCCTCTGTCCTTCATCTTTTACTCAGCTGACGTGCGAGTAACAGTAACCTTCCGCCAGGGTGTTGATCGTGTTCGATCTGCAAAACATAGGGAAAAAACCCCGTGAGCTGAAGCTCTGTAAGTGCTTCAGCGGGCATCAAAGCTTACGTCATTCAAACAACAATGTGGCGGTTGACAATCTGGCCAAAACACTCATTTATTTCTATGTTTAGCTTTATTTCTGGGGCTGATGGAAAGGAAAGAAAAAGACAACCCGGAGGCGTGACTGACAATTAGGCCAGAACCTTGCCCCACTTGACGATCCATCAGAGCCCTGAAGGTTGCTTTGGATGACGCCTCTACTATTTCTTGTCGAACATCATTCCACAAAAATATAATCTTGCAAGTGAGGAAGCTTTGGTGTTCGAATTTGCGGGGACCGGGCCTAAACAGTCTCTAACTATGCCTATATGGATTCCCTAGGCTTGGACGTGCAAAAACTGACCCGCTTCAGCTTCACGGAACAAGCTGTACCTTCGGTGAAGACCTCCGCTCATACGTCTCACTTCTAAAGGATAGAGACTCAGTTCTGTCAGACGAGTTGGGTAGGAACTGTGCTGCTAGCCACGCACCGTCTTCGTCGGCCTTCGCTGAACTCTTTCGAGAAGGTCTCAACCTTTGATATAACCGGTATGTATCACTTGACTGCCATAATCTAGCACAGGACGGATGTGTGTTTCAAAGAAGGGATGTAAGCCTTCCTTTGCTATGTGAGGGATGGAGGCCTAATCACATAGAGCTTCTGAAAACCAGATTTGCTGGCTCTTCCTTGGCGGGAAAAGGAAGATTTTACAGGGTCAAAATCCTAGCATTTGTGATGATTTATTTTCCAGGTTTGACTACTACTGTTGTTCCAGAAAGGCTGGTCGGGGAGTTTTGCAGATGTCGTTGAGACAAATATGTCGCCACTAATTGGCAGGCCTTGTTCACAAGACCAGCTTTTGCCGCAACAGTGGTCGTCGGCACTTCTACTAGATTAGGTCCTCATGTTATCACTCTGCCCGCATACATTGCTACGTTGACAGGGATGATATCGGGTGGGTCATCATTAGAGAATAGAAAAGGAAGGGGGCCAATTACCGGCCCTTGAGGCACTCCGACAGGGACCGGGGATGAAGATGAGTAGGATGGCCTTATTCTATCTACGAAGGGCCCATCTGTAAGAAAGCCGAGGATAACCGAGTGTAGCAGACCCGAAATGCCATACCTTTTTAACCTTACCAAGAGGAGATCGTGGGGCTCTCTATCAAAGGCTTCGGCAAAGCCGGAGAAAATGGCTTGAGGTATTCCTCCATCAATAAGTGCTTGTGTTAGGCTGTCTAGCACAATCAGCATATTGGTCATGCAAGATCTGTGAGGTAGGAAGCAGTGCTGGGAAGGTGTAGATATTCCATGCTCTTTAATATGTTCTGGGGTGGCGGCCCGGAGAATGCTCCGAGAGGCCATGTCGGTGTGCTATTGAGACCAATTTGTCCGTAACTTCCCGGAGGATAAAGGCCTCCCTTTTGACAACACGGACTATTACTGTCTTCTCCCAAATGATGGGAGAAAACACTAATATCTAGACACTTACGGAAAAATGGCGTTAGAAACGAAAGTAACCTTGGCTGTTTCTTCAAGAATTCGATTGTGGTTGATGTGCGGACCCACAGAACAGTGAGGATTAGGAAAAAACAGATTTTTTTTTACTCCCGTGAAGACGGAGTTGAAGTTGGACGTAGGGGCCTCAGCCACCTTTGCTGGAGAAGTGGTGGGAGAGCCCTCTGAGAGGTGTTGGGAAAAAGGAGAGGACGAAGGCCGTCGAGGAAGCACAGGGGCTTCGGAATTGATGGACTTATTTCTTTGCACCCCAGCAAGGAAATATTCTTGCTGGCCTCGAAAGAATTGTCTCACCCCGAATTAACTCAAACTTCTTGTTGCTGCGAACTTGTTTGCATCGGTCTTTAGATCACTGGACCTGTAGACTGTACAGAGTCGCTCAAGGTCTTTCTAAGGTCGAGGTTCGTTCCATAATGATATTATTAATGGTACATTTCTCGACCATTGTCGAGAGGCACGCACGAGAGCATGATCAAATCTTACAGTATAATTCAAGTGGACGGAAAACACAAATTTTAAGGAGGGAGTCACCCATTCGAGCAAAAGATAAATGAGTCTGGGGATAGTTAAAATGGAGAAAAGTGACAACGGTATACACCGTGAGTATGGTTCAATTTCGGGTCATCTGGGACAAAACTAAGGAATCGGCCGGATCTAAGACGGTCATTGTCTTCGAAAGCACAATTTGCAATGTTCACACGGATGATTCAAGAAAGTGGTCAGTGATGCATGCTCAATTTCACTTAAGAAGGTGATTGGTGATGGAGCAAGGAGACAGGTGAGAAGTTCGCGAAGGTGCACGGATGAAGACTAATTTTCATACACGTGTGGACATCGAGAAGAATAGTATCCCCTGAAAAATATGATAATTTCCAGGGGGAATAGTAAGTACCGTCTAACACCGAAAACTCGCAGCCGGTGGAAGAAAGATGGAGCTCCAGGAGAAAATAATCCGCAAGCTGAATACCTTGTCTGCAAGAATCAAAATAAAGCAAAAGAGACGGATGGAAACTCTCACAATAGGCCAGGTTAAGCTGGTAAAACGAAAAATATATTTTTTTGGGTTTCCTTTGGCCGTTTTTGTCTGTGTTGGGCATTTTGGGCTAGGGTTGGCTTCGGCTTGTGTTCATATTTTCGTCGTGGGAAGGAAGAGTGCACCACCGATTCTGGACCGTTCGTTATCTAGTTAGGAACCCTTGCATAGAGCTTTATACGGCTTCGACATTGGGAGAGTCTTGTGGTGGGAATTCCCAGTAGGATTCAGCCGGACATTTGCAGCAATATCGGGACATCGAGTGGGTGGAACCTCGCGGCCAGATCGCAATCACGGCTGCCAGCCTTAGGCTCGGCTGTAGACGGGCAAAGAGGAGAATAAGCTTTCCGCACTATACATTACAGCCGGGCAACCTGGCGGTTCTGAACTTCAAAAAAGGATGGGTTGTAGTCTGCAGGGTGTTCAGCCGAGGGTTAGCTTGAGCGAAATGGCATAGAAATTCAGAGGCTGCAAATGAGGCACAATGGTCTTGGTGACGAGAAGTCATGAATGTTGTAAGTCGGTCTTCGTGAGCGCTAACTGCTCTTGCTCTATTAGGCCCAGTTACCGATAACCAATTCCGAAGTGCACCCGAAAATAATCGTTCGGGGTTAATAAAGCCGAGGAGGTGCATTGGGACTGCTGTGCCTGGGTCTAAGTGGAGAAGTAGCTGGGAAACACTAAGAGCCTTAATGACAGGTTCACAAAAAAGGTCTAGGGGACTTACGACTAGTCCTACCTTGGAGTATTTATAGGTTTCGCGGGAGCAGCTAGGACACACTAAGAGCCTAAATGGCCAGTTTCTATGGTAAGTCCTGGGGATATATTGCGCATCTTATCGTGTGGTGTTTGCAGACCTAAAGCCGCAGGTTTGTTCCGGGTCTTGAAAAACGGAATGTTGCTGTCGGAATGGGCTGTGAAGAGGAGAGTGTGTTGGGGGCCAGGGTATAGGAAACGCCGCTGTCTTACGAAAAGAAGGAAAGATAGACAAGCATGAGTGAAAAATAAGGGGGTTTCCCCCAAGCTCTTATTTATGATTTTATATATACATTCATATTTATATGTATGCATGATGGTACGTGTTTGTCGTGTGATGTATCGACTCTTTGTCCAGGACAGCTGGGTCAGAGTCAGAGCCACGGCGGTTTTGTAGCTGACGTCAACATACAAAGCAGGCTCGCGTGGGAGGGCACATGGCGGTTGGAACTCAGAGCTGGAGGGGGATAAGGATACTTGGACAGTCCAGTTCGCTATCACCCCAGCTACTCTCGAGCGTACGAGCCAAGAGCATGACACGTTGGCAAGGGAGGGGTGGGGTTTCCCATTTCACAATGTCAGATCTAAGATGATGGACGGCATACCCATTGTTGAAGGCCGCCGGCTCCCTTTCCAGCCCGATAGTAGTGGCTTTTGGAGATCAAATCGGTTCCTCTAGGAAATGGGCCCATCTTTACATGGTTTCGTGAGACCCTATTTCAAACATGGTCAAAAGAACCAAGGTATGGCTCGATTAGCTTACTGAATTCACGAACTTCTAATTCACAGCCGAAGCTTGAAAGCTGGAGTTGTAGGTGTCGTGCTTGCGTTGTGTGCATGCTTGCTTTCGATCTAGCTCCCGGTATGATTCGTCTGACTATCCTCCCAATGCTTACGTAAGATATCATGATTGGTTGTTCACGTCCAGCCAGAAGGTCACTGTAGACGGATTGGTTTACTTGTCCATAATGCTGGCATAGTCTTTGTATGACAAGGATATCCTAACTGCTTGCTTACGTAAGCTGCTGGAGCTCCGTGATAACTTACAATGCGACAGTAGGTGATCCTTGTTCCTTTGAAAACTAATCCATTGGAAGGATCTAACGCTCAGATTCAAGAACTCACGAGTGGGCTATCTAATTGCCAATTCAAATATCAGTACTACAAGGTCACTTCTTCCAAGTGGAGGGCGAGGAACTACCATGCATACGAGGCGGCTGTCCTTGGTGATGACGAGATTTGGAAGGAATGAGCCGTGCCCCAACCCGTATCCTGTATTGAGTGGAACTTGCGAGGTCCAAGTACACTGTGGAGGGAGCATTTACTGAAAAGTTTTCTAAATGTTTTACGCGCTTTGTGAATTCGACTGTATTTAACATTACTATGAGCTACGGGGTTTTAAGCCCTGGGGTTCTACCGTTTAATCTATTAGTCACACACTCGAGGCTTGTATACACATGTACCTTTGTGAATTTTGATTTGGTACGATAGAAGCGACAGATTAATCTTGTTTTTGTTTTGGGATTTGTTTAAATTCGCTGCCCGTTGCTCGGTTTGAGAGAATTGATTCGCTGTACGCAAGTAGAACCTGGACAAGGAAACTCATTGAAAATGCCCAGACGAGGAACCAAGCACCTTATGAGACAACGGAAGTTAACTCGGCAAGTCTCTTGGGATGGTTCTGGTGGTAATGGTTCTCTGGATGATGCTAAGTCCACTAGTTGTGTCAGTGCCAGGTCATCTTTTCCTAATTGCGATGAGTTTGGTGATAATACTAGTCATAGAATGAGAGTGATGGGATGAGGGAGTCAGATGCGGTTAGACAGAGGGGAAACAAAGCCTCTTAAACAAGGAACTGTTCTTAGCAAGCCAGCAAGGGGATCATCATCGAAATGGCGACGTAATCGACGAAAGCAAACCCTTGAGACCGCTTGAAACAACCGAAGTTTTGGCTTCCAATCTGCTCCTTCCTACGGGCACCCCGAGCAATAACGTATACTTGCGAAGCCATTCGAAAATGTTCGTTGAGTGCAAAGTTGCAAATCTTGGTCAAAGCTTTTGTATTTATCACTTTGCTGTCGTGAGAGGGCCAAAAGTGCGATCGAAGGCTGCGCGATGCTTGATCCACCGATGTGGCACATCAAGGCATGCCGGATCCTGGAAGATTTGTTCGGACAACCATTCAAGTTGGCTAGAATCTTGAATGGTGGTGTTTTATCTGAGGCAAAGGGGACTGAAGGTAAAGCTGAATTGTTGTCAAATTTGGTGATAAAACTACAGAGTTGAAATATGACACTGGAGCGTTTAGAATACTAGTCTGATCTGAGTGCATTGCACACACAAGGATGCGTTGTCCGATGTCTACCTATTAGTTTACCATGCCGAAGGGCAGAGGAGGCTGAGAAAATAAACAAGCTTTGGCGAGAATCTACGTTCGACAATCTGATGGAGTTCAAAGATCATCAACCCGGCATCGCAAACAGCAGATTTGGACAAATCGCATGCAAAAGTTGCGGGCTGGAGCGAACGGGACCAATGTCGGCTCATATCTTACGGGATCACCGTACCGGGAGCCGGTTTTTGGCTGGCATGCACACTATAAGTCGGGAGGCCGGGAGGTCAACTGGATGCAAGCTATGCAACTCAGTGCATCGGCTATCAGATTGTTCTGCTTTTCATGGGACGAGCGTACCCGATCGGTTTTTCGAAGTATAAGGGATCGGCTCATGCTCTGTGTGTTTAAACAACTCTCATCAAGCCTCTGGATGACTCTTTATGGTGAAATGTCACCAGGACGGATGTGTGGGTAATCATTGCCCGTTACTACATGGCCCTCTAGGCAATAGACACAATCAGCCGGATGGACCCAGGGTTGTCTGTTCAACGGGGTATGATGATTCCACACCGGAGATACTAGGCAGCGTACCTGTAGAATAACCTGGTAAATGCTTAGGGAGTGTTCTTTGTACATGCTCAGTGGATATCCGGTCACGCCATTGCACACTGGAATAGACTATCGACGCTTGCCCCAAGTGCGGCCTAGCATGGATCATATAGACGTTGAGTTTGCTTTCCTGTGATAGAAACGTTCTGCGAACTAAGCCAGTCAGCTTTCGGACCCTTAAAACTGGAGTAGTTGTGTTCCTAGAAGTTAAACGGGTAAGAGTATTGAAGACTGAAATCTCGTATTGATTGATTTTTTGCAATTGTTTGACGTTCTATGCTGAGCAGCCCTGGGTCACAATGCATTTTTGAGTGAGAATAATTTTTTCAGCAGAAAGCGTCATCAACCAAGTATTCCTCCAGAAAGTGAAGTGAGATCGTGCAATATGTTGCTGATGGTAATGTCCCAAGAACCGATGCCAAAGGTAAAGAAGTTCTACATTGGGAAGAGTATTTGTTCCAGAAATCCACCTCGAACGGCTCCGCTAGGTACAGCTTTCGGTAGTAACACTGCGCTGTTTAGGTTTACCTCCTGATAGAGTGAAGATGAATACGACGACAGCCACGAATACAAGGAGTCACCGATGCCATAAGGTCCTACTATGGCCAAAAGTCGAAAGTGATACTCGGTCAAAAGCCTTGGTCACATCAGAAAAATTCTAATCATCTGCTTGCCGCTGTTGGCAGTCGCCTTCATGCGACTTAAAAAATCAGTCATGCAAGTAGAACATGGGCGGTTTTAGGAGAAGCTTGCTGGGCCGTATCTATAAGATTAGTTATGAGAACGTCATACATAAGGTCAGCTTCAGTCAATATTTTATGATCCTCGAGACAGCCCGGGTGTGACTGACGGATCTATAGCTTGCTGGATCTTGTTTTGATCCCGTTTTCATGAATTGGAATAAAATCTGAGGTCTTCCACTGGCTAGAATAAAATCTATGCTGCTTAAGTGAGCTAAATATGTTTGACAGTAAAACTGCAATATCGGGTCCGCCTAACCTGAAAACTGCGGCAGGTAACTCATCAAGCCCAGGGTGATAGGACAGTCTAATGCTTGACAACAGAGGTGACATATCCTTTGGGTATAATAAAACCACAGACAGACTTCCTGAGGAAATGATTGCCAGAATCGGAATAACTGCAGAAGAATTATCTGTCGTTGTGCATGCGAAAAACGCACTGAAAGCCCCCGACATGTTTTGTACTTTGTTCACATAGGTATTATTGTAGAAAGGGGAAGAAGTAGCTGAAGTGCATTGAGTGTTTCTACGTTTCACTAATTAGGCTGAAATCTCCACTTTTTGGTTTGGCAAAGCATTTTGTTCTTGTTTTCTGTCCACTCAGGATGGGTGAGAGGATTGAATGTATATCGAGAAATCTCTTGTTCTTAGAAAGATGCTTTGTAGTTTCATGAATCTTTGCTTCATTCGGGATATCTTGTCTGGTTTTGTACTTTAAGTGGGACCATTTTTGAGCGACATCATATGAGAGTAGCAATTTGAGATAGCGTAAAGCTTGTCTTTTACCGTTTGTGGTTCACAAGATAGGAAAAATTCCTCCCAATTCCGGTTGCTTGTAAGCAGGGGCAGTGGGTTCTATTCAGCATGATGGAAAGAGCCAGTAATGAGAGTTTTGGTGGATTCTTTTGAGGTAAAGAACTCAGAGGAAACCATGAGGTGATCATGTCCAGGAAACCTCTTTTGGACCAGATTGGAGACCTTGGTAACATCAAGGGGGAAGAATAAACCCAGAGTGTCATTTAATCTTTTTGTTGAGGACTCGTGTTGAACCCATCCTGCCAGGCGGATAGCAGTCGCAAAGTTAAGTGAGTATTGTGGAGGGAAGAATGTTGACTGACAAACTCTCGGCGTGCTGAGTTCCCCAGCCATTAGCTTGAATCCACTAGGGAGGTCTGCGACAAAATTCAGTGCATCACCAACAGCTGAGAAGTCACAACTATTCGGGCCAGGCGGACGGTAAAGGCAAACAATCAAAACCTCCTTATGCTCAGTTTTGATTTTAGGCCGCGCTGAATCTTCCATGCCATCCGGAATTGGACGCCCAAACAGAGATGCCACGAGACCTTCCGTCACATGGTTCAGACAGCCTCTCCCGCTCTGGTTTGACCTATTTTTCCTGAAGGCCACAAAATGAAACACAGCGGTATCTTCCGTGGGGGTATTATCAAACAACCATGTTTCAGTTATTGAATTGAAATCGTAGCCTCCTTTGGGGGCCATGGAAAGCACCGAGTGCATTTTGTCTGGTACCGATCGAGCCTCAAATAATGTCAAAATAGAGGCCCTGGGTTGGAGTTCAATATTTTGAACACGAAAAGGGGCCTCATTTACCGTATGATCGTCGAGTAGTTGCATTGCGGAACTCGGAAATCGCTTTGGTGGTGTAGATGGGTTTGTATGAGACAAAGATGGAGGTGACGGAATGTCAAGTTGGAGGGTATCCACTAAAATGCCTAGCCCATTCTTATATGGACAGTTTGAAGCTCAAAACGACTGCGGAGGAGGTGCCATCGGAAATAGGAGCGGCTGAGTCACAAAAAAATACAACTTTTCGCGCAGAGCTTGATATAATCGCTTTTCAGGGCAATAGCTTGATCGCGTATGTGGACGACACATGTAAGATGGGTATAAACTGGCCAAGTAATCACCAAAGGAAGAAGAACCTGGGAGCATCGACAGGTTTGCTACTGATTGCTTCTCTAGCCAGTAGACGACTAGGTCCTCATGAAGAAAGCAATTTCGAGGGCAAACTGGATTAGGAGGTGGAGGAAAACTTAGAAGGGAGTGTATGGGATTGGTAAGTGGGGAAAGCTGAGGTCGTGGGGTGACTATCGGTTCGCTAGGTATTTGAAGGAATGTGCTCGGGTAGTTCTACGTCCTCAAGTCAGTGGAAAGTACTCGTGGAAAAGGTTGGATAAATTGATATTAACACACCGAATATTGATTACTGCTAAAAGCGCCTGAAGAGGTCTTTCTTGGATAGCACTTTTCATTTTTTGACGAAGAGTCTTTATACTCCAAGGTTTTAAGACCACTTGGATTGATGGTAGCAGACTCTGAGGGGGAGGGGTAACCACTTGAAGGGAAAAATGGATCCAATGACCAGGATTAAAATAATTGACAGAGACTGGCGGAATTTACTCTCTTTGGAGGCCAGGGTTCAGTATAGAGCACCCATTCTACGACATTGGGACAAATTAACTCAGTTGTTCGATCCCTGTTTTACAATGAGTTTTGGGCCCTGTTCGCCGACCGTCTATTGCAGAGTACCAAAGCTTCGTTGCTACCCAATCCTTTGCAGTGAATCTCACTTCTTCTCCATCGTCCCCTACTATTTCAGTTTCTTATGCCGATTTATAGCCTTTGTCGTGTATATTAATCAGCTTTCAGAGGTCCCCATACTGACCAGCCAGGTCCCCACCGGACCTTGAATTTTCAAACTCACCGGGCGTCCATTTGAATCCGTCCATGGGTCCATTTAAAATCAGTACATTTTATTTGGTGTGCCTACATTTGCCATACTTTCATCCCTGGTTACTCCCCCTTCTAAGCCTCTTTTTTCCAACTTTTGTTATGTAAGTTTCTACATTTTCAAGGGTTTTGTCTTTTTATTCTATCACTTGTAAACAGTTGATCATGCACATGGCATGCTTCGGGCGTCTCCGAAATAAGCCATCATTATTATTATTGTTATTCCCTCACGCTTACAAAGGTCAGTATTATCCGTTTTTTCGTTATTTCGGTGGTTTCGGGTAGGCTCTTCCATAGTTAAGCAGGTGACAAGAAATTATGGCTTTTGAGGATCGGTGTATTAGATGATGCTGCTTCTGGGCTTTTTACTTTTGTGGGTTGTGGATCTGACATCCCCCGCTACGTTTGCTGTTTTGTTTAATCTGTTCGCTACTATAAAACATGTAAGGTCGGCTAAATCTCAGCATAAAGTTCCTTTATTCCCCGAGTTTGTTGGTGTTTCCTGCTAACCGCGGCCCACCCGTCCGTCACTGTGCTGCTTTGCATAAAGCCGACAGGATGGCCAGGGCATTGCATTCCACCATCCATGAGATGGAGGTCACGGCTGGTGGAAGAGAGGTGACTGTCTTGTACTGCTTGGGCGCGCGTATAGTAAGCGTGCGCGTTGGTGAAACGGCCACCGTCTTAAACAGCAAGAACTCAGATAAGGGAAATTTTAAACAAATTAGGTCGACTACCTCCACGAACTGCTGCTGTACCATGGAGATGACACTCAAAAAAGGTGGGCTAACTCACCTTTCAGATTCATGCGGTACGAGCTCAGTCTGAAGGGGGGGGTTGTAACATGAGATCCAATGCAACTTAACTAGCTGACCTCCTTGTTGGCTTTAATTGGGCCTCTGCAATTTTTTGTGATAATATGGAGACAACAAGAATCCTGGATGCGATGCTCGAAGCGTTTTGCACAAGGCTTCCGTTTCAACACAAATGTTGTTAATCTTGTCAGCTTTGCGAACCATGAAACTGCCCGCAAATCACTTCCAGCAGAACAGCGGTCACTAAATTAAACAAGCGGAGGAGATGAGTTATCCACTCACTGGTCTGTGCACCGATGGTGGCCACAAATATATTTACTAAAGATGTAAGCTTCCTCGGTGTAAGCAAAGACTTTTCCTGGACAAAATTCGCCAAAGGATTATACTGTCCAGGTAAACCCATAGGAGTGTGTGCCACGGGGTAAGGCACCACCTAGGTGGCGCGAGCGATTCGGCGTTAAGTTACATGCCAACCAACAAGTGGATGCATGGGGTTTCAAAGAGCAATTTGGTTTCTGTCGTGCCACTCGAGGAATTTTCCATTTCTTCGGATCACACTGCTTACCCATGAAGCCGGGGCTTGCAGCATCGACCTTATCCCGGAAGACCGAGTGACAGGAGTGTGAAGGATCTATATCGTGAATCCCTCCGGATGTTTTACACTCTTCGTAAATGTGACTATACTCGGCACTACTTTACTAAGATTGTCTATGCAAGACACGTTTGCACGATCGATGTTTTGTGAGACATTTAAATTTGTTCTTGAACTGTTTCTCACTATTGTGCTTGGGCCGCGGGACCTTAAACCTTTGAATTTCACTGCTGAGTCTATTCGACGGAATACTGGAGATCTGTATATATTTTTGCTTCCTGCTTTTTTTAGTTTAGTGTCTTGGAAAATGCGACTCACTCTTGTCCTTGTTTGAGGATTCGTGTGAATCGGCTACTCATGGCTGGAACTTCGATCTCCATGACCTACAAGGCGGGCCTAACCGGATCAAGGGTAACCAGGGCGTAAAACCTCGGTAGAACGACACTCAACATGCGAAGGCGGATAATCCTACATAGGCGGAAGAAGTCTGTTGCATCCAACGACCACCAGGAGAATTCTGCCAGTAAACAGGGTCGCACGAGCCCCTGGGTTGCTAACCACTACCATGCGATGAACTAACAGAGGGCCACCGAAAACCATGCATCAAGGTCACTTGGATGAGTTGGACATCCCAGGTTGGTTGGCTAACCTGAGACAGTAAGACCCTATCGCTTGGAAAGTGGCCCCAAAACATGAGCTTATTATTGTCTGACGGTCAGCACTCGGCTGTGCACGGGCTAACAGCGGCTAGTCGGTGGCTCTGGAGGTGTCACTTTTTATTCTGTTCCGAAGTTTCCCAATGGATTTCGTAGTTAAAATTGGATGCTACCGTGCCACGGCGTCCCAGGTGAAAAATACGCCCTGAGCTTTCCCGGGAGCCCGGGGCGACAGAACACAAACCGGAAACCTAAACTTCAAAACAAAGTCGCGAGCCCATGCTGCCAGATGGAAGGTTAGAAATCGTCTGGATGCGTGTAGCAAGTGCGTTGCCATCAGCACACTTTACGGCTGCGGAATTGAGGAGGCATTTCTAAATGAAGTACACCTACCCAAATCCGGCAGCCGGCACAATGAATCCCTCACTTCGGGTTAATGGACAATTCTGGGCTTCGTAAGTTTGTAAACACTGCAAAAGGTTGAGCTTATAAGGCCCTGACCCCGGGAAAGTTTCCTCAAATATTTGCGGTGGCACGGCTTAGGAGCGCTTTGTCCGACGTGACCTGGATTGCGGTCCACACTGAAGGGCTACATGCTGGTCAACGGCTAAAGACGTCTTCCACGGTAAGCTTCGGGACTCATCAAAGAGTATTCCCGGGCGCAAGATCCTACAGGTTGCTTGGGGTTAGAACACCCATAGGTGACCACCTGATGAGTATACATGACAAACACCAGGAGAATTTGGCCTCGGAGAGCGACTCAAAAACTACCACTGCCTGATAATGTTTGCAGACTTCAGTCAAGTGCCCGAAAACCGCACCCGCTTTCAGCATCCAAGAAGGCCTTCACCAAATACGGGCTCAACGGGGAGGGACCGTAAACGATATTGGCCTGGGTTTGCACATTGGAAGGAAGCCGTTGTCACTGGTACGGACTTTGCGGGGCCTCTCCGTCTTTTGTGTTCTTCTTCAGAGGAGGCTCAACCTCGTCCCATGCTGCGAGACGATATCTGACTTCTCATTCCGGGCTGTGGTAAGAAGCTTCAAAGATGGGTCGCACACTTTAGTCAGCTCTCAACCGACCTCCTATATAGTCTTTCTATCAAACGCCATCAGGCGACATAGAACAATGTGTAATCTACCTCGAGCCTTCCGGCGAATTTTGAAACCTCACTGCGGCTCGAAGAAACAAAACAATAAGTCATCGGAGGAATGTGGCATCTCACCTGAGATCTCCAAATCCATTTCCAGTGCCACTTGACCTCTAAATGCATTCACCTGTAGCATCTCTGACACCAAAGCCCCTCCGAACGACTGGTCAATCTTTATCAAAGCCTTTTTAATAAAAATATAAGTGGCATATCTTGGATGGGCCTGGAGCTTGCTGGAGTGAATGATCAGATGATTCAAAGGATGTCGGAATCGGAGTTTGCAAAAGGGTAGAACATGTGTGCACGCCAGTTTGAAGAAGAATGACAAATTGGGTCAAAACGATAATAGAGCCCGACAAATTCGAAGGTGGAGGGCAAAGGCCGATTCAGCCAGTGGCAACTGGGTCGGTTAAAAAGGGGAAGTATATGCTAAAATAATGCCAGAAATTAACACAAAATTAGAAATTTTAACAAAATCTAGGGGTACTTGTTAAGCTACTTTAAAAAGGGTTCATCAATGGGAATTCAAAAAGTCACCTGTGCACTTCAGAGCATAAAGTGTATATTGATAGAAAACTGGACGACGCATAAAAATAGATCTTCAGGGATGAAGCTCAATGAATCTACAGCCTATATGGTGATAAAATCCGATAGAGAGATTTCAACAGAGTCAATCACAAGGAAGAAGGGCAAAATATGCGACTGATAGGAGGAGCGGTTTCAAGAGTGGTTGTGGAAGAAATAACCAGGGTAAAGCCGGTAAGCTTTTGGTGGGTCATTACCATTAATGCTGGTGTGTCGTAGAAACTTCAAAGACACCAAACAAACTAAAATGCTACTGCGAGCTAAGAGCTTAGGCGCCCCTATCTTATGAATAGGTATTTTCACCTAGATTTACTTGAGAATGACAACCGCTCTCCGGGAGCAGCCAATTCAGGTACCAGGTCTTCCTCTAGCTGTATGCAATCTTCTCTTTTGAATCGTTCTTCTCAGTCACATAAAGTGACTTATAGTCAAGACAATTGTTCTTCAAAGAACTTCCACATATCCAGACATGATCCAGCAAGTGCGGCGTGGTAGTCTTCTTCGGTCGGATATATGGGCTTATCTTGGAAGTCCTGTGGAATATTTGGGTGGTTCTCATCAGTCATCCATTGGGGCACGCAACCGGTAGAGCAAACGTTGACCAGGTTCTTCGATAGGTCAGGACTTCGGCTCAGCCCATGTCCTCTAAATCGGCTGGTTGTTTGAAGGCTGCTTGTTTAATTCCACCTGGTACTGGCGGAGTCAGCAGCATCTCCATCTTACATCACGAGACTCAGCAAACAAGGCACACTCTAGCTCGGCCAATAACTCGTTCAGTCTTTCTTTTTTTTGTCAGTTATGCAGGACAACCAATAAAGTGGCTAGAAACCACATATTAAACGGGTCAAATCAATGGCGCGACACGAAGGAGAGAGACTGTCGATCGATGAACAGGGGCCGGCGGGTTACTGATAAGCTTTCAAAAGTATTCCACTGTGTAATAGATAGATAATGATATATCAACGAGGAGGTGATAATTTGGCGACAAACCGATCTGGGATGAGTTAAAATTGATTGCATGTGAGAGTAGCACTCAAAGCGATGCTACAGTAGGTGGACGATAAGTGAACTACTTTAGATGACCTGTTTGACAGGTTTCTTGAAGAAATAACAACAGCCGAGTTGCGCGATAAATATATCTTACACGTCCAAATGTGGAGGGGTCGTAGAGGTATACAAGACCAGGATGAAGCAGCGGGGGAACGCTGTGTAGGCAAACAGTGAGACTGACGGAGAGGGCAAGTAAACACTAATTACTTTGCTCGCCTCTGGGAGACTGCGAAATATAATTCTGCGAAGAAAATAGTTTGCCGATTTTCGTAAGGGAACCAACGGCAACAGTGTATGTGCCACTGAATGATTAGTATCTGTCATTTTTGACGTGGAGAATGGGCAAGTTTACGGAACGGATAGGAGAGTAATCAGTCGTAAAAAGCAGGGAGCGTAGGCATTTAGGTGCTAGCCGGAATGGATGAGTACTTGTACAGGCAATCAAGGTGTGCCAGGAAAAGTAGATTTTAGTGGGAATGAAAGCAACACGCTATCTACTACGCAGCTGGAATGATAAATTTCGACTGACATGGAAAGATAAGTTACGATGTCAGCACTGACAGCGAGCTCGATAGAAAAACCACCGCTGGAGAAGAAAAAGCGAAAGTCATGTCAGCTGCAGCATGGAGAGCTTACAAACTTTTTGTAATTTGCAAGCAGTGATTGTGGATGAGATTAACCATGCTCTGGACACCAAACCTGGAAGTCTTTCTTCAAGACAGGGGATAGGGTCCGCCAAACTAGTCGCTTTCGCACTTCATTGTGGACTTCCTGCACTCCCGATGTGCATCCGACCAAAGCAGTGGATCTGGCGGCGTCCCGCACTGTTGGGATTAGACTGGGCTGAAGCAGGACGCCCGGTGAAGTGGTCATTGACCTGGTAGCTGGGTTGTGGGAGCTCCAGAAATTAAAGCCAGTAGAGTAGCAACTGATTGAGGTGTGAATAATAAACGGAATCGGCCTTCCGCTTGTTATATCCGGCGAGAGAAACGTTTCAAGTTGTTGCTCATGGAATAGGATAGGACAAAAAGGTCATTGAAAGGTCAGTTCTGAACTAAAGGTGGAAAGGTTGAGGCAGTCTGGCAAGTGTGCCAGCTGTGGGCTTGAGGAGAGTTCAAACAGATGAGTCATGCGACGACCTGGGTGGAAGATAGAACTAGCAAGAAGAGAACTGACACATTGAAACTTTGGAAAATAGATGTTAGGTATGAGCGCTAAACGGTAAAGAAATCCTCACGGATCTAGTGTCAAACTACTCTGAGTCTCAGCGTGAACTACAGATTAGAAGATAAACAGAAACGAACGAAACCAAGGGCGGATCAGATAAGTTTAAGTTGATCAGTGATGCCGCGGGGCAGAGTGCCACGTAGAGGGACTTTGTTGAGCAAAAAGATAGGAGCAACGATCGGAGATAAGGACAACTGGTAGCAGCTGATGAGGTTATGCAGAGGACTAGCTTAAGAAAAAAAGTTTGAAGTTCAAGACGTGCCAGGGCGTGAAAAATTTCTTGAAAAAGAAATGCCCATGGAATGAGGTTTCAAAAAGACCAACTGGACGTGAGATACTACTTCAAAGCACGGTTCTCAGACAACTTAGTGGCAGTTAATATCAAGATGTTGTCAACGGTGATATAATATGATATTGATGTTTTGAAATGGACGGGGGACGCATCGACACAGGACAACAGGATTGTCTGTGCGAATTACAGGAGCATCAACCTAATCGATGTATCGGCTAAGTTTTGCTGCCATTCTGCCAAATCTCTGTCCTGATGTTCTCGACTAGCGACCTTGCCCAAAACAGTGAGTTTTTCGTGGAGGGAGAGGTTATGTGGACTAGATGTTCGGGCTTCGAAAAATCCCAGAAAACAGCTAAAGATTCCTACTACACTCCGCAGTTTGTGTTTATTGGCTTTTGGGCTGCATTCGACTACATTAGCAGACAGGGAAGCGGCAGAAGGCCCGAAAATTATATCGGGTTGACAGAATCGTACCACTCAGTCGCTTGAGCATCCGGGCCTACGGTGGACAGTTTTCAGGGTTCACAAGGGGCTCCAGCCTCCACCAAGGACGCTTTCTTTTGATGAACATACTTAACTACGCTACAGAATTGATGGTAAAAGGAAGCCTTCGGTAACTTTCCAGGGATCCAACTTGTCTACAAGTCCTAGGTCACAGATCTCGATTTCGCCGACGTCATAGCCATCCTAAGAGAAAATTCAAGAACTCTGCAGCCGGTTATCAAGCTTATGAATGTCAGTCGGAGGTTGCTGGTCTTGAGATAAACTACAAAAACGAATAACTTCGTCACTACTCAAGGCTCAGTACACTGGTTGTCAGTGGAAATAATCCGGAACAGAAGCCCCACTTGAACTTCCGAGGTCATAATATCCAGCCAAGTAGCCAGGTCAGGGACGGGACTTAACCCCATGTGGACTGCGGAGGAAGAGCGTTCTTTCGACTTGGCAAGTCACGTGGTTTCATACAAAATAAGCCCCCACACGAAGCTTCGCATATGCTGAGCTGCCTTCCCCTTAGACCTGAAGTACACATGAGAAACTTGATCCGTGAGAGCAGAAGACATAAAAAACAGTAAAATTTGATCACTGATGCCTCCGACGCAAAGGCAAAAAGAGAGTTGTGGTTGTGTCACAGTCTTCGCTGTGTGTCAACACTGCAAGAACACAGAACGACCTTCCTCAGCCCGCCAGCGATGGGCCCTTCAGTGGTTTGAACAAATTACGCTTTGAACCCAAATGGGACCTATGAAAGGGCGTCTGCTACCATCACCTCGCTGAGACTGGAAACTTCACGTTGGTGGCAAGCTAAAGACATAGGTCAGCCCTATCAAAGTAGACACGGATCACCTATAGCTTTAGTCAGCCTCCAGAGTAAACGACTGGAGCAACAACAGGATTTTACGGTGAGCAGACCTTGTCACAGACAGCGTGGACGCCTACCATCTAGAACATGTATGAGGTCGCCTAGCACTCTCGCAGGAGACAGTCTCACAGAAGTAATGTAAAAGAAGGTAGCAAGCATATTCAATGTTCCACAGACAGGGCTGACCAGTTAAAGCACCGACTGTCAAAGCTGCATCGTTCATGGGCTTAATAATTCACCGTCTACTAAGGAAGTGCTGCTACCGGTATAAGTAACAGGATGCACTTCTACATTCACAAGGTAACTGACAACACAAATACGAAAAAATAATGAAGTATCTTTCAGCCGTCTTGCATCACTGAATCACTGCCATACGTCCACAACTATTTCCGCGAACACTGGCAGACTTTTGACTCGATCACGGAGAGGGAAAAGCCCCTCAATACCCTCTAACTTGCGCTAAGTCTAATCCCAGTGATGTGGGCCACAATCAGATGTACCGCTTTGGCCAGCGCACCTTGCACTTCCAGGACCTCTCTCACAAAGTGCGGGCCCAAATGGGCCGGCGGATTGCACCACTTTTGTCCACTGCGGAAAGTTTTCTACAGATTGAAAGTCCAGGGCACTTCCAACTCCAACAATCAGCCTCGGTTTTGGATCATTAACCTTCCTTTTTCTGGGTCCGCTGTTGTGCACACGGGCCGCTCGGTAAGATTTACCCCGATATCATCAACTTCTATCGGTTTTGTATGGGCTACGAATCTCCGCCACCATAGTTACTCAATCCTATGCCCAGCAAAATACACCTCTTCTTTTACAATCACAGTAATACTCACAGCTTTTGCCCCCGGCTATCTTCTGTTTCGTAAAGATCGGTTTGTTATATACACTTTGATTATTCTCATTCAAAGTACTCCGACAGATTACTGTTCAGATGTTTTACTCTCAGTTATTCACCAGCCCCTTTCGTGTTTGCTTCCTTTGTCCGAAACAGAAACCTTTGCTACTGCTGTTACAGCTTTCATTGCTACCTGTCATTTCACTGTACACTATCGCAATGCTGTGGCAAATGATGGCATTGCCTAAGATGCGTGGTCGTAGTTCACTAGCAATACATGCTAGATTAGTGAATGCTTGCTCACTTCAGTAGTTCTGCTGACCACCCGTTTTGAGATCTTTCAAAGCATCATTCGGAACTTGCAAACACTCAGTCCTCCCCGGTTCTGCAAAATAATTTTTCATTTTTTCAGCCTCTTCGTCTTCTACTGATGACTCGTGAATGAACTTCACAGAAGAAAAATAATCCTCCCGTTTCACCCCTTTCTTCCGGGCATATTTTGTCTCTTTGGGGCATAGTCTGAGGCTGCAGTTGCTACCCTTCATCAGCCAGGCCGACTAATATTACCCGTCTTCATTCCTCGTCATCATATCATAAAAACCTGCAGTAACGAAGACCCGTCGCTCTGCGCCGATCTGTTCTCACAGGTCCACTTCTTCATCACAAATTTCACAGTCACCTCCTTGGTGTGGGATCACTTTCACATAAATTGTGCGTGCCAAGTCTCACACGCCAGTGAGTCTCAATGATGCCACTGATCAACTTGTTTTCTCCTATCTTTAGTTCACACGCCGCTTCTGCTCACGTCCGGCTCGCTAATCACGTCGTGGTGTTGATTTTTACATTTTCCGCGACGGAGTCTGTTTCCCCGAAATTATTTCTTGTTCCTCTTCGACTGTCCTCTGAATATATCCATTTTTCTCTGCTTCATGTTCATATGGAACCATTTTGGCCAACTTCTCTTGGCTCCGGACGTTTGACCACCTGGCCCGACTTGCAGTTTTGCCAGGCTATGTTGCTCACCAGTTATCATTATTCAGTTTTCCTTTAAAATTTGAAGTGTACGTACCTATCCATTTTCTCATTGCAAGCCATATTCATCCCGCTTGTTCCATTTGATCTGATTTTCGAGCGTGCCTTGTGCTTCCATCGAAAACAATTTTAACCACAAAAGAACCATAGAGCGCATTATTCTTCAATTTTTTGAAAGGTTATCGCATATTTTACTATATGGTCGTGGAAGCTGTGCCTTATACCACCTCGTTTTCTCGTTGTTATCGATAAAGGTTCCATTAGGCTATCTAAAGTTATGCGTAAAACTACGGTCCACAGAAGAGTTTTATAATTTAGAAAAACACCAATGACTTTTCTAAACACTAATATTTCGAGGCTACGCGATTATAGGAGATACTTGCGAAGGCGATCGCTGAACTGCACTCAGGTTGAGAGCAACACAAAACATCAGTCTTAATCAGAAAACATTGGCCATTCTTAAAATACCGCGTTGAAAATCATCTCTGTAAAGTTAATAGAGCCGTCTGCGCTAAGGTACGTCACGGTTATTCAGCCTTCCCCCTGACCTGCAAAACACTTCTGGCATGGATTTATTGGGCTTTCTGGGGGAATCCTGAAAACTGAAGCTTCAAGAGGATTTTATTAACTCAGAAAAATTCGGCGACCTTTTGTCTGAACGCTTACCTTCTAAGCAAGCCGGTGATAGAAGATGTCCGCGAAAGTGACCTCTGAACATTCCCCCAGGGTAAAAGCAAAACGAGGCGCCACAGTCAGATATGTATGCAGCAAAAGCTCAGGTCACACAATAACTGAGCCTCCCTCCTAGCAAATACAGCTTACGCACATTTCACTCCAAGAAAGCTTTGGAAGTACAAGCGATGCACTGTTCTGTCAGCAAATTCTTTCTTAGATGTATTTTTGTGGTTTACTCCAGGGCCCCTAGTTTCTTTGGGGGCTCAATAACTGCTAGGGGTAGATCACCTAGATTTGAACCGTATCTATCCTCAACTGCTCCTGTATTTCTTGAAACGAGTTTGCGCTTAAGTTTTCGAAAGTTTCAAAACTTATCTGCCGACGGTTGCACCGCGTCCGTCGCCTGAAACAAGTGCTTTTGAATTCTAATTCACTGAGCATGGTTTTAATACCGCAAAACTGGGATGGCTTGTTAGGCATCAAGGCTAGAAGACCTCCAGCACCCTCCGTCACAGGCTAAAGAGGCACTCGTTGAGCAGTGTTTATGCCTCCGCCGAAACGCCAACCACATTTCGCCCTTCCACTTGCTTATCGGTAATTTTCCCACCGAAACACGCCGTACAGACCGTGTCGTACCCTCCAAGCTCCAACCTGATGACTGTTTTCCACTGGTTCACAATATCACTTGGTATCGCGTCTTATAATAAATGACAGATACTACCTTGAGAGAAACTTCTGATGCCACCTTGGAATTCAGCCCAAGCTCGCTTGGAAATACTTCAGTCATTGCTCAGGAATGATATGGTTCTCTCCCTCACAACAAATCTTGTTAAAATTTTCAGGACTACGTCAGATGGAGGCAAATGCGGGGCCCCAACACGCAGTGAACGCATATTCGAACAGGCCAGCACGCATCCTCTTCCCCAGAACCTCTACGTTTTATTTAAAATAGTCCAAAATAATCAACGCTTTCATGCGCAACCCACTAGCCCGCGTGTTTCATGAGCTCCGGAGGTGACGCTGCTACTGGATGAGAGCACGAGTGTGTAGCCAACTTAATGCCGTGTGGTGCCTCTCGATTGTGCTTCTCTCAGCTGCCACCCGCCTAACAATCCAAAAACTCCATTACACACAACTCGCATTATGGAGCTGAAAACTGCATACCTTTCACAATACTCTTGGTATATACTTATCATTACCTTTAAGAAAACTTCATTTGGGCCTTTTTTACATACTTCAATATAACTTAGTTTACCATTTCGTGATAAACGTATAATTATGGTTACCGCTAGCCCCGACAGTGAGCCTGACCAGAGACCACCCGTTTTGATTACCCCCACACCTGCCCAAATTTTTTACTGGCAGTCCATAACCCTGGTTTCGCATACTGGAAGCAGAATTCGTGACACACGACCACGAACGAAAGTACTCATCATTCATGGACCATGGGCCGTCTTCTGTGAAAGGTTGCCGCTCAAATGCGCGATGTGATTTTAGACGGTCTTTTTCACACAACCAAGAAAGGGTTAGCTGTGGCTTGCTTTTCACTGTCTCAATCGTCTAGACTAAAGAGATTTAACCAGCGGACGGGGCAAGGTGATAACAAGCTCTTTTAATTACCGAGAAAAAACAGCGGTGGGCGGGGCAACATTTTAAAGAAAAAACCTCTAAGATTTAGAGTAAAACTGTCATCAGATAACTTTCAGGCGCTCTTCGGGGTTTCTTGTCACCTTTGACAAGCAGAGGCAGCGGAACAAGTGGACAGCATAACGGATCTGTGTAAACATCAATCTGCCACCGTAACCAGCTTCAGAAGTTCCCGACCACAGCCCTCCACATGAGAAAACTCCTCATGTACGCCCTGGTATCTGCCTTTGAGCAGGCTTTTTGACTTCTTACCAATCCTAAGTGTTTTTGCCGTAAAGGGCAGGGGCCCAGCCGCAACAGTCCTAACGAATTTGAAAGTCTGAAAAGCACTTCTCCTGAAGGCTCCTTTAATTCATCTGGATAAGAGTACTGTAGAAACCACGAATGATTCAAGAAGGAGGCTCGGAGCCTCCGGTTTCACTTTCGCAGGTGCTAAATAGAGAAATTATTATCCCGATGCTTTTCGGATGACAGGAAGAGTCGCAGACATAAAGGCCGTGGCCTACTTCATATTCTAGGTTTAGCTGTCAATGATGTTTGCATGACTGACGCTGAAGCAGCAGTTAGTATGAATCAAAAAGAAGCTGACTATGCGATCATTCTTCTAATCCGACAACAACACTACGCGAACGGCGCTCCCATCACTACCGAAGGGTGTAAGCCTCTGGCCCTCCACTTCCACTGAATGCCCAATATGGTCTGGGGTCGAGGCCTAGGCCCCTAGATGGCTACTTGCCCCGAACCCCTCTAGGAGTACTCCCAAGTGACCGTGGGTCTAACACAGCCTCCAATGAGGGAGTCGTACTCACTGCCTCTCCGTGGCGACGGTGTTCTTACTAGCGTGAGAGGACGAAAGCGAATGTCTGACTGTCTTCACTGGGTTGGCTGACTTATAGTCAGTCTGGGGGAGGTGGCTGAACTGGTACCCCAAACCAACCATGAGTGGAGTACGAGGAGTACAATGGTATACTCACCGACATGTCTGGTTAAGAGGTGTACTGGGCACTCAGGACCTTTGGCTCTATCCGAAGGGTTTATGAACTGAGCAATCAGCCGTCGGTTCCCGGCGGGTTACGGACCCCGATTTTCTTTTAGCTGCCTTGCGGGTTAAGCTTTTGACCCGGTTAAAGATCCCCTGGGAAATCACTTGTTTTAGCCTGGGCAACCTGGCAATATCGCGCTCACAAACAAATCGTGGACTCCGACCACATACTTCCCCATCCCCGGTTGTACCTTGCTTTGTTTGGCATGTGTTCTAAAATCAGGCGGGTGTGGAACATATAAATACAGCTCTCATAGTAGGCCTGCGTGGCATCCTTCACGGGTTATTTGCACTTCCCGATGCCCTTCAGCCCATAATAGGCGTCCAGTTCTTGACAACTCAGACACAATGGTTTAAGCATCATACCGCAGATTTGCCCTTTGACAAGCTCCGCTTTCCGCAACAGGCATGCATTCCTCCACGAATCGCATTCGGAACCCCCTCCAGCCCAACTGGGCATTGCATAGGCAGTTAGGCTCCCAATTTGTTGTTTCTGATTGATATCGGTGCAGCGAATGGTGCCATTCTCAAGGGCCCAGGTGATGCAACCATTCCGTCAATCCAAAAATTTCGCTCTTCCAACGGCACTCCTACTGCTGCTTACTGCCGTAAGTCTCTCACGTTCAATTCAGGCCTAATTTGCGCCCTTCGCTGGGTGTCCATGGTTGCAGAAGTCTCACATTCCATACCAGGTATTGGTTTCCTTGGCCATTTCGACCTCCTGGCCGATCCACCATGCCAGAGAGTTGTCAACCGACAGATCTCGCCTTCCGCAGCGTGGTCGCATTCCTCCTCGAATCACGTCACGCCTCTAAAAACCGGAACGAATCCCAAAATCTCCACTCGGAACTCCTGCCAGACTGACCTAGCATCCCACAGACCGTTCGGCCTCGTTCCCACACTAACTACGGTCTTTCATTTTATAGCTACTGAAGGACATCCGAGTTGTGAGTCGGTCTCATTGTTTGGCACCCGAAAAGATCTGTTTAGCACGGGCTGAATTTGGACACGGGCTAGAACCAAGCACGATATCTTCATTAAGTTGTTTTCGGTCCCTCTCTCTTCTTATGGCTTCCAAACATAATGGCTAGAGGCGTCTCTTAGGTGAATATAGGACCTCTTGTCAAGGTATGATATTGGTTAGGTTTCCCAATCTACACATTCAGGATATAACCTCCTACCTAACCCATTGTTCCATTTCAGGTTTCACTGACCAATTTAGAGCCAACGAACAAGTCCAGGTGGTGGTGGCCGACATACCTAAAACCGCCGTCACAACTTCATTCAGGTTATTTGACCTTTCCCGCATACTCTTCGGAATCATCAGCGCGGCCCAGAACTTCCAAAGGTTTACGCAGGAACGGACTCAGTCTGAAAACTTTTTCGCCCACTGAAGTGACGTTTTGGTTGCACTTCATTTTGGGAGAACCATGCGTGGCACACCTGAACCTCCTTTTCCACAGCCTCAGCCGGCACAGTGTGTCAGTAAACCGTGCAGAATGCGAACTGGTCACGGCCTTTGAGCCTCGGGGATACCACTGCTATCAGATCAGGTAGTGGCGATTCACGACTATCCCGAGCCTCGCTATTACCAGCAGTTGCCCCCATTCTTTGCCTTGGTTAACTTCTATCGCCGGTTCATCCTGCGCCATGCTGAAGTTATACAGTCCTAGAAGACATCTTGTATAGAGGTTGGGCAGAATTTCACTTTTCCTGACAAAGTTCAGACAACATTTGTTTTGATCATTTAAGCTATTTCCAATACAACTTTACCTGCTGTCCTCGAACCTTCCCTCCATATTACCACGGGAGCAGGCAGTCCAGATGCTGTTGTTGGAGCTTTTGGGCTGGATTCCCTTTATTCATTTCTTTCGGTATAACAAGTCGCACTAGACTGTAATTCACGGGGCTCAGAGTGAGGTACAGCAGAGTTTACGGTAGTGCAAATGGATTCCGGTGATCAGGTCCGTGGTGGGAAAGAGCGAGGCTAGTTTACAGCCTCCCGGCGGCAAATCACCGCAAAGTTCTTCAGAGCAGATAAATTCGGTCTTGAGCTTAAAATTGGTCAACTCCAAGATCAAACACTAACACGACTGAAGTTGAAAAGGTAATGAAAGGCTGGCCATCGGTTGGAAACAGAGCATATTTGAACCGGTATTACCTTTGCTTGAAAACTCTTGTCCAACTCCATTATATTTGGGTCTTTAGGAAGAAGCCCACCATGTTAGCTGAACCGGAGTGAGCGTCGAGCACTACAACCCACAGATTTGGTTCCGAGGGGGTGGATCAGAGCTTACCTACCATTAGCTCAATTACGGCAGCATGGACCTCTGTGACCATTCTTTTCATGGCTGGTGATCTTGTCACTATTATTGACATAATGGCCCCAAATCAATCGTGAAAAAAGCAGTGGCGGAAAGACCCAACTCCAATGACAGACGGGTAGCACAGCATACAAAGGAAACAGTGAGACGGCGCTGCTCTGGCTGGGGAGCACCATGGATGTGAAAGCCAGTGACTACCATATTCGAGGACCACAAACCCAGATCCTGAGGGCATCCTTGCATGTATAATTGGCATTAGTTCCAGGGTTTTACCCGAATTCCTTTTTTAACCTCTGATTGTTACCGGTATTCTGCGGCAGAGCAAAGCTCTCTACCGAATCGGTCGAAATTTTCCCGCCCAGGACTGCGAATTTCCCATATTCTGATATACGTCTGCATTATGCTGAGAACGGACACATTTCCATGTTCTTCGGGACCGACGTTTATTAAAATCCCACTTAAACGCGCCCTTACCTTTCACGATGACAGCCCGGAGCAGCTGCTTGGAATTGACAAGCAGCGGAGAAAAAATTAGGAACCTGCCAGATACGTCATCCAGGTTGCAGCGAACTGCATAACTTCAAGGTCGTTCACAAGTGGAAAACAGGTTAACCAGGCTTTTTGGACTTTTAAATATGTAGGCTCGGTTCGGTGCCATACTAGGCGGCAAATTTTATACACATTCAACCATAGTATTTTCAGAGCTGTTAGCTGCTTCAGCTCATTGTGAATTCGTGATTTATTATTGCGAAATATCAAATGAAGCCTATTCCCAGAACCTTCGGTCCATAACTACCTAAAATTACCCTAAGCGACCCTGCCTATAAAGCGTACACTGATTCTCGGCTAAATCACGTCATTCAGGTATATACCCGTACCTCGCAGTGAGTTGTTATCTCCCCGGCCTTATAGGTTAGTCAGTGCTTGGTTTGGCGTTCCTGTGGTAAAGCTTAGTCCAGATACTCAGAAAAACCCAATAATTTTTTTCTGCCACCCAAAATCCCACAAGAATTCTGCTGAAGCTACCGCTGATACTTCGGCCAACCTTGAGATCCAAGCCCTCCAGCTCTCAGTCACTCTCATAACACACAGTTGCACATCAGGCATGGAAACTTGATCGATCTGAGAAAATATATTTAATGACGTAGTGAATCCACCTCGAGTAAAAATTCCAGGTCCCGCTCTCATTCACTTGGCCCAGTCAGCCGCTCCATCCGGCCTTGACCCTCAAATTTGCCGGGTCCATGTTTGAATCCATCTCCAGATTCACTTGAACTCCCTCCATTACTCCTCGGTGTGCATACATTTACCCCCCTCCCATCTCCCCTCTATTTCTTCCTACCCCTTTTGTCTTGCGTATTTCTAATTTTTTCATGAATTTTGTCTGTCACTTTTTCGCTTGTAAAAAATTTTGATCATTCGAGAGGCATGCTTCGGGCGTCTCCGAAATAAACCAATATTAATACCGTCCACCAAGCGAAAATTTCTTCGTACTCCCATAGCTTATTGATGCATTTGAATACGTATCCTTACTGTCCTCAAGTGTAAGGGTTATTGCTGGTGACTTTGACCTATCTAAGATAGTTTTCAATTTTTATCCTCACCCGCTAACCTTCTACCACTTGTAACAAGCATTGCCGTGGTTATGTGGGTACGGCATATCATATCTTCTACGAGGAAAAAAGGCATTTCAGATCTCCTTTTCACCCATAGCGTCCCTCACATATTTGCCTCGATCTCTCAAAGCTTCCCCGGTAGCCATCACAGCGCGCTTAACTGCCGCATGCCCACTCACCCACAGCCCTCCCCGAAATCACACTGTATCAGACCCTCTCCTCTTTCCGACCGCAAGATTCCCCCTGTGATCATTTGGCAAGCAGATTGGGGTCAGAGTTTTCCTACTCGTGATCCACAACATGCCACCGATATTTTCTATGCATAGTTCTCCAGAAACCTTGGTAGGATTGCTTACCTCCCTCAAAAACGGAATCACAGGAAATCCTATATCCCCTCTCTGAAAGCGAAATACGCCAGACTTCAAAATATCTATAAAACTACACACGAATTTGTAATTGTTGTTCAACTTTTTCACCCCACTTCCACTATTCAAGGGCTTGAAGAAACTACACTGCATAACAAGGAACTGGAGGCACTGTGACACTCAAACAGATCCCTTCGGCTGTCGTTATTGCACAAGGCCAGAACCGAGGGTAAACATAGAGATATCACGGAAACTGTTTTAATGGACAACGGATCCTCCTCTGTTCGCCTTTCTGTTGCTGAGGACTTCAACTCATTCTTTGCCTCCACTATGGCCCTTAACGTGGCCTTCTGCACATCATAGTATTCAACCCACGCTTGATTTTTCAACCCTGCCTAACAGCAACCAACACTGGACACTAGCCAGCAGCATCAGAAGTGTAAATACCCCATGGCTGCACGTGTCATATTTCCCTCAGACTAGTTGCAAAAACTGCTGTTCATCTTCTTAGTACATCCCAACACCTAACCCAATCTTGAGATTATAGCCTAACTTATTAGCAACCCTTTGCGAACAAACACCAAACATCAGCCAATAGCATTAGACCTGTAAACACCTCAACTCTGCGCCCTCTATTTGCCTGTTGTGCCGTTGGTTCCTCCGTTTATGCCTAAGTCTGGTGAAAGTTAACTGAGATTTTCACATGCTCATGCCGACCAAGCCCTTTTCCCTCTATTATCATATCCCACCTATGCCAACCGACCGTTAAAATGTCTGTCACAGTTCCCAGCCAGAACACCCTGCAGACCGCCGCGCTCTCTCCCAATCTTTTTCAGATCCTAATGAATACGGTTTTATCTGTCACTACCCCCGGATGCAAGTCTCAAGTGACAGCATGGTTTCATGTTCTGGATGATCCTAGCATGTTGCTATTCACATTTAATGATAAAAGAGCGCAGCCTGACTCGAGTCGACCGAGACCTTACTGGAGCTCTCCATCTGCTGTCTAACCTGAAGTCTTCCTAGCCGAAAGACAAAACCTCTTTCGACAGCTTCATACTGGACTGACTGGAGTTTGTGATAGTTCTTCCCCATTACTGCCTCTATCGGAGCCTATGCAACGTCAGACCACACACTAACTCTTGCAGGACTGGCAACCAACATCCATCGTTTTCAACTGGCGTGGCTTGCCGGCTTCCACTGTTTACTTCGCCCGATAGTTTATAACCCGCTTACCTTGACCACACATCCCTTAGGCTGGGAGGGAACTATACTCACGAGATGATGCGCGTTACCTGCGACGGTCACCCGCTAATATATTATGCCTGGCTGAGACATCACTTTGCCAATTGCGGGTGACCAACGACTCCGAAATGGAACCTATCTCAGTAAAGGCCCGGCAATGCCTATCCCCTCAAAGGTTCTAAGCGTGACGGACGCACGGACCGGAAATCACGTCAGCCATTCTCCCTCATAACGCAATTTCGGATGCTGATTAGACCCAGGAGAATCGACAGAGTAGTATATTTATCATTTCAGCAAAGTAGTCACCCAAGCGGCACGTCGCCCCAACTTTTGGGGTAAACCTGGAGCATGTCGCAAGCCTGCACCATACAGCTGCCCCAGAATGGGGCTAGCCCCAGCTTTACCACGTCGCGTGGGGTTTGCCCCATGGGGCAAACCTGGGGCTCGCTACTTGGGCAGGCGTAGTCCAGGCGAACAATATTGCCGTCGGCTCTACCTCAATATTTGCCCTCCTTGACGGCTTTCCGCCTACCAACGCCTTTTTCCATATTCTTTAGTAACCTCCAGCAATCATAGAAATATCTTGCACACCGCTTCAACGGACAACGCACCCGCCTCCACTCCCCTTTCTATTGCTGAGGCCTTTAACTCATTCTTTGCCTCAACTATGGCCCCTATTATTATTGCCGACCCTCCGCCTCTTTCCTCATTTACCGCTTCAACTCTGCCCACAGCGGAATTTGGCCCTCCAATTATCTCCCAATAATTGACCACTTTCAAGTCATCATCTCACTCAGGACCTGACGGTTTACCGCCCGCTGCGATAGGTAAGTGCGGGCCTAGTTAACCTTACTTACTGCCCGATCTATTAACCCGATCAATAAACTCCGGCCTGGTGCCGACATTTTGGAAACGCCCAGTCATAACCTAGCACCACAAGGAAGGTCTACTGCGTGAGGTAACAAACTACCGTCCCATTAACTTAACACCTATTCTCTCTTGGCTAAAGGAAAAAATCGTAAAAGGACAAATTATGAAGCACCTCGCTCAGTTGGACATTATTAACCCTCGACAACATGGTCTCCTCCGGTCTAGATCTTGCGCAACCTGCCAGCTTGATTTTTGAACCTCATTACTGAAATAGCAGACAATTGAGTGGTCCTTGTAGTACTTAACTTGGATGCGTCAAAGGCATTTGAACAAGTGCCTCACCCACAGCTTCTGGTCAAAATCCGACCCTTCATCATGACTAACCCATTACTATCTTGGGTCAATTCTTACCTGTCAAATCGCTCTCATGTTGTCTCAATAAATAGGCACAGTTCCAAACCTAAACCGGTTACAAGCGGCATTACGCAGGGTAGCGTCCTTGACCTTCTGCTGTTCCCCACGTACATAAACGACATATTCCTCTCGACGTGCCATGGCTCCCCAAATGTTTTGCTGACGACATTAAGATTGTCCACTCACTCAAGCCTGGACGCTTCGCCTGGGCTATCTTAAACATCTCTGAAGACAGATCTGCACTTGATAGATGGTGCTCAACTTGGCAGATGAATTTTTCCGCTGACAAATGTGAGGTACTTGCATTTATATGCAAGCTACTCCCAAGGCCTTTGGCCGTTTGTGGTTCATCCGTTGCCGGGGAACAATTTGTCAGGAACCTTGGCTAAAGCTATTCCTGCACATTTATTTTCTCGGAATATTGGGCCTTCCAATTAACTAAGGCCAGAAGGTGCTTAGGGCTGATATTTCGCTCCTTCCGACTTCGAGACTTTATTCTCTCCCCCTATAAATCTCATTCCAGGCCTTCATCAGAATACTGCCCGCTGATTTTTTCTAGTAAACACAAATGGGACAGAATTGGTATTGAATCAGTTCAACGTAGTTTTACTAAGTAATTGAATGAATGAAGTTCGCCTCTCACTTGTGAAGAACGCCGCTTATTATTTAAACTAGACCTTTTATCGCTTCGCCGTATAGAACTGAGCCATATCCTCCGGTGTACCATCCGCCACAACCGAACGTATACTTCTAATCTATTGACTTTGCGCCTGTTTCTAGCTATCCACCACGTTCTAGAATTCTTACCCTTTCAACCCCCATTACCAACACTAGCTTACGTTCACACTTCTTCATCACAGGGTACTCTAACTTATGGAATAAATTACCGTTAGACGTACGCAGTACTACTTCCAGCCATCGGTTTAGAAATGCGTTGGACAAGTTCCGCACGGCTACCTAAACTTTGCTGCTCCTCAACGTAAACATCCGATGACCAAGCCCATGAGAAAGGTCTAGACTTTTGAATCGTGCAAACACCGGCGGTCTATGACAGATGAAATTGGGCAAAAACTCTTAGTTTTTGTGCCTTCTGCAATCGAAAAGCTAGTCTCAGGGAGTCACTGTCTATTATTGTCACCTCTTTGTATCGATTCCCATTTATCCCCAGCTGAAAGCACCCCAAACTGGGTTTCTCTACATTCTTTCCACTTCCGGACATTCATTCGTGCGTAAATTTCTCTCAATGACTCTATACTCTGGAGACCGCAGCCGTTACGAAACTGGATTATGCATCCACCTGACCGTCGTCTATTCGTGCGCTACCCGACCGATGATCCCTTGGTTACGTTCCAGAATACCCTGATGCCTGGCCGCCTGATCGCGGCCTACCTGATTCCTACGGCAGTTAGGCCCCATCAAGAAAACTCACGTCAATCACAACGGCGTGGGGCTCAGTCAGGTTCAACGCTTTGGCCAGTGCACATCAGGGGTGCAGGCCGTCTGCAGGCGCAGCTAGGTTGGCGCATTACACTTCCTGCCACCAGAAGTGATTTTGAGGTTAGGTGTCCAGTGCACGGCCAGCCTCATCAATAAGCACCAAATGCGGATTGAAAAAATGTCCCCTGCATCGTTTTGCTGCCACCCATCGCCCCCTCTAACTTTCCTGAACAAGATTTGCCATGCACCCGGTCAAGCCCCAAATCAACGTATATACGTATACTCGTTCGGCTCAGAAATTTACCCTCGTATTAGCTACTACTGACATTTGTCTCCATCGACTTGACTTCTATCTGCCTGAACTGATCCCGTGTTTACCCTCCTTTTATCTCGTCAAGTTACCGGATTCTATACCCCGAAACATGAAACGGTTTTACTGTTCAGATATTTTTATCATGAACGCCACAATGTCTTATACACCATTGAGGAGACCATTCATCGACTGGGCAATTTGTATGTCACCACTCCGTTATTCTAAACTAAACCATCATTTAAAGGCACGTTTCTCACCTGCCAACCATGCCACAAAACATGAAATGGTCATCATCCCAACGCTTCGTCTTCTTCCCCTTGCATCTCCTCCCATTCAGCCATTTGCATTTCATGACAGTTGCATTGGCAATGAAGCATCCACAGTCCGGGACCTGGATAGTTCGATTTCCACCTCAGCTTTCCTTGTCAGACTCTCTTCAGCATATCCAGCTATGCAATCACTTGCTCTTTCTGAGGGCTATTCATATGAGCTATTTTTATACTACCGTATCAGATCGCTATATGTCCACCCTCCGCATCCACTTTTTTACCAAGATTAGATGCCTCAAGCCATTCACTAACGAACCCAGACAAACCCATAATTGTATCATATTTCACTCGTATATGAACCTCTGCCGCTTTCACACTAAGTTATCGTGGTCGGCCACCGGCAGCACAATCCACTGAGTGTTTTTTCTAAATCTCCAGCTGAAAACCAACTACCCACAACTTAGGCTGCCGTTGAGCAGTTTGTCCTCCTCCCAAAGACTGAAATCGGACTTTTCTCAACGCACCCAGTCACACAATTATCTGCGCTTCTTGAAGGTTCCAGCGATGTACTTCTTCCAGGTGGTCCCATCAGATATCAAACGTATACCACTAATATGCCCACTTCCCTTGTGAATTTGTATTCCTCATCTGTCGGTCTTGGAGTCAACTCCGATAAACCAATAGCTGAACACCATTTTGCCCATCTATTACCCTGTGTCATTTTTCATCAGCCCTCCACTGTTGGGCATCTATGCCAAAGACCACGGCGAATGCGATTTCTCTAAACCTTTGCTGGAAATGAACTATACGTATGCCAAATTATTGACCTTCTGGTTGTTTCTCAATGTCCCATGTCAGACTCTCATTAGCATATCCCGTTAAGTGGTCGTTTACATGTTTTCACAATATCGCTTATTCGCCACCCCCATATTTCCTCATAAGATCATCGCATATCAACTCTTTCGATCACCCTGTTGTCAACTAGTGTTCACTAATTAACCTAGAACGAACCCCTTATTCGAATCGTATTTCACTCACCGGTCAACTTTCGTCACACTGCTCCACCAAGTTTCCAGGCTCAGGCATCTACATACACCTCTTTATGAGTGCGTCCTCCAAAACCTCTTGGTGAATAGTAAGTACTACTCCAGTGGTAAATCGGACTCTGTTCCATTTACGAAATTCTCTCCTCAGAGGGCACCTCGCAAGTCCCTCGGTATTGTTTCTGCTATTTCCCGGGGTCATTTGAGCTACTGTTTCAAGTGCATGTCCGTTATCATCAAGAATTTCTCAATTTTTCGTCGGCTCTTTTTCAAAGGCTTTTTTCCGCATACTTCTAGTGCGACTTCACATCGATGCTATCCCAAATACTGCGCGTTCTTACTCCATCTCCGCTTTATTCGATTACTTACCTCGACCGCGGAGCTCAGTTCATTCCACACTGGGCGATGTGTCCACCCAATCTTCACACCCAAATTTGCCGGGCATTTATTCATGCAACCAATAAAACTATACACTGTTCCGTGCTGCATGTACCCAATCGGGTATCCGAAGGTTGTTTTCGTGACCTCATTTGTACCACATGATCATGCAATCAAGCAGGTCTCGTGTATCCTTGAAACAAACCAATAATAATATAAATATTATAATCATGTTGACCGGTTTTAACAAACGCTGGGAAGATCTGGCTGCTTACTATTGCGGTCACAATGCTTTAGAATTTCCAAATGAACCGCACGTACGTCGCCAGCTGATGAGGAGTCATTTGATGATTGCCCCGATCTACCCACGCTTATTACTTGCTATATTTTTTCCATTCCAACCACTCGATTTAGCCCGATTGGCAAGTTGCCCTTACCTTCGAGTTAAAACTGGGGTCTGCCCCAAGCTGGCCACAAGGTTGTTTTTGTGGAGAAAAGGTGCTTCCTGGTAACGGAATTGCTGGGATTGTATCCGTACATACATATTTTGTTATATTAGGGCACCCATCTCGTGGCTTAATTAGTTTTATTTCTTCACCATCAGTGGCGACTTTCGCACTGTCTTAGGCAGTCGTGCTCTCGCCGGACTCTATCTTTTGATGGAGTTTCTCTTGCAGGTGTCCCATGTATTCAGCACGGGATTCGTACAAACCCTTCAGAACACAACAGCCACTCTTGTTTGTATTCGCGCTAAGCAGTATGTCTGAGACTGGTCCGAAGCTTGGCTCCAAGATTAGCATCCTCCGGATCACTTTTCAAGCGCGATCCTCATATTGACTGATATATCAGTCTCCAATCAGCGACGCAGAATATATTCATCATAAGTTATTGAATTTCAGCTGAGTAATCGTGAACATGCACTTATTTATGCCTTTGGATATATCTATATATATTTATATGTACATATATATGCATATAAGTACCTATTTATACGTATATATATATATATATATATATATATATAAGTGCATCGTAATATACCATGGTTCTTGCGGGAACGGTGGGATTTTGTTCAGTCCCACTATCTCTAGTGAGAACTCAGGTCTGTCCAGAATCATGTCTGTTTATTAGCACAAATCAAAGCGTATATAGGTTTCTCTCCCACTCACCCACTCGTTGGTCCGACTGGTGTGAGCAACCATGCCTTGAGGCTTAAACATCACTGACAAGACTTATCTCTCATTTATCGACCCATTCCAGTAATCGGCCGTCTTGTCACCCGCGATTCCTTTGTCTCAAGCCTTGGGCTTTTTACTGTCACAGTGTTGACTGCAGACACAATTTGACTGTCCACCAACGATAGGTTTACACATTCCCTCACAGTGGGTTCCTGACATACCAGTTTTAGTGTGGATGGATATTTGTTTTTAACTGTTATCATTTTTGGATTTATAATGAAGAAAAATATGGTTTGGTGCTCACAACTTTTATGTGTTTACAATGGACAGTTGACTCACGTGGACCATCCAGGCAAGTGGCAAAACTACCGTCGGCATAAGAGAGCTTCGAATACTCCACCATGTACTGAATGCTGTAAGACGTCTGTGTGGGCCCATTGTTTTTGATATCCGGAGAGGACGTCAAAGGATACGTAAACATTTGCAGCATAACATAACGTTTATTATATATTATTGTATCTGGAGCCTACGGTAACTGTGTCGTCTAATGATGAGATTTGGGATGGACATCAACGGCATCTTCCGCATTCTTCATCAATAATGAATTTAAAAGCGTCAGCATCAGCTTCGACGGCTGGTATCGGTGAGTATATTTCCTGTGTAGCTTGATAAAAATTGTTCTTCGCTGATGCCGACATTAAACTGAGAGTTATTACATCAATGAAGGTCAACACAGAAGCTCTGTTACATTAGTTTGCCGATAAGTTTGTTAACTGCAGATGAATGATGCTGTAATGCAGGAGTGTATTGGATGTGGCCGGGCAGCAGCAAAATGATAGCCGTTTGCGATCGTAGACTCATGAAAGCAAAAAATGTATATTGGTTAGTTAGTGGCCTCACCGCTTACCGGACCCCATCAGGTTCAGTTCCTTTTTGCCGAGGAACCAACTATCAATATCGACAAAAACATCAGAAGTTGGTTCCACTAGGCTGGGGGTTGGGGAGCAGGTAGCAGATACCACAGATGAGTAGAATGAAACAGAGTTGCCCCATTTCGCACTCACGGTTAACATAAATATGTTGACTATACGGATAACATTTAAGTACTTCAACCGGTAATCGAATAACTTTGAGGTTCCGCACTTTTCCCCTGCACCACTTTTGCTATAACTTTCATGTATCTAATTGTGAAAAGGTAGCAGTTATGTGCAAGCATATGTTGCTCGGTAAACATTGACAGACCGCTCCATTACGAAATATCCAAGTAGATTCACCCATTTGGTTCAGCTCTTAGGCATCTTTGGAAAATGCCATGCCGCTCAATAAAAATCGTCATATCAGAAGCGATTATCACTTTTACCATAACTTTAAAGCGATTTACTGGAAGTACTTAGTTGAGTGTTTGATTTTTATTCTCATTTCTGCTGATGTCGCTAAAGAAGACAAACGGATCCAAGGTTCAACGAGAAAGAACTTTGATGGATTATTGCAAAGTTATACAAAATGCACATTTATTGAAAGTAAATAAATTTTTTCGTATCACAAAATTGGCTTCCAATTTTCAGTTTTAAGTTCGTCATAAATTGGTGGAATTGGGATGTGTACGCAAACGGTCAAATAAGGAGTAATTACTGTAGCAGCACTCATGAAGCGGCAGTGAGATATGGTTTCGTTTACCGCGTTATTGAGGTTCGGGATGATCTCAGGTTTGCCCCATTAAGCTGCCTCAAAATTGGGGCTGGCCCTATGGGGCAAATTCGGGGCAGCGGTAGCACTGTCCCAAGCCTTTCAGTGTCACACTGGGGACAGCCTCAAGTACGCCCCAATTTTGCGCCCTGTGTGCCCCACGAGGCAAACTTGAGGAGAGCTACTTGGGAGTCCTAAACCGACCAACAAACTAAAGACTGAACCTGCCGGAAGTCGATGAAATCAGGGACAGTGGGAGGTACCAGAATGTGGGTGTGTAAATCCGTGACAACACACCAATAAAAAGAAAAGTAGCTATTCAGTATCTGGCTCCAGTATTGCTCACAATGATAATAACGGTATATCTCTCAAACGTGGACATGCACTTGAAACAGTAGCTCAAATGACCCCGGGAAATAGCAGAAACAATACCGAGGGACTTGCGAGGTGCCCTCTGAGGAGAGAATTTCGTAAATGGAACAGAGTCCGATTTACCACTGGAGTAGTACTTACTATTCACCAAGAGGTTTTGGAGGACGCACTCATAAAGAGGTGTATGTAGATGCCTGAGCCTGGAAACTTGGTGGAGCAGTGTGACGAAAGTTGACCGGTGAGTGAAATACGATTCGAATAAGGGGTTCGTTCTAGGTTAATTAGTGAACACTAGTTGACAACAGGGTGATCGAAAGAGTTGATATGCGATGATCTTATGAGGAAATATGGGGGTGGCGAATAAGCGATATTGTGAAAACATGTAAACGACCACTTAACGGGATATGCTAATGAGAGTCTGACATGGGACATTGAGAAACAACCAGAAGGTCAATAATTTGGCATACGTATAGTTCATTTCCAGCAAAGGTTTAGATAAATCGCATTCGCCGTGGTCTTTGGCATAGATGCCCAACAGTGGAGGGCTGATGAAAAATGACACAGGGTAATAGATGGGCAAAATGGTGTTCAGCTATTGGTTTATCGGAGTTGACTCCAAGACCGACAGATGAGGAATACAAATTCACAAGGGAAGTGGGCATATTAGTGGTATACGTTTGATATCTGATGGGACCACCTGGAAGAAGTACATCGCTGGAACCTTCAAGAAGCGCAGATAATTGTGTGACTGGGTGCGTTGAGAAAAGTCCGATTTCAGTCTTTGGGAGGAGGACAAACTGCTTAACGGCAGCCTAAGTTGTGGGTAGTTGGTTTTCAGCTGGAGATTTAGAAAAAACACTCAGTGGATTGTGCTGCCGGTGGCCGACCACGATAACTTAGTGTGAAAGCGGCAGAGGTTCATATACGAGTGAAATATGATACAATTATGGGTTTGTCTGGGTTCGTTAGTGAATGGCTTGAGGCATCTAATCTTGGTAAAAAAGTGGATGCGGAGGGTGGACATATAGCGATCTGATACGGTAGTATAAAAATAGCTCATATGAATAGCCCTCAGAAAGAGCAAGTGATTGCATAGCTGGATATGCTGAAGAGAGTCTGACAAGAAAAGCTGAGGTGGAAATCGAACTATCCAGGTCCCGGACTGTGGATGCTTCATTGCCAATGCAACTGTCATGAAATGCAAATGGCTGAATGGGAGGAGATGCAAGGGGAAGAAGACGAAGCGTTGGGATGATGACCATTTCATGTTTTGTGGCATGGTTGGCAGGTGAGAAACGTGCCTTTAAATGATGGTTTAGTTTAGAATAACGGAGTGGTGACATACAAATTGCCCAGTCGATGAATGGTCTCCTCAATGGTGTATAAGACATTGTGGCGTTCATGATAAAAATATCTGAACAGTAAAACCGTTTCATGTTTCGGGGTATAGAATCCGGTAACTTGACGAGATAAAAGGAGGGTAAACACGGGATCAGTTCAGGCAGATAGAAGTCAAGTCGATGGAGACAAATGTCAGTAGTAGCTAATACGAGGGTAAATTTCTGAGCCGAACGAGTATACGTATATACGTTGATTTGGGGCTTGACCGGGTGCATGGCAAATCTTGTTCAGGAAAGTTAGAGGGGGCGATGGGTGGCAGCAAAACGATGCAGGGGACATTTTTTCAATCCGCATTTGGTGCTTATTGATGAGGCTGGCCGTGCACTGGACACCTAACCTCAAAATCACTTCTGGTGGCAGGAAGTGTAATGCGCCAACCTAGCTGCGCCTGCAGACGGCCTGCACCCCTGATGTGCACTGGCCAAAGCGTTGAACCTGACTGAGCCCCACGCCGTTGTGATTGACGTGAGTTTTCTTGATGGGGCCTAACTGCCGTAGGAATCAGGTAGGCCGCGATCAGGCGGCCAGGCATCAGGGTATTCTGGAACGTAACCAAGGGATCATCGGTCGGGTAGCGCACGAATAGACGACGGTCAGGTGGATGCATAATCCAGTTTCGTAACGGCTGCGGTCTCCAGAGTATAGAGTCATTGAGAGAAATTTACGCACGAATGAACGTCCGGAAGTGGAAAGAATGTAGAGAAACCCAGTTTGGGGTGCTTTCAGCTGGGGATAAATGGGAATCGATACAAAGAGGTGACAATAATAGACAGTGACTCCCTGAGACTAGCTTTTCGATTGCAGAAGGCACAAAAACTAAGAGTTTTTGCCCAATTTCATCTGTCATAGACCGCCGGTGTTTGCACGATTCAAAAGTCTAGACCTTTCTCATGGGCTTGGTCATCGGATGTTTACGTTGAGGAGCAGCAAAGTTTAGGTAGCCGTGCGGAACTTGTCCAACGCATTTCTAAACCGATGGCTGGAAGTAGTACTGCGTACGTCTAACGGTAATTTATTCCATAAGTTAGAGTACCCTGTGATGAAGAAGTGTGAACGTAAGCTAGTGTTGGTAATGGGGGTTGAAAGGGTAAGAATTCTAGAACGTGGTGGATAGCTAGAAACAGGCGCAAAGTCAATAGATTAGAAGTATACGTTCGGTTGTGGCGGATGGTACACCGGAGGATATGGCTCAGTTCTATACGGCGAAGCGATAAAAGGTCTAGTTTAAATAATAAGCGGCGTTCTTCACAAGTGAGAGGCGAACTTCATTCATTCAATTACTTAGTAAAACTACGTTGAACTGATTCAATACCAATTCTGTCCCATTTGTGTTTACTAGAAAAAATCAGCGGGCAGTATTCTGATGAAGGCCTGGAATGAGATTTATAGGGGGAGAGAATAAAGTCTCGAAGTCGGAAGGAGCGAAATATCAGCCCTAAGCACCTTCTGGCCTTAGTTAATTGGAAGGCCCAATATTCCGAGAAAATAAATGTGCAGGAATAGCTTTAGCCAAGGTTCCTGACAAATTGTTCCCCGGCAACGGATGAACCACAAACGGCCAAAGGCCTTGGGAGTAGCTTGCATATAAATGCAAGTACCTCACATTTGTCAGCGGAAAAATTCATCTGCCAAGTTGAGCACCATCTATCAAGTGCAGATCTGTCTTCAGAGATGTTTAAGATAGCCCAGGCGAAGCGTCCAGGCTTGAGTGAGTGGACAATCTTAATGTCGTCAGCAAAACATTTGGGGAGCCATGGCACGTCGAGAGGAATATGTCGTTTATGTACGTGGGGAACAGCAGAAGGTCAAGGACGCTACCCTGCGTAATGCCGCTTGTAACCGGTTTAGGTTTGGAACTGTGCCTATTTATTGAGACAACATGAGAGCGATTTGACAGGTAAGAATTGACCCAAGATAGTAATGGGTTAGTCATGATGAAGGGTCGGATTTTGACCAGAAGCTGTGGGTGAGGCACTTGTTCAAATGCCTTTGACGCATCCAAGTTAAGTACTACAAGGACCACTCAATTGTCTGCTATTTCAGTAATGAGGTTCAAAAATCAAGCTGGCAGGTTGCGCAAGATCTAGACCGGAGGAGACCATGTTGTCGAGGGTTAATAATGTCCAACTGAGCGAGGTGCTTCATAATTTGTCCTTTTACGATTTTTTCCTTTAGCCAAGAGAGAATAGGTGTTAAGTTAATGGGACGGTAGTTTGTTACCTCACGCAGTAGACCTTCCTTGTGGTGCTAGGTTATGACTGGGCGTTTCCAAAATGTCGGCACCAGGCCGGAGTTTATTGATCGGGTTAATAGATCGGGCAGTAAGTAAGGTTAACTAGGCCCGCACTTACCTATCGCAGCGGGCGGTAAACCGTCAGGTCCTGAGTGAGATGATGACTTGAAAGTGGTCAATTATTGGGAGATAATTGGAGGGCCAAATTCCGCTGTGGGCAGAGTTGAAGCGGTAAATGAGGAAAGAGGCGGAGGGTCGGCAATAATAATAGGGGCCATAGTTGAGGCAAAGAATGAGTTAAAGGCCTCAGCAATAGAAAGGGGAGTGGAGGCGGGTGCGTTGTCCGTTGAAGCGGTGTGCAAGATATTTCTATGATTGCTGGAGGTTACTAAAGAATATGGAAAAAGGCGTTGGTAGGCGGAAAGCCGTCAAGGAGGGCAAATATTGAGGTAGAGCCGACGGCAATATTGTTCGCCTGGACTACGCCTGCCCAAGTAGCGAGCCCCAGGTTTGCCCCATGGGGCAAACCCCACGCGACGTGGTAAAGCTGGGGCTAGCCCCATTCTGGGGCAGCTGTATGGTGCAGGCTTGCGACATGCTCCAGGTTTACCCCAAAAGTTGGGGCGACGTGCCGCTTGGGTGACTACTTTGCTGAAATGATAAATATACTACTCTGTCGATTCTCCTGGGTCCAATCAGCATCCGAAATTGCGTTATGAGGGAGAATGGCTGACGTGATTTCCGGTCCGTGCGTCCGTCACGCTTAGAACCTTTGAGGGGATAGGCATTGCCGGGCCTTTACTGAGATAGGTTCCATTTCGGAGTCGTTGGTCACCCGCAATTGGCAAAGTGATGTCTCAGCCAGGCATAATATATTAGCGGGTGACCGCCGCAGGTAACGCGCATCATCTCGTGAGTATAGTTCCCTCCCAGCCTAAGGGATGTGTGGTCAAGGTAAGCGGGTTATAAACTATCGGGCGAAGTAAACAGTGGAAGCCGGCAAGCCACGCCAGTTGAAAACGATGGATGTTGGTTGCCAGTCCTGCAAGAGTTAGTGTGTGGTCTGACGTTGCATAGGCTCCGATAGAGGCAGTAATGGGGAAGAACTATCACAAACTCCAGTCAGTCCAGTATGAAGCTGTCGAAAGAGGTTTTGTCTTTCGGCTAGGAAGACTTCAGGTTAGACAGCAGATGGAGAGCTCCAGTAAGGTCTCGGTCGACTCGAGTCAGGCTGCGCTCTTTTATCATTAAATGTGAATAGCAACATGCTAGGATCATCCAGAACATGAAACCATGCTGTCACTTGAGACTTGCATCCGGGGGTAGTGACAGATAAAACCGTATTCATTAGGATCTGAAAAAGATTGGGAGAGAGCGCGGCGGTCTGCAGGGTGTTCTGGCTGGGAACTGTGACAGACATTTTAACGGTCGGTTGGCATAGGTGGGATATGATAATAGAGGGAAAAGGGCTTGGTCGGCATGAGCATGTGAAAATCTCAGTTAACTTTCACCAGACTTAGGCATAAACGGAGGAACCAACGGCACAACAGGCAAATAGAGGGCGCAGAGTTGAGGTGTTTACAGGTCTAATGCTATTGGCTGATGTTTGGTGTTTGTTCGCAAAGGGTTGCTAATAAGTTAGGCTATAACCTCAAGATTGGGTTAGGTGTTGGGATGTACTAAGAAGATGAACAGCAGTTTTTGCAACTAGTCTGAGGGAAATATGACACGTGCAGCCATGGGGTATTTACACTTCTGATGCTGCTGGCTAGTGTCCAGTGTTGGTTGCTGTTAGGCAGGGTTGAAAAATCAAGCGTGGGTTGAATACTAAGATGTGGAGCAGGCCGCATTTTACCAAAGGCGTGGGAAAATATGGATGCATAAATTAAAGATACGATTGGCTTTCGCTACCGTGCTTTTTCACTGATTTTTGAAGTCTTGAAGTAATTCATAGGTGCAGGGCTCTAGCTCAAATGTCCCCGGTTCTTGTATGTATTTTCTTTTCTCAGGTGCCATTGGGCCGGAGTGTCAAAACACGACAATAATGGAGCAACCGCTTTCGCGAATGTATCATTGAAATTAAAATAAATGTTTCCTATTCAGGGCTTGAGCCCGACAATATGAATATGGATGCATCAATACCTCATTACTATTTTTTTTGAAAATCTATACGGAAGATCGATTTGCATAAACATTCAAGAGGGCAAGGAGAGTGGACTAATTTATGACTGAGTGCATATTCAAACATATACGATTGAAGGCGGGAAGAGAAATTATTGGGGTAAATAATCTACACGAGGGCGATCGGAGAATAGGCTGGCATTGGCAATAGTCCTTACCAGTTGTCCAGTCTAGCTTCAAATGCCTCTTTTGAGGAGGTACTCACTACCTCCTGTGGGGGGCTACTCCATAGGCATGTTATCCGGGGCCAGAAGAAATGTTGTCTAGTGAAGATACATGGACGGACTTTGAGGAATTTCCTCGTGTGCTCTTGCGGGGTCCCCGACCTCGGACGAGTGAAAAACTGATCCATCAGGCCGGTTGGTAATATATCACAGATCAGGACTAGGTCTTTTATAATACGGCTTGTCTCGAAAGGGTAGAGATCAGGCGATATTAAGCGAACCGGGTATGGAGTTAAATGTAAGTCAGGTACCATTTTGGTGGCTTTCCTTTGAATTCACTCCAAGATGTTACGGTCTCCGACGAGGCCAGTGTAGACTATCTGTCTGTCGTATTCTAAAAGTGGTCGAATATGGGTTGCACGTAGAAGATGGGAGTCCCCCTTGGGGATCACCGGATAAATCCTTCTAATAAGGTATATGGCTCGAAAGGCAGTTTTACTAGCTTTCTCTTCGTGGGAGGAGGATGAGAGAATACTGCGCAGTCAGAAATCAAGGATCTCTTATTGATCCACTATTTGGATTGTGCGTTACCATATATCTTGAAGAGATGAGCCGAGGCAGTGCAAAATGACATGCTAGCACATTTTCCATCATTTATTTGGAGGCTGCAGTCAGCTGGCCAACGTTTGACCGAGTCAGTGACTGACTGCACGGCTTTTGTGTCCGTGTTCCAGATTGTGACGTCAACTGCATACATCGCTGTACTAACCGGAAACACATCAAGGCGGTTGTTGACATAAATGAGGAATAGGAGAGGACCGGGGACAGATCCTTGGGGGACTTCCATATAGGTGGGTGCAGGTTCAGACTGAGAAGTATACACACAGACCAAGAAGGTTCGGTTCTTTAAAAAGCTCTCAATCAGGGACAGTAAGCGACTGGAGATGCCGTACATCCTGAGCTTGTACAGAGGCGGAATATGCGGGACACTGCCGAAGGCAGTGGTGAAATCGGTGGGTGCTGTAAGGGATATCTTACCGTCATCGTGGGCCTGTGTCAGGCTATCCATATAGGTCAGCATATTGGTGATCCATGACCTGTCAGGAGGCAAGCCTTGTAGTGCTGGAGACAGTAGACTATTGTCGCGCTCCTTTAAAGATTTCGCCTTTTACGACGCACTTGAAGACTTTGCAGGGGAAACTGGTGAGGCTTATTAGCCTATAACTTCCGGGGAGGTGTCAATCTCATTTCTTATAAATTGGGAGAATTATAGCATGCTTCCATGAACTTGGAAATCTTGCGTTGTCTATACTGTTGAAAGAGCGTAGAGTATGATGCTGCGAGAATGAAGGCGGATTGTTTAAGAATGCCAGGATGAACGTCGTCTGGTTCCACCGAGCTGGGCAGGCCGAGTTTGTTAAGCCCTCGTCCTCTTCTTCTTGAGCCACCGTGAAGTGCTCCAAAGAGAAAACTAGCTATTTTGGCAGAAGGGATCAATGCCTACAAGCTAGCACCACTTTTGTGCTGGGGTTCTCTGTCAGATGCGTCGACATGCCACCTGAATCAGTGGGTTGCAAGTTCAGGCTACGGTGGCGGTTGTGGATGACGTCAACGTATATCCTAGGGGTGCACAGCGGGGGTGTGGGTTGGTTGAAAATTAGACAGGGAGGTGGATAAGCAAATGTAGATGGTCCAGTGGGCTTCTGCCTCAGTGAGTACTGTGAGTAAAATCCAGAAGCTCGTCGAGGGAAAGAGAGCGATTTGGGGTTTTTCTTTTCGCAGGGTCAGGTCCGAGCTTCTGGTAGACACAACCCTGAATTTGGGTTGTCCGTTCCCTTCACAACTCGATGTCGCTGGTATATGGAGATCAATTTGCTCTCACCAAGTCTTTGTTTTTTACATATTTAGGTTTTCCCCTTCGAACACGGACGAGGTTATGGCTGAAGTGCCGTTGATATCAGAGGATTTGTCAGCACGGGCTGGAAAAAGGTTGAGTGTAACTAAGAAAACACAGGCAGTAAGACAAGGAATGCTCTAAATCACAGGTCAGCGTATGTGTATCAGCCCTGCACATTCCCAGACCAAGTCTAAGGCTGCCAGAAACCAGTCTTGTTCAGCTGGTGTAAATGAGGTTAGCTCTGCTGACTGGAGATAGCACGGGGCATAAGAGGGTGTATAATAGTCTTTGGCAGGTGGCAGAATAAGAAGTGGGATGATACCAAGTAATTGTTAAAAAGAGGGCATTTGGGATAAGAGATTATGGAACGGGATGATTAGGGAAGCCGAATAAGGCTTAAAAATAAAACGTGGTGGTGTGGAATCCATAGAGAATGGGAGAGCAATAAATAGGTCGAGTGAAGTAGTGGACGGCGGTGTCGTGGGATTCGAAGCCGCATATTTATTTGTTGCTGGAGGGATATGTCAAAGGCTAAAATCCTTGGGCTAGTTGGCAGTGGGAGAACGGGAATATTGTCTATAATCAGAGGACGCTGAAAGCTTTGAACCGGTTATATTTGCAAAATGCAGCATATTGTATCCACAGTAACTTAGACCGAGAGCAATGTTTTGCATTAGAAAATAGCCGACCTGGAGTTAATCGTTGTGAGAGTAATAAAATCTCTAGGGTATGGTGCAATAATCCAAGTGATACAGCCCGTTTCCGGTAATCAGCCCTTCGGTGGCCCTCTGGGTAGTAAAAAGAATCACAATGAGAACAGCCAAAAGATGATCCAAGCAGCCTCTAAACTGAGAGATAGGAAGACTGTAGTTGATGTTTGTCGGGAGTTTATTCCATAACTTTGAGTATTTTACAAGTAAATGCTAGGTTTTGACGCTAAATTTGGTCCAAAAAAGAGAGCCGCAGTGGACAATAGCTCAGGGCATACTTCGTGGAGGGACTGAGGTGAATGGGTTTAGTTCATGAGAAGCCAGTGCGGCGGTATAGCCCAAGCAGAGAGCACAAACTGAGCTTCCTGCGAAGTAGCCATAGAGGGCCAGCAGTGAGTAGGACACGTCGATCCTTGTAGCGCTGATTGGAGGAAAATCCCAATAGTCGTTTGGTGAACTGGATCTATACGGACTTCAGAAATAGGTGGTCAGATTTCGTCATGTTGCTGAAGATAATGCAACAGCATTCCCGGAGAGGCCTGGCATGAGACTTGTAAGTGAGCAGTCTGCAATCGTGCAACCTAAAGTTTCTAGTGACGAGACAAACGACTTTTCTCGCCTTGACATTCTGGTGGAGAAATTTTTCAGAAAGCTGAAAGCTACGAGGGTAATAAGGACCAAGGTCTCTAACTAACGGGTTGCAGGAAATGGGTAGGTTCTGAATAAGCAGGGTTTCGGGGGCAACTTGACATTCAAAGGCTTTGTAGTAGCCCTTAGAATTTGAGGAGTCCACACTCCAAGAAATGCACCGGCCTCCGAGTCGCTTCAGATCACGGGGAATTTCATCCAGTGTGGTGTTTAGGTTGTGAAGAAAAAACTCGTAGACGATCTTAATGCCGTCAGTGAAAAGGAATGGGATACTATGGTGCGGGACGAGAAGAGTAAAATTCTTGTTACTGAGGAAAAGCAAAGGGCCGAGTAAAATCACTTGTACAACCCCAACGGCAACTGGATCAGTTTGTGAGAATTTATATCAATAGAAAACACTTGCGAGCTGTTCCATGTGTATGACTTTGACGGCGATCAAAAGGGACCGGAAAAGCCGTGAGCTCTGGGCTTGGTTGGTAATAAAGAGTTCGGGACGTGGTCACGCACCTCGGTTACCTCAAGGTTTATAAAAATGATGCATTTAGTGTTATCAGAGTGGGCTGTAATGGGGTTACAAATGTCGTACTGGCAAGAGGTGCATCAAGTGATCTTAAAGGCCGATCTGATCACTATGGGAAGTACTATGAAACGATAAAAAGTGAGACATCCTCTGATCGACGAGGAGTTTCATCAGCCCGGACCAAATTGGAGTGTGGCCGACGGGGTGGTAGTTTGATGGGCCGAGTATTGGTCCCCTCTTGCGAACTGGGATGATGACAGCAGTCCTTTACTAGGAGGGGAATTTGCCTTAAATGATGGACAGATTGTGGACCCTCAATAGTTGGGCCGCGACGTCGGCTTCCGCAAGACGTAGAGATGTAGATGTAACACCATCGTGGCCACTGTGTGAGGACTTCCGGCCACGGGTAAGCCGGTTTATCACCTGATTTGGAGTGCATCCTAAATGTAATAGTATGTGATCGATGCGGGTGCTCATTCATGGGAAAGGTTATGAAAATATCAAAGTGAAATTCTAGCGCCCCGACTATCACCACTATTCAGGTGATGTGCCCATTGTTTGCTAAAATAAAAGGGATGTTAGCGGACTTGAGCTGATTTCTATTTTTCGGTAGGTGTGCCAACTTCGAAGAATTAAAATGGCATTGGGGGACAGATAGTTCTTTTTTCTGACTATATCATCAGTCATGTTTCTCATAACTACCGCGAGACTTTGGAGCTGCAAGAATACCAATAAGTCACTAGTGGTATGACATGCCTTCTGAAGATTTAGGTATTTGTTTTGCATTCTGGTCAGGACTGAACTACGGACTCTGTTTAATATAATACGATGACTGCAGATAGCAGGTCGGATAAGTCTGAATGTGATTAATCAGTGGCCAGCTGAGGGCTGCTTTGCAGGAAGTTGTCCCGGTTTGCCGATATAAGCGTGCAGAAGAGACTAACATAGTTGACTGTTGTAGAGAGATAATCGAGTCGGTGTAAATTATCAAAGGCTCACAGAACCGCCAGAGTGCAGGACACTGTTTTGTTATTGCCTCCTGGGAAGAGGTTGAGCCATTTATCTAAAACATCGGATAAACCAACAGTCAAAATAAGATCAAAGATGCCGTTTACTCTTGTAGGAAAATGTCACGTGTTGCATCCTGTAGGGATGTTGGACACAAAGTCCAGTAAGCTGAATGGGGCAGACTAAGCATTCCAACAAATGCTGTGGGCAATTAAGTCCCCAGAAATGAGAACAGAGGAGCAGGGCAGCAGTGAATGACAACTGAATGTGTCATTAGTCTCGGTAAGGTCCATAGGGTTGGAATCAGGTGGCCGGCAGATGCTACCAGTAAGAAGGTAGCAGTGAGGTAAGGGTTTTGACGCTTGTGCGATATATGCGGACTGAATCCCCGTCAACGAATGGAAAGCGCAGAACGATAGCGATCGATTTGCTTTTGGCAACTATATTGCTTACCCTGTATAAGCGACAAATGGGAGACTGAGCCAGCCACAGGCCGAAGCCGACGAGCTGGAGTGTTCCCTGCCCCTAGAGCCGCGTGTCGTAAGATGACGATAATCTCATGCCCACTAGTACCGGGTGGACCTAAACAAAAGGACTTGAAACAACCAGTCAATTAAAGGAACCGAAGATAAGCCGAATTCCTGAACCATCGATAGCCTGGTCAACGTTTGCTCAACCAGTTGCGTAGCTCAAGGGATGACTGGTGAGAACCACCCAGATGTCCTACAGGACTTCTAAGATAGGCCCATGTGTCCGACCGAAGCAGATTATCACGCCGCACGGGTTGAATCGGGTGGGGATGCAAGGAAGTTCTTTAAACTACAACTGACCTGACTATAAGCCGCTTTACTTGCCAGAGAAGAAAGATTCCAAAGGGAAGGTTGCCCATAGCTGAAGGAAGACCTGGTATTGGAATTTGAGGCCCCTTGGGGGTGGTTGTCATTCCCAAGTAAACGTAAGTACAAATACCGTTTCATAAAAAGTAGCAACCAGGCTCTGTGCTCGCGATCGCATTTTGGTGATTTTGATACCCATAAAGCAGCTACCAAGGAGTTGTGGCCTCGGAGAATCATCAATGGGTCCGAAGTTATTGGTGTGGTCGATAAAGCCAGCAGGGTGCCTTTGACGTAGATTAAACAACCTCCCCAAGGACGAGGCCTTTTCCTTCGAAACACCTGGCAACCATGTAGAGAGATTCAATCTGACGGGACAGAAGCCGCTAGATAAGTTTCAGTTACCGTGATAATATCAATGTCGGAGGTCCGAGCAATGCTGCTGATGGTTTTAGTTCTTTCCACCTTTGGACTGGTAGTTTGTATATTGTTCGATGATAAGGGGCTGTGCCTCTTTAGTCTCCTCGCCCTGAGGATTATTGGTTTTGGTTGATTAATGAACAACTTTGACTGCTCTGCTTGGGGACAGCCTAATCCTTAGCTACCTTAGCTGTCATTGTGTTCGGTGTAGCTTTTTACGTAAAAGTGATTGACATTGCTTCAATACTAACCATCTCTCTCATATCCCACCGACATTTACCGTCTTTTGGCTTGCCGCCCGTTCCTAAAGCCATTCTTAGGATCCGGCAGTCATGTGGCATGGTAAGCAGTAAACTGACGAGCCCGATGTATTTTGAGGTTTTCAAGTAGATCCCCGATTACCGGTATCGATCATTTTTGGCGGTGATGCAGCCTTCCTACCGTTTTTCTATTTTTGGCACTGCACTAATTTTTTGCCCTTCCAAGTCGTTTCTGTTTCTTTTAACATCTGCTGTACCACGTACTTGAAATAAATGTGCGCCGAGGTGGGTGCACTTGTCCTACCGCTTGAATCTTGCGGGGAAAGTAACCCAAGCATTTTGATTGCTCGGAAAGAACGTTACGTGTTGCAGAGCGTGACTGCGAAAAGAGGTCAGTTTCACCAAGCTGTCTCAGTTCTTGTTCAAAAATTCGTAGACTGAAACTTGACGCGACGGACTCAGAGAAGCCCGGGGCTCACATAAGGACAGAAGTGGCTGTCATTAGCTAGATCTACATGTCTGAAGACATGAATATTGTCAGTTTGTTTTCAAATGCTGTACTTGAAGGTTAACCATCCTAATTATTACGGCACGTGCTAGCTTTTTAGGGAACTGATTAGAACTATGATGTTCTCGTGAAGTGGATATGGCTTCAATAAATTCCTTGAGATATGCAGAAGGTTCCTTGCATGTCCATAGAGGAAGGTCCTGGAAAACTTGTCGAGTCACCCATCAGAATTCGAGAAATCTAACGGCAGAAGTTAACTGAGGCAACCTCCTTAAAGACCGAGTTCATCATAACTTTCTTTACAGCCAATGAGCACGGCCTTTCCAAAAAGATCTGGGCACCCAGTGTGTCTTCAGCTAGATGCCCATTTCGGGCATCCTCCAACAGACGGTTTCTTCCAGACGGATCTCTGGGTACCATTTGCATAAAAATTCCGGCCAAACCATCGCCAACCAATGTCATTGTTTGAAGCCTCAAAAGTGTCATTATAAGGCACATCACTTCCCCCTCCTTTTCATTGGCATCAGTCAGCCAGGGGAAGGAGGACGCCAGTGTCTGTCTGCGACGGAAAATGGTGGCCAGGGTAGTCGTCGACGGGCGAGGTTCAACAACAAGATACCTGAAAGACACGGAACTTGATGTTAGTGCGCTTGCACCTTCTGGTCAAACGTTAGATAGGCTCCACTTCTCCAACCTACGTACAGTCAGTAGTACTCCTGTAAGGAATTATGGATGGGTTTTGATGACGTTAGATTTTGGTTTTCGTCGCACTTAAGGCTTGGTTTTCTTGATCCCATATGTTTTAAAAGCCACACTTGATACTGATTCCCCGCATCCCTTGGACCTCTTGGCCGATTCTCGTAGCATAAGTACTATGAATCGTGTCATTAACCTATCTGTGAATAAGATTTCCATTGATTCTAATCCTATCAGCCCTGTGCCCATTTGAACAATGTATTTGCCTTTATTCGTTGGCGTACAAGGTACATACCAAAAAGTGTTACAGCCACAGTCCATACTAATTGCCGCAACCGGGTCTGTAGGCCGTTCAATTAGCACCCCGTACCAGCGGCTTTTTGCCGGAGCTCTGACTTGCACTAGACAAACTTAGAGCTAAGTGGGCTCAGTTTGAGCTCTCGTTTCATTAGAGCCTTTTTCGTGGGCAAAATAGTCTTCCAGATTCACCACTATACGTGGTATTTAACAAACCGGGAGTTTGGTGATCATGCGGAGACTATAGAACACTAATGCCGCCACCGTCCCGTACAGATATTCTATTTTCTTTATACAAAATATGGCGGCCAACCCCAGATGTGCTCTTGTGCTCTCAAAAATAGATCTGAGTTGTGTCCTCCGTTAGATTCCCGTTGTAGATGAGAACATACCTAAGAATGCAGTACCGATACATTTTTACGCACGCCATTTGGCTCGTTTAGTGCGGTACAAAACTTCCAGTGCTTAATCGACCAGGTTGCAAGAGGTTTTGGTTTCGTTCCTGCTCAAAGAGATGACCTGATGGTATTCAGTGGATCCGAAGGTGAAGAACAGGGACATCTTTATTGATTGTTTCAGCGCTTGGCAGCACTTGACATAACAGTCTGTAAGGGCAAAGATATCTGTGGATAAGATTTAGTTGAATTGTTGGGCCACAAGTCTGATAAAAGTGGTATCCAACCCTTAGAAACAGAGGTTCAAGCGGCTTATGGCAGTTCTTTAACCGCCCCTAATTTTAACGGGATGGTGAGCTACTATTCGCGCTTCGCTCCAAAAGATGATAACTCAATGCAGCCTTTAACGGATTTGCTTCGAAAACAGTAAGTAGCAACTGTCCCTGACGTAGACAAGTGGCGTTCAGCTAAGCAAATGGAGTTACTGACACTTTAGGTAAACGAGGTGAGCCACTCGCAAGCAAATTCCGTATCTTGGAGAGCAAGAATCTCCAACGGTCCAAGACAGCGCAGACCCACCAAACCCGGCGTGTGTTGGTTTCACGGCCACCGCGGAAGCAAGACAAAAAGTAAACCAAGTCTCACATGTACCAGAGGACCGTGCAAGCCAACCGATGCAGGCCACACCTGCGTCAGCCCCTTTCGCTGAAAGTTGCCTACATTCTTATAATCGGCGGAATATCCGGAACTACATTCCTAGCGGTCATTGGAGCACAGGGAGGCACTATTCAACCTCACCACACAAACAGCGTCGCTCAGTCAGACATCGAGTTGGTCACAGTTTGTGCAAGCTGGAGACCTGCGGTAGGCGCTCACTAACACCAAACGTTAGTTTTTATGGTGATTCAAAATTGGCGTTCAATATTGTTGACCTTCCCCTTTCGATCATTGGCATAGACTTTTTCGGCCTCTCAACCTAACGGTTGATCCTTTTGGCTTCCGCCTCGTGAATAAGATCACCAACGTCTCAACTACCGGCCAACCGTCAGTAAAGCCGCCGCTCGGTCGAGCCCTGGTCAAGTCTGTCACTACGGATCGCCACAAGGGGCCCCTGCACGAGTTCCTTGGGCTACTCCAGCCTACTCAAATGCTGCCGCAAGTACTGACCAATAGGAGACAACACGTTATCACTGTTGATTCAAAGGTTTATTGCCATGCCAGGAACTTATCGCTCGAAAAATTAAACACAGCCATGGCCGAGATCCAACTATTGTTGGATGTCTGTTTTTAAGCCATCTTCATGTCCACCTGGTCTACTTCAGAACGTTTCCCAGCCCGGGCCTGCCCCAGTACAGAATCCACATCCAACGGCTCTTGGTTCTTAACAAGATGAAGATTAAAGTCAGCAGAGCACAAAAGAGGAAAACTGGAAAGTTGGAGCAGTAGTGCGTGTATTCGATGAGCGCAAAAGTGTGCGGACTGTGTACGCGAGCAGAAAAACATGCCACTAAATATGGGTATCATTCAGCTGGCAAAATTCGTCAACGCGTATTAGAGTCCAACACTACGGCAGCAATACACCGCTAGAACTTCTATAAATGACAATCGGCCCTCGCAATGCAGAAAAACCCAGGGATTTATAAATTAGTTCTGTCTGGACTTAGAGGGCTTTTAGATTTATACGGATAATATCTCGGTTGCTTGTGCAAACTCCATCCAAGGCCGTAAGGATCGCGCGCGGGTTTGCGGATCAAAATTCTCGCCGTTTGACGCCAAAAACATTTTTTAACCCGGAGTCTTTGGCGTTGCCCAGGGTGAATGGAAAGCTGCGAGGCTGACCTCTCTCCCACTGTCCAAAGCTCTACCATCTAGCTCACCTGCAATGCCAGGCGCAGAGCATCATTGGGAGTTGTATTTTGAATACTCTCTTCATTCCATTGAAAGGTTATATTAATAATGGTTTATTTCGGATAGCTCCGGAGCAAGCTGCAATGGGAGATCAAACAGTAAAGTTGAAGGCTGCATCAGAGTTTCAGATATAATAGGCAGTTATGAGCCCGTCACTGAATGTAAAAGAAACATTCAAGTTCATTTTTGCGGTACAGCCCGGCAAACTTAACCTCAAGGTCAGATGGTTGAGACGGCCCAATGTAGGGCGTAATAATTCTGCCTAAGTGTGGATTGGGTTATGAATAGAGAATATTCACATAAATTCAGAGAACTATCTTCCACCACACAAAGGACGTTCGGGAAGCAGGGTTATGACAGCATGCGGAAACACTTGGTGTAAGAATGTTCCAGAAACCGTCTTCGTTTTATCGACATTCGTGGTATGAATAACACTGTTTCATTTACATTACCTAACTTTGCCGGGACTTGAGCAGCAAAACAGACCGAAACTGGACTTGTAACGAACCCAAAAGTGACCCAAAGTAGACCCCAGTTAATTCCCGTACAGAACCGCGTGAAACCTTTTAGGATCTTTCTGGGGTCTGTTTTGAGGGTAGCCAAAAGTCGCGCCAGTACTAGATTCAACTGTGGTTTTATTTTTTGCGAAAGATCAGTAGTAGTGACCAGCAGTCGGTTTTACAAAAAAGGTTTATTCCATCTTATTTCTACTATCGATTAGACGTAGTATGTTTATCTTCGAAATAATACAGCTATCTTCCGTCATCTACTGTTTGTTCAATAATCTTCGCTCATTTTACTTACACACGCTTTGACGCGGATTACCTCTTGAACGAATACTGAAGCTGTCCTAACGCCTACGTTGATTGTCCTGTGTGCGACGCCTAACCACACTGTAATTTTTCAGTGAAAAGTACCTTGACCACCTTCAACGGACTCTGCCGACTCCGTCGTACCGCTCGACAGTACTTCAGCCACAATGGCGTCACGAGCTGATTTTCTGAGTAGCCATATTTCTGTTCTTGACAACCCGGGAGGGTGACCGTAATACTCTCATAAAGTGGGTTTCATCTTACAAAGAAACAAATGCATAAATACCGCCACTGTTATGACAAATACTCCGAAAACATTGGTCGGATGAATAAGGATATATTGCAGGTACCTGTACATTTCCGACTTTATCCATGATTCTCAACGTCCCTTGGTGCAACACTCCTTTGTTGTACCGACGTTTTAATGTAGAATCACAAACCTTTTTTGAACAACATCAACACCGCGCAATACAAAATGGCCGTCAATAAACCTTTCATTCTGGCACGGTCTCATCTTCTGATTTGGAGTGTCTTGGAATTATATCGGTCGGAACTAACGGTGGGAAACTAACCATTTTAGAAGCTCCCACGGTGTCACTAGGCACTTCTCCCAATGCCATCCTGTTCTGCTGAACGAATGGCTGTCAGACCAAACTAAACTGAAGATATTGGTGGATATTGTCCCTTTCGCGCTCATTTCTCGATCACAAGAACGGCAAACAACTGTGAGTTAGTCACACCTTTTGTTTCATTTTATTTTCCAATGAACATACCCTTTTAGCCTTCCATCACAGCACGCTCCTCCGCCTATCTTGGTTTCCTAGTGTCGTCTTTGATATTGTTGACATTCATTTAGTGTACCATATAGATAGAGCAGCACGCTTCAATATATATGAAACAATATACACGTGCACAGTGAGTTAAATTACCAATGGCAACATCTGAGTGGACATTTATACAAATAAATACAAGTACACACATGAACACTGCTAGCCTAGTAAATGGGATTCAATTAGCCTGACAGTGGTCGGAAAACAACCGAAGCACACTCACCGTCAGAGGACAGAGTTGGATGATTCGAGAGAAGAAATGGCCAATGAACATGAATGGATTAAAACATTTAAATTTGAGAATGTATTCTTGAGAATTTTCAAATGCGGTTAGTGTTTCAATTTAGGTTTCGGTGAACTTGTGACTTGCCGACGTAGGTAAACCATCCATTTCCATAAGAATAAGCCTGGAAAATGAGTTTTCACAACGACTTTCTCTGAAAGAAAGAATTAAACATTTCTTACAAAATAAATACATTTAGAAGGAAATAGATATAGATTTGGAACTTTACGTGTTTTTCCTAACCAAATGCTGAAAAATAGGAACATCAAGCTCATAAAAACCGACTATAACGGGTCCTTTTGGGGTCTATTTGCTGCTCACTGAGCTGCTTTGGAATTCCGATAGTTCGTTTCATTGCAGAAAAATGTTTCTTACAAGTCAGACCGGACCGGAGCTCTGCGGCGAGTGTGGCACACTGGCCCAGATCGCCATTCCCGTTCTGTTTGATGAAAGTGTTGGTAACTGCTCATACGTTTACTAGGCTTCGAACCGTGGGGTTTCTCCCCCTGTGATTTTGCATATCGCTGACTTGCAAACCCGAAGGCAAACACCGGTCTCGCATACTGCACCAAAAAGTGTCGCACGACTTGAACTTTGCTGTGACTGTGTGCGGTAATTTCATTCTCTTTTTATAAACCTTTGTTGCAAATTTAGCAGCGGTTGTTCATTCATTGTACAGTTTGAGGCAGAAGGGTCCAGATGAAACACTTTTGAAGTTTGGTTACGGCAAAATAGGCTGGACTGTTGTGTGCGGTACTGCAGCTATTTGGAATGGACTTTGTTTTGCATTGCGAAGCATAGGGTCGTTAAGAGTCACTCCAAGGATCGGTCAGCTGGAACTTGCAATAGTCAGTACCATCGGCTTCAGTTGTAAAACTCGATCCAGCTTTACTAAATGGACTGGTTTGTGCTGAAGAGCGGACAAGTTAATCTAATCAGCTTCAGGGCCTGAAATCTCTGATGATACTACCAAGGAAAACCCGAAAACGGATTCAACATTCGTGGGTATCACGCAGTATAAGGATACGCAGGAGAACCTAAAGTACCCACAGCGCTTTGCAAGACATTTTGGGTTGTACAATGCGGAGCTACTGTCAGGTTTTTACTTGGAGGACGTTGGAAATGCCGAAAGCATTTGGCATCTGTAGGCGAACAGATGATGGCTCCTCCACATGCCACCAGAGTCCAACAAGGTTGGTTTTCCTTCAGGCATGTTGGAATAGATTATTTTGGCCTGTTCTCAGTTAAGTGTGTTTGCAGGATTGATTGCCCATATGTAGGCACCCTTAACTGCCCCAGATGCTTGCGGTATATGATGACGTTTCTTATTCTCTAGGCACAGGTTTATTCAACATGACACCACCGCGTTTCGTGTCAAGGAGAGGTGCACTGTCAGATATTTTTGGTGATAATGGTATAATATTTTTGAAGATCGAAGAAATTGAAAAATCTAATAGGAAGCTTCTCTAGCAATGAATGCTGATAAGTTGTCGCGACTGAGTGTGCATCGGCACTTCAATCCCTTTATTCTAATCACCGTAGTAGAATCTGGGAGATCAAGGTGCTTTCGGTTAGATGGGTACTGCTCCCAGTTTGTGACGAACAGCTGATGGCTAACAAAATATTACAGGCAGGTATTACGGAAAAAAGCGAATAGTAAGCCGGCGACGGCCAGTCTCTGTGACCTCGGACCGTCGTGGTTTCATAGTGCTCACGCCCAATGGCACACTTATTCTGAGGGCAAACTCATAGGGTGTTCTGATGAATTCATTGGGATATGGATGAGTCGTCACCGGAGACAGACAAACTACCTCGAATCTGTGTTTCGGAGGAGGTGGACCGAGGGGTATCCTCCATTATCACAGCAGCGGCAGAAACCGATAACCCGGGAATGTAACTTCGATCAGGTGATGTAATGCTACTAGTTTTGGAGGCTTTGCAGCGGGGCCGATGGCCACTCTGAGTTATGAAAAGCAAGTAAAACTCGGACGATGACACGAATGGCAGCTTTGCGAACTAGTGAACGATTAGTGCTCCATGACATTAGCAATATTTGTCGTATTGACAGTGAACCGGAAGCTCATGATATAAGTTTACCAGCGAACTCAAGAGAAAGGCGCGCCTTCGGACCTGTCAAACCTGGAGGGACTACTAAGAGCTGGCCGTCTTATCAATCTAGAGCCTGCTGTTGACAACGATCAGTTTTAGGAGTCCAACAAACCCTGTTCCTTTTATCAACATTCATATTACAAATAACTCTGCTTCATTTATGTGAAACAATTTTTCCAGGAAATCCCTGCATTTTTTATTTTGCACCAAGCCCTTGTTGTCAATGGGGTTCTCATCGTTGTCCTGGGCTTGAGTCGCTAAGCCTGAACTCAGGCTGTGACTGTATTCGGTAAGCCCATCTTCCCTTTCCAACATTTTGTTGCAATTTAGCTTAAGTTGTTGATTTATCGTTCAGTTTGGATCATAAGGGTCCATATGGAAAACTTTTGAGGTTTGGTTATTTTAAAGCTTTTCAGTTTGTCGTGTGTGGTACCAAAGCTATATCGAATTGACTTTGTTTTGAATCGCGTCGGAATTGGTCGCCAAGAGTCGCTCAAACTTCCCATGCGCTGGACTTCATACTTGTGCTACATCCTGGTACCCGCTTACTTTTCAAGACCTCTGTAATCCACACTGTGCTTCTGGAAGTATCTCGCATGAGCTTATAGAAGACATTCAAGAGCTGCTGGTGAACGTGTCTCCTACTGGGCCTAGCAGCGAAATACTAACGCTGCCCCCTCTATCGGACGAATAGAGAAGGCACAAGTCGGTTTATGTATGCAATGTGTGTTCTTTATTTCGTGGCACCGAAACAGTCCCGATACGAGAGATACATCGAACGGAAAACGAAACGCAACAGCTGTGCAGAAAGCGAACTGCGAGCGCGTACAGTTGGCGAACGACCGAGGGCGAAAGTGATTCAAAACGCGATTGACGGAAACCTCGGAAAAGGTAGTCCAGTATAACGTACGCAACTGGACAATACTATGAGATCGATGTCAAACGTCGGAAAAGATCGTGGAGAAAAAAGATCCAAAGTGGTGTCCAGAAAACAGTCATTTTTTTCAAAACGATCGAGGTCATTACAGCAGCCTCCCGCTAGAAAGCACGGAAAGCTTTCGAATAAGGTCAAGAAGGAGAAGGCATACAACCAACATTCGTGCCCGTGATTGCGAGTAATGTACGTGAGTGTAGCTGTGCTGTAGGATACCGAAGTGCAAAATCCGTGGTATGCAGGAACTGTAGGATGATGGTCGAGCGTAAACCAGACTCATTGCCAATGACATCGGTTGCGTGAACCGTCATTCAGGTGTGCCACACCAATGACGTCCAGCTTCGAGTAACCATTAACCAATATGATATCCTGAAGCCAAATCGGTAAGTTCGTCAATGCCAAGGAACGAGAGCGACAGGGTCGATCCAGAATGCAAACGTTGGTGCCAAAATTCTCCGGATTTCGTGGGACCAGCGAAGCATACCATATGGCGAGGTTCCATGAGACGAAAAGAAACGGAAAGCTGGTATAGCAGCCGCAATGAACTTGACTAGAATACAGTAATAACCAAGAGGTATGTTTAATCTTGTCGAAACCATAAACAAGAAAGTTATTACTGCGGAGCGCAATGGTTAAGATCGTGTTTGACCTAGTCACGAAAGCATGCTGCGCAAACGATCTTCCGACCGGAACGTGAGACGGGAGCCTCATTCACGGACGGGTGCTTAGACGTGCTCTGCTGACTTGGACGTGAGGGTGTATTCTCGTTTGAGGACGTAGCAGGGCCAACGAACTGCTGACTTGGACTTGAGATGATAGTCTCATTCGAAGTCGTAGCAGCCGACGCTAACTGCAGACCTTGACGTGGCACGGAAGTGTCGTCAACAGGTAGTGCAGGGTTAACATCTAGCCTCTTGTCAGCGGGCGACACGCTGTCATCAACGCAAGCGGCTTTGATACTATCGATGCTAACATTATCGACGCGACCTTGTCGATCAACCTTAAAGGTAATGTCGTGACGAGAAATCAAGCGAAGTAAACCTTCGTAAGGCTGTTGTAATGGTTTCTGTACCGAATCAACACAAATGGATATATGCAAACAAGTTTTGAGTTCGGTCGGAACAAAAACCTGTCGTCGCCGCATTCGAGTCCGCGCCGGAGCGAGACTTTGCATGTACGTAGACAAACGGTGAACGTAAGTCTGTGCGGCAAGTGATTTTGTGCTCCGTGGCGTGAAGAGTTCCCTAGGCAGTTCTAGTGTCGTGCCGTAGACAAGTTCTGCTGCGGAACATTGGATATCTGCCTTTATGCAAGCCCTGATACCAAGCAGAACTAGCGGTAACGTTTCGTACCAGTCGGGGCTCTCGTGTGCTTTAAGAGCCGCTTCGAGTTGGCGATGAAAACGTTCGACTGAACCATTCGATGCCGGTTGGTACGCGGTCGTGCGAATGCTTTCCGTACCCAGCATGTGAGTTAATGAAGAGATTAGATCGGACTCAATTTGTTGCCCTCGATCGGTAGTGATTGTGGAAAGACAACCATATGAAGCTATCAATCGTTATATCAGATGTCGAGCCACTGATTTAGCCGTGACGACAGAGATGGGAATAGCCTCGGGCCACCTCGTAAATCTATCGATGCACGTTAGTAAGTAGGCATACCCGTGTGATGGGGTCGATGGACCCACAATGTCTACGCGGATGTGATCGAAGCGAGCATCAGGCGTAGCAAAAGTACCGATAGGCAAGGCTACGTGCTTATGCACTTTAGATCGTTGACATTGTAGACACTGTTTTGCCCACATACGAACATCCTTATTCATGGACGGCCAGACGTATCGTGCAGCTACTAATCGGAGACTGGCTGCGATGCCTGGATGTGAGAGTCCATGTAGGGTATCGAACACGAGACGTCGATATGTAGAGGGTACGACTGGTCGAGGTATGCCAGTAGACATGTCGCAGAGTATAGTCCCAGCACTGGTGGCCAGAGGTACGAACTTACACTGCGGCGACGATGACTGAGCGGCTTCCATACATGAAGAATCCAGTGCCTGTGCTGCAGCCATGGCAGGGATGTCTAAAACCGGAGATTTAATGGCAATAAGTGAAATACGCGACAAAGCATCTGCAACGCAGTTCGACTCACCTTTAACGTGCCGTAGGTCAGTCGTGAACTGAGAAATATGGTCTCAATGTCTGACTTCTCGTGGAGAGTAACGGTCAGACTTAGTATGCAATGCATACGTCAAAGGCTTATGGTCGGTATAGAGGATGAAATATCGACCCTCGACTGCATGGCGGAAGTGCTTAACGGCATTTTATGCAGCCAGCAATTCGCGACCAAAGCACTATATTTGGTTTCCGTGGGACTGAGGCGTCGAGAGAAAAACTCTAATGGCTGCCAGATCCCTGAAACAGACTGTTGCAGGACCGCTCCGGTGGCAAAGTCGGATGCATCCACCGCTATGCTTAGCGTGGCGGACGGAACTGGGTGCATTAGGAGCGTGGTCTGAGCTGATGTCGCTTTAATCTCTGAGAACGCTACTCGTGCGGCATCCGTAAGCGACAACTTACGTGGATTGCCACGAAGTAGGTCAGTTGATGGAAGCAGACGTTCAGCAGCATGGGGTATGGAACCACAATAAATTTAACCATCCCCAAAAATGTCATAAGCTCTATCATTGAGGACGGTACGGCGTAATCTAGAATAGTAAGCACTTTGTCCTTGCTAGGCCTAATACTCTCTCGAGCGATCATGTGACCAAGGAACACAAGTTCCTTTTGCCAAATTCACATTTATCGGGACTGACTACTATTCGATTTTCGGACAAGCGCTGGAATATTAGCGTCAGGAGTTAGAAATGTTCATCTAAGCTCGACGATGCGATTAGCAAGCCATCGATATATCCGTGATCAAATTACAGGTCCCATGTAGCGCTATCGATAAACCTCTGGAATGTCTGAGCAGCATTTCGCAAACCAAAATACATACGTAGGAACTCAAACAAACGAAAAGGAGTCGTGACAGCGGTTTTCTCGACATCTTCAAGGGCGACTGGGATCTGGTGATAAGCTCGTACCAAATCGATCCTAGGAAATACACTCGTGCCGTGAAGTGATGCCGTGATGCCGTGTATGTGGGGTATCGGATAACTATCGTGACGGGTAACCAAATTTGGTGCGTGATAGTCGCCACATGGTCGCCAGCTAGTGCCATCTTTCTTAAGAACCATGTATAGAGGTGAGGCCCATGGACTGTGAGAGGGAAGAACATTACCTTCAGAAAGTAAAGCCTAAAACTCACTTTTGGCGAAAGCCAATTTGTCCGGTGCCAGTGAGCGAGGTCGTGCCGTGACTGGTGGTCCGTTAGTGACAATGTGGTGTGCCAGACGATCGGTCACTATCTCTATCTCTTCAAATGGTTTAGTCAATATGGGGAATTTGATAAATAAAGAGTGAAAATCGTGCGGAATATTAGAGAACAATCCTGTGATTCGGTGTGCATCTGTTCGGACTGCGAGGCCCGTAAACTTAGTGTCCGACGAAGGATCGATAAGCTGTGGCCTACGTGAATCCAGAAACAGTTCATAGAGCTGCAGAAAATCGACTCCCAGCAAGCCTGTGGGAAAGTCCGCAAGGCTGAACTTCCACAGATACCGTCGTCGTGGTCCCAGGTTGACCGCAAGCTGTCTCGTGCCGTAGGTAGGAATGAAAGAACCATTCGCCGCTGACAGCCGGAGCAAAGATGCTCGTGGCTTGTCTTTACCTACCGGCAAGACAGAAACTTGGGCCCCAGGGTCGACTATGAACCTAGCGTTAGTGCACGTCAAACAAACGGCCAACCTGAGACTGATTGCCGGCGGGTACGGTCGCTTCTACTCGCCGGCAGTGGCATTTCCCGCCGCGTATGAACACGGCTGTCTGCACCTACGGGCGGCTGGTCCGAAAACGCGGTGGAACCAACAAAAACCGCTGGTACGATGATCTAGTTTGGACGATGCAGGTGGGATAGATTCACGGCGGACGTGGGCAGTGGAGAGCGCTCGTCCGTGCCGTTGCTTACGTGAGCTACTGCCAGGGGTCGGTACTTTAACTCTGTCCTTGAAAGACAGTCGGCGCTTCATGGATCGAGGGTGCCGAGGCCTCTCCGACGACTCATCCAAATCAACACCCCGAGGATTGCGCTACGTCGAGGCGATGAGGGGATTAGCCCCACTGCCGGCACATGCGACAATCATCTCAGCCACGGCGGCTGCTCGTTCCAAGGACAAGTCCTCGAGAAGAGCAGTTACGGTAGTCTGAACATGAAAGGGTAAAGGGTCCAACCACAGTTCCTTAACTATCTCCGAATCCTTATCGGCGGGCCCTGCCAAGGACCGGAGGTGAGCTAGGTGGCGGCAGGGTTTTGTATCCTCCATGGGGTTCCGGGCAAGTAGTTGACTTAAGCTTCCCTCCCCAGAAGGAAGGAAATGCTGCAGTATGGCCTCCTTAAGCCGATCGTACGGCTGCTCTTGAACAGGATTTAATACCAAATCTCTAGCTGAGGAGATAACATCGCCCGGGATTGCCTCTAAGGCATAGGAAAATCGTTGGCGTTGGCCGATAATCCAACGTGCCTCAGATTGCAGCTCTCAGGCTGCAAACCAAACTTCAGGATCTTGTGGGATAAACACCATGGGCTTGAAAGCAACCGAAGACAAAGTGAGGTCCGTGTCGAGCTGCATCTTCTCCTCTGACATGGTTAAGTTGCGATAATATATCGTAGGAAATATATATCGTGCAACAAAAAACGGACTTGAAACAGCAAAAAATCACAGACTCACCGGGCGGGCGAATAATCCAGGAGGGTTCTGGAGGTTTCGGGCTCACCAACTTAGAAGACTTTCTAGAGCTGCTGGTGAACGTGTCTCCTACTGGGCCTAGCAGCGAAATACTAACGCTGCCCCCTCTATCGGACGAATAGAGAAGGCACAAGTCGGTTTATGTATGCAATGTGTGTTCTTTATTTCGTGGCACCGAAACAGTCCCGATACGAGAGATACATCGAACGGAAAACGAAACGCAACAGCCGGTAGCGTTCTGTGGTCCAACAGCGCGTTATTTAAAAATTTGGCGTCGATTTGAATGGGTGCGCGATAACTTAGTTGCCATTTTCGGCCAAAGTACAGCAATTTGTACAAAGATACAGTCCACGGTAACCGATACCAAGAAATGGGAATTGTACAGCAAAACGTGGAACTAAACAGCTAAATTGATCACAAGAAGGCATAAGCTCCTATTGTATTTGTATACCTAAATAATGTAGGCAGGTCTTGTGGATTCCCCATATAAATATATATATATATGCGAATGTAAATATGTGTATATATATTTGTATGTATGCACATGTCAATATATATATATATATATATATATATATATATATATATATATATATACGTTCTGACGTGTGCATAGATCCGTATATTCATGTCTATGTATATACCTATATATAACCACGACGATGATCCGATACGTTTGGGGATTACTATTATGCAATTAGTCGATCAACTCCTGCCTGAACGATTTTGTTTCCCTAACCGCAATATTTTAAGATTGCACGCAACTAAGCCAACCTCTAATTACGCGAGCTTAAGCGCGACGCCCATTAGGCGCACCTGCCTACACATAAACCACCCACATCGTAATACGTTGCACCTAACTGATGGACCCATTCCGTAGCGAATGCAAAATGAAGGACAAAATGAAGAATGAGAATTGTATTGAAAGATGGTGGTTCAATGGTACAAAATGATCCTTTCATGCACACTTCCGTTCCGAAGTTCTACGGTCATAAAGGTGGATCGAACGTTGTGATGTTTCGCCGTGTTCTGTCTGTAAAGCAGAAATGGAAACATTTATTATCTGGTTTTACTTTGTAAAAGGCAGAATGAAAATCGTCATTGTAACTCACTTATTTTTCACCAGCCAGACAGTGGACGCAAACGTAGTTCTCCTCGTTTCCGAAATTTGCAATTGATAGTGCGTCCAACGCGGGCAACGGCTGCACTGCACCCACTCGGTTTCCTTGTCCAAATCCACTTCGGGATCCTGAAGATGACAGACACTGCACTCATTTTCCACGATCGGTGAATGCGGCCTTTCCAGACGGCGCCTTTTCTCCTGGATCCGGTATTGTGCGGAGGTTGTAGTGTGCAGACGTCTGAACTGTACCAGCTGCAAAGGATGCCCTATCAGCTGGATGTCTTGTTCATCCGTGTTTCTAAGCACTACTGTCGCCTTACGTTTTGAGGAAGTGGTAGCGACGGGTGCTCGTGATGTGCTGGGCATTTGCCTAACCGTATGCGTATATCTTGTGTCACTTACTTTCCCCAGGTACCTATTAACAGTGTGAAGGTTGCCTAAGTCTACCGTTGTATTGGTCGCTTTGTCAACGCAGCTTATGTCAAAATCTCGTCCCGACCCTATGACTGTGGCTAAGTTCTTCAGCTGACTAACATAACGTACCCATTTATCGTGACCCAAGCTTCCTAAAGCAACCGATATATCCTTCCCCACGTCTTCGCTGACGGACAACTTGTGGCTAGGGTTGTGCGGGGGCGGAATTTCGTCCATTTCCGCCAACAATGTTGTTGGCATTCCAACCGACAACGGAAGTCGAACGTCAACTGCCCATCGACCTATGGCTAGTCTATGGAATCCATATCCTATCTTGTCAGTCACATGCAAAATATGACTGCATGGTATCGACCACTGTTTAAAGAAGCAACAAGTACAACTAGGGTAAAGGCCCATTCTAACAGTCACTTTACATGATCGACGGCACATGAGAAACCATTCGCCGCCATTAGGAACAATGCTCCTAACCTGATGCAAACGCACGTGTTTCTCAAGTGCGACACGAGCGATGGTACTTATTCGGGTCAAAAACCCTGAGTACTTATCCATTCCAGCCGACGATCGGAAGGAACCAACTAACTGCTTACTTAGTCTACGGCGCCTAGCTTCATCTAAATCCTCCGTTCGTTTTAATGTTCTAGTGAAAACATCTACCAAAGACGATCTGGCAGATAGCCCTTCCTTCAGGTGGCGATTCTCAACCTCGACCCTGTTGGTAGTAAAGGTACCGAAGGTTTCCCTATTCATGACACTATAACCCGCCCACATTGCTTCATACGGCAACCAAGTTCGGTTCAAGTAATTCATGGCCTCTGCACTACGGCCAAGAATGGCGGCTATAAATCTATCAAATATCACCTTAGTTGAGGCGTAAACCGAATTTCGCATCCATTGATGAACGCGTTGCTTGTCATTTAAGGACAAGCCGTGCAAGCGATAACATTGACGCTTCATATCCCTAAGAAAGTGGAACCGACAGAAAACGAATTTTGCTCCTGGATAAGTGACCGCAAATCCCTTGTATTGCGCTAAGCTTCGATCTAATATGATTGTCTTCACGTTCGCTGTCCCCGGTAACCTGGCTCTCATTTCGGTGATTGCACGCAGATAACTAGCACTGCTCTCGTTAGGAAGCAGGGCGTAGGAAATTGAACGACCTGGGCCACTATCGTTTATCAACATGCAATGCCAAAGAAGGTGGCCACCGCAGTTCAGCTGGTGGGTGGCATCCGCTAGCAGTACCTCACTATATTTATCCGCCAGAGACCTAACGGTCTGTGGAATGTGAAACGCGAACCTAACTACGCCTTCCCGCGATATGATTCGCAAATAACCCTTTCCAGTCATTAGTTGTTGAACCTCAAGCACATCAATACGGTTATCTACGGCATTCGCCTTGGCCCTCAAGTAGTAAATATCCCTAACTGTGAACAACCGGTTGAATTTCTGGCGAGCGTATTCACATATTTCGCTGGATCGGCGGAAAGTGCCCATCAGTTCTAATATGTGTGACTCTTGTTCGGGAGTCAAACGCCTATTACGATGGTAGAACCTATCGCTGATTAGATGAAAATCGTGGTTATGCTGCAGACATTGACCAAAGACTTTGTATTGCATTCCGACGGCACAGATCCTCACGAAGGCCGGGCATTGAGTATTCTTATATCTGAAAAGTAAAGATAGATTTACTGTGCTTTGCATACCTGATTGCTGTCCTATTTCGCCGTCGATTGTGCATGCAGCAAAATTTAACCCGATAGTATGAGAAATTTTTTGGCAGTGCACCCGGATGTGTACGAAGCCAATTCTCAGCACTAACACTCTCATACACGTAAAACGAGGTGAAAGTCTGCTGCTGAAGTAGCCGAAAGTCTTCCTCGAACCTTGAGAATAATTTATAGGCATCTTTTACGTGTCTAGAGAAACTCTCAGAGTCATCAACGAAAGCACGTGCAACGGCCATGGCAGTTAATAGGTGTGAGCGGTAACAGCCTTGCGCAACCCTTATATACTACGAAGTGGCTAACTAAAACAAAAGTCGCCGCAAAATTAGGAACACCATTCTTATTTTCCGCGAAAATGACTTCATCAGCTCCAACCATTTTCTTCAGTAATCAACAATAACGTCAATTTGGCCATCATTAAGGTTGGACCACAAGACACTATCCGCAACGGATGTGCACAAAGCGAACTGCGAGCGCGTACAATTGGCGAACGACCAAAAGCGAAAGTGATTCAAAACGAGATTGACGGAAACCTCGGAAAAGTTAGTCCAGTAAAACGTACGCAACTGGACAATACTATGAGATCGATGTCAAACGTCGGAAAAGATCGTGGAGAAAAAAGATCCAAAATGGTGTCCAGAAAACAGTCATTTTTTCAAGACGATCTAGGTCATAACAAGTTTACCTTTGCATGGGGCGACCATGAAAGTCGCTGTATATTTTGGTCAATAAATTAGTAGTTTCCTTGGCCACACTTTTTGAGCATCGGGCATTCCATCGGCGAAAAAATAGATGCGGGCGAGTCCCGAATACAACTAACCTTTAACCTCCAAACCGCTTCTACAATTCAATGTTGCTTTTAACCTAATGGTAGTTTTGTTACAGAGAATGCTGGTGAATGCCGCATGTCACAGTTTTACTAAGCCCTAAATCCGAAATAATTTAATTTCCCGAGGGTGCTCCTCTTGTTTCTGCCTGACTGAAACAGGGACTCCCACGCAGCCTCTGTTGCTCATCACCTGCCAGAAGCACTCCTGGCACCATCAACAAATGCTTCAGACTTGGCTCTTGATGCCGCTCTACAGAAGTGCAAAGCACTCGGTAACTCGTGTCGTTCTTCGCTAAATGTCCTCGACGGACTGAATTCAGGGAAGGTACAGTCGGTGGGAAACTTCTCGCGGCCCACCTGACAATCTGCCATTTCCGGCATGTGTTAAGGAGCAGAGAATTCACCGCTTTCACGCGCCACAAGCCTGTCATCTTCGTCTCTCGGCCAACTGCAGGCCGGTACTAGCCCGAGGAATCCTGTCACCTAGAATATTCCACCCATTTCACAAAGGATATAGTGCATATCTCAGATGAGCTCAACCTCGTGGAAGATGCTCTTTCCTGCCTCCATATCGTTGGACCAGCTAATGGTATCGACCTGACCGCCACTGACTCAGCCGGGTCACCTGACCCAGAAGTTGAGCGGCTTCTTCACGGCAGATCTCCAACTCGAAACAGTGTCACTCGCTCCGTCGAAAGCACGACCCTGTGTGAACAGCCGCAAAGTGCTCCACGTCTACCGATACAGTTTGCATTCATCATGATATTATTTAGGAAGCTGTATGAGATTGTCACACTCCGGCTTACAAGCCTCTGTTAAAAGTGTGGTTGGGTTTTCTGAGCGGCGAAAAAGACTGAGGATACAGCTGAGTGGGCACTTAGTTATGAAGAATGTAAGCGACCTATTATACACACGCACGCAAAAATGTCCTTTCGGTCTTCCGCTAAACCAGCTGCACTTTTCCGCCATGTTCACGTCGACCATGTAAATCCTCTGCTTCCCTTTTGGGAGATTTACTTGTTTCTCAATATATCAGCCGTTTTTCGAGGTACACTGAGGCGATACGTTTGAGAGGTTTCTCATCAGAAACAAGAACACTTGCTTTTCTGGGACGATAAGTAGCCCCATCTGGGTGCTCTGCCATTGTGATCACTGACCCAAGAATTCATTTTCAAATTTCATCTGCTTCCCTGGTGAATATACTGGGATGTAAACAAGTAAGAGCTACAGCGTGCCATCCAGCCGAAAAGGGTCCGAGCGAGAATTTTTTGTAGAAAACTCAAAGTGGCTTTGGGAGTGGAATAACCTGAAGGATTGAAAATCCCCCGTCTACCACCTTTATAACTTTTCTTAGCCGATTTTTAGCTGCACTTTCCTGCCTTGCTATCGTTGACAAGGTCGTCTTCTCCCTACGATCGAAGCACTCAGTTTTTTGTTTCATAGTCGCGCTTTCTTGGCGGACTTTTGGTATGGTGATGAGCCCTACTGACTCAAGATAAACAGTTTCATCACCTTCCGGTTTTGCTTTCTCAACCTCGTCTGAGGATCGTGAACGTTCAGCTCGCTTGCCTTGATTTTGTCTGCCACACAGAAAATTGTTCGTTGATTGAGCTCGCGGAATTTACTCCTTTTTTCTTGAACTACAGAACAGATATTTTCTATTTATCCTTTTTGTTCAGCTGTTCTTTTTGTAAAGATTTTCGTCCTGGTTTTGACTACCGTTACTCCGGATAGTGACTGAGGCTCATTGTAAAAGGTATGATGGTCATGCACTTGTGTTTCAACTCACGAGCAATACTAAAGAGTTTTTGGGACAACCTTCTTTTGGTTTGGGTTCCTCCTCGACTTGGGCTGCATTTTACTTTGGGGCACCGTGCCACTATCCAGAACTCTTGAAGCTAATTGTTCGGCGGATCGGGTAGTGAGTCGTTAAAGAGACTTCTCCCTGATCAGGACTTTTGCGTTGTAGATGACTCAAAAAGCTCACACCAGCCGGCCATGTCGAAAGACTTCGTTTTGTCATGTTATTCATTTGTAGTTTCATGTAAGCCGACCGGCGTCCAACTAGCTATCAGGTATCCCTCCTGTTGCCGGGGCGACTGGCGGCATCACAACCTTTACAGCCCTTCAGCTGTTCCGTCTTCACCCAAAGGCTAACTCAGAATATGCTTGACTTTCACGCAGCATCTACTACAGAACAGAACGTGCTAGTGTATTTACCTAAGGAGCTGTCCACAAGCATATAAGCTTTCGTGCTTACGGGCATATATAGCGCCCACTTCGGCTCTTTTTGCAGGCCTGCTCCGAGTTCTTGAACGAAAGGCGGAGTGCTTCACCATAGAACTTCGGTGTCAAAAAGTAATGATATCTGTTAACAGATCAAAGCTGGCTTTCATCGAAGTAGAGGTGTCGGTAGATTCACTCCGATGGCGTCGAGCATCTACTGTTGTACCCGCACTTAGGTCTACGACATGGACTCAACAAACCCCAAAACCCCGTCATAGCACGAAAGTCGCGGTCGGGTCGTGCAAAGACCCGTATGTTTTGCAGACACTATTTCTTTTACACCTATTCGCGAGTCAGATTCTATTGGTACCTTTATTCTTCCATAAAACACAAATGAAAGTGTCTAAAGTAGCATCTTACTCTGATTAAAGACCACGTCGTGGTATATCACAGCTGTTTACACCAGTAAATCACTACTTCGCGTTGGGAGCTGGTATTTGTTAGGATGGACACATATATACATTCAAACGATGGGGAAAGCGAGAAATATGAGACCACCTGGGTATCACGTCAAAATGACCTTGGTCCTCCAAGGTCACCAACGAAGCATCACTCGACTCGTAACTGTAGTTACCGACCGAGTCCGTACGCCATTTGATTCGTTAGCCCTATGAGCTAAATATCATTTGCAAGTGCATTCGCCGCGACCACAGTCTCCATTGACCTACATCCCACCGGAACTGCCTATTTGCGCCTATCTTGATGCGTGCGGGTAGCTCTAGAACCTGTCTACTGCAGCCTTACAAAGGTCCATTTGATGTGCTCGAGCGACGCGATCGAGCTTGCCTCATTGATCGTAGAAGTAAGCATGAAATTATATCTATAAACTGTCTTGACATTGTACCCCTCGACAATAGCCTACGAGAGACACCACTCAAAAATAGTGCTCCGCCATCCGCCATTCGTACCACTCTTGAGCCCCAAACGGCACAACCCAAAACCATGGAGCTTCAGCGAACAGAGCGATCCGGTCGTTATTTACACTGGTCAAAGCGTTTCATAAACAGTACTCATATTTTTACCCTACTTAACATTGTTGTCACTATTTACCGCCTGATAAAACTACTTTGGAAAACAAAACATCTCGTGCACTCCAAAACTCACGTATTGCACTGACCGACCGGGGTAAGTTTCTCTTATTCAATCTTCGCTGATGTGCTGTCTGATGTTTTGTTTCATTTTGCTTTTCAAATGCAGGTACGGGAACGGCGGATAGAGGGACTCCTGGGAAGGTCGTATCGGAACACCGTGTACGGTGATTTTTCCTGTCAAACCCAGGTGAGGGCTTGGCAGACGAACCCTAGGTCCTTGCGCATTTTAGGAAACCTCCATCGGCGGCATCATCGAATTACGGCATCGTGACATGGTCCCCTAGGTGACTGATGACACGTAAAACTGGTAAGGTTAATGGAGACCTGCACGCGGCACGCCCTCAGTCAAATCAAAGGGTCACTTTGGCTGTTTCCTTCTAAGGGGGAGTTGTTGTAGTGACTTAGAGATGACTGAGTTCGAGTGTGTAAACTCGTGACCACAAACTTATACAAACAAAACAACTAATCAGTACTTGGCTCCGGGTAGTTTGTATGTTGTGCGATGCCGTGGGGCTGTGCGTTGTTTGTCTGCTCGCTGTAAGGATAATTGGTTTTGGTTGAATAAAAAACACTTCTGACCGCTCTGCTTGGGGACAGCCTAATCCTTATCTACCTTAGCTACTATCGTGTCCGGTATCGCTCTGTTACGTAAACGTGATTAACATTGTTTCAATACCAACCATCTCTCATCTATCCCACTGACTTTTACCGTCTTTTGGCTTGTTGCCCGTTCTTAGGCCAATCTCGGGATCTAGTAAGTACCTGGTATCCGGAGTACTTAATAACCTTAAAATAAGTATATACTGATAAATCCGTCTCACTATGGGATATTATGAAGAATAGTAGCACAGTAATGCACTTACACTCCTTTGGCGGCCTTGAGGGCGGACAAAGAACCAGAAGTTTTAACGTTTGCCGAAAGTTATTAAGGGTGTTTTCCACTATGATTTTATTCTGACGGTCGTAAATTACATTGTCTCATGGGCACGTTGGTGTGGAACAGCTTTGACCCTTTCTTCAATGTGTTCGAACTCCTGTTAACGAATCAACTGATTGTTCTTAAGATAATAAACCTGTATTTAAACAAATGAAGATAAGGATTGCTCTACATAACGAGAAGCAATCCAGTACTAATGTCTGTTGGTCGACTGTGCGTACTGAAGCTCTCTTAAATTTAGAATTATGTGAAATTTCTCTGATGAAAAACACGAAAATCATCGTCGAAACGTTTGTAAGACTGGTACGCATCAAGAACCGCACGAGGGAAAGACTTAGGAACCACCAAACATCATTCCAGCCACAGTAGCAGTGACAGAAAAAAACCACGCTAGGCAGTGCGGTGGATCAGATATAATCTTGGACAACACCTTTATACACTATATCACAACTAACCTAAACAATTTACCCAACCAACAATAATGAGTAGTTCCAGCGTTCTTCAGCTGCGTATTCATCATGTAAAACTGTTTTCTTCAGTATATACTTAAGAAATTAGTTATCGTTACATATATGTAACGATATAGCTCATACAGAAAGACTGAACGTTGTATGCTACGATACTACCGTTTCATCTAGGCACACTTGGAGATTATTCGATGTAAATTAATTTTATTCTGTTTGCAAATGTCCATCAGCTCCGGAACCGTGTTCCATACAAATCACAATTATTGGCAATGCTATTATTAGACGGGTGAGATACGATGTGAAATAGGCCAAAATAACGAAACTAAGGAAAGCTAAAAGTGATTAGGAAACTTAAGTGACGGAAGACAACCAAAAATGCGTAACGAATAGCGCTCGAAAATTGCGTAAATTTAGCCATACAGTGCTTTGTCTGTGGAGGGAACATCGTCAGGACCGGTCAGGTTTGTTCTCCCCTCGGAAGTAATCACTCTTGAGAGGATCGCACAGTAGATAGTACAAAGGGTAAAACACAGATAATTTGTCAGCGCCCACCAAATTTTCCGGAAGTTCAAGTGAAATTACTGGTGCTCATCGCGTTTAATAGCTCTTCAATTCAAAATTCGGAGGCCTTAACTTCAATAGACTTGAGCTAATATTATGACATTGTTGAAACTTATACAAACAACTACTTCTTAAGACGAAAATCACTATGCTTGATAGTACGAGCTACTGCAGTTTTGTTGAAGCAACACTCTTGTTACCGGCGCGATTCAGACGAGTGCTGAGAAACTGTAGCGACCTGGAGGCGGCTGAGTTTGAATATGCAAATTCACAACCAAAAATTACTTTAGACAAACATAATCAATTAGCACTTAGCTTCAAGCAGTTTGTATGTTGTTCGATGCCACAGGGCTGTGCGTTGTTTGTCTGCTTGCTGTAAGGACGACTGGTTTCCGCCAAATGAAAAATACATTTTTGGCTGCTCTGCTTGCGGACGGTGAAACCTTTAGCTCCCTTAGCTAGTACCGCGTCCGGTGTCACTTTAAAACATAAACGTGAACGAGATTGTTTCAATATAAACCGTCCTCCACCTATTCCACTGACTTTTACCGTCTTTTGGCAAGCGTAGGCACGTCTGGCTTGTTGCCCGTTCCATAGGTCATTCTCGAGATCTAGTTAATGCCTGGTAGCCGGAGTACCAAAAGACCATTCGCTGTTAACATCACTGAAGCGACCGCGACGTGAATGGAAGGTTTTTACACTGACCTGAAGTTACTTGGTGCCAACCAGATTTGATGTTGGCCTCATTTCTAACAATCATGTGGGTTTGCATTCTTCCCACACCAAATTGGGATGCAATTCTCCTCACGAAAACTTCATTATTGAGCAACTTATTAATCTTTGCTTTATCGCCAAGGGCCGAGAATATCTTCTCGTTGACCGTCGCATCACTATTTAAAGGTGCTTGCGGGTTCTACTTTCGTGGTGTGAAAGTCGCTATGAATATACAAAGCACGACACAAGCATAGCAATCCCTCGTTTTTCTAGTTATTTCCACTTGTGTATTCTCTAACGGAACCATATCCGGTCAGAACAACCAAATGCTTGGTGCGACAGGGCATACCAGAGTTAAGGAGGAAACTATGTACTATGTGCTAACAAGAGCAAAAGTGGCGAAAAAGGACGATGACAACAGTATAAAGCCCTTGTTCCGGTGCATTTTCGCAAAACCGAACAGAGAATTAAGCCCGGCATCAAGCTAGCTAGTACGGTTTGTGGATTTTGCGACTTACAACCCCATGAGAACCGGAGTCACGTGATTCATTTGTACTGGAGCACGTGATGCACCCTAACTGTCTGGAAAATCCCATCAACATTCATTCACGGTGGCTGTAGCTCACAGAACTCACACCCAATTTTGTCTGCATGACGCTACACGAAAATAAGCTAACGAAATTTGAGAAAGGTGAAATATTTGCGTCCTACCACTTGGGACTCCTTTAGCATGAAGTCTCCAGGTAATGCAAGAGATGGAGAAAGTCGTACGACGGCATCTGGGATGCAACTAGTAATGTGCGTCTAAAAAGCGAGTGGATCGTCCCAAAAACCAAAGAAGTCGGACGAACGCAGATTAACTCGTCTAACCTTCAATAACACATGCTTCATGTCAACACTGAATGCTTTCATCGGAGTCAGTGTTTCGAAACGAACGTTACGAAGAACAATCAAGGCTGTGCAAAAAATGAAAGATATACTGCTCTCGTGCGGCTGCATAAAGAACGACGCTTATCATCGGTTTAAACATATGTAGAGTGGAAAAACAGGTGAGAAAATGTTTACTTTAGTGAGGAAGAAAATTCAATTCGGATGAACCAGATGTTTGAAGATATTACTGGCACGATTTCGGAAAGTAAACAAAGCCGAAAAAAACTACAGAAGATCAGTATTGGATAAATAAGTCCTCTCAGGTGACGGTCAAAATGAGCTAGTCATACATGGGGGCACGCAAGATTCCGTAGAGTATATGCTACGTTGGAACGGTTTTTGCTTCCCCTACTTCCAAGCAGACTACAAGACAACGCTATATTCCAACATCACAATGCCTCTATCCACCGCCCATGGATTATAAAATGTCAGAGGTTGTTCCGTGGCCAGTCGGCGGCCCAGATCTAAACGCGATTGAGAGCCCTAAGGAGTTACTTGCTCACCAGGCGCACAGGGATTCCATAGCTTACCAGTCAAAGTGGTAGCTATATAAGCTGAGTAGAGGAAAACCGCATACTTTTGTCACCCCATTTTTCACGTTTATCGCTCTAATTTGCACACAATATACAGTTTCGTCCTGAAAATTTGGAATGCGGTATCGTACCGTGCACTCAACCGCTGTGGCCAGATATGGCTTCGTTAGGTAGTACAGAAGCGGAAATATGCAAAAAAGTGAGGGGGCCCTAAAATTTTGTTGAGCACTGGATTAAAGAAACCCAGCAGGCATGTCGGCTGCGAGCTTTAATACTGAAAATGCTTTTGCAACAGCCACCGCCGCCAAAGTCAATAGTTGTCTCAAACAACTGAGCGCACACAGCACACACAGAATTCTTGAAGATCTAATGACACTGTCAAATGATTCCAATGACCTTCCGTGAACTCCTTGCAGGTCCTGAGATCTTGACACATTACGACCCCAGTCCAACATCACACATTTGTCACAACAGTAGAGTGTACCAGCCTTGCGTAGAACATGATCAAGTGGCGTTTTCTATCGATGTGTACGTATACAACCCGAGGATTGTGTTCGCACTTGAGTGGTTTCAGTGGTAAAATCAGTCGGGACCGGCACCATATGTTCGCACGGAGAGGCTGACTGCTTTTCGACAGCACTCCCCTAAAGGGAGCACCGTATATTCTTTTCAAGGCGAATGAGCATCTGTTTGATTATTTTCCGTCCCTGCAATAGTGCTATTTTCCCCATCGCTCGTTTTAATTGTCAGAAATTCAAATTTAGAGCTGTTTTCTACCTCTATGCTTTGTTTTCCTAAGCTATATGTTTTCCCTCGTTTTCCTCCTAGGAGAATCCACATTGTCTTGCTCTTTTAAAAACGAACAGTACTCATTGCAGTTTTTCCTTTATGTATCTTTTTGCCACCCCATTTCTCCAGTAATCTCATTTCCAGCCGACAGGCAATCCTAAAAAAGAAGCTGCCTCCGAAAATCCGGGAACATTTGGATACGGTTTTTATACCCGTCAACTAATTCAAGAACTAAACCTGATAATCTGGGTCGCGGAATTCTTCGAACACGAAATGAAATACTAACTGGATATAGCCGATGATTACGATAACTTTTTCGTGATTAAGCTTGTCCTGACCATCATCGCAATGAACGCGACTAACTGGTATGTCAAACCTGAGAAAACTTCCCGACAAAGTATCCCAATTTACGAATGCAGAATCGCAGAAGTGGAAACTCGAACATCGGACAAGTAGCCCATACCACAGCCAATATGATGGCAAGGCCAAATCAGCTGTGAAAAAAATATTGACAATAGAAAAGGAATTCGAAGATGGCACCCTACAAAGAAAAACCCCTGCTGCAATTTTAAAAAACAGCCCACCACAAAGATTGTTCCGAAAATGCCTCATCGATGGAGGAAATGAAAAGTACAAAGTTATTTCAGAAGCAAGTCGAGCGAAGTGGATCACGCAATTAGATGAACTATTCACTCCGGTCCAGCAATAAGAAGTCCTACAACGGCCCTGTGGAGCAAGCGGTAGGATAATTTGGAACGATCCGGGACACGCAGGTGGAACTAATTGCATGGTTATTTTAGACGTAGATCAACAATATGCAGCACACCCAGCCCACTAGTAGCACGTGGGTATGACCGTAGATCGGCTGAAATTCGTTTTTGTTCAGTGTTCCGATACTCCTACGAGTGTTGATTAAAATTCACCTTATCTTTGTGAAGTAGAGTCAAATTGAAGTAACCAATGTGTTCCATACTCTACAAAATCGTTTAAATCTTTCTTCAACCATAACGACCCAATCAATCGCAATTAATACATACGCAGATGACCGTATAAACGATAATCTACCAGAAGTAAAATCAGTGATAATAATCCATCCTCAAATGACAGCTTGATAGAAGCTTTCAAACGGAAATCATGCAAGAAAGCTGACAACTCAAAAATAAGCGCATATTTCTCCTATTATCGTTTGACAATCACGAGACTAAATAAAATACACAGGTTTGACCAGCGATTTCAACTCCACTGATAAATAATCCACTACTTATCGAATACTACACTAAGTTTGATAGGGTAAGCGCTATCAAGTGAACAGTCCATAACATGCGGAAGAGAAGCTTAGCCTTTGACGCATCTTGATCATCAACAGTTCTTTCCTTCCTGTGTCGTTGTTGTGGCTTCTGATTTCCGCGTTATTTTACTGAGAAACTGAAATCGATGAGCCGTTATTGGCTATTCTAACTGAACCTAGGTCATTGAAGTCTGTCACATTAGAGACCAGTGTGAATATACAGTACCAAACCACGAACAGACTAGCGACAAATACTGACAAAATACTTCAAAAATTACGATTAAACTCGAGTGTTCTATGGAAGGAACTGCGGACTTGACTAAAATGACTAATTTATTCACAAAAGAGTTTACAATAGTTGATATTGCCAATAACAAGGTCACCGAATTACTTCGGCAACTTAATGCATTCACCTTGCGGTCAAATATAACACTCCTGGTGTTACATCTGGCACATCCCTGTGTCGTCCATGGTCAGAACCCCAAACATTTATTCTCCACCGGTATGGATTGAAGTAAATATCGAAAAACGGTTACCGTTTTCAGCATCCAAAATAAAAATATGAACCTCCAGGAGGGGATACACATCGTTCATACATATGCACTATTGGATAAGGTGCTCAATGAAAACGGGCATGCAAAGGAATTTCGTATTTCTATTTTTGCTACCGATAGCAGTGGGCAGTAGTTAGTTGCTCAGTTTTCCTGTCGGCTGAAAAATCGTTGGATTGTCTTCTTTAAGTAAAGATCAGCCACATCGGTATTTAGGAATCATGACCTCAGAAGTGCAACTGTTAACCCCGAAGGGATTATACAAAGATGCTGACGCATTCCGACAGTCCTGTTAGTGGTGTTTTCATATGTGATTACGCGGGACTAGCCGAATCAACCTGTAAATTTGATTGTGAACTCGCCTTATTCGCGGTAACTTGAATTTTACTGATCGGAGGCATATGTGACAAAGTTTTTTTATTCAACATCGAACATTTACACACAACTGGAAGTCTCCTTGCTTTTCCGATTGCCAGAGGTGTGTAGCAAACATCCGGAAACGTCTATGAATTTATTCAGTTGAAGCCGAAAAGCTAAGAATTAGTTCCCGCAGATTACGCATTCATTGCGGATATTGGTTGTTGTTGTTGTTAGTCACCTTTTCTTAGCTCCAATACTGAGTCCACAAGGGCACAAGAACTGATCAACCCGTCACGAGGTAGAAAAGTTATCAATGAATATGTAGCGGTATTTATTATTTCCTTTTATGCCAAACCGCTTTGGGCGAGAGAACGACACAATGCCGCGTCGGCTCGGTGACGTGTATTGCCTCGGCTGGTCAACAGTCAAATGTACGGCACATGCGTGGGGCAAGCGTGAGTGCAAAAATGCGGGCAGGGGCACACACACGCAAGCAGGTCCGCACGTCACGATCACGTGCTTACGGGACCGTGAGGCAAACATACAGTCAGAATAATTCACGACAAGCCAATGCCTAATTGTTCAGTGTCATCTGGGGTGAAGTATGACTGGCGTGTGTATCTACACATGGACATGATTGGAATCAGCTGTCGGTACTGTGCGTGCGTGTGTATGAAACGACTTTGGCTGAGCATGTGACTGTTTGGATTGAATAATACACTAAAAATAGAAATGACTGTGTGTGGGAGCGATCGTCTGGTGGGCTGCGTGGGGATCGTCCGAAATGGCTATGACTGTATCGATCGCGAATTGTGGGCGAGAAAATAGATTGGATAAATGCCAAAATCATCTGAGATTGTAGCAGAATCAATGTCTACACTACAAACTGTTCGATATCATCAGTGTGAGTATCAGGTGCAACATATGAGCATACAAAGATAACTGGTACAAATTCTCACACTGATGATATTGGGCAATTCATTGGTAGTTTTTCCAACCACCTTATTAGGCTTTTATCAGCGTTTGTACTCTTGACGACGCAGTATTGGATAACTATCTAAGCATTTTCACTGTATATAAGCATGACCCCAACTACCACTTCTGATCGTAGCGCTGTACTTCTCCATCCTTAAGTTCAGTGTAAAGGTAACTCACTGCGGCCCTTGCACAGTCTCCAAACGTGTTCGCAACCCCGAGAATATAGAAGAGCTTAGGTCACCTGTTAGTTCATCAGTGTACTCAATTTTAAACCTGTCTTGAGAAGGATTTCTACCGGTAACGGAGTATTCGCCTGAGTGTATACGTTTCAGGCAAGGGTGTGTTATTCACTATATAGAGTCTACATGTAACTGCACACCCTCTTTAGTTTTCTGATTATCAAGGTTCTGAAGCGATTACTAGCTGACAGGAAACAACTGAGCAGCTAACTACTGCCACCGAATCAGTAGGAAAAATAGTAATACGAAACTCCCTTGGCATGCCCGTTACTATCGGACACACATGAGAGTGATATGGCACAAAAAGTCCACCAACCTTTTTGCATAGAGACTTCAAAACACTACCCAAGCTTATCCTGAGCAAACTGAAGAATCGCCCGAATTCAAACTCCCATGATTATCGGTCTGGTTCTGAAACTCAGTGAAGACAGAGTATCCAAGAATTATCTCAAAAGATTTTATGTACACATGCCGTAATAGCTGCATGAATAGGGGATGGCAGAAACAAAGGTGTTTTGGAGGCATACCTGGCGGCTTTTGGATTCAGAAATTGACTCACAGGCAAAACATCTGGCCGCTGATAATGCCCCTCACTTGCGCAATTGGGTCTTGCGATTAGCAACTAATTCAGCAGCGTTTCTTTTTGGTGTTCTTCCAATAATTCTATGGGATTTTGACCATCTTGATCTGTAATTGATACATCAGCCCCAGACTTGTACAGAAGTCTTGCTAATTTCAAATGACCACAACAACAAGCTGAAATAAAAATTGAGGAAAGATTTTCGATGCTACGGGAAACATTTTCACAAACCATAGTGCATAGGAGTTTGTTTTTGTTTATCTTGCGCGTTTATATCAGCCGAGTGTGCCAACAGTAGTGAGGCGATATCATCCAGGCCACGATCGGCAGCCCAGTGAAGCGGAGTCATCAACTGAAATAGTAAAAAATAGAAGCACATTTGGTGACTCTAATGGGCAACAAACGATTTCGAAACCACACGGGAGTTCACAACTGCCTCATAATGCCTCCTGCGCATAACCGGTGGGAATACAATAACGTTGTACACTAGAGGCGTAAAAATATCAGTCGGGCCTTCCTAAGTCGTTTACGGTTATCAAATATACAGGCAAATCAAACGTACGGTGTTAGTGATAAATATGAACTCAAAAATACAGCATCACCTACAAGGATACAGTCACGTGGCACGAAACCATGAGGGAAAGCAGGTTCCGATACGCACCGGGTGACTGTTTAATCAAAAATTCAGTACACAACGTTGAGTGGAACCTACAGTGGTTAATACCAAGGCGCACAGAACAGATTTGTGAGGTATAAAAAAACTCAGAAGCAAATACATGCATGTGCAAACAACAATCTGCAAGCCCGCTTCCAAGAAGACAATATCCATCAGAAAGTTGGCTGCAACTGAGGGAATCAGAAGCGAACAAAGCTGTAAATGATCAACTCGAGTTACTAGTATTGTTTCAGTCGGTGAAGAACGGACCGAGCGTTCTGAGTTGACGTGTCAATGGCTAGTGGGGGATCTGAGAAGATATGCATAGACGCCGGAATATTTGCAACCGTTGTGTCAAAGTCCTGAACACCTGTGGATATCGTAACTGAAGGCCCTGATCATCACCACGAGGACAAAATTGTCAAGTGTTGGATAATACAGGTTGATGCATTCGGAACCAAAATTTTATTGCGCGTACTACAATTGTTGGCCATACCAAAGAACATCCCTGGGCTTAACCTTATAAAAATCGGATCAATGTCCTCATCAGAACCAAAAGATACCACTTCATCAGCCGAGTCACCACGAACAAAACCGACCGAGACCGGCGCGCAAACTACCACAGTACCTTATTCAATCTTGGAATCTTTCACTGAGGCCATGAAGCGCCTGACCATATGCAACAGGCGACTAACTGTATAGCCTTTATTCCCATTGTCTCGAAATTTAGCTTGAAAAAAAAAACTGCCGCCAAATAAGGGGAAGATCCGTCGCTACCTCAAACATTTCCCAGCCGATCAACAGACGAACCTATTGGGTAGTTTTCTAGACGGACAAGTATATGAACACGTCATGGACGCTTGCACAGTCTCAAAAACCGCTGACGACCGTATCCGGCTCCGGATGGACCCCACGAGAACATGTGACCCAGCAACGCGAATCACACGACAGGGTGCAAAGATCTAGTCAAGAATACTAGCTCGTGCGTAGGTGCTATTGGCAGCATCCATGAAGCTGGCTCGTTCTCTCGCAGAAACTAGCCGCGTAAAAGTAAGAAGCAAGTAAGTGGGGGTTCAAATGGCCAAGATTTCTTTCCGAAAACACTGATTTCCTCAAGACCCATTTCGTGCCACGGTAAAAGTTTACCAACCACGAAGTGTGGTGACCGTCAAAATGGGACATGAAGAGAAGGGTGAATGGATACAGTCGTACACGGAAAGTTGACGTTTTCAAAATCGTATACGGTCGTCAAAGTTAGTCGACATTTATTTGTAAGCCTGACTTAAAGACAGTGATGAAGAAAATACTGCAGTGAGAAAACTAGGGCTTACAGAGCTGGTGAACGGCACAGTAACGTGCATCCTTTCTCAGTAAATACTAGGGAAATGGTTTTCTATGTAGTATCAACACTCAACTCGCCAATAAAAAAACGCGGGAGCGCCGTACAGCTCCGTCGTCTTTGTTGAACAGTAATCAGCAACTCCTGCCCACTGAGTCCAAACCAGGATGTCTGATTATAAGCTATACGCAAGGAGTTACCATGAAGCTAGCCCCCATTGCCCAGAATGGACGGTTAAGCATTTATGATTCTTAAAAAGGACAGAACAGCTGTACAGTGTTTCCACGGTTTCCAGTAGTGAATTGAGCGTCTATGTTACCTTTATATATATATATATATATATATATATATATATATATATATATATATATATATATATATATATATATATTAGTCAAGCCTTGCTGATAACGCCTTCAGTTTACTCAAGCTTCTAAGGAGAAATGTATCATGGAGGTCGATTGATGTGCCGGTGAAGGTTGTTACCCTTCCGAGTCAGTGACGGAAGGCGTGAAGGTATTGCCTGACGCATCAAAAGACGGCCTAGTGCCGTTAGCAGACAACACGTCATTGTCTGCCCAAAATCAATGGCAATGCTCACGCCAGCAAACAGGGTCAATGGCCCAACGAGTTCGTGGCGAAACGGAACGAAATTATCCAGTCAGCCGCCGACGACTGTTTTCACCGAACCGAGCGGAATCAAGCAATCAGCGGCCAAGAGTTGTTTTAACCCAACGAAATTAAATCAACCAGTGAACTGCCGACGGTTGTGCTAACCGAAAGAGACGAAATCAGCCAGTTGGGGACCCGTTGAGAGCTATTCCCCGGACAGCCTACTATTCACATTAACCACATATTGTCCAAAAATCCAGTAGCAAGCTCTCTAGAACTGGACAGGTGTTGAAGTTTAACATTACGTTCATACAGTTATTAGTGTCAGAAACGAATGACTATGATGTGAGTCGATGAGATGCTATCTTGCCATTGTTTATTGGTACACATCACATCACAGGCTATCCATAAGGTTTTAGGGACATTTTTGCACTTAATGCGCTCCTCTATCATCTAAGACTTAATAACTCATCATGATCATTTATTTTAGAGAACAATCGTGCCCGAAGTTCACATGCATGGATCCAGCCACGTTATAAACGCCTTTAATGCACGTACGAACAGGAAGTGCTGTAGGTTTATCAGGTGACGAAAATGCGGCCCGGCATAGATATAAACAGTTTAGCCGGACGCAATCAATCGGGAAATTAGGCATTGTTTATAGCAGCGCAGGACACGGTAGAGTTCCAATGTACTGGCAGACAGAAAAAAAGATTATTCTTACCAAGAACAATATAACATCCGCTGTTCCACGCAACATTATCCAGTCATTGAAAATGAGCGAGGCTTGGTATTACAGAGGCATTCGCACAACCAGTTATGAAACACTGGTTTCGTACCATCCTGTTTGTCATAACCCATTTGTTCAGCTGACATTTAATCAACAAATCAATATCGCCTAGTTTGTTGTGTTTTGATTAGTCCTAAACTGGCCGATCACGTTCGTTCATGCATCGTACTAGGGTCACATATCAGTCGACACGTTCTTTTTCAGTTTCCGAAAAACCGTGGCTCGCCACCGGTGTTGTTGTGATTTGCGAGTCATGGGCTTTAACACTTGGCAGTTTGACATTTCGGATTCATTTGAACACTATGAACGAACAAATGCAAATGATCATTTGTGAGAAATTTTCGGACTCACGGCTGTTCTGTATTAGACGTTTCTTTGTCTCGTATTTATTTTGTGGTATACGGAACCATAAACCCAAATAATTGAGTTCGTGTAAATACTTGCCATGTATGCTATCATACTGAATGTGCCTGAGAGCGGACACTTGAGTCTGAATCATAATCTCAACAGTAGAGTAATTCAATTAGACAATAAGTATGGGTCGTGTGAATTGTTCATTCAGTCCATACCTCAGTGTCGCGTAAGAAAACGGCACCAGGAGTTTCTTCAATAATGCTTTTCACGTGCTCCAAATCTCCATTTTTGACAGCTGTAAATATCGGCTGCTGGTCATCCGAGTTTTCCTCGTTCGGTTCAGGGTCGAGTATAAGCATCCTGCTCACATAGACAGTTCCTTTCGGGCCTTTAGAGACCTTGGGAGAATAGGACGGTTGACAGGGAGGGAGAAGAAAACCAGGAACCACGAGAATTTGAATGAAACAGTCATGATGTAGTGTTATCGGAGCAAGTGTAATTTGAAACTGTTTCGGTAAGGCATGAATATCCACGGAAGCCCCTTACCCCTGTTACTGAGAAACAAGGATGAGCGACTATCTCGCGGTCAGTTACAGTCTTCCCACATCTATGGCTGACGCGAGCGATCGGTTGCATCGGTCGCATCACAGCGATGATCTCATAAGCATCGTGCGATTATCATGCCATTTTTCAGATATGGAACCACCTGAATAACCTCGACCTCAGCAGAGAAGGACTGTTGTTGTTGTTGTTGTTGTGCGTGCCGTCGAGAAAGGCAGAGACGAAAAAACCATTGACTGATTGATCGAAAAACGACGATGGATCACAATACAGTTAGGTAGTCACGTGCTGGAAACACTGGATTTCAAGTGCTAGTAAACATTTAAGCATCATACAAAAATGCTTCACCTCACGTGTTCGTTGGATATCGGGTGGTATGTCGTTGCACGTGGAGCACTCGAGTTATCTACTGTGCCAGTATCCCGCACAGGACGAATATGCGAAACTACGACCAGGCCAGTCTTACCATATGCCCTTCACATGTAGAAAATGAGCAAAAGCAAAGTTAAATTCACGGAGTCTGGTGAAAGAACTCGATTATCAATACCGGATTTGGACGTAGGGCCCTAGACAATCAAAAACCAATCACAGTAGATGATGAGAGTTAGAAATTGTGTTATACAGGTAAAGGACGGCCCTCATAAAGCTGACTCAACAAAGCAGCATGGAACTTTCGACCAGCGGATCCGACAGAGCTGGACGTGATTAGACCCTGGGATTCGGGTTCAACAGTTGCGGTTACCGAATGGACAGAAGCACAGAAAACTCAAGCATTTACGTATGATTCAAGGATGTATAGGATCCCGTCTACATTAAGCAGCTATCTAACAAATTAGTCCACTGCGCTTCAATTATATAGTAATTGTTGAATCAAACGCACGAATATTGTTACCTGTACCTGCACCGACTAAAGACGACCAGGCTAGACGAGCTAAGGATTGATTCCAAACCATGAACAGATCCAGGCATTTCAGGTACAATTTCTAGCGATGAAAAGAGCTGATAGCTTACATAGAAAACGGACCACATCTCGTGCTTTTTACTGAAAGCTTAGCAGGGATAATGTCTAACTGGAACAATTAAAGTGTTCGTTTATGGTAGCGCATTCAAGAAAACATTTGTGGCGAAACTGTATCGAACGGAAAGAATTATGGGACAGGTCACTAAAATTCTGTTGTTCACAATTTTACAAAACACCTCTAAGATCTGACACTTGAGAATAGAAGCCTGTTCTTCTTGCTAATCCTGCAAACTCAAAACACCACTGGTCTGAACCGACCCACTGATTCTAGTGAGACCATACTGCCTTCGAATCGTCTCGGTTTATTTGCTCAGAACGCAGTTTCTCTAAGAAGAAAGAATCACTATCACCAATAGCTGTAACACCGATCAGTTGGTCCAACCTAGCAGTGAGTAACATCTCTTCTGATTGGCTGAGTGGTGATACGACCAGCCACAGCTTGACGCGAATCATTTTTCGTCTTATCGATCCACCATCCTGTCGATTACATGTTCGTTGACTCAAGCCTAGACCTAGATTCTGGACAAGCGCTGTTGTGCTGTCTGCCAACGGGACCTGACTATCTACTGACCATGGGTCAGCATTTACCATCACAACTACCACTACTGAACCAGGTCACCCATGCAGTTGATTTTTTCGTTCGTTAAGATTTAAGATAACCACAGGACATGGCTTAGATCACGAAAACAGCTTTGAGGAATGATTAAGCGTTTTGTGTGAATGAACCTTAACTGTAACCTAATTCCATCTCTATTCTATTCATTACATAACTGCGCAACAACACACCAAGGGATAAAGAGGAAAAGGAAACACCAATGGTGACAAGTCTCTAAATGAGAATCCCCAGGATTTTTGTCACGTGATCTTGTCTTTCAGCTCCTAGAACCGGCGATACTATTATGGTAGGATTTGTTTAGGTTGCATCCGAATTCAAACTTAGACGATTGATTGAGAAAGTAACAAGTGACAGCAGTAGATCCTTATCAACACATTTTCCTTGAGGCTTTGTAAGTCCCATATGGAACCTGAAAGCACTTATTGGCTAGGTCCATTTAAGGTACTGATCTTCATCGGTCAGCGAGACACTTGTCATTTCTGGAGCAATCCTTAGGGATAATCCGATTACAATTGGAATAATACCGTCACGCTGGAGACATCGCAGACAGCTACTACCAGAGCGAGTTATGCATATCACTTATTGAATAAGTAAATTGTTCATTGCTCAAAAAAAGTGGACAGTTATGGAGCGACAATGAACGTAAGCCGCATGAACAAAACGCAATACGCTGAAGTAAGGCATACAAATCATAGGATTGTAGGACTGTATCCTTTGACCGAATAACGACTGCCCCCAAATGGACTGGACAGTTGTGACGCAAACAAACCGCTCTCTTTATGGTTGACTGATTTTGCAGTTGTACAAATGCATAGCTACCAACAAAACAACTGCTTAATCAGCCTACCCTACCACTACGCCAGTTGGCCTCGCCGTTTTGTTCACATCACTACGTAACACTAAACGTGTTGTACAGTTTACAAATGTTACAGTGCAACACCAATCAGTACTAAACGGCCTAATTACAGATAATCCTTTTTCACGAGTACTGACTGCAAGTCTATTGGCGAATGCTTCCTGAATACTGAATTATTAGACGACTAGATTTTTCCTTTTTTCAATTTTACACATGGGTGAAATGGGGAGGGTTTACGGATAACTAAAAAAGCCGAATGCACATTCCAAGGGAACCGGTAGTCACGATCCTTATATTAAGCTGAAAAACCACTAAATACCTTAACGAGTCAAGCGTGTAACCGATCCGGGCGAATGCGTACTGTCGAGGGCGATCGGGTTTGAACCCGTAACCTTGAACTTAACTGTTGGAAACTTGGGTCATTCGATCACCACCGGTCAGCGAAGTGCACCAACCAGAGCTCGAACTCGGGCCACAGTCCTGGCAGGGTAGCAGCATGATTCTACTTGCCATCAACGCCCTAGATAATGAGAAATATGCTGTCTATAGGTGTACAATAAGTGAGATACAGGTTTAACTACACTCTCACGCTCGTGTGACAGGCAGCAGCAGAAACCCCTTAAAATGGGCTTGTGAAGAAACGTAGATCTGGCCGCAGAGAGGCACACCAGGCATCGAGGGATATTACTGGGAAACCACCAATCCAAATAAACAGAATATCGTAGATAAGCATAGTGTGAAATTATTATTGCTTTCTTCGAAATATATAACTAATCACTCGTCTGGATTACTAGATGCTGAAATAGTCGAAATTCGGGAAACAGAATTATGCAATAAACTCGTCGACATTAGTGCATAGCTTGGTTACCTCATCGATGGGTTGTAAACATTAGGATCAGAAATACCATACATAGTGAGATCACGGTGTTATTCAGACTGTTTATAGTTACAGACAAACCGATGGGAAACAAAACCGTGATTAATTGGACCGTTTAAACCAGGTAGAAACCGTCTACCCAGTCAGCACTGCGAGGCGTGGTAAGAAAAACTTCAGTTTCTTGAACAGTAAAACAAATAAGACCTAAACAAATTGTGCAGTCATGCAAGTGATTTTACAAGATTTCAGTTTTTCCGCCACTAGCCTTGCACATAAATGTGCTGGTCAAGATTTTTACCTAGCAGTATCAATCAATCAAAAACGAAATCGACGCAATAAGAACCAATAAACGGTGGACGGAGGTGCAAGCGGAATATCGTATAGACAGATCAGGAGTTCGAATGTAACTATTCGCCAATGACTGCCATACTGGGTCATGCAGACTGGTATCTGCACCTTTCCGGCTAGCGGGTCCCGTGATCTCCAACGCGTCTTACTTACGTTGCACTTTTGAATTGTGAGGAGGGTTGGGAAAAGCGTGGGCGCTCTGTTAGGAAGAGTCCCTATTTCGGGAACTATATATAATTCAAACACGAAGTACAAAAGTGCCTAATATCTCAGTAATTCAATATTCCTACTTTCTTACCGAATTTGAGCGTTTTCGCGGCGCCGTATGCTTTCCTACTTTGCTTTGCTGTGCTTTTACTGTTTCTGATCGGTCCATTCCCACAATTTTGAAAGAACGCTCCATTCATCTATAAAACTAATGGAGCTGGCGGCTCATTTAGACTTGTTGTGGTTTTTTGTTAATATACACGCGGTTTCGTTCCGTATTCGGTTTTTTCCTCTAGATAGAGTGGGCTAGCCTTAAAGAAATCCACTCAAGCGTTAGTCGTTGTGCAATTACGGATCCAGGAAGTTGACCCTACTGGTACTGTGCTTTGCGTGGTGAACACACATCGCCAGTCCTTTGAGCTCGCAGGTATTGCGTATTCTTTGCCTCGTGTCTTCGGGCTCGATACTTCCTGTGTTGTGTGGCGTCTTCATTCTAAGTGCAGTCTATGTTGTATTTCAAGTCTGTGAAATCGAGACTTTCATTGTGAATTGTGTGTGTGTGTGTTCTGGTGACACAACATACTTTCACGAAATGACTTGTAGAACGCAGAAATTTAGACGGTTGTCAGTCAAACTATGTGAAGCCTCATTAATTGATAACGACAATTTTACCTGGTTTCGGTGACGAAACTACATTCACGGCCAAAAACCTAATCACAATAGGTGTACTGTGTGTACACTGTAGTCGTGCTGTGTGAAACTCCGAACATGATAGTTGTCAGTATTAAAATAATCTGCACATCGAAGAAATCCCACGCAAGTCAATTGCATCTGTTAAACAACGGGAACAACTTCAACGAGAATGAGATAAGCATTCGTTTTGATCGATCGAAACTGAGCATTCCTGAGGTATCCGAATAAAAGAAACGAGCAACTGACCAGGGCTTCTCATGCTTGACAAAGAAAATATCGTGTCAGCGTAAAAAAAAAATCTCCTGCACATACTTTCGGGTCCCATGATGAATCCACTTCTTGCAGTTTGGATACATATTCCGCACGAGCCTGGTCAGATGACATGCTTTCTACATCCTTCCATGCTTGCCTGATGATATTAAAGAAAAAAGATGAAACTGATCCTAGCGTGACAGCAACGCATGGCTCTGTGACACATATAGTACCCGTTGATTATTCGGAGAGCATGATAATTAAAGGGTGCACAGTGAAACACATGAGGGTCACACAAAAGATTTCATACGTTTTACGAATCCGTCATGTTGACACCAGTGATCGGGCGAATTGACAACCTGACGGATATTATTATTAAAGTGTTTTTATCACCAAAAGAGCGTTACCATTGCAAGGGATACATCCAAAAGTTTAAAATCTTGGTATAAAAAGGATATTCACATAAACATTGTTCTTGCTTGTGTGTCTGAAGGCGAGAAGTTGGTAGGAGAAAATGAATGCGAAACAAGGAAGATGTTCCAGTCCCACAATCTTCGGAGAGAACGTACAGCTAAAACCAACCGTGTTACAAATTGGTACAGAAACCTTATACGTGTGGTGCGCCGCCGACGCGCGGTGAACTGGGGTTACAGAAACAAGTTTATGGAAAATACTCATGCCAGTAACGATCAAAGAGCGAAAGTGAAGCCACTGCCCGTCGATCGGCTAGCGACTGTAAGGTGAAAGTCAATATGAGGTCATGGACTACAGATTGCGTTGACCACGGCCCAGAAGGCGTAAGGAAGAGGATGAAGCTCTACTTCAAGTATGGCTGCACCATTCAAGAATCGGAAAAATCTGAGACTTTTACAAGACACAGAGCTGAACAGACGTAGGGAAACTTCCGGTAAGATGGTGCAGGAGATGAAGCCAATGTACATCCCTTTTTTCATTACATGCTTACGCATAAGTGCAGTGGATGCGATAGACCTCACAGTCACAAAGGCCCACTGCACTACTAGAGACAACCAGCAACAAGACCCTGAGACTTGGAGTGGCAGAGAACCACATAAGATCCCAAAGGGTTAGGCGCAGTAATGAGTCACAGGACAGTCAGGAATACTGTCTACCACCAAAGTAACTGATGATGGCGGGATTTGAGCCTTTACCCTCCGAGGTGGAAATCAAACGCTCTAAGTTACTTGACCACCACCGGCCATCTAAAGGTGACCCATTACCAGAGGTAGTGTACAGGAGATTATAAAGTGCTATAAATAACACGCACTTTGTCCGTATTGAAGCCAGCAATGTTTGTGGTTAAAAGAAAACGTGACTGATTCTGCAGCTTTATTTAGTTAATCTTGTCGATTGTTCCTGCGGGAAAACGCACATCGGCCGCACAACCAGACGCTTCTCTGAACGTGTCATCCAGCGAAGTTGGAGACAGGAGCTTTTAAGTCAATTACCAGTGAAGTCGTTTCCCAACTAGCAAGGACGAGGTCTCCCAACCCCTGCAGGGGATCCGAAGTCAAAATCCGCCAAACATCAATACTATAAAAACATGCCCAATGCACTGAACTGGTGGAGTCCGGTGAGTACAAAGGGAAATCCTGCTGTAGGCAGTCAAATTACAAGCCAGTTCACTGTGGTGGATGCCATGTGCTACCGTAATTTGGGCGGGTATACTGTGTGATCCATATGCAAAATGTCGGAAGTCCTTCGTCCTGGCCTCGTAGCTCAGCTGGTAGAGAACTCGCTGTACTAAAGCGAGGGTGGTAACCATGCGTGGGTTCGAATCCCGCCGGGGCTGAAGACTTATCACATTTGGATCACCTCTAAGGAATAGTGAATCCTCAGGAGAAAATCAAATGTTCAGAAAACGGGATGAAGTGCGAAGTTGTATGTTAACTTATGAATTGATTTCCCTCATTTGTCTTTGAGTTCCAGTCGATAAGATTTGATATCAGTTTTCATGCCAAAAGTCAATTAGTTAATTTGTGTTAAAGTGTTGGGAGTGAAATAGCGACGGAAGCATATCTACTCTCACTACAAAAGGATACCACCACACAAACGGTGATAATGAATAGGGAGAACTTGGTGATGACTTACCACTTTTTGCGGCCATTGAAATCGAGGAAACCCGGTTTGGGTATGTTGCAAGGACCTACGGTCGCCTGCAAATGGAGAAGAACGATCCGAGAATGTCCGATTAGTCTCGACTGAACGCATGCTTGCATGTACTAAACTACAAACCATCAATCCAGTATAACAAAGTGTCAGATGGTTTGCAATGAACGCGGGCGTCCGTTAGAATTAATCACGTGATCAGTCTTCGAAATACTGACCAACGCGAAGGCGAAATCCCCACAAGTTCCGATATCACGCTCCGTGCAGTTCGAATCACATGCACGGACGGATCACGCGTATGAACTAGTCCGATCACGGACAGGATGCGAAAATGCAGACTGTTAACCCTTATAAGTGTGAATGCTTCAACTTCGAAACACCATGAATCTGTATACATTGGAACCATCATTATTTCGTCTACAGGATGCGCAAACACCAGACTGAAACAAAAATATTCGAAAACACTGCAGCTGCGGCTGGGTTTTGGTAATTCGATCGAATACCATAAGCTAAATAGCATCATCAATGATGGAAATCGACGAGGGTTTTTGTTACGGTAATTATCGCTGTTGTCCAACTCGAAGCAGTAGCTGATCTCAGAGGCATGTGTGTGACTCAAGACTCCAAATCACAGTGATGAACTTCGCGGATCTTCCGCATAGTACGACGGTCTCCCATGGCTATGTGATACACCCCTCAAAGTTTACGGGTACACATGCACAGACTAAAAGTGTCAATGTTATTCAAAACGGAGCGATCATTGTGAGTACCCGTTCAAAACTCTGATTTATAATTCAAGAACAGAATTGATTGGTTAGTATTACGCTGTTACAGTCAATGAAAGTGAGTGGAGCAAACTGATTAAACATTTGCGTATTTGGGAATCACCAAAACGGACGGTCATACCTTTGGAGTGGAAAAAGGTTTCGGTTCAGACGTATGCCTACAATTTTAACAAGAAATCGAAGTGCCGGTAAACTGCACCGGTCCCCTAGGAATTCAGCGAAGAAAGTTCATAACTAGTCACTGCTCTCCAGCACACTTAAATGAGCAGTGCAGTTCTTTGCGATCGGAAAAAATACAAGATCTGAGATTTAGCCACCAAGGGATTCACACTACAATTTGGAGGCAAAGTAAGCTACCTCGATGACACGAAGAGATATCATCGTTTTCGTTTTCCCTTAAGGTTTACACCGCTGACTAGTCCGCCTGATTGTCTTGGCTCGGGACTTTCAACCAACAGCCACATTTAGCGGTAACTCTGCTTGTGCTCTACTCATTCAGAACCTATTCGGTCTGCTCCCTGTTAGCCTAAAAACTAAGGTTACCGGTTTTTTTTCAGCGGTATCATGGAACATACGGATCATAGGTTTCACTTATTTTGCTGGACACAATCAAAAGCAAGCACCGAGCACATAAGTTTGTAGTAGGAACAAAAGGCTTCAACAACTCAAAATGTATCTTCGACAATCTTTGCATGGATTACCAACACTTTTACCAGACAACCGAAGAATTAAAGGTCCCACGAAAATCACAAAAGGAAATGAAGACTAACAAACGGCCAGAACCGAATGCTCGAGGTCACGGGAAAAACCAGTGGCTGCAGGGTGGTGTGTAGAGACTACTGACCGGTCTAAATGAGGATGCGACAGAAAAGCTCCGCACTTCACTGTCCAATGACTCTGCCTTGAAGGTTGCACCCGGTTACATCCATGTGTCTTTATACAGAAATAGTTATTAGATATTAGGCTCACGGAAGAAACTGAAATGAATTTCGATGCAACACTGTCCAGAACTGGAAACAACTCTCCGACAGAAATGTTGCAATTCGAGTACAAACTGTACGAATGAGCTGCTCAACCTGTCGGCTCCGTGCAAATTCAAGGCTCATTTCACCCCAATGCTGGGAATGTTACTCGGAACAGTGGAGGTGGGAAAAGATCACAGGATTACAGTTAATGACTCATTTATAACAGAGAAAGCCTACTGAGGAAAATAAAAAAGCAACCAACGCATCACGTGATACAGAACTCGGATTAATTGGGTGAGCAACCATGGATAATCGCTAAGTCACAAACAGTTGGTGGCATTTCAGTGATATCAGATGTCATATTGGCGTGACAATTAAGCACATTTGAAGATGACCAAAAATCAACGGAGAATCCTACCGTTACAATTCAAAAATCTTTGGTCAGCCGTTGATTATGATTGAAAAATCCTGTTAATTTATATTGATAAAAATACCTTTTTCCGTGAGAAATACTCAACTGATTTTCAACCAACTGGCGTTTTTAATTCAAAGGGTTTATTGAATAAGGTGAGAACCACACTAGTGCGACATACACTACCTTCTTTTTTTTATTACATCCTCACGCATGAGTGCAATGGAAGGAGTATACACCATAGCCACAAAGGCCCGCTGCACTATTAAGGATAACCGGCAACCATACCGAGAGAGAACCACATAAGGCCCCAACAGGTCAGGTGTGGTAACGAGCCAAACGACAGTGGGGAATACTCTCTATCATCAAAGTAACTGGTGATGGCGGGAGTTCGAACCTCTAGCCGAGAAAACCCTTTAAACCACTTGATCACCACCGGTCAATCTTAACTACGTGTAACACCCCATAATTGCATACGGTTATCAGGTTTAGGTTTCAAACAATTAGTATGGGACCCGATCATGTTTTATGGGACATAAAATGCTAAGATGTGACCTTTCATCTCTGAGAACTCACATTCGAAATCAAACCGCATTCTCAGTGGTACAATACGTAACGATATTCCGACTCGGAAACTGTGGTATTATGTGTAGTACAAAATACTTCAGTTCGGAACGGAGATGACTGATGAACGATTTGAACATGATCAATGTAGTGTCCGAGTAGCTAAAATTGTTTGCCTTCTACCTCGAAGCTCAGGGGTTCAAATCTCGACCCCGCCAGCCACTTTGGGGGTACACAGTAATCCACTGTCGCCAGGCTCGTTGTCACGCTTGACACTTTGGGACCTTATGTGGTTTCCCACTTCAAGTCTCAGGGTCAGGTTACCAATTATCCCTGATAGTGCCGCGGACCTTTGAGGTTATGGAGTATTTCCTTTCCACTACACTCATTAGCAAGTATGAAATTTGAAAAAAATTATTCAATCTATAACAAGATTGGCAACAACAAGATCTTCATTACATCGTAAACTTCAACGCGAAAGTGGCAAAACTGTTGCAATTATCACTGTTACTCTGCTCTGGATAATAAAAGCTTTTATTGACGTGGCTGGATCTTGGTTACAATGCGTATTCAACGTGCTTAGATTTGATGCAGCGTTAACATTTACGTCAACCGATTCTGATCACAACAGACTTATGTCACAAATAAAAACGTACTAGTAGACGGGGCACAATGATTTAAATAAGGATTGTCAGATATTGTAATCCACTGCGAAACAGTTCATAGATTGGTTTTTTAACTGGACAATGTTGATGATTAACTCGGATTCGTAACATTCGTGTCAGTTGCTTAATTAATACGGTGTCCTCTTAACCGATCAGACGTGACAATGAACAATATCGCCACATAGCATCCACCTGTCTGCTTAGCGCCGGTACCGACCTGTTTGTCATAAAAATCAATGAAGGAATAAAGTGTGTGAAAATTTGGGTGAAACGGGAGCAGGTGAGAACAATAAAAGTGCGCGCGTTTCCGAGCAAATCACGTCCTGTAATGAGGCCAAAGTAAGAAACCTGAACTTATTCCAGAACAAACTGTTTTGCATCAATGAACCGAGGCAAGAGAAAACTAGGCTATAGTAGAAATACTAAACTTAATTAGTGTGTTTGTGCACTTAGAGGTTTTTTGATCACGTTTTATTTGATCAATCTTGATAAGGACGGTAATGCACAATAAGGTGGTTGGGGGCGTCAGCAGACCCAATTATCTGTGGAGATCATATTGGTGAGTGATTTTTGTCTTTTTTCCAAAGCTCGGTTTCCGAAATCGAGAAAAAACCATAAGTCTAAATCGTCACTTTCAGCAGCAGGATTAAACTACTTGGTCGCAAGGTTTTCCATATTATCATCGATGAACACGGTGAAATTTCAAAACATTTCCTTTCTTCCGAGAGAGCATGAAGGGATTTCGCAGCGCAAATAAGTTGCACAGAAACTAGAAACCCAAAGCAAACGAATTTAGGTTACATTGTGGTTCGTTTGTCTGGGCTGGAAAGAAGTGCACCTTCACTGAAATTTTATTCACGAACAATGCTTGTAACTTCATGTCGTCAAAGAAACCAATCCGGACAACAACTTCGATTATACTGGGTCACAGACCAGCTTCATCTACGTCAAGTGTGAGCGTCGTGAAAGCATGGTACAGTTGGCACCGCTATTCTCATAGACCACCCCCCCCCCATCCTAGCACAACCAACAAGCAGGTGATGAACACATATGTCACGTGCTTAGTTAGTGCAACGACCGCATTCCACCAACCAAAAAATTCTTTTGTACTTTTGCCAGCAGTGTTTTTATGCCAAAAGATATTTCAAACAACTGCGGAGAAAAGTCGACCATAGCTCGACAATCAAGTCATCAGAAGGCAGTATGAATAACTTTCCATTTAATGAGTATTGAACTTACACATAAACGCATGTAACCCCTCGTAGATCAAACGACTTAAACACATTGGATACAGCTTGTCGAGAAGAGGGACACCAAATGTGAACTGAGTCTTACACATACCCCGATAAGTATAAGGATGCATGCAAACAAGTATTGAACAGTGAAAAATCAAGCACAAGACACCAGTGCATAAAGTAGCCATATGAACACCTGTTAGTATGACGACGCGACAAGTGGATAACGCGTAGGTGACAGCTGCAATCGCCAATCCAGACTAGTAAAAATGACAATGGACTCGTTTAAATAGTCTGATAGTGAAATAAAAAAGAGAAGAAAATCACTAAATAGTCAATTAATTGGCTCTCTCTTTCTGGAGGGTCTGCTTGTCGAAGAAAAAGTTGACTTCAACTGCAAGTCTGTCAGTTCGCGGCACATTCGGAAAAACCACATATTACAAAACTGCGTCATTTTAGTGATGAGTGCCTTGATCCAATTTAGCTACAAAGTTAACCCACTAAGTATTTTTATTGTTTTGCTTGACTTTCAGGCGAAATTGACGACAAATACTCAGCGACTATCGGTGACAAAGACGCGAACTTTTAGAAACCGAAAGAATAAATTTGTTTAGTCCAACAGTGTCTGTTAATTATGAAGCGGCGTGAATCTTAACAAATGGATGTTGTGATGTACTTGAATCACAAGGTATTAAATCAGTGCCCCTACGATTACCACAAACCTAGGAACGTAAATAAGAAAGCGACTTCCACATTTTTCAGTATAATCCCGTTGGAAATGGAGGGGAAGAACCTTCACGGTTTAGGGGAAGCCCAAATCAAGATGAGAGTGATTTGCGTCTGGATATCACTTCTCAGTGTAAATACATGAATTCGGCATAACCGATGCATACACTGTGAGCCAAAATGGTTTAATCAGGGAGTAACTGAGGGGCAAGAAGTTCGTAGTCTGTAAAATTTTAAAATATGACAATATGGTACCGGAGTAGACAGAAATGTAGATTCCACAGCTGGCAGGGATTTCTAAAAGATCAAATGCACTTTCTGTAAACGCGATGACACTGCATTCGATGTGACATCCAGATCGACGACAAGCGTAATTTCTTTCGTCTGGTTAGGATTACAGGAAAATGGAAACCAGGTGTCGGCAAATTATTTAAGGCACTCGAAAGCAACCTGAGAATCGCGAGGGACTTCGTACAACAATTTAGCTGGCCGTCATATTCAACAGGCGTTGAATAGAAACAATGGTACACATACACGCCAGTACCCAGAGTCCGTGAATCAATATACCTTAGATGCAATAACATAATAATCGAGACGCGTTCGCCCTTTCAGTGCAACACCCATACTTGGGGTATCAGTGGAGACCATAAACCAGGCACATGATTCCTGCGTTTTACGCGAAGGTCGGATATCGGATGAAGTGCCTTCGCAAATGGAAAAGGCGCATTCAACTTTTGCTAACCTCGGTAATCGAACACCAATGTTTCTGTAGCATTGGAGGACCTTTCAAATTCGGTCGTGCTGTCCGTAACATCTCGGGTTATTTCTACTACATAACCATTATATCTGGTTCCATTTTCGTTTCCACTCACTAACTGTTGTCACGAAAACGTTGTGGTTTTACATTCATGCCAAATTCTGTGTTCTATTTGAATGGAATTATAAAATCTTTGGAATTAACGAGTAAGGGGTGGCAAACACCTTTTGGAAGATTTTTTAAGGACAAAGTGAAACGAATTTTCGGTGAAATGAACAATCCCTCGCAAACATCGCACCGGATGGATGTTTGCTTTGCTCAAACAAGCCTTGTCTAAAATGTGTTGATCTATGTTTACAAATTTCAATGTACGTTCTTTACCAGGGAAAAGGCCATAATTGATCAGTTTTGTGTGAAGACGTGAAAACAAATTATTGGGGGCTATGAGTATACAATGAAGCTAGATTTAGGCTAATATTGATGACGAAGCTGTCAAAGTTGATGGTTTCAAACTATTTCGCGCTGACTGTCCAGTCCCCTATCGAAAACGTGGTGGTGGTGTCATGACATATGTAAATGAACGATGGTATAATTTTTTCCACAATCTGGTCAAATTTTTCACAGTTCACTTCGGTGTTTCCATTGCTAAGTGTAGGCCTAAACACCTCAGTCACCATCGATCGATTATATTGGTCAACATTTTATTTCCCGAAGACATCCTACTGCTGAACTGGATGAATTCCCTGACACTATTTCCCCCAATCTTTTAGATCATCTTGACCATTCTTCATGTGTAGTACGTGGTGATTTCAACAGGTTTGATGTGTTTCCTCGTCAACTTGAGCCTGAACAATAATGTTATTTTCCCCACTGGACTGGTTGCACATCTAGACTTATATCTCGTAGACGTCCCCAATTTTTCTCATATTGCTTGCCGCCCCTCGATACAGAGCTCTGATCCTGACGTAGTGAAAGTTTCTCCCGTGATTTATCGTAAAATTAGCCACAAGTACTTCAATCCGACCTGTCCTTCTCCTGTGAACATTTGACAGATTATTTGAATTTTCCCTACAATTTATATTGCCCCCCAGAAAAGTTATGCATCCGTTCCGAGAGATTTACCTTTCCGTATATGAAGCAGTTACGCCGAAAGAAGTAAGGAGCTTTTTAGGCTAGAGTATGGTGTGGCCAGTGTGCTATCGAAATCTATCAAAGTGGAACTACACAGGCTCAACGCCCCATATACGTGATCCACAACTTCAAATAAGAACTGTCACGATAGCTAGAAAACCATTGTGCAGTAGAGTGGTTTAAAATCTAGTAAACGTCTACCACCGGCAGATGCTGAAAAGAGTAATTCATGCTTCATTGGTGCGACTCAACTACCAATAACACTGGATTCAAATGTGGACTCCAAACAAAACTGTTTCCAACTTCACTACTCCCTCAGAAGTGCACAAAGAACTAACACAACTCTCGACAAACAAGGCGAGTGGTCCAGACGATCTACCAGCGATAATCCTAAAGGAGTGCGCAGAAACACTGTCCCCAACAATTTCAATACTACTCAAAGGATTATAAACTCAAAAGCACACTCCTGACTGCCGGGTAGTGGCTTCTACTATTCCGGTCCCTGCAAAAGGATCATCAAAATTATGTCCCATCACATGTACATTAGTTTCCCTCAGTCTGAAAAGATCGTTTTGCGCATAATCTCCCCGCGGATCAATGTTCTGGATCCCAACCAGTTCGCACACCGACGCTCCCGCTCGATGTTGGATATTCGAGCATCAGTCAGCCACTTTATTTTATCCGCATTAGACCGTAAGTCACGAGGCCAGAGTATGCTTCTTTGACTATAGTGATGCATTTACCTATGTTGACAAGTCCAAACTACTCCAGATTCTTGAGAACTACGGAATCAGTACATAACACTCATATTTACCGTCTACTTTTAAAATCGCCAATAACTGACCAATTCTACGGGCAAACCTCTTCAGCGCTTATTTCTACAATAGGTGTTTTACAAGGTGCTAATCTGTCACCCTTCCTTTTTCTAATTCTCTTCCATGCCTATGTACAATGACAGTTTGTTTACTGAGTATGCTGACGACGTAATCCTTGGTATGCCCCACTCCATTAGCTCTCTTTAAACACTTTGGCAGCATCCACTGAACTCACCAACTGGTCCTTCTATCTCAATTTGGAAATGAAACCTTTCAAGTGCTCCAATATCTCATTTTGTCTTCATAATAGCACCAAATATTCCTATCTTCTTGTATCCAATTCTGACCTACTCGTAAATGGCGCGCACATTGCTAGAACTTTATCTACCAAGTGTCTCAGAGTCATTATCAGGCGTGATCTTTCCTGGTCCTATAATATAGCAGCAGTTTTCCAAAACAGATAGACGTTCAACATTTTACGTGCAGCCAGATGTCCAGGACCCAGATGAACGCTGGCAACCGATCAAGGAAGCTTTACATGCTGCTTCTGATGCCACACAGGACTCTGGTTCAGGAAGGCCTAACAAACGATGGATATCTTCGACATCAGTTGCTCTGCTGGATACTTGCAGATCCGTCCCTTGGGATGCCACACTCAGTGAAGTGCGTGAATCCCTGAGACCCGAACTGACTAGCAGCCTGAGGAATGACCGTGGATAGTGGTGGATTTCGAGATGTAGGGAAATGGGAAAGGCTGCGTCTGTTGGCAATACTCACAACCTTTACCGTTGGATTAAAGGCACTGGTCCACAGAAGCCCGGTGTAAGTGAGTTATTCAAGGAATCCGACGGATCACTGATTACCTCTCAGGGACAACATCTGGGTCGATGAGCGCAGCACTTGCAGGGACTGTTCAGTTGGCCCACTTCTACAGTGGGCATTCCCAATATACCTGCAAGGGAAACGATGCAGACAGATAACGTCCCTGCTTCAGAGATGGAGGTTATGAGGGAGATAAGTTACCTGAAAAGGTACAAAGCCACTGGACCAGATGGATTGTCTCTATCATTTCTCAAGGGTGCAGGCGAAGCTTTGGTTTCGGAGTTGACAAAACTCCTCTGGGTAATTTGGGATATGAGCAGACTCGGTGACTGTATCGATTTACGAGAGAGGTGACAGATCCTACTGTGAAAACCACAGAGAAATTAGTTTGGTAAATATTGTGTCCAAACTGTTCATCAGGCCTTTCCTCCACCGATTATCTAGCTCCCGCCAAAGGTGCACGCGTGAGAATAAATCCGGTTTCAGATTCTGTTGGGGCTGTATCGACTAAATCTTTACTCTTCGACAAACTGTAGGACACAGACACACCCTGCATAGGCTCACAACCCCTGTCTTCCATGATCTTAAAATAACATTCGATTCAGTCGACCGCACAGATTTCTGGCACTGCCTTTCCGTGAAGTGTGCCAGATAAATTTGGAATGAGGATCCAGGTAAGTTGCGAGCTTTCTTAGATAGTCTAAACACGGCGCAGCAATGTTTGGGATGCGTTTTGCACCTTCAAAATGTAAAGTGCTGTTGCAGGACTGGGTTGGCGCAACATCAAACCTTGTCTTGGCAGGGTAAGCTCTAGCTGAAGTGGATAAATTTTGTTACCCGGGTAGTTACATCTCACCGGGTGGACAAATATCGGATGAAGTGTCATCGCGAAAACAGAGGGCGCGGTTGGCTTTTGCCAGCCTCTGCTATTTGTGGCGCCGACGTGACATCCGATTGTCTGTCAATGGTAGAGTGCATACTGCAGTGATTAAGTCCGTTCTTTTATACGGCTCAGGAACACGGCCGCTAAAAGTAGAAGATCGGCGAAAACTGTCAGTGTTTGAGTACCGATGTCTCCGTAGCATTGCCCCAGTTTGGTGGGAACACCGTATCAGCAACGTTGAAGTTAGGCGTGTGGTGTTAAGAACGAGTGGCCAGCCACTGAAATAGGTGGTGAATTTAAACAGGTCAGTGTGGCTGGGGCATGTGCTACGCATGCACACCCATAGATTTCCTTGCGTACGCTGTTTTTCCGAGACAGGTAGTGGTTGGAAGGTATGTCGAGGTGGTCAGTCCACGACGTGGCAAAAAGGTACGAGAATGTTGACCAGTGGACTTGGCCAAGTAGGACATGTTAGACTTCCGTGTTGGGGTCCATGAGACCCGCCTACCAAATGACTAGAGACAATAAGTGGTAGGGCTAGGTGTCGCGGCCAGTGGCGTAGTTGCATTCGGACTCTTCCTTTGTCTTCGCGATTTCCGCTTATTATATTAATTTTCTGGGATCATTTTCATTGTATGCTTCTATTTTTTGCCGTTTACTCGATGATGCTGCGAGATAGTACCTAAAATCATAGCACAGAAGTGCGAGGTTATTGGTTGAATAAACTGAATTGATTGCCGCCCGCTTCCAGTCTTTTTGCAAAGTTTACCCTGCATCTTTCCGAGTACCCTGAGTCTGCAGCATCTGGTCAAGCGGGTGTTGGTATAACCTTGAGTGCCAGGCAAAATCCGAGCTGGTAGAATGGATCCCTCCGGCAGTCAGTTGTGCGCAGTAAGAGGTCAAGTTCATACAACGTCAGCGATCGCCGGTTAGATAAAAGCAAGTTATTTGTTGTGTCGGTTTACGCACCCACTGACTACAGCCCAGAAACACTCGAAGACAAGTTCTATCAAAGTCTGTATGACCTCGTGCGAAAGCAAATTTTGCTGATAGTGTGATTCTAGCAGGGGCTATGAATGTTACAGTAACTCATCTGTCATAGAATGAGCTGCACTTTGGGGGCCCCTTTTGCTTGGATTCCTGTCGTTTGGGGAAAATGTGGAGAGGCTTCTGGCCCTGTGCGCTGACCACCATCTATTCCTCGACAGTACGGACTTCGGACGCCCCAATCACCGGTATGCTACCTGGCGTTCCCGTCATCGTCTGAGCCATCAATCCAGATCGACCATATTGTAATAAACTACAGATGGTGGGGTTGTATCCGTGAATGCCGGTCGTACTGGACTTCCCACGTAGACTCCGACCACACTTTGGTGTGTACCAAGCTGTTCATGTGTTTCGGTGGGGGCCCAAAACACATGATGCAACACCCCGAAGACTACGACGAACTAAATCAACAAGCTTGCTTATCCGACTTTCGAAAAGGAGCTCCTCAGAAGTATGTGCCAGTCTTAAAAGAACTGTATCGTCACACCTCAGGTAGGGTTAAAGTCCATGACCAGCTTTCACCCCCTTTTGTCGTTCTCAGTGGATTAAAACAAGACTGTCCGATATCCCCATTTCTTTTCGACTTTGCCATAAAGGATGTTATGTGAAATGCTTGTGTGGCCTTCTAAACGGTGGAGTTGAACTCCTTCAAAGGAGCAGAGTTCTCGATTTGGAAGATACCCATGACATAGCCTTCTTAGGTGACAACGCACAGGAAATCCAATACATTCTGAAACACCTGGCGACTGAGGTGTCTAGATGTATGGTATGTGCACCACCCCACCTAAGTGCAAAATACTGTCACAAGACTGGTAGGAGCCTGTGCCCGCACTCACCCTCTGCGGTGGTCAGCTAGAGTTTGTCGATAACGTTAAGTACCTCGGGAGTTAAATTGTAGTGGTAAGTGGCATTGTGGAAAAGATAAATTAACGAATGTGAAGGCCAGATTGATTTTCTTGAGCCCGCGTCACTCATCATCATCGTACAGCGTTGAACAGTAGGGCAAGCCCCACTGATCACTGCCTTTTTCACCATGTTGCACGGTGAATTAGAAAGTGTGAATATACAAGATGGAGAGGGAATGGACTTACACGGGTGGGAAAAGGAAAGAACGCCCTAACAGCCAACACGTGGAATACAGTCTAACTGTACAAACACACATCGATCAATCATTCTGATTCGACGGAAAGTGACAACACGATCGCCATTGTTCGCGGTTCGCAGCCATATCCTTCAGTGTCTCCAGCTAACTGGTTGTCGGATCTTTTGGACCCCAACCACGAAGAAGTGAAGCACCTGTTTGCCATAAGTTCGCTGCATATTTTCTCATTCCTAGCTTTCAAGTCATCTGTTGACCTCCACGTGGTTTTTACCACTCCTGAGGAGGCACAGAGAATAAGACACTGTATGGTAGACGTGTGTTTGCCATACGTAATACGTGCCCTAACCAACGAAGTTTACTCAGCTGGATAGGCTGTGACAGAACGTTCTCTGAATTAGTGACCAGTACTCGCTTTCTGACCTCATCATTGCTCACTCGGCCATTCTACCCAGTCTTAGCGTTACTACATATCGGTGGTCGAAAACCTCAAGACGACGAATATCTTCAGCACGCAGACTCCAAGTCTCGCAACCATACAACGAAACTGAACGCGCGGCGGTACAGTATACACAACCTTTTAACTTCAATGAAATATTAGGTCACCGGAGGCGTCGCCATAACATGTCTCCCATTGAAAGAACTAGCCCATAATGCAACGGTGCGCGGTGTCAACTCTTCGTTGCGAATCTTGGGCGCTCCGCATCGAGGACACTCAGTGTCCTCCAGTATTCAATCACCAATGTCTGGGGAGTATTGCTCCAGTTTGGTGGAAACATCGTGTGACGGGGTTCATCGTCGTGTGCTAAGTGTGGATAGCCGCGCCCGCCGGTGACTTGGACACGTTTTAGTCATACCTATCCATCGTTTAGCTCACAGTATGACTTGAAGAAGTAACATGGCGAGCAGACCATGACTTGGCGTAGGAGTAGCGTCAACACTGACCTCAGCCTGTGCATCCCGATTCCTTGGTTGGGGCACAATGGACGAGGATTGTTGCTGGTTAGAGATGTAGAAGCAGACGGCTCAGAACGGAAACTAGTAGCGTGAAGTGTGCGATGTGCTTAGAAAGACCTCGGGTCGCGTGAGTATTAAAAACCTCAGAAAATTACAAGAATGTGCTCGGCGAAACAGATAAAAAAGCGGTTTGTTTTACTCATTTCCCGTTTTGTTACCCATTTCTGTATTTATGGTGTTGACTCCAGATTCCGTGTAACATAATATTAATAGTGATAATAACTTTAATAATAATAATAATAACAGCAGAAAGCTATTTCTCGTATTCCTTCGACTAGCGTCCGCATCATACTGACTGGTTACCAATTAACGTTTTTTGTGGCACAGTCGAGTCTTAGTTTACTCAGAAAGCTAATAAACAATGACCTGTTAAAGTCTTCCGTTCACGGGAATGCTCGTTTAATCTCCTCAGATGTGTTTCCGTTGCACGCGCATAACTGATAGCGTCGATACGACAACTGCGTTGTCATCGGGCTCATTACCAACACTAACAGACTGGAGTCCTATTTGGTTTCCCATCCCAAGCCTCAGTCGTGGCGCTCGGTTCTCCCTGGCAATACAGTGTCCTTCCAAACATGGAACAAAAAACGCACATAAATGTTGTACGCAGTTTATTCGACAGGCGAAATCTAGCCAACATCAAATGATCGAGAAACTACCTACACAGATTGTATCGCTAATATGGTTAGTGTTGTCTATCCTAGTTGCCAAGGCACTCTCGTGCGGATCAAGCCAATTTTTTGCGACTGCTTAGATACACATGTACGTCCGGTTATGAAAACATGCGCGTGGCTACTCACTAAGCCTCACAGAATGTTACTTGGTAGTTCAGCAAGAAACGTTTTGGTTGCTCAATATATATATATATATATATATATATATATATATATATATATATATATATATATATATATATATATATATTGCACAAAAGACTCTTATTCTGTTGTGACAACAAACTGACAAGTACTTCATGTAATGACGTCGCACAAAGCAAACTATTGTAATTCATATCCCATTGAAAAGGGTATATAACTCCCAGACTGGGAAAAAATATATTCATAGCTCTCGAGCAATCAGATGACCACGCGGACATGTAAATTCATTTCGTCAATATCGACTGTAATCAAGTAGAAGTCACCAACTAACAACTGAGTGTGAGAGCTCGAACCCCAACATCGCTTTGGTGGAACACAACCCGTCTTTCAAGCTGTTTACTGACACATGGCCCGTTGAAGTCCTATGACCGCCCATTTCAAGTTATGGAGTCTAGGTTGCGGACACCCATTATTCGCATAGAGGATCACAGTGATGTAGTTTTACTACTATGACGGCCACACACTTCCGGTCTGAGTGAAAACTGATGGACGGCGTTGGCGTCATTTGATCCACTGTTGCAAACCGTGCCACACTCTTCGGTGTACTTTCCTTACATGCGCGATTTTACTTAAGTTTTTTTATTCCTGTCCGTTTGCGAAATGTATTGTTAAACAACACTCATGCGCCAGTTGTTTGCTGAATAAAGCCTACTGAACGACTCTCATTCTGCTCCTTACTTTCACTGCCTATTTTATTTGATCCCAGGACAACATTTTCAACGAACAGTGGGTCGAACACTGTAACCAGAATGTTTAAATGACTCTTTGCGTCATCCAGGAGTTTCAGGAATGCTTCGTCTTATTTGTTCCTGGAATTTATCTTTTTCTGTGGAGAAAATACGATCAATGACATCTCGTTTCAATATATGAGCTGCAGTGAAACCTAGATTACGCCAACCGTTAGGAAAACTTATCAAAGCCACACATCCGCTTGAGAGGTTATACATAGACTTCAAGGGGCCTTTACCGTAAGTCCCAAACCGAAAATACTTGTTGACCACTGCGAATGAATATTCTCGGTTCCCGTTCCATTTGCACCTACGAGGATGACTTCTCTTACCGTAATCGACTGTTTTTATCAGCTTTTCGCAATCTTTCGAATGCTACTTGAGATCTACATCGATCTAGTTTCGTCCTTCATATCACAGGGACTGCGACGATTTCTCAACGGTAAAGATGTCTCAACTAACAGAAAAATTTCCTATAATCCTCGAGATAACGGGCAAGTAGAAAGAATCAACGAAATTATCGGTAAGGTAACATTTTCGACCTGAAGTTCAAGAATCTGGTCGTCTCTCAGTAAGAAAGTGTGTTGCTAGATGTCTTTCACTCGGTTCGTCCTCCATTGTGTACCACCACGAATGCTAATCCCCACAAGCGACTGTTCGATAACTGAAATTCAACTTCAGGTATATTACCTAGTTGGTTTAGCAGACCGGGTCCCGTGTGAGGCAATTCAACTTACTGGTTGACGAAGTACAGTTTGTGGGGGTCTGAACCAACCAACGACAATGACTGAAGAACATATCGCATTGATAAACAGGCGGCCAATAAATTAGATGCAAAATGGGGTATTTTTTACTTCATGTACTACTGGATTACGACATGAATACCTCTCTGAATAAATTCAGGGCAGATAAACGAGGAGGAGGAGCAAAAAGAGGGGAGCAGATGATCACCGAGAGAACAGCTGAAACTTTTCAAGGAGCGGGACTTAGCAAATGACTACAGAGCAGGAAAACTTATTCTCTGATAATCCCTCAACTTGCAAGATTGATCACTCATGAAATAAAAGTGATTAGTGGGTTATCCTTAAGAACCTCATCCAAAGCCTTGAGGTAAACAGTCTGACACACGAGAGCTATATAGGGTTTCGGTGTTCTGATGGGGTACCTCTCCAATCCTGTCTCCTAGCACGGAACTCTCACTGGTGACTACAAGCTGCTTTCGCAAATAATGATCACATCGGCGAATTAAGTGACAGGCGGCCCAAATCAGATTCAGTGCGGCTGAATTAAAGCGAGATAATACTATTGGAGCAAATGACCTCAACGTCTACGGGATACGCAGAACCCGGTTTAAGGCTCAACGACCGTGAAAGTGATGCTGTGATTAAGCTCTTTTGGTTCAAAAACCTATCGACCACCATGGAATTTTTCTGGCTTGCAGGTTGCATTGTGCCGTGCAAAGACCCAAATAAATCCTCCAACCAAACTTGTCCTGACCCGGGAGACTAAGTATACCACGACACTCATCAACGAACGAGTCTGACCATAATCCTCACATCCTGCACAAATGACTTCTCGCGTACTAGAAACACTAGCACTACAAGTACCTTTTCCAGTTCCTGTTATTTTAACATGTCTACATCGCAAGCCCTCTGGTAAATATTCTGTGGGAGTTCTGGTCTCTGATATTTGCAACAGCACCTTACCGGAATTCCCTCAACGAGATAACCATTATTAGCCAAAGACCCCAAGACAACAAAAGACTCCTGATGCAATACTTTATTTTGGATGCTCATTCTGCCTGGCCGCGTTCAACGTGCATCTAGTGAAGCTTACAAGAGGCAGGCTTGGTCCTTACGCTAGAGACTACTGCCAATGGTGCGCCGCATTCAGGAAATTGTCACTCAAGATCCCCGTTCACGTCCTACTGACATACTTCAATCCCTGATAAACGTCTTCACGGGGACTCCATGATTATGGTTTGCGATCAAGCGGGCGATGGCGTAACACTTGGCGCTAGATCCAAGAATGAGCTCTTGGAGAAACTTGAAGACTGGTACCAGACAGACATCCTCTGCTCCGAAAAAGTCCGTCAGCTCGGTGCACATACAAAATGGCTGAATCCCATGAGCAACCAGCCTTATTAGAAGCTATACGATCTTCTTAACCGAGCCGGGCTGTGATCTTAACAGATTATGTGAATGCTCGAGCCGGTCGGTTATCGCCGAATGTCGCACAACTCAGACACCCCTTCAGGGTTGGATTATTGTTGTACAAACAACGGGGACAGATATTTAGCCCTGTTATAACGGCTGCCTGCTCCCGTTAAGTGTCACACCATTTTTCACAATATTCGAACATGAGAATAATCCAGGATTTAAAATGCTCTAATCGTTATTAGGTCACCCTTGCAATCTGTTAGCATCAAGACGGACGCAAACCATTCCCATCACGAGGTATAGCTGGGTTTCATCCAAAAATACTGATTGTACTGACTCTGGGCTTGACCACGCACCAGTGTAATTCGGTGGGCCTACAAAACGTGGTTTGCATCAACTAATAGATAACGGTTAGTTGGTCCAATGATTTCGCCAAAACGCTTTCAATTACGTTAGATAAAAAGCTTGAAATGGCTACATGAAATAAAACTACTCAGCATCTGCCACCAGAAACCACGACGACTAGCTGCTGAATTGGTAGGTCTTATAGAAGCTTCATTTGCTTGTAAAACCAGTCTTGTAAAAGGTTACTCGTGGTGACCGAAACGTCAGCAACCTATCAACGACTTCAACTACGCTGTTATTGAACAATAAAATTTTACTACTCTCACAGAGATGTTTTCCATCAGCCCTTCCCGGAAAATGAATGCGGCTAGTTAGTGGAGTCCAGCTCATGATCTCCACAGTCTGGAATACGGAACAGATGGAAGAAATCAGCTCTCGTCGCCAACTCTAAAAATGGATCACGCATCCACTGGGTCAATCACAGAAGTATGAATCTAACAACACTGGCATCCAGTCAATTAGTGCCCTTTGACCGTCGAACTGTGCCACAAGAGAGAGCAGCAACACGATCAGCAGGCCAGGTTTTGTGTCGGTCGTGGATGGGTCTGCCAAAGTTTCATCCCCCGATTCCTACACAAGCATCTTTTTGTCCTGACTAAATGTCGACAATTATCGCCGATTACCTGACCATCCTGGTTGCACATATTTGTTTCCCTTATTTGTTAATCTTCTTATAACATACACTTCCTGTTACTTCGTTGTAGTTATGTTTGAGTCGTTGTGTTGATACCAAGTTTGATTTCAAGCCGGTGAAATTGAATAATATATATATATATATATATATATATATATATATATATATATATATATACCATGACCGAAGTTTCCGACCTGAAAAACGCGATGATACCGCAACTGCTATGCACATGCGCTCTTGTTCGTTGCTTGTTCCCTTAGACATCGATGTATTGTAACTCTTATTTACTTACGTCTTAGTTAACTGGAGCCTACCAGTGGGTTCTCTACATCTTGAGACTCTTGTTATCAACCGCATGTTTGCTGACCACTACAACTGAATCAACTTGCAAAACATGGAGCGCATTCTACGATCAGGCTGCTTAGACGTGAGCCCCACCGACCGAATACTGCAGACCGATGGATCCGATGGAGAAAAACGACTAACTATACCCTGAATTCAGTTGCATCTCTGAATATCGATAAACTTGTTACCGTCAAAGACTGTCACTCCATTAGCTTACGGGCAACTGATTGCACAGACTACGACACCACTATCACGGTTCCTCAGAACTTATACATACAACCAGAAAATTTTATCTTTGCACATCACCAGCTATCCATCATCAGACGGGAAGATGGGGAGATGCTGGGCCAATTCTTCCAGAAACTAAAATCTTTTTCTGTCGATTGCGATTTCAAAGCAGTGACTGCTGAGGAATACCGTGACGAACTCATTCACGATTCATACATTCGCAAGCTGACCTTTAATCAAATCAGGCCACGATTTCCAGACGAGAATGAACTGGACCTCACGTATGCCTACAAGCTGAATAGGCATATTGGGCTTGCACATGAGCAATCGATGTCACAGAGTGAATCAACAAGCGTCATGTTTCTTGTCTACAAGGAATCTGCCTTCTAACAATCTGGTGCACACAACATCGGAAGCCCCGTTTCGGCTGTTGGGGACTTTTCCCGCTAATTCTGTTGATAAAGTCGACAGCCAAGAATTGAATGTCTAGCACAAGAAGTTTCATGCAAAAACTGTGGGAAAAGGACGATTTAGAGCGAGTCTGTTGGACCTCCAACGTCGTAAAAGCCTCATACTCTCGACACATTACGTCACCCACAAATATTATACTTCTTTCCATCACCGTTGCAGCCTCTCCCCATTATGTCTCAAGTGCTGCCATTTGTATCACTGTGAACGGGATCACATTACATGCACTTACCGACACCGGCAGTTCGGACGGGTATACTTCGAAGACTGCGGTTGAGAAGCACGGCTGGTACATCGCCACATAACAACAAAGAACCACCATGGCGTCCACCAGCTCCTCAAGTTTGTCTCACGGTCATTTACTTATATTTATTCGATTCAAGGGCGCATCTCACGCACTTATTGAGCTTACCGTTATGTCTGATTTATGCACCCATACTTCGCTCGGTCATGATTTTCTTCGACTACATAAACAGATCGAAACTCCGTTTTCTAGTTTTATGCCTGCATTTTCTCTGTTGCCTACTTCCAGTAGGAACTAAACCACAATCTTTTCTCGAACATCTTTCTTCCAATCACAGACCAATAACTACTAAATTAAGACGCCATTCTCTGCAACATACAGTGTTTATCGAGTCCGAAATCTGAAACTTGTTCCCTTCTGGCTTCACAGAACCGCTGGAGTTCTTATCGTTACGAACGAACATCACAAAAGGAGATCAGTAATTGACTACAGCTAGATTATCAACTACTTCACACATTACACGCATATTCCCTTTCACGTATAGATGAACCGATAGAAAAGATCTCACGCTATGACATGTACAGTACACTCGACTTGAAAAGTGTCTACCATCAGATACCAATCACGATAAGAGAAACACTACATCGCATCCGAAGTTCGAGAAGAAATCTGTTTTGTGATACTTCATGTGACGTGACAAACGGAGTTACTTGCTTTCAACGGGCTACTGATGAAATAATCACCAACGAACGACCTCATGGATCGTTCGCCTACGTGGATGACCTGTGCATCCGTTGAGGAACATGAACAGAAACGAGAAACCCCTGGCGGTTTCCAAGATGTACGGTATCGTATTTGAGTCTAGAAGTACTATAATACGTGGTAACTTAATCTTCCAGTTCGTACTATCGAACAGTGTTATCAGACCTGATCAGAGAGGTTGAAATCCGAAAGAACTCCTTTCACCGCATAATGCGAAGACTCAAGAACGCGTAGTAGGCATGCTCGCGTGTTAATCTAAGTGGGTACCACGTTTTTCCAATAAAACCAAACCACTAGTACGAAATTCAACTTTTCCTTTACAAATCGGCTTTCTAACGTCATTTAAAATTTTAAAACGAGCCGTAAGAAGCTGTCACCAGTGAAACTGGTGCCATCTTGGTATCAGAAATCGGCGCATCTGATATAGTCACAGCAGTCTCGCCGAATTGGAATGGTAGACCAGGGGCCTCTTTCTCCATAACTTCGTCCCCGACAGAAAGACGACATCCTTGGGTAGAAAAGGAGGCCTATTCTATCGTAGCTTTTAAGAAGTTGAAACACCTCATTATCGGAATACACTTCAATTTAGTGACCGATCAGAAATCCGTGTCATTTATGTTCCATAATGCACCCAAAACAGATTAAAAGATGAAAACATTCAACGCCGGCTAGTCGAAATTTCTGACTTCCATTATGACTTCGCGTATCGCCCCGTGTGTGAAAATTGCGTCGCTGACACTATCGGCAGGCTTCTGCGGATTCGCCTACTATGTCAGTCCAATTGAACTCCACGAATTCCTATCATCCGGGAGTAACCAGAATAATACACTTTGTCAGGACCCAGAACCTATCGTTTTGACTGAAGTGAGACCAGTCACTATCCAAAATCAGACCTAGCTCTTACAATTCACCATGCATCCCCGTAGTCAAAGCCACAGTCACTTGAACACGAATATTCTGAGGGAAACTCATCAACTAACTGAAGTAAATAATTTTTCAGAACCGCCGATGGATTTTCTTGTTTTCCTTTTGCTTTTGCATGTCCAGACACGGCCACTATTATTGCGATCAGATGTTCGTTTTATTAATTTGATGTTCGGCATGCCTTCCTATGTACATTCTGACCGTGGTTCAAGCTCAAGAACTTTCTACACATGCACTGGCGCTAGTCGCACTACTCCTTACAATCCTGCGTAATGGTCAAGTCGGACGTTTGAACGGCATTATTTAGAAAGCCTTTACCTTGGCACTAAAACTACAGTCTAGTCATCCAACAACGGCACGTGGTAATTCTCAATCCTCTTCAGTCACTTCGTTCTCTACCACCCACGGCGACAAACTCTACCCCTCATAAGAGAATTTCTCGGCAGAATTCGAAACGCACGGCCGGTCTGTTACTACCTAGTTCGTTAATGCACTCACATAAGGAACTTCATCGTGGAACCAACCCATCTTCCAAACTCAATCCAGTAGTCAAGGCAGTTGAACTTTTGGAATGTAATCCCAATTATTCCCGTATCTGTTTTACTGAAAGTCGAGATGATACGGTGTACCTCAGACATTCCGCATCAGCTGATGAACAGCCTAATGAAAACCAAACCCAAATATCAGAAAGTGAAATAGGACAAGGCCTGATTAGCGATTTTGTAAACATGTTTCCCTTTTCCGCAACAGAATCAGACCGATCATTCAAATCAGCAGTGGTACAAACAACCGAAGAGACCCCACAACAAATCTCACTGGTTGAAATCCAGGGGCTCCAACAAATTGTTCACACTTACTGTCTGAGAAACTGAGATGTATGAAGTACAAACTATTTTATGAACACAATGGCTCTTCTTGCATTGTGTGTATCCTCACATGTTACCCACCTTTGTGTGCACACAAAACTCATCAATGCATTAGTTTTAATCGCCACATTTGAAGTCTTTATGACTAGAGTGAATGTGGTGAGGCAGCAACTGCTTCGTACATGTGCTCTCGTCAGTTGCCTGTTCTCTTACGCGTCGGTGTTTTGCAACTCTTGTTTAACTACGTTTTATTTATGGCTTTGTCGCAAGCTGAGTGAAGCTTAAAATCGGGTCCTCTACATCGTAAGACTTCAGCCGCCCAATGTTTGTTTGTTGGTCATTACAGAGGAAACGGCAATGATTGATGACGATCACTGCAGCGTACTCAATATCAAAGCACGTCAGTAGACAAAGGACGCTTGAGAAGAGAACCATAGGTTCCATCTAACTGAAGGGCGGAAAACCGGATTCAGTATTGAACATATGGTCGTACCATCCTCTATTATTTACAATTATCTAGAATAAAAGTATGTGGACCAAATACGTCGGTTGTTCGTTTAGGTCTTGAAAACATAAGACTACGGTAAATAGCGTTACGACGCTCGTAACATAAACCTAATTTGGTTTCTAACAAAGTCATCTGTGCCGTAGTTGATAAGCGGCTGAAAACTTACGTAATAGCGTGCCATCTTAGAACGAGAGCTTGTGAAGTAGTAGCGACTGACAACCGACTCACAAAAGTGACACGGGCGAAGTCATTCAAAATGGTCCCGAGCCCCAAGCAAGCGAATATCATTGCAACCGGGTAAGCTACCGAGATAACTAACCTGCTTAAAACGAGCGTAGAAGTATAACAGGACGTCAGGCTCCAATTTATCCGCTATGCGAGGAAGATATTCAGTAGCCTGTTGAAAGTTATCCTCTCCACTATCTTCGGTAAAGTTAATGTGATCCTAAAAACAGCACTGCAGGTTACACAAGTACAGTAGCGAGAATATGGAGAAGCTAAAGTAAGTGGAAAAAAATATATATTGAACGCGGAGACATGAAGATAATAGCATAGCCGACTGAATGAAGCTCAACATGAGATATGAAAAGAATTTGAAACACGGTCCAAAGCAAAAGTACGCTTATCGTACAAAACAAATACTTGTGAGAACTGCAAACAGCTTCAGGACCCAGCGCGCTAGGGCATTAGCGAGATGTCAGACTGTGACGCAAGACAGTTGAGCGGTTTACCGATGGATTCAATGTTAACGAACGGAAGGTGAACTAAAAAACCGAAAGACTTCATGGTACCTGTCACCATTATTGATATGAAAATAACCGGCGAACGAGAAAAATGCAATAGTTGAACCCTGAATAGAACAAACCACGCCTTCACAACTAGGTCGGTATTTTAGTGTCAGAAGGGGGAACACTGAGTTCATTGGTTCGCCAGTAAGTGAAACAAGAATACGTGGACATATCCACAGACGAAACACCGACAGACGACCGGCGGAACATTTTGTCAACGGCTTTAAACGATTCGGGCCTGCTATCGGGCGGTTGTGCGGCATTAGAAACTGGAGACTGTATACGAGACTCATCCACGATGAAGGGGAAAATGAATTCAACTGAATCATGGAGCTCCTTGTAGGAGGTATTTCTGACTGAATGGTATTCATTCCGAAGTTCACCCCGAGGATTGACGGTGAATATTCGACAACGTTCAATACCTGCTTGTTCGTACGCAAAAACGTCGTTATTTTTGTTGCCGAACCCTGCATACAACGGGTGGCAAGTTTCAGGAAATAAAGCAGTGACATCCCTAAGGCATTTTATTTTGAAATTTTCCGGCTTTTTTTCTATGACCTCTTGATGAAGTGCATGCAGTAAGGAGTTTGGAGAAAGTAATACTGGACCCTCTGGTAATCTGAAGTCTCCTTGCACTACCTGACGCAAATAACTACGCGTAATCCCAGCCTGGCCCAGGGCGCGCGCAGAAAGATAGATGAATCTATAGCCGTTACTAGAAATTTGACTATATAGACGCGCTACGCCATCATGTGTCCAGTCGTGTCCGAGTAACGGTAACAAATGACCTAGCAGATCACTTCGTGTTATCGTACCGTCGACATCAGAAATGACTACTTGATCGGACCAGTGCCATACAAAAATGGAAGCCGAACATATGCATGTTCCTTGATATTTTGTTGTCACTCGAAACTCAACGTCATTTCTACCTTTCTTCAACCCCAATTTCATTATATCAGATGAAGACAGACGATTGCCTTTCAATGATGAATGCGTTTTAACTTCTTCCTTTGTTTCTGTCTCCGAGTTCGGGTCGCTGGCTTCCGAAACGCTTATAACCGGTGTTTGTTCTTTAGTAACTTCTGGAACAACGATTTCAGCGGCTTTTACCTCTTCGTTTTCTTCTACTTCCACTCTACGACTTCCCCAGCTGAACCATGAAGTTTTGCGAGTCTGTTTCTTTGACATGTGAACATTCTCAAGTTGGCGGACGGTACGGTGAGGAAGCTCGGTTTGGAATGCCAGTATGCTTACGATAGATGGTGCGGCAAGAGCCCAACTAAGATATTTGTCATTGAGTTGAACGGTAAGGTTTGGATTTGTTAGAACAGACTCAGGATCCTTAATAAAATCCTCGAAGGAAACCAGATTTTCAACGAACTTTTCTTCTGATACATTAGATGAACAGCCGCACAACGATAATTTTAAACCGTAAATCGTGGGATAGATGGGTGAAAGGCTTCTAGGCGAGTGTTCGCCGTCAGACCTGTATCCAGCATCGACGAAGTTTGCTTCCGCAGAACGATGTGAATAGTTTTCAGTACCAGAAATGGGGACGTTTCCAGGATGTATTGGCGGATAGATGTAAACTTCTTTGACCGTTGGATCCACCTCAGAGGTCACCAGATCCTCCAAATAAACCTCGCCGTTTTTCAAGGGGCTTGATTTTACCACTTTTTTGTTATTGTTCTCACCAAATTTTGGAGTGCTCGTACTACCAATCTCAGATGCTAACCCAGATTGACTAAAAGTGTGCGACTGCTGTTCCGAACGTCTGTGACGCAGCCCACCATAGGGCCAATCGAGACTTTCATTGATGGAATTCAAACTGTCAATTAGAAATCCATCCGATCCAAAGTGGTTAACGAGGGATGTTCGATGGTCTGGAATATCAAGCTGCTCAGAGTCGGATCGGATGGCATCATCGTTTTCTAAATCCTCTAGTAAAGTTGATGCATCAGGTTCACTCATTGCAGAATCTCGACGGACTTTCCTTCTCCTACGCCTTGTGACCGACCCAGGCCACTTGACACCGGCACCTGCGTGTGACTCAACCGTCGAATAGTTCTCATCATCACTAGAGCAAGCATCGCTGTCAACGAAATAAGCATCCCCAGCTGGCCCCAGTCTCATTCGAAGGAAATCAACATATCTACCGTTGACGTAAACTTCAACGATCTTGTCTGCTGGTGAAATCGCAGTGAGTTTCCCGAATCGAACATAAAAAGGACCGCAACTGAAGGTTCCATCCGGTTGTTCCACAACAATTACGTCGATAGCGCCGGTTAACGTGGAAGGGTTAATATCATTGTACGCTCCCTTTATTCCCGAAAGTAAGCGGGTAAGCGATCTCCTGAAGAGAAAATATTATGTGTCATCCCTACTTACCATGACATCATATCGGTGAAGTAACGCGAATAATAACAACCATGAACAGAAAATACGGAGCCAAGCCCGACATGACCTTCGAGCGCGATGACCTTCGGCCAGTTCAGTTCAGTTCAGTTGTATTTCAGTTCAGTTCAGTTCGGTTTGCACAGGACAGGTAAGTGCCACGGCCAATCGAGCGTCCAGAATTCCTTCGATGGTATGCACACCAGTTATGCATCCACCACTGCCGAGTATATTTCGTCGAATCCCCACTAAAAATGAGAGGGAAACGGAAAACCTCATCGCACACCAACTGCGAGGGACATTACGCATCGTGAGCTTTCACTGAGACAGTATGCAGTGAGGGAAAAGGTCTATTAAAACATACTCCAGAAGGACCACAGTGCTACCCGTCATCCATCTAGTTGATATACTCAAGGCTCACTACAAGGAAAGATCTCGTACCACTTGCGATCTAGGGCAACTTTGAAGGATTGGACAGTCTGCAGATCTACCATTCCACCAGGCAGACCGTTCCAACTGTTCACAACCCTGTTGCTGAAGAAGTGCTATCTAGCCACCAACCTAGATCGGGCTCTTATCAACTTCGTTTCATGTCCCCTTGTTCTGGAGTCTACGGCCACTTGGAATAGACTATCTGGTCTAAGGCCAGAAAATCCCTTCATTACCTTGAACTTTTCTATGAGATCTCCTCGACTTTTCCTCCTTTCCAACGAGAAAAGATTCAGGTCACAGAGTCTCTGCTCGTAGGTCTTACCCCTCTGCCCTTCAACCATTCGCGTGGCGAGACGTTGGACTTTCTCTAGGCAGGCGGCGTCCTTTTTGTAGAAGGGTGACCAAGCCAGCACGCCACCTTCTAAGTGAGGTCGTACTACAGCCATGTAAACAGGTACGAATACCTCCGGCTTCCAGCAAGACGAAGCTGATCGCAGTCTAAAGAGCTCCCCACGAGCCTTATGCGCAGCAGCGTTGCACTGCTCCGACCATTTGAAGTCACTGTTCATGATGACCCCCAGGTGAACAGCCCTTGATCATGAGCGACAGTTAGGCTCTCTGTTGCCCTTGACAACAAATGGCTTTTTTGAGCGTTCAAAGGTAAGTCCCATTTGTATGCCCAGTTCAGGACGGTACCTATTTCCCTGACCAAGCCCGCCCTACCCTTAGATCCAACAATCTTCACATCATCCGCAAAAATAAAGCTGGGCGATTGAAGAGTGGATGCTAGGTCATTAATAAATAACAAGAATAGGACCGGGCCTAGGACGGATCCCTGAGGTACACCACTGGTGACGTTCACCAAACTGGAGCACCTGTCCCCCACTTTGACGTAAAACGTCCTGCGGGAGAGGAAGTCCTCCAGCCACCTATATAATGGCCCACATATACCGAAAGTCTCCATCTTGCGTAGCAAAAGACGACGATTAACGGAGTCGAAGGCCTTGCTACAGTCGAGGTAGCATACCCCAACTTGCTTACCTTGGTCCAGTCGTCGAGTTACTTCATCTAAGAAGTCTTGAAGTACTAAACTGGCTCGAGGCTTTGAGCCCAAATGTCCCGGTTCTTGAGGAAATCTTTGATCTTCTGTCGGATTCATCGAGCTGAAACGAGAGTAAAAAGAAGCTGGAGGGGGGAAGCGGGGGTGCAGCGAAAACGAGATACACATAATGTAGGTACCTGTACATTTCCGAGTTTTCCATGATTTTCAACGTCCCTTGGTGCGACACTCCTTTGTTGTACCGACGTTTTAATGTAAAACACACACACCCTTTGGTCGTTATCACCACGCGATACAAAAAGGCTGTATATAAATCTTTCATTCTGGCACGGTCTCGTCTTCTGATTTGGAGTGTCTTGGAATTATATCGGTCGGAACTAAATGTGAGAAACAAAATATTTTAGAAGCTTCCGCGGCGTCACTTGGCACTTCGCTCAATACCATCCTGTCCTGTTCAACGGATAGCTGTCAGACCGAACTGAACGGAAGACTTTGGCGGATATTGGCTCATCGGCGCTCATGTCCTGATCACAGGAACACTGAACAACTGTGAGTTTGAGTCACGCCTTTTGTTTCATTTTTCTTCTTAATGTACATACACTTTTGGACTTTTTATCACCACACGCTCCTTCCGCCCATCTTAGCTCGCTGGTGTCGGCTGAGATATTGTTGACACTAGCTTAGAGTACCATATAGACAGAGTAGTACGCTACAATGACATCATGCAGCGTCTCATTGTAGACAGTGCATAAGCGGAGTGGGGGTGTGGCATTCATGAACATATATGCAATAAAAGACATCTATTTTGTTTTTTTGACAAGGAATTATTGGGAGAGGCCCAGGTAGACGTCTAGCTTTTTACTGAAGATAGTTTTGTTCTGCGAGAGAACAATATCTTCCGGAAGTGCATTCCACAGAGTAATAACTCTTTAGCTAAAAAGTTAATCCTTAGTGAAGTGCGTGGCCTCGGTTTAAAAACTTTTCTGCTGTGACCACGGAGAGAAGAGGCTGGACAGACGGAGAAGAAGCAATCGCTTTGACCTGATTCAAAGAGGTGGAACATCAAAAACAGATCACCTCCCACGCGTCTTACATCAAGGAGATAGAGGTCGGGGAGTGAGAGACGGACGGGATAAGGTAGATGGGATAGACCCCTTACTGCCTTGGTGGAGGCCCTCCGAACCATTTCTAGGATCTCGCGGTCACAGTCAAGACCAGAGTGCACTATCTGACTACCGTACTCCAGCAGAGGTCAGATATACATGCCGAAAATTATGGGAAAATCATCCTTAAATATGCGCGGGAAGGACCTTCGAATCATGTTTAGGACTCGAAAGGCAGACTTGCTCGCAAGTTCGTGATGATGAGAGAAGGATAAGTTACAATCTAACCAGAAAACGAGCACCTTGTGTCGGTCAACCCTAGGCAGTGTAGTTGCTCCATTAATGGAAAACGTGTGACCAGTCTCTCTGCCGAAAGGCATGCTCACGCATTTGTCATCATTAACTGGGAGGTTCCAATCCTCGGAGCAGCGTTTTGTTTCATAAACTGCAATTTGCAGGTCTTCAACGCTTGAACTCCAGAGGGTTACATCATCTGCGTACATGGCAATGTTCGCAGGAAGGGCTGTCGGTAGATCGTTTATATAGATCAAGAAAAGAAGAGGACTTAAGACCAACCCTTGGGGGACCCCATTTGTTACTGGGGAGGGTTGAGACAAAACATTCCCGACTTTAACCACAAAGGTGCGGTCGGTAAGGAAGCTACGTAGGATGGCCAACATGGAGCCTGTGATCCCGTATGTCTGCAGCTTATAAAGAAGAGGGGCATGGGGGACCTTATCGAAGGCCTTAGCAAAATCGATGAATACAGCGTGTGAGAGCTTGCCATCATCATAGGCTTTCGTTAGACTGTCCATGACAGTTAGCATATTGGTGATGCATGATCTGCCAGGAAGAAACCCATGCTGGAACGGGGAGAGGAACTTATTTCTATGAAGATGGGAAAGAATCTCACTCTTAAGAATTCCTTCAAAAATTTTGCTGGTGATGCTAGCGAGGCTTATGGGTCTGTAACTAGAAGCAAGATGTCTACTACCCTTCTTATAGATGGGTGCGATCACTGCTTTTTCCAGCTGCTGGGTAAAACTCCATCGTCAACACATCGCTGAAAAAGCGAGGCATAAGGAGCAGCCAATGTGTCCACGGCTTCCTTGAGAATACGGGGGTGGATTAGGTCAGGACCCATGGAGCAATATTGGTTGAGCCGTCGGAAATCTTGAGCGACTGCACCAGTGGGGATAGTGACGCGGTTAAGGGTAGTGACCAGAGATAACGGGAGCATGGTAGGGTGGAATGATATAGGTATGGAGCTAAAAATTGTAAGGAAGTAGGAGATGAATGCCTCGGCTACTTGGCTAGGGAAAGTGATTGGAGATCCGGCACAATCTTTGGGAGCTAATGGCTTCGGAGCTTTACCCCTTAGACGGCTCAAGTACCAAAAGAAAAAATGCCTTATTGGACCGTTCTCGATCAAGTGCAGATCGTTGGACTGCATTCTGATAGGACCTAATCTTGTCTTTGCATATGTTCCGTATGATCCCGAAGTCTTCTGCATCACGGACAAGGCCTATGGCTTTATATCTAGCAAAGAGGCGTGCGCGTTCGTCTAGGATGCGCCTAATGGGGCGAGGGAGGGGTCGCTTAGTGGTCTGTGGACGACGAAATCTGGGGACAAATATCCTATCAGCTAGGGAGATTAACTCTCTGAGATTCTCTGCCATCAACTGAGTTACCTGGGTTAGTTGAATTTAGCTGGGAGCGAAAAAATGCACAGACTTGGTCAAAATTGGTCCTCTTGAAGGATCTCAAAATGTTGGTTTCTGAGGGCAGAGGAGGCCCTTCCACGATTTAATCGAATCCAATGAGAATGTGATCACTTTTGCCGAGGGGCGGAAAGTAATGCACCGCATCTTTTAGGAACTGATCATTGGTGATGACCAGGTCTAGTAGGGACGGGGCGTGGCCTGTGCGATGTCTAGTCGGATCTATTACGTTCTGCACCCACGAGTTTTTCAGCACCAAATCAAGGAGGGGTTTACCAGGAGCGATATCCGGGGCATCAGCTCTTTGCCAGTTAGTACTGGGAGAGTTGGAGTCACCAATGACTAACAGATGAGTGAAGTCTGCGTAGCTTTTCAGGGGTCTTAATAAGTCTATGAGACCTAGGCTATCAGTTGAATTATATGCGGGAGGACGATCGACAACACCAAGCAATAGGGTGTACGTCCTAGTGTAAAGAACGAATACTGGAAATCCTTCTAAATGTTCAACGTGCTTTGTGAATCTGACTATATTTAACATTATCTTGGAAAGCTCGCTCATACACCACACATTTTCACGTTTGTTTATCCATGTGAGACATTTGAATTTGGCCTTGAACCGTTTCTGACTGTCGTGCTTGAGCCGCAGGGCTTTGGACCTTTGGGTTTTACTATGAAGCCTATTTGGCCGTACACTTGAGGTTTGTATATATTTGTATCCTTTGTGCATTTCAATTTAGCACCGTAGAAACTACGAATCAGTCTTTTTCTGGTTTTGGGATTCGTTCAAATTGGCTACGCGTTGCTCGATTTGCGAGAATTGACCTACAGTACTCAAGTGGAACCTGGACAAGAAAACTCATTGGAAATGCTTAGACGAGGAAGCAAGGACCTTTTGAGACAACCGGAAATAACCCGGCAAGTCTCTGGAGATGGTTTGGGTGTTATTGATTCTCTAGATAATGCTAAGTTTACTAGCTCTGTCAGTGCCAGGTCATATATCTCTAACCGCGATGCGTTTGACAATATTAGTACTTATAGAATGAAAGTAATAGAATTAGAAAAGGAGCTGCGGTTAGCCAGAAAGGAGGCAGAGCCCCTTACACAAGGAACTGGTCTCAGCGAGCCAGCAAAGAGTCCATGTAGTTCACGATGTCAACATCGAAAAGACACTGTGATCGACGAATATAAACCTATGAGACAGTCGGAAACTACCGAGGATTTGGCTCTTGACCTGCCAGGAGTGGAGCTGTCCCACTTCGACGGGCACCCCGAGCAATACTGTATATTCTTGAAACAATTCGAAAATGTTGTTGAGTGCAAAGTTGCAGATACTGGTCAAAGGTTTTTGTATTTATTACATTATTGTCGTGGGAGAGCCAAAAGTGCTATCGAAGGCTGCGCGATGCTTGATCCACCGATGGGGTACATCAGGGCACGCAGAATCCTGAAAGATTTGTTTGGACAGCCATTCAAGGTGGCTAGAAGCCTAATTGATAGTGTTTTATTGGAGGCGAAAAGGGTTGAGGGCAAGGCTGAATCACCGTCGAGTTTGGTGATAAAAATGCAGAATTGCAGTATAGCACTGGAGCACTTGGGATACCAGTCTGATCTGAATGCGTTGCACACACGGGAATGCATTGTGTGATGTCTGCCTACTGATTTACAGAGCCGATGGGCAGAGGAAGCTGAAAAAATAAATATGCTTCAGCGGGAATCTACGTTCAACGATTTGACGGAGTTCATAGGTCGCCAATCCCGTATCGCCAACAGTCGATTTGGACAAATCGTACGCGAAAGTTGCAGACTGGCGCGAACGGAACCAACATCTCAAATTGTGGAGAAGGACTGTAACCAAACCCAGTCTTTGGCTAACATGCACATGATAAGTCAAGAACCCGAGAGGTCAGCTGAATGCAAGCTATGCAACTCCCTGCATCGATTACCAGATTGTCGGACCTTTCATGGGATGAGTGTACCCGATCGGTGGTGCGCAGTAAAAGGGATTGACTCATGCTTTATGTGTTTGAACAACTCTCATCGAGCCTCTGAGTGCAGCTTAAGAGTGAAATGTAACCAAGACGGATGCTTGGGTAATCATCACTCGTTACTGCATGGCCTTCTCAACAATAGACCTATTCAGCCGGATGAACCCAAAATTGTCTGTTCAACGGGACATGATGATTTCAAACCGGCAAGATTAGGCATCGTACCTGTCGGTATCGTGACACCTAAAGGACTGAGGAGGGTCAATGCATTTTTGGACACGGGGTCGGATACCTCGCTGATTCCTCGCGAGCTTGTAGAAAGCCGTGAACTAGTCGGTGAGCCTTCCTCGCTCAATATCAGCACGATTGCAGAGGGTCATGTTAGCAATTCTAAGAGGCTGACCCTGCAGTTAACGTCTTTATCTGATGAGGGGACCGTAGAAATTCCGGAAGCTTTTGCAATAGAGAGCTTGCCAATGAGACCAGTCGACTCTGTTAGATCGATCGCCAAGAGATGGTCTCATCTCAGGGACATAGAGTTCGAAGTGGTGTCTAGCCCCCACGTCGACAGACTAATTGGATGCAATGTACCAGAGGCTCATTGGGTGCTTGAACAGAGCATAAGCGATCGAAAAGAACCATTCGCTTCAAGAACGATACTAGGCTGGACACTTCTCGGACCCCTGACGAGCGAACCTCAACAATCGGCATCAATAAATTGCTCAAATGTTGCTGAGAGAAGTGCCTCTGTAGAACACAGTGAACTTTTCGATATTGAATCCAACGGTCCATCTCAGGAAAGCGAAGTTCACTCAAAGGATCAGTCGGTGCTTTCGATGGCGAATTCAAAGACGAGACGTCACAGTGGGCAATATGAACTTGCTATACCCAAGAGACCACCGTCAAGTCACCTATCGAGAAAAGGAGAAGTTGCCCGGAGGCTTTTGAAATATCTCAAAAAAGGACACCAGCAGGTCACCCAAAGCAGCTTGGAATTTGCCGACCCAGTGACAGTGTACGGTACCTGGGTGGAACTGCATGGCCGGCGGCAAAACAAAGTACCCTTTGCCAAAACAAAAATTGCTGAGCTGAAGTCAGTATCCCTAAACGAGCTCAAAATGACTGCGCTGGTATTGGGTTTTAAGGTAGCACGAATGCTAAAAGAGGACTGCGCCACCGCCGAACTGAGCCTTGCCTATTGGACAGATCCTACAGTTGTGTTACAATACAGGAAACGGAAGAAACGAAGAACGTATTGGAGACATCAGAGAGTTAATCCACTCGTAGCAGGAAACAACGAGGAAATTGTTGGAGATTCGAGCTCGAAACCACATACAAAAGACAAAGTAGCTTGCAGATCGCCTCGCTCCGAGTTACTCAGCATTTTATTACGTTTCATGCCGTACAACTATTCAACTGGACCCATTTTTTCTTAGTTCCAGTTTCTATCTGGCGTGCACATAGGCGAAGAGGGGAAATTCACCAGTATTTCACTTGAACAGTTCAAGTAAGACTTATTAGCTGTGAGCGCATTGTGAGACTATTACTATTTTTAGAGAAGAACATTTATTTACATTTTATACAATATTGATTGGCACATATTTTGTGCACAGAAAAACTTTGAAATACTCTGATAGATGCCAGTATTCGATCACTTTCCGTATTCATGTGTATTTCGATACTGTCCGCCGTACACTTGTTTTCGAAATTTATTCATAATCGGAAACCGGTTTTCATTTCTTTCGGAAGATTTGGTGCGTTAATTTTATGTAACTCCACTGGTTCGTGACCTGTCAAATTTACGCGATATCTCATAAGGCGTTGCACCTGCGTTCAACTTCTGCGCTCATGCTTGTAGACAAAATTAGTCTAACCAATTGCTGCAATGGGTTACTGCTTGTGATGCTTAGACTTATTTCGTGCGGCGAAACACTTCACTCTGCGAAACCTTCACCTCCATCGTGCGTCTGACTATATGCGCCGGTCTCCTGATGAATATGTCAATCTCAAGTTGTGCACCGGGATTTGGAATTGATTCCTTATGGAGTGTGCGATGATGATTACGGAGAAAACCTGTTTCACGTTCAGATAACACAGGAAATTAGTAACCACAGGCACTGACAATAAGTTAAAGGTAGATAGGGTGAGAATCATGACCCCTTCCTGAACCTTAGACAACCATTTTCGCAGAAGGATTTTGGCCGGCGGTGTAAAGAACGAGTACTGAAAATCCTTCTAAATGTTCAACGTGCTTTGTGAATTTGATTATATTTAACATTATCTTGAAAAGCTTGCTCATACACCACACATTTTCACGTTTGTTTATCCGTGTGAAACATTTGAATTTGGCCTTGAACCGTTTCTGACTGTCGTGCCTGAGCCGCAGGGCTTTGGACCTTTGGGTTTTACTGTGAAGCCTATTTGGCCGTATACTTGAGGTTTGTATATATTTGTATCCTTTGTGCATTTCAATTTAGCACCGTAGAAACTACGAATCAGTCTTTTTCTGGTTTTGGGATTCGTTCAAATTGGCTACGCGTTGCTCGATTTGCGAGATTTGACTTACACCCAGAGAGGTTGAACACAGCCCACAAGCAATCAAAACATGAAAAGGTAGGTGTTGTCATTAAAGTCGGAGGACGGATCGAATTATCGTAGTATATGATGACCCCGCCGTCACGACCTCTACTAGAGTCCTGCCTTACTGTGAAGTATTCCGGAATGGATATTTCGGCATCAAGTATGTCAGGGGTGAGCCAGGTTTCTGTGAGGGCTATGATCTGAGGCTCCTTATCCACTGCAAGCTGCCGAAGCTCCGGGATCCTATTCAACACACTCAGGCAATTGCTGTAAAAACACTTGAGCACATGCTCAGGAGTTGTTGCAGAATCGCCAGAGACAACTGATTTTGGGTTTGAGGAGTGGGAAAGGGGGGATTTGGGAATGGAACGGAGGTCCTGTTCTGTTTGCACAGGACAGGTAAGTGCCACGGCCAATCGAGCGTCCAGAATTCCTTCGATGGTATGCACACCAGTTATGCATCCACCACTGCCGAGTGTATTTCGTCGAATCCCCACTAAAAATGAGAGGGAAACGGAAAACCTCATCGCACACCAACTGCGAGGGACATTACGCATCGTGAGCTTTCACTGAGACAGTATGCAGTGAGGGAAAAGGTCTATTAAAACATACTCCAGAAGGACCACAGTGCTACCCGTCATCCATCTAGTTGATATACTCAAGGCTCACTACAAGGAAAGATCTCGTACCACTTGCGATCTAGGGCAACTTTGAAGGATTGGACAGTCTGCAGATCTACCATTCCACCAGGCAGACCGTTCCAACTGTCCACAGTTCAGTTCAGTTTGCGCAGGACAGGGACTGGCCACGGCCAATCGAGCGTCCATAACTGCGTATACGGTGTAGTATTTCCCACTTTTGTATTCCCTATTTTGCCCACTTTCATTAGTGAAATGTTTGACTTCACCGGAAATGATGAGTCCGTACCCACGCACCAGATTAAGAGCTCACCAGAGGGCGGGCCGCTTCCTAGCCCCATCCTGAAGGACTCTCCGGAGGCCGTGGATATAGGAGAGCTAAGGACGAGGATAGCATCTCCTGAAGCGGAGACAGTCGATCTCAAAACTTTGATCGAAACCACCTTATAAATATCGGCTGCTAACCATGCTGTAGCTTTGGCAGAACATTTTATTTTGGATACCGATAGGAAATCGCAGGCCTCGGCGGCAGGCCCCAAACAAGTACTCATATAGGGCAGAGCTTCAAGAGGTGCAAATCCAACGCACCTATCCCTGGATATAATCAGAATGCTCGAGGAGTAGCCCCCAAACCCTGGCAAGTGCCCCTGGCTGATCTCCAAAAGGCACAAACAGATATCGGGTTTATTCCCGGAAATATCCTCTGAGGAACCGGAAACCAACCTGATCACGCAAAATTAATGATTAAAAGGTCCTGTACTTGGATGCTTGAAGTAGCACTTGACCGCCCACTGCAAGCTTATCAGATGGCTTTCCGAGGATTGCCCCGCAGTAATGACGAACCCCAAACTGCGAGTGTCTCCGGCGGCCTGTCTAACTAGACCTGAAACCACAGGTCAATCGAACTCTGGGGGTCCCGGTGAGTCAGACTCTGCTGAAGGCACCACGATCTACACAGTTGTTCCAAATTCCTTCTCAACCCCAGTGGCTCCCAGCTCACCCAATACGAATGGCCTTGGGGAAAGCAAGGATGCCCCTGAAGCAACCAACAGGGTCACCTAACTTTAAAAAACTAAGGAAGAAAGTGCGAAGAAAACCTCTGAAAAGGCCGCAGATTCCGCCAATTTTTCAAAACTGGCCAAAAGGAAGGTATTCTTGAGTAACCCCAGTCCCATTCTTACAAAACATCTGAAAAAGGAGCCCAACCTATTGCTGATAAGAAAAGGGAGCCATTTAACGGAAACTACTTCCCTCCACATGGCTTACACAGTAATCGACTCACACAGCATACTAATTTTCGCACAGGGCATCTCAACCCCGTCCACCAGATGGCAATGGCCTCTCTGAGCTGGGTACCTCAGACACCCCACCTATGCCCTTACCACCCCTTATGTCGGCACCGGCATTTATGATATGATGGTATATTTCTCGATCGTGGTCGAGACGCACGCGCAAGCGCATGATCATGGTGTACAACGGTACTCAGAACAATGAATTATACAGTTATTTCAAGAAGGCGAGTCGAAAACGTGAGAAGCAAAACAATATAGCTACAGATAGTTTGAATCGACCGAGGTGATAATGGTTTGCGCGGCAAATACGGTTTAGTTTCGAATTCGAGTCGGTTGGTGGTGGCCTGTGGAAATACAAAATTTGTCGTGGAAATATATCGCTAAGGATGCATTATAAACCAGAGTAGTGCAAGCTGTGGATAACGGAGGCCTATTGGGGTTCTGTGCACGGAATAAGTTATGAACATGGAGAGATGAAAGAAATGGGAGTATACTCGTGAACTTTGTTGAGTATGAAGAGAACGGCTCTGTATGAAGACAATGGTGGATAATCCCGGTTATAAGAAACGGAGTGCGTCATGAAACGGGGAGACATGAGCAAACTTTGTGGGAGTGGCCTAGGAAACGATGATTGTGGAGGAAACAGCAATCCATTTAAAAGGTGAGTTTAGGATCAGGACCAATAACCCGTATCATTCAGAAAAAAGGGAGCGCAACATGAGGGCCTTGAATTAGTGAGGAGTCAATTTCAAGCGGGATGCCAATCGAAAGTAAAATGGAATTTCGCAAGTGAAAACTGAGTGAAAAACCTCCGCGCAGGCTCGCGCCTTATTGTTCTGTTACGCTGACAAAAAAATATATTGTCTTATTGATTCTCAGTGATATCGGTGTCATAATTGGGAACCACGGATGGGGGATAAGTGTACTCGCGTTCGGATGGCGTATCGAATTTTAATGAATAAAGGATTCCAGTGTTGCTTATTCTGGCTCTGTTATTGGATTGTTTCATGTGATACCAAGGTGACGTTTAGCATCCCGTGGGTATGGTTCATCAGGCGGGGTAAGGGACGTGTCAATCAATCAGTAGGAGTTGGCCTGTGAACAGTTATTTGTGAAGACTCCCGCAGTGACATCAGTAGTGGAGGTGTTGCGCCAGAAGACGCCTATCAATCTGCTGGTAAGCAGTTGGGAGTGGTCAGGTCGTGTGGCTCGATTGCAATCCCGTTCCGTATAAAAGGTGCCATTTAGGCTTCTGTCGGTACAGGTCAAAGTGTGGGCATTGGTCACCGAAAGTGGAGCCCGGAAGTGGGCGACGTCAAATCTGAAATAAATGATGTTAGCAGTCTGGACGTGGTTCCAGCTGTCAGTTATTATTATAAATAGCGACAGTTAGTAATGAGCTGGTTGGCTTTATATGAGCCCTGAGTGGCACATTTTATACTCCGATCTGGGTTTTAGTTCGAGAGCTAAAGTAACGTCGGGTTGCAGGGGGTTGATAAGTACTACTACAGGCTAGCAAGATAGGTTGAAGCGGGTGGGCTGCTGCGTCTGCATTTCAAAGGGTAAATGGCCTGCACGCAATTAGAGGTTGTGAAGAGCATTAAGTAAGACTTCGGGAAGAACCACTAGGGCGTCGGTGGTAATGTGTTAGGGAAAGTTGTTATCATGCAGAGAAACGTGGACGTGAGTTCATCTGTGCTCCTACTCGGTAGTGCCAACCTACTGAGATTAAACTTAAAAGTGAGGAGGAAAATCTCATGACGTGGTGGATGCATGAAAACCATATTTGTTATAAGGTTGAGGAGGGATAGTCAGTGGGGAATGGAAAATATGGACGGTTCTCCGTGTTCATTTTTTGTTGACTTAAGTCAGGCAGGTGTTGGTCATCTGTTGCCCCTGTAGTGTTACCAATATGCTACCGTATGTAATCCATGTCAGTGGGCTTAGAGTCCAGGCTGCAGTAGTGATTGTAGTTGGCAGGGGGCTGTGGTTACTGTTAGGTATGGTTGTAAACCTAAGCGTGGCTTGGACGCTAGGACATCGGGAAGGCCGCTTTCTAAGAGAGATGACGGAAGGTGGAGGGGCATAGTTGGAATAGGTGACCGGTTTTCAGTGTGCCCTTATCCTTCTCTTTCTTATTTATTTATTTATTATTATTGTTTTCCTTTTCCGGGCTTCACCGCGGTTGTAGTTATTCGTCAGGTATGTCGGTACGCTGTCCAGGTCAACGAGTTGAAAGTCAGGGCTATGGTAGCGATTGTATTTGACGTCGACACGCATGCCAGGTGCGCTTATGTGGGGTATGGGGTGGTTGAAACTTAGAGCGGGGGGTGAGTAGGTGTAAGTGGAAAGTCCAGTGCGTTTTCACCCCAGTCAGTCTCGTGCGTGAAAACCAAAAGCTTGTCGAGCGGACAAGGGCGATGTGGGGTTTCCCCTTTCGCAGGATCAGGTCTGAGCTGATGGGAGACATACCCATAGATGGAGGTTGCCCAATTCCTTCACAGCCCGATGTCAGTGGTATTTGGTGATGGAATCTGTCCCAAGAGGTCTTTTTTCCACTGTTCTTTTTTTTGTTTCCTAACAGAGGGGTGGTTGAGCCCATATAGGAACTTTCCATAGCCCCTCCGCCCGATTGTAATTTTATGCGTATTTGTCTTTTTTTCGCAACTGCTGGGGGTGGTCTGTTTTCCCCACGTTCAAACTACGCTATGGTATGGGTGCCGTTGACTTCAGGGGTTTCGCGAGCGTGGGCTTGAAAAATACACAGTGGGACTATGCAAACACACGGAGTAGGACAACGAGCGTTGTAAAGCACAAACTAGCATACGTGTGTCAGTCTCATACAGCGCCAGACCATGCCTAAGACCATCAGGGACCATACCGGGCTAGCTGATGTGGATGAGTTTAGCTCTGCTGACGATAATAGTGTGGAGCATAGGAGGGAATATGATAGAAGTTGGTGGGTGGTAGATGCAGAGGTGAGACGAGAGGAAAGGCCACTAAGTAGGTACTAGCAAGTGGGCTTCTGGGATAAGAGGTTCTGGAATGAGACGATTAAGAGAGGGGAAATAAGGCCGGACATAAAACCCAGGCGAGTGGTGGTAGCCAAAATGAACGGGAAAGGAGTGAAAAATCAGGTAAGGTGGTAAGCAGCGGAACTCAGTGTCCTAGGGTCCAAAGCCACATACCTATTTGCTGCAGGGACATCTAAGCCTAAGAAACTTAGACTGATTGGCAATAGAACACGAACATAGTCGATAATTAGGAGAACCGGCAAGCATTAAACTGGGTATAGTTATAAAAGTCAGCAAACTGTGGCTACAGTAATATGGATTGTGTGCAATATAGAGTAAAAGAAAATGGTTGCTCTGGCATTTGTCATCGGGCGAGAGATGAAAGTTCTAGTGCAGTAATCCTAGTAATCAAACCCGTTTACGTAGGCCACCTCTTCGGTGACGGTCTGGCCGGTAAGAAGGATCACATTGGGAACAGTCAAGGAGTGATCCAGCGAGCCTCTGGACTGAGAAATTTAGAGATTGTCGCGGATGTTTAGCGGGAGTTTATTCCATAACTTTGAGTATATATATATATATCTGTACGTGGATGCGACTATCGGACGGGTCATGAGAAAGCGGTCGAACGCAAAAGACTGTGTCACATTGTGGTCTAATAATCAAGGCAATCTTCATATGCTTGGTCTATGTTAATGTTAGCACGGGTCATGCTAATTACAGAAGATGCGTCTAGGATTTTGCATATTGCTCCTTTAAATTGTGTCAGCTTGCGACACGATCGCAGTGAGTCAGGAAGCTTATTCCAGAGGCTGGAGTAGATAACCAAGAAATATCTAGATATGATTGAGAGTCTGGATTGGGGGATTGTAATCGTGAACTGCCTGTGACGGAGGGAGTAGGGTGTCTCACTAGAGAAACCGAGTGGGTAATCAGATGAGTGGACTTTTGAATGCAGGAGGTTGAAGAGAAATGAGAGATTGAGCTTGATACGACGTAACCATAGTGGTTCAAGCCGGAGTAGTTCGCACCTGGCTCTGTAGTTGAGGTTGGGAGAGGTGGCCAGTAATTTTTTGGTGAAGGAGCGTTGCACTTCCTCTATGTTGACCCGGTCGGCCTTTCGCCTCAGGGTAAAGACTAGGGGGCAGTATTCCAGTAGCGGCCTGGCATGAGTCTTGAATATCAGGAGCTTACTCTCCTGAGTACGGTATGTCCTGAGGATAAGTGCAATCATCCTTCTTGCCTTGCCAACTTGGGTCAGTGCTTGTTCATGGAAGTTGAAGGGACATGAATAATGCAGGCCCAGATCTCCCACCACATGAGTAGTGGGTATCGGCAGACCATTTATTTTAAGAAAGCCAGGTGGAACGTGGCATTTGTAAGAAAGACGGGAGCTCTTAGCTGCGGAAAACTTCATCAGCCATCGAGTACACCATTCGTCAAGGGACTTCAAGTCTGACAGAATATCACTGACAGCTGAGTGCATGGCGTTCGCCTCAAAAGTATAGACTAGTTTTATGTCGTCAGAAAAGAGGAATGTCGTGCCATGACGCACTACTTGGAAGACGTCATTTATGTACATAAGAAATAAGAGAGGACCTAAAACGCTACCCTGTACGACCCCGCTAGTAATTCGTTTGGGCCGAGAGGATGTTCCATTGACGATGACGGTTTGAGAACGTTCAGAGAGGTAAGATGATAGCCAGGACAGAAGGTGGTCAGCGACTCCGTAGGATTTAATTTTTGGCAGTAAGCGGGCGTGAGATACACGGTCGAACGCTTTAGTCATGTCGAGAAAGATGACGATAATTGACTTGCTGCTATCAGCTTTAGAAGTGATTAAATTGAGGAAGTCCATCTGACACGTGAGGCACGAACGGGACTTTAGAAACCCATGCTGAGCTGGGTTGATGAGATTCCGAAAAGTCAGGAAATTTGCAAGCTGGTCCTTTACTATCCTCTCCATGAGCCTGGAAACAATCGAAGTGTGGTTTATTGGGCGATAGTTCCCCGGATCATGCAAAGGCCCATTTTTGTGTTTTGGAATTATACAGGACGCTTTCCATTGAGCTGGGTAGACTCCGGACGACATGGATAGTGTAAAGAGGTTCAGCAATAGGAGCACTAGGTCAGGTCCTCCAGATCGAAGTAGGACAGGTGGAAGGTCTACAGGCCCTGGGTGATGGGAGGGTTTCGTGTTGGCCAGGAATTGCCTGATGTTGGCCGTGGTAAATGTTATGGTTGATATCTCGTCCTGTGTGAGCATCGGATCGCAGAATGGTGGAGGGTTTGTGTCCGTTATAAGAGCTGAGGCGAAATAGCAGTTGAAAGCTTCAGCCATATCTTCTGGCGAGACAAGGTGGGTGCCTTTTTGGATAAGGAATGGGATATTGTTTCTATTGCTGCGCGAGTTGCGAGATTTTAGCAGTCTTGAGAGAAGCTTCACACTGTGAGGCTGCTGTAGGGCAGTCCATTCTTGCTTTTTGAGTTTATTCTCGGTTGCTGCATAGTGATCACGGCAGAGTCGGCTTATTCTGTGTATCAAAGAGAAGTCTCGATTCCTGAGGAAAGAGTTCTGGAGCTTACAAATTTTTTGTCGAAGTCTGTCAATTTTGGTAGTCTTGGCTCCAATATGTCTAACGGTTGAGGTAAGGCAATTTATGGAGGAAAGCAACTTGACATAGAACACATCGGCTGCTTTTTGCGGATCAGATGTGAGGAAGAAGTCGGACCAGTCAACGCCCCGGATGGAGGTAGCCAACTGGGCCCAGTTAGTCAGTCTGTAGGTGTTTTGGTTTTTGATTTCGACAACTTCAGGTAGGCATGATCCATGTGTAACATTGAAGTGACATATGACCATTTTTTGGTCACAGCCGGGGAGGTTTTGTGTGACGGAGACGTTCACATCACGGAGGCCATGAGTGAACACCAGACCGAGGATATTGTTATGCCTTGTTGGTGTGGAGACATGCTGTGTCCATCCTGCAGCGTAGGTGTCCAGAAGGAAATTGGATAAATGGGAGGGGGCAGTCATCGCATTCCAACAAATACCCGGAGTGTTAAAGTCTCCTGCTATGATCTTCGGACCTAAGGATAGAGTAGAAATGTACTCGAAAGCCCTAATGATATGCTGGAAATCAGAGTAGCTAGAGGTAGGTGCGCGGTAGACGCATCCAATATGCAACACGTTTCCAGGAATAAGGACGGAGAGCCAAAGAGAGTCGGGAATACAATCAAGCACTGGGTGGTGGAGGCGGGTGGTAGTAAATCTATGTTTAATTTATGCAAGACAACCACCGCCTTGGCGGTTCACTCTGCTTACTCGAAAGGAGTTATAGCCTACCAACGAGACAACGTCAATTGGGGTGTGGTCGGCTAACCATGTTTCTGTAACCAGAACGATGTCAAAGCTAGAAGCAAGTACATGTTTCCTCAAGTGGTTAATTTTGTTCAACAGCGAACGGGAATTCAACAATGAGAGGGAAACTCTGCCTGTAAATTTGAGATTACAAGGCGCTAAAGCTCCGCGTGAGGGTAGCGGAAGACTATTGGGGCCGAGTATGCTTCCGGCAACCGGTTTGTCAGCCAGGAGGGTGTCGCCAGGGGGAGCAGTAACTGGGCTTGGGGGATTGGCGGGTGGGTTACATGGTAGTTGTTTGTAGGGTACGGTGTGGTCGCCTATATAGGGCAAGGATGGGGGGAGGACCTCAGTTGTTCCACGGGTTTGATGAATTGAAGCCTGGAGGGGGACAGTGTAAGGAAAGAGGGGTGGGGAGGTGCTGTTTGGGAGAGTAGTTTGAATGCGGGGAATATTCTCGAAGGGGGCCGGCAGGAAAAAAGCGGCCACGGACGGATGGCAGTACTAGGCCAAGAGACGTAGATGGGTCTTGTGGGAGTGTGTAGCTAGGTGGGGCACGGAGATGGTTCCCAGGGAGTGACTGGGTAGCGGTAGAGTTATAGGATAGTTGGTGTGGCGGATAGTAATGTAATGGAGCAGTGGTTGGGGGGAGATAAGGTAGGTAAAGGTAGGGTGGGAATGATAAGGCAGTTAGCCGGGATGGAAAAGTAGGATCCACAGGCGTATAGGAAGTTGGTAAAGTTTCACTCGACTGAGCCATTTCCTTATAGTTTGCATGTGCCTTATGTTGATGGGCCTTGTTCTTTTGGCGACGAAGTGTTAACTTCTGAGGGTCGATCTGCACTGACGGGCTAATCAGCGGTGGTGGCCGAGGGGGTAACCAGGTACATTCTGGTGGCGAATGAGTGAGAGCAGCGGGTGGGCTTAGGGGCCTGGTTGAGTTATCGAGAATGCTAGAGGTAACAGGTTGCATGGGTGTGGACGGAGGTGGGTTGATGGTGCAGTGGTTTTTATGTGTGGTTGAATAACCCGAATTGGTGCTAGTGGAAGGGATGGGGTCATTTAGGCTTGTGGAGAATATGAGCTCGCGGGTGGATGAGTTGGAGAAACCCTCATCAGTTTTGTGGGTGCTGGGGCGCTTGTTCCAGTCTAGAGATTTGCTTGGGCTGTTCTGAATGTTGGGGCGTTTGCCGGGTGGCTCTTTGGGTGAGGAAATTGGCGTACCGTCTAAATCGTCTGCAGATGATAAAACCCTTCCTATTACAACGTCTGTTTCTAGTGAGCAGGCGCTAAAATGCCTGAATAAAGAGTGTCTCAGTTTAACTAATAAAAATGCTGGAGCTGAGACAATTAGCAGCAGACACAAAACTCCACGTCATTGCCATCACGGAGACCTGGCTCACATCAGACTATCAAGAAGACGAAGTAAGTGTAAAGAACGAATACTGGAAATCCTTCTAAATGTTCAACGTGCTTTGTGAATCTGACTATATTTAACATTATCTTGGAAAGCTCGCTCATACACCACACATTTTCACGTTTGTTTATCCATGTGAGACATTTGAATTTGGCCTTGAACCGTTTCTGACTGTCGTGCTTGAGCCGCAGGGCTTTGGACCTTTGGGTTTTACTGTGAAGCCTATTTGGCCGTATACTTGAGGTTTGTATATATTTGTATCCTTTGTGCATTTCAATTTAGCACCGTAGAAACTACGAATCAGTCTTTTTCTGGTTTTGGGATTCGTTCAAATTGGCTACGCGTTGCTCGATTTGCGAGAAATGACCTACAGTACTCAAGTGGAACCTGGACAAGAAAACTCATTGGAAATGCCTAGACGAGGAAGCAAGGACCTTTTGAGACAACCGGAAATAACCCGGCAAGTCTCTGGAGATGGTTTGGGTGTTATTGATTCTCTAGATAATGCTAAGTTTACTAGCTCTGTCAGTGCCAGTTCATATATCTCTAACCGCGATGCGTTTGACAATATTAGTACTTATAGAATGAAAGTAATAGAATTAGAAAAGGAGCTGCGGTTAGCCAGAAAGGAGGCAGAGCCCCTTACACAAGGAACTGGTCTCAGCGAGCCAGCAAAGAGTCCATGTAGTTCACGATGTCAACATCGAAAAGACACTGTGATCGACGAATATAAACCTATGAGACAGTCGGAAACTACCGAGGATTTGGCTCTTGACCTGCCAGGAGTGGAGCTGTCCCACTTCGACGGGCACCCCGAGCAATACTGTATATTCTTGAAACAATTCGAAAATGTTGTTGAGTGCAAAGTTGCAGATACTGGTCAAAGGTTTTTGTATTTATTACATTATTGTCGTGGGAGAGCCAAAAGTGCTATCGAAGGCTGCGCGATGCTTGATCCACCGATGGGGTACATCAGGGCACGCAGAATCCTGAAAGATTTGTTTGGACAGCCATTCAAGGTGGCTAGAAGCCTAATTGATAGTGTTTTATTGGAGGCGAAAAGGGTTGAGGGCAAGGCTGAATCACTGTCGAGTTTGGTGATAAAAATGCAGAATTGCAGTATAGCACTGGAGCACTTGGGATACCAGTCTGATCTGAATGCGTTGCACACACGGGAATGCATTGTGTGATGTCTGCCTACTGATTTACAGAGCCGATGGGCAGAGGAAGCTGAAAAAATAAATATGCTTCAGCGGGAATCTACGTTCAACGATTTGACGGAGTTCATAGGTCGCCAATCCCGTATCGCCAACAGTCGATTTGGACAAATCGTACGCGAAAGTTGCAGACTGGCGCGAACGGAACCAACATCTCAAATTGTGGAGAAGGACTGTAACCAAACCCAGTCTTTGGCTAACATGCACATGATAAGTCAAGAACCCGAGAGGTCAGCTGAATGCAAGCTATGCAACTCCCTGCATCGATTGCCAGATTGTCGGACCTTTCATGGGATGAGTGTACCCGATCGGTGGTGCGCAGTAAAAGGGATTGACTCATGCTTTATGTGTTTGAACAACTCTCATCGAGCCTCTGAGTGCAGCTTAAGAGTGAAATGTAACCAAGACGGATGCTTGGGTAATCATCACTCGTTACTGCATGGCCTTCTCAACAATAGACCTATTCAGCCGGATGAACCCAAAATTGTCTGTTCAACGGGACATGATGATTTCAAACCGGCAAGATTAGGCATCGTACCTGTCGGTATCGTGACACCTAAAGGACTGAGGAGGGTCAATGCATTTTTGGACACGGGGTCGGATACCTCGCTGATTCCTCGCGAGCTTGTAGAAAGCCGTGAACTAGTCGGTGAGCCTTCCTCGCTCAATATCAGCACGATTGCAGAGGGTCATGTTAGCAATTCTAAGAGGCTGACCCTGCAGTTAACGTCTTTATCTGATGAGGGGACCGTAGAAATTCCGGAAGCTTTTGCAATAGAGAGCTTGCCAATGAGACCAGTCGACTCTGTTAGATCGATCGCCAAGAGATGGTCTCATCTCAGGGACATAGAGTTTGAAGTGGTGTCTAGCCCCCACGTCGACAGACTAATTGGATGCAATGTACCAGAGGCTCATTGGGTGCTTGAACAGAGCATAAGCGATCGAAAAGAACCATTCGCTTCAAGAACGATACTAGGCTGGACACTTCTCGGACCCCTGACGAGCGAACCTCAACAATCGGCATCAATAAATTGCTCAAATGTTGCTGAGAGAAGTGCCTCTGTAGAACACAGTGAACTTTTCGATATTGAATCCAACGGTCCATCTCAGGAAAGCGAAGTTCACTCAAAGGATCAGTCGGTGCTTTCGATGGCGAATTCAAAGACGAGACGTCACAGTGGGCAATATGAACTTGCTATACCCAAGAGACCACCGTCAAGTCACCTATCGAGAAAAGGAGAAGTTGCCCGGAGGCTTTTGAAATATCTCAAAAAAGGACACCAGCAGGTCACCCAAAGCAGCTTGGAATTTGCCGACCCAGTGACAGTGTACGGTACCTGGGTGGAACTGCATGGCCGGCGGCAAAACAAAGTACCCTTTGCCAAAACAAAAATTGCTGAGCTGAAGTCAGTATCCCTAAACGAGCTCAAAATGACTGCGCTGGTATTGGGTTTTAAGGTAGCACGAATGCTAAAAGAGGACTGCGCCACCGCCGAACTGAGCCTTGCCTATTGGACAGATCCTACAGTTGTGTTACAATACAGGAAACGGAAGAAACGAAGAACGTATTGGAGACATCAGAGAGTTAATCCACTCGTAGCAGGAAACAACGAGGAAATTGTTGGAGATTCGAGCTCGAAACCACATACAAAAGACAAAGTAGCTTGCAGATCGCCTCGCTCCGAGTTACTCAGCATTTTATTACGTTTCATGCCGTACAACTATTCAACTGGACCCATTTTTTCTTAGTTCCAGTTTCTATCTGGCGTGCACATAGGCGAAGAGGGGAAATTCACCAGTATTTCACTTGAACAGTTCAAGTAAGACTTATTAGCTGTGAGCGCATTGTGAGACTATTACTATTTTTAGAGAAGAACATTTATTTACATTTTATACAATATTGATTGGCACATATTTTGTGCACAGAAAAACTTTGAAATACTCTGATAGATGCCAGTATTCGATCACTTTCCGTATTCATGTGTATTTCGATACTGTCCGCCGTACACTTGTTTTCGAAATTTATTCATAATCGGAAACCGGTTTTCATTTCTTTCGGAAGATTTGGTGCGTTAATTTTATGTAACTCCACTGGTTCGTGACCTGTCAAATTTACGCGATATCTCATAAGGCGTTGCACCTGCGTTCAACTTCTGCGCTCATGCTTGTAGACAAAATTAGTCTAACCAATTGCTGCAATGGGTTACTGCTTGTGATGCTTAGACTTATTTCGTGCGGCGAAACACTTCACTCTGCGAAACCTTCACCTCCATCGTGCGTCTGACTATATGCGCCGGTCTCCTGATGAATATGTCAATCTCAAGTTGTGCACCGGGATTTGGAATTGATTCCTTATGGAGTGTGCGATGATGATTACGGAGAAAACCTGTTTCACGTTCAGATAACACAGGAAATTAGTAACCACAGGCACTGACAATAAGTTAAAGGTAGATAGGGTGAGAATCATGACCCCTTCCTGAACCTTAGACAACCATTTTCGCAGAAGGATTTTGGCCGGCGGTGTAAAGAACGAGTACTGAAAATCCTTCTAAATGTTCAACGTGCTTTGTGAATTTGATTATATTTAACATTATCTTGAAAAGCTTGCTCATACACCACACATTTTCACGTTTGTTTATCCGTGTGAAACATTTGAATTTGGCCTTGAACCGTTTCTGACTGTCGTGCCTGAGCCGCAGGGCTTTGGACCTTTGGGTTTTACTGTGAAGCCTATTTGGCCGTATACTTGAGGTTTGTATATATTTGTATCCTTTGTGCATTTCAATTTAGCACCGTAGAAACTACGAATCAGTCTTTTTCTGGTTTTGGGATTCGTTCAAATTGGCTACGCGTTGCTCGATTTGCGAGAATTGACTTACAGTAAGAACACCGGGTTACTCCCTTCTCCGTCATGATTCGGGGAGAGGATGTGCTGGTGTAGTAGCTCTTCACATTGGAGACTTCCTACTCCCGGGGAGTCTTCCCTCAATATAGTTCATCAACCGTGATGCCCCCTCAATACGTTACTTCTGGGTGTGATTTACCTCCCCCCTTATACATCACAGGTAGGTTCACTCTTGATGGTAGAGTTTCCGAAAACCCTCAAAGCACTTCACCCTTTTAGTCACCTTTGTCCCATGGGCGACTTTACCGCCCCCGGAGTGGACTGAAAAAGCCTTAACATTGACAGCTTTAATCGTGAGGCATTAGTAGGCCTGCTGACAGAGCAGTCCTGGGCACAGCACGCTGCCTGTTCCACCAGGCTTAGAACGGATCAAATCACACCGCTTCTAGATCTCATCGTAACCAAGTCGAAGCACAACGAAGATTTTGTCAATCATCTACCACCGTTAGGTAACAGCGACCATGCAGTCCCCTCTTTCGAATGCATAATGAAGTGGCCAGATTTGTTCTCCCAATGCAGACTAGCTCGCTCGTTCAAGCGAAAGGACTTCCAAATGATGAGGTCCTACTTCAGAAGCGAACTAAGCGACATATCTGACAACATGGACATAGAAGAACGCCACAGGCTACTAGAGGAAAGTGTTCTAAAGGCAAATAATCTATGTGTTTCTAGAATCCAGCAGATCCATAAGAGTAGGGCACATCTGCCACTATCAATTAGACGCCTTCTCGGCAAAAGCTCTCAACTGTTCACCAAGTACCAAGCCACATCCCTTCCGGCAGGATACAGGAGCTTTCACACGCGTTCGGAATCTTTGTAAATCTAAGTTTAAGGAACACTTTATGAAACTGCAGGAAGGACTCTTAGACCGGGCTCGTGCGAACAGCTCTTTTCCCAATAAACACCTTCGCGGCCATCGTGAATCAGGGTCCTCAGTGCTCGCGCCGTCGTCTTGTGATGGCTCTTCGGCCACCTCCCCTTCTGAGGTAGCAGAAGTTTTCAGATCTCATTTCTTGTCGCTGTACAGCACAAAAGTAACGCATGCCTGTGAACAGCAATCTCATTAGCCAAAATAGCTAGTCTCCTCATTGGGACACTTCACAGTGTCTCAAGTAGGAGTAGAGGAGGGCTTACCAAACCTGACCCGTCCAGCTCGATGGGACTGGACGAATTTCATCCTCGCATTCTTGAAGAATCCACCTCCATTCTGGCAGCATCATACTCTCAGCTCTTTAAACAGTGCATAGACAACGGAGGATCTCCAAATCTATGGGAGCATGCTGTAACTGTCCCATTTTACAAGAAAGGAGATCGACATATTCCAGAAAGTTATAGGCCGATAAACCTCACCAGTTTCCCTAGCAGAGCCTTCAAGTGTATCATAAAATGCAAAATCTTGACACATGCGCGACAATAGTCTACCGTCTCCAGCACAACGGAAAGCGACGGAAATGGTACATGGCGTACATTTAACTCCCTACCCGGTTCGTTCACCATCACTTTATCTCTACCCTCTGGAGACAAGCCGTACTAGGGAAGGCCTATTCCTGATGCGTGATTTATTCCCAACCAGCCTGATGGATCAGTTTTTCACTCGTCCGAGGTCGGGGACACCGCAAAGGCACACGAGGAAACTCTTCAAACCCGTCCACGTATCTTCATTAGACAACATTTCTTCTCGCCCCGGATAATATCTCTGTGAAATAGCCTTTTACAGGAGGTGGTGAGTGCCTCCTCAAGAGAGGCATTTGAAGCTAGACTGGACAACTGGTAAGGACCAGTGCCAATGCCAGCCTATTCTCCAATTGCCATCGTGTAGATTATTTTCCCCCATATTTTCGCATCTCGTTTTCAATCCCATATATCTATACATACACGCAGTTATGGATAGATCCATTCTCCTTTCTCTTATGAATGTATTGGCAAATCACTCTTCTGAGTAAATTTTCAAACAAAAAATAGTACTGATGTAATGATGCAACCATATTCATATTGTCGGGGCTCACGTACTAAATGGGAAACATTTTAATGTCAATTTTGCGAAGGTAGTTGCCCCTTGATGTCGAGTTTTGCCGCTCCGGTTAGGTGGCACCGGAGAAAACGAGATACTTACAAGAAACGAGAACGTTTGGGATCAAGACGGACGCTCGTGAACTACTTCAAGTCTTGTAGCGTACTACTCTGTATATATGGTACACTAAATGAATGTCAACAATATCTAAGACGACACCAGCGAGCTAAGATGGGCGGAAGGAGCGTGTGGTGATAAAAAGTCCAAAAGTGTATGTACATTAATAAGAAAAATGAAACAAAAGGTGTGACTCAAACTCACAGTTGTTCAGTGTTCCTGTGATCAGGACATGAGCGCCGATGAGCCAATATCCGCTAACGTCTTCCGTTCAGTTCGGTCTGACAGCTATCCGTTGAACAGGACAGGATGGTATTGAGCGAAGTGCCAAGTGACGCCGCGGAAGCTTCTAAAATATTTTGTTTCTCACAGTTAGTTCCGACCGATATAATTCCAAGACACTCCAAATCAGAAGACGAGACCGTGCCAGAATGAAAGATTTATATACAGCCTTTTTGTATCGCGTGGTGATAACGACCAAAGGGTGTGTGTGTTTTACATTAAAACGTCGGTACAACAAAGGAGTGTCGCACCAAGGGACGTTGAAAATCATGGAATACTTGGAAATGTACAGGTACCTACACAACTCCCCCGCCGGAGCGTTTGTTGAACAGAATAAATGCTCGATAGAAAAATACAAAGAGGAAACGGTTAGCGAAAGAAAACGTCGACTAACAAAGACTTGAAATCTGACTGGATGTCGACTGTTTCTGCTGGAACGGCGGGTTACCAGGGAAGGTTGTTGCTGTGGTGGTGCTGACGGGTGTGGTGTGGTGTCTGGTGTGATGATAGAGGGTGGATCATCAACAGGAATTGTTGGTGGTGTGCTTGCGGACGGTGATGGTGTCGGTGTTGCTGGTGATGAAGGTGTATCAAAATACGCGGGTTTCAGTCTGTCAATGGAAACTTTGTATGGCTTATCGGCTTTCTGAACCACGAAATATTTGTCTGTGCGACTAAGCACCTTAAATGAACCATCGTACAGTGCTGTGAGTGGTTTCCGAACATCATCGTTAGGAATAAAAACGAAGGGTGACGTATATAGATCATTATGTACAAAAACGTGTGTGGATGACGAGCGAGTGGGTGTTGGACGAAGATTTGACTTACGGCCTTTGAGTTATTGGGCAAACTGGGATGGGTTAGGACTGGCATCAGTGCTAGGTTGAACATACTCACCTGGAAGGCATATGGTGGTACCGAAAACGAGTTCAGCAGGCGTGCTGTGGAGGTCGTCTTTGACTGATGACCACAGACCCGAGAGAACTAGTGGCAGATTGTCGCTCCAGCTATCGGGGTTTGTTTGTGATATCAGTGCTGCTTTGAGTTGACGGTGTAGGCGCTCTACCATGCCATTGGACGAAGGATGGTATGCAGTTGTTGTGATGTGTTTACAGCCAAGCAGTTTAGTGAACTCACGAAACAAAGTCGATTGGAATTGGCTGCCACGGTCTGTGGTGACGGTAGACGGTACACCAAATGTAGCAATCCAGTGTTGGAGTAGTACTTTGGCAATATTTTCTGCCGAGGTGTCGAAAATGGGTGCTGCCACCGGCCAGCGTGTGAAACAGTCGACAACGGTTATTAAGTGGGTATGTCCATTTGATGGTGATAGTGGGCCAACATGGTCGACGTGAATATGCGTGAAACGGACATCCGGAGCGGTGAATGTACTGGGAAGAGAAAATGTGTGGCGGTGGACTTTGCTTCTCTGACATTGTAAACACTGTTTAATCCATAATGCAATGTCAGTATTCATACTGGGCCAAACAAATCTGTCAGAAATGAGTTTGCGAGATGCACGGATACCAGGATGGGAACAAGAACGAAAATGATCGAAAACGATCTTCCTGTAGCAAGTTGGAACAATAGGACGAGGGTTACCTGTAGACCAGTCACATAGGACTGTGCCGTTGGCTGAAGGTAGGGGAGAATCCTTCAGCTGGAGTGTGAACGATGTGCGCAGTTCAGGCAGGGATGGATTATCATGCTGGAGGTTTGCCAGTTCCATAAGATCAAATTTAGTCTGCACCGTGTTGATGTCAGGTCTGGATAATGCATCAGTCACAACATTATCGACTCCACGCACGTAGCGGATGTCTGTTGTGAACTGAGAAATACAATCCAAATAGCGGATATCTCTGGGGGAATGTCTATCAGGCTTGGCATGAAGTGCTTGTGTCAGGGGTTTGTGGTCAGTGTGCACAAAAAATTGTCGTCCTTCCAAAAGGTGACGGAAATGATGGATGGACAAGTAAATAGCCAGGAGTTCACGAGAAAACGTGCTGTATCTTGTCCGTGCCTCCTGGAGTTTTTGCGAGAAGGCTAAGGGCTGTAATTGGTTGTCCTCAATTTGGTGAAACACTGCACAGACCGCAGTATTTGATGCATTAGTTCTTGGGATTAACTCAGTATTTGGATCCGAATGTGGATGGTGCAGTATGGTGGCATCCGCGAGAGCCTTTTTGGCTTCTGCGAAAGCTGTCTCAGCCTCGGAAGTGAAATCGATCGCCTTAGCGTTGGACTTGGGAAGATCGGTCAAAGGTGGAACGATGGTCGCACAATGGGGAGTGAAGCGGCCGTGGTGGTTCAAAATTCCCAAGAAACTTTGTAACTGTGTGATCGTTTGAGGTGCAGGAAATGACAGGATGCTGCGCATCTTATCTGGGATGGGTGTCAAACCTTTGTGATCGATATAGTGCCCGAAGAATTCGAGGGACGGAACGCCGAACAAGTATTTACTAGGGTTCAGCTGAATTCCGTATTGTTGGAAACGTTGAAAGAGTTGACGCAGGTGTAGCCAAACGCGGAGGGCGGACCTCGAAGCACTTCATCAACGAATCGTTGGAATGTCTGAGCAGCGTTTCTCAATCCAAATGGCATGCGTATGAACTCAAACAGGCCAAAAGGCGTGGTGATGGCTGTCTTGGGAATGTCTTCTTCGGTCACAGGGATTTGGTGATATGCCTTTACGAGGTCAACCTTGGAAAAGATTGTCTTTCGAGAGAGATTCTGTGAAAAATCATGAATGTGCGGGATCGGGTACCTGTCGGGGACGGTGACGTTGTTGAGAGCACAGTAGTCTCCACAGGGTCTCCAATCACCAGATGACTTTGGTACCATGTGCAAAGGCGAGGCCCATGGGCTTGAAGACGGTCGAATGATGCCAAGATTCATCATATGTTCGAATTCAAGGCGTGCCATACGGAGTTTGTCGGCGTTGAGTCGGCTTGATTGAAAGTGGACAGGTTGGCTCTTTGTAGCGATGCGGTGATGCTCAGCTTGAGAGACTGGGTCGGTGAACTGACACGATTTAGTGAGGGATGGAAACTCCTTCAAAATGTCAGCAAACGGCGATTGCGGGATGGCCAGCCGAATACCCAGAGAGTTGGTGCATTTACCAGTACCAACTGCACAAAGCTTGGTTGTGGTGCCTACCAGCTTGCGATCTTCGAGGTCCACACTTAAGCCAAAATGTGAGAGGAAATCCATGCCAATAATGGGAGTCTGAACATCCGCCTGGATGAAAACCCATTGAAAAGAGCGTCGGAGGCCTAAATCAAGAGTGATGGACCGTTGGCCGAATGTAGCAATAGTTGTTGTGTTTGCTGCTTGCAGTGTAAAGTGAGATGGTTTGAGGCTATGATGTTTGGGTGGGGGGATTACACTGCTCTCGGCGCCGGTATCAATGAGGAATCGAAGGCCACTGGATCGGTCAACGATATAAAATAGGCGACTTTCATGTGGAGAGCCAGCCGAAGTCGTCGCCGTTACTGGTTGGCCCGGTCGTTTTACTGTGAGATGGAATTGCGGAATGAACATGGAGGATCACAGCGGCGTGCCTGGGAGCCGAATGTGCGGCGGTACCAACAACAGGTTTGTAACCGGCGGTTTCTGGACCGTGATCTAGGTCGACGAGGTACTTTGGCGGACACAGGTCGATGAGTAGTTAATGAGATGCACATGGCACCGACCTGACTGCACAACATGCGAACGGTTTCTTCTAGGTCTGTAATGTCCTTATCGATATGAGAGTGATGAGATGGGGAAGCAGGACTGCGAGAAACGTCACCACGGCGATCTGGGGCAGGTGCTGCTAATGTCATAGGGGTTTCGTGTGTCGGAGTGGTTTCGGCGGGCGATGTCATGTGAACACAAGGTCTACCAGCCTGGTGGCATTCCATTATTCTATCGGCGTGGTGCGCGACCTTGTCAAGTGGAGCAGTGGGCTCCATCATTCACAGGACCTGCTGCATCGGGAGAGGTAGTTTATCAACCCACATCTCCCTGAAAATGGCGTCATCCATTCGACGTCCAGCCAGTAGCGACCGCATGTGGCGCATAAGCTGGGACGGAGTTTGGTCTCCGAGCTCCACCGGTGTGAACAGCTCATGGAGCATTTTCCGGCTGATTTTCCGGTACGCTGAATGACTGCCTCCTTAAGCTTTGTGTAAGGAGCTTCTGGTGGAATGGGATCGAGGAGATCTTCCACGTCAACGGCGATGTCAAAGGGAAGCGCTTGGACAACGTGAGAGTATTTCACGCGCTCGCTGGTTATACGTCGAGTGGCAAAAACGGCTTCTATTTGTCGAAACCCCACTCGAGGGTTGGTCGGGGCAAAAAGCGGCAGTTTTAGAGTAACCGCGTGGATGTCAATAGATTCGGTGCCAGGCATGGTGAATCGTGTGGAACTTGGACCAAAAGAATGAAGCTAGTGTCAAAGGATGGAAAAACAACCTGGGCTCACCAATTTTGTAGCGTACTACTCTGTCTATATGGTACACTAAATGAATGTCAACAATATCTAAGACGACACCAGCGAGCTAAGATGGGCGGAAGGAGCGTGTGGTGATAAAAAGTCCAAAAGTGTATGTACATTAATAAGAAAAATGAAACAAAAGGTGTGACTCAAACTCACAGTTGTTCAGTGTTCCTGTGATCAGGACATGAGCGCCGATGAGCCAATATCCGCTAACGTCTTCCGTTCAGTTCGGTCTGACAGCTATCCGTTGAACAGGACAGGATGGTATTGAGCGAAGTGCCAAGTGACGCCGCGGAAGCTTCTAAAATATTTTGTTTCTCACAGTTAGTTCCGACCGATATAATTCCAAGACACTCCAAATCAGAAGACGAGACCGTGCCAGAATGAAAGATTTATATACAGCCTTTTTGTATCGCGTGGTGATAACGACCAAAGGGTGTGTGTGTTTTACATTAAAACGTCGGTACAACAAAGGAGTGTCGCACCAAGGGACGTTGAAAATCATGGAATACTTGGAAATGTACAGGTACTTACAGACTTCAAGACTGGGGCCCTTTGAAGGACGGGACAGTCTGCAGGTCTGTCATCCCACCGGGCAGACTGTTCCAACTGACCTCTACCGTGTTGCTAAAGAAGTGCGATTTGGTTACCGTCCTAGCTCGAACTTTCTTCAGCTCCCTCTTGTGTCCTCTTGCCCGGGAGCTAAAACCAATTTGGCCGGACTATCAGGCTTATGGCGGGAAAAACATTCACTACCTTGGTCACTTCTACGAGGCCTCTCATTCTCCTCCTTTCCAATGAGAAAAAAATGAGATCACAGAGTTTCTGTGCATAGGTATTACCCCTCCAACCTTCATCCTCTCAAGCCGCAAGATTTGGAACTTTTCCTAAGCAGGCATTGCCTTTTTTGTAGTAAGCTGCCCAAGCCCTCACTCTACCATCTGGGTGAGGTCGTACCATATCCATGCAGAAAAGTACGAATGTTCCCGGCTGCCGACAAAATAGTGCCGATCACAGTTTAAACAGCTCGCTACGGGCCTTTTTTGCGGCAGCGCTGTTCTGTTCCTGCCACTAAAATTCACTGATCACGATGACCCCTGGGTCTTCAACCCTACTAACTGCTCCGTTGGTGAACAGCACTTAGTCATGAGCTGCAGTTGGGCTTTCTGTTACCCTTGAAAACAGATGGCTTCTTCCAGCTTTGAATGGCAAGTTCCGCTTTTGAGTCCAGTCCGGGGCGGTTTCTATATCCTTGCCTTTGTCGCCCCTACCCCGAGATCTACCAATGTCCCCATCATCCGCGAGATTAAACTAGGCAACTGCCCCCCCCAGTTCGACGTAAGCCGTCCTGTGTGAATGGAAGTCCACCAGCCACCTGTCATCTTACTGACCTATACCGAACGCCGCCGTCTTGCACAACAAAAGATGATGATTGGCAGAGCCGAACGCCTTGCTAATGTCCCGGTAACGTACTTCAGTTTGCTTACCTTCATCCAGTCTTCCGGTCACCTCATCTAAAAAGAGCAGGAGAATGGTCAGACAAGATCTTTTTTTAAGAATGCGTGCCGGGCTGGGGCTAGATTGGAGAGCTCCAGTAAATACTACCAGAAGTGGGCACGGATAATCTTCTCGAGAACTTTAAGCAGGATGCTGGTCTGGCCTGCCGGCCTGTAGCCATCTTTCGCCGGCCTAGGCCCACTCTAAGGCCTCACCACGAAGGCAGCGCTTTTCCAGTCCTGAGGCAACTTACCCTGGCTTGCGGTGGACCCGTACAACACACACACCGATGGAGCTGTGATAATCCCCAAAAGCTTCATGATGGATCGGTGGATGCCATCTGGACTAGTCGCTTTGTTGTCAGTTAATTCTTACTGGTACTTAAGCACGATTTCTTCAGAGGGATCTGGCTCGACTAACAGTGGGGGAGGATGAGCCAGCACCGAATCGGCTCTTACCCGAACATCTACTCTACTTACACTACAAAAGTACTCACCCGGGGCGTCTGCGATGCTCCAGCCATGAGAAACTACCCGGTGGTCCTTAGTGAATAGTGGACCTCTGTCATCCCTTGTCAAGCCTTCCGACTGCACTTAGCCGCTCTCGGTTGCTGCCCCACGCGTTTGATCAATCGGAGCCCAAACTCTCGTTCGAAAGTTCGCAGGAGGCTCACCCAGCCATATCTAATCTTTATTAAACAGGTTCAGGCTAGGTGACCCCCGGAAGCTTTGTGAAGGTTAGAGCTACGGTTTCCACTTTTGATGGCGTTGGCTGTTGCAGCTTTCTACCTAATTGGTTTGCCCCACCCCTCCATTTCAAGGGTGCAAGCTGATTTGATGAGCAATAAGGGATCCTTTTTTGATCTACCAGAGCTCTTCGAGAGCAGTATCCTCCACAGTGTGCCACTTCGGTCCCCACTGCCCTATTGCGAAGCTTTTTTACGCCCATGCCATCAAAGTTCCCAACCAGTCTTGAGGGTACCTCGGGTTGCGGGAAGCACAGGATGATTTTGACACAAACGTGATCACTCTTGCCCAGCGGCGCACAGCGCTGCGGTTCAAATACTTTGTTGGGGAGATATATCATTGCTAGAACCAGCAGAGAGGGAACGCATCCAGATCCATATCTGGCGTCTTTCCTAACATGCTCGGGCAAGGCATTGGCAAGAGGCCACTCTAAGTTTCTCCTCTCCTGCGATCCCGGTATCCTAACTTCGACCGTCCCTTCAATGTGCGGAAGGTTGACTCCACCCAGTACGAGAGACTTTGAACTTCCCTAACCAGCCTAGTGAGGGCCCGCATTAAGAGAACGTCCTCATCGCGGTTTGCACCAGGTGCCCTGTAGACACGGACAGTGTTAACCCTTCTGCCTGGAGAGATGATCGTAAACGTGCACAGCTGGGAGTTACGAGCGCATTTCTTGGTCTGAGACATAAGATGATTTGTACCTGGAGCAAGACGAAAGTAGTCGGGACCAATGGTACGTCCCGGTTGTTGTGTTTTCCGCAAAGTTCCTTGGCTGTCAACGCTGCGCTCCGAGTGTTTGGTCCGAAGGGCAGAAATAAGGGGACAACGTTGTTGTACCGTAAACCAGAAAATGTAGCTCTCGTAGCGTACGTAAACAGGCATGCACGTAATCCGTACTAGACGCAGACTACGTGAGCATTATGGACAAATCAACCAATCAACATGCAGTGACCTAGTGCTTGGACATGAACACCCAGTCATGGCACCGTACCCAGGTAAAGGGAAGATAGCCATACAGATCCTGTGTAGCGCGTCGATCGAGGCATACACTACATCACTCCCTCTCCATCGTGAACATTTTATTCGTTTACGTAGCGCTCAACGGGTTTCGGAGCTCGTGAGGAACGAGGCACGGCCTGCTTATTAGCACCGCGTTGTTCGGAAAGGATTGGTCGAGAAATCGCTCCAGCCCCCTTCCCAGTATGGAGCCGACAAGGGCAACTTTCATGCCGCTGGTCCTGGAACACTGTTGATTAATATTGGTGGTGAGAAACTTGCTTCGCTTTTCAGTCCTGTCTGATTCCGCAAACGAAGTAAAGTTCCAGGACCCAGCATTTCCGCTGTTCTTCTGTAAGTGTTTTTGTAACCCTGTCTCCGGAGCAATTCAGGTCCCATTTCGCACTTCCCGATCTGATGTGCTGCCTTAAGCTTTATATGTAAAGCCCTGTTAAACGCAAGCTCTCCTAGAGTCTCTTCTGTTGCCCCGTGATAACTGAAGCGGTATGTAAACTGAGCTTGAAATAGGGAATCTTCCCATGAGTCTCCTTCTAACTGTGACTTCTGAACACTCTTTTTCAGTGAACTGTTGGGGCTTTCTACCATGCCATTGCATGAAGGATTTTACGGCGGGGTTCGCGAATGTTTAACCCCTTGCAGGGTCAGAATTCTTTCTAATTAGATGCTGATGAACTGTGGGCCATTGACTGTAACTGCCTTAGCTGGCAAACCGAGACGAGCAATGAGGTAATTCATCCCCTGAACCATCGTAGAAGAGGCTATATCTCCGCATAAGTGTACTTTAGGCGAATCTCTACACTAAAATGTGGCAGCAAACATCTTTCTTTTGTCATGTGGAGCTGCTGAAAATGGTCCCATGATAACGATATCCAACTCTGCCCAGGGCTGCAGTGAATAGTTCACTATCTGCACTGGTGCCAGTATGGGTTCGGTTGTTTTATCGGAATGTTGACAAGGTTCACCATCAGTAGCAAAGACCCCAAAGGAAGAACACATAAGCCGCCACCAAAACCATTCGTTAGACCGCCGGTGGGCACTCGTAATTCCAGGATGTCCTCCGTGGGCGAATAATATAATTTTGCGTCTTAGGGTGGATGGTGGAATGGATCTCGATCCACGCACGACACATTCATCAGTCACTAAAAGCCCCTGTCGCAGTAACATCTTGGTTCACCCGGAATAGTAGCCTCCCTGGGAGGCCACCCACCCCCAATGTACCGTCCGACCCGCCGCAATTCACTATCCTCCATTGTTTCCTGAAGCTATCTCTCCCTTACTATAGCTTGAATTACTAAATTATCCGGAGTAGCAACTGTTTCATTTCCAGCCGTATCGCTCACACTTTCTTGGTTTAAAGACAAAAATCAGTGATACACCCGAAATACGGCAATTATGTGGCTGTCTTCTCCGGTTATCACCGACTTTCCGTCGTACTCGTCTTCATATTCACCGTCTTAACTTACCCTCTCTTACTCGCGGCAAAATTTACTTTCCTTAGCGCATAATTATCGCGCATTTACCAGTAAAGTAGACACGATCAAAAGTTCTTATAGTGCTTACTTTGGGGAGAGTAAAGTCAGTCGTGTTAACGTCAAGGTAAACAAACATTTTGGGTCAATCATTTTTGTGAACAGAGTGCTGGTTGATGCATCATGATTAGAATAGCTTCACTGAACGCTAGTAGATTCGGTACTGGATTGCGCGACAATGCTTTGAAACACTGGGTCAGGTCAACTTTGTGACCTGATGCAATCAAGTGTCTTCCAATCGAAGAAGCTGGCGGTTTCACGTCGTTGTGTATTGCCCCAGCAGGTTGCACCGTCAAGTTTGACAGCCATTTGGGTATGTGTTCTGACACTTTGAGTCAATCAACGATCCGTCCTGCCAATGTATACGTCACCGCAACTGCAAGTGAACTGATAGACAATATGTGAAACATTGGGATCAGCAGAACTGTTTGAGTGATTTTGATAACAGCCTTTTGGTCGTTTGCAGCAAACGCAACTGCGCCGCTGTGTATGCGTGCCTCAGAGCTGACTTAAGATTACAAACTTATTTGATTAAATAAATGATCTTCTCTAAAAGGTAAAGTGACAATAACTTGCTTCTCTACGTCCATTGTTTTCTCGCGCATAAGTCCCGGCTTTTGACGTTGTCTGATAAAGTTTTCCGGATAACCGTTAGCCAGCAGCGTTCTTTTTATGAACTCTTCTTCGTCTTGTATTTGATCCTCTGTACATATTTTCTGGGCTCTGTTGAGGAGAGTTCTGACCAATCCACGTTTGTAAGCCACTGGGGCGAAGCTGGAGAATTGTAAATAGCGTCCGCCCCATGTTGACTTTCGGTGGATTTTGCTCTGTAGAGTCCCATCCTGACGCCCGGTTAATAAAATATCTGGAAAGAGCGAAATGTTATCGCGTTCTTCTTCGAGAGATACACCGAGGTTTGGGTTAGTAAAGTTAAGAACGTTAACGAAAGGGATGAAAATTTGTTCAGTCGTAAAAAGTAAAATACCATCAACGTATCGTCTGTAAAATAGAAATTGGGAAATACTGTCGCGGAGCTGTTTTTCGATCATACCTAAAATACATCTGCCAAGGTTGAGCCCAGAGGGCTTCCCATGGCCACCATCAGTTTGTTTGTAAGCTTTACCTCCAAAATTGTACTAAATGTTTACTGTACATAAAAGAATGAATGGTTGTTTATCTTGGAGTTAGCATGAAAGAATGCACTCTCCCCAAGGTACCCACTGTAAGAACTTTTGATCTTCTCTACTTTACAGTAGCATTTACCCCCTACTGTACCATGTACATATAGCATATTTGATAGACCATTACCGCATTTAGCCTACCATTCATGACCCTTCTTCCAGAGGACTCGTGTCAAACCAATAACCTCTCGCTTTCTCGATCCTGACCAACCCTAAAGTTAAAACTCGCCCCGTTTCATCACATTTGCTGATATATCTAAAAAAGGCCACACTTTATGTTGCCGTACACTTCCGTTCCATAATGTCGAGACAGTATATTTCACTAAGGAATATATGCCTTCAGAGCATCCCAACAGTTGACGATATTGAGACGGTTTGCCCTCTTTCTATCAGTCCTGCTTTTCCCCTACACACGGCTTCGACACTGCAATATCCTCACCCTGCAAACAGCCGTGCCCTCCCCCGTATGTTCACATCTGAGGGACACCCGTATAGCAGTATTTTGATTTTTTGCCATCACATAATCCATCTTGCACAACAAACATCCACAGATGGTACTTTACCTGACAATTACTTCACGGCCCAACTTTGCAACTGTATTCCTCCTTTGTTCGGTGCTTTTCCTATTCGGTATTCTATCTTGGCAAATCCTCTCAGACTATTTGGTCCTTTCAAGTCCCCGGTCGAAATGTTCAGCCCTTAGATAACGATAATCACTACGTAAATACTCACTTGTCTTTCAAATACTCATCTCCTTTTTCTCTTTCACTATCATGACTGAGCGTCGCACTCTGATCTGTAGCCCAATTCCTATTTTCCTGTTGCTGCATCACATTCCACTTTTCTGGAAGTAAACAACCTGCTCAGCGGTTACCTGTTAACATCTGGCCACTTTTCCACCACCACCTGGGCAATATCTCTCTACAGATGAGTCCTTCACTGGGTATTTACCTGACTCAGCCGATATTCGGCCACTGAACTTTGTAGAAGCAATCTTCGAGTGATTTTTTGCTCTCTGTCTGCAGTGTCACTCCTTCTCATCGTCTGATATCCAATCCTCAGCCGTCCCATACACGGCGGAGAGCTATGGCTGGTCTGCGTCTCCCTTGGAAAATCCTTCTTCCTCAAGGTAAACAAACTTTTCGTCAATTTATTTGATTCTCTCGTTGTTCAGTCCCACATTTTGCAATATTTGAATAAAGGTCTACTACTTCCAGCCAGCTTTACCTGAACCTAGCCGGCTCGGCCACCCTACCTTAAGTTCAAATTTTTCGGACACCACCATGAAAAGTAGCCTCAATACTTTCTCCTATACCAAATCGAGTGCACATACCTGAATCACCCTCTTGGAGTTTAGATTCCGCCTCCAATTTTACCGTTTGACCTTGCTTTGCAGCATGCCTTGGGGTTATCCGAAGTAACCCATTATTATTATTATTATTATTATTATTATTATTATTATTATTATTATTATTATTACCATAATATACCGAAAAACGCAAAAGCTCCTTTGCAACCTTGTTTTCAGATCCATATTCGTATAGCATCGACAAATCATAGGCAGTATTCTCGCATACTGATGACAAATAAGAAGTGGTTTGTGACCTTTACTTCCGCCACCCAAAAGTGTAGTTAAAACTGCTTGATCTATTTGTGTGGAAAATATCACAAGCCCTGACAAAGGCGAGGGGTTCTTTTCCAATGGCTGAGTACTTACATTTTATGCTCCAAAGGGTTCCTGATGCTTATGCCAAAGCCTGTTTTGTACATTTTGAAGTTAGGACAGGACAGCCCCTAGTCCAACAACCGGTGCATCCTTTGAAAAAATGTATCACGTTCCACCAAAAGGGCTGACAATGTGAAAAGATGCTGTCATTTATTTCATGCAAGTGAGGGCACCACGCTGAATATCAGTCCACTGAAATGGAGCTGGACGGTGTTCTACTATAGTAGTGAAACACAGTGGTAAAATTTCGTGTACAGTTCATCGTTTTGGGTAACGTTGTACTCCCTAATCATGCCCTTGCGCGTGCTTCTCGACCATGGTCAAGGCATATACCGCCATTATTATTATTATTAAATAATAAGAGCAGGGACAGATGAAACTTTTCTGCTGAGTTGATGTGGTAGGTCACAGTATATTTATGGTTGCATCCGAATTTTTAACGTTGGGACGGACCCCTTCCTCGGATGTGAAATGTCTCATAAGCGCTATCTCTTTTATGCTGAGCTCATTTTTCATATTCAAGCACAACTTTACCCGATAAAGACAATGCAACACAGCTGGTAGTCTAGCTTTGTGCTCCTGTCTATAATTCCGAAAGCACTTCGTCGTGGTAAATGATACTTCCTTGGTGTGCAGATAAAGACTGAGTCGCCGATCTCTGCCACTCCGATGGGGCTGAGCTCAAGCCTCTCTGCGAAACCTTGTAATGAAACAATACTTCAGAAGAAAGAAAGGCAGTGAACGGTTTATATTCTTCCACAAGTGGTTTGTGATAAAAAGCTTCTCGGATATCCATTTTGGAAAAACATTTAGCACTTGAAAGTTGGACCAATTATTCGACAGGATTTGTCAGCCTCAGTTTCCCAACAAAGCCTGATCATTCAGCGCCCGAAGATCTGTACAAAGTCGAACACTACCATCTATTTTAAAAACTAAAACCGGAGAATGCAACTAGGCTAAACATGAGACTGTCCCGATGAAGTCGCCTCGAAGAACTTGTATAAGACAACCTGCAAAACTCCCCTTTAAGCCGATGGTATTGTTCGAGGCTGGGAGATAGATGTTAGATTTGCACTTGGTTTCAGGCAAATATGCCGTAATGCCTTGGAAACACGTCCAACTGATTTGGCAAACAGTGCGGGATATTTCCAGCGCAGTAAAGACATGTCGGTGGAGGATAAATACTTTCTGTCAGCCGAAGGCACGAGATTTAGAGCCACCGTAGTATTACTGCCAATAAAGGCTTTTTTCGGTGTCACAAATGTACACTGCAACAGGCCGAGGGTTGGAAGATTCTACATGTAAATCAACCTTTATATGCCTTCTAAGTCTTGTGTCAGGGTCTTAAAAATTGCCAAATTTATAATTGGCTGGTAGTACAGGTAAATTTTTGAAATGCAGTTCGTAGAATGAAAAAGGCATGATAATCACAGTCGGAGAACAATCGAGCTCCAATAGCAGACGTACTGCAACATTTGAGGATAGAAAATGAATGAAACAAATATTAGAGCACGGCAGTCGTGGTTGTGTAATAGGTGTGTAGTGCGCAGAACACGAATTTTCAGAGGGTCGAGAAAAAATAGGCTCCGTGGTGGGTGCATCTTCCATATCTAGCACAGCTACATTATGTAACGCCTTAACTAACCTTATATGACAGACCCCGGCGAAATGCCCAATTTCAGAACACGTGGGACATTTGGCCTCTTCAGCAGGGTCTTCGAAACTGTTGGCTCTGTGAGTCATTGAGACATAACGAAAACAGTTGCCGATGGGTTGAAAACCTGTTGGTGGTATAACTTCTGGATGCCTGGAACAGGCTGTGATGACTTTGGAAATGCATAGCCCTGTGAATGAATCTGATGCTTGATAAGTGCCCATTCACACGCTTTCTCCCACGGTAATTTCGATGCATCTCCCGTTAAAAAGCTTCCCCGAATTTTGTCACATTTCACACCGGCGATACATTTTTGATTGAATTTCTTATTAGGTATGAGGGAATAATCGCGGTGGTAAACTCCCTGAATGAGACGTGATGTAAAGCCTTCTAAGAGCCCCTCGCTGTCTCGGGAAACGCCGAAAGATAAAGCTTGACACAGAGGTTTGAAGTGGTACCCAAAGTTTTACCAATTTTTCGAAATCTTTCATCCAAAGTTGTTTTTTGACGTAAAGAATAAATGTCAAATTGCCCATGGCGTTCCGCATCTGGGCAATTCCAAAGGAACTTTACCTTAGCGAGATCGTCCGGAATCATGCTTGGGATGAGCAGTTTGCTCAGGTCCAAGTAATCCAAAATTGTGGTTGTTCAAGAAATCCAATAATCTGGAATAGGGCACACTAGCTTCTATCCAGAACATTGTAGGAGTATTAGGTGATGTAGACATTGTCTGCGACGCCAATGTCGTACTGTAGATCAGAGCCAGGATCTCTCGTGGCGTACGTCAACAAGCATGCACGTAATCCGTACTAGACGCAGACTACGTGAGCTTTATGGACGAGTCAACCAATCAGTGAACAGTGACCCTGTGAGCGGATGTGAACACCCAGTCATAGCGTTGTACGCATGTAAAGGGAAGATAGTCATACAGGTCGCGTGTAGCCCCCGATCGAACGCAAGCAAGCACCTAGTGCGCACAACGAATATAACCTTCACAGAAAAGCTTGTTGGAAAAAACACCGGAGGCTTGTTACTTTACCCCCCCCCCCTCGTTCACACACCCTACTCTGGAGACGCTACAGTACAGCACAAATTTTGGGGGTTCTTGGAATTTGGTACATTGATTCATCCAACAGCATCTCCTGGCAGTCTCTTCTACCGACGTGAAGTCCTATTCGTGAGAAACTGTCCGTGTTCAGATCTCAGTGTGCCCTTTGTGGCCTACGACTATGTCCGGTGGCAACTCACTCAGGAACAGAAAAGAACAGGTCACCTAAGTCTGCACCCAACAGACACTTCATGATATTGAACGATTCTAATAATTCACTCCGGCCTCTACGACGAGCTGGATAGAAGAGATTAAGATCTAAAAGCTGGGTGAAGGACCTCCTACTCCGAAAGGTGGTCATTCTAGTCGCAATTCGCTGCGCCCTTTCCTAGCTGTCATCATCCTAACGACAATGGGGGGCCCATACCTGTACACAGTACTACTGAAGAGGTTTCGCCAAAACCTGACAAAAAGGAAAGAACATTTCGGGTTTTGGATGACACAGTGTTACGAAATTTAGTTATTACCACCCCGGTCATATTAGAAGCCCTCTGGCATTGTCGTGATGGGTCAAAGTCCTGCAAGACAATCAATCCTGGGTCTTTCACCTCCGACAATATTCGGAATTGAATGCTGCTTGCTCCTTCTGGTTAGAGGTCAGGATTTGTCTTTTAACTAGATTTGTGTCGGCTCGATAAAGAGAAGACACAGAAATGAAGTATGTTAAGAAGATGCTGGTGCACAAAAACTGTACAACTGAAGCAGAAAAAGGCGGCTAACATTTTGTCCACGATGTTCAGCAAACTGATAATAAAACATGCACACAGAATTGCTCCTCAAGTTTGGTTTCAGGCAGCTTTTGGTAGGATGGATGTGCTTCTTTCGAATGGATTCTAATAATTCAAGTGTTGGCTGCCGAGTAACGACAGGAGCATCAAAGATTGCTTCTGGGAAATCATGAGTTTGGTTCTTATTGCCACAGGCCGCTGAACTTTCGCAAGCAACGCGGAGAGAATGATCCGCGGCAAACACTCGCGAGCGCGTTAAACAAACACATCCGCTTACACACACTGGCCACCGCAGAGGCGATTAGCATCCGTCTTTTCGCACCTGCTCTGTGTACACAAAAGAAGTTCGTCCAAGCCCTCCAATTACCCTGTCCGCAAGTGGACCACCCCCACCCCAGTCACTCAGCTCCGAACCATGTGACCGTCACGACCTAGTCGTGCAGATCGACACGTCGATCTAACCCCAACCCGTCTCTCCCACAAACTACGTCCAATCCGAATGACCCTTGACCATTTCAGCACAACCATCTCCTATATGATTTGTAAAGACTTGGGAATGAATCATTGAAAACAATTGTTTGTCTCTGAAAACGTGTTCTGACGTTAAAGAAGTCCTCATTATTTGGATGAAAAGCAGTGGAACTTTGTGCTCCGTACAACTAGAAGGGGCTGGTGGAATATGCGGAATGCACACGGTACCACAGTTTTGAGTATATTTCCCATTCATCCGCTCACCTGCAAACAGCAACTATTCCGAGTTCAATCTCTTCCCACCATCTTCGCATCATCTACAAAGATGAAACAAATGGTGCTCAAGTCTTTCTCTAGTTCGTTTCTCCTACTGGAGGAAGAGCAAGGGTCTCGGTAATAACTCCTGTGGCACAACAGCTGTGACCTGCTCTCACCTCGATAGATAACCGCCTACTTTGGAACAGATACCAAGCTTTGCAATAAAGGTTGCTACCTATTCACTTGTTTTCCCGATTGTACCAAAGTTCTGCTATTTACAGCATAGCAAGCGATGATTTACAGTCTCACTGAAATCCAAACAGAAAACCTTCGCCATCGTGCCGTCCTGCATCCGTCGCGTGATCTCTTCCAGGAACACAAACGAATGACCAGGCACGGCTTTTTAAGAAACCTTCGCTGTGCAGACGCCGATTTTTCATCGAGAACCGAAAGCAAGCAACTAGCTTCTTGATTATACGTTTCAAGCATTTAAATAACGCAGACGCCAGGCTGGCTGGTCCATTATTCTCTGCTTTCTGCCTGGCTTCGATCTTGTATGTCACCACAACGGTGGTCAAACTCCAGTAACCTGGTGCTTCGCCCTCCTTTAGTGATGTTTTGCACACCTGGGCAGCAGGCCCTGATAAGATATCGGCAGAAAGCCAAACAACTGCTGGACGGCTCTCACCCGGCCCAGTTGCTTCGTTCTCGCCCAAGGATTTAAGCCTCTGGATCACCTCGGCCTCACTTACAGTAAGCTGCTGAGGCACTGGCCTGCTCCATATCTCTTAGTTCGTCAAAGCACGCTTGTGGTCCGAATGACACACCCACTTTATGGAGGCAAATAAGGTCTCCTCTTTGTCTTTTTCATCAAGAGCAATGTCTCCGTTGGGCATTCCTTAAGTGGCCAGGCTTCCACCTGTCGTTTTCGTGGGCTGCTCCCGATCGGAGAACTCATGCACTCATTTCAGTTTGGTCAGCTTCATTGGATGGGCGGGTAGTGGTCAAAGAAAGTCTTACTTCCAGAATTCCTTCGGTGGTATGCGCACAAGCTATGCTCTCACAGCAAAGCGCTCATATTGAAAATCCATTCCGGTGTCCAACATGAGTTTTGAATGTGACTGTATTCGACATTACTTTGCTACGCCCGTCCATACACAATGCTTTTGCACGTTTGTTAGTTTGTGTGATGCATTTAATTTAGTCATGAGCTGTTTCCGACTGTCTTACTTGAACCACGGGACTTTGAACCCTCGAGTTTTACTGTTCATTCCGTTTAGCCGCATACCTGGGGTTTGTTTACATTTGCCGTTTTTGTGATTTTCTATTTGGTGCCGTAGAAACTATGAGTCAGCCTCCTTCTAGTTTCGGGATTCGTGAGAACTGACCACGATTTGTTCGATTTGATATAGTTGTGGCTCACTGTACTCGAGTGCAACCCTAACGAGAAAACTCTTTCGAAATGGTCGGAGGGGAAGCAAAGGCCCTATGAAACAAGAGGATTGAACGCTGCTGATTATGTAGACAATGTTAAGTCCACCAGCTCTCTCAGAGCCAAGTCGTAAGCTTCCGGTGGAGACAAGTTTAGATATGTTGATATCTATAGAGGGAGGGTGATATAGATAGAGGATCAGTCGCTGTTGTCTAGAGAGGAAACAGAGCCCCTTGACGAAGGCACCCTCCTCAGAAAGCCAGCTGGAAAACCGCGTCGTTCACAATATCTACTTCCGAATAGCAACTTCGTGGAGGAACATTAATCCTTGAAACTCCCAGAAACTACCAGTTTTTCGGCATTCAACCTTCCAAGATTAGGCGTGACCCCTTTCGATGGGCATCTGGAGCCATGCCTTGTATCCATGAGATTATTCGGAAATTTCTTCGAGTGTAAAGTTGTTGATCCTAAGCAAAGTACTTGTGTTTAATTCAATACTGTCTTGGAAATGTCAGGGACGCCATCAAAGACTGTGGGATGTTTGCTCTAGCACTGGGGTACATCAGGACACGAAGAACCTTCAAGAACTTGTTTGGACAACAGCTCAAAGTGGTTGGAAGCTTGATGGGCTTCGCTTCACCAGAGCTCGAAAAGGCCAGGTGGGGAGTTGGATTATTGTCACACTTGATGATGAAAATGCGGATCTGCTGTATGGTACTGATGCAGGTGGAATATCGATCTGATCAGAATGCGTTGTATACACTGAATTGCATTGTACAGTGTCCACTTATTGATTCACAAGTCCGATGGGCAGAGGGAGCCGAGAGAATAAACGAGCTTTAGAAAGACCCAACGTTCGACGATTTGAGGGATTACATAGATGGTCAGTCCCACTTTGCCAACAGCTGATTTAAACAAATCCGTTTCTAGCTTTGCGGGTTGGCGTGAACAGCGTCGGCATCGGCTCAAGTTGTGGAGAACGACTGTAACCGAGGCCAGTCTTGGCCAACTTGCTCACTAAAAGTCGAGAGCTCGAGAGGTCAATTCGGTGTAAACTACGCAACCCACTGCTCCGGTTATCAGATAGTCCGGCCTTCCATATGATGAGTGTGTCCGATCTGTGTTCCACGGCGAAAGGGATCGATGCTTGCTTCGAGTGTTTGAGTGACTCCCACAGCGCCCTAGAATGCTGCTCCGGAGGGAAATGTGGCCAGGACGGACGCGGAGGATGGTATGATCCGCTGCTAAATGCCACTCAAAACAGCGGGCCTAATTATCCGGACGTACCCAGGTTTATCTCCGCAAAAGAATACGATGATTGGAAATCGGTGGGGTTGGTCACCGCTCCCGTTGACATCGTGGCTCCCAAGAGATTGGGGAGGATCATGGCGTTTGTGGACGCGGGGTCGGATACTTCACTGTCTACTCTGGAGCTTATAGGACAACGTGGACTATTGGACTGGCCTACCCCCCCTCCTCTACGATCAGCACGGCTGCGGGGAGGCAAGTCAGTTATTTGCTGAAGCTGACCATACAAATAACGTTTTAATGGTAGAGACCGTTATCTTTCCAGAATCCCTTGCAATGAATAACTTACCAATAAGACAAGTGGCTCCTATCGGACTAATGGCAGGTCGATGGTCTATTCTCAGAGGTAACAGTTGAAAAGGCGTCTGACCCCCTATGTTGATATATTAATTGGCGCACGAACCAAGCATAGGCAATCGAGAAGGGCCATTCGCTGTACGAACAGTACTTGGCCGGATATCCTCGGACCACTGATGTGAGAAGTTCAGCCGTCAGCCGCGACGGGTAATACAGATCTGATCTACACGAGCGAATACTGTCAAATTACCTGTTAGGAAACCGAGAAAAAGCCCGAAAGCATTCGGCAAATCTCAAAAAGCGGCCGTACAGGGAAACCCAAAGAAAACTTGAATATCAGCGGGTCATGCAAGAAAACTTTGAACTGGTTTGCCGAGGGGCAGCATGCAGTACATGGAAGAAACTGATTAGCGGGCGGAGCGGGCAATTACTCTCTGCCAAAGCCTCAGATACTCAGCAGCAGTCGGTGTCAAGAAATGGGCCCAAAATCACTGGACCGTTAATGGATCTTCAGCTAGCGACAATGTTGAAAATTTACTCTGCCACAACCTGATGGAGCTCCGCATTTTGGAGAAACCCTGCAATTGTGTTACCCTAAGGGGAAACGGAGAAAGCGGAAAGCATATTATGACATCTGAGTTTATCTACTGGTAGAGGGAAACTGTAATTAATGTTCATAAATCAAGCTCTAAGCAGTGAACAATCGAATGAAATGGTTTGCAGACCACCCGCACTGAGCGATTTGGCACTTTTTCGTGCAGAAGAATGGATCCCGGTCAGGCCTAGAAAAACCCGAAAGAGACCCAGAATAGACCGCGATATATCCCCAAGTAGACCCGCGTGAAAGACCCTAAGGTCCTTTTGGGATCTGTTTTTCGCCCAACCAAAAGTCGTACCAGCACCAGTTCTAGGTATTTATTTCACGAGTCTTGGAAGACCACTAGTGAAAGCTATCAGTCACGGCTATTCCATCGCATTTTTTACCACCAACTGAAAGGAGTGTGTTTACCTCCGAAAGAATTGGGCCATCTTTCGTCATTCAGTCTATCCTCAGTAATCGTCCTCGACATAAATTTTGCTCACTTTGAGGTGGATAACCTATTACCCGCATACTAAAAACTGTTTAAAGTCATGTGTAAAGCTAAATCCCACAGAAGTCAACCCAACGAGACTAACTTTTCACACTGAAATCTGTATCAGACACCGCACTCTCCTCTATATCCTAAAACTACCAGGAACGCTATTTGTGTAAACGTGAAAAATAGATTTTCCGCCATGCACTAGTGAAACGTTTAACCTGAAAATTTACAAATTAGTTTTATCCACCAAGATGTTCATTGTAATACCGGTTCTTGATCACCAAAATGGTCTTTCTTTTGATTATTCTTGAGAAATGAAGCAGCAAATTTTTAATAATCACTCGGAGCTTAAAATAGTAAAGCGATATCCACGGATTAAGCCGAGAATTACCCCGAAAGATCTCGTCATGTTCATAGAATTTTGTTTCTGAGGACTTGAGCTCAAAGCACATCATGTGAAGTATACCCAAGCAATTTATTCGAAGAAAGTAGATCTATGGATTTGATAATAAATGTATGGAGACCGGAAGTAGAAACCCAATCGGAAGCGACCACGTGCTGTATTTATCTGAACTAGCTAGCCCTGTGTAGATTGCAAGCCGACATCCCCGTATTGCTGATCCTGGTTCTCGAACTCCAGAAGTGGATTTTACAATGAACAACGTGGCAGTATTTTACTTACACTCTAAACTAATGCTTCGGCGAAATTTCACCGACAACTGCTCTTAAAGTAATAGTTCTCAGAAAGGTAGCCTTAACAACAATTGTGGAAAAAAGTTTGTTCCCGAGGGTGAGGGTCGACAATGCCCATCTTTCAAATTAACTGATCTCAGAAGTGCAGGCGCGGACAATTGTCTCAACATTTCACTTGCACTCTCCCCGGCATTTTTACTAGCAACGTTATGGGTAAACGTTATTTGAGGGAATCGTAAACCAAGTGTCAGTAATTTACAACTTGGTCTCATACGTCACCTTCTAGCTGCCTGTAGTTCAGTTTCTCAAATTTCTGCTTGTTCTGCTCAGGGAAGTCCCATCAAGCCAGATTATTCGAAGCCTTTTTGGGACGAATATCGTTATCCGTTAGGTGGATAGAAGGAGCCCGCTTTGCTGACCGAAAAGTACAGGAGCTTATGCTGGTTCACGGGTTGGAAATACCAATGTTCTTCATCTCGGTAGCCGGATGATATTTCGCTTTCTTGAGCGCCATCTAGTTCGCCGCTATCAAACAGGCTTTGGATAGAAACCTTTTTATACCTAGACAATCCTGATTCTATATGGCGGACCGTGGATGGAGAGCATGCCGCTTTAGGAAAAAACACCGTCGAATGCCCCACTTTCAACCATAGATAGACTTTGAGGCTTTTCTAGCTTCGAAAAGAGCTTTCGAACAATAGTGTCCTGCCGGCCTTCGACGGACTATACCGACTTCGCCATACTGTTCAACAGTGTTTTAGCCGGTACTGCATCGAAAGCTGATTTTTTATGTTTTTATATTTTTGTCCCTAAAAACCCAGGAGGACCATCGCCATACGATCTCAGATTTCTTTTCATCCTACAAAGAAACGAGTATAATAAAACCAGTATGGTTATGACAAACTTATTGAATACAACTGTTCGATAAACCAGAAATACACTTGAAGGACCAATGACCATGTAAAAGATGACTTCAAGTAACCACATGAGATATCTGAATGAACATTTATGGAAAAGCAAACAAAAGCGCGCATAAAGGGGTCAAAATTATTACCTAGACTTAGGTTATTGTGATGGTTCTCGGAAAACAGCCGAAGCCCGCTCTCGTTTAATGAGCAACCACGGACGGGGCGAGCAACATAGCTACCCTGGAAGTTAAATCGAGTTCAATGGAAACAATTAGAAAATAAAATTAAGACAATTAAAAAGATGCAGCCACGCATAACTTCAAGGCAAAACGAACTTCTGACTCATAGGTGAGCATATAACATCCCTTGTCGCATGAATGAGATCGAAAAAGGAACTTTTGCAACAAAATGCATTGAATGACTAAACTCAAGTAGCACTTTGTCTCAACCTTGGGGGCAAATCTGGGGCTAGCCCGGAGCTTGCCTCAAAGCAACATTTAGTGGAGCAAAGGTGAACTTTGGTCACTGAATTACCGTAACCTCTGCTTTGTATAGATAATTTATCGTTTGAAAACGGTCTTCTTGCGGACCATTTTGTTTCCATGCATCACTGTCAGTGGTTAACTTTGCGTAATTTCTACAGTCTTGGTTTCCCCCGCTGAGTGGGTTTAGGTATAGTTCCTCTGACAAGTGCTTTTCACACACTGAGTATAAGGCTCGTATAAATTGAGTTTAAAGCTCCTACGACCATGCAAGTACTTGCTTTCGCCAAAATTAGCCCGCCGCAGATTGGCTTCAAGCTGGGGCAGACCCACTGAGTAAACCTGAACAAACCACGGGGCTGGCCGAAGGCTTGATATCTTCGGATCAGCTCGCATATGCGGTCCGCCCGCCGGCAGAGTTGTCAGCCTCTATTCGGTAACAAAATTATTCAAGGGGAGTTGATCAGCGGCAGGTGAGTAAGCTTGTATCAGCCCATGTACCTGAAGTTATAGGTGTTTAGATAACTATGGGTATGTGTATGCCTGGTATATCCATCTTTGATATCTATGGTAACCAGTTTCTGGTTACTATCACCCTCAGCTTAACAGTTAAAATTTTTTGTGCTTATCACTTTTTTCTCTTCACATTTGACAGCTAGCCCGCAAGGAGCGTAACAGAATGCGGCAAAGTTTCAGTCGGGGTGAGCGGGCATTGTGTACACTGCCACATTCTGGATGCCGCAGGGCATCTATATGGGCGCATCAGTATCGTCCTCCAAAGACGATGTCTACGGGAGCACACTGACCGTCTCTCTGACACATTGTCATGTTTACTATATTAGCAGCTCCCGGTAATTGTCTCACTCGTAGATTAGGTTCCAGGTGGACATCAAACACTTCATTCGTACTCTTTAGCTGCAGCAAATTTACCAGCTTCAACGTCAGAATTGACCACTGGTGTCATTGGGTGTGTTCCACATGGAACCTTGTAATGTGGGTTCTTTGTGAGTGTCAATATTGAACTTGGAAATATGGCACCCTCGAATATCAACATGGACGCAATGTTACCGGCGCTTGTCAGTTTGCTTATTGTCTGCAGAAAGAAGATGCAGCTGTGCGGAAGTGTACCCGAAGTCCTCGATCAATTTTTTCCAATGGTGCCGAAAGATCCGAGGACCTTGTCACAGTTGCTTCGTTCTCTGAAAAAGACCGCGCCATCGCGGGATGTGTATCTACATTGGGCCCCTCAGCGGCTTGCTTTGATCAGCCAACAGATCGACTTCCTTCCCGGAAACCGTCGACTTACAAATGAGTACCATTGGCTCGTACAACCATCGTGCTTCCACAGAAGAGATTGGGCTCACTTAAGGACGTGTGGCGAATCAAAGATGTACTTCCATCTTTGCGGCTGGCACCTACTGGCACCTACTGCCGTTCAACGAAACCGCGTCCGATAAACACACACCTTGGGCAAACGATGTAAGAATTGCGGGATGTCGCTTGAGGCGGCATCGGCCACCTTGGGATGACGAAGCCATGCAAAATTGTGTCACTGATGTGCGGCACATCCACCCGGGCTTATGTTGGTCACGATGAAAGCCATACCGGCTACTTTAGGTGCGACATGTGCATACAGCGAGGCCTGCATATCGCTGGAAAGGTAAAATTTCCAGTACCAGAAGCTGGACGCCGTACAGGCGCCCATATCTGTCGGCGGGAATATGGATATCAACATATTGAGGAGGTCCCCTTTTTATTTCTGGTTGCTATGGCGGCAACTTTTCCGCTGATTTACATGGGTGTTACCCAGAGGATGCAGAGCGTATGGCCAAAGTTCAGCCATGCCCGACCCGTCCGCTCTAATCCAACGACCGCTACTTATATAACGGATCGCATCAATCAAAATCATTGCAATATTTGTGACTTTCAGCGCTTACCCTGTCATGCTCGAAATTTGGAGCGATCATAAGCCCCTGAGTATACGCAGTTCCTTTCGTTTATAAGCCCATTAGTTTTGTTTCACATTCCGCCTGAGGAACACTACGAGTACTTTCTGGCATCATTCATTTCCGTTTACACTTTTCCTCATCGCCGTTCAAGTAGTGAGTATGCTGACCTAGTTCACAGGCTTTTCGTTTAGGAGATTTCTCCATCACACGGTCCAGAGGATTTGATCTACAATCTGCATTGTCTAACACATTTATCGGAAGACTTCCAGAAACAAGGTGAGCTTGACAACTTTTCCTGATTTGGATCTGAATCCCATCTGGAAAGACTGAAATTGGTAATAAAGGAACCGGGAAAGCCAGCTGAGCAATTGTATAAGAGGCTGCTTTATGTGGCCACCAACTGCGATAACGCCGCTGCAGAACCCTATGGATGTTTTGTGGCTTCCAGTTTTTCGCATCTCTCATTCCACCAAATAGTTGTTTTGTAAGGTGTTTTGTTTTCGATTGATCAACGACCCTTCTCCCGCACTGCGTACGCCCCACCGCTAATTCTCGCTTGGGCTTCGTCACCCCTTTTCACGAAAACCTTAACCCTGTGTCCCTTTGCTGATATTTGCCTTCTTGATAAGGTTAACCACTAGCACCCACCGATAACAGCTCCTAACTCATGCCATAACGATGTAACTGCACTCACCTAGCTCCTAGATGAAGCTCGCTCCCCATTAAGTAAAGCCGATACTCTTCATAATATGGAACTGTCAGCCGACTTCGATATCACTGCTATTACCGAAATCCGGCCAACTAACACTGTCCCAGCTGATCAGATTTCAATTGCTGGATGCCAGAACTTCAGAAAAAACCGTCCCCATTACGGGGAAGGCTGCTTAATCCACATTGAAAACAACCCGACCCCCTCTTCCTTTTCTGGCCTAACACCGGACGCAGTCCAAGACACAGTATGCACATACATTATACTGTCCATCTCATCACTCCCTACTAGCTGCACCTATCGGCCGCGGAGCTCAGACGTCACGGATCTCCCCCAAGTAGTGGACGCCCTAACCTAGTTTGCACCGCTAACCCTTTAGCCCATAACTCGTTGCTGGTGACATTAGTGGGCCCAACTTCTGCTAGCACACCATGTTAGCCCCATACTACTTGGCGAGCTCTCTCCTGACACACATGCGCAGCGATGGGTCCAGTATAACGGTCAGCCGATCAAATCCCACCTATCAATTTTTGACGGTGCTTTTAGTGCACTCTGCAATCGCTAGTGCTACTCCTGATATACTTCCTCGACACAAGCCAGCTTAAGGTCTCTGTGCTCAGGCTAAGTGAGAATACACGCAACTGGCACTCTGTGATCTTTTCTTGCGGGCTTCGTCGGCAAGCACGACTGTAGAACCCGAGGGTGCGTGCCCTCGAATATCAATACTCGGCAAAACCAAGTAGAGGAAGTGACAGGGTTCACCTGGTATTACCGTTATCTTATCTGACGTGATCACCACTGCCCTCGATCTCTTCATATACGGTATATTTCTCGACTGGGATCAAGACGTATGCTCAGGGTATGATCACGGAGTACAGGGTTGCACGGCTGTATGAAGTACTCACAAAACTCAATGGTCGGAAGCGTAGACTTCAATAATTGTACGGCAGGGTCAGGTAGTGTTTAAACCAACCAAGTAAAGAACGGTTAACGCAGAAAGCGTGAAGTGGTTTCAACTGCGGGAGAAGGTACCGTGGAGAATTAGCCAAGTGCGAAGCTGCTGATTAGAGAGTCAACGAAATGTAAGGAAAATGTAGAGTATAAAAAATGGGTCACAAATTATCCACCTAGAGATCAAAGAAAAATATGGATGCATACAAAGACTCGCCGACAGTATGAATTAAGGGTCCATATCGAAAGGCTGGGGTGAGATCTACAACAATTACATCCAGATACGATGGAGAGTAAAACAAACACCAATTCACAAACACGTAATACTTTCGGTGTAACACGCCTTTGAGCAATACGTGACCGAGTTCAGACGAATCTCAAAACCAAAACAAGATGGGCCCGTGAATTGTACAATACTGTATTATTAAACGAACAAGTGCATAAAACATATACAAACCTGAATAAAGCGATCACTCAGACTCAGAAAACGGGAACAAAGTGTCGGTGAACGGGAGGCAATCACGTGGTTCACGCAAGTCCAAGATAGGACATGACAAGGTGGCGCTTTGGACGCGAACAAACAGAGGTTGGTCCGTAAAACATAAATTGTATGGAAAACACGCAGGTTATATATGTGGGGGGGGATACCAAGGAAACTGGAAATTGTAGTGTCTTAGGAGGATTTGATACAATCGATCTTTACGAGCCGTGTATTCAGTGGTTTGTTTGCGCTGATGTCATGTAGGCAAATCACTATGCCTGATGACCATAGTTTGGAACACCTAAGGGAGGGGACTCCTGTGAGGTCAGATAAGTTTTCCTGGTTGCCTTTTTCTTGGGTGATTTCATTTCGATATGGCAGAAATAAGTCTCATTTGAAAGTGTGCATAAGGAGAAATACTTTACGAGGAATGTGATGTTCTGCCAACGCAGCGTGAGTTATGTTTTACTCCTCAGCTGGGGATTTCAAAATAAGGTCGTTGAGAAAGCAGCCTGCAGGAACGAAAAGATGAAGCAGGCGCGTCAAAGGTGATATAAAGGGATGATATGAAATGGAATGCGGTACACAAGCTCAGTGACAGTGGCTCGCAGAGGACCAGACCAGAGACCACAACAGGGTTTTATACTGGACGTAAGAACAAACATTTGTGGGTGTACAATAGAAGAATATGGAGACTAGCTTCGGCCGACGGGGAGTAGCTGGTATTTTATTCCATAAAGTTCGTGTTTGCCACCAACGGCAGGCCACAAATTAGGGCCCGAGCATGGGCGGGCTCACCAGGCGCGACTGGCTGCTAATGAGAAAAATGATTTGGGTAGCAGGAAAAAATGGACTAAGATGGCATCGGGTTACGGAATGAAGGACAGTGGGTTGAAAGTTCAACGACAGTGGTAGGATTCCGGTAGCGAGTTGGGTACCACAACTCAGTATGAAAGACTGACTGGAGGGTAAACGTGAATTAATTAATAAGGCGGTGCGAGATGCATTTTGGTTCAGGAACCCGTCTTGCGGTCCAGCGAAACTGTTACGGTGGTTTGTAACCCGCGTAACACTACCGTAATCGTAGTGGCTTGCGAAGTAGGGACCACATATAGCATCGGCTAGCGTGAAAATAGTCCAGTCCGATCGGCCGGGTTCCCTTAGCCCGTGCATTAATCCGAGATTAGCTTCTAGTGGACAGTTGGCTACTCAAGCTACCGGCATTATCTGAAAGGAGATCGGGAATGTGGCAGTCTGGAGGACTTTTCGGGTGGGGGTTATGGTTACAGTACCGATTGAAATCCAAAAAGTGCAACTCTGAGGCGGGGGTGCACTCAAAGCCTAGAATACTTGGAGAGATTGGCAATCTGGAAATGGTTCTAGCTGTGGGTTATGATAGCAAATAAAGGCTAAATGTATTGTGCTGGGTGTATTCGTATGATTATTGCAAGAGCGAGGCTTCATTTTAGCGGTCGACGGCACGTGCTTTATTTCGTGGAAGAGACTTTGCGGCCAAATGTTGACAGCGGAAGCCTAGAAGAGGTGTGCTGACGGGGATAAGCCATAGTTTTATTGGTACACGAATTGCTGGAAGCCGATAAAGTAAAGGTGGTTCAGAGAGCTTTATGCTTGACAGGGTTCATCACTGCTGCGGGTGCGTGGACCACTTCATGATGTTTGAGTTTAGGGCTATGGAGAAATGGGCGAGTTTTTCTAGACCACGATGACAGCTCTCGCGCAGTGGCCGTGAGGCGGCATCCAGCAGATTCACAGCCGGACCCATAGATCCCAAATATAGCTCACCTTAAAAACCGCTATCTACCATTAACTAAACTAACCTCGAGCCCATCTTCTGGTCCTTCAGCTAGGATGGTCTTTTCCTGCAGAACTACCTTCGAGTTGCTACCGGTGTTAGCCAAGGTAAAATTTCTAGCTGCCTGTCATCAATCACAACTGTTAGAAACAACCATTCTCATGCCCGCAACTCTTATCCCAGACGACTGCTCAACAAACATGTGAAATTACAGATTTGTAGCATTACCACATGCTTCTCGGTATTGTCACAGCGGCGTCGTTTCTCCGTAGCCATCAAACTCTGGGTTAATGAACTGCAGAAAATCGGGAGATATGGGCCCTAGATTCCCACACTGATCTTCCAGATTGGCCCGATCGTAAGGAGCAGAAATCAACGCAGATCTTCGGGGAAATTCTGTATAATATTTAGAGACAATATGCAAATTAACTTTACAGTTCCAGTCGCTGAAGAGCTTTACACCTTCTTCAGGGGATCCATGGCTGCTTACGCTACTACGAACCAGCCCTCATACCCCTTCTCACTGATGGTGCCCCCCCTGACATTGGACTTAATTTGAAGGACGTGGCCCATCCACTACTCTGAATGGGATCCCCCACCAGCCCTGGCTACAAAGGCATCTTCATCACTTTTCATCTGGGAGGAATTGAAGTGGCTACTGTCCTTATGAACCCCCCAACTTATCCCTTAAACATGGCGTTTACTAATTCTAGTGGAAAACCTCAAACATTATCCCAACATACAAAAGCGGTCCAGAGCACGATCCTTCAAACTGCTGTCCTACTAACCACACCGCTTCGAGAGCCGGGATAGTGGGACTTCTGATTAGACAGCGGATGTTAGATTCCTTCTGTTCCATAACCTCATCCGCAGTGCAGAGCGAAGCTTTCTAATGCCAATATCTTCCACCACATGCCAGTTCTATTTTTTCCACCTAGGGGCGATGAAAAATCAAAGATTAACATTTACCCCGGTATGGCCATCCTGCTCAATCGAGTTCCTCAACTTAGCTTGTTAGCAAAGCTTCAAGCCTATGGCATCCATGAGCCACTTTTTGTGGACCGTGCCCTATCTTTCGGATCGAACGCAGGCAGTATGTGCTGGTGGTCACTCATCGCAACCAGTGCCCGTCATTAGTACAGTTATAAAAGGAAGCTTACTTCGTTCGCTACATTTCTCATCCTATATCGGCCACATTTTCCCGGTTATGCGGCAAGCACTCCCTTTTCCTTCGATGAAGACTTCAAGATGGTTTGTGAGTTGCACCATCTAGATTTAAGCACAGCGCTGTATGACAGAAAATGATCTCAGGGAATCTCATCAATGGCGCACTTCAGGGCGGACATGATTCTAGACTTCCAAAAGCCAGGTGGCCACTTCCCAGGCTCATCAGTAAGAGTTTTTGGGCCTCAGTTCACCACTGGTCTGCAGTTCTATGAACACTTCCCGTTCCTAACAGTCAGGGCCAGACTGATAATGGTCTCAGACCACTTAAAACAAACCAGTATTCTCCCTGCCTATCAATCCCATGCTGGAACCCATCTCGAATACTGTTCCACTATTTCCTCCGGAATGCCTGAGTTGAACAGAATGCGCCTCGAAAAAAGTCCAGTGTGCTTTGATCGAAGTATAATGCGCTGCCCTTCCTCATTGGGCTTCGCAGAGCCCTACACTCTACTAAAATAGGACACCTGACCGCTTAGAAATATTAGACTTACCTTACGTTTTCCGCACAGACTTATTCGTTGCTCTGATTTCTCTTCTTTTAACCGCGTTCTGTTCTCCCACCGTCTTCTCTCCCTCAAATATAAAGGGACCCTAGTCGTGCTATCCCGCTCTCAAGGCCAGCAGCTAGATCCAATTTCTTTATTATCATATGCCCAAAGCTTTGAAATACTCTGCCTCTGGTTAATTTAAATGCTGCTCCATGGTCCAGTTTAGCAGTACCCCAAAGTTGCAAGTTACTGTCAGCGATCTGCGCTTCTGACCAGCAATAGCATATCTGGGGATTTAGCCTGTTCAAGAGGCGTCGAAATCCAGAACCTCAGGTTTCGTATCTCCTATAACGTTTATTTTACCCCCTAGTTTTTTCTCCCTTGTGCCAGTAAGCTCTTTTGCCGCCTCATCTTGCCCTCGAAACAAAAGGCTGGCCCAGAAAATGTAGAGGAAGTGTGAAGCTCCCTCATCAAGAAGTTAGTGGGCTCCTCCTCCAACCTTTGCAGTAAGCCAGGTCCGAATTAATCCGCCTTAAACCTCCGTGATTATGTTGTGCCGGGCCCAATCTATCATTTCGCTCCACTATTTTACACTCAAAAGTCCGCTTGACGGGCGACCCATTTGGTTTCTTAACGATGCTTCCCCATTGCAGGCCATTCTCCGTTACAATCCTCCAACTTAAACCATCAATGAGGTCTAAGTTTCCTGCTGTGATCTATTCCAGCCTCTGGAATAGGCTACCAGACTCGCCACATCCCGGTTGCATGCCAAAAATATGCGGGAGCACTAGAGACATCCCTCGACACATCATGCGTAATAAGTGTGAACTGCGGTAACGTAGGCTTAGACGGATGAAGACTATCTAGACTATTTGACCACAAAATATTACCACCTTCTGTACCTGAAGCTTGTCTCACGATCATGTCATAAATTTCATCGGTGTGAATGAGCATGTTTTGAGTACACTTACCATCTAATACTGCTTTGTTCTACATATTTCAGTCTTGTGTCTGATGCCATTTACATGGCTGCCAATGTTAGTGATCTTCCCGTGTTACCTAACTACTGGCTTCAGCTTCATCATCTTATTTCCCCTCAATCTAATTTCCAATTTACTTTTCAATTTGACGAAGATATTATTTGCATTTCAGGGAACATTCTAACCATACTATGAGCTCTTCAAACCTAATAATACAGACTGACCCAGAGTCAAAAATTTCCAGGGTGTTTAGTCTGTCCACTGTAAGTGAGGCTTGCCATGATTGCGGTAAACCTTGGAAAAGTGGCTTCCACCCAATTTTTCCTTTCTTTGAGCGACCGTTCGTTGCCTTCTTTCTGTAATACACTCTCAGGCAGCCTGGCCTTACTCGATATCATTTGACCGATGTTCTAAAGTGGCAGTTAAACTTCAGCTTTATTTATTTTCTGAAACGTTCTGTAGCTGCGGTTAAAGGCTGAGAGCAGCCAGGCGTGCATCCTCCCTGTATGCACGCTTGCCCCCATTTATAACTTTCAATGCTAAAAGCAGCAAGGCCCCGAGGTCTTGAGCACCCAGACCATGGCTTCTTCAAAACCTAGGGAATACAGTCCATTTCTAGCAATTCTGAACACTACGTGCGAACGTGTCAAGTCAAGGCGAGAAGAGGTGTCATGGAAAGTCCCAAAGTGAGCTTAACCACTCCTCCGAAGGAAATTCAATTCAAGTGATTGGACATCGTTCTCCATGAGTCCATCTTTTTCAACCCGGGCTGTGAGCAAAATGGGCGCGTCCGAGTGCCACTCTTCACCCAACCCTGTGAATGGTGGATCCCTTCAACTCTGCCTACCACCGGTCCTCCAGATACCCCAATGTAACAACCGGTCGTGAAAAATAACCCTGAAACCCTTGCGATTCAGTGTTTTTCTTAACATCAATCACTTGCTTACACTATTGACGTGTCTTTACGAACTGCTTGTTTTCATGGGCCAATTGTTGTTTGTTCACGCCAGAGCGCTACTTTGTCATGTCTTTGTTCTGGACCTGTGTGACGCACGTGCTCCTTGCTCGCACGCTGCAATTCGGTTTCTCGTTTGTTGAGTCCTTGTGATCTCATTATTGAGGTTTGTATCTATTTGGTGTCATTGTTCATTCAATAATCTAGTATCTTAGAATTTCACGGATAATAGCCTTTTGCTTTCGAGATCCGTTGCGAATTTGGCTACGAATTTCTCAAACGTGTGTTACAGTGTTCAACAGATCAATTTGGAAAGAAAAAACACGCAAAATGCCAAGGGAAGGATCGAAGACATTGGGATCCGGATAGGAAGTAATACGGCAAGTCACTGGGGAGGTTTTGGGTACATTTGATTCTTTAGTAATTGTTAGATCACCTAGTCCTGTCAGTGCTAGTTCATGTGTCACTGGGGACAACATGGATTGTAATAATATTGTTCTATATAAGCTGGGAATATCAAACCTAGAACAGCAATTGTTATCGGCTATACAACAAGCCCAGGAAGCAGAAAAGAATTGTATACAGAAAGAGCTTGGGCATGAGACCAGCGACTACGATAGATCAGGGTGAAATAAGATAGAGAGCTCCACGCCGGTCGCCGACTACAAACAACCATCGATGGATTTGCCAAAAGTAGAACGAAGGTTTTTGACCGGAGATCCGAACACTACTGCAATTTTGTCAAGCAGTTCGAGACGTTCGTCGAAAATAAGGTAACTGACCCCGGGCAAAGGCTTCTCTACCTGACTCACTACTGTCGAGGCCGAGCAAGAGAAGCTATCGACGGGTGTACCATTCTCGACCCGGAACAAGGCTACACCAGAGCAAGGAAGATTTCAAGGGACTTGTTTGGCCAACCATTCAAGGTAGTTCATAATCTAATAGAGGGCGTAATGTTAGAGGCCAAAGGAACCAAGGGCGACATCTACACAATGGCCGACCTGGTGATCAAGATGCAGAACTGTTCAAAAGCCCTCGACCATTTAGGTTACAGGGCTGACCTAGATGCAATGCACACTTTGGAAGGCATAGTCGATCACCTCTCTCCCGAACTACAGGGTCGGTGGGCGGAAGCAGCGGAACGGATAAGCCGAAGTGACAGAAAAGCTAACTTCGAAGACCTGACCGAATACTTGGACAGGCAAACCAAGATAGCCGACATCAGATTTTGCCGACTTTACTGGGACAGCAACCGGGCAGACAAGTCCAGTACCAGCCAGACTCAAACCCCCGCACGGGAACATCCGAACTATCAACCCTGGACCAATGCACACGTCATTTCACGCGATACCACGGCGCAACCAAGTTGCAGGTCCCGTGATGCTAGCCATGGACTACCAGAATGCCCCAAGTTCGGCAAAGCCACGACAGACGAACGATGGGGAGGAACTAGGATGGCGGGAGCATGTTTTACTTGTCTCAAAACCACGCACCGGACTGCAGCTTGTAGGACAAGGAGCCGATGTGGTTATGAGGGCTGCACGGGCAGACACCATGGATTGTTGCACCAGGCGAGAGAAAACTTACCCGAGGCGAGTACCAAGTCCAGTGTTATTTGTTCAACTTCGCGGTCTGCCAGTAAACCAGTACGTTTAGGCGTAGTGACCGTGGGAGTAGTAACCCCAACTGGGGTGGTCAAAGCGTTGGCTTCCACCGACAGTGGATCTGACACTACCCTAGTGAAAGAGCGGTTTACAGACAAACACTGGCTCGCTGAAGATGTGACGTCATTAGCAGTGAGCACGGTGGGCGGAACACAAGTAATGGATGCCGGCAGATTGAGGCTGCAACTCATCTCTCTAGACACTAACGAGCAAGTTGAACCAACGGACGCATTCCCGTTAGCTGGTCTCCCCATGCGAGCACCAAGGTCGGTGAAGGCAATCTTGACTAGATGGTCCCACCTGCAGGATATAACCGTTGTAGACTGGGAAGACGATGAAGTGGATCTTCTTATCGGCTGCGACGTGCCAAAGGCGGATTGGGTACTTGACCAGAGAGTGCGCGACCGCCAGACACCTTATGCCGTACGCACGGCTCTAGGATGGATGTTATACGGTCCAGCAGGGGGACGTGGTTCCGTAAATTATTTATCCACCGAAACGGACCGCATAGAGCACCACCGGCAGCGGTTGTATGAAAAGGAGTTTCATGACATTGGAGACGAAACACCATCGTTGTCTCAAGAGGACCATTTCGCTTTACAAACGGTGCGGAAGACATTAGAGGCCTTAAAACAGTTCGAGGCTCCCCTCCTATGGCGCACATCTGTCGACCCGTGGACTGATAACAGAAAATATGTTCTCCAACGATTACTACGACCAAAAGAACGCTTCGTTCGAGACCAGAATCTGTGGGAACGACGCTCGGAATTAACGAAGCGAAACGAAGCTCTCGGCTACGCTGAAACGGTGCCTGCCAACGCCGACGGCAAACACAGTATCCAGTATCTGCCTCACCATCCGGTCATCAACCCCAAGAAACCCAAAAAACTGCGGGTGGTTTCCGACTGTGAAGCCAAGTTTCAGAGCAAGTCTTTAAACGATCGCTTCCTACGACGGCCTGACTGCACCACACCACTAGTCGAAGTTTTGTGCCGTTTCAGAGTGGGTAGAGTGGCCTTGTCCGCCGATATCAGGGAAATGTTCCGTCCGGTGAAAATACCGGTGGAAGAACGAGATGCGTTGCGTTTCCTGTGGTGGAAAGAGAGCGACAGGGACAAGGCAGTGATGAATTATAGGATGGCCGTCCACCCCTTCGGAGCCATATCCTCACCATTCTGTGCGAACTAAGCCCCTCGGGAACCTGCGAACAAACATGGAGATCTAGTCCATCGGAAAGTGGTAGATAGCGTCATTCGATGATGTGGAATCAGCTCTAGCACATTTCAGAGGCCTAACAAGATTGCTAGAAGAGGGCGGTTTCCATCCAACAAAATGGATCTCGAACGCTTCAGAAGTGCTCGAGGTAATTTGTACTACGGGAGGGCCGAAAGGGTAAGAGATTTGGAGGGCTCTTTACTCTTAATGAAAGCACTTTAAAATGCAGTGGGACGCGGAAACGGACGACTTTGTTTTCGAGCTAAACGTTCTCGACCTTCCGATAACCCGTCGTGGCATACTATCCGCTGTCTCTAGCTTGTTCGACCCGCTCGGTTTTGTCTCGCCCTGGTTACTACCCGTAAAGATCTTGCTGCAGCGGCTGTGCTGTAAGAAAGTTGATTGGGACCGGTCACTGGACCGAGAGGACCGGCTGGACTGGGAAGAATTTTTGAACGCCTTGAAGAAATTGGGGGACATGAGGATTCCACGATGTTTGACTCCTGGCCATACCACGCGGACAGGAGAGCTACACGCTGTTTCCGAAGCATCCGAAGTCGGTTATGGAGCTGTGGAGTACGGGCGATGGTGCACGGGAGATGGACAATATACCACGAGGATCCTGTTTGCTAACGTCCGCGCTGCCCCACTGAAGTCAGTCTCGATCCCACGCCTTGAACTCAGTGCAGCCGTGTTAGCAGTCAGAGCGGTGCAAGCGGTGAAGAGATGTTTTGACTTCTACATTTGGTTGGCTAGCTTTTGGACGGACTCAAGGAAAGTACTCTACTATATTACCAATGTCCGGAGCCGGTTAGTACTTTTGTCGCTAACAGACTCACGATTATCCACGATGAATCAGCCATGAACCAGCGGAAGCATGTCAGGTCTGGCGATAATCCAGCCCATCTCTGCTCCAGGGGAGAGAACAACTTCAGTCAACTAGACACGTGGAAGAGAGGGCCAAACTTCCTGTAAGTGCCTGAACAGGACTGGCCCGTGTTCGAATTAAAACCTCTTACGGAAGTAGAACTGCAGATCAAAGGCAAAGTGATAGCGGCAAGCGTCATCGAAGCGACATCCATTCTATCGCGACGGATACGGGTCGGCCCGATAAGTCGCGATGAGCTACAAGCTGCAGAATACGATATTTTCAGAATGATACAACGAGAGGCTTTCGCCCGAGAACTCGAGAGGGCGGAAGAAGTGGGACCGATCAACAAAGAAATACATCTCCGAGAGGCAAATTGAAGCCTTTAAACCCCAAATTCATTGATGGACTGCTGCGGATGGATGATAGGCTGACCAACGCCCACCTGAGCTTCGACACAAAGTATCCTATACTGCTGCCGGCGGGACAACCTGTAATAGAGCTATTGATCCCACACGTCCACGCCGTGGAGGGACATTCCGGGGAAAGTCACTTGACGAGTGTCATCCGAAAGTGCCTTTGGCTGTTGAGAGGACCAGAGACTGTAAAACGCGTAATCCGACGTTGTGTGCAATGTAGGAGGCGCAATGCCGCGGCGGGCAAACAACTCATGGCCTCACCACCAGAATGCAGAGTGACTGCGGGCTGATGGCCGTTCAGCGACACCGGGTTGGACTATTTCGGGCTCTTGTGGGTCAGGTGTGGTAAAAGATTGGAAAAACGATATGGGTGTATCGTGACGTGCATGAAGTCACTCGCGGTACACCTGGAAGTTGCGCATTCGATGATGACCGACTCTTTCCTACGGGCCTTGAAGAGATTCATCAACCGAAGAGGCGTACCGGCCGATATATACTCAGATAATGGATCGAACTTTGTAGGCGCTCACCGGGAATTGCAGCATTGGCACAAGAACATAAACAGGAACGAAATGCAGGATCGAACCGTGGCCTACGGTATACGATGGCATTTCAACCCCCCACGGGCCAGCCACCGAGGCGGCGTATGGGAATGCATAATCCGGTCCGCCAGACCGATATTGCTGTCGGTCATGGAGCAACAGCCGCCCGACGACGAGACGCTGAACACCTTTATGACTGAGGTGGAGAGAATCCTGAACAACTGCCCCTGGTTCCAGTAATGAACGGCGACCCCACCCACCTGGCGCTCACCCCGAACGACTTATTGACGTTAAGAACGAACGAGGGTTTCCAAGGGCCGATAAACCTTCGTGGGGGCTACCTCCACGAACGGAAGCAGGCCAACTATCTTGCTAAGGTTTTCTGGAGGGGCTGGCTGCGGGAGTACCTACCGGCTCTGCAGACTCGACAGAAGTGGCCGGTGAAAACAAGACCATTCAAGGTTGGGGATGTGGTGATGATCGCAGACAAACGCGCACATTTCAGCACCTGGTCCTTGGGAGTAGCTGTGGAAACCTCCAAAAGCACTGACGGAGTGATAAGAACGGTGAAGTTGAAGACAGCTAACGTAGCGCTAATTCGCGACATACGCAGTATTAACCTACTCGAGAGTGAAGGCGGAGAAGCTGATAACGCTGAGGCCCAGTAGACTATTTCGCACTATCCATCGAGGTGGGTAAAGAAACCCCATTTATGGAAGCAATCCCGACACATTGACGTATCGAACCATCATACACCTCGACGCACACTCACCTACGTTGTATTAGTTATACCACATGGTCTCCGTCAAACACGTTACAGTGCTCACAATCTTTTGTTGACATTACAGAAGTTTTTTTCCAATATGTGGTGATAAATACGATTCCATTGTACATCCAGACACATACACACATACCCGATGCAAGCTATACCCCGTAACCCCTATCAAGCATGTGACAGTGTTCGTCGTTTGTTTTTTGGTGACATTACTGAAATGTCTTTTGCATATGTGGAGGCAGCGGCGATTACATCATATACACACACACTCGCGCAAACGCATACAGCCAGTTCATAACGGCCCTTCCAAGGACAGCATCTGCGTTTCTCCTTCACGCCCGCCATCGGTCAGTTGTTCTCGTGGAAGATGTAGAATAGCGCCGCGTCGGCGTGGCCCCCGGATTTGGTGCGACCATGAGTAGAACGTTGACGACAGGCATTAGGCACGCGCACTGACAGCAGAGCCTAGGTAGATAGGAAGAATCAGTACCTTTATACCAAACCGTTGAATCTGCTAACGATTCGGGAGAATTTTGGTGGGCGATGTAACAACGGGTCATGGATTCAGTGTTTTTCTTAACATCAATCACTTGCTTACACTATTGACGTGTCTTTACGAACTGCTTGTTTTTATGGGCCAATTGTTGTTTGTTCACGCCAGAGCGCTACTTTGTCATGTCTTTGTTCTGGACCTGTGTGACGCACGTGCTCCTTGCTCGCACGCTGCAATTCGGTTTCTCGTTTGTTGAGTCCTTGTGATCTCATTATTGAGGTTTGTATCTATTTGGTGTCATTGTTCATTCAATAATCTAGTATCTTAGAATTTCACGGATAATAGCCTTTTGCTTTCGAGATCCGTTGCGAATTTGGCTACGAATTTCTCAAACATGTGCTACAAGCAATGCTTCTACTGCCTGCGCCTAATTTGGGTGATGGCTCATGGAGCTTTCCATTTCTACTTGGCGACCGTGCCTTCTATCTCTTACACATGTCCGGAGTACGCACCTCATGACCGGCAACTTGAACCTGCCTACAGTTGCTCACATACTGCTCTGAGTGGTAATATTCTGATCACCGCTTTTAAACCTAGAACACTGGTAAATACCCAGGTACAGTATCAGAGATAGAGAAAACAAGGAACATCCCCCCAGCTTTCAGTGTTCTAAATGCTCTAATTTATGAAACTCCTTCATTTTTAAAATCTAGCTTGTTCCGAGGGAAGGAAACTGTACTGAGGTGGCGACTAGTAACTGAGCATCGTAACCAACGTTTATCATGGTGGAAATATTCGTCATGGAACAGTAAATAAAGTCCTGCCATGCTGAATGATGTCTAAGCTTGTCGCTGAAAGTCCACTCTCAGACGAGGGGTACCGGTTCAAACTGGAATCTGTTCACCCCTCCAAATGATTGCCACGAACAATCTGTTATAATGCTACCATCGAGGGGTGTTCTTGACTTATCCAACACTGGGTACACTATATATACCTGGTCCCATCTCTCCTGGTCATCCCCACAAATACATACTCATCCTACCAAAATGAGGATTGTTCCAGATCCTTTCGTTCCTTCTTGGATTCATCGAACGGATCCCACTCCTCACCTACTACGTACTGACCTAACTAACCTTATAGCAGGTTCATACATTTGTCACTGCTTTGGTGAAAGTCATGTTACCTGCGCCCATTTAGCACTTCCTAAGCTCCTTCTCCGATCAGCTAAACTGCAAAATTACCGCACCACTTCCGACAGTCAATCCTCGTAGCTCGGTCTATTGATGTAAATTAGCAAAACCGTAATTGTGGTTCACTCCTATCAAGCTGTTTAATATTACCCAGAGTTGGAACTTCCTTCAGACGGCCCCAGTGATCTCTTTCAGACCTCGCTGGTTACTTGAGCAGCCACTGGTCCACTAGTTTTCAGTTGCCGCATAGATTTAACGAGTTAGTCAATTGGGCAGGCTCACTTTTCACACTGGACGGCAATGTCTTCTGCTTATACTAATGTTGGCTGAGTTTATGCTAGAGCCTCCCACATCTCTCGTCTCTGTTGTCGCAAATCCTGATATCCGGCCTACAAGTCACGACCACTGTTACACCGGACTTCTCGGCGGATTCCAGATACCAAAGGACATCGTACACTGCGTCAACATTTACTTGCTATATACTCTCCGAATGGTTCTGGTAATACCGAGCTGTAGTGCTGAAAAACTGCGCCGCCTTCCAGCCATCTCCCCCGCCATCTCATCCCACTACCCAGTATTAGGTCGACTAATTCCATCTTGGTCCATTTCTTTCTGTTACCCTAAACATTGTCCCTATTGTGCTTAAGTGTGGGATTGGTCGATTGCGACTAGTGAGCCCACCCTACTGAGCTATCACGTTCGGGCCTTGGTTCCTGTGACGTGACGTCAGTAGAAAATCAGATCATTGCAAGACGGAAAACTAGTCACTCCCTGCCGAACGTAAATTTCTAAGCATTCATTTATTGTTTGTGTAGAAAAGTTCATTTCCAAATCTGTATCATAACCTTTGATGCCCAGGGTCTGATTCTCTGCAAGCCACTAAGGTAGAGTTTCTGGTATTGGGCCTTCATCCATCCACGTCATACCTACATATCTGCTGGGCGCGTCTAATCAGTTTTTGACTCAAGTTCACCTTTTATTCAAAGATCCCATTTTGGAACCCATAGCTAAGCATCCGTATGTCAGTCATGACGCACCAGGAGTGTACTGCTTTCCGTGCGAAGTACTTTCCTCCGTATCCACGTCCACGTGAAACGTCATTCTTGTCATATCTCACTGGGAATGACTTCCCGAAAAAGAACAACAAAACTAAACTTATCTGACTAACTTGCAAATATTCCTCAGACTTTGTAGTAGTTCCTCTGTTAGGTATTTAAACAACCCTTCTCTGGCTCAGAGATATGTCTAGACAAAGTCAATGGGGATAAACTGTCTTAAAAGCCGCTGGCTACTCCGAGTGCACCCTGAGAACCCCACGATGGTTTTATTTTCCATGGCTCGTTATTCTCCAGAAAAATTAGCTTCCCGCTTCTTATATATTGATCCCTTTGATATTCAGGAGGTGCATCCGCGCGCTTCTTTCCGTACTTCCTTATTTTTCTTTGATTTGACTTCCGACCCTTAGTTTGCATCTTCGCTTTTTAATTCTAGGCGAATGTACACCACATCCTGCAGCTTGGCATAGGACCATCTTTGACCAGCTGACCCAGCACAACCATTTTTTACGCTACTTTCATGCACACCGTGCTTTAGTTTTGCCTTGACCTTTCCCTTTAGATTGAAAAGCTCACCATTAGTGAGATTACTGCTCCTTGAGGAGTCTGTCACAAAAAGGCAAGCAATTTCCTCCGTCCACTTGCTTGCCCTGTTCATTAACACGAGTAAAAATCCGCCAACCGTTACTTGCATCGTCTTTGCACATACTGCATAATGCGCACACTGTAATAAAGCCCTTGCTAATATTATCATGTTCATCAACACTTCATCATGTCTTAAGCCTAAAATCAAAACCTATTTGTATTTTTCACGTAGGCAGCCGTCATTTCAATTTAGAAAAACTGTTCAGCTTTCCATTGCTATGGCTGTAACTTTCAAACCCTACCGTAGTAACTTGTGAACCTTCCACCCCGCTGAGCAACGTTGTACACTAAGATAGTGCCTTTAAGTGCGCCTTTCGAATGCGGTTGTTAAATGTACCACTAATAGTACAGTTCGTAATTACTCGAGATGGGCCATTCTGAAGATCAATTTGTGGCACTTGGTCAAGATGCCGAATGGCCAGCGACGATATGGAGGATCTGGAATTAATAAGGAAGCTTGCGATCTAGAACTGGTTCCATTCGCGGGTTACAATGATGAATGATGACAATATATATAATGGACTTTCCAGGTTTATATAAATGCAGCTACGGTGAAGTTTTATTTTGGGTGGTCAGTGGCACAATTATTTATGTTAATCAGGGTTCTGATTCACAAGTTAAAATAACAGAGACTTGGAGTGGGAACTGTTGATAGAGGTCGAACTAAAGTGTTCCAAGCTGGTAAATCTGCGGACACCGGGCAGGCTCTCTGCATGCACTCAAAACATTTGACTTAAGCGCGGGGCTTATTGAGATAGTGCAATGTACGGCATGGAGTAGCTTCTTTATCGTGGCAGGGTTGATTACCTTGCAAGGTAAATTGAAGCTGGAAGGATGGGCTGGTACTTCATAGGGTGGGTGGCAAGGAGACAAAAAGGCTTTCCCCAGATCGCAGCGACGGACGGATATCTGCGAGCCCCTGCTAGGTACCAACTACGATATTACAGGGCAAGTTCGGATCGTACAATTTGTACGTGGCAAAAGCACAGCCGTGCAGAGAGTGCTCCTGGCTACAGGGACAGGGATTCCGGGGCAAGTATCAGTAGTTTCCGGTTGCAAGTGTATACAACGGAAAGGAACAAATGAGGCAACATCAACCCTGAAGCTGTTCTACTCGGGGGCTGCCTTAGAGCGGCAGCACTGGGAAATTAAAAAATAAACTCAGGGCATTGCTGATGTTGGAAAATTAGTAGTGGATTCACCCAATACGACGTTTTACTCGGAACAGAAGCCGGCTCCGAAGCCGTGGGATAGGGATGGAAGAATGGTTTACGCGAGCAGAGGTTTTTACCAGGTCGAAATAGCACTACATTTGTCGCTACATCTTTTGGTGTAGCATTTTTCCAATACTTGGTAAAGCCTGAGAGGCGCTGTTGAAATTGTAGAAGAAAACATCAACGGCGTCGGTGGTAACGCGTCAGAGAAAACTGGGCTCATACCGGGAAACATAGACGCGGAATCGACTGCGCTCCATCTTGATAACCCTAATATACTAAGGTGGCATTTAAATGTGAGCAAATTTCTCTCACGATGAGTTGACTGCTAAGTGAGTATGACGTTTTTTTGCCGTCATTAGAATTCTGCTATGCAGGACCGCCCTAGTGTGAAGACTGGTTTGGAGACTCTTGGGGGTGGGAACGGGATAAGGCTGAACTCCCGTCAGGGAAGTAAACTCTAACGGTCCTCCTTGGGTGAACCTGATAAACTGCATAGAGCCCTTTCAGATGGGGAGGTATTAAGACGCATTTCTATCAGCACCCGCCAAGTGGTGCGCTAATAACGACCCACAAGTCTTAGGCTTTTTTGCTCTGATAGATTTGTCATATTCAGACATCTGAATGTTATTAAAGTTGGAGCTACTTTTGGTGGGTGAACGCAACTACCGAGCTCCGACCGAAGCATGGATCGCACTTGGCAAGCCACGGTGGAAATAGGTCAACCGCATCAGTTTTTTGTAACAACTCCACTGTCTGGAAACATGGGTCGCATACAACAAGGCAGGTTTGCCCGGGACACAAAATAGCAGGATAGTCTTTCTTGCCTTCTTATGCCAGCCTCTTATCCACTGGTGATGACCTCGTTTCACTGTTGATCGACTCTGTATGAATGGACAGCCACAGCCAAGAATGCTCATGGATTAGTCACGAAAACGCTTGCGACCTCCGTAAGATCAGGTGCACCAGGCCTTCCCGCATGAAAAATAAAGTGCTCAAGCAGGCAAAGTCCATCAAAGCCTCGGATTACTCATTGGGATTCACTTTAACAGTACAATCATCTCGCACCCTGATGAAGCACCACATGCAGCGCGCAAACAAAACAAGTTGGGAAATGGACTGATTGTGTGTAGTGAGTTTATTAACGAAACCTTATTTGGGTTAGACCAGACACCGAGGCATATGGGCTTTGGTATGTAGGCCTTAGAACCAAATGTGGGTTGGACGGATGAACAGGCTTGTTCCGAAGAGGTTGTTCGATCCCAAGGGAATCAAACTGCTCTGCAGCCTTAGATCGTGGGAGTGGAACCACTGCGTCTCTGTGCCATATAAAGGGTGTCCTCACTGCTCTCATAAAAGGCAAACCGTTCGTTAGCATTACTGAGCCCGGGACGGTTGAATTCGATATTTGATTTATCAGAACCCTAAGCCCATCCCAAGGGCCTGAGCCCCTAAAATATGTGGGTTGAACATAATGGTCAATCAGCTCACCGTCAGGGATGTATTCACTTTGCGCTTGAAAGCAAAGGAGGATGGTGATATTTCTTGAATGAGTTTTAGCAAACTGTTCTACCTTGAAGGATACTTATTGAGGGATAAGTTCGGTCTGACTACAGGCTTAAGCTGAGGGATGCAACTCAAGAGCTTGCTGTTACGCCAAGAATGATAAGGAGGAGCTTTCACTTACACGGCTGAACTACATGCTCTTTTTCTAAGATATCGTGGGATAGCTAGAGGTTAATTTTTAGTCGGCGTAGCCAAAGGTGATCGACTTGCAGCAAATCACAAATTTCTATATAACCAAAGAGGAGGGGAAACCTGGGAGCTTTTTGGTAAAAACAAGTTGTGCATTCTCAAGTGCTTTTCGGTCACTCTGTCGCTGAGCAGTTTTCCAGAAATCTTCCGAGGTGGGACCCGAAAAAGCTAAGTTTACTTTCGATATTAAGAAGGTTAGCCGTATGAGTGCGCTCATGCCGGCTCTTTTTGGCTCCTTGGATGGCCGAGCTTTTCAAAAATCAAAACGTGAGTGAATAACAGACTCATTTTGCGTACCTGGGCCTTGATGGGTGTGGGCCGGTCGGTAATTTAAGTGTTCCAAATGAAAATGACAAGTGCTTCAGGACACCGCTTTGTAGGCGGAGATTTTCATCTTTCAACTGGCAATCCAGGAGCTGAGAGAAAACGATTCCTTTGCAAAGTCCTGTATGATGGAAACTGACGCCAAGGAATCAAAACGGTGGAACATTTTATTATCGTGCCACAGGAGGGAACTTCCTGTTGGAAGATATCAATTATTACTTTTAAGCACATTAGGAAGACTAGTTGATTGAACACATTATTTTGTATTACTCCACCAGTTATATATCGCCGTTCGGACAACTTTTCACCCGTTTTCACTGTTCAGTCTCGAGCCCACATTTGTGACGGAAACCAGGCCAGTATTGGGTACACTATTCCATGTTGTTTGATCCTCTCTGGCAACCCAACGTTGGACTCCCGGCCGAAGGCCTTTTGTGATGTCCAAAATGGTCACCATCTCCGACTTGCTATTACCGGTGGACCTCGTGACTGGGTTGAATAAATCTTTCATGCATATTTCACAGTATTTGTATCTTAGAAATTTGTGCCAACCAGCGATGAATAAGTTATGGTTACGAGGGTTAAGTTTTAGCGCTACCGAGTGAGCAAAACCAAAAGCATCAAAAAATATGTTTATCTGAAAGACTGCCGAATTTCACGACGCCACTTACCCCACCCGTGAACACCGCCAGCACGCTCTTGCTTTCTTCTGGTGCAGCAGTTATACCGCTCCAGAGTTTTGAGTTCTTTTTTGGGCCCCGTCAAGCATAGTCGCGGTATTGTCACAAATCGAGCGTCAGGGGGTATAGACTCCGCAAGTAATCAGGCCCTGACCAAAGTTAGGAGAATCCCTAACTGGTGAGTCCGAACTGCGGATTCATTCCCCAGAATCCATGAATCACATTTAGTCGTTTATATAAACTTACATTTTCCCCTATGTAAGAAGTAGATCCCCATCACTGATGCAGCATTCTTCGTATTTCTCACAAATCAGTAAAGTACGTGTCCTTTCACGATTGATCGATTCGCTCTAATAGATCCTGTGACATTGGATATGCCACTGTGCCCATCGCTAGCAACGACCCTAGGTTTGACCCGAAACCGATTGGCCTGACAGTCTCCTTGGCGGCCCTTGAGTTTTCTCCCTTGACCACTAAATCTGGTTTCATATCCTGGGAGCAGATTTTGAGACACTGGGTCACAGGCAAACGTGCTTGTTACTTGGAGCTATTGGTCATTCTCCCCGTGACATTGCGGCCCAGATGTGCGAAGTGATTCTCAACGACTATTCTTACACAGCCGTAGAAGAGGCCATGGTCTCTAGTCTTCTGCTGTCTCTGTCGTCAAGGCAGGCTGATTCTTCAAGGGACTGACTGGAATAGTAAGAAATACTGTACAATAATGAGAGAAGCGCAGCAGCTGGCAGGGCCATCTTTAACGAAAAAGTCCTGAGTTGTGGGCACAGCGATTACAAACTAGTACTAAAGCATCACTCGAGATCCCTGACGATCCTTATATCGAAGAAGCAGCACGGCCTGCGAAGGGTATTACGGAACTGCACCATCCACAAACTACAGCCGTAACAAACCCGAGTAGTCCACAGGTCACGCGCCCAGGACACCCTGGTAACTGTTTTCAAGCGGGCAGGTAGACACCTTTCCACTCGTAGCTTTTCTCGTCGTAGTGACCAGAAACCTTGTCACAACTGTACTTCTGATCGCCTCCTTGGTTCATTTCGATCAGGGTATTCAGATATCACAAACCATTCGGGGATTAGGTCCGGCCCAGCCAAGCCGGCCGTACCTCCCAAGGCGCCATTCAGGGGGACTAATATCCGAATGCGTTCCGGTTACTGAGGCAGTCGGCTACCATAGTAGGGGTCTTCTGTTCAATGTTTCAGGTTGAGTTTCCAGTAGACTGCTCCTAATCTACACCGGTGCAAAAGTTGGTATCATCTCAAAAGAAGCGAGTGAGGCAACCGTTCCATCAACCCAACGGATACTTTCCGCCAGCGGCACTTTTATCGCCACTTGAGGCCATTATCACCTTACGCGCAGCTAGGTCTACATCGCATATTCCGCTTGGCGTTTATCGTGGTAGATGTCCTCTATTTCGTACTGGCTGTCTATCAAACCATTCTTCGTGGCTGCTACGGGAAGATAACCAACTATCTGCCCCCAAACAGAATTATCCACTAGGTTATCGGTGCAGCCAAATGCCCAGGATCCAGAAAAGCGACGGATAGGAATCAGTCAGGCTCCACTTGTGACTGTTGATGCTACCCAAGGTCCAACAACTGAACACACACGGGAACGATCGATATCTGCATCCTCAGTTGCACTATTAGATATGCGCAGATCGACTCATCTGGATTCCAGATCCGGTGGGACAAGATGCCCCAAACGCCAAATGACTCACAGCCCGAGAAATGACCCCGAGCAGTGTGGACTGCGAGGTGTAGAGATGTGGAGAAGGCTGCGGTGACTGGCAATAGCTGCAATCTTTTCCTTCCGATTGGATAAATTGGTCCAAGTGAACAGGGATTTAGCAAACTTATCAAAGAGGAGAATGGCTCAATCATTCAAACTCAAGAACGTCGTCTGGTTCGCTGAGCGGAGCACTTTGAGAAGAAGTTTAATCGGTCTTTATCCTAGCCAGGTTTGCCTAGTAGAGCAATGGGTACAGCGCTTTTGCAGGTACTCGTCCGCCTTCATAAGTGGAGGTTCTTTTGGAGATAAGCCATTTTAAATGACACGCGCTTGCCACGCCGCATAGGTTATCTACGCCTATTTTCAGAGGCGGAGACCCAGCACTTTTACTGGAACTGATGAAGCTCCTCGGTTTGATATAGGAGATGGAATAAGTTACACAGTTGGTGTGAATCGGTGGTCGTACTGATCTATAAGGAAAGCAAACGGGTCCTCCTGTGAAAACCACAGAGAAATAAGTCTGGTTAGCATCGCATTCAAACTGCTTGCTGGTATTATTCTCCATCGCTTACATAATGCCAAAAATTGATGCTCGTGCGAGAATCAGGCTGCTTTTAGATCTTGTCGAGGTTGTACTGACCATATCTTTACCATGTGATGAACTTTAGAACAGACACACCTTCCGTAGGTCCCACATATACGCTTTTCTTGATCTTAAAGCGGCCTTCGACTCCTTTTTCCGCACAGTTCTCGGGTGCTGCACTCTTGTTGAAGTGTGTAACAGAGAAGTTCGTTTTCATCGTAGAATCGCTCTGCGATAAGAACCAAAGCCGAATTAGGGAATACGGTGATTTTCTACCCGAATAAGCCACGGAAAGTGATGTTCGTCATGATTGGCCCCTTTCTCCTTTTCCCTTTAACTTTACAGTTGATACGGTCTTAGAGACCGCACTTCTGCAAGGTGAAGAGAGCAGTGTTGGTCGTTTTCGGGTGGAAAAGTTTTAGACCTGGAGTGTGCGGACGACAAGGTTCTGCTAAATGAAGATTTAGGCCATTTGCAAGCTTTTCTATGAAGCTTGTCTTATTGCCCGGCAATATCCGCCATGCATTTTGCACCTCCAAATTGCCAGATGCTCTTTCGGGGCTGGATTGGTCTAACTCCGAAACGTTTAGCGTCCGGAAGGACCTTGAAATTGGTAGACGATTTATGGTACACATGTAGGCGAACAAGCTCGTTTCAGTGGTTCTTATTCATGTCAATATAACACCGTATATTTGGCTTAATGCATAAGGGATACAGTCAACCAAAGTCGTCTCACGGATCACCGTTCACACCTAGTGTGAACAATGTGCTGCGTTGACATGATTAGGAATCACTAAAACAGAGGTTGTTCGCCAAACCGTGTTTTCAAATGCACCCTGGGGGATTTTTTCGGACAAGTTCTGTTACCCGGAGAGCTGCATTTCACCCGCAGGTGAAACATCGGATGAGGTACCTCTGCTTATACAGAAGGCTCATCTGGCATACGCCAACCGGATTCACCTGCGGCTTCGATATGACACCGGCTTATCTATCAAAAGTCGAGTGGGGGTTGCAGCAGTCACGCCCTTGCCTCGATGTTTTGGAGACATGGCCAGTGTAGGTGGAGTAAGTAGGAATATAGTAGATATTAGAACGCCGATGTCCTCGCGGCATTGCTCGAATCTGTTGGAAACACCATGTGAACAACGCCGAGGTTCGGCGGAAAGCTTTAGGTTCAGGGATCAAATCATCAGATGAAACACTAGAGGTAGTCAGATTAAGGTGTCTGAGACATTTGTTACGCATGTACTCTGAGAGGATCTCACGGCACGCTATGTTCGCCGAGGCGGGTATCTGTTAGAAAATGAGTGGAGGTGGTCAATTCATGACGGGAAAGAAAGGTATGAAAAGCCCAGCCGGTGGATCTGGCCATGTGGGGAGTGTCAGAACTTCTGGGTGGGACCCAAGAGACCCCCCACCTAATGGTTGGACAAGATGGGGGATACAGCCATATGCCGCGATCAGTGGAGCTCCTGCATCCACAAACTTTCTTCATTGACTCAATTCCTATAAGGCAGTTCTGATCTTATGCCCTTCACACATTTTCCTTCTTCGGTTATTCTTTCTGAGACTGCCGCAAGGAAATAGCCACCAAGGCCACTGCATCCATGGCACGGTTAATAGTTGTCTGACCAGAACATGTATCGACTTCTTCGACTATTTCAACCTCCTGGTTGACGCAGAGCGCCGGGGAGTTGTCGGAATGCAGACTCCCGTTTCTGTCACCTGTACGTGTTATTCCTTGAATCACAGCACCTTCCTTAGGCCGAACTTAAAGTCGAGAAAACCTAAGTAGAACTCCCTTCAGCCTTCCCGGCAAAGCGAAGACGGCCTGGAACCCGCCCCTCGGTGGTTACTAACGTCACCCACATTGTAGTCACCAAGAGATTCCCAGATTTCGCCCGGCCCCTTCGCTTCGAAACTGACAAGCCCAGCCCGACACAGCCCGAATTTGAGCACTTTGGGTTTAGGCGCAGAACGTCACTACAGTGGACCTTGAGTCACAAGTTTTCACATGGTTTCCAAACCTCAAGGCGACTGGTATCCATGCCGTTGCCAAAGGTCCCTCAAACAAACCACAATCCCAGATCGTACACCGTTCCTCATAACCAAGATTGACTTCCGTATCCAGTTGTTCTGTCTTAGCCAGGTTGACTTGGTTAGAGTCTTCCACTAAACTCCGGTAGCTGAAGCTTACATCTCAAAAACCACCCTCTTAATCCCGTCGGGATCGTTCGGCTTTTTGCGCACGCCGTATGTGCCCAGTGAAGCAGCCTATACCTTTCAAAATTTTGTGCGTGAAGCAACTTGCTGTTTAAAAAAGGCCCAAAGGTATTTGGACGATATTTTCCGTGCAGTTCCTCCAAGGAACATGTGATTCAACCGCACTCTCATTTTGATCGCTCCAACCAACACGGCGCCAACATAAACCGTGAAACCTTCGAACCAGGTATGCTCACCACCGAATTCCTAGGCCACGACACTTCAGCCTAGGGCAGACTATCTCTGCCAGATAGGAGGCAGCGATTCGCAACTATCCTGGACCCTAATCCTGCAGGGAGTTGAGTCACTTTGGTAGCCTGGCTGATTTCTTTCGCTCGTTTGTCCCTCGCTACGCCGGAATAAGCCGGCCCCATTGCAGACAATTGAGGTGAAAGTGGACGGAAATTCATGCTTCCTGGTGCGACACAGGAAGCACTTACTTACTGCCAAAATGTAGCCAAACCAACAAACCACGACTTCTCCGATTCTCTAGCTTAAGAGTCAAAAGCTTCAAAAAGCCATTGGAAAGGTACTGCGAGTATTCGGCGATACCTCGTGGCAACTAACAGCGTACTTCTCTAAGCAACTCTAACCCACGAAATACTGATATGGTAATTCCAGCAGAGAATCACTGAGAGTTCATTTGAATTACCGGCTTTTCCGGTCTATCCTCGAGTGTCAAAAGTTCCCAGCATTCACACATCATAAACCAATAAAGTATGCTCTTCAGGCTGCTTCTTATCCATATTCTCCACGCGGAGACTGTCACTCAGACTGTTTTGAAGTCTACTATGTACATCCAGGACAGCATCGGAGCAAGCCATTCTGTATCCAGCGCTTTCTCCGGAGTTCGAAATACCTGCCACCTATAACCAATTAGCAGAAATCTAGGAACAATCGCCAGAGCCATACCAACAGCTCAGAAAAGGGGGTTTTTTGCCTCCAGCGCCAGCGACCCTTCCAGCCTGGGAGGTCACCAGGTCAACCAGACCCCAGGTTTCTGCAGATCTTCGAGGATGAGTTTTATGAATCTTTGCGAATCAATGCTCTCCGGCGTAACAGCCTCAGTGAAACTAATCGCAGAACTTTTCGTTTGGCCTCGCATCAAGCGCCAAGTACGCCTTTGGGCCCGTGCCTGTATTCACTACCAGCGCGTTAAAATACCCCCTCACACAGGATCTACTTTGGGCGCGTTCTCTGAGCCAGATTTGCATAAGGATTCTGCGGGGGCCTTTCCACTATTCACCGGTTAGTTCTACATCCTCAGTCTTGTAGGTCATTTTGCTCGCTGTAGAGGGGTTACACCTAATCCCCTTCTGCCCCGGAAAAGACTGCAAAGGCATTTCTAGCCGTACTGATGGCGTAAGGAGCCTGAATCGTATGTTTATGGAAAATCCACTTGCATTTTCCATATGGAAAAATCCGACTTTTAAATGTGAAAATGGCTGATGGTGAATTACAGGAGCCCGCCTATGAACGGCATTCTCCCGCCACCAAAACTGAAGTCATATCGGAGCGAGACAGTACCGTCTTGAAGGTCATCGGTGTCATCGGATTTGGGAGAATGATGGATGCGCTACCGTCCGTAATAGAGATAAGGTAAAGGGGCACTGAAAGCCTCCGCAACCAATAAAGGGTGATTCAAGTAAGTATTTTGGTAGCTTACGTAGGGGCTGGATTGACTAATGTGATTATTTATGACCTCCCTTAACCTGCCCAGAGTGTCCACCCTGTTTGAGTGGCTTAAAGCATCTGGCTGTTGATTCTTCATCTTCTTCATCTCTTGGGGTGAATGCGTCATTTGAAGACACAACGAGGAGTCTCTCGTTCTAGTAAAGCTTCGTTGAAGTTTGACTAGGCTACATTTGAAACGATGTAGGGAGTTCGGCTGCTTGCGTAGTATGAGCCCTGGGGCGGGAGTGATTTTTTCAAGGAAATGATTGAGATTGGCAAAAAGGTAATCGACCGCCATCTCATTCTAGTTTCGGGACAGCATAAAAGATGGCAGACTATTTCAGCTGGCTCTTTGGCATTGCCCATGCGCTGTCGGTGGATTTGCTTAACGAATCAAGTTTTATTCTAGTTTGCAATGGAAGCTGCTGTGGTTTCTCTTGTTGTTAGGCGGAAGGTGACTGTCGGTGCAAGTGTGGTTCACGATGAGCATGTAAACATTTGTCCAGGTTAATGGGAACTCTGTGGTAGGCGAATTCGTGCCGGTGGCTGCTGGTCTATTGAGAGAAGAAGGCCCTGATGAGATGTCAGGGGTTACTAATTTTAAGGGGCCGAAGCCTGAGTGGGCGAACAGAGGATGGGACTGGGGAGAGACAATACTAGTAAAGACTTGAGGATGGTCGGTGCATTGCAAGAAGCCTGGTAAGATAAGATGTTTGTGTTTGCTTGGGGGAAAAAATAAGAATTTACAGCGTGGTCCCCATAATTTTTGTGTTTGAAGTCCACTTTCGCGCACTTCGATATGATTTCGCATAACGTGACTGTATTCGTTATGAAGCTGGCATTGCTTGCAATGCACACACACTTGTTCACATGACAAGCTCCAGCATATCTAATCTTGGTTTTGGTTGGCGTGACGCCGCTTGTACAAGCTTGTTGTATTGGACTTTGGCCTTCTGATTTATTCGTTGGAAGCCACTTTTGAGGTCTGTTTGTGATGTGCCTTTAATATCCTTATAGTTCAGTGCCGGAGAATTTGAGAATCAGTTTTATTCAGAATTCCGGATTCGTCCAATCAGACTGCTCTTTGTCCGAATAACGATTTTTGGGACTCAACGGCCAAAATATTCAAACTTGGGCTAAGAGAAATTTTGGAATGCTAAAAAAATCGAACAAAATAGATGGGGGAAATCAGGAAGTTTCCTCGTTAGTCTCTGTCGGTTTTGGGTGATTTCGACTTTCCAGGTATTTTCAGGTTTGTTAGTTTTGACAGTGCTATGCCATATACTTCACAAGATAAACCAGAATATAAGAAGGTTGAAATCCGCAAGCTTAGAAGGTCTAAACTAGAACAGTAACTAAAGTGTGCCAAAGAACAGGTTTATAAGCTCGAGGAAAAATCTACCAGGAAGGGGTTCGACCGAATTCACACCTGAAAAGCAGCACTTTCGGAAGTTAGCATTCAAAAATAAACGCAAAACCCAGCAGGGAATTACGCAGCTGGAATTTCAGTGGGCATTGATCTTCCAAGGGTGAAATTGATGACTTTCGACGGCCGTCCGGAACTGTATCAAGGATTCATGAAGCAGTGCAAAAACTTCGTTGAGCCTAGTATATCAGATCCTAGACTGGTATCTCTGCTTCTAATGCAGTATTGTCGCAGACCTGCCAGAGAAACAGTAAAGCTACGAGTCAAGCTGGATCCAGAGGTGGACTGTGTCGGAGCCCGGTCAATACACGGAAAGCTCCTTGGACATCCGCCCACAGGTAATCAAAACCTCATTGAAAGTGGGAAGAAGGGGGGTAACGAGAGCTTTATTCGATTCGTGCTCTCTACCAGACGAAGCGATGAAAAAGCGTATACCTAGCACGGCCCCGAACCAACTTAATTACCATTCGGATCTAAACGAGCTGTTCACGCGTAAATCAACTGGCAGTTGTCATCCTCTTAAAGTGCTGAGTCGCTGGGCCGAAGAGGCAGGAAGAGTTTGCCGGAACGGACTTGAAGCCACGTACAAAAATCTCTCCGGGTACGTCGATCGGCAATCATGCGTTGCCAACAGTAGTTTTGGAAAAACTGTGCTTGAAAGCAATACGGCTGTTAGATAGAGCTTTAGTGTGCCGCCAATGAGGCCGAAAGAGTGTCCCAAAACGAAACCTTGGGCAAATTTACGTGCTATCTTCAGTAGGGGCATGATGCAAATGACTTCTAAGCTCTGCGGAGCGAGCACGGATCCATAGTTTTCTGTAACTGAGCATTGCTGATCGGTTGATTACACCCAAAAGGAAGGGTACTGGATTCATTTGCTTGAATGTGTCATACTGTGCGGTCGAATGTCATCAGTGAACTAAGTGTCGCCATGACGACTGCGGAGGCAAACATCGCTCTTGGTTGCGTGATAATGAAGCCTTCGAGGTACCTGATTCTGTTGGCCTCAAAAATGTGGGCCCTCTTGCGAGTAATCCAGATGAACTAGTAAAGCTAAGTGTCATCACAGTAGGAATCACCACTAGCCGAGGATTAGAGACAGCCGTGGTACTTTTGGATGTTGGATCATATAAAACGTTAGTGACTTGCGAATTTGTGGAGAAACAAGGCCTTAAGTGCGGAACTACTTTCCTAAACATCAGCACTGTCTGGGGCTTATACTCCTCTAAGTCGGGAAGATTAAATCTACGGCTCTAATCTACGGTGGACCAAGAAGGAGTTCACGTGTCACAACCGCCCATCAAAGATGGCCAACCAACGCACCCAACAGACCGCGTTACGGCAATGGCCAGTCTGGCGTTGTCGAAAAGGGACCAATTTGTGGAAGTGACAGGCACATAGGCTGATGTGCCTATTGGCTTTGACGTGCCTCTGGTCCACTGGGTGTTTGCCGAAAGACTGGAAACTGTGAAGCCAAACGTGCCGCTCGGACCGCTTAGGGATGGACATTGAGCGGACCAGTATGTTGCGGGGTTCGAAGGCTGGCCCCCAAGAGTTTCTTAAATTGTGCCGGTAGCGGAGGTACGTTGCAGGCAAAATGCGCTGATAACTCTGAGGTCGGAGATATAACTGATGACCGTATGGCTTTCTCTCAAGATGAACACATTGCTTTGGCAATTGTTCAGGCGGTGACCTGGCACGAAGATCGATTTAAAATACGTGTGAGTGGGAAGCCTATGATAAATAAATCATCAGGCAAAGAAATTAGTCTGGGTACGTAGTACCACGGTGGCACGGTGGACCATTACGCAGAAGGGGATCCGTTGTTGCGGTGCTTGCAAGCTTTAACCTGGAACGCATGGAGTATCAGCATCAGCTCGCAAACTACACGTTATGTCATCGGACATACTCCACATCGACGAACCCAGAGAAGCCGGATAGACTTCAAATAATCCCCCTCAAAACTCCATGACTTTCGGTAATATTTCCATGTTGGTAACTGAAAGCGACATGTTTCATCCCCGAGTGGGAAAAAAAGAACTTATCTTCATCATTTTTATCAAGAATGCGATCGACCAAAGTTTTAAGTCGCTTCATTGAAGGTGACGATGAGACAGTATCCTAAGCTTCCACGGTACCCGAGCTGCACCCCGAAAAGTCAGTAGAATCATATCTTTCGATACACGTCGATGTTTACCACTATGGAAAATGTTTCGGAATGATTCATATAATGTAATCCGCCGACTCCGGCAGTATTAGAACCGCCGCATGGTTGCCACTCGCTTTCAAGCCCCGAGTGCTCTGCCAGCTAACCTATGAGGACACTCCGAAGGGCTTCCGGCCTTTGTACATGGATCACTTAGTATACGAGCTCAGACAAGAATGGGATATGGCATCTGCCACAGTGAAATGGCTCGTAATTTGGCTGCGTACTAAACGATTTCCACTTGTACAAACAGTCTTCAATCAGTTCAGCTCGCTGGGCTTGCTAGATTATGTATTAATGCTTGGCAAATTTGACAAGTTTATTAGCCCGTAGGTTATACCGAAGAGCTAGTTGGTATAGTCTGCTATCTTTTATGCTGGCGGTCGATTACCTTTTTGCCAATCTCAATCATTTCCTTGAAAAAATCACTCCCGCCCCAGGGCTCATACTACGCAAGCAGCCGAACTCCCTACATCGTTTCAAATGTAGCCTAGTCAAACTTCAACGAAGCTTTACTAGAACGAGAGACTCCTCGTTGTGTCTTCAAATGACGCATTCACCCCAAGAGATGAAGAAGATGAAGAATCAACAGCCAGATGCTTTAAGCCACTCAAACAGGGTGGACACTCTAGGCAGGTTAAGGGAGGTCATAAATAATCACATTAGTCAATCCAGCCCCTACGTAAGCTACCAAAATACTTACTTGAATCACCCTTTATTGGTTGCGGAGGCTTTCAGTGCCCCTTTACCTTATCTCTATTACGGACGGTAGCGCATCCATCATTCTCCCAAATCCGGTGACACCGATGACCTTCAAGACGGTACTGTCTCGCTCCGATATGACTTCAGTTTTGGTGGCGGGAGAAGAGACGTCGCACAGACCTCGCATCTTGTTCCGTCTTGGTAGCTCTACTGACAACACTTTAATGCCCTGCGAACATTTCGGTTTTCGCAAAGTTATAAATTTTTTATCGAGAAATGTGCGACGAAAATTGAAATACTGGTACTATGCTTATGGGTTCAGATTTATCTCGACCGGGTCTTTCAGATAGTATCTAAAGCCAGCTATTTGTGAAGCCCTTAAAGGTGTTTTCTGCGACCTTTGCTGCCGATTGGCTTATTTTTCTTCCGTTCAATCAAAAGAAGTCTCAAAAGCCGAGTAATCGAATCGTTGGGATGAACTAAAACAAAGCTTGACCACTGTTTGGATAACTCCGCTCGGTCCGGAAAGGGTTACTTTTCGCAAGTGATTTGATAACTTTTTCGGTTTTGTCTTGGGCTGACTGTATCATCGACCGGCCCTGCTGTTTCGGGCTTTGCAGTCCACAATGGACAGACTAGGACGTGCTGCTTGCAAACGGGGCTTGGCAGTCTATCGATGCTTCAGAAAATACCTTTTCATCCTCCCTTCACTGACGAAAACGGAGGTTTCTCGCTCTCCCGGGTTCGTGTGAATCTTTTTCAATATTTGGAGAGCTGGTCTTTTGAAGACGCATATCTCCCACATTTATCCTTCGTTTTTTATTTTGGAGTCAGCTTCATAGAAAGGTTTCCAGAGTATGGTGTTCCTGCTCTCTCTATCAGTGAAGCATGTGTGGAATGTGGTGAAGCAATATTTTCTGTCTTCCTTGTAGTTCCGCCGGGTCCTTTGTTCTACGGTGGTAATCAAGCTTTTGTGGGCTTCTTTCTGTTACAAGCCGCGTTGGATTTTGGTCAGGCGCTGCGCTTTTTTCTCCAGAAGGTCATCAGCTGTCTGAGTTGTCCGACTTCTTCCGACTAGTCTTTATACCAGACTGTATCTACCTAAGCCCCCCGTTATGTTTCTGCATTTTAGAATCAGCGAATGGGAAAGACTTCCTGGTTCTGTTGACAGAATTAGCATTTTTTCGCTGTTTTCGCTGCAGATTCAGCCTTACTGTTTGACCGACCGTACTGCTCGCTACTCGTCAAATTTTCATGTACGGCTAAGTCGTTGGGATCCCGCACTGGTAAACTGGGGTCCATTGTCGGGAAATACTTTCTTAGGAATGCCCTGCCGGGGGAAAGTAACACGCATGCAGTTGACTTCTTTGGTTGTTGTCATGGTATGGAGGTGGTCAAACTCAAAGGAACCATCGTAGAAATGGAGCAGGGTCAGATCTTGTTTGTTCCCATGCTCAAAGCTGTTTGTGGCCAAAGTTCCCTAGTGGTATGTTGGCAATTTCCCTGGCAAATTTACCCCTTTTCTCCATCTGTTCAAGTGTGCGCAACTTTGTCTGCATTTGAGAATGTGTTTTTTACCCGATTGATCAGTTCTGGCCAATATAATAAACGAGTCGCCCGGCTATCGGTACTAATAACCCCGGGAAATGACAAATGGATTTGCTCCACCCGTTCTTCTAGAAGCTCTTCAGGTAGGACCAAACGGTCTTCTATGTATGTTAATCCACTTTCGACGTATAAAATTCAGGGCTTTCAAAGAATAAGGGCAGCTCAACCAGCAGGTTTTCTTTGGTAATGGGCCATTCGTTGTAGGTGAAATCCATCCGTGGCTGGGGGACAGTGTTACAGGCCGTCGCTTTCACTATCTCCATGAGATCAGATTTGCCCATTTAGCTCCAGTCATTGAATTGTGCTCGAATTTTGGTGACATTTTCATAAATGGTGACGATCGCCTAATATTACATGCCTGCAATGAGCGTTTCAACTCCCCGGGAGATAAAGTTGGTCACCATCATACTTTTTGAGCCTGATCAGCATTCTTTGTAAGCCTTCATAAACGCCGCAGGGCGGCTTAGTAGCTGTAGTGATAAGCTGATGGCGATCTGCTTGAAAGACCGTCTTCCTGCCGTTAGTATACGCGTAAAAGCTAACTAAGGCGAATAAATCAGAGAGCATTTTCTTTTAGATTGGGTACGGTTCTCGGCCGGCAAAAGGTCGTGGCTGCGATGATCTATAGATTGTCCGTTTTGCATATTCCCAACTTCGAGGCCGGACTAACTGCTGTCAGGCAGAACAATTAGGGGGAGGTCCAATCGGTAGTCGGCCAAAACCGGTGGCACGGGAACGGGCTTATTTATCTTTTAGAAAGCATCTTATAGCCCAACTCACCAGTGCCCCTGCGTTCCCTTGTTAGCGTTTTGTCGAACTGACAGCGTCGAGTCCGCCAGGGTCCGGGAAAACTTGTTCAAAACCGTAGACCGTACCACTGAGTCGCGTGACTCCGTCAAAATTTACAGGCGCAAGCTTGTTTTCAGTTGTCTGGACCCTTTCTGGATTGGCTCTTATTCCTTTGTACGCCCAAAAATGTCCATGGAAAGAGGCCGATAATACACTGTGTTCGGATTTGCCTTACTCAGCCGCCTGTCTTGTTGCAAACAATGTCTTAGGAAATTCACCAAATGGAAACTATATTCATTTGGTGTTTTGCCATGAATCAGCACATCTTCCGGGAGGCAAATATTGCCTTTGAAATCATTAGGAGCTTGGAAAACTCTCCCGGATGGCTTCTTTCCGGAGGGTAATCGAAGTTAAAGGAAACGACGGAAAGAGGCAGCAGGAGTGGGAAGAAAACTCGATTGGTAGTCTGGTCTTGACTTTTAGAAGGCCGACAATAGATTGACCTTGATAAAGAAATGTGCTCCACAAATTCCACCACAACGTCATGTAGTATTGGCAATGGATATTGCTCCCTCTTAAGAGCGAAATTCGGGCGGTCCGGATCTTTGCAAGAACGAATGGCCCCAGATTTCTTTACAGCCACCACTACTTGACAAACTCGGCCTGTTGGTTCATTGACCTCAGCAATCATCGCTAGACCCAGCCGACGATATAATTCACGGCATGAAGCTTCTCATGGAGCCCAGAGAAGTCCTTTGCCCGGTAGCTCATTGGGCACGGCAATGGCAATCACTGAAAAATGCTCTCTATTAAGTAACATCCCAGCTGAGAAATAAAAATTGGTGCGCACCGGACAGAAATGTCAGTCTGTTCCAAACTTTTACAAAATTATTCTCGTCCACCCTGACAAAATTCGGCAGGTCATTATCTTCAAGTCTAAGTATTGATTAAAAGCTTGTTGGTCGAGGCATATTGGGGATTTGTGTACACCATCTTTCTTTGGGTTTTTGACTTCCAGCGCTGTTTTGCCAGTGACGTCCGCTCACTGCAGGCTGATAGCGCTTCTTTTGATAACAGCTTCGTCAACGTGAAACACAGAAAGGCCATTCATCCAGGCTTCGGAATCCAGCTGAAAACTCCGACATTCCCCTTTAAAAATAACCTCGTCAAACAGACACTTGTATTCACAGCAACCACGAAAACCGTTGACCCTCGGTTTTGGGTGTAGTGGCTTTTTGTTGAGCTTTGCTGGAAGCGAACGACTTTTTTGAGGTGAGTGACTCGGCTTTTTGCGATCAGGACAAGTTCTTCTCAAGGCCGAATAGTCTCCTTTCCGTTTTTCATGCCAGCGACCACAAAATGTGCATGTGAAGGTTGTGGCTCCTGACATGGCCTCTAATTTGGTCGATGAGGAATTTTCTACCAGATGTCACATTCGATTGACGGTGGTTTCTTCGTTCCTGCAAACACCGGTGGAAGATTTCAAGTCTGGTGAATGCGTAGGCAGAAGTTTATCTGCCGTTGCATAATTCTGAAATCCGGTCACCAGCTTGTCTTTTGGCAAAATATCCCTTACACAACTGCAAAATTGTGCAATTTGCTTGGTGTCTTAAGTGCCATAACACATTTATTGATAGATTTGCTTTCACCGGTTCTCTTCATATAAAAGCCAGAAGCTCTTGAATGTTTCATCTGACAGCCGCAAGGTGTTTTTCCACCTTCAGCAATAAAACCGTGGAACATTCCTGACTTTCGCTTTCACCAAAAGAGAAAGAGCTCCACAAATCTTCCACTACTATGAACAGCAGCTGATGGTTTTGCGATGAATTTGTCAACTAATCCCCGCCCCTTGCAGCTGTGTAGTGATTATAAATTGGTCTTTATTGAGGGTTTCCTAGCCAACAACGATTCCTCACAACTTTTTGCCGGTGCACATGGTTACTGATACCTTGGAACTATCAGTTGTTTAGTTCAGGCTGTATTTAGACACGGAAATCTACCTCTTCGTAGTTGTAGTGAAATTTCGAAGTTACAGTCACAGTGATCAGGATTATTCAGTTTTCAAGGCCCGCTCACTGGGCATAACGGTTGAAGTTATTTCGTTTGTTTCGATGAAGTCCTTCTACAGCTGCCAGGTTTGGGCGGTGCTCATCTGACGTCGCTGCTTAGAGCTCATTATTTGACATTCAGAATTGTTTGGTTCATTTCAGGACTTGTTTCGTGGATACAGATTTTGGTGTTACTCAGCTCCTTGGCAAGCGGTTTGAGAGATACAGAGCAACAAAGTCAAGGCCAAATCTTTAGGCTAGTCGGAATTTCGACTGATATAAATCCTCTCTAGCAAGAGATATACGGACCTTCTCAGTGCCTTGCATACAAGCCAAGCAACTCCACGTCAGCAGTAGAGACTGTCCATGCTTCGCCTCTGACATGCCTGGCAGCAGCGACGACAACTCTGGTGCAAAATCGCACCAGCCATCCGGTGTAAACACGTCCCAGGAATTATACCTGGACCTTAGGCCTGATGCTTCTCATGAGCAAACTACACCAAAGCTTCCGAATGTTTCGCTTCGCCAAGTCTACCTAGGAAACTCTATCCCAACGCGAAATGTACGCAAGAAGACCACACCCCTTTAACGAAACCAGCCAGTCTCTCCAACTTTGGTAGATAGGAAGCGCTAGCCGACGCAGCTTGCTTCGAAAATCTGCCTGGAGGTGGCAATTGCCATCTAGCGCCTTCAAGTACCACCACTTTTCCACGTCTATCCCGAAATATCTCCTGACCACCTCCGCCTACCCGAACAAAAAAGATCGCGAGGTCATCCGACCTTTTTATTCCTCGGAAACTTCTGCTCTCTACTCCTACGATACACCACCACCCGGCTCCTCTCCGTCGTATCCCCCTCTTGCGCCGTTTGGAGAACTCCTAACGTCCAACCTGCAGAAATGGGTCCAAAATCCCTCTCGTATTACATGCTTCTTTGAGAGCCTTTCAACACTTCCTATGTACCTGCTTGACTCTGGCCCATATATTCCACATAATCATCCATTGCTGTACAATTAGAAGCCAATTACCCCCTGGACTCCCATCCTCAGAAGGGTCGTAATTGCCCCTTTGGTAGCTGTACTACAAACTATACCCACTTGTTCCCCAGGTATATGCTGCCTCCCCATCTGCTTCCTCAAGGTCTGCACATCCAAGTTCCCCAGCAGCTCTGGCCATCCTGCCCAAAACGGACTCACACAAAATTGGCTCCCTCATTTTCCCCCTTGAGCAGCAACCTGCACCCTGATGCAACCACTGCCGCGGGTTTCCCAGAACCCTCTTCTGACCCAACAACCTTTGGACCGCCAGCCACTAACCTTCTCGGTCAACCTAGTTGATATCCTGTCCATCGTAGCAAAGTCGCGATGATTCTCAGCAGAGCCCTCCGGGGGCCCCTGTTGCCACCACACTTTATCGTATCCTTCCAGCCAACGACGTTTAACGCCACTTTCTCACCTTGGACAATGAAAAATGCCAACGTAGGACAAACTGCTAGTCTCCACGAGAACGTACTCCCTACTGGTGGTCATAGTGGTGTCACCAGCACTTCTGTCCTCCACAGCGCGCCGTACTGCCCCATAGCCGATAGGTCACACCTTCTAAGTCTCAATGCTGATTCGCCACCCTCTTATTGATCATCAAGCAAGACCACGAATTTGAACTATTCCGCGCCACTCAACCTACTTGACCAATCAAGGTCACCAACATTAAGTAGTAATAACAGTGTCTCACTGATCCATTTTTATTAGTTGATCCGTCATCAGCTAAATTTGTCGCCTGCTATAATTGGCCATGAATTCTTATTATGATTTCATCTTGATCACTGAAACGTGGTTAAGTGATCACACTCTTATGGACCAGAAAGGTCTTGTTGAAAATGCGTTCAGAGTAAGTGGGAAAACTTGGCGCGGCCGCGGTTGTTTGGCTTTTGCCAAGCAGGCTCTTACTGCGACAACACTTGAGCACCGTCTTCCTGATTCCATCCCCGACTCACTTTGGCTTACCGTCCACATTTCCCGCCCTCAGCTTCATACTGGATGTGTTTACCGTCCGTCAAACAAAAATTGCCCTGGATTCCCACACCCGACCGTCGTGCCTGAATACCTCTCCTTGCTGCACTCAAGCGTGAACATTATTCCTGATGGCTTCACCTTACTCAAGGTAGCTTGGCTATATTTATCGGCACCCGCCAACCTATCACAAGTTGTAAGAAGAATCTTCGCAAGAGAGCAAGTGCTGCACTTCCGATCTATGAGAAGAACCAACTCTTTAGATCTGATTTTCACCCATGGCTTCCCTCATACAAATGACGCAATCTTCACAATCTTTCCTGGTAGCCGTCACAATGTAGTAAACCGCCGCGTTTCCACCCGCCCGAGGCCCATCCTGAGTTCACACTGCATGAAACCCACTTCCGTTCCTAACTGAGAGCTTCCATCCGCGACCATCAGACAAGCCATTTGCAGCGAGCTTCCCTTTTCGGTGACCCACAACAAGCTATAGATATTTTGATGCAGTGTTATTCAGATGTCTTGTGATTACCCGCCTCCTCCAAATAGGGAATAACAGGAAACGCAATACCCCGCCTGCAGACGAAGTGTGCGAAACTTCATCGTATCCACAAAGCCACGCAGGACTTCGCCGTTCTCAGTAAACTTGTTCGCTCAGTCCCTGCCGTTCGAAGGCCGGAAGAAACTGTGCTACGTAGCCAAAAGTTTAGGGCTCTGCAGCAAACAAATAGGTCGATTTGATTTCCAAAGTGACACAAGCCTGGAATCTCTAGTAACCACAAAAATATCCTGCACAGTTGCAACAGACTATGCATCCTACTACACATCCCTTTCCATTTCCGAGGCCCCCAGCTCGTTCTTTGCCTCAAAACTGGCCCTTAATAATATTGTTGATCCTCCTTCCCTTTCTCCTGCTACAACTTCAACCCTGCCCGTAGTAAAATTTGGAGCTCCGAATACCTCCCAAATACTGTCCACCTCCAAGCCATCTTATGCCTCAGGACCTGAGGGTATATTGCCTGCAGCAGTAGTTCAAACTGGATCCGGTTTGTTGTATTTATTACTCAGCTTGTTTACCCTTTAAATGAACTCCAGTCCGGTGCCGACGTGCTAGAGATGCTCAGTCATATTCACGCGTCGCAATAAAAGGCCCACTGCGTGAGTCAAAAAACTACCGTCCCACTAACGGTACTCTTATCCTCTCTCGAATAATGAAAAGTAGTGAAGTATCTCCTTAAATCTGACCATATTGTTGCCCAACTACATGATCTTTTCCTATGAAGATCTTGCGTTACATGCTAAATTGAATCACACGGCTGAGGCAGCAGACAATAGAATGGCTGTTTTAGTACTTCACTTGAATATGTCAAGGGCATTTGACCGCAAGCCACTCCCTAACCTTTTGATCAGAATCCGACCTTTTTACGTCAACAACCCTCACCATCTGGGAAGGCCTTTTATACCTCTGATAACTCTCAGGCTGTCTTGATAAATGGAGGCCCTTCTTGGCCAAAGCCGGTCAAAAGTGATGCTATACGATGTAACGCCGGTGGTTCTCTGCCGTTCCTCATGCACGTAGGCGACACTTTCTTCTCAGTGGGTCATGGTACCTCATTTCACTTTGCGGACTACATAAAAATTCTTCATTCTTTGAAGCCTGAACCTCTAGCCTCCGCTATTTAAAACGTCTGTAACGTGTATCTGCCCTCGATAGAAGTTGCTGAACTTGGCAGAAGAATTTTTCTGCTGACCATTGTGAGACGCTTGCACATAAATTTAACCTCCCCCAGGGTCTCCCGCCACATGTAGTTCATCCTATCCCAGGCAAACAAGCTGTTCCAGACCCTATGTTGAGCTATTCTTGCAGTCTTAATTTCTCCCAATATTCGTCCCTTAAAATTTCAAGGACAAGGAAGAGCATAAGTCCGATATTTTGCTTCTGTCAACTTAGGGGCTGCACTCATGCCCTACATAAATCTTATGCATTACCTTCGTTAGGTTATTACCCGCTGGTACTCTCTGATATGAGTATAGAAGACACAACTTTTATCGAATCTGCACAACGAAGTTTTACCAGGCCGCTGCTTGGACGGAGCTCACCTTTCGATTATAAAGATTGATGCTTGTTTTTCTTTCCAGAACATTTATCGCTCTGCAGTGTGAAACTTAACCTCATCTCACTGTTTTAAATCCTCTACGGCTGGCTACATGCCCCTATTTCGTTACTCTTTGGGCCTGTTTCTACCCAGCCGTGGCGGTACAGGGTTTTCACCCCTTCATCTTCCATTACCTACACTGGCTTACTTCTGCAGTTCTTTATAGCAGAGTACTAAAACTTATGAGATAAACTGCCCTCAGAAGTACGCAGTTCCACTCACAATCACCGGTTTAGAAACGCTTTGGGTGGGTTCCTCAAAGCCACTTAAACATTGTTGCTCCTGAAAGCAAAGTTTCTCGACGACCAAGCCTGCTAGAAGGCTCGACAGTTTTGAACCGTTAAACAGCGGTAGTCTGCGACAAATAAAATTGGGTTAAAGCTGTCAGTCTGCCTTTGTCTCCCACAATCAAAAATCTAGTTCCGGGGATTCACTGTCTGCACGGGGGAGTTTTTATTTATAGGAGGACACATTTTTTCAGCCTCTACGGGTTCGTCCAGGCATTCAACGGGAAAATACCATAGAGGGTCTACCACGTGTACTCTCAGTTGACCTGAGTACAGAGACGGCAAGCTGGCTTGTGCCGAGGAAGTGTACTGGGAGTAGCACTAGGGCCCGCAGCGTATGCGAAAGGTACTGTCAAACAAGTGACTGCTGGGGAGCGATCATCCTATCACTAAAAAGGCCTCCTCCCAGAAGGCCGCCCAAGAGAAGGACCCGATTAAGCCTCCTGGGGAGAGGAATAAATTTTACGTGATAAATTCTGTGAAATAAATAAATGTTGAAGTTTCTTGTGACTTTGAAACCGCTCGTAGTTCAGACCATAACTCCAAAGCCCTCGGATCCAGCCGTACCCTCTGTGGGTGACCTCAGGTCACCTGACAGGCAGAACCAACACAGAAACAAGAGATGCGTGTAAGATTACTCTTAAAGGAATAAATTATTCTGAAGGTAGAAACAAACGGCTGAATAAAACCATTTTACTTGCGATAAAAATGATTTGACGACACGGGCCCAACGGATGAAAACAGAAAAAAACAAAAAAGAGGACAGATAGTTGCTTGCGGTAGATCGTGGCTGCTGGTACTCGAAGCAGCTCAATGACGGGAGCTCCTGCAGCTGGCCACCGGCCTCAAAACACCCCGCAGGCTTTTTCGGTGCTTGCGGTGACTGCATCAGGGGGGTTAACTCCCATCCCACCCCAGTGAATTACCTGGTAAAAGCTGGGCTCGGTAAACGGGTCATGTTGTCGGTATCTTCGGTAATTAATAATAATAATAATAATAATTTTTCTCGGCCGTGGTCGAGAGGCACGCATGTAAGCATGATAAGAGTTTACAATATCACTGAGTGAGATGGAGAATTCACATATTTCAAAGAGAGATTCGCACATCACAGCAACAATGGAATAAGGCTGAGGAGAGTTTAAACGAGTCGAAGCGACCAGAGAATACACGGCAAGTACGAATTGATTTCGAGTCAATTGCGGCAATAGTAATGAATCGGCCGGATGTAGGAATGTTCAGACGGAAGATGGCTTAGGGCGCAGGAAATACAGTATACACACGAACGATGCGAGAAAATGCTCAGCAGTGCATATTTGTGTTCACTTAAAAAGGTCTTTGGAGTTGAGACAAAGGAGGCAGAAAAGAACTTCAAGAAGGTTTGCTGAGGAGAGTTAATTACCCTACATTACTGTGAATTGCTGTGTTCTCTGATCATGCCTTGTGCATGTGTCTTGACCAAGATCAATGAATATACCATTATTATTATTTCTATCAATATTACTGATATTATTATTATTATTATCATAGATTTGTTGACATGAAAAGGAATTGTACCCCCTGAAAAGGTGAGACAATTTCCATGAGAAGTAGTGTGTGTCATCTGGTGCCAGAAGTTCGCCGCTGGTGGAAGACGGATGAAGTTCCAGGAAAGAGCAATCAGCAATCGAAATGCCGTGTCCACGAGGAGCAAAATAAGGCGAGACAAGGGCGAAAGCCTTTGCAATAGGCCAGGCTATGCTGGCCAATCGGCGAATACATCATTCTGCTGAGTTTCTTGTGGCTTTTGTTTGTCCTTGTTGGGCTTTTCAAGCGGGGGTCGGCCGCGGTTTTTGTTCATCTATCCTGCGTATGGGTACTCAGAGCGAGCTCAGTAGACTATGGATGCGAGGACTGTCTGGAAGACAGCCAGGTCCCTGTCGTTACTGAAGGGGTATTTTGAAAGCAGTGCGAGTGTCCTCCTAAAGTGTAGGCTTCTAATGATAGTGTCCAGATATGGTGGATAGGCAGAACATCGACAAAGCTGTTTATTGATAAAAAGAAAAGGTACTTGACCGCTGTGTGGAATAGGAACTTCAAATAAGGATAAACAAACCACGGGGAGGTTCATTTTTGCGAGAATTTTCCGTTCACTTGTGGGATAAAATCAGTATCTTCAAAACAAACGGGTTTCTTGGCCACCCGTCCGCGGCTGGAATTCAATGAAGGCGGCTCTGCTCTGAGAGTTGCTTCAGGACAGCCAGCTAACTGGGTAGCCGGTGTTGTTATGGTCAGCTCGTCGAACTTCGGGGAAGTGGGGGCTGGTCCTGAAGAATTTGATGGGGTGGAATCGGACGGAGAGGATTAGGCCAGAAAAGCTGGGTAAATTCGGCCTATGGCGACCGTATGCTTTCTGCCCTCGCGGCGGATAAAGAATATTTTCCCTAGGGGTCGTAGGACCCTGTCGGGCTAAAATGGGCAGGTTGTAGAAGGGTTCACACCTCTGTCCTAAGGAAAACGTACGTACCGTCTTAGGGATCTGGGTATACGTAAATCTTTGTGTTTCGTTTACGAACCGCGGGAAGGTTCAACTTACACTTGTGGCGCAGCAGCCTGGAGGCACGATCAGCGTAGTCAGCAGTGTCGACGGGCCCTGGGGCTACCATGTAGCCAGGAAGTCGAAGGGCTCAACCGAGTGTGAGTCCGGTCGAAGTGGTTAGTGGATCGGCCTCGAGAGTGCTGCTGCAACCTTAAAGTACAAGCGGCAGTGGTTCCGGCCTGTCAGGATTATTGTGAGCTTCCAAGGCTGTCTTGAGTTGTCAATGAAGGTTTTCTACTTTTCCCTCCACTAGCGGCTGGTAGGCAGTGGTATGAATGCGAAGAGTGCCCAAGCTGCACTGAAAGCCACTGGAGGCTCCATCAAAATGTGAAACTCGTTCTGTGGTATACACGACTGGGCAGCCAAAAGCTGCAACCCTGTGTTCTCAGAAAGCTTGGGGGAATGCCTAGCTGACTCCGCTGTGCAAAGTTTCGGCTAACGGCTATCTGATGAAAGGACCTATGAAAGTAAAATATGTGCTTCTCTTTGACGGAGAAGGAAACGGCCCCACCAGGTCAGCAAGCATGTGTTGGAAAAGTGAAATGACACTTATAAATTGGGACAGTGGGCTTTTCGGGTGTCCATACTTTTTTGTTTGTTGGCGCTGGGTGTAGTTATAGCCCATGTGGTGGAGTCACGGTTTATATTACGACAAACAGCGACAAAGGATGAGTTCAGTAGAAAATTTTACACCTGGATGGGACAAACACGGGATTAAGTGCTGTGGAGATGTTTAACCTCGAGGATTTTCCGCTGGTTCGTATGCGATAACTTCAAGATTGGCCGGGCCGGAAGTGCTAAGGCCCACCTTGTTAATGCGAGATAGGGCACCAACAACAAGATTATCGACACCTGAGATATGAAATAAACGGGAAGCACAACCGTGGGAGGCTCTGAGTCCTCAATGGATTTGGTAACCAAAATGTGCGCGGGACGGTGATGATCAACAGAAGGGTCACCAATATAAGAAGACTGGATATGAGGTGTAAAGATCGGTCGTGGAAAATCCTTCCCCCCCCAAAAAAACACTGCAGTTCCACGTTTCCTCAACATCACTCACTTTTTTACACTATTGACTTGCTTTATGCACCGTATGTTGTTACGAACCAACATTTGTTTGTTCGCGTCCAGCGCGCTACTCTGTCATATCCTCGTTCTGGACCTGCGTGACGCACGTGCTCCTTTCTCGCACGCCGCATTTTGGTTCTCGTTTTTCAGTCCTAGTGATTGCATAACTGAGGTTTGTATCTGTTTCATGTCATTGGTAATTTAGTAATCTAGTACCTTGGAATTTCACAGATAATCGCCTGATTTCGGGATCCGTTGCAAATTTGGCTAAGTATCGCTCAAAAATGTCCTACAATATTATTATTAATATTATTAATATTAGTTGTTTATTTCGGAGACTCCTGAAGCCTACCAAGCTCGTGATCTTGTTGACACGGGGGATGGAAAGGACACAGCTAATTCATAAAAATATTGAAATTTTCACGAAAATTAGGATGAAAAGGCTCAGAAGGGGGAATAAATTGGGATGAAAGTATGATAAGTGTATGCACGTCATAGAAAATGTGGGCAGTTTAAGTGAACTCTTGGGCGGATTTAAATGGACGCCCGTTAAGTTTGAAATTCAAGGTCAGATAGAGAGTATGACTGGTCCTGATGGAGATATCTGGAGGCCGACTGACAAACATGCGAAGAGCTAGAATCTGGTATAATAAACTGCAGAAGAGGAGGACGAAGGAGAAAAAGGCGAGACGCACTGCGATGGATTAGATATCAGTGAAGCACTGGTACCCTGCAGTGGATGGTTGGCGGACAGGGCACAAGGCCCATCGTAAAACAGGTAGCTAGCGATACAAGAGGTGTGGGGTGGGCCGGACAACAAAATCGATTCAGGAGGATTGGTTATGGTAGACGCGAGGTACAGATGTAGGAGGGATGGACGCATATTATGACGGTCGGCGGGATGATAGCAAGAGAAGTGGCCGGTGAGGAATTGCGAGATGCAGATCCGATGAACTTATACATATGTGCGCAAATATATGTATATATATGTATTATGCATATACATGTATATATATAAGAGGAGCAGGAGCAATAACAGTGGGGTCCTAGGGGGAAAAAGTATCAGTGATTGTAAGAGGGAGATAGGATGGAATCAAAGTGTGTAGGATTGACTTGAGAATTCAGATGAAGTTTTTCATGACTAGATAACATAGTGAATAAACGGATAGAGAAGATTAAAGAAGCACAGAAGTGATACCGTTTGTGAAGAGCAGACCATACACGAGGGCAGATGAAGGATAGGATCGAAGAGAACAGTTACGAATGGGTCTAAATATTCGATCAGTGCAGGTGCGACATGGTGCCGGACCAGAGCAATTGGGCAGTAGTAGATCTAACGATTTGGGACCGTTAAAGAGCATCATGACGTAACGTTGTTTTTACAATCGGTGGAAAAGGGAAAGGCACATGGAAAATGCCTGTAGCGAGCAATGTATAGAACAAGAGATGAAAGTAATGACTGAAGCGACACAGGCAAAACATGACCAACCAGATCATTTCCCTGCAGCTGAAACGCAAACAAGACAGAAAGAAAAGAAGCGGGAAGCCTTGGGATAGGTAAACCAGAAATAGAACAAAAGGCCCCGAGAACTGAATGCGCTACGGAATTGGGGCAATTGAACTGGAGAGCGGCGTACCAGCAGGCATTTGGACAGGTGAATTAAGCAGGTGGATGCTGATCGGGACACTGCCTAATGGAAAGAACCACAGAGGAATCACGGAGCCAAGGAGGGAAAATATGGTGGTGGTGATTAGATGATAAATGCGACCGTAAACGACGCAAAGTTTGGAGCGGGGGTTCTGGTGTGCGAATTGGTCATGGGTGCGTGTGTTTGGTGCAAATGGCATGGGGCATGAGGAAGGAGAACAAGGAGGGGCTTAACAAAACAACAGACAGTGAGGTATAAGAATGATATCAATGGGCATTCTGAGCAGAGGGTAATGACAAGTGCATATAGAACAGAAGCTCGAGATGGCGGCAGGCGGAAGATAGATATTGGTGAGCATCGGCAGAGAAGGGCAGTTTGGAGGATAGTGACTCAATGCAATGAAAGTTGATGTAGAGAGAAGAGATAGGAGGAAGGACATAACGGGTAGGTGTGCATACCGTGGTTGAGCGACAAAAATAGAAAGTGGTAGCAGGTGACAAAAACTATAGGTGAAAGTACCGTGGTGGAAAAAGGGGAGGGAGCTTGCAACTTTCAGCCGACAGTATTGGATGCGGTAGTTCGAGGAAAGTTAGAGCGTTCGATCCACAACCGGTGCTAGTGAGTGGGACTGGCCGTGCCTTGGGCACCCAACCTGAAAAACACCTCGTGCAGTTAACGCGAGAGGTGTGATCCACCAGTCTATTTGTGTTCGCACATAGTTGCAGACGGTCTGTAAGTCCGATGTGCGCTGGCCATAACGGTGGATCTGACCGCGCCCCGCACCGTTGGAAGTGGCACAAGCGGTCACTGATAACTGCGCAGGGGGCAGAGCAACCACGATAGAGGTGCGTGATCCAGAATCAATTGGCCAAGATGTGAGACCATGGACAACAGAGCCAACAGGAACGGCGAGTGGTAGACGACAGCGTGGCAATATTATCCAGGTGCACCTGCTAGGGGGATGGCCATACAGTGCCCAAAGTGGTTGGCTGTCATCGATGATCACTGGAAACGGGAAAAGGGATAGAGAAGCACAGTCTGGGTGTGCCCCATATGAAGAGAGAGGGGTACTAGGGTGAGAAAGAAAATAAAAATGATGGATAACACATGGACGTGATTGAGCGACAGGGCTATCTTATGAAGGCAGGAGGTAAGTTTGCTATGGACCAGGAGTGGCGATGACCGTAGTTCGAGGCTTCAGAAGGAGGAGAAGTGTCGGGCATGGGGTGTACCTAGTGGCCTGTGGCGCAGAGGTAGTAGAGCTACAGTGAGGGCCTCTTTCAAAGGCCGGATCGTTGGAAACGAACTCATTGGGAATTTTTAAGTGTAAAGCAAGTGTGCTCCTAAAAGTGAACACTGAGGGGTCACTGAGTAAGCTAAAGGGAAGCTTATTCCAGATTTTTGAATAAGCTGACAGAAAGAATCGGGACTCCAGACTGAGATTAGGCTGATGGACAGGGAGAGAGAAAGCACGGTGCCTGACGGGCTAGGAGCAGAGACAGCAAAAGAGACAGGATAGGGGGTGTAGGCCTAGTTATGAACCAGCTTAAAGAGGAAAATCAGGTTGAGCCTCATGCGACGAATCTACAGAGGCTCAACTTACAGGTGCTCACAGTGCTGGCGGTAGGTTAGGGCTATGGATACGCCCAAAAGGGTTTTGATGAAGGTACTCTGTACGTTCTCAAGAGATACAGTAGAGGAACGTGGCTAGAGGCTGGAGGTAATCGGACAATATTCTAGGAGCGGTCTCAAATGGGAAACATGAATGAAGAAGCGACTAGCCGGTAGTAAGAAACACCTATGGATCAGGCCTTGGGTTCTCTTAGCTTTGGCGATTTGGAACGGTGTCTGTTCTGAGAAGTTAAAGGAACAACAGTAGCTTAAGCCAAGATCGGTAACCGTGGGGTGTATGGGGATGGGCAGACCGTCCAGACGAATTTGGCCGGGTGGTACGGTGCACTTGTAAAGTGCGGGGGGGGGGGGGGTTTTCTCCGCAAAGAATTTCATGAACCACGAGAAGCACAAAGTTGGGAGAGAGAGAGGGTAAGTCACGCGATGTGTGGCACAGGGTCACGGATTGGTCATTGGGGAGGAAATAGTACACTATTTCTATATCGTCGGCGAAGAGGAAAGGGGTACCCCGGCGAATAGAAAAAAAATTGTCACCGATATAAATAAGGAATAATCAAGTGACGAGCTTGAAACGAGAAAATGCGCAACATGCCCAGAAAAAGGTGGAAACATTTGGAATCTGGACAGGAAGTAATACGGCGAGTCACTGGGGTGGTTTTTAGTACTTTCGATTCTTTAGGTAATGATAGGTCACCTATTCCTGTCAGTGCTAGCTCATGTACTACCGCGGGTAATATGTATAGCAAGAATGTCGGTCTATTTAAGCGATGGATATTAGACCTAGAACAGTAATTGTTACCATCTAGGCAACAGGACCAGGAGAGAGAAAAGAATTGTAGACAGAACGGGCGCGAGCAGGCCAACTACTACGACCTATCTGACAGATCAGGACAAGTTAAAAATCGAAACTCTACACCGTTCTGCGAATACAAAACATCAAAGCCACCAAGGATCGATCTGCCAGAAGTAAAGCTGACAGTTTTCGACGGACAATCTGAACACTGCTGCAGGTTCATCAGGCCGTTCGAATTGTTCGTCGATCCTGGGTGAAGGCTACTCTACCTGACTCATTACCGTCGAGGCCAAGCAAGAGAAGCCGTCGACGGGTGCACCGTGCTCAACCCGGAACAAGGCCACGCACGAGCAGGGAAGATTTTGAGGGATCTGTTCGGCCAACCATTCAAGGTAGTCCATAATCTAATAGAGGGCGTAATGGTAGAGGCCAAAGGAACCAAGGGCGACGTCTACACAATGGCCGACCTGGTGATCAAGATGCAGAACTGTTCAAAAGCCCTCGACCATTTAGGTTACAGGGCTGACCTAGATGCAATGCACACTTTGGAAGGCATAGTCGATCACCTCTCTCCCGAACTACAGGGTCGGTGGGCGGAAGCAGCGGAACGGATAAGCCGAAGTGACAGAAAAGCTAACTTCGAAGACCTGACCGAATACTTGGACAGGCAAACCAAGATAGCCGACATCAGATTTTGCCGACTTTACCGGGACAGCAACCGGGCAGACAAGCCCAGTACCAGCCAGACTCAAACCCCCGCACGGGAACATCCGAACTATCAACCCTGGACCAATGCACACGTCATTTCACGCGATACCACGGCGCAACCAAGTTGCAGGTCCCGTGATGCTAGCCATGGACTACCAGAATGCCCCAAGTTCGGCAAAGCCATGATAGACGAACGATGGGGAGGGGCTAGGATGGCAGGAACATGTTTTGCTTGTCTCAACACCACGCACCGGACTGCAGCTTGTAGGACAAGGAGCCGATGTGGTTATGAGGGCTGCACGGGCAGACACCATTGATTGTTACACCAGGCGAGGGAAACTACTCTAGAGACAAACACCAAGCCCAGTGTGATTTGTTCAACTTCGCGGAAAAAGCTGTGATAAATTATAGGATGACCGTCCGCCATTTCGGAGCCATATCATCACAATTCTTGCGAAGTACGCCTTAAGAGAATCAGCAGACAAACATGGAGTTTTGGTCCCCCGGTCGGCTGTAGATAGACTCGGCAGAAACTACTACTTGGACGACTATCTTGGGTCGTTCGATGATAATAATAATAATAATAATAATAATGGTTTATTTCGGAAGCGCCCGAAGCATGCCATGTGCATGATCATGTAGATACAGGTGATGGAATGGACAGATATAATTCATGGAAATATGGAGACTCTCATTAAAATGTTGGGTAAAAAGGCTCAGAAGGGTGAATAAGGTAGGATGAAAATAGTATAAACGTATGCACACCATAGAGATTGTGTATAGTTTAAATGAGCTCAAGAGCGGATTTGAATGGACGCCCGGTGAATTTGAAATTCAAGGTCAGGTGGACTGATTGGCTGGTCCCGGGCAATTACATATGGAGGCAGACTGGTAAACATGAGAAAAGCTGGAAATCGGTATAAAGAATTGCAGTAGCGAGGAACGATGGAGAAAAAGGTGAGGTGCATTGCAGTGGATTAGATGACAATGAAGCATTGGTACTTTGCAGTGAATCGTCGGCGGACAGGACACAAAACTCACCGTAAAACAGGCAGCGAGCAATGCAGGACGTAGAGGGATGATCAGATGACAAAAACGATTTAGAAGGATTGGATACGGTAGATGTGAGGCACAGATGTAGAGTTGATGGATGCCTATGATGACGGTCGTTGGGATGATAGCAAGAGAAATGGCAGGTGAGGAACTGCAAGATGCAGAGCGCATGCACATAGATATATATGCGTAAGTTTATATATATATATAGATTAATTGTATATATATGTATAGGTTAAAGAGAAGCAGGAGCAATAACAACGGGGTCCTAGAAAGAAATTATCAGTCAATAGGAGGAGTAGGTAATGTTAGATCAATTTGTCGTAGGATTAACTTTGGAATTTCGTGGTGGATTAACTTCATGACAAGTGCACGTGGCAGCCCAACGGAGAGAAAAATAGAATGTGGAAGCACAGAAGTGATGAAGACTGTTAGGAGCAGTTCATGGAAGAGTGAAGATGAAAGACAGGATCAAGGAAAACAGGTAAGAATGGGTCTAATTATTTGATCAATGCAGGTGCGAGATGTAGTGACGGACCAGAGGAATCGGGTAGTGACAGGTCAAACAATTTGGAACTGTAAAAAAACGTCACGACGTAACATTGTCATTACAATGGTGGAACATGGAAAAGCGGACCACACTGGAAGGTACAGAAAAATGCCTGTAGCGAGCAATAAACGGATCAAGGGATGAAAGCAACGACCGAGGAGACACAGGTAAGAAATCACCAATCAGATCATTTTACTGCAGATGAAACACGAAGGAGGCGGACAAGGAATCGGGAAGCCCTGAGATAAGTGGACCAGTAATAGAGCAAAAAGGCCACACAAAAAAAAAACGAACGCGCAAAGGAGTTGGGGCAATGGAACTGGAGAGCTGAGCGCCGGCAGACAATTGAACAGGTGGATACTAATCAGGACACTGGAAAGAACCGCAGAGGAATCGCGGGGCCAGGTGAGGAAGATATGGTGGTGGTGATTAGATAATAAATACAACTGTAAGGGATGCGAAGTTTGGAGCGGCAAGTTCTAATATGCGGATTGGGCATGGGTGAGGGTGCGGTTGGTGCATCATGGCATGGGGCACGAGGAGGGATTAACAGGGCGACAGGTTTTAAGGAAGCTATCAATGGGCGTTCTGAGCAGAGGATAACATCAAGCGCATAGATGATAGAAGCCAGCAATGACGGCAGGTGGGAAAAGAGTTATTGGCGAGCGTCGACAGAGAAGAGTGGTTAGGACGATAGTGACTCAAAGCAGTGAAAGTTGATGTAAAGAGAGGTAATAGGAGGGAGGACAAAACGGGAAGGTGTGCATACCGTGGTAGGGCGACAAAGACGGAAAGTGGAAACAGATGATAAGAGCTCTAGGTGAACAAGCTGTGGCGGAAAAACGATGAGGAGCATGCAATTTTCAACCGACAGCATTGGATTCGGTAGTTCAAGAAAAGTTAGGGCGTGCCACCCGCAACCGGTGCTAGTGGGTGGGACTGGCCGTGCGCTGGGCACCCAACCTGAAAAACTCGGCTCTAGCGCAATTCGGGGGCCTTACACGATTGCTAGAAGAGAGCGGCTTCCATCTCACGAAATGGATGTCGAACGCTTCAGGAGTGCTCGAAGTCATTCCGTACCACGAGAGGGCCGAAAGCATTATTGATATGGATGGCTCTTCACTCCCTTCCAAATGCACCCTAGGGATACAATGGAACGCGGAAACGGACTAGTTTGTTTTCGAGCTAAACGTTCCCGAGCTGCCAGTAACCCGTCGTGATATACTACCTGCTGTCTCCAGTGTGTTCGATCTGCTCGGTTTCGTCTCTCTCTGGCTCTTACCCGGAAAGATCCTGCCTCAGCGGCTCTGCCATTTGAAAATCGATTGGGATAAGCCACTGGACCGGGAAGGCCGGCTGGACTGGGAAGAACTTCTGAATACCCTAAAGAAACTAGGACACATACGGATTCCACCATGTTTGCCCCCTGGTCATGCTACGCGAACAGAAGAACCGCATGCCTCTTCCGAAGTATCCAAAACGGGTTACGGAACCGCAGTATACGGACAATGGTGCACGGGAGATGGACAATATACTACGAGGGTCCTGTTCGCTAAAGCCAGAGCTGTCTCACCGAAGTCGGTTTTGAGCCCGCGCCTTGAACTCAGCGCAGCCGTGCTAGCGGTCAGAGCTGTGTAAGCGGTAAAGAGGTGCTTCGACTTCTACATTTGATCCGCTAGTTTCCGAACGGACTCGACTATAGTACTGTACTACATTACCGACTTCAGGAGCCGGTTTAGTACTTTCGTGGCTAACCGGCTCACCGTCATCCACGACGAGTCAGCCATGAACCAGTGGAAGCATGTCAGGTCTGGTGATAACCCGGCCGATCTGTGCTCCCGAGGTGCAACCAACTTCCGTCATTTCGACAAGTGGACGAGAGGACCAAAATTCCCGCAAATACCTAAACAAGACTGGCCCGTGTACGAAATGAGAACCCCTCTGGAACTGAAACTGGAGATCAAAGGCATAGTGATGACGGCCGCTGCCGTCGAAGCAACATTCATTTTGTCACGATTGGTCGGGTTTTTCTCCCGGATGAAGACACTTCTTTCATTAGTTTGTTTAGCCAGGTTCGAGAGACATTTGCTAGTCATGAAAATGATCCGCCCCTCAGCTGGACACGAGTGGGTCCGATAAGCCCCGATGATCAACGAGCAGCAGAACGCGATATAATAAAGATGATACAACGGGGGGCTCTCCCCCGAGAACTCGAGAGGGCTGAAGAAGCGGGACCGATCAACAAAGAAATACATCTCCGAGAGGCAAATTGAAGCCTTTAAACCCCAAATTCATTGATGGACTGCTGCGGATGGATGGTAGGCTGACCAACGCCCACCTGAGCTTCGGCACAAAGTATCCTATACTGCTGCCGGCGGGACAACCTGTAGTAGGGCTATTGATCCCACACGTCCACGCCGTGGAGGGACATTCCGGGGAAAGTCACGTGACGAGTGTCATCCGAAAGTGCCTTTGGTTGCTGAGAGGAAGAGCAACTGTAAAACGCATAATCCGACTTTGTGTGCATCGTAGGAGGCGCAATGCCACGACGGGCAAACAACACATGATTCCGCTGCCAGAATGCAGAGTGACTCCGGGCTGGTGGCCGTTCAGCGACACCGAGCAGGACTATTTCGGGCCCTCGTGGATCAAATGTGAGAGGAGGCTGAAAGACGATACGGATGTATCATGAAGTGCATGAAGTCACGCGCGGTGCACTTAGAAGTTTCGCATCCAATGACAACCGACTCTTCCCTACGGGCCTTGCAGCGCTTCATCAACCGAAGAGGCATACCGGCAGATATATACTCCGACAGCGAGTCGAAAGTCGTGGGCTCTCAGCGGGAACTGCAGCTTTGGCACAAAAACATGAACAAAACTAACTGCAGAATCGAACCGTGGCCTATGACGTACAATGGCACTTCAATCCCCCGCAGGCCGGTCATGGCAGCTGTGTTCAGGAACTCCTGATCAAGTCCACCAGGCGAATATAGCTGCCGATCATTGAGCAACTGCCGCCGGACGACGAAACGTTGAGCTCCGTCATGACTGAGGTGGAGAGAATCCTGAACAACAACCCACTGGTTCCAGTAACCAAACACCACCATCTGGCTCTCACCCCGAACGACTTATTGACGTTAAGGTCGAAGGAGGGTTTCCAAGGACCGATAAACCTTCGTCGGAGATACCTCCGCCGATGGAAGCAGACAAACTATCTTGTCTAGGTTTTTTGGGGGCAATGACTGAGCGAATACCTACCGGCTCTGCAAGCTCGACAGAAGTGGCTGGTCAAGACAGGACCATTCAAGATGGGGGATGTAGGGATGATCGCAGACAAACAAGCGCATTTCAGCACCAGGCCTTTAAGCGCGGTTACGGAAACCATTGAAAGCTTTGACAAAATGATTAGAACTGTCAAGGAGAAGGCAGCTAACCCAACGCTAATCCGCGACGGAAGTAGTATTAGCCCCCTCGAGAATTGAGATGGAAAAGCCGATAACAAGGAAACTCATTAGATCATCCTCCACCCGTCTTCGAAGTGGTTGAAGGAACCTCCAATGTGTGGGGGCATTTACGACACACTGGAGTATTTTACTATCCTATACCCCGACACATACACTCTCACACGACACACGTTTATACTTCATGACCTCCGTCAAACAAGTTGCAGTGCTCACCTTTTTCCGTTGACGTTACAGAAGACCCTTTGCTTATCTGGTAGTAGATGTTATTCTGTCATACACTCAAACACACACCAATCACACTTAAATAGCATACCTTTATACTTCACGGCCTCCAACAAAACAGGCCGCAGTGCTGATTGTTCCTCGATTATCTCTGACATTATGAAAGATATCTCCCGTAAGTGATGGTTGTTACTATTTGCCCATAGACTAAAGTGCGACCTCACCCGAGGACAGCACCTATGCTTCTGCTTCAAGCCCGCCATCGATCAGCCTTTTTATGGGCGATGCAGAGCAACCTCGCTTTGGTGTGGCCACCGGATCAAGTGTGATCGTGAGTAGAACATTGAAGACAAGGTATTAGTACGCGTTCTGACAGCAGGGTCTAAGTAGATAGAAAGAATCAGCACTTTTATTCAAAACCTTTGATTCTGCTAAGATTCAGGAGGATTTTCGTGGGCGGTGCAACGACTGGTCGTGAAAAATCCTTCCCCCCCAAAAAACACTGCAGTTCCACGTTTCCTCAACATCACTCACTTTTTTACACTATTGACTTGCTTTATGCACCGTATGTTGTTACGAACCAACATTTGTTTGTTCGCGTCCAGCGCGCTACTCTGTCATATCCTCGTTCTGGATCTGCGTGACGCACGTGCTCCTTCCTCGCACGCCGCATTTTGGTTCTCGTTTTTCAGTCCTAGTGATTGCATAACTGAGGTTTGTATCTGTCTCGTGTCATTGGTAATTTAGTAATCTAGTACCTTGGAATTTCACGGATAATCGCCTTCTGATTTCGGGATCCGTTGCGGATTTGGCTACCTTTTGTCTAATTGTGTCTTACAATTGCTGAAAGCAGTTCATCATATTGGGACTGCGTGCCAGATGTGCGAGCTTCTCGGTAACGAGCTCCCAGAAAGGCGGTGAAGCCCCGGATCAGGCCTCATGCGATCTGTTGTTTTCGCGTGGCCTGCATGTAGCTCTGGTTCGCTATCCGAGCTAGGTTGTTTGCTGATTATGAAAAAGGGCACTATGGAAATAAACTTGGTCGGGATTCCAAAAAGTTGTTGGGCACTCCTGCTATGCGAGGTCTCGGAGTAAATGCTACTGAAAGCTAACCGTCGTAATAACGACTATCAAAAGAAAAGAACGTAAAGTGCCAATCGTGTGTACTCTCACTGGGCCTGAGTACTGGGACCACAAGTTGGCTTTTGCCGAGGAAAGTTGTCGGAAATGGCACCCAAGTTAGCCCCTTGTTCGAAAGGCACAGACAAACTAGGGATAGATGAGGTAAGATCGGCGCGTCACCACATGGTTATTACTTCCTTTGATTAGTATTGGTAAATTTTCCTACCTTTCGGTCCCAATGGGGCCTCGGGACTCTGACCTCCAAAGTACACCAAATCCTTCCCCATTAGCCCTCGCTGAGGAAATCAGAGACACCGACAAGCAACCGCCAAAATAAGCAAATTCATGAAAAGCTATTTCTCCGAGCCTGACACACCGAATCAAGTCTCTTTTTGGCCGGTCATGATCAGGAGCTTCGACTCAGAAGATATGAATTGCAAAGCGTAAGCAGATACAAGATCTTTATGATCATTTATTGTTTCATGTCCACGGGCGCAAAGTCTTCGTTCAAGTCGAACTGCGGGGTCTGTCAAGCTATTTCAGTGAATAGTTCCTATAATCCAAAAGGTCCTCTACTCAGCAACCGGTACTAATTGGACCGGAAAATGGCAATTAAAACCCACGGCTTTCCCTAAAATTGTAGGTTAGCCAGCTTTTAAGATAGTCTCTTAAACCATTGTGATACCTTGCACTTCTCACATTCTTTTACCATTTTCCTTTCACTGCATTTTACACGTTTTATTGTTTTACCAAATCACTTAATACACATTTTCAACTGACCGGCAAGTGGTTACCGAGGGTTGGTTTTCTGCGTTGCTTGCGAAGGTTGTTTGACCTTGGCAGTAAAGGCCGAACTCACACAACTCCAAACGCTATTTGAAAGCATTACCGAACAAATTTAACTTTATTTTATTGACGGAATCTTGGTTACCTGACTCCTATCTAGTGGGAGACATTGAGGTACTGGGCCACAAATCCTTCAGAAAAGGCAGAACACAGGAACGTGGTGGAGGCTGTCTATCGTGTGTATAGGAAACTTTCAGGGTGACTAGCTTTCAGCATCCTATCTCAGAGGGCTCTGTTGACTCCGTTTGGCTTAACCTTAAACTCGAGCGTCAAGAACTGATACTAGGTTGCGCATGCCGCCCGCCTAGATCCAGTTCTGACGGCTTCCTGCAAATTATCGAGGTACTCAACTTACTCAGTGATAGGCTCAAAATTAATAGCTGGTGACTTTAATGTGCCAGAAATATGCTGGACATCAGTTACAGGACCACGCCATTTACTAAATATTTTGAGTGCGATTCACCTAAGAGGATGGAAGCAGCACGTCAAGTCCCCAACCAGAAGCGACCACATTCTTGACTTAATCTTGTCACTAGGATTAACCCATGCTATAACAACAGCTCAGAATAATCCACGTGAGATTGACCACGCAACTGTCCATTGCTGTTTCACGGTGCCCATAAAGAATAAACAGCCGACACCCCAGCATAAACAATATCATAAGGTTAACTGGAACATAGAGCCTTTGCTGATTCGCGACAACAATTGGGACACTTTTTTGAGTGCATATCCCCAGGTGATGGCAGATCAGTTCTACTCTATCACTGAACAAAGCCCCAATCGAATAACCCCGTCACAAGGATGGTCAATCCGCCCTAAAGACAATAAATTGTCTCGTCTCAACTTTAAGTTAAGTAGACTACAACTCACTTATCCTAAAACAAGGGACTTTTTTATTGTTTATGCGGTTAAATCGTTTATCTGAAATGATGAAACCGTACACAGAGAGTGAAATAATGCAACAGGAAAACAGAGCCTTACGTCTTTCCAAGAAAATTGAGATTCTTGCAAAACTGATGAAGTTGGGGAACCCCAAAACAACTTCGTCTATCTCTTCTATCTCTTTTAATAACGCGTACCTTGACAAACTGCTGGACATAGCAGAAGTGCCTAACATGTTTCCTGCTTCCTCCTTACCTAGAAACACAGCAGCATTCTTCTATAATCCACCAGCACCATCATGTGAGCCACTTTCTTCTGTAAAATTCCTGCCCTCCAAATCGAGCCTTTAACTTCAGATATCAGAATGTCTTTCCGCCCCGGATCGGACTCGTTGCAATCGGCCATCTTTAAATTGAGCGGCTCAGATATCCCAAATCTTTTGTCAAATTTATTCAGTTTCTCCATGCTGTTTGGTTGGTACCGTATACAGTGGAAAACTTCGGTTATTATTCCAATTCATAAGAAAGGAACACGAGAGGACCCGGCCAACTACCGGCCTGTGAATCGTACCCCAGTAGCATCGAGGATTATGGGAAGAATAACGAGAGTTAAATTCACAGATCACCTCCTAAGAATTCACCTTATAAATGAGGGTCGAAACAGGGTTTACCAAAACATTGGTCCTGCCCAACTTGTATGACTGAATGTTATTACGATAGCCGCCAGTGATGGCAAGGCAGTGATCTCAGTCATTTAAGACATGTCTAAAGCGTTCGACCGGTTGTCTCATATCTTTTTTTGTTAAAGGCTAAGACATACGGCATTGTTGACCCACTATATGCCTGGCTAGAACCGTATTTGTCCTCGCGCAGTCAAGCGGTAAACGTTGATGGCAAACTTCCCACACCCAGCCCTGTAACCAGCCGTGTGATCCAAGCTAGTGTACTGGGCCCGTTGCTGTTCCTCATGTACACAAATGATATATTTACCGCAGTTCGCCATGGAACTCCGTTTTCATTTGCTGATGATATGAAGCGGTTGTACACCTTCGATCATGGTTCATTGGGTACTACTATAGCAAAAATTTCGGAGGACCTGCGGATGCTCAATTCGTGGTGTACCGATTGGGTAATGAAGTTTTCGGTGGACGAAAGCTGCATTTTCACATACAAGCGTCGTGTCCCTCCCGATGCACTGAGTATAGGTGGTCGTCTGATCCCCAACAAATCATCAGCACGTGACCTGGGCATACACCACTTCTGTTCGTTCAACTTCTCGGGGCAAACGGACACTCAAATTACCAGGTCCCTCAGGTTTATTGGACCGGTTCGCAAAACGTTCCGTTTGCATGAAAGTAAACTCAGTGTCTATACAACACACGTGGGACTATTGCTAGAGTATGGTTCAATAGTTGGCTCCAACATGCGCCTGACTGACAGGATCACCACTGAAAATGTTCAGCACACCCTCACCAAACAAATAATTTGCTATTCGTCTAGTCTCAACTGTAAACAGCTCTGTGACTTGCCACATCTTGAACCTCTTTGGATCGGACGGATAAAGAACAACTTTTCCTTTTTCACTCACTAAAAAATACAGACACCGCAAAAGTCTCTCCTGTGGCACAAGACCTATTAGGCTGAAGGTATTCGTAACGACACAGCAGTCATTCGGTCATTGTGTCGTCCTCGAGAACCAGCCTTAGGTCCAGTTCCTTTATTGTTAAATATTCACAGATGTGGAATAACCTAACTAGTGTCCGTGCAAAAGGCAACCTACCTGGAATTAAAGAGGAAATAAACAAGCGGCTTGATGTCCCGACACTCGTATCAAATAATTATCCATACACTTAGGGGGAGCGAGCATACGAAGATGGTTTGGGTTACTGACACGTGGGTCTCAGTCAGGGGCCAAAAGACCTAAGTACCATGCAAGTTGCCGCATATATCACTCAAGTTTTATCAATCTTTCCTGTACAACCTTGTGTTTTGCAAAGTCGAACCATCCACGAAGTACTTCCAATTTCTAGATACTAGAAGTTTCTCTTCACCACTGAACACTGATCCCCAGCTGGGAGCATCCCACACTGCGTTTTTCTAATTTTATCTCTCCAGGTAGCTGCTTATGTATATCTTCCCTTCGATGGCTCGGCATATTACCTGGCCCACTGTCTCCGGTTGAAAATTCGGTACCCGCTTGTCATTTCGTCACTATCATATCGGCTCTGTTTTCCAGGACCCCTCGCAACTAGGTCCCGGGCTCCTGGACTATTCTATCTCCACAGCTATGTGACAACCCCAACACCACTCAAGCGAAACCTGCCGGTGCTGGGCGCGGTCTGACCCACTGCTTTTGCTGGCGCACATCGGGCGTGTAGGATATCTGCAACGATGTGCCGGCTCAGATGGGATGGCGGATCGCATCTCCTGTCACCAAAAGTAGTTTTCAGGTTGTGTCCAGCTTACGGTCAGCCCCACCCACCAGCATCGGTTACGGCAAAAAGAAAGCACCATTCCTGCACCCGAAATACTGCAAATGTGCCACTTTCTCCCCCAGTTACCGCCTGTTTATTCATTGTACTCGTCCCCCTCTTAGCCATCTCAACTAACTGCTTCTTTCGCCCGGCAAAATCTACTTTCCTTAGCACACAATTATCGCAGGTTTAAAAGACCGTTTCCGTACTCGGCTTACCGTTCATGATCTTTTTTCCCGGGGGTCAGTGCCAAAACAACCGGTTGTCCCATTCGCCAACTCAACCAATCCTCAAGATAAAACTTGCCCTTTTTATCACATTTACCGATAAATTTGAAAAAGGTCACATTTAGCGTTGCGATACACTTCAGTCCCACAAAGTTAAAACAACATATTTCACTGAGGAATATTTATCTCCAGAGCGTCCAAGCAGTCGACGATATCGAGGCAGTTCACTCTCTCTATCGGTCCTCCTGTTCACCCACACGGCTGTAGCATTTCAATATCCTCGCCTTGCAAAGATTCATGCTTTCCTCGTTTACTCACATCTGAGAGACATCTGTATCGCAGCCTTTTTATCTTTCGCAATAACATGATCCACCTTTTACAAAGAATATCCACAGATGGGACTTTACCTGACAATTCACCACCCAACTTGGCAACGGTGTTCATCGGCTGTTCGGTGCTTTTCATATTCGACATTCTGTCTTCGTAAATCCTCCCAGACAATTTTGATCCTTGCAGCTCTCTTGTCATCAAGTTCAGCTCTTAGATAACGATAATCATTACGTAATTACTTACTTGTCATTTAAATACTCATCTGTGCAAACCGTGTATCTGCGACTATCACAGTTACGCATCAAAATCTGACCTGTCGCCCAAATCCCATTGCCATGTTGGTGCATCACAGCCCACCTCTCTGAAAGTAAACAATCTGCTTAATGATTACATGTTTATATCCAGCCACTTCTTCCACCATCAACTAGGCTCTCTCTTTACAAATGAGTCCTTCATTGGGTATTTAACTGACTCAGCCGGCATTCGGTCGCTAAACCCTACAACGGTAATCTCCGAAAGATTTTTCTTGTTCTTTGTCCAAAAATTCATTCCTTCCACCGTCTGATTTTCAATCCTTAGCCATTCCATGCTCCGCAGAGCACTATAGCTGGTTCACCTCTCCCTTGGAAACTTTTTTTCCTCGAGGTGAACAAAACTTCCGTCAATTCAATTTGATTCTCTCGTTGGGCAGTCCCTCTTTTTGTAATATTTGAGCAAAAGTCTACTAATTCGGACCAGCTCCACCCTGACTCGGCCGGCTTGGCCACCCGACCTTGAGTTCAAATTTGCCGGGGGCCACCATAAACAGTAACTCAAATACTTTCTACTGTATAAAAGCGAGTGCACATAACTGAATCATCCTCTTGGAATTCGGACTCTGCTTTCAACTGTACCTGTTGACCTTGCATTGCAGCTTGCCTCGGGGTTATCCGAAATAAACCATCATCATTATCATTATCATTACTGTGACTCGGCAATCAAACGTGGAATTATTAAGATCCATTCGGACGACGTGCCACCTGCTGACCGAAGGCTATGTCGAACTAACTTGAGAAGCAATTTTATGTGGCCGGCTTGATGTCAACTCACTGAATATTGTGGACATACTGGGGGTCATCCTTTCTCTACCCCTGTTGCACTACATTTCTGCACAGTGGCATTTTGTTACCATGTTTCTTTTTTGTTTCACATATCTTTGGAACCGCCGTATAATCGGTGGGCCTGGCTTGATCCGCCCAGACCTCCTACGGTTGCCCCTAAGTTTTCTGCACATTGTTTTTTGCGCTTTTTTATTAAGGACCCTACAATAAAGTTGGATGAGGATACTAACTTTGAGGGCAGCACTAACAGATTTCCACTTGGCCCTCCGCTTTTGGCCCTTCAAATCCTCTTGTATGGCCTTTTCAGCCTGAAACTTATTTTCACTATCGCAAAACTAATTTCCAGGCCACCATGTTCTCTTGTTTTGCGACGCAACCCTTAAACAAAATAGCCTCCGGAGTAATAGATCTTAAAGATCCAATGCCAGCCGAAGCACCATACGACAAACTCAAAGCCGCAGTGCTAAAGTGAACCAACTCGTCAGATGAGGCTGGATTACGACAATGGTTGGCTGATGCGGAATCAGGCGACCGCACTTCGTCTCAACTCCCGCATCATATGCCTTCTCCAACCTCGGGTCAGTGAAATATTACTTGGACAACTGTGGACGAACCGACTGCCGGCTACCGCCAGAGCCATCTTGTCGGTACCAGCTGCTAACAACCCACTATGAAAGCTGTCCGAAACAGCAGGCAGAATACATCAGTGTTTTTCCACCCTAACCGTAAGTCACGTGGATGCCATACCTACTACGTCCGACCTTCTCAATGATATTACACAGTAATTTCATGAAATACGACTTCAGATCGACGCTCTTAGCCATTCGAGAACGAGCCGTCAATCGCGATCCGGGTCCACCTCTCGCTCCAAGCACACAGCCGATGGAACCAAAGGTCATATACGTTTCTACTATCGTTGGTTCGGAGAAGGTGCACTGGAGTGCACTCGGCCGTGCACATGCAAAACTCAGCAAGCGAATCCCCCAAGGATGAGGAGAAAATGCCCAGCCAGCCAGAAATGGCGACAGGTGCAGCCGGCAAATTGGAAAGCCACCTGAGTTTGTACATGACGAATCAACCAACCTCAGACTCCTTGTCGGTACTGGTGCATAGATCAGTGTTATCCCACCTCCTCGTGAAAAAGGCCACCTCCGGTAGTCGCCCCTCAAATTACAGGTGGAAAAACTCTACCATTCCCACCCACAGTGGAAAACTGTTCGCTATCGACCTTGGTCTCCGAGGAAGCTTTCCATGGATTTTCACAGTGGCCGATATCAGTCGCCCCATTTGAAGCATCGATTTTCCAACGCAATTTAGTCTGGTGGTTGAAGTGAAACACAGGACTATGCGTGGTAGAGCCACTGCATTGTCGGTTCAGGGCAAAGCCGCCACCGTAGATTCAGTTGCCATCCGCTCGCTTGTGCCGACATCGGACACTCGTGCGTCGGTGCTGTCAAAATTTCCTCAAATCACTCGTCTCATCAACGACATATCGGAACCAGCTCACGGATTACTTCCCCACATCACGACAAAGGGACCCCTATCGCTGCCCGCCGCAGACGCCTCGCCTTGGAGGAGCTGAAGTTAGCTAAAGCAGGGTTTGACCACATGATGGCCCTTGACATCATCCGTCCTTTGAACAGCCCATTGGCTTCAACACTAGACAAGGCCCCGAAATCAACTCCTGGTGATCAGAGGCTGTGCGGTGACCATCGAGCACTGAAAAACGTCGCAATCCCTGACCACTATCCAATTCCTCACATCCACCATTTTTCTCCTGCCTTGTCGGGTAGAACCAATTTTTCCGAACCTGACCTAATCAAGGCCTGCTTTCGAATTCTGGTGGCCCCGGAGGATATGCCAAAAACTGCCATATTCACATTATTTAACCTGCTTGAGTTCCTTCGCATGTCTTTTGGTCTGATAAAAGCAGTACGAACCAATCGGCCTCTTGTCGACCAGGTTTTCCACGGTCTCCGCTCTGTGTTCGTTTATACTGACGATATTCTGACCGCCAGTCAAGACGAGGCTGAAAGCTTCCGTCACCTGGAGGGTTTCCGTTGACTCTCGATCAAGGGTATTTCCATCAATAGAGCCAATTGTGTCTTTGGAGTTCCTGGTCTCGACTCCCTGGCACACCGCGCTGGCAGTCAAGGCATCACAACACTACCAGAGAAGATTGGTACCATTTATGACTACCCACCTACAGAACCCATAATAGGGTTGCGCAGGGTACTTGGGATAGTAAATTACTATCAGCTATTCATCCCCACCTGTGCAGATGTTTTAAGACCCCTCATTGACCTACTCAGAGGCAGCCCAAAAAAATCACTTTGTCGGAGGCTGCCATAGAAGCACTTGAAATTGTGAAATTCGTCTTGTCACATATCATTTCCTCGGCGCAGATGAGGTCTGACAATGTATCCGCTCCTGTGCTGAAAACAGACAGACAGCTGTTGGGGCTGTTTTACAACAAGTTGACAACGACGACCTGGAGCCTCAGTGCTTTTTCGCCCGGAAATTAAAGCCTGATCAGGTTCGGTAGAGTGCCTTTGGTAGAGAATCGTTAGTTATGAATGTTACTGTGGAGCTCTTTGGGCATGCGCCCAAAGGTTGCCCTTTCTACATCCTCACAGACCATGGACTGTTGGTGTAAGCATTCCAAAATGCCATTGATCTTTACTCGCCGAGGGAGATCAGACAGTCGGACTACATCCCACAATTCTCGACGGATATACGGCACATATCTGGTTCCGATAAGATTGCGGCCAATGTACTGTCCCGTGCACATATTACTCATTTGTGTCATCCTTATCTGGATGTGAGAGCATGGCCACTGCTGAACGATCTCACTGTGAGTTTCAACAGCTACGATGTCCCCCGCGTATAACATTTGTTGAGCATCCTTTGTTTCACTCTGACACAACCATTTTCTGTGACATTTCAACGAACAAGCTTTCGTAAGTTATTCGTGAATTTCGACCAGCCGTTTTTGATCACTTCCACGCAATTTCACATCACGGATTTCGTTCTTCCGTGCAACGTGTTGATTATCCTTTTGTCTGCCTAACATGCGCAAGGACCTTCGAACTTGGGCAAAACAGTGTCTACCACGCCAACTTTAAAAAGTGCATAACCACACGATCACTACTCTCGGTACGTTTGTTTTGCCTGACAGTAGTTTTGAGCACGTCTACATTGATTTAGTAGGTCACCTTCCCCCTTCCAGTGGCTTCAGTTTCATTTGACATGCGCTGGCCGTCCTACCTAATGGCCCCAAGCTGTTTCCATCAAAGACATCTCCGCAGAAACGGTCGCACAAACGTTTGCAGACACTGTGATGGCTTCTTTTTGGGAGCTTGCAACTATTACTTCTGACCACGGCGTGCCATTCACGTCCGCACTCTCCCGTGATCCCAATCGGACTCTTGGTTGCGAACACATAAAAGCAACGGCTTATCCTTCGGCGTCCAAAGGTCTAGTCGGGCGGTTCCACCGCCAGCTTAAGGCTTCTATGATGGCTGCCTCGTCACCTAAGTGGACAGAGAAACTATGTGTGATGTATTATGGCATTCGCAACACAACTGGGGAGTACCCACATCGCACCCCAGCCGAACTCGTTCATGGCACCACCTCGCGTCTGCCGGCTGATATGCTCATTGACCACGCTACTTCAGACCTAGACCCCACGTCATACGCATCAAGCTTAACTAGCCACATGCGCGAACTTCAGCCTATGGCTACATGACAAATTGCTCGTCTAATGCAAGTTTCTCGTGATTTATCTACTTGCCCTTCCGTCTTTGTTCGGGTTGATGCCGTTTACAGGCCCCTTCAAATGTCATATGATGGTTTGTTTCGTGTGATTAAACTTTGTGATCGCGACGGACACTACGATTCGATTAGCGATGGCCGCCTTAAAGTAGCCCAAGCTGAACCACATCCGTACCAGATTCTGTTGTTGGTTCATTCAAATAAACATTTTCAGGATCTTCCCATTCATCTCCTTCAACACTACCGTCGCCATTGACGGACCTGCTTCCACCACCATCACAAATACCGTTGTCACCACCAAAGGACCTTGGTAAGCTTGAGATCCACAGAGAAAGATTCGCTTCGGCAAAACTACACACCTTTCACTTCGCTAGCAAGACTCCGAATCCTGAAAACCTTCACATCGGGCGTTTTCTGTCTATTTTTTCTACCGCAACGCCACAGGGGGGGAAGATTCTGTGGCGCCTTCCCAGTCACCACGGGGGTGCACATTTTAGTCCCAAAATAGTCCCTCGGGGGACTTTTTTAGTAATTAGTTTGAGAGGAATTTTGTCATACCATTAGATTTGGACAGGTCTGAAATGTGGGAAGATAATTTCGCTTCATTGAAAAACAACTGCTTACCAGCCCGGTCAACTGAAATATAGAGCCTTTAGTCTCAAATAGTTCCCCCAGGGGACTATTTTGGGACTATTGTAATGTGGTATGAGTTGGTGAATGTCGCCCGTTGCTTCAAGTACGGATCATAACATGGAGGTACACCCTGACTTCCTTGAAAAACTACATTTTGTAGGGATGTTGTGCGGCAGAAAGTACTCAGGTCGTGCAAATCAATTTTCAGGGGTATTCGCAGATCAAGTTATTTCCCCCAATGGAAATTGATGAAAGTTCAGTAACTAGTACCTCAGGGGGAATTTATGTAGTAGAGCCTACCAAAGTTCCAAAGTGAAACACGTTGGCCGCGGCATTCTCGGTGTGTTCAAAAATAGTCCCAAAATTGTCTCTGGGGTGTTTCAAATGGGACTAGGTTGGGACGAATTTGGGACCATTTTTGGACTAATTTGGGACTGTTTTTCCGATTGGGTTGTACATTTTACACATTCTACCATTTTTTTCACTGAATTGTACATGTTTGCTTGTTTTATTAAATTGAACAATACATATTTTCAACAGACTGGCAAGTGGGTACCGCGGAGTGTTCTTTCGGTATGAGAGTAATTTACGATGTGGAGGTATTTAGATTGGAGCTGACTGTCGTATTCTTGAGGCGCTAACTTCAAAAAGAACGACATTGCTGTACCAAAGTTACTGTGAAATATGAAGGGGTTGCTGAGTTTGAAGTGACTCTCCTGTCACATTCACAGTGAAAGATATTGGGCGATTTTTCTCTAGTGAAAATGCTTCGGTCAATCCATTTGTTGTCATTTTTGTATGTGGGGCTATTAAGTTGATCTGTAAGGGCTGTTCCTGCCTAGCATTGACAAAAAGTGTGCTAAATGATTAGAAATATCCGAGTGTTCCTTAAATGCTTTTTGCAAAGACCACCCTGCGCTCTGATTGCCCGAAATGTTTTTTGTGAAATCCGGCCACAGGTGGTTGGGAGAAGAATAATAGGATGATGTAAACATTGAGGCATGCGTCGAACAACTTCGAGAAACCTATACTCTCCCGTGAAACAGGGATTCTACTACGACAGGAGGTAAACGCAACAATGCACACGTTCTCATCCAGTGAAGTTCAGTGTAAAATATTGCTGCAAGGACACGGTTCTGTCTTGTTTTCTGCTGGTACACCGTTAGTATATGTGGTTACGCAAGATATCGGTGTAAATGGTGCGGGTTTCTACGAAATGTGGTTGCATGACCGACCTCGTTGGGTTTTGCGTACATCGAGCAACACTATATATATATATATATATATATATATATATATATATATATATATATATATGACCATAGTTACCACGAAGTTGTAGCTAGTAGAGTGACCTTCAGTCGATGTAGGTTGCCCCACCTTTTCTTTCGTAAAACTTTATGCAATTTTTCCAGAACCGCTGCACCATGAAACGGTGAGTGCTCCAACGTCGCTATAACGAGAGCTATAGCTCTCATCACAGAGTTATTGAACTACTAACTGATCCTCTGGTCTGACACTTCGCATATATTGTAAGGTTGGTTAGACCTAACTTCGCGGTTTCTTTAGTAAATGCATGCTTTGGTCCTTTGTACTGCGGGGACCACCTGCAATTTACTCTAATGCTCGCCACCATACGAATATGTTAACCAGAACGGTATTCTCCACGACCCGTGAGAACGAGAAGGCGACTGGGAGAGGTAGTGGTTAGCGTGTATTTGGGAGTGTGCGCGGGAGCGTGCGCCAGAGCAACGGTCAAATGGCCACCACACTTGGAAGTCAGCGTTCAGTTGCACAATAAACGTGGTAAAAGTATGAACGAAGATAGCCACCTCTACAGGGGCTTCCTCCGAGAAGTCCGATGGAGTTGGGCCTCGATCATGGCGGCAGACCGGAAGTAGTGATTGTCTAGGAACTCTTCGTAGCTTGACCGTTATACAGTTGGTGATGCCAAACGACTGCCGATGAGTTTACCGGTGCCAGCACTCTCGAGGTCCGATGTGCGTGGGCCCAAAGGTGTTTTACCGCCCATGGGCCTCATACTCATGCGAGCCTGAAGATGCCTCGTCAGGTCCATCCAAAAAGACGCCCGGTTGTCGCCTCCAGTACCAGGCTGACCAATCATCCTGTTGTCCGGTGAGTGGTTGGCACCTTGAACTTGCAGGGGGAGTCAGCGAGGCTATGGATGAAGCCAATGTGACTGCGTGAATCCGTCTGAGAAAGGGCAAGGTAAACTGAAACAAAACAGCACCCGAGGGCGCCCGCGGATTTTGGACCGTGTAAGTCAATTCTTGCAAATCGAGCAACGAGTAGCCAATTCGAACGGGTCCAAAAACCAGAACAAGATTGATTCGTATTTTCTACGGTACTAAATTGAAATTCACAAAGGGTACAAATATATACAAACCTCAAGTATGCGGCCAAATAGACTTCACAGCAAAACCCAAAGGTTCAAAGCCCCGTGGCTCAAGCACGACGGTCAGAAATGGTTCAAGGCCAAATTCAAATGTCTCACATGGATAACCAAACGTGAAAAAGGGTGGTATATGAGCGAGATTTTCAAGGTAATGTTAAATATAGCCAAATTCACAAGGCACGTAGAACACTTGGAAAGATTTTCAGTATTTGTTCTTTACACCGCCGGCCAAAATCTTTCCGCGAAAATGGTTGTCCAAGGTTCACGATGGGGTCATGATTCTCACCTTACCTACCTACGACTTATTGTCAGTGCTTTTGGTTACTAACTTCCTGTGTTAGCTTCGTGCAAAACAGGTTTCTGCCTTAGTCATCATTCGCACAATCCGTAAGGAATCAGTTCCAAATCCCGCTGCACAACTAGAGATTGGCATATTCATCAGGAGACCGACTCATACAGTTAGACGCACAATGAAGATGAAGTCGTTGCAGAGTAAAACATTTCGCCGCACGAGCTCAATCTACGTATCTCAAACAGTAAACTATTGCAGCAGTCGGTTAGAACAATTTTGTTTACAGGCATGGGCGCAGGAGTTGAACGTAGGTGCTGTAGTATGCGGGATGCAGTGTCTTCCTTGGGGGTTGCACGTGTACGATCTGCAAAGACAGAAAGAAGACTCGGTGAGCCGGAGCTCAGTAAGTGCATCAGCAAGCATCAACACTTACACCGATAAAGATGGGAGTGGCGATCTGTCTGAGCGTATTACACTGCTCACCCCAACGAAGGAACACTGTCCTCAGTGTTTGTACATTATTTTAGCTGGTCAGTTGGCAGGATCTGCCGGTGTGGTTTGTGTGAAACGCTGGATGACAGGGATCCTGGCAGGGTCGCCAAAAATGTAGTATCCTGATGCGTACGGAACACAAAAGTGACACTCACGTTACCAGTAAGTCCAACGGAATGAGGATCCAAGTGACACGACAGTCCGGGTGTTAACCGTCTGAAATGGACAACAGCGTCGGTGAGTCACTCAGCAATCTAGTTATTCGCTCGTCGCCAGGCGACACCACACACACAAACTGATGAACCTGCACGTCAAGGAACACACAGTAGAAGCACAGTCTACATATAACGTATATTGGTGAGTTAGTCCGCTCCACAAGCCAGGGAGCAAAATATACAGTGTGAGGGATCCAAGGGGGCAGGAGGCAAGGCAACAAGTCACAAGCGTCCAGGGTTCATTTTAACAATGTAGGCATTCATTCATGACCATGGGGATCTTGGTCTTGACAGTCGTCCAGAGCTCTTGGTTCGTTCAGTGTGTTCACTTCTGAAAGGTAGAAGGAAAATAAGGTACAATGATTAAGGCGGGTACTTTAAACATCTGAGGTTCACTACACATGTCCCCCCTGTAGAAAGGCGCTGTCCTCAGCGCTGGGATTGATGTGGGGAGCTGGTTTGAGACGGTTGGAATGCACTACAATGGACCATGAGGGGTTGTTTGGGGATGAGAGGCGGTATGTCACGTCGGTAACTGTTTGTTCGACGTTGTAAGGTCCTGTCCAGGGGCGGTGGAACTTCATGGGGACTCCTTGTGGTGGTACAGGATCCAACAGCCAGACACGGTCTCCGGGAAAAAATGTGTGTGTGGTTTGACGGCGATCGAAGTAATCTTTTTGGCGATGCTGTGCAGACTGTAAATGTTGGCGGGCGAGCTCGTGGGCACGGAAGAGGCTAGCATGCATTCGCCGAATAAATGAGGACGCATATAGTGTCTCAGGGGCAGCCGTTGGTAAACGCGGATCAGATGGCAGTCGGAGCTCGCGTTCAGTGACCATACCATGGGGGGTTTGTCCGGTCGATTTTTGTACTGTTGCCCTGTAGGCCAGTAAACAGCGAGGGAGTGTCGTGTCCCATTGATCCACCGTTTCACGGTGTATGAATGCTTTTATCAGTCCTTTCAGCGTTGGGTTCGTACGCTCAGCAAGGCCGTTGCCTTGGGGATGGTATGGCGAGGTACTCGTTTTTTTATGTTGAGAATGTGGCACATTTCGCGGAAGAGGACACTTTCAAATGCGGAGCCTTGGTCTGAATGCAGTTGGTATGGAACGCCCCACCGAGTGATCCAATCCGTGAAAATTGTTTTTGCAACGGTCCAGGCATCCGGACTGGGCATTGGAATGGCTTCACACCATTTGGTAAAGTAGTCTACCATAACAAGGACACACCGGTTGCCAGTACGCGTCCGGGGTAACGGCCCGATTAGGTGCAGTCCAACCATCTCATTCGGGAATCCGGCCGCCATTGTCTGCAGTGGTGCCCTTATGGTAGGTCGGGGTTTTTTGATACGCCCACATTCAGCACAGTCATTGCAAAAAGTTGCTATGTCTCGCCTCATGTGTGTCCACCAGAATCTGCGACGAGCCGCATCCTCGAGCTTGTTTTGTCCCGGGTGGCCTAACTCTTCGTGCAGCCGTGATAGTACGGTGTCGACGGCTTCCGTAGAGACAATGATCCGGCGCATTTATTGTCGGGGCCATTTTGAAAAAACATCACTCCATCTACTATCTTCAAGTGTGGCCATAGTGCCCAGACACAACGAGAGAAGTAGCTTGAGGTAGCCATCTCAGAGGAGGATGGTCGAAGGCCGTTGTGGGCTAACCGGTCGTACACCAACTTTAGATCGGGATCACGAGACTGCAGAGTCGCCCATTCGTCATGTTCGGGTGCCTGGAGTGAGACAGCGGCGGAGATCGGTGTGACGCAGGACGGACAATCGCCATGGTTCCTTATGGGGCGACGGGAGAGTGCATCTGCCTTACCATGTCGTCGGCCGGTGCGGTGTTCACACTCAAAGTCATATTCTTGTAGTATTCCCTGCCAGCGTGCCAGCTGCCCTTCCGGATCGCGAAAATTCTGCAACCACAGCAGGGACTTATGGTCGGTACGTACAAGGAATCGCCTTCCCAAGAGGCATGGGCGAGATTGTTTTAGGAAATGTACCAGGGCCAACATCTCTTTTCGGGTTGTGCAGTAGTTCCGCTCACGAGCTGACAGGGTTCGGCTTGCATAGGCGATAACGCGTTCCGTTGAGTCGGGTTGCTGCTGAGATAGTACCGCCCCGATTGAGTTGTCGCTTGCGTCGATGTCCAAGATGAATAATCCGGCCCTCGGGGAACAGTCTGGGTACGCCAAAATAGGCGCCGTGCATAACTTACTCCGGAGGCCTTCGAAAGCACGATTTTCTTTTTCCGACCAGACGAATGGAGTTTGTTTTCGTAAAAGCGTAGTTAGAGGTTCCGCTATTTTGGCGAAGTCGGCCACGAATCAGCGGTAATATGATGCTAAGCCTAAGAAACTTCGGACTTCGTCAGCCGAGGTGGGCACCGGCCATGAACGAACTTGTTCAGTTTTGCTTGGATCGCATCGGACACCATCTTCGGAGATTATATGACCTAGGAAGCTAACTTCCCGCTGCAGTAAATGGCATTTGGATGGTTTCAACTTCAGGCCCAAAGTTCTGAAACGACTAAATACTTCTCGTAAGTTGGCTTGGTGTTCGTCTAAGCTGCGGCTACGGACTATGATATCATCGAGATAAACAAAGCATTTGCCGGGGACCAACCCACGAAGGGCAATATTCATCAACCGTTGAAAAGTTGCAGGCGCGTTGGCTAGTCCAAAGGGCATTGTCTGGAATTCATATAAACCGGATGGGATGACGAAAGCCGTTTTGCAGCGATCCTCAGGATGGACTTCAACTTGCCAGTAGTCTGATGCTAGGTGTAAGTACTGAAGAATTTTGCGCCACCCAATGCATTGAGGGTCTGGTCGATCCTAGGGAGCGGAAACGAGTCTCGCTTAGTAATGGCATTCAAGCGACGGTAGTCGACACAGAGGCGTAGCGAACCGTCTTTCTTCTTTGCGAGTACGATAGGAGATGCCCAGGGTGATTGTGATGGTTGGATGATTTTTCTCTCTAGCATATCGCCGATCATGTCTTCCAACTGCTGCTGATAGTGAATTGGGATTCGGCGAGGTGCTGAACGGATGGGATGGCTATACCCGGTGTCTATATAGTGTTGCACCGCCCCGGTTCGACCGGTTTCTTTTTCATCCCACGAGAAGATATCCGTAAAATCCACAAGCGTTAGCTTCAGCCTTTGTCTTGCTTCGGTTTCCACCGAATCTGGATGAGGTAAAAGTCGTTCTAACTTATCCATAGGTGCCATGCTTAGTAGTTCCGGTTTAGTTGGTGTGTGGCTAGAGAAGGGTATGTGGTTGCCGTCTATAGAAAGGCATGCATGTGGTAAGTCGATTACGGCCCCATGTGATGAGAGAAAGTCTACTCCCAAGATTACATCCCACGGCAGGCGCTGTGCCAAAATTACTTGTTGAGTCAACTTCTGGTTCCCGAGATCGATAGTTACGACTACGGACCCGGTGGTTTGGATTGGCTCTCCGTTAGCAGCTACTAATCTAGTATTGACGGTGTGATCGATGGTCATGCGGAGTGGCACGATATTTTCCCTTATTACTGAGCACACTGCCTCTGTGTCCACTAATGCCTGCACCCCTCTTCCGCCTATCGTTTGGCGTATCAGTATTACTCGAGAATTTGGGCAGTTGTAACTGAATGGGCATAAGAAAACAACAGATGGAAAACTATGAGACTCACCGACTCGATTATGCCCACAGGCTCGGGCTTTGGTTACAAAACGTCGGCAGAAGGTGCAGTCAACGTGGTCCGTCCTCCTTGGCGATGGTCGGAAGTCGGGATTTGGGCGATAGGGCCGTACCCAATCTCTTGGCGGTGGGCGGTTCCAGTTGGGTCTACGTTGGGGAGGCGGCTGTACTATACTGAAAGACTGTGGTAGACCAATTTGTTGATCGCGGAGGAGTCTTTCTAACTTTTCTACTTCTCGTGCAGTGTCGAGAGCCTCTTGGACTGTGATCTGGGGTCGTTTACGGAACTTCTTCACTAAAGTTTGGTGACGCACCACGACGGTGATTTTCTCCCGCACTTTATCCTCCTGGGCCGCCAAATCCAAGTCTGGGAAAGCATCTCGAGCCAAATTTCGGAGTTGTCGTACGAATTCGCTGAAACGCTCTCCTGGCAACTAAACACGGGACTGGAACTGAAGACGCACTGTCATTATGTCCGGTTCTTCTGTTAGATAATGACGCAGACGTGCGAATGTAGCAGTCGTAATCTCTTCATCGAGAATCCTGGAGTCCCGTACAATATCCTTTGCTTCACCGTCTAGCAACGATAGGAGCGCCCTAAGGTGCTCGTTAGGAGGAAAAGCTTCAATAAAGTCCTCGGCTTCAGCAGCCCAACGTCAAAAGTTGTCTCCCAGGCAAAACGTTTCTGGTGGAGGTATGCTCGGTGTCATGCGGGTCTTGACGGAACCCCCGGTTACTACAGACGATAACAGTGCAAATTTGCACAGGACTTAGTGTGGCTAAAGCCAATCGTGTGTCCAGATAGTTGTGTTGTCGGTGCGTTTCCAAAGCTCCCAACACTGCGTGATTTTCTTTTCCTGAAAGGCAGAAGTTTTGTGCAGTATCAGCCCTGGCAGAGAAAGGTGGAAACAATGAGTAAATTGCGTCTGACCTTAAAAGCTGCTTAACATAACTCGGGGTATACTGCCACCCAACATAGGTCTACTGCTTTCTTAAAATCCTTCACTGTTGTGGTATTTATGACCTCCTCCGGGAGCTTATTCCAATATGGTACTACTCTATTCGAGAAGTACTTCGCCTTATTTCGGAGTGTCGAATGCTTCCTTTGTAATCTAAGCCATGCCCTCTTGTGCCTCTCTCGGGGATCAGAGAGAAAAGATCCTCTAGGCTTATTCCTGACAGTCCCTACATTACCTTGAAGGTTTCTATCAAATCTTGGTGAATTTCTCCTTTTCGCCTATGTGCACGCTGCACACATTGAAACTAAGTACATTTTGCAACTGTTCAGAAAAAATGGGTCCAGCTGAAGCGTTGTAGAGCATGAATTGGAATAAAATGCTGAGTAACTCGGAGCGAGGCGATTTGCAAGCTACTTTGTCCTTTGCATGTGGTTTCAAGCTCGAATCATCAACATTTACCTCGCTGTTTCCTGCTACGAGTGGATTAACTTTCTGATGTTCCGAACAAGCTCTTCGTTTCTTCCGTTTCTTGTAACGTAACACAACTGTAGGATCTGTCCAATATGCAATGCTCAGTTCGATGGTGGTACAGCTCTCTTAGTATTGGTGCTACTTTAAAACCCAATACCAGCGCAGTCATTGTGAGTTTGTTTAGGGATACTGACTTCAGCTCAGCAATTTTTGTTTTGGCAAATGGTACATTGTTTCGCCCCCGGCCATACAGTTTCACCCAGGTACCGTACACTGTCACTAGGCCAGCCAATCCCAAGCTGCTTTGCGTGACCTGATGGTGTTCAACTTTCAGCAGGGCTCCTCAAAAATGTCCTTTTTTGAGATATTTCAAAAGCCTCCGGGCAACTTCTCCATTACCTGATAAGTGACGTGACGGTGGCCTCTTGGTTGTAGCAACTTCGTGTTGCCCATTGTGACGTTCCGTCTTTGAACTCACCATCGAAAGCACCGACTGATCTTTTGAGTGAACTTCGCTTTCCTGAGATGGACCGTTGGATTCAGTATCAAAAAGTTGGTTGTGTTCTACAGAGGCACTTCTCTCAGCAACATTTGAGCAATCTATTGATGCCGATTACTGAAGTTCGTTCGTCAGGGGTCCGAGAAGTGTCCAGCCTAGTATCGTTCTTGTAGCGAATGGTTCTTTTCGATTGCTTATGCTCTGTTCAAGCGCCCAACGAGCCTCTGGTACATTGCATCCAACTAGTATGTCGACGTGGGGGCTAGACACCACTTCGAACTCTATGTCCCTGAGATGGGACCATCTCTTGGCGATCGATCTAACAGAGTCGATTGGTCTCATTGGCAAGCTCTCTATTGCAAAAGCTTCCGGAATTTCTACGGTCCCCTCATCAGATAAAGACGTTAACTGCAGGGTCAGCCTCTTAGAATTGCTAACATGACCCTCTGCAATCGTGCTGATATTGAGCGAGGAAGGCTCACCGACTAGTTCACAGCTTTCTACAAGCTCGCGAGGAATCAGCGAGGTATCCGACCCCGTGTCCAAAAATGCATTGACCCTCCTCAGTCCTTTAGGTGTCACGATACCGACAGGTACGATGCCTAATCTTGCCGGTTTGAAATCATCATGTCCCGTTGAACAGACAATTTTGGGTTCATCCGGCTGAATAGGTCTATTGTTGAGAAGGCCATGCAGTAACGAGTGATGATTACCCAAGCATCCGTCTTGGTTACATTTCACTCTTAAGCTGCACTCAGAGGCTCGATGAGAGTTGTTCAAACACATAAAGCAAGAGTCAATCCCTTTTACTGCGCACCACCGATCGGGTACACTCATCCCATGAAAGGTCCGACAATCTGGTAACCGATGCAGGGAGTTGCATAGCTTGCATTCAGTTGACCTCTCGGGTTCTTGACTTATCATGTGCATGTTAGCAAAAGCGTGGATTCGGTTACAGTCCTCCCCTACAATTTGAGCAGATGTTGGATGTCGCGCCAGTCTGCAACTTTCGCGTACCATTTGTCCAAATCGGCTATTGGCGATACGGGATTGGCGACCTATGAACTCCGTCAGATCGCTGAACGTAGTTTCCTGCCCAAGCATATTTATTTTTTCAGCTTTCTCTGCCCATCGGCTCTGTAAATCAATAGGTAGACATCGGACAATGCATTCCTGTGTGTGCAACGCATTCAGATCAGACTGGTATCCTAAGTGCTCCAGTGCTATACAGCGATTCTGCATTTTTTATCACCAAATTTGACAGTAATTCGGCCTTGCCCTCAGTCCTTCTTGCCTCCAATAGAACACTATCAATCAGGCTTCTAGCCACCTTGAATGGCTGTCCAAACAAATCTTTCAGGATTCTGCGTGCCTTGATGTACCCCATTGGTGGATTAAGCATCGCGCAGCCTTCGATAGCACTTCTGGCCCTCCCGCGACAGTAATGTAATAAATACAAAAACCCTTGACCAGGATCCACAACTTTGCACTGAACAAAATTTTTGAATTGTTTCATGAATATGCAGTATTGCTCGGGGTGCCCGTCGAAATGGAGGTAGCCCCACTCTCGGCAGGTCGAATGCAAATCCTCGGTAGTTTCAAGCGGTCTCAAGGGTTTTTGTGCGTCGGTCACAGTGCCGTTTCGATGTTGACATCGTGAACTACATGGACGTTTTGCTGGCTCGTTGAGACCAGTTCCTTGTTTAAGAGGCTCCGCTTGCTTCCTGGCTAACCGCAGCTCATTCTCTGATTCCATTACTCTCATTCTATTAGTGATAATATCAACAAACTCATCACGATTAGAAATATATGACCTGGCACTGACAGAACTGGGAGACTTAGCATTATCCGGAAAATGAACAACACCCAAACCATCCCCAGAGACTTGCCGAGTTAATTCCTGTTGTCTCAAAAGGTCCTTGCTTCCTCGTCTGGGCATTTCCAATGAGTTTTCTTGTTCAGGTTCCACTTGAGTACTGTAAGCCAATTCTTGCAAATCGAGCAACGAGTAGCCAATTCGAACGGGTCCAAAAACCAGAACAAGATTGATTCGTATTTTCTACGGTACTAAATTGAAATTCACAAAGGGTACAAATATATACAAACCTCAAGTATGCGGCCAAATAGACTTCACAGCAAAACCCAAAGGTTCAAAGCCCCGTGGCTCAAGCACGACGGTCAGAAATGGTTCAAGGCCAAATTCAAATGTCTCACATGGATAACCAAACGTGAAAAAGGGTGGTATATGAGCGAGATTTTCAAGGTAATGTTAAATATAGCCAAATTCACAAGGCACGTAGAACACTTGGAAAGATTTTCAGTATTTGTTCTTTACAGGTCGTAAAACAACACACGACTGATATTTGGTGTTGTTGTAGTCTCTAGGAGACCAGGAGAGAATGAAATCACAACTACCGATCGTAATTTCTCAGGCCTGTTGGTTGGTAAATCCATGGTGAACTTCCCAACTTATTGCTAACAGTCGGTTGTAAAAGTTGTCACGAAATCGGCGAAGCGGACGGGATTTCGTAGTTGGCTACCGCGACGGCTTCTTCGCGCTGCGGGTACGGCTAGGGAATCTGATGGACTAGCTACCGAGTCCTCACTAGGCGTAATTTGGGGTGGTTCGAGTAATAACTCGCTCGATGTGGGTGACTGAGCTGCTTGAGCAGGTTTAAACTGGCCGGGCGGCTCACACTCCATGATGGCAGGCTCAAGACGGTAGGTAGATACGTTGTCGTGTCGTCCGCTGATGTATATGACAGATGTTTCTGCTTTTCGCTTTATCATCCAAAATGGGCCAGTGTATGGCGCTTGTAGTGGTGATCGAACGCCATCAACGCGAAGGGATATATGAGTAGCGGTTTCTAACGCAGTTGGAACTAACCTTGAACACTCGCATGTGATGCGTAAGGCGCTGAGCATAGTCGCCATAGTCGAAAGTCACGGTTAGTGAGGGGGCTACCAACTCCCCAGGCTGACGGAGTGTACAGCCAAATACTAGTACGGCCGGTGTTGTGTGTGATTCCCCCTTAACGGTACTACGCAAGCTTAAGAGTGCTAATGGTAGTGTTCCACTCCAAAGGGGGTTACAGTTTGCTCGAAGGGCGGCTTTTAATTGCCGGTGGAAACGCTCAACCATACCATTGTCCTGAGGGTGGTAAGCTGTCGTCCTAACGTGTTGGCAACCGAGCGTAGCGAATGGGCTGCCGAAAGCGCCGTCAAAGTGTGGACCGCGATCGGTGGTCACTATTGCCGGGCAACCGAAATGACTAACCCAACCGGTCAGAAAAGCTTTCGCGGCCTCTTCCGAGATGGGATGAGGAATAGGAATGGCCTGCGACCAGCGAATAAAACGATCCACGCATGTGAGTATGTAAACGTACCCAAGCGAAGGTGGAATTGGTCCTACGAGGTCGACGTGCACATGATGAGAACGTGTTTCAGGTTCTGGGAACCTGGCTAACGCCGCCTTAGTGTGCCTATGGGTCTTAACACGTTGACACTGCAGACAAGCACGAGCCCATTGACGGACATCTCGTTTGACATTGTGCCAAACAAAACGCTCAGTTATCAGTTTCACCGAGACCGTCACACCCGGATGAGCCAGATAATGGAGTGCCAGGAAAGTAGAATAACGGTGGGCAGCAGGGATCACTGGCCTAGGACGATCTTGCGACAAGTCGCACACGATGGTGCTCTCGGAAATTAAGATAGTTACTGTTGTTGGGCTCAAAGAACCGTTTTGTCGAAGTTGTTCGATGTAAGGGTCCATGGTTTGGGCCTGTGCCATTGTATCCAAGTCGATGTTAGGCGTCGGTGACGGACTTAGTTGATGTACGGGTGATAAGGCGTCGGCAACGGGATTAAGTACCCCAGAGACGTGTCGTATGTCCACAGTAAACTGTGAGACAAAGTCTAAGTGGCGAATCTCGCGTGGTGAGTATCGATCGGAAGCTGACTTCAGTGCGTAAACCAAAGGCTTGTGGTCTGTAAACATCGTAAACGAACGGCCTTCGAGTGCATGTCGAAAAAGACGGATTCCCAAGTAGATGGCTAGAAATTCCCCACCAAATGTGCTGTACCTAGATTTTGCGGGTTATAGGCGCTTGGAGGCGAATGATAAAGGTTGCCAAGAATCGTCTACGAACTGTTGCAGTACTGCTCCAACCGCTATGTCCGAGGCATCCGTCACTACCGAAATAGGAGCCAAAGGGTCGTGAGGGGTTGCATCATTTCCGCACAGTGAGGAATAAATCGGCGGTAGAAATTCACCAGGCCGGCAAACTGACGCAACTGGCGAAAAGATTGGGGTTCAGGGTATTTGCGAATAGCGGAAACTTTATCTGACAGATGGCGGATACCCGAGGATGAAATAGAATGTCCTATGAAGGTGATATCAGACAGGCCTAATTCGCATTTCGCGATATTGATCGTACCGCCGTGCTGGCTAAGGCGTTCGAAAAGTGCTCGTAAGTGTGCCGCGTGTTCTTGTTCTGAGGAACTAGCCACCAAAATATCATCAAGGTATACGTAGACAATTTCCAAACCACGAGTTGCCCCGTGCATGAACCGTTGGAAGGTCTGGGCTGCATTCCTGAGTCCAAACGGCATTCTCAGATACTCGAACAGCCCGAAAGGTGTAATGACGGCAGTTTTAGGGATATCGGCCTCTGCAACCGGGACCTGGTTATACGCACGAACTAAGTCGATACGGCTGAAGACGGAACAACCTGATAAAGACGAAGTAAGGTCCTGTATACGGGAAATCGGGTATCGGTCCGGGACGGTAACTTTGTTAAGCGCTCTGTAATCACCACAGGGTCGCCAGTCGCCACTAGTCTTAGGAACCATATGAAGGGAAGAAGCCCAAGGGCTACTAGAAGGGCCTATTATACCCAGTTCTAGCATGTGTTTGATTTCAGCCTGTTCAATGCAAAGCTTGTCTGATGCTAACCGACGCGGCCTACTGAACACTGGGGGTCCCTTAGTATCGATATGGTGAGTGACACTGGTCGTCACTGCTGGGAGAGGCCCGGCCTGCCGAAACATGGCCGGGTAGGCGGTGATGAGTTCACCATAAGGTTGGTGTGCCGGTGGTTTAACGTAAAAGGGCGTGACGTGATTCACTCGCGAATTATGACCCGCAACAGCGAGAGTGGCCTGACGATCCACCACTCTGCGGCGCCGTGCATTAATTAACATGTCAAAGTGTTGAAGGAAATCAATGCCCAGAATTGGGTACGGGACGTCGGCGATGATGAATACCCAACGAAAATTACGCTTTAAACCTAAGTTTAAGGTGAGCGATCGCTGGCCAAACGTTGGGATAATTGTGCCATTGGCAGCGCGTAGTGTTTGGGCCTGCGGTGTGCTATCGTTGCCTTTCGCTCGGGGGAGGACGCTCACTTCGGCACCGGTATCTACAAGGAATAGGTTATTTGAAATGATGTCCCTTACTATCAAAAGGCGAATGTTGGTGTGATACCCGGCTTCGTGGGTCGCCACCACGGGCCGGCGGTTTAGTTTTCCTGATGAGCACCGGGAAACGTACACCCTGGTTCACATCGTTTGGCTCCCTCACCGAAGCGACTGTAGTATTTACAATATCCTTCCTTTGAAGAACCGACAAAACGGCGTCGCAATGACGGACTATGGAGCCTAGGTGAGCGGGCGCGGTGCCACTCCTGTGACCCACTTCTAACTGCTAGGCGTTGCAGGCTCGCGTCAATTCTAGACAAAACTGACGCGAGTTCGTTAGATGTTGGCAAGGCAGGCACCGTTGCGACGGACGGCCTGGTTACTCCAGCTACAGCGGGGTTGAATCGTGACATAATGTCATCAGCTATCGCTGCAGTTTCCTCTAGCGAGCACTTGCGCGTGGCACTTAGTAAAACTGGAATGTTGTGCGGCAAACGCTGCAGCCAAAGTTCCCTTATGAGCGGGTCCTCGCCTACCGTTGGTCCTCTCAAGCGCTGCATCTCACGCAGCAGTTCGGAGGGCTTCCTACTTCCAAGCTCAACGTTTTGAAGTTGTTGCATACGTTGGTCCTGCGTTGGGGTCGTGCGGGCAATGACAGCCTCCTTTAGAGCCTCATAGCTTCGGGAAGAGATTATTACGTCCCTTACTTGCATTGTGACCTCTGGCGGGAGGCGGCCTGCTTCCCATCTGAAACGGCTGGCGTCACTGGTTATACGGCAGTTTTCGAATTCTAACTCGACCAGCGTGAACCAGAGTTCTGGATCAGCAGGTGTGAATGCCGGTATGTGCAGCGTGATCGCCCCAACGGTGGGGTCTGAGAAGGGTTTCTGTTCAGCAGACATAGAGATTACTTTATCGAATACGGACCGGAAAAGAAACCAACGATCAATGGGGCAATATAATCTTCGCAAGAAAAGAACAAAAATCACGACGAACTAGACACCGAAAATGTATGGAAAAAAATTATTTGGTAAACCGACCAAAAAAATCAACAGATAGGAAAACAATAAAACACACAAAAAACGTACGCAGACGGGACCTTCAACGGTAGAAAACAAGGAAACTGACATGACCTGGGGATCACGTCGGGCTCACCAATTGTAAGGTTGGTAAGACCTGACTTCGCGGTTTCTTTAGTAAATGCGTGCTTTGGTCCTTTGTACTGCGGGGGCCACTTGCACTTTACTCTAATGCTCGCCACCATACGAATATGTTAACCAGAACAGTATTCTCCACGACCCGTGAGAACGAGAAGGCGACTGGGAGAGGTAGTGGTTAGCGTATATTTGGGAGCGTGCGCGGGAGCGTGCGCCAGAGCAACGGTCAAATGGCCACCACACTTGGAAGTCAGCGTTCAGTTACACAATAAACGTGGTAAAAGTATGAACGAAGATGGCCACCGCTACAACATTACTGTAACTTACATTAGGCGGCTAACGGATGGAATCGACAGCAATTTCCTTTCCATCTTGTGAGGCTGTCGAACGTAACTAAATGTTTAACAAGGCACGAAGTTTTCTTCGTACCATACCCAACCAATTTATTTCACGTGAAAACATTGACGCATATAATCGCCCCTACATTAATCTCGTACACGCGCCAAAAATAAAGAATATTACTTCAAAAACTCACCCCTATTACGCACAGTTTTAGGGCATTGTTGTTCCGAAAGTGTTTCAGTTAGCTGTTCGATGTCTGTATCACACCAAGCCAGGTCGGAACTTACTCCACTCTGCGTCGCTTGTGAACGTTCTGCGACCTGTGGCAGTAAAGACCGAAATCACACAACACCAAACGCTATTTTAGCGCGACCACTACGACTCGGCAGCCAAATGTGGAGTTATTGAGATCCATTCGGACGACATGCCACCTGCTGACCGAAAGCTATGTCGAACTAACTTGAGAAGCAATTTTATATGGCCGGTTTGATGTCAACTCACTGGACATTGTGGACATACTGGGGGTCATCCTTTCTCTACTCCTGTTGCACTACATTTCTGCAAAGTGGCATTTTGTTACCATATCTCTTTTTTGTTTCGTATCCCTATCGCACCGCCACACCATCATGTGGTTTTGTAAACTATAATTCCACTGGTTTCAATGAGAAATTGATTAGAACAATTTACACCAACGTGAAACAGCTAGACAAAAAATTAGACCATCCGCAAGCTCCAGTGCTTGGCTCTATAGGAAATGTGAATGTTAAATCTTCTTCATTCATCACACTATTGAACTCCGGGTTTGAGGTGCTGCAGAGCCAAACTATTGTCCTATCCACCACAAGACGAACACCTGGTGTGAGGTCCTCCTACAAACCGAAAAGGGCCACGAGGGCGGAGGAAATACAAAAGATGGACGCGTCCATCTTTAAATCAACGCGTTGATTCAAATATTCCATCAAACTACGGACACCTGGTGGGATCACAAGGCCACTCATTGCTTCTCCAAGTTTCCCAGCTCATCGAGTTTGTCACAAAAGACCAGAACGATAGCAATTGATGGGTTTTAGTAATTATATTGGTTGCCCTGTATAAATGACGAGATAGGAGACTGAACGAGCTAATAGCCAGAGCTGACGAGCTGGAGCGCGCCCTGCCGCCTGCGTAGCGTGACGTAAGTTGGCGATGTCGTCGACTTTTCCAGTACCGGGTAGACTTAAACAAGACAGACTTCAAGCAACCAATCGGATGAAGGAACCGAGGCTAAGCCGAATTCCTGACCTATCGAAAAGCCTGGTCAACGTTTGCTAAGCCAGTTGCGTACCTCAATGAATGACTGATGAGGATCATCCAAATGTCCTGCAGGGCTTCTAAGATAGGTTCATGTGTCCGACCAAAGAAGATTATAATACAGCACTAGTTAAATCGAGTCTGGATGAGTGAAAGTACTTTGAAGTACTTATGTCCTGGCTATAAGCCACATTATGTGACTGAGAAGAAAGATTCGAAAAGGAAGATTGCCTATAGTTAGAGGAGGACCTGGCACCGGAATTGGCCGTTCCTGAAGAGCGGTTGTCATTCCCAAGTAGGTCTAAGTGAAAATACCTATTCGTAAACAAAGCGCGCCTAAGCTCTAAGCTTGCAATTGCATTTTAATGAGTTTGGTGTCTGCGAAGCCGCTACAACTGATGGGCTTGCAAAGCCTCGTTGCTGATCGAGAAGTGTCACTAAAACTGCCGACCAATGAGCGTAATGAAGGCAGGTTTTCATTGCTTTCCACACACTTCATGCGATATTCGAAGCCATCACCAACAGCGAGGGACTGGAAGATATTCCATACGTATATATCGAGAAGCATGCAAGACATGGGTTTACCTACGCCAGGGACCGCGGAGTTTTGGGCAGAAAACCGAGACTGAATGTTGCGTACCACCAGAGGCAGTGCTTGTGTTCTAAAATTCAGTAAACCATTATTTTACGTAAAATTCCACGCCGCAAATTAAAGAACTTATTTGTTAATTAAATAACTTTGGTACTCCACTTTACGGATCGCCATTGTAAACCCGTGCTCAATCGCAAGCCTTATATGTGGGTGTGCAAGACTATTAATTTTTTCGTCCGTTTCCTGCACCATTTGAGAGGTCAGTCGAAGTTTCCTAAAAACGACAGGTAAAACGCCCTGGATTGAACTGTAAACGTTTTAACAATTATCAATGCAATTTCATTTACGCATTCGGATAAATGGTTTTGGTTTTTCCAGTAGTAAATAAAGGAATGTGTAGCGGTTGCCATCTTCGTTCGTACTTTTACCACGTTTATTGTTTAACTGAACGCTGACTGCCAAGCGCGGTTGCCATTTGACTGTTGCTCTTGCGCACGCTCTCACGCACGCTAACCACTATCTCTCCCAATCGCCTTCTCGTTTTCACGGGTCGTGGAGAATACTGTTCTGGTTAACATATTCGTATGGTGGCGAGCATTAGAGTAAAGTGCAAGTGGCCCCCGCAGTACAAAGGACCAAAGCACGCATTTACTAAAGAAACCGCGAAGTCAGGTCTTACCAACCTTACAATTGGTGAGCCCGACGTGATCCCCAGGTCATGTCAGTTTCCTTGTTTTCTACCGTTGAAGGTCCCGTCTGCGTACGTTTTTTGTGTGTTTTATTGTTTTCCTATCTGTTGATTTTTTTGGTCGGTTTACCAAATAATTTTTTTCCATACATTTTCGGTGTCTAGTTCGTCGTGATTTTTGTTCTTTTCTTGCGAAGATTATATTGCCCCATTGATCGTTGGTTTCTTTTCCGGTCCGTATTCGATAAAGTAATCTCTATGTCTGCTGAACAGAAACCCTTCTCAGACCCCACCGTTGGGGCGATCACGCTGCACATACCGGCATTCACACCTGCTGATCCAGAACTCTGGTTCACGCTGGTCGAGTTAGAATTCGAAAACTGCCGTATAACCAGTGACGCCAGCCGTTTCAGATGGGAAGCAGGCCGCCTCCCGCCAGAGGTCACAATGCAAGTAAGGGACGTAATAATCTCTTCCCGAAGCTATGAGGCTCTAAAGGAGGCTGTCATTGCCCGCACGACCCCAACGCAGGACCAACGTATGCAACAACTTCAAAACGTTGAGCTTGGAAGTAGGAAGCCCTCCGAACTGCTGCGTGAGATGCAGCGCTTGAGAGGACCAACGGTAGGCGAGGACCCGCTCATAAGGGAACTTTGGCTGCAGCGTTTGCCGCACAACATTCCAGTTTTACTAAGTGCCACGCGCAAGTGCTCGCTAGAGGAAACTGCAGCGATAGCTGATGACATTATGTCACGATTCAACCCCGCTGTAGCTGGAGTAACCAGGCCGTCCGTCGCAACGGTGCCTGCCTTGCCAACATCTAACGAACTCGCGTCAGTTTTGTCTAGAATTGACGCGAGCCTGCAACGCCTAGCAGTTAGAAGTGGGTCACAGGAGTGGCACCGCGCCCGCTCACCTAGGCTCCATAGTCCGTCATTGCGACGCCGTTTTGTCGGTTCTTCAAAGGAAGGATATTGTAAATACTACAGTCGCTTCGGTGAGGGAGCCAAACGATGTGAACCAGGGTGTACGTTTCCCGGTGCTCATCAGGAAAACTAAACCGCCGGCCCGTGGTGGCGACCCACGAAGCCGGGTATCACACCAACATTCGCCTTTTGATAGTAAGGGACATCATTTCAAATAACCTATTCCTTGTAGATACCGGTGCCGAAGTGAGCGTCCTCCCCCGAGCGAAAGGCAACGATAGCACACCGCAGGCCCAAACACTACGCGCTGCCAATGGCACAATTATCCCAACGTTTGGCCAGCGATCGCTCACCTTAAACTTAGGTTTAAAGCGTAATTTTCGTTGGGTATTCATCATCGCCGACGTCCCGTACCCAATTCTGGGCATTGATTTCCTTCAACACTTTGACATGTTAATTAATGCACGGCGCCGCAGAGTGGTGGATCGTCAGGCCACTCTCGCTGTTGCGGGTCATAATTCGCGAGTGAATCACGTCACGCCCTTTTACGTTAAACCACCGGCACACCAACCTTATGGTGAACTCATCACCGCCTACCCGGCCATGTTTCGGCAGGCCGGGCCTCTCCCAGCAGTGACGACCAGTGTCACTCACCATATCGATACTAAGGGACCCCCAGTGTTCAGTAGGCCGCGTCGGTTAGCATCAGACAAGCTTTGCATTGAACAGGCTGAAATCAAACACATGCTAGAACTGGGTATAATAGGCCCTTCTAGTAGCCCTTGGGCTTCTTCCCTTCATATGGTTCCTAAGGCTAGTGGCGACTGGCGACCCTGTGGTGATTACAGAGCGCTTAACAAAGTTACCGTCCCGGACCGATACCCGATTTCCCGTATACAGGACCTTACTTCGTCTTTATCAGGTTGTTCCGTCTTCAGCCGTATCGACTTAGTTCGGGCGTACAACCAGATCCCGGTAGCAGAGGCCGATATCCCTAAAACTGCCGTCATTACACCTTTCGGGCTGTTCGAGTATCTGAGAATGCCGTTTGGACTCAGGAATGCAGCCCAGACCTTCCAACGGTTCATGCACGGGGCAACTCGTGGTTTGGAAATTGTCTACGTATACCTTGATGATATTTTGGTGGCGAGTTCTTCAGAGCAAGAGCACGCCGCACACTTACGAGCACTTTTCGAACGCCTTAGCCAGCACGGCGGTACGATCAATATCGCGAAATGCGAATTAGGCCTGTCTGATATCACCTTCATAGGACATTCTATTTCATCCTCGGGTATCCGCCATCTGTCAGATAAAGTTTCCGCTATTCGCAAATACCCTGAACCCCAATCTTTTCGCCAGTTGCGTCAGTTTGCCGGCCTGGTGAATTTCTACCGCCGATTTATTCCTCACTGTGCGGAAATGATGCAACCCCTCACCGACGTGTTGCGCGGAGGTAAGCGGAAGTTCGTGTTTTCCGACACGGCACAAGTCGCACCTGCCTTGGTCAAAGATTCTGTCGCCATCCAAGCAGTGACACTGTTCGGACTTGAAACAAACCTCAGTTGATGCAGCTCTCAGTGGTGCTAATGCCATTGGGATTTGTTTCACGGGGATTCACGAGGATTGAAGGGCCTGGTAACCGTTGTTTTCGAGTGGCCCGGGTTCTGTCATCAGGTTGACTGCTCATTTCTGGGCAGAAGTCAACGCAAGTTGCTGTATATCCTTGATTTCTGGTGCCAATGTTGATACGGTCTGGTATCAGGGTTTGACTGAGTCTTCTTTGTTTCCTGCTGAGTTCGTAGAAATCTATAGATGAAACAGGGTTAGGAATCTTTGTGAAGACTCCCTTTTGTCGCATAGTGCGACAACCTCAAAGTTATAAACTGGGAATCTACCAATTTCTGTCTCCATCCATGAGTTGGGGTGATACGCAGATGCGCATGTAGCGACCATCGTTAGCTCCCGGGTTGCTGAGAGGACTCTCGCCAGCACTCACCATACAGTTTGCCCAGGATGCTTTTAATTCCACGCAAACAACTCAGAAGCCCCTTACATACAACCCACCAGTGGACGCCAGTGAGAGAGGGGAAATGATTGATGGTCCAACATTCATGCAGTTGTGCTACGGACGTTTTGGCTGTGCTGCTGGTCCAACAGCACTTTGCAGCCAAATCGTCAAAAAAAATGCGGTAAGAATGCTTATTGATTGCACAGCGTTATTCGCAGTCAATCTAGACAGACTGTTGATCTTAAACGCCATCAGGAATAAGAAAATAAACCGCTAGGTGTCTGTTATTGTCCATCCACTTTAAATTTACCTCAAGCTGCATTAAGTCATTACCCCCTTATAGCGGACAGTCATGCTATCGCATGACATCATGTACACACTGCGTCCAGCAAAATCTAGAAAACGTCAACAGTGAGGAGACACAATCGCCAGATCACCCAAAGGCTTCTTTGTTCGGAGCCACCGCGCCCTTCGATTGGCTGTGCTATGTTTATCGTCCCACTTCTGACGAAGCGGATTTATTATGACCTTACTCAGTTATCATGGCTTCACGCCTTTCGTATAGTCGGTTGGAAGTTTTGGATAGTGAAAACCGTGTTATGTGTTTAGTCGATGTATGTCCTTCATTTATGGCTAACATGAAGAAAAACTCGAATATAAAACGGAAACGTGCTGGTCAGCCAGTCTCTTTTACCTCTGACACCCCATCTGATTTAGGGAGCATTTTGCGGACACGGACTCTTATCCATACATGTGCAGTATTTGTTCAAGAACCTTGGCTAGAGGAGAAAGTTGAGGATTCTCTTATTTGCATAGGCAGATTCCAGTGTTATCGTTAAGATCGCGTGTTGAAGAACAAAAATGCGAATTTGGGGTGGTGACCCACGTCAGCTCAGCAAGGAGTAGTAAGTCTACTGCTGTTTTCTAATACTCTGCAAATTGTATTGAATGTCTTTCTACACACTTTTTTCCCGGATTTGCTCTTTTCAGAAGCATTGTTATCACTAACGTGTATAAAGCACCGTTTTCCCCACAATCCAATGTACCTTCCTTTTATGACGCTTTTATACCGTTTCTGACTCCCCTTCTAGACAAATATTTGCAAATGGTCATGGGTGAGTTGAATAACACAACTAATTGTCCGTTTTTTGATCTGATTAACTGGTATCAGTACCTCTCCCACAAAAAAGAACCTCGTGTTAGATAAAGTCATTACCAGTCACTCCTGCATTTTCCGCCTAAGCGGAAGGCCCTTCTCTCCTAAAGTGACCTCGTCTTGGATCTTCTGAGACCAAATATCTACCCAAGCAGCACGACCAACGCGTTGTACATTGGGCGCGCGTTAGGTCACGTTGGGCAAGCGTTAGGCTACATTTGAGACGTTGGGCTGCGCTAATTGCACCAACTGGGAGCGCGTTGGACTACGCCCAACGTTCCAAAAAATCACTGGAAATGAGTATCTCTTCTTTCCCTAATTCATCTTAACTGCCCGTTTCTTAGCCTATTTGCCCATTATCCAGCCTCTCGATCGAAACCACTAATTTATCACTGATTAGAAAAATACTGTTTGTGAAGACCACTAAGTTTATTATAAAAATAGTATACTGAAAGTTTGTATAAATTTACATTTCGAGGACTGTTTCATTCAGAATTTTCGGAAGATGCTCATCGTTCTTGTTTAAGGAGGCCACCGGATCTGAAATATCAAGATGTAGAAAGTTGAGATAGTCGCACTTAGGTAAACATTGGACAACAAAACATTTTTGCGTGCAAGTTTCAAAGATAGTTCAATTGAGAACTGTTTGCAACAAAACGGAGTAATATCTGATAATTCATGTATCAGAACAACTATAATCAATGAAATAGGAAAATATCAAATAATCTACGAACTGAATCCTAGGAACATGTAGAATAATGATTTGTCATAGGTTGGTACTAATATTCGGAATGCCTGAAGAGGTGTTGTTTGCATCAAATGAATAAAACAAATCTAAAAGTAAAAACACCTTGAGAATTATTCCGAAGGAAATGATAATCCGCGTACCTGCCTTCGTCTTAAATTTTCTTGACTTCTCGCTTTGATGTACCAACGTTGTGTGTTTTTCAACAACAGAGAGCGGTTCATCTTCTGACCTTGGGGTGAAACGAACAGCGCATAAATTTTAGTCAGAGAACTAATTTTTTTGAATCACTCTTGAGGACAACAATGAGCTTGTTTTTGAACGGCTTTTCGATGACTCCAAATCCGCTGCTGGCCCAACTCTTGTGCCCGTACTCCAACAGCATGGACACTAAGAGTTACTGTCTCTGTTATGAATTAAGATCGAAGAAATACTTAGCAACATTCTTTTCTTCGTAAGGTACAAATTGACTGTGATTTTGGGCCTTAAACGGCGGTGCTCTCATAGTGTCGCCTCGCCACAATTGAAGCAGTTGCACTGAGGACGTTCTTGTGCATCCAATAACTCTCCAATCTCGTCCCTTTAGGCATAACAACGTATTCTCACTCCCAGAATCTGAAGATGAATGGCCAACTTTACATAGCGATTAGTGCTCAGTGTCTCATGAATTTCACAGAAAACAAAACGACTAATCGACCACCTCTGTACCCAAGTATAAGTATGCATGTATATAGGTACGTACATATATGTAGATGGAATAATCTATACGGAGATAAAAATACACCAGAGTTAAAGTACACTATTTCCACCAGTGATAAATCATTTGTGCCTATAGTAAAACTGAACACCACATCCTATCAGCAGAGCGTAACGAAATCCATCCCGACAACGCCTGGTCACAATGCCATTCAGGAAAACAAAATGCCGCTGTTTTTGTAACGCCGATATATTAATAAATGTTGTGGCACTCTTATTATCATATCCCTTGTGAAATTTTCCGAACACCTGTGCAAGTTTTCAAGGCACATATCAGAAGTCATTTTAGCCGAACGTGAGGTCAATGTTCGCACAACAGCGTTGGGCACTCTGCTGCTTGGGATGTTTGCGTTTCCGTCTCTTCGTTCACAGGTCGAGAACAAACTGACAGAACGCGGCAATCATATGCACATTGTGCATTATTTAGCATATTCCTAACCTTTTCGTTTTTATTTAAACTATTTGATTCTTTTCAAATTTATTAGTCGTTTCTTTTATGCCCAGTAAAAAGAAAAGGTACAAGATATACTGTTAAAATGATTTCATCTTAGTAGTGCGATAATGGAGTAAATGAAAACATATTTTGGGGAACGCAGGAGGGAATAATGGGGTATACCAGGGGTTTGATAAGATCAGTGTAAACCTCTCTGAAAGCGCTTAAAAATCGGTCATCCTAATAGCAGAATTTGAGTAAAATCCGTATTGAAATCGCTTTAGAACAGGCCGAAAATCGATCGGATTCGGGGCCGGTTTTGCTGCATAAGTCTATCCCAAGCTGAACCTCGAGGATGCATACCTACAAATGGCACTTCTAGAAAAATCCCTTGAGTTGACAAAAATCACTAGATTTTAGAGTAATTTCAGTACATCTTCTTACCTTTCGGTCTCAGTGCACCGTATTCGATTTTTCAAAAGGACATTGGTTCTCTTATTTCTGGTTTTCAGCTTGTGGTCGCTTGCCAAGATGATTCAATTATTCAGGCATCAACCAGGGAATTACTTGGCGAATGTTTTGTTTGCTGCTTGAACGGTTCTGTGCACGCGGTGTTTCTATTAATCCGGACAAATGTATTTCTTCAACCATTCATTTAGCTTGCTTAATATATCTGGCAGACGAACATGGTTTCCGACCTGATCCTACCCGTCTTTTCTTCTGTATCACACGCGAATTCACCTGTATCTCTTGAAGACCTTCGCTTATTTTTAAGTTCACTGCAATGTTATCTTAGATTCATTCCAGACTTTTCTTCCAAAGCAGAAACCTTTTTTGACCCTTGTTGACGAAAATCGTTTAAGTGTCCACATCTACATAAGCGTGCACTTTAACAACTGCCCAATTTCCTTTCTACCAGTGCCGTTTTACATACATTTTAACCCATGTTACCATCAGCTGTAGTCAGGGATGCTACTCCCTCCGACATCGTAGTCGCGTCGAGCAAGATGGTCATCCAGTGCTGTGCATTTCCCGTCAACTGTCCTGCGGAACGTGAATACTCACATACATAACGGGAGGATTTAGCTGTTTTGGGAAGTCACTCAATTACACAAATACTTGTTTGGATCCCACTTCACACTTCGTTAGCAGAATCATCTGCAGCCATGTATCAATGGTAAAATGTTGCTCTTAGCGAATATTTTCACGTTAATCTACATTGTAAGGCTGAAACCATTCCTCGTGCAGACTATTTACGCCGTTACGCTTTTTTTGAATAAACCTCCTTTGGCTGTTTGTTGATACACCCACTCCCTCTAAATCGATCCGACGTGGTTCCTTAAACTCGCAAGTATTACCATACTATTTTGTCTCGTGTTCGACGTGGTTGGAAAGCGAATATCGAAAGTCGGTTCCCGGAGGTTTACAAACGTCGCAAGGGCACCTCTGTGACTCGTGATGGTGTTCTATGTTTCAGTGATATCATTGTTATACCGCCTACATTGCGGTCAGCTGTTTTGATTAATTTGCTTTCCGGACATCTCGGTATCGAAAAGATGAAATCATTGACCCGAAGCACCTGTTGGTGGCTTGAACTGGACATTAATTCACACCAGTTTGCTAAACGTCGTAGTGCATAAAATGCATTCCCAGCCATCCAAGTGAACTTCATGGTCCATATCAAGTGAGACCTGGCAGCGTGTTCATGCTGATTATTGCGAGCCATTTCTGAATAAGTGCTACGCCCTCGTTGTCGTCGATTCTTATTCCAAGTGACCAGAGGATTTTTTGGTACTTGATGTAGTTCTGATTTCGTTACTACTGCCCTTCATAAGACATTTAGCGGAAAAGAGGTACCATATGCCTTGGTCACTGACAACGGAAGTCATTTCACTGCTCAGAAGGTAACAGATTATTTTAAGTCCATGGGTTGCCGTCACACGTTAACTCCATCACATCATCCAAAGTCGAACTGCATAGCTGAAAATTTTGTGCAGACATTGACGAGTGCTGCCTAATCCACAAATGCAGGGACATTCAGCAACCTCGAGAAAATTGTGGACGACCTCAGTTCAGTCCATTCAACTAGAGGCAGTAAAGTGGCGAGGTTCTTCACCAGTCCTACACTACGCGCCAATTTACTCCAGCTCGGGTCCTTAAAAGTTGTTTACCACAGAATGAATGATTTGAGACCCTCAACAGACATGGTACTTAATGTTCTCGGTAAAAGACTTTTTCAGGCAGCATGCCTAATGCACTCCCGGTTGGGCGTGCGTTGGGCCACCTTCGGCTAAAGTTGGACTAACGTTGCGCTAAAGTTGGGCTACATCATTAGAAACGTTGAGCTGCGCTGACTGCGCCAAGTGGGAACGCATTGGGCTACGTCAAACGTTCCAAAAAATCACTGAAAATGAGTATCTACTTTTTCCTTAATCCATCGCAACATTCCGTTTCTTAGTCTATTTGCCCATTATCCATCATTTCGATCGAAAACACTAACTTAACACTGATAAAAATCTTTTTTATGAAAATCCAACAGTTTGTTTTAAAAAGGCATACTAAAAGCTTGTTAAACAAAATATGCCGTTCTTGCAGCGCAGATATATTTTATTAACTTTTGTGGTAATTTTATTATTATATTCCTTGTAAAATTTCACGAAAACCTGTGCAAGCTTTCAAGGCACATATCATTTTAGCCGAACTTGAGCTCAGTGTTCGCCCCACAGCTTTGGGTGTGGTGGTGCTTGGAAAGTACCTACGAGTATCTTGAACCAAGTCGTATCTGCCCACAGAAAGTGGCTGTACCATTAGGCAATTAGAAATATGTGACGACATAGGTGCAGGAGCATATCAGGATAGAAATTTTGCATGCTGAATCCGTTTGAAACTTCGATGAACCACATCATAGTCGCAGGAACTTAAAGCAATGCTCCAGCGCTAAACCATTGCGGCTTATGTCTTTTCTAATGATTGTGTCAGATGACAAACAAATTTTAACACCTCATGGTCAATAAAGATGATGAATTTGGTACAAAGCAGTTATTTGTGCAGGCTTTTTACCCTCCCTTCAACAGACAGCTAATGCTTCCATCTGGGTCTGAGACTAATCAGTTTCAGCCTTCGTGAGTCGCCGTGAAATGCTGATTACAGGTCTATCAGATTGTCACACAATAGTACCAATGCCTGTCGGAGAACCGTTGATAAAACAGTGATGTGATTCTTTGGTGAAAAGAGTTTAAGAACAACATCCGACTTCCGGAGGGCTAACAGATTTCGCAGTTTTTGCTTGTGAACTGGAGACCGTGGAAAACACTTAACAGAAAGAGTGTCAGAAAAACAGCTAGCCTTCTGAGAAGAATTTGGAATGAGATTAGTACTGTAGTGCACCCAAAACAGAACGAACTTCGTGAATGTGAGTGGGGAAGGGTACATCAATTAAAGGTGATAACCGCTTGCGATCAGGAGAGAAGCCATCAGAGTTTGTGGTAAACCCTTGGAACAAAAACCGTAAAACACCCAAAACACACTTACTTGGGTTGATAATAACGTTAAACTGGAGAAATATCTCCTATAGACAGCAAACACGGGAATCGAGGATAACTTTGGATAGAAAACACAGGACCACACAGAATGCCACAGAATCAAAACATGGATATGGCACACCACGTACCGTAGTACCTCACAAATAACGTACAAGAGGATACAATTTCGTAGTAATTGAATACAACAGAAATGGTAAAAGTCATAAGTATAGTCAGTCATGTTTATCATAAATACGTATGGCGAACATAATGGAGAATTCGGAAAATCCAGATTCTCTACAACGTACTACGTATTCTTTCCAAGGACTGGAAGAAAATGTGCGGTCTTCTTAGAGTCTTAGGTGTTACTAGCTTAGCATCAAACTTCGAGGCGATCAATGTGTTCGACAATCTGTGATGCACTACTATGAACATTCAGAGCCTCCAAATTAAAGATATCCGTGATTGGAACTGGCCGTAACGCTTGATGTAATTACTGGCAATTAACTTTAACCAGTATCACCACATTGAAAGTAGTAAAAGCTCTGACCCGAACTAAGCCCACAGCAAGGTTGAGAACACCAGCTGAATCGGAAAGCAACGTAAAATTTTACTCTACACAACTGTTATGTGCAAGTATTCAAAAATGAAATAAAACGAAAACAGAGTAATATCATTAACAACCATCACACTGACTCAAAGTAGAAAACATACCGGACAGATGATATGTGGTGTGGCGAAATCAATAAATATGACGAGACTGTTTGGCATCAGAAGATTTCCAGTTATCCTATCATTGATAATTTTCTGTTAGTGGGAAAAAGGATTTCCCGTGCTGTTGTCAATAATTGTGCGTTTGGATCGGTGAAGCTGTCAGTTCGATGATTAAGTGAGAAATTCGACGGCATTCACCGGCATGTCCGGCTCCTCGTGAACAGCAGTACTGACAACTTTAAACCGTTTGTACGATAAACTGAGAAACTAGAGCGGTTAATTGTGGAGCAAGGAAAATTGTTTTCTGTAATTCTGTACAGTTTTTTCAAGCAGTTACCCGATTACAAAACTACGTCTTTTACTGACCAGCGGAACTGAAACGGGAGACCTTCTTTGCATTTGCAAAATAAACTCGCTCATGAGATAATTTTCCTGGCGTTCCAGAGCATCGACCTGTTCTCTTTCAGCAATTAAGAAGATTACTGCTTGCATATGTTTAGAGAGTAAGTGTTTGAATAATTCATAAGGCATTCGAATTGGTGGATTGCGAAACGATCGATTCTTCGCAAGTGAGCTAGCGTTCTTCTCTATAAGTGAGAAGAAGAGCAAATCATTTTTCTGTGCGTATGAAACACTCAACTTCGAGACATTCAATGTAATCACAAATATAATGAAGATTCCCATGAATATTTAGAGGTTCCAAAAGGCATGTATCCATTTGCAGCCGACAGATTGCGACGTCAGAATTAGTAATTCGAAGTAAGCTCGAAACCGGGCATAATCACAATGCACCTGGAGATACTCCAACCAGACCTAGGCTCACTAAGTAATGTAGACACCAAGCGAAATCACGGACACAACTGAACTGAACTGTGCCCACTAGAGATGCACTATATAATTTCTTTGACTAGATCTTTATTTGCTTAGTTAAAAACCGTGATATTTACTTTTGATATTTGATATTGAAGACCGCCAGGATTACTAAAATTATGTTTAGTCAATCTTTATCACATAGAAATTACGAATAAGTTCACATGATTTTTGATTCTGAAGCTGTACATGGCAAATTCCGCCTTTGTTGATCCAGGGGACGGTTCAACATAGTTTTTCTTGCCAGATATTAGAAACATTTGAAATTTAGCTACTGCTACTGTTGCTAGTAGTAAAAATAGACATTCACATATCCACGGGTGCCCATAGCACCAATGTACATACCGTACGTGTACTTCAGATGCAATGCAACTACACCAAGTATTGACACAAACAATAAATGTAGAAAACCGAAGCACAACCGAGGGATTTTGAAGTGCTAGAAGGTAGTAGAGTGGAGCAATGAATAGGTCCTGTCATCCGACTGGTAAAAGCTGCGCACGATAACAAAACTTTTCCGTAGTGTATCTGGTAAATTAGAAAATAAAACAAATATCCATGCTGATTTGGCTATTCCACCTGAAAAAGCCAGTTGACTATTCGTATGGCATTTCTTTTTTAAACTGGTGGGCACCTTAGAAGCTAAAGTGAACCTCTTCTTATTTCAAGTAGCCGTCGTGAGTTGTAAGGCGGAATAAGATGTAAGCAGTTGCATAAAACTGAAACGTGAGATGAGAAAAGTAATTGAAGGAAGACGTTTAGGAAACTGTCTGATCGGAACCTGTGAGACGAAAGTTTGTCAAGATAGGACATAGGTTTTTGAAATCCCCTAACAGTTGTCTTATATTGAAGTAATTATAAACTGCATTGTTTTATCTTCGAATTAGCCTGTTTAGGGTCCAAGGTCTATTCGTGTTATTATTCATGTAAACATAGGTGTAATGCTGGAATATAGACTGTCATACCCATGTTCTTTGATCTAAGTTTTGGCACCTCCGTTTAAGCTTACTGAGCTCCGACTTAACTAGTTTTCCTTCCATATGTGTCCATGCAGACCGTACACGTGCAACCCCAGCGGAAGAGCACGATTTCCAGCACGTTGCAAAGGGGCATACCCTTAAAAGATGGAAAAATTCACCTGCTGGACAGAGTCTCGGTGATAGTGCTAGTAACTGTTGAAATCACGCTTTTGTACGACCAATTAGTTATCACATGCTCATATGATATCATCGGATTAGATGAAGCTCAAGCACTGGACGAGGAGTCAAACGGTAAATAGGGTTGGTAGAAAGCAGTCAGTGATGAATTGAAATACTTGTTATCTGCTGATGCCAATGAATGTCATTTGCCTAGCACTTTTTGAAAGTATCCCTAATGTGACTCAAAACGAAACCAGCTGAAAGAGATCACGGGCCATAGGTGCGTATGTCTAGCGTGGCGGCAAATGAAAGTAGTTGGGTGTGCACAGACAGTTAGGACTGCGTGGAGAAGTAAGCACGCTGGGAAAGTTGCAGCGAAAGACTTGTCGGAAATACTGGTGAAATTCGTTCCTTTCCTCCGAACGACCAACATCACTACGGATATTTCGACGTATGTTTCAACGGTTTTGCCTCATTATTTTGTACTTCAGCCACATTGTTTTAGTAGCAAGAAGGGGAGGAAAATTCAAGATCGTAATGGCCGCTGGCTGCCCTACGATTCCTCTTGATGGTATCATCTTTCAAAAAGCTCAGGCGTTTAAATAATATTTAAGTTGAAGATCATGTAACTATCTGCAACTACGGAAGTGCTTAATTATGGGTATAATAATTATCTACTCGGACGGTAGTAATTTTATAAGCAACTGCATCATCTACACTATATATATATATATATATATATATATATATATATATATATATATATATATATATATATATATATATATATATATATATATATATATATATACTATCAATGGAAGATAAGGCGTTTTCTCCACAAACCCGGTATTCTGTCCATTAGAAAGACTTAGTTGTTGCTGTGTGCTTTGAAGGGAAGAAACAAAAATTGGATTATAAAAATCACTAGTGAACAGAACCTCGCGACCATTTTTGGGAGGAACTTTTCATTGTCACTGGATAGGTTCACGCCAGTGACCTTTTCTCGTTAGCGTTTTTCTTTGTTTAGTTTTCAGTCACAAGTTTACCCTTCTTCTTGAGTTGCAAGGTAAATTCATGTTTTCCTCAGGATGTAGACACTGGATAAATCGGCAATCAAATTTCCGGATGCTTTTGATAAAGCACACCACAAATACTGGTATAATAGACGGAAATCTCCCGTTTTGAAAATGACAGTTTCACTGGAAAAAGGCAGATAAGTAGTCCGAATTTTGGACAACTACTAAAGACAACACGAGGACTCTTCGAGTTTCGAAATAATAACTCAACATTATGAGCTCCAATTTCGCTCATGGAATATAAAAAAGACCGTTCCATGTATCGAAAATCCAGTATGGGAGCACACAACGGTACTGCTTCTGGCAATACGGAACAACGGTAAATTCTTAAAAACAGCCCGTTGTCAGATTTCTTCTAGTAATTGCCCGATAGAAACCTCCACAGTTGTTGACCCGCTGTTACAAAGAATGCACAATAAATTGAGCTCTAGGGTTTGTGCTTGGCTCATTCCCACTCGTCTGACCAAGGTTAATCTACTTCTCAATTAGACCAAGTACCGGGAGGCATACGGGTCTCCGGTCGGAAAAAAATGTTGATTCTGGCCCAAATATCTCAGTAGAATGGAACTGCAAATAGTTGACTGATTTCCAGGTAAACAAAAAGGCGATTGTTTGGGATCATTCGCCGAGAGCTGAATTGTGACTGGAGTTTGACTGAGCTCTATTCACATCCCTTTGTTAATTGCCTACCCATTTTTTTGTTTTCTTTCTCTCCTCTGGTCTCAGAATGTCCCTACCTTCCCTCAGATGGAAAATACCAGGATTATGAATCAATTCCCGATGACCGTAGGATGTTTTTGTGCTCCCGTTAGGGTTGAGGAATGAACTAACAATCTCCGAAATCATTCCAGATTCGTTGGTTTACTAGAAATCAAATGAACATGCTTGTCATTTGTTGTGAGTTGTATTATTTTTCACTTATTTATTCAAACTGACATTTAGTGAGTAGTACTGTGGAACAAGGTGCCTCATAGTTATTTGACCAAAAGACTTTCTTACCTAACACAAAATGAAAAATAACCGTTGTCGTCAATACTTGTAATAATAATTAATGGAACGAGACGCTTAGAAAATTAAACACTTTTGAAGAATCTCAGCTCATAACGCGATATCTTTCCTAATGGAAATAAGACTTTTGTGGGATAAGAAAAGGAACTGGGTTGGAGAATTAAAAGATAATAGAACAGTAATTCACCCCAGATATCGGTAACTAGACATTGAAATGATGCAAACAATGATCTTCGTGCGCAGTTTTACCCTTGGAAACAACATTACGGACACACTCAGTTGAAAATAGAAAGGTTTGTTCTCGAATTTGCCCGATCTATCTGCCAGATCAGACTGCTTATATGACATCTGGATTGCGATGAAAATCAAGTTCGGATGAACCGTACGGATAAATGAGAGTCAAGTAAAGCACAGGTTGGTGGGGCAACCACCATACTGTAGTTTTTTCAAGCAAGAGAAAGAACAGCCCCCTCCCTCCTGAGAAGGAATGCGTTGAATCGTTTCGGGGCATTCACGATAGCCCCGATATGTTCACCATCCATCACCCATGCTGTCTGACATATCCTGTTCTCAAGGGGGATATGTTTCGGACCAGTTCGTGTACGGATTATCTGTCAGTCCATAAGAAGTGAGCAAAACAGACAGTGTGAATTATATGATCGCACACAGATAATGAAACTCCCCTCCAGTTGCAGACGAAAACTGGACGCCAATGTTCATATTCATTTCGAGCAATTTTTCCGGTAACCCATAGTCTTATAGGAATTCGCTAGATCAGAATATTGCTCTGAGCTGGTGTTTTTTGATTTGTGCGTTCAATTTATTATTCATCATTTGAATTTTCTATAAAAAATACCCCAGAGAAATGGATTGACGTGGTATTTCATTTAGGAATAGAAAATTTGAATATTGGGTCAGAAAATTCTCAGTGGCTGATTGTAGCCATGATGTATCAGAAAAGGACACTTACTCCATCTTGTTTGGTTGCGTCCAAAGGAAATGCGGGGAAATAAATATGGCCTTAAGAATTGCGCACGCATAGTAATATCAAACAACGGAGTAGGGAATAGGGTTCTTTTTCTACAAATGATTCCTCAAGAACTGTGAGCATTTAATTCAACATAACTGAAGTCAGTGGTGCGAACATTGTACTTCCTCCTGTCTGCTACGCTTTCGTTCTCCGTGAATGTACAAAAACATCGAAAACGAAAGCCATGAAATTGTGTAAGGTCAAGAAAAAAGTAAATACTTTCGTTCTTCTTAATCACCACTCGAACCTACCCAACTTTGCTTTGCTTTTTCTGTTGTTATTTTTTGTTGCTGCTATCAATGTTGTCGCGCTGGCAACGGGCTTGATTTCAAGCTCGTGGGGAATTTGAATACAAGGTTACAAGGTTGCACATCATTGGACATTCATCTGTGTTATTCGCACCAGGCTGGCTGTGATGGCTGTGATGGCTCAGCTGATGCAGCATCCACCCGGTAAACGGATGGTCACCGACTCGATTCCGGTTCACAGCGTCGGTTTTTCCATTATCTATATATTTATACTCATATCTACTGAGTCTGCGCTGTAACTCAACCCCCGGGAGGTGTATCAACCATCAGGCGAACCGAAATGGCTCTCAGTAGCTTACTTCATATCAATACCAGATAATACAGGGCCACCGGTCACTGGATTTGGACGTTTACATCACGTGATCCATCATCCCCTGTTGAATGTATTCTCATCGAACGACTAAATGCGCTGAAGATGCTGTTGGCAGCTTACACATATTGGTCTCATGCTTCATTTCAACGGTAGCAGTCCCACTTGGTATTCGAGGTTTATGCAGTGTTGGATATTCGTATTAGAGAAAGCACAGATGTGCAATGGGTGCAGGGAATTGAGTTCGTTGGTTAGCCGTTCATGCCGGGTAATAAGTAATTTCATCAACACCTCAGATTTTCAACCTCTGAAAAGAGACTCAAAAATCTTTGAAAAGCTTCGGAATTACCGTAAAACCGTTCACTCTCAATACGGAATCATTATTTGACTTTCTGATAAACACAACCGTTAGAGAATAAAGATAAAAGTTCCAAACCAGAAGTACAGAAATGGCTGATTGCCCAAAACTTCAGATTTGGTAGGACATTCCACCTAAAAGAATGACTAAAAACGGTGTCAAATCTCACACAAATGTGAAGGGTTAGAAGTTACAAAGTATGGTGTCTTAATGCGGCACTGATTTACTAGGCTCACAATTGTGTTCTCATATTCCCCTAAACGAAGGTAAGTTTTCTGACCATAGTGGGAGCAAAAGATGTGATCGGATTTCCCAAAACTTTGGTTCATTTCCATCCCACCATTACCTTCATCCTTCATCCCAGTCGGACGGTTTCTGGAATATTTTCTTGTTCGACCGGAAAAAAGCAGGCCAAATTAGGAAGGTTCAGACTGCAATACAGTTTAGTACAAAATAAAACGATGCATTACAATTTAAAATGATGCAGAACAAAGTAATTTATTGTGTCGTAGTACAGTGAAGTAGGACACAGTGCAGTATATACAATATTGAAAACCAACCGATTTCGATCTTGTGCAAACGACTGAAAAAATTTTCACGTGAAAGGTGAATATTGTCAAAAAAATTCAATGAACACATCTTGAGAACATTGATAGGCGAACAAGCTGGTTTTCAGTAATTCATAATCATGCCACTAAATCACATTAGACTACTAAAAGTTAGAGGATTGAACCAATGAGACAAATAGGTGGCACGATAGGGATGGAGGATTACAAACAAAGTGTGGATCAGCTTTCAGTGTCATACAGCCCAGTCGTCAAGGGATGGGTTATTAGAGGCAGATCATAAAGAACTTCTAAGAGAACTAAAAATAATGATGACGTCTTCATATCAAATCTCCGCAAGGGAACGGGTATAGTTTTTCTCAACCGGTCAGACTATATTTCGAAATGGAAACCATTTTCAGTGACACATCTAAATTTGCGAGGACGATCACAGAGAAAGATAAAACACAACAAAAATAGACTTCTGTGTCCAACTTGTCAGGACGTTTGAAATAAAAATATACACCAGATTCAACCACATTTGAATGGATACGGTCTACAGGAAAAATCATTCCCAGATTTTACGGACTGCCGAAAAAGCATAAGAATGGAATAAATTTAGGACCAATCCTCAACATATGCACTTCACGATAACACGCGGTAGTTAAATGGTTGACAATGGTTCTGGAACCGGTAGGGCGAGCAGGATCGAAGCATTGACTGCTTACGAGACTAGAATGAACGTAACAAAGCTGAGACAAGCATTCCTCTAGATCTGCAACAATTGCTGTTTTTCTGCATATGCGACATTCAATCTAAGTTGAAGGACGAGATTCATCTCCAAAAAGATTGTGCAGCAACAGGTTCCTCACTAGGACCACTATTTACCGATGTCTTTGTGAGAAAGTTAGAAAATGACCCACTCGAATCAGCAGCCCGAAGTTGTTGTGAACACAAAAGCTATATAAATACCATTTTAGGTGTAAATAGTTTGTCAGACCACATAAACGAAATGCTAGACAGGTCTAACTTAGCTCCTGCCAATTTAAGTTTAAAAGCAGAAGTAGAGAGTGAAACAACACAATAGCTTTCCTTGAAGTTCGGATGACTCCTCGTGAAGAGGGTTCAAACACCGGTTAATACAAGGAAAGGTAACGTGGGGTGGGCAGTGCATTCACTTTCACAACTTTGGGCTTCTAAAGGTTAAAAGAAAGCTAATTCGATGCCTCACAAACAGAGCAAGAAGAATTCTCCTGAAGAAAGGTGCAAACGGTGAGAAGAGCCTTCGTCCAAAAACGGCTACTCAGATCGATTATCTGAGATGATGCGAATGGAAGTGTAAATTCTAAGAAAGTGTGCAATGGCAAGAAAACCAGTATACATCTTTTGCCATTCAACGGTGATGCGTTGGCAGAGATTATGCACAGAAACGTGTCAGGGTTCATCAGCAAAAATTTCTATGCAGCTAGGCTCCGGATTTTGTTCGAATCCCTGCCGATGTTGCTTTTGCGGATGGAAGACAAAGAACCTGATTCTGCAGCCACTTTCTGTGTATATTCATTCACTTGTTCCTGTGGGACAATGCACATCGGCAACACGACCAGGCGTTTGCTTGAACTCATCGGCGAGCAGCACCCTGCATGGCTGAGCACTGGAACAATAAAGGTCACTCCCATGGCACTGTCTTTTCATACTTTCCTCAGACTAATCACAGTAAACTGGGGTGAGGCTTTTCGCGCCATTTATAGGGTTCGGGATCGAAGACCAAGACCGGCAAAATGTTGCATACCAGCCACAGCGATGGCCATCGGAATCAGTCTCTAAAAACACCACAGGGTGCTCGTAAACAATCTGTGTGTGTTCATCACCTCCCTTGGCACACCCTTCACCATAGAACCGGCTCCAGAACAGACGAAAACTGACAAACGTGAAACGATCCATGTCAGATCTCGAGTTAAGGCTGAACCACACTTTCTTTTGTGATCCTTAATCCCTATTTTTTCAACCAATCGTCTAATTGCCTCACTCCCCTAACTTTTCGTAGTATATAGTAATGTAATGGCATAAGTATGAACCACTGAAAACGACTTTGTTCTTCAATCTGTGCTCTCCAAAGGTGAAAGTATTTCTAACAATCAATACAAATGGACTACGTGCTACGGCTTCCGCTCACTTAAAATTCCGTTAGCAGATAGAACTGAGACGAATCTTCCGACACAAAACTATCAATAAATTTAAAATATAACTGGTAATTAATGAGAAAATGGGAGTGAAGAAGAAATTGTTGTTTGTGGTATACATGTAATACATGTTACACGGTACTCGAAACCACCTCAGCAGGTAAATGACTACAGTCTCGCGCGTGGTGCGATGAACCGTTGCATTCTGACATCGATATGTTTTCAGGATAGCAATGAACGGAAATGACTAACTAGTGTCATGCGGCTGGTAAAACCAAGTTAGATACAGTTGATCAGAAAAAAGTATGAACTATTAATGAATAAGATACAGGGCTTTTTGTAAACACCAGCCAAAAACCTGTCGGGTTCTACTCTTTCCACAGTAATATTAGGGATAATATTAACAATAATAATGGCTCCGCTATCTTTATTTTTCATATAAAATTGACATGTCATAATTGTGGTTTTATCGAAGCCAATCAGAGACTACAAAGACGGAAGGGACGAACGGCGGAAACATGTGAACCCGATAATAGTAGGAAGAGATCTTACTCTGTCGACTGTTTGACCATCTCCGCTAAGGAGTTTGTGGTTGTCTTTGACTTCATAAACGGTATTCTTTTTTTCCTCAGAAAAGAAAACCTGTCACACTTAGCATTTTGATATTAACTGACCAGAAGACGCCACTTCAGGTTACAGTCAAAGGAGGGGGAGAAAAGAGACAGGACGAGTTGAAGTGTTTGATTGACTTGGAAAAAAACTTGTATTGATTGGAATAATGCTCATGTACTTTGTTCCTAATTACTGCGCGCAGTCTACAGGTAAGAGAATATGAGAAATAACCTAGAACGGAAATATCTTCTGGTTTTCAGATCCAACTTGCTTGAAGGGTCACGTTTTCCGTTCATCCTCAGTGCTGTGTTGGGTCAGTTTCACTTCTGTGCTCTGGTTTCGGTTGCTACATTCCAGCATCGTCCAGTAAACGGCAAAAGAGAACAAAAGTATGGAGAGAAAAAATCCAAAAATCAAAGTAATATGTGGAAATTGTGAAGGCAAAGAAAGAGTCCGAATGCAACTAAGCCACTGGCTGTGACACCTAGACATACCACTTAATGTCTCCAACCTTTTGGTAGGCGGGTCACGTGAACCCCAAACCAGGAAGTCTAAAGTGCCCTACTTGGCCAAGTCCACTGGTCGAGGTTTTCATACATTTCTGCCATGTCGTGGACTGACCACTTGAGTCCATCTTCCAACCACGACCTGCCTCGCAGAACAGCGTACGCCGAGGAAGTCTATGGAGGGACTAGCTTGAAACATTCCAGCCACATTCACCTGTCTAATTTCGGTGCTTGATCAAAAGTCTGACCTCTGATACCCAACACCTTGAGTCTAACATCAGCATTGCTGATACAGTGTTCCCATCATATTTGAGCGATGCTACGGAGACATCAATACTCGAACACCGACAGTCTTCTCCTATCTACTACTCTTAACAGCGATTTTTCTGAACCGTATAAAAGAATGGACCTAATGGCCGCATTGTACGCTCGACCCTTAACAGATGGTCGCATGTCAAGCAGGCATTACAGATGATGAAGGTTTCCAAAAGTCAAACGCACCTTCCGTATACGCGAGGACACTTCATCCGATGTTTGTCCACCTGGTGAAATGTAACTGCCCAGGTAACAACTTATCTATATCGGTGACAGCTTCCCCTGCTAATACACGAGTGTGTGTTAAGCCAACCCAGTCCTGAAAAAGCACTTCACACGTTGAACGTGAAAAAAGCATCCCAAACATTGCTATTTAGCAAAACTTGCAGCTTATCTGGATCATTATTGAGAAAAATGATATCACCCGCGTATTCCAAGTCAAACAGGTTACTGTCTGAGCAAAGATCGACGCCACTATTTTCGACCGAGGACAGGGCTGTTTGGAGAATCAATTCAAATACGAAACTGAAGAGCAAGAGCGAAAGAAGGCAACCCTGAAGGACACTAATTTCCTTAGTGAATTCGGGTGAAAGGTCACCGAAAGCGTGCGCTTGGTTTTGGCTGTTTACAAACCGGCATTTGAAAGTCGAAATAAACTTCTCTGGTACACCCTTCAATGAGAGACAGCACCGAAGAACTGTGCTTTCGACTAAATCAAAAGCCGTTATCGGATCAAGAAAGCCAGAAATGGTAGGTCTATGGAACGTGTGTCTGTACTCTAAGAAAGGTCGGAGAGTAAAGAAGAGAAAGATGCAATCCTTACCGGGTCTGAAAGCGGCTTGATTCTCACGCGTTCACATTTCGCGCGAGCTGCATAATCGACGGTAAAAATGAGTTCGGCGAGTAGTTTAGACGCTACACATAACAAGCCACTTCCTTTGCGGTCTTCACAAGAGAATCTGTCTTTTTCCTTGTAAATCGGTCCAATCACCTATTCACACTATTCCCGGGGAATCAGCGGCGTGTTTCGGAATACCCGGGGGAGTTTAGTTAACACCAAAATTAAAGCTTTGCCTCCAAACTTGAAAGAAGACGGAGACAACCCCTTCGATCCAGCGAAGTTGTAACACTTCAAGTATTTCTCCCCTCGTTGGTGATCGACGAGCTGGGCAGTTCGGTGGCAAACCATTCATCACCAGTCGAGCTCACATCATCAATGAGCAGGTGGGGTTGTCCGTACTACCCTGTATATATATATATATATATATATATATATATATATATATATATATATATATATATATATATATATATATATATATATATATATATATATATATATATATATATATATATATATATATATATATATATGGAGCTTGCTCTGGATGGGACCCTCAATTATCAGACGACCTTGACCTTAAGAGATTACTTATTATAGGAGCCTGATTTATTGACCTCTAGGCGCAAACTTTTAAATTTAGCAACTTGATCTTTGATTTTTGCGACGCCGGCTGCATTCGGTAACGTGACTTTTGGGATGTTTGACTGTTCGGTATTTGTCCTCTTTGTCTTTTGCGCGTGTTTTGTGCTTGTATTTTTTGTTTTCTGCTCCTTTGGGTTTTTTATGTTTTGTTTTATCTCTCCGGTTCTATTTCGTGTTCTGTGATTTTGTCCGACGTGTGCACGCAAAGAACTGTGTTTCATGACTGTGGGTCAGTAGTATCAAGGTCCAGTAATTTTCCACTTGGGTTAGTTGGATTTCTTACGCATCAGGAGATTGTAAATCCGATCCAGTTCGATGTGCTTATTGATTGAATTCGTTGAAGAATGCCAGGCTTCCAAGAACTCTCTTGCGTATCTCGTCGTTGCTTGGCCCAAAATGTGAACTCCATCCAAATCAAGCGTATCCTTCTTGATCCTCGTGAGTGGATATTAGGGAGAACGGGTTATGTCTTCTCGTAGCTAGTTTACGTTCTTGCATTCGTGTTGCAACCTTTCTCCCAGTTTGACCGACGTAATATTTGTCACAGTCCTCGCAGTTCATCTTATATATAACGTTTCTTCTTCTGTCAGTTCTCAGTTGCTCTTTGGGTCTTGATATGGTTCTTCCTAGGGGTTTGGTTGGCTTGTGAACAACTGTAAAGCCTTGTGGTAGGAGGAGCCTTGCAGTCTGCTCGAATACATTTTTGATGTACTGCAGTACTATCCTTCTGTTAGATTGTGCTTTTTTGCCGGTTTCGGTCTTGGTTTTGAATATGGTCCTTCCCATAAAGTTTCTTGGGTATCCTTTATGTTGAAACATCGTGAAAAGATAGTTTTCTTCTTGTGTTTTTAGTTCCACTGTGCTACAAAGTGTTTTAGCTCTGTAAAACGGAGTTCTTATGCAAGACTTCTTGTGGTTGTTCGGATGAGTGCTATGGAAACCAATATTTGGTCCGTATGTGTTTGTTTTCTATAAACAGATGTTTCCAGTTGGCCGCTGCTAGTTCGTCTCACCAATACATCCAATACTGCTAGTTGGTTGTTCTTTTTCATTTCCATAGTGAATTTGATATCCTCAAAAATGTTATTGATTGTGGTGTGTGCCTTTTCACCATCTGAGCGCTTGATAATGACAAATGTGTCTTCCACATACCTGATCCAAAGTTTCGGTCTGATCATTGATATCGCGAAGTTCTCAAGGGCCTGCATCACAGCTTCTTCAAGAAATCCGTGTATGGGTGATCTCACTGTTGTTCCGTTTATTTGTTCGTAGATTTCTCCGTCACAGTTGAAGCTCGTGTATAGGCACAGGTCCAGTAGTTCCCAAACAGTTTATGCTTCTAGCGGATTATCTGGGCGGTGTTGTTTAAGAAGCTCCTTTAATATGCTCTTGGATAGGTTCAAGTCCATTGATGTAAAGTGTGCTGTGACGTCGAAAGAAACCGTAGCTTCATCCCCTTCCATCTTGATGTCCTTCAGATTATCCAGGAACTGTTGAGCTTTAGTTGTGGAGTGGTTTGATCCATTTATCAGTGGTTTCAGGCACTTCCACAACTCTTTGGACAGATTGTGTATCGGGTAGAGAGACAATTGGTCTCAGTGGAATATCATCTATGTGTACCTCCGGCAATCAGTAGAATTAGGCGATGTTTGAGGCTTCGGCTTTCATTCTCAAAAGCTCCTCTTTCGTTATCCTTCGCATTTAATGTAACTTCTTCAACGTTGCATTGATTTTCTATTCCAGTTTTATGGTTGGATCCGTATCGACGAGGCGGTAGGTGGTAGTATTGTTCAATAGCAACTGAAAGCTGAAAGAAGAAGAAACGTTATATATAAGATGAACTGCAAGGACTGTGGCAAATATTACGTCGGTCAAACTGGGAGAAAGGTTGCAACACGAATGCAAGAACGTAAACTAGCTACGAGAAGACATAACCCGTTCTCCCTAATATCCACTCACGAGGATCAAGAAGGATACGCTTGATTTGGATGGAGTTCACATTTTGGGCCAAGCAACGACGAGATACGCAAGAGAGTTCTTGGAAGCCTGGCATTCTTCAACGAATTCAATCAATAAGCACATCGAACTGGATCGGATTTACAATCTCCTGATGCGTAAGAAATCCAACTAACCCAAGTGGAAAATTACTGGACCTTGATACTACTGACCCACAGTCATGAAACACAGTTCTTTGCGTGCACACGTCGGACAAAATCACAGAACACGAAATAGAACCGGAGAGATAAAACAAAACATAAAAAACCCAAAGGAGCAGAAAACAAAAAATACAAGCACAAAACACGCGCAAAAGACAAAGAGGACAAATACCGAACAGTCAAACATCCCAAAAGTCACGTTACCGAATGCAGCCGGCGTCGCAAAAATCAAAGATCAAGTTGCTAAATTTAAAAGTTTGCGCCTAGAGGTCAATAAATCAGGCTCCTATAATAAGTAATCTCTTAAGGTCAAGGTCGTCTGATAATTGAGGGTCCCATCCAGAGCAAGCTCCATATATATATATAAACAGGGTAGTACGGACAACCCCACCTGCTCATTGATGATGTGAGCTCGACTGGTGATGAATGGTTTGCCACCGAATTGTCTAGCTCATTGATAACCGACGGACACACAAAGCATAATCCTGAGCCTAAAACATACCAGTTTTGAAAAGCATTGGAAAATCAATGTCCGCCCAATTTCCTTCGCGGAATTAGGAGCAATATCCACCTGCATGTTTCCTTTGACAGGTACATTTCGACGGTCCACCGCTGAATTAGCCTAAAGAACTGTTCCACACAGTGCTGCACCCAACACTCCAGACGTCTTCCTTGAGAGTGATCCAGTGGGCCGTCAAATCCCTTCAGTATCTCCTTTGCACCGGGCTCCCGCGGATCGGTACTTCTAACCAAGATGTAAAGGTAGCAAGCATCGCCATTGAACTCAGCATTTTCCATTTCTCTACATTTCGCAATCCACAATTGCTCACGGTCACTTCTCAGGCTTCTGTACAGTAGACGTCCTTTGGACTTACAAACGTCATTGAATGTGGCATCCAGAGGGACGGATCTGTGAGCATTCGTACGAGCAACGGATGTCAAAGATATCCATCGTTTAATAGGCCTTCTTGAACCATAGTCCTGTGTGGAATTAGAACTGATATATATATATATATATATATATATATATATATATATATATATATATATATATATATATATATATATATATGACTTCCTTGACCCGTAGCCAGCATTCATCTGGGTCTTGGACATCCGGATGCACCGATAACTGCGTAGACAGCTTTGCCTGAATAAGAGAATGCCGATTATCATCTAGAAGCAAATGCGCTGAATGGAAGGGGCTTTGTCGTTGGCGCAACCACGGACGAGACGTAACGGAAGCGAGCACATTTCGAGGCGTGGTATGAGTCCCTAGGAGTAGGCCAAAAAGAACGACAACCTTCAGCCGATCCATATCAGCTGTGATTAATCACAATATGGTCGGCTTGAGTCCAACGTTGTGAAGACGTAGAAAACTCCATGTGAGTCTGTGCCACTTCTTAAGACAGAAGTTTGTACTTGCCACAACCGATCTATGGTCCGAGCACAGCTGGATGAGACAATCACCGTTACCATTTCGACCGGCAGGGATAACAAACCAGCCTCCAATATGCTTTTCGGAATCTCCCAAAAGGCCAACTTGGGCTTTAAAATCCCCGGCAATGGCCACCACTTCTGCTGAAGATAATCCTCGAAGCAGCTGAGATAAGTCGCAGTAGACTTCGTCCTTGGTTTTACGTGAGACCTGGTTGTTGCACACAGTCTGTCTTGTCTTCACTGAAGCTTTGTTATCGATCTGCCTTTCGGATCCCGTCCTTAGCTCCATGCACCCAATGGAGCAAGCGGAACGTGGACGGGGCAGCAACCTTTGGGCTGGGGGCTGCCCATCTTAGGCGGGCGATAAATGCCCAAAGAAGCACGACGACTTTTCCCATCGTCAGGAGAAACCCTAGGTACTCCACTCCTTAGTCCATCTAGTGGGGGTTTTTAGACCGGCAAACCGTTTCTGTCCATGTTTATTCGCAGCAGTGTCCTCTCTACGGGTATAGTGATTAGAAACAGATGTTGCCAGCAACGGGTTCAGAGAATGGACACTCTCTGGCTTCTACCCATCAACCTTTCAGGCTCAGTTGCAGCTCCGACTTAAGAAAACCATCCTGCATAGCTCTTTGTGTCATGGAGACACGCCAGCCATCAGACCACAAAAATTGCAGTCTTATCGTGATGGCTATATAGCTATATTGGGTATTTTGTGCACTGCAGTATGCCAGCTTCAGTACAGTAGTATATGGGCAAAGCACAAAGAAGGAAAGTAATCCCAGGTCTCGAGTCTGTTACGACAAACATCTTGTAAAATATGTAATGATCTAGCTGGTAAAAATCTCAGGTTTTAACAGGATTCCATCTCTTTCCTGAACCTCTCCTTCAGTGCGCCCTCGGCCAACTGAACCATGAGAACACATCTCCGGTCTCAGACCTGTGTCGAATGGATAGTATTCGTCACCAGTCAAGTTACAGTGGTCCACTTCATTACGCCCATTAAATGACCAGTGAAAAACTACCTAAAATGATAATCCTCTACTCAACAGCCGGACTGCACAAACTGAATACACGGACAAGGTCTGTTTTAGGTACTTCGGTGCAGTAGACAATTGCAACTTTCATCAAATTATACCAAACCGGAACTAGGTATTGTTTGTGTCAATATTGATCATGCAAAAAATAACGTAAAATACTTAGGTAAGCGTCTGATCACTGGGCTTTGATCTTAGATGTTATACTTTTCATCGCCAGTTAAGTTAGCATCAACGAGACTCATATGTAAGAAGTGAGGCTGGCCAGTTGAGAAACAATTAGTTATTTAGATTTAAAAGTAGAAGATAAGGAAGAAATCGCGAAAGTCATCGAACCGTCTAAAAAGACCGTAATTATCTCATCCAATGGTGGCTAATCAAGAAACATCGTAAAATAATATTAGCTATTGACTAATTTCGATAATATTCTTCAGGTCGATGACTTTGAGATACCGGAAAATGCCTAGGGTTGAAGTGGACGTGAGTTGACAGTTTAGATTTAAAGCAAAAGAACATTCCCTTTTTCTCTACTTGATTACAGCGTGACCTAGTTATTAGGAAACTAATGCACTTGTTTGACAAACCAGATAAAGTATGACAGTCGGACAGCGTCGTCCGCTAAGAATCAGAAAATGAGTTCCAGGGTGAAATCCCAAAGGACAGTTAGGTCGTGTGGTCAGTCATTTTAGATCTGTCTCTGAAAACCATATTGTAATTGATGGATCACCTTTGCATGCCATTTCGGATTGCATAGAATCCAGCCATAATGACCAAAATTGGAATAATTGTTTGGGAAACTATTCTTCACGTTGTTTTACGAAAGAAATTCATTCAGGATACATGTAATGGTTAGGAGTAGCTACCTTTCATTTAGCCAAAGGGAAGAACGTCGCTGGGGCCGAGGCCCTCTGACCGGAAACAGAAAAAATCCTCAAATACAGAGACTCGGGGATGGGGATAAGCCAGATTTCTGAGAACAAATCCGACTAATTGTACTGAACAACAGTCGTGAAATCTAAAGAAAAATCTTCAAGCAAGCTAGGAGATTACACTTATTTGGTGTAAAAACAGCAGATTTTCTTTCAGCTGAAAGTAAGCTTACGGAATGCCCAACGGGTCGTACTGTTTTCACCATATTGTTTTTCAAAAACTAACCATAATGGAGTTGGCTTTTTGTAACCAGGAGATAGTTCTGACATTCTCCCAGAAGTGGATTCATTAGAATTTTGCGCCTTCAGGGATACATTATTGGGGATGAATCAATTTATCTGGGTCATGTTTAAAAACCATATACATATCAAATATTTCTAGGCTGGTGACATATCAGCATGCTAAATTTGGTTACCCCAAGTGATTTGGCTTAAAAGGAACACGGTAAAACAGAGTGGGCTCAATAGCATTTCCTCCAAGCAAACTGATAGATATGATCTGCTAATAGCACATATCCATGCTCTTTATTTGCGGCGGTTTTAAAATGAAATTTAACGCAACTGCTATAGAGCACTACTTTATGACTGTCTGGTTAGCTCTAATCTGTTTAGGATATATCACAAAATTACAGTTAGAAATTTCAGGAATAAGCTGCTTTAATGTGAAATGTCGAGAAATCCAAGAGACAATGCATTTAGTGATTAAACCTGAATTAGGATGGACTGAATAGGTGTTGGTGGATTTTCACTGATTTTTACAATAGTTTCATTCTGATCCAGTGTTTAGTGGTTCCTCTGAGGGGAAAAACCAAAAGAATAAACCCACAGTACGATCAAGACATGGAAATGGTTACTTATCCAGTAGATATGAATACAGAGATTCATGCTTCCAGATAATTTTACACAGGTTGTAAAAACCAGGTGAAAACGTTGAGTCGGAAAGATATTGGTAATTACAAATAAAATTCCTTAAAGATGGTATTACCTTGCTTCAAAATGTTCTCGACACTAATGTAGTGAATTAAAATACAATGATTCGGGGCCAAGTTTATTCGCGGAAATTGGAAACACTTTCATCATCATTCAAGTGCAGATTGAGGCGCGGACAACATAACGTAGATAACAAAACAAATAAACTTTTCTGATTCTGGCAGGAATATACGGTTTCCGTACAACACAAAAGTTTAAAAGTTTGCAAGCACTGTGCAGTGTTTAATTAATAATAACAATTAGGCAGTCATTTGTCAATCCGACCTAACGAACTTGTAGATTTGTTTGTGGACATCCAAGCGATTCTGCTCACGATCGCTTAGCATTCACAAATGTTGGTGGTTGTATAACGTATCTATTTTTCAACTGCATACCTGTATCAGTGAAGTGAAAAGCACATCACCGGCTACTCATTCCGAGCAAAATAATTTTTAAACACACTGCATTTTTACTCAAAAGTGGGTCGAGTGAGATAGATTTAAAGCATATTCGTCGCTTTTTTCTAGGAATTTTGAGAGGTTTTAAAATTATTTGAATGAGTTCCTTTATTGGGCCACACTATAATTTTGGTTGGAAAATGCAAGTTAAGGTGGAACATATACTTAACAGTAATTACCGGAGGAATGATGAGAAAGTGTACACGTCTGTCATTTTCCGTCGGATTATTGGATTTAAAGAATCTTAATTTCAGTATATGTTCTCAGAGATTTTTCTTCAGTTATTCCTATAGACCTGCGGTGACTTGACTCAAGAAAACACATGGTTTGATCAGGCTAATTTCATTTAAAAACGAAACGTCATTTGTTCAACAATGAAACTTTCCGAAAGAAGCTTAGTAATCCTCAGAAACGGTGCCAGGGATATTGAATTTGTAGACGGATGTGATTTGATGAGGCTACCATCGTTACCTCCTTTAAAATAACTAAAAGGCTGGCCGTCAAAAAACAGTCTCTAATGTTCGAACGAGTCATGTTAGTAGCAGACATTTTTTCTCCCTCCTGTGAGATACGGATGCAATCGGATTTAAAAATGTGCTTGTTCTGTAATAACGACAAAAATCTTATTTTCGTGCACACTGAAATGTGACAATCAGTTAAAAACTATCCTACTCTTCAGATTCTGGCCTAAAAGAGTTCCTTATATTTATACGAAAAGCATGTTCACAGACTTTGAGGTTGAAACTTAGGGGCGTAAGTGGAGTTTGATATGATCACCGCGGATGCTCGGGGAAATGATGCTTCCGGAAATCTCGTCACATGAGTGCTCAGTGGTCTCGAGAATTGGTACGCTGGTGACAAGTAAACCAACACCCTTTCAAACGCACAAGGATCGATACCTCTCCGTGAATTCTAAGTGTGTTGAACGCTTGCGCAATGGAATGAAGATAAAAGGAAATGAACCTCAGTTTCAGGAAATCTGCTTAGCTATGCTTATTCTGTCGAATAGAACAGTTCACGGACTGCGCAGAAAACCCTCAGAAGTTTGTGAAGTTGTAACCGCAGGACATCTAGCTTTCTAGTTGAGCTACGCGTAACCACCATTTAAATGCTGGGTGAAAAAAGAATTCATGAATTTGATTAGTAGGTTGAGCATGAGCTCTTTGTCCGACCGGTAGGATTTGAATGAACTTTCGGGAAATTTTGGTTGCAATGATGTTACCTAATTAGACAAATTGGTCACATCATGGCCAGTAAAACATACTTGATTAGTAATCAATAAAACTTGCTAGAGATACTCTTGGTACGCAGCATCTATCAGGTACGCCGTACTAGCAATAACGATCATGCGAGGACCGTATAGAAAGCAGTCAGGGTGCTGTTTTTCGTACGGGTGGAAAGATGCCAAGCAGTACGACAGGTTAGCTTATTTGTATTGTTTGACTAGATCGTGCAGTAATCTGCCCATTTATCAAACCATGATAAATCTAGCAGAGTGACCTCTATGACACTAGCACCTACAGTGCACGTAAAGTTACTGAACCCATCTTGTTTCTTGATATTCATGTTGAGCAAGATCACCTAAGTCGACCAAAATTTGAATTACTGACTAAATAACCCACAGTAACATTATATATGCATAAGGATTTTGAACATGACCCAGATAAATCAAGTTAATAAGGGTATTGTGCCCCAGAGAATGCGAACTATCCTGAAATCAGACCTTAAAATACAGAGCTATTGTCAAACAGAGATTTATTTTGGCGATGCTTGAAACGAAAATTTTAGATATTTTTCTAATGATGTGCCGGATGGTTTTGACTTTCAAGTTTTCCCATTTGTTGAGAAAGCGTGCACCAACTCGTGCAGATTGCCAGAAACTCTTTCATCGGCATAGACTCGTCTACACATTAAACCCCAGGAATTTCCAGTTGGATTCAAGTCTACACTGCGAACTGCCTAGTCCATCGTCCTGATGTTCCGATACAGTAGTTAAGTTCTGGCGAGGCTGACTGTGTGTATAGCTGCGTTGTCACGCGGAAAGATCATGGGATTTTCGCGAATAATTTGGAGAGGAAATTTACTCAGTTCGTCTGATACTGGGGTCAGTGTCATTAGTACCTGACTTAATCAAGACCATTTCAATTTAGCGGCAAATCATCAATAAATATCGCTAGTCATCACATCTATCCACTTAGAATTTCAGTTGACGTGATTGATGAATAATTTCTCTCGAACTTGAAAAAGACGATCAGTCATCTGCGGCAGTCTTCTCTTCTTTCTGTTCCGCAGAGGTAGCGCAGGATGTAGGAGGTTTTACACATTGTAGACCAGTTCGAATCAACACGCAATACTGTCCCCGTGGTCTGGTCAAATATTCTTCTTTGAAGTTCACTTTTTCTCTCCGCTCTTCTTTTTCCGTTTTCTTTTTCCTTTGGCAAATGTGAGGTTGGTGCTTCCAATCAGAATGAGAAGACTTAGTGAAATTTGTTCAGAACCAAGTGCAAACTGAAAACTAGTCTGTAACACATGTCGAAGCAACCCGGAGAGTTAAAAATAAGTCAATCGCAAAGAAAGTCGTAAAGTTTTCAGCCTACTTTGCTGTTTTTACAATCTATTCAGTGGTTGATGTGATAAAACTACTCAATTCTCTGAGGCCCGCCATCCAGGATGAATCGATCTATCTGGGTCATGTTAAAAATACGCGTAAATGTAAAATATTATAATGGGCTATCATATAAGCTTGTTGTATTTAGTCGATCTACATGGCATTCTTCAGGATGGGTTTAGTACCGTTTTGTGCACTACGTGTCATTCAGTCAGAATCATAGCAGAAACCGGATCCGGGCGTGTCACTTCTAATTTATATTTCACAAATTATCCTTTTGCGGGGAGAATAATCAGTTAAGAAGCCCCTGTCTGGCGTGGCTTTGTTATTCACAGATTTTCTGTTTAGATGAACGAGGCAAGTTGGAATTTTTGAAATGCATCTGGATTTTGTTTGCAAGCACACTGGAAAGAGTCATGGGATACTTTCACGTGTGATAGCAAGCACATCAGAGGTATGAAACAATATGATCCGACCAAACCAATCACATTTGGACATCATGCTGGGCAGTCAATAACAAGGCCACTAGTGTCCATATATTCCCAGTTTCAAGCTACATAAAGTGTTGGTTTTCGGTTACCATTGAACATGTTTTCTTCACTTTGTTCGTAGTCACTTTTTGTTGAGATTGGACGATCGAGGAATCCCTGACCAGGAACAATCCAGAGATTTGCTCGCTGACATAACAGGAATGTGGTGGATGGTGATCTCTCTGTCTAGAACAGTTTACTCTGGTGGGAAGGGAATGGAAATTGTTGTGCAGGCTGATATATGTTACGTGGTGTTTTCCAGCTTGATTGAAGTGACCCACAATCAAAAGGAGGTTGTCATTTATTAAAAGAGCAACACACAGTAGGAATGCTTGTAAAATCTGACTGCAAACAAGGTGATATTATGTATGACAATCTTGGATAACAATGAACGCCTAAAAAGCCAGCAGTATTTGAACAGTAGTTGGAATTACCGCCAGGATTTTTACACCAAGACGATCTGTTACATGTTGAAAATCAAATAAACCTAACTCAAGTAGATGTTTTAAGCACCTTGAGGGGCGAACTTTAAGCCTTCAGTCGTTGATCCCGGTGGGATTCGAACCCGCGTACACTTTAGTATAGTTTCTAGTCTAACAGCAGAGCTACAAGGCAACACCGAAGGAATTCGAAATTTACTCTTGTGGATCATACTTCTTTAGGCACCTAAATCAGAGGCACTTCTCAAATTATGGACGTGTTACTCTCCTGTCTTTTGTAAGTAGTTATTCAAAGTTATTTTACGTGGCCCCGTATTACATCCAGATTCTCGAATCACAGTCAAAATCAAGCTTCTGGGAGACGGAAGAAAAAAGAAACCCAAAGTGGTGTCTGGAAAACGTTCACTTTCTCGGGATGATCGAGGTCACTATATTAGTGTGGTATAAACTCAAAGCATATGTGATGCCAGCTTTGAACGTTTCTTCAAGCTGCGAATTCTCCATGACTTGTAATAAACGATTCATCTGCAACACTTTCCGGTAGACGTAACTACGAAGAACTGGGAGGGGGGTTGGGTACAGCGTCTGTTGTGGTGCTGTGCAGCTTTGGAAGTGTCCAGAATCAGTACTTGGTCGCACTAGCACGCAAAGCAGAAATTGATATTGCCGTCAGGATATTGGTACCCAATGAACACGGATTGGACTTGGAGTCCTATTCTCTCGTTTGTGTGAAAGTTCTTGAATGTAACATTTGTAGGTAGAATAGTGTATTGTACAGTGGTACAAGTAATCCGCCACATTGAAATGGCCTGTAATCTGAGGGCTTACCACAGAATTTCCCCATAAATCAACCAGTGTCTAACAGCTGACTACACGGGAATGTTTAATTTTGAAGCGTGGACTTGAAATGCACAAACCTTCATCTTCGGTCTTTCTTCTGCTCAATTCTTTATCCAGCTGATAACATTCAAAATCATTTGGCCGCACAAGAGAGCCTTTACGTTTTTGGTTTAGGCATGATTCTTTTATAAAATTCGCACAACTGGCCAGATGAATGCACGAGTTTAGGGTAAATACGAAACCTGATAGTTTGGGGAAGAGCGCTTGTGAGCTAGTCCCGGTCTATTAGAACACAATTATTTTTACTGGGACTCGAACCCGGAATGAATGATTGTAAATTGATTACTTAACCAGCAAATTTTCTGGATTGGCTTTCAAAGGCTGCTTTTTGAGATCCACTACATGACTTACAAAGTCGTCCATCACAGGAGTCAGTCGCTACGCGGACAACAGGTTGTACCTTTGCAAAATATCAGAGATGGAAGGGTTAGGTAATAACTGGTACTGACACGATGCAAGCCGTCTTCAGCCAGTCTGGGCAAGATGATGGTTACTTCTCCAACTGGCAATGGTTCACCTGGAGTACGGGTCTCGGTGGATGCGCACCGATGATCATGAAGACTAGGAAGCACCAAACACCCAGAAAGTGAGTGCTTTCTCAGTTTTCACTGTTGACTTAAGAGTTAACATTGTCTGATGAATCATATTTTATATGGAAAAAATTTCAGCTAACTCGCATTTGCTTTCCTCGATGTACGTGATAATCAGACTCTGGTGACTTTCAACATATTCCGAAATTTTCATCGTTCTGTTCCTCCGGTCTCAGTTTACGGACATTTAGTCTCATTATAAAGTAACGTCCCGTTTTTACCTGTTTACCGATGTCCCCTCCCCTAATACGCTATGCAGCTGTATACGTTGACGGAATTGTGCTTGAATAGCGGATTCAAGTTATCGCTGTGGGTATAGTAATATACACTAATGTAGCACCTGTCGAAGTATCTGCGTACAAGGCGTCCTAATAGCTGGTATTTTTTTCAAACCTGACCTAACTGTAGTCTCAGGGTTTGACGAAATCGACTGTTAGATGAACAGCGCAATCGCTCACACAGTCGAGTGGCTAATCGACCAATCGAGCGGGTTTTATCCAAGCCTTCCTAAACACTCGATTGTCCTATTTCAACTACCACATACGAAAATAACCTTCGTAATTGTAACGTTAAGTCAGAACATTTGTGAAATTCGCACGCAGTCTCCTTATTTCACTCTCGTTACTCTAATCAGCCTGTTACCCTGCCCTTTCCAACAATCTCGACTCACATGTTTCCCCTTTCTTTTCACATATTAAACCCGGTTACCTTGCCGCTGTTCAATTACCGTTTTCCTATGAATGAACTTTTACCGTTGACCGGTTTTTCATTGCGGTCAGTCCAGGGATCTAAGACCAAGTTTTGTACGTCATATGCACCCGACCCTGTGTGTCACGTTTGCGTCCGTTCCTTGTCGGCTTTCTCATCCCCACTGAAGGAGTGACCTTTGTACTTTCTTCCCGTGTTAAAGATCACGCCACTTCTGCGTGAGGCTCTAGGTCACGCGTGCGTGCAATCCTCCTTGTCTCTGTCTGAACTAATTTCATGGTCATACCTCCGTCCGTCCGTCTCATGTATGCTCCCCACTCCTTCCCTGATTGGTCCATTCTTCGTGCTATAAACGCTGAATTTCACCTGATTCCGAAGAATTGGTCCCCCGTCGCTCAGCATACATTCCTCGTCAGACCCTTCGGACGATTTGATGTCTATTCCAGGACCCTTGTAGTTGAATTGCCCCCAACAAAATTGAGGTATGTTGTTTGTAATTGTAATGGTTGTTCCCTAAAGTACATGTATATCACCGACTCGCCTTATTCGACTTTGGGTTTCGAGTTCGTGTTCTACGAGTCACTCATTCACTGGACAGCGGTTCAGTTTCACTAATAACGCATCAGTTGTCTAAGCGACAGTGAACTGTTTGCCACACATGTATCATCAAGCTCGAATGCGTCAAATGTATCCGTTCGCTACACGATGAATTTTTAAAGAGAGCAATGAAGTCCATTGCGTGTGTGCTGTCATTTATTGCGGTTAGACACTCACATTGCTGGAATAGCATAGTTCAGTGCACAAATAGAAAACCAATCGAGTGCAAACCGTCTAATGAAAACTTTGTGATATGTTCAGTTTAGATAAGTGAGAACGTACAACCAAAAAGAGGACTAAGTACACCTCTGAGCCGAGGGCTAATGGAAAATTTCAGGCATAAAAAGGACGAAAACTTGCTTCGTCAGATAAGGTAGTTTTTAGAAAGTTATTCCTCAGTGGCAGGTGGTTTGGGATATAGGCTGTCAGTCATTTCCATTGACAGGTTATTCAACAGTTATGTAGCAATCAGACAAAAATTGACGAATTACCCAAAGAGTGAAAATGCCATAAGATGAATATGATTCTTTGTTAGTTTAGAATGGAATGGTCGATTGATCAGTTGGTAAGAGAACTGGATTTACGAATTCCCGAATATGAACCGGAGAAGCAAAGTATAAACGATGAGCTCATGCAGAATTATCAGTTTGTTGATTAACAGGTAGTGTAAGAACTCTATGTCGATATCAGACTTGGATGTCCAAGAGGAACACTGACAAGGTGGGAGAGTTTCCAGCATGCCTAGTTCACTGAGGTTCACATTAATTTGAGTAACGAAAGATAAGCCAATCCGACTCTAATCCCATGATCCCTAATTGCATCTTCATTTCCAATTCAACTTATCTCCAAATAAAATTATGAGTTCCAGGTTTATGTGATGTGCCAAAGTAACGAAGACAGGACTAGTGATGAGTGATTTCGAGTAACCAGTTCCACGGCTGAGTGCGTGTACAATTCGCGCAGTTTGCTAATTCTACGGGGTGGAGGGTAAATTCGTCGAAACACTCCTGAGTCCAGCCACTTGAAGGGGCGTAAAATTAGATCATTAACGCTTGGAAAAACCCCACTGCCGAATCGATGTCTAAAAAGGAGTATTTTGATCAGAATGATTGGACTATTGACAGGCTTTCATTCTACAAGATCAACCGTGATTGCAGTACCCGGTTTTATTCAACAAAACGTCAATGAGGACAAGATAAGTTTGCAAAGCCAGCATTCTGATATAATCCACTACGCTGCGTCAACGCTCAACTTCAGATTGGAAACCACGAGAGCTTTGTGCTGCAATTTCCACTCTAAAACTCGTCGTCAACACAGCTCAAACCTACCGATTCCCAGTTGGCTCTTGAATCTCGAGGTACATGGTTATCAGCCAAACACGTTAATACTGGGCTGATCGAGCTGGCCTCCCGCAGCTTGATTTGCATCGGTATTCAAAACTAAAGAAAAAACACCACTCGTTTTTTATTTTTTTAGAACCCAAAAGTTCTTACTTCTAATTAGTTTGTACGAACTATACACTATCAAGAGCAAGCCTGGTCGTATTAATATGATGTCATCGAAAATGGCGTTTAGCAGAAATATCAGCGCGTTGAAAGCTCGTAAAAAAAGAGTCAATTAGTAGGTCATAACTGGTAAGTGTGATTTGACAATCCGCTTATCGATTGACAGTCAAGTTAAATCATTACTTACTTGCAGCAGAAATCGGGTTTTTGGCAAGCTTTATCACCATGCTTCTTCGTTGAGAGAGTTTTTTCTTACAAATGAATGATTTTCTTGCTTTAGCGATAGATAACTAACATAAATATGCCTCTGGTTCTATATTTTGTCAACAATATTATGTTGTTGTTTGCTAACGGCTCACACTCACGAACCTTATCTGAGGAGCCATCTGGTAGGTGTTGGATGATTGATATCGGGAATGGAAGACATTCATACAACATCGACACAGTAACTGATTATGGGCTGCTTTGAAGAACAAAGCTATATCTCGTCTGGCAACACGGAGAGACACGAAAAACGTGACTCCACTCGGCTGGCTAAGAAACAGTTGATGAGTATCAAATCAGCAGACAATCATAATAAGTTGGACACACCAAGGAGCACACTGTCAGGCTGTTTGGATTCGAAAAAAATCAGATTTTTGTTATTCGTTGTCTGGCACCAAAAGCTTTCAGTGACTGGAAAAATATCTTTATCTGCCGTAAATATGTGAATAGCTCCAAATGCACATGTCCAATGACAATCCTATCACCTACTGACAATCAAGTCATTCACGTAGATATGTCGACGAGAAAAGCAGTAACCGAAACTGGTGACTAAATGCAGAAAGGTAGGGAGAACTACTTGTTTGAATTCCTTTTTTAGCAAAACTAATACAATCCATAAGAAAATATATTTCGGCTTATTGTCAGAAGTTTGAGGTAATTAAATTTCACGTGTTTGATGAAACATCACACTATAACATGGTTCTGACCGGAAAACTCGGCGAGCTCTTGTGAGGAAGACGTAGCCCTCCGGTATTTGGGCAGAGCAGAATCAGAATGCTGAAATTTTGCTGACTCAAATAAGCTTCCGGATTTTGTCGAACGAAGTGAACATCTAAACATAAACTAATCATGGAACCCTGTGCTTTCATAAGAGAGTAACATGTGCCTTGAATAAATACTGTGAAGTACACTGCTTATCAACGAGAATACTGAACATACTCTTTCACCCATAGAATCAGAAATTTCTCCGTCTATACAACATCACCCTAACAATATCACATTTAAAGTTACACTGAAGTCAGTGAAAAGGTAGCCGAGAAAGCGTGGCGCGTAAGGCACACCAGTATTTCACTAGTCAGACAAATCAAGCTGGGACAGCGTGTACAACCGTTTTTATAGTTCTTTTCCGAGACCGAGCCTTAATTACTTCGATCTTTCGGCTGCCTGACTATTCCGGTTACATTCCGGTCTGGTGCCTGCAGCTGATAGGGTGATTCTTTTGTAAGTCATTTCTGTCCCGTTGGTCCAATTTCTCAGATGAAGGGATTGATCGGTAACCCTTCACATGGGTTATCTTGATGAATGCCTGAGATCTCACTGAGTTCAGTATTCAAGCACACGCCTCTTTCTGTCTTTTGCGGGAGGTTTCCGATATATTCACTGTTTGATTCCGTCGGTGATGGCTGAGCTTGGCGTTTAGGTCGCAAACAGTTCATCACCAGTCGAGGTGACATCATCATCTCTACATATACATAGTAACATACAAGAACCAGTATTCTTCCGCACGGGGGGTTACATGCTTTCAGTCTGCAAAGTCAGGAAAAGAAAAAAACTCCATAAGCTGAGTTTCAATAAGTGCGGCAAAAGGCACCAGCTCTTACAATAGTCGAACGACAATGTGGCTGTATACAGCCTTGCCCATGCAATAGCTGCCGACTGTGGCTAACCTTATGCAGCTTCTTATGAAATCGTCTATAAAACTCCAAGAATAATTGGTTCTACGTACAACTGATTCGAGTGACACCTGAGTTTTGGGGAATAGTTCAACCCATACAGGTTGTTTTGCACGATGTTAACTTTTGACCCGTAGGTATAGAAGCTTATGGGGACGTTTTACTTATCAGTGACAACGTTTTTGCGAAACACCAAAAACTCCCCTTTTCGTGGAAGCAAGTGAGAAGCATGTGCACGCAGGTTAATTGTCAATAGAAATATTTATTCACTTGTAGAAATTAACCATAATATTCAAAGTTTACATTAATTATGAGTGGCAATCCTCTGGTTTCCTTTTATTCTTTACAACTTGCTTTTGCATTTAGGCATAAAGCCAACCAACTTAATGATGAGATCACTAGCAGTCACATGATTCATTCCATGCCCCTTTTTCGGCTTCAAATTCCAGTACGGAGAAAGTGAATTGACGTATTCGCTTAACACTAGGAATACATTCCTGATCATATTCAAGAAGGGTTTGTTAAAGGTGAATTGTAAAACGTTACACGTTCGGGGTGCCCACAGTTTAACGTTTACTAAAACAGATATGTGAGTAGTTGTGCCCATGACACCTCCGTTCCTGTGAGGGCCTACGGCCAGCTTTGGCTCACTTTTGTCTTCTCCAGCGGAGTTTGACAAGGCTGACCTACGAACCCAATTATTTTCGGCTTTGTCCTATAAGACGCTATATAGGATGCACCGTGTGGTCTGGAGAAGTTGAACTCGAAAGCAATTGAACACGCTGTGAATCGCTTGGAGAGTAAAGTATGCACATCTGGTATACACTTTTTGCCTTTCAAGTTCAAATTACTTTTCAGTGACCGGTAGGAGTCCCTGCCCGTGATCACCTTGTGTGGTGATCAGCCAGAAGTAGTCGATAGCTGTAACTATCTCGGGAGCTTAGTTACACTTAGGGTAGGGGAGAGAATCGCATCAAGAACAGTGAGAGCTAGCTAGCGCAGATTTTGCCAACCTGATACACTCATGGCACCGCCGCGATATTCGGCTCTCTCTTAAGGATGCAGAAAGCCGTGGTTCGTTGTGTTTTGCTCTAGAGTTGTGAGATCTAGCCGTTTCGCGTTGAGGATGATCGGTGACATTTTGCGTTTTATAGCTTTTGTCTCTGAAGCGTTGCTAGCTTTCTGTGGTACACCAAATTACCTAAGTCGAGTTATACCGTCTTGTGTTTGTTGACGAAATGACTGCACCACACCCCCAGCAATTACCAAAACATTATTTGGGCATCTCTGATCATCGTCCGCCTTTCTGTGCTCTATTCGCATGTTCTTGGAAGAGCTGAAAGAAGCTACGCAGAAGTCGGATACTGACATAGAGTAGAGGTCCGAAGAAGCTAATAATGGTATTAACTTCCGTTGCAGTTTACTGCCTTCTTGGGTGGGACCCAAGGAATGTGGATCATCGTTGCTTAGAGACGATGAAGGCCACAGTTCAGAATAGTTGTCACCGGCGAACTTGCTGTACGACCTGTCTGCTGAATTCTCGTGCCCTATAAATACAAACAGCTATAAGGCAGACAGTTAGGAATAACAACAACAAAAACTGTGCCTTGAAAAATAAAAAAGTATCATATCATCTCATATCACAACAAGACTTTTAGTTAAAAGCTCATCTTACTGTTTTGTTCGACTCCTCCCCAGTTTGTTCTTTTTGCTGGTAAATTGTCACCGTGCCTAAAGTTGAACTATATATATATATATATATATATATATATATATATATATATATATGCATTGTACTGCAACAAAGCAGTCTATCTAGAAGAAATTCCTAAATGACAATCAACTGACACTTTCTACATGAGTATGCGACATAGTTCACGCTATCGAGAGTGTCCGAAGTGACATTCAGCTGACCAGATTGGCTATACTTTATTACAACCCATTTAGTCACACATGTTTGTCTTCAGGACCATGTAGTAGGCCGAGTGAAACCTTGTGGGTATTTATCAGTAAAAGTAGCTTTTGTACTATCGCTGCAAGTCCCAACTGCTGGCACATGTCAGTCAGCCAAGTGACTCGATTGGTAAGTATAGTGTAGTATGGTGTAGTGTAGTATGCTATAATAAAGTGCAGAATTTATATCTGTCCGCACACCACACCGTAGTACCATAAGTACATAAAGCACGTGATAATTTTTAGAAAGCTGAATCACACTTTTTGCCTATATGAGAAATTCAGGTAGATTTACCCGGTGGTCATGGCAAGTCAGGGAATCGATTAACCACGACAGTTCAGCTACTTGTGTGCTTGACTGTCAGCTGCGTTTATTAGGACAACGCACATTAGAAAGGTAAGTTCAGTTGAATGACTGATCAACGTTTTTTCGATATCATAAAGACTGTACAGTCATTAATTACCACAGACCATAAACATGTGCCGTGCAAGCAATTTCTGAAATGAGGACGTGAAACTGATTCTTTCTAAGTCAAATCCAATTTAGACTATTGAGAAAGGAAACATTTTTCGAAAATACTCATAACTACAACCGGCTTTATCGTGTTGTTAAAATCTTCCCCCTCAGGTAACTTTTTTAGTAGTGACAAATTCGTCCTTCATTCCAATGCAGAGTTTTGTGAGTTTGGTGCGGGTGTGAGTGCCTCTAGCAAATGAGGGTAACTCTAGTTGGGTATAGAACAGATTCATTACCAACAGCATCCCGTGGGACTGGATTGAAGAAAATCCTCGTATTTGGTCTGCTGCAATAATCTACCGACCAATCTCGAAATCGATGAGAATGGATGAACGACGGAACCCGATGAAAAGTGGCAGTTATGAGCATGAAACGACTGACAGCGTGAGTAAACAACTTGACCAGCCGACCAATAAATATCAACACTATCTAGTAATGAGTCCGGTCTTGCGAAGACAGTCCGTGAGGATAGTTCAGTATGAAGTGTAATCAGCCACCCATTGAAGTAACCGATTCGAGATGGAAGCTTAACATCATGAGACGATTTCAGACTTGCAGTGTACTTATTACATGAGCCCAATTATACGAGTAGCTGGTGAGTTATAAAGGCTCTTTCGATAGTTATAATTATCACGAAATGTAACGAACTTTGTTTTCACTTATACTTTATATCTTTCAAGCACTCAGAATGCCTAAGGGACTTAGATGCTTGCTCAAATTCTAGAGTAAACAAATAAAATTTCATAATTTATGAATAAACAGACAAAACGCAGTGTATCTGGCAATGAGCTTAAGCCAGAAGGAGCTATTGAGTAGAGAACAAACCGGCAGTGGCAAGATTCTTACCCCGGGGCGTCAGAGTGTGGAGTCTACGATGACGCGGGGTTTGAAAAAGCTGGTCGAGAAGGCTTCATCTTGGATTCTGGAATACAAGTTCAAAATAATTGAAGAACTAGCTAATGTACTAGGAGAACGTCCGAAGTGGAGCTCAAATATCAAGTGTAAAGATTTATTGAAATCGGACACGAAAACTCAGCTAGCCATATCAAGAACTTCCTTTAAACTGATCCAGGTTATCCATCACAATTTTTATCTTTTATCTGTCAAACAGTATTTTGGTTTCGCAAGCACTTCGATCATTGATTTCCACGTTGATCACCACCCACGGCCTAGACACGAGTGATAATTGTTCCTTCATTCCCCTTATGTCACACAGCCATTAGCCTTGTTTCTATGATGAATTGGTTGACCCAAATGGATATCAGTTTAATTGCTGGCTTTATCAGTTCATACTGAACTCTAATTTTTAACAGATTTCATCTCTGATGTAAACTTTACCCCTCCCCCCCCCCTTCGTATCTATGCCCATTGACCCACTGGTGTCGATGGCCAGTTCTGTTATGATGTAATGATTGCCAGGGTTACTTGGTGTAATATTCTCTCCCTCTTTGCTTTGTCTTTATAACTGATTGGACTTTGGCCATCCCGTCATGATCATGCCATTCTCTCATAGTCATAGCTATTCCATTTATTCTTCTCCGCACATGTGTGTACCCTCAGACAATTATTTCTCTTCTGAACTTTGACTGGTCAAAATGCCCTCATAAAGTAGAACTTTCTGTGAGAACCACTTGACTCGCTCTCTCGTCACCGACCCGAGGGCTTCCTGTCTATCGGTACTTGGGCGTTCTGAAGCCCTCATAATTCAATTTTTAGCAACCTTGCGGCGAAATAATTACTTTAGACTGGTTGGAAGCAACAGGACAAAGCAGGGCGTACGAATCGCAAGATTGTATTCCACGGTCGAAGAGACTACCTTTAAGTGGACTGGTCATCTGTGAAGTGAATGAGCAAAACTGATATAGTTGATTAATTTTTGATGTCCAACACGTCTGTTAAATTACCATGTCACGTGCTGAAGCCAGAACAAAGCCCTTTTAGCTAGAGATAGCTGAAGACAGGGATGTACAGAGCTTCCTCGAGGATTTCTAGGACCTGGTGGAGTTCTCTAGGTTCCGATCGAACCGGGGTAGGGTAGCTGCTCTTCAAGCTCTTCTCAGGAGCAGATCGCGGACTGCGCTGGATGCAGTGCCTATTGGCTCGGAGGATATGAAGTGGGCTGTTGCTAGGGCCGCCCTGATGGTGGAACTTGACACCCCCTCCGACAGTCATGAAGTGATGCCTCTGTTCAAGTCTACCCAGCAGGGAGTTGGAGCGGACCCGCTGGTGCATGACGTCAAGTTTTGTTCACCTCTGGATCGTGAGTTGCCCACGCTGAATTAAGCGTCACGGGGGGAATTTTTGGCGGACCAGTTTGCTGATGGTCTCCCGGAGCCCCTGTGCGGGATGATATGCGTAGCCTGTGGCGGTAGTCCCGTGGATGTGTGCCAGCTCAAGGACGCGGTTCGTGAACTAGCTATTCTTGAAGTGTCTCTGGCAAATACGGCCTTTGTCAAGGATTAGAGAATGAACAGTGAACTTTTGGAGGAATGTTCGGGACCGGAAATTATGAACCTGGGAAGCAATCAACACGATTACTTCAGACGGAATGAACGCAGTAGGATGGAGCAAAGCATCAGAACCACACGGTAGCATCCTCCAACCGAATACAGACTACCATCATGTGAAATGGTCACCTGTGATCCAACTGAACTGTCTTGTTATAACCGACTGGTTTTTCCATGTCTGAACTGATGGTATCAATAAGCAGCCTATTTGCCCTGGGCGAGTTGTGAACTACTACACAAGTAATGAAAGCTGCATGTAGCTGCAGAGGAAAAAATTATAATATTACACCGCTCGTTATTCCAGTAAGGACCGTTTATTTGTAAATAACAAAAACCGTAAACTGAATTTTCTTAACCGAGTATGCGGTACTTCGTTTGTTGAAAATAACAAATGAAGCAAAAATATGGTCAAGAATAATGCGCTGATAATCTACTGAACTTCGAGGACATTCATTACAAGGTTTTTTGTTGACTGTTAAAGTTATTCTGACATTCGCTGAGGCCATTTCCTTTGTCCGGAATTCTGAACTCATGGAAAACGAGCCACCTTACCATCACTTGAGATGAATATCGCAGTCAAACTGTGAACCCACAGTGCCATTACCATTATTGAAGAAATCGACCAGGTAAAACGATGACCCTACACAAGCAACTCCCTAACTCTCAAGTCCGCCGAAAATCAAAATTTGGTCGTGGATGATGATTTAGACAACGAGTACGTAATATGACAAACAGTGTATATGCTGTTACGGAAGAGCAAAGCCACAAGGTAAAGGAAACAAACATAACTTTAGATTTTTACTCCCGCTATCTAAGTAATAGGATAGCCGAACAAGCGTCGCCTCCAGAGCAAAGGAGTTTCTAAAACGCTTGATATTTCTAACTTCATCATCTGGCTAACAGCTATTTTCAAAGCTTTGCTTATCACTGCTTATCGATAACAAGGTGCTAATCTGTGTGCCGACTGGTTTTGAGGGATTCTGTTCATTGAGTTGTTAGAAAAAGCAAATTTGTGTTTCGGTTTCCAGTGAAATACACCGAGAGAGGATAGGGTGAGATTAGTTCAAGTCAGTCTTTTTCAGATCCAACCTCTGCCGGTCAAGATTTGATAGGCATCCCAGTTTTGAACCAGAGTCAGTTTTTGACCAGAGAAATTAAAGTAGCTTGAGAAATCACTCCTAAAAACAAAGCTATGAGTAATTAACTTCGACTGTTTTGGTATTCACTAAGCATCGATTGTGAATCACTCATGACCAGTGCCGGCGAAGAATGTAGACCACTTTCAGGAGGTGCCTTCCTCATTTATCTGATGGTCTGAGTTCTCGCACAGTGGGGAGATATAGTCAGTGCCGGCCACGTTTGGCCTGGTTTATCCTTAAGTTTTGAGAAGTCCGCCACGTCGATCTGCTTACACATAGTCTGTCAAAATTACAACACTTTTTACTTATACAGTATGTTAGGGGCCTGTGCTTGCAAATGCAACCCTTATTTTATCCTTATCAGGACCTGACAACGTAGGTTGAATTGATATTTCATTTAAAATGTCACTTACTTCACAAAAACCAAATAACTTCACCGCCTAAATTTACTAAAAATGTAAGAAAGTGACTGATGATTTCAGGTTTGTAGGAACTGTCAATACACTGTTTAACATGCGTCTACTTAAGTTCCCACTCAGTTGCCGTTAGAAAATACATATACGGTAGAATAGTTTCACCTGTGACGTGTGAAGGTTTTAGGACAATAGAAGAGCATCCACCGGTGAGCTGTGGTGTATGTTGCCGTTTATTGCGTATGAATGTCCGTGCTCAACCACCAGTTTAAAATGTCTCGGACAAACGGAGGTAGACCTAAGCCGTCACCACCTTCAGATGGTAGAAAGAAGTGAAACAAAATGAAAGGGTCATTAAAAAAGAAACAGTTTTCGCGTGAACATCTAGTTTTGCTAGGTTGCTATTGTCTTTGTTTCACTCTTTTTGAAGTGTAGCATCATTTGTAGGACCGGATATACCACTTTAAATCCGAATTGGTCGGTTTCGTGCTTACTGACAGAAAGCCGGAGACGGTACATCATCAATTCATTGCAAACCGTCCCCTCAGTCTTATCATTTCTTCACAAAACTATATGTTTTAATGACCTCACGGACAATTCAAGTGTTCAGGCCTGTCAGACAGAACGTCTGTCTTGAGATAGGGTGTGATATCGTCAGAACCGGGAAGATAAAAATATATGCCTTCACAAGTTGCCATGATAACCAAATGAAACACTACCTCAACTTGTCGTTCATTGGTTCTGCATGCAACTTTCTTTACCACCCGGCTGTCAACCGATACAACTGTGGTGAATTACCTTTCCCTCTTCTTGACATCTCTGTAAAAGAATGCGTATTTCAGACGCCGACCAAAAATATTCAACTAGCCAGGTAAAAACTTGAGTCAGAAGCGAAATATAATTATTTTTCTCTCGGTAGAAGCCAGGACTACATATAGTAGAATCATTATGAATATGAATTCATATATACATATAAATATTATAATAACTATTTACTAATTAAATAACTATAAATCAGAAGACAGACAGTGTCACTCGGCAAAACCATGAAATAAAGTCTAATTCAACTGAATATATTCCGTCATCTAAAAGACACGGCAATTATTGTTGGTTTACCCCGAGGAACTGACCATAAAATGTGACAAATTACTCTATTCGTACGAACGATGGTAAGGGGGAATTTTATCTTGCTTCATAAAACTTTATTTAATTAATTTGATCTAACAACCTCAAATATCTGTGAATGCAGAACGGCCGAATGCTCGCACGCACACCTTCTCTACGCATTTTGTTTTTTCCTAAAGGGGTTAGCGCACACAGCCGGTCCCTGAACATGACGCACCAAAATATTCGGGAAGCTAAGAGACTATAGGAATGGATGAGCATGAACAGCGCAATTTCGGATTTACTATAGAATAGACGTTCCTAAAGGAAAGGATGTATCAACATTACAGTTTTTTGTTAGTTTTCCTTGCATTTTAGGAACGACAGTGTGTTTCGTTATTTTACCACATTACGCTTTTGGTTCCCAACGGATGGCATTCGTGAATTCAGTGTGATAGCTCCGTGTAGGACCATCTTTAAAAATAAAGTGACGTGAACGAATCGCGTTGTTCCACAAGAAACCTTTTTGATAGCGCCCTTGGTAAATATTCTTGTATCGTATTCTTGTAACGAGTTGCGTGATTGTTTAAAAATTACCCGGGATAAGCTTTCTACGGACAGAAGAGAAGACACTTTTCCGTCGATGAATGAGACTTACTCGAGTTTAAATCAGATTTATTCACTGAAAAGCTCCATGTCATCATCAATGTTTAATGCAATGGGTGTAACGAATTTTGCGAACCTTAGTTCGTAAACGGTGTACATCATATTTTGGAGGCATCTCCTACGGAGATTATTCATTTGAGGAGACCTTGTGGGAACTTAGATAACTAGAAATAGCTGTTCTATACCTGGAGTTTACATTCGGGGATAAAATGACAAACAGATCGGTTTTCAATACCTCACCAACTAGCCAAGTGGAGCTGAGTTATATAGCCTCTCATGACAAAACGAGGAATGGTGAACGGAGATAGAACGGGTTTGAAACTGTGACGGATATTGGAGAACACATGCGAGAAAATTTCTTTCTAATACTGTATGATCAGTCTAGTCCACATGAGATGACTCGTTCAGTATTGTATTGTGTTGAGAACTTCAGTACGTTGACAAACTCGCATTTCACCCTAAAAGAGGGAAACTGATCATTGCCACTTTGAGATAAGCATACAAAATCGATACGGTAGAAGAGTAAAAGCCGGTTCAGCCACCGAAATTCATGCGCAGTTCATCTGAGTATTTTTATCTTGTTGAATAAAATACGTGCTAAATAAGGAGCTTTAGAACAGAGAAAGATTTTCATTCATAAAGGGATGAGTCTAAATGCAAAAAGTACGGAGGGATGCGCACGGCATTCAGGCAAGCCATAGTGCGGCTATAATGTGAAAATCGCAAACTTGGGAGATTAGAAAGCCCACTGAAATAAAAACACACGACTGATAGTGGTCAGGCCGTAGTGTAGTGTAATAAAATCTTTCATAAGTGGACCACAAAAGGTTACAGGAGAGAAGTAGAGTAAGGCTCGGAGAATACATTAAAGAAGGAAAGAAAGACACCCAACTGGTATAGTCTATGAAATAAAAAGGCAGTTCGCGTCGCTTTTTAACACAATCAAGAACGTGAGATTACTGCAAGTTTGTGATTGGTGTAAAGCTGAAATTTTTACCGAATCACCTCTGGAAAGGGAACAGTGTTCATGACCGATTGCTTATTAGAGTGTTAGGAGCAAGAAAGGGAGAAAGTACCCTCAAAACATTTGGATGCTTGAGATGTAGTCCAGAATTGGACAAAAAAATCGGGAGGACTTCTCGGGAAAAGGGTTAAATAGTTTTTGATTATATAGGGATTGAGAGAACACCACGTCTTTGACGTATCTGAAAAATTCTGCAAGTGGTGCAGTGGTCAAGTCGCTGATGTATGTGGTGAAACGATAGGAGAGAAGAACGAAACTATGAAGAACTCCAGATTTGTTCGCTAAAGAAGTAGATTAGTTGTATCAAATGTAGTACTTCGAGTTGTATTAGAAAAGTAGTCTTTGAGGCACGAGAGTGAAGAAGTAGGACAGCCAAAAGACTAGCTTTTGATGAAGTAGAGAACGAGGAACCGAATCAAATGAGGAGGAATAGTCGAGGAAAATTCATTGGACTGATTTCACCGAACTATTAAAGTTATTTAAAATAAAATTGAAAGCTGAAGCAATTACATCCAGGGTGCATCTGTTGGGTTCGTAGGCAAACTTATGAAGGCCATTTGGAACAAAAATAGAGGAAAGCAGTCCACCTGACGTAGCGCACTTGGTCAACTTGATTACAGAAGTGTTGGCGATGGGACGAAAGAGTTTTGACAAAATGTTGGAAGTAGGATGTTTTGGAATAGGTACTACTGTCACGGGTTCCCAAGAGAAGGGAATATCACCAAAATTAACAAACTTATTGGTAACCGATATCATAACTTTGCAGAATAGACCCGCTGCAAATTTGAGAACAGTGGAAGATAAGCCATCTGAACCCACAGCAGAAGCTGATTTCGAGGTTTGCAGTAACGGGCAGACTTCTTCTCAGGAGAACGTCTCTGTCGGCGAAGAGCAGAAGAAAAAGGATAGTTGGATACCCGATGAAGAATGAGTAAAAAAGGGATTTCGGACTGTCGGCATCTCCATTGTAGTTTTTCGATCAGGTTCATTGTCCACGTAGAATCCGGATTTCTTAACAGGAAAAATGGTGGGCAAGTGTCGCATTTAGCCCGTGTACCACTTCTTCGAACACAATGCGGTATCATTTTACAATAGCCTGATCGTGTAGTGTATAGGCTTGTTCTTTTTGCCCTTTAGGAGATTTGAGCCTTAGAAAAGCTATAGTGCCGTTGGTAAAAGTACAGTCTGCATGAGAACACTAATCATATATCATATTGTGTCTTCATTGATAAGTCTGGTGGGCAAAAGAAGAGATCGAAACAACAAGGAAGAAACTTTGGAATGAAATCTTTGTTGATGAGTGACAAGTTTCTAGAGGGGACCCTTATTTGTTTTGTCCCGACGAGTGAACACTGTGCTGAATGTAAACAAATTTAGGGTATGACGATAACGAAAGCATGATCAGTCGTTGAAACAGGATCCTCTAGTCACAAATCAATAAGTTCGGGTTGTCTGGCGATAATTCTGTCTAAAACAGCATTTACCCTAGTTGGGATAAGACAAAGGTCGCTTAAACCAAGATCAGTTAAAGGGTACTTAGATGCACGAATAAACTAACCGACAACAACTCATAAACAATCAAATAATGACGGCGTCAGAGTGAATACTAAAGCTCCAATGAACAGATTGTTAACAGTCTAGGAACAATAGGGAGCCATTATTAGAATACTTATCACTCGGAATTGATGTAAGTAATCACTCCACCAGTTGTCCTCTTCTTGCCCTGTTTTCGGTTCTGACGAAAGCACTCAAAGTTCTCAAGGAGAATGAGCTCGTCTTGAATACTTTCCCTCAATTATGACTCTCGGATAGAAGTCGCTGAGGTTTCCGTGGTAATCCGAGAGTTCGGAGTTGAAAGGGCCACCGAATGTTGATAGAGACCAATGCGGAACTCTCGTCTTCCCAGGGGTTTGGCTACCATAGGCTATCTATTAACTGGAGCTCTTGCGTTTCCCATTCCAACTTGATCTCGGCAAGATTTCACAAAAACGAGTTGTAGGTGGAAAGACAGAAAATATCGTGTCTCTAATCCGACAGAAAGTTTCCTTTGAGTAGCGAATTCTGGGTGACATTTACTGATGATGATGACAATCTCAAAATAACATTGATCAGGTTTATAATGTAAAGTAGTACAGCTAATCATGGGGCTCGCCTTGGTTAGATCACAGGAAGCCAAGGTAGGTCCGGAGTTCCACCTGATAGTCTCAGAACTCTAAGACGGAGTAATTTTACCCCAATCGCAATCGTCTTATTGATGGAAAATAGAGGAACGTTGGCCTGTTTTGAATGCACAAACGTTCCCAAGCAGATGGGCTTAAGTTGGACGCTCACGTAAATCAAATTTTTGGTGTCCACTGAATGAGTCGTTATAGTGGTCATATTGTTGCTTGCTTGTACACGACTCAGCCGCTTTTGGTGGTGTTCAAAGCCGTATTTTTTGCATGCGTGTATACGAACACGTTGAAAGAGAGATACCCGAAACACAGGAACCTGTTGCACAGCCGCGGAGATTTAAGGACTCCGTGGTTCCAACCTGGTGATGAGCCGGGCAATAACCATCAATTAGACTTTGGTGGTGCGGTCAATTGAAATTGTACGGCGTGATCCTGTTCACTGGGGCAATCACAACAAACTAAAATAAATTTGAAGAACAAAGATTAAAAAAGCTCGTTTTCATTGATTCCTACTAATATAGCTCACTACTTATATAAACAGAGAAATTATTCAAGATGTCTTTCTGACTAGTTTCTAAGAACACTCACACTACATCCTGCACGTGTAGAGCAAAACCGTCTTTCGAAATTGACACCTTTGCGAATGTCATTAGGTTCTCAGACATCTGACCGAATTAACAACCCAGTTGGAGAAGCTGGAATGCTTGATTTGAAGAGCGCAGCCTGCTTCAACTTCTACTGAGTCGCCCTTTCGACTCACTGAAAGGAGCCATCCTTTTTGAAAACCAGGTCAACCGGAGGCCTTGCCATGGTGCTCGTTTGGTCAGCTTTTGTCTCATTATTCTACGAGACCAGTCGCCAAACCATTTATACATTTCAAGCCTCAATTAATAAACGGATGTTCGGTGAAAAATTCACGCTCTATGATTTAGTGACGCCTAGGTGTGACATCCATGGGGCAAAAGTCGTTCCATGTAAATCGTTACTAATTTTGTTTCATTGGGTACGTTTTGTGTTCCTCATGGAGACCCCCGGAAGTGGATCTACGTTGCCCACATGAGACGAAGATAATACAGTACTGCGTGCAGAATCTCACCAGTGAATTTTTTCAGGGTTCTGCGTTCATGTACTTCATCGTTCAACTTTGTTACTGGCACTTGGTGCACTGACCTTTAGCTCGCTGATTAAGGTGAAGTCGCTTTTGAGCAGCCTTGAAATGTTTTCAGTTCTCATTGAGGGTAAGTTCAACAAAGCTAACACAACATAATAGTGCCGCCTGGGTTACTCGGGATTTGCCAAAACTAGACGCCCTTACTGTGCTGAAGATGAAGATGAAATTTTTCGCCTAAGAAAAGTTGGGTTTTTATTTGTCGGGGTCATTTTACCAGGTGTAGTCAAGTCCTCGAAGGCTGGATTATTTACCCAGGGTGATTGTAAACGCAATAGAATAACTGTGTGAACATAGTTCTATAGATTTCTATTTTCTGATGAATGTAATCCAGTTAGTTTTATCTGGTAGATTTGAACTCCATTCTGTTTGAGAAGTATGTAGACCATATTTTATGTGATTCTGACCTAGACCATGCACTGCTTATAGGCTTAATTTATGAATTGTTCATAATCTGAAGGTGTTCATTTCAATTTCACTGGGACCGGTATATTCTGTTATTGTTAATACAAATCGGATCGTGACGGAAGTGAATAACTGAATTATTCCAGAACGGAAAAATAATGGAAGAAAAAGGAACCACCTCAGTCCTGATACAAACAGACATAAGAGCAAACCTGCTGGCAGTTGTGGTTCAACTCCGTACATGAATTTGCTCACCATATGTAAAACTCTGCTGCAAAGTACTCCAGTGCAAACTGTGAACACCTTCGGACTGTTACATCATGATACTACAGTTACTGACCTGCTCCCTTCATTTTAATCCTTTAGGAACTTATACTTGCTTCAACGATTCCATCTTTTGCAATTGGTCCCATTCAAAACTAGAAAACAGAATTTCATTCAAAAATCTCGCATCCAAAATTAGAGAGTTAGGAAGAATTGGTAATGACCACATTGTTTTGCTAAAATATAGCATCCGGCTGGTGGCTATGTGGCAATAATTGTGGAAAAGTGTGCCATTCTATGGATTTTCGCACGTAAGTCTTCCACGCCATGTGATGCCGCGAGATCACCCTGGTGCTGGGCACAGAAAAAGCACCAAATCAGTACTGCTTTCCTGCCGTTGATTAGTTCTATTCATTTTGTAAGCCTAGGGGTTAGCATACGCTATCGCTTGATAGGCTGCAATTCCTGGTGATTTCATGTAAGCAGCATTGCTCTTGACTATATAGTGGTATCACACCTTCATCGAACTCACTCAGTATTTTTCTAGGAGTGTGCAGTAACCGAAATGAAAATGAACTCGGAATTCCTTAACTACAATGTCACCGGGAAAGTCAATCATGTGATTTGCCAGCTAGTTACAATTGGCGTCAAGTCACACCATACCGTCATCCAGCTTGTGTGTTGGAGGGTTTCACCAAAGGTGAGAAAGGTATTATCTTGAATTCGCCGTTATAATGGTCGGAGTAGCGACGCCCTGGTCTCTGTTAAAAAATTGTCGAGAATGAAGTGCTCTGACGTTCTCAAACAGAATGGCAATAACACGCAATAACGCGCCATATGTTTGGGGTCGAGTAATTTCTCGTACGTCATATGAACCCATTAAAGACACACCAAAACACAGGAATCCATCGTCATTTTTATTATCTTGGGTGTCATTTTTCTCGGTGGAAATGAATTTTCCACGAGACGAAACACAATACGTTCTGCGACTAGTAAGCACTTTTGCTTGACTAAAGCGCACCGACGTGTGGATTTTTGGCAGTAGGTATTTATCTGAGCAATTATTTCTAACCTGTACAAAGAGTGCCTTTTTTCCTTTTCTCCCAATTTGATAAATGTGTTTTTCACGTGAAAGTGTCATTCATTTGTATGCTTCTATCCGCATACATACACACACATAAAGTGAACACCGAAAGTGGCAGTCATCCGGCCCATGCTGACCTTATCGTTCAAAAAGCCTTTGACTTTAAGGAGGGAAAATGCGGCAACACGTCACCCATTGACGCAAAGGATTAAAACCGATGTGGAATAAAATTTTGCATTCATTCTCAGTCGGAAAGAATCCATTTACGTAATGCTCCAAATTTACAGTATGGCTTAAACAGGCCAGTTGTTGCAAGGTACCCGTTAATAACTAGTAGAATGCGTTCATGTATAGATTCGAATCGCACCTAGGTCAGTTCCTTTTCTTATTTGGATCAATTTTAAACCTATACTGTGTAGAAAACTACGCAACCGACCTTTGGTTAAGCAATGTTTACTTGCCTTTTCGAATTCACTGTGGGAACCCGTGGTAACGAATAGGTTCGATAGACAAAGATCTCAGAGTGCACTTGTTTTATGGAGGTGTATTACGTAGAACGGCTAACTGCGTGTATGATGCTCTCAAAGTTCTGAATGAAGCCGACCACTACAGAAGACTGCCTTTCAGCATATTTCATAATTTTCTGATACTTATGGCTTACAAGCAATGAGAAGTACTTGCGTTGTATATTTATTTGTCTTCAAGTTTTGAGAAACGGAACAGTTTGACCAGATCATCAAAATTGGCTCATGAATTTAAGATATAATAGAGAACGTCTAGTTGGGTGAATTTATTCTAGGCGAGGTCAGTTTGAATAAGGTTTGAAAAATTAGTCCAGTTCTTGTGTACGATAAGCTCAGTTAGAGAACACAGGCTGGAGAATTCAGTGATCCTTAATCATACCATTACGTCATAATATATCAGAACAAGTTAGGGGATTATATCACTTGGACAAATAGGTGGAAGTGATTGGGATGAATGACCACACAACTAGTTTTCCATGTCTAACTCTAGGCCAGATCTGAATTATTTCACACATTTTGTCAGTTTTTGTGTGATCTTGGCCCACTTCTAGATTGTTATACGCGTGACTCCGTCCAGATCAGGTTTAGAGTTAAGCATGAAAAACAGTTTTTGTGCTCATGAATCCCTGCAATTTCGACTTATTTGTCTAGTTGACTGGGTTTTCTAACCTGCCCTAATACGTTGCAATGCAAGGAAATGGTTTCGAATCAATGAAACCGAGCTTGCTCTCTAGTTCGTACTTTTGAAATGTGCTCATTGGGAATTTTCAAACAATTTAGTCAATCCTTTCCAGTCATAAACAACAACTACTCTGAAGTGAAAAACTCATCATTACACTTTATCGAAATATGTTTCCTGATTGATTAAAGAATGAATATTGAGTGAGTTCATGGCAGAAGCATTGAAACAGCAATGCTGTCATGAATCTAAAAACCAAACTGACTGCAGATTTGGGGAGCCAAGTCAAAATTATCAGTGCAGTGAGAACACTTCGATAGTATTCGTAATATAACTTCAACATCAAAAACGTTATTAATAATAATGATAATATTACCGACATTACCAATTGGGGTAGGAGCAATAGTAACTGTAGTGCAACAAGAAGAAAACATGAAAAACAAGGTAAGATGTATTTACCAAAACAATTCAAAACGATATGTGCGGTCATATAAATACTCGATTTCCACACCCGAACTACACCAAAATCGATCCGTGTACCATGAGTACATCCTGCCTCTTTTTTGCTGCATGATTTGGGGAACTGAGTTTACTCTTACGCACACCATGATCGCCGTGCTGATTCGGATATCCCGATCGAAGCCCTGATCAAAAGCTTCTAATCTTGACCATCTACATTTCCGGCTAACTCCTGACACAATCCCTTCTATGGTTTGTGGGTTGATCCGAAAATAAACTCGCTTTCTTCTGTCAGTGTCTCACGCACGACTGGTCACATAACGGTTTCTTTCTGTTTTCACAGTGTTCTCTACAACGCTGTTTTCGTAATGTTGATAATAACAATAATAATACTAATGGTACTACTACTAATAGCTCCAGTATTCATAGTGGTAGACGGATTTAGTCACCGGCTGGAGCGAATTGGCTAGACTATTGGTTCCATTAATTTTCACACTTAAATTGTGGACTATATGGAGTATTAGTAAGGAAGGAATGAATTCGTCTGTGCCTGTAAAGGTACCTTTTAGAGGACCATTGCCTACTGTGCTCTCGATCATTCATGCAAACCAAAAATTCATTATGGACGGTAAACTAAAATATTCAACTCCTTTCGACCAGTGCACTTTGAACATGATCTTTGGATAAACTTTCGTAATATTGCGTGACTACACATCATTATATAATATTTTCTCACACCATAATCAGGAACTTGGCTGGAATAAGCAAACATTGCCGCTGAGTAAGAACAGTTTGGGATTTTAGTCAAAAGTGAGTCATTTTTTAATTTACCAGCCGGAATATCAACAGGTGCCGTGATGTGCAGATAAAAATTGTGGGCTTTGGTCCAATAGGCTGGGGTAGAACAGAGTGTACATAAAAGCTCTGGCTTTCGAATGACGCACTCTAGTATTATTATGCAGAAGAGCTCGTTTTATTCGAACTGTTGTTTAGGCCTTTTGGTTCACTTGTTCCATGATACTCTTTTCCACTTGCCAAAATGTTGAGATTGGTGAAATTGGCAAACCCGTGATTCGTGCACTGTTCCGAAATGGATTTTTATCTCGAAACAACATAAACCGGTGTAAAAAGGGTTTTCAGGGAGTCGATCATCTACCGAATACAGTTTAGTCAGCTGCGTGCCCCCAGGCTAAAATTATCATGTTAATTATCATCAAGTACATCCAACATCGTTTTTCTCCCACTCGTTCTCTCGCTCCGTCTCATTCTTTCTCTCCCTCCCTCTCTCTCTCCCTCGAGTTAGGCCCCCTCTCTATTGGGGGTTTGTTAAAGACAGCAAAAAAAGGGGTGTGAGTCGGTAGCAAGCATATATACATACAAACTCCCAAACGAACGCACGCAGTCGTTACCCAACTAATGACGTGGAAAAATATGGGCTCGCATCAAATGACGGCGTTCACACGGGGCATTTGTTGCACTCAGCATGGCTCACTTCACTGGAGTCGGTGTGCGCTTTCCATACTGATTTGCAGTGCGCTTATTGTTGATAAATCAGCCGGAACTGGCATAACGATGCCCGCGTCCAAACCTCTTCCCTCCTGCGTCCACTGCAAGATCACAGTAGGTCTGGTTATCATAGCGGTGAGGATGATGATGGGAATGATTATACGATGGTGGTGTAAAAATGATGTCGCTGATGACAACCATATCGGAGTTGATTAGATTAGACTGCACTCTATACAATGAATATGCAAGAGAAGGCCAGGGGTGGTCAAACCCAAACGAATGGAGCAACCGAATGCAAGCACCACAGGTCAAAACGAGAGATATTCGTCTGTTATTCCCTGGAGATGCTAATGCTATTTCTGTTTGGCCTGCAGGCGTAGGTTGACCATAGTCCAATGTCGTACTCCACCCCATTCATTGAAAGAATCCTCACATCTGCAGTACTTTTCATTTCCTATTTTGGTGTGCACCTGAACCAGCCACAGTTAATTCCAATACTGAAAAATAAGTATGGGTAAATCGCGGATGGGTGAGTGAGTGAGTAGGAAGTCTGATTTCCTAGCTGTGCTGACGACAACCAGTACGGCCTGACGTTAAGAATCCGATGGATCAGGAGACAAAACGATTGTGGGCCAACAGAAAGTGCACAACCATCAATCCTGCATAGCTCATCTGATCATTTTGTCATTGTCTCACAAAATGAATGTACCATGCATCCTGTTATGGCATTCTTATCAGCACTCTATCGTTTATGTTGAGCTGCTAGCTGTGACCAGTAGCTCACGTGCTCAGTTTTCGGGCCATTTGTTAGCTGAAAGACTCATGATTCTGTTTAAAGCAAATACCATTGAAATATCATAAGCTCTTTGCCCAAGAGAGCGTATGCATTGGATAGCGTATCAGAACCAATTGATAGATTGTGTTCAGCATTACTGCAGGGCCGAATATCTCTTCTAGGAAACTAAATGTTTTATTCTTCTTCGGGTGGAAAAATTGTAATAATACCGTGGAAACCGTTTGTGTATGTTGCTGATTACTCTAGATTATATATATTTTTTGAATACCGGAGCATGAGTGAAATGGAAGGTTTGTACTCCACCGTACTATTAAGGGTGACTGACAACCAGATTCTGAGAGTCAAATTAAAAAACCCCATAAGCTGCCAGTACAGCGGACCTCGTAATTCCCCGAGTGACAGTAAGTTACTGTCTACCTCCAGAGTGGTCAGCGATGGCGGGCTCCAAACTTCTGAACAAAGAGGTAGTGAGCTAATCCTCTACACCACTCGACCACCACCGGTTGTCACGTAGGTCATTTTCTCAGTGGATTTTTAGTATTACACCGGTGTGCACTAATTATTTCAGACGAACAACAAAAATGACCATGTATTCAAGTCGGTTTTTGTCTAGGTCATTCATAATAGCCCAGTGTGATGAAACGAACGAATTTTCTGGGCTGGCGTGCTCATGAAATCATGGGTTGAGTGAGCTGATTCACATCTGAAACCAGACCCCTTTAGTTTATCAAATACAAACAATTTTGCTTTAGGGGTTTTCCGTTATTTCCTGGTAGCAGTTTGATATTTTCATTTCATACGACTTTTTTATTGAATGAAATGAACACCAAAAATTGGTAAGGGCAATCTCACAAACCTGTCTGTTTGATGAACCCCTATATAATCGCGCATTGAGTGCTCGATTTTTAATACTTACTAGGTTTGGTACAGTAAGATTATAAACAATTGTGATGAACCCTCGAGGTTTCTTCATATTGTCTTTGTTCTGTTCGCCATATATTCTGTGCTTCATACTTCTAGTTGCGTCACAACATTGGTATATTAGCCAGCCTAGTGTGACTCAAACGCCAACCTGAGCAATCACTTACTCACACACTGTTACCCTATTTCTGAAATTGTGAAGATATAGATCAGACAGCGACAGGATTAGCTTCAGTGAAATTCCAACCGCGGACACCGGGGTCAAAAATACGTCACGATAGACATTTGGTAACCGCCTATCCATAAATGAATGTTAAAAGGTGAGTGCGATAGAATCCTTATTTTAAATAAAAATAGAAATATGTAAGACGTGATTTATTTTATTATTTACCCCCCATTCACTGGCGTTTCTCGGGAAAATGAACATAAAAGAATATTTTGTATGTCTAAAAACTAGTTATCACCTAGTATTCACTTCCAAACACTTAGAAGTTCTTTTCCCGGGTGATAAATGAATCTTCTGTTCGGACTCTAAAGCAACTACATTAGGTGAGACGAAAATATACAAATCTTTAATAGAGTCGTTGCAAAGTCAATCGAAGTACTATCATCTAATTTGGTTTAATTTTGAAAAAAAAACTAATTTTCACGCACGTGTAGAATGAAACACATCTTCAAATATCGATTGAAAACTTTTACCATATCCTCATCTGCAATAAAAATGTATCCACTTGGAGAATGCTGAATTCCAGTTTACTGCTATTTTATTGCAAGGTTTCATTCGATTCACATTCGGCAATTTTGCTTTCTTGTTCTGGAGAAAAGATCACCCGGAACAAATTTCCTTTGCTACCGGTCATTTATGTTTGTACGCTTGCATCCCCCAGTGCGCCTCCTAAAGTTTCGCTTTCAATTCTCGACGCCCTGACAAACTGGGAAGAAACCCCGTAATAACAACTTCAAACAATATCGATCGAATGATGATCAGGATAATGCGTTCCGTGTTTGAACGAATTCATGTAAGCCGGAGAGTGACAGATTCGCAATTAACCGCTTGAAGTCATGACGTTCGGAGCAGCACGACAATGATGACCTAAAACCATTAGTTGTGAACAATTCCCTTACAGTAGGCACTTTGTTTGCTTTTATTGTCAAAACAGAGCTGTTGCTTGAGATTCAGTCAAGTGAATTATTCATCATATGATGGGATAAACGTCTTCCATGTAATACACGTTCCACTAGAAGCTGTTCATTCTGAAGTGTGTTCGAGCGACAATCAAATCAACGTGCATCTACCAACAGACGAACATATCACTAGCCTACTAACGTACTCAAGTATCTTGACGATCACGAGGACCAATTCTCCTGCTAGACAAATTGGAGTACTTGTGTTTCATTGCTCTCATGAAATTAGAAGCAATACTTCCATAATAAAGCATGTTTTATCTACTACTCAGAATCGGATACATTTGAGTAGAATCCTAAGCTGAGCTCAACTAAATAGGTACTAACCCAGTTACCTTGAATTTGGAATATTCGAATCTCCCATTCTGTGCTTCACTAGCACTAATGTGGCGAAAACAAACTTGATCATTGACCACATCACACTGAACTCGCCACAGATGGTTTTTAATGAATGATTGATGACGTGAATCATGATTATTGTAGCCATACTTGTAATTCTGCTTCTTACCGGGACGTGGAACAAGGGATGAATGAGAACACCATCACGAGATCAAATGATTTAGAAGCAGTTCTGCGTAACATTAGTTACGAGGGTCAGAGGGTGATTCTTATTATGTTTTCGATTGGAAGGGATTCTACTGACACCAATTCGTAGAGGCATTAGTAAAAGTAGAGATAACAGGAATGGTAAAAGTGTTATTAATGATAACAAAAAAACAATGATGATGGTATCATTATCGGGATAGTAATATTGCTTGTAGTAGTATAAGAAGTGGTTGGCGTGGTCTTGAAAATAGTAGTAACAGTATTAGTACTAGAGTTAGTATAAGTAGTAGTAGTAGTAGTAGTAGTAGCAGTAGTAGTGGTAGTAGTAGTGACAATACAGTAACAGTAAAAAATTCATATGAATTTCATGTTGTCAGTTTGTTTATTGGGACAAAAGTTTTTTATTCATCAGTCAACCGATTGGAAAAAACTAAACTTTTAATTTACATTGAAGATATTCGATCAGCTCGATTGGAGTTTTCGTTCCACTAGGGCACATTTTGCCGGCACACGATTCTTGTTTCAGTTCTTCGTCTAATCTCAGTATGATTTCACCTCACTTTATCCATCTGGTACATATAGATGTTGTCGACCCGGTCTAATAACTGTCAGCAACGTATAATATACTCTACCACGAAGATCGTACCAGTAGTAGTATAGCTATTGAAATACGTCTGGACGGATGTGGTAAATTCTAAAGAGGATTATTAGAAATTGCAAGAACCTCAAATCCCGGTGGAACTGATTTTGTCACCAACAGTGACCGCTTTACGTATTTGTCTTTTCTGAATGAAAGAGATGACTCAACGGACCGACCGTTGCTGACCTGGTATACTTAGCAGATCTACGTTCACCACAAAAGTAGTTGACGCTCTTCAAACCAGCATTATGGAAATTTGTCTTCAAAGCGTTGCCATCACGGGGATTCGCAGGAAAGAAAATGGTTCACTTGACATCGGCATAATTCACGTTAAACCAACATCACAGAATGTCAATGAGTTACTTCGAGTCAGTTGAAGTCATAGCACTTCGTTGAATGAATCATTTGTGGTCATTGTGACAAATGACATAACGATTTTATAATGATGGCAAGCAACTGGTATCGTACAGACAAAACAACACTTACTGATTTTCAAGTACTATACTTCGGATAATGGCCAATTCACTCTAATGTACTGGTTGTAATCTTCTAGTTTAACCGAAACCTTAATGTTACCCACTTTATCAAAACAACATCCGATTGTTGGTGTCTCTTTCCAGTATCGGTTAGCTGATAAAAAATCACGCTTCGCCATAACATTGAACAAACTGAATACTACAAAGAAAATACCGAAATTCAGAAGTATTTTGTCTCACATCAAGACACCTAAGTCACTTTAAACACCTCCGAAAATATCATGATTCGCTTAGTGGCTTGTTGTTAATCTACTGAGCCTAAGACTAGCAGCTTAGAATTGCGGCTCAAGTTGTACCATTTGAAGGCGAAATTCCGCAAACAACGTTTTCAAATCGCGTTGTGCAACATAATGAATGACGGTGGTTTTCTTGTTGCTGAAGAGTTCACCTGGACCAACGGCCTCAACTGTTGCCAGATGAGTTAGACTTACCTTTCATGAAGTTTCTTATTCTTTGATGATTGAGGGCCAGCGAGTGTGCAGTTGGCCCGGTGAAAGAATCTTGGAACGATATCTGTTATGCTTAAGATTGCTCAGCCAAATGAATCTGCTGTAGTTAGTCCATCGGAACTACTCTGCTATGAATTTGGGGATCAGATCTAGTTTCTTTTGGTGGTACACTTTGATAAGTAAATAGGTGCTTTTGAAGGAGATTCATGGGCAGACATTTCGCCAGTTCTCTGGATAGGGACGCTCTAAGATGTCACCGAGTAAGCGTGGGAAATGTTCACCAACTATTTACTAAAACTGTGTTTCCTTCCCCAACCTGGCGGAGTTTTGTTAAGGAACTTCTCAGGGGCGTTGACGTACACTTATCTTAACCATACACACACTTGGACTGGAAACGTGTAAAAGATTATCACTATACAAAGCCGCAAGAACTCTCCGAATTGTTAAAACAACCCGAAGACCTGTAACTAGTAAGTGAAGTACAAACCCCTTTGTGGTCTGCTTAAGTTAGGCTTGATGAAGAGCCCAGAAGCAAATAAAATTACTCGGGCATAAATTAGTCCAGATCTCAAAGTCACTCATTTTACCACTGGGTCAGGGTTGTTCTCACGCGATGCGGTTATCTTTGTTCAGTAAACGATGCTTTTTGTATCCACAAAAACTGTAGCAAGACAAAGTACTCGACATCAATATAAGTGGTATGAAATTGGATTTTATGATTCATCACGCAATACAAAAGAATAACTCTCCATCAGAAACCACGAAAGCACTGTACACCTGTTTTATCCTTGGTAGGAATCAACAGCGGAAGTGCCTATTCACAGAACTCCCACTGGGGTTCAAACCAGTGGTAAATCGAATACAAAACAGCCAGGCTATTCGGGAGGGCTCTCAATGGTTTGTTGAACATACACACTACATGATATAGTACCATTCCGTAATTGGCTTTGGAAGTTAGAACTGCAATTTACGCACATCGACCGACTCCTACCACGGGGCTTGGCGGCGGGGGGGGGGGGTGGTTCTTCAAGAGGGGTTTTAATGCGAGGAAGGCATTCTGTTATGCACTACCTGCAGAATTTGGTTACTAGATAAGTATAAGTGACAGGAGATTGGATTTCAAGTGATATGATTAGTCACGTGGTACGAACGATCTGCTCACCGTGGTGATCCAGCTGTAATGTGTTTTCATGATTTTCAGTGATTAACTGATTGCTCGTACTGCATGGTGAAACACATTACACAAAGTACGCCGACAAGTGAATCGCTGTGACGTTTCTGTTCTGTCACTGTAACCCCAGTGTCAGTAGGTAAAAAATGCTCAGTTTTCGGAATCCCGATTGGGGACACTTTATTTTATTTGACATTTGATTCTTCAAAAGAAAGATGAAATACCAAATTATACGCAAACATTTCATCGAATACACACCAAAGTTTGTGTGAGTGGGAATTTAGTGCTCTGTGATGAGACGAAGGTTCTTATATTTCTCATTTCCTTGGGTGCGCTACGAATTAAAAAACGTAAAACCGAATAGGGCCTGGCCATTAAGAAATTGTCAGTACCTCTTTCTGCCAAATAGCAGTCCCATTTTTTGTACCGTATTTTCCTTTTATTGCGGTATACACATGCAACCAACTACAGCTTATTTGGTACCGTAGCGCAAAGATCTCGTTTATTTCCTGGAATGACGACCTTTTCGAACAGGTCCTCTGACAGATTTGTCATGTACAACAAGACAGGAACAGGTAAAACACAGCTTTGATGAAAGTTTTGAGCAAAAAATAATGATGCCTCTAAACAATACTTCGAGAATTTTATAGAAGTTTAAATGGTAATTTTGTTGGGTCCGGATGGTCGGGGGAGAAATAGATTTATTGTTGTCAGTATGCAAGTTTCCAAAGAAACTGTGATCAACACATCTGACACTGCCTGCAAGTTACAAATGGCATGGGGATCAACAGTGTCATTGTCGCGTCAGAGTGGTACTAATACAAACAAATTTTCACAATGCAACGAATAATCATTGGAATGTGATTTGAAAATTTTTCAACTTTAAAGTTGACTTCTCGGCATTTAAGGCATACAAAACATTTCCGGTTTATTCGTTTTCATTTTCTTCTTTTTGTAACCTATACAAAACTCGAAGACTGACATAACGTGGGCGGTTGTGGCTTTGATTGTGTCAACTCCGGATTGAGTGCAGTGTAGACTGAGTCTTGTTGTCCTTTGTCATTCAACACAGTTGTCAAAAACGTGTCCTTATCAGTAGAAGCACACCGGTCACCCGATTGTCTATCCTTTAGCAGATCTACCCCTTTAGTTTCGCTGTACCGCTCAAACTGTGGGTCCGGTTTTGATGAGGGTATGATTCGAAAATCAAGTTCTTTGGCCTTCGGATAGAATGTCTGTGGTCTGTAAAGGTTGGTATTGTTCAGAAGCATACTGGGACAGACCGAGTGATCTAAAATTTTCAAGGGATAAGTGGAAAACGGTTTGGGATGAAAATGAAAGGAAAATGAACCGGTTCATTTAAAGATACTTCGTGATGAGACTGTTGTTTAGTGAATATTTCTAATACTATTGTATTCGTGAGAACATTCCGTCTGAGTTTGAAGCTGTTATTAAAATGAATTTGATTTATTCATGCTAAGAGCGGTCATCAAATAGTCTGATAAACAAAGAATGAAGAATTACGTGACGAGCGCTGCTGTCTCGTCTGGAGGCTCACCTTTAGACCCAACCCACCACTTTTACTCTTTGTTTATCAGATAAGTATATCACAAATAGCTGAGTGAACTCAAGACTTAGGGTGAAGCTGAATCAATGTTTAAAACGCCAAGAAGGTGGACTACCAATTTCATGCAGACCACTTTCTGGTCTCCTGCTAGCTTGTGAAAAGTAACCGGGGTTCAGTAAATTAGGTCGCACGCGACCGAGACCCTTTTATTGGCTAACGTCCCAATTTCGTTTGCACACCTTTGCAGATGTTGCGCTACTTTATGTCCGCAGCTTTTGCGTGCGTCCACATTATGCGGAGTGTTATTTTAGTAGTGTTACTGACAGCCGGAAAGATAGTTTCCTGATTTAAACTCCTACGTGCATGAACAGCAAATTTCCTCTCGCGTGGGAGACATTATACACAATTTTACTGAATCTAATTAGGAATGTCTCAAGGTTTTTGGCTTCTAGTTTATAAAAATTCCCGTGTCATCAACCTCCCAATCGAATGCTTGGGTGCAATGAATAACATAATTTTCGATGAGTTTAAAAGCTTCTGCGCGTTTGGAAGAAATAGTATAATCATTAATCAAGCGACTTCGGCACAAGGTGTTGATAAAAGACATCGACTGAACCGAAAGACATCCAGGGTCAGTTTTTTCACGTGTCATTTCCGGCTAGTGGAATTTCTAAACTTCTGCTCCGCCCAAAAATGATTCATTTACGCACTTTTGTCACAATTAGTCCCAACATTATCTGTCAAACCTTGTAGACGGATAAAAAATGCGGCAAAATTTCAAATTTTTCGTAGACAGTATGCTTCTTATTATTGGAATTGCGAGTAAATTCCCAGTTATGCAGCACTTCACGCCTTCTGCCTAATAGATTACCCACGCTCTCAGTCCCATATGAGCTATGGAAATAAAAGATGCACATCAGCCCTGTAGTTCTTTACGGTGTATCATAAACCATTGACAATACATACATTAAACCTAGGCCAGCAAAAAGCTGAACAAAAGTTTAGTAGACTTAAACTCGAAACGTTTCTCTGATGAATGACATAAAACGTACCTTCTACAGGATGATTAGAATGTACCAGAAAGCTATAGTCATTTCCGTTCCCACTCGAATCGATACCTGCACGGGGAATTGTTTGGCAAGGACTCATTGAAGAAGAATTAGTTGAGTAAAGTAGGATATCTGACGGGTGAATATCCGCCAAAAGGTGTCCTTGTTGCTCAGTGACTAAGGAAGCAAAGATGATACACACACAGGGTAGAGAACATGACATATGGTTATTTCAAGTGAATACCAATAAGAAGAAAATCAGTATAATGAACCGATTAATAAAACGGTGAAATTGTGATTCAATACCAAATTCCTTGCAGCGTAATATATTGTCCTGCATTACCTAACTGCATGTTTCAGTATAAATAGCCACAAAAACAAAAAGCGAGAAAAATGGAAAGAAACTGCCAATGGAAAAGTGTCCGATAAATTTTTAGAGCCTATACTCTAGTTTGTGTCATTGTATGCAGTTAGTAGTTGTCTTCATGTCCCGTGATTTCCCATTGCTTTGGAACATTGTTGAGTAGTGTTACAATTAATCGTCTTTAGGGTGAACATTGTCATACACACACACACACACAAATGGTCACTCTTTTGGCTTACATACTAAGCAGTCAATGGATTAAACAACTTCCTAATCTCCGGTTGGAAAAGATTTGCTTCCAGGTGTCGTTTGTTCGTGACTTATCACGCGCAGACCCTCCACAAGGCAGCGATACGTCATGAACCGTGCTACATTGTTAACAGTTGGGAATACAAAAAGTGTTCCCTTAGACAAATCTTTGACTGAGGCGTGCAAACAACCGTACAACACGTTTTTCTTCGAATCATTTGCACATTTTTGAGTAACAGCCTGTGCATGAACATTATTTATCAATGAAACTCCACAGAATCACCGAACAACTACTTCATCTTTTATGCTGAAAAATGAAAACCGAAAATGTTGCATACCACTTTTCAACATCCCATGATACGGTACTTAGTTATAAATTCCCTCAAAAGCTTCGGTCATCATACGTGGTAATCGAGTATTTTTGACTACATGCTGACATATATGTGCCATGGGAGGGGTATACACCATAGCCTTGAAGATCCACTGCACTATCAGGAATGAAAGGCAATCTAAACCTGAGACTCGAAAAGACGGAGAATCACAACAGGTCTCAGTAACGCAGGCGTCGAACCGAGTAGGGCGAAAGGTGGTTACAGTTGCACGCGACGGTGGGATTCGAACCTCTGGCCTCCTAAGGGGTAGATAAACGATCTAAAGCGGTCAAAAACCATTAGTAGTGTCGCCGTTTCACATATATCGTGAGCAGCTTCCTTCTATGGTGTTCACTGGATTGCTTTGGGTGCTGGTGATCAAAATATCAATAAATATGTCACACTGTCAACGAGGAGTTGCACTTTGAAGATGTTAGTCAAGCAATTCCTTTTTACGATTTAGTATTTTTACCGAATGTGGTATTGTTTGCAAAAACATACATGTTTACCACAGATGAAAGTTCACCATGTGATACTTTTGGGCTTTCCTGGCCATAACTGTCCAGATCTACTATCGCAGCTAAACATGACCTATTCTGTGTCACTTGAAAGTTCCACTGAAAGCACTGTATCGCTCTGCTCCAGTAACGTATATCTAAATTCAGAAAACAACCTTGCCACCTACGGTACATTCAGTGATTTCAGTTAATACACGAATGGCGTTGTCAGCTATTCCGGATTTCATTTCTACTTCCATGATGAGTTATCAACTTCATAGCGGTGGACTATTCATACCAAGCAAGGGTCTGTGCTAACTTCTAGTCGAAGCTCAAGTGTGCACTTGATCAGTCAAAACAACTTTGTGCGTAGAACTACAGTTGGCCTGAGTGCACTTTCAAACTGTTTTTCTAGAGTGGTCTAATAAAACTGTCGCAAAAGAGAACAAAAGAAAATTTGCAAACCAACTCCTTTGACTCAACTGGTTTTGTTCAGGATTATTTATGAGAAAGGAAACAACCCAAACCTGATATTAGTGGTAGAACGCAGACCTGTGTTAGTGTCAAGCGTTGACGGTCATTTGGAACTGGAAATATATCACCAAATGTAGCATAAAATACGCATGTATATATATTCAAGACACCGTTCAAAACTCAATGGGGGGGATTTGATGTACTTTCATAATATCCTGCTAGATACGGTAAGTGGAAGGAAAAAAAGTTAGAAAATAGTTTCATTGGTGTAAAACTTAGAATGTTAACATATGCCGCCTTCAGCCGATAAGAAGGGGGATTTTTGCACATAAATTTCACATAAGCATACACTATCGACTAATGGCTAGAAGAACTTGGCTTGACTTTAAAGCAAGCACTCTAACCTCAGTTAAATAGCTAACTTACGTTACTTCCCGAGAACTGAAGCATAAAATCTACGAAAACTAAATGCAATCTTCTTGCATTATCTATCATTTTCTATGAAATGTTACGTGCTCAAAATGACCACGGTAGAGTCATTTTAGGCAAACAACACTTCAAGGAAGACTTTGGGTCATTGACTTAGAATAGTGAACATGTTTCAGTCAAAACTATTCAGCCTTGGTGGAAAATTAACACCCGACTGTACACATCAGACTGTACACATCCGAATCCAACCAATCAGCACTGTAATCGGGCGACTAAAACACTTGCTCCGTACTCACGCAATTTCATTCCTCAGTTACCTCACTGCACAAAAAGATCCAAATATAAATAGCTGTATAAGCTCCACAAATTTTATGGAAATTCAAATCAGTGGAACATGACAGTATAAAAACTACTTTCAATTATCATTGACCAATCTATTGTGCTTCCATTTTGCGTGACTGCAAATATGAAAGAGGATTATTTGTTAATGGAAAAAGACATTTCAATATAACAATCAGTGCCAGTAAGCTACATCTCCGCAAACAATATATTCACGTTATTCTCAAAACAAGTGAATTTAAAAAAGAAAGTCATGTGTAGTATAGAAATGCAACAAATCTGCAAAAAATCGAAAGGGTACTTCATACCCACTGAGGGCTGGTCCAAAACAGAGGGGTTTCAAACTATCTGAAGTATTATTCTTATCTTCTACAAGGTTTTGAGGTGAATACGAATCTGAATGGTTATTAGATGGAATTTTCAAGAATTTATATATATATATATGGAGTTTAGCAATGTAGGAATCCCAATACAAAATAATGTGTAATCCATTACTCCTTATATTTTATGGCATTAAATTCACTAGGATCTCTTGACAGAATCAAGTCGTTCGATCTATCAGCCCAAATAAAATTCGGAATTATATTATCTCCTGCCTTCACTGGTAAACTTGACCTCAAGTTTTTTTCCAAAATAAGAACTCCCGACCTAAGGTCGGTTTAGTGACTATCCTCCAGCAAGCAATGGAAGACAAACGAAATACAATTAAATGAACTGAATCTGCATCTGCATCTGTCCCCGACAATGACGTTTGACGTCAAAGATTTTCAGTTGGTGGGTTTATAGGAGTGGATAGGCTGAAAATCTAATAAATCCGAGAAGCTCTTTTTTGTTTTGATTTTTGATACTTTCAGTAATTTTTCGGCGACACTGTTTAAGTGTCGCATTCAAATTAACTGAGATTCGCTAGTCATTCAAATTCGTTGGTAGTTGTTATGATGAACAATTTTGAAACTGTTTCTCTCAAAGCTAAGCTGCCTCACTGTGTAATGCTACTTATTATTATTTTGGAAAACAGATTTTCTTCGTCTGCACATAAAGTGAAGCTACTGCTAGAGCAAGGGTTGAAAAGGACGGCAAAGTGTGACTGTCAGACGTTTGTTGCCTTCGCTAACCCTCAGAGCTACGGAAGGGTGAGGAAAATTGAAAAAAAGAACTGTACTGAGAAATATACTTGTACTGATCACACTAAGCTGATAATGACATAATTCGTTAGGCAAACAGGTCGAGTTTCACTATCAATATTGTATTCTGTCTCACTCTAGATATTACATTTCTTTGGCAGAAAAATTAACTGCTTTCCGTTTGATTTCATCGCACATTATCCAATCACAGTACTGCATATCAAATGGTGTTTTCAATTTCACGACATTTATTTTGTTCCTTCTACAGGTTATCGCCTAAATTAGTGCAATATGTAGATGTAATCAATAACAAACTGCTAACACTGATGAATCAGATTAGCAGGTATTCCAAATACTTTTATTTCTATATTTAACTTCGTCAGGTTCCCACCTACTAGCCCGTTTTATCAATTAAAACAACGACGGAATTGAAATGTTTTTTTAATTTACCCAAGTTTATTGCATTCAAATATCCGAAAAATCATCTAAAGGTTAGGAACGTAAAGATTTTCAAAACTGAACGCAAAAGGACGTCAAAGATTAGGTGATGCTTTCAAAAGACGCTTCCGGATCGCCTGCGCTTACCAAAAACCCAAAGTCAATACGCGCATTTTCCCCCTGGATCAGTTAATTTTGGATGGTTCAATGAAAGGATTTTTTGGCTAACTTCATCGAATTCACCCTTCTGTTAATAGGAACTTAAAACTTAGAATTTGCTGGGGTTGGATATGATCAGCATCTGTAGGTAAGTGGACAACTTTTTCGTAATCGTGCTGGCTGTTTTACAATTGTTTTCCAGGCTCTCCTGAACGGATCAGGTTTGTGATCTCACAGTGAACTCTGCGAATGAGAACTTCTACTCACATTTCGAGTGCGCAAATTATATCGTTTTTACCAACCGATAAATTATTTCTAGTAATATTGCGTACTGATCTATTTTTTATCCACTAGTGCTATCCACGTAGCGTTTTGCTTTTCAGTGATTTCCAATAACTTTTACCAGGACTATTATGCCTACTTACTCGTAAACGGTTGTCTGGAACTCATTGTGCTTGACAAGTGCACTGGGTAATATGTGTCTGTTGGCGTGGTGATATTTCTTTCTGCATTCACTACCGATCTGGGTGCCCTTCGATTTTCTTTAGAATCTCCCAAACAAGGGATCACGTACTCCCCAATCCAACCAGTTCGAGTTCCTTGATTGGTCCGATCGGTAACTTTTCTTGACGTCCGATGTTCGGGCGAGTCCCACTTCGCACCGGGAGCTGGAGTGTGTCTTGAGCAGGGGGGTTGACTTTGTTTTAATTTGCGGCAACGAACGACTACAAAGAGAATGAATATTAGCAGTAGGGCAGCAAGGGTAGCTGTAATCATGGAAACTAAAGTCAGAAAGTCAGAAGACAATAAAAGTCCAGCTGCTGGGCGATCCGATTCCACATAGACATCTGAGTGAACTTCGGCAGTAGACGTCTCTAAGCCAGTCTCACGATAGTCCGTTTGTTTGTTGTGGCGTGCATAATCCGATCGAGCTAATGATTTGGAAACAACTTTGGGTGTTTGGGATTGGAACGGTCGTTGAATCAGTATGTCGAGTACGGAAGATGACGTCCTGGGCGGATTTCCTTGATCGGAGGCTTGAACGTACAGACGGATCATCGAAGATGATCGTGTTGGCCAAGTACGGTGTTTCGGCCTTTGAGTCAATGGCCCGGATATCGGAGTTCTGATCGGTCCGTCAATAGGCTGTGCCAAATAGATCCAGCCACTTTCAGTGTCCAATTCAAACTGTCCGGCTTCATTACCACTCAGAATGGAATAGGTAACTTTACCTCGTGGACCTTCATCTGGATCTAATGCAATGAGCTGCAAAAAAATTGTAAAAACCGAATAAAACCTTTAATTCGGCAGAAGAAATGTAAAAAGTGTTTTGTTTTACTGGATAACGCAAACTCAGATGTTAGCTGGGCTTTGAGCTTCAGAAATGAAAGTGACCAGCTTTATTAGTGGAAGAAGGAACCTCTTCAAACATAATACTGACTTGGTGGTTTATCTTGCTGAAATATTTACTAGGTAACAATTATTTTCGCAAAATTGCGCGGTACAAGAATGACCCAAAAAACCTCGCTGTCGACATTTGTTTTCACCCTGTCATGAATCAAGTTTATTTTCCTACAAAACCGTTCTCCTCTAAATGCAACCAGTCTTCAGGATCCCAGTTTTTGATGAGTCTGTCTTTTATAGGTCACGGTGGAAGACCTGTTATCCACACTTCACCGGAAGGATTTTTATGTTGATTATGAACATCTAAGGACAAGGGAAAATAGTCTGTCATGAACACGTTTCCCCTCAAATCTTGAGTGTTTTTTTCATACAGAACAGGTTTCGGGTCAGCTGGGGTAAGAGCAGCCGTCCGTTTGCCACGACTGTTTTGAATTCCGACATTCTCGGCCAGTTGTTATGTCTGAACCGTTCTGTATGAGGCAAAGTTACTTATATTTTTGAAATGGAAAATAATCCTTCCTGAAATTCACGAATTATCAAAAAAACAGCTACATTGCGGAATCTTTCTCCGATACCTCGTGTAATTAGTATGACAATAACGATTACGTTTTTATAGCTGACTGCATCAGCGGATCTAGCTTGTATCACTTGTAGTTATTTCATAACCAAATTGTCTAAATGAATACGACGAGATTAAAAAGAAACGTTGGTGTTGGAATGCACTAGTAGCTTGCCACTATTTCTCTTTCCGTATTTCTACACCCGATGAATAAGCGTTAAGACCTCCGGGAATAAACCAAGCTGTTTGCTAATCGTTTTTTTGGTTCCATAATTCTAAAGCATTCTTCAGTCAGTTTGGAATTCTTTGAATTCTGCTGATCAAAACTGGTTAGCACCTGTGTTTGCTTATTTGTTCTTATTGACAAAAATATGATTTTTCACATCGGGGATTGACTATTATCATTCCAAGGAACGACGACGATGTGCAGCCTACTATCTACCCCATCTATTTATAAGCTCGTTAAATTCGAATAATTTCACCTGAAAATTATTCATCGTACACTGAAATCCTCAGAGACAAACTTTCTTAACTGACCAGTATACTCTCTGTCACCAGCACCATAAGACAATTCATCTATAAGGCTCTTTTTTATCGTCCACCAAGCGACAGTGATAAGGTCACTGGCTCTGACCCGCGAGAAGACCACATTATGGAAACCACTTGCTGGCGAAAAAACCCTAAAAGATGTTTTCACTTATTTCACATTATTTGGTGAAATTTCAAAGATAAAAAATACCTTTTTCATCACACACAGTGACTGAAACAAATATAAGTTTAGTAATCATGCTTATCTGGAAATCCGCGACATATACCTTCTGGTTGTACAAAATCTGAACCAAAGGCGGATTTCTTTGATTGGACCCTGACAAAGTTTTGCCAAAAATACAGTCGTGATGGAATTGCCCGAATCTTCTAGCAAATAAATCTATCTCCGATTATACTGAGTGAGTTGGAAATCTCTAATGAGACCAAAATGACTCTGCCACGCTAGTCAGTACTCAAATACACAGACAAATTTGAGGTTCGGTTTCCCATTTTCTCTCGAGTGAGTGAATGATCACAATTTCTTATTGATTTCAAATTAATCGCTTCAATAATCCCTTTCCTAAACGCATCCCTAGAGGTTCAAACGAGAATCAAACACGGTTTCCGTTAGGTAATTGGGCATAAAATTTAAGCCTGGTTCAATTGTAATCACAAATAGAACGCTACTTAAAGCAAATTAGCATTTTTGCCTCTAAGGCACACATCAGTCTGGAAAAATAAGAAATGAGTACAACGAAATGCTGCTTGTTTAACCAAAACACGCATCGTTATAATTTAAACGCACATATAGTCCTAATTAGTCAATTTTCACCCAGAAAATGTATTTGTCGATGTTTCCGAGATATTGTAAGTTTAGAAGCCTCCATCAGCAGACGGCCTTGTAACAATGAAATTGACGTAATTATTGTAGTTTTCCATATGTTTGAAATATATTATTGGTTCATTTCCTGATCCGCATCAGTATTTTATATACTTCAAAAATCTTCACCAAACACGAGTGAATTGGTTTCAACTGGTAGTATTAAATTTCGCCGTCCAACCACAGATACATAACGAACTCGAAAGATCGAACAACGGATGTCAAATGACAGTTGCTTGTAGTTCATTTGCCCACAACAACCTCATAGGTATGTTTAGTGAACCGAAAATATCAAGTTAACGTGCGCAGTTTCGTGACTGCATTTTTAATTACAAAGTGATGAAGTGTTCGAAAACAATACGTGCTTCTCTGAACGATTCTCATTCAAAAGATTCATATTTGAAATGCATAAGTGTAACGGTTGCCGATGGCTTTGATTGTCTGCAGTGAGTTCACAAATATTCAATTCAGTAAGCATATTCTGAAAGTCCTGTGTTGGGCACGGTTTATTTTTCGATTCTTCATCACGTGATACAATCAATTTACTCCAGTCTAACCTCTTTACTGACCTAGCCAAACAATATCTGTTTGTAAGCCATATCATGAACATCAGTGATGTTGTGAAATTCGTTTAGCTCTTTAATTTAAAATTTCATGCTGGGGTTACAGTAGATAAATGAAGTAAGTGATCTATATCTGTTTTTTGTAAACGGTATTCTGTCCATCTATAATTACAGAAATATTGAATTTTCCTTTTCTTTGGTCTGAGTTAGAGAAATATTTTCATATATTCATAAATACATATGGACTTGGAGTTTAAGACTATAGCATTCACGTAAATCCAAAATACTGATAACATAAGAGTAAAATGTATTAATTTTTCGATTTTTCCTTTCAGAGTTAAAATAGTCAGGTAGGACCGCCAACAGTAACCGCCTGTTCTCATCACCCTGAGCAATGAAACTGGGCTTTTTATTGGTAAGGCTCACATTTTATTTTCAAAAATCTTACTTCATTGTGGCTAAAATACGGAAAAGCTATAGAATATATTCCAAACCTGAATGCCTTTCCACTGCTAGAACCAAATAACGAGTCGAACGAACAACACTGAATGCTTTCTGGACAGTACGATACATATCTATCCAGCTTTTAGAACGAAGGTTACTTGCACTAATTTGAATGATTGGGAAACTGACACTCGTCTTCTCATGTGGATCGGTAACACATTTTACGTGAGCCCATCATCCGCCCCCCCTCCCCCAATGTGTCGACTCACTTCTCACACCGGTCTTCCAAGATGACGATTTCCATCGACATGGTCAAAAATGTGCACCTGAAAACACCGACTTTGAATTTCCCTGTGTCATATTGTTACTTTCACCCATTCATCCGGGTTTAGGTTTTTTACATCTGGGGATGTTCACCTAGAGGGGGACTCTATCTCAGAACAGGGGCACGAACACGGAAAATGAATGTTTCTAGCACGTTCACAGGAGCTTTTGCTAAGCTTTGTGTCTAGAATCTGCTAACCTGTTCATATTGATGTCACCTCCACGGCACATGAACACACACACACACACACACAAAGTTTCATTGTACTCATCTACACTAACAACCCCGTCTGAAGTCAAATGAACCAGATGTTCAAGCAATAAGCTTTATTTGTTCCCGGAACGAGGATGGATATTCTACGCGTATCCACTTTTCTCCGTGTTGCTTGTTTGTGCTTCTGAGGTTTATAGACCAGCCCAATAATGTCATCTCCTGTAGAATCTGCATGAAAAAGACATTTCACTGAGCACTCGAAAGATTCGTTTGCTATCATCGTCAGTGAGCAGTCTCTTCTGTAATTGACTGAAAATGGTTAATAACCGATGGTTATGAGTTTAAGTATTTTTACGGAAAATCCTTGAATGTCATTCTCCAGATCCGTTTCTATTCAGTATTAGACTATTAAGTTGCAGTACTCAGGAAGTGATCCTTTTAATATTGGTCCGTTTACTACTATTTTACGGTGGATGATCTTTCACATTCCAAGGAAGGCGCAGCCGTAGATGGCTTTTCCGAAACTTTTGTACGCGTCATCTTATTCAAGTGAGGAATTCACGAGGTCTTGCTTCCAGCTTGATTGGCAATCAGTGGATACAGGATAGGGATACTCAAGTTTACTTTTTTGGAGTAGACTACGTGACTTGACTTGTTGACATTCCAATCCACTAATTTTCGGGCTGCGATACCCAGTATTAGTTTACCGATTGGTTTCAGAAACAGGCTCGTAAATTCATGGTAGGGGATCCTTTTTCATCGTTTACACCCTAGTTACGCCCACAAAAAAGTCTTCGTAAGTCGTTGGTTCTATAGGTATCTACAGAATTGATGAATTCGAAGTTTCATCCGTGCAAAATAACGTACGGATATGTCCTCTCCCCGGTGCTAGAATACAAAATAAGAGAGCAACTTCTGTAGGAAAAACATCATTCAGATACACATTGATCCTAATTCTTCCATGGTAAAACCGGAAATGTATGGTTGAGATAAATATGCTATATAAGTTTATTCCGAAATAATATATCATAAGAGTGATTCCAATAGAGATGGAAGCCGAGAAAACTGAACCACGTATTTAGGAGTTGACGGCATTTGAAAATTATTTTCTGATCATGGCAAATTTAAAACAGATGTGATAAATACTATATTTCTTGTTACCACTAAACGGTTATCATGAGCGTTCATTTTTAAATCATCTGTCCCTGAAATTTACCTAGTAGCTTTTTCGTAACTGAGTTAAATCCTCTTACGTACGCTGTATGACCGGACTTTCTAATTTAACAGAACCAGAAGAGAAATACGTGCATGACCCAGTATACATCAAGGTTTATGTTAGCATACCTTCTATGCCAGTTTTCAGCCGCCGTAAACCACCATCTCCTAATGAAGTTTGTTGCATTTGCCTCGACTTTAGCCAGCATCTTCTCTCGAGTATGCAAACTCGAAGTGACGTTCGCAAACCTATTTGGAACTCTCGCAAAGAACAGACGGCTAAATTCTAAATCCGTCCCACAACATTCGATTACCACGCAAGCATTCTTCCTTTGTTGTAATAACTGTGACTTGTTTTTAGAGTAAAAAGCACCTATGATCAGTTACTCATTCTAACTCAGTAACCTCATAATTGGTGGTGTCTTAGTTTACAAAATCTGTTGGTCATGTGGAAGACGACCGGCTGAGGAAAACGTGTGTTAAGTGAGTTACCGTTCAACGTTGAACTTATCGTGGTGTTTGTTTGTGAAGGTAAACAAACTTAATCCGTCGATTAAGCCGTCTATTGATATCTTCTTCTTGGGGACTATTTTTTTTAGTTTCCGAATACTCACAGATGCTTCCTTCGGCTAAATGTGAACATATACATCAGGCTTTCATATGCTTAAGCATAAGCTGCGAAGGAGATCACTGGACATTATGGTTCAGCAGGATACCAGCGGCAAAATTGCCGACATAACTGCCAGGCAACCTACTGACTTGTATCAATCATCGAAGGGTCGGTATTTTAGTTTCCTGTTCGTAGTGGTTCTTGGCAGTTTATTAGGGTTTATTGGCATAGAATTACTTAACCATTTCAAACGTTAAACAAAAAATTTTAAATTTTAATTTTGGAACCATACGAAAGAACTGAAATTCCCATAATTTTGTCATCTGTTTACGTAAAAGCTCGTTTTAAAAATTTTGAAATTTTGAAGACAATATGAGATGGAAGGCTGAAAAATGTCTTTCGCCGTTCACAATATTTCCTCAACTACTCAATTTATAATTTTCTGTTCATCCTTGGTACCCATGTATCAACAATGAATCTGACTACTGTTGAGCTTAGATGGGAATGCCTTCTGAATTGCACAAACGAATGATGAACAGTGTGAATGTAGCTTCTAGCGTGGTAAGTTGTTTCACTCGCAACGATTCATCTGCCATCTAAGTTGTCGGAAGAAATGTTTGATGCATTTTCTCCTGCTGGTATTTCCATGAGTCATATCCCTCTTCACAGTCCCGGGAAAGGGGTTTCCTGAAACAAGCAGTCAAATCGCAGCTCACATTTTTTCTTTAGCAAGTGTTTTCTGAATCCCATTCACGTGTAATCCGATTAGTTGGCGTACTATCGAACATGATAAGAGAGACTTATAGTGTAACACTTATTCATCCAAAGTAACGACAAAAGCGGACATGGAGCAGCACAGATGCAATTATCTCTCCTCTTCTGGGACAACCCGGAGGTCGTATAGCGCGGATTTATTCAAAGTATTATACTGGTGACCTCTAGTCCTTACCCACACACAGAGTATCACTTGTCCTTGTTAACCCCCCCCCCCCCCCCCCTCGGCTTCTCCTCTCCTTTGTTGCGTCTTTAGTGATTCAGTGCCCAGAGTCAGCATAGATTGTCGATGTGATTGACCGCTTTGAAAATAACCACAGATTAGCTATTGTCGATGACCTGACCAAACCCCAAAGGCACAAACGAGAATGACCGGAGTGAATGGTCATTCGCATTATGTGTCTAATAGTTTGGTGAGATCGCATGCTTGACTGTCTTATAATATTATTGTTAATCCTCTTTCTGGTGGGTAAGTGGAACTGATTATTAACAAACCTTTTGTTTATCACATAAACATTTCTTGATGATTCTTAAATTCCTAAATATTCTATTTTGTAAGGAAAATTCGTCATCAACAAAGGGACTATTCAATTTTATGATTCGATTCAAGAAGCTTGAAGACGAGGGACTGACCAGTACATAACTGTTGGTTTGATTCATTCGGCTTTGTACGGATCTTTCTTAAACTACAAATCAACATACGGAGAGAATGTCGTAGGCCGAAAGTAGATAGATCTGTTTTCCTAACCAAGTTAAACTTGCTCGCCTAGATTTTGTATAAACTCGCTGATTTTAGCCGAATCTCACATGTTGTCAAAGTTCCCGGAGTTAGTGTGCATTAACTTCAAATGTTTACGAAAAAGGTACATGAAATGCAACCAAATAAGTGATTCCTCAGTGGATAGTCCCATGCAGCATATCCGCTTACACAGCTGATGCACGAATGAAATGAGAGCACATTTTTCAGAAAGTACATCATTCACTGGTAATAGGGTGCTGACTACAGAACCAACTGTTCAAAAGGAAGTGTCGAATGCAACATGCTAACTAAATGATGTTGAATGAATTCTAACGAAAACAGTGGTCCCTAATTTTGACTCTGAAGCATGAAAATGAAAGCAGCTTTCTCAAAAATATTCCTATTTCAATTTTAGTTTCTTTCGGATAATTTCCTTAGTTAGATAAACCTTATTAATGTAGTACTGTTAATATTTGCTTCAGTCCGAATAAAACCTTTTACATCAACTAATCTATTACAAACACCAGTCTGTTCAGCTACACTCAGTAGCTGGCAAATGATGATCAAAACCCAGATCAGTGCAAGCAAGCTAACGGGACTGTCAGTCTGATATTAAGATAGTCAACTTGTTTCCCAACTTTTCCGTCCCCTTGCTTGTCATGAGACGCATGATTGTCCACAATGTTGCTTTCCTCAAAGTCCATTTTATTCTATGTGAACAATTGTCACCACCGAAGCATACACTTGCAAATCTACAGTGATACATTGAGCAAATCAATGTTTTGGGCTTCATCATTCAAGTATTATTACATTTTTGCAACATTTTCTTATTTTCCCGGGTATCCTAAGTCGTACTTGGTTCGCAGTGTTTCAGAAAATGCTTACAAGATTTACGGTTCTAAATGAAATGAGGTTTTTAAATGAACTGGACTTTTGAAATTTATTTATTTTCTCTCGGTAGACTACAAAAGACCTTTCAAACGGACTTCACCTCCTTTATTTTGAAAGCTTTCAAATAAACAAGCTATGCTCCCACGTTATTTTCTCTTCTGCCACCAGAATTTCCTGCATATAACATTTCTTTTCTCAGTGAAGGACTTTATGGGAAAGTAGTTTACCAATGTACTCTACAGTTACGCCATCACTTAGAGTCAACATTTTGTGAAATGTACCCTAACAATAAATTTCCAAAGTTGGTGTTATAATCCTCGTGGATGAGAAAAGCCCGTCCGAAGTGCACTCGCTGCTTGCTGATTTATACATGCTTTATTTCTTGTCCTAATACGGAACTGCTTTTACCTGCCGTCCACTGCACTGAGAAACTGGTAAGGCCCAATGATATTGGTGGGGAAACAAACCTTCGGTGGCCCTTTCACCTGATCGCTGAACTCACGTGAACTGGAGTGGATGTAGCAGCTAGAACAAGTCGGATGCAACGACCTTGAAAGAATCCTTTTTACTTTCGCGGAGCTTTATTTACGTTATTCGCATATTTCATTCTGAAAGACTGAGTGATTTGTGTTCTGAATTTCCTGGGAGAAATTTATTCGCTTTTTCTCTTAATTTGGCAATACATGCTTCAAGAGCAACATTTCATAACATACTGACTATCATTGATTTCGGAAATAAGCTGTTTTCTGTTCTTAATAACCAAAACGTAAACTGATGGAAATCTGGTTTCGAAATTGCTGGCTAACATGTTAAATAACGCGGAAGCGAATCGAGAAATTGTCTGAAACGTCGAAATGCCGAGACTTATTTGAATAATTGGTAAGCAGACAGCTCGAATCCGGTCTCGTAGTGTAGATCTAGACGATCATAAAATCGTGATTTATATCACCGACTCAGAGTGAGAAAGAAAAAAATGAATCGTCTTAATGTGAGCTTCGAATAGAATAAAGTAAATTTTGTGGCTTCTATCCGAGAACTGGTTGATTTGCACTGAATCATTTCGATTCCCTTTGCTATGCTTACGGCATACTCGTTGGATGCCACTGGATAGAGTGATAGTCAGGCCAAAAAATTCACAAACATAACTACGATATCTGAGCAGTTTTTCAGTCTGGTCAGCTAAATACTGTTTTAAGTAACTCGTTTGCGAGAGAAATTGAAGTAATGAATTCTGTTTCCACAGGTATATTTTACTAAATTTTGCTTTCGAAAGGATAACCAAAAAACCACCAACAACTGAATTCATTTTTAACATATACTGGCCGCAAGTCTTTTATAAACGAAGTGGACTGTCTGTGGAAGGGCTGAGTTTTGCACTTTATGTTTTGTCTAGTTGAAGTAGCGTAATTTTAAACAAATTAGAGTGCGACTTCTTTCTTCGAAAGTAAGTGAATGAATCAACGTAAGCATACTTCTAAATTGCTCCAAAGATCACCATTTGTACGTCCCTCAAATAGTGGAACCTAATCATAGACACTAACCTTTCATTTGTACCTGAAGTGCTCTAACAACTGAATCACAAAGTCAATCCGTGAGCTTCGAACTTTTCTAGTTGGTACACAATATAGTTGGACAGAACTTCGTGGGTAGGTAGATTGCTTGCGCGAATACACGCTGGGGCGACAAAGCCGAATTATTAAGTACTACAAGAACCTAGGTAAACGAGTTTCCCGCTATGTTCCCGTGCTCATAACATCACATTTAAACACGAGACGCAAACTTAATGCGCGTAATGTGACCTAACCGCTTACAGTTGTCCTCAATGAGTAACTAGCCCAGAAAAATCCACCACTGTTTCCGAATCCCGCTCATTGCATTTATCGCATATGCCACGGAGTTCGAAAAATAATTACCCTAGAAAGTATTGTTGGCAAGAAGAACCTAAATCTTACACTGTGGAAAATCAATCTGCGTTTCTCCAACTCCGCGAGCAGGAATCGAACCGGTCACATTCCGCGTACCGAGCTGAGGCTCTAAAAAGATGAGCTTTCGCGGTAGTCAGTCGGGTGTTTATCATTGGACTAATGGTTTGCGCGCCACTGACGATTCACTGCTGCAAATCACACCCGACGGTCTGTACAGTGATAGGTCATTTGGTAGAGTATGTGCCCGACGAGCGGAACGTCGCCGGTACGATTCCGGCTCGCGGCGCTGAACATTCAGATGTGAAAAGAGCAAATACATTTTCACCATCAAATTATCTCGCTGGTTATTCATTTAAATAAAGATACGAATACACTCACAACCTTGATTTAATTTGAGGAATTGGGCGAATTGGGCTACCTAGAAGATCGCTGTGAAGTGTATGTAGGTTTCTCATTTGTGCTGTCAAAAATAATTCTTTTCTGTTCTGAGGACATTTGTGCGTTTGATTCTTTTACCCATACGTAAAAAGAATGTATAGGTGAAATGAGCAAGCAAACAATTATTTGTGAATACAAAAGTTTAAAATACTGTTGACGAGGAAAGATATTCTTCGAAGTTTCCTAAATAGTGTACCAAATGTTCTAACTTTGGTAAACTTTCTATCACGATAAATACGATGAACAACACTTTTATTGTGTGAACTTTGTTCCACATAATTTATCTGGGTTGAATGTTACTCGCTGAATGTATTCTGTGGGTCAGCTTTATTTCATGACAAATAAAGTCGAGCACGAGTTAGATTGGACCTGATGGATGATAACTTTCATGTTTCTGACAAAAATAGTTTAAAACACTGGCTTATAACTCTTTCAGTAACTGGCAAAATTGGGGAGTAAATTCAAAAACTAAATTTTGCGGCCAATCTAACTTTACTTGTAATATGGTCTTGTGAAGATCCCACCTAATGTTATTCAAGGGAAATAGATTTGAAGTGATTTATTCATTGTTTCATTGTTCGACTCATCACCAAAAATAATGGGAACACTGAAAATTTTTTTAATCTCCCTAAACTGTCGTCGACTATGAAACGCAAATGGGACGTGAACCCAGGCTGAACGATTGCGAATCGCACACGTACCCTTCCAGTAATCCGGGCTGGCTCTCACAGGTTAACTTACTTATTGATTCAGGTATTGTCTGGTATCTCTTTAGTTTTTATTGCAATTAAATTCAATGATTCACGCTGAGCAGTAAAGTCTGTGATACTTTGTTCAACACCAATAAGAACAACCCAGTTTTATTCGGACGATTTCGAAAATCAACACTTACTCTTGTCACTCGGTTTCCGACAGCAGCCTCGGATGAAAAGTTCACCAGTCGATGTTGCGGTTTGGGGAATTCCCACTCTGGAGCGTTATCATTTACGTCTGTGATTCGAATTATTATTTGTGCCGAACCTGTCAGCGCCGGACTGCCTGAATCACGTGCAAATATGTCTAACACAATGATTTCGTTTTTTTCTCGATCGAGCGGGCTATAGTCGTCGGAAGTTAGACTGTGCGAGGAATGTAATCCGGCTGGACCGAAGTTCGGCATGCGCACAAATAGTTCACCGGATTTGGAGACGGAAAACCATGAGATTAGCTGGGTATTTTTGTTTGGGATTTTTGAGCTCAAAATGCGGTCCGGAACCAAACTATATGTCTGCTTGCTTGATAGGCTGGATTGCAGCCAGAATTCCAAAAGGTGATTTTCTTCATCTATATCACAGTCGGTCACATTGACTCGACCAACACGTACTGGTGGCCGGGAGTCTTCACTCAGACTGAACTCGTACAACTGTTGACTGAAGGTGGGCATACAGTCATTAACATCCACAATTTCTATTATCACCGTTCCGTTTGCCATGTTACACTTTTGGTCCATATTCTGTCCACCTAACGGGTGGTCAGTGGGTCTGGCAAAGGGACCTTGGTCTCCACCATCAGTTACTTGAATTGGAAGGACGATAGACTGAACAAGTTCTCTGTCAAAACTAACCAAAGTTTTCAGATCGCCAGTTGCGGGGTTTACGTGAAACCAAGGCTGAGAGGGAAGTTGTTCCCCTGAAAGTACTTTTGTATGGATCAGTTCGCTAAGCTTGATACCCGTGGACATTGCTGTGGAACTTCTTGCGGGAACTATTAGCGGTTCATCAGTCAGCTGATAGCGCAAACCTGAGGTTCCAGCCAGACTGTTTGGATCATCCGCATCCGTTGCATGAATCCGCATGACCAATGTGTCTACAGGTGCATTTTCTGATAACCGGACCACTTGGGGACTAACCAAAATGGGTGGGGAATCATTCTCGTCAGTGACAATAACTAGAAGAGAAGCGGATGCCGATCGACGTCCAGTTGGCATGTACAAACCTGAGTGGTGCAATGCATTGGAAGCAGAATATTGCGAGTATTGTGGAATACGAGATATGGTGTCCTCGTCGTAGCACTGAACATGTAAAAGTATCCGGTGCTGCTTTTCTCGATCTAGTGATTCTCCCGCTAGAGTGATTTTAAAACGAAATCGATCACGTAGAGGCTCTGATGCATCTAGTTCAAGTGCTTCCATTGAAAATTGATTGTTGTCCACAGAGCATACTGGTTTGAGCGTTCTTGAATTTCGGCTCATAAGCGACAATGGAAAATCGTGGTGTAATTTCTTTAAAGCAGACTCCGTATTTTGATTCTTTAGTCCGCTTTCGGCCCGTAGTTGGGCCGTTAGGTCTTTGTCGGTCACCGTAGCGGTTGCAATCAATTGATTCGGTGGACCATTTTCTCGTACAACCACGGTAAGTTGTGCTTGTAAATGATTTCGCGTGCCACTGTGAAAAATACTCTGGTCTTTGGAGACAGAGTCTAGATGACTAAACAGTTTGATTTGGGGTGCATGATCATTCAAATTGAGAACCATAACCACGAGTTCCATTTCGTCAGTCCATTTGCCATCCGAAACGGATATGTGCAATTGATGTTGCGAGAACTGCTCAAAGTCAACAATTCCTTGAACACTTATTTCACCTGTCTGCGGATTGATTTTAAATAAGGAACGAGTAGAGGCCGCTGTGGATGGACGCAATCCAAATTCCAGTCGGAAGCGGTCACTCGGATCAGCATCATAAACCGGCGGTTGGTAAATCTTACTTCCGATTAGTTCGTGTTCTCTGACCCAAACCACGTGACGGGATTGGTTGAACTTTGGTGGATGATCATTCACATCCGTTACAGATATATTTAGCAACAAATGTCCAGTGAGACGCCGGGGAAGGCCGGCGTCTGCGGCATAAATGATCACGTGATGGTGCGGCTGCTCGTCATGGTTCAGGTCTTTGTTCACACGCAACCACAAGCCAGAATCACTGGTTATTGAACCCTCAATAACTGTCTGATCCCAATCCAGCACAAAAGCATCAGGCACAGTTTGCGATTCGATTCCGTACGTTGCAGTCGTATTGTCGGGACACGCATCCGGATCAACGGCCAGTGGCAAGGCTAACCGGGTGCCAATAACCGTATGTTCTGCTACTTGCAGATCCATTTTCGGAATCACTGCGTTGTTGTTAGTTGCGCCAATCATATTCTGCATAATTGTTGTGCCGTTCAATTGTTGCAAACTAATCAGTGCAGTAGAAAATGATGTCCAACTTGGGGCGTTGTCATTAATATCTCCTATGTTTATGTTCAGTTGTAAGATGAATTGTGAACCTGATTTGGTCGCCCCGTTCGAGGAAATTGTTTCGGCCATAAGTAAGACTGGTAGTGTGCACGAATTAAATGTCGGATTTGTAACCTCATATGTAAGCGAATTATCTGTTGTTGGAAATCGCGTTGCACACTTAACATCTAATGCGGGACATACTGTTTCGCGGTCTACGCGAGTTTGTATGCGTAACGTTTGAGCACCGGGGTAGGCGTAATCAATGATGAAGTGTGAGTTTGTTTCGAGGAATGAGAACCGCAAATCACTGTCCTGTACAACTGAGTAGAAATCAGAGGTATTCGGTATCTTCCGTTTCACCAAAGAAGAAAGGTTTACGACAGCCGAGGATCTAGGTAATTCCTCCTCCATGAATATGGTCAACTGTAACTGGTTGTTTTCTCCAGCTGATGGACTTGTGCAATAAATAATCCCGGACAGTGTTGCCAAAATAATCAGTACTCCATTGAAGCTCATGTTTGAATGTGATCACTGGATGTAAAAACTCTTTCGGTGGTTTGGTGATTTCAAGTTTAGCATTGCTGGTGGCTTTAGGATTTTCAAAACTAATGAAGCAAGAAGAGAACTATTCCGTACACGGATAACTACCCCACGAATAATTTTGCGCCGGATTTTCCTCCCATGGTCTATTGGATGTCAGCTTGAGGTTCCGTACCTGATTGGTTGATGCAATTGCCAATGTGGAATACTGCTTTCCGATTGGTCAGTACTGCAACCACGGGAAGTATATTTCCATGGGACATGCAATAGCACAGTTCATCGTGTTCCATTCGTAACTTTTCTATACTTTGTTTACCCTCGATTATTCTCCATAGCGTTGTATTATTATACACAAATTTATTTTAGTAGGATGATTCACAGCATATGCATGGGAGTATCATAATATTTTTGGTTTGCTCTGAGTAGTATAGAAGTTCGAACGGGCATCTTGGCAATTTCTCCCTGGAATAATTTTAAGAAGACAAAAAGGTTCGATAATTTCCACGTGTACATGAGTTAAAGTCCAGTCCTGAACCCAACTATGTTCTACAAGGAAAGAAATGGAATTATATATGCTCGGGAGTTTCAAAGACAGTGCCCGAAAATAAATGAGTATCTGAAAGTTGGCGTACGAGTATTCTTTTGGCCACCGAATGCATTCTTGCTCTCCGCTTGAAATATCAATATATAACGTTTAGTTGTAAACTAATTGTTTTCATGAAACAGTTCATTGGCGTTTGGAAACCTGAATTATTGTTTAGGTCAACTTGTCAAGAGACTGATTGTAAATTACAAACCCTACGCAGTTATCAGACAACGTGAGTGACTTTTAGAAACCTGGGGCTTTTGTCTTTTGTATTGTTTAGCCTAATTGACGTTCTAAATCCCCTTGACATGGAACTGTGCGGAAAGCCGAAGGGTTAGGTAGCAAGACGAAAACTAACCTTTCAAAAATAATGGGAAAAAATGAAAACATAAGACACAATTATTTATCCAATTTATTAAGGAGCTGTTTAAATAACGCAGGACCGAAACGAGTCTCAGAGTAATGGGGCATTCTTGCGTGGAAATGTTAGGCTATTCTTAATTCCAAAAAGTAGATTGCTGATTAAATGAAAAAATGAAGGTGAATCATGTAAAGCCGGATCTCTGGGGAATCAAATAGAAAAACACGATTGCCCATTCGTAAAGCAACGCAACCGTGAAGCTGAAACCTGAAGAAATACCTGTGACGTGTAAGCTGTATAGCTACATACAAAGACACACATTCATCTCATAGTGTGCATAATCTGATATAAACTGGCAAAAACGAAGATTTTGCTTGCGTTTTCTGTAATAAAATTTACTCAGATTGTCTGAGCTTGCAAGATAACTCGCTTTTAGCAACACTGAAAGCTGACACCAAACAAACATGTTTGGTTTCATTTGAAGGAGCATTATTTTTGAAAAAAATAAATAGAGTAGAGCGACTCAGAAACAAGCTGGTGTAAACTTCGCTGATTAGAAACGCCCCATGCGTATGAGGTTAAGTTCAGAAATCGGCATAATAAAGCTCTCTATAGGATCATCCCACCGTTCTAGTACAAATAGTAGATGAGCTTGAGAAGACGATAAAAATCATAAGGCAAAAAAACCCATCAAGTGATCGCCATGGTAGTTCCGATTTGGGATTTATAGGCTTCCATGCAGCTGATTCACCTTAGCATAACAAACAACCGAAACTAGTTTCTTTTGCCGGTTTGTAGAACTCTATCGTTCAGATATCGCGTGTACCTTCACGCTCGCCTGCGCATGGTTTCCTGAAATTCAACTGTTCCGGTTACCACTTGAGCAATGAAAGTTGAGAACTATACCATAAATTTCAGTCTTCGTCACAGTCGTAATTTTATTCAAATGCTCATTCATGTTACATGTATTAAAAAACTTTCGTATTTCGAAATGCTGCATCACTACGGGGTATTTCCACTGGGCGGCCCATTTGCCGGATTTAGCACCGTCCTACTGGTAATATTCAACAGATAAGGTCACCTATAGGCAGACGGTGCTTTACTCCATGGATAGACTCTCGAGTGTAGCCTGTAAGTGACTCAAGTTAAATAGAATCTTAGTTATTTCAAAGCCCACTGTTCCTGTTTGGGCAAAACCGAAAAACCATAAAGTTGTTCGGATTCCGTGCTAATATATTAAGTAGTTTTAACTCAAAAACACAAAAGTAACAACCGAACAAAGCTTTGAATCTCCTATATTTGTGAAATTAATATTGCGCTTTGTATTCCTTGGTGAAAGGATTGAATAAGTCGGTTACTTCTGAGCGCACAAAATTGCTAATAGTTCTCTGAGCAAAGCTTCGTCGTGCCGTGGATTGAAGGTCAAAATTTAATTCAATCCGTTCAACAAATAACAACAATTTCGTAGTATGTTTTTGGAAAATCCACTTGCATTCTTCCCATCGGAAAGTCGGACGCCGCGAGCCGGAATCGAACCGGCGACCCTCCGCATACCGGGCAGATGCTGTACCAGCTGAGCTATCGCGGTCCGGACAATACATTCTCTGAATATATTTCAATGTCCGATGGATCACGTTCATCTGTATGCTGTTCGTCCCATTGGGAAGTGACCGACGAGGCTAGCCCAGTGATTAACACCAGGACAGATACTGTGTATCATTGGAATAGTGGTTCGCGCCTTATCGATTATTCACTAGCGTTATTCACACCGGACTGTTCGGACCGCGATAGCTCAGCTGGTAGAGCATCTGCCCGGTATGCGGAGGGTCGCCGGTTCGATTCCGGCTCGCGGCGTCCGACTTTCCGATGTGAAGAATGCAAAGGGATTTTCCAAAAACATACAATTCAGGCTCCTCTTGCCAACAATACATTCTCTGAATTTCGTAGTAGTTTATAACAGTATTCACACTAGGTGATCACTGCCAATAATCCTTTCAATCACTTATAGATACGCTACGAAAAAGGTAGTGAAAAGCGCCGGTTATTCTTCCCGTGTTAGTGACCCCCAAACTTCAAGCTAGTTGGTACACCAAAAAGGGAGGATTAGACCGGTGAGGTGACCATCTTTTCGTTGGTTAAGTTCGAATGCACCTGTAAGGTGGTAAAAGGTGAATTTGCGTAGTTGGGATTCTGTGCCCATAGACTGAAATGAGTCTCTGACATAGATGTGTATCTAAGTTGTCATCTTTAAATGCCACTCTGACACAGACAACCTTTTCACTAGGCATTGGGGTTTCGGTCGCGGTTGGTCGTTTGCTGGCTGTGAACATCCGTTTATGTTCTGGGTAATCATCAAGCTCGAAAATTTTTCGTTAAAATTGAATTCTTTCCGCAGCCAAACATGTTAAAAAACGGGCAAATATGTGAGTTTCTCCTACTTTGTTTTCCCTCTGTCCCACTGAATCCTATGGAATGAAAATCAAAATTTATTTAGGATACACAAACTTCTCACACATTGCGAAAGCATGTATAACTTGTTCTTCCGTATGATCTGAAGAAAATCGTTTTCCATGGATTTAAAGATTCAGAAATGGCAGTTCACGTTACGCTTAGTCTTTTACCAGATACGAATACGGGGACGAATGGAGAACATTCTAACAGTGAGAGAATACGCAAACTGGAAAGCTGAGGATGAAGTCAAGTGAAAATCGTGTCCGTTGAAAACTATCCCAGTGCGTTATGTCCAGTCAGTCCACAGTAAGATTGTTACAACTTAATGTACCAAAACCAAACATTTTCCCGTCCACTGATTGCAACAAAGATACCTTACTAAGAAAACACTCAGCTGATATTCACACCAAATAAAGCAACGTACAAAAATGTGGATTGAATAAAATGCAAGACAAAATCATGCATCTTCCTATATCGACCATAACGCGGCACTATACCTGTTCACAAATGTATGGATCTAAAATGGAAGAAATCTGAAGTCCATTATTGCCGTTAGCATCATCAGCACGATGTTTAACGTTCAGTTTTTCGTGAGAAGCATCTTTCACTTGAGAGAAATTAGAAGTTTGTGCATTGCTTTATCGCCACCAGCTGGTTTCTGTTACCGAAAGCAATGTTACTTTTATAGTATTATTTTTTTGTGTGCGCATTAGTGCCTAAAATAGTTTTCAGCTTTTATCAGTCTCTAGGTAACAGAAAGAGTTACGAATAGGTTATGTCCGTTATCACTCTCACAAGAAAAGTAAACCTGTAAGTGTATAAAAATAAAGGGAAAAGTCGAACAAACCGTAGACATCTCGTGATGCACATTAGAGCAGTTTCTGGAGATTCTCGTTTCGGTAAGATCTGCTGAATGATAAACACAGTAAAGGCGAAGTGAACACGGATAAAATTGTCCAGAAATTTCCCCTTTCGAGATCGCATATTACAGTAGTCAGAAATGTCGACGAGATGTATGTTTAATAGCTAGGCGAAAGACCTGGTACTTGCAAAACCAATGATCTTACAATACGGTTTTCACAAGAAGTTATCAGAACACTATCCTTCACTCGTTTTCAAAATTTTGGTTGAAATTCGATTTACAAAACACAAAAGAAGTTAGAAGGTAGCCTAAGGAAGACGGCTGTCTCCATTGTTTAAATCATAGAAGTCTTGGAAAACATGAAAATGCTGTTCTGTCGAATATACATCATATACTTTTGACGGGAAACTCAACTATTTTCTAATTGGACTACAATGTACAAATACTATGTGAGAATAAATATCAGCATCAGAAATTGAGGGCCATCTTTTTATTTGAAGAAGAATATGATTTTTTAGCCACCATTATTGTGGAAGTCAGCCTGCCGGTAACGGGCTGTTTCCGTTTAGAGCCAGTGACGAACATATGCTGCGTCATGTGGTGTTTAAATTCAACAGGACATCGAGAACCAGCTCGGGTAGGCTGGTGATTAGGTTTTGGACTCACAATCGTTCACCCTTGGTTGGAATCCCAGAGGGGACTCGATGGGTGTGCACTTCCGCTGGTGATTCCTAACAAGGATGGAACAGCTGTACGGTGCTTTCGTGGATTTACTGATGATATGTCATAACGATTCATATTATGCCAATTGGATTTTCGAATACTCACACGCAGAGCATATTTTAATGGAATTTATTTCAAAAACCTCGGTTTATTTCAATTTGTATCTATTTCTTCCAGTTGTGTGTTGCTTCTTATGTCGGTCATCACTAAACTCATATCTGCTGATATAAAGGTCAGAAATGAACCACTTCTGCAATCTTGGGTGGAAATTAAAGTTATCTCATGCTTGCAACTTTTTCCTGTTTTACATTGACTGATTTGGCTAGTTGAGTAGGTGTGATAGATGACCTAGTGTGATATATGTGCATAAAAGGAACGTCCAAGACAAACTTGTCTGTGAATCGGTCCATCAGGGAATATATCCCCTCATAAAATAGTTTTTCATTACAGTAATCAGTCAAATAAGGTCAAAAGATCCATTAGGTCAGACAAGTCATAGTTTTAAAATTAACTCCAACTTCCTCGATTACACCCACCCACCTGAGTGAGAAACTAGAGAAAAGCCTAAAATAAACTGATCAAAAATTGTGGGAAATACAATTTATTCAAAGGCACGTATAAAAATGAAATTAACACGCTTTAATTATGCAATACCACAAACCTCTGACTTCATTTCTCTTACAGATAAGTAGATGAACCCTCCTTCTGAGGGAAGCTATTCTGCAATCACCAGTACTGAAAACAGCGCGGAGCTTTCCGGGTTTTGTTCGCAGATCATCAAAAACCATGCACTAGGTTGATGAATTCAGTTCAGTTCTGGATACCGGCAGTGAAGTGTACTGTGGTAGAATAGTCTCATTCAGGTTTGCCAATGATCCCCAGTGTTAAGCATGTTCATCGTGACAAACAAAACCCATCTAAGACTGTTCGAAATTCCAACTTAAGATGAGAGACGGTGGCTGGGAGATACATTTTAACTAGAACAAGATGGCAGTCGAATTGCAAATAGTGATGATTTTGCGTCCTACTGGAATGCAACATGAGAAACCGAGTTTGCACTAACCAGTGTTCATCTGTCCTGTTTTCTCTTCGATCAGTATTCATACATTTTCATACACGACGAAATACTTTGTGCGCGTATGACTCATCACGGAACAACGTTGGCAATTGATTGTAGCAGAGCACACGTTTTTCGCGCATGATCCGCCTCCTCATCACGTGACAGTATTTGGCAAGTTTTTGCCCACCAATCATATCGTTCCTGGATCGATAATCCTCGGCGTACGTTTTTCTTGCACAGTTCAGGTCAATGAAAATGCTCTAATTTGTATGCCAGAAAATGAATAATTTCCAGTGCAAGCTCAGGTGTCTTCTGATTTAATTTCACTCCTTTCGCTCAATAAACCTACTTACTTTGTAACCAAACAGAAATCGAACTATCACACAACGACTAGTCATAAATAACGATTAAGTGGCCTAAAAAGAAAAAGTACAGCATTTTTACTTGATGTGTTTCCACTTAACTGTTGCAGTGAAAAGCAATTCGGTACCCTCCGAACATTTCCCACACAGAAGACGTGATTTATTCCCATCGTTAGTGGTTAATAGGTTGACATTAAAAATCTCGGTCGAACACGGAGGTTTTGAACCTCAAAGCATATATAACCTACTCTAAGAATCTAATTTGCAGTTAATCTATCTGTTACTCTCTCTTCTACTTTTAGTTCTATGCAGATAAGTTTAAAAATAGCATCATATTGCTTCTGGACCTGTAATTTCTATTCGCTAATTAAGTTATTTCTACAATTTTGACGAGTTAGTATGCTATCTGCGAAACACTGATTGGTATATTTGCCGCAGTGCTTCGATTCGTATTGCTAACCACAGTGTTTGGCATCAAACGTATACTCGCTGGAGTAAAGTTGAACAGGCCCCGAATAGAGCACTTCAGGTTCTTCTTATGAAGCTTATCTATTTGGGAAAATTTCCTTTATTCCGTTTAGTCATAATAAATATCAGTAAAATATAGATGTTTGGACTCAACAGATAACATGCGATCATATGAATAATCAGGAACAGGTAGACGAAGCGACAATACGAGTGAATTAATCCTCCATCTGAAGCATTGAATCCGCTTATTTCCTGTAACATGTTCTAGAAGTTATGCGGTATTGCCAGTGGTACTGTTGGAATAATCTCCTCAACCGGACCAAAGCCACCGAAGTGTCTTGAAACGTATTCAGGTTGAACACAAACCAGAAATAAGAATAGGATTTCTCTCACTGGAACCGTGTGATACTTAAAAAACACTTACATGGAAGTAGTTGGATTTTCGTCTAGTCTGTTAGATAACCCGGATAAACGAAAATTCAGCAACGCCACAATGCCTCCATTGTTAAATGTGACTGGCTTAGTTCGTACTGTAAAATGCTGAGAGTATTCTTGAAGAGTGCACGAAATACTTCTTGGGCAATTCAGGTGTTACGAGAAGGCGTGACTCGGGAAGGAATTTCTTTAGTACTGTTCAACGATAATGGGTTATGAGTCTTTCAACGGAGATGAATATTTGCCCCGATAAAATTGGATGTCAGCATCTGCGTACGGCGCCTTACCACCCGTACTCAACTGGTGCAGCAGTACACCGACGCCCTGTCGGCCAGATTCATTTCATACTGATGACCAACGATGCGAACGAACATCGTGCTGAAGTTAATGACCGACCTGTTCATCCAACGGAGATGACTGTCGAAGAGAGCACAGCTATATCCGGCAGTTCCAGTTCGGGGTTCATTGCGGCGGGCGAGTCAAATTGTTAAGAAGTTCTTGTGGGAGGAATTTTGTAGTGATTCAGCGTGTATTTCACTGGACTAGGTCCAGCACGTCTTCGTGACCACATGCGCTGAGAAGCTCCAGCCAGTCGCAAAGGCCGTGAATAGGTACGGAAAAAGTTCGTTCACATTGGTTAACTTTTGGTCTATCAATCACTTTATTAGGTAAAACATATTTTTGCAAAATATTCTGCCATAGAATTACCATACGGTTCCGCAGCCTTGGTCATCGTGCTATTTTGGTTTACGTCATTCTAGGCTGATGCGACTCCTTTGCTTTCTCAGTCCAATTGGTGCGAACTGTAGAAATCCGTCTAGTAGCATGATTTCTATTACCACAGGTTAAAACAATGGAATCAATGTGCACCTTTTTCATACATGTTAGGAATCCTCAACGGTGCGCATCCACCAAGTCCCAGTCGGAGTTCATACTCTGCGTGATTGATTCCAAGCCACACACTTTACCACCAGACTATTCTGGCCGTCACCAAACAATGCGTTACACGTTGACGTAAAGTGATACTGCTCCGTGAATATTGTCTTTATTTCCCCCAGGTCCACTATGGAGAAGCTGCCCATCACAGGATTCAATTGTTTTTCGTATCCTTAGCAGTCATCCTTCAAGATTCAGTGCAAGATGGACGGCATATTATTCATTCCGGATGAAAATATCAGTTTTAGATCGGTAAAATTTCACCATTTACGATTCGTAGCAAACATGAACTGGATGTATAGTGCTTCCATGGTTTTTAATGGTAAGTTGAACGTTGATACTGTAGGATACATCCTGCGGTATCTTTTGTCTTCATATAGGTGTGATATCAGTGGTTTGAAATTGGACTAATCGTTCACCTTCTCATAGGCGATCCATTGCTTCTCTTAACAGGTGACAAATACGAAGTTAGGAATTATCAGACTGTGTGTAAAATCAAGGCAATACACTTCTTTGATAATAGTTATGGTAATGCACCAGACTAGTTCCGTTTTATTTTTATCATATCTTGAAAACATTGTCGTTGCTTTTCACAAGCTTTGGTTCAGATAAAGACCCGCTCTTTCGGAACAATGAGCCCTGCAATTTGCTTGATTCCCTTCAACATTTTTAATCACCCTATTTGACGGGAGGTAGCTGGTTGTATAAAAGGACACAAAGATTGATGATCCAAAGCTTTATTTGGTCAGTAGTGTTCCGTTCCAGTGCCCATATATGAACTTATCCTAATATAACGATTTATCATAAAGTCTTCAATAAAATAGATACAAGTATGAACACTCAATCTAACTTTCAGAATGATGGCTGTATTAATCGGATATTTCTGCTGACTTGTCAGGAGTCATCAACAGTGCATATCCCCCGGGACTCCTACTTGGACTCAAATCCGAGGTGATTGACTCTGAGTAGAACATCTGACCACCAGATTTTCTGAGCTAGTTCTCAACTGTGTACTGAAAGTCAACACTTCATGACCTAGCACCCTTCCTGATAACCTGGGAGATATATTGAGGGGTTCCGCATGGCTTCAAAATTCCTTTACTTACTTTCTCCTTCAGCCTCAGACAGAAGGTAATTATCTCTCTTTTGATCACAAAGATTAACTTAAGTAACGGGACACCGAAGTTTACTAAAAAAGATGTAATCTTTGCACGACATCTCACAGCCCCAGACGTATTTAAGAATCCCTAAGTAAGCTACTGTAACAAAGAATATTGAGTTGACGGGGAGGATTGCACCGTGACTATTATGTTTCCTCTACTGTTTTGCCTGTGTAAGTTTTATGTGAACCATTTTCATCGATCTACGGTTGCTTTTTTATATTAGCGGCCGAAAGCGAAGAGTAATTTGTAAGTGCCGTCTCCGATTTTAGTAACTTTATCTTCACCGTCTCTGTCTCTCGTAACTCAGACGGTTTTGGCTGATGAGACAACGCACTGAATTTACACGTGAGATGATCATGAAAAATGCGCCATCATAGCGGATTTAACAAGTGTGTTCTTGGACACGATGCAAAGAATGCAGACTTTTCATTTCTATGAGGTATTTATGCTCGAAAGTACTGGAATATAACCCAATCAAATTGCGATGGAATTCATTTCAGTTAAATACTGGGCAGTTCTGTCATTTATCACAGTTTCGTTTTTGTTGATTCCAATTTAGTAAAACTCCGCTTCGTGATTTCCAGTTTTCTTTAGCTTATGAACAAATTCTTTATTTGATCTTTCTGCTGAACAACCCCAGTAGGCACATTCTGATAAACTGACGGTCTTTTTTCGTGAAATGTTTCCCTATGAAGTGAAGGTGATCGAAGGCATGGGCACTTCATTTTCCGGCTGTTCTCACGCTGTTCAACAAAATATATTCTCCGCGACGGAAATTCCAGCCCCGGGACTCGGAATCGAACCGGCCACTTTCCTCCTACCGCGAAGATGGTATACCAATTCAACTGTAGCGGTGCGGCAAATCGGGTTTGTCCTTTAGTCAAATTCAGATGGACTTTCCACTACTTTTATCCTACTGGCTTCTCGTGCAATCAATAAATTCTAGAAGCTATTTTTGCTTTCGAAAACAACTTTAGGTAGGACCTCCCCAAGGTATTTAATGGCATACCATTGGGTGTGTCTCTGAAGGAAACTCTTCAGTCAAATATAACTAAACCGATGTGGGCAAAACGTTTACTCATACCACTTGTCGTCACAACCGACATTTCACTGAGTGTCTTAAGCTACTCTGCAGTATCTATCATTAGTCTCCTTGGTATTGCGCCGTGGGTAGTCAGGTTGACCAAAAGTGAGTTGAGATTCTCTAACCGGGCCACCGTTGGCCAATTTATTTGTAAATACGACGCCACTGTGGCCTGCATATTATGACAACATAAATTTTGGGTCATTTTGTGGTTTCCCCGTTTCAAGTCCGTCTCAAGGTCATAGCTGTCGATTCTCAATGATAGCCCAATGTGCTATTTTGGTTATGGCTAATGCATTTTCACTGTAGTTCATTCGGCATACTGGTCTGCTGAAAGTGATCGGAAAATGAGTTTTTATGCGAATCATCCTAATCTACACCTGATCAGTCGGAATGAATTACACCCCGGAATTGCATGAATGTTGACTCTAGTCAATGATAGAAACTCCATTTTCAGATTTTTGGCAATACCCTTGATCCTAAGAAAAAGACTTCAATGAGTGAAAGGAACCTGACTGTCGTGATTAAAACCAAATTATGAAAAAATAAAGAATGAAGCACCCTAAGAACGGCTACAGCTTCACAGACAAACCGGTTTTTGAAAATAAGACTTGACTTCTTGGAAAGTCATTTTACGGGCGATAGGTCATTTTTTTATCCTTCGCGGTGGGCTTATGAATTCCGCGATACTTCGCAACTCGGGGTTAACGTACGCTGAATATAGACCGGATGGGCTTACCAATACAGAAGACATTCGAGCGCGGCTAATGAACGTGTCTTCTAATCGGACTCACAGAGAAATGCCAAAGTAATCCCCTCTATCAGACGAATAGGGAAGACGCGAATAGCTTGACAGATGAGAAAGTGTATTTTATATATCGTGGCACCGAAACTGTTCCGATAAGAGAAATACACTGAATGAAAATGAACGCAACGGCTTAGCGGAAGGCGAACCGCGGGCACGTACAATCGGCTAAGAACTGAAACTGGAAGTGATTCAAAACGAGGTCGACGGAAACCTTGGAAAAGTTAGTTTAGTAAAACTTACACAACCTAACGAAACGGTGAGGTCGAAATCAAACGTCAGAAAAGATCGTTGAGAACGAAGGTTCAAAATGGTCAGTTTTTCAGAACGATCGAGGTCACTACAAGCTTTTCAGTAGAGATTACGTATCACGTAGAGAGTACCCGAGGAATATTTCCAGCACTTCTCTTCATTCAGTCAGTTTTCCCAATAAAAACCATACTGACGGTGGATCACCTAGTTAGTCGTTAGAAATGTGCTTTTTTCACATTGAAACGTATCTCTATGTTTCTCTGACCTTCCCGCACCTACTCATACAAGCCTCAATTTGTCGATTCTGTTTCTATACCAAGAAATACCCGGAGAAAATCATTATCAACATGATCATCATTACCATCATCATGACCTTTATGATTATTTCTATCCAATTCTTTTCCCTTTTATGTCCTCTCACCTTGGTTCGATCACAAACTATACAGTCAAACTGAACCCTTCTCGTATGACGGAACAATCCTAAATAGCTTATCGAGGTGCCTGATTTTTCTTACCAATTCCCTCGTTGACAAGTCCTGGCAGTTCAGAGGTTTTCTATTTATTAGATATTTGAAAATCCCCTTCGTCCGTTTTCGTCATCTCTCTAGTTCCACCGATATTCTTCAGTATTTCTATAAGAAGTAAAATAGTTTCATTAGATGCAATAAAAAACACAGTTTTGTCTCCAGGAATCTTCTTTCTAGAGTTATTTTTGGTTGGTTTTTCGATTGAGCAAAAGTAAAAAATACACTTGTTCGCTTACCTAGTACAGGTAAGATAATAAACAGAGCACCGCCCGTGTTTTTTCTGAGAAATACTCAATAGTGATTCTCTTGAGTAAAATTTCTATCAAAATATTCGAGAAATATGCTGTGCCGTGTTCATTATTAATAAAGTCGCGCGGTGATCCTCAAGGGTTGCTCATTGACAGGTCAACCGATGGGCTTGCGTAGCAAGGTGAGATCGTTTCCGGTTACTACTGAAGATCCATCTCGGGCAAACATTTGTCGAAGACAGCTAAATCGAAAATAAAGTAATCATAAGGCATTTAATTGACTCGAGGAGGGGATAAAAATCACTAAGCTATCGGTCATTGGGTGCCAGCAATGAACCAGCACGCTATTCCACTTTTCTTTTCCATGAGTTTGATAAATAAAAAGACTCCGGTATTTCACCAGACGAATCTAGCAGTGTGTCTTGGAAAATTTGTCAGCCATCACTGAATTTAATTCAAGGTCAACGAAAACGCATGTACACGTAATTAATTACCGTGGATTTTGTTACGAAACCAGTGAAGATCTCAGTTCGTTCCTGCGTAGTTGTTGAACGGAAAGTATAAAGAAAACATACAGTAATTGGACATCAGAATCAACTCTCTACTGTTGACTCAGAATAGGGAGGACCAGGAACGAATAATGGCCAGTGTGTTTTGCATGGCCTAATTGTTTCAATACTAACTATATTTGCTCTAAATACTCGGTCATTAAAGCTTTGATTCATTTCATTTCAGTTCATTACTTGTCATTGCATCTCACTCCTGATCTCAGATAATGTCATCTCAATGAAAATACTGGTGTTCAAGTTGGTCTAACAAGAATCATTTGCGGGTATTTGATAGTCCGTTTACTGTTATAACATTTATATCGTTAGGAGATACAGGAAGAAAAATGATAACCTAATGGTAAGTCGAAAACTGTTGGCTTGGAAATTTTGATGACGATTGCGTCAGACCTCCGAGCTGTTAATCAGAGCCAAATTACATGTTATTCCCAACCCGGCTTTGAAAACATAGCGAGGAATCGCGGAGCCAAACGAGCCGGTTATAATTCCTTGTACAAAGGTTACCTCTAAATAACTGGTACGAAGTCGTTCTTGGAAGTCCGAGGCTGGAAATCTAAGGGAATTTTTCATGCTTGTACAGCTGTCGTTCGCCGCGTGAAACCGTTCTTTACGCGTTCTTGTACAACGGTTCTGCCTAGATTTTTCTAACCGTCTTGTTATTTTCAACTTTTCACTTAAGTGCTCTTGCTGGCAAATACGTTGTTGTCTAAAGAAGTTCACTGATTTATCCTAGAATTCTATCTGATAAATATCAAATTTGTAATGATTTTTCCTCTGAATTTGTGAGTTTTGAAAGCAATATTATTTACCTCGGTGAAAACTGAAGGTCAATTAGCCTGAAATATTTTCGCGTGCCATAGTTTGTACAAATCGGTAAAATCTGGCTTATTAGATTGAACTCAGCTCCAATCTGATCTGGAATGAAACTGGAGATTCTGCCCCTGTCTAATGTGTTGATATATTCCGAAGCTGATTCAATTGGTTAATTGTTCCCGAATTTGCTGAACGATATTTAGAGGTCAGAACTCTCTTCTATTAGTATAAATTCGACATTTTGTGATGAGTTCGGTCAGTTTGGCTTGATGAATTTTTCTGAAGACCTGAAATTATTTGTTCATGGTTCATGGAATTGCGCACTTTGTTTTTCCTACAACTTTTCCTCCAACGTACTTGGAAAACTTCATCACCTGTGTTGGCCAAGCAATGGCAACACACCCGCTCCTAACTAGGCCACAAAGGGGTTAGCATGTTATCGTGCACAACGAAAACTTCACACACACATTCTTCCTACCCGAGAGACAGTTCATCATTGTCTGCTCACGTAGGAAATTATAGGCCCAAGGCAGTTAGTAAAATGCATGTGATTGTCCCCAGTTATTAACCCAGGACAGCAAATCGATGTACTCATACGACGGAAAAAGTATAATTATCCTTGGTCCACCCACTTAATACGGTTTTCTTACTCTAGTCAGTTTAACTGGTTATTATCTGAACTTTGACCAAAGCCACCGGTATCTCGGCGAGACTAGTACCGTTCTGTGGAGGAGACGTTAGGATAAAGGAATCTCAGACACAAGATGAACTGAAGACAAGTTACAAACAAACATTCATCCGGACTATTTAATTCATCGCTAGACAGTCGTAAAAAGCAAAGTTTTTCCGTCTATATTCTTTGCTCGTAAGAAGAGTTGTGTCTGGCCAAAAAATGTTCCATCCAGATCATAATTTAGAGTGGGTGAATTGTATCTCCCCTTTTTTTCTTCTCATGAAATTCTTCTTTGCCCCAGTGGTAATTCATGTTACAACAAAATGTAGTAATGGGTTATAGTCGCTTTTCACTCATCCCAGCCAACTTCCCCCTAAATTTCTCCACACCTTTTGAGAGCACACAACAAGTATGCTTTCATGCCCAGTGAAATTATTAATGTGAAGTGTGAACAGCAAATTGGGTTTCTTCTACTGTGTTCCTTTTGCCCTCATCTGCCGGAATTTGTGTACAGTTTGTCATCAAAGAATGATGATGATTATAGTTAAGTATGCTTTTTGCTTCGTCCACACCCGCAGTTCAGCTGCTCACCACGTCATCGAATTCTCACATTTTGTATTAGACTCTCACGAGAAATACATGTGATCCGGATAAAAGTCAAGCACTCTTCTTCAATCTTCTCCATTCGCCTACTCAATTATCGTCTAAAACTTTCGACATTGTTCAACTCATACGGGCTACGAACCTCTTCTTATTAAAGTGAAGGTGTTATTTTTGTGCACGGCGTTAAAGAGCATCTTGTAACAATACCAAGCATCCCCATGCAGCCACATGAGATCCGGTGCGTCCGTGTGGATTGAGGGCGTAACGTTTCGCCTCACCGGATATCAAGTGTAACAATTAATTGAAGTTTTTTGAATCAGCTGTATGTGGGTGACCGGAAGGTTTATCCGTTCACCTCTACCCAAATGTTTCCCTTCGTCCCGGGCCAACAGTTGGTGTTTATTGTTGCTAATAGCGGCAAATGACTCAGTGTTCGATTCCATTCAGTTACTGCTTCGGTTGGTCGAAAATAATCGTGACCTCCACTACTTCGAACTTGAGGAATATGTCGAAGGAATATACGGTTTCATTCGCGATAACAAATTATCTCCCGTTACTAAAAAACTATTTGGAAGATGCCATTGCACTCCTGCAGCAATAAAATGTGTGCCAAATAATATGCTACATTCACCCGATCAAGATTATTCTCATTTCATGTGGTCGTATCATTATTTGAGTCTGTGAAATCCGTTAACTTATTTAGTGCACACCGTGGCATATCACAGCCCAGATAAGATGCAGATTCACTATCGACAAAAAGCTTGATTATTTCTCTTTAAAAAGTCCCATCGATTACCCAGCTGGGACAACACAGCTACCGTGGTGACATAACAGTCCTTATTTCCCTCCAGGTATTTGATGTTCAATGATGTAGATCTGTTATAATTTTAGAAAAGCGATCTTTTTTATTTCATCTCAGAAGTATTACAACAAACTTGTTGAGGGACGCCGTTGGCGATATTCGTCCTGCCTCTTTCAAATTCCAAAAATTCTGTGCGCAATCACTATCGATTTAGATAGTATCAGAAAATCAGCTGTTATGCAGTTGGGCTGTTGTCATCAGCTACTTCAGAATCAAAATCAATACTGAAAAATGACAATTTTTGCTGGAATCAGTTTGCTTGGAAATCCACGCTGATAACGGGCACATTATTCGGAATTTCCTGACGGCTAAATATCTCCCTCTGGATGGTATGGTGACGATGCAGAAAAAGAAAATTCTTGCACTTACTCATAAACTAGGTAACATTACCCGTAAGGAATGTTTATCTGTTACTAAGTGGATAGTTCATTGGAAAGTGAAAATGGAAGGAGCCAAATAGGAGTTCTCGTATTGTTTGCGAGTAGGAGGCAAGATCACCGAGCAGTATTTGCCACTTTGCCCAAAAGATGTATATCTGATAGGAGTGTCCCGACCTCAGCAAATCATTCAATTCTAGATATTTCCATATGGCACTGCTAGCGTTAGACAACCGTGGGGAATAAAAGTAGTTTTATGATAAAATGAGTAGAGACGAGGACTGAAACTGAGCAAATATAACTAATGGCAGAATCATTTAATATCAGTCAACCAACCAGTTGTCGAATACGACAAATTCTTCATTCAGGACTCGACTATTAGTCAAAGTAATAAAGGTTCAATAATACGGTTATTATTATTTGGACAAACAAACGTTTTCCTTCATAATTCGATCAGATTCAGCTGAATGGTAGCCAGTCGGCGAACTGCCACTGGTAAATCCACTGACGCCCCGTAGAACTCCGCCAAAAAGCGGGAACTTCCGATAAAGCTTTTCTAGTTGTGAACGGTTCTACGAGGATTCAGGCGAGCTGAAAACAAACTACGGACTTCTCCGTTACAAGGCACTAGTTATACGTGTTAGAAATAATTTTCACTGATACGGTGCTTCGTTCTTTGTACCTCGTTACTTCCCGTTGATGGTTGGAATGATCCTGCACCCAACTCCATTTTGGTCCTTACCCAGTAATCTTACCATCAAGTCTGTTGCTCAGTTACGCACTTCACTGGGTTCACCTCACTAATGATCTGGATGCATGCAGGATCTTGTATTTGGGATTGTATTTTTATTTGATCATCTCTCTGGTGAAAGTTTCAACAGCTATTTATGCACGCTATACTTCGATCATTTTCTCCGCATTTATCCTAAAAATTAATTATTGATCAGCCACCTATTGATATCAGCACTGTATTAGAAAAAGAAAGCCGTCCAGTTCTGTGAACTTCTGTGAAAATGAAAGCTGTTCAACGTGAGACATTATCTGCCTGTTGGACCGCTTGTTACCCACACGTTATCGTATTTACTAGGCTTTCCCTTTAAAATTATAGCCAAACATGGAGCTCTAAAGTTCATTTATAACCACCATTGCTCAATGCCTGAGATATCAGCAGGCGTGAGTCACCAACGGAATGTCAGTTTATCTTTATTCACCATTCAGTATCTCAGAACAATTTATTTCACTGACTAACTATTTATTCCCCCACGCTACTTCGGAGAAGGTTCAAACTTCCGCCTGATTACTCAAGGAACCACTCCTTACTTGTCAGTCGGATCTGGCTGATGAGACCAAGATGGCAAACGCACAATTCCGAATTTATAGCAATTTCAGGAGAAACGTGCGTAGCTTGTGACGGCATTTTGGTTTGTGATGATGAGACTTTTTGTGTCCACTGTTATTAACTGCAGTTTTGAAACGTCTACCTTCTAGATACCGTAGTTTTCTAATGATGAAAGCATTTGCTGGTCTTCACTATGGGTGGCCGTAGTTCCATGGTGATCTGTGCTATACTACAAAGACCTGTAGTGTCTACAAGCATGATATTAACGTACCTTCAACAGAATAAATCCATGTCCCATTTTCAGGGTCATCACAATGTGGTCAGGCTTGCCATCGTAGTCTTTGCATGGATAGATATTATGCTTCGGTCATTTTTGCCTCCAGATTCTGTTGATCAGAGTTTTATTTTATCGCCTCCTTCACCACTGACTCCCCATAACAGCCCCTAACAGTACGTTAATTCAGTGAACTGTCCCGGATACCATTATCATCCCGAGTCTGAGTTACCAGCAACTAATTCTCGGTATCCAAAATCCAACGAAACCCTTGAAAACCTTGTTCGTGTCTGAACAGCTTCATTGCACTTGCACAAATGAATGCATTCAACGAACTTTAGAAGAGTGCTGACCGTTCCCTGATGCAATAACGTGCCATGTGACCACGGGGGGGGGATATAGGTATTAGCTGACACGTCGGTAGACGGCCTAGTTTCGATGACAGACTGCACGTCACTGCTTGTTAAAAATCGATGACCCAATCAGGTCTTCGTGAAATGGAACAAAATCACCACGTGAATCGCCAACAGTCGCCCTCACTGAACCGATCAGATTCAACCAATCAGCGGCCAAGAGTGGTTTCAGTCGAACAAAGCGAAACCAACTAATTAACTGCCAACAGCGGTTTCAACCGACCGGTAAAAAATCAACCAATCGGGGATGTAACTAAAAGAACCAGTCAGAAGACCCAGTTCGGGAAAAGGTTCTGGACCAACGCACTTCGCGTCATGGATTTGACTGGGGTCATTTACTATCTTATATAAACTACTTGTTTTGTGTAATAAAGGAGATGATTTGAAGGCAGAATATTTTTCTCAGCACAGTCATTGGGATAGTTCATAACCATAAGTAAAACTGATTTGTTCGAGAATAGATTATGGCTTAAAAAACCTACCGACAATTATGTTTTTTGCGCAGTAACAGCTTTGATGGAAGTGGTTGCAGTCGGTCAAAGCGGCAGTTGTGATAAGCTGCGTAAGTCAACTTGTTGTGTTTGGAGTGGGCCGAATTTGTCTTTTATCAACAAAGTCAGCTTATTACTTAAAAAAACAATCTTTGATCAGATGGAGAAAGGTCACTACCAGGCTTGTAATGTCGTTGATAGTTCATTAAACGGTAAACACTTGACGTTGACTGCCTTCAAAATGCCTACTTCCAATTTTAAATCCGCTTGTTCTTATCTGGACTTGTCTCAGTTAATTCCGAGAAGAATCATTTCTACGGACTCAACTATTATCCAAAGGTACAATTTCAGAGTTCTGAATGATTTGACAACAAAGAAAGCAGAATGAAGAAAAACCCAATCGGCGCACTAACTGTGACCTACATGAGGGTTGTAAACTGACCACGAGCTTGCTTTTTCACTGTGTTCATTACCTGCAATTTTGTCGAGCCCAACGTGGCTCCTTGCTTTATTCCACTGAATTCGTTATTCCCGGTTCTTGTTCTGAGTATTGCTTCACGCAGTGCTGCAGTAGCGGCTAGTCAGTACCACTACTAAGGTTTACGGTCTTTTGTAGATTATGTAACTGGCACAAGGAGACGGATCATACAAGGAGACACGGAAATCAGATTGCGTACTTCGTATCGAAGAGTACACTACATGATCAGAAATCGAAATAGCGCCCTTTCCGCTCCTCAAACAGCTGGTTCGCCAGCTGAGCTTTCGCAGTCGCGAAGGTAACCATTTCGATTCTAGCTCATACAGTGGTCTTTCGGCTACCAAAAACTAAAGTGGAACTTGCACTGCAGTCCACACTACGGTTCTTTTCAGAATGGCTATTTATCTAGCACCCGCAATTCGGCCACTCTAGAAAGTTCTTAACCGCTCTCCTGACTTGTTAGGAATTGTCAGCCGTGAATATCCTCCGAGTTCAACCGGTACTGAAACCTGGGATGCACCACTGTGAGTCCAGTGATCACCACTGTGGGAAATGGGTCGTGAAGTCCCAAGTTTGAATACCTCCACCGCCGGTCCATTTCCATCTGGGAGTCTTTGACCGACCGCAGCTCCCTTCCAGATATAATGTATCATATCGTGTAACGAATGAAGAAGTTGGAAAATTCTGGAAAAATTTTAGCCACACAAGTTATCAATCAAGCTATTCTGTCGGGCTGTGAAAGGCTTGCTTCAAATGTACGCCTCACCACGTAGCCTCGTTTGATTCATCCCACAGCGCCAGGTCTGCTTACCAAAAATGACTCAATCGGCACTCACATTCAACGCCCAGCTCCGTTTGAGCGAGTTAGGCTTCTCACCCATTTAAAGTTTGAGAATAGGTTGAGGACGTTTCGCCCCCAATGCCCCTAATCATTCGCTTTACCGGATAAAACTGTTTATATCACAGAATGCCAGCTATCCTGAGGGAAACTTCGGCGGGAACCAGCTACTAGATGGTTCGATTAGTCTTTCGCCCCTGTACTCACGTTTGACGATCGATTTGCACGTCAGAATCGCTACGGTCCTCCACCAGAGTTTCCTCTGGCTTCAACCTGCGCAAGCATAGTTCACCATCTTTCGGGTCTCAACATGTACGCTCATGCTCCGCCCCGACGATAAGCAAGCACGAGGCGAACAAGATGTGATGTCAGCAGATCGCCTTTCTAAGCGCAGTTATTTCCAACAGTGGTTATCTACTCAGAGTTATCCTACGTAGATGCTTGTTGCCTTTTATATTTTATGAACTTCCGTACTTAGTGTGGTACTGTTTAGGAAACTGATCAAGCATCAAGTTTTCACCTTCTCCGGGAATAGTTTTTCACGCTAATTGAAGCTGTATCAGCCAAGCAAAAAGCCACTATTGAAGATTTTGAAGGATGATGTTTGACTGATGCTGTATTCATGACTTGAGATTGTAATATTGTCAATTTCTACAAATATTGCTATACTTGCTTGTCGAAAACTGGCCACTTGTTATTAGGACTATTGCCCTCTCGTTCGGATACGCATGTCCGAAGTAGTACGGCCTTCTTAAACGTGAATTAATTCATTCAACCACACACTGCTTGGCCTCGTCCATCTATTATGAGTTGTATAAAGCTGAAAAACAGAAAAAATGTTCGTCATTTCATGACTAACTTCTGTATGTGTGTACGTGCAGTCCTCGCTCTTTCTCTGGATACCATAACAATAGCACGCTCGTGTGATTTCGGCAGCCGTGAGCAATATTCTTCCCGTGTACATGTGTGCCTTTCTGATATGTGACATACTGCAGGCATTCAGGCGAACGGAAAACCATTTGTTAATCGCATCCAGTCTACCACTGTCCCAAGGGATATTTTTACGCTTTCAGAGTTCTTTCATTTTGTGTTTACGCGTCATTGAACCCGCGAGTCTATGGTGGAGCGGTTGACCAAATCATCGGACAACGTCGATCCCGTAGTTGGACAAAACGTATTAGGCGAGATGGTGTGGACAAGTCCACGAGCAATCACCCGGATACCCATATCTATATACCAAACTTTCATTCTGTGTGTTGAAATATGAAATATGACAGAACTCATCTTTCTTCTATCCCCTCGATTTCAATGCGAATACGTTTCATCCTTCTGAGACTAGTTATTTCACCCTCCGATAAAAAGAGAATTATTCCAGAAATATGACTACTTGTTTTCCAAGCAATTTAACCATGTTTCATTTAGTAGGAAAGCAAGCGCTTAATCGCCAAACATTAGCCTTTTGTTCATCCAGAATGAACTCCATTTCTCGTAACAGGATTCAAATAAGAATAATCAGTGACTTTTTGTTTTATATCGTGTTTTATATCTGATACCTTCGTGATATTCACCATTATGTATACTTATTTCGTGAATTTGTTTCCTTCTCAACAATCAAAAAATGCAGCCCTGAAAGAATATCTCTATTAATGCTATCCACAATGTGGATCTCGTGTGTTCCAGTAATACTAACCGTTAACCTGGTATTCATTTGGCAATATGAGTAAAACGGAGAAATTTTGCCTACCTTTGTTTCACTTTTTTCTTGTTCATTCATTCTGCACGATATCTGTGGGGTGCCTTATGCATAATTAAATAGTATTACTTCGGCTGAAGGAATGTTTGAAATGTGCAAATTTCAGACTGTATCTAACAGTACCAACGAGCCTGTGCTCGTGCAAAAGTATATGTGCTGCGCGTATTTATATAATTGACAGGTTACTTCCGAGAGATCTGCACCGTACTACCTTCGGTACTCAGTATCTACCTTGTGCAAAAACTTTAAAGCACATATAAGAAATTGTGCTAGGCAAAATCTTCACCAAATGGGATTCGAATCGATGACACCAGCTGAGAAACTGCCTGCTGGGCATCCCTAACGCTCCCTGTGCTCCCTATCCGGCTTTGCTCCGTGCTTCCGCCTCGTTCTTCACTGTGTTCATTTATCTACTCCTTCCGATCACTGGGCTTCACACTGGGGCCTATTGTTCCACCATCGCAACTGGACATGTGCCCGTACAATGCGCTTTCACAGTTGTTATCACCCTGCTGTGCACGTAATCCGAACCGCGTAGGCCGCGTTACTCTAACTCTGGTGGTCCGTATTCACTGTCCAAAAAGGGTATAGTTAGAATCCGCCAGATGTATAACACGGTAAATATACTTCAAATCAGTCTCTTCGCAATTGGGGCAATTTCTGAGATCGGAACACTGTTCTTTAAGATTTCTGACCACCTGTCATTTTATAGTGTTCCATATTAGTAGATGTAAATTATCTATCAGACTGTACAAGTATCATTTGCTTGATAGAATGTAAACTGTTGGGTGCTCAAAAACGAGCTGATACATAATTTCATTTAGGTGGAATACGTGGAACAGGTGAATAGAGTGGGTAATAGTTAGACCGTGAATTATAAATAACCGTCAGAAATAAAACACAAAATAGGTCTTTGTGTAGCTGGTGTTAAATATTCCTCTCATCCGGTTAAACTAGCATGTGCGTTGAAATCTCCTCAGTCAATGCTGGTAAAAGATTATTGGCTCTTTAAGATATTGCGGTTTCACTTTGCTAAACATACCTAAGAGAAGACGAAATATTTCGAATCGTAATACTGTATACAACGTTTGAATAATATATGCTTAGTCGAATAAATCAGTAAAAAGCTGATACGTCAATTATTAAAAATGTTTTCTCTAAAATAGGAGAGTCTTATAACGTATACGGACTTGGACAGATAACACGGCAGCATGATTTTGCACAAATGTACATACAGAATAACATCAGTTTCTTATCGGGAGAGAACGTCAGTCACTACGTAGACAAAACCATGTCACAATTGTCCTTTTTAGGCTTCGGATATCAAGAGTGCCCCTATTTCCGTCAAGGCAAAGCAACGATGATGAATAATTCCCTTACCTAGCACGGTTTAGGTTTCCGTTGCTTGATGGCCACTGCCTCAGTAAACTGTAGAAATCAGGTGTTCTGTGCGGAAAAACACTTGCACGAGGGGTCACGTTCGCATGTTGTCCAGTCCTTGGTAGGTGTCGGCCGATCGATGATGCTAGTCTGGGACTTTGGAGGTGACATTAACACCAACACCTCAAAAAGGGTAATAGTATTTCATTATCCCCGTTTTTATGTTGCTGGCGGGATACAGTGATATAATTCCGGTTAACAATAAGTATAAATTCGGAAGTACTGGTAATGACGGGATTATTAAAAATGAATGAGGTCAGTCTTTCATTCGAAAGCTGTCCAAAATTGTCAGTCACAGCCTATCATTTTCGCTAATCACTTTTGATATTTAGAAGCGAATATAAATTCCGATTCTATTCTTCGATTTGTTTTTCTAATAAACTTTCGCCCATCACTAATCTTTACCTATCACATTTTGTTTTCACAAATGGCACAGTGACTTTATTGCAGCTGCGAAAAATATTTCCTAGAATGCGACTGGTGACCTACACAAGAGGATTTAATTCATCGAAAACGGTATATAGTACGAGTGCAGCTGTTAGTCACCTTCATTTACAAAGTTAAGGTTTCATTTCCATCGTGGTTCTCGAAGTTTCTTTTAAACATACCCGATGTGGATGAGGCTGACGATTTGCTACTACGGTTCAAGTAAGAACTTACTGCTCCTTTCCCAAGCGACGTCAGAAGTTACAACATAGAGTATATGGTAGGTTGTAGATAGATTAATTCGAAAAAGCACTATGTCAAGGGAACTTCTGCCACACATTTTTAGTTCAGAAGTTAGAAAATATATGTGACTAGCTAGGAGGTTAAACTATGCAGCTTTGCATTGAATCCGAACTCTAATGACTTTATTTCCTCGAGAATATTATGCAACGTACCGAAACTAACTGTCGCCACTGTCTCCGTTAGCCGAGGCCATCCGATAAATAGGTATATGATTTTATGAATAGACTGGAGTGAATCGTATGTGTTGATGGAGGACATTTACCTCTATGTTTATCAAAGCCCATTGAAATTTGAAATTTGTGGTAAGTTATGTAAAAGAACGCACATTATTTAACGCAATCCTCAGTAAGTGATCATCAAAAGAATGGAAACGGATAGGAAACAATTCAGGCTAGCTGCACTACTCCACCGTATAGCAGATTAGACTATTCGTTATTTCTCTTTCGTGATTTCGCAAAAGATTTTGGCTAACTTGTTCTGACGTGACTACGCGCGGATGAGTCATCGTCGTTGATGTTAACATTAATTTGAAGAAGACTGTTGTTTCCTTCTACATGTGTGTTTTGGAATAAGTAAGATGACAAATGAAATGTATGGTTGAAAACTTGTTTTCTTTCAATTCTCACATTCAAACACTATATAAGGATCTTCTAGAAATCCGAAATGTAAGGAAGCACAAATGTACACAGTCATAATTTTGTGCCCATTGGGGTTTCTTGACCTTTTATCAATTAGGAAGGTGCAAAATCAGAAGTTAAGTGATTCTGAGTATAGTCTATTTAAGCTGACTGAAGAAGGCCGTGTAAAAACAATATAAAGCCATCTTGAAGATCGCATGAGTGTGAACGGACGATGAGTAGAAAATTTTGCAAAAGGAGGACAAGCTGATCTATAACATTGTTACTGCTATCCAATAAGTTATTTGCTCAGTGCTTTACACGAAAGAACGTTTCAGCCTGATGCAAAGCATTCTTCGGGTGAATATCTATAAAAGACACGGAGTTACTGAACTGCAGCTCATTTGTTATTGACAGGACCTTCGGTAAAACATTTTCCTAATCTGAAAAAAGTCATCATTGTACACAACTAGCGTGATTGTTTTATTTTGCCTGATTACAGTAAAGATGATTTTCAACCGTCGAACACCAAGTGATGTTTCTCAAGTCACTGTAGAGATTCGAAACATGTATAGTTTAACCGGCGGAATTTTCATGAGTCAAATATATGTTAACTAAATCGCTCAAATCATTGAGTGGGGTGCCGAAAGTTGACCTTTCGTGAAATTCGATTGCATGCTATACAATATTTGGAGTCTGGTGAGATATCACTCAGCTGGACAGATAAAAATGGATACGAACAAAAGTGTACTTTATTTGGTTAGTTCAGGAACCATTCTAAACGTTCGCTGCTTCTTTTACGAAGTCAGGTCATTACTGATTAGTGCTTCCCATTTGGATTGTTGTTGTATCCGAAACTGGAAGCTGCAAGGTTCAAACGCCTTTAGTTGTACATGAAACTTGGAAACATTTCCCTGGTAATCTAATTTCAAACGCTTTCTCTATTTCCAACAAAATGCAATGCTTTCTGCGTTGGAACATCGTCCGATGAACCTAAGGACAGGTGGACAACTACCGCAGATTTGCATGACATTTTAGGATGAAAGGTCAAATTCATTCGCTTGTTTATTTTTCTCTGCATTCCATTGGTTTTGCATTACTAATAGAAAAGGCATACAAACAGTTAACTGTTTAGCAAAGATTTGCAATTCTGTTAATTTTTTCTCACAGTAAGAATTAATTTCAAATTGGCAGTGTAAAGTTAATTCAACACATTTGTGAAATGCCCGCACAGCCTCCTTTTCTCACTCTCGTGAATTCATTCACTGTGTTACTTGACTCTTTCCAACCACTTCGACCCACACGTCTTCTGTTTCTTTGCCCTTATTGAACCCGGCTAACTTGCCTCAGTTCAATTAACTTTTCCCTTGAGTGCACTTTTCAGTGGGCCGACTTTTCATTGAGTTCAATCCAGAAACCTACGACCATCGAGTTTACGTGCGTCATATGTACCCGACCTTGTACGTCACTTTTGCCTCCGTTCTTTGTCGGCTTTCTCACCCGCACCGCACGAGTAACCTTTGTACTTTCCTTCCATGCTAAAGATTACGCCACGTCTGCATGGAGATCTGGGTCAAGCTTGAGTGCAATCCTCTTGATTCTTGTCGTGGTCATATTTCTGTCCATCCGTCTCATGTACGCTTCCCATTTTTTCTCTGATCGGTGGATTATCCTTGCTATAATAGATGGATTTTACCCTATTCCGAGGACTCGGTCCCGCATCGCTCGGCATACATTCCTCGCCAGACCCTTCGGACGATTTGATGTCTATTCCAGGACCCTTGTAATTGAATTGCCCCCAACAAAATTGAGGTATGTTGCTTGTAATTGTAATGGTTGTTCCCTAAAGTACACGTATATCACCGATTCGCCTTATTCGATTTGGGTTTCTGGTTCGTGCTCTACGAGTTACTCATTCACTGGACAGCGGTTCAGTTAACGGAGGTTTTTTTGAAAAGCACATGTTTTACCTATTTAGCGGTGGTAATTCATGCTGTCTAGTTAAACCTCAAATGATTACGCAGAACAAGCGACAAACTTGAAGCAATAATTTCATCGTAGTAATTAAATCACTATTTCCACAGTTGCATTGCGTATGCCAAGCAAATTATTCGTTCATATTCCACTATTTCTTTCCATTTTTCGAGCTGTGGGCTGAAGTTCACCAAGCAGTCTATCTTTTCCCGATGCATGCGCCACTCTAATAGTTTAACACCTAGTGCTTACCATGTGGGAAATCTTGAATAACAATCTGGAATTACTAACACGAAGGATTATGCCGAAAGTCAAACCCAAAGAATTGAAACATTTTCAACTTTTCACGTGAGGAAAATGATCCAAGTGTTAAGGAATATACACTTTCAATTTGATCTAGTCTGCAGAATTTTTCTCCGGGAATCCTTATAACTTCGATCTCGAGAGTATTCTGCGTCAAATTCCACGGAGGTACCAACGTATCAGGCAGCTTTTACAGAGCATCAGTTCGATCAGTCATGATGCGCTCATCATCAAAACAATTAGGGTAGCCTAAGAATTTCGATTTATTCATCTGCTGCACAACTGGTGCTGGTATTTTGGCGGTACGAATAAGATGTAGCTCTACAAACGTTGTCTCATATTGTACTGATTAAAATGTCTACCATATTTTTACTTCTTCGGGAGAATGAAGTTTGAACAAAAATGTTAACTTCAATGCTCTTGTCATCACTTTCTTGGTTGACCAGTTTCTATAGGTAACGGGAGGCTGAGCTTGGTGTTTTTTGTTGTTGTACGTACTTCACAAGGAATTGAATTAATGCTTGCACAGATGACGTCACTTTGAATATTCATTGCACATTGAGTTCAGCTATCACCTTATGTAAAACACGCTCGCGAGACTAAGTATATCCTCTATGAGCATTTTACTGTCTAAGTGACGCAAATTGCAACTGTCATCAATAAATCCCCACATGAACCCCCTTCCATATTTACACAAGAAGATAAACGTTTCGCAATCACTCAGGGTGTAGAACAGTGATCCGAATATCTCTGGACTGACTTTTCGCTCCCTCAGTGAGCAAAATCAGTTCTGCTTTATACTCACCACTGATAAGTGTCCAGATATTTCGGTGTTGTTTGTGGAATATTTGGACCGAGAAATTCGCTTCTCTTCTGTCCACATTCGTCAGCAGATTCTCTAAGGAAAGGGAAACGTACTTGCTTCAATCCTGATTACCTCATGATTACTCCCGTGGTAACCACACACACACACACACACACACTGGAGGGCATAATCTCTGTCTTTGGTACTCAATCTCAAGTCGGGTAATATAGCATCAATTTCACTGTTATTTTTTGGTTGTTGTTTCAAACTCTATCACTTACACATCAAGAAACTACTTTTTCCATCTTACTTGACGGAATCAGACAGCTAAAGGTGGCGTTTTCTAATCCCAGGTGGAGTGCAGCTGCGTTCACAAACTTGACAGATTAATCATGCATTTCCCTCTGACACATTCTGTTGAAACATACTTGGGGTATCTCAGCCGTGTCACCCATCTGTCCAACGAGGCAACAGGAGAAGTAGAAAGACCCACCTCGTAGTTCCAACAACTAAGCTTGTGTGAGTGATAGACTTGGGTTTACGCTGTAAAGGTGAGCAGAAGAATCTTGACGGTGGGATAAAACCACGCAAACAATTCGTGACGTCCACGAACAGGAGCAATGCTATGGGGTCGCCATCTTGAAAGAGATCCCCTTGTGCTGGAGTTTGTACTCCCAAATAAATCAGTTCAAAATCTCTCAGGGAGAGAGAGTCTGGACAGGCTGTTTGTACTGTTGCATTTGTTTGTTTACGCATGTGCACGAGAGTAGGTACACGTTTACCAGTATTAGGATGGCTCATGTCTGAAGAGGAGAAATCATCTAACCAAAAGTCACCCTGAAGAAGGCGAATTTGGCGATGAACAAGAGAAGGCAAATGAACAGGTACAGAGTTGTTGGTAGATGTAATTCACGAACGTTCCGGTTACCGTAGGTAGCCTTTCTCAAGGCAATTTATCTGATTGCAAAATTGCCCTGAGAAAGGTTATCCACGTTAACCGGAACGTTGGCGAATTACATCTACCATCAGTGCTGTATTAGTTGCGTTATAACTTCCACAATAAAAACAACGTATGATGCATGGAATTTTCGATACTCGCCCTACATTGTGTGGTCTGGACTCGGAAAGTGGAAAAAATTATTATCTTCAAGTTGCTTGGATGACTCTTGTGGCTTGATGTGTAAAAGTGTTTAGTTCCGAATAGATCAGTTGGCTTACAGAAGAGGAATTTTCCATTAATCAGCGATTACTTTTGTGAAACAAAACGATTCAAAGTAAGTTATCTTGTGTCATTACTGTTATTCTGTTTTGTATTGTTGCGTTGTACGTTATTTGAGTACTTTTTGAGTAAACGTATTTGCTCACCAGCCGGCGAACATTTATTCATAAGACAGAAAATATCTCTCACAAAATTTAGCATTTTTCAACGCCATTTTCACACCAAATTTTTACTTCTTCAGAGCACTTAAGGAATACATTCTTGTAAAACCATTACTAGTCCACTATTACACAAACTTCCGAATAGATAAATCCAAACGCATCTACGTTTTGTGCTTGACAACTGAGTGCATAACCATTTTCTTGGCTATTTAACGTCAAAAATAATTGAAATTATATTTTACAATCAAAAATGAAGTGATAGTCTTACTCAACAACAGCTCCAAACATTTTCGGACGTGTAAAGAAATTTCCAGCTCCTAGACATTTAAGGGATCTCCATTTAGTCTTAATTTTCGAAACATCTAAAGTATCCGTTTTATCTGAACATCTTCGTTGGAACCAAATTATTACTCTAATTCATATCCAGCGTCGAGTCCAAGATGTGGAGCAGGCCAAAACCGATATGACTGAAAACATTCCCGTTGCTATTCCTAAAAACTCAGAGTTTTGCCCTTGTTTTCTGCTTCAGAGGAACAGATTTTGGATGTATCCAGAAGTTGAATCTTTGTCAAATATTGTTCCAAAGCGAAATAATAGGACGTTTCGAATTTGTACTTCAAGATGAGATATCCACTGGCTACTTCGTACGGCAAAAAGACATTATCAGCTCATTCAAACTACTTAAGACAAATTTGCTTTAATTTAAGCAAATAATTAGGCTCTGGTATCCCGAAAACATTCGTTATTTTACGTAGTTTTACGAGTCAGAGATAGTTTTGAAATCTCTCCCAGCCACTTCGTTCGTTGGGTTTGAAGATTATTCTACATTCCCCTAATCAATATTTCCGTAACAACTGGTAATTAAACAAATTGTTTTCGAGTTGTCTGTCTCAGAACAATTGTTCGCCTCAGTTATTTACATGAAACCTTACTATATGACAGAATATTTTGGGGCAAGTGCTGTATCACTGTCACCCAATTCGTCAGTACTGATGAAGCTGCCCTAGTTATGAACTGAAAATCTCAAAGTATACGATTGGGATTGCCTTGCCTCCAGGATGAATCAGGCACTTTCTGGGCATAAACTTTATTGCTTTCCTCCAAAACAAACTGTTTTGCCGAACAGGATAAGTTAGTAGGCACAATAAATGTGATTTTTCTGCAACCTATTACCAGATTCCTCAAATTTTCATCGTAGCCGCAAACGGAAATCATATAATAAAATTGTGCGGTGCCACAGATCTCGGAAACCTTTGTTAACATAACAGAGGCTGGTTTTTGAACAGTAAAATCAAAACGGTCAGAAAAGTATTTACAAGCATTCTTTGCTAAATATCTTCGGATTCTTTGAGTTAGACCAATAAATGACTCAGATGCAACACCAAATGTTGCAAAAACCATCCGTTTTGTTCTCTTATTCAGTCTGCGTCAATATGTCACTTCTTTTAGATGTGGTAAGTTTTCAGTGAATAAACTCCAACGAAACAGTCGTTAAACCTTCAAGTCCTAATGCAGAAAACCGTATTTGGTGGATACCTTTGTTCATTGTTATGATTCGGGCAGTTTGATACAAAAGTAGTGAGGGGAGGAAAAGATTTTCAAAATGAGATCAGATAAACCCAGAAACATCTCTCGCACCATGGGCTGCCTTGCGACACAGTTTCTTTCCAATCTTTCTCATTCATTTATCCGATGCCAAATCGAAGCATTCTGTCCATCCCAATCGTAAGGAAAGATTTGCCGGTTTAAATTGTCTGCTCTTTCCGTCATTTTTGCTAATATTTTTTCGGTCTCCACACCGGAGTAGAAACTTCCCATATACCCATTTTTGAGCTTCAAACGTGAAGCTATGCTATGTGACTCATGGTAAATTATATCATATACCAAGAGCTTATTTGTGCTTCAAAAACAACTTCCTTATCACCTTGAATAGTCGTAATAATATTAATATCACACTGAAGCATGCTGTTAGGAATGTTGAATAAAATGAACAGAATGAATTGAGCTTGCCTACTTGTTTCAGGCAGAATGTGATAATGAACAGAGCTGAGAGGAATGCGATTCAAAAATGAGGACGGTGAAACTAAAGCCGATCGGACTTTTCGCGCATTTTATACTCTCTGTTCACTTGTATCAGCGCACAGAGACATTTTGGTCATTTTTTAATTTGTGGGCTTAGACAAAGACGATGATATTATGAAAGAGTTTGTATTCCTTAGTGGATGCACGAAAACTGTGAACCAGGTGCAATTCTGAGAAAAGAGCGATTCAATAATTTGCTCGTAATTTGACATATTGTCTTCTTTAAAAATTACAGTCCCTGAAAATTACCATAGAAGCAGAAAATTGCTAAGCCAACTTGAGATACATTTTCCGATGTTTTCAGTTGAACCAGGAAAAATGTGTCTTACGGCAGAAACCAAATAACTGTTCCCTCAGGTTTATAACCTACATACGCATCAATTCTTGACTGGGATGACAAGTCGATGTGAAACATTGCGGATTGCAGACTGTAATCCTTGAGCCTGCTCCCTGTGGACTAGTTAAATTTGGCAAGACGTTACCTAACTCTGATGATTTGTCTTCGCAATTCACAAAAGCAGGGGGTCACTGGGAAGAAATACTACTGATGGGACTATTATTAACATCAGTACTAAGTTCACCTCATATCTGTTATCTGAAGAAAAAACTATAAATTTAGTGTTTCATATAGCTGAATGAACTGGTTGAATCACCGTTGGCCTTCAAAACCAAAGAATTCCTCCGCCGGTAACAATCATACTGATGACATGACTGAAATTCAGTAGATTAGATCCTACAAAATCCAGTTTTCTAAAAGCAGATAAGCAACATTTGTTTGTCTTAAAAATGTTTCGTCAGCGTAGAGTAAATTTGAGAGACTTGGTTGAAATATAACCTCACAGCAACCCGACTGTAACCTAAAAGATCAGTCATTTTGTTTTCTGGATATTCATTCCTATCACGTTATTGTCGGTCACTCGTGTTTTTTTTCATATATAATCTCAGGGACTTTTCATGTGATAGAGGAAATCAGGTGATACTGCGTACACCAAAGGAGCAACAACTTCTTTTACCTGGTGGGAAAATTTTGCTGAGAAATGCAACACAGTTCTGATCCTGCATAAAGGACCAGATGTTCTCACAGGAAGCATGGAAAAAAGAAATTCCTAGGGGTAGTATATCTCAAGGTGAGAATTGAAATACCTGTGTTTATGAAGCATACTTTTTGCAAATATTAAAGCAATATAAGACTAAAGTAGTTTTACTCCCGTCAGTTTTATTACACCGTGAGAGAGTACATTCTACGCAAGGTGGAAATACCGTATTGAAAATTTCCGGTTCCCCTTGGTGTTTTGTGCTCAATCATTTTATGGTATGATGACTGACTTACGGTCAGTATGAGCTGTGAATTCGTCAAGGAAAGTCCCATATAGATGAATCTCATCTAGTGAAGAGTTTTACGATACTGGTACCTACGTGAAAGGCGGAAATTCGGCACAAAGCACTTCTTTCTGATTTGATAGTATTGCCTAGACAAAATCGGGATTTGAAAGCCTTCACTGATGATTCAAAGCAACTGAGTTTACTTTCACGTAAGGCAGTCTTTTTTGTAAGAGGCTTTGAGTAACTGCTTTACGATGAAAGTTAAACTTTGAAAAAAAACTTTCTTTCAAAGAAAATAATCTCTTCGGTAGAAATCCGTTGATTTTCTTTGTAACAAATTTATTAGTAAAGTGATTATTATCGCATTTAGAAATGAAGAATCAGAAGAATGACCAAACTCCAGAACACGTACCAAAAATGGTTCTAATTGACAGGTCGACGGTGTTGGAAATTGCGTAAAAGTACGCAAAATTACCTTAATCACTCTCTTTTTGTTCTGTTATACCTGTCTTGTGTGCATTGGACATTTGAATGAACTGTACTGTGCACATGTCCCACTAGGGAATTTTGAGAGGTTCGCTCATTATATGTGAACTATGAACTTTCGGACCATGGTTTCCATCGGTCTTAACAGTATGATTTACGAGCAACTCTGAACTTCGTTTAATTTCGGTCAACTGCAATACCTGCCGCGGTCAACGTCTAGGCTTCTGTTATGTCTGCGTAGCCTTTATGATTAATTATATATGAGAAATGTTAGAGCATAAGTGGTTATTCAGTATATATTTAAATACGGAATCTGTATCTCCACGGACAGCTAGTCGTTAGTTCCATGGATTTAAATGGATTTTTCGTAGCATTGAAACGTATTTATCACGGACACTTTCGGAAAGATTAGAAATATAAGTGAACCACATTTTCTTGCTCCATAGACGGAGCATTAGCAGACAGTGGGCTCTGATTTGGTAGATTATGGCAAATAACAATCTGATCCATCAGCCAGTCCCTTTCCTTTCATATAGATATTGCACCCTGCAAAAGGCGCAAGAAGCGTCTTATCAGTTGTTATGTTCCGCAAACTACTCTACTAGGCTAAAACAGAAATCTTAAGAAACTTGCCATATTCCTGGAAGCCGTCTTTATGGTCGTCTGACTGGACTAAAGATACATCATTGACAATAAAGTCTACGTTGCTTCTGAGGATTTATTTGATTTTAATGAATTGAGTACTGCAGTATTTTACGACTATGAATTTTGGCTGTACCTCACATTCTTAGATTTGTGGCAATAAATTATGTAGGTAAAAAACGACCGCTATTGATAGCCCTATCGTTTAACCACTTCGAATTTCTTTCCACCTAGCTGCCTGACGCCCTGCTACAACTTTCCCCATCTAGCTTTAGCCAAAACCCACAATTCTCCAACGACGACCCACAATCCTTTAGCCATGACCCATCACTCTTTAGCCACGACCCACCATTCTTTAGCCTTGACGCATAACCTTTAGCCAATCCACTGCAAACCAGTCACGTCACAACTATCAGAATATAATGAAATCAAGAGATATTAGAAGAATTCGTTTTTTCCACATAGATTGGTGCTCCAAAGCTAACGGAACAAATGAGAAAGTGTGACGATCATATGCTGCGCAGTTGACCGTGGTAATGGTATCAAATGCTACACCGCAAATCGACTGGGGAATGTTTAAACGATATGCTCGTATCGTGGAACCATGTGGCACAGCCCTTATTACTGTTGCATGTTTGGTGATAGTAATGGTGTTAAATGTTGAAGCATAAATGGATTGATGTCAATAATGGGGGTATACTTACAATAACTGTGTACTGCTCTCGGAAATTTAGTGTATCCACGTGTTTAAAAGTTCAAGGAATCAAACTTTTATTTTGTTTCATCATATCCAGTTCTGACATTTGTCTGTGACTTTAAAGGTGAAACAGAGTACCGTTTGTTACATTACAGATTTTACTTACAGGATCGCTTGTTTGTGACAACTGACCCTTGCATGGGAAATCTCGTTTTCGACTTGTTGATATCTCGTTCGGATGCAGTCAGGCGATAGAATCACACCGCGGCCGTTTGTGGCAGTATGCTCCGTACTTTACCTGGCATCACCTCTTTGCAATATGGAGAGCGTTAATATAGGTGAGAAGAACAGATCGTACCTTTTCACCAGAGTTGAAGGTCGATGGAGGATAATCGAAAGCGCACGAAGAGGAGATGACTTAAAGGACATTGCCAAACACCTCATCGTCAAGATCAAAACATGCAGTGCTATTGCAGCTACAGATAGGGAAACGGCATTCACACCTAGGTTCTACGAGACGAAGTTCAACCACGAGTTTGTCAGGCATTTGTGTGAAGTGGTGGACGGAAACCTCACAAGCACATTGAGGTAGTTAAAGGAAAGGATGGAGAAGAATTTTCCGAGCACAAGAGTCAGCAAGTCATCCATTAGTCGACTGCTGGATGGGATTCACTGTTCAACTAAGAATCTGACTATTCAATCGGCGAAACAATACTCAGACGCAGTTAGATCTAAACGAGTAGAATATGCCGATTGCATGCAACGATCAGGTACTGCAACTTTGAGTTTGTATATTGACGAGACCAACTATAACACATGGTGTAGTCGTAGCTATGGACGCTCAAAAGTAGGCAGTAAAGCAATCCGAATTCTACCGTCAAGTAAAGAACCTAACTTGGACATATTACTTTGTTCATCTGTCGCCGGTATCTTGAAGTATGAATGTGATACAAAGATTACATGGCATATTTCTAATGAGCTGCTCTCATACTGCTCCCCAAGTGCGTTTTCTCCCACAGTAGAGTCCATTTTTCAATCCGCTGGAAAAGTCATTCATTGAATTCAAACAAGTAAAATATTTCTTATTTTAATTTGTTTATATTTTTAGTACCATAAAAACTGGTTCACTGAAAATACAACAGAAATAAGGGCTGTGCCACATGGTTCCACGATACGGGCATATCGTTTAAACATTCCCCAGTCGATTTGCGGTGTAGCATTTGATACCATTACCACGGTCAACTGCGCAGCATATGATCGTCACACTTTCTCATTTGTTCCGTTAGCTTTGGAGCACCAATCTATGTGGAAAAAACGAATTCTTCTAATATCTCTTGATTTCATTATATTCTGATAGTTGTGACGTGACTGGTTTGCAGTGGATTGGCTAAAGGTTATGCGTCAAGGCTAAAGAATGGTGGGTCGTGGCTGAAGAATGGTGGAACATGGCTAAAGGATTGTGGGTCGTCGTTAGAGAATTGTGGGTTTTGGCTAATGCTAGATGGGGAAAGTTGTATTTTATTGCGCTTGGGTTGGTTGACTTCGAATCTCGACCACTGGTAGACGCATGGTGAATAGACTTTGTTAATCGGAATGCCGTACTGTAGTTGGTTAGAGGTAATAAATAAACAGAAAATACGTACAACGAAATGTCTTCAAGTCGCTGAGTGAGCTACAGGTGAAACCGTCCGCACGGAACAGCCATGCGAATGTGCGAATGGCGAACAGATTAGCATACGATGGGGTGCTCGAAGCTGATTGGTTGGCATAGTCGCAGTTCAAGATCTGTCGATTAGTGTGTGTATTTGGGACTGTGTAGTAATAGGACGGATGCCAGGTCGCCCTGGAGTGGGTTCATGTGTGTGTGTGTGTGTTTGTGTGTTTGTGTTTCACCGCGTTACTGGGTGCCGAGGGAACAGCCTGTAGACCCATGAGCGTGTGTTTGTGTGTGTGGAGGTGGGTATAAGTCAAAGTCCGGGAGTGAACCAGTGGATGTTAGTGTACCTGAGCATGCATGCGTCCATGATCACGGAGCAGAAATCGATGGTCATGCGTGTGCACGTGATAGCGTGTTAGAACAACACGCTTTGAGAGCAGTGTCATGTGTGAATGTGCTTGAGGGCATAAACGTTTAAATGATCCCGTCACATCTGCGTGCGTGACACATTGTCTGTGCTAAGTGGGTTGTGGCTAAACCAGGTGAGCGCTGGATCGGAGGAATTTGCTATCGTTGCATTGCTGATAACACAACTACGGAACGTACAATGTGTATAAACACTATTACACATATTGTCGGTCGATTGTATTTCTTGATTCTCGTCTACAGTCGTATATTTTAGGAATATAATATTCCTGAACGAGCGACGTAGATCGAGTGAAGGAATAAAACCATTTTTTCGCGTCCAAATTTTGAATGATAACTTTCTGATAGTTCAGTCATTCTAACTGCAGTGTTCTATTTCGCTTCGTCTAGCCTCACACACGAATTACAATCTGTTCCATTCTCAAAGTATGGGTGCCGGTCCAAGCGTTACGTCATCCTGGTGGTTTACGCTAAACAATTTCACTTACAATAATGAGTAAAATGTTAGCTCCACGCTTTTACCCAGTACTATTATCACTAAACTCTCTACTTTTACATGGGGCATAGCGATTCGACAAAATAACCGTTCATAATATTCTCTTTCAAGTGATGTTTTCCCATTCTCATTTCTGTTATTCTCTCGCATGTTCGTCCCCATTTTCTGTGAAGCATTTTGAAACAGAAGAGAATACTTTTCTGTACATCGGTTGGTTTGTTACAGCTTTGTGGGAAAGTAGGGCCTAATGCTCAACTGTTTGGTTCGATTGTGGTCTACTATTTCTGTGTGCTTGTGAATCGCTCGCTTTGTTCAGAGCCGTTACTCAAATCAGGCTACGGGGGAAACACTTAATTACGTGCGTCACGCAACTTGCCCTTACTGTACATCTGTCCGACTTAGGAACACAACTGGTCCGTCGCACGCATGCAGGCACAAGCCCACGCATACTAACACACAAGCTTGCATGTGAAAACGAACCCACATACCCAAACTGAGCAAAGAACTGGACGGCGATGTAATTTCATCCACCTAACTTGTCTGGTACATAATCACCTAGATGGGTCAAGTATTGATTGCTACATGTTCAGCAGTTCGTGCAGTTTTCCACTGCATGTGGCATGCTTCTGTTAGGCAATAGAAAATCTCGGGAGAACGTGTAAAGGTGGGCAAATTCGAAGCAAAAAACTAGTGCGAAGCAGTTGACACGTTTTATTAATTTTTTCCTTTGGTGAACACAGCTTCTAGTTGCCATAAAACATAATGCAACCGAATTATGTTTTAAATTACAGTCAAAGGATTTTCGTAGGAGATGTGAAAAAATAAATGGTTATTTTACCTATACGAATGAAATTTAACTTATGCTTGGTGCGACCTATATCTGGCCTACTTCTAGGATTGTTCTACAACTGACACCTTTTCAATTCCTTTGTCCGTAATCCATAAAATGGACTCTTTCTTCTATGCGGTTTTTCTCCACAATCATTATCGGTAAACTTGTCATGTGCATTTTCTAGCAGAAAGTCATGCTGGCTGTTTTTCAACTCTGTTTAATTGATTTGGCAAGCAAACTTTTAGTAGAACAAAATCTTCCGTAAGCAAAACATCTACAAACTCAGCCGTAGGATTTCCGGTTCTCTTACCGATATGCTAGTTTCGCTTCATTATTGCGGTAGTTAGAATGCTGAGAAAAAATACTCCAAGAAGTTCCAAGGGTTCCAAGGAACGGGAATCTCTTGTATTGCCCGCTGGATGAGATTTGAGATGAATTCGTTTAGTCAGTGTTTGGCGCCGTTTCAGAGAGAATTTGACAGTCAGTTATGCGTCTTTCCGACGGTTTTAACTTTTCTTCTCCAACTTACCTCGTTATATATTTGCAATCTACCAATATTAAAATTGGGCATTTCCATCGTACACTTTTCACTCGCTCTCAAAATGACGTCATATCATAAATCTGTCAAGCGTTTTCCCTCAATGGCTTGTCTTCATGATTCAAAATACGTGCCGATATTCTGAAAGCTTTTTAGGTTGTCGCCACTACAGAACAGGAAGTGCAATATTATGCAAAACGAACCAAGTGATAAACTACATCCTTCGCCCAGCAAAGTGAAGTGGGCTCAAAAAGTATGCATTTTCACTCAACAACTCCTCGTTGATGCGATATATATATATATATATATATATATATATATATATATACATGGAGGCTCTTATTACAAAAATAAAAGTCCCCATCGCAGTAATACACGATTTACATCCGGTATGAGTTTGCTGCATCTCAACGTGTTCAACGAACAGGTTGTGCAACGGCCACACCTGTAGCTGGATGTAGGTTGCCCCGTATTTTCATTCGACTTCGTAAGCAGAGGTGGAATTTGTGTTCACATGCAGCAACTGCTTGACCTTTTGGGTAGGTCTACTAGTTTTTCGGTGAAAACAACGGGGAACGGCTGCTTGGCAAACTACAGCAAACGATAACTCGGTTTTTCATTTGATCAAAAAATAGCTTCGTTTATCCTGAATGAAAGACGAACCGGTACTACCGGTGAGTAGAACCAACTAGGTCGGAAGCCGTGCACCTGAGCCACACGAAGGGTCATTGTGCTACGCAAGCATAAATTGACCATAAATTACTCATCATCCGTCAACAGATGCAACATAGATCATTTTGAAGAACTGCTCTAAGGTTCCACTAGGTAACATTCTTTATATATATATATATATATATATATATATATATATATATATATATATATATATATATATATATATATATATGTCCACACGTTAACATACTACTTACTATCAGTATGAGCGCTTGCACATGCAGCCTCGTTGTTCGTTGGGTTAGCAGTGACCCAGACACGAATAACTATGAGAAATCACAGTTGTGGTTCATTTGTGGGCTCTTTAATGAAGAGTATCCATTCACTCTCCAGACGATTCAAATTAGATTCTAGTGAATATATATATATATTATATATTATATATATAAACAATAAACCTTTGTAGTAACCAAACGAAACAGATATATAAATTCATAAACATTGGCCGGATTCCGACCCCTAGCGGATTGCAACCCACACATTGGTATGCCATCGTCACGATCATCGTACAGCGTCAAACAGCAGGGCAAGCCCTACTGACCACTGCCTTTCTCACCATGTTGCACGTAGCAACTGGCAGGGCGGATATACATGGTGGACAGGGAGTGGACCTACTATGGTCGGAAAAGGAAAGAACGCCCTAATAGCCAGCACATGGAATTCATAGGCTAGCCATACAAACCCATAATGACCAGTCATTCTAATACGAAAGAAAGTGACAGAATGATCACCGCTGTTCACGGATTGCTACCATATCCTTCTGTCTCCAGGCAACTGGTCGACTGATCTTTTGGACCCCAACCACGGAGGCGTGAGGCACCTACTGCCCCTAAGCTCGCCATACATTTTCACTTATTATAATATTTGTTGAAGCCAACGGCCGAAATATGACCTCTTTCTACCAGTTCTTTTGACACATTTACTCCGAACTTCGCCATATTCTTATCTTTCATAGATTTTGGGATCTTTCCCGGTTCCTTAGACTTTTTCCCAAGCACGGGTGTGTTCTCATTTTTATTCGGAAGAATTTTATTTTAATCCTGTGTATTACTGTAACATCATTCAGGTATAAGGTGACAAATGTCGAAATGAAATGGTTTTTACTTATCCACTGCTTGCTATTCAGGGAAACTTTGCCTATTCCGACGATGAAATCAAGTTTGACCACCTCCACAGAAAAATCATTATTCTGACAGTTTTATGCAGATCAAAAGGGACATTGATACATTTAGCAGAGCGAAGTCTATAGCCTACTTGGTGCTGTTCAGTGGTGTCCGGGAAATCGGGCTATCTTTGCTACCATACTGTTGATTGTTTTGTCACGTGAGTTTTGACAACCCGTCAGTTCGACTAGATATGCACATCAGTCCGTGGCATTTGAGATGACACTTTGATGCTTTGATAAGTGTTATGTTTGAATGAAGTTTCAGGCTGAGGTAGCGAGGCCACATCAAATCACAACATTGAAAATTTAGAGGACCATTCTCCGCATTGATTGCTACACTTTTCTGATTGAAGAGGCAAGAATTTATCTTGAATACAATCTCATCAAACACAAACCATCAGTCATTTTATATTGTGTTCATCTCTTTCAAAACTTTCCGTAAACCCAAAAAACAACTAGATTATTTAAAACTTCATTTCACCATAGTCGCCAGTAAGTTCTTCAGCAAAAATTTCGAAAAAAATAGGTGTGCTACAGGGATTCAGCGTTTTTCTCTATATTTAATCTGATAACATTTATGCCTGGCCTCTTTAATCGAGCGAGGGTGAAGGGAAACGTTATTGCCTCCCACATGCTGTCTTGAATGCATAAGTTGAATAGAAATTTCAATAAGAAAAACTCACTTTTCTTCTTGATTTCTTACTTTGGTTCTGACAAATTGAATTTTAGGGAAATGTCATTTTTATCCCAATCCATTTCTTTCCAAAAGGTAAGGAGATTACCTGGCAAAAGGTGTTTTTTAAATAATATAATAGCTACTTTCACAGTAGGTTCAAAATAATGGGTGATTTAACGGTTTCCCACCTAGGGATTTAGTAAAATTTTGGGAGCGAAGGCTACACGAAAAATGATATTTTGTCTGCTGAAGAAAAAGTTAGAAAAACGTTATCATTGACTACTGAACAACTGTTAGTTATAATGTTTTTATTGTACTATGATATACAGAACCCAACGAAATATACTGCCTCGTAGAATACGATGCGTGCAGCATAAGGAATGAGTGTACCAAGATGACGGCTCATTGATAACGATTATTCGCAACCTGGTTCTCGAGAGTAAAGTGAGAGAAAAATGATTCTTCCATCATGAATATTTAGAAAGAAAGTAAGAACTCAAACATGTAGTGATTCTCTTTTGCTTTTTTCCTTGAAATCATAAGCCGGAAGCTGATGAAAAGTTATCGCACAGCACAGATGGTGATCCAGTGATGATCCACTTGTAAACTGAACTCCTTATTCAGCGACCCATAGCCTATCTAAAGTTATCATCGAAAAATAGTGACTATTATTTTCCGAGTAACACTCATGCCTTGTGTTTACCTGGTTTGACACCCAGAAAAGTGGTTTGGTGGTCATTAGATGATCGATCCAATATAAGCTTTCTACTCCAAGATAACCGAGGTTATTTGCCGTTTTGTCAAAAAAAAGAATGCATGCCTAATTTCTCCCGACCATTCCCTGATCACCGTAGGTCATAACAGATAACAATTCTCGGTGGAGACTGTTAAATAAAAGGAATATGTGGTTAACATTGTTGCCATATCTTTCAGGCCTGTAGTATATTTGAAACTGGAGAATGGTTATAAAATCAATCTTCTCCAAGACTCTTCCTCATATTACTGACAAGAAGTGAGCCAGATCTGAGTTGCGGTTATTCATAAACCTAAGAGGCACCAATTGAGAAGCCTGGAAGCAAAAGGCAGTTTTCAGATACGACATGAGCCATTTTTTCATTGCAGAAAGACTCCTCTCAGTCATAACACTATTCAATTATGAGTCCGTCGTATGATTTGAATCTTTGAATCATCAGTGATTTTTAAGCCATTGGTTTATATCCACCAATTGAACAACTGGAAGTAGCCAGAAACTGTTTACGTAATCTTCCCAACCCAATAAAATCGCTTCCGGATAGACCAGTTCATTGTTCGTCGATGTTCACTCCTCTCGCTTCACAAATAAACAAAAGTGTGTTCAGTAAAAAGATTACTTACTCATGATCTTGGTATTGTCCTTTCTTGATACGCATAGTTCCTGATACGATATGCTTCAAATTACCGCGAAATCTCTAGTTTTATCTAAGCTGTACAAACCTGCAGCTTCACTCTGATCCCAAGCTTACGAAAAGTGTCCCCAGACTTGCAATGTTAGTCCTACTACAGAATATCACCGGATGGATAATTCTGTAAACATGTAGTCTACTTGGCATGACCAGAAGAAAGTCAAAGCCGTTCACTTTCAGGGCCCCTTCCATAAGGGCATCTGTAACGGAGACTGCTTTGAAAATGGAAATAGGTTGCAGCGGATTCTATCTCACCAGACAGCCAAGAGCAACAACTGAGGGGAAAACGTTCATATGAAAAGCAGTCGGATACAGACAGAATTGGTCACACCGACGTACAGTTGGATCTTAGCAGAACCTCAGTTTTACAGAAAGATGGTGAAGTTTGGATGCGTCGATTATATCGACCGCACTCGCATTGCTGTCTTTAGTTGTCTGGTTCAGTGAACTAATCTACGTCTTGTACACGCCGCCATTTCATTGCACTTATTCATCCAACATTTAATTCGTCCCAGAGAACTCAGACTACGAAACGGATGATCTTTCGTGGCTGTGAGCGATAACGCCGTATGACCAATCCATTTGATGTATTCCTCTCTAAAATAACATTTCTTCTGGCCTCTAGGTTCCTTCTCATTTCGATCATGAACTGACTATTTAGTCCTGTCTGGAAAAGAAAAAAATCAGTATTCATGTTGCTTGTGAGCCTTCCAGTAACCGTATTGTTGACGTTTAACACGTGTGCAGTAAAGCCTGCTTTAACCAGACTTCCATAGCAGGCAGCATCTTCAATCAGATGTGTGCTCATGCCAATCATTCGTCTAAGATATAAAGGGAAACACAAAATTATCATGATTCACAAGCTGTCAGTTTTCATATAAGTATTCACCATGGGCAGAAAAATTTCATTCCGCTTCGGCCGTAACCGAATGGCAAGAAATACATTTCTTTGCTTTTGTTTGGGCTCAGTGTGAAAAGAGAACAGTCAGTTATTCGAAAATAAAAAATTATAGCAGTTGAACTGCCGGGAAAATGATTACGCTGTTTTATAAATTAGTCCTTTGGGAGCGTTCCAGGAAATGCATATCAGTTTGATTCAAACGCTCTTCCGAGCAGAGAGCTTCTTAATCCGTTGAGCATTTTGACTAGTTAGTGTGAGAATAAGTGAAATAATTTCTACTTGACTATTTGTAACGTTGAACAGACAAGAGGCTCGTAATTTTGCTTCGGTAACTATATTGTTGTATCACCTAATTCATCCAGTCCCAGATATGGCCTCAGCTTTTTTGATCTTCTACCATCCTCGCCTGTTTTTAGAATAATTGCTTCTATGACTCTGATTGCTCCCGGTTGACCGTTTACACGGATTTCTACACATAACGTTCTTTAAACTACATCTCAACTTATAAACTGACTTTAAATTTCTAAGAGAAATAAACTCGAACACTCAGAATGCCAATTTTGGTGCAAGTACAACGGAAAGAGGTTTTGTTAAAACTTATGCATTCGAGCTTCTGGTAGACGCATTGGTTCTCGTACATGAAAACTTCACCAAGGAACTACTTGAGTTTACACCTAGGACAACTAGCTATCAGTGGCAATGTTTGAGAATAATAGCCCTTGCATACGGAGGAAAATATACCTAAAATTCGGACAAAACCCTATTGTTGACACTGCCAGTCTGCTGAAAAACATAACGCAATATGAGCCTCAGTAGAAGCGGAACAAGTTTTATTTATCTTGAAGTAATACAAATTTTAACAGACAGAAAAAGTTCACACAAGCTAATGATCATTGGATTTCCCTTCATCCTTGAAGAGTTCTCGCAATCTCTCCCGAGTAAAGTCAAACAAGTTGCTCGTAAAAATTTTTCTTGTCTCATATTCCATCTCTGTTCTTCTTTTGATTTTTATGACCTGTACAGATGTAGTATGCTGACTTCTCTTTTCAGAACAGAGAAGACGTTTTGCATTACATTTGAATTCTACTTATTACGGAGTGACGGTATGAATCGGACCTCGAAACTGCTCGCACTTTTCCTAGTGAACAATGAACAGACGAGTGGTTTCGTGTGAATATATCCATAAACCTCAAGTGACACATGGTACGGAAAAATATTCTGAGGAACAATTGTATATCTTTTTATTTTCTCATACGGGCTCCATCATTAAAGATATTTTGGCTAAAAAAGGCTTCTGTCAATTTATTTACTGAGCAAACCTATATAAATACAACTTGAAATAATTAATATTACACCGTTCATCAATCTAATCATATTTCCATACCTTGATAATTCTCAGCTCGCTTCGCTCAAAGAACTGTAATCTGGTAACCGATTAAACATTTTCAACTGTCCATAGCACAGCGAACATTCAACATGAATGAGAAAAAATCAAATAAGTTTTTGTCCTTACGCGGTACTCTGATGTGCCTCAGTTAAGACACAAATCTCGAACTATGTTTTGTGTAGATTTTCGAAGGCATCACAATCGACGTTGCCTGTAATGATGGTCTGTACTAACCTTGATCAAACGTTTCTTAGCCAGTTTCTCCATTCAGATGTAAAATTACTGACTTGCAAAATCAGTATTGCGATTATCACTCAATCATTGCACCCTGAGCTACCACCAGCTCGTCCTATTGAGAAGAAATGTGATTGATGAGTTGTAAAACGTTGATCAGACTACCCTAGTAGCAGCCAAGAACTTTGACATCATTGTATGTAAGCCAAATCCAACCTCTTTCATAGAGAGGCTTTTCAGGAAATCATTTGCTGGTGATATTGAATAAGGCGGTCTTAGAGGTGATCGTGACCGGTCTAGGGCCAGTCAAAGCTATGCTGACCAGAGTCAGTCGTCACTAGCTCGAGGTTTTTTGTCTTTTACTTGCTAATGGCAATCCTTTTGGTAGCCACTGACAGTTATTTTACAAAGACAGCCTAAGATACATTAAACAAACCTTTCTGACATACCATACCTCTCAAGGTTACATCGATTGTGAATTTTCGTACGCCGTTATGTGGCTTCGTAGCCTAGTGTGATGCCATGTAAACGGATGTGGGCATCATGCGGGATCTGCCATCACTTTCCATGTTGTCGACTGAATAATTGCTACAACATCCGCAGAATCACCAGTGAAGTGAACTTAAGTAATCGGCTTAAGTGAATAGTTGAACGGAGATTCATATGGCAACCGCAAAATAATCTGAGATGAAGGCCGAAAAGAATTGTTCATTGCGCACGGAAGGAGGACGATTCAGTACTTAATTCTTATCATCTTGGGACTATCGTCAAATCCTGCAAAGCCATCACTAAATGGAACAGATAATATGGCATTAAAAGCATATTCACAAAACGTACGTTTTCGAAGAATTCGTACCGAGAATCCTAAAATCATTTTGAGCGAGATGAAGATGGAAATGGAACTGATGCACCCAGACTTATCTTTTTACTGGTTTAGTAAACTTGGTCGTTCTGAGAAAAGTAAGACCTTCCGCGCATCATTTTAGATTTATTTTCTCTACTATCTGGCTTTGGCTGCACTGTTTCATTCGTTTGAGTACGTTTAACGGAACAGCTCTTCGCGAGGTTTCCGTCGACCTCACCTTAGACACACTTTTGTTTTTCGCCGATTGCTTGCCCTCGGTTCGCTTTTCGCCTCGCCGTTGCTTTCCTTGGCTTTCAGTGTATTTCACCTATTGATGCTACTTCGATGCCACGATACGTAGAACACAGTATAGCGTCTGTCAACGAACTCGAGTCCTACCTATTCGTTCGATCGAGGAGATTTTGCTAGTAATTAGCTTTGAGATCTGACGAAAGACACTTTCCTTAGCCACCAGTCAGATGGCTTCTATACTCTTGAGCCCATCCTTCTCTGAACGGTCTGGCAATCGGGTGAGTCTGTCAATTTTGCTGTTTTACCTACCCCTTTTTGCACTCTACTTGTGTTTTTCGATATATTACCTCAACTTAAACATGTCTGAGGATAAGACGTAGCTTGACACAGTCTCCACGTTATCTGCGTCAAATCAGTGGCATTTATCCCAAACGATCCCGAGGTTTGGTTTGCTGTATTAGAGCTGCGATTTGGAACAGGTAGGATCTTCGAACAGCGCCAACCGTTTTTTCGCGCCTTAGATGCCGTCCCTAACGAGGCCGTCAGCCTGGCGAAAGACTCAGTTTTGAATCTTCCCCAGGACCAGCTATACGGATGGCTTAAGGAGGCCATTTTTCAGCGTCTCCTTTCCCGCCCGGAGTAAAGCTTGTACAGTTCACTGGAACTGTATCCCATCGGTGAAACGAAATCCCGCCGCCTTCTAGCTCATCTCCGGTCCCTGGCAGGGCTTGCCGGGAAGGATTCGGATATAGTTAAAGAACTACGATTGGATTTGTTACCTTTTCTTGCTCAGACCGCCGTCACTGCTCTCCTAGACGATTCGCATTTGGAACGAGTAGCCTTCGTGGCTGACAAGATTGTCACACATGCCGACAATAAGGCCAACCTCCTCATTACTACGATATCGAGCAATCATCGGGGTGCATGATTCACTTACTAACGCCAGGTTCCTAACTGATACCGGAGCCCACGTTTCTGGCTTGCCGGTCGGTAAAGACAATCCACGAGCTTCTTTGTTCTAGCTGTCTGCTGCGAATGGCTCATTCATTCCTACCCACATCATGAAACAGCTTGGGATGAACCTGGGACCACGACGACGGTATCTGTGGCCTTTGATCGTTGCGGACATTTCTAAACGCATACTGGAGATTGATTTTTTGCAACATTATGAATTACTTGTTGATTTGCATAGGCTGCAGATTATCGATCCTTCGTCGGACATCAAATTTACTGGTCTAGTAGCTTGAACAAGAGTATGTCAAATCATATGTTTGAAAACAGAAGTCAAAAACATAGATTGCACGATGTATCCTGGATCATTTCGCTGCATCTTTACAAAGTGCATACTGCAGTCGAAGTGATTATTTTTATAGCAAAATAAATGAACGAAATGTTTATAAACAAAGGCAAAATCACATGACGCACACATTCACACATGTCTATCGGATGATCACACAACAATTATCAAACCTCATTACCACGGCAATGATAAATTGATTACGAGTTCGCGTTGTTTGCAAAGTTCAGGTTTGTGTGCACGGATCGACAGGGCCTCCATGTATCTTAATAGTTTGGTACTGGTGGTCGAGTAGATCACTTTGAACGCTTGACTTGCGTTGACGCAATGTTTGGTCTCGTAAATATGCCGAGCAATTGATGATCTAATTGACCTTTGCTCGGTTGATGATGCAATGGTGGCAAAATCGTTGCTCATTGTCTTCTGAAGCCACACTGGAATGTGTTCAGCCATTCGATGACGTAACTGCCTTTCCGTTCTGCCTATGTAGGTGGCTGAGCACTCACATTTGAATTGGTATATGCAGTTTGATTTGGCGTGGATAGGCAAGGGTTCTTTCATCGATGGCCTAGTTAACCGATTAGTTGTGAATATAATCACCGGATCGGCTGCATAGTAGGTGCGGCTGACAGCTGACTTCAAGCGTTTTTTGATCAACTCACTTACATTGTCACCTTTGTAGGGGAGTTTTAGATATACTTTCATCTTAGACACTGTGGTTGAAATATCCTTTCTTGGTTTCAGGTGACGATACTTTGTCAAAAATGATGTTGGATATCCATTTTCCGTCAGAATTTTAGTGATGTGATTTATTTCTTCATCCAAAGTGTCCGCCGTGCAAATCTTCTGTGCTCTGCAGAACAGTGTTTGCACTGTGTTTATCTTGTACTTTATCGGGACGAAACTGCTGAAATGTAGATATTGCCCCGACCAGGTGTCTTTTCGATAAACGGACCTCCTGATTGAACCATCTTTTCTGCGGAAAATTTCAATGTCTAAGAAGCTTATGGTGTCATTGTCCTCATTGTGGACTGTCAGCTTTATATTTGGGTGTAGATTATTGAGCAAGGCATGCAGCTCTTCACCTTCTTGTTTGCTCTTTGTAATGACAAAAATATCGTCCACGTAACGGCGATAGAGTATCGTGTCGGATATTTTGTTCTCAATCTTGTTTTCTAAGTGAGCAACAAAAATATCCGCCAGAATAGGGCCCAATGGACTGCCCATGGCAACTCCGTCAATTTGTCGATATCCTTCATTGAGAAAGCGGAACTTCACATTAGATGTACATAGCAGCAGTAAACGTGTCAATTCGGTATTCGGTAGTCCGATATGAATATTATGCTTGTCGATTATTTGGCATATAAGATCGATAGTTTCTTTCAGTGGGATATTTGTAAATAGTGATGTAATATCCATAGTAAGCATATGTCGGTTCTGGATATTTTCTTTTTGCAATAGGTTACACATTTCGAAACTGTCCTTCACTGCATGGTTCGCAACCGTGTCTCTGACTGGCTTCAGTAACTTGGCTAACCATTTTGCCAGTTTGTGTTGTGGGGAGTTGACCATTGATAAGATTGGCCGCATTGGTATATCTGTTTTGTGTACTTTTGGTAGGCCATACAGTTGTGGTGTTTGACTCCCTCTGGGTCTCAGTGACTTGGCTGTTGACTCGCGAATAAGGCCCGCTTGAACTAGAGTTCGCAGTTCCGCGTTAATTCGTTGTTCTAGTTCACTTGGATCATCTGGCGTTGGGTCCTTCCGGAATTTTGTTTTATCTTCTAAAATAGTTAACACTTTTTGCACGTATGACGATTTATCCATAATGACAACTCCCGATCCCTTGTCTGGACGCAGGATTACTACGTTAGAGTTCTTCTTCAATCTGTCGAGAGCTTCAATGTGCCTGTTCGTTAACAACGATTGTTGTTGTGTTGTAGTTGTTCGATATTGACATTCCAAATCAACCAATTTCGCCTTAAACCAGCTCAACGTATCTGCATTTGTTGGCTTCAAAACAGACATCTGTTCGAAGAACGCTTCAAAGTTTGCTTGTGAAGAAATGTGGTTGATTTTCTTTGGTGGAGTACAATAGTTAAGGCCAAACGAAAGTGCCTGGAGTTGTAACTTGTCTAGTTGGTAAGAGGATAAATTTCGAACATATTTCCACGGATTATCCGGGAATGACGGTACCAACATTTCATGATTTAAGGAGTTTTTCAAACGTTTGATCTCACGTAAGCGGGTTTGACGCACTTTATCAGCACAGAAATTCATAAACTTTATTCTGCATATCAAATTTAACCGATCGATGATGAATGACATTTTTTGCATCGTAGTCAACAAGTAGAGTAACTTCCGATTACACTCATCGATGTGGCTTTTAGTCAAACGCCTCAAGCTCTTCACAGTCGGTCTCAGTTTCTCTGCACGTAATCGTTTGCAATATGATATGGGATAATGATTCGCCACAACACAGTCACACAGAAAATTCCTCCTCACCTTTTGCGTTGTGATTTTGCACTTTAGTTTCACAATGTTTTTGACTTCTGTTTTCAAATTTGTAACGGGGAAAGGTTGTTTCTTGTTTCTCAAATCATATGTTTGTTTTCCAGCATTCCTCACAATTCCCAGTACTTATTTACCAAGATCCTCATTTTGATCAAATCCTTTGAAGAAATAGATTCAGTGATAGATCGTGCGGCATACCAAATTTCCACTAACGTACCACCAGTCACGTCTCGACCGCGCCGACTGGCATCGGACAAACTGACTTTCGCTAAACGTGAGTTTGACATTTTACTGTCCAACGGTATTGTTCGTCCTTCTCCCAATCCATGGGCTTCGTCTTTAAGCATGGTTCTGAAAAAAGATGGCGTTGACTGGTGATCATGTGGCGACCATCGCGTGCTAAACTCGTTAATCCCCTATGATAGCCATCCGACACCCCACGTACGCAACATTACGGCATCACTTCACGGCACAACTGTATTTTCTAAGATCGATTTGGTACGAGCTTATCACCAAATCCCAGTCGCGGCTGAAGATGTCGATAGAACCGCTGTCACGACTCCTTTTGGTTTGTTTGAGCTCCTACGTATGTCTTTTGGTTTGCAGAATGCTGCTCAGACATTCCAGAGGTTTATCGATAGCATTACATGGGACCTGTAATTTGATCACGGATATATGGATGACTTGCTAGTCGTATCGTCTACAGTAGACGGACATTTTTATCGTTGGATGCTGTTACTTCAACATCTGTCTGAACATTGAATAATGGTCATTCCCGACAATTGTGAAATTGGAAAAACGGAGCTTGCATTCCTCGCTCACAAGATCACTATTGATTGTGAACTGGTTCGGAGAAAGATTACCCGAAGTAACCGAAAGGTTGACTGTCTACCGTCTTTTTCGACAACGTTGTGTTACCGAAGGATAAACACTTACCTCTACCGTATCACAAGATGTCTTGATTTTCGATTCACTCCGAACCGCTCCCAGCTCCGATACATTAAAACAAGACTGGCGTTGAAAAACGACAAGCTCAGTATGCCTTGTGGTCACAAGGGTATGGTGGCCCTAATTTGCATTTGTACGTAAATGAGACAAGTTACAGTATATGGTCCTCGCGGACTCAAGTACGATCAACAAAGGGTAAACCACGCGTCAGAACTTGGCCACTAAACAAATGTGTGATGCTTGCTGTCCAGAGATATGCAAGCGATATTACGATTGCAACTGGAAAATAAACGCTGACATTTTTACCGGCTATCCGGAGAAGTGTTCTTCAAAAATGGCAAACGAAGTACTAAATACAGATACCGTATTTCTGTTTGAGATCGTTTCATTCCACTGACGGACGGGTGGATCAGAGCTGACAACCGGACGTGCTATCTGATATCTTCCTTCCTGCAGTCTGTTCTTCAATCCCATCGAGAAGATTTTGAGGGTGTTTAAATTTACTATGAAATCGCTTCTGCAAGAAAACGGAGATCTGTCTCTTGGAGTTCTAGGAGGTAGGACCATCAAAAAACCTACTTTCGGAATGTTTGGACAGTTATGCAAACAAGCAGTGGACCAGAATTAGCTCGCTTCATGTGCCGTATCTGACAGGCAAGTTTCACTTTTATTGAAGATTCTAAAATTATGCACATTTGTGACCCTGCTTTCCTTCTGGTGATTGATGTGATAAATTCTTATTAAATCACATGGAGATTTGCCTCGCTAATTCTAGTTTATCCAGGTTAATGACTCTTACAAGGCTAACAAGCCCCGCAATCTGGAGGGAAACCCCACGTCATGTAATCTTACCGGTATTGATGTGTCGGAACGGTTTCACTAAACGACTGCTGAACAGTAATCGGTGGCTACTACACGAAAATACAACATGTAGTAGTAAAGATTATGTAGAGTAATTGGGTTATTCTTATCACGGTGGTAATATCATTTTGGGTATTCACCCTGGATATTTCTGAATGATCAATAAACAGTTAAACAGCCACTCTAAAGTTCCTCAGTTTTGCTGTTATTTTCGTGTTTGGATGCCGAACAAATTGGTCACTTCAGAAATATCTGGTATACCAACTTTATTTTTATAACAAATCCTACACACGCACTAATCCGTCTCAGAGCAAGTCTCCCAAACGGCTGCTTCCATTGCGATCCTAAAATAAACTGACCAACATTAATTAACTTCACCATCGACTACTGATCATTTACATACCTGCGATGTAAACATGTCATTTCCAGCTGCATAATGTGATGAAACAGCAACTCATCCAAACCCGTATCTCAATGCTTACCACCCTCAGGCTAGAACTTGTTTTTATTTCAAAAATAGACGGCTAACAGACATTTCACGCTGTGGTCCAATTTCCTCACTGCAGGTAATCAGTCAAAAATGAAGAAATGTGTGTATCTCATCGAGGAAGAGAATGTCATAAAACGGCTTCCGAAAGCATTTTAGTTGGCAGAAAACCACGTAGGAAAATTACTCGAGTTTTTCACGGTCTTCACCTAGTCTGAATATTTTCCCCAATCGATCACGATTGTTCTGTTTCCCCAAACCATGAAACCGGATTCCGAAGGACTAGTCATCAGCAGAAGTCAAGTCTTCACAGCAGTATTATAAATAAACTGATGGAACCGCTTTGTACGGTAATGCACATTCGGTAATCCGGTTGTTACTTATAATAAACAATTCACTGTAAATATAAAAAACAACCTTTTTACTTCCTGTTTTATATTTACTACACAACAATGTACATCAATTCAGGAAGAGGGCCGCGGTCAGTGAAATGCTTCAAATAAGAAAGTGACTGGCGGTGGCGGGAATCGAACCCGGTTCGTTATTGCCCAAAGTCCATAAGTTTACTGGACCCAAACAACACCAGAAAAAGTTTCGTTTGTTTCATTATTGATTATAATATTATTCAGAGTATAGTACTGGTACGAGGAGCCTGGATATTCCACTAGCAATTTTCCTACCCTAAAGTTCAACGCCTAGTGTCCCGATCGAACCGACGACTCTGCTCTTACCGGGACGATGCTTTACCATCTGCAGCTATTGCGAGACTGTCAGTCGGAAATGAATAATATGAATCGCTTTGGATTTTCTCCACCCCTGACTTCTCCCTAACCTATTGAGGTTAATTGGTTATAGACAAGGCATATTTTTGCCTTCGGGGTTATGATAAAATCACCAGAAATGCTGTGCAGCTGTTGTTTTGCTGAAGCACTGTTATTGAACTCCTCTTTAATTTAATCAAACCCTCCGTTGTTTTTTGTCCGCTCACTGTAAACACCAAATGTGGCTTGTCTGAAACAGCTTTTAAAGAACAAAAGGATGACTTGCCCTAATGGAAAATATTTCATTCTTTTTTAAAAATAAATTGACCTGTAGCCGATCATCTTAAAGTGCACGCCATAAAACCTAATTACAGTGACGATCTCAGTAAGGCCAATCAAATGCTCAGGTTCCGTAAAACTAAATTCATATACAATGTATTTCATATCGATGTGAAATTTTAACGGCGAATCGAGTCTTCTTTCTACCTCAAAAGTAACCAAGAATCAAGTTATATATTTCACTATCTATTCCATCCGATCTCAGTCTGAGCCAGCGAAAATGTCCAATCGAACTCGATAACGAGATATTTTTTAGCCCTTTGTGTGTGATCAATGGCATTGTTAACATTGAATTATGATTAAGTTATAATTATTTTTATTCATGACTAAGGGCAAGGTTCATTGATTTAGTGACACAATTTTCTTCATCTTTATTAGGTTTTTGTCCGAAATAAACAACTCGTGATTCGGTTGACTAAGATGAGATCTTTATGCACAAAACTTCTTTAGATTTCTTAACATGGTAATCACATACATTCTGTCCTTTGGTAGTCTCTTATTTGATTTCAGTAATCATTAGTCACCGCGTTATGCATCTTGCAATAAATAAATATTTGGACGTCTTATTTGCGCCATGTTTATAGTCCAACTAAGAATAATAGAGTCGTTTATTGATATGACCTTAGAAACCGCCGGAGAGTAGCTCGAGCCCTTCAGAATTCCGTTCAAATAATTTCATCTCGTATTAGAATGTTCCTGAACAAGGGATTTTGCGAATCTGTTTTAACTCACCAGAACTACAGGGGCGAATCTGATTGTGAGTTTTTGAACTGGTATTTCTTACCCACCCAAGACCAGAATGGGTTTGTCTGACTACTGTCTCTTCAATTTTAGAGTAATTCAATGAATGAGTGTTCATTCAGTAGGGATTTATTTCAGTTGCGTTTCTGGAACGAAAGACAACTCAGCATAGTGAGTTCCAAGAGCTGCCCACTCAGACCTGACGTTGTTGGTTGGTTCTAGTTCGCAGAACGTCACGTCAGCTTTCCTTAGTCTTCCATTAGCTGTGGCAAAGGCGCAACTGTTCTTAGAGAATCCCACTAAAATTTGACGAGAATAGCATCTCCGTTGTCACCACAAAAAGTAACAACATGATGAGTATCCATAAACAGCATGAACTAGAAAACAAGTCGACAATATTGCAACATTGCCTGCCGTCGAAATATCCAAGTAGTACACGAGGCCGGTCCCCGAACGGTCAATCAGATTAACACAGCACGTCAGGCATGCTGAATGGAATTTCTAACAAAGCATTATTTTGCTTCTTTGCGTGTCCTGCAGAAGTAGTGCAATATTTAAGGGAGATCATCACGGTCGATTTGTGAATGCATAAGGGGAAGTGACCAATTTGGCATAAAAGGAGAGCAACAAAAGTGTATAAAATACAAATAGTTCCTCAGTAAAACTTTTTTTCGGGAGCAATGAGTTACACACTGAACAGCTATACCAAGCTTTCACCTATTCTGATGGTGAGTTCAGCCCTGACACTACGTGATGAAACTGTACATCAATTATATCATTGAATTAATTTCTTGTTCTTCAGTATTCGGTAGCTAAAATAAACAGAAAGTACTATAAAGAAAGACTTTTCTTCAAACAAAAAGAAAAAGAAATGATTTTCCAAAAGTCCCACTTCAAGAAAGTATAACTGTGAATACACGTTTACGAACAATCTTGCCTGCATTTGCCATGAAGTGACAACAAACAAGCCGGGGCTCATGGGGCCCTGGTATATTTTTCTAAGTATGGAGTTCTCTGCACAATGAGTCTACGAAGCATAGTAAAGAAAACACATGAATACTGATTCCTCACTTTATTTGTTAGTTTTGTGCACCTTTCCATTACAACGTTAGCATTACTCTAGGTGGATTCCTTTTACCAGAATAGCACACTACAAATTGTACTGCATGATCTACTTTCATATACGAGACACGAAGAGATTATTTCTGCTCAGTAGCATCAAACACGTAATTTCACACACTATCTCTCCCGTCAGAGCCAGAACCAATGAATAATACGCATATTGTCGTTCGGCTTTGGCATCCCGCTAGAAGTTGTTGTTTTTTGTAGCGCAACCAAGCAACGATTTCAACTGGGATCGGATTCTCACTGATTAGGATCATACAGTGAGCAGCGTACAAAAAGAGAAGGCAGTTGCTTACAATTTAATGATGACAACCTTGTGTCAAACATAACCCCAAGGCAACGAAAGTGTTCTGTGTTTTTGAATATGGCGAGTTCATCCGGTGAACATCATTAGTGACAATATCTTAATCCTTAACAATGGATTGTCGGGATTCGTGAACAATTTTTTCCTTGTAGGTGTTTATTTCTGTTGATGACAGTGAAAGCAATAGGCATTTGGCAAATATTCAGTTCACAACCCAATCAATAATTTTTATCCATAGAAGGAATTGTGATTGGGTCTTCTCGCAGTGGGATCAAGTTACGCGATGAAAGAATTCCCTAACCTGAATTCCGCAGGAATTCTCCTGCAATACATGGAAAATTCTGATCGGTTAGTCTAAGCATTTGTACTTGAGTATTCTGAGGTCGTTCCAATGGTCTACGGTTTTAAGCACCGTACGAAAAACTAAATTTCTGAGGCCTCAAATACTTCGAACCCTCATATTGACATCAGTTGCGAAAAATGATAATGCCGGGAAACATTATTAAGATTTCCTCAACCCACTCACTGACCCACTGATCCATGAGGAGACAGTCTGGATTTGTTTTAAGATACCTCCGCGTTTCCCATACAAAGTAAGTTATCTCAAACAGTCCAATTATTTATTGTATAGAATGAATGGAAACTGACAGAAATTCCGGAAATCTGGTAATGAATTTGATCAACACTTCTCCGGTGCACCAACCAGCCATCCATATTCAAAAAGGTGTACAGCACGATTCTCAGGCTATCTTGTAACAATTCCAGATGCCGGTAGTAAACTACGTCCACAGTCATGAAATACATAAAAGAGTTCAGTGCTTCATAATGTCGTACGGACTACCCTGAAATTGAATAAGATGACTGGATTGGAAAGTGTGAGTCCATTGACCGCACTTTTGCACAGAAGCACAAGAACTCACATACCTCGCCTGAGCCTGAGGACAACTGACGGATTGATTACACCGTATCACATTTCTATTCAGCTTTCAGGCAGTGGATTTTCTACGAAATACTCTGTCTGGTCTCACAAACGGTCGGCTTGAACTCCTCCCGGGGAACACAGTTTTTCACTTGGAATGTGCCGATCGTATCACCTTGCTGAGTGACAAAGCACAGGCAACGTAACACGCTCCGAACCACTTGGCGATGGAAGTATCTAAATACGGTATGCACTCTGTGCCTTAGAAGTAAACAGGTTGGCAGAAGCCTGTGCTTGCATTCGCCACTGGTGATAATCAGCTGGAGTTACTTAACAACTTTAAGTACCTTGAAAGCTTGATTACAGCTGAAGGTGGTGTTGGGAGGGAATCAGTTCACGAATAGGGACAACCAGAGCATTTTTTTGCCAGACTGTAACCTGTGGCGCTGCCATCACATCCGGCTCTCTCTTAAGGGAAGGATGTGCAGTGTTGTAGTATGTAGTATTTCACTCTACGCCTGGGGGATCTGGCCAGTTAGCGTTGAGGATACTCAGAGTTTGGTGATCGATGTCTTCGAAGCATTGCTCACTTCCGGTGAGAATATTGCGTGCGTAATTACGGGATGTGTATTTGTGTTTTAGGCACAGATAGCCGTCCTCAGTTCAGAACTGTATACTCCAACGTGTCTACTAAGCAACAATTTTCATCCCGTGGGCACCAACCATGAAGACGGGAATCACCAACCGAAGCCAATACTGAGGCTAATTTCTTATCATTACGTCAAGTCTTGGCCTGGTCTCCGAGTCACTTCTTACAGCCTGCCCAGAGGGCGGGAATAGAAGACGGAATGGAAGGCAATGGACAAGCACAGTCAAACATATCCGATCCAATGGGGGCGGTGTAGTGTGATTACTTCTTTAGGAGGACGGCTATCTGTGCCTAAAACACAAATACACATCCCGTAATTACGCACGCAATATTCTCACCGGAAGTGAGCAATGCTTCGAAGACATCGATCACCAAACTCTGAGTATCCTCAACGCTAACTGGCCAGATCCCCCAGGCGTAGAGTGAAATACTACATACTACAACACTGCACATCCTTCCCTTAAGAGAGAGCCGGATGTGATGGCAGCGCCACAGGTTACAGTCTGGCAAAAAAATGCTCTGGTTGTCCCTATTCGTGAACTGATTCCCTCCCAACACCACCTTCAGCTGTAATCAAGCTTTCAAGGTACTTAAAGTTGTTAAGTAACTCCAGCTGATTATCACCAGTGGCGAATGCAAGCACAGGCTTCTGCCAACCTGTTTACTTCTAAGGCACAGAGTGCATACCGTATTTAGATACTTCCATCGCCAAGTGGTTCGGAGCGTGTTACGTTGCCTGTGCTTTGTCACTCAGCAAGGTGATACGATCGGCACATTCCAAGTGAAAAACTGTGTTCCCCGGGAGGAGTTCAAGCCGACCGTTTGTGAGACCAGACAGAGTATTTCGTAGAAAATCCACTGCCTGAAAGCTGAATAGAAATGTGATACGGTGTAATCAATCCGTCAGTTGTCCTCAGGCTCAGGCGAGGTATGTGAGTTCTTGTGCTTCTGTGCAAAAGTGCGGTCAATGGACTCACACTTTCCAATCCAGTCATCTTATTCAATTTCAGGGTAGTCCGTACGACATTATGAAGCACTGAACTCTTTTATGTATTTCATGACTGTGGACGTAGTTTACTACCGGCATCTGGAATTGTTACAAGATAGCCTGAGAATCGTGCTGTACACCTTTTTGAATATGGATGGCTGGTTGGTGCACCGGAGAAGTGTTGATCAAATTCATTACCAGATTTCCGGAATTTCTGTCAGTTTCCATTCATTCTATACAATAAATAATTGGACTGTTTGAGGTAACTTACTTTGTATGGGAAACGCGGAGGTATCTTAAAACAAATCCAGACTGTCTCCTCATGGATCAGTGGGTCAGTGAGTGGGTTGAGGAAATCTTAATAATGTTTCCCGGCATTATCATTTTTCGCAACTGATGTCAATATGAGGGTTCGAAGTATTTGAGGCCTCAGAAATTTAGTTTTTCGTACGGTGCTTAAAACCGTAGACCATTGGAACGACCTCAGAATACTCAAGTACAAATGCTTAGACTAACCGATCAGAATTTTCCATGTATTGCAGGAGAATTCCTGCGGAATTCAGGTTAGGGAATTCTTTCATCGCGTAACTTGATCCCACTGCGAGAAGACCCAATCACAATTCCTTCTATGGATAAAAATTATTGATTGGGTTGTGAACTGAATATTTGCCAAATGCCTATTGCTTTCACTGTCATCAACAGAAATAAACACCTACAAGGAAAAAATTGTTCACGAATCCCGACAATCCATTGTTAAGGATTAAGATATTGTCACTAATGATGTTCACCGGATGAACTCGCCATATTCAAAAACACAGAACACTTTCGTTGCCTTGGGGTTATGTTTGACACAAGGTTGTCATCATTAAATTGTAAGCAACTGCCTTCTCTTTTTGTACGCTGCTCACTGTATGATCCTAATCAGTGAGAATCCGATCCCAGTTGAAATCGTTGCTTGGTTGCGCTACAAAAAACAACAACTTCTAGCGGGATGCCAAAGCCGAACGACAATATGCGTATTATTCATTGGTTCTGGCTCTGACGGGAGAGATAGTGTGTGAAATTACGTGTTTGATGCTACTGAGCAGAAATAATCTCTTCGTGTCTCGTATATGAAAGTAGATCATGCAGTACAATTTGTAGTGTGCTATTCTGGTAAAAGGAATCCACCTAGAGTAATGCTAACGTTGTAATGGAAAGGTGCACAAAACTAACAAATAAAGTGAGGAATCAGTATTCATGTGTTTTCTTTACTATGCTTCGTAGACTCATTGTGCAGAGAACTCCATACTTAGAAAAATATACCAGGGCCCCATGAGCCCCGGCTTGTTTGTTGTCACTTCATGGCAAATGCAGGCAAGATTGTTCGTAAACGTGTATTCACAGTTATACTTTCTTGAAGTGGGACTTTTGGAAAATCATTTCTTTTTCTTTTTGTTTGAAGAAAAGTCTTTCTTTATAGTACTTTCTGTTTATTTTAGCTCCCGAATACTGAAGAACAAGAAATTAATTCAATGATATAATTGATGTACAGTTTCATCACGTAGTGTCAGGGCTGAACTCACCATCAGAATAGGTGAAAGCTTGGTATAGCTGTTCAGTGTGTAACTCATTGCTCCCGAAAAAAAGTTTTACTGAGGAACTATTTGTATTTTATACACTTTTGTTGCTCTCCTTTTATGCCAAATTGGTCACTTCCCCTTATGCATTCACAAATCGACCGTGATGATCTCCCTTAAATATTGCACTACTTCTGCAGGACACGCAAAGAAGCAAAATAATGCTTTGTTAGAAATTCCATTCAGCATGCCTGACGTGCTGTGTTAATCTGATTGACCGTTCGGGGACCGGCCTCGTGTACTACTTGGATATTTCGACGGCAGGCAATGTTGCAATATTGTCGACTTGTTTTCTAGTTCATGCTGTTTATGGATACTCATCATGTTGTTACTTTTTGTGGTGACAACGGAGATGCTATTCTCGTCAAATTTTAGTGGGATTCTCTAAGAACAGTTGCGCCTTTGCCACAGCTAATGGAAGACTAAGGAAAGCTGACGTGACGTTCTGCGAACTAGAACCAACCAACAACGTCAGGTCTGAGTGGGCAGCTCTTGGAACTCACTATGCTGAGTTGTCTTTCGTTCCAGAAACGCAACTGAAATAAATCCCTACTGAATGAACACTCATTCATTGAATTACTCTAAAATTGAAGAGACAGTAGTCAGACAAACCCATTCTGGTCTTGGGTGGGTAAGAAATACCAGTTCAAAAACTCACAATCAGATTCGCCCCTGTAGTTCTGGTGAGTTAAAACAGATTCGCAAAATCCCTTGTTCAGGAACATTCTAATACGAGATGAAATTATTTGAACGGAATTCTGAAGGGCTCGAGCTACTCTCCGGCGGTTTCTAAGGTCATATCAATAAACGACTCTATTATTCTTAGTTGGACTATTTCAAAGTAATCCGTTCAGCGTTCGAGAAGCCACCTCTGTAAACCAACTGTGAACTTCCCAAATTTAAGGATGACTGAAAGGAAGAGTACCGGGTATGCACACCTGATGAGCGGCAATAACCGTGAAACCCGTCGTGTGCTTCCAGGAAAATTTTGTCCTGTCATCCAGACACAATGTCATACTACCCATATCGAAAACGCCACTTCTGATTTAGAAATGGAAAACAGTCAACTTCACAGGTCGTTCCGCTCACCTGACGGTGACTCGAAAGCTATAGAACAACTTGTCGGAATTTCTCATACCGGCATCAGGTTCCACTTCTGACGTACGTTGCGGCCACCAGAAGTCGCCTTCCCTGTGAAGACTTGTGGTTACCGCACGTGTCATAAAGAAGTGTATTCTATTATGCCTGCTTCCAGTCGGAATCGACTGGCGTGCATCGACAAAGCGGAGAGGCAGTAGTAATTCAGGGTTTCACAGCACGACAAGACAGGCCACAACTCACTAGACCAGTGGAAAGTGAATCATTCTTGATAAGCGACCACTACATTTTGACGTTTTTAGGCGGTGCTACATGTGGCTTTTCAGCTAGCTCTTCTTGAAAGACGAATAGACGAGATTGTTGGGAAAGCCAACCGCAGCTTGATCGTCGTTTCGGAGAGCGTATGGAAAGCCCACATGAAAACATCCGCGTGGACCACTTGGTGCAAACTGTTACATGGTCGGAGTCAAGGGGTGCTCCAATACGAGCGTCAATCTTGTGTGCAACATCACCCTTTGTGGTTCATTACAATGTGGCCCATAAAGGTCTACTGCCTGCTTGAAGAGGGCGGGAACCACGTGGCGTACCGGCTATAGGACCATCTAAACTTCTGAATGGAGAGGAAAAGACGGTAGTAGTGATATTCAGCCAAAAGCCGCTCTTCGCTTTCTGAGCTAGAGGAACCTAACCCAAAACAGCCTCCTAAATGCTCCTGTTCTAGTGACATCCGACCTACTATAGTATGAATTCCTGGTGCCAAAAAATCACAGTATCAGCCCGGTTCGTTATTTGTAGGACTTTGAGTAGTTTATGGTAGAAGTTTTTTTTTATTGGATCCGGACTGCAATCGGTGGATGCGTACGCCGAAGAGACAAACAGATTGCATCTATCACGATGGCAGCTACTCCCTTTGCATGGATCCCTGAATCTCACAGCGCTAAAAGACTGGGATCCAGTCTACCAGAGCAGCTTAGACCCTTCTACTGAGACCCGTACCAATACCAGCAAGGCCAGAAGCCACAGCCTTAGCGCCTTCAGATAGGCGTTAGGGAAATCTTGCAGAGGGATTAGATGGGAGCACCAATCGGATAATGGAACTGGAATCTGGGATGCTAGTCTCTTGGATTCAATGCAGGGCAATGGCAAGAGACTCGAACGTGCCATCTAAACCCGTCCGTTGTTCTCTACGTATCGGGGTTCTCAGGTTGAATGTGGTAAGTTTTAGAAAGCGTCTAGTACGACGGAGAGAGCAACAGCAGGCGGTAGCGGTTTCGATTAGACTCGGGTACTAGTTGATGAAGAAGAAAAAACATAGGCAGGACTTCTATCACTTGCACTACAACTTGTACTGTTGACCGAGCTTCTTGTTTACCGTCTAGGAGAGCTTTGGTATGTGCATGTGAGAACAAAGCCAATAGTTGTGAGTGATACCTTCCATGGTTGTATGCGTTGTGGGTTGTAGTAATACCCGGTCGCCCGGTCCAGGAGCATCCTGCAAGGCAGCATCCTCGGTCCACATTAGCCGGTCGGCCACACCGACCACCTCATAATGACATCAACTCAAGAAAAAAGGTCCATTTTCAGTGACGAGAAAGGTACGGTCAGGAGAATGTCCAGTTTGATCAGTAAGGAAGAGTCCAAATTAGAAGGTTTATGCCCAGCAATTCCTTAAATGACAATATCTTTCCGGAATAGTTGGATCTCAAAGATAAGATGACGTAAAGCAAAGTGGGGATAAATGATTCTAAAATACAAGTGTCCACAATGAATTCGCGTTGATTTGTGCCACCAATGAGAAGTAGACAAGTCGTGTGTCAATGAGCTGTGTCCATCACTGAAGGAGCAATTCTAGAAAAATCCCCAGAAGAATAAGATCTGGATTTGAAATGATATAACGACTTGAGTTTGTGAGAACGGAGAGAAGATATAAGTCGCGAGATGCAAGCATTTCATTTACTCTTGTCAAAACCATTTTGTCTACAAGACTCATTTGAACTCGCGAACTTGCTAAACAGTATTGCAGTGAGTTCAGATAAAATGTATTCCGTCGATATTGAGTCCCTTTTTACAAAGGTTCCTCTTCGTGAGACAGTAGATTATCTATGTGATTTTATCTCTTCGCACAACTTTCACCTGCCTATTCCTGTTGAATACCTTAAAGAACTCATTCTTCTATGCACAGAAAACATTCGGTTCAATTTTGAAGGTAAAGCATACAAACAAACGGATGGTGTGGCCATGGGAAGCCCTCTGGGCCCAACCTTGGCAGATGTATTTTTGGGTATGATCGAAAAACAGCTCTGTGATAATATTTCCCAATTTCTATTTTACAGACGATACGTGGATGATATTTTAATTTTTACGACTGAAGTACGTTTTATCCCTTTTGTTAAAGTTCTTAACTCTATTCACCCAAACCTCAGTGTATCTCACGAAGAAGAACGTGATAATAGTTTGTCTTTTCTAGATATTCTATTAACCAGGCGTCAGGATGGGACTCTACAGCGCAGAATCCACCGAAAAGCAACGTGGGGCGGTCGTTATTTACAATTCTCCAGCTTCGCCCCAGTGGCTTACAAACGTGGATTGGTTAGAACTCTCTTCAACAGAGCCCAGAAAATATATACAGAGGATCAAATTCAAGACGAAGAAGAGTTCATAAAACGAACGCTGCTGGCTAACGGTTATCCGGAGAACTTTATCAGACAACATCAGAGGCCGAGACTTGTGCGCGAGAAAACAATGAACGTGGAAAAGAAGCAAGTTTTTATCACTTTGCCTTTTAAAGGAGATCATTTATTCAATCAAATAAATTGTAATCTCAAGTCAGCTCTAGGGCACACATACACAGCGGCGCAGTTGCGTTTGCTGCAGACGACCAAAAGGTTATGTTTTCAAAATCACTCAAACAGTTTTGCTGATCCCAATGTCTCACATTGTCTATCAGTTCACTTGCAGTTGCGGTGACGTATACATTGGCAGGACGGATCGTTGCTTGACTCAACGAGTGTCAGAACACATACCCAAAGGGCTGTCAAACTTGATGACGCAACCTGCTGGGGCAATACACAACGACGTGAAACCGCCAGCTTCTTCGATTGGAAGACACTTGATTGCATCAGGTCACAAAGTTGACCTGACCCAGTGTTTCAAAGCATTGCCGCGCAATCCAGTACCGAATCTACCAGCGTTCAGTGAAGCTATTCTAATCATGATGCATCAGCCAACACTCTGTGCACAAAAACGATTGACCCAAAATGTTTGTTTACCCTGGCGTTAACACGACAGACTTCACTCTCCCCAACGTACGCACTGTAAGAACTTTCGATCGTGCCTACTTTACTGTTGCAATTACCCTCCCCCCTACCGTACCATGTATATATACTGACACGTTTTACGTCCGCGGTTGACAAGAGTAAACGAAATGCTTGCATCTCGCGACTTATGTCTTCTCTCCGTTCTCATGAATTGGATAAAGGGGACCCAATGTTTCAGACTTGAGTTTGCACACAATTTGAATATGTCGCAGTTTGCCAAATCTGTGATTTTGTGCATTGAAAAGCCACAGGTTGAACAAGAATGGAGTTTACCACAAGCACTGCTTTCACTGAAAGAATTTTAAAGAAGGCTGAGTGCAGCTGACAGGGTGCACGAAGAAATAGTTACAGGAAGTTACGTTGGATTTGCAAGGTATTGACCGCAATTCGATGACTTCGTCAATAAACCACACAACATGACTGAAGCAATAGCCTCTTTTACATTATTGACACTTGGATATTGTTTACTGCCTTCTCGAACATGCTGAAGAGTAGGATTGGGTAGCAGAGGCCGCATTTTTACAACTAATGACAGCAATCAGAAGATCGCGAGACGGTATTTCCAACCGATCTACAAAATTGCTACGTGCAATTTGGGTTCTGTGGGAAGGATAAATGTTAGGACACAGAATATGCCGGTTTTCCAACAACACTCAGGAAGTTTTCCGCAAGCAACACACCACAGTTCAAATCTCTTGAAATAACCATCAATCTCGTGCACAAAAGCACTCAAGTCCAAAAATTCTAAACTCTTGATCATATGGTTTTGACTAATGGCTACGAGGCTGAACTCGATGTCTCAACGCAAACAGTGAATAATGGGGTCTATCCGAAATCTAACTGAGGAACAGAACTCAACTCAATTTGAACCACGTATTACAAATACATATTCAAATAATTCAAGTTCGCTTGTAAGTAGTAGTATAAAAGCATGCTAAGAAATGAATAGGTCATAAGCAATCATCACAGGTTCGTTTTCAAAAATTTTTACAAGCATTACTACCAGATTTTAACCACTAATCAAAAGTGGTCATTCGTCTCCATAAAAAGAAGAATATAAACTACCTTTTGTACGAAGTATATTATGTTCTGATCGTACATCCTTACCCACTTTTGGTCAACTTTGATGCATAAAGGTTTCGTTTAGGTTTAATAATGGTCACTTTTTTCTATAAACTACAGATCCAACAATCTGATTAAACTGATTTTGCCTGAACTACATGTATACGTCACAGTTTTCTTGTCTTCTTGAAATTTAGCGGAAAAGTCACGGTGAATCAATCGGGACGAGTTTCAAAATTGTCATCATTTCTGGGGTACATAGTAGACCAATGAGGAAGACTCTTGTGCAGTGAGGAGCGATTTTGTTTCGTTCTGAGTGGAATAATCTCATCTCATTTAATCGAGCTATAATATTCACATGCGGTATGCAAATAAACCGGATATTAGGTACTGGTCTTCTGAGAACAATAAAACTGAATTTGAAAATCAATTTACAATAAAGTGTGAAACTCGTTCCGCTTCAGTAGCACGCTGTGAAACTGACCAATTCATAATATTAGTTTTACCAATAGTATGTCGCATTCATCGCCCCCACCAAGGAAGAGATATCGAAATGGGAATCGTATGGATAGTTCCCTTTTGCCTTAGTCAACTGATCTTTTTCGACCCCTCCCTTGACGAAAACACACGCATACACAATTACATAAGTGATGCCCCAAGAGAATTGCACGTTACTGATAGGTGAGACGGGTGAGTAAAGTCACGAAAATATTTGTGACTCCTTTCTGACACTTGGTTACTTTTCACTGAGAAAAATAAATTGAACAGAGCATTGGTAAGTTGTTCGCCCATACTGTTTCATTTGTGATTCCTTGCGGGAAATTAGATTACTCGTGTTGTTCACTTTCAGAAACAAAATTCAGCATATTATCCTATTGGATTAGATAAATTATCGTTTGTGCAAGCAACTGAAATCAAATTTATTCCGCTTCCAACCCCACGCACACACTCACACACGAGGTCATATTTTTTCCGAACTCACTTTTACTGTCCTGTGAATTAGAAGGTCTTCACAAATCTTTTTTTATTTGGTCAAAATTTATTATCAACTCACAGATCAGAAATGACCAGAGCTGTGGAAAAACAAAATATGTTGTAAATTCAAAAAATCACCATAAAATATATTGGGTTCATTTTTTGTGTGCTAGTGTGATTCACTACTGTTGTGTGGATTATTAAAAACGTGAGCTATTGCAACTCGAATAGATTCGCCAGAGAACATCTGCTGTGGAAATATTTCTGCTATAAGTTAGTGCTCTTTTGTAGTATATATATATATATATATATATATATATATATATATATATATATATATATTCATCATGCAGTACCAACTCTCCGTTTAACTTTGCAAACTGCTTCATTCTTGTTGAGTATTAACAACAGCGTAGATCCACCAAGCCTCTACTGGAACTCCAATCTGCGTTGAACAGGTACGAGTTTAAAACGTAACTACCAGACTCTCCGAATTGGTTCTGAATCACTTGTCTAATATCAGCATAATATTGCATAGTACTCTTTTGACCAATTATCTTCATTAGTTTTAAGCTTTATAGGCAAATGAAAACCGATCGCACAGTATTTAGTAGGTAAACAGAATTATGCAGTCTATGGAGAAAATGGTTTAAAATAATGAACTGGATCATAAACTGCCCAAATGATTGTTCCTCCGTACACATGCTGCGGTATGTACATTGAATTTCATGATCGAAGTCATTTCGACATTGAATGTACGAGAAATAGTTTATGTGGCTCCAGACCTTTGGCTAATCAGGGGATTACTGATGACGGGAAGGACAAAAGCTACAAATATCATGTCCATAAGGAAACTTTCCGCACCCTACAACTAAAATCAAAGGTGGATCATGAAAAGGTCGCTCGGGCAGATAACCGGGCTAGACTTCCCAGCTGATGAGCATCAAAGCTGACCAAGGATCCCTTTGAGATCTCGAAATTTGGTTTGCCACTCCAGTTTAGTTTCATTTAAAGAACTGAACTTTGGATAACACCAACGACGCCAAACTTTATCTAACTATAAACAAACCACAGTCAGTTGAAAGAAGTCAGCCGGAGAAAGGTTCTATTTAGCACGCAAGCGATTTGATGAATTGTTCTAGGTAATTTGTTGTAAAGTACTAATATTCCTAGGGGATGACGATAACTGCCTTTGAGGTTAGCAGTATAAAAAATGGATTACAATTATCAGGATTGAACAAAGTGATGTTAAGCAATTTAGTTGCCGAAGAGACCGTCATTTGAAAAGATGCAGGATAATGTGGTTATTGGTAATGACAATATTTGTTACTTGTTTTTACTGTTTGTTGCTGCTAATTTCCAGAAGTCAGTAACCCAAAAGCCCCACCGATGTATATGCCTTTGCGAATCAAACAATACGAGAAATCAACCTCCACCTCATCAGAACGATCGGCATCGATGGATTATCTGCCAATTATGTGGTGTCAAACACTTACGTTTGACTTATGGCTTTCGTAAGGTTAGATGTCAAAAGTGAGGTAAAGAAAGTCCCATTAAGTCTTTTTTCGAAGTCCCAGTGTTTGTGCAGCTGAACGTCTCAGTACTCCAACTCATCTGCCCTCCGATTTGCAATCTTTATTTGATTGTTTACTTTTGAATCCATCTTGCCATATTACTCATACCTAAGCTTGTAACCCTTCTATCAAACATTCATTTCTACTGGATTCTGAAACTGCAGAATCACTCATTTCTGATTCTGTTATTTGGCTTCTTCGGCGGCCTATAACTATCAATCCGGTTATTGTTTCCATGATAGGAATCACTGGTCATTATTTCCACGTATGAGGAGCACATGAACTACCGCTTACATTTCCAATTCCACTACTTATCAATATTCACCTCATTTTATTGATACCCAGTTCCTCGTTATAAGTCCTAATTGTATGAAGTACTTTCACATTTTATTATCTTTTCTTATTAACATCAATTCCGCCTTCAAAAAATTATTTTTCGGTGTTCCAGGACATCAGATTGCATTAAAATGGTGCCCGTTGTGCTCAAGGTATCGGCATCGACAGAATTTCCGAAAAGTCAGTTCTTCAGGAAATGCAATCATCATATTGTTACAGCGTGCAACAAAGAAATCTAGATTACTGTTAGTTATTCGGTGGCTTATAAAGCCTCTTGCGTCACTCAGATTTCTCGATTTATAGTGTGCCAAACAAAAGTCACTTTGTGACCAATCAGGAAAAGCCATCGGTGTGGTAAAGCAAAAACATATCCAACGCATCCTTTCTCTTTTGAGAAACTTCTACTTGCCTACCGTCTGGTAACTTTGCCCACTCCGAGTTCCAGACGGTAAATGCTCTTTTCCGACGGGTGAATATATAAAATTATCTGAATCAATCTCTTCATCATCGTTTTTGGTTTCCCCGTCTTCTCCTTTGTTATCGCCTCCGTTGAATTTCCCTCCACCATCGTAAGCTTCTTCAGATTTGCTCAGATGAACCCTATTCCTTCTTATCCGACGATCGCCTGGAGGTATTGGGTATGATTTATTTGTTACGCACGATAATACCTCTCCTTTTGTCCAGGACTTTTCTGTGGGTCCTATTGGTTGAATCCAGACGTTGACACCTGGCTTCAGTGGATACAGTGATTTGCTGCCCCGGTCGTAAAATCTTTTTTGCACCGTCATTCGCTATTTCAGTTTCGACGTGGCTACTGAAGGCGCTACGACATCTGGGTCCTGTTAACCAGCACCAACGGGTAAGATCGAGTGTGTCCGTCTTTCAAATAGACGTTTCGTCGGACTTGTTCCCACAGCCGTAGAAGGCAAATTTCGAAGCTCAAACGGCGTGTCAAACAGATCGCTACCCCCAGACTTTCACTTCCTAAGTATCTTTTTTGATAGTTTGACAGAGCTCTCCGCCTTACAGTTGGACTGACTGTGGTAAGGAATGGTAATGTGATGGCTGAACTGCCACATCCAGAAATGCTGGAATTCCTTGCTGTGAAACTGGGAATCACCGTCGAAAATCACTGGAATCGGGATTCTATGTCGTGCAAAAATGGCCCGCAGTTTGTTGATAATTTCTTCCATTGTTCCAGTCTTCAGAAGGTCAACTTCGAAGAAATCACTATAGTAGTCAATGGTCACAGACAACTGTCATTCCCATGGTAAATGATATACAATGCCACAATTTTTCAAGGCTGGCTAGGTGTTAGGCTCATCTCCATCGATTCCCTCGCCTGTTGTTGATCACATTTTCCACACGGTTCGCAATTCGCTACCATCTTTTTAATCTGTTCTGCCATACCTGACCATTAGTACGATTCTCTGGTTCGGCTGGTACATCCATTGATACCTACCTGTGAATAGCGTAACCAACGCGGAGATTCTTTTCAAAAAGCTTGCTGTCCACCAAAACCTCACCCCGGAAAATCAGCTTATTCTCTGTTGTTATCCCATCACGAAATTTAGAATAGTGTAACTCTTCTGCCAATACGGTTCTTTTATCTTCCTGCCAAACTTGAGTGGTAACTTCCTTCAGGGATTGTAGACAAAGATCAGCTATCGTGGTGTTCTGGATTTGGATTAATTCAGATTCTGAAACCGCCAGTGCAACTTTCACCGTTTCCTTTCTACTTTCGTCTTCCGTACTCAGTAGTGTGGCCTGTGAGAGTGTATAAGCAACAAACATTTAGTTTCCTTGCCCATTATTCAGTTCTTAGTTACGCTTTTGGAGGCGTATTACCATCGATCGAAGTCTTCTTTGCGCTCGATGTAGTGACTTATCCATGATCGTGATCAATAGATCGTGACTTGAATATATGTGTGTAAGTCGCCCGAAAGTGTAATTACTGAACTTCTCCAGAGCGCACACGATTGCCTGTAGTTCTTTTTCGATTTGCCCGTTTTTCTGTTGACAAATAGCTAAAGTCCTACTAAGATAATCAAGTGGGCTCCCGTTTTGTAACTGAACGGCTCTTAAACCATGTAGACTGCTTTCACATTGCATGTATAGAGGTAAGGTGTGATCGTAATATACTAGGACTGGGGCCTTCACGATAAGCTTAGTGCAATCAAACGCTAATTGCTGTTTATCTGCCCACGTCCACGTTTCTCCCCTATGTGCTAATCGGCGGATCGGTCTCATCAATTCCGCTAACTCTGGTAAGAATCTTTTCAAATGGTTGATCATCCCGTTAGAACATGAGATGTCGTTCGTATCCTTTGGTACAGGCATGTCTACAATTGCACTTACCTTTTCCGGATCCGTTTTGGTTCCTGCACTTGTGATAGTGTGGCCCTGGAATTTAACTGCTGTTTGATAAAATGTCATCTTGTCCCGTTTTAGTTTGATTCCATCACGGATACATCGTTGAAGAAAAGAATTGAACCTTCTGTTGTGTTCCTCACTATTTTCGCCGAAAATCAGAATATCATCAGCTACGCAGAGTACTCCAGGCAAGGCGTCCATTGCTTGGACAATCCTCTTCTAGATTATTCCACTCAATACCTTCAGAACAAAAGGCAGTCGCTTCCAAAGGTAACGGCCATATGGTGTGCCATAAGTGGACAAATAACTCGAGGCTTCAACCGACTCTACATGGAAAAACGATGAAGCCAGATCAACTACCGTAAAGAAAAGCGTGCTTGATAGCTCAGGAAAAATATCGTGGAAAACAGGTAACGAAAAGTGTTCACATCTGAGTGCTTTGTTTAGGGGTTTGAGACCAACGCAAATGTGAAGTTTTCCGGATGCTTTCGTCAAGATTACGATTTGACTCATCCAGTCTGTCAGTTCTTCAAATTTAACCTGGACGTCTTTTGATATAAGAATGGCCAGCTCGCGCTCAAATCGCTCTCTATCTGCGTGTGGAATACGCCTTCTTGGTAGTGCCACAGATTCTGCGGATTCATATAGGTTTACTGCCGCTACTCCTGGAAGCTTTCCCAATTTCTCATCGAAAACAGAGGGATACTTTCCCAGGTAATATTCGACATTATCACATATATGGTGAATGAGTGAATCAAAGTAGAATGACACCAATCCCAGATTTTCGATAGATTAACATCCGAGGATAGGGACAGAACACTGGCCGACCACAGCAAAGCTAATGAGTGATGAAAGTTTATCACTGGGATTGACGAATTTCAGCTTTGCCTCGTCCCTTGGCTGAGCCTTGTCACGGTTCCACCTAATGGGCCTCTCCTGTGTTGGTGTCAGTGTAATATTAGACAGAACGTTTATAGGCATGACGTTCACCGATGCTCCCGTCTCCAGCTGAAAACCCACCTCTTCTCCGTTCATCACTACCTTGGGAAAAAAGCCCTTTCGCTTTGCTGGCTTTCGCACCCCATTCACTCTATCTGTGTTGAGATGGTTTTATTTTCTGTCCACTGTTGTCTTGAGGAAACATTCGGATGAGAAATGTTTGCACTTCTTGCAGCTACCACACTTTTTCCCCAGACCAGAGGGTTGTCTCTTCTCACGAATTGTAGTCTGCCACAAAACTGACACTCTTTCTTCGGTACCATGCGTATCTCTGAAGTTATTTTGTACAGATCTTGCGATTCTGAGGCATTCAGCGACTCCGTACCTTTTTCGGCTGCTTCTCTACCTCAGCAGATTGTGACGCTCTGTTGAAGTAATGATTCTGGAATCTTCAACAAACTTTTGATCACCGTGGGGTAGCGCAATTCAATCACTATCAGATCCCGCACGAGGCTTTCTTCTAGGCAGGTACACAAATTGCATGATCTTGCCAGTGTTCCTAAAGACACCAAAAATGTCAAATGGTTCATCAGGTTTCTGCGTTCTTTGGTTATAAACAAAACGCTCACGTATTTCGTTGCACTCACCAAGACAATGTCACTCGAGTTTAAACATAACCGTCATCCAGTCATCACTATCCTCATCGGAATCATATGAAAAGCCAGTGGTGATACGAAGCGCTGCCGGTCCTATGGTGTGACGAAATAGCGCAAGCTGGATAGCCTTTGATTCGTACTCCATCGCTGACAGTGTCCGGAAGTATTCTTACTGCGTTCGTCACAGCCCCCAGTTGTCAACCGATCGACCCGTGTCTTCAATTACCAACCGTGCCGGTGGGTGGATCTGCAGGCTATCGCACGGTTGTGTCTTCAATATCGACATTTTCACATCAGTTTCCGCTGCTACCGTGTCAAAAGTCCGCTCTTCGTGAAATGCAATCATCATATTGTTACAGCGTGCAACAAAGAAATCTAGATTACTGTTAATTATTCGGTGGCTTATAAAGCCTCTTGCGTCACTCAGATTGCTCGATTTATAGTGTGCCAAACAAAAGTCACTTTGTGATCAACCAGGAAACGCCATTGGTGTGGTGAAACAAAAACACGTCCAACACAGTTACTTTTGCGATTACATGAACCGGTGAAGAAGGCAATCAACCAGTTGGTTGCGAAGAGTATCCTGGCACCAAGGAATAACTTTTCCCGGTATGCGCCAACGGTGGCAACGCTGAAGAGAGACGGTAAATCTCCTGGAATTTGCGAAGAATATCGTATCACCGTAAATAAATTCCTGAAGCACAACAGTTATTCTACGGTAGAACCGGGAAAAACTCCGCGTCAGTTTCATGGCTGGAAATTTCATTCCGAGTTCGACCTTAAAGTTGTTTTTTAACGAAAGCCACTTGACGAAAAATCCCTTGAGTTCAGAACAACCAATACACCTTTTGGACTACTTCAGCTTACCATTTTGTCTTTTGGCCTCAGTGTATCCCCGAGAATTTTCCAAGATGCCATTGGTTCCCTTGTTTCTGATTTGCAAGGTGTCACCGTTTACAAATAATATATCGTTCACGCACCATCCAGGGATACACACAACGAATGTTCGTGTTTGTTGCTCGAAAGGTTCCGTACATATAGTGTTGCTAATAGTCCCGACAAACGTATTTGTTCAATAACTTGTTTCGTGTATTGAGCTTATTTGGTAGGCGAACTTGGTTTTCGACCCAACCTTGACCGGTTCTCTTCTTCATCGCATGCAAGCCCACCTGCGAACCTTGAAGAATTGCTTTCTTTTTGGATTCACTGTAGTATTACTCCAGATATATTTCAGACTTTATTCTGAAGCAGCCCCCTTGTTTGATCTTTGTTCAGAATAATCATTTAAGTTGTCCCCTGTACATGAGCATGCACCTAAACAGTTGCTCATTTTCTTTTCTACCTGTGCCTTTTAACATGCATTTAAACCTGTTACCATCAAAACTCATCGTGGATAATTCTCTAGCCGGCATCGAAGCTCTATCCTGCCGAGATGGTGATCCAGTGAAACGCGTTTTGCGTCGAATTAGTCCTGCCGAAATTGGATATTCATAGACAATATGAGACTTCAGCTGTATTTTGGGCAGCTAATCTATTACACAAACTCTTGTTTGGATCACTCTTTGATTTTGTGAGTGATCATGACTCGTTGAGGTGCATTTACGACCCACAAACTTCGTTAGGAAAATCATGCGTAGCCACTGTTCAAAGGTAGAACATTACTCTAGCGCTTATTATTATTATGATTTTCGACGTCGTAAGGCAGGAACCATTCCTCAAACAGACTATTTATCTCGTTATACCACTTCTGAGGAAACTTCCTTTGACTGTTTTTGAACCGATCCACCTCCTGTTATTCAGTCCGGTCTGATTTGTGAAACTCGAAAGTATTACCGGGCCATTGTGTCTTATTTTCGACATCGTTGAAAAAGCGGATATCAAAGGCAAATTTCTGGATTTTACAAGCATTACGAAGACATTCCTGTGACTTGTGATGACATTCTGTCTTTTAGTGATCGCATTATGGTACTACTTACATTGCGGTCGGCCTCCCTGACAGAACTACGTTTTGTAAATCTTGGTATCGAAAAGATAAAATCCTCAGCTTTATTTGCCTGTTTATGGCCTGAACTGAACAGTGATTTATTTTCCTTTGCTACACGTCACATTGACTGTTTATACAAAGTTCACTCTCAGCTCACCAGTGGACTCAGTGACCTATGTGATGCCAGGTCTGGCTGTGTGTTCATGCTGACTACAGCGGACCGTTTTTAGACAAATATTACGCTATGGTTATCATTAATTCCTATTTCAAGTGGCCGGAGGTTTCTTTCACTACTTTACAGAGTTCTGAATTCAATATTACTTCACTTCTCATGATCACTGACCACGGAAGCAGCTTCAGCGCTCATAAATGTGACAGGTTGGCTGATGTTCATGGGTCACCATCACGTGTTGACTTCTCCACGTCATCCACAGTAGAATAGCATTGCTGAAGACCTAGCGCGAGTATGAAAGGGTGCTACAAAATCACATGTGCGGGGAACATTCAACTAACTGGTGAGGCGTGTAAGTACCTTCCTAATGCAATATCGCAATTCTGTTCACTCAACTGAGATCAGCAGTCCAGTGAGGTCATTCAAACACCGCGCATTCCTCACCAAGATGCTTTAGCTCGAGTTCTAAGCTTTCTATTGCAGAGCAAATGATTTGAGACCCATCAACGGCCATTGTATCTAAGCAAATGTTTGGATCTTACCCACAGTTCCATTCCCTGAAGTCATGTAGACCAGGTTACTTATTACTTGTTTCTGACGGTAATTCACTTGATTCTAATTCTGATATTTAGGAATCTTTTCCAGTGCGATTTTCAGTCCAACAGAAGGGATCCGAGGACGTGAAAGTTTATATAACAAAGAACGCCACGAATATAGAAACCTAGAAATATACTTAAGATTTGGCACACAAGGTGATTGTTAACGTCATTATTTTACTCGGCTTCATTAAATCAGTGTGTGTATGAACAGTAGGATTGCGCAGAATAAAATTCGGATTACTAGCTCTTTCCGCTGGAGATCTTGAACCGTCACTGAGCATGATTTGATTCAGGTACCAAAGTGAAAACTCTAATCACCAGAGATAAGCACGTGAATGGACTAATCGTAAATAGAAGCAGCGGTATTTGGCTGCTCTGACGGACCATTCCACACTATTACTGAAAATCTATGATCTATTGGTATTCAGTTTCACAGCTCATTTCGTCGGAAATTGTTCGTCTTATTCTCTGGTGGACTTTCCGCACCATAACAGAATAGTAAGTGGGTTCGTAAATGGGAATAAAGTGAAACACGTTTTTGCTATGCACAATTTCGGAGTAAAATACGCATTACTATCTGTGTTTCGTGCACCACAAAGGGGTTGTCTCACGTAGGCGATTTGCAACAATATAGTGGTCGGGTCAGACTTTATTTCCATGACCGACAACGAAAATTCCGCATACAAATGCAATTTCAGTCCGTAAGCATTGTGAACGGAAATGTCCGGAAATAGGAACAACGCTGAAACTGGTCAGTAAGGCTTAGAATAAGGAGAACAAATAACTCGATAACCAAACGTTTATCAATACGACAATTATTTTACCTCTTCCAGTCACTGTCAGGTCAAAATGGAAAGCAGATTCATGGCTTCCACCTCCACAGCTTTTCTGGTGTCTCTTTCCATGACAATTTTAGCTTGAGGTTTCCTGTTTGTTCATTCACACCCATAATTTATTCATATACAGAAGCGCGTCCATTTCGGATTCCGAAACCGTTATCTTTTGTTCGTATTTTCCTCACTCACACATGAAAATCGTTCTATCCATTATTGTACCCACAGATAAACTTGCCCTGAAGTGCCCGATAGTGATAATCTGCTTGGCGTACAAGCGGCCTTATCTTGATTACAGATGAATGACATTACAATGCATGGATATATGTACACCAGAAAAATTAGCATTGCGTGCAGCAAGAAGTCTCCATTCAGCAAACGTCTAATAAGATACAACTAGCTTTCCACAAACAAATCTTTTGTTAGCGTCCACATGCATCGACGATTTACGCGTGGACAGAATAAATTTGAACGATAATGAACCATTAAGAGAGTACAGTTAGCCACTTTGCTTGCCCTTGAGTAATGCTTCAAACGGTAGGTAAAACGATCCTAGCCTCTCCTTCGATGATGACACGTCGTCCGGGTGTAGAATATTTATGACAAAAAGCCTAAGTTCGGCGAATAGTTGCTTCTGAGAATCATGAGCAAAAGCTATGAGAACTTTCAATATTATTACGCATAGTAGATAAATCGGTGAATACATGTAAAACCTGATATATACACATTTCGTTTTGATGTTTGGCCGTTTTGCATTCAGATCAAACAGTATACCAGCCCAAACTACAGTAGCACATGGGATCCACCACAGTGAACTAACTTGTGGCTTGACTGCCCAAAGCAGGATTTCCCTTCGTACTAACCGGCGTCCACCAGTTCAGTGAACTGGGCATGGTTTATTACGTATTGATGTTTAGTCGATTTGACAATTTTTTTCAAATGATCCTAATGTTAAAAATCGTTGACCCAGGCTGGTCAGTATACAACCAAACATACCCAGTACACTGAACTGATGGACGCCGGTTAGTACAAAGGGAAATCCTGCTGCAGGCAGCTAAATCACAAGGTAGTTCACTGTGGCGGATGTCATGTGCTTCTGTAATTTGGGCGGGTAAACCGTGTGATTCACGTGCGAAGAGTCAGAGGTCCTTCGACGAGGCCCCATGACTCGGCCGGTAGGGCACTCGCGGTACTTAGTTGGGGGTGAAAACCACGCTTGGGTTCGAACCCCGACGGGGTCAACGACTTTTAATATTTGGATCGCTTGAAAAACGGATGCATTTGCAAGCCGCAAAAAAGTGCACCTTGTTTAGTGATTCACAGCCGAAGTAGAAAAAGAAGAAAATCTGAAATTGTTGAATTCGATTGACATGTGTGATCCCCTCGCTTACAGCTACATTCACTTGCACTTCCACGTCGCATGGAGGAACCCTTGTCACAAGCATGCCTCTAAGCAAAACAAATAAGATCATCAGGGGCGTATCGGTAGTAGCCAGTATATCCGGGACTGAGTGTGTAAAACAGAGTTAAAACGGAAACTTGTGACCAAATATTCGAAGTAGATGACTTGTTTGATCTAATTCTGATGCAATCATTTAGATTGACAGCTGCGCGTTATAGTTTCGGTTGGTTGGAACATATAGGTTCGCAGAACTGTTCTAATGAGAAGGGATCCCGGCAAACACAGCAAAATATCCTGCTAGTTTTGTGTACGTTTACCCAGAATTGTCCGGAAAAGACGGGGTAAAAACATTTGACTCATTCGCCACTTACGATAGCATTTTGATGCTTTTGTTAGTTTTTATACTCGTGGAACATTCGGTTCCTTCACGTGAAATTCACAGATGCTTACTTTGATGCCATAAAAGCTCTTATAGGACTGAAAGGTTTCAGAGTTTCGGCGCTTCTGGATTCGGCCAAATGAGAGTAATTAAGGATTGTGAAGCCCTGAGTACCCCATACCAAATTATTTAGTACTGAGGGAAGATAAATATTGCTAGATGCTAACTGGGCACAGGACACATTCAGTAGCTCTCCTGACCGAAATTCAGAGCAATCATCAAACACAGAGTTGACTAGATTATATCTTTTGAACCGATGTTGAGCAATCGTAATCTGAGGCCAGTAGCCTTAAGCAAAGCTATGCTGGTCCAAATGCGTAAACCAGTTTTCTGGGCCGAGAGACTTTTAGGAAAAAATCCGTTTATCATAGAAATACTTATAATGGTTTATTATGTGAGAGCAACTTCCATTCACCCTTTTATACAAAATTGAAGGAGACCAGGTTTGTGAATTGTTAGTTGTTCAGTAGTGAAAAGAACTAAATACTGATGCTATCTGAGTGATATCGATCATTTTCACATTTTTCGAAGCACAGTTCCCGGAGTATGGGAATTACCTCACCAAAACAAAGATCAGTTTTGATGATAAGCCGTGCGAAAACGATACCACACAGCCGGAAAACGGGCCGTTGACCGTGGAATTCAAGTCCTGTTTTCCGGAATCTTAGTTAAGGTAACTAAGTCATTCTAAAAGCTGGTGGTCTTTCGTTCCCAAATATCTCATCCGACGACGGTCTTGTTGTAGATCGCCTAAGTGAGACAACCCCTTTGTGGTGCACCAAACGCAGATGGTATTACATATTTCACTCCGAAATTGTGCATAACCAAAACGTGTTCCACTTTATTCTTATTTACGAATCCACTTATTATTCTGTTATGGTGCGGACAGTCCACCAGAGAATAGGACGAACGACGTCCGACAAAATGAGTTGCGAAATTTAATAGGTATAATTCATAAATTTTCAGTAATAGTGTGGAGTGTTCTGTCAGAGCAACCGAATGTAACTGCTTCGCTTCCTTGCCAATCAAGGAGGATTTGAGGGTGATTGGTTGCTCGTCTAAATAATCAAACTGCATTTGTGCCTCTACGTGTTTAAGCTTCATTGATGGCACCGTGAAATTAAGCCCACATGATAGAGCTTCCATCTCAGTTTGATTGTTTTGTAGAAGGCATGCCCACCATATACTTTTCTGTCAGTGTGAAATCGATGATGGATCCAATCTTGTATAAGCTAATTCTCTGAATGGTTCGTCGTACTTTGTCTTCACACTCGGATGGTGCTCTTTGTAAAATTTTCCATTCGGATTCCAGCTAATATACTTAAATCGTCTTGTATAGATGCTCATTCCGGCAGCATGACCCATAACGATTTCAGACTTTCTTCAGTATCATCAGTCTGATAGTGTCCTAAGACATGAGTTTCTATGGGAGTCGCACGAATTTTTCAACCTTACCCTTCTGCTGAAAATGATGGGATGCATTGTTTGCCAAGCGCGTTTGCTAAAAGTTCATACGAACAAGCAACACCGTGGTTTTGCATCTGAGTTCCACTTCACGGGAGGTGAGTGTTGAGAAAGTTAAAACAAAGTTTCCTGCTATGAATTTTACTAAAACCAGAATTGCAATGCTGCAGTATTTATTTCCAGAGTAGATATGTACTAGTAACGTCACGAATGAGTTCAGTCTCATCCAAACAGCGCCAAGAATCAATGGATATCCGAACGCATTAGCCCACAGACACACCACCGCAAAGCTTGCGGAGCCAATAGTTCCATCTATGCTTTAAATGCAGGTCAAAATATGTTTTTCATTCAGGAGTATTGACGTCATTCAGCTTCTTGAACGACTTTTGAGTTCTGTCATTTCCCGGGCCTACCATGCCATATAGCAGAAAATCATTTATCGAAAAAGTATACTCTGATCTTTATACACTATCACTCATGGGATTTAAAAATTTCATTGTAGGCGCGGAGTCATCTACGTGGGTCCAGTAGAAAGGCAGTTACGTCTTCGGGTTTTGGAATACATCCACCATCAGTTCCAAAGCACATCTGACCCAGCGAATATCGGAAATCTAACTGAACACTATCATCACCAATAGTTCAAAACCTACTGATTACGCCACATCAAGTAGACAACGAGAAAGCTTTTGTGTCATTCAAAAGACAGATAGCAACAAACGGCTTCTGTTTCCCCAGGTCATAGCAACCGGGTGACGGAAGCCACCTGTGAAAAAAGAAAGAGCAGTACGAGAAATTGTTTACCATATCAACCATTGTGCTGCTGCTGTTCTGATGCCATTTGTTTGTTCATGTATAAATCATCACAACATTTTTTGTCTGCAGTTTGCACTGTTTAAAAGTACGGCGAAATAATCCTGGTTATCAGTCCTGCAACTCTATGATTCTGACTTCCCTATGCGAATTCATCATGTAAATAAGTTGTTTCGAATTTAATCTGTTGTTGAAAAACTGACAGCGTCATTCCCTTTCAAAAAAGTAGTGATTGTTCTAACCGTATTGAATATTGTCCTATATGCTTGAGCTCCGTTATTTCTAAAGTCAATGAATCTATATTTACAAAGCAGCTTTAATCAGATCTAGAACTCAATACTCCGCTGAGCGATCGCCAGTTTGGATTTCGCAACCACAGATCTTCTGGTAGCCTGTCATCTAATTATCTGAAGTCTGAACTTGAACCCCTCCATTTTAGTTCACGTCGACAGTATTTTCCCATAGCAGCTACTCTGAGCCTTCACTTTTCTTCATTTCTATCTTACTCTTCGATTTGTGCATTCTGTGCCTATTGGTTCTTCGCCCGTTTCCAAATTCACGCTCTATACCGCTCCAATATACACCCCACAACAAAATCTTGGAGTCGTATTTGGGATGAAAGTCCCTCTTCCTTTCTTTTATCTCTGGATCCTTTACAATGTAACGCTTTCACCTTATCACCAATCAAGCCATAAAATCAAGTCCACAACCTTTCTTCCGCCCAGTTCGATTTTGCTTCCTTCGTCCTCTTCCAAGGGTATCAAAGAGTTTTTTTTCTGGATTGATTTTTCTTATCCCTTCTTCAGAATTTCAGTTATTTCTGAAATCTTTTCAAACGGCCTTACTCAAATAGTCAAACCCTGAACCGAAACAATTGTAATATCCTATTTGCTCCTGTTTTTTTCACTACCTGATATCTTTTCTTTATTCAGGTACAGAATCAATGTGAAGTCTTTTTGTGGATGGTCCCTTTACTACCATAGTACATTAATTACACTTGATCACTGGGTTCATCTCTTCTAAAATAGTCATGCTTCTCGATGTAGTCAAAAATAAAATAAATATGAACGTGTTCTGGTTTTCTCCGCGAGCGGTCCACTTCAGTTCGGTCAAAACACCCATTACTATGCATTGGATGTGGTGGCTTTGGATGTCATCTCCCAGCGGCAACCTCAATCAGAAATATTGGAAAACAAGAACATGACAATTGAAGACGAGAACTACAGATGATAATAAAAGGACAATAAGGCTTCTTGATGCCAAAGCTCGTTTATGGTGACGACGAGTTATTTCTACTGATGTCTCTAACTACTGTGGCAGGGTGTCTTGGACCCCACCCAGGAAGCTTAGCATGCCCTACATGACTAAATTCACTCGTTAGGCATTTCGTACCTTCCTTCCATTTTGTGGACTGACCACCCTTACTCATCTTCCAACCATTACCACTTCGGTGAATATGGAGCGTCAAGGAATCCTACCCGGGGCATGTGCGTTGCACGTTCCAAACCCTATAGTCTGATGATCTTCAGAGTCTCTTCTAACGATTTAGTTCGTGCACCTAAGACTCTATGTTGAACCTCAGCATTCCTGAAACGGTGTTCCCACCAGATTTTACTAATGCTACAAAGACATCCGTGTTCAAATACCGACAATCTTTTTACATCCGCCACCTACAGAGGTTTCCTAAAACATAAAGAAGCCCTGGTCTGGCTGCTATAGCGTACACACGACCGTTGATAGATAAACGAATGTCACTTCGACTCCACAGATGACGAAAAGGATACCAAATGTGCCCTCTGTATATATAAAGATACCTTTCAGATATTCAACCTTTGAGTGAAATGAAAATGTCTACATTAAAAAAATTGTCTACTTCATCTCTGGTGACCCCAGATATTGAAATTTTTGGTGTGGACCAATCCAGTCGCTCTGTAGCATCTTGCTCTTTGAAGATGTAAAACGCATACCGAACATAGCTACGCAGTCGTTCAGTTTGTCAAGAAAAGCCTGTAACTCACCTGGATCTTCATTTGGAAAAATTGTCATCCACGTACTCAAGATATGACACCTGAGAACAGTTCAATACAAATATCCATACCTGGCAAAGGGGAATCTCTGCGGCTATGTCAGCTAAAATGATAAAGAGAAAAGGAGAGAGGAAGAAATCCCGATGTGTACTACTTCTGGTGGTAAACTCGGGTGAAGGGTTACCGTAAGCCTTAACTTGGCTGCTGTTAATCACGTACTGAGACTTTACGATGAAAATGGAACCCTCTGGTACACCCCTCAAAAACAGACTATGCTCGACTGAGTTCGTCACCGCTTTCAGATCAGGAAAAACAGAGATGGTGGGCCCATTTCAAAATTTGTCGAAGTGTGAAAATATGATCAACATAACCTCGACTAAGTCTAAATCCAACTTGGTTCTCGCGAGAGAATTGTTCGAGAGTGTTGTACAAACGGTGGAGAATAATACCAGAGAGCAGTTTAGATGCAATCCTGACCAGACTTATTCCCTTATGGTTTTCACGGCAGGAACTGCAGTCCTTCTTGTGAATTGGTAAGATCACCGACTCTCACCAAATATTTGGAACTAGTTCTCCTTCCCACACAAGATCGAGGAGTTTTGTCAACTCCAGTAACGGTATTCAGTCGCTGTCTCTGATAATTGACGGAGACGATCAGTCCGGTCCAGCAGCTTTATGTCTTTTAAGATAGCTTATCTCACGTACATTTCCCACTTCCAACTGAGGATGTGCACATACATTTAATATTCTAACCATCACGCTAGTCAGTACATCTACTGCAGATGTAGGCCAGTGGAACGATTCCTAGGAAAGTTCCACCCGATGATCTAGATGACGCTGTCTGGAGTATGAAAGGATCGGTGTCTTCCTGGGGTTTGCTCATGTTCGATCTGCAAAATACAAAAATGCAGAAAACTCCACGAGTGCAAAGGCTCAGTAAGAGCACCAATAGGATTCTGCACTTACATCAATCGAACACCAATATAGCTGCTAACAGCCTGCTCACTACGTGCGAAGTCTGGGTCAGTGAGCTGTTCGCCTCTTTGATCGGCTCACTAACGTCCGGCTTTCGTGGGCAGGTAGATCTAATTAGACGGAAAAGGTTGCAGCTGTTGCCTATCACCACAGTCTTTCCATCTTTTTGCACTTCAGGATCCACCATTGTTCACAATCATTTTTTAAGGCTCCGAATCTTCTGGCGCCTAAATAACCTATAAGTATCATCTCTGGAATCCGGAGGAATCGATCTGTGTGCATCTAACAGTTTATATGATGAAAAGGATATCGATCGTTTCTGTGTGTGCTTGGTTCTTGCACCTCGAGCAGCATTAGTAGCCTCACATAAGGCCTACTTTATCTTTGTCCACCTTTCACCTGGATCGTCGGAACATGCCTGCATCGATAACCTCGTGAATAATCCTGTTTGAAAACCGATTGATGGTTATCGTCCAGTACCAGCCACGGGGAATTGTTGACTCTGGTGTAGGTTCGGCCTCGGATGAGAAGTGGGCTGAAACACGCGCGGACAAGTGCGTGATTAGTGTCTACAGATGTGGACCAAAATAACCGGCATCCTTGAGTTAATCCGAGCCAGCGATAACAGATAACAATGAGATCAGTCTGAGTCAAACGATATGAAGACGTCGAAGCGCGCCACGTTAGGTGGTGTCGCACTTTGTGCAAGAAACCTGTACTCGCTATAAATGGCCCATGGTCTGAACATAGTTGAGTCGGTCACCGTTATCAGTTCGAACGGCTGGGACACCGAATCGGCCTTCAGTATGCCTCTCCATCTCGTATAGACTTTCACCTTGAACACTAAAGTCGCCAGCAATAACCATGATGTCCGTAGAGCGCAGGCTGCAAAGAAAGTGAGACTCATTATGGTAGAAATCATTTTGGCCCCAGGAGAGCTACATTCGTTTGAGGCATACGCAGAAGTGACAAGCGGGCGTCGGCTCTTCATTCCTTTGCCGTTGACACAGGTAGAACCATTCAATCAAACTGTACATAGACGGCGGCCGACTGGGATCCGATCGAGTAGAGCACATCCAGCCTTGATACACAGAGCGACACCAACGCCAATCTGACCACTAGCGCTAGACACGGAATCATCGACACATGAAGTGTGAAACGAAAAGTCTAGTTAGTCTTTAGGGAGCGAAGTCCTATCGCTAAATTTGAGTATTTTTGTGTTTCAGAGACGTAACACACATCTATTTCAAAGGTTCCAGAATTCCCAGGTAGAGAAACCTGTTGCCCGGAATCGCAGTGCCCGAACGTCGATGGCAATTAAATTAAGAGAACGCTTAAGTCTGAGAATCGATTTCCTATTTTCCCCTGTCTCCCAGTTATCATTCTTACTGATAGTTACAAGTTCTCAATCAATACTCTCTGTGGCTCCTTGCATCCATTGAGAACCAAAATTGAGGAATGAAGATCAGAAGAATAAGAAGTATTTTCTGAGGGATCGCGGGAGATCTCTAGGAATCCTGAAGGAAGCCTATGACCCAAAAGCAGACTCACAGGTTGGTGGTGGTTTAACCCTGCAAGAGAACATCGCCAAAGTACCCGTGAAGGATCTTCTTTTCTTTCACAATAGCTCGTATTGTAGTACGTATTCTTCTTTGTATTTTCTGGTACCTTATTATCAACTCACTTTTCGGACCGAGTCCCTAGCCCAAAGGACCAATCAAGATGTGAATAGAGCAGCTTCCTCTGAGCCCAGGGCTGACTTCTCCCACCGTTGGGATAAACCTCAGGTAATCCATTTGTACTTCCATCTAGACCGATAAACTGTTTCTCGCCGTGTTTATTCTCTGGAATGACCTCTCAAGGGGCACTGTGGCTAGAAACAAGTGCTGCTCAGGAACCACTTCATAGTGACTGAAATGTGTCTGGCTTTTGCCCATGAACCTGCTAGGCATTACTACATCTTTACGATCATCTTCTGTTGAAGGATAAGTCGGCTTCTTGGGTGTCGAGGATCATCCCCGTCCAAGTCCCACGGTTAGATGCGAGTTCAGCGCAAACAATCATCCAGACTTCCTTCCAGCATTACGGGCCGTAGACCATCTGTAGTTCCATGCGCTCAGTCTTTTTCGAAGGTACTCAGCCAGTCTTTTCAGTTGACTTCCAAGGTCACAATACCATTCCGTGTTGGACAGTGCCTCCATGGTTTTCAGTGATGAGTTGAGCGTTAATAATACATGATAAATAGATTTTGCAAATCCATCATGTCCTGGGAAAAGTGATAGAAAGTGGTGTCTCTGGAACCGTTTGGAGAAATTGGGCTTTTGGAAGCTGCATATCCAGCATTTGCACATCTCAGCTAAATCTGTAATGCAGCAGAGCAAACGGACTTACTTGGCGGCGGGCCGCATGCGCGACTTCACAGTGCAATCCGCAGACCTAATTCGTAAGTAGAATTTAGGACGGTAGCTTGGCAAAGACCCACCTCGTCCTCAGGCCGCCGCTGCTTGTCTACTGCTGTTTATTCAATGAGCCTAAGCATACCTTTTTTACGGCTAACCGCCCACTTGGTAGGTTCGCTCTCGAAAACGAAATAGAACAGGTTCAGCGCTTCAGCTGGCCGCCATCCCCAATTGAGACATGTATCAGTGTCCTCAAAGTGTGTGTGCAAAAACTGGGCTTTCTGGCTATCTGTCCTAGTAGTCCTGTAATCGACCCGAACCTGGAACACGCACTAAGATCGGAGTAACTATCTGGTAATATTTTTTAAATAAATCAAGTTTAAATATTATACAATGCTCTAAAACGTCTTGTATCCTATAGATTTGAAGATTAGCTGTGCTTTTCGCACAAGTTGATGACTTTCGATAAACCCCGATCACTGACCTTAGCGTTTCAGATCTCCAAGTAGCTTACAGATACGGTCACCCCCGGAATTATGGATAACGTTTGTACAATCTGAACGCCAAGCCCAGCGATCAGGAGGCTGTGAAATTTTTTTTCTTTCCAGTTTTCCGTAACATTTCTCCTAAACTCAGTGAAGGATATATTTATGAACGAACAGCATACACTTGTACTTTGTATTTTTCCCGAAGACCTACTGGCAGTATTCGAACATTTCACTCATGCTTTTTATTTATACCGTGCGAATTATTGTTACAAATAAGCAAGTAAGATATCAAAATGCCAATAATAATCCAGATCTGTAGAAGATTTATTTGAGGGCATAGTACCAATAATGGGGGCTCTTTTATCAAAAAGAAAACTGTGCGCGGATAATTTATCTTCACTTTCATCAATTTTTAATATCCATTTTGAAGATAGGCTACCGGACAGTTTTCATTCTCGAATTTGTGATAAATACACAAGTTGGAGTTCGCAAAGATATGGTTAAAACTAACGGTATACTCATCTCATCTTGCACACTGTAATACATGCATCACTGCACACAGAAATTCAGTTTTTCAATGTTTGGATGAATAGCTTTACCATCTAATTATTACCGACGAATGAAGTGAGAAATTAGGCGTGTTGCCTCCCAAAAGTAGTGGTGGTTAGGCTTGATATAAATTTCAATTCTGAATTGCAATAGGTTTGAGAAAATGAAAAATGAGCCGTTTCCCCACATTCTTTTACTTTTTTTCGTCTAAATATAAACCGATTATACTGAGTGATGCTATCTAAACTTGAGCAAAACCAACCGGTATTCGATCGATTTGTAAAATAAATACCATGTTATCTTTTATTTGTGCTGTCAAGAGTATCCCGCATGGGTGTGGCTTTCTCGTTTCCCGAGTTCAGTCAAACATTTCGTATAGTAAAAGCTATAAGACTTGCATGGATTTCCCTGATTACTTGTATCACAGACGTAAAACTTCTGCCTCGTGTTTTACGTGGGTAGTCTATTCAGTGCGAGAGCAATGTTGCCCATCAAAAAGGTAGTTCATGATTTTAAACACTCTCATTTTAGTCCAAAATCGATGTATTCAGTCTGGCGTCTTACTGCCACTGCAATAAATAACCAATTTGTAGCTCTTATTTTAGCAATCATAAACATGCATTGGAAATCTTAGTTCGACCGGCTCACTGTGACAGTCAATTCTAGACAAAACTGACGCGAGGTCGTTAGATGTTGGCAAGGCAGGCACCGTTCTGACGAAGGACCTGGTTACTCCAGCTACAGCGGGGTTGTATTGTGACATAATGTCATCAGCTATAGCTGCAGTTTCTTCCAGCGAGCACTTGCACGTCCCACTTGTGCGGCAAACGCCGCAGCCAAAGTTCCCTTATGAGCGGGTCCTCGCCTACCGTCGGTCCTCTCAAGCGCTGCATCTCACGCAACAGTTCGGAGGGCTTCCTACTTCCAAGCTCAACGTTTTGAAGTTGTTGCATATGTTGTTCCTGCGTTGGAGTCGTGCGGGCAATGACGGCCTCCTTTAAAGCCTCATAGCTTCGGAAAGAGATTATTACGTCCCTTACTTGCATTGTGACCTCCGGCGAGAGGCGGCCTGATACCCACCTGAAACGGCTGGCGTCGCTGGTTATACGGCAGTTTTTGAATTCTAACTCGACCAGCGTGAACCAGAGTTCTGGATCAGCAGGTGTGAATGCCGGTATGTGCAGCGTGATCGCCCCAACGGTGGGGTCTGAGCAAGGTTTCCGTTCAGCAGGCATAGCGATTACTTTGTCGAATACAGACGGGAAAAGAAACCAACGACCAATGGGGCCCTATAGTCTTCGCGCAAAAAAAAAATCACGACGAACTAGACACCAAAAATATGTATGGACAAAAAAAATTATTTGGTAAACCGACAAAAAAAAATCAACAGATAGGGAAACAATAAAACACACAAAAAACGTACGCACACGGGACCTTGAACGGTAGAAAACAAGGACACTCACATGACCTGGGGATCACGTCGGGCTCACCAATTGTAAGGTTGATTAGACCTTACTTCGCGGTTTCCTTAGTAAACGCGTGCTTCGGTCCTTTGTACTGCGTGGACCACCTGCACGTTACTCTAATGTGCGGCACTGCACAAATATGTTAACCAGAACAGTGTTCTCCACGACCCGTGAGAACGAGAAGGCGATTGGGAGAGATAGTAGTTATCGTGTATTTGGGAGCGTGCGCAAGAGCAACGGTCAAATGGCCACCGCGCTTGGCAGTCAGCGTTCAGTTAAACAATAAACGTGGTGAAAGTATGAACGAAGACGGCAACCGCTACAGGTCAGACCTGCAAGTTGGATCCATGACTACTCGTGTAAGATGATCATTTGTTTGTCAGTCAGATTCCATTTTTTCAGCAAAGAACAATTCAGTTCATTTTTGAGGCCTTTTCTCTCCTGCATTCACAGACAAATCAATGTACTCTATCTTTAATATATCATACTTCTCTGGATAAAAGTGACCGGAAATTACCTCACAAACCTCCAATTTTACATTGCAGTGCATCGATTATCAAAACTGATAGTAATTGGTGTTTAGGAAAGAGGAGATCTAAGTATTTCTGGTCGGATGGGATACGGAAATGCTAATAATTCATTTTCAAAACTACGTCAACAAACGATGAATTAAATTTTTATGTAATGATTAGCCATTTCATGCCAATGTCAAACTCCCCACCTTTACCGCATATTAAATGGATCTATCAACATCATCATCGTACAGCGTTAAACAGTAGGGCAAGCCCCACTGACCACTGCCTTTCTCACCATGTTGCACGTTGAATTGGAAAGTATGAATATAGAAGATGGAGAGGGAGTGGATCTACACGGGTGGGAAAAGGAAAGAATGCCCTAGTAGCTAACATACGGAATACAGTCTAACTGTACAAACGCACATCGATCAATCATTCTGATTCGATAGAAAGTGACAACACGATCGCCACTGCTCGCGGTTCGCTGCCATATCCTTCAGTGTCTCCAGCCAACTGGTAGACGGATCTTTTGGACCCCAACCACGAAGACGTGAAGCACCTACTTTTCCTAAGTTTGATGTACATTTTCTCATTCCTCGCTGCCCCGTCATCTGTTGACCTCCACGTGGTCTCTTCCACTCCCTAGGAGGAACGGAGAATAGGACACTGTATGGTAGACGTGTGCTTGCCATACGTAACACGTGTCCCAACCAACGTAGTTTACTAAGCTGGATACGCTGTGATAGAACGTTCTCTGAATTAGTACCCAATACTCGCTTTTTCACCTCATTGTTGCTTACTCGGCTATTCCACCCAATCCTAGCGATACTACGTAAACATCGATGGTCAAAAACCTCAAGACGACGAATATCTCCAGCACGCGGACTCCAAGTTTCGCAACCATACAGCAAAACTGAACGCACTGCGGCACAGTATACACGGCCTTTCAACTTCAGTGAAATATCAGGTCGGCGCCACAATTGCTTCAGTCCAGCGTACGCCGCTCGAGCCTTGGATATCCGCGTACTCACCTCTACTACTGTGCTCCCATCCGTCGTCACGCAGCTACCGAGGTAGGTGAAGTGGTCGACAATTGCCAGCACCTCCCCATCGAGCATCAAGCTCGGAATTGTTGACGTCCAATCTTGTAACATCACCTTGCACTTTGAAGGTGCAAAGCGCATGCCGAATGGAGCTACAGCTCTTGTGAGATTATCTATTGCACGCTGAGCATGTTCCTTACATTCGAACAAGCAGACAATGTCGTCCGCGTAATCTAGGCCACATAGCTTTTCACTATTTCCTAGTTCGACGCCTACCTCCTGAAGATTTTGCAGCGCACTCTCCACTATTTCGTCCATGACGAAGTTAAACAGGAATGGAGACAAAGGGCATCCCTGTCGAACACCACCGGTCGTTTCGAACCGATCGGATAGTTCACCGTAAACCCTAACGCGGCCAAAAGTATGAGAATACAACGATCTTATTAGGTTCACGAACTTCTGGGGCATACCTTTTCGATGAAGAACACTGAAAAGCGATGTTCGATCAACTGAATCAAAGGCGCCTTTCAAGTCTAAGAAAAGCATTATTGTCGGTCGGCGGTGCGTGTGATGCGTTTCAAGTAGTCGATGAAGAGTAAAAATCTGGTCGATGCATCCTCGACCTGGGCGGAATCCAGCCTGCTGTTCGCGGACATTCCTCTTGCGAGCCGGTGTGAGACGATGCAGCAAAATCGAAGCTAATACTTTGGTGACTATCGGAATTAAGCTAATCCCACGATGACTACTACAGTCATTGCGACTTCCCTTCTTGAAGATGGGAACAGTCAATGACTCACTCCATATTAACGGAATACGCTCCTCGTCCCAAATGTCACAGAGCAAGGCGGTAAGTGATTTTATCAACGCCTCACCACCCAGTTTGAAAAGAACTGGAGGAAGTTCGTCGGGACCTGCCGCTTTCCCTCGCTTTAGTAATCGGATACACGACTCCACTTCCATTTCCGATGGAGGCTCAAGTGATACCACCCAAGGAGTCACAGTTGTTGACACGGGAGTAACTACACTAGCGTGCGGCCAGCTAAACTGTTCCTTGAAGTACTCGGCCCATCGGTCAAGCCTTTGCTGTTTGTTATGGATGGGTTCTCCATTCCTACTGCAAATCGCTTCACTGACCTGAGTTCGCCGTCCACCGGTGTCACGAATAAGTTTGAACAGTCTTTGACTGTTACCTGAAGCAGCTGCTATTTCCATTTCTTCGGCTACCCTAACCCACCAATTTTCGCGATCATTCTTAAGGCTTTCCCTAACTTGTCTTTGCAGCTTTCTCCGCATCTTATTCATCTCCTTACGGTTCGAAAGCTGACGCCTTTGCTCCATTATACTCAGCGACTCTTGCGAGATCCAGTGTGTTTGATGGACAACGGATCGAGGACCACAGGCGAAACCTGCTGCAACGTGCATCGCCTGTTTGATATGAGCCCAATGCTCATCTACATTACTGTTCTCCGTGGATCCTAGCTCATGTGCTAACTTCTGCTCATAACTGGTGCGGACTTCTGGATCACACAAACGTTGCACGGCCAACCTGGTTTGCGGTTTGCGACGATGACCATGGAGCTGGAGAGATAATCGCATTAAAACTAATGCATGGTCCGACTCTACGTATGTGGACCAGTAAGATCTACAGTTCTGAACAGAACTGCGCCATCGGTAGCTCACGGCGATATGGTCAATTTGACTCAAAGTTTCTGTAGAGTTAGAGCGCCATGTCGCTGTGCGACGCGAGCTGTGTCGGAAATTTGTGCTAGACAAGAACAATCGATTGTCTGCACAAAATTGGAGAAGCCTATCCCCGTTATCTGTACGCTCAGCAGGCAAAGCACAACGTCCACCTAAACAGGCTTCTGACACACTAAGTTTGCCAACTTGTGCATTGAAGTCACCAGCTAGCACTACAATGTCGGAACCTTTACTGCTGCGAACGAGAGTGGCGAGGGCATCATAGAACTCATCTTTCTGCAAGTCTGAGCTGCAGTCCGTTGCGGCGTACGCCGAGATCACAAACAAATTGCGTTTAACACAACTATCCTTTCGAACGCCGGCTGACCCTTGGAGTCTCACAGCACATAAACGACTGTTAACAGGAATCCAGTCTAAAAGGGCAGCCTCAGCCTTGTCAGTCAAGGCAATTCCTACACCACGTTGACCCACAGCTCTAGCTGCTTCGTCTCCTGAGGTGCGCAGAATATACCTCGACGAGATACCAGGAGCAGTTAGTTGAATTACACTGCTCGAATCCTGGATACGCGTTTCGCTTAAGCAGCAAACATCAATCTTCAGAGAATTTATTGTGAGGGCTAGGCACGCCTGCTGACCGACCTGCATGAGTGTACGCACGTTGAAGGAGCCGAGATTAAGAGGCTGACGGGGCTTGAGAAAATGTGAGTTACCAGACAGAGGATTATTGCCGACACTATTCGGCAATGAACCGTTGCGAGCATAGACCGTGTTGTCAGTGGGAGCATTATGGGTCGATAGATGGGGCAAAGAGGGATGGTTAGGGACAGAAGACAAAGGTTGAATAAAAGAGAGGGAACTCTGAGCAGTAGCACACTTATCACTACCCACCCCGCTCGGTGCAATGGGCGGCGCGGTCCTGATTATCCTGCGCGACGACCGATGCAGTATGGAATTCTTTCTATTCGTGCAGTTCGTGATGGGATCTATCAACCCCTCAGACCTGATATTCTCAAACTGATTCAGTAACCAGACCCTGTCGGCAGGTTTTATTGCCGTGGTTGCAATTAAGACCGTACTCAGAGCGAGGTCATCCCGAGAGCTGAACGCTGCGTAGAGTTCAGTTAGTAACTTCAAAGGTCAGCGAGTCATCTGTATCACAATCAGTAGTGTTGACCTGGAGCCGTTGATTCAGAGTCCATCAAAATGATCCCAAATATAATGTGTGTAATTCTAAATCATTGCAGATTCTGACTCAGTCCCAGTTGGGGCTGGGTACACGATTCAAGTTACACACGAAGCAACTGGTTTCTTGTATGGTAATTCGAGAGTTAATGCTGTACAATGCATCGTTCTATAAAAAACGAATGGGGCTTGAAGCATACCATGGAAGAAACTGTTAAGTAGCAGTGAGTACTGTGAACTTAATTGAAACACGCCCATCTTGGGTAAAAATGCGTCCCAAAAACAAACTTCGTATTCAGCTAGCTTGTGAGGTAATACATAAAGCCTAGGTAGCTTTCATTCTATTAAATTACGGGTAGTTAGCTGAACATCAAACATTATCAGGTGGCTTGTCTGGATGTTCTTTTCGGTGGTGGAGCCGCGGCTGTTGTTGATGCTGGTGCTTTAGTTGTTGCTTTTGTAGTTGTAGTTAATCTTTTTGTTCCTGTCGTTCTTCTTCTTGGTCTTGTTCCTGTCCTTACTCTTGTTGTTTATGAACGGACTGACGCCGAGAACGATTCAAACTTCCTGTCGACGGGTGAAACGATAACTGGAGATACGAAAGTTATTTCTTAAACAACCACCGGTACTCCACAATTTATCTCATGACATATATTTATATAAAAATCGGAGCTGCCACCGTGACATTTCTCTGGGGCTGATTCTGGCTGAAATATTCATGGCCGTTAGAGTTACCGAATAAATACGAGTTTCAGCAAGCTGTTTGCTGTCAACGAATTGCCCACTTTACCGTCGTCACACTATGATAGGCTGAGAGGGACGAGTTATTAACTACTCAAATGAACTTCGAGGGAATATGTTTCATAATGATAAGCTTGACCAACCCCTGAGCCCCTCATTTCGTTTTCATATTTGATCTTTCGATCTCTAGATCCATTTACCGAACATTTGCTCGGTATGACACTGTGGTCACATTTAACTGACTCTGAAGGAAGAATAATGAACTAAACGAAACTGAATGGGTTTTGATAGTTATTCTAAAAATATACCTATCCAGGCCAACCGAATATCTTGACTGGACCTACTGCGGCAACTGAAGTTAAACAAAACATTTACAAGATTTTGATGAGGTGAGTCGAATACGGTCTAGTAATTTGGTTTCCATCTTTTTTCGTCAAGTGGTTTCCTACCCCGCATTCCTCAGTTTCGGTGCAACCTAGAAATCAGTGCCTCCGAGGGGAACGTTTCTAACTCAACATACAAGCAAGATTTCACCTGTGAATTTAATCAGTCTCCGCCAGAGTAGCTGAATTCACATTGGATTCCGCACATAAAACATGATGTACAAGGCGTCTGCGTTATCAGTTACAGGATATCTATTATCAGCGAAGTACACGGACCATCGAACGAAGTTCAAAGGAAAACTCTGCACTGAAATGAGGTCACTCCTGCTGCAGCATCTGTAGCGGCTATTGAATAACTGACGGTGAATCGCCCTATCCTAACAGAAAAAGTCACCATGTCAGTACAGTTCCGTTTCTGTGAGCGTGATTATACTGTGCATGCCGAGCAAAAATAGACGTGCATACGGTCTATCCTTCTGAGTTAGTCATTATTTCAGTTAAACCAAAATGGTTCAGAAAAAATTTATGGAGAAAACCTTGATGCTGCAAGTATGCTTCTTAGTTTTGTTTCAGGCGAAAATGTTTCCCAAAGAGACCAGTTTTCCCGTAAAACCTTCACCCTTTTTTGACTGTTTGCTCTCGTCTTTCCTAAACTGCTTACTTAAATCATTCGTGAAGAAAACCTTCATAGCCCAGTGAATGAAGAATATTTTATGGATAAAACCAATTGTAGAAAGCACTATCCTGCACGCATTGTATCCACGCATGAAAGGACAATGAGCGGAACATCAAACAAATGTAAATCCTCTCCAAATCAAAGGGGAAATGTTGCGCCTCATGTGAATTACCTTAATCGATACCATTCACTGGTTTGCTTAGATTTCATCGTTACCTCACATTTACGATAATTCGTACTTTTTACTCTGTGGCCATTGTTCATTCTAATTATCGGTTTCCAAACTATATGTAGTAAATCTGACAGGACGAAACACACGTACACACAAGCAGACGGACCATGCCGACTAAAAGTTGTACACACGAAGAACTGAATTTAACAACAACAACATCAACTTTTATCACCTTCGGAAAGCAAACGAAGTAGATAACAGCAAATGCGATTCCTTTAACTATTGGTTTGTAGGTCGGAATTTCCTTCCATCCGCCGGTGCATGTTGAATGACTACACAAACGTGGTTAATGGACCATTAACTATGCTACTGGAGTAGAGCATAGGAGGATAGGGTTAGAGTGAGTTGGACTAGACAGCTGAACTGAGGGTGCAGACGGTCGACGGGATGATGAAAATGAGTACCCTTCGCAGGATGCATGTTTTGTGAACTTCACATGCATGTGGGGGGGGGGGGTCTTGTTGAATGAGAACTTACGAGATTTAGCCCCTCTCCCCTACACACACATATATACACAAACAAGCAAACAAACAGGACGATAATAACAAGCTGTATAAAGATTCTGACAAGAATCAAGCTCCTAATGGACACTTGAGTACACGTATCGTGTGTCTTTGTTCTTGTTTATGTATGTGTATGTGCTTACATGTGCATTTACCTAATTGCGGGTGAGTTTGCATGTGCCAACTAAACCCCCGTTCGAATCAGCCGAAAAGGACCGCGTTAAGTAGATCATCAACGGCGCTCGTAATGCATGCTCGAGTAAACAGGTAACAAAGAGTATACCACCAGCTCTACTTCCACCACGGGATATCTTCGTACCGATATGCGCGCGTAAAACATGCATGAAAGTCGATCGAATGGAATGAATTTAAGGCCGGCACATTTGCTCACTTTAAACACGATTGAAGACATTTAGCTCTTTCGCAAATTGAACTCAAGAGATCCGTAGCAGCGAACAGTTCTTTCACTCTCTTTCCTATCAAATCAAGTGTTTCTGAGGCTTGTCACTTCTCTTATGAAAAAAAATATTTTGTAGTTCTTTCCTTTTGTTCGAATCAACACATTATTTTTGCCTTATTTTACTTGGTCAGATTTTATTTGATGTTGTGGATGAAAAGTTTCTGAACTAGCTCTGCACAATCCGAAATTCAGACTGATTTATGTCGGTTGCCGCTGGTCTCTTGGTGTGAAGATCTCATGAGGTTGCCACAAAGTGTACTTTGATGGAAGCTTCTCAGATCTGCTTCGTCATGGAGCAGAAAACGTTTACATAACCACCTATTAAAAACAGTTTCCCTTCGGTCTGTGGAATCCCACACATGTGATTGATTTCACGGAGTGCCATATAATTAAATAAAAGAATAATGTTTCATTATTTATTATAAGACTAAGGTAAAAATTCCTAGAAGAGCAGGTGGCGGCCAGTGCGAGGCCTTGAGATGAAGCAGTCACTGACGATAACATTCGAAACCAAGACTGAAAGTTCTAAAATCGGTATCAATGACTACATGAACACAGCCGGGAATCGAACCCAAACCAGGATTTCACACAATATATTTATTTACCCCACGAACTATATGCTTCAGTAGAAGTTTTGTTTCTCACGGATCGTACCCAATGGCCGGAAGCTTTCAGTGGACTAAAACGGAATTTCAGTGAAACAGAAATCCAATAACGTAGACCCAGTTCTTCACCACAAAAGCCAGACTCAGTGGAAATGTCTAATGTGTGGTTATTCTATAAACACTTTGCAGTGGTAATGAATACTTATCCCAGAAATTTGAACACGTGAAAACAATACGTACTGGTGCTTCGTGAACCATACTATCAAGTAATACATTTCACTAGTAGAGCTCTTGAGTCACACATCCTGCAGTATGACCGCTCAGTTCACGATTCACAAGAAAGCACCGTACAGCTGTTAGATCATTGCTAGGAATTATCATTTGTACACACACACACACACACACAGTTCAGATCCAGCACAGATAACCTGGTGCTTGCCTATGTGACTGGTAGTCATGTAGCCGAGGTGTCATTCTCAGCTGGGACATGATGAATCCACACGGTTGACTTTCGTAACAATGGTGAAACTGCTGTGCTCCATAGTTTTCAACGGTAAGTAGAGCGCTGACAGCTTACGATAATTCATTTCTTCAATTATTAGATCCCTTACGGCTGAAACTTACTTCATCCACATACTTGCATACAAAAACGTATTGTTAAATATGGCGATCTTTGTAACGTTTTGCAATTGGTCAGGCATCAAAAACAAATTTAGACAAGGGGAAAGAGATTAGCACCTGGATGCTTGATTATTATCATTCCATTGCGGATTTGAAGAGTTTTGCAGTTCATACTTCGAGTTATGCATTGTTTCTTTTTCGTCACATAAAATATTCAAACCGGCTTGAAACCCAGTCAGATACCAACGCAAAAATAACGAAAACAGAAATGGGGTAAGTGCAACCGAGTAGGACAAGTAGCCAGTACATTGACAAGGTGATACGAATTTATTTTGCTTTTTCAACGCACACTTCGATCATATATATATATATATATATATATATATATATATATATATATATATGCTGCATGCTCACAATCTCAGTTTCGCATGCAATTCCACCTAGAATCAGGTTATTAGAAACGCAGAGCAATGTTGCTTCCAAAGATAAATAATAATAGCGACCATTTGTCCTTTAGTGTTGATTTAAAACTGACTACTAAGAGTCCCTCTGTCGATATAATGATAAACAAGAACTGAAAATGGTTTTAGTTATAAAATTAGGCATCTTTGAGAAACTGCAGTGTTACAAGGCTCTCCAATGTGAATGAACAGCTGAGGTTTAGCAAACTAGGCGTGATAAAATAGCTGACGTCGATTGGTTGCGGCGCGCATCATGAGCACAATCCACGAAAAACCCATACCATACCACAAATGATGTGCACAAAACTTCATTCACTTTTTAACTGATCAAATATAAGGACCCCTAGTTGAAACCGGCACAATCTTGGCTTGCTGTTCTCGTCGTCGTATCATCTGTTAATGACAGCGGTTGCATTCGACATGCATATTATAAAAGGTAAGAAGCAATTGGAGTTTTTTTATATCGACAGTAAGCGGCGTATGCGATGGACTGCGGAAAATCTAGGCGCCAAATGCACATGATTATATAACCGGTTCTCTATGAGGGACTTCTCGTGACGTCATCAAATTTTGAATCACACTTATTCAGTTGTCACTGAGATTTTTCTACTGAAAAGAAAGCTTCCAGCAGTCCTCGTGCGAAGTTTTGTTCATGATACTTCTCCATGTGTGTTTGCATACACGGGGGTACTTTTATTTTCATATCAAAAATCTAGTATTGGCGTTCAGTATTGTCAAAACTTATTGTACCAAAAAACTCGATCGCTTTCAGCGTTTCTTCTCTACTTTCTCAGAGTATTACACAGCACAAAACGAAATTAGGAAAGTCAGTTCAGATTAGTTTTCTTCTATTTCAATTCTAAGCCTCGTTGGGATCAGCAAAAGTCGAGTGATTTTGGCTGTCATGGTAAACTTTTCGGTATACGACAAGTCCTGATTTGGGAAAATACTGCCTAAATTATCCGTGATACCGGCTAAACATTAGTTATAAATAGTCCTAGTGATAAAGGAATATGCATCCGTCTGCAATTGTTATATACTTATTATACTAGCGCTTGTAAAAACGTGGCGTAGCATATAGTTGTACTGTATTTCCTAATTGTTCGTTATACAGTAGAGCTAATAATGGTTTTCTCGAAAGATTTTCGTTTCACTTTCATTTGATTTTTAAGGTAATCATTTAGAGGTCTTGTAAACCAGATGTTCTGCTACTTGTAGAGATAAGGAAGTCCTCGTCATAATATGGTTTCAATCTGGAGTAATTGTGACGAAAAACAAAATGGCCTTTTTGTATTGTGAAGTATTATTTCATGCATCATTATTAAAATTACAAGCCATCATAGTTGCACATGGAAGTTTGAAATCCATCCTAATGTAGAGGGAAAATAAATATCCATGACAACAAGGACCATAATCGTCACAAATATATGAGCAAAGTGATTAGTAGAAAAGGTATTTCGATTGCGTTAACACCTAACTTCCCCATGGAAAGTTCTTCTTTAGCTAACAAGGTAATTTTTTATTCCGAATCATAATCATTACTTATTTTATCTGAAACGGAACCAGAGGGGACAGTGTAAGCCGGAGCTTTAATTTCAAAAGCCGCTTGAGGAAAAAGATCAAAAAGCCCCTGATAACGAAGTTAGACAAATGTTTTCTGAGTTTTCATTTAGCCCTTGGATTACTCTCGTCGAACTACGTATATACCGCAACAGTTTTACCGAAGTGACCGATTTTCGATGAATCCAAAAAAACAAATGAAAGCAACACGAACAACAAGACAGATCGAGAACCCGTTCCGAAAAAAGTGTATATATATATATATATATATATATATATATATATATATATATATATATATATATATATATATATATATATATATATATATAACAAAAATGCAAATCTGCTTACCCGAGATCCAGGAGTAGCTATTTTTGTCAGAATAAATTACCAAAACTGATTTTCGGTAAAGTGAAAGGCAAAGCCCAGATTTTTACAAACAAACAGATATTTTTTGAAAATCTGTTCCGTACAATTTCAGTAGGTTTGTTCGTATCCGTAGAATCTACAATCAGCCCAATTACAACTGATCTGTTCATTGTTTTCGCCTAGCCATGTTTCGGGAGGCGGCACACTCACAGACAAGTCAGTTCGCATGAGCCATCTGATAAGCTACTTTGCATAGCGTAGTGTATGATGAAACCTTCGATAAGCTCTCTGATTTGATCCACGGCCTGTAGACTGATTAACAGGTCAACTTGATCCCGTCCCCATGGATGCCCATGCCTTTCTACAAAATAATGGTAATAAATATATTGAGCAGTTTTATCGTTCCGTTTGTCAAGATAGGGTAACGAGGATAACTCAGTTGGCTGGAGTTCTCGAACCAGCCAAGTTTACCAACATACTTTTCCGAGTAAATCCTAGTAGTCACTCGGTAAATGCTATCAAAATCCTAGATACTGCATCAATATCTGCTGATTCTGGGAAGCTGAACTCTTCTTTGTGCAATGATTCTGCTATTCCGTTACTGTTTTCTTTTCAGCACCTCCGTATGGACCACTAAACTATTCTTTACAGGTTCGGGTACAGAGGAGAAAACTCGATCAAAAGGCTAACCGGTCAATCTAGATGATGCTTTTGAAACTTGATTCAATCAAAAGACGGTACAATTCGAGTTTGTGAACTAGGCGACTCCGATTAAACTGAACAAAAACACAATTAGTCTACCTTTGTTTTTCGACCTTGAGTGATAATCTGTTCGTGTAGCAAGATTTACTGGCATCTCTCGTACACAGTTAGTATCAAAATAAATACCTGATGAGTTAGAGGTAGAATACGCGATTTGAAAGATACTTATTATATCTGACACACCTAGACGTTCTTATGTCAGTTACGACAAACACCCAGAACAGGATAACACTGTTTTTCACTTGTGGTGCTACAGATCAGACGTAAGGGTGAAAAGCTCTGAGAGTCAAAGCTTTGTATCTTAGTCCGAACGGATCTCTGACACACTGGTTATTGCACGCTATGTATCTTGTTTCTGGTACGGTATTCGACTGGCTAGCCAAGAATCATACCATTCGAAGAACCTCGCACTTATCATCACTTTTTCTTCTACTGTTTCATTCACTTCTTGTAATTGATAGATCTACTGCATCTGATTCAGGTTGTAGTGTACCAATTTTCGTGATGGTGAGTAAATAGCAAAACAGTGTGTCTTTCATCCGCACCGATCCCCGTATTCAGGCCTACATGCATACAGTCAAACACACGCAAACAAACACAAACATATACACACACACCAAGTTTAGCAAACAGTCACGTCGCATGGAAATCGATTGAACGTGGGAGCACAGACAAATTGTTTATTGAACAGTTGACATGCAGAAGAGAAGGTAGTTCAACTGACGTACCAGAAGAGTCAGGAAATAGAACATTACTGATCATCCGGCCATAAATCAAAACTGTTCATCGTCGACGGCCCCAGAGACAGCAGTTTATCGAGGAGTCGTTCGCGGCAAACCCAGTTTCAGAATCGTCATACAGATGCAAACAAAAATACACGTGTAAACATACACATTCACCTGTAGTCAGTATTGCTGAACAAAAGATATAAAATTGAGTATATTTAGTGGAAAGTTTTTTTAACAGAATTTGGCTATACCCAAGGGAACCATTTATTTTACACAGAAAAAACACATGAGCACCGATCAACTTTGTTGCAATCCTACTGTTCGCTAGTATCCCCACGGGGCCAGGTTCACAGTATGGACAGAAAACGGTGACTTCCGTTCCGAGTACACTTACACCATTAGTGTATTATAGTTGCATCTTGTCAAACGAAGCGCGAAAATGTGATTAGGATTTAATAATTCATGGTCGCTTTGCTTTTCGATCGCATTTTGTAGATCACTATGCACTGGGTTAAAGTAAATCAGTCAATAATTAGACGTATCTCCTCAAAAGTATTTTGTTTGTCTACACTGGTTGGTGGAAAATTTCGAGAAACGAAACTTTGATACTTCAGCATGAAAATTATCATCCACAGGAAATCTGACCGCGCTCAATTTTACCGTGATTTTCACATCTCACGGAATACGGCGATCAATCCTCCGAATGCTGGAAACTTCAAATGCTTTGGAAAATCCTATTTAAGCAAAAAGTATCAAGAGCAATTCCCGAATTCAGAAATTTGTTGACCTTTCTGATTAGTCTTTGCCACGAACTTGGTACTCGTTACTGATTCATGCGTTCTCGCCTACTATGTGTTCCTCGTCTAGCCCATTGTGCTACGTCATACTTTTACGTTGTCTCGTGAGATGCGCATGCTGTATACCGAGCAAGATGTGATTCTTCCATTTAAAATCCAGCATCAAGACAAAGGTCTACGAATCACGGTGTAGAGACACCATCGGTATCGTTGATGTTCAAATCAGTTCCTATGGTTATGCATCATGATTATCGAATGAAAGATTTGTGTGTGCTTAAGCAAAGCAAGCCATTTTTCGGAATTAATCAGTATGAAGCATAAAAAGACTCACTCAGTCAATGATCTATGGCGTAAGCAATACATTTTATCTTGCACTTGATCATGAAACATTGATGAGCAAGGAACAATAATCAATCTGTTCTAGCTGGGTGAACTGTTAGAATTTCCTGTAAAAATTCCAATTAACACTCTCGTCTCGGATGAAAATCACACAAAAATAGTTGCGTTCATCGGGGCAAATTGGGTCATGTGCAGCATTTCGAAACCGATTTCGTCCCCACGGCGGGTAATGAGACGTTCCCAATCCAACAGCTCAGTTCGGTTGACAATTCGACACCACCCATAATACAATATATAGACTAATAACTAGAGCGTTGGTAAAATTCCCTCAAATCTCTTGCGACGAAGCAAGTTTTTCATGTGGATACTCGAACAGAGTTAATCCAAGGTGTAGTCAATCTGCGGGATCTAACGGCTAAAATAACTGGCCCCCAAATTCGGTTGAGCATTGCAATCAGTCTAAGTATACAATCTTCATGACTTCAGTTTACTGTTCACCTTTTGAAATGCTGTAAATTGTGGCAGAAAAACATGAACACGTAGAATTGCGTGCACATAGATCATTATATCTGCCGCATTATGAGCAACGAAATAATGAATACCCTGTGTGTATATACTCAGTAAATCTGGGCGGTTTCAAAAGTTATATTTGTCTGTTGCTTCACATTGTTCTTGGAGATGCTTGCAGCACTCGTGACTTAACCAGTGAAATGGCGAAATCAAACATCGGTGATGGAAAATAAATACAGTCGTTTCGCCAAATCTTTACGGTTTAAATGCTGAAGCAGCGTCGATGACCTGACCAAAACGCAATCATCGCGCAGCCGCAATGCATTCTAACTTAACGGCACTGTTAAGTCCAGCGACGTACATATTTTGCTGAATCTAAATTGAGTATCATATTACCCTTCCTTTTAAGCGGTAATGCATTACATTCACATGGGGAGACAGACTCAAAAACCAAAGTACCGCATATCCAGGAGCTCATCCCGGCTTTCGTGATTGCAAATCCACATGTAATAATCAATAGACCAGTTCTCGACAGCTTACATCACGCAGCCGGTGGCAGTCGAATGGTTTAGGGCATTTGTCTATCGCTTCGGAGATCAGAAGTTCGAGTCCCGCCACGGCCGCCCACTTCGGTGGTAGACAGAATATTGCTGTCGCCCGGTTCTTTGCCACACCTTACTCACTCGGACCTAATGTGGTTCTTCACTCCAAGTCTAAGGTTACCATCTGTCCCTAATACGGTAGTTAGCATTGAGACTATAACTTATATCCCTTACACTACACTCGTGCACAAGTACGACGCATAATTTTTCAGCACTTCCATTTATTTTAATTAATTGCCTTTGTTCATCGCTAATGAGATCATTGAAGTTTGAGTTCTGAGAACTGCCAGACGCCTTTCGCCGAAATTCGTTGTTCTTTATTCTCATGATAACCACACCGGGGAACGACAATCGATTGTGCTTTTCACGTTCGACCGTTTTATTCACGCAAACATAGCACCTTGAAAATTTTGCTCACCTTTACCTACTGAAATGATTTTAAGTAGCTAACTGTTTGGCTCGAAAGTGGACCAAGGACATTTCTTTGGAAGGCATTCGCGGAGGGAAGCATAACCGTACGAAAATTCATCCAATCACGGCTTTCAAGTGGTTTTCCTCCGGAAACTAAGACGGTACATGCACAAAATGAAGGATCTGGTTAGCTCTTGCCGCTGTACGTCGTAATACGCGACCAGAAATACTGCTAATCAAACGGATTTAACCTCCCAAATATTTCACATTTGATTCCATTATATTTATGACAGATATATTAGCGACTGATTTAGTGCACTATCTGCATGGCTTTTCAAGTACGTCGACAAAATGGTGCTTTGCTAATTCGTCTCCGATCAGCTAGACCTCACCATTTTATCGGAGAACTTGCGCGATATTCCGAGATTTTCGTCCCATGCTGGCCTACACCTAAACACATTTAAGTGTTTTGAATGTACTTTCTCTCTTCCTTGTCCCTCTTACCCCAATGAGCAATCAATCACCAACATCGTTTCCATTTCCAGAGCTGACTCGGTCAAATACTTGGGTGTTATCTCATGCACAATTTTGCAACGGCTTCTCATATTCTTCATTGTGTTAAAAAACCATGTAGACTGTCCTCTCAAATTTGTAGGCTAAGGCAGTTTGGTGTCATACAAACCGTTATTTTTTCTTTTGCTCATCAATGTATTTTCCCAATCTTACTCTACTGCTCTTCCGTAATCTTTCCTGGTCTACTTGAGGAATACTCTATCATACTACACTGTAGCTTAGCCACTATGTCATGTCTCTTCGATCTTCATAGGCTCACTTATCTCCAAAAACTGCGATCTATACATTATAGCCTGTGAAATATTCGTCATGACGATCCTTGCGGACCCCACCCATCCCTTGTTCCATGACGTATCCGAATGCCGTGTTCATCCCTCTACACGTTCCGGATTTAGACCCATCTCTTCCTTACAAATATCTATTGCAACTTTACAGTGCCTAGCTGTTCTGGCTGACACGATAAAAGCCGAAGAGTAACTTCGTATGAACCTCGGTGGTTGAACTAGCGTTTTTCTGCAGTATTTCTTCCCTGCCCATTTCAGTGGCGGTAACTAGTTCCCTTCCTCTATGACTGAAACCCGAGGTTATTAACTTACTGAAGTCCTCAATACAATGAAATACAAAGACTCTTCCGTAGCGTCTGGAAGATGGCTCTTAATAACACCACTCCAGCAAAGGTGTCAGTGTCGTCATTATTCAGTACGAACATATGTTCGCCCTTCACAAAAATTTCGGATCTGACCCTTGTTTTTCGTTCTCGCATTCACGTTGATACTTTTTTGGCTTGTATACAAGAATGATGGCTAAACCCACATGCTGCAAACTTACTCGTATCGATAAATGGTTTCAAACTGAAGTTACAGGACACTAACTCCAGGAACACTAAAACTAGATATGAGGAGGCCACATACGGTAACTCTTCACGGGGTGCAAACTCCGAAGTGCTTTATACATATTAAACTAACAGTATTTACTGTTTAGTCACGCAACGCCACCGCACATTTTATCACCATAGAAGCGGCATCGTAATAAATCTTTATATAACTCTGTTTACACGCAAAACATTTTGTCTTTCTATGACTACATCTTGCCTTTTCTTGTTTCTTTGTTAGATGACAAACTGAAAATTGTGGTACGCAATTTCAACCACGCTTCAACTCAACCCCTCGCTGTCTTTGATCTAGCAGATCTTTGTGTTTCTCCAACCAGAGGCAACTCTCTTTTAGACAGGATTATAACCAATCATCCTGAATTATTCTCCGTTAAGTTACGTCCACTTGTTTCAGTTCCAGCTTCAGTATATACAACCACTTACTTCGAACTTCTCTGCACTGGCTTCGGTTGCTGCCTTCCGGCATCGTCCAGTAAAGAGCAGAACCATTAAGTGAAAAAAATCAAAAAAAAATCGAAGTAATAAGGGGAAATCACGAAGACAAAGAAAGTCTGAATGCAACTACGCCACTGGCCACGATACCTAGCCATATCACTTAATGTCTCCAACCATTTGGTAGGCGGATCACGTGAACCCAAACACAGAAGTCTAACATGTCCTACATGGCCAAGTCCACTGGTCAAGGCTTATATATCTTTTTGCAATGTCATCGACTGACCACCTAAACTCACCTTCCAATCACCTCGTGCCTTGGACAACAGTGTACGAAGAGAAGTCTATCGGTGGGCATGATTAACACATCCCAGCCACCCTAGTCTGTTTAGACCCAGCACTTGATCCACAGACCGACCTCTGGTTCCTAACACCTTACATCTAGCTTCAGCATTGCTGATACGGTGTTCGCACATTCCAGCTACGCTACGGAAAAGTCGATGCTTGAACACCGACAGCCTTCGTCTATCTTCTGCTTCCAATGGTCATGTCTCTGAGCTGTATAAAAGAACGGGCCCAACCGCCATATTGTACACTCAATCCTTGGCAGACAACCGGACGCCAAAAATGGCTGGGGTTAGTAAAAGTCAGACGCGTCTTCTGTATACGCGGTAACACTTCATCCGATAGCTGTCTACTTGGTGCGATATAACTACTCAGGTAACAAAGTTTATCCACTTCAGCTAAAGCTTCCCCCGCCAACAACAGGTTTGGTGTAGCGCCAACCCAGTCCTACAGCAGTACTTTACACTTCGAAGGTGCAAAACACACCCCAAAACATTGCTACGCTGTTGTTTAGGCTATCTAATAAAGCTTGCAACTTAACTAAATATTTACTCAGAAGAACAATATCGTCCGCATATTCCAAGCCAGACAGTTTCCTACCTGAGCAAAGATCGATGCCGCTATTTTCACACGGCGATAGAGCTATCTCAAGAATTAATTCAACTATCAAATTAAAGTGGAAGGGCGAAAGGGGGCAACCCTGACGAACACCACTTTCCGTGGTGAATTCGGGTGAAGGATCGCCGGAAGCCCGAGTTTGGCTTCGTCTGTTTGCGTACAAACATTGCAAAAGAAAAACAAATTTCTCTGCCGAACCCTTCAATGAGAGGCAGCATCAGAAAACTGTGCGATCAACTGAACCAAACGCCGCTTTCAGACCAAGGAAGACAGAAAATGTGAGCCTATAGAAGGTGTGCCTGTGCTCCAGGATTCCTCCAGGAGTAAAGATATGGTCGATGCAACCCCGATCGGGTCTTAAACCGGCTCGATTCTTGAGTATACACATTTCGCACGATCTGGATAATCGGTGGAGAACGAGCCCAATGAGCAATTTAAACGCGATACTTACCAAGCTAGCCCTTCTGTGGTTTTCACAGGAGGATCTATCACGTTTCTTGTAAATCAGCAAAATCATCGATTCACACCATTCCCTGGAAATCTGCTCACTGTCCCAAATAACCCGGGAAAGTTTTGTTAACTCCGAAACCAAAGCTTCGCCTTCATTCTTGAAAAAAGATGAAGACAACCTACCCGATCCAGCTGCTTCGTATCTTTCAAGTAATTCACCTCCCGCATGACCTCCAATTCCGATGGACGAGTGATATCCACTTGCATTGTTTCTTTTACAAGTACATTGGGAAAGTCCACTGTTGAAATGGGCCAAATAAGTTGTCCCTTAAAGTCCTCCGGCCAACGGTCCAGATGACGTCCCTGAGTGAAATAGTGAGCCGTCGGGCTCCTCGATTAACTCACTCACACCGGGCTTCCATGGACTGATACCTCTGACCAAACGGTAAAGGTTGTGAGTACTGCCAATAGACGCAGCCTTGTCCATTCCCCTATATTTTGTAATCGACTATTGCTCGCGGTCATTTCTCAGGCTCCTAGTCAATTGGCGTCTCAGGGATTAACGCACTTTATTGAATGTGTCATCCAGGGGGACGGGTCCGCGAGCATCCAACAGAGTAACCGATGTCAAAGATATCCATCGTTTGTGAGGCCTACTTGAATCAGAGTCCCGTGTGGCATTGTAAGCGGCATACAAGTTTTTCTTGATTTGTTGTCAGCGTTCATCTGGGTCGTGCTCATCCGGCTGCATCGATAATCGTGTAGATAGCTCCGACTGTAAAGCAGAAAGTCGGTTATCGTCTAAAAGCAAATGCGAAGGACGGGTACCATTTACGTTGGCGTGACCACGAACGAGACGGAGGCAGAACCGGGTACGTACCAAGGCGTGATCTGAGTCCACAGGCGTAGAACGAAATAAACAATAATCTTCAGTTGAACCAAGCCAGCGGTGACCACTGACAATATGGTCAATGAGTTAAACGTTGTGAAGAGGTAGGAGAACGCCATGCCAATCTATGCCGCTTCCTATGGCAGAAGTTCGTGCTTGCCAGAAACCATCTGTGGTCAGAGCACAACTAAACGAGACGATCGCGGTTTTCGGTATGACCGGCTGGGATAGCAAATTGGCCTCCGATGTGCCTTTCGGAATCTCCCAAAGGGCCAACTTGAGCATTGAATTCCCCAGCAATGACCACCACGTCTGTTAGACGCACGCTTCGAAGCAGCTGAGACAAATCCGGATAGAATTCGTCCTTGGTTTCAGATGAACTGCAGTCAGACAGGACGAACAAGCATCTACGAAACAGTCTGCTGTTGTTGACATACACAGAACCGTCCATCCGAACTGCACACGAACAACTGCTAACTGGAATCCAGTCTAGCAGTGCACGCTCAGCTCTCATGCTCAAAGCAATCCCAACGCCAGCCTGACCACGAGCACTAGAAACTCGATCACCCGACGCACAAAGATTAAAGCGAGAGACTGAGGTTGTATCTGAGGTGCGCAGAGTGATCACAGAAGTGGGGCCTTGCATGCGCGTTTCGGAGATACAGCATACATCTATTTCGAGTGTTAAGAGTTTTAGCGAGGGCAGCCTGTTGCCCTATCCGACTTAGTGTGCAGACGTTAAAGGCAACCAAGTGAAGTGAACATTTAGGCTTAAGGGGTGCAATCGATTTATGCCCAACTCCTGAACTACCGCTTTCTTCAGGGCCGCGATAACCCGTGGCGTTTTGTATTAATCTTGAACAGAGAGAGGGAAAGTTTGTGAGGCCCTTTACAGGAAAGATGCTGGAGGTTTCTGGGCGAATCATACTTCGCGACTGCCCACACCGCAGAAGGAGTTTTTCTTTGGGAATCTCAACCGTAACCTTTGACTTAAAATTTTCACCCATAAGGCAGTGAGACGTGAACCCAGCACGGGAACGGAACCAAAGAACCCGTGAAGAAAATTCTTCTTATCTGTCACGTGAGACCTGATTGTTGCATACAATCTATCTTGTCTTCACTGGTGCTCTGTTATCGATCTGCCTTTCGGATTCAGTCCTCAGCTCCACGCACCCAATGGGGTAAACAGAAAGTGGACGGAGCAGCAACCTTTGGGCCGGTGGCTGCCAAGCTTAGGTGGGCGATAGCTGCTCAATAAAGTGCGATGACTTCTCCCACCGCCCAGAGAAACCCCAGCTACTCCACGCCTCCTAGTAAAGGATTTTAGGCCGGTAAGCCGTTTCTCTCTATGTCTATTCGCCGGAGTGTCCTCTCCAGGGGCATAGTGGTTACAACGAGATGTTCCCCAGAAACCGGTTCTGGGACTGGGCTTCGTCCGGCCTTTATCCATTGACCTGTCAGGCATGATTGCATCTCCGGCTCAAGGAAGCCATCCTGCAAAGCTCCTTGGGTTATGGAGCCATGCAAGCCATGAGACCACATCAAGATGCAGTCTCGTCCTGATGGTCCAACTGTCCCAAACAGTGATCATTGCCTGCTTCTGCTTTGGCCTAAGATATACTCCCGGTCCACTGTTCACTCTTTCAGGCAAATCCGTCAAGTCAAAATCCAGCCCCATAATTTTCCACACGACATCCTCCTAAAAATGTCCCTGCCTTATGCATCTCCTTGGTTCTCATTCGAATCCCACTAAGCAGTGTTGACCGAACAGCGCTATCTAGTGCTCTTCACCGAAAAGGTATGCCACAGAACTTCGTGGATCTATCGAGGTCATTGTATTCTCATACTTCTGACCGCGTGAAAGTTTACGGTGAGCTATCCAGTCCATTCAAGACGATCAGTGGTGTTCGTCAAGGATGTCTCATGTCTCCATTCCTGTCCAACTTCGTCATGGACGAGATAATGAAGAATACGTTGAGAAATCTACAGGATGTGGGCGTCGAACTAAGAAGTAGGGAAAAGCTATGAGACCTAAATTAAGCGAACCACCTAGTCTGCTTGCTCGAATGCGCGGAACATGTTCAACGTGCACTAGATAGACTCGCAAGAGTTGTAGCTCCATTCAGCATACGCTTAGCAACTTCAAAGTGTAAAGTGATGATGCAATACTGGACATCAACGGTTCCGAGTTTAATTCTCGATGGGGTGCTGCCATTGTCTACCGCTTCACTTACCTCGGCACCAGCATGAAGACGGATGGGAGAACGATAGCAGAGGTGAGCACGCGCATATCCAAAGCTTGAGCGGTGTACGCTGGACTGAAGCACCTGTGGCGCCGACCTGATAGTTTACTGAAGTTGAAAGGTCGTGTGTACTGTGCCGCGGTGCGTTCAGTTTTGTTGTAGTTGTGAGACTAAGGGTCTGAGTGTGGGGGTATTCATCATCTTGAGGTTTTTGATCACCGATGTTTATGTAGAATCGCAAAGACTGGGTGGAATGACTGAGTAAGCAATGCTGAGGTCAGAAATCGAGTATTGGGTACTCATTCAGAGAATATTCAGTTACAGATTAGTAAACTTCGTTGGTTGCGGCACGTGTTACCTACGGCAAATACACGTCCACCGTACCGTGCCCTGTTTTCCGTTCCTCATAGAGAATGGAAGAAACCACGTGGAGGTCAACAGATGACGTGGCGAAGGCGAGTGAGGAAATGTACAGCAAACTCAGGAAAATTAGGTGCTTCACGTCTTTGTGGTTGGAGACACTGAAGAACATGGCAGAAAACCGTGAACGGTGGCGATCGTGTTGTTACTTTCCGTCGAATCAGAATGATTGAACAGCCTGCGTTTGTAACGTTAGACTGTGCATTCCGTGTGTTGGCTAGTTAGGCGTTGTTACCTTTTCCCACCCCTGTAGGTCCACTCCCTGTCTATCTTGTATATTCATTCTTTCTATTTCCACGTGCAATATGATGAGAAAGGCAATGGTCGGTGGGGCTTGCCCTGTTGCTTGCCGCTGCTCGATGACTATGATGATCACCTCATTCAACGTTGTTCTTACAAGCATATTACCTCACTGGTTGTACCTTCTCCCGTCTTTCTCCCAGGACTACAAGCTAAAGACTTCACCACAAAGGAAAGTTTTATCAAGCACTTATCCTTTGCAAGTGGCATACTTCGTAGAGATCTCACAGACTCCATCATATCCCAGCATCACAAAATGTAAAGATTAACCGAATGAATCTTAAATGATTTACAGCACCCGCTTCACAAGGATCTCAACATGTGCTTCTTCTTCCTCCACCGGCAATAATTATAAGATGATTAACGCACGCACGACTGCCTACCGGTGCTCCACTGTCCTTTTCGTTGCTCGCTTCTCACGTACTCTTGCAAACATCGACACTGAACTTAAACAACTCTCTGCGTCTTAATCCCTAAATCACCCCTTATCATTGTATTTCGTGTAATTGTAAATGCCATGCACTTGTGTAACTGCTGCGGATGTAGTTATGCATTCCTGAATATTCACTCACGGCGGTGTGTACGGTGTGTACTTGACTTGAAAAAACAACAGCGATCAGAAACCCATCAAATAGCATTTCAATGAAGTATCAAAGCAAGTGAATGCTGGGACTGTGATATGAGACTTATAACTAGTGCGGTGTTGAAGTTGCTCCCGCTCAACAAAGTACTCTAAACCCATCAAATCTCGCGCTTCTGTGCAAAAGATGAACACCAATTCCAGAAGGAACGCAAAATTGCTGCCACATCTGAACAACCAGTTTAGTAATTTTATCGCTGTAACATTCAGTCGCGCACTTAAAATTACAGCTGAAAGTGTGAAATGAATAACTGCATTCAAAATTCTGTCAAGCTTGTTTGTTGGCCCGATTTTAAAGAGTGGGTCTTTTTCATGAACATCAACACTAAGCACGCTTTCAACCCATCCCTGACACCGCTACGTATACAGCTGAATAAAACATTTCACAAGAAAGCAGACGTACCTTGGGCAGCCCTCGCATGAGCAGAAAATAAGTTAGCACTCGTTTATAGTCATGACATATGGGCAGTGCCTGAGGAAAACGGTCAACAGACAGAATAACATAACCAACCTGCTGTTACGCTTTGAAGTCCAGATCCGGAACATACAATCATTAGTATTGTCAGATGACGAGAATAATACAATAGTTGATCACTCATATAGATAACTAGAAGTGCCGAGTACATAGCAGCAGTCACCATTCTGTCAAGTACTCCGGTGAACCATACCTCAGATAACTGCTTTGTTCACTGGTATACACTGAGCTGCCTCACTACAGGCCGAAACCACTTTCCGGAAGTCGGTAATAAACTTTGATGTACGCAGCAAACCACTGCGCTGAATAAGAATTTATACACTGAAATTCGGCTGCATAACGTGAACTTATTCACTGATGTATGAAGAAAGCGGACAATATTGGTTCATTATGGATACCCAAAGAAGTGAAACCGAGTGTCTCTAATATAAGCGTAGTTTCTGTGGATGACGCGTCAAGCTATTACATTATTGTACGGACGCTACAGCTGATGATATGGGCTAGACAACTCCTAGACTCTCCAACTGCTTCACGCTTGATATCCGTCAAAACATCATGGTATATGGCTCCGACGACCGACCCATCTCAACTACTGTTGCGAGTGATACCATGTTCTCGAATTTCCTCACGAACCTCATGAACGATGGATGAATTTTCTGAATGCCTTTTCGGTCACCGGAATTATTAAACTGAGACACTGGATTCTCCATATAGTTATTGATCTCAACAAATCTTTCAAAAAATTGGAAATTTTGTGAAACGAATCTAACTGCTAAGCTCAGTCGTTTAAATTTCCCGTCCGTGATGAGTCAATGTTGCCAGCCGAAGCTACCTAGAAAATGCCTCCTTAAAGCACAAATTAGACTACAACAACATTAGGTACATGCATATTCCCTGATTCTGTTACTTTGTTAGCTAAATTACTTCAGTGGGTCAGTGTAAACCGAAACCTTGAAAATTGCACACGTTAAATCCCACAACCATAGAATCCAGTAGATCCAATCAACTCTATGAACTTTCCTCTTTTATAATGTCACGGGGAACTTGAGTGAACCAAGAAAGTAGACGGCTTTAGACCACATCTGTTGGGGTGTAGAAGCTTTAAAAATGTGGTCAACCAGCCAGCCTCATTACTGTCGTGTGCTGGAACAAAGCTAAACTAGATTCAGGTGAAAAAGTGGTTGAACAGGATGGCTTTTTACAAGCGAAACCATCCCTCTAGTCAGACAGTTGTGACTGAATTGCTGGAAAACACGATCGGTAGTTGCCATGGTGTGACCTTCAAAGAAAATCAGTATGGAACATGCATTTTATGTTCCTTAACCCCAGGCTCTCGAATCCCAAAAGCAGAGTGGTTCCACTGACTAGAAACACGTGCAACGTTCGAAGTCTAACAAATCACAAACAGTGAGGGACCTTCACAGGCTATTTTTAGGGTGAAAATTTAGTGATGTGGCAAGTCACTGCTGAAAGCGAAAACAATGTCGGCACACCAGAAACATTACCGCTAGTGAATGGGACTGGGAATTCAATGTAACAACTAGAGGATTAAAGCAGCAGAATACTGAATTATGTAAGCCTGGCCACGCCGACATCAGCCCGATACACTCCGAAAGGACAGCGTACTTGGGAAAAATTATAACCGCCGAACCGAAACCGGAAAAATCTATTTTAGGAAACAATGGAAACGGCTAAGGCACAGTCACATTACAACGATGACAGAAAATACTGTCCCGCCGAGGATGGATTGAATTTATGCTGTTTGAAATTTTTCGGTGTGTTTTAAAACGACGTATCGCATCCAAAGAGCGTAACCAATCCCAAAAGCACGAAGTGGTCCAGCAGCCAGAACCTCACATAGTGCAGCGATCAAAAGAGTGAGCCAGTTGCGCCAGCCGAACCCGCAGGCGTTTACAGGAGGCAATAATCCAGCCGTTCCCCAACTTAAAGCTTTTCCTTCAAATCCAAAAGCACTGATTACCTTGCCCTCCAGTGTGTCCATGAAAATTGTGCGGGCCACATCTTCGGGAGCAGCCAGCCCTCCTGCTGCAGATATTTCAAGAGTTGCCGCTGGTTTGCCAACATTTTCTTTCTAAAAATGTAAACCATTTAAAGTTACGCTTTTTATAAACTACTTTAGCGTGAAATGCTAAAAATAATCTGATAATTCTAGAAACAATGGACATTTGGTCTTCTCGTTGTGAGCACGAAGTCATTTTGATGTGAAGTTATTTAGGGCAAATGTGAATTTCATGATGAAGATATATATATATATATATATATATATATATATATATATATATATATATATATATATACATATATATATATATATATATATATATATATATATATATATGGGATCCATCATTCAGTGTGAACGTTCAAACCATTAACAACCATGGAAGCACTGTAGAGCTGTTTCATTTTTGTTAGGGGTCATCAGCAGTGTACATACAACGAGCACCAAACTGGGACTCGAACCCAGAGTGAGCGGTTGTGAATCGAACACTTTAACCAAAAGGTTATCCGGGCTGCCTTTTGCATGATGAATCTCATATTATGCGAGTCTAAGCTCCTGCTACCCATATGCTAACCAAGCTTTGAAGGTTGTTTCCCGGAATCCTTTCGTTGTACTAAGGCCCTTGCAGAAGAGCCGTCCACCATGGAGATCACTCCTTGTGAGATAAGTGCTCTGATAGCACCAAAGCCATTGTCGGAAAAGAGCAATCACGCAGTGTATAAGTTAAACAAAAAATTGGGAGCCAGCTTGACATTTCGGTGCTCGATTCACAATCGTTCCTTCCGGGTTAGGGTTCCAGTTGACGCTCCCTGGATGCACATTGCTGATGATCCCCAGCAGGACTGAAGCAGCTGTACAGCGCTTCCACGGTTTTCACTGGTTTCAACGTTCACACTGAACGATGGATCCAACATTTTCCGGTGCACGAAACTCTCCCAATGACTGGGTTCATCCGGCTATCCCCAAGACCATCTCACCGCTGTCTGTGTGTTGTAGTCAGCCCACACATGCACACGCGTATTGATGCACCCAAGAATACACACAGCACAACTATCCCGAAGGAAAACTAACAAACCCAAACGGTAACAAGGGGGCCAGTATGTCGTTTTCCCATAGATCCATTATTTGTATTCTTCTCAATCTTCAGTCAAGGAGTTTATTGAGTGATAGTCCCGACGAAAAGCGATTATCGTAGCGCGTCTAGGTGACCTTTTCATCCTACTGACGTTCTCGATCGGGCCCTAGGTTTCGTCCCTCAGTTGCGCAGTCATCTCAGTGCACGTGCTGCGCCTTAGAGAAGCGGAAGAACAACCGCTTAGTTTATCCGTCATAGCAGCCGTACTCAGCTCAACTGTGATACAGGCTCACATGAGTCATGTGCGACCCAGACCACTGCACTTTTAGGTCGTAATTTTCTCCTCGACCATCTTGCAGACAGACCAAACCATATGAAGAAAGCGTACAATGCACGCACGGTGTAGACAGACACTACGAATGCCAGCACAGACACCACACATTTCTGGTGTTTGTGTGTATGTCGAAATGTGTGGAGTGGGAATGATCCACTCTTCAACGTGAACTCAGCTCAAACTTGACACGTATTACTCTGCGGTTCATATCATTATCAGTTTTCATTCGAGCGCTTTTGTGTTCACATGGATTGGTCTGTCTCGGATATGGTCGAGCTAGCTACGCTGAGGATAGGAGGCCTTAGTCTACAAAAAACATGCGAGGAATTTCATCGCAGACACCCTGATCTGCCAAGACCGTCAGTGAGATTTTGTGCTCACGTTGATCAGAGACTTACAACTCACGACAGTGTTCATCCTCAAAAGTCGCCCGGGAGCCCAAAAACAGCGACCGCCGTAAATCATATTGACAGTCTAGAAGACTTCTTGGCTACGGAACCAGGCATTTTCATCCAAATAGCAGCCAGCAAACTGGGAGTCTCCTAGGGTGCTGTAGGAAAATATCTTGAAAAAACAAGGATAAAAGAGTTTTAGATCCCACCCGGTACAAAGCCTGTTTTTTATTACCTGCTTGTGCATGAGTGCAGTGGAAGGGGTATGTACCCCATAGCCGCGAAGGCTCACTGCACTATCCGATATAACCGGCAACCGGACCCTGAGACTTGGAGTGGAGAACCACGTAAGGCCCCAATAGGTCAGGTGTGGTAACGATCCGGACGACAGTGAAATGCTGTTTGAAAGAGACCATGCCCAACAGATGGAATTCTGTGATTGGTTTCCGCATAGACTACCAATTCAACCAACGTTATGCAGTGACATTATTTTGACAGATAAATCCACCTTCAACCTGCAAAACATCGAAGGCTATCAACGCGGTAGGAGCTGGCACAAGGAGAATCCCTTTGACTACTACGAAAGTAATAGACAAAGAGACGTAAAAGTGAATGTTTGGTGTGGCATTCACGTTCCATAACTGGTTGGCCTAGTGCTTCTTCCCGACGAGGTGAATGCAACCATCTGTCCGCGGGCGATGAAGGAGGCACTTTCTGAATACACAGAACGTATGCCTTTACCAGCCTTTTCAAGAATATTCTTCCAGCAGAACGGAGCACCAGCACATTCCGCAAACCTTGCAACCAGTTGGCTTGATGAGGAATTTCCTTTGAGTTAGATCGGACTGGAGGAACCAGTACCATGGTCTCCAAGATTTCCAGACTTGACTCCGCTAGATTTTCCTCATGGGGCTATGTCAAGGAAAGAGTCTACGACCCCAGGCCAGAAAATCTCGATTCCCAGCTTGCGGGCTGCTATTCGGATGAAAATGCCTGGTTCCGTAGCCAAGAAGTCTTCTAGACTGTCAATATGATTTACGGCGGTCGCTGTTTTTGGGCTCCCGGGCGACTTTTGAGGATGAACACTGTCGTGAGTTGTAAGTCTCTGATCAACGTGAGCACAAAATCTCACTGACGGTCTTGGCAGATCAGGGTGTCTGCGATGAAATTCCTCGCATGTTTTTTGTAGACTAAGGCCTCCTATCCTCAGCGTAGCTAGCTCGACCATATCCGAGACAGACCAATCCATGTGAACACAAAAGCGCTCGAATGAAAACTGATAATGATATGAACCGCAGAGTAATACGTGTCAAGTTTGAGCTGAGTTCACGTTGAAGAGTGGATCATTCCCACTCCACACATTTCGACATACACACAAACACCAGAAATGTGTGGTGTCTGTGCTGGCATTCGTAGTGTCTGTCTACACCGTGCGTGCATTGTACGCTTTCTTCATATGGTTTGGTCTGTCTGCAAGATGGTCGAGGAGAAAATTACGACCTAAAAGTGCAGTGGTCTGGGTCGCACATGACTCATGTGAGCCTGTATCACAGTTGAGCTGAGTACGGCTGCTATGACGGATAAACTAAGCGGTTGTTCTTCCGCTTCTCTAAGGCGCAGCACGTGCACTGAGATGACTGCGCAACTGAGGGACGAAACCTAGGGCCCGATCGAGAACGTCAGTAGGATGAAAAGGTCACCTAGACGCGCTACGATAATCGCTTTTCGTCGGGACTATCACTCAATAAACTCCTTGACTGAAGATTGAGAAGAATACAAATAATGGATCTATGGGAAAACGACATACTGGCCCCCTTGTTACCGTTTGGGTTTGTTAGTTTTCCTTCGGGATAGTTGTGCTGTGTGTATTCTTGGGTGCATCAATACGCGTGTGCATGTGTGGGCTGACTACAACACACAGACAGCGGTGAGATGGTCTTGGGGATAGCCGGATGAACCCAGTCATTGGGAGAGTTTCGTGCACCGGGAAGTGTGAGTGTGCATGACCGGGAAACCATTAATGTATAAACGTGGATGTGTGCGGTGGCCTAAGGTTTAGGGATGCGACTGCTTCGCTCACGAGGACGAGGTCGTTTAAAGGGCACAATGGATTGCGTCCGTTCAGTATTGTGTAAGCCCGCCACTCTGTAAAGCGGTGATTGCTTGATCATAAACGGTTGTGATAATCTCGATCTATCGTAATTTACGTCGTCACATGGTAAGAATTACCATGACGTCTTTCGAAAAGTGGGGTCGATGCATCACTATAGAGGTTTCATGAGTGTTCGTTTGGGCACAGTGTAGGATGCGGGTTCAACAATGGCCACCTACTGTAACAGAAAACGTGGTGTAGCTCTGAAGTATTCTCTCTTACCAGCAAGATTGAGGATATATATTCATCGTCTATCCATGAAACATACGTGGTGCCAAAACACCATTATCTGAGCCAATAATATGTCCCTCCTCATAGATCTATCACAACTACTGCTTCACGGTCTTCTTTCATTTATTAGCTACTCCTCAGTAATGCTAGTCTCTTTACCAATACCCTGACGGCAACTTGTCACTTTTGTTGCACTGCAGAAACTAATCTGTCTTATGGCAGATTAGACTCATCCCATTGAAAGTCTATATCTAAGTTGAAGGAGTGGACCACAAATTCCATCACGATACTGGCGTAAATTATCAATCAGATTTGTTGGACTTTGTGAATCACGTATATTTTGTCACGTTCCTTTTAGGCATGAGAAATGCCTTGTGGTAAACCACGTGAAGGGTTAACACAATGTGCAAACGATTCAAACATGTAAGCTCTGGATGGGGAATTACAACTAAATGAAAGAAAATAAATCGGTTATTAAGTTATTTATTGCAGTGTAAATATAGACTTTAAAAAGAGCAGTGTATGTGAGATAGAAACAGCGTAATAGAATGACACTGAAGAACTTCGGTCGTTGAAAGTAATTAAGACGTTGTGATCACGACCACATGTTAATTATTCGTGATTGGTGGAGGGGTCAGATAAACAACCACCGGTAGATGGCGGGCTACCATCTACACCTAATATATTTGCAAACTTTTTTTCGTTACACATTTGAATACATTATTACAATCCAGACCACATATACTAGCGACCTTACGTATCCTACAGAATTAAAAACAAGATAGTGTATGGCATATGTTGGAATTAAGTGGGAAACTCAGGTGATGACAGTAAAGCTGATCGAACCAGTATTTCTTATTACAGAGGACTTTGATGCAACAGAAGTTTTTGAACACAAGTCCAAAGTATTAGATTACACGATATATCTTCCAGGTAGTGAACATGTACTTGCATTATGGATGCCACTCCGGCATAATCCACGGTGTTTTTACGGAGCAAAAGTTGATTGTATAAACATGTTACCGCTGGGGATGAAATGAGAGCAAATTCAGTTTGCACCCTTGGTGAAAACCCGCCTGGACCACTGGTCTTATCTTCACTAGTACCCCATATACTCGGAATATATCAACTATGAACTGTTCGTTTAAAGTTAGTGTGGAGCCTAGAGCCATTATTCAACATTAAATACCGGTCAAGCCCGCTAATTTGCCTCTGTTTCATCCAATTTTGGAGTACCCTTTTGTAACTGATTTTATTATTTACTTTGTGATATTCGCTTAAGTTTGCCTATTAGCAAGGTTTTGAGTAGTAAGTTGCGAAATTCGACCTCCCCATGGTGTATACACATTTTTTGTCCACACCATATATACCTCTTGCCTGTAGTCGCACCAAAGCCTGACCCAACCATTTACAACTGGCTTACAGATGGCAACATCAGCTCAAATGTATGAGCATATTCAGTTGAACCATTAACTTACCGCCAAACCTGGAGTATCCGTATCTGGTGGAAAGGCGAGAGTAACCAAAGGACCCGTTGGTTCAAGTTCCATTCGAAGAGTCTCGGCCAAGCCCCTTACTGCACACTTGCTTGCACCGTAGGCAGCAAACCCATAAACAGATACCTGAGCGGCCATAGTGCTCACAAACACTATTCTTCTGTCGATCGAACGAATAATGACACCATTTTGTTCACGACCTTTTAACATGTGCGGCAAAAGAGCTTTTGTAACGTAGGCTGAAGCCAAGTAGTTAATCCTGATCAAACTTTCAATGGAATCCACAGGTGTATCAATAAATGACTGAGAAAGGGCGTAGCCGGCACAGTTGATTAAAATGTCCGCGGTACCTACAAAGAACAGATTCACTTTCATAAACCGCCAAATATTTGCATATTGGGAAAAAGGCATAATACAAAGAAACACTTGCATGAATCTAAGGACATTTTCATGCATCACAAGGATACTTCAATTTGTTTTAGAGTATTGTAGGTAGTTACATAGCGACGATAGATAGTACTTCGCTGTCACCCAGGGCGGTATCATGCAAGACCTATGGGGTCCCGTGCTTCTCTACTCCAATTCCCATAGTCCTTGTTCCTGGTTCTCGCTAATGGTGTACTGGATCTCCGTGAATATAAAACATTGTACTTCCACTAAACTCGTGTGTCAACAATGATGTAGGAAAACATCGTGAACACCAATTTACGGCATTCAATACACTCAAGGCCGTTGTTTGAAAGCTGGCTACCATTAATTAGGCGAATCATTCTTATCCACTGATTGACAAAATGAAAAATACATGGTGGGCAAAGAGAACTCACCCACAAGCGCTACGTGAGCAGATAAAGTTTGTTCTATGTTTGAATAACTTCCACCCAGGTCCAGAGAAAGTAAGTGGATTCGACGACGATCACCATGATTTGCAATTAAGGCTTCTTTAGCCCCTTGCAGCCGCGCCATATCACGGGCAATTAAAGTGACTGATGCACCAGCTCCATAAAACAGGTGCGCCAAAGCCAAACCAATACCGCTGGAGCCACCAGTGATGAATACATTGTATCCGCTGACGTTCAATGTCGGAGAGCCACGAGAACGATTCCAGAGAAGAAACACGAGTAAAACGGCAAATGCCGAGAAGCCGATGATGAAAATCTGCAAAGATACGTGTCTGGACAAGTACAGCATACGACATTCGACCGTTGCAGTCAAGAAATAAAGGTCGGCTTACATTTTATCACGCGTCAGACCTCTCACTATCAGAAAAATCATAGCAAACTAAACTGCTGACTTCGGAAGGATTAGCAACAGTAACTCCCGATAGAAGAGGTAGGACTGACATCGCTTTCGGGTCATTCAACGAAGTCTCTGTAACAGCAACCGCGTTCACAGCACTAGTGCGTCTTGATTGAACCGAAAATGAAGATGACTTGGGCTCTAAAGTCTTCAGCTTTTTCTGGCATGCATAGGAATTTCGTTGGAGTTGTGCAATTTTTCTGTTTATTTCTTGAATTTGCTGCTCACTATAGGAAGTGCAGGCAGTGCTTCTTAATAAGGAATCCATTTGAGATTCGATTTGCATAACTGCCCCACGCAAACCAGAAACAGTGTTTAAAGTTTTCAGATTCAGGTGGTATAACTCGTTTTTTGGTCTAAGCTTCTCGTCACTTGCAAGTTTAAGCCGGTTTAAACAGGCTAGGCGTGTACGTTTATCACCAGGCATCTGGAAAGCAGAAACTTGTCAAAATGAATTAACTTGTTTGGATCTGTAACAGAATAAACATAAGGCAAAGGATAATGACGGGATTATTCAGAGCGTAACTGAGTGGACAGGAAAGGATAATACTTTCGTGAGGATCCCAGGATAAATATGGGGCGCTGTCGGGGACTAGAAGATGGATTCCACGCTTAAAAATAAATGGGTCTTCATTCACAGAACCCACAACAAAGACACCAAGAAAATGACTATCTATTTTGGAAACTTCTAGGATATACTTTGAAATCAGTATGGTATTATCATGTGAATAGAACGTCAGTATGGCAAAGTGCTGATACGAGATGGCATTTCACGTTATGAAGCAGCACAAACTCCTGACGATCGCAATATCGCCATGTCACTTATTTCAAGGCCCCAGGATTCTTGACGTAGCAATGTAAACGGTGTGGTGGATCGCACCATATAGGAATAACGGCAACCACGTTGCTTACTCCACATTTGTAGTGGGTAGAAATGGGTTGCATAGAATGACTTGCAATTCAATTGCAGTCCCAGCTTGGCCCACTGTCGAATACATTCTCAAAACCAACAAAAAAGCACTTTTAGTCAATATAAAGAAAATTCCTGGCAACCACGAAGAACCTACACTACTTAGAAATGCGAGGTGACGTCTGACTTTCGTTTGTTTTCCTTTTAGAAAAACCGCTCCAAAACCGTTCCGAAACCGATCGGATTTTCGCCGGTTTTTAATATTACACCGATCGGTTTTCGGTCGGTTTGTTTAGTAGCCATTTTACACGGATCTACAATGAATTGATACTAAGGAAGTCGATGACCGGAGTAATGTGCAATGCTTAGTTGGCATTTTATTTAAATATATTGGTTTAATTCATCGAAATGCCCTGAAATACCTCGGCACAGAACGCTCTATTTCATTCCCTCGAAATGGGTTAAATAAGGGCAATTCATTCATTCATTCTTCATAATAGAGGCAAAGGATATCTCTCCCGTGTAAGCCTCCTCACCACAGCTCAGTGATGTAGACTTATGTGTCTCCCACCACCTCCTTAGAAATACATTCAGAAGTCGCTTGAACAATGTGTCGTTAGGCTCTTCCACCACTTCGGCTGGCAGCGAGTTCCATAGATTGGTCACCCTCCGAGATAGACGGTACACCAGAGAGAGGCCCACCAACTGCAGTTTCTTTAGTTAGCGGGTGTCCCCTCGTACGGCCATGTCCGCAGAGATGGAGCTCTGCACGTAGTTCTGGGCTGAAGTCGCCTCTGATGATACGCCTGGTGAAGATCAGGTCTCCCCAGACTCTCCGATAGGCCACTGGAAACAGCCCTGTGATCTTCAGCCGCTCTTCGTAGCTGACCCCACGTAGCCCTCCGATAAGGCGGGTTGCGCCTCTCTGTACTCTTTCCAACTTTGCCACTTCTGCCAACGTACAAGGGAAAACCGCTGGCCCCCCGTATTCCAACCTGGGACGCACATGGGTTGCATACAGCACCTTGAAGGCATTGAGTGAGAGATGGCTGAATGATCAAGTAATCGGCCCGAGGATACTCCACGCTGACGAACAAACTCTATCAGTATTGTGCTTCGTTTTTAGTGACGAGGCCACCATCACTCCCAAATCTCTTTCGCAGACAGAACGCCGAAGGGGTGCCCTGTGTATATTGTACATCTCACCGCTGGACGGTGCTCCTACTCGCATATGCGCACACTTGTCGGTGTTGACTGGTGGTGACCACAGATCTGACCATCTCTCAAAGGCTTTGATGTCCTCCTGAAGAACGAGCTCGTCTGCATTGAATGTAATCATGCGCCAGATCTTAAGGTCGTCTGCGTAGATGAGACACGGTGATTGAAAAACTGGTGGTAGGTCATTGATATAGGCCAGGAAGAGGAGTTGACCCAGAACCGATCCTTGTGTAACACCACTAGCTGCCACTTGCCAAGTTGACAGTGACTGTGCTACTCGTACTGCTAAGGTTCGACCTTTTAGAAAGTCCTCTATCCACAGAATCAAGGGATTTACTACACCAAGAGCCTTAAGCTTACCTAATAGACGGTCATGCGGAACTTTGTCAAAAGCTTTGCTAAAATCCACGAAGATTACGTCCGTAGGGTATCCTTCGGCCTTGACTATCGTCCAACGTTCTCGTGCAATTACCAAGTTTGTCAGGCACGACCTACTTTTCCAAAAACCATGTTGTTGTCGGCAAAGTAGGTCGTACACCCCAATATGGTCCCGGATTCGCGTTGCCAGCAGGCGCACCATAACCTCTCCTACCACCGGTGTTAGACTGACAGGTCGGTTGAGTTAACACATCGGCCAGCTCCTTTACCATTAAAGGATGAACACCATCAGGTCCTGGGGATTGGTTGACTCTGATGGTGCGCATGGTTGCCGCCACTTCTTCCTCGGTGAGTTCTTGGCACGACATTTGAGGTACACCTACGGTAATGTGTGAGGGACGATTGTGTCTCTGTTCAGGAGCATAGACTGACAAGTAGTGTCTCGCCAGTATTTCTGCCTTGTGTTTATCTGTAATTCCCAGCGAGTGTCCGTCCTGTAGGGCTGGGGTTGCAGTTGTGGTTCGTGTTCTCCGTCGCAGATATGCGAACAGACGTTTGGGTGCTCGAACCGAGTCCATTTCTAACGACTCCTCGAAGATACGTCGCTTTTCTCGCTTCACTTGGGTACACTGACTCCGGATGGTGCGGTATCGATCATATCCCTCTCCAGTGGCTTGACATTGTTTCCATGCTCGGCGAATATGCCCCGTAGAAGAGAAACGTCGTGCTATAATCTACTTTGTGGCGCCGACTCGGTTGATTCCGACAGATTCAAGACTAGGAAGCATTGGGTCCTAGGTGGCGGCGCCATCCGTTGACGTGACTTTACTGTTTTCCACTGACCCATGGTTTTCGTCTGCCCTGGATCGGGGCCTGTAACTCCGCCGGCTGCATTCGATACCTTCGGAACAGAAGTATTGTCTTCCGAACGTACAGCTACTTCGGCTTTGTCTGTGATCACGGATTTCTTTCGGCGCTGCTTCTTCACTGCCCTCGATGGGCTGTTCGTAGCGCCTGAAGCGACTTATGCGTGGGACCTGGGGCTCGTTGCACACGGTGCCGCGGGTGTCTGGTTCGCCGCTGAATCATATTCTTGTCTTTTTCTTTTATTTGCAGTGGTACAGTCTGTGCATAGAATTTGCAGGAATGTGGAGCTGCAGGAACTCAGCCAATCATACTTATCCTCGTCGATTTTTGTACACCCCTCGCAAAAGTCACACATCAGGGCTTTGACCCGAGGGCCAATATTTTTCTTGCATACCAAACACGCACATTGATCCTAAGAGGTAACTGAACTCATATTGTTCATAAAACCGCTGAAAAGCCACAAATACCACAGAACAATATATATCTACGAAGCACAACGGTAGACACTCGTGTCGGACAAACCGAGTGTTAATCGGAAAATAATAAATTGGGAGACAGAAATGAGCATCGTAAATCGTAGATTGGGCAAGTGACGGAAATTAACGAAATATATCTCATGTTTCAAACGATTGGCATAAACCTCTCGGAATCGTTCAGAAACCACCCACAAACCACTCAGAGACCGCTCGAAAACCGGCCAAAAACCGATCGGCTTTGGAGCAGATTTGGCCGGTTTCTGAGCGGTCTCCATACGGTCTGTGCCAATCGTTTGAAATATGTGATATGTTTCGTTAATCTCCGTCACTTTTTTCAATCCACGATTAACGATGCTCATTTCTGTCTCCCAATTTACTTTCCGATTAACTGCCCTTGTTTTACCCATTTCGAGGGAATGAAATAGAGCGTTCTGTGCCGAGGTATTTCAGAGCGTTTCGGCGAACTAAATCGATATATTTAAATAAAATGCCAACTAAGCATTGCACATTGCTCCGGTCATCGACTTCCTTAGTATCAATTCATTGTAGATCCGTGTAAAATGGCTACTAAACAAACCGACCGAAAACCGATGTTACGAATGAACTGGGTGCTACAAGGGATTATACACGTAAATGGTATAAAATTTCGACACTGTCGAGCCACTACTTACTATACTTCTGCACTACTAGCTTCTGTGAGAACCAGATTCTTGAATGTAGCGAACGGCACTGTACAAGCGATGGTCGGAGGCGAGACCCAGTTTTGCTTTCGGTAAGGTTTCTCAGAAGAGGCGAACAAACTAAACAACTGGCCGCCGGCTTATTCGGACTAACGCTGCTGCCTTGCAGGACGCGCTTGGCAGCGCAAAAGCTAGAGACTCATTCTTCAATTAAAGGCCTACTTTAATATATATATGTATATATATGTATATATATATATATATATATATATATATATATATATATACAAGTATACACATACACGTATGCGACAGTAGGCTTTATATGTATATACATATATATGCATGTTGCTATTATGCTACTCTTGTACACATATATATACATATATATGTATGGGTCAACTGACCTCTACGTTAACGCGGGGGACCTCCACAGAGTAGTCTTCTGTTCTAGTCTGTACACATTGTTCACGTTGCAAAAGCCCAAGCAGCACACTAACCAGCGCTACCCTGGGCTAACGATGGGCAAAGTGGACGCTCGTTGAACAGTAGGCTCTAATGGGCCAAGGCTGGGCAAAACGGGCTGGCGCTGGGCGGGACATTTTGTAGTTTTATTGGAAAAACCTACAGTGGACTTCCGAGAAATTCTCAGATTACCACAAATATATTTGTATTAATCTAGAACGGAGTGTGATATCGAATGGATTGAATAAGCTGAACCCCGCAGAGAACTAACGGGAAAGTAGCGCAATACTTGATATGCGCGGAAACCACGTATCAGGCCAGGTCAGTTCAGTTCAGTTCAGTTTGCACAGGACAGGTAATGGCCACGGCCAATCGAGCATCTAGAATTCCTTCGATGGTATGCACACCAGTTATGCACCCACCACTGCCGAGTGTATTTCGTCGAATCCCCGCTAAAAATGAGAGGGAAACGGAAAACCTCATCGCACATCAACTGCAAGAGACATTATGCATCGTGAGCGTTCACTCAGACAGTATACAATGAGGGGAAAGTCTGTTAAAACATACTCCAGAAGGACCCCAGTGCTACCCGTCATCCATCTAGTTGACATACTCAAGGCTCACTACAAGGAAAGATCTCGTACCACTTGCGATCTAGGGCAACTTTGAAGGATTGGACTGTCCGCAGATCTACCATTCCACCAGGCAGACCGTTCCAACTGTTCACAACCCCGTTGCTGAAGAAGTGCGATCTAGCCATCAACCTAGATCGGGCTCTTATCAACTTCTTTTCATGTCCCCTTGTTCTGGAGTCTACGGCCACTTGGAATAGACTATCTGGTCTAAGGCCAGAAAAGCCCTTCATTACTTTGAACGCATCTACGAGATCCCCTCGACATCTCCTCCTTTCCAGCGAGAAAAGATTCAGGTCACAGAGTCTCTGCTCGTAAGTCTTACCCCTCTGCCCTTCAACCATTCGCGTGGCGAGCCGTTGGACTTTCTCTAGGCAGGCGGCGTCTTTTTTGTAGGAGGGTGACCAAGCCTGCACGCTACCTTCCAAGTGAGGTCGTACTATAGCCATGTAAATAGGTACGAATACCCCCGGCTTCCGGCAAGACAAAGCTGATCGCAGCCTAAAGAGCTCCCTACGAGCCTTATGCGCAGCAGCGTTGCACTGCTCCGACCATTTGAAGTCACTGTTCATGATGATCCCCAGGTCTTTAACCCTACTGGCTGCCTCTATGGTGAACAGCCCTTGATCATGAGCTACAGTTAGGCGCTCTGTTGCCCTTGACAACAAATGGCTTTTTTGAGCGTTCAGAGGTAAGTCCCATTTGTATGCCCAGTTCAGGACGGTACCTATTTCCCTGCCCAAGCCCGCCCTACCCTTAGATCCAACAATCTTCACATCATCCGCAAGAGTGGATGCTAGGTCAATAATAAATAACAAGAATAGGACCGGACCCGGGACGGATCCCTGAGGTACACCACTGGTGACGTTCGCCAAACTGGAGCACCTGTCCCCCACTTTGACGTAAAACGTCCTGTGGGAGAGGAAGTCCTCCAGCCACCTATATACTGGCCCACCTATATCGAAAGTCTCCATCTTGCATACCAAAAGACGATGATTACCGGAGTCGAACGCCTTGCTACAGTCGAGGTAGCATACCTCAACTTGCTTACCTTCGTCCAGTCGTCGAGTTAATTCATCTAAGAAGCACAGGAGGTTGGTCAGACAAGATCTACTTTTCAGGAATCCATGCTGCGCCGGGCTTAGCATGGAGTGCTGCAGTAAGTGCTAGCAGATATGGGCACGGATGATCTTCTCCAGGACTTTACATAGAATGCTAGTTGGGCTTACCGGCCTGTAGTTCTGCACATCCGACTTAGGCCCACTCTTGAGTATTGCCACGACTGCCGCGACTTTCCAGTCCTGAGGCAGCTTACCCTGGTCCAACGTGGATCTGTACAGTCTGCATACCGATGGAGCTATGATATCCGCCAACGGCTTGATGATAGCTGGGTGAATGCCATCTGGGCCCGCTTACTTGTGGCTGTTTAACCCCTGTAGTTACTTACGCACGCATTCCTCTGAGAGATCTAGCTCGTTTAACTGAGGAGGATGCACCAGAGCAAGATCTACTCGTACCCCACTATCTATCCTATATACACTACCAAAGTATTCCCCCAGGGTGTCTGCTTTGCCCTGGTCGTCAGTGACAATACCATATTCTCTAGTGGATAGCGGACCTACGGCATTTCTTGTTGAGCCTTTAGACTGTACATAGCTGTAGAACTTCTTCGGCTGTTGTCTTACAGACTGGGCCAATTTGAGCTCAAATTCTCGCTTAGAAGTTCTCAAATGGCTTACAGTCTCGTTTCTCAGCTTCGTATAGCGGTTCCAGGCTAGCTGACTGCCGGAAGCTTCGTACTGGTTCCAAGAGCGGTTTCTACGTCTGATGGCCTTGGCTATTGCAGCCTTCCACCACATGGGTTTGCCCTCCCCACTCCTTCGTTTGAAGGGTGCGAACTCTTCCTGTCGGGCAGTCAGGGATCCTTTTATGGCCTGCCAGCGCTCCTCGACAGTAGCCTCCTCTGGCGCGTCCCAGGTCAAACCCATCGCCCCATTACGAAGCCTATCTATGTCCATACTACCGAAATTTCTAATCAGCCTTGAGGGTACCTTCGGTTGCCGCATGCATAGAACTATTTTGACACACACGTGGTCACTCTTTCCCAGCGGTGCACAATAATGCAGTCCGGATACATCGTTGGGGAAGTTCGTTATAGCTAGGTCCAGCAAGGATGGAACGCATCCAGTCCTATATCGGGTATTCTCCCTAATATGCTGATGCAAAGCATTATCATGCAGCCATTCTAAGTAGGTTTGCTCCTCCGATCCCGGCACGCAGACCTCAGCCACCCAGTCGATGTGTGGGAGATTGAAGTCACCCACTATGAGGGTCTTTTGTGCGTCCTCAACTAGGTCAGTCAAAGTCCACAGCAAACAAACGTCATCTTCGTGGTTAGTGCCTGGTGCTCTGTAGACACAGACGACGTTAACCCTTCTGCCTGGAAGGATGATCGTAATGGCGCATAGCTGGATATTGCGAGTGCACATCTTGGTCTGGGACTCAAGGTGGTTTGCACCTGACCTAACGAGGATGGATACTCCACCACCAAGGCGATCCTGTTCCCGATCCTGCCTGTAGACTGCAAAACCGTTACTTATTAGGCCTGGCACATGGTCTTCTTCAGAAAGCCACGTTTCCGTGACGGCAACTATTGACGCTTTCTGTTCGTCAGCGGTTTTTGGAGAGTTCCGCCCATTTGTTCCTAATGCTACACGCGTTAGTATATAACACCACCGCGTTTTCTCCGTCGCCTAGGTGTCTCTTGCTATTCACTCCTGACTGTTTCTCAGGCGCAAAGCCTGAGATGGTAACATGTTTTTTGCTTCGGATGTCCTTACTGGGGTGCATGAAGCCGGCTGATGGTCCAGAACTTCCGACGACTCCCAATCTATCTCTACAGGAGTGGCCACAACATCCAGACTGGCAGGGGTCGCGCTGTCATCTATCTTCGGACAGTACTGCCAATTCTCGTCTTCCAGCGCATCTTCAATTACAACTATTTGCGACCCCGCACATGGCTTCTTTACTATTGCCGGGGTCGGGACAGGACTTGCGGCTTGGGCCAGTAAACGTTCATTTTCTTGCACTGCAAGCCCAAGGAGTTCCCGCCATGCTGCGACTTCCGGCTTCAGTTTGCACAGGACAGGTAGTCTTGAGGTCTTGAAGCAGTACACAGGCATGAGGCTGAAGCCCAAATGTTCCCGCATCTTGAGATTATCTTGTTATCTGAATGTCACCTCCCTGTTGGCACAAGACTAGTAGAAAACCGAAGTTCATCCGAAATATCCAGTGTGTAAACTCTGACGGATTTCAGTTAGACTGTCTCTAGAAAATCGAAAATACGTATGAAACTCGTGCGCCTATCAGCGTGCTGCTGCATGGGCCAGCTACGGTGAGGAAAATGACGCACTCTCTATCCACTTAGTCAGTGGTGTGCCAGTTACGAGAGCGCTGCCTCGTTCGCCCCTGGGTACCATCGCCAACCTTCCCTTTATTAACGACCCCTATCGCGCCTATCTGCGGACTGAATGCTACCTAAAAGCATCTTATAAATCCACCTCATGACGAACCACATGGTTCACTACTATTTGGAACAAACCCTTTTCAAAACTAAATACCTAGAAACCCGATTGCGTAGTAAGTTCAAAAACAGTTGGCAAAATGGTGAGGAATAAGCTTAATAAAAGGAAAATATTCGGTACAGAATCATCACTGAGAATCCAAGTCCAAAACGAAGCCCGGTCTTCCCTCCTCCTAGTAAGTGAGCAGCCGACAATACATCAAAATTTTCTTACGTTGGCGAGTGACTTTTTCAAATTCCGTGCCGTATCTTGTAACCGATTTATGATGGTGAGATACAGGGTCGGACTTTTCGTTGGATTCAAAAGGTTGCTGCCTAGATGTCCCATCACAAGGAGTGAGGGTGGTTGATAAATGTAACTCATACCAAAAATAAGGTCGTGTAGCGGTGTTTTCTTAGAAGCTTACTTGTTATGAGCCCCTGCATAGTTGACCTCCAGTGTTAACGTTTTTTCGTAAGGTGGGCATCAACAATAGTACGTACCAGCGGGCATTATTGTTCACTGACGAACCGACCGTGACACATGTTTGAGCAATGCGTAGCCAAATTCACAACGGATCCCGAAATCAAAAGGCGATTATCCGTGATGTTTTACGATGCCAGATTAGTGAATGAACGATGACAACAAAAAGATACAAACCTCAATAATGAGGTCACAAGGACTCAACAAACGAGAAACTGAATTGCGGCGTGCGAGCGTGGAGCACGTGCGTCACGCAGGTCCAGATCAAGGAAATGACAAAGTAGCGCTCTGGGTGCGAACAGACAGCAACTGGTGCATAAAAACAAACAGTGCGTAAAGACATCCCAATAGTGTAGGCAAGTGAGTGATGTTAAGAAAAACACTGAGCCGTAAAGGTTTTAGGGGGATTTTCGACGGCCGGTCGTTACACCGCCCACCAAAACCCCCTCGAATCCTTAGCAGAGCCAAAGGTTTGGTATAAAGGTACTGATTCTTCCTACCTACCTAGGCCTTGCTGTCAGTGCGCGCGCCTAATGCTCATCGTCAACTTTCTACTCATGGTCGTACCTAATCCGTTGGCTACATAGACGTGAGGCTAGTCCACATCTTCCACGGGAACAACTGACCGATGGCGGGCGGGAAGGGGAAACCTAGATGCTGTCTTTGGAAGGGCCATCCTGCCCTGGCTGTATGTGCTTGCGTGAGTGTGTATGAAGCAATGGCCTCTACTTCCACTTATGCAAAAGACATTTCAGTAACGTCAACAAAAACAAATTGCGAACACCGTCACATGTTTGATACGGGTTGCTGGACATAGCGTGCATCGGGTATGTGCTTATGTGTCTGGATGTATAATGGAATCACAAGTGCCACCAGATATCGAAAAAGGACTTTCTGCAACGTCAACGAAAGACTGTGAGCACTGTAACGTATTTGACGCAGACCATGTGGCATAAACGAGTAAAATGTGGGCATGTGTGCGTGATCTAAGCTCCGCTTCTTCTATATATGCAAAAGGCATTCAGTAACGTCAAAAAAACAAACGACGAACACTGTCACATGTTTGATAGGGGTTGCGGGGTGTAGAGTGCAACGGGTATGTGTGTGTGTCTGGATGTACAACGGAATCGCATTCATCATCACATATCGGAAAAAAACCTTCTGTAATGTCAACGAAAGACTGTGAGCATTGTAACGTGTTTGACGGAGACCATGAGGTATAAACGTGCATAATGTAGGTGTGATTGTGCTTCGAGGTCTACTATGGTTCGATACTTCAGTGAGTCGTGAATGCCCCCACATATGGGGTTTCTTTACCCACCTCGAAGACGAATGCAAAATGGTCTACTGGGCCTCAGCGTTATCAGCTTCTCCGCCTTCACTCTCGAGTAGGCTAATACTGAGTATGTCGCGAATTAGCGCTCCGTTAGCTGTCTTCACCTTCACCGTTCTTATCATTCGGTCAGTGCTTTTGGTGGTTTCCACGGCTACTCTCAAGGACCAGGTGCTGAATTGTGCGCGTTCGTCCGGGATCATCGCCATATCCCCAACCTTGAACGGTCTTCTTTTGACCAGCCACTTCTGTCGAGTCTGCAGAGCTGGTAGGTACTCCAGCAGCCAGCGCCTCCAGAAAACCTTGACAAGATAGATTGCCTGCTTCCACCCATGGAGGTAGCTCCCACGAAGGTTTATTGGACCTTGGAAACCCTCGTTCGACCCTAACGTCAATACTTCGTTCGGGGGGAGCGCCAGTTCAGTTCAGTTTGCACAGGACTTGGTGTGGCTAGATCCAATCGTGTGTCCAGATAGTTGTGTTGTCGGCGCGTTTCCGTAGCTCCCAACAATGCATGTTTTTCTTTTTCTGAAAGGCAGAAATTTTGTGCAGTATCAGCCCTGGCAGAGTAAGGTGGAAACAATAAGTAAATTGCATCTGACCCTAAAAGCTGCTTAACATAACTCGGGGTGTACTGCCACCCAACATAGGTCTACTGCTTTCTTAAAAGCCTTCACTGTTGTGGTATTTATGACCTCTTCCGGGAGCTTATTCCAATAGGGTACCACTCTATTTGAGAAGTACTTCGCCCTAATTTGGAGCCTCGAATGTTTCCTTTGTAATCTAAGGCTATGCCCCCTTTTGCCTCTCTCGGAGATCAGAGAAAAAAGGTCTTCTCGACTTATTCCTGACAGTCCTTTCATTACCTTGAAGGTTTCTATCAAATCCCCGCGAATGCGCCGTCTTTCCGTCGAGAACAGGTCTAGGGCGCGGAGACGCTCTGTGTAGTTAAACCCCCTTTGCCCAGCCACCATTCTAGTGGCTAGCCCTTGCACTTTCTCCAGACAGTCGATATCTTTCTGGTAGTACGGTGCCCAGGCCTGCACGCAGTACTCCATATGCGGTCTAACTATGGCCTGATATATCGGAACGAATATCTCCGGATCTCTACACGACATAATGGATCTAACTCGAAAGAGTTCCCTCCTGGCCGTATTGGCTGCTGAGGTGCACTGCTTTGACGGCTTAAAGCTGTTGTCCATTATAACGCCCAAGATTTTGACCTGCGAGACCACTTGCAACGAACCCACACTATTCTTACTAGCCCCTGTACTTGTGGTCGGGCATTGACACTTGGTGAGGTTTAGTGGAAGGTCCCATTTGCGTGCCCAGTTTTGTACTGCTAATACGTCAAGTTCTATATCTACTCCAGCTATCTTGACGTCATCGGCAAACATAAAGGTGGGGTTTGTAGGCCCACGTGCTAGGTCGTTGATGAAGATGAGGAAGAGCACAGGGCCGAGCACCGAGCCCTGTGGCACCCCACTTGTTGCACCTTCCGGTTTTGAAACATGACTCCCCACCTTAACACTAAAGGTTCGCCCAGCTAAGAAACTATTTATCCATTGTCTTGCCTTTCCAACAATTCCCATGGACTGCAGTTTGACGTCCAGAAATCCGTGGTTCACGGAATCAAATGCCTTGCTGAAGTCCAAGTAACAGACCGCAATCGATTGCCCTTCGTCCAGACGCTTGGTTACCTCATCGAGGAACAGCAGGAGATTCGTCAGACAGGATCGCCCTGCCACAAACCCATGCTGAGCATTTGATATGAGGTTGTGTTGAACCAAATGCCTGGAGATCTGCTTCCTGACTATTCGCTCCAGGCACTTACACAGTACCGAAGTCAAGCTAACCGGCCGGTAATTTTCCGCCTTTTGCCGGGGCCCACTCTTGTAAATGCCTACCACTGTTGCTCTCCTCCAGTCTCCCGGCACAATTCCCTCTGTAAGTGACGTTTCATGCAGCTTCGTCACCGGATCCTTCAGGACCTCGGCTAGAGGCTGAACGATTGCTGGATGAATCCCGTCTGGACCTGCTGCTTTGTTTCTATTCAAAGTTTGCAACTCCGCGTACACTTCTTCTTCTCCTACAGTAAGTTCGGGTATTGGAGGCGCCTGTGGGCCCTCCATTCTTTCCTCCAAAATATTTTCTGGTCGATATATGCTCTTGAAGAATTCCAAGAGCATGTCAGCCTTGTCTTCGTCGTTTAGAGCTAGTCGTCCCTGTGCTCCTTCCAAAGTTGCTACGCTCTCTCTCATACGTTTGTGAGACTGCACGTAGGCGTAGAATCGCTTTGGGTTTGTGCGGACCAACGCCGCTAACCGACGCTCGAAAGCATATTTCTCCACTCTTTGGATCTCTTGAGCCCTGTTCCTAGCCATCTTATAGCTTCTCCATGCCCCCTGAGTTCTGTACAGCTTGTACGCCGCCCATCGTCGCCTACGAATAACTATGGCCTTGCGGACCTTTGACTTCCACCATGGGGGTAGACTTCTACTGCTTGCCACCATCAGGGGTGCGAACTCATCTGTAAGTTCGAGTAGCCCCATCTTGATGGTCTCCCACCGTTCCTCTACGGAGGCATTTGTGTGTCTCGGTGTCCACTGAATTTCCTCCGCCGCCTTCTTCAGTTCACCTATGTTGATTCTCCCATAGCGCCAACGTAACACGATTTCCTTCGGCGCCTTGCTTAGTCTTAGTGTGACCCTTAGGACTACATGATCACTTTTTCCAAGTGGCCCTTCCCACTTAATTCCCTTAACGTCCTGATGGTGCCGCGTTATGATTAAGTCAAGGAGAGACGGGTGCTGTCCACCTCTGTGTCTAGTGGCCTGTGTCACATGCTGCGTAAGTGCATGTAACTGGACCCACTGCAGAAACTTGTCGCCCGTTGATCCCCTTGGTGCGATCCCGCTTTCCCAGTTAATTTCGGGTAGATTGAGATCCCCTAATAAGATTAACTCCTTTGTCTGTGCCAGCACCGCATCCAGCATTTGGAAGAGCTCAACATCTTCCTCATCTGTGGCTAGCGGTGCCCTGTAGATACAGATAATGCGCACTGTACGCCCCTCGATCATAATAAAGCAGGATCTGACCTGTACATTACCGGAGACTAAGTTGAACGGAGCCTCCCAATGGCCTATGTCGGTCCGTATTAGAAGTGCCACTCCACCCGCCTGCCTTCCATCTGTTCTATCCTGTCTGTAGGCAGCGTAGCCCTGGAAGCGCATGTCAGTATATGGCTTTATCCAAGTTTCCGTCAACGCAACGACATCAGACTCTGAGATCCTAGCCGTCAACTCCCCTCTTTTTCCCGGGAGACTGCAGGTGTTGATGTACCATATTGACGGTTCCCTGGTCCTCGTTACTGACTTCATTGCTAATTCTAGGGCTAGGGTATCCTCGGGCGCAATCTCCAAGGTGATGCCCCGTTTTTGCCTTTAAAGGTGTCGGCGGTGCAGCATCTTGCATATCGAGTGAGACTCTGAGTTTCGTGGCTTTTTCTTTTCCACCCGTCGCCCGGTGTCAGGCTCGACATGCACAAAGGACGTTACCCCCTTTTGAGTCGCCGTACCGATGGGCCGGGATGGTCTTGCGACCACCTTAGCCCAACTGGTTTCCTCGGCTTTTCCCTCTGATACCTCCAACTTCGCTGGGTGCACCAGAAAGGACTTCTTGGGGGTATCCTTTAGAATCGGGCTGGCTGGCTGCACGTTCTCAACACCAACCGGACTGAATGCCCTGTGAGTCCCCGCCAGATGGGTGGGGTCGCCTTTCATTACTGGAATCAGGGGGCGGTTGTTCAGAATTCTCTCTACCTCAGTCATGACGGTGTTCAGCGTCTCGTCGTCGGGCGGCTGTTGCCCCGTGACCGACAGCAATATCCGTCTGGTGGACCGGATCATGTGTTCCCGTACGCCGCCGCGGTGACTGGCCTGCAGGGGTTGAAAGGCTAGCATATGCCGTAGGCCACGGTTTGATCCTGCAGTTCGTCCCTGTTCATGTTCTTGTGTCAAGGCTGCGATCCCCGGTGGGCGTTTACAAATTTCGACCCATTATCTGAGTATATATCGGCTGGTACGCATCTTTGGTTAATAAATCACTACAAGGCCCGTAGGAAAGAATCGGTCGTCATCGAATGTGCGACTTCTAGGCGTACCGCGCGTGACCTCATGCACGCAATGATACACCCATATCGTTTTTCCAATCTCTTCCCGCACTTGCTCCACAGGGGCCCGAAATAGTTCAACCCGGTGTCTCTGAACGGCCACTAGCCCGCAGTCACCCTGCACTCCGGTAGCGGGGCCATGGGTTGCTTGCCCGCCGTGGCACTGCGTCTCCTACATTGCACAAAACGTCGGATTACGCTCTTTACAGTCGCTCTACCGCCCAGCGACCAAAGGCGCTTTCGGGTGACGCTCTTCAAGTGACTTTCTCCGGAATGTCACTCCACGGCGTGAACGTGTTGAATCATTAGCTCTACTAAAGGTTGTCCCGCTGACAGCAGTATAGGATACTTTGTGTCGAAGCTCAGGTGGGCATTGGTCAGCCTACCATCCACTCGCAGCAGTCCATCAAAGAGTTTGGGGTTTAAGTGCTTCAATTCTTTTCTTGGAGATATTTATTTGCTGACTGGTCCCACTTCTTCCGCCCTCTCGAGTTCTCGGGCGAAAGCCTCTCGTCGCATCATCCTGACAATATGGTATTCTGCAGCTTGTAGCTTATCAAGACTTATCGAGCCGACCCGTATCCCGCCTGAGGGGCGTAGCTCTTTCATGACTAATAAATTTCACTCGAACCTGGCTAACAAAACTAACGCACGAAGTGTCTTCATCCAGGAAGAAAATCTGACCAATCGTGATAAAATGGATGTCGCTTCAACTACGTTTGCCGCTATCACTACGCCTTTCATCTCCAGCTCTACTTCCGTAGGGGTGTTAATTCGAACACGGGCCAGTCCTGTTTGGGCATTTGCAGGAATCTCGGTCCTCTCATGCACGTGTCTAGTTGCCTGAAGTTGGTTGCACCCCGGGAGCACAGATCGGCTGGATTATCGCCAGACCTGACGTGCTTCCCTAGTTCATGGCTGATTCATCTTGGATGATCGTGAGTCGGTTAGCAAAGAAAGTACTAAACCGGATCCGGACGTTGTTAATGCGGTAAAGTACTATCTTTAAGTCCGTCCAAAAGCTGACTGACCAAAAGTAGAAGTCTAAACATCTCTTCACCGCTAGTACCGCCCTGACTGCTAACACGGCTGCACTGAGTTCAACGCGTGGGATCGAGGCCGAATTCAGTGGGGCTACGCGAGCCTTAGCGAACAGGATCCTGGTGGTATATTGTCCATCCCCTGTGCACCATCTTCCGTACACCACAGCTCTATAACTGACTTCGGATGCATCGGAAAAGGCATGTAGTTCTGTCCGTGTTGCATGACCAGGAGTCAAGCATCGTGGAATCTTTATGTCTCCTAATTTCTTCAAGGTGTTTAAAAGTTCTTCCCAGTCCAGCCGGTCTTCTCGGTCCAGTGACTGATCCCAATCGACTTTCTAACGGCACAGCCGCTGCAGCAAGATCTTTCCAGGTAGCAGCCAGGGAGAGACAAAACCGAGCGGGTCTAAGAGACTAGAGACAGCGGATAGTATGCCTCTACAGGTTACAGACAACTCGGGAACGTTTAGCTCGAAAACAAAGTCGTCCGTTTCCGCGTCCCATTGTATTCCTAAAGTGCGTTCGGTAGGGAGTGGATAGCCGTCTAAATCTCCAACCCTTTTGGCCCTCTCGTGGTACGGAATGACCTCGAGCACTTCTGAGGCGTTCGACATCCATTTTGTTAGATGGAAGCCGCCCTCTTCTAGCAATTTTGTTGGGCCTATGAACTGCATTAGAGCTGAGTCTATATCACCGAATGACCCAAGATAGTCGTCGACGTAGAAATTTCTGCGACGCTGTCTACCACCGAGCGACGGACCAGATCTCCGTGCTTGTTCGCAGCTTCCCGAAGGGCGTAGTTCGCACAGGATGGTGATGACATGGCTCCGAAGGGGTGGACGGTCATCCTATAAAGCACTACTGCATTGTCCCGGTCGTTATCTTCCCACCACAGGAAACGCAACGCATCTCGTTCTCCCACAGGTATCTTCACCTGGTGAAACATCTCCCTGATATCGGCGGACAAGGCCACTCTACCCACTCTGAAACGGCACAAAACTTCGACCAGTGGTATGGTCTAGTCAGGTCCTTGTAGTAGGCGATCTTTTAACGACTTGCCCAGGAACTTGGCTGCACAGTCGACAACCACTCGCAGTTTTTTGGGTTTCTTGGAGTTGATAACCGGGCGGTGAGATAAATACCAGATACCGGCCGTCGGTGTTTGCAGGCACCTTTTCAACGTAGCCGAGATCTTTGTTTCGCTTCATTAATCCTGCATATCGTTCCCACAGATCCTGGTCTCGAACAAAGCGTTCCTTCAGCCGTAGTAGTCGTTGGGGAACATAGTTTCTGCTATCAGTCCACGGGTCAGCAGTTGGGCGTCATGAAAGTGGAACCTCAAACTGTTTTTGAAACCTCTGGTGCCTTGCCGCACTGTTTGCTAAGCGAAATGATCCTCTTGAGACAGCCACGGTCTTTCGTCTCGGATGTCATGAAAATCTTTTTCATACAGCCGTTGCGGGTCATACTCTGTGCGGCCCGTTTCGGCGGACAAACAATTCACGGAACCAAGTACCCCTACTGGACCGTATAACATCCATCCCAGAGCCGTGAGTACGGCATAAGGTGCCTGGCGGTCTTCCACTCGCTGGTCAAGTACCCAATGCGCCCCTGGCACGTCGCAGCCGATGAGAAGGTCCACTTCGTCGTCTTCCCAGTCTACAACGGTTACATCGTGCAGGCGAGGCCACCTAGTCAAGATTGCGTTGACTGACCTTGGTGCTCGCCTGGGGAGATCAGCTAACGTGAATGCCTCCGTTGGTTGGATTTGATCGTTAGTGTCTAAAGAGATGAGTTGCAACCTCAACCGGCCAGCAGTCACTACTTGTGTTCCACCCACCGTGCTCACTGCTAACGACGTCGCACGTTTGGCGAGCCGGTGCCTGTCGGCAAACCGTTCTTTCACTAGGGTGGTGTCAGATCGACAGCCGACGAGAGCCAAAGCTTTGACCACCCCAGTTGCGGTCCCTACCCCCACGGCCACTACGCCTAAACGTACAGGTTTACTGGCAGACCGCGACGTTGAACAAATAACACTGGGCTTGGTACTCGCCTCGGTTAAGGTTACTCTCTCCTGGTGCAGCAATCGACGGTGTCTGCCCGTGCGGCCCTCATAACCACTTCGGTCCCTTGTCCTACAGGCTGCCGCTCGGTGCGTGGCGTTGAGAAGAATAAACAACGCTCCTGACATCCTCGCTATTCCCCACCGTTCGTCTATTGTGGCGTTGCCGAACTTGGGGCATTCTGGTAGCCCATGGCTAGCATCACAGGACCTGCAACTTGGTTGTGCATTGGCATCGCGTGAAATGGCGTGTGCATTGGTCCAAGGCTGATATTTTGGATGTTCCCGAGCAGTGGTTTGAGCCTGGCTAGTATTGGGCTTGTTTGCTTGGTTGCTGTCCCGGATAAGTCGGTCAAATCTGCTGTCGGCTATCTTGGTTTGCCTGTCCAAGTATTCGGCAAGGTCTTCGAAGTTGGCCTCCCTGTAGCTTCGGCTTATCCGTTCCGCTTCTTTCGCCCACCTACCCTGTGGTTCGGGAGAGAGGTGACGGACTATGTTTTCCAAAGTGTGCATGGCATCTAGATCAGCCCTGTAGCCTAAATGGTCGAGGGCTATTGAGCAGTTTTGCATCTTAATCACCAGGTCGGCCATTGTGTAGACGCCTTTTAGGTTCTCTTTGCCTCTACCATTACGCCCTCTATTAGGTTACGGGCCACTTCGAACGGCTGGCCAAAGAAGTCCCTCAGAATCTTCCTTGCTTGGGTGTAGCCTTGTTCCGGGTCGAGCATGGTACACCCGTCGATAGCTTCCCTTGCTCGGCCTCAACAGTAGTGAGTGAGGTAGAGAAGCCTTTGCCCAGGGTCGGTTACCTTATTTTCGACGAAAGTCTCGAACTGCTTGACAAACTTGCAGTAGTGTTCAGATCACCCATCGAAAACCGTCAGTTCTACTCTTGGCAAATCGATCGTTGCTGTTTTATAGTCGGCGACCGGCGTGAAGTTTCCTATTTTGTTGTACCCTGATATATCGGAAGCGTCGTAGTCGTTGGTTTCTGGCTCAAGCTCTTTCTGTACACACTTCTGTTCTGCTTCCTGGGCCTGTTTTCTAGCCGGCAATAGTTGTTGTTCTAGGTCTAACGTCCTCAGCCTATATAGATCGACATCCTTACAATCCATATTGCCCTCAGCAACACGTGAACTAGCACTGACGGGACTAGGCGATCTAACATTACCTAAAAAATCAAAGGTACCTAACCCCCCCAGTGACTTGCCGTATTATTTCCTTTCTAGATTTCAGTGTCTTCGATCCTTTTCTTGGCATTTTGCGTGCTTTTCCTCGTTCCAAATTGGTCAATTGAGTATTGAAACACAAGTTTGAGCAATGCGTAGCCAAATTCACAACGGATCCCGAAATCAAAAGGCGATTATCCGTGATGTTTTACGATGCCAGATTAGTGAATGAACGATGACAACAAAAAGATACAAACCTCAATAATGAGGTCACAAGGACTCAACAAACGAGAAACTGAATTGCGGCGTGCGAGCGTGGAGCACGTGCGTCACGCAGGTCCAGATCAAGGAAATGACAAAGTAGCGCTCTGGGTGCGAACAGACAGCAACTGGTGCATAAAAACAAACAGTGCGTAAAGACATCCCAATAGTGTAGGCAAGTGAGTGATGTTAAGAAAAACACTGAGCCGTAAAGGTTTTAGGGGGATTTTCGACGACCGGTCGTTACACCCACGGCAGCCTCCTCTTCCTAAAACGATGAATATCGAAGTAAAAACTTACTAAACTGCTCTTGTTCTTTTTCCCGAAGAAATTTTCATTTAGATCATTCGACTGGTCCAAACTCGCCAGCGGAAAATCCTAGTCCGATGGACCCAGAGCCTATGGCTTATGGCCCAAAACTTGGAACCAAGGTGTTTTTGATTGACCTAAAGAAAACGCGGCATGCGACACACCCCTGATAACACATGAAACATAATGAAATTCAAGAACGCTGTCTTACCCTTCGGTAATGGGTATCTTTGGATGACTGTCTACACAGGCCGTTGGCCGGTTTGCGTCTCCAAAGCGTACAGGTAACATTCCAAGACTTTCTGAACGGTGGCGATGTCACAAGAGATTTTAAGGGTGCTTGTTCTCGAGTAGCATGTTCTGAACCTGAAAAATCGGAACACCCATAAACAGTTGTTTTCTTACATGTCCGAGAACAGTCTTCGTCTATGGCCGCTGGGGGCTGTTGCCCTGGTAGAATTATACATCACACCACATAGCCCGGAACTTACCCCAGTGCGGTTTGGGGGCTGAAGCACTCATTTCTTCTGGTATCCTCTGTGCACTGGTTGATGGAGCAGGCATGCTGATGGCTGACGAACATGATATTTACCAAACGCCTGAAAGTAATTCTCGGTGGATGAAACGTCGCAGCCCATTTCGGTGTTATGTTGTCCCCCTGCAGACCCAAGAGTGTCAATCTAAATTTAATCTAACTTGATCTCTTTGACGGGAAATCCCGTTATCACAGCGCCATCAACTGATGGAAACAGATTGCCTTCGCTGTCTTTGGACCAGCCAAGCTCCGTCGTAAATGGCCAGTCGGTGGAAAGGAGTAAATGTTGGACTTACCAGGGTGGATAAAAATATCCACCGGTCTTTTGGGTGTGTCTGGTGGCAACTTTGCGTGACTCCTCGCTAAAAGGTGGAATTTTCCACCATTCACCCTTGGTATATGCCCATGAGTTTCGCCCTCTGAAACCCACTTCTCACCAATCGCGCAGAAGTCTAGGTTTTCATCGCCTATCAGTCTGAACTCGGTGTACGTTAGTATGCCTGAAACCATCCAAAAGAGAAAAAGTAGAAAAAACATTAGTGCGAGCTTAGCTGCAAACAGTGGTGAAGAAGACCTGGCTTAGTTAATAACTGCATTTTAAAGGTTTCCGTAGAGACGTAGACAAATGAGGTGAAACATCAAGTTTCGGTGTGTACAGGAGGCAAGAAACAAAGTCCATTGTTCACACTAATGCAAACACTTTTGAATTCAGTGGAACTCCGGGGACAAATGATGGTGGCCTAAGAGAGATTTTTGACTAAATAAGTGTTATGAAAAACCAAGGGCACTGTTGAATCAAAATAATTTTCCACATGATGGAACCGGGAAAAAGTAATTGCTTGGGTGTGGCTATCTGTCTCGATGCTCTGTATACAAGCAGACCATCCAAGGATGATGACAATATTGTCCGGTGGTGCGTTGAAATGATCATATTGCCAAAGGATAGTTTGACATTTCCTCTTTTGTCGAAAGTTTATGGATGGATCCTTGATCCTTGATGCCGAAAAGGCCGCTTCTGAACATCTTTGAAATAACTGAGACGAGATTTTCATTTTTTTTCGATCATGCCTTTTTACTGTGAAAAGAAAAGACTCACAAAGAAAGGCACTAAAATGGACAAGAGAATCGTGCTGTAGAACATCATCACCCCTGCGTATTAACAAGTGGGCATTGGTAGGCATTTCATCTATTCCAAAAATAACTCAGTGGGTTCTATCATAGGAGGTTAGCAGCTCCCAAGCTAACTGTACTTTTTCCGGGCTGTTTGCCATAGCTAATATGCGAGAAGAAACAGATAATCGGGGAGAGTGATTATAAAGATGGATTTGTAGTACATCTTTCAAACAAATTATGCCTAAATACAAAAGAAATTGGTGGAATTTTGCTGCTTTCCACGTTCTATACTCCACCCAGCCATAGAGCTTACTGTGGAACTAGCTTGTCAAAGGAGATCTCAAGCTGACTAAGAGGTCATCCACTACCGCAATTCGGTTTTTAGAGAGACGGAAACCTTTGGTAGTTTGTGAACCCGTGGGTAGAAAGATCAGCTAATGTATGACACCAAGACAAATGCAATGCATGTAATCTACGGGAAATTTCATAATCACGTCTATATTCAAAATTTCAAACGGAGACTGTTTAATACGATCTCTACGCAAACTACTGTTGGTCAACACACTTTTGCCCACGGAGGAATATGCCACCCTATGTTCATGGTACACTGCTTGATAAGCTCGGTCGTTGCAGCTGAAATATCCAGCGTGACGTTTTGCTCCTGAAAAAGCCCTTGCCGAATGGTCGCAGATCACCACCTTCAGTAGTACCTGTTTAGTGCCGTTCGTTCCCTTGATTCTGGTTCCCCGACACTGAACCTCCAACAAGTCTCTCATGGGGTCCTCCAAAAAGCCAATCACTCCCTTTGGTCGCTTACGACCGGAGTAGACACCCCCAGAAATGGCGCTGTCGTTAACGGATAGATGACACGTCAAAGGATCGCCCACACTCGAGTTTTTGAAAACGGAAGGGGGTGCAGACCGTCACTGCGCAGATGCATTCTGGCTGAACCTTTTTTCCATCTGCTGATCAAACAGTAATATGTCCAGGGCCGATTGGGGTCTTATGTGGCAGCAACTGCCTGGATGGACTTTACCCACCGGAGACATTCGAGGGGTTCCCATCGGTTCCCGGTAGTCTAGAGGGAGGTGCCCTCGAAAAGGTTGATTCCTTTTGAAGCAGTCATTGATCCAGGTGGCTGGTATTTGGTGTGCTGCAGACCATTCCCTGAGTATTTGCACCTCCTTGTCTTCCGGACTAGTGACGGTTACTGTTATTCATAAGTCAAGAGAAACATCCAGTTGGTTGTCGTTCCTTCCATTGTCGCAGCTTTTTCCTTTGGCATGGTTGACTTTTGATGTAGTGGGCTCTTCAGACCACTGGTTTGGCTGCGCACCGGCACGCATTAGATCATGGACCGTCACTGGCATGCGGCTTTGCTCAACCCAACGTAGCTTTCGACGAAGCAGCAACCTCCTGCACGGTTTATGAGAACGATGAGGACTTTGTGATTGCACGCTTATCGTATACAGTGGGAATGCTCAAAATCCAGTGTTAACTGGATATTCAGTGGCGTTTGTATAAGTCGGGTTGGTCAATTGTAGCAATCCCAAGCTCAAGGTTGCCAACGCTGAAGCTTGCACACTACCACCACACTCCTTGCAACACGTGATTGCCTATATGGGCGGGGGTTTGGACTGCAGTTTCAGCTGTTTGCTACTGGTAGAACACTCATGGCATGGGGCGTACTAAACAGTACGCCAGTAAAAAGAAGGCTTGGTTTGATGCTTGGACTAGTCGATGATAAGCATACCACACCCACCTCACCTCCGCTCCCCTTCGCCACGTGTATGTCTAAATGTCGCGGTATTCCACCTGGTTCCGCTTCAAGTGCCAGGCTTCATCAGCTGATGCTACAGTCTTGATAGCATTATCACACTTTCACAGTATCACTGCTCTTTTACTTTTGTAGCCCGGGTTCCAGACGCATGGCTTGATAGCACCGTACACTGCGTGATTTGTGATCAGCTCACCATCTGGGTGGCACGGCCGTCTGTTCACGTGAACCGATCCGTAGAGAGTAGGCTGTTCACTTGTAAAGGCTTGTAGCCGACACAACCGTTAGTTCGTGATTACCTCGCCTTTGGCATGTGACCCCGAAAACCGACACACACTCCTGCGCTTGTTGCAACGTGGGCTTTTGGTAGGTTCTAACCACCTTCGCTTGAAGAGTTATGGAGAATAATGACCAGTGAGATGTATTAAATCCTAAGCAATGCCAGGCAGGTTGAAGTGTCACTGAATTAACGGCTTCAGACAGAATGTGTGAATGAGACCTTTTCCTAGTGAACGCTGTTTCCACTAGGCCAAAAGGTGCCAGACCGCAAACCTAAACAAAACATTTTATGAATAAAGAACGAACTGAAACTGTCACGTCTGAAAATGCTCGAAGGAACGACGCACTTGTAACTGCAAGACAATAAATCTAAATTACAACGTAGGGAACATTATCAACAGCTTCATATGTTTGTTATAACTTGAGAATTCTAGAGAAAGACGGTTATAAGCTCCATGCTCTACCAATCAAGTTAAATGTGAGATGAACTGGACGAAGATTAGCGGCATATACGCACTACCACAAAGGACCGGTGAACATGTAAGGCAGTACTAATTTAGTGGTTGATAATTTCAGGCAGCATTTATTGTTCATCATCTTCTGTTAATGAAGTGTGAGCTAGTAACTTGTGTCTACATTTCATGCGTGCGGTATCACAGCTTAATTTTCTCCGTTGATCAAAACCGTTATTTGTTACTTTCAGCTCAAAGAACCAAACATCGATAAGAAATCAGTTCTCCAGCTGGTTCTTGCACTGAAGGACCTTCAAAGTGGAACAGTTAAACTGTCAATTGATTTATTCCATTTTGAATTCAATTTCCCGCTCCTAGCTGTGAAAGAAATTCAATGTTTAAAAAAGAAATAATAAGAAGCGATTGAGAGACGGTTGTGTGACTTCCTAGAGGACAGCTAGTTTTAGTATAAGGGGATAAAAATGAATGAATGTACCTTGTTTATGCTGTTCGGCGAATACTCCACTTTCATTGATAAGACGGGCACATGTACAGTCGATTAAGACACTTTGTCCATAAAAGGACTAATCAGTGCCCTCAGATAAAATAATGATAGTTTAGGCAGTATAATGGGAGTCCCACATTTTATCTTGCCAAATTCAATTCAAATTATCAGCATATTGGGATTTGAGGAATAACATACGTGGTGTTACACGCCATCTGAAGGCCAGAATATAGAGGAATAGACCATCATACCATATGATGATGAACGTTCAACGGTGAATGAGTTCTATTGTATTACTTCAGCCATTGTTTTATTGACAAATAAGTCTGTTTGACTGAGGAATAGACAGCGCCGCTTTTGGTGAAAACAAATAACAAATAGTGTACATTAAAAACGGGAACAACTAAACCGTGATACCGTAAGCATGAAAAATCTACACAGAATATTGACTGGCTCTATTACCAGACAGTGATAAACATTTATCCCTTGAAATGCAGAAGCAGCAGCCCACCCGGTTTACGCTATCTTGCTAGCATGTAGTAGTACTTATCAACCCCTGCAACACTACGTTACTTAAACTCGCGAAGTAAAACCCAGATCAGAGTATGAAATGTGCCACTGACAGTCCACGTGAACCCAATCGGTTCATTATTAATTGTTCCCACTCATTATCATGACTCACAGCTGGGGCCACGTCCAGACTGCTAACATCATTTACTTCAGGTTTGTCTTCGCCCACTCTCTCGGGCTCCACTTTCGTTGACCAAGATCCACAATTCGAACCGTACCGAAATAGACCTTAATGGAATCTTTCACATCAGACGGGACTGCAATCGAGCCACACGACCTAAAATACCCCCAACGGCTTACCAATAGATTGATAGGAGTCTTCTAAAGCAACATCTCTGCTATTGATGTCACTGTTGGAGTCTTCAAAAATAACAGTTCACAAGCAACCTTCTACGGATTGTTTGATACGTCCCTTACCCCGCCTGAAGAACCATACCCACGGGACGCTGCATATCACCTTGGTCTCATTGGAAAAAATCTAATAACAGGGCCAGAATAAGCAACACAGGAATTTTTTACTCATTAAATTTCGATACGCAATCCGAAGGCAAGTCCACTTATCCCCCTCATCCGTGGTTCCTAATAATGACGCCGAATATCACTGAGAATCAATAAATCAATATATTTTCGTCAGCCTAACAGAACAATAAGGTGCTAGCCTTCGCGGAGGTTTTTCACTCAGTTTTCTCTTGCAGGACTTCATTTTTCTTTCGATCGGTATCCGGCCTGAAATTGATTCTTCATTAATTCAAGGCCTTCAAGTAGTGCTCCCTTTTTTCTGAATGATACGTGCTATTGATCCCGAGCCGAAACTCACCTTTATTGCTGTTTCCCCTACATTCATCAACGTTTCCTAGTCTACTTCTACAGTTTGTTAGTGTATCCCCTTTTCATGACGCACTCGGTTTACTGGGACCGGGAATATCCGTCATTCCGGGCCATTATCGTCTTCATAGGGAGCAGTTCTGTTCATTTTCACCAAAGTTCAAGGGTGTACTCCTATTCATTTCTTTCATCTCTCCATGATCATAACTTATTCCGTTCATAAAACCCCAATAGGCCTCCGCTATCCACAGCTTGCATTATTTTGGTTTGTAACTCATCCTTAGAGCTATATTTTTACGACATATTTAGTAGTTCCATGGGCCGCAGGCAACCAAATCGGATTCGAAACCAAACCGTACTTGGAGCGCAAACCAATATAATTTCGGTAGATTCAAACTATCTCTAGCTATATTGTTTTGCTTCTGACGTTTATGACTCGCTTTGTTGAAATTCGTGGAGAGTTCATTGATTTGAGTAGCGTTGTAATCCATGATCATGCTCTTGCGCGTGCGTCTCGACCGCGGCCCAGAAATATATCAATAATATTCTTAGTTTTATGCAAACTAGGTATAGGACTCATGTCTATAACGAAATCATACAAGACGTTCGAGTGCGGCTAGTTAACGTGTCTTTTGCTCAGTCTGACAGCGAAATACCAACGTACTTCCCTATATCGGACGAATAGAGAAGACGTGGTTCGGCTGACAGATGCAGAGATGTATTCTATATACTGTGGCACCAAAACAGTATCGGTACGAGGAATACACCGAACGGAAATGAAAGCAATAGCTCAGAAGAAAGCGAACCGCGGGCACGTACAATCGGCGAAGGACCGAAAGTGAAAGTGATTCAAAACGAGATCCACGGAAACCTCGGAAAGGTCATTCCAGTAAAACGCACGCAACCGGACAAAACAGTGAGGTCTATGTCAAACGCCAGATAAGAGCATACAACAAATAGATCCAAGATGCTATCAAGAAAACGGTCATTAACCCGGAACGATCGAGGTCACTACGATCTCCTCAGTGCAACTATCCTATACGTACATACATTTAGAATAATGTCTAAACGGCAATAAAGTTAGTCAAACAGCCATATAATGCAGAGTTCTCTCATGGTTATAAACCGATGCAGCAGCATCACAGTAGGGATTGGGACACAACGTGAAGAGGAAGCAATGCATCGTTCGCCTTTCATTTACAGGGTATTTTCGCAAAGGAACCATTTGGATATAAACGACACAATGTTTATATATCAGTATTTCTAGATGGATTTAGGAGTACTGATTAATTACCTAAAGGTTGGCCAGACAATATATTTGCTTAGTTATTTTCTTTGTTTTCTCACAGTCTAATAAATGGAGTTCCCACCGTTTCTCTGGGCAAATTATAATATTCGCTACCAGTATTTTGGTAACCGAAAAGATTCTTAACCGCATTCCACCTGTTCCTACCTTAGTTACTTGCAAAACCGTTTCACTAACGTGATCGACAATCATCGGTTACAGCTTTTTTATCTACAAATTTTTCGGAAGTTTGTGAATGTGCTAGCCATAATAGATTGGCAGAAACGGATTAAGGTCGTTCGATATTAATAAAACGCTTAACTGTGTTATTTGATTTGTGGTTTGATATAATTCGTGACAGTGGAAACAGTGTTTACAAAGTGAAAGGACGGTAATACTGTGAACAGTGTGTCAATGCTACCAAGGATGTAACATTGGGGACCCGTAGAAGGATTTTCTTTCCCATTTTAGACAGTGAAATGTTTCCCGATTATCCAGCTGATAGGGCCTGATATTTTGATTGAAAACAGATGGAAAGCTGCGACAGTTTAACATGCAAGCTATGTGCTATTCAGCATTATTTTTTGTCGGGGGCAAAGTGAATTCCGAAGACAAAACTCACAATAACCTTGATGGATGGGCCATACATTTAAATGCTTTCCATGAACTAATTCAGAGGTAAAAGTAATCTGTTAGGCTCTTTTTTTGGGTAAAGTGCTTGTCCATATACTTTCGTGCTCAGAATGAACAACCGAAAAGTATTTTGTCTATTTCTGACTGTAAAATGGGAAGCTATACTTTCTAAGGGGTCGCATTCAACCCTCGTCTGTTCTGGAAAATACTGATTACAATGTGGCGTTTGGGAGGCAATCTTTAGATGTACTTGACACTGATGAAAGAAGGTCCCATAGGCCACAGTCACGCACCACTGATCAAGGTGTAACCAGAATGCGAATATCGTTGTTAGTGAAAGTTTATACACTCTAGATGGATGCCCATGTGCACTGATGAATAAAAGACAGTTATTCGAGGACTTCTTTTATGTAAGGTGCCAGTTCACCAGCCGGTGTTCTACCTAACTGGCAGTTACAGCGAATGTTTTGGGAAACTGGATGGCCAGTTGTGTAAAGGAGATCAATGCTGATGATCCTTTGACTATGCGACGGAACTTTGAATTATTGTTACTGAGCAGTAGCATATATGGCCTCCAAAAAGTTCATAAACCTGGACAAAAATAATCTGATACGCTGTATTCTACGCAAGGCAAAATATATCTGCACTGCAGACATCCTGGAGGCCGAGCTATTGCACATAAGGAAGACTCCACTTAGCAAAGGTTATTCTGAGAAATTTATCCAAAGAAACTACACTTAGGGGATAAAACCAGTGAGAGTCACACAAGCGGGAAAGAAAGCACTATTCAACAAACTCTTCTTCAAGGAGGTTGTCACGGCCGATAGAGTCTGAAAATTTGGAGCTCCACGAGTATATAAACCTTCGTCGCCGCCAAAATCAGAGGCGTCCAAGCACTCCGACTCCCGGCCCACTAGCTGAAAGATAACTTATTGGTCAGATAATAAAATTTTCGTTTTCTGGTTTCCATTTAAACGATAATCACAACCCACAGCTGGAATACTCCCTAGACTGCCGCATTCCTGATCTCTCTCAGATCGCACTGGTTACTTGGATCGCCATCGGCCAACTCGACGTTAATCCCGGATTACCGTAAGGACTAGACGATTTGATCAATGGTTTAAACCTATTATCTCGCCCGCTGACGTTATATGGGGCGCCGTACACCGAGTAACAAACCCTGATGAAAGTCTCACCGGACCGTAGAGGTGATTCCTGACACCAGCCATCAACCCACATCCGTTCAACGTCTACTTCCAATAATCCATTCCAACAGTTCATTCTTTCCGCTTTGCAGTACAAAACCCAGCCCTCACCGCTGCCCACTTCGTCAAACCAGCTACATTTTACCTGCTACCCTCAACATTCTACCTGCCATCACCTGCAACCAAGGTCTTTATGAAATAGAATGCACGCCATCCGCATCCAACCAAAACTTGAATAATAGCTCTTTTATCACGTACAAACATTTTTTCCTTTTCCTTTACACTCTTCCAACTTCTGCCTAGCCGCATCAGTAGCGTTTGTCTCCACTGGCCCGTTTCTTTGACGGCTCCTTTTTGAAAGTCCGTTCTGCGTCCACACACCATTCATGCTCTCCAAGAGTTCACTGCAATCCTTGTAAAGCTTTTCGCCTCCATGTGAATCTCCATATGACACTGAAATCACCTGCACAAAAGGTCCGTTTTATTATCATCTTTGACTCCTTTGCATTTATTTCCCATGCTTCCCCAACAATTAGTTACACAGTGCTGGATCAGTGGTCTATATTTCGCTGGTATCTCTGACTGCACGTTGACAGCCCCATGCGCACTTCAGTTTTAGTCTTGTTCTTTGGCATCTCTTCCGCCCGGTTACTCGTTGGTGACCGTCCAATTATCACTTATACCAGCAATCCCACATTTGTCCGGCCATCCACACTGTCCTCCCCGAATTCGAAACCGATTTTCACTACCCACTTCAACCATTACCACTTGAGTTCACCCAAACACTACATGACTTTGCTGTTGTACTTCAGTTGCTGTGTGATTCATAAATTCATAAATTGTGAATGCCCCACATTGATATGTACTGCCGTATTTTCTGATCTTGTCTTGTGCATGTGTATTGACCACTTTCAAAAAATATACAACTATCAATTATCAATTTACTGTCATCTGTGTTACACTGCCGAGCACAATGTTGAAGTGAGCTGATTAGCATCATTTACGTTATGCAGTCGTTCAAACGGGTTTCCGTCCCTCCTCACCCCTATTTCTCCGCACTGACTTCGTGAGACTTCTTCCAACTCTTCTTTATAATTTTTTTCACATAAATGTGACTGTAGTGGCTTGAGAATGAAACCACTGAATACGTACATTCGCCTACAACTCGTGTTCCGAGTATTGTGATGTGCTTATTCCGGGGTCTGATAGAAATACTTTCCGGCGGCCGACAAGGCATTCGTGTTTCACAGTCTAACAGAATCCGAAGTGGTAAGGCTTGCACGGTAAGTATGCTCTTTACCTCTACATAGAACGAACTATAATACTCCGGATCAGATTCGTTATTACTTTTTGGAATGTGGCCCAAGTACTAACAGGTCGCTTGTATTCTTTAAACACAATGGTGCTGGGGTAAACACTGAACTCCAATTTTTTACGGCACATTTTTTTCTCATTGTGTCATATTCAGAACTGTAGCAGACAGTTGTGTAACTGGTCATATACATTGTCTGAAATGAAACTGCTAACAGAAAATCATTTGGCGTGATGGCAGTGCAATTTCTGAACATTGAACGGAGACCAGTATTTTATATAGGATGGTGCGTTCGCAGCGAAAATTTCTTCACGCGACCAAGGCCAAGGGATTCATTTGTTTACAACAATGTTGGGTATTTTATCGGCACTAACTGTTTACAAAAAGAAACAGCCGCCGAATTTGATAATTTACCGAATGACAGCACCGTAATTCAGTATTCACTGCCCGAAATAATCCCGTCCTTCATTCGTTAACGACCTATTCATTCCATTTATTACTCATTTTGGGTACAAGCTCTTTTTACTGTTTATTTCAACACTGCCATATTAGCACGCTTGCAACTAAATTAACTGGCACGGGAAGTTATAGGAAAAGGTACGTCCAAATCATTTGCTCACTTATGCACAGCACTCTATTGACTACCGCACGACCTTCACGTGCGGCGTACTTTTGCTTATGCCTAATCCAACAGCGCATGGCTGAAGCGCTTTACTCACGCATGTCAGTTGCTCGTCACGTATTTGGTCGTAGTTGCTGCCAACGTTTCAGAGCGTTTCCTCCTCATACGGTAATAATCAGTCAGATTGCCGCACGGTCAACGCGGACAAAATTCCGGTGCACACTCGAATTTTATCTGTCTCAATTACCCGCTTTTTGCTGGCGGAGGAATGAGTTGGAAGGTGGTTCCCTACATAGTTGAGCAATGGGAAAAAGGGAAGGGGTTCAAAATATAAACCTTGACTGTGTCTTGCATCTGTTATTGCAGGCTAACTGGAAGAGAAACCACCGGAGAACGCGAAAGGAATCAGGACTCCAGTCTTGACTGCATCTTGCGTCTTGGATTTCCGGTGATCTGGAAGATAGACTGCTGAACAGTGTGAAAAAGCTCAGCTTCACGGCAGTCCATTCCGATGCAGTGGCTTGAGAGGTTCCGTCATGAGAATTCCGACAAATATCAAACAGCGAAATTTTGGAACTGCTCGCGGCCCTCGGCCTTGCAGCCAATCGAGAGTCTAGAATTCTTTTATTATATGCACACCTGTTACGCACTCACCACCGGACAGTGTATTTAGTCTTATCCAGCTACAAAGGGGAGGGAAACGTAAAACCTTATCGTACATCACCTGCTAGAGACATTGTGCATCATGATCGTTCACCGAGACAGTTTGCAGCAGACAAAAACGCCAATTACAGTACACCTCAGATGGACCACATTGCTACCCGTCATCCGCCTAATGGGCACACTCAAAGCCCACTACGAGGAAATATCTCGTACCACTTTCGCTGTGAGGCCCCTTTGAAGGAGTGAACTGCTTGCAGGTCAATTGTTCCGCCAGGCAGACTGTTCCAACCGTTCACTGAACCTGCAGCTAGAGAGGTCCAATCTAGTTAGTGACCTAGCTCGAGCTTTCGCCGGCTTATTCTGGTGCTTCCCTGTTCTGGAATCTAAAGCTTTTTGGAGTAGACTATCCGGCCTAAGGCCAGAAGAATCCCTCATTACCTTGAACTCTACTATGAGATCCTTTCTGCGTCTTCCGTTTCCAGCACAAAAGGATTGAGGTAAAAGTCTCTGCTCATAAATCTCACCTCACTTCCCCTGAAACATTCGCAAAGCGAGACTTTGAACTTTCTCTAAGCGGGCAGGGCCTTTTTCGTGAAAGTGCGCCCAAGCCTGCAAGCTTCCTCCCAAATGAGTTTTTACTGAAGCCACGTGAATAGATAAGAATATTTCCGGCTGCTGTCAAGACAGTACGGACCGCAGTCTAATAAGCTTGTCACGGGCCTCTTGTGCAGCAGGGGTGTACCGGCCCAGCCATATCAGTCCACTGCTTTTTATGACCCCAGGACCTTTAATTCTACTGACCGCATCCATGGTAAGTAGTCCTTGTTCCTAGTTCCCTTGGCAACAAATAACTTTTTCGAAGGTTCAACGGCAAGCCCCGGTTGCAAGCTCAGTCCGAGACTGTTCCCGTTTTCCTGCCTAGATCCCTCTACCCTCAAGTTCAACAACTTTCACATCATAAGAAGAAGGAAACTAGGTGATTGTGGGGTGTACACAAGAATGTTAATAAACACCAAGAATAGCACCGGGCCTAGGACGGCCCCTTGAGGTATATCTTTGGTGAGGTTCACCAAACTAGAGCATCTGCTCCCTACTTTGCCGTAAAACATCAAGTGAGAAAGGAAATCCGCCAGCAACCCGCGTACTGGTCCACTAATACCGAAAGTCTCCATCTCGCACAGCGAAGGGCGGCAGTTGACGGAGTCGAGGGCCCTGATGAAGTACAGGTAACACATTTCATCTAGCTTATTTTCATCCATTCCTCGAGTCACTTCATTTAGGAAGCACAAAAGACTGGTCAGACAAGATATAACCATGCTGGGCTGGGCTTAGCATGGTATGTTCCAATGAATGCTGACAGACGTGGGCTCGCATGATCCTCTCAAAAACTATACATGGGGTGCTAGTCAGACTTGTCTGCCGATGGATATCCATGGCCGGCCTAGGTCCACTCTTATGTATAACTACGAAGACCGCGATTTTCCAGTCCTGAGGCAGCTTACTCTGGTCCACTTTAGACCTGTACGGCTTGTACACCGGTGGAGCTATGATATCCACAAGAAGCTTGGGGATAGCCTTGTGGATGCCATTTCCACCCGCTGGCTTATGGCCCTTTGATTCCTGGAGGTACTTTCGAACCGTCACCTCCCAAAACTTGAGCTGATTCAACTGCGGAGGAGGAAGCATTAGATCCAACTCCACTCGAAACCCACCATCTATTCCGCGCACACTAACAACGTTTTCACTCACGACTTTTGCTTTTCTCTGGTTATCAGTGATGGTACCGTGGCCTTCAGTGGATAGCTGACCCATCGCATGCTTTCTTGAACCTTTCGGCTTTACACAGTTATAAGACTTCTTCGGCTGCAGCTTTACGCACTCGGCTCAACTGAGCTCAAGCTCCCCCCTAAAAGTTTGCAGGAGGTCCCTCGTTTCCTTTCTAAGCTTCAAATAACAGGTTCAGTCCAGCCGACTGCCAGACACCTTGTAAAGTTTCCAGCTGTAGTCTCTGAGTGTGGCGGCCCTTACCCTGCCTTCTGACAGGAGGGATGAGGATTGATTAAAAGCCAAGGTCAGGTCAGGCCGAGTCACGGGAATCACGGCTTTGGTCTGATTGATAGGTCCAGGTTGCAGCATCAAAGAGTTTCGGATGAATTCCGCTGCCCCGCAGCGTTGACTAATCAAGTGATGATGGTATGCTTTCGTATTTGGTTCACTTAGATCAGCAGAGCAAATAATCGGGCTTGTTTGTGGAGGAAGTGACAGTCTCGCTACTCTCTTACGAGGACATAGCCCGCATGCCTCTCTCTCAGCAGACCATCTCCTCGAAGTTAGATGACTAAAAGGACAGAAAAGACGGCAGAGATAGAATGAATTAGCAGAAGGAGAAACACAAGAAAGTAGTATGAAAACTTTAACTGGGGATCAATACCCCGCCGACGAGTAGAGTTAGGGGCTATAAAAAGGTGGGGACGTCACGATGAAAAGCTAAATGAAAGGAGTTTCCATTGAAGATGTTAGGAACAGTTAAAAAAGACCGCTCACTTTTAAAGGTTCGTATAACTCCAAAGGATTCTCCTAATTTTTCAGGACCAGACCCATTATAGAATTCATGGCTTTGATTCCTCGGTTCATGACACGATAATGATTATATATCCGGCGGCTCGCAAAGGAGGAAAACTCGAGACGCTGGAAGAGGATAACACGCTGTCAGAGGGACGCAAGAGCTCGCGGACAGAGTACACTGACGGAGCAAACGGTACCACCGAATTCTGTAGTCGTTCTGAAAGACAAATTTCCTGTTGTGTGTAGGCGTCTGTCACATCGATACCACTACAGTAGTCTCCCCCATGGGGACACCGAAACCGGTTTTCGATCCACGAATATTAAGCTTGCACTGGTGTCAAGAGGCTTTTTCTATGCCCGCTGCCGCCATCGAACACAACAACGAAGCCAGAGCAGGCCTTTCTCTACGACTGTCACCGGTCGCTGTGCTTTGATTGCAAAATTGCCTCCTCCTCAATGGTAAATCCAGCCTGGATAGGTCTTGCTTGCGAATTTACCTTGTGACGACTATGTTGTTTAGTTGGTCTCTGTCGGCATACCCCAAAGTGCCTTTTGTCTGTTTTCGTTATTGCCTCGGTGGGAAGTGTCTGGCTTCAGCGTCGAAAGAGTCCAGCCACCATCCAAGGAGCACTGCTTTCGGGCCTCGTGAAATCCTGGAGGTACTGTTCTTCTGCCTGATGGATTGGGCCGAAGGGCAAGAAATGCAAGAAAGCGCGTCCCGGGGAGCGGACTGATATTCGACTGAGGGGGACATACTGGCGTAACACTGACGGCCGCTACTCCTGTAGTGAGAAACTACATGGTCCTGCTGTCATGTATCACTAAACCCTGAATAAATGGAGTAAGGAAGTAAGACTGAAGTGTGTACAACTGTTACAAGTTCTGAAGTCCTCTTTGGCCGTTGCTGTGCAAGGCTGCATGGACTTCTGCTGTTGACGAGTACAGCCGTATGTTCCATGAAGAATGATATTGCAACCAGTAACGGAGAGTTGTCTGCAAAATTAACAGGTGCTGACTGAGGACGAGTAACCGAGAGCTGTGCGCAGGTGGGAGCATTGAGCTTGGTGACCAGGATGAACTCTACCTTGGCGACTGCCGGTTCAAGGCGGTCCACCGTGATGGTCCCTTTCTGCTTTCACCGTTCATCACGTATTTCTTTTGGTTTCACTGAAAGACACGGAACTCGCCGGAGTGAGCCGGTTGCAGTGTCGCTCACACCGCGTCTAGTCTAATAAATGCGTGGCCAGCGGTAGCTAGAGTAGTAGGTATGCACCTTCTCAGATTTTGTTCCCGTGGCGAGGTGGGCTGCGGCAATCGCCATGAGTGTAACACACTTTCGAGCAACACGTAGTCAAATTCCGAACGGACCCCAAAATCAAAACGAGATTGGTCTGCGAGTCTACGATACTAGATTAGTAAATTAGCAGTAACATAACCTTACGAACCTCAGTTATGCGATAATACGGGCTCAGAGAACGAGAAGAAAGCTGTGGCATGCGAGGGACAGACACGCGCAACACGCCGGTCCAAATTAGGGTATGACTGAGTAGCGCGTTGGAGGCGAACAAACAAAGGTTGGTTCATAAAAAATTAAGGTATACAAAAACGTGCAGGTAGTGCATGTAAGCGAGTGGGATCAGGGAAACACGAAGTTCCAGTGTTTTGTGGGGATTTTTACAGGCGGTTGTTACAGTTGGTATGACAACCGTTTTACTTAATTCCGGTGACAGGAACTCATAGATGGTAATGGAGAAGCCAACTTATATGGAAGTCCCAATTTACAGGCAAGCCAGTTCATCGGACGTAACACTCATGCCAGTCTCAACCGTGTTACGCAGTCCTGAGAAGACTGCCAGTAGTACTTCGCCCAATGAAGGTTTATCACAAGGTAGAAGGGCAGCTTACTTCTGGCGATGAAATGGTTTTGCCATACCACTGTCCTGTGGATGATAAGCTGTAGTCTCCTGTCTGCAAACGAATGTGTTCAGCAGCTCGTTGAAGGTAGAGTCAGAATGAGAACCGCGGCCGGTGGTTACCACAGCAGGGCAACCAAATTGTCTCACCCAACCAGTCAGAAATGCTTCTGCAGCTTCGTCTGAGGTGGGACTGGGGTGAGTATGGCTGGTAGCCTTCTGGCGGCGCCACATACACACGTGATGATGCAAACTTTACCTTCGGACCGGGGGAGAGACTCCGGTGTGATCCTCGAGCAAGCGATCAAAACGTGCCTCTGGCTCAGATAATGCACCCAGATGTTTGTTCCCTGTAGCTAACTCCAGTGAGAAGTCTATTCCGCCCATGAATCATCTCTTCTAGCTAGCAAGAAACACGTTGCCTATCGTGGCAACGCAGACCGACTGGTTCGTGCTGGTACCAAGTAGCCTGTCTTCTGATTGGTCGGTTGGCCTCGCTACCAGCTACCGCTCAACGGGAATCCGAGCTTGTCTCATCTACCCTATATCTTGTTGCTGGCTCATCCACTGGTACAAGCGGTAACCCGGATTCCGGACAGTGGCTGACATGCCAACTGTTGGAGAGACATGGCTGGCTAGCGACCACCTGTCAGCACATACCCTCGCTCCTAGTGCTGCTCTAATTTCTTGGTGTACTTTAACGCACTGGTGCTAGTGGAGAGCCTCAGTCGACAGAAGTGCTGAGGTATCCAAGGATCAGTGTCTCCGGTGGAGGCTGCTCGTTTTCAGTCTTTAAAATATGAAAAAGCATAAAATTCCAGGAGCACAAAGTCTCGTTAAGTTTATCAGCAGGACCCTACCCATACTTCAGTCGAACATAAATACGGCCACCTACGGCTTTTGGCGCAAAGCTAGAAGAACCACGCTATGATCAGTTTCACTGAGGTAGTGACACCGGTAAGTTATAAGTTGTGGAGACTGACAAAACTTGTCGGCGACGATCGGCAGGAATTAGTGGTTGGGGTTGACACTGTGATGAATTGCGAGTAAGGTTACTTTCTAAGTTGGAAAGGTCACTGGAGCTAGACGCATAGAGATGTTGTTTCTCAGCCGATCGACCTTCGGGCATGCCGCTTGGGCTGCTGAGATTTCTTCCGGACCTAAGATACTTTGTCAGTGGGTAGCCTATATCCCGAACTGCGGGTAGTATGTCTGCTACCGGATAGGGTGCCACAAAGCAGTATCGAATATACGTAGTAAACTGCGAAACAGTCTAAGAGGCCACCCTGTGTAGCAAGTATCGATCAGAAACTGGCGGGAGAGCTATCACGGGTGGTTTCGGCAGGGCGAGCGGATAGATCGAGGATGAAAGGTGAATGAGCCAGAAATTTGGCGCAACTGCTGCTAACAGTGAGGTTCAAGGTAGTCGCGAATTGCTGCTACTTCTCTGACTGAGGTTGTATACCCGAAGCTGAAGTGTCGTGACCTAGGAATGTTACTGTGGACCTATCTACTACCCACTTGGCAGGGATAAGGGTTATACCGTGGTGACTAGGGCTCTAAAAACGGCCTGCAGGAGAGCCGTATGCAAATCTTCTGAAGGAATTGCAGCTAAAATACCAACTTGGTAAGAGCAAAACTTTTTCAAGCCACGTGTCACCTCATGCATGGGTCCCTGAGAAGTCGGGGCTGCACTGTTGAGCCCGAACGGCTCGCGCAAGAGCTCATGTATCCCGAGTGGAGTTGTGACAGCTTTTTCGGAGACGTCAGCCGCAGTTAGCACGATTTGGTAGCGGGCTCCGTCTGGGCCGGCGGGGCTGAGAACAGAACGAACGGACAGGGAAGGAAATAGATCTTGGATTTGTGGGATGGAGTACCCATCTGGGGTCGTACCTCGGCCGAGGGCTTTATAGTCGCCGCTAGGACGCCAGTCGCCCTTGGGTCTGGGGGCCACGTATAAAGGCGAGGCCAACTGATGGTGGGCTGGTGAATTGTACCCAGTCGCGGCGCGTGTTTGAATTAAGCCTGTGCCACACGAGGCTCGTCCGGTTCCAAGCGAAATGGTCGGCTAGGAGCCGGTGATCCTTCAGTGACGATGTGATGGTTGGTGTCAGCACTCATCGCGGAAGTCGTCCGACTGCCTCAGCTTTGCCCAGTAGGCTGGAAGGAGTTCTGCATAGGAGTATTCGTCCAGAGTTTCGGCTCATAGGGGAGTGACGTGATTCACGGGGTAATACGTGTCGGTTACGGAAGGAAAGTTCGTCAGCCGAAAACTCTCCGACATTGTGCCTCCACGAGGATGTTGAACTGCTCAAGGAAATAGAAATCCTTCGTGCATATTTGTTACTATAAGCACCGGGCGGGAGTTGGAAAATATGAGCAACTTGATCGCAAGGGCCTTAAGGCCCTAGATGGCAATGAAGGCACCGTCGGCAGTACTTGGTTTTTGTGTTATTGGAGTGATTTCATTGCCTGCTGCTTTTAGAATCGCGCCAACGGCTGCACCGATGTCAACTGGGATCAAGTTATTTGAAGTCAATTCAGAAGCATGCAAAAAACGACTGCTATTTGTCGAGTTGGTCTTCAGAAAGCTTCCGGGTATAAGTTTCTGTGCTTGGCACTTTGGATAGTACTACCGGCTTCGCAGCTCCGGACCTTCTCGAGCCGTTTTTGATGTTATCAGTATCCTGATCGAGATCATTTAAGTGGGTGATCAAAGGAGGGGCTTCTGATGCTTTCGCATCGGTGAGAGTTGCGATAGGGCCACTGGCCTACACAGAGAAAGCAATAAGAAGTGAGAAACGCCCAAAAGTCCGCCGGAAAACAGCTGTCATGGCATCTTAAGAGTGTGTTCCTACATTAGAGGCGGTGATCTGGGGGCTACCCCATTTTGCTACGGTAGTAGTTTGTGGACAGTGCCCTTCCGAAATACCATCCGCTAGTTGTGCCGCTTCCGTGAGATAAAGATGACTGAAACCTCCGAGTAGCATTTGGGTAATCCCTGGTAATTGCTGCACCCACAACTCTTTGAGGATTTTTTACTCTGAAATTTGCCCTGATACCTGCTGAGTTTCTGCCAGTGATGCAGAGGGCTTTTGAATACCCGGCCGAGTCTCCTGGATCAGCTGCTCCGGTCGTACCGATCCAGAAGGCGAAAAACTAGATTACCGCTTATTTCGGGGCTGTGCATCAATAGCCATTGAACATTACATCAGGTATTCGGGCAGCTGTATCACGAGAAGGCCATAAATAGCCTAAAGTTGAGGGGTACACTCGCTTGTGATTCTGTGTTTCAACCTTCGCTTGTAGCATGCGAAACAAGAGTTAAGTGTAGTCACTGAAAACTCAGGAACGGCTAGGGAGACTGCCAAAACGGATAGCTTGGTGTCGGGTTCAAGATCGTTGCTAGCCATAAGTACAATGATATACCTAATGTAAAAGGATTTTCAAGGGTGAACCCATCGACCGTGAAAATACAATTATGATACCAATATATGAAAGCTACGAAAAGAGAGTGATAAAACAGCAATCCTGATCGAGCCTATTTTGGTCTCCCTAATGTAAAACTGTCACCCTACGGACACCTTTATTTGGACCAGTCAGACCCCATCATTTGACCTCGACTTTAGGATCCATCGGGCACCACTTCTAATTCATCAATGGGCCCATCTAAAACTCTCTTCGCCACTCCCTGGCATGCATGAATTTATCTGAGACTTACTTCGAGTGTACTGCACATTTACCTATATTGAATCCATCTATCTTATACTAGCCATACACTCTTTCGAGCGATCATGAAATATTTGCCCATGTATTCGTCTGTGACATTCTGATCGTGTATCTGGCGTGCCTGGAGCATCTCCGAAATAAACTATGGTTTTATTTATTAATTATTATTATTGTTATTATTATTATTGTTATTAACATGTAAATGAATGAACGCAATTCAAGAACTTACGCGGGTCCTTGGTGGAATGGATTTAGCCGTTTGGGCTCAACAGTTTAGGATTCTCCCGAGTTAAGTCAGGATCTGCCCCTGATAGGTTCTGTAGCTCTTGGTTCTCGGTTTCTTACACGATAAAGATTGTATTCGGTAGAGCTCATAGAAGCAGAACTCAAAGGGCTGGAGCGGAATATCCTGTGTATTGGAGGAATGCAAAGGCTTGCGGAAAGTGTATACAGGCGAAACAATTTGACCCACCAAACTCGGTAATTTTTCAGATAAGCAAACCTGTCAGTGTTTCAAGTTGCGCGCCACATACGTAGCACTACAACTCAGCCTCAAATTTATTGAGCGAAATCGGTTTAATCCAATTCATTCCGGTCCCAGAACTTACGGCAGGATGACTAAATGCCCTCATTCTTGAGTTGGTGAGCTCCTTGGATCTCCCGATGGTCCAGTATTTGGAGGAGACTAGTCTTCTTCGGCCCCTGGCTACAAACAGGGTTGTACTTCCAGTTCCCCTCCTCTTCAATATCCTTCCGGATCACAGCCGCTAGCCACATAGTCCTTGAGGTCATTTTCATCGATAACAGGGATAACATCCCAAGGGGTGGTTGGTGCCAGATAAGGGCAACAGGAGGAACTGCGCTGGAAGGAGCGGATCAGATACTTAACAAAATACTTGGCTCTGGCCCCTGGTCATTTTTCCCTAAATGCTGTCATCCAAGCCTTATCCAGTATAAATTCGGACTCATCCACCGTGCTTGAAATTGCCGTTATCCCCTGGGAGTTTGTCTTCGTCGTTAGCGACCTCCACTGTAAAAGATTGACTTATGATCCGAGTCGCAGTTTGCCCCCTCTTGATTGTCAGTGCACTCTCTCTTAGGCAGCCATCCCTTTGCTGCTCAGGTAAGGCCCCTGGTTCTTCAGTGAGCCCTTTTGACATTTCGAAAGTCACTGTGTGGTCAGCTTGCTTTCTTCTTCCCAAGGAAAACACTCTTTGTTTGTTCCAGAAATATCTATATTTGGCAAACCTTCCCGTCAATTTCCATCGTAGCTGTCCAAGTGTCCCCAGCTTATCCCACTAAGTGCGGCATCCAAACTGGCACGTATTTTTTCCAGGTGGGATTTCATAGAGGCTTTTTTACCGTGAGAACAGGATTCTTGGTTCCCTGTGACTGACCACACCCTCAGTTGTTGCAGCTCCCTACAATCTTTCTGATTTACCCTGTGACACTGGAGATTTGACTCGAATTCAGCGCCTATCACCAACCCTAGAACCCGGGCTTCTATGGTCTTAGCTAGCGCCTGTCGATTGTCTGCTGGGCCCGCGCATCTGATGGGCTGTGGTTTTTCCCGCTTGATGGGATGCTGACATTTACTCACATTGAGGGCAAAATCCCATGTAACAGACCAGGGTTGTACCTTGTTCAGATTACTCTGGACAATAGCACTAATCGATTCCCCTAGCACTCTGAGTTCTTCTGAGGGCTCGAAGCACGTACTTTCCAACCAGTTGGCAGGGCCATTATTATACACCACAAAGCACAGGGACCCGGGTCTGATCCTTGCGGAACTCCAATGGAAACTCTTAATATCCGACGGAGCCTGTTGCACCCACTCGGAAAACCATCCCGTTCAAGGTTTTTAAAATCTCTTGTATTTTTTCGTGAGTTGGAACTTTTCCCACTTCGCTTCGAGCAGCCTGAGATTCATCCGACCAAAGGCCTTCTAAAAGTCATGATAACGGACTTCCGCTCTGCTCTCTCCCACCTATTCTGCTGGTTACCTCTTCCGAAAAAATTATAAGGCTGAAGAGACCAGAGTGCCTGTGTCAGAACCCATGCTGACTGATGGTTGCTAGCTTGTTGTTCTCTAGAAGACTTACTATTCTACCTCGTAGTATTCCCTCGAGAGTTTTAAGCATCACTGAATTCGGGTTATTTGGCCCCCAAAAGGTACTTGCCACTCTGTCTCCAACTTTGTGAACTATTTTGGCGAGGGATACATGCTAGACTTCAGGCAGCGCGCCCCTATCTGAAGATTCGGCGAACAACCTAGTAGGAGGTTCCCAAAAAGCGGACTCTATTCGCTTCAGTATCGCCTCCCTCCACGTCGGACACATCTATTAGTTTCAGGCTGAGCTGTAGACCTCTTGAGTCAACTTTTTCGTTCCCTATCTTTGGGGCTTCTCTGCTTCCATTCGCGGGTAGCCCATGAGCGCCCGGTCCTATCCATATATATGGTGGAATAGTTTCAACAAATTCGCTTCTTCTTCCTGACCTATTATTATTCGCATTTCCTGAAAGTCCCTAATACCGCATAAAACTATCCTTAGTGCTGCCTTACACAGAAAGTAGCGGTATAATACTTCGGAACTGGTGCTTACATTCCGCCAGCGTGTTCCTTGTATTTATTCATATTTAGGAACGGTAGTTTCTTTCGTCCGCATCCCCCCAGCGTGGTATGCCAGGCAGGAGGTTCACAGAAAGGGCGCGCGGAGATTTGCACGAATGGTCAAGTTGGTTCGACAGCCAGGACTGGGGCCTTCAAGCCTGGTTTCACAAAAAATGGGCATCGTAAGGCTTCCCGTAGTTGGCCTGGGAGTTCAGATCGGATCACTTCAGATCACAGGGTCCGGAGTCTTGAGCCAAGCTTGCATCCGGTTTCTTGCATCTGGGGCTCCAGAGATCCTCACTTACTGAAAAATAAAAACAAAACATGGCGGCCACGAAAATACCCAGGGTTTCTAGTTGGCTGACCATCCATTTCCTCTTCCCAAAGCAAGAAACCCCGGTAAAGTGCTACCAACCTCAGACCCCAATGAACAATGAGACGCGGTACCACGACAAGCAGTCTTGTTAGAAGGTTAGACCTCGGTTCGATCTCTGGACTGCCGTGGTTGAGCTTTCATGGATGATACTGAAGTCCTCCTATCTTTCTTCTGCACCCATACACACGACTGGCAGTGTGGCGGAGAATTTGAAAGACAGAAGAGAAAAGGAAAAAGGTGAATAATATTTAGAAATGAAATAATACCATGTGAAAAAGGGGGAAACCGAAGAAGAGAAGTTCATCAATTTGGAAATCGGTTATTAGCGGCGATTATAGCTTCAACGGGAATGAAGATGAGCCAACTTTAGATTCCAGTTATAGGCACCTCACAGTAATACGATTTCACCTGTACTGCGACACAAACCAGTTTCAGCTACACTTTCATTTTACTTCCAGAACAGTTTTAGGGCCAGCTGCACATTGGGCTACTGTGGGTAAAATTTTGCGCCGTGTTTTGTGATACCAGAGGGGCAGACCCCTGCACCCCTTGCTCAGAAGACCAACTCAATTCTTTTTTTCGACCTCTGGATTTAAGGCTTTTAGGCCTCCTCACTGTCTTTCGGAACTCTTCTAAAACCATATATTTTTCTGCCATCTAGTATCGAACCTCAATTTTTTGTCGGCTTCCGCGATCGAAGCCCAATGACTCCCTCTATTACATCACATTCTGACTGCAATTAGCTATGATCGGGGCCAACTAGAGAGTGTGAAGCATCAGCTTTTGTTTCCTAGTTTTGTAGGAATGCTTCGTCGGGCCGAGGATCACAGCCTCAGTATAGTGGCCTTCTGAGGAAAAAATGGCAATAGTGTTTATCCGCCTTGTGTCCAGGTTCATACCGATCTCTTTCCAAATGGTTGTGCCTCACTTGTCGCAGGGATGGGGCTGTACGCGCGGCCATATGCTTTTTAATCTATTTTGGAGTGAGAGCGTGGAAAACAGAGGTGAAGATATGTATACTCAATTTTTTCCCGGCTAGCCCAGGAAACTGGGTCCCAGGCTACTTTTCTATGTTAACGAACGAGGTTAGATTTCAGCATCATCCGCACCCTAGTGCCACCGCAGTGCCCAGCCCCTTTGCTTCCTCGCGAAACCCTTTTTTGTTGCAGCTTCAAGCACCGCCCGTTCTGTTACTCATTGGTCATGAAGTAGCCCACTTTTCTGAACCGATTGCTTGAACAGGCTGTCACAGAGGGTGTCTAGCTTTCTCCTGGAATCCGCTTTTGTCGAGGTTTCCATGACCGACGGAGGAGGTTAATCCCGTCGATCTACTGCTCATCAAGAGAAGAAATCAGCCCTAACTACCGTATCGCAATGGCGTTTCAAAAGCCCCGGTTGTTGTACCCTGAGCCTTTCATCTGTATTTCTTGGGAGCAGCCAAAGAGCCCCCAAGCCCGAGAAGCCCCTCGTAGCCTGAACGTTCCAATGAGATCGCCTTTACCCTTCTCCATATCAAAGAGACCGGCTGGGTTCTCTAAGCCTCTCTCCCTAAGGCCCATTTCAAAGTTCGGTAAGCAATCGTATTATTCTTCCCTTCACACGTTTTAGTGGTTGTCTGTCCCGAACAAGAATTGGATACCAAGCTTAAACGCGTACTCCAGAAGCGGCCTTACGTGGGCAGTGTAGAACGGCAACGGTGGCCACGGCTTCCGCGAAGCAACGGTTCTCATTAACTGCGAGATGGCATTATTACCTTTCTTTGAGACTTCCAACGGTTGCCTTTGGGGTCTGAAACCTGCATCCATATTCACCATCAGATCTATGACAATAGCAATCCTTTTCAAAGCCCGCCTGGTGTCTCCTTACTAAGGTCCACTCGGGTTGACCAGAGGGTTGTCCTCGGTGGGTTGCCTGCATTTGAGGCTGTTCAATGGGGGTTCCCCTACTGGGCGCCACAGACACACCTCATTGAAGTTGCTTTGTGAGGCATCTTATCCGGGATCTCCCACTGTATTAAAGTCGACGGCACACAAGAAGTTTAGGCAATCCAGTTTATGGGCCGTCATTCGTGCACAACAGAAACAGGAGCTACCCAATCAGAGACATTTGTGGGACTCCAACGCCACAGATTCCAGGCTTACCGGTCTGTATCTGGAAGCTTCTCCTTAACCCCCATCTTTATGGATTCGCACCATCTGCGCTAGTTTCCAGTCCGTTGGCAATCGACAGTCTTTCATAGACCTATCGAATAGACCTGGAAAATACGCAGCCAGCAGGTTGGATAACAGCTTAAACAGAGCTGAAAGTAACTGATATGGGCCCGCTGCCTTATGTAGTTCCAGTCCCGCTGGCTCTCATTTAACGTCACCTTCCTCAATTTTGACGGGAAGCTCTACTGTCCCGCCACTTAGATAGAGCCTGGGTGTGTTTCACCACGATGCCTGCCGTGCCCTCCCGGAAAGTATTGGAGCAAAAAGTTGGCCTTGCCTCCAATTCCTTCTGCATTTTTGCTCTTCAAATCTATGACGTTACCTACTGCAAGCCGTAGGGTTGACTTTGGCCGGACATAATCAAAGTATGCTTTTGGATTGCTTTCCAGCCCACGAGCTAGCCCCTCTCCAGCCCGGGGTCTGCACACCAGCAACGTTCTCAAGGCCTTTCCGCGATCCGTCAAGTAATCCAGTAGTTTCCTTTGGCTCCCGCTCTTCCTAAACCTGCACCCGGTTTTTCGTTTTCTAGCCTACGCTTTCCGCGCCCTAGACTTCCACCGTGGCGACCGATCATTTCGTTTAATTCTCACTGACGGTGTGAAAGCTTACAGCGGAGCCCTCAGTATCCCTCGATATGGTTCCACTTCACTTCCTCGTTACCATGAGTGATTCTTAAAATAGTTCCAAAGTCGCAAACCTCAAAGGACGGAGCTTTCAGTCCGAGGAGTTTACAGCGGTATTTGCCGGCGGTGCTCTTTTGCTTTCCATTAGTTAGACGTTTATAAAGCCGTGATCGCTCTTCCCTAGTGATGCTGTGATGGCCACTAGACCTTAGTCCCCCTCGAATTTTGTCATCAGCATCTCATGTAATTGATAAATAATTATTAATTGTACATTTGTTGACGGTGGTCAATACACATGCACAAGACAAGATCAGAAAACACGGCAGTACATGTCAATGTGGGGCATTCACAATTTATGAATTTATGAATCACACAGCAACTGAAGTACAACAGCAAAGTCATGTAGTGTTTGGGTGAACTCAAGTGGTAATGGTTGAAGTGGGTAGTGAAAATCGGTTTCGAATTCGGGGAGGACAGTGTGGATGGCCGGACAAATGTGGGATTGCTGGTATAAGTGATAATTGGACGGTCACCAACGAGTAACCGGGCGGAAGAGATGCCAAAGAACAAGACTAAAACTGAAGTGCGCATGGGGCTGTCAACGTGCAGTCAGAGATACCAGCGAAATATAGACCACTGATCCAGCACTGTGTAACTAATTGTTGGGGAAGCATGGGAAATAAATGCAAAGGAGTCAAAGATGATAATAAAACGGACCTTTTGTGCAGGTGATTTCAGTGTCATATGGAGATTCACATGGAGGCGAAAAGCTTTACAAGGATTGCAGTGAACTCTTGGAGAGCATGAATGGTGTGTGGACGCAGAACGGACTTTCAAAAAGGAGCCGTCAAAGAAACGGGCCAGTGGAGACAAACGCTACTGATGCGGCTAGGCAGAAGTTGATAGAGTGTAAAGGAAAAGGAAAAAAATGTTTGTACGTGATAAAAGAGCTATTATTCAAGTTTTGGTTGGATGCGGATGGCGTGCATTCTATTTCATAAAGACCTTGGTTGCAGGTGATGGCAGGTAGAATGTTGAGGGTAGCAGGTAAAATGTAGCTGGTTTGACGAAGTGGGCAGCGGTGAGGGCTGGGTTTTGTACTGCAAAGCGGAAAGAATGAACTGTTGGAATGGATTATTGGAAGTAGACGTTGAACGGATGTGGGTTGATGGCTGGTGTCAGGAATCACCTCTACGGTCCGGTGAGACTTTCATCAGGGTTTGTTACTCGGTGTACGGCGCCCCATATAACGTCAGCGGGCGAGATAATAGGTTTAAACCATTGATCAAATCGTCTAGTCCTTACGGTAATCCGGGATTAACGTCGAGTTGGCCGATGGCGATCCAAGTAACCAGTGCGATCTGAGAGAGATCAGGAATGCGGCAGTCTAGGGAGTATTCCAGCTGTGGGTTGTGATTATCGTTTAAATGGAAACCAGAAAACGAAAATTTTCATATCCGAGCAATAATTATCACGTGGCTAGTAAACCGGTCTTTTACGGATCCCTAGACGGGAACTGGTAGCTTTCTGGGGTAGTCGGATGATAGTATGGTTTTTGGAATGTATCAGGTAGGTGTTGGATGAGAACAGGGGGTCCAGTTTGGAAGCAGGAATAAAACAATAGTTGAGGGTACAATCTGGAAGAAGAATAAAGAAATGGAAAGATAGTAGTCTGGTCGTTTCACCAGCTGTGTTTGAGGACTGAGAACAATGGAAAGGAAGGAAAACACTGGGTGTTAAGGTGAGGACTTTTCGTGTGAAAGCAACACTCTGGCATTCCGCGGGTACATGGGAAACCAGAGGTATATGGATTCCGGTTGGAATGGGGTCTTAACCTAACATGAGCATATGCGTAGCGAAGTAAGGCCCAGTTGTTGAGGAATAGTAGCCTACGAGGCAAGGCTTTAGTATACGAGGAGGGCGCAAGAATAGCCGGATGAGACGGCTGTGTTCTAGCCTGAGACAGAGGAATTGAGTGAAAGAGAGCACCTATCACTAAAGGACAAAACGGTTTTCAATATATGTATGCGAATTATTTCGTAAAATGGCACGATTTAGTGAAGGGGAAGGAGAAAAGTGAGTGGAGCATAACCAAACTTTACGTATATCTGTATACGTGGGTGAGATCATCAGATGGGTCATGAGAGAGCGGTCGAACGCAAAAGACTGGCACATTGGAATCTAATACTAATTAAGTGAAGGTGAGCACCTATCACTAAAGGACAAAAAGGCTCTGGTTTATCCTCCAACTTGAGCCCTGCTACAGTTGTTAGACAAGCGTTTTTCGTCGTGGAACTTGCAAAGGCTCGTCTCCGGAAGATCTCGGTGGCGCACTCCCCAATTTCCAGTTTGTTTCTGGGGCCTTGAAATCCACCATGACTATTATTGCTTTATCTTGACGGACTGAGTCAGTTACCTTCAGCAGTTAGGTATCACCCGCCATGGTAGAGAATGGACTTCCGTTAACTCAAAGGACAGTCAAGCGGTCTCCTCGCTTCCTGGTTATACAGGCTATACGCTACACAATTGATAATCCCACCTCTAGTATTTCTTGCTGGCACGAGTGCTTGGCGAACTACAGCAGCACTCCTCCTCCTAAAACGTCGTCTGTCCCATTCTTCCTGTGCAACACAAGGCCGCCACGCATGACAGAAGACACTCTGCTTTATTCAACACTTTTCGGTGAGAGTAACGATTAGTGTATCGTTCAACGTGGATACTAATTCGTCACTCTTGTTCCGAAAGTTACAGACCATCGTGCATACAACGGACATAGGCAAGGAGACTGGCAGTCTTTTCCTCTCAGAACAAAAACAGGGAGTTTTTGGGCTCTCGAACTCTAATTTGAAAAGACGTCCCCGCCACCGTTTGCCTCACTGACCTCGTTTTATTCAACACCGTTCACAAGGTTTGCAAGAGAGGAAGTTCTGGGATCATTTATAGTGTCTTAAATTTTTAACAATTTTTCTCATCTCCCAGGCTAGAGCACCTGCTGTCCTCCCTAATCCTTTCATCCGTGGGTGCTTTAGTTAGTCTTCTTGTCAGCTTTGGAGGCTTCAGACCAACAGACTTCATACTCTCCTTTGAGTTTGCATCTGTAGTTTGCTTGCCAGTCCTATCGTCCGGCTTGATGGGGACCCGACGGTTTGTGTGCCTCCTTATTCACGCTGAGGCAACCGGCACACTGTCTCTGTGCCTTGAGTTGGTGAACTCCTCCGAGATGCACCTTTGCCTCTGTCGCTTTCCGATATATCCGACCTGCTTTTCCTAACCACAGGCTTTTCTTGTCGTGGTCTTCTCTGACCTATCAATGGGTCTTAGGCAGTTTGCCTTATGATATCTGGCGGCCATAATACTCATTCTCTTCTCTCTTATATGCTCTTCCGGAATTCCCTGGGTCATCACATTTCTATAGCCTCCCGCAACAATTTTACCAGACTTTTTCAGGTTTCCACCCCGTTGAAAAAATTGGGCCCTATCCTCGAGTGAGTTCTATTATAATTTACCGTGATCCTCTAAGTCCGTGGCCATTTTTGGGAGCAACTCCTTACTGCCTGCAGGTTTAGCCACCTTAGTTTCTCGCACGATAGATAGATGTTTGTCCCCTGCTAGTTTCCTGGTCTACTTCGGTTTTACTCCTTTGTTCACCCTAAATTTAACGGCTGCGGATTCACCTCCCAGTCAACGGCCTCCTCTATCCGTTTCTCCCTCCCGGATGTGCCCACTCGCTTTCAGGAAGCATTTTCGAAGCTCTTTACTGATGTTCACTCCTCCTGCTACCCTGGATAAATCTAAACCAGTTTTGGTTGATGTATATTGACAGTCCAGGCAGAATCACCCCGTGTACGTGCGTTTCACATAAATCTCATGTTCTCTGAGCCTTTTTTGCTGCAAGCCCTGGGGCACCACTGTTTGCAGGCTTCACGACGTATCCCCTCACCATCTACTCCCTCTCAAAAATCTTGCTTCCGCATGTGGCCTAGTTTTCTGTCTGGCGGTCTTTATTTCTTCCTCGTCCTGTTCATGACAGCCGATGATAAGCAACTCTGCCTCGGAAACCAGTTGTGAAAAGTTGTGTACCGCAATGGAAACAGCTAAAACTGACGCAATATACAAATAATTATTCCCAAGGCCGAACAGTTATACGAAAATGGAAAAACAATCTATACAATGAAAAAACCAAGATCAAAACAACCTGATTGTACGGTATGACGACTTCCTTTATTCACATGATCCGGCTGAAAACCGCAGCCCAAAATCTTTCCCCGATATTTTACCCCACACATTAGATCTCCACGAGCCGCGTCACTTCACGGCTTAGAGCGGTTCAGTTGCCTAACTGTCTGTAATGAATCAGCGATTATCGTAGTACCTCACGGAGCAATGCGTACTGAAGCTGCTTTCCCTTCTGGCAATCATGATCTTCATTGCCGTCACATGTACAAACTTCGTTTTGTCGCTGTGAACCGAGTTTTTCGCTGCCCGACCTTCAACATGACAGAAGCTATAGTGAGCCCTCACTGGTCTCTTCTCGATCCACGCTCTACACTCTGCAAGTCAGCATAAGCCTCTCTGTGATCCGACTTTGGTTTTTTGACTGCCGGCGAAGCAGAAGTCGATTCTTGACGGTAGTTATCAACGGCACGCATACGTTATTCGTCTCGTTAGCCCGATGCGGTGAAAATGCAACCCGTCAAACTCAGGCAGCTTCCGCTCCAAAAGGCTGAGTGAGGTGCCTTGGACTCTCGTTGTAAAAGGGTCACAACAGCAACGAGGGAAGTAGCCGCACCACCACGCGATCGAATGTGTTCGGTCTAAATAACAAACTGCTCTCTCACATGGATTTGTCCCTCTTCTGTCTGTTCCCTCGCCTGTCATGGTCGCTGCCAAAGAACATGCAATAGGAGGGTTGAGGTATGGATGATTAGTGACGTGTGCTCAGTTGTCTTTAGTATACTACAGACGCCTCTCTCCCAAGAGAGCGCTGTCCTCAGCGCCTTCCAGAAAAGGTTTAGCCGGATTGATACGATTATAAGTAACACGGGTGACCACTGGGGGCGCTGGGGTAGGGAAGGGAGATTGTCATCGGAGGTACCGCTGGTTCTATGACAAGCAAACCTTCAGTTGGCGATGCAACCTGGCGTGCACTCCTCTCGCGTGGAACAGGCTCCAGTACCCCTACACGATCTTCGGTTATTATGTCACCACCTTTGTTCGTGGAAAATAATAATCCCATAGTCGGCGTTGAGTGGAGTCCAGGTGTTTTTGCCAGTTGACAAACTCAAAGAAGGCTAGATAGTGGGCGTCTGACAAGTGGCAAAGCTTATGGAGTCCCCTTTGCAAAGCTGATTAGGATGGCACCTGGCAATGTGCGCATTCTCGTCCCGTGACAATCCAATGTGCAGTATGCCCAGTAGATGCCTCAATTGCAGCCCTGTACGCTAGGAGGCAGCTTGGCAATGCTGTTTCCCACTGATCAACAGTTTCATGGTTGATGGAGGATTTCAGCAGTCTTCCCAGTACGCTGCTCGTTTGCTGTACATGTTTTATTACATCCTGGGTGAGAGTTTATGGAGCGAAATTCCCCAAATTTCAGAAAGCGACAATATTCACAATAGGGTATGCCCACAAAGGCCGCCCTTGGACTGACCTGATCCAATATTTTGCGGACGAAACATTGTATACGGGGATGGTTCTCCTCCCCGTATACGTCTTATGCCTAGGGGATGGGCAATAAGTTCGTCGGACACGATGGATTGAGATTGTGCTGCACTTCAGGCACTATTTTTGTTGACCTTCGCCGAACCTGTCCCAATAGATCCCCGTCCCTGGTTAGATCGTTATGCACCGCTTGACTGTCATGTTCTAGCATAAGACGGAGGAGGATTCCGTAGAGAAGGTTTAAGTCTTACTTTGGGACAGAAAGGAAGGAACACCCAACCATGAGAATTCAAAGGCCGGGTTCACCGGCTTTTCATTGTGATAGGCAGAAGGTCTGTTAAAAGGGCCGCTAGAGTCCAAAGCTAGAAATGCAGGGCGTAGACTCATTGCCGACAAACAGATGGCTACATTCGGCACCCCTGGTACAAACGATCTCAAGAGACAACAACGGGGTTTCGAAAGTAGCGCAGACTGTCGCTTGAGGTCAGTGAGCAGAAAGGCCGACCGGTGTTCAAAGGTCTGCTGAGCTATGTCCATTCGGTAACTGCCTTCTGTGTGGCTGTGGGTTGGGCCTAGGCTAGGGGCGCCAGCCACTCTTTAGACAGTGTGACTAGAGCTGAAGAGCTGAGGCAGCACTTCGAGAGTATACCTGAATTGGGAATGCACTGAACCCTTCTTTCGAACATCCCATCAGGTAGCTGACGGCGCAGCCAGTCTCGTTCTCTCCTGTTGATGTTGAGAAAGCCCCCAAGGGACTGGATCCGCAAAAGCAGCTGGGTTAAGGCCACCCAAGCAGCATTTCTACGACTGCCAGCCCATGCCGCAGCAAAACTCTTGGCCTTTGTGTGCCCCGCTTCGGCTTCTTGTGCACAAATACTGGGGGACTGACTGACGACGGAATTCGTTCTTTTACATAAAGGCGGTAAAAATGAGGCCAGTCACTTTACCACCGGAGGAAGTCACACGGTAATTGGAGTGGTCTTTATATCCCGCTTTCCCGTCATCGAACCTAGTATAGCCGCCGGTCACTGCCCAAGATGCATCCTCAAATTGGAAGCGACCCCTCTCAGTGAAATACGGTATTATTTATATATAATAAAAAGTACCTAAACGAAGTATAGTAAGGGAAGAATACTGAAGAGATCGATTACGGCTCAAGCGACAGTTCATCCAGCTAATTATGGGGTCATCTCCAGTAGACAACACGGGCATGTCAGAAACAAATAATGTTTATCAGACTTGTTTCACTCCGGCGGAAATAAAGATTAAAAATGACGGAGGCAAAAGAGCCGTGGTCTGATATCCGGACTTCCGAAAAGTCTACGGCCAGCGAAACACCGGTAACCGTCACGCAAAATAAAGGCATTGAGGACCGCGCCTCAGCTTCTTTGGTGTACCGAAGTGGATCTTGGTAACACAACGCTTTACGTAAAGATCGATGAGGGTGAGAACCTTCGGTGGGGTTTCACATGGTGAATAAAGGGGTTTTCTCTCACTCCTTGTCTCCCTGAACGGCCTAATGGAATCTTTACAGGACCTTTTTGCGGGCAACCCAAAAGTGATGGGTGAGGCAGGAACCTTGTGTCTCCAAGAGGACCTGAATAGAGCTCACCCTTGAACCGCCTGGATAAAATTGCCTTTCACCGTGGAAGAATGCACACACCTGATGCAGTGTATTGATAGAGATTCAAAATATCTAGACCCGCCTAACCCACCAATGATAAAGCGGGCTATTGATATCTGAAACCCTGAAGTTCGGATAACTCACTAACTCCAACCACCTGAGCAGTGTTTGCCCGCCACAGCCAAGGCCAAAGGAGCGCACTACGGACTGCTGCTCGCAAGTGCTTCAAAAAAGGCTGATGTATCACTACCAACAAACAAAACAGTAGTCTGGTAACACATAGGGTACCGCTCCCGAACACGGGCTCCAGCTCTTGTGCAGGGCTCTGTAGTGTTGGGAAGTGCCTAGCTCCGCTTAACCAGGATGCCTAAAGGTCTGAAAGGCAAGCCTTACCAGGACGGCTTGCTGAACAGAACCACTTTTTCTAAAGTCGCAGAGGACCAGGACAGGAGCCTAGAGAAGTCTTCAGAAAGATCAGGGCAATCCACCCGAAGAATTCGCTAATATTGATGGTAGTGAAGTCACAACTTGGGGACAAGGAAGAGAAACTGGCAAAACGGAATGAACTGGCAACAGTTGGAGCACCTTTTACGGGGCGGGTCATCTGTGCGGAGAGAGGCCTACAAACCGAGATAGCGGCTGCAGACTCCGTGGCGAATCTAATGCCCGCCGCAATCTTTGGTCGTCAGGCTTATTTCCTGAGGGCACATAATCTCACATGGGGCAGAACTGGGTGTGGATCCATCTCCCTACCCACTTGAGTACGCCGTTGTTCTTATACCTATCATAGCTTCCTTCTGCCTCTACCCTCCACTGCCCTTCAAGTCCCTCCAGTATCCGCCTAAGCGTTAGCTTCCCTCCCCCCGCTATTTTGTCAAACGTTGTTGCATGAGTGACCCTCTTGGTTGGGAGGTAGGCCTAGGCGGGGAACTATTTCGCAGCTCTATGGTTTCTGCTTTCCTGACAGCGAGCCGAGTTCTAACCTCGATTCTCCACAGACCAGGGACAGAAAAGAGGCGAAACGACGGAAAAGCCTGAAGAAACAAGTCGTATTCTGGTGAGAATCAGCCTGAACGTAGCTGATGCAAGAGTCTGGACTGATCCTTTGGCCTCAGTCTAGAATGCTGTGTGCAGTATTTAGCTGATATGAGTTCATTTCTTTTCATAGGAGATCCTTGTCACTGCTCCGGACCATAACCAGCTCACAAAGTCAGTGCTTTTAAGCTCGTTTGGTGCGGTTTGTCAAAGCAACTCCACGGTGGCGAAGCCATAGATTCCCATTGTCCGGGTTCTCGGGGCCCATCGATTCTAACCCGGCGAGTGCAACCTATTGCCACAATGGCACCAGTGCAAACATTGTCGACGTTATCACCATCATCACCATTGTTATTTTTAGTACTAGTAATTATTTTTATAATAGTCGGGTTTTCTTTGGAGCCTAAAATTACACGTACACCACCGTGAATTATAGCGAAAGACGGAAACCGGGAAACTTGAACTTGAAACCGATAGCTTTTCACCGCATAAATTACTAATAGACCGCCCTTGGTAGTGAGATGGACTGTGGCGAAGCTGCCTCCCTGTCTGAAACACTGCCACAGACAACATACAGGGACTGCCATCAAGGGGTCTTAGTGTTTCCTTCAATGAAAGTCAAGGGTCATAGTGACATTGTGTTTCTGCTCGGATTATCCCCTGTCAGATTCACTGATCTTTTGGGAAAACTACATCACTGTGTCGTTTGCCTGCTGCAGACTTCCCATTTGCTTCCCCATCTTGAGTGTGGCAGAGCAACTCTTATTCCGGTACAGCTGCTGAATCAGTGAAGTTTGAGGGAATCCAGAAACCAGCTTCTCGTCTGATGGCTGAACTGCGAGGGATCACTCTTGAAGGGCATCTGGAGGAGACTGATTTGTTACCGGAAGACCGTCGGCAAAAGCTCAATCACCTTTTGTAAATCAGCTGCCTCACTCGGAGTGATCCGGAACCCAGCTGCCATTGGACTCAAAACCTCGAAAAACAGAACAGAGGTACATCTTGGCTGCAGGCTCAAACCTGTGAGCGCCCCCTGCTTTTAAGGTTTCCATCATTCTTGAACTTCCTCCACCTTTTTCTCCACCTCTTAGTGTTGCATCTGAAATAAAATCGTTCGGCATCACAAACCTATTTGGATGAAAAAATCATCCAAACCTTTTAGAAGAGAAAATCGCATGCGAGTCTCTAAATTTATACATGAAAATGTACCCAGTGAAATCAAAAAAGAGCATTGGCTCTTCATGCAGGGTAACAGAACTGCTCACAAAAGTGAAGAATCTCAAGAAAGAACCTTCGAACATCAAAAGCGAGCTCAATAAACCCCCATCCCAAATGGGAGCAAAACAAGCTGGGGTAAACGTACGACAGCCCGAAATTATAGCTTTGCACGCAGTGAAAAACCGACCTTTGTAGCCACTACACGCTTTCCTTTTATGAAACGCGCAGCGGGTTGTTGAACACGCTTCTCTCAAATCAGGACCTTGGGCTTCCGGTTCTCAGTACTTTGACATTTCCCCTCTGGGGCCATGTAATATAAAGTGGACAGTAAAGACGCCACAGTGGCCAAACCATTCGAAGGCAGAAGTGGAGTGGATCGCAAAGCCAATGGAAATCTGAAAGTCCTTCGCAATTGCTCTTCTGTTCATGGCTCAGTGAAGCTGGGTTCTAGTCGGCGCGGTGTCATCAAAATCCGATTTGCACTCAATAAACAAAGAGAATTTCATCTGAAAGAGAGATTAACTCGGGATATGAAGGCATTCGAGGGCAATTGAGGAAAAAATTTGTTGAGAATTATGCAGGGGTCGAAGATCGCCAAATTCTCAGAGTACTTAGGAGAAGCTGCTTCCTATTAATCTCTTGGCTGAAATTACTCATCTGAAAGAGTGCGTGAATACGTTCAAGAGCACTTGCGTTTGATTTGCAACCAGTTGGTTAATTCCTACGGGCATTTGGACGAAAGGGCCGGCAGGTATGAGTTCAATGATATGTCGTCAGGTGCGACCTTTCACTGCATTATGGGCGGTCTCGAACTACCGAGAGTGGGGTAATTTTCGTTCGTCGATGGTCCAGTACTGTGCCGGAGGTCCATTTGATAATTCCGCCTGCAAGTCACCGCCAAGATCAAGGACGGAGGCTGGCGCTTACCGTGCCCACCTCATTAACTTAAGGTTAAGAATCAAGAAGCATTTGGCGAATGTGCGACGCTGCCCTTGGTGGCGGACAGCAGAACATAGCAACAGTAATGGTTTATTTCGGGGACACCAGGAGCATGCTCGATTGCATGATCATATGATACTTGTGAGGTCTCAAAAAGGTTCCCCGGATATTCGTTTGAATAAATGCAGCACAAAGTGTATAGGCTTTATTGGTCACACGAATGAAAGCCCGGCAGATTTGAGTTTGGAGGTCGGTTGGACACACCTCTCCGAATGTAGTGAAGTGGGCTCCGCAGTCGAGATACTTAATGAAATAAAGCGGGTATGAAGTGAAAATACACAGCTTTCCGGACAGCATCGACCCAGAGTAGCGGGGTTGAGTGAACTGACAAAGAAAACCTTCGAAAAAGCCCCGACGAAAAATTGAAGAATTTTTGGCAAAGACGGACATGCACTTGAACCAATAGCCCAAATGGCCCGGAAAATAGCATAAATATAATGCCGGGGGGGGGTTGTGGTGTCCTCTGACGGGGGGAACTGCGTAAATGAAACAGTCCGTCTTACCACAGAGCTACACAGCGTCGGATAGCTTGCTGTTATCCATTTAGTTTCTACTAAGCTGTCTAGGGTGATATCAGGAATAATAGCTCCTAGAAATATCCTCACAACTCAAAATAATTCGGGTTTTTTTTATGAATGTTAAACTCATAGACAACCAGCTAATCTACAAAACGTCGTTAGAATAGCTTTCCAACTACCAATGAGGGATAGTTGAGTGTTCCCCATTACAAATACGCTTATCTCCAATCCTATAAAAATACTTTTCCAAAGAATGCCTAAAGCGACTTCTGTCCGCCTTCACCACCGAGTGACTAGCCTTCTTCAGTGCGCGAGCACTAAACGCCCCCGACTCCCCACAGCTTTGGTACCTTGCTCCGTACCACTAGCTGATATCCACAGTGATGCTGGTATTAAATTTAGGGCAATAGAACGAAACCTAGAATCCTTGGAAGGACAGTTACATATCATGGATAATGCTCTGAACGCTTTGTCACCGCTAGCGTGTATCGTGAATCCTTAAAAATACCCGAACACCCAAAGTTTACTAACGCCCGGTCGCTTTCTGGACTCAGTTGCTTCTGGAGTCCACCAAAGAGTTAAAAGATCCAAGAATCTCGTGGTCTTTAATACTTCGGACCGTCTTCTGCTTTCCTTGATTAAACAATCGTTCCTTCCAGCCTGCCGTATGTCACACCACGAGTGCGGCTGCTTACTACTAAGAAAAAAGTCACAGCGGTGCACGCGTCCACTTCTGTTTCAGTTCTGTGAGGAAAACACTGCCACGGAATTCGTCAGAATGAGAGAGGCTATCGCCAAAGCCAACCCATTCAAAAGCATAACAGTTGTCTTCGACAAGACCCCATTGCAGAGGGAAGTCCTGAGGTCGGTAATCGGCAATCTCCTCTCGTCACAATCCCCAGATCCAGGGCCGCCCAACCCCCTCAACAATACACCACGGTTGACACGTTTACACACGCACCATCGGCCAATGCACCACCAGTGGATGTAGACTTCGACATATCCCGCTCGTCGCCAACTCCTCAGCGCTTATCCAAACGGCTCCAGATCATAACCCAATCTCCACCATTAACCATAAGACGTACCGAAAGCCGGGCTGTACAATCATCCCTCAAAGACAGCTGTCGATCAGCTAATGGCTTGTCCTCTAAGCTCGCTGAAAAAGTGAATGCTTCCAACTCACCACCCCGTACCAACGAATCAGCAGCAACGTCGTCCCCAAAGAAATCGAGCACAGCCACTTTCCCTATCCCTTTTGCTTCCCATGGCCTAGATCATCTCAGCCTCGGCATCACCACGTCCCCAATTTGCCTCATAAACCAGCCTGGAGCCTCTTGTGTAAGCGCAAAACAAATTTTAACCCAGCCATTTCTACCACCGGCATATCCACTGAAACTCCGGTCCCTCCGTTATTATTCCACCTGTGCACCTAAGTAAGCATCTAAAGACCCTTGTAGCCAACCCCTAAGTGGTGCAACCACCTACTCGTATGTCACATTCGCTCTGCCTTCCGATGCTCCACCATGTTGCAAATCTCCCCCTGTTCATACCACCACCACTTTTGTCACCACCATTCGAACCTTCTCATTTTTCAGTACATCACGCGCAGAGTTCGTTGTACTCGCTCAATGTTTCACCTGGTCGAATTCAGTTACCAGGCCTTCCTTTAAGCCTTTCACCCCACTGCAGCTCCTACCTGTACCCCAACAACTTACCTACCTCAATCCAACCGCGGCAATATACCATCAACCACCCGTTCGAATCGGGCTCCCACTTTACTCAAACAACCGATGGTACATCCCACGGCTACTCAGTACCGACGCAAAATACCAGTTTTTTTATTACATACCCTGGGAGAAACATGGCCCCATACCATAGCTCTATCCCAGAATATTCGTCCTCACCTGTTCCCCAATGGTGGTATAACCATCAGCCGACCAACTCGTATTTCATCCACAAACCTAGGCCCCACCTCTATAACTGCAGACGATACTTCTAACTTCCATACACTCCACACTGGTTCCTCGCTTCAGACTCCCCCACTCATTCTTATCAAAGCTCCAGTTGCCTTCTTGGTTGATACTGCAGCGGCCAGCCACTCCATAGCCTCCCAATCGAACTCAGAAATCACCAAATTTGATCGTACTACCTGTCCTACTAGTACTCCCCAACCTTTACTGGTCATTCTGATGCTGACCAAAAGTCCCTCTATTGGTTCTCCACTCACTCGCCACCGCACCCAATGCTGTTCCCAACCAGTCTTTCAGAGTGTCTCACCCAACTTGCATCCTGCGGCAGTCATCCTCCTGATGTCTCCATAGACTTGAAGCCCTTCAGTCAGGCTTCCTGTATAGGGGACCACACCGTGCCCTGCAAACCACTACCATGTAACCCACTGCTAATCTCCCCAGCCCAGTTGCTACTCCCCCTGGTGACCCTCGTGACTGATAACCCGACTGCAGAAAGCTTACTCGGCCACAATAATCTTCCGCTACCCTCACTTGGAGCTCTAGCGCATTGTAATCTCAAAGATACAGGCAGAGTTCCCCTCCCACTATTGAATTCCCGTTCGCTGTTGAACAAAATTAACCACTTGAGGAAACATGTACTTGCTTCTAGCTTTGACATTGTTCTGGTTACAGAAACATGGTTATCCGATCACATCCCAACTGACGTTGTCTCAGTGGTAGGCTATAACTCCTTTTGAGTAAGCAGGGTGAATCGCCGAGGCTGTGGTTGTCTTGCATACATTAAACACAAATTTACAAACACCCTCCTCCACCACCCAGTGCTTGACTGTATTCCCGACTCTCTTGGGCTCTCCGTCCTAAGTCCTAGAAACGTGTTGCATATTGGGTGCGTCTACCGAGCACCCGCTTCTAGCTACTCTGATCTTCCGCATGTCATTGGGGCTTTCGAGTACATCTCTACTCCATCTTTAGGTCCAAAGATCATAGCGAGAGACTTTGCCACTCCGGGTATTTGTTGGAATACAATGACTGCCCCCCCCATTTATCCGACTTCATTCTGGACACCTACGCTGCAGGATGGACACAGCATGTCTCCACACCAACAAGGCATAACAATATCCTCGATTTAGTGTTCACTCGTGGCCTCCTTTAAGCGAACGTCTCCGTCACACAAAACCTTCCCGGTCATGATCACAAAATGATCATAAGTCACTTTACCATTACACAAGAATCATGCCTACCTAAAGTTGTCGAAATCAAAAACCAAAACACCTACCGACTGACTAACTGGGCCCAGTTGGCTACCTCCCTACGGGGCATTGACTGGTCTGACTTCTTCCTCACATCTGATCAGCAAAAAGCAGCCGATGTGTTCTGTGTCAAGTTGCTTTCCTCCATAAATTGCCTTACCTCAACCGTTAGACATATTAGAGCCAAGACTGCCAAAGCTGACAGACTTCGACAAAAGATTTGTAAGCTCCAGAACTCATTCTTCGGGAATCGGGACTTCTCTCTGACACTCAGAATAAGCCGATTCTGCCGTGAAATCTATGCAGCAACCGAGAATAAACTCAGAAAGCAAGAATGGACTGCCCTGCAACAGCATCACAGTGTGAAGCTCCTCTCAAGACTGTTAAAATCTCGCAACTGGAGCAGCAATGAAAACAGTATCCCATTCCTTGTCCAAAATGGCACCCACTTTGTCTCGCCAGATGTGGCTGAAGCTGCCAACTGCTATTTCGCCTCAGCTCTTATTACGGACACTATCCGATGCTCACACAGGACGCCATATCAACCATAACGCTTACCACGGCCAACATCAGGAAATTCCTGGCCAACACGAAACCCTCCTATCACCCAGGGCCTTGCGACCTTCCACTTGTCCTACTTAGATTTGGAGGACCTGACCTAGAGCTCCTATTGCTGAACTTTTTATATTATCTTTGTCATCTGGAATCTACCCAGCTCAATGAAAAGCGTCCTGTATAATTCCAAAACACAAAAATGGACCTTTGCATGATCCGGGGAACTATCGCCCCATAAACCACACTTTGATTGTTTCCAGGCTCATGGAGAGAATAGTAAAGGACCAGCTTGCAAATTTCCTGACTTCTCGAAATCTCATCAACCCAGCTCAGCATGGGTCCCTAAAGTCCCGTTCGTGCCTCACGTGTGGGATGGACTCCCCCGATTTAATCACTTCTAAGGCAGACAGCAACAAGTCAATCGTCGTCATCTTTCTCTACATGACTAAAGCGTCTGACCGTGTATCTTATGGTTGCTTACTGCCAAAAATTAAATCCTACGGAGTAGCTGACCCCCTTCTGTCTTGGCTATCATTTCACCTCTCTGAACGTTCTCAAGCCGTCATCGTCAATGAAGCACCCTCTCGGCCCAAACGAATTAATAGCTGGGTCATACAGGGTAGCGTTCTGGGCCCTCTATTATTTCTTATGTACATAAATGACGTCTTCTAAGTAGTGCGTCATGGCACGACATTCCCCTTTGCTCACGACGTAAAACTAGTCTATACTTCTGAGGCGAAATCCATGCACTCAGCTGTCAGCGATATTCTGTCAGACTTGAAGTCCCTTGACAGATGGTTTACTCGATGGCTGACGAAATTTTCGGCATCTAAGAGCTCTCTTCTGTCTTAAAAATGCCACCCTCCACCTGGCTCCCTCAAAACAAATGGTCTGCCGATACCCACTACTCATGTGGCAAGAGATCTCGGCCTGCGTTACTCATGTTCCTCCAACTTTCATGAACACTCATTGACCCAAATCGACAAGGCAAGAAGGGTGACTGCACTAATCCTCAGGACATACCGTACTCAGGAGAGTAAGCCCCTGATATTCATGACACACGCCAGGTCGCTGCTGGAATACTGATTCGAAAGGCCGCCCGGGTCAACATAGAGAAAGTGCAACGCTCCTCTACCAAAAACTTACTTGGTACCTCTCCCAACCTTAACTACATAGCCAGGTGCGAACTACCGCGGCTTGAGCCACTATGGTTACGTCTTATCAAGCTCAATCTCTCATTTCTCTTCAACCTCCTGCATTCAAAAGTCCACTCATCTGATAGCCCACTCGGTTTCTTCAGTGAAACTCCCTACTCCCCCCGTCATAGGCAATTCACCATTACAGTCCCCCAATCTAGACTCCCAGTTAGATCTAGATATTTCTCGGTTATCTACTCCAGCCTCTGGAACAAGCTTCCTGACTCACTGCGATCGAGCAGTTGATACGAAGGGCGTCAACGATTCCTCCGATAGCAAAAAACCGATGAGTGCTTCGCCGTCGTTCCTTTTACCTCAGTAAGGTAGAACCATACCTACAACAAGCTGGTTCCTCAGGCCTTACACCAGAGTAAGGGATCCTGAAGCAGAGGGTACAGAAAACAATCAGCCGTCCACTCAAGCTTTCTCTCTGACCTCAACCAACCCTTCTGTCAAATTATTGTTGAGTGTGGGCTGCAACCAGTTTCAACCCAAAAGTTACAGAAAAGGGAGCGAAGGTAGCGCCACGTTGATGCACATTCAGTTAACATAGCTCGGGGTGCACTTCTAAGTTACCATCCGAATGCCACAGAAAACTTGAAGGCATTGGATTTTGCATTTCTAGGCGAACGTGCAAGGACATTCCTTCGATACCTGCTAACAATCCTACTCCATGGGTCGTAAACCTTACCCGAAGCCCTTCCCGGCCGTTCAACAGGTCTACTCCAAAATGAAGACGATCATCATTCATCATTGGAGAATCGAGTAAGGCCCTCGAAGTCTGTCCTGATTTCTCGTTTAGAACTGAAAGCTGCAATGATTTCCGCAAAGTTGATGGAGTACTTCTACGAGCCAATGAAGCTATTTCGGCCCGCGAAAAATAAATACCATTGTAAAAACTCGTGTAACATTTCATCTCCAAAACTGGATCTCGCCCCAAAATATTCGTGGCCATTTGAGTTGGATTCATGTATGGAGGCAGTTGAGCATCCGCTCAGGGTTGATTGCAAAAGGCTACGAACCCCGCAGACACAGCCCCTAGGGAAATCAGTACCACGGGCCTCGAACTTACTGATGTTTGGCTTAAGGGATCGGAATTCCTGGTGGAATCTAAAGACAAATGACCGGGCAGAGTCACGATATGGCTACTGTCGAATTGCCAGACACGGAAATAAGGTGTGCCGCTGCGACCATATCCCAGGGAAAAAGAGGCCGTCGGACCGATAAACCGTTAGCTTACCTCACTAGTTGGATAAATCCGTTTCGCTCTGTTGGGATCTTCCCGGGTGGCTGAGCATTTGCAACTTACTATTCGAATTTGCTGGGATCTTGGATTCGTTGTGAGCAGAATGAGCTATCTTTAGATATGTGAATCGTCAGTAGTTTGCTAACCAAGATTTCTTCGGACGTAGGGAACAATCGAAGGACACCAGGATTTGTCGGCCGCTCAACCTGCTCAACCCAGCCACCGCAGACGGTGTTTTATGCTTTGGGGGCAGGCAACACGTAGCTGCATAGGAGTATCAACCAAGCCCTCTTTTATTCTACTGCCTCGGCAAGCGGTCACTGAAGAATTCTTTAGAGACCATCACAACATAGATGGAGTCATGGGTACTGCTCAACTGCTGGCACCGTTGTGGAGAAAGCAATGAATTTCAAAGGGGCCACTATCGCGAGGCGAACAGCGTACAGATATGTTGGGTGCGGGACTTTAACAGCCAGGCCCATTGAACAGCTAATGACAGAGCTACCACCACAAATGGGAAAACAAGGTTTTACCTTTCACTACTGGTAAACCGGACTGCATAGTTCCTTTTCCTGTTTGATGAGGGCGCCTAATATGTAAGCTTTATGGTTGCCTCCTAACGCGCTAAAAATCGCTGAAGATACTCGCTGGAATACTGAACCCATTTCGGGACGACTATTATCATATATCACTGAAGAGGTCCATAGGTCGCCGCGGCTTTCCAAAGGGGAGATTAAGCTACTGGGGGACCAAATTTGTCGGAGTATGGTCAAATAAGGAGTTTTAGTGCCCTACGAACGGCCGGTCAGTGCACAGAGGAAGGCCAGGCCGTCAGATCGGCCGGCACCTTAGTCCACTTTACCCTAGTCCCTGCTAAAGAATATGCTGGAGGTTTCTAAGACAAACAACATACTGAGTGTCCTTTCACAAGGAAAGATCTTCGGTGATAAATCGTTATCGGTTTACTGAAGTCCTACGGCTTTTAAAAGACCGGTCGTTGGTACCCATTTTTGATGATACCAAGCAGATCGACGCGCAGAACTCCAGTCATATCATTCTGATGCGCCGGCCATCCCCGGACAATGGAGTTCGAGTCAACTTGTGCCAGTGAGACCTTCAGCACTGGTGGGGAGGCAGTTGTTGGTTGACACACTTTGGATCCGTTGGGTTTACTAGTGCTTATTTTTGCACAGTTTCGAGCAGGTTGGAAACAATTTCCCTAAAACCCCCGGGTCGATGACCACCCACCGACTTCTATGGTACGCACCCTAGAAAAGAAAGACCAAAGGGACCGTCACCAACGTAACACCTGGACCGGTCTGCCCGATTGGACGATTAGTACTTAAACCCCTTAGTGACGTGGTAATTAAAGGTAAACAGAAGGTGAGCCAGCAGGAAGGGTAGACTTATAATGAACTGTATTTTGAAAATAGGTACGTTTCATTCCACTGGGCGGTTGCTGACAAAATTCGACCGCAAAATTTCCGTTTCCTTGGATGATAGTGCAGGGTAAATGAGGAAAGGAGCCTCAGAAAAGCCAAGGTTACTTTGAGGCGATGGCACTAAACACTTTTCCGAATTCAGTTGTTTTCCGTTTCCTCCCTTTTTTCTCCTTTTTTATGGGAGGCTTTTTATCCTTTGACTCTGGTTGGTGAATGTATACTCGCGCAAACACTGATTGGTTGACTTTCCACAAATACCGTTGGCTGTGCAGTTCCTTTCCTTGTGGACCCTGTTTACCCTCGCTTTATTTGGTTCTTCTCCTGAGCTGAGCGTCGCCGCCTTTTCTACCTTTTTCCATATTCCGTCTTCCGGCTGCTGTTGGCCAGGTTCAGTGACCCCTAAGGTGAAAACTAAAGCTTTCTTCAACGAAGTGCTTTTGATTCTAACTTTGCTAGTTCCGGCCGCACTTTCGAGAGGGCCGCGAGATGTTTTTGCTCCCACCTGGTTCGTAGTAGAGCTAAATTTATTATTCTACCGTTGAACTACGTGCTGCCTTTCGAAAACTCCCCTAGACCTCTGCCGGAACCGAGGTACCCAGAGATTTGAAGCTTGCGTAAATTATCACTCTGATAATTGGCAGTTGTTCATTGCAAGCACAACCAGACCTTTCTTGGGTTTAGTCATCTTTATTCGGGGCTTTGTAGGTGTAAAGACCAAAACGCTCAAGTCCTGGTCCGGGAGAAGCCTGACCAACGATTTAGTTATCGATTCACCGACTAATTAGCTTCACTCGTTCTGGATAGCACCTTGGAGCCTCAAAGCAACGCGTAGCCCAAATTGATGCAGAACCCAAATCAAGAACACGATTGCCCTGCAAATTCTACGGTACTATTAGCGAGTAACAATGTAAGTACAAACACGATCATACCTTTGACAGAGAGCCTGTCGCTGCCCAGCCAAAAAGGAGGTCACAGATAGGACAAATTTTGTAAAAAGGGGAACAGTTGGCCAAAAAGAGTAAATAACAAATACCTCTCCTGAAGTTCAAACAAATAGAACAAGTTCTCCAAGCTGAATCACGCCCAAAGAACAATTTCCTGGGCGTGGCAGCCAAAAATAAGCGTAAACGAGTTGAACGTCCACGGTCAGTTGACGTGAACGAGAAAGTGAAATCAAGGAGTGTTAAAACAATACTGTGTTGAATCAGTGCATCCCACTACCGTACCAACTGTCCTCAAAGTAATCTCAGTAAAAAAGCACGACCATGAAAAGAAAAAGTGCACCAAGCGTAGAATAATTGTCGACCACAAAACAGCGTCAGCATGAATTAGGTTGGAGAAGGCAGTCCAAAATTGGTCATAGAATACGGGAATGTGAGCAGAAGAGGAATTTTCCAATCAACATGGACATTACTGTAGGAACCTCGGCCTTTTGATTGCAAGTGAAAGGTTGGCTTCATTTCATTCTCCGAGCGGACCCAACAGTCACCCTGAGTTATCTCTTTTGCATCGTCCATCTTGTATTGGCATTTGTGAAGAAGCTTCATTGTATTGTTATTTAGTTAGAAGCCGCATACCCTGGCAAGTCTGGCTTGACTGCTCGAAACTCTTTAACCCTCCCCCTAATGTACAGTTGTTATCTTTATAATTTTTGCGCGTCTATTCAGGGATGTAATAATGAAGCCCGATGACCACACGAAGCTTGAGGGCATCAGAAATAGCACTGCGGTGAAACTTTTCTGTTTTTGTTCGTGGAATTCCCGTGTTTGGTTTGCCGGAGACAGGCCTACTTGATTTCTCACAAAGTTGCCTCTCAAATAGTGTCGCTCGAATTTAGACCAAAACAGCCTCAGCAGTAACTGGCTCCTTGGATCCGACGCAGCAATATCCTTCCTATAACAAGCCGAAAGCAGTGGTTCCAAAACCAACAACCTCGTCAAATAAAGCTCGTCTACACAAACTGCACGCCGGTGCGGATTTAGGCGACCATGCCGCGTCTCAGCGCTTGCGATGTATGCTCTTTCATATAACGAAACCGATCCAGGGAAGAGTCATTTCGGAACTGCAGATGTGCTGACCACCAGATAATACCATGACCACGCTGACAGTACAGGCTGCCGACACTCTAAAATAAACGCCCGCACAATCTACGAGGAAATGCACAAGTGCTTTTTCGTGCGGATAACGAACCACGTAGTTTCCATAAACCCAGCTTCGAGCACGTCTCGCCTGGCTGGGGCAGCATTACCAAGAATGCGGCCTCAGATCTGTGACACTAGCTGGTCATCAACGCACCGTAACCCTCGATTCGGATACGCTTCCCACCTCTGGCCCGGAGCCGATGAGGCATACTAGGGTCATATTTGCTACAACTCTCCCAGTTTGGGGGGAGGCTGGTGGAAGCGCACACCTTCTTGCTTGTACGGGAACCACAAGCTTACCTCCACAGACCCGGAGGAATGGCCACATCAGTAGACAATCGAGATAGCCGTAGCTGGGAAACCGGAACTTTGCTTTACTTCAGGAAAAAATATAAAATATCCTCCGGTTCTCTGTCGATGCTGGTGTCAAATTTGGCTTTATCCTGTTACTTGAAGAAAGGTCGACAACTTCGCCGTTCCAACTCACGGCAAAAAGCCGCATCTGATCTCGGTCCCTAGTACCGCGCCCTATGGGTGTGCGCAATGTCGGCACCAGTCGCCACACTCTGGACATCGGCCTCTTGACACTACCCGACCCAGAGTTCTTTGGAGACTCTGGAGTGCACGTGAGAGCGTCACTATGCTGTTGGTCTAAGGCAAGGCCGAAAAGGCAAACTCAATCAACATCGGCTTGCTTGCCCTAACATCCTACTTTTATGCATCAACATCATCAACGTTTCTTAAAATCACTCGCCCAGTCTCTGGCATCTCGAAATCGACACTTAAAGCACTTCACTATATCAGGACTAAGTGGTTCCCATCGCTGATCACTGCAGACCTCTCACCCTAGAGAGCTCAAGGCAGCTGGAGCCGAGTTTGGCTGCATGATGTTTGCTGTGTTTATCCGCCCCTCGAATAGCCCATAGGCCTTACATTTCGCACTGCCTGCAAGCCATCCCCTGAGGTTAGAGGCCTTGCAGCAATTTCAAAGCACTAGAAAATGCCACAACTCATGATTGGTATGCAATCTGCAAATTTCTCCACGTAGCAGGGGGAAGCACTTCCTCTCCAATATCCGTCCAGTTGAGAGATACTACGAAATTTCAATGGACACAAGGGGTGTACCAAAAATTGTCACTACCTCACCTTTTGGTCTGTTCGAATTCTTTCATTTGCCTTTTGATTTCAGAAGCTGTTCTCTGATACGTTCCTTGCGTTTCTGACTTTGTAATTGTGACGGTTTTCTGATCGCTGGAAAAGACGATGATGAACAGCTTCGTTATTTGGGAGCAGTTTTTTGACGAATTTCAACCAAGTTTACTTCGATCAAGGCACCCAAATGCGTTTATGGAGCTACGAGCCATGGCTCCCTGGCAAGCCATATAGACAGACACGCTATAGCCCCAGTGCCACCAAAAATCTGCTTTGTATCCGATCTTCTCTTCTTGAAGCGTAAAGCGGTTACAGAGGTTCCTCGAGATTATAAAATTCTACCGGATTTTCAGGTTTAAATTGACCGATACCCCTAAGCTTTTCGCTGGCCTCCAAGCAAGTCTAAAATAAAACAACGGGAGAAAAGAAGTGAAGTTTGTTCTACCGCATGTCATGGCCCTGTGGTAGCTGATGTCCGATAGGAAATTCACTCGTGTGTTTAAGGCGGATGCACCACAGCTAACAACTTGTGCTGCTTTGCAACTAGATGGCAGCAGTGGTCTAAGGTCCTTGTATCTTTTCTCTCTGAGTTGGAGCCTGCCTAGGTCTGGTACTTTACTTCAGGTGGGGAATTACTGGCCATTTATCCTGCCGCAAAACACCTTGGACGAGTGCGTGCAGGTCGACCTCCCGCCGTCCTTAGAGGTCACAAGCCATTGGTGCATGCATTTTAAAGAGTCCTAGGTCGGTTCCCCGCTGGAAGAGCAGACGATTTTACTACTTTTCATAAATTCCCGCGGACATGCAGCATGTTCCTTATCTCGGTGGCATTTTGACAAGCTTTGTCTCGTGCATATAACAATCAGGTTTCGTCACCCCTACCTGACACGGCGAGTACGGCCGCCGCCCAATTATTGGGAGGTGGGTTCTCACAGCCCCTTCAACACCGAAGTTTAACGCCCATTAGGTGCCAGCTGCCCCGCTCTGGAAAAACTATCTTCCTCGAGGTTTACGCTGGTAGGTCTCACTCCTCATTGTGATCTAAGCCGCGAGCCACTTTTGATCACTCATTTTGCCCGTCTCCCAGGTGTTCTTTCCTTTCTTAAACGTGTCTCCGGTCCTTCCATTTGGCAGAAGAGGCGCAAAGCTGCCTTTTTGTTTCAACATTGAAGAGTTCATCGACATGCGTTTACCATGGCCAACACCTCCGTCTTGCCCGATGGCCTTTTTAAGTAACCGCGCGTTGACCTGTTAAGCTCCATCTCTCTCCATTCAGTGGGTTCGCTTGTTTTGAGTTACCCTTGATTCTCCTCCTTTTGGTCGCACCCTATTCCCGTGGATGACGTTTCCGGAAAAATGGCTGTGCAAACGTTTTTAGACACTTGGGTTGCTCCCCCCGTGATGTCTTCTACTAATTTGTCTGCAAGCTGCGCTAAATTCACACATGGGAAATCCCCAGGAATATAAGTTGGACTACCGTTTGCGAACTCAGTACTACTACTGGTTATCTTCGAGCATCAACAAGTTAGATGGGAGTTTCCTCCGTCAGATAAAGGCTCACATCATGGCTACTTGATCAAATGAGTCAACCAAAGTACTTTCCATGATAGCCTCAGGCACCTGTCCAGAACAGTAGGTTGTCACTCAGATAGAGTTTCCGAGGAATAATCATCGCCATAGTTGAACAAGTCCTAAGGAAGCCTTAGGTTACTACTGACGGAGTCAAAGTTACAGTTCGGATCGAGGCTCGTCTGAAGGTTTCAAAAAATAAAAATTCTTGCTCGGACCTTCACCTCGGAGATGCAGTTTTATCTCCACATTGTAGAGGTCACCAAAAGAAGGTGGCCGCCAGGAAGAGGAACAAGGCATCAGTAGGACATACGTCGGGGATAGTAAAATTGTATGTTACTATAATCCGGAACGTTGATGACATGAGATGGGTGACAGAGCGTTAGTATCACAAAACATGCTCGAATTTCATTGACACATTGCACAGGAGAGATATGAGAGTCGAGCGGTAGGGTGGTTTGAACGAACGAGATACATGTAGGGTCACTCCTTGCACAGCCCAACAACTGGGGACACAATGTCAAAGAGTAATTCGGAGTTATGACTGACTAAAAGGGCATTACTCAATCAGAGCCAGATGTTAGACCTTAAAAACTGTTCGACGATATTGTTATTGGCATATTTTCGAGAAGCTAGGGATATCCACGGCTGCTCGGTTAGTTGTACACAAGTGAATTCTGAATGTTGAGGTGAATATAAAGCAATGGCAACAGGAAAAATAGAGCACGGAATTCTTTGTAGATTGAAGCAGGTGGAAAGTGCAAAGAACAGTGAGCACTTATTACGGCCAATGTCATTTCAAGGAAGTAAAGGGCAGTGCAGAAATCTGGCGAGCAGCGGAATAGTATCGTAGTCTAGTAGACTCAGGTGGGTATATACTTCTCTGAAAAGCCGAAATACATGCTTGGTAGCATTGAAAGGATGTACGGGTGATAACGTTGAAGTAGTTCACATAAAATTTCGCGGTAAAAGCCATTACTAGGCCACGGGGAAAAAATAAGAATTGTCCAGCAACATAACATGATAAATAAGGAACAAATTACCGGGTAAAACTGAGCATCATCATTTGAGAAAAACGAACAGGAAAGAGAAGAAGTGTCGGGAGAGCTACACTACGGAAAGCAAATGGAAACCACTGATACCAGGAATGTTTGAACAATTGGAAGATGAGTTTAGAATGGAAATTCTTTTGAGTCACTTCATTATGAAGATAGAGCTTAATGTAACTCACTATCAGTATTAAAGAAAGCTGAAAGGAAGGGCTCGGTGAATCCCGGAAAAAGTGCTTTGATATATCGTTTCCTCAACACGTGGAATATGCGTCGACCGAAGGATCAATGAAACAGATCAATAAGAATTTCTGTTGGGGATCCAGAAATAAGACTTCTGCTGGGGAACAGAATAGAGTTGCCAGTAGCGCTGGAAAGAGAAAACGGGGAGGACCTGTGTGAATATTTTCAGGGGTGACATGACAATTTGCCACCGGAACAACTTTACGAGTGAGCGTCACAAAAGCTAATGACTGAACATGTGACCATGACCTGCTGTACGGTAAAGGTCAGTGATGCGGCCAACAGGCTCAGCTGCTGAACAGTAGGGCGTTTAATTAAGTATGCATCTCTCAAAACCGCCACACAGGCTACTCAACGTTTCGGGGCCAGGTGTGCCCAGTCGACAAGGAATCAAACTCGAGGAAGTCGAATCGGAAAGTGAGTAAGTGGAAAGAGCACATCCATCGAGCACCAGAGCTACACACTCGCCTAAATTTAGGACAATAGTCGGACGGCAAGGTGAAGCAACAATGACGGCCACAAAACATTATTGACTCCAGACTCAAATCAAAAATAAAATCACTCATAGTCTCAAAAATATGCTCAGGCGTTTTTTTACTGGAGCTCACAATTAAAAAATGAAGAATGAGTGAAGAGGTTGGAGTCCTACGATGTTCATATCAATCATTCACTGCCGTGGGAAATGAGCTCAAAAGCAAAACTGATATTAAACAAACGTCTACAATGAATTTAAATGTTTTGCAGGTTTGCCATGCTTCACTTTGCGCAACCTGATTGCATTTGCGTCACAGAAGGTAGGCGGAGGTGTGCCAATTTTGTCCGGGTTCACGCACGATAATACTCTTTCATCACTCGGTTCTGGTATAAACAGAGTAATGTGGTGTTCTTCGGTGATTAAGTAGGTACAGTGGGGAGAAGGACTACCTACCGCTGCTCCTAGGTCTGAAGGGTTTAATGGGATCAGTTTCATCCGGGGTGTTCCAACTACCCCATTACCCACCTCAGGGGCTAAAGTTGAGGAAGTTAATCCCCTGGGATGGTGAAACCGAAAGAGAGAGGCAAGTGAGTAGAAGCCCGGTAGAAATGCAAGCTAATATAAAGACGGCAGTAGTAAGGCTTACGGGCTGAACTGTTAGTAAGAATAAATACTGAAACTAAGTTTTGATGGTGGAATTTAGGTAATCGCAATCATAACAGTGAAGGTAAATAAGGGTAATAGGCAAAACTGACTATCTGTCTGCTGATTACGGCGAAAGCTCCGACCCAGCAGCGGTGTAGACGATGCCTCATGTTGCCGACGTCGCAGCGGCTGTCGTTTCAGCCAGAAGCATGTTTTATTCGCTCAAAACTCTAGTGGCGACAAAGTGCCCTTGCAAGCGACTTAAGACTGTCTAATTCGCAAGCCTGACGGAGGCTCCCGGAGACCGTGCCATAAATGAAGTTCTACTGTGGTGTAGTCATACATGGAAGGCCAACAAGCCTTTGACAGTAAAAGGGCGTCGATAAGCCTACCTGCTAACCTCCTACGCTCGATGGAAAACAAATCCAGTTTTTTCTTCTTCGTGCCAGTATGCAAGACCCCTTGATGCAGCAAATCACTTGGCAAGGCAGTAATAAAAGCCCTCGGGTTATTAAGCGCCCTCAACCGATGAAGGCCATTTCTCCTGGTCAGAGCACTCCAGAAGCGGGTGAATTCTGCCAAACAGCAACAAAATCTACGGTTTTTTGGGAGCCACGGTTCTCATCAGCGGTTTAATTTCCCCAGAGGCTCTTTCAGTGGCCACTCAGCCTCACTTTTCCGACCGAAAATCACCCGATACATTTACCCTTGTATTCATCATCACCCTCCCTCCGCTGATTTTAAAACACTGGTCAACCTCTTAAGTGCTTTGTCGTCTGAGAGTCCCTGCTATGCACTGGAAGGTCGAACTTATTAGTGGTAAGTGTCACATCCAGGACGTTAACCGACGGTGTACAATGTTCATGTCATACTGCATAGAATCTGCCACTAAGGAACCAACTGATGTCTCATTATTCGCAACTGCAAAGCACTGTTATTTAGAGCTTTTGATTATATCATTTACGCATAAGATGAGCGTCACAGGCCCAAGGACTAGGCCCTAGGACGCAACGCCCTAAAAGCGACCTTCGTGAGGTATGCTGTCCCCCACCTTGAATTGAAAAGCCCCACCCGTGGTTTGCCTATGAATACACCAGATGGTTTTCAGAGGTGAGCCGAAAGCATGTAGCATAAACAGCAACCGATTATGTTTGCCCTATTCAAGCGCCTCCTGGTAATTGAGGTGGCAGGCTCCTATTCTGTCCCTTGATCTGATGGTTGAGTAACCTCATAAAAAAAACAGATAAGGTTTGTCCATTAGAACTTCTGGCGAACAAATTCTTGTCGATTTTTCGCAACCAATCTATGAACAGCCAGTTAGCCGGCATTCATAACTCACAGCAACCTCTGCGTTTCCCTCCGCAAAACTGAGATCAAACTAAAGTGCTTGTAGTCGGGACAAGCTTCTCTGCACTCAGCTGTATAGACTGTGGCAACCAATGCCTCAAGCCAAGCGCGCGCTAAACAATCCTCGCCCAGAAGCGCTTCTAAATGAGTTGTCCTCCCCTGAGCAAGAATCTTTGATGGGGCTGAACGATTGCTGGGTGGTTGCCATCGGGCTCGCCGAATAATCCTGGCAATGCTAACATGAACCTTGAGCGCCTCGCTTGCTGCGGTAACCTCCAACGAAATTTGGGCACAGCCCTCTGAGGGTTGAGCGCAAGACCATCAGCCCCGAGATCTCCCCTATGCACCAGCTGGAAGTGGTACCGAGTGGATCCGGCCTTCCCATAATCATTGTTAGCAACTCGACGGTGGAGCTTTCTAATGCTTTCAAAGGCCACCTTTAGACCCAATTTGAACCCAAAGTATTTGCAATACACATTTGAGTACAGCTCAGCCTTTTAAGTTAAACATCTCTCGAACTTAATAAAATGACAATGATAATGATAATGGTTTATTTTGGATAACCCTGAGGTAAGCTGCAACCCAAGAAAAAAGGATACAAGTTAAAGCAGAATCCGAATTCCAAGGGGGTGATTCAAGCATGTGCACTCGACATAGTAAAGAAGATCTTTAAGTTACTCTTTTCGGTGGCGCCCAGAAAATTTGAACCAAAGGTCGGGTGGCCAAGCCGGCCTAGTCCGGGTAGAGCTGGTTAGAAGCAGTGGACTTTTACTAGAATATTACAATATTGGGGACTGCGCAGCGAGAAAATCAATTAGAATTGATGGAAATTTTGTTCACTTTGAGGAAAAAGAAGTTTCCAGAGGAGGCCCAAACCAGCCATAGTGGTCCGCTGTGTATGAAACGGCATGAGATTGGAAATCAGACGATGAAAATAGTGAATATGCCGACAAAGAACAAGAAAAATCCTTCGAAGTTTACCCTTGTAAAGTTTGGCGACCGAATATCAGCCGAGACAGATAAATACCCAGAGAAGGACTCAATTATATAGAGAGATTACCCAGATGATGGTGGAAGACGTGGCCGGGCGTAAACATGTAATCGTTGAGCAGAATGTTTGCTTTCAGAAAGGTGGAATGGAATACATCAACATGGAAATGGGAACTGGGCGACAGATCAGTGTGTGATGCGTAGCCATGATAGTCGCAGATACACGGTTCGCAAGGGAGATGAGTATTTAAATGATAGGTAAGCATTTACGTTATGATTATCGTTATCAAAGGGCTGAACACGATGGCCAGAGAGTTGCAAGGGTCGAAGTTATCAGAGAGGATTTGGCAAGAAGTACCGCATAGGAAAAAGAACCAAACGACCGATACGTACGTTTACGAAGTTGGGCGGCGAAGGGATTGACAGGTTAAATACCACCTGCTGATGTTTTTTTAAAAAGTGGATCATGTGATGGCGACAAATCAAAACTCTGCGATACAAATGTATCTCAGATGTGAATATATGGGGATGGCATAAACATTTGCAAGGTAGGGATACTGCAATGCTACAGCCGTGTGTGGGCAAATCGTGGGGCTGACAGAAAGAGAGTGAACTGTCTCAATATCGCCGGCTGTTGGGATGCTCTGGAGAAAAATATTTCCCAGTGAAATGTACTGTTTGGACGTTGTGCAACGGAAGAGTATGGCAAATTCAAGTGTGACCTTCCTCTATCCCTTCTGTACGTCACTAGACTCAGGTCTTCCAGCCAAATAACGGGTGTTACTGTAAGGCACCTTTGGGCAATGCGTGGCCAGGGGTGAGGCCAAAATTTAACCAAATCGATTCGCCGTTTTTACCATACTAGACCATGTTATAGGCACTTTACAAGCACACTAACTTCATGTATGTGACAACGAGGATTCAAAAGCGAGAGCAAAGAATAATATGTGGTAAATTTAGCATGCGGGTCACGCGAGACGAAGGTGAGTTACTTTTAAAAGTCAAAACCCCGTTGACTCAAACAAGCAAAGTTTGGGATATCCATATGGGAGTGCGGAAGAATGCAGATAAAAAGATGATAACCTAGTTGAGTATTTTTTTGGTTTTGGAGGATTTCCCACAACTGGTTCTTTACGGTCTCGTCGGTGCCCGATTGACCCCTCATGACTGGCCACCCTCTAGATAAAACTTCTTGATGGGGTTGACATCGTCATTTAGTGAGAGGATGTTATCTCTAATGTTCTCTCGACTTTTCGCAAAGTCCATGAAAGGTATGAATTCCCGTTCAGGCTCAGCCTTTAGTTCTTTCGGAACTCTATGGTCTATCACCTGGTAGCTGCCTTGTTTTCCCTGGACTCTGGGCCCTTCAAGAATCAGTTTTACTCGGAGTACTCTGTGGTCACCTTTTACCAGTGGAATTTTACCGTGAGGTTCTGAAGCATCCGGCGGATATCGTGCGGCTACTGGGTCTGAAAAAAGTGCTCTTTATGCCTGCCTCCACCTTTCCCCTCGGAAGCAAGTTGAATAAGCCGTTACGGGGCAGGCGGCTTAGAAGTCTTTTTCCAAGCGACCCTCCCAACAGCAAGTTTGTTTGCCCTTCCCACTCCCGGAGAGACGATGTCTCCTTAAACAAAGACCTTCTCTGAGTCTGAGTAGTGTCCGTATTAGACTGTCTCTCCGCTTCCTAAGCCGAAATTGGTGGACTCCGGTACACATTTACCATTTTCAGTTCCGCGCGGCGGGCCACAAGTGTGAACAAAGTGGCCTGTATTGGAGGGAGATGTAGACAAGATCCCTCGCTCCGGTGGTAACGTTCTTGTCTGAAAGGCAGTAACCCGACCTCCGCCGTCCGTGTAATCTATCCTTGCGGCTAAACAAAGAAGTGGAAAAAGAATTCGCTTTTCGTTCTCCTGAGGTTGAATCCCAGCCACCGTAACCCTTACTGCTTCAACGCCCACTGTGTAAACTTCAAGTTTCGTCTTCTTCCATCAACTGGCAGCATTTATGTAAGCAGCTGACAGTCATGTAGTCCGCCTCTGTTCTCCTTGGTTCTTAGGTGTTCCCAGCCCCTCGGCTTCTGGGGTCAAACGACTTTCCCTTTTTGAGAATGGCTACCAAATATCCTCTTGCCTCCTGTTTCTAAAACTAATCCAACCCCTTCTGTACAATGGTCATCAGTGTGCTTTAACCAGACCATCCATATTATCTATAGGCCTCCTCAAGTTTTCCTTTTCCAACCTGGACTTCCCTGCAAAGGACCGAAAGATTGTGGCTGCCCTGTTACCCGGGTGGTGAGCGAAGGGCGAATGAATATACTGAAGCCCGAAGAGGAAAGGGAAATGATACCGGCTGCTGTTTAGTCCACAGGGACAAGTCCTCTTATCCAACTAGGACGGCAATCCGCGCGACCGTCTGAATCTCGTGCGCGTCGGCTGATTCCGACATCGGATTATGGGATTACCGGATTCCGCAACCACTGGCCCTGTGCCCTTCTTCCTGGCATTATGGAGATACTTCTATCTGACAAGTCTAAGTACTTGCCATATAGCCACGTGCCTGATGCTTCTTTTACATTGGGACCACAATGTACCTCAACATCTGGTCTCTGCAATCCCTTTTATCTATCACATTTCTGTCCTTTCTGAGATTGGGCTTCCTTCTCGACCAGGGTCAAGACAACGAAAGAGCATGAATTACACCTTCCCTCTCAAATTGAAGGACTGTGTTACCCAAGCTAATCAGCCGGCCTGTCATAATGGTGCCCACTGAAGCTACATGAGGTATCTAGTCAATTAAAAGTTTTTTCTTGCCATTTTCCGCTCAGTATTTTTGCAGCCTGACTCGAAATCAGCAGTAAACCGGAAGTCGGTTTGACGTAGTTCTTCAATTTTGTCTTTTGCCGTTCTGTCTAATAAACAAACAACAATCGAAGGAAGCCAACCACAGAAATCATCGCTCTCATCCTCGACCAGAGAGCCTATCAAGGAAACTGTCTTAAGCTGCAGCCATGTATTGGAACTTGGTTTTTAGTGTCCTCACCAAGAGGGCACTCATGGGTGAAGGTGAGCTCTTGGATCGATTTGAATGCTCTGCCCTTTATGGCAATCCAGCCTACCCGTACAAGTCACACGGGTAGAAATTTTTATCAACATTGCTAGATGCAAAACAGCCCTGTACATCTGCAGCAAGAGCCTTGAGAGTATTATCTGATCCTTTGCATCTGACGTGCAACCGAGCAAGGCAGTGACGAAATTTCATCTTTTCTCTTAATCACCCTTGGATCAATATGGACCAAGTCAGCGGTTGATGTTCAAAGCATTTTGCATTTGTCTGCCACAGGCCTTTCAGACTCTGGTTATTGCAGATGTAAAGTCTGAAAGGGAGCGGAGTAAGTCTAAGTAGCATAGGTTATAAAGATAAGACTGACGTGTATTCTGCTTCAAAGTGCTCTGTCTACGTGATGATATAGTAGGAGAAATAAGGTCCATTATCAATTAAACGTCCAGAAAAGCAACGAAGCAGTAACGCGAACCAGTTGTTTGGGGGAAAACGGATAAAATCCGGGCTACGCACAGAAAGAAGAGATAAGAAATGTAGTAACTAAATCGATGCAGAATTACCTGGAAGTAAAATTCAGTGGATGGAAACCAAAGATTTAGTTAATTTGAACATGGCTGTGATTCTATTGAGAAATTGGATGGACGATGACTAAGGCGGCGACAGCTAAGGAAGTAAGAGCACGGTGGTCGATTTTCTACGGTTGGTGCTTTACGTTGTACCATCAGAGAACAAAAACTGAGGGGTGCATAGGGCTTGCGCGCTGTGGTAGGACTTTAGCAAAAGGGAATAGTACACAGCACAGATGCTGGGAGAAGTGGCTGGTGAGGACAGGTTAACGCAGGTCTACTGTTGTTTGGTAGTCAATTATATGATATCCACAATAAGGACAATGTGGGGGAGAAGCATGCTTGTGATGTGCAAAAGCGGCAGGCAGGTGGTGCTCTGTGAGATCAAAAAAACACTGCAAAGGCTCCCTCGGAGTGATCCAAAAACCTGGTAAAGGGAGCGGATAAATTTCGACCAAAACTCAGTTTGCTGGGAGTCTCCGGAGATACTTCTCAGAGAAGGACGTCTTTCAGTTATTCTTTTGTAGCAAAGGATAGGGACAGAAAAAAAGTAGCACTTCTGGTAAAGATAGCTGCGACGGATTCCTTTGGAGGTATTTGTGAAAGTCAGAAGCCATCCACTCCGTAGTGCATTTTATGGCGGGTCGTTGCAGGCCCTGAGGCTTCGGGCAGTGGACCAGTCCAGTTTCCCGCACCAGTGAACTTCAGGATGATTTTACTAAATCACAGCTCCTGTGACCCCTGACTCTGTCTCACCTTTTTCAGAACTGTGGAGGGACAATTCAGTGATCAGGTTTGCGTAGCCCTCCCAGGGTCACTAACAAGTTCCTTGTCCAAGTCCACCCCCAGCCATGAGGTTCAGTCCTGCAAGCAACTTTTGTGATGAACCGATCGTTAGGATTATGGTCGTCTTCCCTGGTAAGTCTCACCGTTCTAGAAATTTGTTTTTTCTGAATACGCAACACTCGTTCCTCCTTTTTTATCTGAATTTCCATCTATACTGATTCTTCCCCCAATTGGTATTCATTTTCTCAAAATGGATGCAACAAATCATCACAAAAATTGGACTAGGCTACCTCTTCCGCGAACAGTATCTCACTCCTGAATCCAGGTAAGACCGTTGTTTGTAAAGCACCATTGACAAGTGGACTAAAAGCGGCGCCCAAAGAGAGGATTCCGAGATAGGTAACCTAAGGACCACTGTCTGCATTTTTGGGACCCGGTAGCCGGGCTTGGAAGCTGTGTTACCAAATGTATTTTGGCGTTCGGGAGGCTGAGCAGGTGTGTAGAGTCCAATAGTGGCAGCTTTCTGATGCCGCCAAGATTTTCAGGGCAAAATGAAATGTTCACAGCAAGTCGTTCTATTGGTTCTCTTTCTAACTTCGGATCATTTTAGTGGAGCTTACTCCTAAGTGCTGAATCTCTTAAGCTCCTTCTGCAAAAAGAGATTCTCTCTGTTTGAGTGGTAACCAAGAGGAGCAGCAGGATACAAGGCATCCTGGCATTAATTATGCTTATTTCCCATTTGTGAGGTGCAAGCATTGACGCTTGATCAGATCGTATAACGTTGCCTAACAAAGTTAACTGTTCGTGAAGTTGCAAGTGAGTAGTTGCAACATTTGTCAACTTTGTGACAAAGCTGTACGGAATTTGAACTGGTATTTGATACCGGTCTTCGCTACAAATATGGGTCAGATTCGAATTAAGGTATGCGTAATAGTGATAATAGTGCTGATCAGGAAAATGACGGAGACTGCGCTGCTGTCAAAAGAGTAGCGCTCAATACACAAGAAAACAATGCTTACAAAGCTCTAAGAATCATCTTTCCAACTTATTATATAAAGTAGCCAACTCGGTTTAAAAGAATCGGTGATCCAACTGTGGTAAATACTGTCACAACCTAGAGGCCACAGCCTGGGATATCAGAAAGCTTCTGAGGGGACCCGAAAATTAATCCGTTGACTTGAAGGGCATCGAAAGTCATGGGATTTATAACTGAATACATAAGTGCTGCACAAAGTCGAATGACGTCCATAAAATGGTACCTGCAGTCACGGAGGTGGCAGCTTCCAGTCTTCACCCATGGAGGAAATAGAAGAAACATGAAGAGAATGTCGAACAGAATGCCGCGACGTGGTCGGACGGTTTTCTCTTTATTAATTCTACGAGCTTGTGAAGCTTGTTGAAGTAGGACCTTCACGCATGTTGATAGGAGCATTGTTGCGGGGGGAGGGGTTGGTAACTCTCGCACAGCGAGCGCAATCCTCCAAGAGCGAAGAGGCGTTTACGGAGTTTTGAGAGTAGGATCAAGACACAAATGGCTGACGTGGTCGGTTTTCGAGTCCGCCTGTGAAAAATAAGATATGAAACTGCAGCCGAGTCCGCGGAAAGCAGATAGACGTTTTAAATGTTGGGTCTATGACGGCTGACGCACCGCCGCGGATTGCATACGGGAAACGTTTCGCTAAGTTCAGTTAGTAGTATTTCCTCCTCCTATTCGCTCTTTGTTTAACAGGTTCATTTACCTGTCCCTTCAAGAACCGTTCAAACGTTCAATGCTCGGTCGCTCATCAACGTTGATTCTGTTCCATTCTTACGACCAGCCCTGGACCGTGCTCGGACAAGTGCTACTTGAAAAGTGCTGATTTGTTATTGTTCCATATTCAGATACCATAGTAATTATTGTAAGCGTTCAATTTCTTGATGGATTTTGTCTGTGAAATTTCGCCAGTTCCAGGTTCGGAGGTAGCAAGCATCATTTTGTTCATTGAGCTCAAAAACTAACATTCCGGACAATCTAAAGGCAGGTTCAAAGTGAACTGAGAGGCTTCGTGGGGGTTGGAGCCAACCAGCGTTCACCATAGTTGGTTTCTAAAGGGGTAGCTGACTCTGCATGACGTATCCAGGGAGGATGTCCGTTAACCTGAAGCTTCAGATGTAGATTTAATTCATTCAGCTCACCGAGCAACGACGGCACTTTAAAGTCCTGGAGGAGGTTTACGGTCAAGAAATGGCCCCTGCTGTAGGTTGAGAATGGAAATTACGGCAGTATATAGTGAACGTGGTAAGTTTATATGTACGTGAACGACATTTTTAGCGTCAGTAAGCAAGGTGCAACATTCTTTTTCGCAGGCGACATTAAAATTAGGTACACTGCATGAACCTAGTACTGTAGCTTCTGCCGCTGATGACATGCTACGCAATTAGCCGGCACTTGATTCTTGGAGTACCCGATGGTTGGTGAAATTCTTCTCTGCCAAAATTGCATTTCTAAGTAAAAGTCTCAGAATCACGCAGGACTGTCTGAAAATAAAGGCCAGATCATCCCCACCGGTCCGAAAGCAACGGCTAGGGATCACAATAAATTTGCACATTCAATTTCTCCGAGCTCGCATCAGCGCACGTTTCTTAAGGTGGACCGTTAATTGTTTTGGTCATTAGAACATTTGGTATTACGGAAAGCCGGCCAAGCCTTTTTTGAAACCACTTCAGGCCACTTTTGCAAAATTTCATCGTCACTTCCTCTGAAAAGCCTCTGATTATTAGACCAGCAACTGAGAATATACAATGTGGATTCGCCATGCAGTTGCCATGGTATTCCTTACCATAAATTATACGGGGCCATGTAAATTATTGCGTCTAGAGCCCTTGTGGCCACGCCGTCTACGGATGAACGCGTCTTTTTCTTCAACATTATAAAACTTACATGTTTCTATTCCGCCCCAAAAATCAAACTCCCTCAAACTACTCTTGCAGACATAAGGACAATGTAGACTTGATCCCGGTATCCGGGAGTACACCATAATCTCATTTTTTATAGCTAAATATTTCCTCTGTTTAGAACGGGTTTCCAAGGAAAATTAGGTCTTCATCTCCAGCCTCTCTGGAATTCAAAAAGAAAAAATAAACTTCTGACTCTTTCTAAAGCACGGTCTCTGCACGCCAATTATTCGGGCCTACGAACATGGCCTTGGACGTAAAGACCAACTTAGCGCCTCTTATTCCAGTGAACAGCAACCGCCAATAGACCCTTAGGAGCATGGGGATCCACTCAATGTTGCGGTAAGAAGACAAAAGCGGCCAAGCACATGCCCCATGACTGTCGGTAACACGCTTCGTGAGTGTGTTTACCCTCTCTCTATTTTCAAAGCTCCTGGCCGCGACCTCTTTACTGGCAAAAGCACTTGGAACAAGGCTTCTTCTTGAAGCAAAAACCCTAAGATGTTATGGTCGGAGAGGTCATAAGAAGTTTTTAAGTGAGCTAAACCGATCCTCTGAATAAACGACAACATTAACCGTGTACCTCACTACCACTTTTAATGTTCTGTACGCATTGCTTTGTAGTCGGGCTGCGAAGTCCAAGGCCCCTTCAAGAAAAGGACAGGTATTCACTTACCGCCTAAGCCATTGTTGTCTATGGAAAACCCCACAAAACTGCTTAACAACAAATCGCTAGCCCTGCCTTCAGTTCTTCCGCCGAGCCTGTGAGAGATAATAGTGCGTTGGGCATTCAAAAACCAGCCGACCTAGCCTTAAGGGCCCTCACAACACTCCCCACACCCCTCAGTTCTCCCTGACATGCACGCTAACAGCTTTCTGCAATGGTCAACTTACCCCCAGTGTCATCAGTCTGCGGACCGCCTCTTCTCTTTTGATCTATTGGTTCATGTTGTTTGATTATACGGAACCAAGCGATATCCTTTCTGAGGCATCTTTTGTTGATCCTTCTTTTCGTACCGATCCTTCTACTTTATTTCTCTGAAGCTTACCAGCCTTCACGAAACGTTAAAATGCCTTCAACACCAAAAGGTATATTGCAGCATATATAGCGCTGTCAGCATGGTACTAGCCTTGATAACGTGTACACTATTCCTTTAGACCTTCCCCAACCGCTTCAGGGCACCAGTAAACTGTATTAGGTCTGACCACTTCTACTAGCTGTTAACTGATAACTCCCGCGCTAGAATGAGCTTACGTGAGAATAGCTTTCGGAGAAGTACCGCTTCGTCTGTTCCACTTCGCTGGGCACAGTCGTTACGGATATAATTTGATGCCCTCTCTAGAGTTTTCTCACTTTTATCACTAAACTACCTCCCATTCTATAAGAAAAGAGTACAGTTCAAACTTCCCTATGACATCGAGCTTACCATCTAGTTGATGCGCTTGGGCCGTCATTTAAATGTTCCCTTTTCTGTAGTTACGATCTAGAGGGTGCGTTTTTAGGTCTGGACTGCTCTTATTTCATAACTCAGTAAATCGTTCGTCTAGCTACCGCTTGTCTCCCGAAACAACCGACCCTGTCACGCATAAAACGATTTACCACGCCATATATTGCATTCACTCTTCAAAGGCCACCTGGGAATCATAAATCGCTTCGGATGTATACACATAGAGCCTACCAGTTTTCCTTGGAACTGGCCAGCTTGCTGCAGTACGGCTTATTCCCCGTCATTAGGTCCCTCTCTAGGCTTAGGCTGTTTATAAGTGTAACTCAAATCCCTGACTGATATATCAGAAATGTTCAACTGGCTGGTAAATGAAACCCATTCTCGCCGAATTCATATAAACTCATCCAGTTCATGTGTATTTTCGTCATCTATTATTAAAACCCACAGCTGAAACCACATGCAGACCGTGAATCCCTCAATTTATTCCAGATACTTAGTACTCCACCGCCGCCCGCGGAACCGCTGATCAGATCCCGCAGTTGAGGCTTCGGAGTGAATCATCTTGTTTTTTTCTAGGGCATATTCCACCGGGTTGGTCTTCCTTCTTTTAAAATCGGCCATCGTTACCTTGGTTAGAGCCAATTCTCAAGGTGCTGCTCGGTCAGCTTACGCTCTGAACATCGAACACGCTGATGCACCTGTTGAACCGACTGGAGGGCCGAACAAGCGAACTTAAAATCTGACCACTCCAGCTATGTGGCGCAATGCTACTCTCAAGAAGTCATCATACTGACATCTCTCTGGAGGGTTCCCGTGCTTCGCGAATCACTAGCCCCCTAATCACCACATGCGTCATAGAGTAGGGTGACCGGATCTCAATAAGCTTCGCATGCTTGAACGAGCAAAAGCATATTACCCGCATCGACTCACAGGCTAGGTTTGGATTGTTCCATGAGCAGCTGTCCGGCTTACGTCCAACAAACGAGGACGCCATGGGATGGTTCAAAGCAAAAATGGTGAACTTAGAGCACATGTACCGAACAAGCATCACGAAAGAGAACTGTCTTTTGACAAAGGACCACTACAAAGCTATCAACCAGCTGAGGAGGAACCCTGACTTGATAACTCTTCGACCAGACAAAGGCTCAGGAGTAGTTGTTCTGAACTAATCAGACTACAGAGATAAAATGGAGTCCTTACTAGGAGACGAAACGAAATTCATACTGGACGCAAAGACTGACGACACCAGCGAAATAGAATAGAAAATATAGACAGAGTTGGACAACCTTGTACAAGCCAACTTGATCCCGGAATCTGCGGCCAAGAGTCTTAGGTGCAGGGGAAGCCAAACACCACAAACTTACGGCTTGCCAAAAGTACACAAAGATGACATACCACTACGACCAATATTGTCTATGACCAACTCTCCGCTACACAAACTAGCAAAATGACTGGCGGAACTACTAAAACCGGTATAGGTAATTGGTCGGAAAGAACAACGTGAAAGATAGTTTTGAAATGTATGGGCTAATGAGCGAAGTAAACATCCACAATAAGTACTTATTCACGATGGATGTTAATTCACTCTTTACAAATATCCCACTTCACGAGACCGTTGATATCCTTTGCCAAACTATCGTCGATGACAACTTGACAATCGGATTACCAAACAGTTAGCTGTCACGGCTATTACTATTGTGCACCTCCAACGTAAAATTCCATTTCTTTGGAAGGGGATATCGGCAGATTGACGGAGTTGCCATGAATAGTCCTCTAGGTTCTGTTCTGGCAGATATATCTGTTTCGCACCTCGAACAAAAAATTAAACCAATCATAGTTCAGGCTACTCTTTATCAACTCTAAGTGGACGATATATTTGTCATTGCTAACACGAAGGAAGAGTGCGAAAAAATGTTCTACCGCTTCTACAACATACACCCAAACATTCAACTAGCCAAAAACTGGGAAGACAACAAATGAACTACAATTCCTCTTTTATCTTTAGTATTCTAATTTTGTGAATGATTTGTCACATTAAGCATCCAGAATCCTCCGGAAATGCAGCTCACCCTGAAAGCTAACTATCTCTTCAGACGATCTATTCCACCTTCCCTCTGCTCTATCACAGAAGGAGTTCGCCGGCACTTTTGGCCTGTGGCTTGACTTGCACAACTCTACTCTATTTTCTCTCGTTCTGTGATCAGCGGCCTGTACAAGTTCATCCTCGGCAGTCAAGCCCAATGAACAAATCGAGATTTTAAACTCTTCGGTAAGGCCTTCTCTGAGTCTTCTTTGTTGAAGTGAGAAGAATTCCGTATCCTGCAGTCGGTGTCCTCATGACTTCCCTAGTTATCTTCCCATCATTCGAGTGGCTAGCTGATGAAACATTTCTAGCCAGGCTGCATTCATTTTTACTGAGCTCAAGCCTATAGGCAAAGTTCTGAAAGTGACTCCAATACCGTTTTGTTCGTGGGTACAAACACTTTCACTGTTCCGCAGGAAAGTGCTGAGAGCAGCCGAAATAGCTCACCTGTGGCCATGCCCGCAGCTTGGTTGCACCTTTCGACCCATTTATGGTCGGGGGCCATTCTGACAATCAAGCCCCTTGTTAACCGAGCCGCTGCAAATGTGGACGGTCCATTTTCGCCCGCTACTTTTGCTCCCACTGAAGCTATGTTTGGTGCGTGTATTTCATCTCAGTTTAAAGGCCAGTCCCCTTTGTTTGCCCGGATACCTAACCGCTCCCGGTCACTAGCCAGTTCTTTGCGATCTCCCTAACATAGGGAAATTAAAATGGTCTGAAAAGATGGAACACGTTTGTGATAAATCCTAAGTAAAGTCAAGCCACCGGAAAGTTCGAGCGACCCGCAGCAACCAACTTCGACACAATTCAAAACAAAGTCGATTCCAAATAGCTACGGTACTATATAAAACAAATCAATTAACTTAACAATAATCAAACCCCATTAGTGTTCCTTCTTGGCTCTTACGCTCCAGATTGAACAACAAATCAACAACTGCAGCTGAATTACAGCAAAAGGTTAGATACAGAAGATGAGATTACCGAATACAGTCACAACGAAGTTCAAGCTGAGTGACTCACGCTCGAGGCAACGGTGGGAGCATGGTTTGAGACAATAATTTATTGCAATAAAACAAACAGTCGGAATTCCGGCAAAAATAGTTCATACAAATGAAGAATTTCGTTTTTAACATGGATGATAATACACGGAAAGGGGTATCCTGAACTCCTTTACATTGGTCCCCAAAATCCGACCCAGATTTTTCTTGTGCACCGCTAGATGCGGTTGGCCTCATGCCCCGGCTCGCCCTACTGTTCCCCAATACCTAACACTAATCGTCAATAGCAGCTTCCAGTTGGACCAGCCGATCAATTCTCAGTGGTCCGTCCCGGTTCGACAGATCCGAAGGCCCGCCTCCCACTTGAGGAGAGTCGGCTTTTGAACTTACACCTTCCATAAGACAAATCTTTGTAATGTCACGGAGCACTAGTTCTCCACTAGTCAGCACTGTTGCTGTTAGCACCAAGCAGTTGTTGTAAAAGTGGAAGATATTCATTGGTCCATATCATCCAAAACACAGATTTTAGGCAATATGCCTGCCTCCGCTGACGAACCATTCGACCTCGCAACGAACTCGTCAAAATATCTCGTGTGTTCGCTCTCAGAATGAGTAGGTCATTGGGCGTGAGTACTGGCAGATCACGACGGTCGTCCGTTTTTTATCTGCTCACTTTCGTACTAAATTTCAATAATACTTCGTCAGCCATCGGCTTTTCGTCACAAACTGAAAGAAGTACTCTTCTAACCGAGCGCATTATGATCTCCCATGTGCCACCAAGTTGACTGGCATGAAAGGGATCGAAGTGCCACTGCACGCCCCGTTGCAACAGTCTGTCAGCAATCTTATCACAAGACCAGTTTCCCATTAGGTTCTCTAATTTTCTTTGAGCCCCAACAAAGTTTGTACCGTCATCACTAAACATCTCGGACGGTGCCCCTCTCCTCGACGTGGAACGCAGTAACGTCATAATGAATGAATTTGTGCCTAGATAATGAGAAATTCAATGTGCACCGCACACATGTGGAGGCAGGTGAACATGGATCCATATCGTTTCTCCTGCTGCGCCCATGGTTAACTGCAAATGGGCCAAAATAATCTATTCCGACGTACTTGAAAGGAAACCAACCCTGTTGGACTCTTATGGCTGGTAGAGGAGCCATTATCTGCTTGCCTACGACTTTAAAATGCTTCCGACATTTCCATCATCCCCCAAGTACACACTTGACGACAGCTCCTCCCTGTACAATCCAGAATGTGTGCAAAGTTTCGCGAGTAACTGAGGTGGTCCCGCATGTCCTTCTATTGCGTGATACCATCTGATTATCGAATCTGTAATCGGACTAGTCCTGGGTGGTGTCATCAGATGTTTCACATCCCGAAGCTGATTAGGGCAGTTAATTCGTCTTACAACACAAATAATTCCATTTAATCAAATTGGATCGAGTTTTATTAGAGTCCTGTTCATCGGAGTTTTGTCAACGCATAGGTTATTATTCCTGGCCCGTAATCATATTAACTCTTCTCCATAGACCTTAGCTTGTACAATTAGAGTAACACATTCCTCCGCATCAGCAAACTCGTGCAACTCCGACGCCCAGTTTTCAGTCCTAGGTCTTTGCGACCGCCTCCTGTGACTGCGGTGGACATTTTGAAACGACGTAACCAAGCTAGCGACTTCAGCAGACGAAACAGACTGGAGTACCAAGCTAGAATTGCGTCCGTCCGTGCATCCTGCAACACTGTGAGAACCGGAGGTTTTTTCAACTCTATGTCCGATGGTGCTGCAGCAACCGTAGAATTGGTCGGCCACAAAGTTTCATCTTTTATCAAGAAGTTAGGACCATCAAACCAGCAGCTGATATCACTCGCTGATGTTGTGTCTCTTGATGCCAAGTCTGCAGGTTTGGTCTCCGATCTGACATGACGTTACTGCCAGGGTTCCGACCACTGATGGATTTCAACAAATGGTTCGCGACTTTCGTACTAAATCTCGTTTTATTATTGTTTATTCAGAGCAAAATTATAGCAGAGTCCGTCCAGTAGTGAGTCTTACCAAATTTGACTCCAGTTTCTTCCATAAGAATCCGAGAAACTCTAACGGCCATTCTTGTTGCGGCTGACTCCAATCGAGGGATCGTTACGGTCTTCAGAGGAGCTAATCTTGATTCGGAGAGTGGTAGGGCACAAAAGGCCATGTCCCTTTAAACCATTCTAGAATACACGACCACTCTATAGCAAACTTCAGAAGCGTCACAAAATACATGAAGCTGTGCACCTTCATTCAGTGAGTTACCTCTTATAACAGAAAGCTGAATTTTGAATGCGCAAAGCTGTTCCATACTTCTTAACCACTCATTCCAGCATCGTGGGGGTTTTTCTCCAATTGGGTCGTCCCAACCAAGCTTCAAGCGACGCAGCGATTGCAATTACGTCTTGCCTGGTAGAATGAAGGGTGAAACCAACCCTGGTGGGTCGAATACTAATGATACTATGGACAACAAGCCACGCCTTGTTTGAGGTTTTTCGCGTATTGTGAATAAAAACTGGAACTTGTATTCTATTGCGTTCCATTCCAATCCCAAAGTCCCCTTCGGCACTGGAGCGCAATCATCTAGTTCCAAAGCGGGATAGACCAGCTCATATTTCGGTAAAGTTTTCAGCAACTCCTTACGATTACACTTCCACCTACGAAGACGGAACCCGCCTCGTGATGGTAATTCACTCATCTGGAGAGCAAAAACGTTTGCATTCTCCGACTTGGGCAAGGACAAAAGACAGTCGTCTGCGAAAAATTTATCATACACGGACCTGGAGACGTAATCCTCATACTGTCCTCCCTAATCATCTGCCGAGCGACGTAATGCGAAATTCGCACAAACTGGAGAAAAAGTGGCACCAAATTGGTGGGCATTCATTTGCTATTCAAAAAGATTACCACCTAGTTGACCATTTTCCAACCAAAGGGACCTCAGTGCCTCTTGTCTCTCGTCAGCACTCGAACCCGAATAAACGTTTCTTCAATATCAGCAGCCAATGCGACAGATTCCTTTCGAAAACGAAGCAACACACCCGCCAAGCTTGCTGTCGTGTCCGGACTTGTTGCAAATAATCACTCAAGGAGCCTCCCTGGAATGCAGCCGCACAGTCAGCCACCACCCTCAACTCTCTAAGATTTTTAGGGTTTGTAACGGCGTGATGTGGTAAGTACCACTTTGGCTCAAAATCCATGTTTAACAGTATGTTGGCACTGACTGGGGGTGGCCCTTGCGCACATCACCCTCTATTATTGTAGAGTATTTATCGAAGAATTCGGAGTCATGCATCAACCTATTCCTCAATCCATTTAACCTCTCTTTGGTCACAGTATAATTATTTGGAAGTCTCACTACAGGATTCCTCCAGAGAAGCGCAACTTGATAGTGTCCGTTCAACAGAGTTATGGCATCGGAAACCATATCAACAGCCTGTTTGTCTTCCAAAGAGAGAGAGTTTCTCGATGAATACCCATCGCAGAAATTGGCGCTGTATAGTCGACCGATCTGTTCTGCCGAAGAATCGATTCCCCTTTCAATGTGGTTTACCGTCCTAACAAAGATTGGTTCCTTGCTTATCGGACCAAGAGCAATCCAACCCAAAGTGGTCCGCGCGTCATAGGGTTGTATTCTTCTTCCGCATCTTTGCTCTAACACCTAAGGGCTTCTGGGACGTCGGAACCTGTTAGGGTTCGTAGTCTCGAATCTTTCAGATTCTGCCTTTGGACGCAGTGTAGATGAGGCCAGGATAAACGTCCGCTTCTGTACAGCACTGAACTGCTTGAATTGGTGACCTATCAACAGAGGAGGCTCTCCTTATATTCACGAAATCATTCCCTGACAATGAGTTCAGTCGCGGCTTCGTTATTCCCGAATTCCAATTGGTAGTCCCACTTACGGTCGAAATCAAAAGTGAGGTAGGGGGTTCCTCCGGGCCCACTGGCTCCATAAGGTATTTTTTTATTAAAGTCGCATCAAACCCGCCGTCCAGCAGAGCGTAAGTCTCCACAGAGCCCCCCAGTCCGTCCAATCGTACTGGTAGAACACCTAAACTGACACGACATTCTGGCCTAAGAGCAGCCGCACTATTATTGGTCCACTGCCTAGGCCTTTTTGTATTGTCCCTACCCAGCTTGTCCACCTGCAGCTCTTGTGTTGTATCTTGCGTGACTCGACCGGTATATTGCTTCTGTGCACTATGCAGTATAGGGTAGTGTTGTTTCTGACAACCTGATGTTGAGCATGGTTTGGAAATATGACAGTTGTTAGACATATGTTCACACTTGAGACACGAAAAACAAGCCTTGGTTTCTTTAACCAATGCCCAACGACCGAGTGTATCACGAGACAGGAAGAGCTGACATTCCTGGGATGCGTGTATTCCATTACATACCGAGCACCTATTATGCGGGTTTTGTGCATAATTCCTCCAACTGGATGACCACGAATACCCCTGAGCTTTGCTATCAGCAGCCGGTTTGCCAAACCTACTTCGAGCAATCGATGCCTCACAGGGCATCAAGTGCTGTAGATCTCGGAACCTGGGTTCATCTTTTCTTCCCAAGATATCATCCACGGTCCTAACCCACAAATCCCGGAGAAGCGTTGGTAGCACTCGAGAAATCCTTCCATGTTCTGCAGTGAGCAGACGTCTGACAAGCAGTTTTATCTGTGCGAAAGTAACTTCACATTTGAGCACTTTCAGCGACAACTTGTTCAGGGCATCCGAATCTTCCAGCAGACGCTTCAAACCTTGCATTAAGCCGTAAATCAGTGAACCAGCCACTACATGACCTTGTCCATACAGATCCTTAAATATTTCCCTAGCCCTATGGTGTGCTATTGTTGAAGGCAACATAACACATTCGGTAACCACATCCCTTGCTTGTCCCTTGCAGTAATGCATCAGGTAAAGTAAGCGCTGGCCATCGTCTTGAACTCTACCTCCGAAGTAACATTCAAACAGTTTCATAAACCTCCAGTATGTTGACGAGCAGCCCGCAAATGACTCCAGTTCCACCCTAGGTAAATCCCGGACGATGATTCCTCGCAGGTTCTGCCAATGGGAACCATTTTTATTGTTCGTGGTGCATCGTTCTGCACGTGGCAATCCCTTAGGTAGCGAGAAACATGTTCATTGACCACTACTCCATCCTTGGCTTCAGCTCTGTTCACTAGGTCTCATTCTTCTTCAGCGAGTGCCAGATGCAGTTTCGCCATTTCCGTCTCATTCCTTACCTCAAGCAGCTCACAATGTTTATCTAATTTTAAGTGTTCTGCAACCTGCTTCTCCTTCAAATCAGCTAATAACAGATCCGCTCTAGCTCTGTGGGAAATCAAGCTAACCCTAGAAAAACCTGATATACTAGAGCCTGAGCAAGAAACATGGCCAACACCTACAAGCAAAAAGGTTTGGTTCACCTGCAGGGTACTGTCCTTTGATTCGGAAAGGTTTGACGAACTGCTGCTTAATTTCATGCCCCAGCGGTTGCCAAGGCTGTTGAGTACTGTGAAGTTCAGCCACTGGAAAGTTCGAGCGACCCGCAGCAACCAACTTCGACACAATTCAAAACAAAGTCGATTCCAAATAGCTACGGTACTATATAAAACAAATCAATTAACTTAACAATAATCAAACCCCATTAGTGTTCCTTCTTGGCTCTTACGCTCCAGATTGAACAACAAATCAACAACTGCAGCTGAATTACAGCAAAAGGTTAGATACAGAAGATGAGATTACCGAATACAGTCACAACGAAGTTCAAGCTGAGTGACTCACGCTCGAGGCAACGGTGGGAGCATGGTTTGAGACAATAATTTATTGCAATAAAACAAACAGTCGGAATTCCGGCAAAAATAGTTCATACAAATGAAGAATTTCGTTTTTAACATGGATGATAATACACGGAAAGGGGTATCCTGAACTCCTTTACATCCTTTGCTAAACCAATTTCGTGGAAAGAAAGATCAGTGGACCTACAAGTAACCCTTGAAGTACTCCGCTGGTTGACTCCACCGTATTTGACCTGCACTTTCTCACTGTGAAGCGAAAACGTTCTGCTGAATATGAAGGGCGATGCCCAGTTGTGTAACCGCTCTTCCATCCCACATACCCACAGCTTCTTTATCGACAGTTGACTGTTGATCTGGACAGAAGCCTTGCTAAGTCCCCGGTAACAAACCTCAACCATCTTGCCCCCTCCAAGCCGGGCAACGACTTTGTCTTAGAATACTATAAGATCTGAGAGAAAAAGGATGAACTTCAGAAACCCGTGCTGCCCCCCACAGAGTAACCCATGGTTCACTCGGTGTTTCCCAGTGTCCCCGTACTAGCCACTCTGAACATCTGCACAAAATTAATATAAGGCTGGCAGGACGGCAGCTCTCCTCTTCTAACCGCTACACTCCCATGTGGGTGGCCACAACTGTAGCTGCCTTCTGGTCCAATGGTTGTACCTTCCGGTTGGGCGTGGCATAGTATAGGCGGCGGGCATAGCCACTGGTTGCCGGAGCCAATAGCTGTATGATGGCTGGGTGTATTCCATCAAGCCACGCCGACTTATGTATGTTGGGTCCTTTCAAGAATTTTCCTGTCTCCAGTGCCACTAGTTTCAGTCAAGGGGGGATACATGCAACCGCTTGCTTTCTGGTTGATAATGGGTGCTTTACAACAATTCTATGCACACCCTCAGAGTATGGGCTAAGAGCATCGCCTTTTCCTTGGTTATTCTCATGTAATTCACCCCCGTCCCTCGAGACCAGAGTTTCCTCTTCATTCTTGAGCAAAACCTTTGAATGAGCATATCTGTAGTAGCTTTCTGGGTTTTGTTTAACCCCTGCAGCCAGTGCCAGTTCAAAGGTTCTCTTCGTCCGTACTTGAATCTTTGCTGCCTAGTTTCTGTATTTTTTTATACCGCAACCAGCCCCTTTTGCTGCCCGGGGCCTTGAAGATCTGCTGCTTTCGTCTCCTTTTTGCCAGTCTTTCTGACCACGTCGTTTTACACTCTTGATTTGGGACGAGACTCTCTCGCGGCTTTTACATGCCCGAGACGAAAGTAAAAATTTTATGGTGACGCGATCTTTCTGTTCAGTGAAGGCAGCTAATTTAACATGTCCATGCCCTCCTCATATCCTCTGATCACCAGACCAAGGAGCCGTGCCTGCAGCCTTGATCTGTCTTTTGTGTGTCCTCTGGTACGCTGAACCAAAGCTTTGCTAAGCATCCAGTGGACGAAGCCCTCGTCTGCTGTACCGGAAATACGCCTTACCGTTTCCCATCTACTCCCGGCAGGTTGAAGTCTCCTGCTGTTAGATGCTGACACATGCAGCTGCTGTGACGCTTTGATCAACCTTTCGTCCCTGTCTAACATTGAGCATGGGCTTCTATATACGCAAGCAACAGCTGTTTTCCTCGTTCGCAATCTTAGTACGATAGTACACATTTGAATGCTTGCTGTACATAACGTCTGCCGATAGAAATCACATCCGTCATTTTAGTCGGTTCAATCATATCATCGTTGTCTTATCAACCCTCGCGAACCTAGCTGGCACTGGTGGAAGAAACCTATCTTCTACCAGGCCTATGACAAGTGGTTTGCCTCAGGGCAGTGTTCACAGACCACTGCTGCTTTATATATATATATATATATATATATATATATATATATATATAATCACATCCTTCATAAACTCCGCTTTGGTACTCCTCTCTCTGCCGATGGTATCAAAATTGTGTACTGCTTTCCCATACGTAGCCTGCCACTTCAGATGAATAACATCTGACGGGATTTGAAATCGCCTGCTGTTTCGTGCAAATCGTGGCAAATGAAATTTCCTGCTTTAAGAGGTTCTTTTTCGCCCTCAAGTGCCAGTCCCATCTAAGTAGCTCTGCCCTCGATGACCAACCTAATCCGATCAACTCGGCATCGTCTGATCTTGGACTTGGTCACTCTTGGGCATTTAATCTCTTCAAACAAAACATGTTCAAAGTGGACAGAGCCAGGCGAATGATCGATCTCATTCTGCGCTGCTTCAAGCAGCAGCAAAGCCAAATGCTTGTCTATGTCTCCCACGCCCGAATCCTGCCTGAGTATTTCCCATCGTGCCCCCACTACTCAAAATCCGCCACATTCACAACGAAGAACCCTTGGTGCACCTTCACCAAAAACTGGCCGGCGCTGCTTCCTCCTAATCCAATTGTGAGAGTTGTCAGATATTCAGCCCCGACCCAATGAGGGTCCGTCGCCTTCGGTTAAATTTCGATCTTATTCAAATTGATCCATGGCAGTGTATACACAGGTGTAAGTCTCTCCCCAACCCACGGGTTCCTGCCCTTTTTGAAGCTTTGTCTCTTCTCTTCTGGTTTCACCATGCAAATCAATTCCGAGGTCCCGATTCTTTTGAAAGGTTCATCGCAGAATGTAAAATAAACTTCCTCCGCTAAACACAGTACCACCTCCTTATCTGCATTCAGCCGTATGCTCTGGGCTTACCACATGGTGCCCGACGCTGTCGCGCCATCCAACGAATGCATGGGTGTCGTTCTGCCGTTAAAAGAGGTCTTTAGTTTAGCTAATAAGACCAGCATTATAGCCTCCAGTGCACATCACCCCTCATCTCTGCTCCTGTTCGCCTACTGCACTTAGATGATGGTCGATTGATCTCACTTGAGAAAACATCTCTCTCACAAATGTGTACTTCGTTGAAAACTTCTCACTAAAAAGCCTTGCGCTTGTAGTCCCCAAAGTTATGGAACAAACCGGGTAAAGACAGCTAGTTTATCTTTCTTCCTACACATATTCTCGCCCTCCCCCTCCGAATGAGTCAGTTCAGGGTATATACCAAATCAGTTCTAACACCTGTATCACAGTTTTGCATTTCTCTCCCAACTTCCACCCATATATTGCCGCAGATTGTCACGTATAAGCCTTTTGGAGCCAGCATCAGCCGTATCTCGCATGAAATAAATTTTCTGTATCGTATTTTCCCCCTCCGATGGACCAGTATGCAAACCTGGTCAACCACCAATGATATCTTTACGTACTTTTCACCTCTATCGGTTCCTAGCCGCGTTAGAATCTATCCGGTCAAAAAGCACTCTTTAGGGACCACCACTGGCCACTCCGCATATAGATAAGCAGACCTTCCCACTTCCCCACCTTTTTATTCTGCAGTTCCGCCACTGCCAGTGCCTGCATTTTCTGCATATCCTGATTTCTGTTAAGTTCCCATTTACACATGTGAAATAGCCTCGTTCTGCGTGCACCCCATTTGCGGCCCAGCAGGCGGTTGGTTATTGTGACCCTGGCATAAAATCATCCGCCCGAGATTCCGCCCCTGCCCCGTATTTCTCATTGGTTTTAGTCCACGCTAGCCTCTGGCACATCAGGTGATATTCCAGAATGGCCGGCAGTGATCCTACTTTACATCGTGTACGTTTTCCACGACCTATCCTCCCTTTGCTGCCAGATCAGCCACGGTCATCAGTGTTCTTCATTTATCAGCATAAACCAATTTCAGTTAGACCCTGTCTGTTTTGGCGCGTTTATTGTGGGCTCTCGGCTGAAAATCACCCAGACTGCGTTTCTTTTTGTCTCTCCTTTTCAGCTCTCCAAACACGAGTATACATTATTCTATAGAGTCTTATTGCTCTGGGCACCACATCCGCAGATACCTGAGCTATAGCAGTTAAATACTAATCCTTAGCGCGTCCACCGACCAAAACAGTGTATTCATTGGCCTTAATTGCCAGGATCTTTAGCAACCCCGACAAATTCAGGGAGCACACCATTCCGTCGGCCATATTGTCCATCACATGGTTAAAATGAAAATCTTCAATATAGCCCGATTCTTCTTTCCTGCCTGTCCTTGGGCTAGAACGAGCCACCTTTAGGTACACGCATTATCCATTTGTTACGTGTTTCCAGGCGTGCACTTCTGATCCAACTACTCACCTCCAAAGCCACCCTGTTGGCCAGTAAAAGCGTCCTCGTTGATTCAGCACTTTACGGGGGCTTCATACCCCGTTCTCGTTTCCCTATCCTTATGAGCACCGTCTTTTTCATTCTTGCTTTCACTTCTGTTTACGAAAAAGCTCTAAAGTGTCCTCAAGTCCGCCTTGTCCTCTCATGACTCTTCCGGCCGGACGACCTGTCTGACAGTCCCACTTTTACTGACTCATATTTGTAGTATGGTTCCTGCTTTCCTGCAGACCATAACGTTACATTCTACTCTGAATAGCTCCAGAAGCACAATACCCAGAAGATTCTCCGCTCTTCTGTCGCCACCAGTAACAGTTCCTTAGCTGAAGACCTTCAATACTGACTTTCCACCTTCGATTTTGTCTATTCTGCATTTTAGGCGTCTCAAGCTTCCCGTAATGCCCTGCTGACCTGGGTTCCGCACCGGATTCAACCTTTTCTCGCTTCCGGTCATCAAGTCCTTTTACAGCCGTCACCCAACCGCTGGCCCGACTGGTTCTGCCCTCCGGGGTCCTTCGCGGTCAGGCCACCCTTTCTATGACACCAAAACTTCCATGTCTAAATCTTTGGCCGGAGCACGTATAGCGTGCAAAAAGTCCGCAGTAATGGGCAAGCTCAACCAGGCTGGTCAATTGCGCTTCCCTTGCACAATTCATGAAGCTTCTTTCGGACTAGGTTTATGAAGCGCGGTCGTCCCCTTTCATCATGACCGGTAGCAGATTGCTGGTCTCTACTTTCACTGTTCTGCGGCGTTTATTGAAGTCGGTTCCAGCCCGCATACTTCAATCCTCATTGTTCTCTCGCTGTTCACACTCCTGTCCACTTTTTCCACAGTCTCTTGTTTTCCCCTTAGTCACGGCTTTGCCACAGTGCACACACCTACCACTTTTGTCTGTGCTCCTATAGTTTTCCGGTCGAGATGGTCGCCGACAGATAGTGTGACTATTGCCGCATCAGCTTACCCTGTCCACTCCCGGAACTATCCAATTTTCCCTCCTACTCACTTCTATCTTACCCATCTCATAAATCTAATCCACGGCCACTACTGTTCTCTCACACGGCCTAGTGATCGCCTCCTTAGGTTCCTACAGCCTAACCAATTGGCATGTCTCTCCACTTCCTTGCTCCTAATGCCACACGCAAGTACCTCTCAGTCGCACTCGCGGGAAAGCCTACCATGCCAGAACTAGTCTCCTTTACCCTTCTAACTTTTGTAGCCGCACTTGCTATCGACATGTATGTTCACCACGTATTCGTTGCTTGACTCTGTCAACCTTTCCGGAGCTTTCCATCAACCAGCTTTTCAGGGTCTTTCTGCCTTTTTCATCCCCCCGACTGCTTGCTGGCAGAAACCTCTTTAGCTCCATCGTCCGAGCTCTTTTGCTTGAATTCTTCTTTTCTTACGGTTGTACCGCATGTTTCTTCGTCCTGAAGGCCCCTGTTCGGTCTTTGGCTGTCCTCATTTGACCCCTGCGTTTAGAAATTTGTCGGCCTACAATTTCCTATTTTTCCATCCCTTTTTCACCCCTCGTCCTCTATATACTGTCTATTGCAGCCGTCATCTTTTGGGTTCCCCGAGTATAGTTCCTCTGTCCCTTTTCTACTGATTAATCAAGTTCCACCAGTCGAAAAACATTTGATCATGGTTTCTTCGAGCAATCCTGAACCCTCCGACCCACCTTCACTCGCTTTTCCTAATCGTTTCTACACTTGATTCCTTTTTCTTCACTCGCTATCGCTTTAGCCGCAGATTTGCACCCCCATTTCGTTCTACCCTCCAGTTTAGTCTCCCCACTGATAGTTCGCGCCCTATCGTATACACAGAAAGTATATTCACTCTATCTTCCCCGGCACTCACAAGCTAATTTCCTGGTAACCTTGAAGCATCTCCCCCGAAGTACGTCCTTTTCAAAATGCTTCTTCTCCGTTCTTTGCCCGTCATCAGAGGTTACATCTGCGTTCAGATGAAATAACTGGTCTTATCTAACCTTTTTCACCCGAATATTTTTTTGTCTTACCTCCTTCATATGCTAAACCACCGCCGCCCTATCTTGTGCTCCACAAGTCGATCCGTCTCTCTGTTCTTTTTCTATTTATTCACCAATTTTCACCAGTCAAGGATGTTTGATCAAGATTCCCTCATGTGATGCCAAACCCTGATATCCATCTTCAAGCATCTTCCCTTATCATTCTAATGATGATTTTTTGAAGTATGGTTACTGCCGCCACCGTGGTTTTGCGCCGTTAATCATTCTGCCCCCGTCCTATTGCTCCCATTATATTTCAAGCTACGTTGGATTTGTCGAAATTAGGTTGGCTCTGCTTTCCCTAGATTTTCTCCGCTCATTTTCTCGGTGATCTTTCGGCCACCTTTGTTTTGCTGCGTGTACATCTGCAATACGTACGTATTTAACATATACCGTATATCAGCTTCATCAAACACTTCCGATTGCCGATTCATCCGTTTCAAAATGCTACGCTGTCTCATTGCCCCACTTTGAGTTTTGTGTACCTAGCTCTACACTCCATTTCAGCGTACATCGATTTCACGTCATCCTTATCGATAATCGAATCCTTTGTGTAAAACTATTTGTTCTTTTTCTTCTTCCATAGCCTCAGTATTTTCACTACATTTTCTGTCGCATTAGGTTTATACCTCCATTTTCTGCAATCTTTGGTTGAATTAGGCAGATTGCACCGTCTGACCTCGACTTTAATGGTCGTCAGCCGTCCCACTTTCGCTTGTTATAATGTTCCCTTAAGCAGTCCACAACACCCTCTTTGTGTCCATACATTTATTAACTTTTTCCCCGCGCATCTGGCAATTTCATGATTTTATCGCTCATCCGTTTGTCATGCATGCCTTGAGCCTACCAAAAGTAAACTAACGTTGTTACCGTTATTGACGAGGTGTCCATGAATCACATTTCCATGCCTGTGCCATCCAAAAGACTCAATTTTTACAGTTGCAGCATTTGGAAGTACTTCTACTTCTGGAGCTAGCAATATCCGTAGCAGTGATCAACATTTTCATGAGGCACCTACCCATGTAGTTCAATATATGACTTTTGGTGGTAAATATCACCTGGGATGCCCAATCCAGAATGCCTTTCTCTCTCCTTCTCCTTCCAAGTTGCGTTTACTTGTGACTTCAGTTCGGCTTTACAAGGTTCATGACAGAGCAACTGCCACTTGAATTTGATACTCGGCTATGACCATGGTTTCGGCGAACTTGCGTATCCGATGTTTGGTGGCACTTTTTTCCTTGTGACAAAATGTCCGATGCGACTACTGCTAATGCCTTGAACCGCAGCCAGGTTTTAGCCAATTTTGCTTACTTTTGACACAGGTTTCTGGTAAGCTTCAGGGTCTTACATGTGCCCAAAGTTTTTCTTCAAAGTCCGTAACTTGCTTCCAAATCCGATTTTGAGTAAACTCCAAGTGATCCCTGTGGCCCTAATTCGTGATCTTTCATCACCTGATAGTCCATTATCTGGCCCATGGTTCATCTCACTTTTCTGGACTTTTTTTCATCACTCCCAGTAAAATCGAGCCTCACCAAGCAACGCAGAGCCGGGGAATATAAATACGCGAAACTAAACCACGACCACGGTGGAGGCTGCCTAAGTTGTGTCAAACGGTATCCTTTCTGCCACCCTCCTGTAGAACTTCGCGATAGAAAATTCTGAAGACTATAAGGTTTACTATCTCTCTGCCCTATAGGGCTGTGAGCCCGTTTCGTTACACTGACCCCGGTGGTGGCATTTCGAACTCAAACTCCGTCACCGTTGCATTTACTTATATAGCTGACTGGACAGTTGAGGGTAGTTTCAGAGCAGCTGACTTCAATAACTCGGTAGCAAAGTGATCTTCTTTTGCCATTCCCCATAAATTATTGGAATTTGGCCCATGCATCCGTCCGAGCTAAAGCCCATGTATCCCACAGCCCGTTCCATGGGCTGTGGTAAGAAAGGTTTTGGGACGGGTTCGTCAATCAGCAATTTAATGGTATAAAATCATGTAGATGGTCGCAAGTTTTTCTAAAGAACTGAAAATATATTTTCTAGTTTGACTGTCGGAGGTTGCATTTCAAGATTAAAGGGGTTTGTTTAAACCTACGGTCAACCTCCAATGGGTAGCGGTACTCATCACCCCAAAAGTCAGTATATTTCTACTTATATCCAGATAATCGGACGGCGAGTCACATTTTCCAAAAGTTTAACCAGTTTGGTCGTATAGAGTTGCTGTCCTGGGTGACTTTTGGGCTTCTTTTTAGGTTATTACGGTATCATTTGACCAGCCGGGTTCGGAGCGGGCCTGGGCTGGTTTCGTAAGGGCTTAAGTGAGGCTCGGTTCGAACTCACAATGAATATCCGGCAGGGAACCGGCTGGGCTTCGGCTGGGTTAGCTCACAGGTTCGTCGGACAAGATTTGCACACCACTTCACTGTGCTCTGCTTCTGCAAGCTACGTACATTTGATATGTTTATTGTAAATGTAAGTGGTACTTGTCACCTACCCTTGTTATTTATTATTACTTTACGTGGTGGAAAGGTCTCGCGTAATAATTTATTACACATGTATCACGTATTTCAATACTGACAGGTAAAGTATGCTTTTCTCATCGATGTCCCGTTGGCAGAGATATCCAATGAAAAGCCAAACACTGAGGGGCATAACATTTCCTGCTTGTTTAAAAGCCAAGCTCCGGGACCATCGCGAGGGAATTTCTGCACCTGGCGAGCCCATTATTATTCGTAATTTATGGAATTACTTGCATCCGATGCTAACGAGGGGGGTGAGTCACCTGATGCGGAAGAAAGATTTATTTCAGCTATGATAGGTGAATCCAGTTATACAATAATACACCGTACATGTAATCAGTTCCTAGCGGAGACTTGGGAATCAACCATTGTGTGAAATAGACGGGTGCTTTGTGCGTTGGTTCGCAAACGCAAGAGACCGTTGAGAACCCGTCAAGTAGAGAAGGTACTTTTCGCACGCGAAATGCGTCATCATCGCCTGTTTTATACACGTGAGTATTTCCTTTTCATCGCTTCATCCATTTCTAACCGTCAAGTGACAAAATGGTCCCGAGTATATATGAATTTGTGCATGTTGTTTTTTACTTTTTAGCAGCTCACACTTTCTTGAAAAATGAAGATAGGTACGACGAATACCAGTTTCATTATCTTTACTTGGCGCAGTTTGTTGCCCGCAGAGTTTTCCAAACTGCTGTGAAGCATAACACCTTTTTATGCCGCCCCAAATCGACTGCCGACTAGTTCTACGATATAATTAACTTACTTTTCTTCTCTTCCGGAACTAAAAAGAAGGTTTATGAAAAATAGCATGAGTCTTGGCAAGTAAACTGTAAATATCGGACTAACAGTGTACAGTGAATTTCGAATAAAAAAGTGGGCGTCATTTTTCAGGGCTTCTTCAATGTTTTTGTTAAATGGAACGTAAGGACGACCCAGGACTAGTGTGGGCTGAAATCGTTATGTTTGGATCCTTTTGGCGTAAAGCGGTAGGCGAAGGTAGTAAACCTGACAAACCAAGCGATCCCAGCCGTGGTCCGTTCCTAGCCCAGCCGAAGCCCGCTTTCAGCCCCTTTCCCCCAGGAGCCGGGCCCAAAACCGCTCGAAGCCCGGCGGGGTTTGCTACTTGAGTGGGTTTGCCACGCGAAACCTTCAACCCGAGAGAAAAGCTTTCTTGGCTCTACCTTTGCCTAACACCAAAGATTCTCTTCTGGCTCTATGCCGAACAATTTCATTGGTAGCCACCACGAAGTTGTAGCTTGCAAATTCCAAGTCGGGCCACGAGCTGAATGCCAAACATGTAACTGTGCCTCCTTTTGCCATTTTAAATAGGGCCACGTCCCATCATATTTTTTGCTTCACAAACTTGGACAAATTCTTCCTAATAGCAAATCCCTGGTACCCCGCGGACCTCGTCTGCTGAAGCTTACAGTTGCGTAGCAAAAAATATCTTTCCGTCGTTATCCATCCAGAGCGAAAGGTCACCGTCATCACTGGATTAATGCACAAATACACTAAACCCAAACGGTAGAGTCAACCAAATAGAGGCTTTTCCGCAATCCTGCGACTCGGTCGCCTATTCGGCCAAATTTGCCTCGCAGCTCGTTACTTATAACTGAGGCGAGAAACCGAAACCCTGAGCCACTCAAACAGAGAGCAGGAGCCAGTTTAGGCACACAGGGCCCAGACCACACAGTCGACCCCCTGCTTGAAGAGGGGCCCCATTTTGGATGACATCCTAACCCAACACCAACAGGCATCCGAGACAACACATTCTTCCCCAAGCCCGTGACCCTCATTTAGGCCTGTTATCGGCTTGCCATTCCTATCTTCTCTAGTTCTTCCCTCAAGTCAGTTAGAGCTACTGCCAGAGACACGATAAGATGTATGTATTATTTAGAAACGTGCTACCCTCTAACACCCAACGGACCCCCATTAGCAATACTTTACCTTGGCGGACCGGATACTCCCGTTCTACCGTCGAACCTATGGAATCTGTCTCCCAAAGGCGGAACATTCCCTAACCAGCGAAACCACCCGCTGTCACCCCTACGCAAGAAAGGTGCAGAGCGTATAACCAATTGCGTCCGATAGACTGTGTGCCTATGATCTCGGCGTTTCTAGAAGTGTCTTAAAGCAAGACCAAAATAAAAATGCTTTATCTTACAAATTCATCATTATCAGACAGCTCGGGTTTGTTGGGTCGCTCCTGTGTTCAACCTGCCATAGGCAGATCACTGGTAATCCTATATCTTGACTTGACGGAAGCATTCGCCAGTGTCCTGCACCCGAATGTGCTGCACAACGGAAGAGTTAATTTGGGGAACTGGAATCCTTCCACTCAGATGGTTAAGGTAGTACCCACAAAACCGTCACCAAGAGAACTCCACTGATGCCCAGATGTCTAACCTCCACACAGTAAGCGGCGGGTTTACCCAAGGAAGAGTTCTGGGAGCATGCCGTTCTTACTTTATATAGATGAGACCCGTAAAGGCTCTTTCCATAGCAAAATCTTATCAGCGGTGATAAAAGACAGTTTGCTAACTCGAACGAAGTAACCCATCAACAGCTATAACAAAACCATACCAGATAGAAACAATCATTTTTATCCCGCTGTGAACGCCGGGGCGTGGAACATTCAGCAAGAAAGCAGTTTCTTCAAGCTGAATAGCAATATTTTCTCCGGTATGCGTAAATTGAAGGCGTCCTGTCTTCGAACTTCCGGAAAGTACGGGACTTCGAACAGCACTACTCTTGGGTACTCCATTTTCATGAGCTTTATCCCATATAGTTGGACGGGCAAACAGTTCCGTAGGCTTTTTCCGAGAAACTTCCTTGTTCTGAAGCTTCGGTGAGAGATACGTAATACTCATGTTAGCCTCATCCTAGAAAGGTGCACGCATTTATCCTCAAACATGCACAGACATGGTGTTTTCGAAATCTAAAATGTGGGGTCCGGGTTAACCAGTAAACTGATTTGGCTGTTTACTAACCTAAACTGAGGGCAACTTTGCATGCTTCTCTGGCCTAACTCCTTGTAGCTTAAAAAACTGAAACTGCCATCTTATCCCGTTTGCTCCACAGGCGGGTCCGATCATCTGATGAAGCCCACTTCAAAGCAACCGCATCATACCAGCCGCATAACATAGGGTGTCGTAACGATCCTAAGTGGGAACCTCTCCCCCTTTAATACAGAACTTTGTAGAATAAACTACCAGCGGTGATCCTTTCCCTTCATTCTCTAACCAAATGCAAATTCTGGCTAAATTCTGGCTAAGAAATATCTTTTAGTTCTATACACCACCACTGACAGAGCCTAAAAGGAAGCTTTGGACAAAAGTCCTAAAAACCGATAAACACTAAATTTTGTCGCCTTTCACAGCAAAATTGTAGTGGTGTTCCCAACTGCGCATAAGCTCACCGGCAGGCGGAGCCCTAGATCCGTCTGCTACCATTATGACTAAGGCCAATACTACTACAACTTCCCTCGAAAGTACGTGGTACCAACAGTTACACAAGTACCCACCAAGCTTGACTTATTCTTAGACTCCCTATCTTTCCTTTTTAATGTCCCACCTCTCGGAAGCATTTGCCCCTAACAAACGGTAGTCAAATCGCCGTGCACATTCTGCCGAACAATCCTTTTTTCGTGGGCTACGAACCTCACCCCTACCGAATTCCTTTCATTCCCAACTCAGCCGCGTCCTCTGGTGATCAGCCACTACAAGTCCTCTGATACTTCGTCACCAAAGTTGTCGTCAACCACCGTGTCGCCCCCACGCATGGCAGCAATTTGTGCTGAAATCAGCCGACTAAAACAGTCTTCGGACTCCTTTCCTCTCAGCAGCGTTCGGTCAGTGCGCATCACCCGAGTGTTCAAAGCCTTAAGCTTGTTTGCTTTGTGAAGTACTTCTTCTCTACAGCTCAGGAAGGGGGCCACCAAGGGACAAACTTCCCTTATTCTGTGGTTGTCTACCCACAGGAGAAAAAGCGAACCCGCAGTGACGAACTTCACCAATGAAGCTTGTGGACTGACAGGCTGAAGAGAAATGAGGAGTACTCACAGCGGGATAAGAATGCTCCCCTGCTCACTTGAAAAGAAAAAAACGGAAATAATAAAAGTCCTCCTGGCTGCGAAGAGACTGGAAATACGCATCAAGCCACTTTCAAAAACGGGCGGATTACCCGCTTCAGCCATTACTCATCCACGTGTGCAGGAGGCTCTAGAGAAGAAAGCAAAGGGCCCGAGTTTTCAGTAATTCTACCAGACCCTGTGCGGGGTCGCTGCGCGCCGTCACTTTCTCCCCCACAAAATCCAGCCTCTCCTATCCCAGGTGGAACTCTTGTGGATTCCTCATATTACTCGCGGTTAGCTCTCTCATGTGAATTCCGCTATGACCACGGGTTCTTCTTGATACATGGGCAGATTATCCCTGGAGCTGGATTACGCAGAAGGAGCATATGAAAGCCGTCGATCCTCTGGTTTCCGTCCATAACTGAATGTTCTCTTAGGTTAGCCCCAAATGCTGACACGAATGGTCTGCTGCCAGACGAAAGCCGCCAGCTACCGGGGAGAAGCCAAAAGATTTACTAAATGCCCACCCAAAAACGAAGGCATGAGCCAGGGTAGCCGCGGTATTCACCGAGGCCTCGAAAAAGCTATGAACGAGATCGTACCCTAATATCACAAGCCCCCCAACCAACAATACACCAAGTAATCATTTACGCGCTCAGGTGTACGACTTGTTGTTGTTTGCTGGAAAAGCTTGGTCGGTTTATGATCAAACTAACATTATTATGTAGCCATATCCTAAAAACTTCTAAATGGGCTCACCAAGTTCATAGCATATTGTCTTCCTCTGCTATCATAACCCACAGTTTGGACCACTCCTAGACTGCACCCGTCTGTGTCTAATGCGGATCCACAAAACTATGGCTCAACTGACCTGTAACACAAGTTTGAGAAACGCGTAGCCAAATTCACAACGGATCCCGAAATCAAAAGACGGTTATCCGTGATGGTATACGACACTAGATCATTGAACGAACAATGACACCAAACAGGTACAAGCCTCAATTATGAGATCACAAGGACTGAACAAACGAGAAACCGAGTTGCGGCGTGCGAGCGTGGAGCACGTGCGTCACGCAGGTCCAGAACAAGGATGTGACAAAGTAGCGCTCTGGGCGCGAACATACAACAATTGGTCCATAAAAGCAAACAGTGCGTAAAGACATCCCAATAGTGCAGGCAAGTGAGTGATGTTAAGAAAAACACTGAGCCGTAAAGGTTTTGGGGGGATTTTCGACGACCGGTCGTTACACCGCCCACCAAAACCCCCTCGAATCCTTAGCAGAGCCAAAGGTTTGGTATAAAGGTACTGATTCTTCCTGCCTACCTAGGCCCTGCTGTCAGTGGGCATGCCTAAAGCTTGTCGCCGAAGTTCTACCCATGGTCGCACCTAATCCGGTGGCCACACCGAAGCGAGGCTATTCTACATCTTCCCCGAGAACAACTAACCAATGTCGGGCGTGAAGGGGAAACCTATATGCTGTCCTTGAAAGGGCCGTCATGCACTGGCTGCATGTGCTTGCGTGAGTGTGTGTATGATGTAATCGCCGCTACCTCCACGTACGCGAAAGATATTCAGTAACGTCAACAAAAGCAAACGGCAAACACTGTCACATTTTTGATAAGGGTTACGAGGTATAGCTCGCATCAGGTATGTGCTTATGTGTCTGGATGCACGATGGAATCGCATCTATCACCACATATCGGAAAAAACCTGTAACGTCAACGAAAGACTGTGAGCATTGTAACGTGTTTGACGGAGACCATGTGGTATAACGAGTACAATGTAGGTGTGATTGTGCGTCGGGGCCTATGATGGTTCGATACGTCAGTGTGTCGTGAATGCTCCCGTATATGGGGTTTCTTTACCCGCCTCGAATACGAATGCGAAATAGCCTACTGGGCCTCAGCTTTATCAGCTTTTCCGCCTTCACTCTCGAGTAGGCTAATACTGAGTATGTCACGAACTAACGCCGTGTTGGCTTTCTTCACCTTCACCGTTCTCATCATTCCGTCGGTGCTTTCGGTGGTTTCCACGGCTACTCTCAAGGACCAGGTGCTGAAATGTGCGCGTTCGTCTGCGATTATCACCTTATCCACAACCTTGAATGGTCTCGTTTTGACCAGCCACTTTTGTCGAGTCTGCAGAGCCGGTAGGTACTCCCGCAGTCAGCGCCTCCAGAAAACCTTGACAAGATAGTTTGCCTGTTTCCACCCGTGGAGGTAGCACCCACGAAAGTTTATTGGACCTTGGAAACCCTCGTTCGACCCTAACTTCAATAAGTCTTTTGGGGTGAGGGCCAGATGGGTGGGGTTGCCCTTCATTACTTGAACCAGGGGACTGCTGTTCAGACTTCTCTCGGCCTCAATCATGGCGGTGATCAACGTTTCGTCTTCGGGCGATAGTTGCTCCATGACCGACAGCAATATTCCCCTGATGGACCGGATTATGAGTTCCCGTACGCCGCCGTGGTGACTGGCCTGCGAGGGTTGAAAGGCCAGCATATGCCGTAGGCCACGGTTTGATCCTGCAGTTCGTCCCTGTTTATGCTTCGCGCCAACGCTGCAATCCCCGGTGGGCGTTCACAAATTTCGACCCATTATCTGAGTATATATCGGCTGGTACGCATCTTTGGTTAATAAATCACTACAAGGCCCGTAGGAAAGAATCGGTCGTCATCGAATGTGCGACTTCTAGGCGTACCGCGCGTGACCTCATGCACGCAATGATACACCCATATCGTTTTTCCAATCTCTTCCCGCACTTGCTCCACAGGGGCCCGAAATAGTTCAACCCGGTGTCTCTGAACGGCCACCAGCCCGCAGTCACCCTGCACTCCGGTAGCGGGGCCATGGGTTGCTTGCCCGCCGTGGCACTGCGTCTCCTACATTGAACACAACGTCGGATTACGCTCTTTACAGTCGCTCTACCTCCCAGCGACCAAAGGCGCTTTCGGGTGACGCTCTTCAAGTGACTTGCTCCGGAATGTCACTCCACGGCGTGAACGTGTTGAATCATTAGCTCTACTACAGGTTGTCCCGCTGACAGCAGTATAGGATACTTTGTGTCAAAGCTCAGGTGGGCATTGGTCAGCCTACCATCCACTCGCAGCAGTCCATCAAAGAGTTTGGGGTTTAAGTGCTTCAATTCTTTTCTTGGAGATATTTATTTGCTGACTGGTCCCACTTCTTCCGCCCTCTCGAGTTCTCGGGCGAAAGCCTCTCGTTGCATCATCCTGACAATATGGTATTCTGCAGCTTGTAGCTTATCAAGACTTATCGAGCCGACCCGTATCCCGCCTGAGGGGCGTAGCTCTTTCATGACTAATAAATTTCACTCGAACCTGGCTAACAAAACTAACGCCCGAAGTGTCTTCATCCAGGAAGAAAATCTGACCAATCGTGATAAAATGGATGTCGCTTCAACTACGTTTGCCGCTATCACTACGCCTTTCATCTCCAGCTCTACTTCCGTAGGGGTGTTAATTCGAACACGGGCCAGTCCTGTTTGGGCATTCGCAGGAATCTCGGTCCTCTCATGCACGTGTCTAGTTGCCTGAAGTTGGTTGCACCTCGGGAGCACAGATCGGCTGGATTATCGCCAGACCTGACGTGCTTCCCTAGTTCATGGCTGATTCATCTTGGATGATCGTGAGTCGGTTAGCAAAGAAAGTACTAAACCGGATCCGGACGTTGTTAATGCGGTAAAGTACTATCTTTAAGTCCGTCCAAAAGCTGACTGACCAAAAGTAGAAGTCTAAACATCTCTTCACCGCTAGTACCGCCCTGACTGCTAACACGGCTGCACTGAGTTCAACGCGTGGGATCGAGGCCGAATTCAGTGGGGCTACGCGAGCCTTAGCGAACAGGATCCTGGTGGTATATTGTCCATCCCCTGTTCACCATCTTCCGTACACCACAGCTCTATAACTGACTTCGGATGCATCGGAAAAGGCATGTAGTTCTGTCCGTGTTGCATGACCAGGAGTCAAGCATCGTGGAATCTTTATGTCTCCTAATTTCTTCAAGGTGTTTAAAAGTTCTTCCCAGTCCAGCCGGTCTTCTCGGTCCAGTGACTGATCCCAATCGACTTTCTAACGGCACAGCCGCTGCAGCAAGATCTTTCCAGGTAGCAGCCAGGGAGAGACAAAACCGAGCGGGTCTAAGAGACTAGAGACAGCGGATAGTATGCCTCTACGGGTTACAGACAACTCGGGAACGTTTAGCTCGAAAACAAAGTCGTCCGTTTCCGCGTCCCATTGTATTCCTAAAGTGCGTTCGGTAGGGAGTGGATAGCCGTCTAAATCTCCAACCCTTTCGGCCCTCTCGTGGTACGGAATGACCTCGAGCACTTCTGAGGCGTTCGACATCCATTTTGTTAGATGGAAACCGCCCTATTCTAGCAATCTTGTTAAGCCTATGAACTGCACTAGAGCTGAGTCTATATCACCGAATGACCCAAGATAGTCGTCGACGTAGAAATTTCTGCCGACGCTATCTACCACCGAGCGACGGACCAGATCTCCGTGCTTGTTCGCAGCTTCCCGAAGGGCGTAGTTCGCACAGGATGGTGATGACATGGCTCCGAAGGGGTGGACGGTCATCCTATAAAGCACTACTGCATCGTCCCGGTCGTTATCTTCCCACCACAGGAAACGCAACGCATCTCGTTCTCCCACAGGTATCTTCACCTGGTGAAACATCTCCCTGATATCGGCGGACAAGGCCACTCTACCCACTCCGAAACGGCACAAAACTTCGACCAGTGGTATGGTCCAGTCAGGTCTTTGTAGTAGGCGATCTTTTAACGACTTGCCCCGGAACTTGGCTGCACAGTCGACAACCACTCGCAGTTTTTTGGGTTTCTTGGGGTTGATAACCGGGTGGTGAGATAAATACCAGATACCGGACGTCGATGTTTGCAGGCACCTTTTCAACGTAGCCGAGATCTTTGTTTCGCTTCATTAATCCTGCCTATCGTTCCCACAGATCCTGGTCTCAAACGAAGCGTTCCTTTAGCCGTAATAGTCGTTGGGGAACATAGTTTCTGCTATCAGTCCACGGGTCAGCAGTTGTGCGTCATGAGAGTGGCACCTCGAACCGTTTTTTGAGGCCTCTAGTGCCTTGCCGCACTGTTTGCAAAGCGAAATGATCCTCTTAAGACAACGATGGCCCTTCGTCCCCGATGTCAGGTCTTCAAGGTTAGCCTCTTCTTCGCCCCGGCTTATACATTCCCCCTCTTCCGCCCACCGACCCTGTAGTTCGGGAGAGATGTGGCGGACTATGCCCTCCAAGGTGTGCATTACATCTAGTTCAGCCCTGTAACCTAAGTGGTCGAGGGCTATTGAGCAGTTATGCATCTTGATCGCCTGGTCTGCCGTTGTGTAGACATTGCCCTTGGTTCTTCTGGCCTCCATCATCACGCCCTCTATTAGGTTACCGACTACCTTGAAAGGTTGGCCAAACAGGTCCCTCAGAATCTTCCTTGCTCGGGTGTAGCCTTGTTCCGGGTCGAGCATGGCACACTCATCGATAGCTTTCCTTGCTCGGCCTCGACAGTAGTGAGTCAGATATAGAAGCCTTTGCCCGGGGCCGGTTACCTTCTTCACGACGAACGCTTGGAATTGCTTGACGAACTTGCAGTAGTGTTCAGATCGCCCATCGAAAACCGTCAGTTCTACTCTCGGCAGATCAATCGTTGGTGGCGTTGACGTTTTATAGTCGGCGACCGGATTGGAGTTTCCAATTTATTGTGCCCTTATCTATCGGAAAGGTCGTATTCCTGGCCTTATGCTCGAGCTCTTGCTGTCCACACTTCTGTTCTGCTTCCTGCGCCTGTTGTCTAGCCGATAACAGTTGATGTTCTAGGTCCAGTATCCTCAGCCTATATAGATTGACATCCTTACGATCCATATTGCCCTCAGCAACACATGAACTAGCGTTGACAGGTCTAGGAGATCTAACACTAACTAAAGAATCAAATGCACCCATAACCTCCCCAGTGACTTGCAGCATTACGTCCTGCCCAGATTACAATGTCTTCGATCCTTTTCTTGGCATTTTGCGTGCTTTTATCGTTCCAAATTGACCAATTGAGTAATGAAACACACGTTTGAGCGATGCGTAGCCAAATTCACAACGGATCCCGAAATCAAAAGACAATTATCCGTGATGGTCTACGATACTAGATCAAGACGCAGCACCTGTCACACTTTTCAACCTCCATCCAGTAGTCACCATTAGACATCCACAGCTCAAGTTCTGTCCCTATCACAGAACTCTAGCATCATCCACGATTGGCCTATACAACAATTGATACTTATCCAGCAAAACTACTAACCATCTGTGGATCGTACCGACGAATCACGTTGTTAGTGCTGCAAGTTGTACCCCATCTTTGTGCAGACTGGCGTTGTGTTGAACATAAACCCCATCGAATAATCGCAGGCCGTGGTTGACTCTACCTCCCCCTGCATTTTTTGTCCCATGTAAACGGCCTGGGTGTTCTGACTTCACGGATAAGGCGAGTGTTAGCGCGGCACTTCTGCAAACATTCCTGGCCGTGAAGGTCTCCCTGCACACAGTTGACCACCAATAAGACATGAACACCAAAATGTAAGAGATTGGCACAAAAAAGTGAGGAAAAATACCCCACTGTTTTGTTTTCCAGGCACACCAGCCTTGTCACATGTGACCCATGTCTCCGAGTTGTAGTGTCGCTACGGATTGACTGGTGTGGTGGACCTTTTCCCAACGCGGCTTGTTACATGCGGTCCATGTTTCGGCCGGGGCGTCGGAGCTGTGGTCGCCCACCAAAAGCAGCTCCGCCTTCTCTGATTGCCATATACCTGACTGTGATAAAACCATTAAAAAAATAAGAAGAAGAAGAACGTCTAAAAAAGTGTGGATCATTCTTGGAGCGCCACGTGCTGGATGCCAGTAGTTGTGTATCGTGCTACCTTCCTACCTGAAGCAGGCCCTTGTGCCGCCTACCATGAGCACCGAATGTAGGCCGTTAGAGTTTGCTTCCATGACGAAAATTGGGACCCACCTCACACGGTTCCCCAAACCAGTCCTCACATCGGTGTAGTCCTGCTTTGCAGTACGATAACAACGAAAAAGATACCACGGTAACCATGCAATCATATCCACATCAGATTTCTTTGCTCACATTGAAGCCTAATCTCAGTACGATAACACTATCGAGGAAGAGCATAGATGAACTCACGTCAATGTTCCGAGACAAGTGACCAATTACCTCTAATCTATAACCACTGTCACCCCAATAGTTCCTTCTACTTTGACTCCTCAGAAACTACTCAGTATAGAACAACCACTAGACCGAAAGAGACAGTAACAGCGTAGCGCCACGCAAACAGTATGTTAGTCCTACTCGCTCTGTCTGTTATTTCAAACCTACCTTATCGCTTCGTGCCAAACTGCGTTCTGCGTAAGCAAACGGTATTGAGGGTTATCACTACTAACCACGGGCAAATCATAAATCCTTCGAAATGCATACAGTTACCAAGCCTGTGTACGCAACTTCGTCAGCCTGCAGCAGTATAGCTCAAATCCACTGCGAGCCTATTTTACCCATGCCCCACTCACGTAGACCTAACCAATCCATTGTTTATTGTCTTCATATATTATCATAACCCACAGCTGGAACCACGTCCAGACTGTAATCTCCCTTTATTTCAGGTCGTTGTCTCCCACTATCTCAGTCGCCAAATTGGCTAACCAAGGAGGCCGCTTTGACTCGTATGGACAGAGACTCAAGTGGAACCTACCATGGCAACTGGGACCGAAATCCAACCACACAACAGGAGATACCCCTAATTTCTTATTAGATCGTTCAGCATTTTCTAACGCAACCAACACGAATTCCAGCTCACGCGCATGCCGCTAACATACAGCCACACTCGGCTGATTGACTGACACATAGTTTGCCCTGCCAGACGAAACTTACGCATTCGATGTCGTACGTTACCAGAATAACACTGAAGGCAAATGCGTCATCACATGCATATATATTTGTCATTGAAACAGCATAACGCTGAAGTCCATGCGAAGATTTTCCCACTTTATTATCCGTTAACACAGGTTATCTTTCCTCCGAACCGTAGCCGGCTGGAATTTGACTCTCCACTTCTCGAGGACCTTCCAGTTGCGCCTTCTTATTTCTGAATAGTACATGTTACTGGCCCTGAATCTAAACTCACCATTTTATGGACTGCTGTTTCTCCCACATCCACCGGTGTTCACTTTCACGAAACTGGCCTCATGTCCCCCTGCTTCAAATCTCATTCCGTTTACAGAACTCCGGTAAATCCGTCATTCAGGGTCTGCATTGTCTTCATGGATCGCTATCCTCTTCGCATGCGTCGATTCCCCCCCCCCTTTTCTTCTTGTTCAAAATTTATTCCATCTGCGGAACCTTAGTTGGCCTCTGGTTTCCTGGGCTTGCAGCATTCTTGTTAATAATGCCTCCTTAGCACTGCGTTAACGATTTTCTCGATATCTCCACCGCGCACCGCTGCCCGATCTGGATTTTAAACTGGTTTAAAACTGCCGCGCAAACCATTATCAGAATGATCCATTCAAACTTTTCCTGTCAGTGTTTTTTCATCTCTAATACTCTCGACTTTCATACTTAGAATATGTGAACATTTCATCTTATTGAGTAACGTGTACACCATGATCATTATTTAGCGCGTGCGTCTCGACCATGGCCGGGAAGTATACCAATATTTATTGAACGAACAATGACACCAAACAGGTACAAGCCTCAGTTATGAGATCACAAGGACTGAACAAACGAGAAACCGAGTTGCGGCGTGCGAGCGTGGAGCACGTGCGTCACGCAGGTCCAGAACAAGGATGTGACAAAGTAGCGCTCTGGGCGCGAACATACAACAATTGGTCCATAAAAGCAAACAGTGCGTAAAGACATCCCAATAGTGTAGGCAAGTGAGTGATGTTAAGAAAAACACTGAGCCGTAAAGGTTTTGGGGGGATTTTTCACGACCGGTAGTTACACCACCGAAGGGCTTGGCCTAATACTTTACCCAAGGCCAAGGGCAGATCAAACTCTAGTGGGTACTAGCATTTGTTGCCACTTGTCAGCTTCTGCCTTGCAAAGTAAGTACGGCAAAATCAGCCCAAGCTTTACTTTTCTCGGCGCATCAAGCTGCAATTCCGTGTTGATCACCGGGCATCATGGCACTTCCCCTCATGAAGTGCCTGAAACTACTCCATTCTCCAACAACCACAGAGTCCGATTCCGTCCTCGCCATCAATCAAAAGTTCCATGCCATTTTCGGGTAGCCATCATCTTATAGTTGCCTTATAGGGGTTCTCAGATTACACGCGAATCACCAACCCCTCACGCACCTCAACTACTTATTACGCATTTCGGTCTCACCGCACTACGTGACCTGCCTGCGTAAGCGAAGGACAGCGCCAGATCTCCCGAGCAAACCAGAAGCATTCATTTTGATTCTTTTCTACCTTTTCATGCCAGAGCTGGCAACTTTCTCCCTACTTCTGGCCGCTTTTTGGCTTTCCTCGTCTTATAGCCGACCAACTATGCCCCTCTCTCCCTCAGAACAACTAATCTTCTTCTCCTCAGGGTGCCATTTCTACCTACTTCAGGCTTCCTCACCATACTGTCCATTTTCGCCTTGTTTTGGTAGCTCTGTTCATTGAGCAAATGTACGCATCCGGGGATCTTTGTCGGCATCATCGTTCTGTTTGTGGCATAGCCAGAATTCGGTGCTGACTTTCTTCCCATCCCGCTCATGGTCAGCCTTACATCCAATTTTGGTCGTTTGTGGATCCGAAACTGGTTCGTTTTAACCGCGGAAATGGTTGTCTGCTCTGGCTTCTTCATTCTTCTTAAGAGGGGCTTGGAGAATCTTCTCGTATAAGAGTCGTCACTGACCACTGGCTGGCAAAACCAGGATTGAGTAGAGTGGCTCAGTCCCAAACATGATGGGTCAGGTTTTGCTCTTGAAGTAATAACTGTCCAACTCCTCCCTTACCCCAGCCGGTAAAGAAATTCAAACTTGTGATGTCCTTCAAGACCAGGAGGGTTCACCTTTACCAATGTCACTGAAGGCTGTCTTGCACGGAAAGCTAGCCTGCATCTCAGGCCCCAGACCACCACGAATGATACGACTGGTGCACATGGGACCTCTGCTCGTCCTCCGATAGGCTTCTTGAAGCAAACCAGCCGCCTCAAGAAGTCTTCCATAGCGCCCTCGAGCAGCCCACAGATGGGCCTAGTGGCGTGCTTTTGCGAGCTGTCCAGCTTGAGTGGTTCTGCATCCGTATATTTATATGCCGCCTCGTCATCTTATTCGAGTGGAGGAGGCACTTTTCAACTGCCAACCAATGAACCTCATATGTCAAGGGTCCGAGGGGTGTCCAGCCAAATCTCGTCCACATGGCGAAAGGTTCCTTCCCATTGCCTATGCTCTATTCAAGCACCCAGCGACCCTATGGTACATTTCACTTAATTCGTGTATCAACATGGGGGCTAGATACTTCTTCGAACACTATGCACTTGAGGTGGGGCCATCTGTCGAAGGCTGATCCAATATGGTCGGCCGAACCCACTTTGGTAAGCTGTCCTTTGCAAGGGCTTCCCGAATATCTAATGCCACTCCAGCAGTTACACATGTCAGTTGAAGGGTCAGAATCATCGAATAGTTAGCCTGCCCCTTGCAGCCTTGCTGAACTTGAGAGGGACAGGATCGCCGATTAGTTCAAACTGCTCTGTAAGCTCAATCGTGGCTAGCAAAATATCCGACCCCGTGCCCAAATATGCCGTGGCCCTCGTCGATCTTTCGGGTGCCACGATACCGACAGGCACGAACCCTAACCTAACCGACTTGCAACCATCACGTCTTGTTGAACAGATAATCCTGGGTTCATCCGGATGAATAGAGCTGGTATTTTAGGGACACTAAGCAGAGAATGGCGTTTGCCCCAGAGTCCGGCCCGGCCGCATTTCACTCTGAAGGGGCATTCAGAAGTTCGGTGAGGGTTGTTCAAACGCACGAAGCACGTGCTGATCCCAGTGGCTGGGGAACACGGATCGGTTACACTCATCCAGTGTATGGTCGAACAATCTGGCATCCGATGCAGTGAGTTGCATTGGTTGCACTGAACTGACCTCTCGGGCTCTCAACTCATTGTGAGCACCTTAGCCGAGGGCTAGTTTCGGGTACAGTCGCGCCCCACCGCTTGAGGCGATGCCGATGCTGTTCGTACTAACCTGAACCTACTTCGTGCGATTGGCCCAAATCGGCTGTTGTTGATGTGGGAGTGACGACATATGAACTCCGTCAAATCATCGAAAGTAAATTCTAGCCCAAGCATAATTGTTCCCAATGTCCCCCTGTCCATCGGCTCTTTAAGCGAATAGGCCGACATTGGAAGATGCACTCCTCTGTGTGCAGCGTATTCAGATCGGAGTGGAATTCTAAACGCTCCAATTTAAAACGGTCTTTCGGCACCTGCATCATCAAATTTGATAGGCTTTTAGGGTTGACACTAGCCCTTTTTGCCTCTTATAAAAGGCAATCAATCATGCTTCTAGCCACCTTGAATGGTTACCAAAACGAATCTTTGGGGATTCTGAGTGTCCCGATGTATCCCATTGTTGCCTTCGATAGCCTCTTTGGCCCTTGCCCGACAGTAATGCATGAAATATAAGAGTGTCTGCCCAGAATCGGTGATTTTGCACTCAACGAAATTTCCGAATTGCTTCTTGGAGTGCCTATCAGAAGGCTCCAGATCTACTCTCGGTACGTCAAACACTGAAACTCCGGTAGTTTCAGACAGTCCCAGGAGTTTATGTTCGTCGATGAAGTCGTTTGTCGAATTTTGACATCGTGAACTGCATGGCTTTTTTGCCGTCTCTCTGAGATGAGTTCCTTGTTCTGGAGGCTCAGTCCCTTTCTGGCTGACCGCAACTGATTCCCTAACTTTATGGCTCTCAATCTGTAAACCCTAACATCTTTTAACTCATTGCAATTATAAATACGCGAACTGGTGCTGACAGTACTAGTGGACTTGGCCTTGTCTAGGGAACCACCAACACCGAAACCTCCCCCAGAGACTTGCCAAGATAACTCCTTTTGTTTCTTAAAGTCCTTGCTTCCTCGTCTAGGGGTGTTTAATAAATTTTCTTGTTGCGGTTCCAGTACAGTAAGTCACGATTATCGCAAATAAAGCAACGCATGGCCAATTTACGTGAATCCCAAAACCAGAACAAGGCTGATTGGTAGTTCCTAAGGTACTGAACTGAAAACCACAAGAAACAAACCTGCGCAAATCTCAAGTGTGCTGCCAAACAGATCAAAAGTGGAGCTCAATGGCCCAAGGCCACTTGGTCCAAGCACGAATGTCGGAAACGGTTCAAGATCAAATTCAGATGTCTCACACACGCACAGGCAGACATGAAAGGCGTTGTATATGGACCAGCCTAGCAGAGTAATATCAAGTATAGTCGCATTCACAAGACATATGGAAAATTCACAAGGATTTTATTATATTTTCTTCTAAGGAATGACGCACAAACCATCGTACGAGTTGATGGGTTCCACCCTGGATAAAAGACCGGGCAAGGTTCACGTCATTTGGATCCCAGTGCTCTCAAGTCCTGTTTTGAGCAGTTCTCATTTCGTCGACCGGTGGGCGCCACAAGTTCGGTCCGCAATGAAGTATATATGAGGTTTGGGCCTAGCGCCCGTCGGCGTCCCCTAACTAGGGTGGGGCACATATATCAAGCATTCTCGATGCTCGAAAGGAGAAAATTGAGTCCAGAAGGGGGTTTCCGCTCCTTCAGTGAAAGAATGACCACGTACTTGTTTTTGGTGAAGCCCCAGATTACATATTTTTGTATGTGGAGGCTTGGAGAAGTTGTCTCATGCCTAATTGTGGCAGTTAGCCACTCAACCCATGTGGGACGTGTTGAAGTCACCCGGGGTCAGACTGGTAATCCATCGTCCAGTGCCTCACGAAATCTAACACATTCGACTGCACAGAGTCTGGTTTCCCATAGGATAGATCTAGCTCCGGGCATTAGCAACTCGTCAGTTTCACCTTACACCATAGCGCCTTACCAATCCCTCGAGAGCCCACAAAGAGACCAGAGTGATGTACTGAAACCCCATCTCCGACGTAAATTATCACACCGGCGTCACCCCAAGACCAAATTCATCTAGGAAGAAATGGACGACAGCCCGGGAGGGATAATCCCGCATCCGAAAACCCCATACCCATCCAAATTTTGATGAGGACTACGACTACGGACCTCCCAGCTGTTGCGAACTCCTCCAGTTTGTCGCCCTTGTCGAGTAGCCCGCAGACATCGCCAGCAGCTTTATCTGCCACCTGACCACTTATGGGCACGTTGGATTGATTACCACTAGATCCCTGGGGATCGGGGCTGTCGAGAGTGGCATCTAGAGGTGACCACGCTATCCAGGCTCTCCTCTCCATGGGAGAGTTCGGAGTATCTAGAATGGTCCCAATTTTTCACTTGGATCCCACTGTCCCAAGACGGCTTTCTTCAGCTTCCAATTGCTCTCCGCGTGGAGATCCTCACGCAGGTCTTCGCCTACGAGGAGCAAAGAAAGATGTGGTATTATCTAAACTAGCTTCTAGGAAGGGAAGACAGTTCCAAATGCCCAAGTTCGCGGGGTTTTGTCAAGTGGGAAGCCGGCTTAACTCTAATTGAGTTTGTCAAGCTGTCTCCATCCCCAGCCAACGATTTCTGCAGGATGGTCCGCAGACGCAGGTCATGGTCAAGATTTTACCAGGGACTGCCACTGTCGCCTCTGGGATTTTGCCTACCAAGAGCAGCGCGATTGCTTGGATGAATGCTATCTTGAAGCCTCCTTTAATTTACTGAGTTTTTCCGCCTGGTTGACTGGGGTGGCAGCAGGTAGATGGAAGCATTCGGACAACTTCCCTTGTGGGCTACGCTTGGCTACAGTGCCTGAGGAACCAGATATCGACATGTTCTCCACGCATGCTCTGGCAAAACTGAGTTTGTTACTGAAGGCAGGGTGGGCGGTTTACTGAGATGATTACTGGGCTACAGGACGGGACCAACAGAGAAGGCCCGGAAGCTTTCGACCTATTCTCGCTAAACATGGGTCACCTAGAGGTGGACCTGATCGAGGCGTACAAACAGCTCGCTGGGTTATCCGAAACTTACAGGCCATAGTGAATTCTGAGTAATAACCTGACGCTCAAGGGACCCGAACACAAGCTGATTAAACACAAATTTGTCAGAAGCGGGTGGGAGCTTTTTTCTCTTACCGTTAACAAACCATTTGAACAAACTAGCACCCCATGCAGTGGCGGTAAATAGCACCGTAATGTTTAAATGACTGCTGGATTATTGTACTGATGAGGCTTTCCCAGCCTAAAACTGGTCAAATGAACACCCCCTCGGGCATCACCTCACCTTTCTTTTTTTCCTTCGTATGACGTAGTACATCTGTTTCCCCATCACAGAATAAAGCCCAACACACTACTTTCGTTTTATTTATTCGCTTGTGCCCATGATGGCCTCTCTAAGGTGAGCATGACAGTCAGTTGGGGCAGTAAACCTTTCTACGGGACACAACTGCCGGTTCTTCGGGAGTGAATCTGCTTTTCATTCTCTTCCCTGCAGTCCACCAATCAACAACAATTAAGTTTGAACCACCTGACAGTCGAAGCACAGGGGTAACTTTGCAGCACAGCCAGGATATTCTTATCGTAAAGCGTTCGATTCACAATCGTTCACCCCGGTTTCGAGTCCCCGTGGGGGCTCGGTGGGCGTGCACCGCTGATGGGTCCCAACAAGGATGAAACAGCTGTAGAGTGCTTCCATGGTTTCCAATCCCTCAAAGCTGCCCTAGATCGCAAGTGGTACGAAATATTTCCTCGTAGTGAGTCTTCAGTAAGTCAACTAGGTGGACGAATGGTAACACGGTGGTCCTTCTGGTATATGGTTTAATCGACTTTTTCGCTCACTGCATACTCCCAGCCAGCACAAAACGTGGTAAAAGCATGTTTTTAACATGTTTTCACCACTTCAAAAAGGGGTATTTTAGGTGCTCAGAGACCCCGATAATATCGTTCAAATACCACTTAGTAGTACCACTTAAATACAACTTAAGTAACACTTAATAACGCCACCTAAATATCACATAGAAACACTTGTCGATGGGACGCGACAGGACCCTTTTTACTTAGACACCTCTGCTCCGGCTTCCGTATAGCCATCACACTAAGTGATAAACACAAGCCGCTAAATAACGGAGTTCTAGCGCTGTGATATTATCAATATTTCATTAACAGACCGATAGCACGTACATAAACGACCCGATCCTAATGGTCACCGCGAGTACCCCGAAAGTATCTCACATTTCTTCTTAGCACTCAATTCGACAGTGTGGCTTGATGAAAAAACAAATAATAACTGGAACAATATGTTATGACTTTTTACAAGCTCAAGTAGCACTCCCCGGCTCCTCCGATTTCAGGTGCGGTGCAATCTGAAAATCTAAGGAGTTTACTTGGCAATCCCGGTTTAACCTAATGCATTTCCGAGACCTCGGGTTGTGCAGCCCCATGCGAACATGAATTCGGAACCCTGAATCCGAATGATTCGCGGAAACAATGTGTAATTTGGCAGCATCTGGAAAATAAGGTGAAAATAGGTATGAACTTGTGGAGAAACGCTTTGCTGGCTTGATGAATATCACAAACTCATAAGTAGTTCAAAGGAAGTACCTTGCATCACTCCAAATAACAGTTTGTCATCAAGCGCAATTTTTTTGTTTTTTCCTGAGAGGCTGCATTCTTTCACGAGGTTGGCATGCAACATTCTCAACAGTAGGGTCCGAAGGGTCTCACCAAATGTTCGCCCACCTAAGGAGGACAATAAGGTGGACTGAAAAAATAAATAACTTCAACTACGTGAATCCACCAAGCTTTTTCGGCTGTGTTTGTTGGTAAACTGCTGCTCAGTCTTCACAAGATCATCAACACTTTCCAGTGGCAGATGAAAATCCTCGTTGGCCATAAATCCAGCTGTGTCCACCGTCGAAATGCGGATCTCATTTTGCTGATTTGCGGCCAAAAGTTTGCAACACATTTCCCACACTGGAACTAGATCTTCTACAGAGAAAATTGAAGTAACGACTGAAGACTTACCCTTCATACTTCCAATGTCATGTTGCATCTTCTGAAGCCATTGCTCCATTGCATCATTTGAAGCCCTTGGTGGACTGTAAGAGTAGGAATTAATCGGTTTCACGTGAACGCAGTCTTTCGAGTTGGACATTTTCCTCACAGGTACTATTCCTGGTGTCATGGACGCTGATGGAGCTTCTTCTCTGAGCACAATGCACATGAAAATATGCTCATACCTCAATTCCAGTTGCTTGGCGGTGTCGAATGAAACTGAAATATTGGTGGAACGTTTTCTTTTTCAGAATATTCTCGGCAGTCCTCCATTTTAGGCGAGTTATCCGATTCATCAGAGCGTCATTCTGTGGTCAAGAATCTATGTGGTCGTTTACTGCAAAATTTACCAATCAGAGCATGTTCTCATTATTTTAAGTGCCGCGGGCGCACATGTCCTTCGTGGAAACCCTGGTTTTCATCATCGCTATTAGCAGAACCACTTCTCAAACTTCTCGCTTCCTGTATATCATCTGTAAAGTGAAATAAATGAATTTTTAAGACTTACAACAAGTGTCAAGGATATTGACTTCGTGCAAGATGAATTTGATGTCAGGGTCTTCACTGCTCCGGCAATTTCGGGCCACTTCGTCCTCTGCAGTCTGAGGCCAGCGCAAGTACCTACCGTTTACCACCCACTTTTGTGGGACTATTTTTGTAACCCCCAGGCCTATGATTTTCACAATAAGGAACATCTAAGAGAGCAGGAGAAGTAGGAGTTTCTGTATATTTCCTTTTACATAGGTAGATGACCAGCAAAGTACAGCAGTCAGATTTAAGTAAGAAGATGAACAATGTGTAAAAATAACTTCATCTTCGTAGTGTATGCAAAACAGGGACCACAATCTCAGTGCCGTCAGCTGGTATTTAAAAATATTTACACAGTATTTCTGTAAGATTCGCACACTGTTTCTCCGGCAAAAGTATATTTACACGGAAAATTAACTGAAGAAAAGATGGTATTTCGTGAGTGAAAACATCTGCTGGTTCTCTGAACCCTTGGTAAACAATGACGTCATCTACAATATCCACGACTTTACCAGGATTCATTTGTACGTTCAAAAAACAGTCTGCACCCTCCGTAGTGAGAACGGTACTTTGCCATTTGATTTGCTTGATTCCTCGGGGTATGTAACAGCCGGTCGTGGAAAATCCCCCCTTTTTTCCCTCGCGATTCAGTGTTTTTTCCCAACATCACTCATTTCCATACACTATTGACTTGTCTTTACGAACTGGTTGTTTTTCTGGACCAATTGTTGTTTGTTCGCGCCCAGAGCGCTATTTTGGCACATCCTTGCTCAGGACCTGCGTGACGCACGTGCTGTCTGCTCACACGCTGCTATTCGGTTTCTCGTTGTTGAGTCTTTGTGATCGTATTATTGAGGTTTGTATATTGTTTATGTCATTGTTTATTTTAATAATCTAGTATCGTAGAATTATCACGGATAATCGCCTTCTGATTTCGGGATCCGTTGCGAATTTGGCTACGCATTGCTCAAACGTTCGTAACAATACTCAATAGATCTATTTGGAACGAGGAAAAATCACGCAAAATGCCAAGAAAAGGATCAAAAGCAGTCGAATCCGGACAGGAAGTAATACGGCAAGTCTCTGGGGAGGTTTTGGGTACATATGATTCTTTAGTTAATGCTAGATCGCCTAGTCCTGTCAGTGCTAGTTCATGTGTTATTGAAAGCAATATTGATCGTAAGGATGTCGATTTATATAAGCTGAGAATACTAGAACTAGAGCAACAGTTTTTTTCGGCTAGACTACAGGCGCATGAAGCAGAGAAGTGTACACAGAAACAGCGAGAGCATGAGACCAATGACTTCGACACTTCCGATAGGTTAGAGTGCAATAAGGTAGGGAACCCCACGCCGGTCGCCGAATACAAACCACCATCGATCGATCTGCCTAGAGTGGAGTTAACGGTTTTCGACGGGCGAGCTGAGCAATACTGCAAGTTTGTCAAACAGTTCGAGACGTTCGTTGAAAACAAGGTAACCGACCCTGAGCAAAGGCTTTTTTACCTTACTCACTACTGCCGAGGCCGAGCGCGAGAAGCTATCGACGGGTGCGCCATGCTCGATCCAGAACAAGGCTACACAAGGGCAAGAAAGATTCTGAGGGACTTGTTTGGCCAACCTTTCAAAGTAGCCCGTAACCTAATAGAGGGCGTGATGGCAGAGGCAAAGAGAACCAAGGGCGACGTCTACACCATGGCCGACCTGGTGATCAAGATGCAGAACTGCTCAATAGCCCTCGACCATTTAGGTTACAGGGCTGACCTAGACGCCATGCACACTTTGGAAGGCATAGTCCGTCACCTCTCTCCCGAACTACAGGGTCGGTGGGCGGAAGAAGCTGAACGGATAAGCCGAGGCTACAGAGAAGCCAACTTCGAAGACCTGACTGAATACTTAGACAGGCAAACGAAGATAGCTGACAGCAGATTTGGCCGACTCATCCGGGACAGCAACCGAGCAAACAAGCCCGGTACTAGCCAAGCCCAAACCCCTGTACGGGAATATCCAAAGTACCAGCCTTGGACCAACACACACGTCATTTCACGAGATGCTACGGCGAAACCAAATTGCAGATCCTGTGGTACTAGCCATGGCCTACCAGAATGCCCCAAGTTCGGCAACGCCACAATAGACGAAAGGTGGGGGATGGCGAGGATAGCAGGAGTGTGGTTTGTTTGTCTAAGCACCAAGCGCCGGGCTGCAGCTTGTAGGACAATAAACAGATGTGGTCACGAGGGCTGCACGGGCAGACACCATCAAATGCTGCATCAGGCGAGAATAACCATATCCGAGGCGATTGCCAAGCCCAGCGTGATTTGTTCAACTTCACAATCTGCCAGTAAACCGGTACGTTTAGGCGTAGTGGCCGTGGGAGTAGCGACTCCGACTGGGATAGTCAAGGCGTTGGCTTTCGTTGATAGTGGATCCGACACCACTTTAGTGAAAGAGCGGCTTGCCGACAAACACCAACTGGCTAAAGGTGCGACGTCGTTAGCAGTGAGCACGGTGGGCGGAACACAGGTAATGACTGCCGGTAGATTAAGGCTGCAACTCATCTCTCTAGACACTAACGAGGAAATTGAACCAACGGAGGCATTCACGTTAGCGGATCTCCCCATGCGAGCACCAAGGTCGGTGGACGCAATCTTGACTCGGTGGCCCCACCTGCAGGATGTAACCGTCGTAGACTGGGAAGATGATGAGGTGGATCTCCTCATCGGATGCGACGTATCAGAGGCGCATTGGGTGCTTGACCAGAGAGTGGGCGACCGCCAGGCACCTTATGCCGTACGCACGGCTCTGGGATGGATGTTATACGGTCCAGTAGGGGTACGCGGTTCCGTGAATTACTTATCCGCCGAAACGGACCGCATAGATTATCATCTGCAACGGCTGTATGAAAAGGAGTTTCATGACATTGGAGACGAAAGACCGACGTTGTCTCAAGAGGATCACTTCGCTCTACAAACGGTGCGGCAAGGCTCTAGAGGCCTCAAAAAACAGTTCGAGGTTCCCCTCCCATGGCGCACACCGGTCGACCCGTGGACTGACAACAGAAATTATGTTCTCCAACGATTACTACGACTAGAAGAACGCTTCATTCGAGACCAGAATCTGTGGGAACGATACGCGGATTTGATGAAGCGAAACGAGGCCCTCGGTTACGTTGAAAAGGTGCCTGTTAACACCGACAGCAAAAGGGGTATCTGGTATCTGCCTCACCATCCGGTTATCAACCCCAAGAAACCCAGTAAACTGCGGGTGGTTTTCGACTGTGCGGCCAAGTTCCAGGGCAAGTCGTTAAACGATCGCCTACTACAGGGGCCTGACTGGACCACACCACTGATCGATGTTCTGTGCCGTTTCAGAGTGGGTAAAGTGGCTTTGTCTGCTGACATTAGGGAAATGTTCCATCAGGTGAAGATTCCGGTAGGAGAACGAGATGCTTTGCGTTTCCTGTGGTGGGAAGGGAGCGACCGGGACAACGCAGTGGTGAATTATAGGATGACCGTCCACCCCTTCGGAGCCATATCGTCACCATTTTGTGCAAACTACGCCCTCCGAGAATCAGCGAGCAAACATGGCGATCTAGTACATCGGACGGTGGTAGAAAGCGTCAGCAGGAACTTCTACGTCGACGACTACCTTGGGTCATTCGATGATGTGGAATCAGCTCTAGAGCAGTTCAGGGGTCTGACGAGATTGCTGGAAGAGGGCGGCTTCCATCTAACTAAATGGATGTCGAACGCTTCAGAAGTGCTGAAGGTCATCCCGTATCACGAAAAGGCCGAAAGGGTAAGAGATTTGGACGGCTCTCCACTTCCTATCGAGCGCACTTTAGGGATACAATGGGACGCGGAAACGGACGATTTTGTTTTCGAACTGAACGTTCCCGAGCTGCTAATAACCCGTCGTGGCATACTATCTGCCGTCTCAAGTTTGTTCGACCCGCTCGGTTTCGTCTCACCGTGGCTGCTACCCGGAAAGATCTTGCTGCAGCGGCTGTGCCGTAAGAAAGTTGATTGGGACCAGGCACTGGACCAAGGGGACCGGCTGGACTGGGAAGAATTTCTGAACACCTTGAAGAAATTAGGGGACATAAGAATCCCACGATGTTTGACCCCTGGCCATACGACACGGACTGGAGAACTACATGCCTTTTCCGATGCATCCGAAGTCGGTTATGGAGCTGTGGTGTACGGACGATGGTGCGCAGGAGATGGACAATATACCACGAGGATCCTGTTCGCCAAAGCCCGCGTTGCCTCACTGAAGTCGGTCTCAATCCCACGCCTTGAACTCAGTGCAGCCGTGTTGGCAGTCAGGGTGGTGCAAGCTGTGAAGAGATGTTTCGATCTCTACATTTGGTCGGTGAGCTTCTGGACGGATTCAACGATAGTACTTTACTACATTAACAACGTACGGAGCCGGTTTAGTACTTTCGTTGCTAACCGGCTCACGATTATCCACGATGAATCAGCCACGCACCAGTGGAGTCATGTCAGGTCTGGCGATAATCCGGCCGACCTGTGCTCCCGAGGTGCGAACAACTTCAGGCAACTGGACACGTGGACGAGAGGGCCAAACTTCCTGCAATTGCCCAAACAGGACTGGCCCGTGTTCGAATTAAAACCCCCTACGGAATTGGAACTGGAGATCAAAGGCTTAGTGATAGCAACCAACGTCGTCGAAGCGTCGTCCATTCTATCGCGACTGGTCAGGTTTTCTTCCTGGATGAAGACGCTTTGTTCGCTAGTTTGGTTAACCAGATTCAAGAGAAATTTACTAGTCATGAAAGGGCTACGGCCCTCAGGTCGGATACCGGTCGGCCCGATAGGTCCCGATGAGCTACAAGCGGTAGAGTATGATATTTTCAGAATGATACAACGCGAGGCTTTCGCCCAAGAACTCAAGAGGGCGGAAGAAGTGGGGCCGACCAATGAAGACATGCCATCTCCAGGAGGCGAGCTTAAGCGTTTAAACCCCAAACTCATCAACGGACTGCTGCGGGTAGATGGTAGGCTGACCAACGCCCACCTGAACCTCGACACAAAGTATCCTATACTGCTGCCTGCGAGACAACCTGTAGTAGAGCTAATGATTCAACACGTCCACGCCATGGAGGGACATGCCGGGGAAAGTCACGTGACGAGCGTCATCCGAAAGCGTCTTTGGTTGTTGAGAGGACGAGAGACTGTAAAACGCGTAATCCGACGGTGTGTGCAATGCAGGAGACGCAATGCCACAGCAGGCAAACAACTCATGGCCCCACTACCAGAATAGAGGGTGACTACGGGCTGGTGGCCGTTCAGTGACACCGGGTTGGATTATTTCGGGCCCTTGTGGATCAAGTGCGGGAAAAGATTAGAAAAGCGATACGGATGTATCATGACGTGCATGAAATCACGTGCGGTATACCTAGAAGTCGCACATTCGATGACGACCGATTCGTTTCTACGGGCCTTGCAAAGATTTATCAACCGAAGAGGCGTACCGGCCGATATATACTCAGATAATGGATCGAACTTTGTGGGCGCTCAACGGGAATTGCAGCGTTGGCACAAGAACATAAACAGGGACGAACTGCAGAATCGAACCGTGGCCTACGGCATACGATGGCATTTCAACCCCCCACAGGCCAGTCACCGAGGCGGCATATGGGAACGCATGATCCGGTCCGCCAGACGGATATTGCTGTCAATCATGGAGCAGCAGCCGCCCGACGACGAGACGCTGAACATTGTCATGACTGAGGTGGAGCGAATCCTGAACAACCGCCCCCTGGTTCCAGTATTGAACGGCGACCCCACCCACCTGGCGCTCACCCCGAACGACTTATTGACGTTAAGGTCGAACGAGGGTTTCCAAGGGCCGGTAAACCTTCGTGGGAGCTACCTCCACGGATGGAAGCAAGCGAACTATCTGGCCAAGGTCTTCTGGAGGCGATGGCTACGGGAGTACCTACCGGCTTTGCAGACTCGACAGAAGTGGCTGGCCAAAACAAGACCATTCAAAGTTGGGGACGTGGTTATGATCGCCGACGAACGCGCACATTTCAGCGCTTGGTCTTTGGGAGTAGTTACGGAAACCATCAAAAGCACTGACGAAATGATAAGAACGGTGAAGGTGAAGACAGCTAACGGAGTGCTCATTCGTGACATACGCAGTATTAACCTACTCGAGAGCGAAGACGGAGAAGCTGATAACCCTGAGGCCTAGTAAAGCTTTTTCACACCAGTAATCGAGGTGGATAAAGAAACACCATATATACCACACAATCTCCGTCAAACACGTTAAGGTGCTCGCGGTCCTTTCGTTGACATTACAGAAGGCTCTTTCCGATATGTGGTGGTGAGTGCGATTCCATTATACATCCCGATACATACACGCATGCACGACGCACTCTACATCCCGTAAACCCATCATACATGTGACAGTGTTCTTTGTTTGCCTTTTGTTGACGCTACCGAATGCCCCTTGCATATGTGGAAGTAGCGGAGCTCAGGTCACACATACATGCTACATTTACTCGTTTTCTTGCCACGCGGTCTTTTGATGTCATACCTGTGATTTCATTGTAACCCCGGCACACACACACACGCACACACACACACACTCAAGCACATACATCCAGGACCGGACGGCCCCTTACGAGGACAACGTCTATGTGACCATTCACGCCCGCCATCGGTCATTTGGTCTTGTGGAAGATGTAGACTAGCCTCACGTCTATGTAGCCAATGGGTTAGGTGCGACCAGTAGTAGAACGTCGACGACGAGCATTAGACGCGCGCACTGACAGCAGGGCCTAGGCAGGTAGGAAGAATCAGTACCTTTATACCGAACCTTTGACTTTGCTAAGGATCCAGGAGGATTTTGGTGGGCGGTGTAACAGCCGGTCGTGGAAAATCCCCCTTTTTTCCCTCGCGATTCAGTGTTTTTTCCCAACATCACTCATTTCCATACACTATTGACTTGTCTTTACGAACTGGTTGTTTTTCTGGACCAATTGTTGTTTGTTCGCGCCCAGAGCGCTATTTTGGCACATCCTTGCTCAGGACCTGCGTGACGCACGTGCTGTCTGCTCACACGCTGCTATTCGGTTTCTCGTTGTTGAGTCTTTGTGATCGTATTATTGAGGTTTGTATATTGTTTATGTCATTGTTTATTTTAATAATCTAGTATCGTAGAATTATCACGGATAATCGCCTTCTGATTTCGGGATCCGTTGCGAATTTGGCTACGCATTGCTCAAACGTTCGTAACAGGGTACGCGGAATCGATAACACCCTACACCATCGGACTCATCTTGCGACTGCATTCGTTGGTCTAAGTTGTAAGCCTCAGAAATTCGCCTGAAAATCTGTATATGGGGTTTATTAGGTCCCTGACGATTCGCCCTAATTTTGACATGAATGACTCATAGACAAAGGCTGAAAATTGGTTTACTTTCCCAAACCATTTGACATCTAACCCTAAGTGCACCAATGTGTGGACATTGTATGATAATTGCGATGATGAATACAGATACTGAAGCTGAGAAATGAATTTTTTAACAGCTTATCTGCTAATGGAAAACATGCAGAGAAATAATCACTAGAAAATGTGTACAAAATAATGGACAAGGTTAGAAAGTTCAGATATGGTAATCTACATAAAACAGGCTGCTAGTAAAAACAGCCTTAGTTCGGTGGCTTTCCACCTTTCCAGATGACATAGCGACCTGCATTTTCGCGCGAAGCCACATGGAGTCCGCTTCCCTCACTCCCTGATTAGGTCCGATAGGCTATCTGCATCACAACGTCGTATTTTATAGTTTGTATCATTCTTCAGCAGCAACATGATCTTGCGAGCTACACCTAAGAATATTAAATGCATAGGTTCAAAAGGAAATGCAGCCATCATATCAATAGCCAATTCTTCAAGAGGTGAGTGCGTCGATTGGTGGTGACTTGGATGCATACTCATGCCAAATGAAGCGTCTGTGCGAAGGGAACTGCGCAGATTGGGAAATGTCATGCTACCCGCGACGTAAACGCCTTCGCAAACACACCTATCACACCCATGGTATCCAGCATGTCCCTTGATCTGCATTGTAAAAGCTCGGGCAGGGGCGTCACACAATATGGCTTGCAGATTGACGTCAATTTTAGGTCTTCCAGGAACAGCAATTCCATTACTTAAAACGGGCTTCAATTCCGAAATCTAGCCCGTTAGATATTTAAACACGTCCAACGGCTTGCTGTCACCATAGAAAACCCCAGCAACAAAGGAGCACGTGAGAACTGGTTTCACGATACGGAATTGTATGGGCCACAGATGTCCTTGAAGCAACACATGTCATCGAAATGTAGCTGAATGGAGATTCAGGTAGGAATGGTATCCATATGAACTGCTTCACGGAGTGTTGCTGCATGTAAGCCCAAACGCACATTAAAACCACCGGGAATGACACGGGATTCGCATGTGCGAGGCGTACCAAGAATCGTCCGTGGATCCTGAGGTACTTGGATAAAATGATAACTTAACATTTGTAACCATCGTTGTAAATCCTTTAGTGGCATGTTGCATTGGCTGAACGAAAGACGGATATCATCCAATATGTTTCCAGTGCTTGCCCATGTGTTCGCATAAGTTGCACTCCTGAATTCCGAAGCAGCAATATGACTGGCAAATGTCGAAGTATTCACGTGTTCCGCATTGTCTAAGATATAAGTGAACACTGTAGGTAACCAAGTCTTGCCAGCCGGACTCAGGCAGACAGACGTCTCGGCTAAATTCGATGTAGACGCTTCTGCCTTTGACCTGTCTGATGCTCGACGCAGTTGACGCAGTCTTCGTTTCTTAGCGGATTTTGAAGAACCAGGATAGGAAAATGTTCTTCCAGGCATTGTTAAAATAGTTAAATCTGCACAATTTAAGAAGAGAGGCTGAAAAGAGACGACCATCAAGGAACTGTCGTTTGTTTTATGGTTTTCAATAATATTATACAACTGAGCGGATAGATCGCTGCCCTGGGACAAAAGCTCACTAATCCAAGTACTACTTTGAAAAAAGTTCGAAATAAAGTGAGTTATATTACAAAAATCAAATTAAGAGGTCCGTCCTGAACATGGCGAAAAATATCCTCGCCCGAGGACAGAATCACGAACGAGAAATTGGCGCAAACCATATCCGATCACTAAACAGGGCGGACTGTCAGGCGCGCTCAAAGCTCGTAGCACACTAAAACAAATAAAGTCAACCAGTTTTCGTATTACTATTTTTATCGAAATTTCTTTGCACAGTGACGAATTCTTATGCTGTACAAAGAATCAATTTGGCCATTTTGAGCGAAAAAAAGCACTCATCCTAGAGAAAAACAGATGTGGTATTTATGTGGTGAATCTATAGAAGACATTCGAGGGCGGCTGGTGAACGTGTCTCCTATTGGGTCTAGCAGCGAAATACCAACGATATCCCCTCTATCGGACGAATAGAGAAAACGCGAGTCGATTTACAGATGCAAGGTGCATTCTATATATCGTGGCACCGAAACAGTACCGATACGAGAGATACACTGAACGGAAAACGAAACGAAAAGCGACGGCTATGGAGAAAGCGAACCGCGAGCGTGTACAATCGGCGAGCGACCGAAAGTGAAAATGATTCGAAACGAGGTCGACGGAAACCTCGGAAAAGTCAGTCCAGTAAAACGTACGCAACCCGAGAACACTATGAGGTCGATGTCAAACGTCAGAAAAGATCGTAGAGAAAATAGATCCAAAATGGTGTCCAGAAAACAGTCATTTTCTCAAAACGATTGAGGTCACTACAGCAGCCTTCCGCAAGAAAGCACGGAAAGCTTTCGAAAAATGTCAAGGAGGAGAAGGCACACAAACGATATTCGTGCTAGTGAATGCGTGCAATAAACGTGAATGTAGCTGTGCTGCAGGATGCTGACGGGCAGAGCCCGTGGTATGCGTGAACCGTGGGATGATGGTTGAGCATAAACCAGATTCGTTGCCAATGACATCGGTTGCGTGAATCGTCATCCAGGTGCGCCACACCAATAACGTCCAGCTTCGGGTAACCGCTAACCAGTATGATATCCGGAAGCTAAATCTGTAAGTTCGTCAATGACAAGGAACAAGAGCGACAGGGCCGATCCAGAATGCAAACTTTGGTGCCAAAATTCTGCAGATTTCGTGGGATCAGCGAAGCGTACCATATGGTGAGGTTCCATGAAAAGACAAGAAACAAAAAACTGGTGTAGCAACCGCAATAGACTTGACTAGAATACAGTAGTAACTAATGAGGCATGTCAAGTCGTGTCGAAACGATAAACACGAAAGTTATTACTGCGAAGTGCAATGGTTAAGATCGTGTTTGACCTAGTCGCAAAAACGTGCTGGGCATACGATCTTCCGACCGGAACGTGAGACGGGAGCCTCATTCACGGACGGGTGCATGGACGTGCTCTGCTGACTCGAAGGTGAGACGATAGCCTCATTCGAAGTCGTGGCAGGCAACGCTAACTGCAGACCTTGACGTGACACGGAAGTGTCGTCAACAGGTAGCGCAGGGTTAACATTGAACCTCATGTCGGCGGGCGACACGCTATCATCAACGTAGGCCGCTTTGAGACGATCGATGCCAACTGTATCGACGCAACCGTGTCGATCAACCTTGAAGATCTTATCGTGACGAGGAATCACGCGAAATGGACCTTCGTAAGGCTGTTGTAATGGTTTCCGTACTGAATCAACACGAATGAATACATGCAAACAAGTTTCGAGTTCGGTCGGAACAAAAACCTGTCGTCGCTGCATTCGAGTCTGCGCCGGAGCGAGATTTTGCATGTAAGTAGACAAATGATGAACGTAAGTCTGTATGGCAAGTGAGTCTGTGCTCCGTGGCGTGAAGAATTCCCCAGGCAGTCGTAATGTCGTGCCGTAGACAAGTTCTTCTGCCAAACATTAGATATCTGTCTTTATGCAAGTCCTGATACCAAGCAGAACTAGTGGTAACGTTTCGTACCAGTCAGGGCTCTCGTGTGCTTTAAGAGCCACTTTGAGTTGGCGATGAAAACGTTCGACTAAATCATTCGATGCCGGATGGTACGCGGTCGTGCGAATGCTTTCCGTGCCCAGCATGTGAGTTAATGAAGAGAATAGATCGGACTTAAGTTGTTGCCCTCGATCGATAGTGATTGTGGAAGGACAGCCATATGAAGCTATCCATCGTTCTATCAGATGTCGAGCCACTGATTCAGCCGTGAAGACAGAGATGGGAATAGCCTCGGGCCATCTCGCAAATCTATCGATGCACGTTAGTAAATAGGTATACCCGTGTGATGGGGTCGATGGACCCACAATGTCTACGTGGATGTGATCGAAGCGAGCATCAGGCGTAGCAAAAGTACCGATAGGCGAGGCTACGTTCCTATGCACTTCAGATCGTTGACATTGTAGACATTGTTTTGCCCACATAGGAATATCTTTATTCATGGGCGGCCAGACGTATCGTGAAGCCACTAATCGGAGACCGGCTGCGATGCCTGGATGTGATAGTCCATGTAGCGTATCGAACACGAGACGTCGATATGTAGAGGGTACGACTGGTTGAGGTATGCCAGTAGACATGTCGCAGAGTATAGTCCTGGCACTGGCGGCTAGAGGTACGGACTGACACTGTAGCGACGATGACTGAGCTGCTTCCACACATGGAGAATCCTGTGCCTGTGCTGCAGCCATGGCAGGGATGTCTAGAACCAGAGACTTAATGGCATTAGGCGAAATACGCGACAAAGCATCTGCAACGTAGTTCGACTCACCTTTAACGTGTCGTAGGTCAGTCGCGAACTGAGAAATATAGTCTAAATGTCTGACTTCTCGTGGAGAGTAACGGTCAGACTTAGTATGCAATGCGTACGTCAAAGGCCTGTGGTCTGTAAAGAGGATGAAATATCGACCCTCGACTGCATGGCGGAAGCGTGTAACGGCATTATATGCAGCCAGCAGTTCACGACCAAAAGCACTATATTTGGTTTCCGTGGGACTGAGGCGTCGAGGGAAAACCTCTAATGGCTGCCAGATCCCTGAAACAGACTGTTGCAGGACCGCTCCGGTGGCAAAGTCGGATGCGTCCACCGCTATGCTTAGCGTGGCGGACGGGACTGGGCGCATTAGGAGCGTGGTCTGAGCTAATGTCGCTTTAATCTCCGGGAACGCTACTCGTGCGGCATCCGCAAGAGACAACTTACGTGGATTGCCACGAAGTAGGTCAGTTAATAGAAGTAAATGTTCAGCAGCATGGGGTATGAAACGACGATAAAAGTTTACTAACCCCAAAAATGCCTTGAGCTCCTTGATTGAGGACGGTACGGCGTAATCTAGAATAGCACGCACTTTATCCTCGCAAGGCTTAATACCCTCTCGAGTGATCTTGTGGCCGAGGAACACAAGTTCCGGTTTGCCAAGTTCACATTTATCAGGACTGACTACCATTCGATGTTCGGACAAACGTTGAAATAGAAGCGTCAACTGTTAGAAATGTTCATCTAAGCTCGACAATGCGATTAGCAAGTCGTCGATACAGACGTGAACAAATTCCAAGTCCCGTGTATTGCTATCGATAAACCTCTGGAATGCCTGAGCAGCATTTCGCAAACCAAAAGGCATACGCATGAACTCAAACAAACCAAAAGGAGTCGTGAAAGCGGTTTTCTCGACATCTTCAGCGGTGACTGGGATCTGGTGATAGGCTAGCACCAAATAGATCTTAGAAAATACAGTCGTGCCGTGAAGTGATGCCGTCATGTCGTGTATGTGGGGTATCGGATAACTTTCGTAACGGGTAACCGAATTTAGTGCGCGATAGTCGCCACATGGTCGCCAGCTAATGCCATCTTTCTTGATAACCATGTGCAGAGGCGAGGTCCATGGACTGTGAGAAGGACGAACAATACCGTTAGAAAGTAAAGTGTCAAACTCACGTTTGGCGAAAGCCAATTTGTCCGGTGCCAGTCGGCGAGATCGTGCCGTGACTGGCGGTCCGTTAGTGACAATGTGGTGTGCCACACGATCGGTCACTGTCTCTATCTCTTCAAATGGCTTAGTCAATATGGGGAATTTAGTAAATAAAGACTGAAAATCGTGCGGAATGTTAGAAAACAATCCTGTGATTCGGTGTGCATCTGTTTGAGCTGCAAGACCCGTAAATTTAGTGCCAGGCGAAGGATCAATGAGCTGCAGCTTACGTGAATCAACAGGTAATTCATAGTGCTGCAGAAAATCGATTCCCAGTATGCCTGTGGGAACATCCGCAAGAACGAACATCCACAGATACCGTCGCCGTGATCCCAGGTTGACCGCAGGCTGTCCTGTGCCGTGGGTAGGAAAGGAAGAACCATTCGGTGCTGAGAGCCGAGGCAAAGAATCTTGTGGCTTGTCTTTACCGACCTGCAAGACAGAAACTTGGGCCGCAGTATCGACTAGGAACCTAGAGTTGGTGCACGAATCATGCGCATAAAACAAACGGCCAGCCTGAGACTGATTTCCGGCGAGTACGGCCGCTTCTACTCGCCGGCAGTGGCTTTTCCCGCCGCGTATGAACACGGTTCTCTGCACCTACGGGCGTCTGGTCCGAAAACGCGGTGGAACCAACAAAAAACCGCTGGTAGGATGATCTGGTTTGGACGAGGCACTTGAGGCGGATTCACGGCGGACGTGGGCAGTGGAGGGCGCCCGTCCATGCCGTTGTTTACGTAGGCTACTGCGAGGAGCCGGTATTTTAACTCTGTCATTGGAGGACAGGCGGCGCTGAGTGGATCGAGAGTGCCGAGGCCTCTCCGGCGATTCATCCAGGTCAACACCCCGAGGATTGCGCGATGTCGTGGCAATATGGGGATTAGCCCCACTGCCGACACGTGCGACAATCTTGTCAGCCACGGCGGCTGCTCGTTCCAAGGACGAGTCCTCGAGGAGAGCAGTTACGATGGCCTGAACATGGAAAGGTAGAGAGTCCAACCACAGTTCCTTAACTATCTCCGAATCCTTATCGGCGGGCCCTGCCAAGGACTGGAGCTGAGCTAGGTGGCGGCTGGGTTTCGTATCCACTATGGGGTGCCGTGCCAGCAGCTGACGTAACCGTTTCTCCCGAGAAGGAAGGAAATGTTGCAGTATGGCCTCCTTAAGACGATCGTACGGCTGTTCTTGAGGAGGTTTTATTACTAAATCCCTCACTGGGGCGATAACATCACCCGGGATTGCCTCTAAGGCATGGGAAAATCGATGGCGCTGACCGATAATTCGGAATGCCTCAAATTGCCGCTCTAAGGCTGCAAACCAAAACTCAGGATCACTTGGGATAAAAGCCACGGGTTTAAAAGCAACTGCAGACAAAGTGGGATCTGTGTCGAGCTGCATCTTAACCTCTGACATGGTTACGTTGCGATAATATGTCGTAAAATATATATATCGTGAAACAGAAAGAGGACGTGAAACAGCGAAAAATCACAGACTCCCCGGGCGGGCGAACAGTCCAGGAGGTTCTGAAAGTTTCGTGAGCACCAATATAGAAGAAGTTCGGGAGCTGCTGATGAACGTGTCTTCTATTGGGTCTAGCAGCGAAATACCAACGATATCCCCTCTATCGGACGAATAGAGAAAACGCGAGTCGATTTACAGATGCAAGGTGCATTCTATATATCGTGGCACCGAAACAGTACCGATACGAGAGATACACTGAACGGAAAACGAAACGAAAAGCGACGGCTATGGAGAAAGCGAACCGCGAGCGTGTACAATCGGCGAGCGACCGAAAGTGAAAATGATTCGAAACGAGGTCGACGGAAACCTCGGAAAAGTCAGTCCAGTAAAACGTACGCAACCCGAGAACACTATGAGGTCGATGTCAAACGTCAGAAAAGATCGTAGAGAAAATAGATCCAAAATGGTGTCCAGAAAACAGTCATTTTCTCAAAACGATGGATGTCACTACAAATCTACCACATGGAAGGTGGTATTTTGTGCTGGCTGGTCTGCCTCAGTGAACGCTCACGATGCATAATGTCTCTCGCAGTTGATGGGCGATGAGGTTTTCCGTTTCGCTCTCATTTTTAGCGGGGATTCACCGAAATACACTCGGCAGTGGTGGGTGCATAACTGGTGTGCATACCATCGAAGGACTTCTGGACGCTCGATTGGCCGTGGCCATTATCTGTCCTGTGCAAACAGAACTTAACCGAACTGGACCCTTGAGCTCAAGAATCTGGACGTAATCTAGCCACAGCAGAGAGTCCTGCGATCAGATCTGATTTGAACTTCAGCATATATCCTGTCCCGTAAGGCGACCTAGTCTGGGGCCATGAAAGCCTCCCAATCCCACGTCTTCAGTTTCAATGAGGTTTCTTTTTCACTGTCTTTAACCACTCCACTTGTTGACCCAAGGAGATCACCAGCGTAAAACCCGCACGGAGTCGGCAAGCTGCCGTCATTTCTTCGAAACCGAACTGAACTGAATTACGCACCGTAATGACCTTACCGAAGCAGTGTTTAAGCCACTGACCGCCGTTCTTTGAGCGTTCACGATGGCCTTCGGGTTGGTCGCTGTTGCTTACATCATTGCCTTGATTTTTACTATTGCACTGATATTTCTCACTATATTCCACGTAAGTTCACATTTTGAAGATAAATTTCTAGGTCATATCATTCGACGAATTGAAAACGGATTATAAAAATCCTATTGATCAATGTAAAAGCCTCAATCCAGTATGTAGAGCGCGTTTACGCTTATCTTCAGCTCGTCTTACCTGAGTACATCTTGCATGCAACATATACCTTTCTCTTCATGATTACGATGCAACTTGGGACAGTCCTGTTCAATGCGCCGCTGATAGCTTATCATGCCTACCGGTAATCGTTAACGCTTCCTTCTTATCGAGTTCAGTTATATGCATCGTCCGGTGATTTCTGGGCCGGGTTTGTACGATCCTACAACCATTATGAATACAGATGAATTAAATCGTGCCATGCGCGAAGGCTGGGTTAAGCTAGCATTTTATATTATCTCATTTTTCTATTACCTCTATGGGTACGCTGGAAATTCGTGATATTCATGGTTTTAGAATGATCTATACACTGGTTACGGATTGAACATTGGTCGTCAGTTAAACGGATGATACCAGAGTTGGCGCTGTTACACATATTTGTACCTCTAAGTGTATTTCTCTAATAAATTCTGCCATGAAGACGTCCTTTTTTGCTGTCATTTTACTCTGAATCGATACTAAACACGAAATCGGTTTCAGAATGTCGTTGTTGTGTTCCCTGTCGAATGAAGTCCCTGAGCATCCCGTTATCAGTCCTCGCTCGGGGCATGTTTTTGAACGCCGATTAATCGAGAAGTACCTGGCCGAAAATGGAACCGATCCAATTGATCAGCAGCCCCTCGCTCCAGAAGAGTTAATTGAATTAAAAACATCTGCATTTGTTCGTCCAAAACCGCCCTCTGCTACCTCGATACCAGCTATCCTCAAAACACTTCAGGTAAACGAATTACATACAATCAACTTTCCCTAGGACGAGTGGGATGCTGTAATGCTGCAGTCGTTCACCTTACGACAGCAATTACAAACCGCTCGGCAAGAACTTTCGCATGCGCTTTATCAACACGATGCAGCCTGCCGTGTTATTGCCCGGTTAGTTTGCTGCTTCCCCGCTTAGACTTTTTTGGTTTGTTTGATGACGTCAGTCTATGCGTCGTTCTCATAGTATCTGCATTTATGTGCATTTGGGGGCCACAATTTATTACAATTACCCGTTTTTGAAGGTCTTTCAGTTTCTAGCCATTGTTCTGTCCAGTGGAAAGCTTTGTTGTCAGTGCAACTTCTGTCGACCATTTGTAGATTTGGTATGGTCCCACTTGTGCTAAATATGGAAATATGTTGTGTATCTGTTTGCGTTTTGAAACGATAAGAATCCCGATTGCCATCCCAGTACTGATGCAGGGAAATTCTTTGATTGAAGCGCACGGTCATAAAGCGGATACTCTGGTGAGACACCACGAATCCGTGTATGCACCAGAACGTCTACCTCCTCCAGAGGTGCAAAATGATGCTTCTATCCTGCCGTTTTCTGAATTCTTCAAGGAGGTAGCTGGGGCACTGCGTTCAGTCAAAACTGTTCTCCGGGACCGGGTGGTAGACAGTAATCCACTGTTGTCCGGATCGCTATCACACCTGACCTATCGGGACCTTATGTGGTTCTTCGCCACTTCAAGTCTCAGGGTCTGGCTGTCGGTTATCCCCGATAGTGTAGTGGGCCTTCGTGGCTATGGGGTAAATGCCCCTCCTACTGCACTCATGCGTAAGCATGTAATAGAAAAATATGGCATTCATTCCCTGGTATATATATATGTATAGTCCAAGTCCATGATTTGGTTATGGACGCACTACCACCAGATTGCCCAAACCAGAACAAGTGGTTTTCCTAGAGATCCATAACCGGAGCCTTTAGCTGTCCAAAACTCAACCCGCAAGGCAGCGGTACGAAACGCGGGTTCCGCAACCCACTGGGGACCGGTTACTGATTGCTCAGTTCATACGCCCTTCGGGTGAGGCTAAACATCCTGGGTGCCCAGTGCACCTCCGCCACAGATATCGGTGACCATACCGTTGTACGCCTCATGCGCCATCCATGGTGAGTTTGGAATCCGGGTTTAGCCATCTCTCCTAGACTGACTTAATCAGCCAACCCGGTGAAGAGCCCCGGGCATTCGCTTTCGTCCTCTCACTTTAGTGGGAACACCACCACGAGAAGGCAGTGAGTAAGACTTCCCCAGTAGAAGCTGTGTTAGATGTACGGTCATTTGGGAGCATTTCAAGAGGTGTTCAGGACGCGTAGTTATCTCGGAGCTTGATACACCCATCCCCGACCAAACTAAGGCATTTGGAGACTCATTCCCTGGTAATAAAAGAACTGGTTGAAATAACAACCTCACCAATCATACGGCTCTTTAGCTTATCGATATTGACTGGACGACTATGTAGAGTGGTAAAAGGCCATTGTTGTTCCGTTTTAAGCTGGTTCATAGGCGGCTGCTATTACCTACGTCGTGTGCTTAACATCTGTATTTGGCAAGGTGCTGAAACGTCTAGTTGCTTTCCGCCTCAGTGAGCGCATTAGGAATCACGAACTACTTTGCTGCCAACAACGTGGGTCTTGGAGGAAGCGTTCATATATATCCAACCTGCTGCTTGCCCGTGAAGGCTGGCAGGAAACAAAGGCTCCAGGGCACTCCACAGACGCAATCTTTGTTGACTTCAATAAAACATTCAACAAGCTACCACATGGACGACTGTTGTACAAGCTTGGGGCCCTCGATGTTGGGGCTCCATTAATCCACTGGGTTGAGGACTTCTTGAAAGAAAAAAACGTTCTCATTGAGATTCGCGCAGTCGTTATCGCGTCTCTTCAGTATCTCTAGTGAAGTCACACGGATCGGTTTGGGGGCCACTACATTTCCTAACATATATAAACGATGTGCCACCCGTTTACCAACCACTTTGTCTCATCTACGCGGATGACCTTAGATTCTGGAGAACTATCCGGTTAGACGTTGGTCGCCAGTTTTTGCAGAACAATTTGGACGCACTTTTCTTTATTATATGCTTACGCATGAGTGCAGTAGGAGGGGCATTTACCCCATAGCCACGAAGGCCCACTACACCATTGGGGATAGCCGGCAGCCAGACCCCGAGACTTGGAGTGGCGAAGAACCACAAGGTCCCGATAGGTCAGGTGTGGTAGCGATCCGGATGACAGTGGATTACTATCTACCACCAAAGTAACTGGTGATGGCGGGGATTTGAACCTCGGACCTCTGTGGTAGTAGGCAAACACTTTAAGCCACTCGACCACCACCAGTTGAGCATTCGTCCGAGACATGGCAACTCTTCATCAATATGGGAGAATGTGCGTACGTGAGTGTGAAGAGGGTGAAGAGTGATACATGCTACAACATGCACGGGACGCCCATTCGCATGTCGAATTGTGAGAAAGACCTTGGGGTAGTAGTAGCCTCAACTCGGAAGATCAAGACCAACACGGACAAGACATTTGCCTCAGGTTGAAGTATGTACGGAGCGATACATCGGTCTTTTGGTCAACTATCTGTGAATTCCTTCAAAGTGCTGTTTGCTTCCCATGTACACTAGCGACTGAAATGCGGTGGACCTGCCGCATTTCCCTGCACAACATAGGAAGTTGCCAAGCTAGAACAAGTACAGCAGGCCGCCACTCAGCTCGCGGGACTCTGTGGTATCAGTCATGAGGGTTGTCTTCAAGCCACTGGGCTGTTCCCAGAGGCATATCGTAGAATTCTCGGTGATCTCATCTACACCAGGCGCCTCCGCGGAGATTTAGGACCGGATTCGATGACGTACTTTCCCTCGCGGGCGCACAACTAGACTCGGGGTCACCCGCTGACGCTTATGAAACAACAATCAATGGAACTGCCGCTGGTGCACCACTTCTTAAGGAAGGTGACGAGTCTACGGAATTCTTTCGCAGCAAAAGTGGTGGAAGAGAAGAATGACCACATTTTCAGGCGACGCCTGGATGTCTTCCGGAAGAGGTGGAGACAGGGCAAGTACATTTAAGTTCATGCCCCCAGCGTTGAGGTGACGAGGCTTATATGGGATATTGTCCAAATGCCTCTTATTTGGAAGATTAAAGATTGAAAGGATGACTGTATGCTGTGGTTGAGTCAGTTTCACAATACGATGGAAACCTGTGAGACTCAGATCATTTGTTTGCATCGCATGGATTTCGCAATCTCTATTTCCGAGGAAATGTCAGAATCAACGCTGGGCTTCGTTTGGTATAGAGAATTCAACCTTGACAAATGCCGTGGATTAAAATACAAGTTGTATGGTAGAATATGCTTCCTCGGTATGCCTTGATCACTGAGATAAGCAGCGCTTGCCTCAGGTTCGAACAAGGTTTGAAGCACATCGGTGTTCATATACCAAGTTAAGAACGAACGCAAATAGCACTAGGATTATTTTTCTAAGAATAATGCACACCTACGCAAACTTGGCGTTTTCTGCTTGTTTCAACAAGTGTGTTTGCATCCCACGGTAGTTAACTGAGCATATCACGTGTGTTTCAGTGGCTCCTGTTCTGCGCCACCCGTTATTGTCTCCAATCTACGACAGTCCCCGTCCCTTGAACCTTAATATGAAACAAATGTCGGTCATTGCACTAACTTACTTTTATATCAGTACAGAGTGACTGTCGTGTCTTTTTCCAGCTATGTTCTTCGCGTCGTGAATGCTCGACGTCTTTCTGTGTTCGACAGCCGATCTCTCCGAAACATTGCTCGCGTCTGAAGGGAACATCGGTTGAGCAATGGCGAGGCTTGTCGTCGTGTGTTGAGCACGAATTACTGTCCTCCTAACAAAGTGACCCTTTCACACCGCCTCGGGTGGCTCGGTCATGTTTTAAAAACGCCTGCCCATCGTCTACCTTTCCGTACTCCATTCGCACGTGCTGGGCAAGGCTGGAAGAAGGGACGCGGTGGTCGGGCCATGACTTGGCGTAAAGGTATGAAGAAGCTAGCGGTGGTGGTCGAGTGGTTTAGAGTGTTTGCTTACTAACTCGGTGGTCCGAGGTTCAAATCCCCGCCATCACCGGTTACTTTGGTGGTAGACAGTAATCCACTGTCGTCTGGATCGTTACCACACCTGACCTGTCGAGACCTTATGTGGTTCTTCGTTAATCCAAGTCTCAGGGTCCGGTTGCTGGTTATCTCCAATAGTGTAGTAGGCCTTCGTGGCAATGGTTTAAATGCCTCTTCCGCTGAACTCGTGCGGAGGCATGTAGTGAAAAAAGCACTGACTTCGGTTGGTGCTTCCCGCATCCCTGGTTGAGGCCCAAGGGACGAGGATTGTCGTTGGTTAGATACGTTAGGAAACATAGCTAAGAATAGAAATCAGTGACGCGAATACTGTGCGGTCCGTCTGTCGAACACTCGTGCCTCGTAATCACGGAAGTATCATTCTGACAAATAAAATGACAAAAAACATCAGAAAGTGTACGGGGAAAAAGAAAAATCAAATCATTTTATCTTTTACTAACTGTCACTGTTACTATGTTCTCTCCCTCTCCCATTTTTGTATTTACCGTTACTAAGGAACCATAGTTGATTTCAAGCCGGTGATATTATATATATATATATATATATATATATATATATATATATATATATATATATTCGGAATGCAATTAGCGCACGGTTAGGAGGGCAATAGACAAGCATATACAAAGCGAACCATCAAAGACGAAATATGGTTGTCAGCCAGGTGACGTCCATTCATCTTACGCACGACTACGGGACTCATCCCTATTCACCCGGGTTCTCGATGGTTCGGTCAACAAATACAAAAGGCCGCAGTGCAGCCGTATCTCACGCGGGACAAGTGCACCCGGTTATTGTACACTTGTGTTTTCATATGTGATCCATTGTCGCGACTGCGCGATGGTTGTCGCAAACCTGAGAATCTTACTACTCTTGATATATTCTCTTGTCTGACGCTTTCGTCAGCCATCCTGTGGCTCCCGAGGTGCTTAGAGCTACCAAATATTCCCAGCCGATCCCCATAAAGCATGATCATAGGCACTGGCTCCACCTAGTCTTACAGACTGATCTGGAATGAGGTCAAGTGCGTGACGTGCAGTTCACTTCAGACAATCGTTAACCATGTACTGTGTGCGGCAGCTTTGATTGCTGTCTCCTGGTGAAAGCCTCTGTCAGAAACAATGAGAAGGGACAAGAATATGAAAGAGGCAGTAAAAGAACTGCAAATAATAATATCAAGTCGATAAAAAATGTTTTGTGGACACAAGAGCACCACTGATCGCGACACCTTGCCGTTTCCTGCAGTGTATCTAATCGTAGAGTGGGAGGGTTTCATGGACCCCACCCAGGAAGTCTAACCCGCCCTACCTGACAAAGTCCACGGGTTGGGTTTTTTTCTTCTCCTTTATGTCATCGACTGATAACCCTTACTCATCTTCCAACCGTTACTCGCCTCAGGAAACATTGCGCGCCGAGGAATCCTGTCAGGGAACATGCGCAACACGTCCTAACCATCTTAGCATGGTGACATTTGTTGCTTCATTTGATGATTTAGTTCGTGATACTTATACTCTCCGTCGAATCTCAGAGTTGCTTATACGATGTGTTGTGTATTGCGATTAGTTATTGTACATCTTTCGATCAAACAATCATCACGTCAGAGTGAGAAGAATAAAGGCCCAGAATAGGCTTTATTCGTTCAATAGAATGAGCATATACGCTAAAATAGAAAATGTGAAAATTTATATAGATTTGCGGATTACGGGTGGACAGCAATAAGGAGCACCACACGGTGTTTCCGCCATGTTTGAACAATGCTACGAAGACATCTGTGTTCAAATACTGACAATCTTCGTATATCCTCCATCCGTGGTGGCCATGTCTCGGAACCATAAAGAATCACTGACCTGACTGCTACAGCATACACTGCACCCTTAATAGATAAACGGATGTCATGTTGACTTCACGGGTGACTTAGATTGGCAAAGACAGACAAGCCTTCTGTGTACGTAATGATATCTCATCCGATATCCGACCTCCGGGCGGAATGCCGCTGCCCAGATAACAACTTATCTACCAGGTCTGTAGTGTCCTCAGATACGACAGCAGCAACATGTTGGAATTTGAATGTGCAAAACTCATACTGAACATTAGTAAACAGTTACTCAAGTTGTCCAAGAAAGCATGCAACTTAGCTGAATCTTCTTCGAAGAACTGTGTCGTCGGCAACGAAGGACACCAAACTGCGGTTGTCAGCTGATAAATGTACCTCACACCACACGACAAAGTTCCCTCTATTTTATTCAACCTTTGTCTTCTGTCCGTAACCACCCCTCTTTGCCCCATCTATCCACCCATAATGTTCCCACTGATAACACGGTCGATGCTCGCAACGATTCACTGTCAAGTCGTATCGGGAATAATCCTCTGTCTGGTAACTCATATTTTCTCAAGCCTCGTCAGCCTCTGAATCTCGGCTCCTTCAACGTGCGTACACTCATGCAGGTCGGTCAGCAGGCGTGCCTAGCCCTCACAATAGATTCTCTGAAGATTGATGTCTGCTGCTTAAGTGAAACGCGTATACAGGATTCGAGCAGTGTATTTAACTAACTGCCCCTGGTATCTCATCGAGGTGTTTTCTGCGCACTTCAGGAGACGAAGTAGCTCGAGCTGCGGGTCAACGTGGTGCAGGAATAGTCTTGACTGAGAAGGCTGAGGCAGCCCTTTTGGACTGGATCCCTGTTAACAGTCGTTTATGTGCTGTGAGACTCCAAGGGTCAGTCGACGTTCGAAAGGATAGTTGTGTTAAGCGCAATTTGTTTGTGATCTCGGCGTACGCCCCAACGGACTGCAACTCAGACGCGCAGAAAGATGAGTTCTATGATGCCCTCGCCATCCTCGTTCGCAGCAGTAAAGGTTCTGACATTGTAGTGCTAGCTGGTGACTTCAATGCACAAGTTGGCAAACTTAGTGTGTCAGAAGCTTGTTTAGGTGGGCGTTGTGCTTTACCCGCTCAGCGTACAGATAACGGGGATAGGCTTCAGTTTTGTGCAGACAATCGATTGTTCTTGTCTAGCACCAATTTCCGTCACAGCTCGCGTCGCACAGCGACATGGCGCTCTAACTCTACAGGCACTTTGAGTCAAATTGATCATATCGCCGTAAGCTACGGGTGGTGCAGTTCTGTTCAGAACTGTAGATCTTACTGGCCCACATACGTAGAGTCGGACCATGCCTTCGTTTTAATGCGATTATCTCTCCAGCTCCATGGCCATCGTCGCAAACCGCAAACCGGATTAGCCGTGCAACGTTTGTGTGATCCAGACGTTTGCACCCGTTATGAGCAGAAGTTAGCACATGAGCTAGGATCCACGGAGAACAGTAATGTAGATGAGCATTGGGCTCATATCAAACAAGCGATGCACTTTGCAGCAGGTTTCGCCTGTGGTCCTCGATCCGTTGTCCATCAGAGACACTGGATCCCGCAAGAGTCGCTGAGTATAATGGAGCAAAAGCGCCACCTCTCGAACCGTAAGGAGATGAATAAGATGCGGAGAAAGCTGCAAATATAAGTTACGCGAAGCCTTAAGAATGATCGCGAAAATTGGTGGGTTAGGGTAGCCGAAGAAATAGAAATAGGAGCTGCTTCAGGTAACAGTCAAAGACTGTTCAAACTTATTCGTGACACCGGTGGACGGCCCATCCAGGTCAGTGAAACGATATGCGATAGGAATGGAAAACCCATCCATGGCAAACAGCAAAGGCTTGACCGTTGGGCCGAGTACTTCAAGGAACAGTTTAGCTGGCCGCACGCTAGTGTAGTTACTCGCGTGTCAACAACTGTGACTCCTTGGGTGGTATCATTTGAGCCCCCGTCGGAAGTGGAAGTAGAGTCATGCATTCGATCACTAAAGCGAGGGAAAGCGGCACGTTTCGACGAACTTCCCCCAGTTCTTTTCAAACTGGGTGGTGAGGCGTTGATAAAATCACATACCGCTTTGCTCCGTGACATTTGGAACGCGGAGCGTATTCCGTTAATATGGAGTGAGTCATTGACTGTTCCCATCTTCAAGAAGGGAATACGCAATGACTGTAGTAGTCATCGTGGGATTAGCTTAATTCCGATAGTCACCAAAGTACTAGCCTCACTTCTACTGCGCCGTCTTACAACGGCTCGCGAGAGGAATGCCCGCGAACGGCATGCTGGATTCCGCCCAGGTCGAGGATGCATCGACCAGATTTTTACTCTTCGCCAACTACATGAAACGCGTCACACGCACTGCCGACCGATAATAATGATTTTCTTAGACTTGAAAAGCGCCTTCGATTCAGTTGATCGAACATCGCTTTTCAGTGTTCTTCATCGAAAAGGTATGCCCCAGAAGTTCGTGAACCTAATGAGATCATTGTATTCTCATACTTCTGGCCGCGTTGGAGTTTACGGTGAAATATCCGGTCAGTTCGAAACGACCAGTGGTGTTCGACAGGAATGTCCTATGTCTCCATTCCTGTTCAACTTCGTCATGGACGAAATAATGGAGAGTGCGCTGCAAAATCTTCAGGATTTAGGCGTCGTACTGGGAAATAGTGGAAAGCTGTGTGACCTGGATTACGCGGACAACGTTGTCTGCTTGTTCGAATCCACGGAACATGCTCAACGTGTATTAGGTAGACTCTCAAGAGCTGTAGCTCCATTCGGTATGCGCTTTGCACCTTCAAAGTGCAGGGTGATGTTACAAGACTGGACATCAACGATTCCGAGCTTGATGCTCGATGGGGAGGTGCTGTCAGTTGTCGACCACTTCATCTACCTTGGCAGCAGCGTGCCGACGGATGGGAGCACAGTATTAGAGGTGAGCATGCGTATGTCCAAGGCTCGAGCGGCGTACGCTGGACTGAAGCACTTGCGGCGTCGATCTGATATTTTACTGAAGTTGAAAGGTCGTGTACACTGTGCCGCAGTGCGTTCAGTTTTGTTGTATGGTTGCGAAACTTGGAGTCTACATGCTGAAGATATTCGTCGTCTTGAGGTTTTCGACCACCGATGTTTACGTAGTATCGCTAAGATCGGGTGGATTGGTCGAGTAGGCAATGCTGAGGTCAGAAATCGAATGTTGGGTACTAATTCAGAGAACGTTTTGTCACAGCGTATCCAACTTAGTAGACTTCGTTGGTTGGGGCACGTGTTACTTATGGCAAACACGTCTGCCATACCCCATGTAGGTCCAGTCCATCTTATATATTCATACTTTCTAACCGAGCGTGCAATATGGTGAAAAATGCAGTATTTAGTAGGGCCCGTCTTGCTGTTTGACGCAGTACAGTGGTGGTGATGATGATGAAATAACCAACAGAAAATCCTTGGCAGAAACCCAGGTATTATCGCTCACAACATAAGTCATAATTCACGCTTTAAAGGTCGTCCGATGATGAGAAATAGGATTCATTTGAGAAAACCAGAGGAAAGCGATGATGACAAAGAGCGAAAATAAAGAGGACGGCGTAGATACAGAGGTTTAAACTGAAAATAATGGGCGAGAGACTGAAGCAGATAGTATTACAAAATCATCGACTGTAGAGAAGCGCTCGACATCTAGAATACGGAGCGGCCAGTTACTAGCCGCCATTGAAGTGGAAGTTTTTCAGACCAAGAAAGACGTGTTGGTTTTGTTTTTATTCGGTCACATCAATGGCATTTTCTTATTGGTCAGCTGGAGACTTGTTTGGTACATCATCATCTGATTAGTGCAAAAGGCTTCACAAACCACTAAATGGTTAGCAACAGTTGGGATTTCTGTGTATATCAGCAACAATAAATTGGTGATTTTTCCTGAAGAACTAATTTTTTGACATTCATTTTTGATTCTTTGGTTTATTCTAAGTTGGGAACAACTTACATGGAGGGTGATGAGTCGGAATCTGAAACTCGAAACGCCGTGTGCGGTTTCTCTGCCTCGTGTATTGAGATATTGTGGTAGGTGCTGTTGGGGTCGAGAGTACTGAATGGATCGTAGTGTAAAATATTGTGGTCATCTTATTCAGTCCTGAAAAGTGCTGCATATCGAGGTAGGTAGAACGGTTGCTGGCCCTGTTGTGCTGTTGTCCACCAAAATAAATGTCAACCTTGTCGATGAAACTAAGAAAATCATACTCATAATACACTGGCACATAGATTTGAGGATGCTGGAAGTTTAAAATGTTTATTAGATGCACACAGGAGTAGCCCGTGGTGCAGCGGAGTAGGGAGATGGACATCATGGTAATCTTTGTGTCCGTGGTATGGAGCTCCCAGCTATTGCATAATTCTGTAGAAGAAATGTTGCTAGAAGCTACTGGTCTCGATTGTCCCTTGAAACAATATCCCATTAACAAGAATGATTTTAGCTTCTCCGTGCGGCTGCTGCCGCAACCATGCCAGATAATGAGAGGTCAAGGTTGGGACAGATGTTCCGAAAGTAGCGGAGATGTAATGGGTATACATGAACTAGAGGGGGTCAAACAGTAAGTGGGTTTGGTTATTTGTATATGTTTGTGATTGTTTATGAACTAGTTCGAAAAATCTGCCAAGTTCATATGCCTCGTCAGGACTCAATTCATGTTGTTCGAGTTTCTCTTGGTTTGTTAAGACCCACAGTCTAGAGACCAAGGTATCGTGTATAAATTCGTTTATATTGCAGTGTGGTAGCTGTTTTGAAATCAATCGTTTCCTAACGACTAAAGTTTCCGCATGAATGAACCTGCGTCCTGTCGACTTACGAGTTTTTTCTTTATCATCACAGCTTAACTAAGGAAGTAACAGCCGCCCGTGAAGCTTTGGCGACATTAAAACCACAAACCGGTATTACAGCCCCTGCACCTACCAGTTATGCCGTGGCTAACGCAGCTTCTGTTGGTCATCCTTCCCAGGGAACACCTCAACCAATGGACACAACAGGCGACGCAGCCAGTGTAGAGCCGCATCAGGTAAGTACAAAGTACTAATTTTTGTGTATCAAATATCATGTATTTTTCCATCGCATGCTTTTGAATGGGTGTAAGTTAAAGGGCACACATCAACGCCTCCAAGACCCACTGGACTATTAGGGATAACCTGTAACACTGATCCCGAGACTTGGAGTGTCAGAGAACCACAAGACCCGATAGATCGATCCTTGTTGCCGTCGAATGTGTGCACCGCTGTGCATCAAGTGAATTAAATGTTTAAAACAAATGTAGTCGGTTTGGTATGTCTTTGGTAGTTTTGACATTCTTGCATGGTGACCCACCTAGTTCCGTGGAGTAAATCATGACATTCGTAAGTGGAGTTTTCCTCGATTAGACTTGTCTGCCGTAAAAAGTAAAAAATGGGAAGGAAAATTCCATTACAATTATTATATCATCAAGATGACAATTATATCAGTATAGACAAGAGCGAATTATTGGCCTTAGCTTCGTGATCGAGTGAAAGTGACCCACTGCGAGTCTTTTCAACATAAAACAATGTAAACCGGGAAAACTCAAGCTAGTTTCGTTTGTTCGTCTCGAGAAAGACTGATCGTGGCAGGTTTTTCGGTTTAAAAACATTTCCGAAACTCATTGACTGTTATCTGCTGATGGTATTATTGGGATGGAGTTTGATTTTTCAGGAGGACGGAACTTGAGTTTGGTAACGATGCAGGAAAGTGACGTCTTCATTAATCTCAGTCTGGAAGAAAATGACGTGATGTTTCTGCAGTTGATGGCTTGGTTGCGAAATCAAGCACCTGGAACATCTGATGACACTCCTTAATTTATATGCGCTCTTTCGTGTATCGTTTCCACGTTGTGTTGATCCCCACGTGGTTTTCGCCATCAAAAACATTGAAAGTTGTTCCGGACAGTTTTCGTTGTGAGCATCACCGACCCCAGCCAGCATGGTTTGCACAGCTGTGCCCGATGGGCTTAACAGTACAGTGACGAGCCAAACGCCGGTCGTATTACTTGCTGTTGCTAACACTTCAGAATTTTATGGTCAGCAATAATCAGAAACTTGTATGCTGGCGTCTTTTCTTTACAAATCCATCACCATGATAAGATAAACTAAAAAACTACGATATCAATAGATTTGACCCCCCCCCCCCCTTTCTGACGAAATGTGAGATTGACACCACAATCGTTTCACTACACCTTAAGTCTCTAATATGCGCGTGTTCATCTCTTGCAAATGATCCGTCAAATGCCCATCTATTAATAAACTTCTCACCGTCGAGCACGGTCTCGTAACAACCGATATCCAAGTATGAGTCGGCACATTGCACTGCAAAGGTATAGTATATGCACCAAATTGAGCCACGTCCATGAATCTTACGTGCTCCTGGATCAGAACGAGCAGAAAATACCATTGTATTCTTAAATCCACCCTTTGTCTGTTAGGCATGTTAGAGCATCCCAAGGACAATGAAATAATATTTTCAATTACCAAGTTAATGGACAGGGAAACAAAACCTGACGGAGTCTATCATTAGTACACTGATATGATAGTCATATTTTTGAACGTCTAAACAGTCTTTGACTCCGTTGACAGGACGACCCTCTGAATCGTCTTATTAGATAGGAAATATCTGGTAACTGTGAAAATCCTTCAAGCGCTCTACCACCAGACATAGGGCCCATTGTTGCCATGCTTTCCAGTTGGGAGTAGAGTACGTCATGGATACCCTCTCTCACTTTTTTTGTTCAAGTTCGCGATCGAAGATATCCTAAGAGAGGCACAAATAATCAAGAGAACGAGGACGTTGAGCTTCAACCTGATTACAGACTTTGCAGACGATATCACGTTGGTTTCCGTCGGTCACTGCAGCGCAATGCTTTCATAACTGCCCCGCTTCATCCGTGTCGCGGTACTGAATGCGTCTCTCACCTTCAAGATTTGCAGGGTTCCACTCCGGCCTTTGGACTCAGAGGTGATAGGTTAAAGAGAGTGGATAAGTTCATCTGCTTGGAAGTTGCATACGTACTGATGAGAAGTTTGATGTTGAGGTCACCAGCAGCATCGCCTAGGCTCAGGCGGCTTTGTGCATCCTTCGTTATCTGTAGAGACTGGTTGAAAGATAGGGTGTACAACGTCGCTGTACGGTTGTGATACCTGGCATTTTCGAGTGGCATTTATTGACCGGCTGTGTGCTTTTAATCACTGTTGTCTGAGGAGTTTGATGGCATCATTGATGCGGTGTAGATTCTTCTGTACTGTTATAGTTCATAAGAGCAACGGGACGGGTACGGCCAAGCGAACTGGCCGCTAGATAAGAGACAACTTTATTTGACCTTCCAGTCTTGGTGGAATCTCCGGTTCGGGGTAAGTTATCACGCGTGGTATGTCAGATCGTCATGCATGTTATTGTGCCACGTTCGATTGTGTTCATGTAGAGGATGGAAGGGCAGAGGAGTATTGAATGGTGGGGTTTGATGCAGACTGGGTACTTTATTGCAGAGTAGGGTAGCATTTACTCAAATGTCCACTTTTCGTACGGTAGTTACGTAGGTCTTTGTGCGAGCGAGGATTTTGAACCTATTCCTATATTTTCATTACATGCGACAAAAGGGTCTGGTATTGGTAATTTTTTGTTGTCCACTCGGAGTTAAGTAGACCCTGTAACGGGTGCTTTGACCGGCTCCTGTCGATCTGTGTGTAATTGCGCTCGGAATGTAGAGGGACGAGTCGTTTCGAAGGAGTAACTGCTGAGTTTGTCCTGAATTACATAATGGATCTGGTGTGTTGAATGCAACCGAGTAACTAATGTGCCATGGATGTAATCGTCACTGTGTTCGTCGAAGAAATGTGAACGTTTTTTCGTTCAGCCTAGAAACCGTGAGCCGCGGAGCAACTGATTAATAACGTTTGGTTTCTTGCTCACTTGTAGCTAGAGGTTGCTTTAGTTGGATTGTTTCGAGTGTCTTATGGATTTCTTCGTAACTGAAAGTGACAACACGATCGAACAGTGGCGATCGTGTTGTCACTTGCTGTCGAATCAGAATGATTGATCAGTGTGCGTTTGTACAGTCAGACTGTGTATTCCGTGTGTTGGCTACTAGGGCTTTCTTTCCTTTTCCCGTCCCTGTAGGTCCACTCCCTATCCATCTTATATATTCATACTTTCTAATTGAGAGTGCAACATAGTGAGAAGGGCAATGGTCAGTGGGGCTTGCCCTACTGTTTAACGCTGTACGATGATGATGATGGTGATTGTAACTGGAACAGCGAATCACCCGCTGATAGATGAGGAAAAGAATAAGCTTCACACATCTTTTCTCAATGTTGGACATTGATACACTGACCTCGTGTTTACTTCGATCTCATTTAATGAGATTTCTCTCTGGTTCACTATTTTTCCGCTCATGGTTTCCAGGTCTCAGTGTAGACTGTTTGTAAACATGCCAGAAATTGCTTCGGTTTTAGTTTGCACGTTTTCGAAGGTAACACTGCTGGTGTCCGATCGAGAACTTATTTAACAGTGTAATCCTATTGTGACTCCTCCGATGCAAGTACAATGAGTTTATCCTTTTATAATGTTTCCGATTTCGAACCTTTCTGTCCTAGTTGCAAGAGGAGATTGGTGTGGACGAAAATGTTATAGCCACACTACAGGAACGGGCCAGTCAACTCACGGCTGAACGTAAACGTCGAGGCAAAACGGTTCCCGAAGGGTTAGCTAAATCCCGAACTATATCTGAATTTCAACAGCTTGCCAGTCATGTTGGCCTTCACTCAGCAAGCATGCCCGGCATATTATCACTTGATATCAGCAAAGCTTCACCGGATCGCATTGTCACAGGCGGAAACGATAAAAATGCGGTGGTATTCAATCTGGCATCTGCTCAGGTAAGGTTTTGAATGTCGTGTTTCGCATATGTGCTCTGGTTCATACCATATTGAACTCGATTGTGCTGAGACATCAGCAAGGACCAAAACACTTGTGTACCGATACTGTGAGTGCCAGCAAATAGCTGAGACTAACCAGTGCGTGGTAATGCGTAGTATTCTCTTTTCCTTTTTAATATTTTTATCCACCGAACTATATGGAGTGACGGAAGTACCAATAGCCATCAGTGGTTTCCAGATATCCCATTTTAATGTTCCCGGAATTTTTGGGTCTGCATCATCTGAGCATGTCGAATCGCCAAGTACTTGTAGAAGTACCTTCCGGGAGTTTTTTATTACATGCGTGTGCTCGAGTGCGATGGAAGGGGTACACCCCATAGCTACAAAGGCCCACTGCACTGCTAGGGATAACTGGCAACCAGACCCTGGGACTTGAAGTGGAGAACCGCATAAAGGCCTAATAGGTCAGGTGTGGTAAGGATCCGGACAATGATGTATTACTGTCTACCACCAAAGTAACCGGTAATGGTGGGGATTCGAACCTCTGACCTCTAAGGTAGTAAGCAAACGCCCAGACCCAATCGACCACCAATAACGATATACGAAGTGCAGACGTATCAGATCACCCATGGATGATACAGGGCTGCCAGGTGCTTACAGTGACACAGCGGATAGTGATATACGGATTTCCGAATCTTTAATCACGAAACGCTGTGACCTTGGTCATCGAATTACAGTGCTGAAGAACCAATCGACAGCTTTCCAGCTAGCAGAAGGTAGATTTTCACACAGTATAGCGGAATACTGGTAATAGCAGAACCTAAAGCGGGTCAAGTTAAGCTTCCTGCTATGATGCTCATGTGCACCGTTTCTAATGATTTTAACGTATTGAAACTCAGCGGATGTGCATTGGGGATGATTTCCAACGAACTGGAGGAAATAACTTTACAGTGCTTTCATGGTTTTCAGTAGTAAGTTGCACACTGACCGCTTACGAAATCATTTAATGTACAGGCCAGTCAGTGAACTGGGTAGCGAGCAGTGGGTGAGGCAAAACATCCAGTGATTTCGGTGCGAAAACGAGGTGAAGTGTATATAAACCCCAAGGGCATGTTCTACTTTTCACCGCATGTTTTTTCAGGGTTTCAGCGCCTTTTAGTAATTAAGAAGTGCGGTTTGGGATTGCGCGAGTTTGCCGTACCGCATTGGTGCCACTGATTTCTGTTCTAGACTATGCAGAAAATAGAAGCTAGCTTTTAAATCGATTTATGAGACCTGTCATTCGCTCTTGGTCAACATTTAAATGCCGAGAGGATGACGCTAAATAGTTAAGTTCAACCTATCCTGCATTGACAATTTTTACTTATAAGATTTATGATGAGAGCCAAAATGTTGTGATTTAGGAGAAGTTTGGTAGTTTTCTCAACGTAAAATCCCCGCCTTACAAGCTCTTTTGTGTAATCTTCGTTATTTTGACCATGTCAGTCCCGATTATTTCATCCTTTCTCGTCATACATAACACAGTGAATCTATTTTTGTCATGACCGGCTACAGAAGATAGAACATTTGTTTCTGTTTTATTTTCTGGCCTTTATTATTCGTCTGCTTCAAGATGAACGAGCATGTCATTCATGATTGTAATCCTACTTCATTTGGCCGTCATATTCCCCCTTTTCCTTTTTTCAGGTTGTCTCAATTCTTCGGGGACATACCAAAAAAGTTACAAGTGTCGTGTACCATCCCACTGACGAGTTGGTGTTCACCGGCTCTCCAGACTCAACGGTTCGTGTATGGGGCGTGGAACAAGGACAGTGTGCCAGTGTTATCCGTGCACATAAAGGACCGGTTACAGGCTTGAGTGTCCATGCGACCGGTGACTATCTGCTCTCTTCAAGTGCTGACGGTCAGTGGGCCTTTAGCGATCTGCGTCACGGTCGCGTGCTTGTACGTATTTCAGCGCTTGATAAGAGCGGTACTCAGCAGTGTAAGTTATTTGGAGTTTTATATAACGCCCGATATTCCCTTTACAGTCCCTTTTTTGAATACTCACTGCCCGCGAATTGCAATATCAGTGTTTGATTTGTGTTTTCTCAACAGTCTGACATAAGCGCTTTGTAGATCATAGGGTATAAAGCCTACCAGTCTTAGTGGTTGATGCAGAGTAGCGGCTGTACCTGATGATGTGACTAATTATAAACCAAAATTAGAGTCGAAATCGAACTCAAAATTACTCATATTTGATCCTGTGAGTGGACTATATCGGCCCTGATTAGACCATCCAGTAGGTTAAGGGACCCATGCCTAGCTGCACCCATTTCGTTTACTTTTATTTAATCTGTTCTGACGAGTATCGTGATGCGACATTTGGTTTCTCCTAGTTCGGAGTTATCGTTCAATGTGATTGATTTATCTCAGTTTCTAGTCTGCATCGATTGGTCGTACTTACCAATACACTGAGTGAAAGTGGTATGCCACGGTGCGCTTTTGCATGACTTCCGAGACAGATTGTGATCAACTGTGGCCATTCTCCTCATACGGGTTGGATATGACCCATCAAGTTTTCCATACGCTTGACCTGCTTTTGTGTGCACAATCACTCGTCGTATCTGACCGGATAATACGGCGAGGTAGCAGTCGAAGTCGAAAGTGGGAAGTACTGAATTTATCGGTAGGGAAAAGTGAAACTAGGTCAGTACTAAACAGTATTGTAGATCGTATTCAGTTGTGCAGATGCAAAGGCTGCGTGCCCGAACTAAGCGACCAGATGACCGACACGGACGATTCAGTATTACAAAGCGTAGAACACAGCCATGGTGCACTTCACATTCCATGTTGTATTGTTTATTCTTCTGCTTATGGTAGATTCGTCTGGAGAAGTGTTTCCCAAGTTTGCTTCTGTTCATTTTTTAATCGTAATGACTCTAAAAATAGCTCTATTCTTGTGTGGAAATATTGGCAGATCAAAGCCAAACGACTTGGAATGAGTGAGCAGCGTTGTGCTTCTGAGTGTGGACCAAGTAATTTTCTAGTTCTGTGTTCTCTTGAGTACATGAAACGCAGCGGGGGATGTTTGCCATGTATGGTATCGGGTCGCAATGTTTTCTACAGATTTATTTAGTGTTTTACGTAAGAAAACATTTACCAGGAAGATCTACCGCATCTGCTGGTACCGTCGCTGATCGTCCGCGCTCGGTTCTTCCGTGGGCCTAGAGCTCATCTTTTTGCGGATAACTACCGAATTAATCATATCCCTCCTATCTGCGACTTGAAGATGCGTCCGATTAGGTATACTTCCATCAATGCGTGAGGCCGGTGGTTATCTGCTTTTCATCACAATAAACCTGGTTTCCCCAGTGTAATTAGGGTCCACACTTACCCTGCTCGTTTTTAATTTCGACAAATACATTTCATTTGTTCATAGCGTAACACTAATCGCTACTCAATTTTTGCAATACCTGAGATGGGATTGGCAACTTCCCGTGAATTCATTCTTCCCATAATCTAGCTCTCACATGTGCACAATTCCATCCCGACGGGTTGATTTTGGGAACCGGTACAGGAGACGGTGAAGTAAAAATATGGGATGTGAAGGAGCGTCGAAATGTAGCAAACTTCGGTCACGGCGCGGGTGCTAACCAACCGGTCACAGCCGTCGCTTTCTCCGAAAACGGCTATTATCTAGCCACAGGTGGAGCTGATGGCCAGGTAAAACTTTGGGATCTCCGAAAATTGAAAAACTTCAAGACGTTGGTGAGTTTTCTGGTACCAATGTGATTTGTTTGCATGTATTTCCTGCGTTGAGAAATGTTCACAACGTATGTCGTGTGATCTGTTGCCAGCACCGCATAGCAACAGGCGTCTTAACACCGTCCGAAAGACGGCCGACTTCGTCCGTTTCTAAACCAGGGTTTTGTGAGTCCGCCGTCTAACGTGCCCGCCTTGCGGAGATCGTGGATTTTCGAGCGCCTCGATATCCAAATGATGTGTGAGGTCATGTTCTTTATTGACAGTCATCATTCAGTAGCCCCTCATGTCATAACGTCCCTCAGTTCTTACAGGCTTATCGAATAATCAGCTCTGCTTCTCAGTGTTCTGTATTTAATTAGTATTTTACAGTACCGCTCAGTCAAATCTGAGATACATTGATGCACAGAAACCATCATCTAGAAAGTTAAAATTAAGTAGGCAATAACGAGTTCAAATGGACGTTTTCCGCTAAACGCGCCCAAAGCCTCCATTCAACTTGTACGCGGTTCTTGCGGCCACGTCCTACTCGTTCAACTTACCTCGTTGAGGTTTTCGTGATGGACATCGGATAAAAGATCGCAATAATCTCGAACTCGCTTTTGTCCACTCGCATACATTAATTGAAAAAAGGGCGAATTTATGGTACTGTAAGGTAGCAATCGAACTCGAAGCACTACAATGAACTCCTCTGAAGAAATGAGTGTACACAGTGAAAAGAGTGCAAACCGTTGCTCCGAATGAAGTGTTCATTCATGGTTTACGCAGATTTTGAAATGATCTGACTTGATATGAAATGACCGGTGTGGGCGTTTTGGTCGTTTCTTTAATGTTGCACCGACCATTCTGCACAGAGTCTATTTTTCACACGGAGGTCGTACAACTTTTTCAAATTATAAATGTGTCCCTGGTTTTTCCTGCACTAGGAATTCTTTTTTTGCGTTCTGTTTTTCAGGTCCCCGGTGAAGACCAACCGGATGCATACGAAATTTATGACATCGAGTTCGATCAGTCTGGATCGTATCTGGGAATAGCCGGGTCCGATGTACGCATTTATCTCTGCAAACAATGGGATCAGCTGGCATTATTCAATAACCACACTGCTCCTGCTACCGGTTGCCGTTTTGGAGAGAATGCGAACAAGTTTATTTCGTCTAGTTTGGATCGATCAGTAAAAGTATTTGGAATCTATTAAGTCGTCGATGCTTTGGGATGCGTTTTATCTCACTGTGTTTAATTCCTTGGGTCTTCGAACTCTCCTCCCCAGGTCAAATGGTGGAATTCTCTTCCCGATATGTACAACACTTCTGCCGTTTGGTCATCCAAGCTCATTGCAACATTGGGATAACAATCGGCCATCACCACCTTTTGTTATTTTAATGCTTGTTCCGAGTTGAGTGAATAAAGCCCATTTTATTTTCGTTTGTTCATCTGTTCGCTTTTGTCTTAATAACATAGAATAGCACATTGATGTAGTAGTCATGGTTCGTGAACGTAGACTAATGCGTTCCGTCTTTTTTTAGAGATTGTGTATCCCGGGAAACTAGTGTCGCTTTGGAGAATGACGCGCATTTGTCTCATCAGGATGTTGTCATCAAAAAGAGGCTACAGCTTGACGTGATCCAACAGCCTGTACGCATACATGATCCACTAAGCTACACAGGATAAATCACCTCAACCCCGAGGTTGACTCTGACGGATTCAATGGGCAGAGACTAAACAGGATTCATAATTGTTTCTAGTGTTCGGACAATTTGGCAGATTGGCTAGTTGCCTCCAACAATGGAAAAACGATCTCTCTACACTCGTGTGCTTCAAACTCACATGAACGTATGAAAGTCCGTGTAGCATCACATTAGCTTTTTGGTAATGTTTTACAGTGACCTATTCGATACATTCAAAACCAATGATAATGCACATTGGGATTGTCCTTTCCGACCGTAAGTCTGCAACTGTCATCGAGGAACTTCAATGGTCCCCATGATGTCGGTCTGTAGCTCGTACAGTTATGATGTGTTAAAACGTTATTGAATTTAGCCCACGGTTGACTTCACAGTTTTTTCCAATTGTGATCCCACGTTTCGCAAGAAGTCCAGGTTAGTATTGTTTAGTTCTGTCACCGTTGGAGTGCTCGTGGTCGCATGTCGCGACTTGTAAACGTATCTTTGCTTCAGGCGAATAGGTAGTATGCAAAATGAAGTGTAACCGACATTATTGTTGATTTAGCCGTCCTCAACTTATTGGGAAACTCGCTGTTAGTCTTTACGAATTTAGGATATGAATTAGTCTTCGTGTATCCATAGCTATGGCCTCACGGGGTGTTTTTAACAATTAACGGTTATCCGTTTGATGCTGAAGAACGCCTGGCAAAGAAGAAATGTAGATGATGATGAGTCACCAGAGGAATTTTCATGAAGGCGAGGCTTTTCATCAGTTGGCGGTTTTCGTGAAAAAACCCTTTCTGTGTTGCGACTTTTTACTCTAAATTTTCGGGAGGATTATTCTGGTTCTCAACTACGTGGAAGTGGTCAACCTTTGAGATAAACGGTGAACATTTTCCCAACGATCGCGCAAAAAAGTAAAAGATTTAAAAAATCATGTATAGTTGTATTGCATGCGGGATTTCGCTCACTTACACGTTTTCCCCCGTTTTACTAAGTCCTATGACGATTCTTAGTTTTGTCGCGTCCATCCACAGCTACGAAACATCATTCTAACCCAAGAGGTACATTGAGCTTAAAATTCTGTCAAATCAGTGACGCACCCATGGATTGAAAGAAAATTTGACGCAAGAGAATTAAAATGCTTTAGTATATAAAGGACTCACGTGTTTTCATATCGTAATGTTTCCTTGATGAACGTGAAAGCGTCATTCGTAGGAGGCGCTGTTCAGAGTAGTAATCAAAAGCCGGTTGTCATAAGGACAACGAAATCCGTTTCAGGAATTTGATAGCATAGCCAGCAGTGGTGGAATTGTCAATAAGTTGTTATGTACTGCAAAATAGTAATACGAATGTTAATAATAGCTTACCTGTTTAAATACACTATGTTTCTCCGGTCGGTTTAGGAACGGACGTTTTGACGGTAAATGCTGAAACGGACAGGGGCTTTGTCTGAGATGAAAATTCCAGTAGTATTTGGCTGGTCCTCATTCAGCTGTTTCGAACATATCACCAGGAGGTCAATAAGAACAAGCCACTCGAAATCAACCATTCCGGAGCCCGATACTCGCCGGGACATTAGAGGGAACAGACAGCGTGGAATACTAATCAAGTTTTACTGCACTAAATAAACGCCACGCACTGGATCCGCTATTCTGCATCCAGTTGGCGCAATATGTTGGATTTAGTTGTCTTGTCAATCTTCCTCTCCAAAGCTGGGACCGTGACTTCCGTCAACGTGTACTGATGGTTGTACAATAATCACTCATTCAATAAAAGGCTTATATAACGTTGGAGCAGACGAAATACTGTTCGTGGTTCTTCCCTTCATTGGGCACATAGCACAATCCTCATTCTCTACTGACCTTAGAGTTTGTTGAAGTCGACAATGTTTGTAGTCTGTGTGCGAATCGCTCTATGAATTTTCATTAGGAGGCTGATCTGTGGTACACTAGCCTTTCAGTACCCTTTTCAACATGTTAATTATGATGTGTACACGGTTATTCCTGTGTAGTACAAATTTCCGATACGACTTTCGTCGCACAGCTCCATGGCGCTCCAACGCTACAGGTACTTTGAGTCAGATTGAGCATGCCGCAGTAAGCTACCGGTGGCGCAGTTCTGTTCAGAACTAGATTTTACTGATTCCCGTACGTAGAGTCTAACCATGCATTAGTTTTATTGCGATTATCTCCAGCTCCATGATCATCGACGCAAACCAGGTTGGCCGTGCAACGTTTGTGTGATCCAGAAGTCCGCACCAGTTATGAACAGAAGTTAGCACATGAGCTAATATCTACGACAAACAGTAATGTAGATGAGCATTTGGCTCATATCAAACAGGCGATGCACGTGGCAGCAGATTTTGCCTGTGGTCCTAGATCCGATGTCCATCAAAGACACTGGATTTCGCAAGAGTCGATCAGCCTGATGGGGCAAAGTCGTCAGCTCCGGAACTGTAAGAAAATGAATAAGATACGAAGACATCTAAATAGGCAATTTGCGAAAAGCCTCAAGAAGGATCGCGGAAATTGGTGATCAAGATAGCCGAAGAAATGAAAATAGGAGCTGCTTCAGGTAACAGTCAAAGACTGTTCAAACTTATTCGCGACACTGGTGGACGGCGCATCCAGGTCAGTGAAACGATCTGCGACAGGAATGGAGAGCCTATTCATGGCAAAGAGCAAAGGCTGGGCCGTTGGACCGAATACTTCAAGGAGCAGTCGCGTGATAATGTGGTTACTCTTGTGTCAACAACTGCGATTCCTTGGGGAGTATCGCTTGAACCTCCATCGGAAGTAGAAGTAAAGTCGAGCATTGGATTACAAAAATGAGAGAAAGCGGCCGGTCCTGACGGACTCCCTCCGTTTCTTTTCAAAACAGATGGTGGTGGATTGAAAAAATCACTTACCGCATTGGTCCGTGACGTTTGGAACGAGGAGCGTATCACGCTATTATTGGGTGAGTCATTGATTATACCCATCTTCAAGAAGGGAATACGCAATGACTAGTAATCATCGTGAGATCAGCCTAATTCTGATCGTCATCAAAGTATTATCTTCGATTTTGCTGCGCCGTCTGACACCGGTTCGCTAGAGTAACGCCGGCGAACAACAGGCGGGATTCCGCCCAGGCCGAGGATACCTCGACCAGATTTCTACTTCTCGTCAGCTACTTGAGACGCAGCACGCACTGTCGACTTGAAAACCATCTTCGATTCAATTGACCGAGCAGCGCAATTCAGTGTTCTTCAGCGAAAATTTTTGTCACAAGTTCGTGAATCTACTGAGGTCGTTATACTCTCATACTTCCGGCCGCGTGTGGGTTTACGGTGAATTATCCGGTCCATTCGAAACTACCAGCAGTGTTCGACAAGGATATCCCATTTCGCCATCTCTGCTTAACTTCGCCATCGACGAGATAGTGGAGAAGGCCTTGTGAAATCTGTAGGATGTGGGTGCCGAACTAGGAAAAAGTGAAAAGCTGTGACCTAGGTTAAGCCGGTGATCTTGTCTGCCTGTTTGAATGCACGGAACATGCTCAACGTGCACTAGATAGACTCTCAAAAGCTGTGGCTCCCTTCGGCATGCGCTTTGCACTTTCAAAGTGGAAAGTGATGTGACAAGACTGGACATCAACGATTCCGAGCTTGATGCTCGATGGGGAGCTACTAGGTATTGTCGACCGCTTCAGTTACCACGGCAGCAATGTGATAACGAATGAAAGCACGGAAGCGGAGGTGGGGACATGTATATTTCAGGCTTAAGCGGCGTACGCTGGACTGAAGCACTTGTAGCATCGACCTGATATTTCGTTGAAGTTGAAAGGTCATATGCACTATGTCGTGGTGCGTTCAGATTTGTCGTATAGTTGCGAGACTTGGGGTCTGTGTGCGGAAGATATTCGTCGTCTTGTGGTTTTCAACCATCGATATGTGCGTAGTATCGTTAAAATAGGAGGGAATGACCGAGTCCGCGATGCTGAGGTCAGAAATCGGTTATTGGGTACTAGCTAAAAGAATGTCCTTTTACAGCGTATCCAGGTAGTAGACTTCGTTGGCTGGAACACGTGTTAGCAATGGCGAACACAAGTCTACCATACCGTGACCTGTTTTGCGTTCCTCCTCGGGAATGGAAGAAGCCACACAGGGGTCAACGAATGACGTGGCGATGGGGTGTGTTGTAAAATGTACAGGAAACTTGGGAAAATTAGGTGCCTCACATTTTCGTGGTTGGGGTCCAAAAGATCCGTCTACCAGTTGGATGGAGACACTGAAGGATATGGCAGCGAACTGCGAACAGTGGCGATCATGTTGTCACTTTCTGTCAAATCAGAATGATTGATCAATGTGCGTTTGTACAGTTAGACTATGTTTTCTGTGTGTTGGCTGTAAGGGCGTTCTTTTCTTCTGCCTTCCGTGTAGGTCCGCATCCTGTTCATTTTGTATAGTCATACTTTCTAATTCAACGTGCAACATAGTGAGAAATGCAGTATTTGGTAGGGCCCGTCTTGCTGTTTGACGCAGTACGATGATGATGACACGAACGAATTGACCTGGACAACGTAAATTGTGATGGTATTGGTTGATTCGTGACCAAGACGAAACATGTCATTCCCAGTAGACCAATGCCATCAAGGCCAGTAATGTGATACGGAAGCAGCACTCGTTCAATATTGAGGTCAAGGATTGACCCAGCGGAACCACGAGCGACAGGGCAGTAGACCGATAAGATGAGAAAGGAGTCCCGTCAAGCGTTGATTGACCATACCACCAGCAGTGGAAACAGTTAATTTCGACGCATCCATTGCTTACAGTGACCCAGCATCCTGTGTAAACACTGAAATGATTCGGAAGCATAACTAGTGAGCCAACCCCGAACACGAGCTACTTCTTGTGAATCAAAAACATTTTCCTTTCACGGAATATCCAGAACAGCTTCAACATTTTTCGGAACACTTTTGGCGCCAGAGTTCTTTAACGGGCTGTGTTTGCTGTTTGCGACTTGATCAGTGGATCCCATACCAAGCGGGCGTTATGGCCCTCCTTTCGACTTCATCATCATGGGTTATGCGCAATGTAAATCGTGGTCATTATTTATTGTGTGGCAACCCTTAGCCACATGGGCGCGGTGTTTATCCTTCTGTGTGATTAGCTTCCTAATGGCACGTGAGTATGAATCACTAAAAGGCAGGTAAACTTCATGGAGTATTCCATTTGAAGATCGGTTAGTTGACCTATCCCTTTGGCACCGCGTTGTCTTGCATTGTCACTTCCCAGTTCAAAGTAATAATTTCAACTCAGCGATGCTGGCTCGTAAGTAAAATTCAAGTGTAATCATTGAAAGCTACAATCCACTTGCCATATTTGAGGATTATTCTAAATGCGGTGAATTTCCATTTTATGTGAATTCTTGTGGTGCGCTTATGATGATTATAGAAAACTGACTGAAGTTTCCTAATGTTCCATATTATCTGACATGACCGTGAACTAATTCCTCAAAGAAATAATAAAGCATGTTTTTTTCAGAGGACCACTCCAGTGCGCGAAGATCAAGCAACTTAATCACGAAGTCGTTCCAGTTCCGATGCGGACCCAAAGCCTCACCAGATGCTTTTGATCCATTATCAAACAACTAGCATCACAGAATAAGGGTCTTGAGGTGTTACGTTCGAAGTCGGTCATTTTCCGTTCTCAGAGAACTTTATTCGACTCTTTCTTGAAATTAAGATCTAACATGGAATAAGACTGGCAACCATAATTCTCCAATCTAAGCAATAAGAATGGGGAAATGACAGCACTTCTAAGCGAGTGATCAATTTTCCACGAAGCCCGTGGCAGATGATTGCTTGATCGATACATTTTATCAATGGATGTCAAGTGCATCCCACAGATGACTTCGATTTTCGGTGCAATTACTAGCGTTATTCCATGGATCAAGTACTAAAATAGATGCCACTTCATTTGCATTGACTTTGTGGGTGTATGAATAAACAGGTTCTAAACTCTGATCGATGATGGTTATTTGGTCAGTGAACAATAAACAATGTCTGCCAGAATTACTGCGTCATTCAAGGGACGGCGAGAGGTCCGTTTGAATGGTGCGCTGAAGTATCGTACGGTCAAGTAGGAGGGTGGGGAGTAAAATAAATTCATTGAAATCATGAGCTACTGGCTGGTTACATGTACTCAGCTTACTAGTTTCTGTCACTACCGCACATCTTAGGGTAGACTCAGTTTCAGTTTATTCAACCGTTAACCTCGTACTCCTGTGCTCTGGTTTCGGTTAGTATCTTTCAGCATCGTCGAGTAAAGGGCAGAAAGAATAGGAACTCAAAGTGAAACGGATCCGAAAAATCAAAGTAATAAGCAGAAATCACGAAGACAAAGAGTTCGTATGCAACTACGCCACTGGCAGCGACATCTAGCCATTTTACTCAATTCCTCCAACAGTTTGATTGGTGTGTCACGTGGGCCCTAAAGCGACCTACTTCGCCAAGTCCACTGGTCGAGGTTTTAATACATTTTTGCCATGTCATGGGCTGACCACATCGACCTACCTTCTAACCACTACCTGCGTCGAAGAACAGAGTACGCGAGGGAGTCTATTGGCGGGGATGCGTAACATATGTCCCAGCCACCTTAATCCGTTTGGATTCAGTAATTGATCCGGAGACTGACTTCTGGTTCCAAACACTCCAAGTCTGACCTCAGCGTTGCTGATACGGGTAGACTATTTGAGACTAGTCAAATGTACTGGACCGAACTTAATTTCATGAGTCTCTATTAAGCCTGTAGTGACATTCAACCTTGCTTATTTGTTTAACACACATCATTGTTTATCTGAACTCGCACCGCCAAGCGCGGTGGCCAATTGACCGTTGTCCGTGCACGCTACACACACGCTTTTCCAATGTACGCTAACCATTCTCTCCCTACCTGTAGTGTTTTTCTTTTCATGGTTTGTGGGAAACATTGCTCCGGTGATCGTGGTGGCATATTGCAGAGTACCACTGTAACGGACATTGGTCCAAGTGTAGTGGGAAGGACTAGCGAACGCACGTAATAAGGAAACAACTTGGTGAGTTTTGACCAGCCTTACAAGCCCGCTAAGGAACGAGCTTGGAAACACTGAAGTGAACGAAAAGACATGGTGAACGTATGGTTAACTCGGATCCGATGCTAAATGTGAAGTGGATCGGGTGTATCGTAAACGAGGAAATGGGAGAACAGCCGGACGGAACACTTCGGTGGTCGTTCGGAAAATCATGTCTGCTCCTAATATGCGGATATTTTATGAGTGCAGAATTTTTTCCAAGAAAGCATATAAGATTCCAAGGTAATTGTACTTTTTAGCTGCCCATATAACGGAAAGACGTTTTTACACTGAGGGCACTACATTTGTTTTTTGATTCGGAAGCGGGAACGAGAATAAGCGTTCTCAGGTTTTCTTTGGAAAATATTACTGAAGTCGTCGAACGAACAGCCCTACCTCAAAGCAGTGGTGTCTTGATCAGTAGGATAACGGAATTTCAAGCTTGGTCTTTCAATCGTACATCCATGCCTTACTAATTAAAATAAAAGAAGTCACGAAGCTTGAACACTTTACTTTTTATCGTGAAAACAGCATGGATTAAAAGCATCCTGCTAAATTTGTGTTCTAAAATCCGTGTTCCGTTAGTATTATTGAATCTGATAGTCCACGTCCGTCTGAAATTTGAGAATTCTCTAATTAGAACATCCAAAATCAATTCTCTCTTATCCGACTGCGAAATAAACTAGTCAAAGAATTCTGTTTGGTTTATTATTCTTTTAACGACCCTGGTAATTCACGTACGGCTAAAGACTCTCTGTTATATTAACTAGCGTCGTGTCATCTTTTCCTGACTTGACAGGTTAATACTTTTGTTCATTGACTAATCGAACGTGCTCGAACATTTTGGACCATTACAACTTCCGATGAACCCACGTTTTTCGCCTCATCTTCTGGCGCAACACACTCATCAAGTAAGACAAAGCTACAGACGGTGACTCGTTTGATACCTAGTCGGTTATCACTACCTTTTGCGATTCAGCAGCAAACAACCGGGTTCTGTTTAACCGGACTAAATTTCCGGAAGATACTCGCTGAATTCTCTGTTCCTAAGCGAAACAGTTGTTCATTTCTCGATATATCGTTAGATATAGAGAGGATATTCTTAATCATCGATACACTCAGGCAAGCAATAAGTCGTATAAGTAAACTGCTTTCCAGACGATAGCATTTCGCTTCATCATCATCATCGTACAGCGTTAAACAGTAGGGCAAGCCCCACTGATCACTGCCTTTCTCACCATGTTGCACGTTGAATTAAAAAGTATGAATATACAAGATGGAGAGGGAGTGGACCTACATGGGTGGGAAAAGAAAAGAATGCCCTAGTAGCCAACACATGGAATACACAGTCTAACTGTACAAACGTACACCGATCAAACATTCTGATTCGATAGAAAGTGACAACACGATCGCCACTGTTCGCGGTTCGCAGCCATATCCTTCAGTGTCTCCAGCCAACTGGTAGACGGATCTTTTGGACCCCAACCACGAAGACGTGAAGCACCTACTTTTCCTAAGTGTGCTGTACATTTTCTCATTCCTCACTGCCACGTCATCTGTTGACCTCCACGTGGTCTCTTCCACTCCCTAGGAGGGGCGGAGAATAGGACACGGTACGGTAGACGTGTGTTTGCCATACGTAACACGTGTCCCAACCAACGAAGTCTACTAAGTTGGATACGCTGTGACAAAACGTTCTCTGAATTAGTACCCAATACTCGCTTTCTTACCTCATCGTTGCTTACTCGGCTATTCCACCCAATCCTAGCGATACTACGTAAACATCGATGGTCGAAAACCTCAAGACGACGAATATCTTCAGCACGCAGACTCCAAGTTTCGCAACCGTACAACAAAACTGAATGCACAGTGGCACAGTATACACGACCTTTCAACTTCAGTGAAATATCGGATCGGCGCCACAAGTGCTTCAGTCCAGCGTACGCCGCTCGAGCTTTGGATATCCGCGTACTCACCTCTACTACTGTGCTCCCATCCGTCGTCACGCAGCTACCGAGGTAGGTGAAGTGGTTGACAACTGACAGCACCTCCCCATCGAGCATCAAGCTCGGAATTGTTGACGTCCAGTCTTGTAACATCACCTTGCACTTTGAAGGTGCAAAGCGCATGCCGAATGGAGCTACAGCTCTTGCGAGATTATCTAGTGCACGCTGAGCATGTTCCGTGGATCCGAACAAGCAGACAACGTCGTCTGCGTAATCTAAGTCACATAGCTTTTCACTATCTCCTAGTTCGACCCCTTCATCCTGAAGATTTTGCAGCCCGCTCTCCATTATTTCGTCCATGACGAAGTTAAAAAGGAATGGAGACAAAGGGCATCCCTGCCGAACACCACTGGTCGTTTCGAACCGACCGGATAGTTCGCCGTAAACCCTTACGCGGCCAGAAGTTTGAGAATACAGTGATCTCAGTAGGTTCACGAACTTCTGGGGCATACCTTTTCGATGAAGAACACTGAAAAGCGCTGTTCGATCAACTGAATCGAAGGCGCCTTTCAGGTCTAAGAAAAGCATTATTGTTGGTCGGCGGTGCGTGTGACGCGTTTCAAGAAGTCGGCGAAGAGTAAAAATCTGGTCGATGCATCCTCGACCTGGGCGGAATCCAGCCTGCTGTTCGCGGACATTCCTCTCGCGAGCCGGTGTAAGACGGTGCAGCAAAATCGAAGCTAATACTTTGGTGACTATCGGGATTAAGCTAATCCCACGATGATTACTGCAGTCATTGCGTATTCCCTTCTTGAAGATGGGAACAATCAATGACTCGCTCCATATTAACGGAATACGCTCCTCCTTCCAAATGTCACGGAGCAAGGCGGTTAGTGATTTTATCAACGCCTCACCACCCAGTTTGAAAAGAACTGGGGGAAGTTCGTCGGGACCTGCCGCTTTCCCCCGCCTTAGTAATCGAATACATGACTCTACTTCTACTTCTGATGGGGGCTCAAGTGATACCACCCAAGGAGTCACAGTTGTTGACACGGGAGTAACTACACTAGCGTGCGGCCAGCTAAACTGTTCCTTGAAGTACTCGGCCCATCGGTCAAGCCTTTGCTGTTTGTTATGGATGGGTTCTCCATTCCTACTGCAAATCGCTTCACTGACCTGAGTTCGCCGTCCACTGGTGTCACGAATAAGTTTGAACAGTCTTTGACTGTTACCTGAAGCAGCTGCCACTTCCATTTCTTCGGCTACATTGACCCACCAATTTTCGCGATCCTTCTTAAGGCTTCGCGTAACTTGTCTTTGCAGCTTTCTCCGCATCTTATTCATCTTCTTACGGTTCGAAAGCTGACGCTTTTGCTCCATTATACTCAGCGACTCTTGCGAGATCCAGTGTCTTTGATGGACAACGGATCCAGGACCACAGGCAAAACCTGCTGCAACTTGCATCGCCTGTTTGATATGAGACCAATGCTCATCTACATTACTGTTCTCCGTGGATCCTAGCTCATGTGCTAACTTCTGCTCATAACGGGTGCGTATTTCTGGATCACACAAACGTTGCACGGCTAATCGGGTTTGCGGTTTGCGACGATGGCCATGGAGCTGGAGAAATAATCGCATTAAAACTAAGGCATGGTCCGACTCTACGTACGTGGACCAGTAAGATCTACAGTTCTGAACAGAACTGCGCCACCGGTAGCTTACGGCGATATGGTCAATTTGACTAAAAGTACCTGTAGAGTTAGAGCGCCATGTCGCTGTGCGACGCGAGCTGTGTCGGAAATTTGTGCTAGACAAGAACAATCGATTGTCTGCACAAAACTGAAGCCTATCCCCGTTATCTGTGCGCTCAGCGGGTAAAGCACAACGCCCACCTAAACAGGCTTCTGACACACTGAGTTTGCCAACTTGTGCATTGAAGTCACCAGCTAGCACTACAATGTCGGAACCTTTACTGCTGCGAACGAGAGTGGCGAGGGCATCATAGAACTCATCTTTCTGCAAGTCTGAGCTGCAGTCCGTTGGGGCGTACGCCGAGATCACGAACAAATTGCGTTTAACACAACTATCCTTTCGAACGCCAACTGACCCTTGGAGTCTCACAGCACATAAACGACTGTTAACAGGGATCCAGTCCAAAAGGGCTGCCTCAGCCTTCTCAGTCAAGACTATTCCTACACCACGTTGACCCACAGCTCTAGCTGCTTCGTCTCCTGAGGTGCGCAGAATATACCTCGATGAGATACCTGGAGCAGTTAGCTGAATTACATTGCTCGAATCCTGGATACGCGTTTCGCTTCAGCAGCAAACATCAATCTTCAGAGAATCTATTGTGAAGGCTAGGAACGCCTGCTGACCGGCCTGCATGAGTGTACGCACGTTGAAGGAGCCGAGATTCAGAGGCTGACGGGGCTTGAGAAAATGTGAGTTACCAGTCAGAGGATTATTCCCGACACTATTTGACAGTGAATCGTTGCGAGTATCGACCGTGCTACCAAAGGGAGCATTATGGGTGGATAGATGGGGCATTTCGCTTGTAGTTCGGATATCGGAATAATTGTCGCTGCATTTGTGTTGCCCATTAATTCTGGTTCTGCTTTATCACGTTCGGACTTTCACTAAGGCTACTGGAATTACCGGTAGTGGAAATTATAATTGATGTCAGCGGAAGAAAATTGTTCAACTTCTTTGCTTGAGACACCAGTGTACATCAATTATACATCAAATTGAAACGAGAATGGATTATTTTCGGTCAAGGTGTAAAATACACGCTGACAGGACATACTGAGAACCTCAATCAGATCGGTCGTAAAGCACGATTTCAGGATCTGACTGAGCCGTACAGCTGTGCTTCGAATATTTGCGTCTCGATTAATTTTCTACTTTCTGGTCCAAAGCCCAGAAATCGACTGGGATTTCGTGTTAGAATGGAATCATTTAATTCCCCGTAGGGGATGAAACTGTTGGAGAGTGTGACGGTTTCATGCCAAACCCAACTGCAACAAGAAGAATTCAGTTCAGACCAAAGTTTAACGGGACCCGGTAGGTTGTCGATGATGATTAGACCGTGCTCTCACAGATAGCAGTCAGCAAAAGTAGCATTGACAGCGGAGCAGAAATCTGAGGGAATCGATGTCATTTGTAAGCGCTGGTGAATCGATACCAGTTGTCGGATATGTTGTTACACCGGTCTTGAGAAGGATTAGCCGTGAAAACCGAAAGATGAACTGAACACCAGCATTTCTGAAGAATCCGTGTTGCCGAGCATGAAGTGCTTTCATGTAAAATCACATGGTGCATCGTTCTTTCGACGCCGAATCGAATTCGGTTGGGAGACGTCGATGCCACACTTCGGTGATTTTGAGAAACAGCGGAATTTCCATGGTGATAAGTGTTATCTTTAGGAAGGAAATTAACTTTGCTGTTCTTTTAAGTGAGCCAGACTTGTCCATTAAAAGATGATTAAGCTTCTTTCGCATCCCATTCATTCTCAATGAAAAAACAACGGAGCTATCTCATTCTGGCACAGTAACGGTGCGATCGATAACGGCATGAAGATCGACTGATTTTATTGTGAAAGTTACAATATTAAGAGCGTTGGTAATGGATGTTGTAATTCGCCAACGTTTTGGTTACCGTGGGAAACCATTCCTAGGAAAATTTTACTTCATAACTTTCACAATAAAACAAAGCACAGAGCACTGAATTTTCTATACACTGCCTACATCGTTTAGTGCGGAGATTTACAAAATCGACTGATTCTCCCTGCTCTACCGATATCTGCTATCACCGGCGCCAAATCGATCGACAAACATCACTAACGAATTTCACTGTCACCCCTAGACTGTACACAGAAGCACGAGCGATCTCTGCGGATACGATTCCCGTCCAGCCATTGAAATGAGAAAAGCGACAGGCTTTGATGGAATTTTTTAGTTATATTAATTGTCCTGTTGAATTGACAGGATATGGGAGGCCAGACGAGCTAACGGTTGGAGCTGACGAAGCAAAGTATACCAAATTTGCAGAACCGTGTGGAAACAAACGGCGATGGGCCATCGCAGGCCGGTATCAGGTTGACTTAAACAAGCAGGCCTCAGACAACCAGTCGATTGAAAGAATTGAAGCCAATCTGAATTCTTAACCTATCAGAGACTGGCTCACGTTTAACGGATTAGTTATGTACCTTAATGGATGACTAATGAGAGTCACCCATACGCCACGTGGGTCTCCTAAAAGGGACCTGTTTGTCCTGGATTTGGGTAGGTACCTTGAAGTAAATTATGCCTAACTGCAAGCCACTTTATGTGACTGTAAAGAATGGTCATTCGAGTAAAGATGTAAAACTATCTGTAGCTTGTGGAAGGCCTGATGCTGGAATTGGATGAGCCCCTGAGAGGCGGCTATCATTCCGATAGAAGACCTAACTACAGACACCTACTTACAAACAAGGCGCGCCTAAGCTCTACCCCCGCAATTATATTTCAGACGAGTTCACTGTCCCAAAAAGCCGCTACAGGGTTCACCCAATCACTCCGCGTTCTATAAACGCTTGTCTTCGCCGCTACTTTCACGGCCGTCATGTCGTTATGCGAAGACTGAACTGAATTTCGATACAGAACGCAGCTGAACGTAGTCTCGGTCGCGCACCATACTATGCACCTGACATATTTTACAACCCTTGAGCGGCTTGTGATCGAACGTAACATGTGGATTGTACTGTAGACAAACTGATTCAGTGGATTTCGGGCTACCCCTACTGATAAAATTGTTCGCGGGCCCGTGTGCATAGGTGGGCGTGGGCTGAGACTGGCGATTTACCAATCCTCACACGGTCATTGGTAGAAGTTGCCCCAGCGGATTTAGGGGTTAGATTGCAGTGATAGCCAAAAGCTTAGAGCAAAAAAATTTGTTTAATTGGAACACATTTCACCATTGTCAATCGTGAGTAGACTGATACGGAAATGCGAAGAGGAGTAAGCCGTTGAGAATCAAAAAATTGTTCTTATTTCAAGATACCCAAAGTTAATGAGATTCAACGGTACAGCTTCACGAAAGGTCTCAAGCCCGTTGTAACTCATGGCCTCACTGTTGCGTGGGCCTCATTATCGTTACTCAGTTTCGCCGAGTTCCGTATCAGACGTCACTGATTTAAATGCACAGACGGCATAAGCCGTAGAGCGTGTGAATGTGCATGAGTATCTACGCACGGGTGAGCTGACTACAACACACAGACAGTGACTAGCTATTCTAGAAGTAGTCGACTGAACGCAGCGCACATATGGCTGTCCTTGGTAGACTTAAGTACACCGCAATGCGCGAGTGTGTTGCTGGAAAACCAGTTACCGTTGAAAGTGTGAGTGAGATAACATTGCTTGACTCAACTGGATAACCAGTGTGGGCGGGGTCGTCGAGTAGACGTTGCACGGTGAAAGCAGAAGCATAAAGCGAAATTCGTGGGATGGGGTGACCATCTAACACTTGACAGGCCGGTGGGTGCTTGTACATTTCCGACTTTTCCCATGATCTTCATAGTCCCTTGGCGCAGCACTCCTTTCTTGTGCCGATGTTTTAACGTAAAGCAACCACATGCAACTTTTTCGAGCATCAACACTGCCAATAAATCAGCCTGTCTGGCACAGCTTCACCTTCTAATTCAGTGTCTTGGAATCATATCAACAAGATCTGTGAGAAATAAACCAATTTAGAGGCTTCCATTGCGTCATTTGGCATTCACCTCAACACCATCCTGATCGGTTGTCAGACTGAACTGAACCGAAAATATTGGCGGACATTGGTATTTAGCGCTCACATCCCGATTACAGGAATGGCAGATGTGTTTGGCTCGCAAAGTCATGTGCTCACACACTCACACTTGATCTACACCTCGTGCAATCATGGACACACGCCTGCAATCGTGCACACACGCACACAGTTGACGTTTGTCGTGCTTCGTCCCGGACAGCATTGACCAATGGAGAAATATTGGCCTTCAGGTGTTCCGACGTTAATAATCCTTTTGCCAACGGTCTATTTTCGCGATATCGATAACATGAGTTCACGAACGTGAACTACAGTTTCTCTAACTCCTGCGACGAGGACGGAACAAGACCTGATAGCCAATAGAGAAATAATGTTGTCAAAACCAGATAAAGGTGCGGGTATCGTAATTCTCAATAAAGCGGATTATATAGAGAAGATGAAGGTGATAGTGAGTGATGGCTCCAAGTTCACGAAGACCCCATCTGAGAAGGATAAGACGTCTCAGATAGAAAAATCAATTTCAACGAGAATAAGATCGTCGAAGCAGAAAGGAATAATCGACGCGATGACCTTCGAAAGGATACGACCGACAGGGACGGTAATTCCCAGATTGTACGGTCTACCGAAGGTACACAAAGAAGGCGTCCCATTGAGACCGATTCTGGATATGTGTAACTCTCCATATCACGCAGCAGAAAAGTGGTTGACTGGCTTATTGGAACCAGTAAGAGTGGCAATTTCTAGACACAGTCTACAAAACACCTTCCATTTTGTAGAAACTGTGAGGAACCTTGATTTAGAAAGAAAACGAATGATATCACTTGATGTTACTTCACTGTTCACAAATGTCCCGATCAGTGAAACAATTAACTATCTGTGCGATTACTTTCAGAGCAACGGAATCGATTTGGGTATCCCGTTGGATGAACTGAAACAGTTACTATGTGTATGCGCACATAATATCCAGTTTCAGTTCAATGGTGAAATCTATCGTCAGAAGGACGGAGTTGCAATGGGATCACCTTTGGGACCCCTATTTGCTGATATTTTCATGGCAAAACTTGAAAATAATCAACTTGAACCCATAATCCGAGATTTTACCTTGTACAAGCGATACGTAGACGACGTCATATGTGTGCTAGACACCAATCTGGACACAAACCTGCTTCTTAACAGTTTTAACGCTGCCCATCCAAATGTTCAATTTACTTTGGAAGAAGAAAAGGACAATAGTCTATCGTATTTAGACGTATGCATAAGCCGTCGGAATGATTTTTCCTGTCCAGTTATCAGTGCATAGAGAAGCTACATGGAACGGACAATACATCCATTTTCACAGCTTTGTGCCCCTCAAAATGAAGAGGAATCTTATACGTTGCTTATTTAACAGAGCAAGAAAAATCTGCTCCGAAGACACAATAAGAAATGAACTCCTTTTTCTGCGGAGTGTTTTCTTAAATAACGGCTATCCTGAACGGTTTATCGACAAGACGATGCAAGAAAATGAAGGGAAATCAAAGGAGATAGGAGCCGCTAAGAAGGTACTATATGTGCGTTTGCCGTTCAAAGGCGACACGGAAGCCGAAGTTATTCAACGAAGATTGTCGGGAGTAATGAACAGAACATTCTACGCTTCACAGTTACAAATCTTGTTCGTTTCCAAACCGATAGTGTGCTTTCGATTGAAGGACATAGTGCCGAATTGTGCAACCTCGTTTTGTGTGTATTCTTTCACCTGTTCCTGTGGAACTAGGTACATTGGTCGCACGACTCGGCACTTATCTGAACGCGTTCGTGAACACCACCCGGCCTGGCTGAACACGGGAGCAATTAAGACAATTACGAGTGCGGTGTGCTCACACCTCGTTGAGTCAAACCACTCAATGGAGGTGATAAACACTTTTCGCACCATTTACAAAGTCCGAGGAAAGCAATCAGGACTTGTCAAGTATCGCATCTTAGCCACAGCCGAAGCCGTGAGCATTCGTCTCTACAGTCCTCCCCTGTGCGCTCAGAAACAATTTGTGCAAGCACTTAAGCTTCCGTGGCTCACGTCATGGTCCCGAACACATGTGCAACCACTTGAACATTCCACACTGATCAATTTCACATGCACACACGCACGTGCAGAGACAGATTTGGACTGTCATTCTCCGTTCTTATTTTGTGAGTCATATATATTGTTATGTATTGGTATGAGTACGAATAACTGAAAACGAGCTTGTTCGCCACGTTGTTATTTTCTCAATGTGTTCTGTGGGATTTTTCAGACAAAAAATCGTTTCTGCATTATTTATCACTACTACCAAGTTTCGTCCCTAGCGCGCAGTTGAAGGAACAGGATTGCGGTAAGCTATTGCGACTCCATCTCGGAATAAAGGGAAGACGTGTTTTTGATGCTTTACAACTACAGTTGAAGTCTACACCACAAGACGCCAAATGTTGTCTCGCAATTCAGTAGGCAGAAGAAAGGCGCACTTGTAAGGGTAAACGTGTATACTGTAGCAACGTACCGTAAGCGCCAGTCCAAGCGAGCAAGTGAAAATGCAAATGAGTGTGCAAGTGCGTGAGTCAGTGATGCGTGCAATCGGAATCGTAAGTCAACTTTACAATCGGATTAAGTCATGCAAGGTCGTGCGACACGTGAAGCGATCTGATTGATCAATGCTGTCCGGGATGAATCACGACAAACGTCAACTGTGTGCGTGTGTGCACGATTGCAGGCGTGTGTCCATGATTGCACGAGGTGTAGATCAAGTGTGAGTGTGTGAGCACATGATTGTGCGAAACAAACACAATAGCAGACAACTGTGGGTTTGTGTCATGTCTTTTATTCCACTTTAATTTCCAATGTACGTATCTTTTTGCCATTTTTTCTCACCACGCTCCTCCGCCTATCCTAGTTTGCTAGTGTCGCCTTAGATAGTGTTGACATAAACTTACAGTACCATATAGACTGATTAGCACACTACAGGCGTGACAAAAGTTACGGTTACAGAACTACAGACTGGCGGGACGAAAACAAGATATCATGCCAATTTAAACTGTTTCCAGCTTCCGCCACGTTTATTCTGAATTCGTTCAGAAGGCGGTGAAAAAGTTGTTGTATGGGTCGGCTGCTTACGCATAGACTGTTGTTTCTGTTAAGTGCTGCTGAATCTGTTAACTGAAGAGCTCGTATGTCCTGAGGAACATAAGTTTGCATTCTTTGTTTGGGGCTGGTAACAATACCCGTAATGCGATGACCGCTTGGCAGATGCAAACAGTTACGATCTGTTCGGTGAAAATTATTTGTGTCACGCAGGTTAAACAACGTAAAGCTTGAAATATTTGTTTAGAGCTTTTACTATACTCACACGAGTCCGTACGCCAGAGACAAACGAAGCAATGATCCGGGTGATCAATATATCTAACGACCGAGTACTTTCACAATAAACGGGACCACGAGCCAGAAAATGAGGGCTACAATGAACAAAGATCAAATGGTATATGTTATTGTCAGTCTTGTGCAAAAATCAGGCTTGCATTTCAGCGATAAGATGTTCGCTGACAATAATAAGGAAATATGGTGGGATTTATATGCATCCTGTGGAGAAGATCTGACTTGGTAGGAGGCATTCAGTTGGAGTTAACGGTGCAGGTACCGTGTCTCCATTCGAAGCTGTCGGGCATCGCTGGTTGTCATAGCGGTCGATATCTGATGAAGCTTACCTTAGCGATTCGGATCAGCCCGGACGGGAGCGAGGTAGCGCAGTGGTAACGCACACGCATTCGAGGTGAAAAGACCCGGGTTCAAACCCTGAGTGTGGCAGAGGATATGCACCACTGATGGGCTCTAACAATCGCGAAACTCGAGTTTGGTGCTTCCGAGCGCAGGTTGGTCGTGTGACTTGAGTTATGAGCGTGAAAGTAGGCGTCTGAAGGACAGTCAGAGAAACAAAAAAGAATAAGAATTTGATTTAGAGGTATTTGCAAGCAGGTCGGTGATGACCGGATGCTTGTTTACGAACATACAACAGAGCTACGGCACGAGAGGATTTCTATACAAGTTTGTTCTGGCGGGAATAATACGTTGTAATCTGCGAGTTCTTGAGTTACAGCGGTATTTCGAAAGATGTTTGTTACGGCCACGAGTAGAGTCATCCAGAATTTTCTGAGCAAACTTTTATTAATCTCTCATGACGAGGTTGAAGAATACGCACCCATAAGACTTATCTATTCACACATAGGGTTAAATAAATAGGATGGATAACATAATTCAGTTCGGCTGATATCCCTGATGCTTTATTTCTAACTGAATATACTGTGGATTGGACAGAAAATCTATTTTAGACTGAGTCACAGTGCAGAATAAAAATATGTATTAAAATGCATGATGATTGTTCTAATAATAAAACACGATCCTGTATTATTCAAGCTAGCATGACATTACGTTCACAATGTCCCCTATAGAAAGACTACATTTTCCTAGAGTGTACTGAACCCATCCGATGCGATAATTATCAAATTGACTGGCTGTTCAGGAGAGATGATGTATTAAACTGTCCTAACTTAAGAATAGCTTACTCATTGGCAAATCACGTATAACGAGAACTGATGAGTCACTTTACTACTAGTAAATCAAGTACGGATAACTGTCTGAATGCTTCTATGAAACTTCCTGTAAAGGTTCAGGCCACCAAAAGTCTGTGGAATATGTTTATCTGATAGGAAAACGGAACTTGTTCGGCAAATACAAGAAGCGTTCAGTTTCTTTTGTCTTGAAGAGGGTGTTTTAATTTAAGGATACTGAAGAGGAGACTCATTATGAGCCTTATTCTGCCTCTTTATACAGCTGGGACACACAGATAGGGATCTTGATAGCCACCGCGACTGTGTAACGGTTCACTGTGGTGAGGCGTAAATGCATAATATGTAAACCACCACATTGCCCTCCTAAAAAACAGGTGGATCACATCAGGAGAAGAATTCCTAGCTTAGTCATACTTCCACTCACTCCTAGAACCTGGGATTTCCTCCCATCGGTTATGATGTTTGATTAGCAGTAAACAATAACCCAGTGAATTTGAAGATCCAGTAATGGCTTCCCATATATCGTAATATGTTCGTTAAGAGAATTCGGAGTGATATTTCACTGGAAAAATTGGGCCGTATTGAGCGAGAAAATCAACCACCGATGTTTTGACTGTACCTCCCGGATAAAGTATTTTCATTTACTTTCATCATACAACTACTGTACGTTGGATAATGCTTCATCATACACTGTAGGCTCACCATTGAAAACCATGAATGTACTGCACAGCTGTTTCATCCTCATTAGGATTAATCAGCGGTGCGACCAGTCCCCACGTAGACCTAGACCCGGGTGATACGCTACACTATGTAGCGCTCTTCTGCCAATTTGAACGTTAGCAGAGCATTTCCCGCACAACGAGAGACTCTTTTGATGGCCGACTTCATTATAAATCATATAATATAAAATATAATTTCCTACCTCGCACACCCATACTGTACACTGTTTCAGAAAAATGGCCATGGCCGGTTTAACTCTATCAACGGAGTCTGATCTGTGAATGTAAGATGCAGATTCTGCATTGTAAGATTATTAGACAAAGTTTGGTCAAATGATGGGTCTGGACGAGTTCCAGCAAAGGTTACCGTTCACTAATGTACAAAATATAGAACTGTCAGGGAGGTAGAACATGTCAAATAGACCTTCTCTGCCCATGTGGGCTGCGTTGATTATGGAATTCTGAGGAACTAAACTAAGCGGAGTTACGTTAAATGAAACACCTATGTAACTGTCACTCAGATATTGTGATATGATATAAACGGAAACGGTTGCAAGCAGAACTATCCATTCCATAATCAAACAAATCATATTAATCTTCCAATGATCAAACTGAGGCAGCTTTCGTCATAGGACCACCATGCAGATGACGAGTCGTTAACATTCAAGATCAAACGGTAATAACAAAGGACTTTGAACGCTGGTGCCCTGGGTTCAAATGCAACCATCGTCGATCACTTCCCATCATGACTAGACTGCACATTGACGTGGTGTGATGGCTTGCGTGCTCCCACGGCCCAAAGAGCTATGCACGATGGCTTCCTTAAGCCGGAGATGCAATCATGCCTGACAAGTCAATGAGTAAAGGCCAGGCGAAGTCCAATATCTGAACCAGTTGCTGGACGACATCTGGTTCTAATCACTATGCCCCTGGAGAGGACGGCCCAGCGAATAGACACGGAGAGAAACAGTTTAACGGTCTAAAATCCTCCACTAGATGGACGTAGGACTAGAGTACCTCAGGCGTCTCTCTACGATGGAAGAAATCATCGCACTTAACTGGGCGGCTATCGCCCGCCTAAGCTGGACCACCTCCGGTCTATACGATGCTACCCCGTCCATGTTCCGCTTGCTTCTTTGGGTGCACGGGGCCGAGGACTGAATACAAAAAGCAAATCGGTAATGAAGCACCAGTAAAGACAAATCAGACTGAGTGAAATAATGAGCTCTCATCTGACAGACCACAAGAAGTCTTTTCACGGGTGCGTCGGTTACGTTCCCGTGCTGGATTAACGTTCCTCTGTCTTGTGGGTGACTTTTGAGTCAAATGCTCTGGTTAGAGTTTCCCAAAAAACACTTGTGGAAGGGGTAGCCGCGAACTATGATTTACCCACAAGTCCCCAGCTGTCCCTCTGGAAACATTTCATATCTATCTGCTCCTCATCCGCCACATTCCAATTCTGAATGGATTCGAGAAGCCACAATGAGTTATGACTGCGCACTTTTACCTTTTGGTCAGGACAACAACTTAGAGACAGGGGAAAAAAGAGAATCGATTCTCTAGCCTAACCATTCTCTTCACATCGCTCTTTTCAACGTCCGTACACTGTACTAAACGGGGAAACAGGCCGCTCTAGTTAGAACTCTTGAAACCGTTATTATAGATGTGTGTTATGTCTACGATACACGGTTACAAGACCCTACTCCAGTGTTAACACTTTGTTCCCCAGATACAAACTAAGGTTCTCGTCTCACTCTTGGCCTGTCAGGTGATCCTGTGTTCAGTGCTTGCGGTCAAGCTGGCGTTGGCATCGCTCTGAGCATGAAAGCTGACTGGACGCTGATCGACTGGATCCCAGTCATTAATCGTCTGGATGCGATTCGGTTGAATGGTTCTGTGCATATCAACGGCAATAGACTGAAGTGACGATGCTTGTTTGTCGTTTCTGTGTATGCCTCAACTGACTGTAGCTCTCCTGAGGCTATAGACGAATTCTGCCGAGATTTGTCTCAACAGCTCCGCAGCGTGTGCTCCACGGACACAATGCTTTTGCTGGTAATTTCAATGCTCAAGTTGGAAGCCTAAACGAGACGAAAAGGCACATAGAAGGCCGATTTGGTTTTCCAGCCGACCGAACCGATAACGGTGGCCGACTCATTCAACTATGTTCCGACCATTGACCATTCATAGCGAGTACAAATCTCTCACATAAAAAGCTGCACCGACTAACTGGTGTCTTCCTGCGCCTTCACAGCGGTGGACCCAGATCAACCACATTGTCATCGGCAACCGCTGGCGCGGATCAATTCAAGACTGTCGATTATTTTGGTCCACGTCTGTAGACACTGGTCACGCTCTTGTCCGTGCGCGTTCCAGCTTACGTCTCATCGGTGGCCGAAATGACACCAAAGCCAATCGTCCACCGCAGCTGCTACTGAACGATAACCATAGATCTGCTTTCCAAGCAGAATTATCCACTAGGTTATCGATGCAGTCAAATGCTCAGGATCCACAAGAGCAATGAACAGAGATCCAGCGAGCATTATTTGAGGCTGCTTATACTGTCCAAGGTCCAGCAACCAGACACAGACACACACACACACACACACACACACACACACAGAGAGAGAGAGAGAGAGAAACAATGGATATCTGCATTCTTAACTCCGCAGTTAGATGATTGCAGGTTGATTCATCTGGATTTCAGATACGACCAGGAACAGTGATGCATTAGATGCCAACTGATTTGTAGCCTCAGAAACGACTGTGAACAGTGGTGGATTGTGAAGTGTATAGAGATCGAAGAACCTGTGGCGATCGGCAACATCCTCAAACTTTTTCGTCTCATCAGATTTATCGGTCCGCCAAGGCTAGATGTTAGTGAGCTGATCAAAGAGGCGAACGGCTCACTGATTCAAAATCTGGAGCATCGTCTAGTTCGCTGGACGGAGCATTTTCAGAAGCAGTCTAACTGGCCTTTATCTATGACAGAGTTGCTAAGTAGCACGATAGTTCCAGCTCTGGTTGCATATACCATTCTTGTCAGAAGCGGTTCTTCGTGAGATAGGCTATCTTAAACGACATAAGGCTAATGGGTCGGATAGGTTGCCTCCGTCTATTTTCAAAGATGGTAGCTCGAAATTGCTATTGGGGTTGACAAAACTCCGTCGTTTGGTATGGGATAGGGAACACGTTTCGAAGAGTTTATGTGAATCGATAATCGTACCGATTTACAAGAAGGACGACAGTGCTCCTGTGAGAACCCAAGGGGGGGGGGTGAGTCTGGTTAGCATCGCATCTAAACTGCTCGCTGGTAATATCTCCATCGCTTATCAACTCCTCGCGAACAGTGCTGGCGCGAGAATCAAGCTGGATTTGAACCCGACCGGGGTTGTGATGATCACATCTTCACTTGTCGACAAATTTTAGAACATGGGTACACCTACAGGCTAAAAATCTCCGATTTTCTTGGTTTGAAAGCGGCCTGTAATTCAGTTGACCGCATAGTTCTCTGGCACTGCCTCTCGTTGAAGGGTGTATAAGTCCGTTTACCTGAACAATCGAAGCCGAGTTTGGGCTTACAGTGCTCTTTCACCCAAGTTCGCCACGAAAAGTGATGTACATCAGGGTTGCCTCTCTTTCTCTTTTTTCTTTAGCTTCGTGGTTGATATGGTCCTAGAGACCATCCTTTTACAGTAAAGAAAAGTGTTGAACATTAACCAGGCGGACAATAAAGCCCCAATGAACGAAGATCCGGGTTAGCTGTAGCTTTCCTAGACGGCTTGAATAACTGTGTTATAATGTTCGGTATGAGGTTTGCACCTTTAAAGTAGCAGATGCAGTTTCAGGATTGAGTTGGTCCAACACCAGTTCTTTCAGTATCTGGTAGATAAGTTCTGTTATCTCGGCAGCTATATTTATCTCGGAGGTCGGATATCGGATGAGAAATCATTGCGTATACAGAAAACTCGATTGGCTTTTACCAATCTGCGTCATCGGTGGAGTCAACATGACATCCATTTATCTATTAAGGGTGCAGTGTACGATGTAGCAGTCAGGCCAGTGCTTCATATGGTTCGTACGTCCTCCACCACGGGTGGAGGATATACGAAGATTGTCGGTATTTGAACACCAATGTCTTCGTAGCGTTGCTCAACTATGGCGGGAACATCTAATAAGCAATGCTGGGGTTCTGCGGAGAGTCTCAGATTCACGAACCAAATCATGAAATGAAGCACCCAAACTCACCAGGCTAAGATGGTTAGAACATCTGTTGTGCATGTCCCCTGACAGGCTTCTTCGACGCACAGTGTTTGCTGAGGCGGGTGAATGTTGGAAGATGAACAAGGATTATCAGTCCATGAAATGGAAGAAAGGTATGAAAAACCCAACCCGTGGACTTCGTCAGGTAAGGCATGTTAGACTTCCTGGGTGGGGTGCACGAGAACCTCCCACTCAACGGTTAGGTACACTGGATGAAATAACATGCTGTTTCAACCAGTGGAGCTCTCGTATCCACAAACTTTACTGATCAACTTGACACTAATATTTGTGGTTCTCTTACTGCTCGTTTCGTACTCTCGTTATTTGCGATAGAGACTATCACTAGGGGATAGCAACCCATGCAGCGCAACAAACGTCATCGATTTCACGCGTCGGAGAAAACGGGAACCAAACCACGGTTATCTGGCCCCTCTCTCTTTTTTCTGTATTCTACCAGTGATTATTTGAATATGTATTTACGGTGGTTAGACAGCGATTGACTTGCGTTAGCGCAACGGGGACACATAAAGGTTGCACTAATTTTTTGCCCCATGTGCATTTGTTTCTAAGATTTTTGGTTGTAGGCAGTCGCACGTCTCCAAGGGGTCACGTAGACATTAGCTAATATTGTGTCTTGCACGCAGTTCCATTGACAACTTTGAGTAGAGGTGCTACTAACATCCATCAACAGTAGCCAAGATGCAAATGACAAACGTTCGAATGAGGGAGCGTGCCGCAAATATTTGGTTCGTCGAACTGCATTATCCGTCAGAATGAAGTGTTATTCCTATCACGAAAATTTCTCCAACTGGCGTTTATGAAATTGATTTCTCAATGCTTTTGACTACAGACACGTTTTTGGGAAGTTTAAGGAAAATACTTTCCTATTTGTTGACATGCGATTGACGTAAACGGCCAACGTTGTGAACGATAACAAGCAAGAGTTGGTGGCTCGTCGAAACAAGGAAATATGAACAGTCCAGTTAGGACGCAGTTTAATGCCTTGATAACGCATACTTGTATTAGTTTACCAATTTGCAATAAAATCCAATAAACAATAAAAGTTCCTCCAATTCGCAATTTATTCAAACCTAATAAACTCATGAAGCTCCGATTAACCATGTTCATTGCGCATAACAAAGTCTATATGTTTTTGCCTTACCTTTATAGCGATAACCAACCAATACAAATATTTAAAACTATTGAGATACTGTTTTTTGCTTCAAGCGTGTAGGGGTAACGGGACAAGTGGCTTACGGACGCAGTTGATAACTAGTCACGAATTGAAAGTAGTAATAGTCAGGAAACCAAAGTCACTTGGCATAGGGATGCAAATGTGAACCTGCCGAACGAAGAGTCAGAGGGAGAAACAATCAGGGAAGATTCACAGAAGCGTGTCATATTGGCGGTCGAACGTGGAACAGCTTGGTTTGGAGTGATAAAACAAAGTTCATACATGGGGTGGGAATAAAGATGACCATTGACAGAAATGCATGCAGCGTCACAACACACTTATACGTGGATATCTGGGTTTAACGCAATGGGAATGTCGACCAATGTTCCACCCGCATTTCTAAGCACACCTTAAAATTAGGCGCCCATTTTCCTTAGCATGTGATCCAAGCACAGATTTCAAATCTGGTGTGATTTAGTTACTTGGAAATAAACAATGAATTTCGACATGTTGTATGAAAGAACATGCATGTTGGTGATGACTTTAAAAAAAGACGTAAGAGGGCATTCCAGAGCATCTGTCTTAGTTACATCGGAATCAGCCACTCTCCCGTCTACCATCAGTGCAGATATGCCTGGTTTTGCTCCTGTTCGCCTTTGCAGATATGCAAACAGCCGTTTTGGTGCATACACACATTCGGCTGCTAACCTCGCTTCAAATTTGCATCGTTTAGCCATTTTCATGGAGAAGCATTGGGCTCGTAGTTGTTTTTGCGTGTCATAACCCGCTGCTGTTTCTCTATGCTCTCTCTAAGTTCGGTTTCTCCTGCGGACTAGGCGTCGGAGCTATTTGTCACACCATGGAGGGGGGCCCTGGGCATGGTGCCGTCGACGGTGTGGCGGGGCAACCCTCCGTACCAGTTTGTGGATTCCATCCCGGATAAGACACCAAGCCAGGTTCACATCGTTCGGATCCTCATTCTCCCAAGTCAGGTTTCGGGCTGCTGCCCTCATATCGTCAAGGAGTATGTGCCAGACATTCGGTTCACAGTGAGGTGTCTGTGAGATTTGAGCCCCACGCCTCCGGTGTATGTTCAGCACGACAATCGCTGGCTCCAGTAGAGGGTAGTAGATCTATACAGGTAACGTCCGAAACCCAGGAAGTAAGAACTAAGTCCGAAATGGATTTCTGTTCATTCGAAAAGCGGGTAGGCTCATGCATATGTTAGTGAAGCGCCAGCTCACACATTGTCATGTGTGGATGTTGGGAAAAATTATCCACTGCTGTAGTGCAGCAGTTAGCCTCCCAATCAATTTAGGGCGTGTTGAAGTCAACCAGGACCAGACAGTGTCCCTCTGTCGCCCAGCACCGCATGAAATGTAACATATTTAACTGCTCAGTAACCGGTGTGCTATAGAACAGACCTAGTGCCACGTATCCGCAACTGGTTAGTTTCGCCTTGCGCCATAGCGCTTCACCAAGTCCTTGAGAGTCCGCAAACAGGTCAAGAATATGTGCCGAGACCCAATCTCTGATGTACATCAACACGCCACCTCCACCTCTGGACCGAATTCTGTCCAAACGGAAGAAATAGTAGCCTGGGAGGGATACTTCCGCATCCTATACCCCCTTGTTCAGCCAGGTTTCTGTGAGAGCTATGATGACAGGTCTCCTGGCTGCTGCGGATGATTCCAGTTCGTCACGCTTGTTAACTAACCCGCGAACATTACTAAGAACTACTTCGGCCACCTTACCATTTATGAGTGTGTTGGGGAGGTGTTCACCCAACTATGGATGGATGTGAGCTAATAATGCATGATTCCGAGGTGGCTGAAACCTCTATAGAAGACTTTAGAGGGCGACTTATGAACGTGCCTTCTATCCGGTCTAACAACGAAATACCAACGAAGCTTCCTCTGTCGAACGAATAGAGAAGACGCGAGTCGGTGGACAGATGCGAAAGTGTATTCTATATATTGTGGTACCAAAACAGTACCGATACGAGAAATACACTGAATGAGGACGAACACAACGGCGAAGCAGAAAAGGAACCACGAGCGTGTGGAAGTGATTCAAAAACGAGGTTGTTGGAAACCTCGGAAAAGTCAGTCCAGTTAAATGTACGCAACCGAACGAAACGGTGAGGTCGAAGTCAAACGTCAGAAAAGAACGTAGAGAAAATAGATCCGAAATGATGTCCAGACAGGGGTCATTTTCTTAGAACGGTCGAGGTTACTATAACTTTTGTCGTAAACCCCCGTTTTATGTCTATCAGTTAGCCATTGAAGAGTACAATCTCGGGGCAATCAACAGGCTAAAAAGGGTACTTTTAGGCTATAACTGTGAAACACGACTTGGTAATTGGTATGCTGTTTCCTTTGAGGTTTTAGTCGCGCAAATACTGTTTACAGAAACGCCTTACCTTAAAAAGTATACGCTATAAACGATAAATGTGGTTCCGTTCAAATTAGGAGAAAGTCAACAGGAATTGTTGTTTCAGGTAGTCACCGGCGTCGTTTCCATTTGTAAACATTTTTCGAAATCATTTCCATGTGGAGTTGAGACGCTCAACCCCTTTAACGGGTCACTTGTTTCTTTCTGTCATTAATTCGTATTTGTCGCATGAAAAAGAAATGTCATTTAATCGCCCTTTTCGCAGGACGATGATCACACTAATTAAACTATTATTCACTGGTGCACCGCTGAACAGAGGAATGAATCGCCGTTTCACCGAGATGATTAGCATTTATCGGAATACCTGGATTTATCATCACTCACTGCATCATGGTCGTATCAGATTGAAAAGCGTGGTCGTCAAAAGGCATTAAGTGATTCCTAGTCCACAGACGGTCATGGACTGGTCCCAGAGACATCGATGAATTTTGTTCAATAGCACCCACGGGACACCGTGTACGAACATGAATGCGTGGACGGAGAACAAGGGGTCGATCCAGCTATTTTGTGAACAGAGAACGTCTCGGTACGGATCAGCGGTGGGACGGAAATGTTTGCTGTGGGTGTGCAGTGTTATGTGCCCCCCATTACTGATGAGATGAAGTGAGTTCACTCTCTAATCCTGGACGCGCTGTGCGGCGTACAGGAGTGAGAAAACTCTGAAGTGCAATTCCACCCAGCAACCATGGAAATTGGTGAGGAAAGTGTCAAGCATTTTTTTATGATCATTGCTAATGTTTGTGTCATTATCCATTCCAAAGTATTGCTGTCTCCAGGTTACCGGTGTTTAGTAAATCTTTTACCAATGAAATGTGGGTATGCCTCTCTTCTTTTATTACAAGCAGATGATCTGGACAGTACCTGGTACATTGGTCTGGCCAGAACACGTATCTTTCGGGGACAAACAGCCGCAGGAAGTGAACAGGTTTTTTAGACCCTTTAAAGTGAGATCAAAGAAATTTCAAACCGACAACTGTCCGCATTCTGTTGTACTGCTTCCTTGTCGATGGTCGACATACGTGATTTACTGACGGAAAGCCTACCATTTTGAGAGGTTATGAAAATCTTTTGGACGCTACAGTTTTGAGTAATTTATCAAAACCGACCTTCGTTGGCACAATGCATCAAGTGCTACGATGCGTATGATTACCTGAATGACGGAAATGTCAGTGTGGTAACACTGAAACTTTTTTGTACATTCGCTCTTGCCCATTGCTTGTTCTCGTACATATCGATGTTTAGTAATTCTTCTGTATTTGTGTTCCAGTTATGGCTTTGTTACAAGCTGATTAAAGCCCAACTCCGGGTTACCTATCTATCAAGACTTCAGCTAACAATCGTGCCTGTTGATTATAACAATTTAATCAGCTTGCATAACATGAAACGCATCCCACGACCAGACCGCTCAGACGCAGATCCTCACTTCCCGGGTACTGCAGAAAAATGGATCCAGTAGAAGGAAATGTTTAACTATTTCCTGGCATCTGCTGACTCTCTAAATGTCGATAAACTCACAACTCTCACAGACCACTTTACCCATCATCTTACATAGCCGATTGCAGACTACGACAACTTCATCACGGTTCCTCAGAACCTTTGTATTCAACCAAAAAATGCCAATTTTGCGAGACAAGTACCATCCACTTCCAGACAAGAATACCGACAGACGACAGGGACCGATTCTTCTAGAAACTAAAACCGCTTTCTATCGATGATGATTTAAAAACAGTAACTGTTGAACAACACTGCAACGAATTCATTCGAGACCTATTCATCAGGGGGTTGACCTCCCATCAAATCAGGCAAGGGTTGTTAGAAAAAAGAAACTAGACATCCTGTCCACCTATAACTTAAGTAGACAAATCGAATTTGCACTGTAACGGGGAATGCTGGGGCAAGGGAACCACGTCAATATCAAGGCAAACGGATGAACCAAACGAGAGCCACAGGCAAAAGAACAGACGGCGAATATATCGGAGGCTTCCCGAAGCGGACAAAAAGATGCATACGGACTACCAGGGGGAATCAGCGGGTTCTCCGGCAGCCAGCAAAACAGCCCAGGTGAGGGGCTGCCGATCAAGCCGTCAACTGAGACAATCGGACCAACCGAATAGAAATGATGCCTAAGAGAAGCAAGCTATCGGTCACGGGCAACTGGCCAGAACGCAGCCGAAACACTCAAGCAGCCGCAACAGCAATGTTGGTGCCGCGCAGTCTGAAAAGGGCCTATATAAACGATTGTTTCATGACTGGAATTGTTTGGCCGTTGGAATACAAGTATCCTATCCCGTGTTGTCGTCTTTGTTACAATACAGCGTCAGTCAAAAGGCACCTTGCTTCTTGTCTACGAAGAATATGGCTTCTGAAACTCCGACTGATTTGCACGATACCGAAAGTCCCGTTTCGGCTGTTGGCAGCTTTTCCTGCTGCTTCTGTGGATTAAATCGACGTCCGCAGACCAAATGCCCAGTGTGAGGGAATGGGCCCAGCACATTGCTAATAGACGTCTGGTTCAGTGAAGCAGACAGCGCGTGATCGACTGACCAGAATCACCGGCAAGAGCGGAGTCAGTCAGGCGATCAATGAACCAACCAGCGGTTAACATTCGTCTGAAAAGTCCATAGCCGAATCATCCAATCCAAGCGCAACCAGATAAGTCAATCAGACGGGCCATTTAGGTCTGTCTATAGACCAAAAAGCTTTTGTGCACGGTTTTGGTTATGATCAGCCCATATTTTACATAAACGATGTATTCTGTCCCAATAAACTTAGAATGTTCGAAGGCAGAACAGTTTTCTCACTAGAGCTAATGGGACGGAACAGAACACCCAGCAAGATGAGCTTAATGGAAAGGTTGTGGGAAAACTGCCATTTTCAATAAGTCTGTCGAGGCTCCAGCGCCGGAAATCCCCCACCCTCCCGACACACTGTCATCCACGGATTCCGTCATCCTTGCAGCCGCTCCCCATTGCGTCTCACGAGCAGCCATTCGTACTACTTTGAACGGGATCGCGTTCAAGTCAGTGCATCCGGGGAGGTGGATATTCAGCGCTTGCCAATGCCGGCAGTTCAGAGAGCTAGATTTCAAAGACTGTGGTCAATAAGTACGGCTGTTTATCTTTAGCTTTGGTTCAAACTTTGCTGTTCCATCGAAACTGTTTACATTTACCCCGATTGTTTCTCGTCTCCTTTCCTCAAACGACTTCGTCGCTGAAAAGAATATACTTTTAAACGAAGGGATCACACATTAAAGATCTTGATGAAATCAGTCGAGATCGAGCTATCCAGATTGAATTATATATACACACGCAATTTCTTGGAACGTAAAAACAATAAAGATTCATAGTGGCTGCTAAAAGACTTCTTTGGAGATCCATCCGTATGAAAGTCCGCTGATATGGAAGCTCTGAATCTATCGTTCAATAAGGAGGCTGGGTCTCCCATTGCCATATTTGTCAAATATGACCCTTCAAACGTGCCTCCTTTTTGTATTTCCATCCCTGATATTTACAAAGAATTAATTCGTCTAAATTCTAGGGAATCCTCCTAACTAGATGGCGTCAGTCCGATAACCCCCACGGAGTGTGTGGCCATTCTCTCACCTATTTTCTCCGAACTGTCCACTCACTGACTGGATGGGAAAAACTCCCGACTGCTGGAGGTTGGCGGCCCTCACCCCTGTCCCTAAGGATTCATCAAAATTTCGTCCCATAGCTTGCACCTCAGTAGCTTCGAAAGTTGCTGAAAGGTTAATTCTCCCATACTTGGAGTTTTCGTAAATGTTTCAGACCCCCACCAGTTTGCTTATCGATCTTCACGGTCCACCCTTGATGCCCTTGCCACCCTGATTCATTTCATTCTCTCGTTACCTGACAAAGGGGATAAGGCAGTTAGGATTTGCTTCCTGGACTACAATGACGCTTTTGATTGTGTCGACAAAAATGAGCTTCTCTCTTTTCTCTTCAATTCAGGTGTCAAGCCTTCTCTTATTTCCCTTGTGAGTGATTACTTCCGTAACCATCAACAGTTCCTCCGCCACAATGGCACCAGCTCTTCTTTTGTTACTTCGCCCTTTGATGGGCCTTAAGGTGTCATATTACCACCGTTTCTATGCATCTTCCATCCTCACCACGACAATAGCCTCGTTATCAAATACGCTGACGATGTCATTAATGGCTCGCCATGCTTCTGCAACTCTCACTTTCCGATCATTCAGAGTGACACTGCAGAAGTTTCTGAATGGTCCCCTATACCATATTTGGCTATTAATCCCTTTAAATGTGGAGACGTTCTATTCCCCCTCACGAAAGGTGACAAGTACTCGAATTTTACTGACTCTTACACTCCAGTATCAATTAACGGGAAACAAGTGAATCACCAAGATTCAGTTAAGTACCCTGGTTTGATATCGGACCGAAACCGTACCTGGTCGTGAGACGTAAGCCACATTTTTACAAACATCAGATGTTTGTCTTATGTTTCGTGTCTCAAATTCCACTCTATACCGACACACCTCATCCAAACGCCTTGTCTTTTATGTGTTCTACCTCACTGGGTTTATGCCTCCTTGTCATTTTTCCGGGTCTATTGTCGTAAGACTTCTAAGTAACCTCAGGATCCCTTAAATTCTCATTCTCTTGTAGTGGCACACCCAAACAACAATGCACTCAAATCATCATTTCTCAACACAGTGAAACTTGTCATAAGCTTTCAGCAAAAATACTCATTGATTCCAATCACAACATTCATAAAGACCTAATTGCGTTTCCTGTTCTGCCACGTTACAGCTATAAACGTATTCGTGCGCGTACCCGAGCTTACGGTAGTTCCGTACCCGGCAAGGTTTTTAAACAACCCCGAAGCCTTACTACCGCATCCTGAAGACCGACTGAACTAGCAACTCTTTAGAACCCAATAATTTTGCAATGACTGTATTTCCCCCTCACTTTGAGAATGTGTCACTTGGTTATATGAAGGCTGAATATCCACCTACAGTAGTGCATAAAGTATCTTCTTGTCTTAGTGCGTCACCACATCTTAACAAAGAATCTCCGTAACATCCACCAACTAAAGCCCCACTCATCGTCATTCATTTGTATCTATTCAATTCAAAGATGATTCTCAAGAACGTATCAAGCTTTCTGTTCTATCGGATTTATGCATCGGTGTTTTGCCTGGTCAAGGCTTTCTTAGATTACACGAATATGTCGTAATTCCATTTTGTGGTTTTAAACCTACATTTTCTCTCTGTGGCTAGAACTGAATCACAATCCCCTTTTGATCATGTTTCTTCCGATTGCGGACCTATTGCTACTGAATGAGGACGCCATTCTTTGAAAGATATAATGTGCAGAGTCTGAGATCCAAAACCTGTTATCCTCTGGCACTATAGAATCTTCGAAGTCCCCTTAGAGAGCCCAAGTTCTTATTGTTACGAATAAACGTCCCAACAGAAGACTAGTAATTGACTATAGTCAGACAATTAACCGCTTCACACATCCACACGCATACCCTATCCCACACATAGACGAAATAATAGGAAAGACCTCGAGCAGCGATGCGTACAGAACACTCGACCTGAAGAGTGCTTATGACTAGGTACCAATCAAGGTACGTGAAAGACATTACACTGCATTCGAAGCTGGCGGCAGACTTTATCAGTTTTGTCGTATTTTATTTGGTGTGACAAACGAAGTTGCTTGTTTTAAACGGGCGACTGACGAGATTACCACCAAGGGACGAATTCACGATACGTTCGTATACGTGGACAACCTGGCCATCTGTGGCACCACAGAGGGGAAACATGACCAGAATCCAGAAGTTCTTCTAGCGTTTGCCGAGTATGACATCATATTTAGCGGATACAATACCACTTTACGTGTGCGGCATTTCAATCTCCTTGGGTCCGAAGTATCGAAAATGCAATGAGACCCGATCCAGAAAGGCTGAAACCTGTGAAATAACTGTCTCCACCACATAACACAAAGACACAAACGCGTAGTAGGCACATTCACATATCATCCTCAACGGATATCAATCCCCTGGCGCGAAACCGCACTTTTCCTCTACCAAGCAACGTCCTAAGGTCATTCAGAAATCTGATGTACGAACTAGGAAACGCTATCTCTGTTACTGCTGGACCTGGTGCAGCCAGGATAAAAGAAACTGATCCATCCGGTACGGCCTCATTGAGCCACAATGGTAGACCAGTGGAATTCCTCTCTAGAACTCTGCCCCCGACATAAAGACAACATTTTTTGGTGGGAAAAGAAGCTTATGCTATTGTAGAGGCTTTGATGAAATCGAAACACCTTCCTATGGGAACCTATGTTGTTAGTGATTGATCAGGAATCCGTGTCGTTTATGTTCGCTAATTCACCTGAAAGTAAAGTAAAGAACGAAAAGACTCAACACAGGAGAATCGAACTCTCCGACTTCCGACGATGAAACTGCGTCGCTGACATACTGTCTCCAGGCTTCTGTGGAACCGTCTCTCATTCAGACCAAGAGGAACTCCATGAATTTGTGTCACCCGGGCGTAGCCAAAGCGATAAATTTTGTCAGTATTCGGAACCTAATGTTTTAAACTGAAGACGTAAAATCAGTCACTGCCCAATGCCCCACATGTGCTGAAACCAAACCCCGCTTTGGCAACCCACCACATTCCCCTGATCAAAGCTACCCAGCCACAACAGCACTTAAGCATGAATTTAAAAGGACCCCCGTCATCTGACTCAAGGAATAAACTTCTTACATTCAGCGATGAGTTTTCTCGCTTTCCACTTGTTTATGCATATACAGATCCATCCACCACCACCGTAATCAGATGCTTACCTAAATTATTCTCCATTTTTGGCATACCTTCCTACATACACTCAGATCGTGGCTCCTCGTTCGTATCCGACGAGCCCGAAAATTCACAATAAAGGCACTGCCGCTAGCCACACTACTCCTGACAACCCTCAGTGTTATGGTCGAGTCGAACGCCTAAACGGCAGTATTTGGAAGGCCATTACCTTAGTGCTTCGATCACAAAATCTAGCCTTCCAGCAATGGAAAGTTGTCCCCCTCGATCTCTACATTCACTTCGTTCCCTACTATGCACGGCGACAAACATCCCTTCCCGTAAGAGAATGTTCCAACACAACCGGAAAGCCACAACTTCTAAGTCACTGCCTAGCTGGTTGCTGAACTCGGATCGGGCATTTCTTCGTAGAAGAAGGATCAATTAGTCGAGAAAGTTTGACTTTTGGACTCTAAACCTAATTATGCTCGTATTCGTTTACCTAACGGTTGAGAAGATACAGCATCTCTCAGACATCTAGCACCAGCTGCTGAATGACCTATCGAAAACTAACCCCAAATATCAGAAAGTGAAATGGAACAAGATCTGGTTCGTGATTTCGTAGACGAGTCTCTATTTATTACATCAGGATCAGGTCCATCTCTCAATTCGGATGTTGCACAAACAAGATAAAGCACGAATTTACAGGCTCCGACAAAGAGTTCGCCCCAACTGCCTGAAAAATCGAGATGGAATAATCATAAATCTTTCTAAGAACACGCTCTAACTCCTTTTTCTTATGCATATACTCACATGTCGACCATTTCAACTTAAGCACAAAAACGTTCATCAATACGTCAGTTTTATTCGCCAAGCTTGGAATCCTTATGGGTGAGGTGAATGTGTAGAGATTGATACTGTTTTGTATATTTTCTCTTGCCCGTTGCTTGTTACCGTGCATATCGGTGTTTGATAACTTGTATATTTGTGTTTCAGTTGATTAAAGCTCAACTTCAGGCTATCTATCTACCAAGACTGCTGCTAACAATCGTGTGTTGGTTGATTATTACAATCAGCCCATGCAATTTATGAAATCTTAGAAGAGAAAGCCTGAGACCATTAGTTTTGAATACTTACTAAGAGATGGAAAATCCAGGAGCGTGTGTATGGATAGGATCTTGGTCTGGGTAATCTGAACTCAAATATTTGGTCGAATTGATGGAATACTCTGCATTTTCCCATCTGGAGATGCTGCTGTGATACTTCACCCTAGGTCATTACGGAAAGCAGAATGAGGGCCGAAGAACAACGAAAAGTCTGGGCTTAATGCGACCAGAAATCCCAACGTGTTGAGCAAGCCCATATTTTGGCCTGCGATACACCTCTTCTGCTGGTAACATTCATCCAGTTGATGCTCTTCAAAGTCAACGGGCATCGTCATTTCGTTGGTCTGCAAATGTATTAATGAGATTCAACGAACCTTAAAGAACCATCCCAGTGGCTAGATGTTTGACTCCTAGTCGTTCACCATGGGTTTGATTCCCTGAATGTGCACTGCTGATGATTCCTAACAAGGATGAAACAGCTGCACAGTGGTCCCATGATTATGAGTCCAGATACGGCATGATGGATCACACTATGTGCTGGTAATTATTGAGGAACAAAGCTGCGGTCTATGTCAAAATTATCTTCCAATATACTGAAAGAAGCGTACCAAATACAAAAAAACAGCATTGTATCGTACACCAAACTGAAGCGGTTTCGAAAGTATCCCTACCTAAAAAAGGCGGTTTGGTGGCCTTCACAATAATGAGCTTTAGTTAGCCAATCGCTGTGGGTGAATGAAAGATTTGTGTGACTTCCTCGAGTCGGATATTTCAAGCAGATAACCCCCACCGTCAATAAACTATTCTGATAAACTACAGGCAAATACGGCTCAAATTCCTAAGTGACACCTCGATCTAACTCCCCTCATTAGGCACCTCCTCAAATAAGTTTCAGGAAATGCGTGCAAAATGCAGTAAACGAAAACAAGTCACAGAATGGGTGAAGAACCGCCAGTACTGACTGGCTGCACTCCGAATTTGAAAATCATGTTAATACAGAGAATAAATTTAATCGTTTAGCTTCAGAAATGTTTTATTTCATCGGTGAGCTCGCCAGACATGAAATTTATAATCACTAATAGTTCGATTTGTGCAACTACAGCTAAGATGAACAAGTGTATAGCGAATCGTGCACTTCAACCGGCACTTGATGTCCACACTCAATTTATTGTAGGGACCACTGATAACATCCCAAAACACCAAACCACCGTCCGTGGTAATACACGCGATAGTATATCTTCCCAAATCTTCTATCCTTTTCCCCTTCGTATATTGTTTTTCTACTGTATCATGGTCTCTTCGGTACGTTGTTTGTACCAGATCCGTATTATATATATATATATATATATATATATATATATATATATATATATATATATATATAATCACACCGCCTCGAAATCAAGCATGAAACCAATGCGATAACGGGAAAAGTAGAAGGAATAGGGTAAAATAGAGTGGGGAAAACCGGTCATTAAAAATAATGTTTTTCTTTCTCCCACCACACACTTCTGACTTGAATTCGAGACACTGAAAGATTAGCTTATATTTGTTCTAAAGGAATAGAGAAGACCAAATAGACCCTTAAATGATGACACGCAAAATCATTGGACTTCGGCACGAGTCTCCGGAAGCACAAGAACACAAACATATAAGCAGGCGAGAAATGTATGTACAGCTGGGATATAAACATAAGACAAAATTATTCGGCTGGTTCTATTGGATCATCACTGCGCCAAGATTGTTCCACAATCTCGCGGACGCGTCGTTCGTACTCTCGCTTGTCATCCTCAAAAAGTTCTGCAGCTGACGCATTTGCAGGAGAATTAGGGTTAGGGTCACCAAGAAGGGACTGCAGGGAGGTGAGGATTGCACCAATATTATATGAAGATGACCACATATTCTGAAGAATATCAAGGCATATACTACCATCGGCGTAAACATTTGGGTGAAACATTTTAGAAACAAAGCGAACAGTCGGGGGAACATTGGGATAATTCTCCGTAAACTCCATGGTCAACTTGAAAATACCATCGGCAAAAGGTGTTCCGTCCGCGCCAAGAATAATTGCATGCCACTTCAGAATATTGTCATCCAATGGAACTGCGTAAACCCCAGGAGGTGGGTCAAGTTGTATCTTACGGAAATCATTCATCAAACGCCTACGGGCCTTGGTCGACATATGTCAAGTTAGAAGTAGTATAGGTGTCGTATCACGAACTGACAAAATAGTGCAAAATCTGCAACCAACGAGAACATGATAATTGATACGCGCGAAAAACGAAACATACAACCAAAGATATGACCAACGTACAAAAATTGGCTAAATCAGTTTAGTTGTTACGCATGAGATTCATATACATGCGCCTCGGGTTTGAGTCCTACGCAGAACTCAGTAGACATGCACTGCTCCAGTGATGATTCCTACGCCGGAAGAAAAAACTGCTGTTCTCGCGGATTTCAATTCAGTTTGACATTGATACTGTAAGACGAACCACTTCACACACAAATTAAATACACTTACTGAATGTAAGTGTTTCCATTATTGTGTCCATCAACAACAACCTGCATACAGTCAAAGCAATTCCCGACTGAAGCCGTGCTGAGGCACAGAATAAAAATTTAGGTGATGTTCTGACTTCAGCGAGAGATATGAATGCCACAACAGATTGGCTGTCCTAGGGCAAGGTTCATTTTGCACAACCACCGTGACATTTTTTGGATTATTTAGGTGCCAATTTTGTTTAGATTATTCGTGAAGTTTTTTTTTTCACATGTGCCATTTGTTAGCTGATTGTCTTGGTCTACTTTTAAGGGCCGTGGCTCATCATTGTCCCGAAACAAAACTCCCCGGAATCGTATGTACGGAGCAACGAGTTCCTAAGAGTTGGTGTGAGTCGATTATCGTATCAGTTTATAAAGCGAAAGACCCTGCTATAAAAAATACAGGAGAATAAGTCTGGTTAGCATATATATATATATATATATATATATATATATATATATATATATACAATCGGCTTGAGATAAAGCAAGGTACCAATGCAACATCGACAATTACAAAATAGGGAGAAGGTAGTATAATAAGATAAAACAGATAAGTAGTGAGAAAAAATGGCGATTCTGCTTTTCATCGTACACTTTTTGATGTTTTTTGTCATCTTGTTTGTCGGAATGAGATTTTTGTTATTAGGAGCACGAGTGTTTGACAGACAGACAGCACAGTATTTGCGCCACCGACTCTTATTTTTAGCCATGTCTCCCAACCTCTCTAACCAACGATAATCTTCGTCCGTTGAGCCCCAACCGCAGAGGCGGGAAGCACCAGCCGAAGCCAATGCTGATGCTAGATTTTTCAAATCTCTATGCCAAGTCATGGCCTGACCACCGCGGCGCTTCTTCCAGCCTTATCCAGCACATGCGAATAGAGCACGGAAAGGTAGACGATGGGCAGGCATTCTTAAAAAATGACAGAACCACCGGAGGTGGTGTAGAGGGATCACTTCGTTAAGAGAGCGGCTATCCGTGCCCAACGAACGACGGCGGACCTCGTCATTACTCACTCGATGTTCCCGCCAGATGCGAGCAATGTTTCGGAGACACCAGTTGTAGAACAGAAAGTTGCCGAGCACCCTCAAAGCGGAGAGTGAGACATTACGAACCGCGGCACCGTACATCCGTCCCTTGAGAGAGAGAGAGCCGGGTGTCACAGTGACGCCACGTGTTGCACGTTTGCGGAAGCTTGCACCTTCAAAGTGCAAGATACTGTTGCAGGACTGGGTTGGTCCAATGCCCAATCCTTTAGTGTCTGGGAGACCACAAACACGGTAAACAAGTTCTGTTATCTGTGAAGCTGCATTTTACCCGGAGGTTGAATATCGGATGAGGTATCTCTGCGTATACAGAAGGCTCGTTTGGCATTTGCCAATCTGAGTCATCTGTGGTGTCGACATGACATCCGTTTACCTATCAAAAACCAAGTTTACGCTGCAGCAGTCAGGTCAGTGCTCATATATAGTTCGGAGACATGGCCACTGCGGGTAGAGGACATACGAAGTTGTCAGTATTTGAACACCGACGTCTTCATCGTATTGCTCGAATCTGGTGGCAACGTTGTGTCAGCAATGTTGAGGCTCGGCGGACGGTCTTAGCTTTAAGGACCTAATCCTTAGATGAAACGCCTAAGTTCACTAGGCTAAGATGGTTGGGACATGTGTTACGCATGTCCCCTGACAGGATTCCTCGGCGTGCTACATTTGCTGTGGCCGGTGTCAGTTGGACTATGAGATAGTAACCAAAGCCACCGCACCCAGTGCATGGTTATTGGTTGTTTGAACTGAACTGAACTATGTGTGAACTTAACTTTTCCCCGAACACCAAATCCAGTTGTTACTAATCTCTCAAGGTACTTAAAGTTGTCGACTAACTATAGCTGATCACCACAAAGCGTGAGTGCAGGCACAGGCTCTTGCCAATCCTGCAAAAGCGCTTTGCACTTGGAAAGCGCAAAGTGCATTCTATACCTGTCTAACCCAGTAACCAAGCAGTCCCAAAACATGTAGTATTGTCAGCAAGGCGATATCAACGGCACATTCCAAGTCGAACACACCGTTCCCTGGGAGGAGTTCAACTCCACCATTTGGAAGACCAGATAAGGCACTCCACAGAACATCCTCTATGACGAAGTTGAAGAGGAATGGGGATATAAAGCAACCTTGTTGAACTCCAGTGGAGACTACAAAAGGGGACGAGAGCTGACCGTAGGTCCTTACCCGATCCGACCTGAGGCGTGCCGATACAACTCTTTGAGGACTGGGACATACTTTTCAGGTACTCCATTTCTCAACAAACAGTTTTATCGATGGAGCCGAAGGCCCCGATAGTGTCCAGGAACACGACGACTGTTTACCTTAGGGTAGTGTGATGGTGCTCTAGCTGTTGTCGAAGGGTGAAGATTTGATGGATGCATCCACGACCGGCACGAAATCCAGCTTGCTCCTCACAAGTCTGCTTTTCACGCGTTTGGTAAAATCTGCGAAGTATGATAAATGCAAGCAGCTTCGAAGCTATGGGATAAGGCTTACACTGCTATGGTTAACGCAATCACTGTGCGAGCCCTTCTTGAAGATGGGGACAACAACTAATTCGCCCACAGGGACGGAACCTGCTAAGAATTCCGCACTTTTGAGAACGAAACACAAAGTTTTCTAACGAGTTGCATTCCACCATCTTTAAAAAGGGAAAGGCCATAGGAGCCCAGCGCTTTGTAACGTCCTAAGGCCTAGACTTCATTTCGGATTTCCGCCTCGGTAAGTGGATCTGTCGAAACGGACCACTGGACGCGTGTCGGGAGAGCTATAGGAGAGACCGACACCGAAAACCAGCTAAACCGTGTCTGAGTGCCCCGCCCAGCGTTTGAGACGCCACCACTGATCGCGGATTGGAAAACCGTCAGCTTCACAGATGGTTTCATTCACATCGCGCGGCTTCCTACCGGTGATTCGAACGGGACAGAACAGCTTGTGGGAATTTCCTATGGCGGCAGCACGTTCCATCTCTGATGGGCGTTGCAACGATTAGATTTTTCGGTCCGTATGAAGACTCGCCTTAGGTGCACGTCTCATCATGAGTTATGCTTCGTTGTAGTCGCTTCCAGCCGGAATCAACTGGCGTGTGCCGAAAAAGCGCAAAGATTCGGCAAAAATCTATGGTTCTGCGGCACGACGAGACAGACCATAACTTATCAGACCAGCAGAAGGCAAAGCATTCTTGATAAGCGATCAGTGCTGGTTTATGTTGTCAGGTGGGGCTACAACTAGCGCGTTTTGGAAGTCGGATAAGCGAGACGGATCGGAGAACTTATCCCAATCTAACAGTCCTTGCAGCAAGCGTTTGGAGCGCCCACCGAAGCACATGGACAGATTGGTACAAACTAATGCGTGGTCGGAATCAAGAGGGATGCTCCAGTACAAGTGACAGTCTTGGATGCAGCCACCCCATTTGTAGCTTATAGCAGTGTGGTCGATCTGGGTCGCCTGTTGATACGAAGAGGGCGGACGTCACGTGTCGCACCGGCGATCGGAACGTCTGAATTTCGTACTGGCGGGGCACAGGAGGTAGTCTGAGCACAGGGCCAAAAACCGTTCCCCCGTTTCCGAGCGACAGGAATCTATCCCAAAGAGCCTCCTAGATGAGCCTCGTTCGACGACAACCGACCAATTTTAGCATTCAGACCTCCTGCAAAAATCATGATATCAGCCCGGCTTGCCTTGTGTAGGAGGTCGTGGAGCTTTTGGTAAAAATTATCGTTGGATGCATCTGGGCTACAATCCATGGGTGCATACGCCGAAATGACAGACAGATTGCGTCTATAGGAGCGGCGACGGTTCACTTTATACGAACCCTTGAGTCTCACTACGCACAAACGACTTTCGACATGGATCCGGCCTAGCAACAGCACTTCAGCCCTTTTGCTGAGAATAATGCCAACTTCAGCAAGACCAGAAGCCGCAGCCTCAGTGTTCCCAGAAAGGCGCAAGTGAAATTTCACGGAAGGATTAAATGGAGGCCTCAATCGAGTGACAGAACTGGGGTCTTGGAGTCTCATGAATGCAACACATCCATGGCAGGGGATTCAAGCGTGCGAACTAAACCCGCTTGTTGTCCCAGAAGCAATAGGGTTCGCACGTTGAACGTGGCCAGTTTGAATGGGCATCGAGGACGAATCGGGGTATCAACCGATGGTAGCGGGTTCGGCGAGATTCAGATAGTCGAAAAAGGACAACAGAGAACGCAGCTAGGATTTTTACCAGTGGCACTTCAGAGAGCACGATCGACTGATGAACCCGTGGGGCGTGAAAATGGAAGAAAAGCGGAGATGGGAGAATAAGTTCTATACAGCGTAGGAGAGCGTTCGTTTATGTTCACGGAAGAGCAGTCAATCATAGCGGTAGAATCTGTTATGGTTGTTTGCGTTGTGGGCTGTTGTTCTACTCGGTCACAGTTCAGAAAGAGCATTTTGTTCGAGGATGCACGTCTAGCCTTTACTCAGCCAAGCGCGTCCTGTAAGGCCGCAGCGTTGGTCCAGATGAACTGCTGACCAATCGTACGGTCAACTCGCCTCCTTTGGGAACCAACGGGAGCCGATGGTTGGATGCTCGGTTTATTAGCCCTTCCGATGATGCTACATATCCTGGGTGTTCAGTAGACCCCTCCGCCACAGATGCCGGTGAGCATACGCCATCCGTGGTTTGTTTGGAACCAAGGGTTAGCCGTCTCTCCAAGGCTAACTTTCAGTAAGCAAACCCGGTGAGAATCGCCAGACGATCGCTTTTGTCTTCTCACTTTAGTGTGAACGTCTCCGCCATGAGAAGGCAATGAGTAGGACTTCCTCAGTAGAGGCTGTGACAGACGCACGGTCACTTGGGAGCATTTCGAGAGACATTCAGAACGAGTGGCTATCTCGGAGTCTGAGACACCCACACCCGACCATACTGAGGCACTTAAAGGCACCACATCTAAACCGCTCACTGGAATTATTCTCAACCGGTTATCGAACGCTTATAGAGAGCTCTGGCAAAAGAATTAACATGGGTATAGACCTCGATGAGGTTGTGTTGATCACATCTTCACTCTCCGGCAAATTTTAAAATATGGGCAACACCTGTAGGCCCACCACTTGCTTCTCTGAATCTGACATCGACCCTCAACTAAGTCGACCGCACGGTTCTCTGGCGCTGCCTCTTGTTGAAGAGTGGATCAAGGAAATTCATTTTATTCTCAGAGTCCCTGTACATGAATAGCCGAAGCCAAGTTTGAGATTACGTTGCTGTTTCACCCAAGTTCACCACGAAAAGTAGAAGTTTGGTAGGAATCATCAGCAGTGCACATTCACCTAGCCCTCACTGGGACTCGGACCCACGGTGAACGGTTATGAGTCGAACACCAAACCAAAAAACTATCCGCGTTGCCTCTCAACGGTTTACTGAACAGACAGGCCACATGGTAAAGTACCCTTCCGTCACTGTTTCTGAACGTCGGCAGAGCGTTGCCTGCACAGCGAGCGATTTCTATGATGGACGACGTCCCTGTAGGGGTCCAGTACAACGGACAGAATGAATCCGGCAGTCTTGATATATATTACGTTTTGCACCGGTTTGACAACAAGAATGGTGCCAACGCAACAACAACAACAGAGGAGAAAATTACGAAGTCGAGGGGCGGAGGATTAGGAATCAGCATAAAGATTACAATAATTGAGAGCACATTTTTACAGTATTTTCACCGTGAACGGTTTGTAGATATCTTTTGTCTGTTTCTGAATTGTTTATGAGGAACGGGAAGTCAACAAACAGACTATACAGCATTCGCGCCACTGGATTTGGTTCTGAGACATATCCCTCAGCGTCTCTAACCAACGGCAATCCTCATCTTTTGGGCCCCAACCAGTAAGGCGGGAACCATCAACCGAAGCCAAAGCCGGTGCTAACTTCTTCATGCTCCCTGCGCCAAGTCATAGTCTGACCGCCGCGCCGTTTCTCCCAGCCTTGTCCAGCACGAACGGGTAAACGACGGACAAACATACGCAGAACTTGCCCTAGTCATCAGAGACGGTGAAGAAAGATTACCTCTGTCAGAGGGCGACTATCGGCACTGAACACAAGACGACCAACCTCATCATTGCTCACTCGATGTTTCCACCAGACAAGAGCAACGCATCGGAGACGTTGGTGATCGAATACAGAAAGGTGCCGAGCGTCCTTAACGCAAAGGAGCCGGGTCTCGCAATCGTAAGGAACCCTACGAACTGTGGCACTGTACACCCTTTCTTTGAGGGAAAGCCGGATGTCATGGCGGCGCCACAGATGACGCAGGTTCGCGAAAGCGAGGTCAGTCCTGAAGTCACGAAGTATTACTGAGTGGATATTGGTGAGCAATTCCAGTCCAGTTTAACCACAAACTCTGCACTTGTTTGCTGTGGTATAGTTTGCCATTTCTGAACATCGTCCAGTTGAGAGTAGAATGGATAGAAACGTAAAGTAATACACGGAAATTAAGAAAAAGACCGAATGAAACTACGCAACTGACCGCGACACCTAACCACGTTACTTAAGGTCTCCGGCCACCTGGTAGGCAGGTCTTCTGGACCCTAATCCACGAATGTGACCCGTCCTATTTGGCCAGGACTACTAATCAAGGTTTTCATACATTTTTGTTATATCGTGGACTGGCCATCTCAAACTATCTTCCAACCACTGCCTGCCTCGGAGAACAGAGTATATCGAGCAAGTCTATTAATAGGTATGCTTAACACGTCGCAGTCACCTAAACCTGTTTAAATTCAGTACTTGTTCCGAGAAATACTACGAAAACATCGAGGCTCAAATATCAACAGTCTTTGCATGTGTTTTGCCCTTAACGGCCAGGTGTATGAAACGCATAAAGGAACGGACCTGACCGATACAGTGTACACGGGACCGTTGATAGATAATCGAATGTCACACCAGCACCATAAACAGTTGAGATTGGCAAAAGTCGAATGCGCCTTCTGTGTACGCGACAACACTTCGTCCGATATCTGTCCACTTGGTGAGATGCAACTGCCCAGGTAACAAAATACCCACTTCAGCTAGAGCTTCGCCTAACAACACAAGGTTTGGTGTGGAGCCAAACCAGTTCTGCAACAGCATGCAAAATGCATCCCCAAGCAGTAGAAATGTCCCTCTGACCATCCATTGGGAATTCCGTGAGTGAACCCAAATGAAACTGAGGTGTCTTTCACAACCCCTGTACCACCAAAAAACGGGGCGTCAACTGGAAGATTGTGTCCGAGGGTAAGTCAAACGCAAAAAGCGCAACTGAGTCAGTAGCACTGGCCAGGGGACCGTCAATTTGGTGTACCAATGCCCACCGATAGACTTCCTCAGCGTATGCTGTTCTCTGAGGCAGGTGGTGATTGGAAGGTAGGACGAGGTGGTCAATTTATGACATGGCAGAAAGGTATGAAAACCTTTACCAGTAGACTTGGCCGAGTAGGACTTGTTAGACTCTCAGGTTGGAGCCCACGTGATCCGCCTACTAAATGGTTGGAGACATTAAGTGATATGGCTAGGTGTCGCGGTCAGTGGCGTAGTTGCATTCAGACTCTTTCCTTGTCCTCTTGATTTCCGCTCGATACTTAAACTTTTTTGGATCTTTATCACTATGCTTGTTTTCTTTTAGCTCTTTGCTGGACGATGCTGGAAAGTAGTCACCGAAACCAGAGCACAGGAGTGAGAGGCTAATGGCTGAGTAGACTGAAACTAGTCTATTACAGCCCAGCGTTTGCCCACTTTGTCCAGTGTTAGCCCAGGGTAGCGCTGGGCAATGTGCTACTTGGGATTGTTCATTTTGTTTTCGTTGTGCATGTACGTATTGATATTTTCCACCGGTAACGGTTTCAGTGTGTCATTATGTATTTTCGACGCCGTTTCCAACTATGGATGAATCCAAATCAATTATGCCCGATCGTGCAGTGCCTGAAACGTTTCCTATCGCGATAAAAAGTGAGGCTATTTCCAAGAGTGAACAGTGATGAAACTTTTACGGAAGGTATCCCACTACCTCTAATTACGGAAACCTGAAATCTGACCTTGAATGCCTCTTTGGTGACACCGGGGGAACAGTTAAGTGTTCCGTGCTGTCTAGGCAGATGGATTTTGAACTGCATCCTCAACGACTTCAAGGATATTTAAAGGAAGCTCAACGGCAAGACGAATATTCGCAATTGATAGTTAATTCAGAAAGCAGCAAACCGTGTCTCCTGATGCGTAATCTTCAATCTTCTAGTCAGAAGACAGAGGGGAACACCCATCTTCAAATTAACTTTGTAGGTTCACACTCAGGAAGCGTTCCTACACATTGCCACCAAATGTACGTCAAGACATCGTTTGAACCGAGCGTTATCTTTCGCTCTCACCACTGCCGTCGGCAAAGCGTTCTAGAGACTAGTCACCCTCTGTGAAAGACGATAAACTAGAGGTAAACCAGTCGGCGGAAGGTTCTGCAGCGTCAGGAAGTGACCACGCATTCGGTCGCTCATACAAAGAGAAAAATCCGCTGGCAATTCCAGGTCCATGTTATCACGAACGATCTTCCTTAGACTGACTATGTCACCATGAATTCGCCGACAGTGCTGGGGGAAAAGCTCGATAAACCTCAGACGATCCGCATACCTGGTCCTACTTAAGCAACTGACGAGTCGCGTCGCGAAGCATTGAACCTTCTCCAGCTTTATCATCGCGCCGGTAGTGCAGGGTAGGTTGCAGTACATCCGGATTCAGGTCTCGGACAAACATGGGGGTCATACAGTAATTGGAAAGCCTCGGAACTGGATATGTACGGTTAGCAACAGACGGTGATAGTTTTATCACAGAGAATGAGATTCGGTGACAGGAATGTTACGTTCTACCTAACTAGTAGTGAAGATACATGATCTGAAGTAGTAATTGGTACGATGTAAGATATGTATACAAAACAAGGCAAACAAACAAGGAAAGTCACATGACAGGATTCGACGGACCGAATGAGCGATGTGCGGCACGGATAATAGCTCTGGAAGAAGCACAGACCTTATCTGCGTAAGCTGAAGTCTTGAGACGACGAGAGCATAATCCCCAGGTCTCGTTTACGATCTCGGGAGCATTTCGTTTCCGATATGATCCACTGCGTTCGATGCCCTTCTCTGGACGGGCATACACGGGCACTTGGACACACTGATTGGTGGGGCCCCGACATCAGACCATCGTGTTAATACATCCAAATCTCTTTGCAGAGCCTCTCTGTCCACATCTGACTCCATGACACGCTACAGTTTTGTCACCTGCATAAACAGGGCAAGGTAACTGAAAGACTGACGGCAAGTCGTTGATGCAGGCCAGAAACAGCAGCGGTCCAAGAACCGATTTCCCTGAGGGACCCCGCTTAACTTCGACTGGGCAACTCTGGCTGAAAACGTCCTCCCTTTCAGGAAATCAGCAACCCAGTCAAGTATCGGACTTTGGAGACCAAATGTCCGGAGTTTTTCCAACAGTCGATCGTAAGGTACCTTGTCAAAAGCATTGATGATATCAGCGAAGATTACATCCGTGCTGCAGTCGCCCTCTATAGCCTCTGCCCGCCGTTCTCTAGCCAATGGCAGATTTGAGATACATGACCTCTTCGGACGGAAGCCATGCTGAGCACTGCACGGTTACATGAATGAATCCAGGTCTTCCGGATTTGCACCGACATCAGCCGTTCCATTACCCTTCCCACAATGCAGGTTAGGCTCACCGGGTGATAGTTGGTAGATACCTTCTGCGAACTCCTTTTGTACAATGGAAAGATAACCGCGGCCTTTCAATCGCTAGGCCAATTTCCCTGCGTAGCGACAGACTGAGAAGATCAGCCAAAGATGATGCAAGTTCGTTGGCCAGTGCACGCAATACTGCCGGGTGAATACCGTTTGGCGACAGATGAACTTTCAGCTTTCTCAGTTTCTTAATAACCTCATCTGGACGGAAGGGCCGCAGCGCGAGGGTAATACCCATATCAGGCAGTGATGGCGATGGGGTTTACTCCATCGTATACACAGATGAGTAGTGACGCTCAAGGAAATCTGCTTTCTGAACATCCGTCTCAGTAATTGTTTCTTGTCCAACTAAGGGTGGTATAACCGTGTTCACGCGGGTTCCTAAGCGGCACATTGCCCAGCGCTACGCTGGGCTAACACTGGGCAAAATGGGCAAACGCTGGGCTTTATTTGGCCAACGCTGCACGAAATGACCTTTAATGGGTAACCACTAGGCTGTACTGGGCTAACACTGGGCAGAACATTTTGTTCTATTTATTGGAAAAATCAACAATGGGCTTTTATTAAATTTCCAGATAATTACAAAAATATTTGTGACAATCTAGAATAAAGTAGAAAATCATAAGATTGGAATCGCGTAAGGGAAAAGTAGAAAAGAATTACCTATTTGTTGAGAAAATCAGACGATAGGCTGCACCTATTTGGGGCCTGGTAGCGGTGCCTATCGTTATCCAATGGAACTGCTCATTATATGCCCATCCGGGCCCCAGATAGGCCCCCATCTGGGCGTACTGCTTGAGTTCTACGTTCAAACGTGCATAAAGCAATCTGCGTGCAGTGACGGAGTCTTTAACAGGATTATTTTCGGAACAAATTCTCTTCTTTATTTTCATTGACGAACACAGGTTTTGGATGGCTAAAGGGAAGAGCTCCCCGAGGATGAATGGTAACGCTTTCAACAGACGGATGACAGAGGTGTACTGGCCCCGATCGTTCTGAGAAAATGACCCCTGTCTGGACATCATTTCGGATCTATTTTCTCTACGTTCTTTTCTGACGTTTGACTTCGACCTCACCGTTTCGTTCGGTTGCGTACATTTAACTGGACTGACTTTTCCGAGGTTTCCAACAACCTCGTTTTTGAATCACTTCCACACGCTCGTGGTTCCTTTTCTGCTTCGCCGTTGTGTTCGTCCTCATTCAGTGTATTTCTCGTATCGGTACTGTTTTGGTACCACAATATATAGAATACACTTTCGCATCTGTCCACCGACTCGCGTCTTCTCTATTCGTTCGACAGAGGAAGCTTCGTTGGTATTTCGTTGTTAGACCGGATAGAAGGCACGTTCATAAGTCGCCCTCTAAAGTCTTCTATAGAGGTTTCAGCCACCTCGGAATCATGCATTATTAGCTCACATCCATCCATAGTTGGGTGAACACCTCCCCAACACACTCATAAATGGTAAGGTGGCCGAAGTAGTTCTTAGTAATGTTCGCGGGTTAGTTAACAAGCGTGACGAACTGGAATCATCCGCAGCAGCCAGGAGACCTGTCATCATAGCTCTCACAGAAACCTGGCTGAATAAGGGGGTATAGGATGCGGAAGTATCCCTCCCAGGCTACTATTTCTTCCGTTTGGACAGAATTCGGTCCAGAGGTGGAGGTGGCGTGTTGATGTACATCAGAGATGGGGTCTCGGCACATATTCTTGACCTGTTTGCGGACTCTCAAGGACTTGGTGAAGCGCTATGGCGCAAGGCGAAACTAACCAGTTGCGGATACGTGGCACTAGGTCTGTTCTATAGCACACCGGTTACTGAGCAGTTAAATATGTTACATTTCATGCGGTGCTGGGCGACAGAGGGACACTGTCTGGTCCTGGTTGACTTTAACACGCCCTAAATTGATTGGGAGGCTAACTGCTGCACTACAGCAGTGGATAATTTTTCCCAACACCCACACATGACAATGTGTGAGCTGGCGCTTCACTAACATATGCATGAGCCTACCCGCTTTTCGAATGAACAGAAATCCATTTCGGACTTAGTTCTTACTTCCTGGGCTTCGGACGTTACCTGTATAGATCTACTACCCTCTACTGGAGCCAGAGATTGTCGTGCTGAACATACACCGGAGGCGTGGGGCTCAAATCTCACAGACACCTCACTGTGAACCGAATGTCTGACACATACTCCTTGACGATATGAGAGCAGCAGCCCGAAACCTGACTTGGGAGAATGAGGATCCGAACGATGTGAACCTGGCTTGGTATCTTATCCGGGATGGAATCCACAAACTGGTACGGAGGGTTGCCACGCCACACCGTCGACGGCACCATGCCCAGGGCCCCCCTCCATGGTATGGCAAATAGCTCCGACGCCTGGTCCGTAGGAGAAACCGAACTTAGAGACAGCATAGAGAAACAGCAGCGGGTTATGACACGCAAAAACAACTACGAGCCCAATGCCTCTCCATGAAGATGGCTAAACGATGGAAATTCGAAGCGAGGTTAGCAGCCGAATGTGTGCATGCACCAAAACGACTGTTTGAATATCTGAAAAGGCGAACAGAAGCAAAACCAGGCATATCTGCACTGATGGTAGACGGGAGAGTGGCTGATTCCGATGTAACTAAGGCAGATGCTCCGGGATGCCGCTATGAATCGGTGTTTACGCGTGATGAACCTCGACCACCTCTCCTGTTGGTGTCCCAGCCTTCAATCGCTCTCGGTGATAGCGAAGTGGATGAAGTTATGGCAGTTCTAAGGTCTCCTAAGCCACATAAATCACCCGGACCGGATGGAATCCACCCACTGATACTACGGGAGCTGGTCGAGATTCTCGCGGGCCCAATCACAAAGTTGCTCAACACCTCAGTAGCAACTGGAAAAATCCCGGACAACTGGAAACAAGCGATTGTGGTACCGATGTTCAAGGGCGGAGGCAAGGCGGCAACTGTCAGCTATAGACCGGTGGGCCTTACATGCGTCGTCTGTAAGGTGATGGAGCGGCTTATGGCCAGACCCGTGGAAGAACATCTCGATGAACACAACCTGCTTAGTCCTGCACAGCACGGATTTCGCAAATCACGCTCATGCATTTCCAACCTGCTGTTGATCCAAGAACACTGGGCGGAGGCAAAGGCTGAAGCATATCTAGCAGATGTCGTTTTCGTCGACTTCAGTAAAGCATTTGACAAAATACCACATGACCGACTCTTCCAAAAGCTCAAGCTGTTGGGAATAGTTGACCCACCACTACGTCGGATTGAGGACTTCCTAAGAAGGCGGAAATTCGCGGTTAAAGTTTCTGAGACCCTATCCACATGGTACCCGGCCTCCAGTGGTGTTCCCCAAGGTTCAGTACTCGGTCCAGTGCTGTTCCTGGTACATATCAATGATCTCCCAACATGCTTGAACTCACCGTGCTTATCCTTTGCTGACGATCTGAAGATGTGGCGAGTACTACGTTCTGACACTGGCAAACAATCCCTGCAGGACGATATCGACAGGCTGACACATTGGTCCAACAAATGGGCCCTCCCGGTAAACTTAAAAAAGTCCGCACACATGCGCATAGGTCGAATACAGTCAACGTCAGACTACACACTCTCTGGCGCCCTGTTGAGAACGACAGCCTGTGAGCGTGATATCGGGGTGGTACTGTCGAACAACTTAAAAATGAGAGGTCATACAGATACAACGTGTGCCTTAGCATGGAGAATCTTTGGAGCAATCCGTCGTTCCATCGAAAACACTCCCAAAATGCTTTCCAGCTGTTGTAAACTACGCATATTAGACCTCGGTTGGAGTACGGTGCTGCGGCTGCATATCCGTGCACCGCAGCCGAATCAGTCACGTTGTAAAGAGTTCAGTGAGATGCTACCCATCTCACTGTGATTCTCCGCGGGACCGGTTACAGAGGTCGCCTACAAGCAACAGGGCTGTTTTCAGAAACCTATCGGAGGATACGAGGTGGCCTCATTTGCGTCCGTCACATTATCCGAGGCGATCTAGGACCACTTCTACAAGCTCACTTTCAACTGCGTGGAAGTTTTCGCACGCGGGGGTACTCACTGACACAATTGAAGCTGGAATCCATTGGTTTGTCGCTGATATACGATCTGTCCCGAAGAGTCACCAACATTTGGAACTCGCTCCCAGCGGAAGTGGAGGAAGTCTTGAAGTACTACACGGGTTCGAGGCTTTGAGCCTAATTTTCCCGGTTCTCGAGGAAATCTCTGATCGTCTGCTGGATTCATCGGGCTGAAACGGGTAAAGGGAAACGGGGGCGGGGCGAGGACGGCAAGAAAAACAAAAAAATCCTAACATCATGTAGTGTCGCACTGTGGACAGTGCCTTAAACGGAATGGGGGTGCGACATTTATGAACATATAGCGGAATGGAAATGCAACAAAAGGCATCTATTTCACTTTTTTGGACAAGGAATTACTAGAAGAGACCCACGTAGGGGTCTAACTTTTTCTTGAGGATAGTTTTGTTCTGCGAGAGAACAATATCTTCCGGAAGAGCGTTCCGCAGAGTAATAGCTCTGTAGCTAAAAAAAATTATTTCGTAGAGAAGTGCGCGGTCTCGGTTTAAAAACCTTTCTGCTGTGACCACGGAGAGAAGAGGCTGGACAGAGAGAGAACCAATCGCATCAACCTGATTCAAAAAGGTGAAACATCAAAAACAGATCACCTCTTACGCGTCTTAAGTCAAGGGGATAGAGATTCAGGAGTGAGAGGTGGACGGGATAATGTAGGTGGGATAGACCCCATACGTTTATTTCCCAGTTTATCAACCATTAACCTAGCACTTATGTGCTCTGGTTTCGGTGACTACTTTCCAGCATCGTCCAGCAAAGAGCTAAAAGAAAACAAGCATAGTGATAAAGATCCAAAAAAGTTTAAGTATCGAGCGGAAATCAAGAGGACAAGGAAAGAGTCTGAATGCAACTACGCCACTGACCGCGACACCTAGCCATATCACTTAATGTCTCCAACCATTTAGTAGGCGGATCACGTGGGCTCCAACCTGAGAGTCTAACAAGTCCTACTCGGCCAAGTCTACTGGTAAAGGTTTTCATACCTTTCTGCCATGTCATAAATTGACCACCTCGTCCTACCTTCCAATCACCACCTGCCTCAGAGAACAGCATACGCTGAGGAAGTCTATCGGTGGGCATGCGTAACACATGTCTCAGACAACTCAACCTGTTTAGACTCAGCACTTGATCCAGGGACTGACCTCTGGTTATCAACACCTTACTCTGGACCTCAGCATTGCTGATATGGTGTTCCCACCACACTCGGAGAATGCTATGGAGACACCGGTGTTCAAACACCGACAGTCTTCGCCTATCTTCTACCCTCAACGGCCATGTTTCTGAACCATATAAAAGAACGGACCTAACCACCGCAGTGTACACTCTACCCTTAACAGACAACCAGATGTCACGCCGACGCCACAGATGATGGAGGTTGGCAAAAGCCAAACGTGCCTTCTGTATACGTAATGACACTTCATCCGTTATCTGTCCATCCGGTGAGACGTAACTGCCCAGGTAACAAAATTTATCCACTTCAGCTAGAGCTTCACCTGCCAACACAAGATTTCATTTTGAGCCAACCCAGTCCTGCAACAGCAGTTTACACTTTGAAGGTGCAAAACGCATCTCAAACATTTTTACACTGTTGTTTAGGCTATCTAAAAGAGCTTGCAACTCATCTGGATCTTCACTCAGAAGAACAATATCGTCCGCGTAGTCCAAGTCAGACAGTTTACTGCCTGAAAAAAGATCGACGCCGCTATTCTCACACGAAGATATGGTTATCCCGAGAATCAATTCAACCACGAAGTTGAAGAGGAAGAGTGAAAGACGGCAGCCCTGACGAACACCACCTTCTGTGATGAACTCAGGGGAAAGATAGCCGTAAGCACGAACTCGGCTTCGGCTGTTCGCATACAAGCATTGGAAAAGAGAAATAAACTTCCCTGGCACACCCTTCAATGAGAGGCAGTGCCAAAGAACTGTGCGATCGACTGAGTCGAACGCCGCTTTCAGATCAAGAAAGACAGATTGTGGGCCTACGAACGATGTGTCTGTGCTCTAAGGTTCGCCGACGATGTGGTCGATACAACCCCAACCGGGTCTTAAACCAGCTTGATTCTCACGCGCACACATTTCGCGGGCACTGGATAATCGGTGGAGAATATGACTGGTGAGCAGTTCGGACGCGATACTTACCAAGCTCATTCCTCTATGGTTTTCACAACAGGACCTGTCACCTTTCTTGTAAATCGGCACAATCACCAATTCACACCATTCCCTGGGAATCTTCTCACTATCCCAAATAATACGGAGGAGTTTTGTTAACTCCGAAACCAAAGCTTCGCCCCCATCCTTGAAAAAAGATGGGGACAACCCATCCGGTTCAGCGGCTTTGTGCCTTTTCAAGTAACCTATCTCCTGCATAATCTCCACCTCTGATGGGGGACTGATATCCAACTGCATTGTTTCGCCGGTATGTATGTTTGGAAGGTCCATCGTTGAAGTGGGTCAACTGAACTGTTCCCTAAAGTGCTCCGCCCAGCGCTCCAGACGACGTCCCTAAGAGTGAATCAGTGAGCCGTAGGATTCCTTAATTAACTCACTTACACCGGGCTTCCGTGGACCAGTACCTCTAATCAAACGGAAAAGGTTGTGAGCATTGCCAATGGATGCAGCCTTTTTTATTTCCTTACAATTCGCAATCCACTACTGTTCACGGTCATTTCTCAGGCACCTAGTCAGTTGGCGTCTCAGGGATTTACGCACTTCATTGAATGTGGCATCCGGAGGGACGGATCTGCGAGCATTTAACAGAGCAACTGATGCCCAAGATATTCATTGTTTGTGAGACCGACTTGAACCAGAGTTCTGCGTGACATTCGAAGCGGCATACAAAGCCTTCTTGACCTGCTGCCAACGTTCATTTGGGTCCTGAACATCTGGATGCATCAAGAACTGTGTAGGCAGCTCCATCTGGAAACTGTCGCTGGTTATCGTCCAAAAGCAACTGCGTGTAACGGGCAGCATTTCTGCTGGAGCGTGCACGGACGAGACGCAAACAGAAGCGAGCACGTATCAAGGAGTGATCTGAGCCCACAGGCGTAGACCAAAATGGATGACAATCGTCAATAGATCCACGCCAACGGTGACCAGTCACAATACGGTCAATCTGAGTCCAACTTTGTGAAGACGAAGGAGGATGCTATGTGAGTCTACGCCGCTTCTTATGGCAGAAGTTCGTACTTGCTAGAAACAATCTGTGGTCAGAACACAGCTGAATGAGACGATCGCCGTTATCCGTACGATCGACTGGGATAGCAAATGGGACCCCGATGTGCCTTTCGGAATCTCCCAAACGGCCAATGTGGGCGTTGGAATCCCCAGCAATGGAAGTCATATTCGTTGAACGTGCGCTCCGAAGTAGCTGAGACAACTCCTTATAGAATCCGTCCTTAGCCTCAGAGGAGCCGCAGTCAGTCGGCGCATACACAGACACGAAGAACAAACATCGGCGCTTCAGTTTGTTTTTGTTGACACGAACAGAACCGTCTAACAAAACTGCACACAAATGACTGCTGACTGGAATCCAGTCAAGCAGTGCACTCCCAGCTTTCATGCTCAAGGCAATCCCAAAGCCAACCTGACCACGAGATCTAGATACCAAATCACCTGACACCCGAAGAGTGAAGTGAGAGACTGAGGTTGTATCTGGGGTGCGCAGAGTGATCACAGAAGTGGGGTCTTGTATGCGTGTTCCGGAGACACAGTATACGTCTATTTTAAGTGTCAAGCGTTTTAGCGAGGGCAGCCTGTAGCCCTATCTGACATAGTGTGCGGACGTTAAAGGCAGTCAAGTGAAGTGAACACTCAGGCTTAAGAAGTGCATCTGATTTGTACCCAACACCTGAACTACTGCTTTCATCACAACAGCAATTACCCGAGGCGTTTTCCCCCGACCCTAAATTGAAAGAGGGAAAATCGGTGAGGCTCTTTGCAAGAGATGCTGGAGGTTTCTGGGCGAACCATACTTCGCGGCTGCCCACACCGCAGAAATGGTTTTTCTCTGGGAACTCTAACCAGAGCCTTTGACAATAGTGATTTTCTTAGACTTGAAAGGCGCCTTCGATTCAGTTGATCGAACATCGCTTTTCAGTGTTCTTCATCGAAAAGGTATGCCCCAGAAGTTCGTGAACCTAATGAGATCATTGTATTCTCATACTTCTGGCCGCGTTAGGGTTTACGGTGAACTATCCGGTCGGTTCGAAACGACCAGTGGTGTTCGACAGGGATGTCCTTTGTCTCCATTCCTGTTCAACTTCGTCATGGACGAAGTAATGGAGAGTGCGCTGCAAAATCTTCAGGATGTAGGCGTCGAACTAGGAAATAGTGAAAAGCTATGTGACCTAGATTACGCGGACGACGTTGTCTGCTTGTTCGAATGCACGGAACATGCTCAGCGTGCACTAAATAATCTCGCAAGAGCTGTAGCTTCATTCGGTATGCGCTTTGCACCTTCAAAGTGCAAGGTGATGTTACAAGACTGGACGTCAACAATTCCGAGCTTGATGCTCGATGGGGAGGTGCTGTCAGTTGTCGACCACTTCACCTACCTCGGTAGCTGCGTGACGACGGATGGGAGCCCAGTAGTAGAGGTGAGTACGCGGATATCCAAGGCTCGAGCGGCGTACGCTGGACTGAAGCACTTGTGGCGCCGACCTGATATTTCACTGAAGTTGAAAGGCCGTGTATACTGTGCCACTGTGCGTTCAGTTTTGTTGTATGGTTGCGAAACTTGAGGTCTGCGTGCTGAAGATATTCGTCGTCTCGAGGTTTTCGACCATCGATGTTTTCGTAGTATCGCTAGGATTGGGTGGAATAGCAGAGTAAACAACGATGAGGTCAGAAAGCGAGTATTGGGTACTAATTCAGAGAACGTTCTATCACAGCGTATCCAGCTTAGTAGAATTCGTTGGTTGGGACACGTGTTATGTATGGCAAACACACGTCTACCATACAGTGTCCTATTCTCCGTTCCTCCTAGGGAGTGGAAGAAACCACGTGGAGGTCAACAGATGACGTGACAGCGAGGAATGAGAAAATGTACAGCAAACTTAGGAAAAGTAGGTGCTTCACGTCTTCGCGGTTGGGGCCCAAAAGATCCGTCTACTAATTGGCTGGAGACACTGAAGGATATGGCAGCGAACCGCGAGCAGTGGCGATCGTGTTGTCACTTTCTATTGAATCAGAATGACTGATCGATGTGCGTTTGTACAGTCAGACTGTGTATTCCGTGTGTTGGCTACTAGGGCATTCTTTCCTTTTCTCACCCATGTAGGTCCACTCCCTCTCCATCTTGTATATCCATACTTTCTAATTCAACGTGCAAGATGGTGAGAAAGGCAGCGGTCAGTGGGGCTTGTCCTACTATTTAACGCTGTACGATGATGATGATGATGACTCAAAAGTCTCACCCACAAGGCAGTGGGGCATTAACCCAGCACGGGAATGTGACCGAAGCACCTGTGAAGGAACTTCTTGTGGTCTCTCACGTGAGACCTGATTGCTGCATGTGTTTTGTCTTGTCTTTGCTGGTGCTTTCTTATCGATCCACCTTTCGGATTCAGTCCTTAGCCCCATGCACCCAATGGAGCAAGCAGAACGTGGACGGGGCAGCATCCTTTGGGCCGGGGACTTCCCAGCTTAGGCAGGCGATAGCTGCCCAAGGAAGCGCGATGACTTCTCCCACCGTCGACAGAAACCCCAGGTACTCCACTCCTACGTCCATCTAGTGGAGGTCTTTTGACCGATACACTGTTTCTCTCCGTGTCTATTGGCTGGACCGTCCTCTCCAGGGACTGAGACTGGTTCTGAGACTGGACTTCGTCTGGCCTCTACCCATTGACCTGTCAGGCATGATTGCATCTCCGGCTTAAGGAAGCCATCCTGCATAGCTCTCTTTGCGCAAACCATCACACCACGCCAAGGTGCAGTCTCATCGTGATGCTTTGGTGGAAGCCCACCGAACCCTTTCCAGGATCTCACGATCTCGGACAAGAACAGAGTGCACTATCTGACTACCACACGTGCCGAAAATTACGGGGAAATCATCTCTAGAGATGCTCGGAAAGGACCTTCGAATCATATTTGGGACTCGAAAGGCAGACTTGCTCGCAAGTTGGTGATGATGAGAGAAGGACAAGTTACAATCTAACCAGAAACAGAGCACCTTGTGTCGGTCAGCCCTAGGCAGTGTTACTGCTCCGTTAATGGAAAACGTGTGACCAGTCTCTCTGTCGAAAGACGTGCTCACGCATTTGGCATTGTAGCGGTGGCCATCTTCGTTCATACTTTTACCACGTTCATTGTTTAATTGAACGCTGACTGCCAAGCGCGGTTGCCATTTGACCGTTGCTCTTGCGCACGCTCCCAAATACACGCTAACCACTATCTCTCCCAATCGCCTTTTCGTTCTCATGGGTCGTGGAGAATACTGTTCTGGTTAACATATTCGTGCAGTGCCACACGTTAGAGTAACGTGCAGGTGGTCCACGCAGTACAAAGGAACGAAGCACGCATTTACTAAGGAAACCGCGAAGTAAGGTCTAATTAACCTTACAGCATCATTAACTAGGAGGTTCCAATCCTCGGACCAGCGTTTTGCCTCATCAACTGCAATTTACAGGTTTTCAACGCTTGAACTCCATGGGGTTACATCGTCTGCATACATGACAATGTTCGCAGTAAGGACTGTCGGAAGATCGTTCACGTAGATTAAGAAAAGAAGAAGACCTAAGACCGATCCTTGGGGGACTTCGATTGTTACTGGGGAGGGTTGAGACAGAACATTCTCCACCTTAACCACAAAGGTGCGGTCGGTAAGGAATCTGTGTAATATGTCTAACGTGGAACCTGTTATCCCGTGTGTTTGCAGCTCATAAAGAAGAGGGGCATGGGGGGCCTTGTCGAAGGCCTTAGCAAAGTCGATGAATACAGCGTGTGAGGACTGGCCATCATCGTAGGCGTTCGTCAGGCTATCCATGACAGTAAGCATATTGGTGATGCATGATCTGCCAAGAAGGAACCCATTTTTGGACGGGGAGAGGATTCTGTTTCTGTGCAGATGGGAAAGAACCGCACTCTTAAGAATTCGCTCGGAAATTTTGCTGGTAATGCTAGTTAGACTTATGAGTCTGTAACTAGAAACATGGTGTCTACTACCCTTCTTATAGATGGGTGCGATGACTGCTATTTTCCGGCTACTGAGGAAAACTCCATCGTCAACACATCGCTGAAGAAGAGATGCATAAGGAGCAGCTAACGTGTCCGCCGTTTCCTTGAGAATGCGAGGATGGATTAAGTCAGGACCCATGGAACAATATTGGTTGAGCCGACGGACACCTTGTGCAACTGCACCAATGGGAATATTGATATTTTTTATTTCACATAGAGCGAATCACAGCATAAGAGATGAACCCCATAATCAGAAGACGTGCTGTAAAAGTGAGTTGAGGTGGAACATTCACCTTAGGACCAGTTTATTGGTCCTGCTTTTAAAGAGGGAAAGATTGTAAGTGGGTGGGAAGACATAAAGAGGAAGAGTGCTTCTCACTTAACTGCCCGAGGGAAGGAACAGGATTGAAAGTGTTGTGTCTTCCACAACAATCTCCGAAGGTTGCAACCCTTAAATGAATCAACCGGACAATAAACGCTCAGTAGTCCAAGTGCAACTGGACACGTACCGGCACAACGACCTTCGTCTAATCGCAAATATGATCGGCAATAGAAGCGCAATGGGCGAAGATAGACCACCCAATAGCTTGAATAAGAACAGAGGTTAAATTAATGACCGGCGAGGTTTATTGTCTCATTTGGCACCCAGATCGTGTGGTTCGGAGAGTGTAGAACTCGGCTGCGCATATAGCTTCCGCTAGGTTGGAATCGATTGACCTTGGAAATCAATGGGCAGCCAGGGCAACCAACCAATCGGAGGCAGGCGACAAGGATATTACCAATATATCACGGCGGGATAGGATACAAACTTAAACTGGCAAATAGGTAAGTAACTGGAATAAATGTAAACAATAGAATGTTTCTTGGGGGGAATTATAATGCTGTTGTAATCAGCCCCCTAATACTGGGGGGAATGTACTGTCTCTCAGACAGAAAGATAGAAGAGCGACATCTAGTGACAGAAACTTGATAAGTATGACTAGTTGCCTTGGTGCACGCTGGTCGAAAAAAGGTTTTGGGAAGAGGAACTGACGAAGCAAGCTCAGAAGAACGAAATCCAAAATAGTATCGGTAGAAGAGAGAGAACGAAGCAGCAGCCCGAGGATGGACTAGTGACTACAGACTGGGGGTTAAAGAAGGGTCGTCAATCAACCGAATGACTTCACTTTGAAGCCGATCAAGAGGAGAAAGAGAGGTAGAAGCAGCTCCACCCCATATGTGACCGCAGTATTCAAGTGAAGGACAAATTTGAGTTTTGTACAGCAGAGGATGAACTGGTGTGAAGAAGCATCTGGTGCGAAACAGAAAATCAACCTTGCACGCAGCACGAGAGGCGAGCTGCAATGTGAAAGCGGACCTACTTAGAAAGGAAGGCATGGGTAAGCCAAGAAGAGAAATAGAATCTGGACCAGGCAGCACAGTTGAATCAAGGGATAAATGGTGGGAGAATGAACGATGTTTATTTGAGGAACTTGAGAGAGAAGGAGTTTTTGAGGCAATAAATGCAACATAATTTTGGGATCTCCATGAGGAGATGTGTTTGAGATCGGAATCTAAAGATACACTTATTGCACTGCAGTCATGGCCGACTTTGGTGTTGGCACCGCGGGGAGTGCTGTGAGAAGGGGAACAACGGAGGGTAGCATCATCGGGAAAGGAATGGATCGGATTGGAATTGATGGATAAAAGATCAGTATTAAATAAAAGAAAAAAGGTGGGCGCAAGCACTGAACCTTCGGGAACACCTGCACTCACAGGAAATGGCTGATACAGAACCCCATCAACTCGGACGCATGTGGCTCGCTCACTGAGGAAACTTGATGTCCACGATACCAGTGCGAAGAAGAGCCTGAACGAGGGCAGGCTGATCAGAAGACCTTCGCGCCAGGCTCGGTCAGAGGCCTTAGAGTTGTTCAACGACCCCGTGTGTGTTTCTCCGTAATTGTCGAGTGCAGGCGACGGAGAGTGTGAGACGGGGGCCAGGACATCACCGGTGGAACGGACAGGTCGGAATCCGCATTGGCACCCGCTGAGCGGTCCTACGCATTGGGGGTCCTACGCAGTTGGTCAGAGATGACAGTTTCAAATACCTCCGAAAAAACAGATGTGATGGAAATATGACAAAAGTTATTCGGGTCAGAATTATCGCCGCCTTTGGGAATGGGAAAAATTACCTCTTGTTTCCGGGGCATTGGGAAAGTCGAAAGCTGTAAAGAGACAGAGAAAAAAGACGACGTCAGAGTAGGGCTCTTTCATTGTCCTCTTGATTTCCGCTCGATACTTAAACTTTTTTGGATCTTTATCACTATGCTTGTTTTCTTTTAGCTCTTTGCTGGACGATGCTGGAAAGTAGTCACCGAAACCAGAGCACATAAGTGCTAGGTTAATGGTTGATAAACTGGGAAATAAACGTATGGGGTCTATCCCACCTACATTATCCCGTCCACCTCTCACTCCTGAATCTCTATCCCCTTGACTTAAGACGCGTAAGAGGTGATCTGTTTTTGATGTTTCACCTTTTTGAATCAGGTTGATGCGATTGGTTCTCTCTCTGTCCAGCCTCTTCTCTCCGTGGTCACAGCAGAAAGGTTTTTAAACCGAGACCGCGCACTTCTCTACGAAATAATTTTTTTTAGCTACAGAGCTATTACTCTGCGGAACGCTCTTCCGGAAGATATTGTTCTCTCGCAGAACAAAACTATCCTCAAGAAAAAGTTAGACCCCTACGTGGGTCTCTTCTAGTAATTCCTTGTCCAAAAAAGTGAAATAGATGCCTTTTGTTGCATTTCCATTCCGCTATATGTTCATAAATGTCGCACCCCCATTCCGTTTAAGGCACTGTCCACAGTGCGACACTACATGATGTTAGGATTTTTTTGTTTTTCTTGCCGTCCTCGCCCCGCCCCCGTTTCCCTTTACCCGTTTCAGCCCGATGAATCCAGCAGACGATCAGAGATTTCCTCGAGAACCGGGAAAATTAGGCTCAAAGCCTCGAACCCGTGTAGTACTTCAAGACTTCCTCCACTTCCGCTGGGAGCGAGTTCCAAATGTTGGTGACTCTTCGGGACAGATCGTATATCAGCGACAAACCAATGGATTCCAGCTTCAATTGTGTCAGTGAGTACCCCCGCGTGCGAAAACTTCCACGCAGTTGAAAGTGAGCTTGTAGAAGTGGTCCTAGATCGCCTCGGATAATGTGACGGACGCAAATGAGGCCACCTCGTATCCTCCGATAGGTTTCTGAAAACAGCCCTGTTGCTTGTAGGCGACCTCTGTAATCGGTCCCGCGGAGAATCACAGTGAGATGGGTAGCATCTCACTGAACTCTTTACAACGTGACTGATTCGGCTGCGGTGCACGGATATGCAGCCGCAGCACCGTACTCCAACCGAGGTCTAATATGCGTAGTGTACAACAGCTGGAAAGCATTTTGGGAGTGTTTTCGATGGAACGGCGGATTGCTCCCAAGATTCTCCATGCTAAGGCACACGTTGTATCTGTATGACCTCTCATTTTTAAGTTGTTCGACAGTACCACCCCGATATCACGCTCACAGGCTGTCGTTCTCAACAGGGCGCCAGAGAGTGTGTAGTCTGACGTTGACTGTATTCGACCTATGCGCATGTGTGCGGACTTTTTTAAGTTTACCGGGAGGGCCCATTTGTTGGACCAATGTGTCAGCCTGTCGATATCGTCCTGCAGGGATTGTTTGCCAGTGTCAGAACGTAGTACTCGCCACATCTTCAGATCGTCAGCAAAGGATAAGCACGGTGAGTTCAAGCATGTTGGGAGATCATTGATATGTACCAGGAACAGCACTGGACCGAGTACTGAACCTTGGGGAACACCACTGGAGGCCGGGTACCATGTGGATAGGGTCTCAGAAACTTTAACCGCGAATTTCCGCCTTCTTAGGAAGTCCTCAATCCGACGTAGTGGTGGGTCAACTATTCCCAACAGCTTGAGCTTTTGGAAGAGTCGGTCATGTGGTATTTTGTCAAATGCTTTACTGAAGTCGACGAAAACGACATCTGCTAGATATGCTTCAGCCTTTGCCTCCGCCCAGTGTTCTTGGATCAACAGCAGGTTGGAAATGCATGAGCGTGATTTGCGAAATCCGTGCTGTGCAGGACTAAGCAGGTTGTGTTCATCAAGATGTTCTTCCACGGGCCTGGCCATAAGCCGCTCTATCACCTTACAGACGACGCATGTAAGGCCCACCGATCTATAGCTGACAGTTGCCGCCTTGCCTCCGCCCTTGAACATCGGTACCACAATCGCTTGTTTCCAGTTGTCCGGGATTTTTCCAGTTGCTACTGAGGTGTTGAGCAACTTTGTGATTGGGCCCGCGAGAATCTCGACCAGCTCCCGTAGTATCAGTGGGTGGATTCCATCCGGTCCGGGTGATTTATGTGGCTTAGGAGACCTTAGAACTGCCATAACTTCATCCACTTCGCTATCACCGAGAGCGATTGAAGGCTGGGACACCAACAGGAGAGGTGGCCGAGGTTCATCACGCGTAAACACCGATTCATAGCGGCATCCCGGAGCATCTGCCTTAGTTACATCGGAATCAGCCACTCTCCCGTCTACCATCAGTGCAGATATGCCTGGTTTTGCTTCTGTTCGCCTTTTCAGATATGCAAACAGTCGTTTTGGTGCATGCACACATTCGGCTGCTAACCTCGCTTCGAATTTCCATCGTTTAGCCATCTTCATGGAGAGGCATTGGGCTCGTAGTTGTTTTTGCGTGTCATAACCCGCTGCTGTTTCTCTATGCTGTCTCTAAGTTCGGTTTCTCCTACGGACCAGGCGTCGGAGCTATTTGCCAAACCATGGAGGGGGGCCCTGGGCATGGTGCCGTCGACGGTGTGGCGTGGCAACCCTCCGTACCAGTTTGTGGATTCCATCCCGGATAAGATACCAAGCCAGGTTCACATCGTTCGGATCCTCATTCTCCCAAGTCAGGTTTCGGGCTGCTGCTCTCATATCGTCAAGGAGTATGTGTCAGACATTCGGTTCACAGTGAGGTGTCTGTGAGATTTGAGCCCCACGCCTCCGGTGTATGTTCAGCACGACAATCGCTGGCTCCAGTAGAGGGTAGTAGATCTATACAGGTAACGTCCGAAGCCCAGGAAGTAAGAACTAAGTCCGAAATGGATTTCTGTTCATTCGAAAAGCGAGTAGGCTCATGCATATGTTAGTGAAGCGCCAGATCACACATTGTCATGTGTGGGTGTTGGGAAAAATTATCCACTGCTGTAGTGCAGCAGTTAGCCTCCCAATCAATTTAGGGCGTGTTGAAGTCAACCAGGACCAGACAGTGTCCCCCTGTCGCCCAGCACCGCATGAAATGTAACATATTTAACTGCTCAGTAACCGGTGTGCTATAGAACAGACCTAGTGCCACGTATCCGCAACTGGTTAGTTTCGCCTTGCGCCATAGCGCTTCACCAAGTCCTTGAGAGTCCGCAAACAGGTCAAGAATATGTGCCGAGACCCCATCTCTGATGTACATCAACACGCCACCTCCACCTCTGGACCGAATTCTGTCCAAACGGAAGAAATAGTAGCCTGGGAGGGATACTTCCGCATCCTATACCCCCTTGTTCAGCCAGGTTTCTGTGAGAGCTATGATGACAGGTCTCCTGGCTGCTGCGGATGATTCCAGTTCGTCACGCTTGTTAGCTAACCCGCGAACATTACTAAGAACTACTTCGGCCACCTTACCATTTATGAGTGTGTTGGGGAGGTGTTCACCCAACTATGGATGGATGTGAGCTAATAATGCATGATTCCGAGGTGGCTGAAACCTCTATAGAAGACTTTAGAGGGCAACTTATGAACGTGCCTTCTATCCGGTCTAACAACGAAATACCAACGAAGCTTCCTCTGTCGAACGAATAGAGAAGACGCGAGTCGGTGGACAGATGCGAAAGTGTATTCTATATATTGTGGTACCAAAACAGTACCGATACGAGAAATACACTGAATGAGGACGAACACAACGGCGAAGCAGAAAAGGAACCACGAGCGTGTGGAAGTGATTCAAAAACGAGGTTGTTGGAGACCTCGGAAAAGTCAGTCCAGTTAAATGTACGCAACCGAACGAAACGGTGAGGTCGAAGTCAAACGTCAGAAAAGAACGTAGAGAAAATAGATCCGAAATGATGTCCAGACAGGGGTCATTTTCTCAGAACGATCGGGGCCAGTACACCTCTGTCATCCGTCTGTTGAAAGCGTTACCATTCATCCTCGGGGAGCTCTTCCCTTTAGCCATCCAAAACCTGTGTTCGTCAATGAAAATAAAGAAGAGAATTTGTTCCGAAAATAATCCTGTTAAAGACTCCGTCACTGCACGCAGATTGCTTTATGCACGTTTGAACGTAGAACTCAAGCAGTACGCCCAGATGGGGGCCTATCTGGGGCCCGGATGGGCATATAATGAGCAGTTCCATTGGATAACGATAGGCACCGCTACCAGGCCCCAAATAGGTGCAGCCTATCGTCTGATTTTCTCAACAAATAGGTAATTCTTTTCTACTTTTCCCTTACGCGATTCCAATCTTATGATTTTCTACTTTATTCTAGATTGTCACAAATATTTTTGTAATTATCTGGAAATTTAATAAAAGCCCATTGTTGATTTTTCCAATAAATAGAACAAAATGTTCTGCCCAGTGTTAGCCCAGTACAGCCTAGTGGTTACCCATTAAAGGTCATTTCGTGCAGCGTTGGCCAAATAAAGCCCAGCGTTTGCCCATTTTGCCCAGTGTTAGCCCAGCGTAGCGCTGGGCAATGTGCCGCTTAGGAACCCGCGTGAACACGGTTATACCACCCTTAGTTGGACAAGAAACAATTACTGAGACGGATGTTCAGAAAGCAGATTTCCTTGAGCGTCACTACTCATCTGTGCATGCGATGCATTCTACCCACAGAAAGAGAACAACCTGAACTGGAAGTGGCTCGGCCGGGCGGTCTTTACCCTCCGTGCACAGTTCCCCGATGATGATTTGCAGCTGATGCTTTCCTGGGAAACTGCTGCCGTCGCTCCCGGAATATGGTCAAGCAAAATACTGCGAGATCGTGGGGACGGAGCCTGCCACGAAGCTTCCTTTGCTTTATTCCCTCCATCGTTTCATTCTGGCCGGATGATTGTGGGGCCAACCCGTGGGGAGGGGGCGGGCATTGTGAGGACGTTTCTTGTTTGTGCGGCGGTTTGCTGCTGTAGATGCTGTATCAGGCGTTGTTGCAATGTCCCCATCTGGTAACTCAAACTGAACTTCGTTCCGAAACACCGTGTTATCCATCACACAATTCTGGTTTTCAGTCGCAAGCAAGGGAGAACAGCCTCGAAGTGTATCTTGGTGCGTGATGCACTCTTCTCTGAGGCCGAGGAGGCTCCGCTGAGTGACAAAGAAACCCGAGGAAGAAAGCACGTATAGTCAGTGGTCTTTGCACAAGTTAACCCTCAGCGAAAGCCTTCCCCTCAGAAGACGATGGTGAAGGTGACAGTGATGGCACTGGCGGGGATGATGATGATGATAAGGATGGTACTACTACTTCTGCTGCTATTGATAATAATGAGCTGGTAGGTCGCGTGGACGATGATGATAGTGACGACTCTGTCTAATCCGTAACAGGAGGAGCCATCCTCGTCGACTGCTTTACCTGGCCGACCGGTGTCGATAGCTCGGTGCATGTGAGGAATACCGCATTGAGCAGCTACACCCGGCAATTGTCGAGTGCTCCATAAAGATCTTTGTATATTCCGGCCACCGGAACGTTCGAGTGACGCGTAGCAACCAATTTCGACACAATTCAAAACAAAGTCGATTCAAAATAGCTACGGTACTATATACAACAAATTAATTGATTTTACAATAATCAAACCTCAGTATTGTGCCTTCTGGGCTCTTTCGCTACAAATTGGACAACAAATCAACAACTGTAGCTGGGTTACAGCAAACGTTTAGCTACAGAAGATGAGATTACCAAATACAGTCACAACGAAGTTCAAGCTGAGCGACTCTCGCTCGAGGCAACGGTAGGAGTCCGGTTTGTGACAAAGATTCAAAGAAATAAAACAAACAATCGAAATTCCTGCAAAGCTAATTCATAGGAATGAAAAAATCTCGTTCGTAACATGAGTGCTCATGAATGGAACGGGGCTTCTTGAACTTCTTTACACCGGCCCCCAAAATCCGACCCGGATTTTTCCCGTGCACCGCTAGGTGTGGTCGGCCTCATGCATCGGCTCGCCCTACGGTTCCCCAATACCTAAAACTTATCACCGTCAAGAGCAGCTCCCAGTCGGACAAGTGGATCAACTCTCAGTGGTCCCTCCCGATTCGGCAGATCCAAAGACCAGCCTCCTACCTGAGAAGAAGTGGCCTCTGAACTTACAACATCAGTGTCCGGTTCGCCCTCAATAAGACAAATCTTTCTAATGTCACGGAGCACTAATCCTTCATTAGTTCGCACTGTTGCTGTTCGCACCAAATCATCGTCGGAAACTGAGATGCTTTCGATGACTCCTATCGGCCACCGGCCACGCGGCAAGGCCTCCGAAACTACATCACCCGATCTAAAGTTGCGTTCTCGAGTTATCCACTTCTGCCGCTGTTGCAGTATTGGAAGATATTCCCGGATCCATCTCTTCCAAAACACAGATGTTAGGTAGTTTGCCTGCCTCCACTGACGAACCATTCCATCTCGCAACGAACTCGTCGGGATATCTCATGGGTTCGTCCTCAGGATAAGTAGGTCATTGGGCGTGAGTACTGGCAGATCACGATGGTCCGAGGTCAAAGGCACTAGCGGTCGTCCGTTTACTATCCGCTCACTTTCCGTAAGGAATGTCAACAATATTTCGTCAGTCATCGGCTGTTCGTCACAAACTGAATGAATTACTCTTCTAACCGAGCGCACTATGATCTCCCATATACCACCACGGTGACTAGCATGTGGGGGATGGAAATGCCACTGCACACCCCGTTGCAACAATCTATCCAAAATCTCATCACTAGACCAGTTTCCCATTAGGTTCTCCAGTTCCCTTTCAGCCCCAACAAAGTTTGTACCGTTATCACTAAAAATCTCGGACGGCGTCCCTCTCTTCGACATGAAGCGCGGTAGTGTCATAATAAATGAATCCGTGCTTAGAGAATAAGAAACTTCAATGTGTACCGCACACATCTGAAGGCAGGTGAATATGCATCCATGTCATTTCTTCATGTTGTGCCCACGTTTAACTGCAAATAGGCCAAAATAATCTATTCTGACGTGCTTGAACGGAAACCAACCTTGTTGGACTCCAATGGCTGGCAGAGGAGCCATCATCTGCTTGCCTACGACCGCCAAATGCTTCCGGCATTTCCAACATCCTCCAAGTACACGCTTGATGGCAGCTCCTCCCTGTACAAACCAAAATGTTTGCGAAGTTCCGCGAGCAACTGAGAAGGTCCTGCGTGTCCTTCCATTGCGTGATACCATCTGATTCTCGAGTCTGTTATCAGGTGAGTCTCGGGTAGTATCACCGGATGCTTCACACCCTGAAGCTGATTGCAGTAGTTCAGTCGTCCTCCAACACAAATAATTCCATTTAATAAAGTTGGATCGAGTTTTAATAGGGTCCTGTTCATCGGAGATTTGTTAGTGCATAGGTTATTGCACCTGTCTCGTAGCCTTTTTAGCTCTTCGCCATAGACATTAGCTTGTACAATCAAAATAACACTTTCCTCCGCTTTAGCGATGTCGTTTAACTTCAAGGGCCCAGTTTTCAATCCTAGATCCGTGCGCCCGCCTCTCATGACTGCAACGTACATTTTAAAACGGGTTAACCACGCTACCGACTTCAGCAAGTGAAACCAACTGGAGTACCTAGCTAGAATGGCGTCCGTCCATGCATCCTGCAACACTGTGAGAACCGTGCCCGAAGGCTTTTCAACTCAACGTTTGGTGGTGCTGCAGCAACCGTAGGACTGGTCGGCCATAGCGTTTCATCTTTTATCAAGACGTTAGGACCTTTGAACCAGCAGCTGATATCACTCGGTGATGTTGTGCCTCTTGATGCCAAGTCTGCAGGGTTAGCCTCCGATCTGACAAGACGCCACTGCCAGGGTTCCGACCACTGATGGATTACAACCAAACGGTTCGCAACTTACGCACCAAGTCTCGTCTTAATGTTGTTCATTTAGTGCAAAACAGTCTTCCTCACTCACGCGACGTAATGCGAATTTCGCACAACATGGGAAGCAATTTGCACCAAATGAGTGGGCGTTCATTTGATATTCAACAAGTTTACCACCTAGTCGACCATTTCCCACCAGAGGAACCTCAGTGCTCCTTTGTCTTTCGTCGGCACTCGAACCTGCATAAACATTTCTTCAATATCCGCAGCCAATGCGACAGATCCCCTTCGAAAATGAAGCAACACTCCAACTAAGCTTGCTGTCGTATCCGGTCCCTGTAGCAAGTAATCGTTCGGGGAGCGTCCCTGGAACGCAGCCGCACAGTCAAACACCACCCTCAGCCTTCTAAGCTTTTTAGTGTTCGTAACTGCATGATGTGGTTGGTACCTCTTTGGCTTAAACCCCATTTTTAGCTGTACATGGGGCACTGACTGAGCGTGGCCCTTGCGCAAATAACCCTCTATTACTGTAGAGTATTTATCGAAGAATTTAGGGTCATGAGCAAACCTTTTCCTCCAGCCTTTCAATCTCTCTTCAGCCACAATATAGTTATTTGGAAGTCTCACTTCAGAATTCCTCCACGGAAATGCAACTTCATAGTGTCCATCCAACCAGGTTGTGGCATTGGAAACCATATCAACGGCCTGTTTGTCTTCTAATGAAGGACAGCTTTCCGATGCACATGCATCGCAGAAATCGGCGTTGTATAGTCGATCGATCTGTTCTGCTAAGGGGTCGATTCCCCCCTCGATGTGGTTTACTGTCCTCACAAGGCGTGGTTCCTGGTTTATCGGACCAAAATCAATCCACCATAAAATCGTCCACACAGCAAAGGGTTGTTTTCTTTTGCCGCATCTTTGCTCTAATGCCCAATGTGCTTCTGGGAAGTCGGCACCTTTTAGGATTCGTAGTCTAGAATATTTCAGATTCTGTCTTTTGAAGCAATGTGGATGAGGCCAAGTTAGAAAGTCCGCTTCTGTACAGTACTGAACTGCTTGAATTGGTGGCCTATCAACAGAAGGGGCTCTCCCTATATTCACGAAATCATTCCCTGACAGTGAGTTCAGTCGCAGCTCCGTTATTCCCGAATTCCAATTGGTAGTCCCATTTACGGTCGAAATCGAAAGTGAGGTAGGGGGTTCCTTCGGGCCCACTGGCTCCATAAGGTATTTTTGTATTAAAGTCGCATCAAATTCGCCGTCCAGCAGAGCGTAAGTCTCCACAGGGCCCCTCGGTCCGTCTAATCGTACTGGTAGCGCACCTAAACTGACACGACATTCTGGCCTAAGAGCAGCCGCACTACTATTGGTCCACTGCCTAGGACATTTTGTATTTTCCCTACCCAGCTTGTCCACCTGCAGCTCTTGTGTTGTATCTTGCGTGACTCGACCGGTATATTGCTTCTGTGCACTATGCAGTAGAGGGTGGTGCCGTTTCCGACAACCTGAAGTTGAGCATGGTTTGGAAACAGGGCAGTTGCTATACATATCTTCATACTTGAGACACGAAAACCAAGCCTTGGTTTCTTTAACTAATGCCCAACGACCGGGTATATCACGAGACAGGAATCGCCGATATTTCTCAAATGCGTGTGTTCCATTACATACCGATCACCTGTTAGCTGCGACTAACAAAGTACTGCCATGTTTTGGCGTGAACCGTGTCGCTTCTGCATGCGGGTTTTGTGCATAATTCCTCCAACTGGATGACCGCGAATACCCCTGAGCTTTGCTACTGGCAGCCAGTTTGCCAAACTTCTTCGAGCAATCCATGCCTCACAGGGCATCAAGTGCTGTAGATCTCGGAACCTGGGTCCATCTTTTCTTCCCAAGATATCATCCACGGTCCTAGCCCACAAATCCCGGAGAAGCGTTGGTAGCACACGAGTGATACGTTCCATAGTCTGCAATGAGTTGAGGTCTGAAATGAAATTCATCTGCGTGAGGGCAACTTCACAACTGGGCATTTTATAATGATAATAATAATATTATTACTATTATTATTAATATCAGTAATAATAATATTAATAATAATAATAACTGTATATTTCGGATGTGCCCGAAGCATGCAAGATAGCATAATCAGATGAATATAGTGAAGCCAGAATGAGGATTTACAAAAGGGTACAACAAGTGCCTGTAGAGTAATAAAGAGGGTGGTTCAGTGAACTAAAAAGGTAATGATGCCCGGCAAGTTTGAAGGTCAGGGTCAAATGTTCTACCCGGATGACAGTGTGTGGAGTCGGTTGAAAAGATGGAGTAAGTGCATAAATAGTACCGGAAATAATTAAAACATTGAAAATTCCAGCTGAATCAAAGGGTATTTGGTATAAGAAACTAGGAAAGAAGAAAAAAGAGTTCATCGGAGGAATTCAAAGAGTCGTTCGCATGTAGCAGGGCTTGAAAAGTATACGGATGGAAAACTCGCAAAGGTACAAGAACGGATCTTCAGATATGAAAAGCCATGAATCAACGGCTAGTGCGATGGTTGAGTCTAAAGGTGAGATGCCGATGTCATTATCCACGAGAAAAGAGACCAGCAAACTCCATGGACAAAGGGAGCGATTTTAAGAGCCGTGATGGAAGAAGTAGCCAACGGTAAGCCGGCAAGCGTTCAGCGGTTTATCTTCATTGATATACTTATGTCACGAAGGGACAGCAAGGATATGGATTTACTGCGGTAAATCAACGTGAATTGCGTTTTGTGGTGATTGCAGGAGCGGATGGCGTGCAGAAGGGTAGATAAAAGACCTGATGACCATTTTGATAAACAGATCGCAAGGCAACGGGGAATCGCCAACTGCGGAACCAGGGATTTTGGTACGGGAGACGACAGTGGGAGGCCGGACTCAGAACAAAATGAAACATTCGGCAAAGAAGGCTGTAGAAATGAAATTTGAAAGCCAGGGGGTCGAACAGCTCAGTGACGAGCAACATCGGCTTTATAGTTGATATACGTATTCAAATATATCACAAAAAAGCACGGATGAAAAGTCAGAGTCTACAACAGGATAAAATAAGTTCAACCAGAGGACTATAGGAGAGCATTGAAGTGGACCATAATGATGAAGAGGCCCGGCAAAATAGAAGACTCATTGTCGAGTACTCAGTTCGGCTATTCTTGAGTGATGTTGGCTGAAGGTCTGGAGTACATGCATAAAAGGCGTAGGAAATGAGTACCGCTGGTAGGAGTTGAAATATATGCAAAGGATATGTTGTTGATCTTCAAAAAGAGAGGAATTTATCGAGCGGAGTAAGAAGAGTTACTTATGGGCTGCAGAATATAAGCTGAATATGAATAGAAATTTCGTCGAAGCGTTCGGTGAATTATCCACTTCATGATAGATATGTCAAGGAGTATTACCAAGAAAATATATCAGTCTGCAAAGATGGTGGTATATAAAATGGTGGCTGGATACTGGAAGAGTCAGATATGTAGCAAACAATTGCGTATTTCGTGGGAGGGGGACTACCAGAGTGGCGGTGTTAGGAACAGCCGGAGGAAAACGGGTGAGCTTGCAGCAAATAGTTAACTTTATATAGGGTTAGTATGAAATGTCAAGGCGGAAGTGGAAGACGGATCAATATTTACTGTGTCGTTACAGCGACTACACAGGTGTCCAGTTTTGCAAGAGCGATGGTAGGGTAATTCACAGGTAAGTGTACGTCAGTAGATGAAAGCTGTGTGGTGTGTACCATGCAAAAATGACAGATCAATAAAGCTACCCCAGCCTATCGCGGAAAGCGGAAGTGGATCAACGACTAGAATATAAAATGCATCAGCCGGTGTACAGAGTGGCGGGTTTAGAGGCTTAATACAGGGTCAGTTTCGCCAATATAAAAGACGTATGCAGCATCTGGAGGATCAAAGGAACTGCCGGAATGAGGTTGTAGTAAAGGTGATGGTACAGTAGGTAGACGGTAGTATAACATTTCTTACGACTGATTTAAGAGGTATGGCAACTGATGATATGTGATGTGCGGCAGCAAATTAACAGTTGAGAATTTCCGAAGACAACTTGGTCGAGGCATCCCAAACTTCCACCAGAGGCTCCAAATCTAGCAGTAAGCCTTCAATCAGTGAACCAGCCACTACGTGATTTTGTCCATACAGATCCTTTAGGACTTCCCTGGCCTCATTGCATGCCAGTGTTGGAGGCAACATAACACATTCGGCAATCGCATCCCTTGCTTGTCCCTTGCAGTAACGCATCAGATAAAGTAAGCGCTGGCCATCGTCTCGAACTCTACCTTCGACGTAATATTCGAACTGTTTCACAAACCTCCAGTACGTTGACGAGCAGCCCGCAAATGACTCCAGTTCCACCCTGGGTAAGTCCGAACGATAATTCGCTGCAGGTTCCGCCACTGGAACCAAGCTTGTTGTTCGTGGTGCATCGTTCCGCACGCGGCAATCACCTAGGTAACGAGAAAGATGTTCACTGACCATTACTCCACCCTTGACTTCATCTCTGTTGATTAGATCTTCTTCTTCCTCAGCTAGTGCCAAACGCAGTTTCGCCGTTTCCGTCTCATTCCTCACCTGGAGCAGCTTACGTTGCTTATCTAACTCTAATTGTTCTGCAACCTGCTTCTCCTTCAACTCAGCTAACAACAGATCAGCTCTAGCTCTATGGGAAACTGAGCTAACCCTAGAACAACCTGATATACCAGAGCCTGAGCAAGAAACATGACCAACACCTACGGGCAAAAGGGTTTGGTTCACCTGCAGGGTACTGTTCTTTGATTCGGAACGGTTTGCCGATTTGCTGCGTAATTCCATGCCTCAGCAATTGCCAAGGATATTGAGTACTGTAAAGTTCAGCCACCGGAACGTTCGAGTGACGCGTAGCAACCGATTTCGACACAATTCAAAACAAAGTCGATTCAAAATAGCTACGGTACTATATACAACAAATTAATTGATTTTACAATAATCAAACCTCAGTATTGTGCCTTCTGGGCTCTTTCGCTACAAATTGGACAACAAATCAACAACTGCAGCTGGGTTACAGCAAAAGTTTAGCTACAGAAGATGAGATTACCAAATAGAGTCACAACGAAGTTCAAGCTGAGCGACTCTCGCTCGAGGCAACGGTAGGAGTCCGGTTTGTGACAGAGATTCAAAGAAATAAAACAAACAATCGAAATTCCTGCAAAGATAACTCATAGGAATGATAAATGTCGTTTGTAATATGGATGCTAATGCATGGAACGGGTTTTCCTGAATTCCCTTACAATTTCTCTTTAATTCGAACCGTTCAAGGTAGATCCAACTTTCAAGCTCATCACATTGAAAGGATTTTCCACCAGCGCGAACATCTTTCGAACAAACTAGGCATATAGATCCGACTTCCTTGAATGTTTCTGAGGCTTTTTGGTTAAACTATGATCCACAGACAGACACGACCCCAAAATGTATAACACTAGGTATGGCACTGGACAAATTTCTGGGGTAGCGCAGTCCAATTTAGGGGAGAAAATTCGGAACAGCCCTATCAATTTTAATGGGCGAGAAATTTCAGCGGATAAGATTCCCGTCACACGATGGCAATGAGCTAGACATTACTTCACGTGGCTTGAGCGGTCTAGAGATTAGAACTAGTCACTAATATTGTTTTCCCGGATCTCACCGGATGCAATGTGAACTTGATGTCACTCGATAACTAGATTCTCAATGGTACAGGTGTAATGACCTGTTTCGGTTGGGAGAAAATTTGAGATCGATGGGCAGTTGCCGACGACCTGTGATATATTTTCTCATCCCTAATTGAGTTCTTGGCCAACACTTCTTCTGGAGTGACAGCAGAAATGCAGTTGGCTCATTTAGGTAATGGTGACCTCAGCTTTTCTGGCGACTTGTTAATAAGGTTTTTTTGGACCGGCAGCTCGGCCAAAAGTCCGTAGCACGGCTGTGTACTGTCAGCTTTATTGAAGGTAAACTGGCATCTGCATACATATACGTAGACATAAAAGCCGAGCACGTATGTCAGCCTTTAGAAGGTTTGTACAAGGAAGGTACCGAATAGCACACCCTATGGCGGCTTGCCGATGCCAGAGATCGAGTGGTCGCAGGCGGGAAAAATGCGAGTTCTTAAGAAAGGCGCAGTACCACCGCCACAGTGAATAGTTTTGTTGCTATTATCATAGCAGCCTTGACGTGAAACATAAGAACGTCTTCTGTTCATGGTAAGCATGCATATTCCACCAAGTTCCTAGTTCACGCAACATGATGCCGAAGAAGCACATGTCCATAAGCATCCCCTTTGCGGTAGTTTAAGTTTACCAACAACACTTGTTTATATTTTTTGAACACATTTTTATATCACCCCACTTGGTCACTGCCGGTGGTTTCTTATTTTTGTACGTGCAAAAAAATTATTTCACTTCTCCTCTTCCGTCCCTTCATTCGGTGACCGAAAGAGAATCGACAGATTAAGGCGATCCTGTACATATTGTGAATAGTGGCACATATCATTGTCATTCATTTTAATTCAGATATACTTCCTGTTCCACTTTTTGAGTGAGTCCCCTTGGGCGTTGTTAGGCGGAAGTAAAAAGGAGACTGAAAGAATGATTTCATCGTGGGGGTGGAACCACGGGAAAAATGGAAAAGTAGTTCGGGGAAAGCGGAAGAGGACAATTGAGTGTACCCTGAGTGTTTCACAGTATCGATGGAGAACCACTCCGAAGGGGCTCAGGGACCGGTCGTTCTGATATCATAAACCGAAAAAGAACCGGCCGAAGAAAAGCTGCAAAACCGTCTTGAAACCTCTTGAAGATCGGCAGAAAGCCGACCTGGTTCTGAGCGGTTTTGGAACGACTTAGCTACATGGGACGGCAGGCGCTGATGGACTTGGAAGCCGTACTGTACCATGCCGGTTGAGTGTTGAGTTCAATGCAGCTCAGGTTGCACAGCACCCGTAGTGGCTGAGGCCAATAGAAAGTCCAGATTTCTTTCGGCAGTGTGCGCTGGAGTCAGCCTTTACCACTACCAGTCTTTTGTATTCTTAGTCGTTTCATGTTGGTATAACCATGCACTGGTATACTTCTGCTGAAAATAAAAATGGGAATACCCATACACGATGCCATAAGGCGTCTCATGGACGTCTTTTATGAGGCCCAAATGCGATTTAACAAGAAATGCAGAAAATCGAACAGATAGGTAGACTGAAATCGGTAGCGAGTCGTGAGGGTGCATTCTGGATGTCATCATACGGGGTTATTACACTGTGGAACGCTCTGCCGAAATAGATCACCCTTCCGTTGAACGAAATTACCTTCAAAAAGTTAGTTCTATAACTTAGTCTTTCCCACCAATTCAGGGACTTCAAAGTTACCGGGACAATTTCGATGTCAGAAATGCAAGAAATGCAAACAGACGCTGTGGTGGAGCGGAAAGCAAACCGAATGCATGTAGGCAAAAGGTCGAAAGTGAAAGCGGCTCAAATAGCGGTCGACGGAAATGAATGGGGGCCCGGTTTAGATAAACGCACGCAACAGAATGGAACAATGGGATAAAACCGCACGTCGGAAAAGATCGTGGAGGAAAGAAATCCGAAATGATCGTTTTCGTCGCACGACCGTAGTCACTGTGTGATCGTCCGGAACACTAGATTTTACGAGCAATGAGCAACGGATTTTTGCCACTTACCAACCGCTGTTTGACATAAATGGATGAGTCAGATCCGTCAAGAAACGGAACTTTCATAATAACTCATGCGGTGTATAAATTTTAAAAAATAGCAAATCAGAACTTCGCAAATCATGCTCGGCTGTGCACGTTCCCAGGCTGATCGTAAGAATGGAACAGAATCATGCTGCTAAGTAACCGAGGACCATACTTCCGAAAGGTTTGTAATAAAACAGAAAATTATAGAAGTTAGACCAATGAATTATCACCCATGTTACAAACGAGATTTTTTCATTCGTATGAAATGTCCCTGACGGAATTCCGACTGTTCGTTTTATTGCTCTGAATCTTTTTATCAAACCGGACTCCCACCGTTGCCTCGAGCGAGAGTCGCTCAGCTTGAACTTCGTTGTGACTCTATTTGGTAATCTCATCTTCTGTAGCTAAACTTTTGCTGTAACCCAGCTGCAGTTGTTGATTTGTTGTCCAATTTGTAGCGAAAGAGCCCAGAAGGCACAATACTGAGGTTTGATTATTGTAAAATCAATTAATTTGTTGTATATAGTACCGTAGCTATTTTGAATCGACTTTGTTTTGAATTGTGTCGAAATCGGTTGCTACGCGTCACTCGAACGTTCCGGTGGCTGAACTTTACAGTACTCAATATCCTTGGCAATTGCTGAGGCATGGAATTACGCAGCAAATCGGCAAACCGTTCCGAATCAAAGAACAGTACCCTGCAGGTGAACCAAACCCTTTTGCCCGTAGGTGTTGGTCATGTTTCTTGCTCAGGCTCTGGTATATCAGGTTGTTCTAGGGTTAGCTCAGTTTCCCATAGAGCTAGAGCTGATCTGTTGTTAGCTGAGTTGAAGGAGAAGCAGGTTGCAGAACAATTAGAGTTAGATAAGCAACGTAAGCTGCTCCAGGTGAGGAATGAGACGGAAACGGCGAAACTGCGTTTGGCACTAGCTGAGGAAGAAGAAGATCTAATCAACAGAGATGAAGTCAAGGGTGGAGTAATGGTCAGTGAACATCTTTCTCGTTACCTAGGTGATTGCCGCGTGCGGAACGATGCACCACGAACAACAAGCTTGGTTCCAGCGGCGGAACCTGCAGCGAATTATCGTTCGGACTTACCCAGGGTGGAACTAGAGTCATTTGCGGGCTGCTCGTCAACGTACTGGAGGTTTGTGAAACAGTTCGAATATTACGTCGAAGGTAGAGTTCGAGACGATGGCCAGCGCTTACTTTATCTGATGCGTTGCTGCAAGGGACAAGCAAGGGATGCGATTGCCGAATGTGTTATGTTGCCTCCAACACTGGCATGCAATGAGGCCAGGGAAGTCCTAAAGGATCTGTATGGACAAAATCACGTAGTGGCTGGTTCACTGATTGAAGGCTTACTGCTAGATTTGGAGCCTCTGGTGGAAGTTTGGGATGCCTCGACCAAGTTGTCTTCGGAAATTCTCAACTGTTAATTTGCTGCCGCACATCACATATCATCAGTTGCCATACCTCTTAAATCAGTCGTAAGAAATGTTATACTACCGTCTACCTACTGTACCATCACCTTTACTACAACCTCATTCCGGCAGTTCCTTTGATCCTCCAGATGCTGCATACGTCTTTTATATTGGCGAAACTGACCCTGTATTAAGCCTCTAAACCCGCCACTCTGTACACCGGCTGATGCATTTTATATTCTAGTCGTTGATCCACTTCCGCTTTCCGCGATAGGCTGGGGTAGCTTTATTGATCTGTCATTTTTGCATGGTACACACCACACAGCTTTCATCTACTGACGTACACTTACCTGTGAATTACCCTACCATCGCTCTTGCAAAACTGGACACCTGTGTAGTCGCTGTAACGACACAGTAAATATTGATCCGTCTTCCACTTCCGCCTTGACATTTCATACTAACCCTATATAAAGTTAACTATTTGCTGCAAGCTCACCCGTTTTCCTCCGGCTGTTCCTAACACCGCCACTCTGGTAGTCCCCCTCCCACGAAATACGCAATTGTTTGCTACATATCTGACTCTTCCAGTATCCAGCCACCATTTTATATACCACCATCTTTGCAGACTGATATATTTTCTTGGTAATACTCCTTGACATATCTATCATGAAGTGGATAATTCACCGAACGCTTCGACGAAATTTCTATTCATATTCAGCTTATATTCTGCAGCCCATAAGTAACTCTTCTTACTCCGCTCGATAAATTCCTCTCTTTTTGAAGATCAACAACATATCCTTTGCATATATTTCAACTCCTACCAGCGGTACTCATTTCCTACGCCTTTTATGCATGTACTCCAGACCTTCAGCCAACATCACTCAAGAATAGCCGAACTGAGTACTCGACAATGAGTCTTCTATTTTGCCGGGCCTCTTCATCATTATGGTCCACTTCAATGCTCTCCTATAGTCCTCTGGTTGAACTTATTTTATCCTGTTGTAGACTCTGACTTTTCATCCGTGCTTTTTTGTGATATATTTGAATACGTATATCAACTATAAAGCCGATGTTGCTCGTCACTGAGCTGTTCGACCCCCTGGCTTTCAAATTTCATTTCTACAGCCTTCTTTGCCGAATGTTTCATTTTGTTCTGAGTCCGGCCTCCCACTGTCGTCTCCCGTACCAAAATCCCTGGTTCCGCAGTTGGCGATTCCCCGTTGCCTTGCGATCTGTTTATCAAAATGGTCATCAGGTCTTTTATCTACCCTTCTGCACGCCATCCGCTCCTGCAATCACCACAAAACGCAATTCACGTTGATTTACCGCAGTAAATCCATATCCTTGCTGTCCCTTCGTGACATAAGTATATCAATGAAGATAAACCGCTGAACGCTTGCCGGCTTACCGTTGGCTACTTCTTCCATCACGGCTCTTAAAATCGCTCCCTTTGTCCATGGAGTTTGCTGGTCTCTTTTCTCGTGGATAATGACATCGGCATCTCACCTTTAGACTCAACCATCGCACTAGCCGTTGATTCATGGCTTTTCATATCTGAAGATCCGTTCTTGTACCTTTGCGAGTTTTCCATCCGTATACTTTTCAAGCCCTGCTACATGCGAACGACTCTTTGAATTCCTCCGATGAACTCTTTTTTCTTCTTTCCTAGTTTCTTATACCAAATACCCTTTGATTCAGCTGGAATTTTCAATGTTTTAATTATTTCCGGTACTATTTATGCACTTACTCCATCTTTTCAACCGACTCCACACACTGTCATCCGGGTAGAACATTTGACCCTGACCTTCAAACTTGCCGGGCATCATTACCTTTTTAGTTCACTGAACCACCCTCTTTATTACTCTACAGGCACTTGTTGTACCCTTTTGTAAATCCTCATTCTGGCTTCACTATATTCATCTGATTATGCTATCTTGCATGCTTCGGGCACATCCGAAATATACAGTTATTATTATTATTAATATTATTATTACTGATATTAATAATAATAGTAATAATATTATTATTATCATTATAAAATGCCCAGTTGTGAAGTTGCCCTCACGCAGATGAATTTCATTTCAGACCTCAACTCATTGCAGACTATGGAACGTATCACTCGTGTGCTACCAACGCTTCTCCGGGATTTGTGGGCTAGGACCGTGGATGATATCTTGGGAAGAAAAGATGGACCCAGGTTCCGAGATCTACAGCACTTGATGCCCTGTGAGGCATGGATTGCTCGAAGAAGTTTGGCAAACTGGCTGCCAGTAGCAAAGCTCAGGGGTATTCGCGGTCATCCAGTTGGAGGAATTATGCACAAAACCCGCATGCAGAAGCGACACGGTTCACGCCAAAACATGGCAGTACTTTGTTAGTCGCAGCTAACAGGTGATCGGTATGTAATGGAACACACGCATTTGAGAAATATCGGCGATTCCTGTCTCGTGATATACCCGGTCGTTGGGCATTAGTTAAAGAAACCAAGGCTTGGTTTTCGTGTCTCAAGTATGAAGATATGTATAGCAACTGCCCTGTTTCCAAACCATGCTCAACTTCAGGTTGTCGGAAACGGCACCACCCTCTACTGCATAGTGCACAGAAGCAATATACCGGTCGAGTCACGCAAGATACAACACAAGAGCTGCAGGTGGACAAGCTGGGTAGGGAAAATACAAAATGTCCTAGGCAGTGGACCAATAGTAGTGCGGCTGCTCTTAGGCCAGAATGTCGTGTCAGTTTAGGTGCGCTACCAGTACGATTAGACGGACCGAGGGGCCCTGTGGAGACTTACGCTCTGCTGGACGGCGAATTTGATGCGACTTTAATACAAAAATACCTTATGGAGCCAGTGGGCCCGAAGGAACCCCCTACCTCACTTTCGATTTCGACCGTAAATGGGACTACCAATTGGAATTCGGGAATAACGGAGCTGCGACTGAACTCACTGTCAGGGAATGATTTCGTGAATATAGGGAGAGCCCCTTCTGTTGATAGGCCACCAATTCAAGCAGTTCAGTACTGTACAGAAGCGGACTTTCTAACTTGGCCTCATCCACATTGCTTCAAAAGACAGAATCTGAAATATTCTAGACTACGAATCCTAAAAGGTGCCGACTTCCCAGAAGCACATTGGGCATTAGAGCAAAGATGCGGCAAAAGAAAACAACCCTTTGCTGTGTGGACGATTTTATGGTGGATTGATTTTGGTCCGATAAACCAGGAACCACGCCTTGTGAGGACAGTAAACCACATCGAGGGGGGAATCGACCCCTTAGCAGAACAGATCGATCGACTATACAACGCCGATTTCTGCGATGCGTGTGCATCGGAAAGCTGTCCTTCATTAGAAGACAAACAGGCCGTTGATATGGTTTCCAATGCCACAACCTGGTTGGATGGACACTATGAAGTTGCATTTCCGTGGAGGAATTCTGAAGTGAGACTTCCAAATAACTATATTGTGGCTGAAGAGAGATTGAAAGGCTGGAGGAAAAGGTTTGCTCATGACCCTAAATTCTTCGATAAATACTCTACAGTAATAGAGGGTTATTTGCGCAAGGGCCACGCTCAGTCAGTGCCCCATGTACAGCTAAAAATGGGGTTTAAGCCAAAGAGGTACCAACCACATCATGCAGTTACGAACACTAAAAAGCTTAGAAGGCTGAGGGTGGTGTTTGACTGTGCGGCTGCGTTCCAGGGACGCTCCCCGAACGATTACTTGCTACAGGGACCGGATACGACAGCAAGCTTAGTTGGAGTGTTGCTTCATTTTCGAAGGGGATCTGTCGCATTGGCTGCGGATATTGAAGAAATGTTTATGCAGGTTCGAGTGCCGACGAAAGACAAAGGAGCACTGAGGTTCCTCTGGTGGGAAATGGTCGACTAGGTGGTAAACTTGTTGAATATCAAATGAACGCCCACTCATTTGGTGCAAATTGCTTCCCATGTTGTGCGAAATTCGCATTACGTCGCGTGAGTGAGGAAGACTGTTTTGCACTAAATGAACAACATTAAGACGAGACTTGGTGCGTAAGTTGCGAACCGTTTGGTTGTAATCCATCAGTGGTCGGAACCCTGGCAGTGGCGTCTTGTCAGATCGGAGGCTAACCCTGCAGACTTGGCATCAAGAGGCACAACATCACCGAGTGATATCAGCTGCTGGTTCAAAGGTCCTAACGTCTTGATAAAAGATGAAACGCTATGGCCGACCAGTCCTACGGTTGCTGCAGCACCACCAAACGTTGAGTTGAAAAGCCTTCGGGCACGGTTCTCACAGTGTTGCAGGATGCATGGACGGACGCCATTCTAGCTAGGTACTCCAGTTGGTTTCACTTGCTGAAGTCGGTAGCGTGGTTAACCCGTTTTAAAATGTACGTTGCAGTCATGAGAGGCGGGCGCACGGATCTAGGATTGAAAACTGGGCCCTTGAAGTTAAACGACATCGCTAAAGCGGAGGAAAGTGTTATTTTGATTGTACAAGCTAATGTCTATGGCGAAGAGCTAAAAAGGCTACGAGACAGGTGCAATAACCTATGCACTAACAAATCTCCGATGAACAGGACCCTATTAAAACTCGATCCAACTTTATTAAATGGAATTATTTGTGTTGGAGGACGACTGAACTACTGCAATCAGCTTCAGGGTGTGAAGCATCCGGTGATACTACCCGAGACTCACCTGATAACAGACTCGAGAATCAGATGGTATCACGCAATGGAAGGACACGCAGGACCTTCTCAGTTGCTCGCGGAACTTCGCAAACATTTTGGTTTGTACAGGGAGGAGCTGCCATCAAGCGTGTACTTGGAGGATGTTGGAAATGCCGGAAGCATTTGGCGGTCGTAGGCAAGCAGATGATGGCTCCTCTGCCAGCCATTGGAGTCCAACAAGGTTGGTTTCCGTTCAAGCACGTCAGAATAGATTATTTTGGCCTATTTGCAGTTAAACGTGGGCACAACATGAAGAAATGACATGGATGCATATTCACCTGCCTTCAGATGTGTGCGGTACACATTGAAGTTTCTTATTCTCTAAGCACGGATTCATTTATTATGACACTACCGCGCTTCATGTCGAAGAGAGGGACGCCGTCCGAGATTTTTAGTGATAACGGTACAAACTTTGTTGGGGCTGAAAGGGAACTGGAGAACCTAATGGGAAACTGGTCTAGTGATGAGATTTTGGATAGATTGTTGCAACGGGGTGTGCAGTGGCATTTCCATCCCCCACATGCTAGTCACCGTGGTGGTATATGGGAGATCATAGTGCGCTCGGTTAGAAGAGTAATTCATTCAGTTTGTGACGAACAGCCGATGACTGACGAAATATTGTTGACATTCCTTACGGAAAGTGAGCGGATAGTAAACGGACGACCGCTAGTGCCTTTGACCTCGGACCATCGTGATCTGCCAGTACTCACGCCCAATGACCTACTTATCCTGAGGACGAACCCATGAGATATCCCGACGAGTTCGTTGCGAGATGGAATGGTTCATCAGTGGAGGCAGGCAAACTACCTAACATCTGCGTTTTGGAAGAGATGGATCCGGGAATATCTTCCATTTTTCAACAGCTGCTTGGCGCGAACGGCAACAGTGCGAACTAATCAGGGATTAATGCCCGTGACATTAGAAAGATTTGTCTTATTGAAGGTGTAAGTTCAAAAACCAACTCTCCTCAAGTGGGAGGCGGGTCTTCGGATCTGCCGAACCGGGAGGGACCACTGAGGGCTGATCCACTGGTCCAAATGTAAGCTGCTATTGACGGTAATCAGTGTTAGGTATTGGATTACCGTAGGGCGAGCCGATGCATGAGGCCGACCACACCTAGCGGTGCACGGGAAAAATCCGGGTCGGATTTTGGGGGCCGGTGTAAAGAAGTTCAAGAAGCCCCGTTCCATTCATGAGCACTCATGTTACGAACGAGATTTTTTCATTCCTATGAATTATCTTTGCAGGAATTCCGATTGTTCGTTTTATTGCTCCAAATCCTTGTCTCTTATCGGACGCCCACCTTTTAAAGAACAAATACTGAAAATCCTTCCAAATATTGTACGTGCTTTGCGAATTTGACCATATTTAGCGTTACTTTGGAAAGCTCCCTCATACACCACACTTTTTCAAGTTATCCTTATGAGACATTTGAATTTGGCCTTGGACCGTTTCTGGCCATCGTGCTTGAGCCACAGGGCTTTGAACCTTTGGGTTTTACTGTGAAGTCTGTTTGGCCGCATACTTGAGGTTTGCATATATTTGTACCCTTTGTGAACGTGAAGTTAGTACCGTAGAATCTACGAATCAATCTTGTTTCGGTTTCGGGATTCGTTTAAATGGGCTACTCGTTGCTCGATTTGCGAGAATTGACTTACAACCTTTGACTCGAGAGTCAGTCGCTCAGTTTGAACTTCGTTGTGACTGTATTCGGTAGTCTCATCTTCCGCATCCAACCTCCTGCCGTAATTCAGCTGCAGTTGTTGATTTGTCATTCAATTTGGAGCATGAGAGCCCAGAAGGAACACTATTGAAGTTTGATTATTGTAAAATTAATTAATTTGTTGTATATAGTACCGTAGCTATTTTGAATCGACTTTGTTTTGAATTGTGTCGAAGTTGGTTGCTACGAGTCGTTGTTGTTTGAGGGGAATCGAGGGGGGCTTCAAAGAAGCTTTGAAAGGAGCACACTTTTGTGACAGCGAAGCAGAGATCTGCTCAAAGTCGGAACAGGGGGATGGTACACGGGCACAAAGGTGGCCGTCAATGTCTGGTGATGGCTTGGGAGGGAGTGTAGCTACCGGTCGTAAAAAATCTCCCTAAAACCTTTGCGATTCAGTGTTTTTCTTAACGTCACTCACTTACTTACACTATTGGCGTGTGTTTACGAACTGTTTGTTTTTATGGATCAATTGTTGTTTGTTCGCACCCAGAGCGCTACTTTGTCATATCCTTGTTCTGGACCTGCGTGACGCACGTGCTCCTTGCTCGCACGCTGCAATTCGGTTTCTCGTTTGTTGAGTCCTTTTGATCTAATTATTGAGGTTTGTATCTTTTTGGTGTCGTTGTTCATTCAATAATCTAGTGTCGTAGAACATCACGGATAATCGCCTTTTGATTTCGGGATCCGTTGTGAATTTGGCTACGCATTGCTCAAACGTGTGTTTCAATACTCAATTGACCAATTTGGAACGAGGAAAAGCACCCAAAATGCCAAGAAAAGGATCGAAAACATTCGACTCTGGACAGGAAGCAACACGGCAAGTCACTGGGGAGGCTTTGGGTACATTTGTTTCTTTAGTCAATGTTAGAACGCCAGTCCTGTCAGTGCTAGTTCACGTGTTACTGAGGGCAATATGGATTGTAAGGATGTCGATCTATAGAGACTGAGAATATTAGACCTGGAACGACAGTTTTTATCGGCTAGACAACAGGCCCAGGAAGCGGAAATGAAGTGTATACAGAAAGAGAGCAAGCATGAGACCAGCGGCCACGACACTTCCGATAGATCAGGGTGCAATATGATAGGGAACCCCACGCCGGTCGCCGATTACAAATCATCATCGATCGATTTGCCAAAAGTGGAAATAACGGTTTTCGACGGGCGATCAGAACACTACTGCAAGTTTGTCAAGCAGTTCGAGACGTTCGTCGAAAATAAGGTAACCGACTCTGGGCAAAGGCTTCTTTACCTTACTCACCACTGTCGAGGCCGAGCAAGAGAAGCTATCGACGGGTGCACCACGCTCGACCCGGAACAGGGCCCCACCCAAGCGAGGAAGATTCTAAGGGACTTGTTTGGCCAACCGTTCAAAGTAGCCGGTAACCTAATAGAGAGCTTGATGGTAGAGGCAAAGAGAACCAAGGGCTACGTCTACTCAATGGCCGACCCGGTGATTAAGATGCAGAACGACTCAATATCCCTCGACCATATAGGTTACAGGGCCGACCTAGATGCCATGCACGCCTTGGAAACCATAGTCTGTCCCCTCTCCCCAGAACCACAGGGTCGGTGGGCGGAAGAAGCAGAAGGGGTGAGCCGAAGCGACAGGGAGGCTAACCTCGAAGACCTGACCGAATACTTGGACAGACAAACCAAGATAGCCGACAGCAGGTTAGGCCGACTTATCCCGGAAAGCAACCGAGCAAACAAGCCCAGTACTAGCCAGGCTCAAACCCCTGCACGGGAACATCCAAAATACCAACCTTGGACCAATGCGCACGCCATTTCACGCGATAGCAAGGCGCAACCAAATTGCAGATCCTGTGACGCTAGCCGTGGACTACCGGGATGCCCCAAGTTCGGCAACGCCACAATAGACGAAAGGTGGGGGATGGCGAGGATAGCAGGAGTGTGGTTTGTTTGTCTAAGAGCCAAGCGCCGGGCTGCAGCTTGTAGGACAATAAACAGATGTGGTCACGAGGGCCGCACGGGCAGACACCATCGATTGCTGCATCAGGCGAGAGTAACCATATCCGAGGCGAGTACCAAGCACAGTGTTATTTGCTCAACGGCGCGGTCTGCGAGTAAACCTGTACGTTTAGGCGTAGTGGCCGTGGGAGTAGTGACCCCAACTGGGGTGGTCAAAGCGTTGGCTTTCTTCGACAGTGGATCTGACACTACCCTAGTGAAAGAGCCGTTTGCCGACGAACACCGACTCGCTAAATGTGCAACGTCGTTGGCAGTGAGCACGTTGAGCGAAACACAGGTAATGACTGCCGGTAGGTTGAGGCTGCAACTCATCTCTCCAGACACTAACGAGGAAATTGAACCAACGGAGGCATTCACGTCAGCGGATCTCCCCATGCAAGCACCAAGGTCGGTCAACGCAATCTTGACTAAGTGGCCGCACCTGCAGGATGTCACCGTGGTAGACTGGGAAGATGATGAAATGGATCTCCTCATCGGCTGCGATGTGCCATAGGCGCATTGGGTACTTGACCAGCGAGTGGAAGACCGCCAGGCACCTTATGTCGTACGCACGGCTCTGGGATGGATGTTATACGGTCCAGTAGGGGTACTTGGTTCCGTGAATTGTTTATCCGCCTAAAAGGAACGCACAGAGTAAGACCCGCAACGGCTGTATGAAAAGGAGTTTCATGACATCCGAGATGAAAGACCGTGGTTGTCCCAAGAGGATCATTTCGCTTAGAAAACAGTGCGGCAAGGCATTAGAGGCCTCAAAAACAGTTCGAGGTTCCACTCTCATGACGCACAACTGCTGACCCGTGGACTGATAGCAGAAACTATGTTCCCCAACGACTACTACGGCTGAAGGAACGCTTCGTTCGAGACCAGGATCTGTGGGAACGATATGCAGGATTAATGAAGCGAAACAAAGATCTCGGCTACGTTGAAAAGGTGCCTGCAAACACCGACGGTCGGTATCTGGTATTTACCTCACCGCCCGGTTATCAACTCCAAGAAACCCAAAAAACTGCGAGTGGTTGTCGACTGTGCAGCCAAGTTCCTGGGCAAGTCGTTAAAAGATCGCCTACTACAAGGACCTGACTGGACCATACCACTGGTCGAAGTTTTGTGCCGTTTCAGGGTGGGTAGAGTGGCCTTGTCCGCCGATATCAGGGAAATGTTTCACCAGGTGAAGATACCTGTGGGAGAAAGAGATGCGTTGCGTTTCCTGTGGTGGGAAGAGAACGACCGGGACAATGCAGTAGTGATTTATAGGATGACCGTCCACCCCTTCGGAGCCATGTCATCACCATTCTGTGCGAACTACGCCCTTCGGGAAGCTGAGAACAAACGTGAAGATCTAGTCCGTCTGACGGTGGTGGATAGCGTCAGCAGAAACGTCTACATCGACGACTATCTTGGGTCATTCGATGACGTGGAATCAGCTCTAGCGCAGTTCAGGGGCCTGACAAGATTGCAAGAAGCGGGCGGCTTCCATCTAACAAAACGGATGTGGAACGCCTCAGAAGTGCTCGAGGTCATTCCGTATCACGTAAAGGCGAAAAGGGCAAGAGATTTGGACGGCTCCCCACTTCCTGTCGGAAGCACCTTAGGAATACAATCGGACGCGGAAACGGACGACTTTGTTTTCGAGCTAAACGTTCCCGAGTTGTCTGTAACCCGTAGAGGCATACTATCCGCTGTCTCTAGTCTGTTTGACCCGCTCGGCTTTGTCTCTCCCTGGCTGCTACCTAGAAAGATCTTGCTGCAGCGGCTGTGCTGTAAGAAAGTTGATTAGGACCAGTCACCAGACCGAGAGGACCGGTTGGACTGGGGAGAATTTTTGAACACCTTGAAGAAATTAGGAGACATAAGGATTCCACGATGCTTGACTCCTGGTCATGCAACACGGACAGGAGAACTACGTGCCTTTTGCGATGCATTCGATGTCGGTTATGGAGCTGTGGTGTACGGACGATAGTGCACAGGAGATGGACAATATTCCAGGAGGATCCACCGAAGTCGGTCTCGATCCCACGCCTTGAACTCAGCGCAGCCGTGTTAGCAGTCAGGGCCGCACAAGCGGTGAAGAGATGTTTTTACCTCTAAATTTGGTCGGCTAGCTTTTGGACGGATTCAACGATAGTACTTCATTACGTTAACAACTTCCGGAGCCGGTTTAGTGCTTTCGTCGCTAACCGACTGACGATTATCCACGATGAATCGGCCACGAACCAGTGAAATCATGTCAGGTCTGGCGATAATCCAGCCGATCTGTGCTCCCGGGGTTCGACAAACTTCAGGCAACTAGACACGCGGACTGGGGGCCCAAACGTCCTGCAAGTGCCTAAACAGGACTGGCCCGCGTTCGAATTAAAACCTCCTACAGAAGTAGAACTGGGGATCAGAGGCTTAGTGATAGCGGCCAACGCCGTCGAAGCGACATCCATTCTATCGCGATTAGTCAGGTTTTCTTCCTGGATGAGGACACTTCGTTCGTTAGTTTGTTTAACCAGGTTCAAGAGAAATTTACTGGTCATGAAAGGACTACGCCCCTCAGGCGGGATACGGGTCGGCCCGATAAGTCCCGATGGGTTACGAGCTGCAGAATACGACATTTTCGGAATGATACAACGCGAGGCTTTCGCCCGAGAGCACTAGAGGGCGGAAGAAGTGGGACCAGTCAACAAAGAAATATCATCTCCAAGAGGCGAATTGAAGAGTTCGAATCGCAAACTCATTGATGGACTGCTGCCAGTGGATGGTAGGCTGGCCAAAGCCCACCTGAGCTTCGACACAAAGTACCTTACGCTGCTGCCTGCGAGACAACCTGTAGTAGAGCTAATGATTCAACACGTACATGCCGTGGAGGGACGTGCCGGGGAAAGTCACGTGACAAGCGTCATCCGGAGGCGTCTTTGGTTGCTGAGGGGACAAGAGACTGCAAAACGCGTAATCCGACGTTGTGTGCAATGTAGGAGACGCAATGCCACGGCGGGCAAGCAATCCATGGCCCCGCCACCGGCGTGCAATATGACTGCGGGCTGGTGGCCGTTCAGCGACACCAGGTTGGACTATTTCGGGGCCTTGTGGAGCAAGTGCGGGAAGAGATTGGAAAAACGATATGGGTGTATCATTGCGTGCATGAGGTCACGCGCGGTACGCCTAGAAGTCGCACATTCGATGATGACCGGTTCTTTCCTACGGGCCTTGCAGAGATTTATCGACCGAAGAGGCGTACCGGCCGATATATACTCAGATAATGGATCGAACTTTGTGGGCGCTCACTGGGAATTGCAGCCTTGACACAAGAACATGAACAAGGACGAACTGCGAGATCAAACCATGGCCTACGACATACGATGACATTTCAACCCTCCACAGGCCAGCCACCGCCGCGGCGTATGCGAACCCATGATCCGGTCCGCCAGACGGATATTGCTGTCAATCATGGAGCAACAGCCGCCCGACGACGAGACGCTGAACATCGTCATGATTGAGGTAGAGAATTCTGAACAACCACCCCCTGATTCCAGTAATGAAAGGCAACCCCACACATGTGGCGCTCACCCCGAACGACTTATTGACGTTAAGGTCGAACGAGGGTTTCCAAGGGCCGGTAAACCTTCGTGGGAGCTACCTCCACGGGTGGAAGCAGGCCAACTATCTTGCCAAGGTTTTCTGGAGGTGCTGACTGCGGGAGTACCTACCGGCTCTGCAGACTCGACAAAAGTGTCTGGTCAAAACAAGACCATTCAGGATTGGGGATGTGGTGATGATCGCAGGCGAACGCGCACATTTCAGCACCTGGTCCTTGAGAGTAGTTATGGAAACCTTCAAAAGCACTGACGGAATGATAAGAACGGTGCAGGTGAAGAAAGCCAACAGAGCGCTAATTCGTGACATACTCAGTAATAGCCTACTCGAGAGTGAAGGCGGAGAAGCTGATAAAGCTGAGGCCCAGTAGGCTATTTCGCATTCGTCTTCGAGGTGGGTAAAGAAACCCCATATGTGGGAGCATTCACGACTCACTGAAGTATCGAACCATCGTAGACCTCGACGCACAATCACACCTACATTATGCACGTTTATACCTCATGGTCGCCGTCAAACACGTTACAATGCTCACAGTCTTTCGTTGACATTACAGGAGGTTTTTTCCGATATGTGGTGATGAATGCGATTCTGTTGCACATCCAGACACATACACATACCCGATGCACTCTACACCCCGCAACCCCTATCAAACATGTGACAGTGTTCGTCGTTTGTCTTCTGTTGACGTTACTGAATGCCTTTTGCATATATAGAAGAAGCGGAGCTTAGGTCACGCACACATGCCCACACTTTACTCGTTTATGCCACACAGTCTCCGTGAAACACGTTACAGTGCTCACAGTCTTTCATTGACGTTTCAGAAAGTCCTTTTTCGATATCTGGTGGTACTTGTGATTCCGTTATACTTCCAGACACATACGTACATACCCGATGCACGCTATGTCACGCAACCCCTATTAGACCGTGATGTGTTCGCAATTTGCTTTTGTTGACTTTACTGAAGTGGCTTTTGCATATGTGGAGGTAGCGGCGATTAAATCATACACACACACACACACACACTCACTCACTCACGCAAGCACATACAGCCAGGGCAGGACGGCCCTTCCAAGGACAGCATCTGTTTCCCCTTCACACTCGCCATTGGTCAGTTGTTCTCGTGGAAGATGTAGACCAGCCTCACATATATGTAGCCAACGAATTAGGTACGACCATGAGTAGACCGTTGATGATGAGCATTAGGCGCACGCACTGACAACATAGCCTAGGTAGGTAGGAAGACTCAGTACCTTTATACCAAACCTTTGACTGTGCTAAGGACTCGGGATGATTTTTGTGGGCGGTGTAAAGACCGGTCGTGGAACATTTCCCTAAAACCTTTGCGATTCAGTGTTTTTCTTAACGTCACTCACTTACTTACACTATTGGCGTGTGTTTACGAACTGTTTGTTTTTATGGATCAATTGTTGTTTGTTCGCACCCAGAGCGCTACTTTGTCATATCCTTGTTCTGGACCTGCGTGACGCACGTGCTCCTTGCTCGCACGCTGCAATTCGGTTTCTCGTTTGTTGAGTCCTTTTGATCTAATTATTGAGGTTTGTATCTTTTTGGTGTCGTTGTTCATTCAATAATCTAGTGTCGTAGAACATCACGGATAATCGCCTTTTGATTTCGGGATCCGTTGTGAATTTGGCTACGCATTGCTCAAAATTGTGTTACAGTGAGTGTGGGATAGGAAAGGGAGTAGTTAAGAGTAGTATCGCCGGAAAATGCGTGGATTTTGTAGGAAGTGATGGGTAAGAGTTCGAAACTGAATGGTATGGAGAGAGTGGGCGAAATGATAGAGCATTGAAGATCACAAAATTGCAGGGGAAAAGGCTGCAATTGTGGCCCGTGGACACGAACAGAGATGGTCGGGTTACTGAGAAAAATTGGTGTCCACAGCACAGGGACCGAAATCAAAACAGAGGTGAGCAATATGGACGGTAAACGTTTGCCCTACACGATCGAAGGCCCTCGATATTTCTAGTGAGTCCAGGTGTGTTCTTCGATGGTTATCGATTGCTAGTGACCGGGAGTGCAGGAACGTAGCTAGTGGATCACCGGTGGAACAACGAGGTTGGAGCTCGTTTTCATGGTCACTTAGCAGTACTTCACAACGGAGAAATGGTTGCAGAGTGTGGAATGTTATGGTTTCTATGACTCTTGGAACGGCTCAAGTTAGGGAAATAGAACTGTAGTTGTTCGGTTCGGAGAAGTCACCGTGTTTGGGGATAAAGTAATTGCGGCTTCTTTCCATGTGGCGGGAATCCCCAGATTTGAGAGAAGGGCAAAAAAGATGACGTAGAATTGGTGCTCACTCTGGGGCACATCACCAAGACGATAAGTTGCACGCGCTGCAGACCAGTTGGTTTATTTTGATGGAGTGACTATACGGTCTGGCAGACCTTCTTGGCCGTGAAAACTGATATAAATGGACGGCTAGTAAGAGTGGATGACAGTGGAAAATAGAAGAGCCGGGCCAAATGCAATAAGAGGTAAACCAAGAAGCAAATTACCCGTTTTCTCATGAGGTTCAAGGACTAAAGAGTCGGCAAGGTCAGAGGTAGAGGGCAAACCGAAAGGTCAAAGTTTACCGGAAACGGCCTTGGCGAGAAACCAAAATAACTTGCCGGTAGTAGCACAAGAATCTAGACTCTGGGATTTGTGGCGGAGAAGGTCTTCCATTCCTGAGTGGACAGCAGGCACTTATGTCTGACACACATGAAGAGATTATAAGATTAAGGAGTAGAGATACGGCACCATCATCTGAATCCTACCCTTTTTAAGCCCACAGGGCAATAGTAGGCTTGGGTAAACCACCCAGGGAAGAGTGGTTTGCCGGGCTCGGAAAAGTGTGGAGGGAAAAGCAGTACGTCCTGGAGTATGGTCTTAGCAAAGTTTGAAAAGGAGGAGGAAACATCAAGAGTAAAGCAATAGTCGCCTCAGGGATACGAGGCCAGGAAATCACAAAAGCCTTCCCTACCAGCCGAATTGTAATGCCAAAAATACCTCTAGGGTTGCACAAAGGAACTGGTCGAGAAGAGGTGGTGGAGAAGGAGATCAGACAGTTGTCCGACGAGCCAGGTAAAGGAAAAAAGTAAAGTTAATGAATAGGGAGATGAAGAATATGAGAAGGGTAAGTATATGTGCGAGATCGCCCGTCCGATTGAGAAACCGTGTAGAGGAGCCAACAAATTTACTCATGTTGCTGACAAAGTCGAAAGCTTCGGCCTCGCGCCCCGCAGTCGCAGTGTACGGAGCTCTTGTTGAGGATTATATTTCAACCTAATTGTATAGCGCGGTGAAAAATACCCACAGAACACCGAAAAAATGCTTACGGTACAAACGGGAATAAAAATATCACCAGAAGCAAAATTATCTTCTTTTTGGAAAGCATGTAGCTGACTTTGTGAATTCTTTGGTATAATTATCCTTCTGCTCTTGCGGGTCTCTTGATTAACGACCCGAGAATTCTCAACTACGATTCATAAGAACAACCGATAGCTGCATCTCACCACGGAGGAGTATGAGATACTGCTCTTGGGTAAAGCCAAAATACCTGCAAATGATAGCTAAAGACGTGTAACATGTCGGGACGAGGTCTTGTGGCCGCCTGGATATGTGGCCAAAAACAGCCGTAGATAAACAACCAATCAGCACGTAGCTCTGTAGGTGCCTGTACATTTCTGAATTTCTTCGTGGTTCACAAGGTCCCTTGGCGAAAAACTCCTTTGTTGTATCGACGATTTTGCTGTAAAACGCCACCACCGAGCAATACGAAAAAGGTGGTTGTAATGGCATTAGCTCTCTTAGGGCCAATATGTGAATACGACATTATCACTTCCATTGTCCGATCCATACGCTGTCTCTGTTTCATTACCTTTCAGGCCTATATGCCAGCCAGTCCGGTCCACAAGAACCTCCCAACGAGGCTGAGCTCCAATGAATCTTTTCCTACCTTTCGTGTTACGCTTGTCCCTGAGACTCCCGGCGCCCAGGATGTTAATGAACGTTTTGCCTAATATACACGCTCTGCCAGTGTCTGTGTTCTTCCTGTGTGTGAGCGGCCACAGAACGGTGTGTTGAACGTCGGCCCAGTGTTTGTTTACCAAAAACTAACACGGAGTCTATCTCGGCTTCATTTAGGACCGATCGCCATTTCGCTATTCACCCAGATCCGCCTTGCCCGTTACACTGTCAATAAACCTTTCACTCTTGCACGGTCTCATCTGAGTTGGAATGTGTCTTGGAATCATATCAGTCGAAACTAACTGTGAGAAACACAACATTTTAGAAGCTCCCGCGGCGTTAGTTGGCACTCCTCTCGATACCATCCTGTTTTGTTCAACGAATGGCTGTCAGACAGAACTGAACTGAAGATATTGGCGGATATCGGCTCTTTGGCGCTCATTTCCTGATCACAATAACAACTGTGAGTTCGCGTCACACCATTTCATTTTTATTTCTGATTTACATACCCTTTTGTCCTTTTATCACAATTTGCTCCTCTGCCCATCTTAGTTCCCTGGTGTCGTCTTAGATGTTGTTGACAATGATTTATTATACCATATAGACAAAGTAATACGCCACAGCTACAAGCAGTTTTTATGTTTTTCGATGCCACAGGGTTGTGGGTTGCTCGTCTGCTTCCTGTAAGGGTAACTGGTTTCCGGAAATGAAAAACAACACTTTTGACTGATGTGCTTGCGGACAGTTGGACCATAAGCCCCGTAGATGGTGTTACTTCTGGGAACCTGGATAACGCCGCCTTAGTGTGCCTATGGGTCTTAACATGTTGACACTGCAGACAAGCACGAGCCCATTGACGGACATTTCGTTTGACATTGTGCCAAACAGAACGCTCAGTTATCAGTTTCACCGAGGCAGTCACACCCGGATGAGCCAGATTATGGAGTGTCAGGAACGTAGGATAACGGTGGGCAGCGGGAACTACTGGCCTCGGGCGAGCTTGCGACACATCGCACACGATGTTATTCTGGGAAGCTGGGATAGGCAATGTGGTTGAACTCAAAGACCCGTTTTGTCGAAGATGTTCGATGTCAGGGTCCATAGTTTGAGCCTGTGCCATTGCGTCTAAGTTGATGTTAGGCGTCTGTGACAGACTTATTTGATATACGCGCGATAAGGCGTCTGCGACGGGATTAAGTACCCCAGAGACGTGTCGTATGTCCACAGTAAACTGTGAGACAAAGTCTAAGTGGCGAATCTCGCGTGGTGAGTATCGATCCGAAGCTGACTTTAGTGCGTAAACCAAAGGCTTGTGGTCTGTAAACACCGTAAACGAACGGCCTTCGAGTGCATGTCGAAAATGACGGATTCCCAAGTAGATGGCTAATAACTCCCTACCAAATGTGTTGTACCTTGATTCCGCGGGTTGTAGGCGCTTGGAGAAGAATGCTAAAGGTTGCCAAGAGTCATCTACGAACTGTTGCAGTACTGCTCCAACCGCTGTGTTCGAGGCATCCGTCACTACCGAAATAGGAGCCAAAGGGTAGGGGTGGGTAAGGAGTGCTGTGTTGGAGACAGCATCTCCGACCAAGGCGAATGCGGCTTGTGCCGTGTCGGGAAACACGAACTTCCGCTTACCTTTGCGCCACAGGTCGGTGAGGGGTTGCATCATTCCCGCACAGTGAGGAATAAATCGGCGGTAGAAATTCACCAGGCCGGAAAACTGACGCAACTGGCGAAAAGATTGGGGTTCAGGGTAGTTGCGAATAGCGGAAAATTTATCTGGCAGATGGCGGATACCCGAGGATGAAATAGAATGTCCTATGAAGGTGATATCAGACCGCATTTCGCGATATTGATCGTAACGCCGTGCTGGCTAAGGCGTTCAAAAAGTGCCCGTCAGTGTGCGGCGTGCTCTTGTTCTGAGGAACTGGCCACCAAAATATCATCCAGGTATACGTAGACAATTTCCAAACCACGAGTTGCCCCGTGCATGAACCGTTGGAAGGTCTGGGCTGCATTCCTGAGTCCAAACGGCATTCTCAGAAACTTGAACAGCCCGAAAGGCGTAGTGACAGCGGTTTTAGGGATATCAGCCTCTGCCACCGGGACCTGGTTATACGCACGAACTAAGTCGATACGGCTGAAGACGGAACAACCTGATAAAGACGAAGTAAGGTCCTGTATACGGAAAATCGGGTAACGGTCAGGGACGGTGACTTTGTTAAGTGCTCTGTAATCACCACAGGGTCGCCAGTCGCCGCTAGACTGAGGGACCATATGAAGGGAAGAAGCCCAAGGGTTACTAGAAGGGCGCAATATACCCAGTTCTAGGATGTGTTTAATTTCAGCCTGTTCAATACAAAGCTTGTCTGATGCTAACTGACGCGGCCTACTGAACACTGGGGGTCCCTTAGTATCGATAGAGTGAGTGACGTTGGTGGTCACTGCTGGGAGAAGCCCGGCCTGCCGAAACATGGCCGGGTAGGCGGCAATGAGTTCGCCATAAGGTTGGTGTGCCGTTGGTTGAACGTAAAAAGACGTGACGTGATTCACTCGCAAATTATAACCCGCAACAGTGAGAGTGGTCTGACGATCCACCACTCCACGGCACCTTGCATCAACTAATAAGTCAAAGTGTTGCAGGAAGTCAATGCCTAGAATTGGGTACGGGACGTCGGCGATGATGAATACCCAACAAAAATTACGCTTTAAACCTAAGTTTAAGGTGAGCGACCGCTGGCCAAACGTTGGGATAATTGTGCCATTGGCAGCGCGTAGTGTTTGGGCCTGCGGTGTGCTATTGTCGTCTTTCGCTCGGGGGAGGACGCTCACTTCGGCACCGGTATCTACAAGGAATGGGTTATTTGAAATGATGTCCCTTACTCTCAAAAGGCGAATGTTGGTCTGATACCCGGCTTCGTGGGTCGCCACCACGGGCCGGGGGTTTAGTTTCCCTGATGAGCACTGGGAAACGTACACCCTCGTTCGCATCGTTTGGCTCCCTCACCAAAACGACTGTGGTATTTACAATACCATTCTTTTGAAGAGCCAAAACGTCGTCGCAATGACGGACTACGGCGCCTAGGTGAGCGTGCGCGGCGCCGCTCCTGTGACCCACTTATTACTGCCAGGCGTTACAGGCTCGCGTCAATTCTAGACAAAACTGACGCGAGGTCGTTAGATGTTGGCAAGGCAGGCACCGTTGTGACGGAGGACCTGGTCACTGCAGCTACAGCGGGGTTGTATTGTGACATAATGTCATCAGCTATTGCTGCAGTTTCCTCCAGCGACCATTTGCGCGTGGCACTTAGTAAAACTGGAATGTTGTGCGGCAAACGTTGCAGCCAAAGTTCCCTTAAGAGCGGGTCCTCGCCTACCGTCAGTCCTCGCAAGCGCTGCATCTCACGCAACAGTTCGGAGGGTTTCCTACTTCCAATCTCAACGTCTTGAAGTTGTTGCATCCGTTGATCCTGTGTTGGGGTCGTGCGGGCAATGACGGCCTCCTTTAAGGCCTCATAGCTTCGGGAAGAGATTATTACGTCCCTTACTTGCATTGTGACCTCCGGCGGGAGGCGGCTTGCTACCCACCTGAAACGGCTGGCGTCACTGGTTATAAGGCAGTTTTCGCATTCTAACTCGACCAGCGTGAACCAGAGTTCTGGATCAGCAGGCGTGAATGCCGGTATGTGCAGCGTGATGGTCCCAACGGTGGGGTCTGAGCAGAGTTTCCGTTCGGCAGACATAGCGATTACTTTATGGAACACAGACGGGAAAAGAAATCAACGACCAATGGGGCACTATAGTCTTCGTGAAAAAAAACCACGACGAACTAGACACACAAATATGTATGGACGAAAAAAAAATTATTTTGTAACCCAACCAAAAAAAATGAACAGATAGGGAAACAATAAAACACAAAAACGTACGCAGACGGGACCTTGAACGGTAGAAAACAAGGAAACTCACGTGACCTGGGGATCACGTCGGGCTCACCAATTTGTAAGGTTGGTTAGACCTTACTCCGCGGTTTCCTTAGTAAACGCGTGCTTCGGTCCTTTGTGCTGCGTGGACCACCTGCACGTTACTCTAATGCTGGGCACTGTACGAATATGTTAACCAGACCAGTATTCTCCGCGCCCCGTGAGAACGAGAAGGCGATTGGGAGAGATAGTGGTTAGCGTGTATTTGGGAGCGTGCGCCAGAGCAACGGTCAAATGGCCACCACACTTGGCAGTCAGCGTTCAGTTAAACAATAAACGTGTTAAAAGTATGAACGGAGATGGCAACCGCTACACCCACACGTAAACGCGAACGACGCGATCTGGTCGTCATGTACATTGGCCAAACGTCTTGTAGATAGCACTCGCATTTTTAATTCCACTCAACGTTGTTTTCACTGTTTGACGTTTTATAAAGCTTACTTGTAAAACACAAAATAATCTCGTTCATCCCGGCATTTGCGCATTGTACCGACCGATGGGGTAGGTTCCTTTTATTTCGTTTTTAATCATCGAAGTTTGCCCTCGTGTTTCTTTTTGCTCTTCCATTGCATGTGCGGGCACTGTGGATGGAGGAACTCCGGAAAGTCGTGTTGGATTATTTTGTACGGTTTGCATCTGTACGTATATTTTCATATATATATATATATATATATATATATATATATATATATATATATATATATATTGCAACAACTGAGTGAAAACTTCGTGAATAATAGGTAGGCCCGTGCGCGTTTTAGTAATCCTCCACTGACGGCATGAGCGGACAGTGGCATCGTAACGTGGTCCCCTAAATGACCGATGACACACGAAACTTGTGATGCTGATGGAGACCTGCGCGAGGTACGTCCTCAGTTAGATCGAAGGGTCACGTTGACAGTTCCCCTCTGGGGAGGGAGAGGGTTTTTGTAGTGACCTGGAGATGACTGAGTTTGAATGTGTAGATTCATGACCAAAAATGACCGCAGGCAAACATAACCAATCAGCACTTAGCTCTAAGCAGTTTGTATGCTGTTCGATGTCACAGGGCTGTGCTTGCTGCGAGGACAGTAAGTTTCCACCAATTGGAAAACATTTATTACCGCTGTGCCTGCGGACCGTTTGACCCCTATCTTTATTAGCTGGTATCGGATCCCGTGTCGCTCCTGAAAGCAAAAGTGAATGACATTGTTTCAATACGCAACGTCCTTCACCCATTCCACCGACTTTTACCGTCTTCTGGCACGCGTCGGATTTTTGGCCTGTTTCTTGTTCCATAGGCCATCCCTGGGATCTAGGTAGTACCTGGTGTCCGGAGTACTAGTGCCTCGTGGTAAGCATCGTGGTTATGAAATCATCAGACGGGGACTGTAGAAGCGTATGCACGTTGACTTCAGCACACCAGGTTGTTCCAAGCTGTATTTCTAGACCAGCTGAAAAAAATCAAATAATACGAATATATTAACCTGCATGGGAGATCGACTTAAATGCGCTGGGGGTGAATATACCGCTACATGGAAGATCGACACACTCCAAATCTGCTTCTGGCCAAAAGCTTGTGACTCTCTACCAACAGCATGGGCACCAGGAGTAACTGTCTGTTAGAAATTATTATTGAAAAAATATTTGACAACATTCGGTTTTTCATAACGTACCTATTGACTCCGACTCAAGCCACGAAAGACGGTCCTCTCATAGTATTGCCTCACTACAGATGAGGCATTTTGCACTGAGAACCTTCTTGTACCCCCAAAACCCTCCAACATGGTCTTCTTAGATGTAGCAATGTATTGTAATTTCCACAATCGGAAGATAAATGACCAACTTAGCGTGGAGATTAGTACTCAATATTGTATGGATTTCACAAAAAACAACACTAAAAAAGACGACCACCTCAATGTCCAAGTGTATTTATGCATGTATACACATGTACGGGTATATATATATATATATATATATATATATATATATATATATATATATATATATATATATATATATACCAGAGTTGAAATAAACTGTAAAAATGCGCATTAGTTACCTCTATGAGTGATGAATCACTTTTCTTCGTGGAAAAACCCAACAGCACATACTATCAGCAGAGAATAGCGAAAACAACTACGGCACAGCCTGATCACAAGAGTCTTCAGTAAAACAGAATGTGCTATTTTTGTAACGCAGATATATAATAATAAGTATTGTGATGATTTTATTATTATATTCCTTATGGAAATACACAAACCTCTGTGTAAGCTTGCAAGGCACATGCCAGGGGCCATTTTAGCTCAACGTTTGCCCACCGTTTGCGCAACAACGTCGGGTATTGTGCTGCTTGGGTGAGGTTCGGCGATCTGCTAGCAGAACGTTCAAACGTGTTTTCTTCACTCGGTGTAAACGAACTGTCCTTATAGCGAGAAGACTGACAACGAACAGCTCTGTGGCATTGAACAACATACAAACTCCCTACAGTTAAGTGCTAATTAGTTATAATTTACTCCCAACTGGGAGCCCGTTTGGCTTGCTGCTTGTGTATGTTCGTCTATAATAGTTTTTATTCACGGATTTATACTCGAACTAAGTCATCTCCAAATCACCACAGAAATATTGATCTGAAATACAGTGCAACGGTTGAGTAAGAAGAAACCATGATGTGTTCACATCATTATTGTTTTTTCACAGCGCGCCACAGCGTGCCACGTTTTCGTATAAATCAGTGCATTCCCAAAATATTCCTTTTCTCCTCTGTTACAGTTACGGTGTAGACAGTCATAACACCCACCGCAACTGGAATGAAGCTGGGGGCTTTGAAGCCTCTAGATGGTTGGGTGGCAAGGGTTTCAAAATGTTTCAACACGGACTCACTGGGTATTTTCGAATCCGAAGGAAAATGTGCGATACTTGGAACAACATCTATATCAGCAGGAATTTCAGGAAACCGTGGGTTCAGGGTGGCCTTGTTTTCGAAATTTCTTTTTGCTGACGTAAATTCCTACTCAATGTAAAGCATTAGCCTGGCCGTCTGGAACAAAAAAGATGTTCACATCTATGAGAAATAGAGGAGCGGTATTTCAAATGGTAAATTTGTGGCGGCTCGATAGAGATACTAGATGAAAATGCTAGTGTACAGAAATACGGTGCAACAGAAATAGAAAAATGGTGACTCACAGTATGTCCACGATGTTCAGCGAATTGAAATCAAACCAGTCACATAAAATTCGCTCCCCAAGTTAGGTTCGACGCAGCTTTTGGACAGGCGGCTGCACCTCGTTCAAATGGACCCTAATAATTTCAGAGTTGGTTGCCGAGTCGTGGAAGGCGCAATAAAAAATGCATTTGGGACTGTATGAGTTCAGTCTTTACTGCCACAGGTCACAGAAAGCTCACAAGCAACGAAGTAACAACTTGGGGGTGCGCTGAAAATATGCCTTTATTAATTTGATAGAACAATAAAACATTGTGTACAATACAGTGAGAAGAAAATGGTGAAATATGCAGAATATACGAGGTAGCACAAACTCACGAGAATCTTCACGTAAAGGAATTTTCAGGTAAGTGTCCTTCAAGTAAATATGCGAGAAGTGATTACAACCGTGGAAGCTAGACAGTATATCCTTTGGTTCCACAATGGTACATGTACTTTGGTGTTATAATCAGTGCTCGCATTCGAGAACCAGTATTACCGTAACGAACTTAGTAAACGCTCCGAACCGAACTAAGCGCACTGAAGGAGTGAGAACACCAGTTGACCTGGAACTCCATTCGGAATTGTACTTTACGCAATAGTTATGTACAAACATTCGAGGATGTAATAAGACAACACAAAGGAATGTCATTACCGGTCATCACATCAGCCACAGCTTAAGCAGCACGCCCAATGCGCTCTCAACTGGGCGCACGTTGGACCACGTTGGGATAACATTGGGCTACCTTATTAGAAACGTTGAGCAGCGCTACCTGCGCCTAATTGGGAGCACTTTGGGCTAGTCCAACGTTGGAAAAATTCGCTGGAAATGAGTACTTTTTCTTTTCCAAATCCATCCTGTCAGCTTGTTCTTTAGTCTGTTTTTCCATTACCCATCCTGTCGATCGAAACTACTAACTTACCACTGGTAAAAGCTTTTATTTCGAAAATCGCTTAGCTTCTTATAAAAATAGTATACTGGAAACTTGTAAAACAAAATATGTGATTTTTGTGAAGCAAATATATTTTATTAAACATTGTGGTACTTTTATTATATTTCTTTTGAAATTCCACGAACTGCTGTGCAATCTTTGGAGGCACATGTTGAGTCATTTTAGCCCAACGTTAGCCCAACGTTCGCCCAACAGCGTTGGGCATTGTGCTGCTTGGGAGCTTAAATAATGTTCCGGTCTTCTGTAATTCAGCCGTTCTTTATGCAGCTATCTTTCCCATCTTCGAACTTGACTTGATATCAGATGAATTGGAATTGTTCTTTTCTGGAATAGACTCAGAAGCTTCGGAATCATAACATTCAGAAGTAGCATCAGAAATAGGCATGTTAAAAGTAATTTGGTTTAAATTCCTATGACGTACAGAACCATCATCCAAATCAAGAATTTTGTACGATCTTTTACCCAACTGATTAAGAGCAATACCGCGAGAAGGTCTCAGTTCATTTCATCCTTGATTAATGACCTCAGCTGATTCCAAACTGAGCAAGTGTGTACACAATACTCTATTCATAAACAGCTGGGATGAACTATCTCCAACCGTCGAATGGCTGGAGTTACGCTACTGCATTAGAAAATTGTCAACACCCCTGTCGAGTCCGTCGAACATACTGACACGAACAAATGCAATCGCACTCTGCAAGGTACGAACAAAGTTTTCGGCTGCATCATTGGATTGTGCGTGTCGAGGTGGAGTTAGCACATGGTGACAACCCAACGATTTCAGCCGGCCATTCACCTCCCTCGCCGCGAAAAGGCTTCCATTGTCGATAACCGATGCAAACGAAACACCTTCTCAACTGGATGTTTAACGTAGGGCTGTAATCGTGAAATCAGCATTAGGAGAAGTAGTGAAATGTACCTCCGGCCAACGGGAGTAGGAGTCAATGATAACCAGAGCCTGGTACCTGTCTAAAAATGGACCACAGTATTAAGTGTGAACAAGTTGCCAGGGCTTTGAAGAAATAGGCCACGGCGTCCATTTCGACGGTTGCATGTGAAGTTTATGTAGACAGTCACGACAGTTTTTAGCAATGCTGCACAAATCGTCTTTCAACACTGGCTACCAACAAGTGAGGCGGGCAAGAGATTTCATTTTTGCAATGCCTGGGTGTCCGGAATGCAAATCTTGCAAAACCTCAGCCCACAACGTAAAATGTACAATGATTCTGTCGTTACAACACAAGATGCAATCACAAGTCGCCGAAATTTCTTCGCGACATTTATAGACTTCAGGAAATCGACGCTGAACATATGCTCGCCATCCACGTCGAACACAAAATATGATGAAATGGTAGTACTTCTTTGTTTTAACAACTAGATCTGGCCGACTAACAGGTAGTGGCTACGTAAGCAAGCAGTCAAGAGTAGAATGTTCTTCGGGAATGGGGTAGAGAGACAAGTAGTCCACATGTGGAATCCACTGTACTTTGCAATGCTGGACATCTTAAGAGTATGCCGACAAAGCAGCACTCCAGGGCTGAACCGTGGCTGCCGAGAATTAGGCCATTGACCGGTGTGAATTATAGATAAATTTCAGTGCTTCGTGATCATTGGCAATGGTGAAGTGAATGCCGAACATGTACTTGTGCAGACGAGTAACGGCCTAATAAACAGCCAGCGACTCTCGTTGCGTTTGTGAATATCCCCGTTCAGCGGCACTGAGTCGGCAAAAATGCCCAAAACTGGATGACCCTCTTGTTCTAGCACAGCTCCGATACCGGTAGGAGACGCTGTAGCGGCTTAGCAGACACCAAATTCACTAAAATGCAATCGCGAGCTCAGAGCTTAGGTGCGCCTTGTTAACGAGTAGGTTTCTGTACTTAGGTTTACTTGGGCATGACAACCGCTCCCCAGGAGCATCCAGTTTCGGTACCAGGTTTTCTTCCAGCTATAGGTAATCCTTCTTTTCGAATCTTCCTTCTCAGCCACAAAAAGTAGCTTATAATCAGGACAATTGTACTTCATAGTGCTTTCCCCCATCCAGATCCGATTCAATCAATGTCGCATGATAATCTTCGGTCGGACACATGGACCTATTTTAGAAGTCCTGTAAGACATTTGGGTGATTCTCATCAGTCATCCATTGAGGTACACAAATGGTCAAGCAAGGATTGACCAGGATCTTCGATAGCTCTGGAACTCAGCTTAGCCTCAGTTCCTTCAGTCGACTGGTTGTCTGAAGTCTGTTTTGTTTAAGTCCACTTACTACCGGCAGACAACAGCATCGCCATTTTACGCCACGGGACTCTAGCCGCGAGAAACACTCTGGCTCGTAAGCTCCGACCATTAGCTCGTTCAGTCTCCCATAACCAATATAATTACCCAAACCCATCAACTGATATCGTTCTGCGCGTTCCATTCGTTGGGAATCGAGTCCGCATATATCGTGCAAGCGTCCAAAACGCGTCCATAATAATAGTCGAAGAAGCATGGGGAGAAAACGTACAAAGTAAGCATTGGTTGACAAAAACGTTTGTAAACCACGTAAGCATTGTTCATGTACTGAAGACCACTGAAAAGTCTCTTGGGAAAGAAGATCGACTAAGGGTGTAATTTTAGTGGCAAAACTGGGAATAAATCTAGAGTAATACTGAAGAGAACCTAACAGCGAAAGTATAACAACGAATGATTTGGGAGAGGAAGCATAGGATAACGGAGGAAAGCGGTTTGGATCGGGGCGAAAACTGAGTATCAACCAAATAGCCCAAACAAGTGAATTCCGAAGCGTAGAAAACACATTTCTCAGGGCTGATGACTACATTACTCTTCAGGAATCTGTCCAGCAGTAAAAGCAAACGGTCATCATGCACATCTTTGGTAGGTGCGTACAAAATAATGTCATCTCTGTGAGCACAAACGCATTCTATATCAGATATCAGAGAACTGATAGTAACTTGGAAAAGAGCAGGGGAAAAGCTAAGACCGAAAGGCAGAAAATTTTACTGAAACAAACCAAACGGCGTATTAATGCTGGTTAAGTCACGGGACTGCTCGTCATGTGGAATCTGTAAAAATGCATCTTTCAGGTCAATTTTAGAACGAAGCTTAGAACTGCGAAGTTGATGGAGAAAGTACTCAGATTCAAGAATGGCACAAGTGGACTGTTTCCATAACTAGTTCAAGGTAATACGGTAATCTCCACAGATTCTGGGAGTTTCTCCATCACGTTTTGGAGGAGTCACAATCGGGGTGGCCCATGCTGAAAAACTCACCGGTGTCAATACTTCTTCGCGGACATTATCGTCTAATACCTTTTTCATGGGCTCACGAAGTCCGAGAAGAATAATGTGGCTTTTCGTAAAAATGCGACAGCCGGTAACTTCGAGATGCACAGGATCCATCTTTATATCACCAGAAACTTTAGAACGATCAATAATTAGAAGCCAAATACACGATAATCCAGAATCGGACAGAAAATTCAATGAAACACGCATATGACTCATGGAGTTCAAACCAATCATGGAAATGTCCATTTCAATTACAAGAAAAGAACTCTTATGGGTATTGGATTGTAAATCGGTAAGAAACAATTCACATGAACCAAGCACATGTAACAAGTGACCAGTAATACCTTTAACTGAAATGGACGTAGGCTGGAGCAGTAAAGGAGGATTAATTTTCTGAAAAACCTTCTGAGAATTAAGTAAATCAACATTGCCAGTGTCCACAATGAGCGAATGCCGAAAAGAATGATTAACAATAAGCGAACGGGTAATGTGACGAGAGTTGTCGGAACTAACAACAGATGAGCCCAGAAACTGAAAATCTGAAGGTAAATGACAATATTCGAAGGGATGCGCAGTGAAGTATGTCTTTTTACCTCTACATACAGACTGAATATGACCCACCTTACCCCAATTGTGACACTTTGAATTACGAAATCTACAGGTCAATCGAAAGTGTTTCTGACCACAAGGATTTCAAGTATTCCGCTGCTTGCTTGATTGAACTGGTCGGGAGTGAGAAGTTTTGCGTAAGTGACTGCCTGAAGGAACGTGCTCCACTTGTCTCGATGACAGATTAGTAGAGGACTTCGGGTTTTTCGCGCTGAACAAAACTGCAGTCTCGCTATTACCAATGCCGCGTACGTCTTAACGTTGTCCACAAAAAGTTTGGCTGATTGGAAAGTGAATTCGTGGACGAGAAGAAGTCTTTGTAGCAACTCGGGACAGTTGATACCAGCAATTAATCTGTCTCGCAATTGCACCTCGAGCTGATCACCAAAATTACATTTAGTGACCTATATTTGCAGTTGTAACACAAAATCCCGTACTGGTTGATTGGAGGCTAGCATCAATGAATAAAATTTTGCTCTTTCCGCAGCTACGAAATTCAATGGTTGAAAACGCTGCAGAAGCAACGCCTTCAAGGATTCGTAAGTCCGAGACACTGGGGAACTCAGGAAAGTCACATTATTTACGAGGGAATATGCGTCCTATCCAAAGACTGTCAAAAAATGCTCAGCTTTCTTCTCAGAAACCAAGGATTTGCGAGTCAAACACCATAATCCGAACAGCTCAAAGTAATCGTTAAGCTCCCGGGCACTGCTGTGAACATTCATAGCCTTCAAGTTACAGACATCCGTGACTGGAACTGACCGCGACGCCAGATGTTATGATCGGTACTTGCATTCGAGAACTAGTATTATCGTAACGAACTTAGTAAACGCTCCGAACCGAACTAAGCGCACTGAAGGAGTGAGAACACCAGTTGACCTGGAACTCCATTCGGAATTGTACTTTACGCAATAGTTATGTACAAACATTCGAGGATGTAATAAGACAACACAAAGGAATGTCATTACCAGTCATCACAGTTGCTGAAGCCTCGTATTCAAAGTGCTCAGATAATCGCCACATATCCTTGGAGTAAGTCCATCGGACTTCAACGGATTACCAATGGGCGTTGCCCTCTTTGATGAAGAAAAGGATTCAAGAATCCTTTTCGCGACCAAAGCATTGAGAATTTTTAGGTATGTGTTTATTGTTCGGTAACGCAACCTTATCGGAAAAGATGGTGGTCATTTGACGGTCCGGTTAAAGCTAGTAATCTTTCTCGAGACCAGTTTACAATCAAACCTTTCGCCACAGGCTCCCGAAGTCCATAGGCTAACGCATAACGTTTCATAAACACGGGGTTTTTATTTACATCCATATTCACAGGGGTTATCTTTATACTACCGGGAGTCTTGGGGCACAGTAAACTTAATTCAGGTATTTGTTTAGCTGACTGTTCTCCGGACTCCACCTTTCACGCACAAACCTCAGGTCATTCGACCAACCAGCACTCGGAAGCACCAGACTCGAGTTTCGCTCTTCTTAGAGCTCATCAGTGGTGCAAATCCTCTGCCACACCCAGGGTTTGAACCCAGGCCCTTTCACCTCGAAGGAGTGTGTGTTACCACTGCTCCACCCCGGCATCTCTGGCTGTCCTAGAGGTCGACATCTGAACAAGCTTACCTTAGCCATTCGGATCAGCCCGGACGGGAGCGGGATGGCGCAATGGTAACACACACACCTTCGAGGTGAAAGGGCCTACTACTACTACTACTCGCAAGTAATTGCGTGATATGTTAATTCAGATAGTTAAGTGCGTTTCTGAGACGGGAATGTTATAGATATGCGGATGTCTTTAATAGCTCCTAACCCAAATACAATCTGACGAGGTAGGTACAGTCAAAGGAATGCCCAGCGTGATCTGTGAGGGAAGTATTACATGAGCACAAAATCGGCATTGTACGTCTGTTGATAGCCTTAACAACAATATCAGCGTGATGCAGTTCATTTTTAGGAACAGCCTCCCGTTAAACAGAAATAGGAATGAAAGGTTCGAAACTGCTGGTGTCCACAATGAAATCATGGTGAACTGTGCCATCAATGAGAAATGAATGAGTTATTTGTCGATGAGCCGTATCCACTATCGGGATAGCAACGTTAGAAAAGTCCTCAGAAGAATCAGACCCAGATTTGAAAAGATATGTAAATGACAGTGTGCACTCTGTTTGAATATGTACTAGTTTGCCATATCTGTGGCTTTTAACATTGTGAAAGCGATAGGTTGAGCGGAAACGAAGTTTACCACAAGAATCGCTTTTACTTACTGAATTGTTTATAGAAGATCGACGGCTTGTGAAGTCCTGCCCTCCGGAATCTGTATCTGGCTACAACTTGGGCCTCCGAGAGTAGGACCGCATTCGAAGGACTTCTTAGCTGAACCACACAACATGAACGAAGCATCAGCATCCGTAAGGTCGATAACATCCTGATACTGCCAACGTACCTTATACACATTCTGCAGCGTTGGGTTTGGCAACGAGAAAAGCTTTTGTTACAACTGAGAACAGTCAGTGCCTGTCATGAATCGATCATGCAATTGTGTTTCACGCTGATCATAAAAATTGTAGAGAGTAGCTTGCCCCAGTAACTGAAGTATAAGTGCAAGAATGTCTTGGGAATCACCAAAGTGAAGTTGATGAAATTTTGTTCTTTCTGCAATTTCGAAATTCATAAGCTAAATCTATCAAGCACCGATTTATTGATTTATTCCTAATTCAGGGAAACTGATTCCTTTCGAAAATGCCAGATTCCCAATGACGGTGTGCGCTGACTTGCGCAAAACACTTAGGATAACGGCAGTTTTTAGCCCCTCTGAACTGCGGTCGCAAGCGATGCAGCACAATTCAAAAAGTTCGAAATAATCCTCAACACCGCACACAGGGGAAGCTAGATCCAACATTTCTTGATTGCAGGGCTGCTTTGGGTAGATCAACTGACGGATCTAGGCCACGCATGTGAAATCTCCTCTCTTCCACTTAATTTTGACTCTTCGCCTAATCTTGATTTTCTGTTCAGTTAGGATTGTTCATATAAAATGTGATGTAACGACATGATTATGAATCACTGTAAACGAGCTTGTTCGCCACCTTGTGTTGTTCTCCATGTGCTTTGTGGGATTATACGGACAATCAAATCAACCGTCTGGACATCAAATGTGAAGTTTTAAGGCGGTGAATGAACGGCAACAACTATCCCCGGCCTGAATGAGCTACAGGACACAGCAAGTTCTGAATTATGGGTCATACTCATTTATTCACACAATGCAAGATCACATGTGTGCAACGGTATAAAGGAATGATAATGAGTGGTTACACTATGAACTTTCATCGCAACAACATTCTGAGTAGTGTGCAACATCCCCGGAATTGTTCTGGTGCCGCTGGCGAAACAACAGCCGTTACACTGTTCACTCGGGTATTATACGCAGAGTAAAATGTTAACCGTGGGATATTTGCGTTGACGACTGGGCACTGGTTTGCGAGGAGTGGAGCAATGTCGGCGTTGATGCTGCATGTGTAACATAGAAGGTTCTTACTCTTGAGAAGAAGGTCACATTCTTTCAGTTTGAAAAATCACAATATCAGCCGAGGCTCGGTATGTGCATCCACAGGATCCCACACTTAAGTTTACGAAGCCACAAGCTAAGGGTCTGCACTAGGGTCTTTAAACACTTGTTCCGGATTGTGATATACCTAATGCGGAACTTTAGCTGCAAAAAAGAAGGCCATTAAATAGGCAAGTCAACCATAAGTTACAACTACTTTAACTTAGATGGATGATCTGCCTTGATGCGGAAACAACTGGTACGTGGCTGCCTAGACGGTCCGGAGACCCTCATTCTACTGCTATCTGCGTCACTAGTGGTACTAATTTATTAGTTGCGTCTCCGACGAGAGTGCAAGAAAGAAATAGGTATTTTGTGAAATTCGTTTTCCTCAGTTTATTGGTGGGATCCATTTTGGGACTGAGACGCTTGTGCTCCCACAAAGTGACCTCATCGTATGTGGTATACTGCACAGGGTTCCGTGCTATTTTTCGCCGGCTGTACTTCTTCCAGTAGCTCTCTTCAGACATAACGATGTGCATGTCCTAATTCAATAGAGGTGAAGACCAATGGCCAACGTTAAATAACTAATGCTACTTTTAATCGTGTACATTTAGGGTAACACATAACACTATAACACAACTAAATCCATAATTTTAGATATCACTCTTTAGAAGTGAAATGCCCCCATGTGTACGGTATACACGGCTTATGGGCAGCCTAAAACATCATACTAGATGAAAATCGACAATAAGCACAAATTGCCGGCAAGAACTCCGGGTGTCAGCTCCGTATACTTTTCAGTAACATCTAACCTTACCACAGGCATACCGGAGAGACCAACGTACCAACATAGAAAAAGGTAAAGCAGTAAGCCCCCTGGTGACGTGGATACCCAGTAAAAATTAGGCCGATTTCTTGAACAGTTTTTTGTCTTCAATTCACACGAAGGTCATGCAGGTGAATTTCTCAACATAAATGTGAACGTAAAAAACCTTTTATTAGAGATGCTGTATAACTTTTTGACCGAGGCTTTCCTAACGAGCTTCAGATGATGCGTTACTTGGGTAATTCGGCTAATTATTGCTGGTTGTATTAGTTCATGAAGGTTGGGTACTTCTAAATCCTGCACCTATTAGAATTCTTCAACAATGTGTGGAAGCAGAACTGTGACAGTCTGGTGAGATTTACTAATTTCCACACCTCCATTTCGCAGAATAACAATTAGTTCCATTCGGGAATACCACGGAGCGGTGGCAACGGGGCAGCAAGTGAATCCGCCAGATCCGCAACAGATTTGAAGTCAATTCTACTTTAAAAGGCCAGAAAGCACCGAATTTATAAAAGGACTGAAACCAACGGAGGAGCAGATTAACTAATTATGATTAATAGAATGGATTACCCCAAACCATATATGAAAAATGATCCACCAGTACTCGGGGATCTAGAAAACAAAACAACTCGATGAAATAGCCAATTTAATACCACCAAATTACTGATTATTATTTATATCTCAAGAGCTAATTGAGGAACAGAAAACAAGATGAATATTCCAACGGCTGCCGAAAACATCGAAATGTCAGTAGGTTCCGTAGAGAAGAATGTCTATTGGGAGAATGCATTTTTTCGATCATGTCCTAATTCTGGAGCATAACCGAATATCAGACAATTTAAGGGATCTGCCATTAAGTTGCGTTAGTATGGAAGGACCATCCGTGAACACAGTCATTTATTGCCACACGAATGTCCAAAGTTTGCAATATATGCCGATGAATACAACTGCAAAGTGAGTCAGACGGCTTCGGCTGTTATCGAATTCACATACCTCAACGAATGGTATGTGAACATCATAATGACTCCTGAAAAGATAGCTGACATTCTCGACATTAGCGTTGATCACCAACAGGTCACAGAAACAAACATTTTTCTTTCTCCAATTACCACCTTGATATCCACACGTTTTACGTACATGTAAACTGTCACCAAAAGAGTACAATACAACTGTTGGAGTAATATTTAAAGTGCAAGTATTTTTAGACACTAATTGACTAATCTGGGGTGGATGTTCCTGTTTGGTATACGTCACAGTGATGAAGTTTCTATTGTCAGTGGTGTTTATCTTCCGTCCAGTTGTTCAGGGCATTTTATGTTTTTTGGTGAACGGTACGTATCATTTTTGAATGCAATGGGACTCTAAATCTAATGACAGAATTAGGGATTTTTTATTTGTGAAAATTGTGCACCTCACTGCTTTAAAAATAGTGCCTCAAAAGTAGATGTTAAGCGGCAAGTACATGCACTGAAAGGTCGACTACTTACAAGTACCCTAGACGCAGAAGCTCTGTTTTTCATATTGACTGAAAGTGAGCCATAGCTTGCTACATTTTCAATCTGCTTACTGCATGATGGGCTGTCATTTATGAAATGTATTCTATTTAGCTAAATTTTCAGAAGGTTTACGGACTGGCAATCAAAAGTCAGTGTTCAAAATCGACTGTCGTAGGATTTAAGGCAGGCCTTTTCTCTTCAGAAACTTATCAAACACTTATCAACATGCAAGGTGAGTCGTTAGGCTTACCAGCCGTACCCGTTGTGAAATAAAAAGCCACACCTCGTGCACGTGCACTCAACTAGTCAACGAGAGCAATCGCGGCAAGCACACAAGCTATCACGTAGTTGACGTAAAGGACAAAAATGCACTCTGAGTGCGTCGAACACTGATTGAAAGCTGAATGAGCGCGCCTATATGCACAATTCACCGGACTGGTTGTCGATCATTCTGGCTCCGTCGATTGCAGTGTTGCTGGCACGACTTCGCTCACTCTCTTCACGAGAACCCTGTGAAATGTTTTTACACCTATTCCCCATGTCCTAATTACAGGACCTTGATGCACGTAATCAGGCATTCAGCACTTTTACTATTCCCTACCTAAGAAGGCTATTCCGCAACTAACACAACACTCAGAACAACGCTGGCGTTTACGACCCATTAGCTTAGTATATTATTATTTAGTACTGCATTATTTTCCCTTTTGGGGTCTTGTACTTGGTTATGTGATGGTTGAATATTTACCTTTCTGGGTGCCATAAAGCATATACTTGATTTGACTTAACCTGTCATTTCATCACTGATTGCAGCTTAAATAACCAATATTGAGGGCGTTCAGTTTATTTGTCTCTTCATCGAGAACAAACATAAATGGGGAAAACACCTGAGAAGCGACTCACGCTGGAATACCGAACCGAACTTGTGCATCTGCCACACCAGGAAAGTGCCGTGAAACGTTGTGGGCTTTCTGAACCGAGTTTTAACCTGTACTGATTTCTATGCTGGAAATTTAGTTGAACTGAATAAATTTCAGTTCACTTCAGTTAAGTTTCCACAGGACTCGGCTTGGCTAGAGAAAATGGTGTGCCCTAACAGTTTTGTTGTCGGAGCGTTCTCGTAGCTCCCAATAGTGGGTGATATTTTTTCAGAAAGGCAGAAAGTTTGTGCAGTATCAGATCCAGCAGTGAAAACAGGGAAAACCAACGGGTGTGCTATCTCTGACCCTAAGTCTGCCTAACATACTTCGGGGTACAGTGCCAAGCAACACCCGTCTACTGCTTTTTTAAAAGCCTTCACCGTCGTTGTATTTAAGACTTCCAAAAAAATTTCACTATTTGAGAAGCTATTTGCTTCAAGTTGAAGCCTTCAGTGTTCTCTTTGCAGTCTCAGGCTATGCCCCATTGTCCCGCTATCTGAGATCGGTGAGAACACCTGTTCTCCATTCACGCCTGAAAACCTCTTCATTTCCTTGTGGGTTTCCATCACATCTCCACGCACGTACTAAAGCCTCATCGAAAACATCCAGGGCTCAATGACGCTGTGCGTAGTGCCTAGTCTTGGCACCTTTTCTAAGAATTCCATATCTTTCTGGTAGTTCAGTACTCAGGTGCGGTCCAACTATGGCTTATAGAAAGAAACGAAAATCTCCGGCTCCTTATATGACGTTGTAGATCTAATTCGAAAGAGTCCCCCCCGGCTATATTTGCATCTGCAGTGCACTGCTTCAACGGCTTGAAACCATTGCTCAGCTCTGTACCCAAGTCCTTCACTTGAGGGATCTGCAGCGACTCCAAGCCACTCCTAATGGCTACTGTATTTATGGTCAGACAGTGGGTTATTGCGGAGTTCAGAGGAAGGTCCTACTTGGCTAACATATCGCCTGCCATATACGTTTCAGCTATCTTGACTGAAAGTAGGGTTGCTAATTTCACTTGCCAGATCATTCATGAAGGTGAGGGTAGACAGAAGGCTGAGCCCCCATCCCTGTGGCAACCCGTTAGTCACAGTTTGTGATTGCCAGAAGTGACTACCCACCTCAAAACTAAATGTTTGCCCTGTCAGAAAGCTGTTCACGCAATAATTAGTTTTCCCAACAATTCCCATAAACTGCAGTGTGACACCTAGAAACCTGGGGTTCACGAAATCGAATACCTTGGTAAAGTCCACGTAACAGAACTCAAACAGCCGTCCTTCAACCAGCCGCCAGGTGACCTCATCAGGAAACAGTAAGAGGTTCGTTAGACACGATCATCCTGCCACAAACCCTTGCTGCATACTTGATATGAAATTATTCTGAACAAGATTCCTAGAAATCAGCTTCCTAAACACTTGTTGTAGTTATTCACACGGTACTGAAGTCAAACTAACTAGCCTGTAATTTTCGGCCTTGTACAGTGGTTTGGTCTTGTATATGCCCACCACAATCGCCCTCCTCCACTCCCCTGGCAGATTTCCCTCTATAACTGATGTATCGTACAGCTGCTTCACCGGAGCCTTTAGGACCTCAGCCAGAGGGTAAATGATGGCTGGAAGAATCCCATTTAGTTCAGTGGCTTTGTTCCTTCTCAGAAGTCGCAGCTTGGTGCATATCTCTTCTTCGTTTACCCTAAGTTCTGGTGTTGGAAATCCTAGTTTTTCCTCCATTCTTCGAGCTACGTGATCCGTTAACCGATATATATATATATATATATATATATATATATATATATATATATATATATATATATATATATATATATATATATATATATATATATCGCACTCCGTCATGCAATAAACTTATCGAAAACGGAGCAAACTTCGCCATTCTCAGTCTATCAAGTGACTTCAGTACGAAAAATAGAGCTTATGCTTTTGGGGTACCTATAAGCAGGCTACTAATCTCCTTAGAAAGTTGTCCGGAGAATTGGATCATTGGTTTGGATAACATCAGAATCCTCCGGTGCGGATCCCGACGAATAAATGTCCCAAAGTTCACAAAGCATTGTTAATCAAAATGACCCCGCCGCCGCTGATGGGACAGAGGAGACCCATGCCCCCATCTCCTAAACGCACATTTCTCGCACATACAGGCATACCCCCGCATCTACACCCGGGATTCAGCTCCTAACGGCTTTATATCACTATTAGGATCATTTTATTGTAAATAGGGTTATGGGAGGTTACCCGCGGTAACCCAAAAGTTGAAAGACTACCATCGTTACCCTCATCGCTGTTTTACCGAACACCAACCATTTACACCTTACATATCACGTGGCGCATCGTTTTTCGATTTACAGCAAATTGATTCTAGATAATGGAAAATCTTAAAGCGTCAGAGTTGAAATCCGTTCGGGGTGTAACCACTTGCATTTTTCACATTCGACATTTTATTGCAGCAGGCCGGATTTGTTTACCCAACAATCTAACTTTACTACTGTAATTTAACTGTTTTAGCTCTTCTTCTGCTGTCTGTTTTACTGAGTTGAGGACGCTCAGAAGCCTAGTACTTCCGCGAGGAATAACCGCTAGTGAGTCAATACTGTTACCACTACTATCACTAACACTACTACTACCAATACTACCACTATTATAATCCACAAGATATGCCGGGTAGAAGGGCCGCTCACCGAGTACAGCACCTCCGAAAGTCAACAAAAGAAACCAAAACTTACAAACAGGCTACTTTGCAAAGTCACTGTTATGTCCACTTCAGAACAGTCAACATCCAACGGAGGAGCAGTCTTGTTATTTGTGTGCCGTTGTTCATCTCATTGCGGTTAGTCTCTTGGGTGTAGCAGCGTTGGAAATCCACAAAAGTCCATAGTTCCGTTTTCAGCAATCAACTACTTACCAAGTAGCATATACACTCACCACACTACTACTGCCACCACTACTACTGCTAGCTACTACTACTACTACTACTACTACTACTACTACTACTACTACTACTACTACTACTACTGTAATATTATTATATATCACATCTGGGAAGAAGCACGAGTATTATTTCTTATTCCATGAACAATCCTTTAGAACACGATGAGTACCACAAAGTCGCAAACAGGTTAGTGAGCCTTTTTCGACTCTGGGGGTTGATAACCACTTCCTAAGAAAGCTATTTTGCTTCTATTTCGATTTCGACCAGCTTTTAGACATACCATCCACTGTTTTCCCACGGGTAGCAACAGCTAACCACATCAGGGTTTCACTGAATTAGTAGAATAATGAAGAATAATTTCCCACAAAACGTCGCATAAACTATTACCAAAGTGAGAGTTTTGCTCGAAAAGGTGCCCACATGCAACGCACCTCAAATAGCTAGTCAGATTACCCCAGATAAGTCACGCAATGCATTAGAGTCACCTGTGCGGAAACTGAGCTAAATGTTGAATCTTTTTTACCACGAGAAAAGGCCTGGGGAACAACTGGTTGATAACGTACCATGTGTCTGCGCAGTCTGTAAATACCCTGTGAATGTCGAAATTCGGAACTCACTACGTCAATGCTTGTTAGTAGGCAAAGTAGTGAAACTGAATGTCATATCTGTTTCCGTAGCATTTGTGTGAGCATATTAACCACCGTGTCCTGTGTGTTTGTCCCACCATAACCTTGACCTTTAGCCATGGGATCTGTAGAGTCTTGACGAGCTGTTTTGCGAGCACAGGATTATTCTGTGTAGCCGGATTGTGATAGACTTGTCTGCAGAGAGGATTCGTTGTCTGATCCCGTTAGAGCGGTTTGCTGACGCAGCAGACTACTCGAAGCGACGCATCCCGCCTTAGTGTGTGAACCGTATCGATTCCATGGGCCAGTAGTGGGCTAGTTGCAGTTTTATTGACTACTTTGGCTAACGTTGTAGGACAATGTTCTTGAGCTCCATCGAACTGGCACCTGGTTGTTCTTCCGAGGTATTTCGCTCCACAGGAGCAAGAGTGGGAATGTGAACAGTTTGAGGTAGAATAACGAAGTAGCTAGTGAAGAAGTTCCAGTTGCAAACATGGTTTAGTGCTGAACGCGATTCGCAACTTGGCAGCGTAAAAAGTATTTGCTACCGCGTTCAATAACCGATGGATCAGTGTTTCTGCAGCCCTCTCTAAGCTGAAATCTATTCAAGCAAATGAGGTCTTTTTTGAGACTTTGAGGTATAGTTGTCCAGGATTTACGTCCATCTGTTTTCTGAGAAAACTATCTGGGTACCTATTTTGTCTGATTGGGTTGCCGATAAGTTCCAGCTTTCTCGGAAATAGGTCATTGGATCATATTTGCCAGGCTCTGTAGGTTAGGCAACGTGCTAAGTTCTTTTTTGCTGCTTGAGAACGAAACTTTTACGCTAACACCGTGAATCATATGTTTGAGCAAAGCTAGAACTTTGCACGCATACGGTACTGGCCTGAATGGTAGTACCGAAAAGACAGATCTGCGTTGTCCATGTTACGTTTTAGAAATTCAGATTGTGGGAATATTTAACGGACTCCGATAGCATGAAACAAAAAAGCGATTTTGCATATGCTTGCAAACTACTCGTCAGTAAAAATTGTTGTGAAAGCCGGAGGATAATCAAACGAAATATCGAATTCAATCAACATGCCAGTGAGATAGAGGGTCTACAAGCTCGGCACTAAGGCTAAACGAAGATAGTATATAGGGCTTACTCCTTTCACTTTCACGGGGAGCTACTCAAGAATAAATGGGATGAAGTTCGTGGTCGAGACGAGTAGCAACAAATGTTGCTAATTGAGTTTACTTTAATTTGGTTTTCGGTGGTAACGTGCTCAGTTATTCAAATTTCATTATGTACCAACATCACGGATCACGAGAGCAACATTGTCGTGTTCGTAGTTAATGACAAAATACGTATTGACGGCTTTCTAGCTATTTGTACGAGGGTAAATGCAAAACCCGACCGTAGCCGGTAAGCAAGCAAAAGGAAGCACGGAACTGCAGAGCTGAGTCACGCACGTGGGCTAGCACACATTCGTCTCGAGTCAAGAAAGCTCAGTCAATTAATGGTGGGATCGACCAGTCAAAAACATTGGAGGGAAGGAAGCTTTACTAGATATCAACAAGCACTTGTTCATTTACTAACTATGATCAGTCACCCATGTAGTAGGTGTGACTGTACAAACCGGATGCAAGAGACACCCATCATATTAGCGTTAAACAGGTTCTCCCAAATTGCGACCCCAAACGTGCACCTCGGCTGCCTTTAAGATATCTGAAAGAATTTTACTGTATCGAAAGTCCTCTGGGGATAACTATTTGAAGGTCGTCACTCAAATACTTCACTAGATGCTGTTACGTATCTAATGACGCAATGCGGTCAATATTTGTCATCTAGACTATAGTGACGCATCCAATTTTCCAACAAGAGAAAAGTTGGGCTAAGCTAGTAAGTTGCTAATTTCAACTTCAGTAAGTTGCCCACCGACTTTCTGAACACACTACACAACTGAGGAACTAAAGCCAACTCACCCAAGTACCACAGAGATTAGCTGAAATATCTGAAAAATTAACCAGTTGTGATCATCTAGTTGTGCTTTACGTTTTAGACTCACTTGGTTGGCCGAAACACGTGAGAAAATGACAAATGTCATTTTCACACACCCTAGGACTTTCAAAAGGGGTTGTCTAGTCCTATTTCACCAACTGACAGAAAAAAAGTGCAACACTTATTCACCTGGGTTCCGTTCCTTTTGCTTAGTTTTTAGTTGGTTTTTACCGGTAGTTGTTCCGTCAACCATCGTTTTATGCTGCTTGTTACGGAACACAGAAACCGTCTGTGCAGATGAAAGAAATGGCTAACATTTAGGCAAAGTGAGGAGTGCATCTGAACAGGAGGATGCATTGACAACTAACCCGAACTAAGCCTAAGGGTTTTTTTACGTTAACCAAAAAGCAAACGGCATAATTCCATTCTCGATGGAGCCTAAAGTGTCTCTGGAATCCACAGTCCACGGCCCACTACTGCACACAATGCCCAGTTTTTGTGACCACACGTATACAGCCAGTTACGTGACGGGTAAATGTGTTTGCAGACACTAACAAATACTGGGTGTTCTCCCGAAAAGGAGGGACAAAAATATCACTGGCCAATGTGTCTGGCTTTGTTTGGTCAGCTGAGATGGAGAAAGGGTGAAGAGATAAGAAAAAAACAAAAGAATTACTTCTGCCCGAGATAGAGCATTCAGAATGAGATAAGGAAACTATCACACAGGTTTGAAAACTAGGTTTGCTAGCTGCGCACAGACTGTGGATCGAAGTTACTCACACGTGACCCAAGTATCCATTACATCGACTGGAAAGGAGCATGTTCTGCAAATATCCGAATCACAGCATGTTAGAAAAGGATGTTAGCGGTGCACCTAGCAATCTTCTGTAGGAAACTATTTTGGTGTCGAAGAAAATGTATCTTCTGTACGAGTCGAAAGAAAATTCTAAGTAAAATGACGAAAGGACTGAAGAAATATTTTGACTGGATGATTGGTTCGGCAACAAAATCTATTATGGCTTAACTCAGAACATACATAAAGTTGGAATAGCCTTCCAAAACAAGCCAAACCAAAGCACAGCGACTAATCTGGTATTCTTGTTTGTGTTGGTTTATAAGGAACCAGTTCTTTACGAAACGAAAATCTTCCAATAAATTGATCCTGCCATGGGGTTTCGATCGAAAGAGGTTTGGTCAGTCATCTACAATCAAGAAGAAAGCGATTCGAATGACCCCGCCTCCCCACATTCATTGAGTCAATCACGGTAGTTAAAGCCCACAAAACTATCTCGGATAGTCTGCGATTAAACGAATGAAGCAGAAGACCTGACCACACATAAATCGACATAAGCGAACCTGCGTTCTCTAATGCTGTTTCCGAGTGCAAAATTATTCCAACCAAGTTCAGTACTTTGTTTCGTTTCGTTTCGTTTAATCTGACCCGCATAAAAGTGCTGTCTTGGGCTCATCATTATGGTACCGAAAATGTGATCATTTCCCACTCGGTCTTCCAGTGCGATCACCAAGTGTATTACAGTGTATCCAGCAAGTTCCTTTTCAATGAATCGAAATCAGAATAATGAACTGGAAGTTCTTACCAAAAAATATTACCAACCATTTCACTACCCACACTTGTGAAAATCAAGGCCCTATCTGTACGTATATAATTTGTTGAGTATGATACTCCAAGTTATTCTGGCAAGTTTATCGCAAGTTTATTGGTAAGTATAACTTTCTACTCAGAACGATCAGATACCAAGCATGCTGTACTACTTGTACATCCAGGAGGGGTATGATTGATACTTCCCCCGAAACTTTCAGTTTGACTGACCAGTCATATCCTAACAAGCTATGAATGTCCTAGCACCAACCACCGTAGTTTCCGCAATAGTGATTTTGCTTCACCGATGCTTGTTTTTTTCTTTCAGAGGAGCGTTTGCCGAAACGGCGTCGAGATTTGCGTGTCACATTTCCCTATTGGTAGCACAAAAATGATCGATGGGCGCGGCTTTGAAACAGTTACGCTTCACCACGTCACAATCTGTCAGAATAAAATGGGCAACTAAAGACAGAAATCTTGAGCGTATTTTCCTAACAAGCACACCGAACGTTTGAGCTGACAAAGAATAAAATGAAGAATAGTTAGACAACTACTTCAATCGTAGTGACAAAATACACCTATTTTAGAGACTTTAGTTATTAAATGTGAAATTCCACTGGTTTAGTAGATATGCAATGCCATTGATACTTACAAAGCAAGCAAACAAAAGGATAGACGGAGATTACAGTCAGTAAAACATGTGTGCATTATGAATTCAATATCAGAAGACTAGATGATGAAAAATCTGATCATGTTTCTCATCTCTCCCTCACACCCACACTATGCTTCTCGCTGTTAGTAACAATTGTCGACGCGGCATTTCCTCAAATACTTAAACAATCATTATCATGCGAATGCGCTGAAAATGCCGTACAGAGCAAGTCGCCGAATGGCAATCCAGACACACTATTAATCGATTTACGGCATATACCAAATGTACCAAAATATTTGGATCCTTTTTTTATTACAAGACTGTTCATTGTTTCCAGTACGTCACCTGTACAATTAACCATTTTGATTTTTGTAAATAGGCATATGAAAAATGATAATTTGTATAAAACCAAGTGTTTCGATGCCTTAAGTGCATGACCCAGTACGTCACATAAACTAAATGTCTGTTCTTCTTATTCTTCCCTGATTCTGACATTCTTTTTGACTCACTGTCATCGAAATCATCAGCTAGGTTTGATTTCAATGCTTCGAATCATAGGTTACAAGTAAAACACTTCAATTCAAGAATTATATTTTGAATAAACGATTACTGGTTTTGTGTGTAAATAATAATTATAATCAATCCATAGGGTGAGGTTTTTTCGTCATGATGAATGTTGCAGACAAGAAGTGAGGAAAACAGGTGAGTAAGCTAGTTCACAGACTTTGCCTGTAATCGTCACCGGACCTCAGGAGAAGCTGTTGTGGTAAATACTCATTTCTATAGCCGTAGTTAAAATTAATTTTTTAATGAAAAAGTCTTTCGAAGTTTTTATGTCTTCATTGGAGACGAGGATATTCTCATTAGTATAAACCGTATGATTCCGTTTAAATGCTTTGATACTGGTATTTGCTCGGCCAACTGCCTCAGGTACTTAGCGGAGGTAGGTGCCATGATACGTTTTGTAAATCTCCGTCAGGTACTTGTCAATTCAGTCCACATATCTTTCCCTGCCTTACCAAAAGAATTAGTGCACTCAAGTTGCGCCCCTATCCACTGACAGATTTTTCTCATCCTTGGATTGAAAACTGTTTCATAAACGTTAAAATGATGGGATAAACGACAGTAAGTGTGCTTCAGATAGCTCCTTAGAGTTGACTCTTTACTTATTAACTATTTCAATGGATCGGGCTTGTACACCGGTTTGTTCTTCAATATCAGCAGCATGATCTGGAGTTAAGTTTCCTACACTCACGGTGTTCCAAATATAGCGGAAACATCGAGGAAATTAGGGTTTGATGGCATGGATTTTGATCTTGCAATTCGACTCGGTAATTTCCAATAGAAACGAAATATCTTCTATGTGTGCAGCATATGACGTCCTTCAACGAGAGACTCGGAATTTCACCGTGGGTGAAATCAGCTCAACGAATTAATTTTTTCGCATAATATTATCTAGGAACAAACTGATTGGCCAAATCAGAGTTTGTTTCCGAAGGAGCCCAACCGCGTGAAACTCTTATTCCGTGTTCAGATAGAGTTAGTGGAGCTAATTTAATAAGATTATGCCTAAGGACCAAACCCACCATTGAAAACTGACCGACGGTGGCCAGAAGGTCATCATCGCGAAATTCTTACCATGAATTCCCAGGTTCAATTCCCGCTAGCACCGCTCACTTCACCACTAAAGAGAGTTTGATTGACCTTGGCAGTGGAATTAGAAGATGAATATTAACATTATTTGCCATAAACACGTTTCACCAAATACGACTTTTGAAGAGATTGTGAAGTTTGGTGATGTCCGTAAGTGATCAGGTGTATCCCGTCGAATTATTTACTTAATAAACTCTTTTACTTTCATTTTTTGTTTATTATACCTCAGTGTACGATAACTGAGGAAGAGAGCTGCGGCCAGTGAAAGGCTAGCAGATGGAAAAGCAGAGTCATGCGGGTTGGCAAAAAACGGTAGGCTTGTTCATCAACATCGACAGGCTATCCGAATTCACCCAAACAAATTGTACAAGAACACCAAGGAACTCATTCAGTTTCTACTAACAGTTTCTAATCCACGGTTATGTAACAAAGTCGTAAGGGTTCACCTTTGGTTAACATGATCAGATAGAAAATGGAGAATAAATAATGAAAGGTAGGAATTTAACAACTTAGGCTATGCCGATAGCAAGCTGATGACAAATTTTGTCGTTGGAATATGACTGCTGACGGGACACTTAATAGGAAAACTCCACAAGTGAAAGCTTAATTTCGATTCATACTGAAGCCTACCGACCGACATTTGAAGACTTGCTTTACGACGGAGTGCGAAAGGAAAAATAAAAAAAGGAAATGGTAAAAGCACGAAGCCAAAAATAGATCGGTTTGAACTGATTTATACTGTCCCATTTTTGTAGAACTAATTTGGCTTCGTGCATGACATGGCAAACACGAGAACGTTTTCCTTAAAGGGTGCTCAATCTAATTGATTAAAAGATCTTCCCAAAGTGTGATGGATGAAAATGAGCAGGGAAAAATCCAGGAAAAATTTACTCATCCATTCGACTTTCAACGTTAATATCCCATTTGATCACATTAACAAAAACTTTCTTGATTCTATTACGCCTGCACTGTGCTTAACTTCAATCTATTCCTCTGCTCACTAACAGATTTCAACCCCGTGACAGTTGTCCCAGAAGTATTGGGAGCATTATGTCCATTTCATTGCTCACCGTCTGACGACCTTTGTTTCCGACATGACTCACCGTTCTTGCTTCAGTGCTCGTTGATTTGATGTGCTTGTCTACCCTCGCGTCTGACAAGGGAACTCTTTCCTATGGTGATTTCCTATACTGTATCACTGCTTCAACTTGGTTTTTGTCTCCAGATCTGCCAGTTAGCTGGTCAGCCTAGAATACAATAGTTTCATGGTATGATTTATTATGCAACACAAACGTACAATCTACTGAAAATCTTGGAAACACTGTAAAGCTGTTCTATCTTTGTTAGGATTCATCGGCCGAACATATCCACAGAGCCCCATGTGGGACTCGAACCCTGGATGGAAGGTTGTGAGTAGGACAGCTTAGCCGTAATGCTATCCCGGCTGGCTCTCAACGGTTAACCGAACTTACACACCACATAATATAGCACCCATCTGAAACTGGCTTCGAATGTTAGCAGAGAGCGACCCGTATGACGGACCACTTCTCCGTGGGGGCCCATGTACGGCAAAGGCAATCCGTTAAACTAACTATAGAGCTATATACAAAAATTTTCTTCGTTACTCGTCCTTGTCGAATTGATTCTCAGCTGTGCATAACATTTATTAGTCAGCAAATACTTATTGTAATCCGCAAGAGGTGCCGGGTAATAATGTTGTCAATTGATGATAACATGTTTTGTACGTCACCAGAATTAATCACCTATATCACCAATGATTATTTACATACCGGTTTAGTTGAAGACAGTCGTTAAGCAGTCCGAAGATACAATCATGTGGTTCGACTGCCTTGTTCAGCTTTAATGCTTTCAGTCCGCTTGACGTAGTCTCATTCATTGTCGTTCCATTAATGTACACAACTGGGTTTTAGCAATAAACCATTTACTCATCCAGTAAGTAGTACGCACATTCCACCACACTTGTAGTGTAAAATGTGAGTTGAAATGAACTCTAGAAGTTAAATTCATAAGTGGAAAACAGAAGAACAACCGCATTTTCTTTTGCTTCTTGGTTCAGTCAAAAAAGGTAGATTTCGATGTAGTCTCACAAGCTTAGTCCAGAGAGTCCACGGATGGTACCACGATTAAAATCTTTACTGGGTTTGATGCTGCCTTTGAACGTTGCGCGTAACTCTATTTTGGAGGGAAAATCGGACTTATTGAATGCACTCTATAATTTCCATAAGTATTTTTAAATCCTCCTTTGCCGGGATCGTATACACAAGCGACTCGATAGCCTGCGGTTCCCAAAAGGATTGGCTGATCTCTTTCCCAATATCATTTTGCAATACATTTGATTACGTGAAAAGTCTTCGTGGAGCGATTTTGATGGTGCAAGTTTTTAGAATCATCGGCGTTATCCATGGTACTTTGGGCAAAGGGGATACCTTATCATGGGATATCTCATTCTCAGGCACCGAAGGACATAAATCAGGCAAAAACGGTACACAGGATCGGCTTTTTAACGTGTATTGACTGCTCTATTGGTTATATAAAATTCACATTTTTATGGAACTACTTCAAAATTTAACTCTTTCTCATCTGTCACAGCCGAGCTACGGAACATTTCGTGGAAAATACGCGACTGCTCATAGGCAGCTGTCTGGAAAAAATCTCCAAATCAGATAACATTCAACTCTTATCGTCCATCCAGCCACAACAGATGAACATCGACTAATACTTCTAAATGAACTCAGCTGCAGAAATCAGTTTGCTCATTTGCTTGGAGTACGATGTTTTCGTGATATGTCCGCCTGACTAGTGTCAACCCCATCAAATCTATCCTCTTGTATCACAGCTGGTTATTAACAACAATGATGTCCAAATGAGACTGGAAGGTAAACCACTGAAAATTTCCATTTTTCCTGATTTTCTGTTCCTAGTCCGTAACAGGTGAATTTTACAGTTTGATTTTTTGGAAACCCTGCTCATCTAGCACTCGTTATTGCACACCTCAGTCCCGGTTGTAAAAGAAATTGAGAAGATAAATCCGAATTATGATTTGACTTCGGAGAAACGACCTCCAATTAAGCATTTTTCACACTTACAAGAACAACTTATCGTTTGTTCTGTTTAAGAGAGAACACATCGGCCCTCCATTTAAGCTGGGGTTTAGACGTACATGCATTATCCTAAAACACATCGGAAAACACCACCCACATCTACCAAAAGAATTTGTTTAGCCACTTATCACTCTAATACTAGCAGTCCATCATGGACGGGTTAAAAACGACAAAATTCTCCAGGTCCTTAATTGGCTTTCAGGACCCTGTACTGTTTACGTTGGCACTGCTGTCCAAAATGTCGTTATTTCGAAAGGACCTTTCATTGACTTCCTGAAGGCTCATTATTTACCATTACTACTTGGGGGGAAGGGGGCATCTGACTGGAAAAGGTACTTTCACAGTGACCCATATGATGCAGTGATACAACCTAAATCGTGCAATCCGAAGCCTTTAAACATTATCGTTCACATGCGTTAGGACTAATTTAACCTAAACAGCTAACATTCAGCATTACAAGTTTTTACGGAAAGAAAACCAGAGTACGCGAAAGATGGAAAGGAACATCACATTTGCATTTTATTCATAAAACAAACAAAAGCAGTGATTCCAACCACAGTATCGGATTTGATAGATAGTACAAAATACATAGTAAGGGATGGGATATGTTAATTCGTTGACCGTATACTTCACTTTTGGATGAGCTTGTGCAAACTGGCCTTCGTTATGGTTACTCACCCTCTTCGACAGTGACATAGTAAAACTGCTCACCTGAGACCGTAATATAACCGGATACTGTCGGCTGGTTGGTTACAGTCTCGTCGGTTTGACTAGACCACCATAGGGAGCCAACAGTCAATTCGGTCTCCTGTCCAACTTTCAGCCTACGGTACAGGAAATTGATAGTCTACGGGAAAATACTGCATAAAAGTACACAATGACAATTAAGTGTAAATGTTTTCTTGATTTGAGTAATTTTAGTTCGCAAAGAACACAGGGGTCTCAATAAATTCGATTTTGCTCTACTCCCTCGAGCCATATTTGCCTGGTTCGATAAAATAGAGAAATGACTTCGCTTTGTTGCGGGACTTTGTGGCGTCTTTTGAAGTGTAGCCGTTGTCAGTTAGTGTTGACATCAGGAAAAACACGAGTACGAAATGCATCCAGTGATCATAATACAAACTTATCAAAAATTCAGTTATTTAGAAAATTTTGTTGTTTTTATGGCTTCCAGGAGTTCAACTTCACGAATCAGAATTGAACCGGCAACCTCTCGCTTACCAGAAAGTTGGCCTTTCAATAGATTTTTATTATATGCATTACTTCGGCTGCTCACGCCATGAATAAACTCAACAAATAAGTCAGTTAGTTTGCCTGGAACAACTGATGCCACCTGTGAATACTACGATTATTCGAATAATTAGCACTTGACATTTAACAGTACAAAAACAGTCACTTATTGGAGTTGCAAACAAATTCATTACGGAACCAAGATTTGCAGAATACGATTCGCGGTGCAGCATTAATACTCAACTCATTGTTGAAAACCATAGCAGCATCGTTAAGCTGCTTCCTCCTTGCTAGGAATAACCAGCTCCGAGCCCTCAATGTGGCTTGAACCCAGGACGAAAGGTTGTGAGTGGAACACCTAGACACCAGGCTACCCGGATTGGCCCCGTAGTGGTCAACCGAAAGTACACACTGCTAGATATTGTATCCCTCCACTCACAGGTTTCGAACGGTGACGACCTCTCTCCTGCGCAGCGATTGGAGGAACAAATGTACTATTTTCTTGCAAAGCCCATTGCAAGGAGTAATTGTACGGTAGGAATATCATTGTGTGGTTAACGTGGGAAAAATTAAACTGCTGCCATTAGTGGCAAAGTGAGTTTACATTTTCCCTGGACAGACAACCAGTTTTTTTTACTTTTCATATTATGAACACCTAACAGGTTGGCAACAGTTCTTCCCTGTTGCAAGTAAACTGATTATCTATATGATTGCCACGGCGTATTCTTCCATTGAAAACATTCGCGTTCAACTAATTTTGTCTCCCTATCTTTCTTGAATCGAATCTGTTAGGCTGAAGTAAAGACAATAAGAGGTGACTGATATAGAAAAAAATGTCTATCTACTGTTATGGTCCACTGACAGGTATCAGATAACACGAGATTTGAAGAGCTTCGAAACAACTGTGCTGTTCGGACCTCAAGATGAACTTGTAAACTTGTGAAAAATCCCAATCACCAGTTTCGCTAACAGTGAGGTGTGTTCTCATGTAATCTTTATCCTGACTCCAATTAACTTAATCTCGTTACTCGCGAATCTGTCCTTAGAATTCCGCGACCAAAGGCCATACTTGCTTCTGCTTTACCTATTCCCTTCAATCATTTTGTTTACTTTGGCGTAGCTCCCGATTAGTAACTACAGTGGTACATCACATCTGCCTTCAAGAAAGAATCCAACAAGCATCCTCATATAGTCAGTCTGTATCTTTACCCTAATAATTGTTTTTGGAAGTGCAAAATACACCTTGTGCCTACCCAAGTACGCTAGCTTCACCCAACACAACTAGCCTCCAAAACATAAATGCTAACAAGTGCCGTTGGTTACATTACTGATTTTGGTGCTTCCGCTCTTGGCTGCCCAGGCCATATTCATTTAGTAGTCCAACGAGTTTCATTATGTTCACCAAGGTGTCCTACGTGGCTATCGAGTTGATTGCCGTGAGTCAAACCGCTTGCGTGCCAACTTTCCCAATAGCATACAGTTTACTTCTTCGGGTAACACGAACTGTTCTTTTGACCGAGGTCACCTTGGAGTTTTACAGAAGCTGTTCTGTCCGTACTAGTTTCCTCTTCCTGTATTAGTAAGCCTCCTACTTTCTTTGATCTCACTAGTCATAAAGAAGTCGACAACTTTGTTATCGGACACCGTTGCACAACAAAATAAAAGTTTGAATGTTTTTTAAGACAGCTTGGAAGAAGTTCATAACGGGTTCTCATATCATTCATTCTGCCTCAAAGTTCCTAGATTCAATGACATTCCTTTTAATCTTTGATGTAGTTTGCGCGGTCTGTTCGGTCTCCTTTGATGCAATCGCTCGAAAATAGTGCTCACAAGTTTTTGAAACTTTTCCTTCCTATCTTTTAAAATTGGAAAACTTAGAGAACTGTTCACTTCTGTTCTTTGATTTGTGGTCTCACACATCCTCATCTCTGAAATTGCTTTCTCGTTGAGCAGTGAATCTGTGATATCCTTGCAGGCTTTACACATCAGTTTCAATTCAGAATCTTCCCTACCCGCACCAGCAATATACCTAGTTCATCTACTTGAATGCGGTAGCCAGTTGCGAAGCGAACCTCCGACTCATCTCCGTCATTAGTCCAAATGTATTTTGCCGTCCGTTTTACTTTTTCAACCTTTTTTCACAATCTAGTTAGTTTTTTATATCTTTTATTCAAAGAATTCCTTGTAAATGAAGAACAAGCTGAAAACTCGCCGTTAACTGGGTGCAAAAATGCTTTTAATTGATTTGACTAGTAAAGTTCTCCATATCAATAACTTGCAACCCAAGGCATTCACATAACCGAGAATAGGTTTTCAAATCCCAAATGCATTTTTTCGCGCAACAGGAAAGACGAAGAAGTGGGCAGAGAAAAAGATAGATAAATAGGTAGACAGATAGAGAGGGGAAACAAATTATAAAGAATGGGTTTTTACAACCCCAAAACCACTGATGAATTAAAACCTGATATCCATGAAATCGAATGCCCATGCACGTTTATTTGGTGTTATTGCCAGCTTTATGGCTACGGTTGCAAACCCATCATCGAGGGTTGATTCATGGGTGTAGTTGTGTGTGTGTGTGTGTGTGTGTGTGTGTGTGTGTGTGTGTGTACCGTGACTGATAATCGCACAAAATGCGATGACGTGTTCAATAGGAACTAGCGGTAAATGTTCCAAGCCATAAAAGGTATGCACCGAAAGCCTCGTCATTCATTCCAGTCATGTCTGACGACTTTGGATACTCATATTCGTCAGCTTTTGCTGAAAGCTTTCCATTCAAAATGAAAGACAAAGTGTAGCTCGGTAATGCGTTCTGTGGCTTTACCTCTTTTCTCAGAGGATTTTGTCAGTTATTGAAGGAGAAAAAATAGAAATCTCATTCATGATTTTGTGGTAATATTCAAGTTTTTTGGCTAACTGTCCTTTGGACTGCGCCTTTCCCACATAAAACTCAGGTCATCTGACCAACATTGCACTCGGAAGCACCAGACTCGAGTTTCACTCTTGCTAGTGCTCTTCAGTGGTGCATACCCTTTGCCACATTTGGGGTTTGAACCCGGGTCTTTTCATTTTAAAGGCTCGCGTGTTACCAATGCTCCAATCCGTTCCCGTAATCAAGTTCTCTACAACTGAAACGAAAATCACTGTATCTTGGGTAAGATATCCGTTAAAAGTTGTCAAATTATTTAATTAGTAAAATTAGTTAGTTCATATTCGCTCTTTCTGAAGTATTCGTCCATTACTCAGTGATAAATATAAGTAAAGTTTAGCATCTGACTAAAAGACTAGTAAAGTAAAAATGAGGTTTATTATATGTCAAATTACACTTGATGGGAGGAAATAAATCACCGGAATACACAAATTACTCGACAAATCTCGTCAACTAATTATCGATACATTGAAAGAGAACATTGAAACTTGATTTGCTTTTGGGCAGAGTTCAGTTTTGACATCCATGAACAAGCCATTCGTGATTGAGCCAAATCCGAATTCCGTCACCGGTGGAGCCAAGATCATTGTTTTTTAAAATGACAAATTGAACTTCCTCATATCATCAGAGGAAAGCACACGGAGTCATTAAGTAAGTACAAACAAACAAGGGACAGTTAAAAATTAGGCACAATTTACCAAAGCGACGCTGTACCGGAATTAGCTTTTGCCAAAGAAATAAAAAAGAAAGACTGGAAATACGCCAGTGAAAGTGGAATCCTGTATAGAATATTCAAGATCTATCTGAAATGCTGCTACGTCTTCCAACTTCGCTATTCTGCCGAATTCGGATCGCCGAAGATTTCCTTAAAAATTGGGCAAAGTTCATCCTACTTCACATTGCCAGAGAAGGGCGAAAAAACAATCTATGGCAATTTCAGAGGAATCAGCCTCAATAACAAAGCACTTAGGTTCTCTCCACCGTTCTCCCACACAGCTCTGTTGCCACAAAGAATTCGTAGAAGCATCCAGAACCAATGTGATTTCGCAAAGGTAAAGGTTGTGTTGATCAACTGTACTCGCTACCACTTATTCTCGAGCTCTTCCACAAATGAAAATAACTAACCAAAGCCTGTTTCATTGACTTTTGGGCTACTTTTGATTGTTTCAACTGAGAGTCAAGCTGGACCATACTGGGAGCTGACGGCATACCCGAAAATTACACAAGACAACTAAGGTGGCTTTATTCGGTTACCCAAGGGCGTGTCCGCTCCTATGCAGAGGAGTCTCCCAATTCTTCGATCAACTCCAACTTCCGTCATGGCTGCCCTTTGTCCCCAGTCCTGTTCAACTACACCAGACTGGGTGACACATCGTGTCCTCACCAGAAGACTTGGATCATGGATCTTGAATTCTTCGACAGTACTGTTGTTCTGGAGGAAGAACCCAACAGTCTACAACCGGTTATAAACCTTATAGAAAGCAAGACCAGGGCGATCGGTCTTGCGATTCACACAGCAAAACCAAGATCTTCATGACTTTCCCAGATCCAACGAACTTCTTCCAAGTTAGCAGTTAAATATTGGAACTAGTGAGCAACTTCAATTAAATTGGGTTTAACATGAAACTAAACAGCCTGGCCAAGGACGAAATCAGACTTCTAGTCGATGGCGAAGGGGCAGCCCTCTTGCAACTTTACAAATCACTGTAGTCCTGCAGTGGACCAAACCTCTGCACGGAACTGCGCATGTAAGGGCCATCGTCAGCCCCTTTCTCATGTACGATTGTGAAACCTAGCCGCTTGATGTAAAGGATACAAAGAAACAGAGAGGCTTAGACAGCAAGTGTCTTCAAAGTGTATCAAAAATCAAATGACCTGGTCGAGTCTCAGGCTCTGCAGTATGACAGAGCTACTCGAATATAAAAGAGCTGTTCTGTTTTGTCCAAAAGGCTCAGTCTCCAGAGATTCGGTCATGTCCTCCGTCTTCTCAAGATAGAACTCCCAGACGGAAGTCTTATACCTGAACCTTGAATAAGCTAATAGTGCAGCCTTAGCTGTCAGTTAAAGAAGGGGGTCATCACAGTTATAGAGGACGTAGAACATATAGGCCTTCAATCAGCCTTCGGACTCCGTGAGCCGCACAGCAACTAGATTCCACTGTGTACCAACCATGCTCCTATAGCAAAGCATGGAAAGCCGCCATCCGATAAATTCAAGAAGACGACTTATCCTCTAGCCGGAGTTAGTAGCATAAAAGTAAAAGTAAGGTAAAGCTAACGTAATTAGCCACTAACTGTCTGTACAGCTGTGGTGATGCATAAATTTTAGTGCCTCTGAGTATCTCTACAGTCCTCGGTTTTTGGTTATGCTAATAACGCTGAAAGTCGTGCCGTGGGGTCTGGTTTGAATTTTTTTTTTCGTCCAGGATGGTTGTCTCTTGGTCTGCATAAACTGATTTGATAACATTAGGAAATCACGGACACTTGTCAGGTTGGCCAACCGCCAAGCAGTAGTTTGTTGTCAGTTGGCTGGCCTTGTAAAGGTGTTTTTCTATTAGCCATTTCTGTTTCATGTTGATTTTTCGATATCGATGATGCCAATCCACCAGTTTTGCTTTCAGCCATCCCATGACATCCTTGCTCGTTGGCTGTAAGCCGGAAAGTTGTCCAAAGAACGAGTGAAGTATGGCCTGTGGGTTGATACAGAAGGCTTACCGTCAAGGAACACATTAGCCGATACTACAACCTAATGCCTCTAGAAGCAGTAGACTCAGTTGGTATAGAGAGAGATATTTTTATCATGTTTCCGGGCATTCGGTTAATAAAGATACAGTCAGACCATAAAATTTCGATTTTTCTACGGAGTTCACTTCCTTCGCCCACTTTTGAAGAGACTTATTAGCACAAAATGTCGTGAATTTAACCCGACAAACCAAGTCGATCTGATAGATGATCGGCGTCGCTTTCAGGAACATGGCCGCCAGTTGCTTGCTATTGGCCGCAAATTCCTCAGAGTCACTGCCTTTCCTGCCTTATTTAATATCAAGCCGAAATTAACAGCTTGTATCGAGTCTACATTATATGAAATCCATTATCTGATTGATATTAATTTGTCACGTGCCATTTATTCTAATTCACTTCCACTGTCAGAAACAGCGTACATGGGAAACAGTTCTTTTCAGAGACCAATGAGGCAAGATGAAAGCCCAGTCTTCGAAAACCCCACTTACTTCTTTATCTATGGCATACTTTTGTCCAGAAGTACAATATTTTTGGAGTGGGTGGTCAGTCTACGCAAGAATGTCGAAGGTAAGGAGAGGCTGACGGGCGGCAATGGCGAGGATCGAATCCTGGTTATCCAGGCCTAAGTTCCGCGACGATAACCTTCTGACCAGAGACAGCCGGTTTCAACGTAATTTTAGTCTAGAAATGAGATTTTGCCTGATGGGGAGTCGAGATTATCATGTGAGCTTGACGCACACAGGGGGATCAGTTTATGTGGCGGTCTGTTGGCGTTACATCGAATAGCGCCCAAGGATGTGAGAAAGGTGCGTCCACATTAAACAAGGGTTTGTTATCAGGTTACCTTCAATTTAACTTAACTGTAAGAAGATCGGTGACTGCATCATTTGTAGGAAGAACAAAGCTGAACTGAAATTTCTGTCGATTAACTGAACGAAGATACCGAACAAATTAGTTTGCACTCTTAGAAGGAAATTTGTCAATAATGGGATAAGTAGCCAGTAACTGTAGTAGGTGCATCGTGCAACTTGCTAGAAAATGTGAAGAAATGAAACGGATATCTTGTCATCTTTGGATAAACAATATAGAATGCCAATGCACTGCAAGAATCGGCTAAGAGACTGTGTTAAAACTAGGTTTCATATGATGACGCATCATCCTCAAGATCTGCAGGGTTATAAATGAGAACCCAACAAAATCATCACTTCAATTAAAGTAGCTTGACTGACAATGAACTTGGCCTGTGCTGAATGAATCCTTGATTATCACGGCAAAATCCTGAAGAGATTACATTGCAAACCATTGAACATAGCAATATGGAACTCACGACAAAGCACACCAATTTTGTGTAATGATTAGAAGCGTGGAGATATTCAGTTTTGATGCCCAAAGTAACAAAACCAGCTACAATGATGGATGTGCTCAGTCGATGGGACGACCTTCTAAAGAAAAGCCAAGTATCCCAAACTTTTGTAAAAGGGTGCAAACTTAAAGATTGTAATGGACCCACAGCCTTTGAGAAGCAAAGTTACGAATGCCACGGAAGAGCAAACAACCAGCTATTCTGGAATTCCTCCGAAGCGTGGTCTTGCCTGTAGACCAAACATATGATGTAGAAGTATAATTTGATTCATCATGCAGCTTGAACGCTCAGCTCACCACTGAAGACCATGGAAGCACTGTACAGCTGTTTCATCTTTGTTGGGAATCATTAGCAGTGCACATCCACCGAGCCCCCACGGGAACTCGAACTCAGGGTGAACGGGACGAAATAGCTGCACAGTGCTTCCATGGTTTTCAACGGTGAGTTGAGCTTTCAAGCTGCATGATGAATCATACTATACAAATCTAATCTCCTACTACTCAACTGATGTAGAAGTGTTTCTTCTAAACAGAGCTACAGGAAGTCCATTTGCGTCTGATACCCCTTTTGGATAGTGCACACTCTTTTTGTTTTCCTTTTCCTTGTAAAGTATTTCTCAACCCAATGGATGAGACCATTCCAAGCTTTGAGCTCTGGATAAATGTTTCATTCGGAGAGAACTCGGACAGACTATAGCTATTCACAAGAGGTCATTCAGTGAGAGGGCATAGATTTGTTAATTATACAATAACTTCTGGCCATAGAACGGCAGCTTTTTGTTCTACTATAGGCCATATTTTGCATTCATACGACCACTCAGAGATTTCCAGGATAAGTACCTTTTCCGCTTTGTTGAGATGAACGACAATATGAACAAAGTTTTGGCGCCAGTTTCGAAGAATTGCGGTGGATGGACCTAAAACGAAGAAGCTAGATTATTAAACTACTTTAGTTAACAATTTGACTGCTGGAAATAAAGTTGGAAATTTGTGAATAATGGTAGCTTTCGCCTACCACGGTTTTGAGAGTATTTTATTGTCGTTTTGCGGAGTAACAGAATGAACGATTTAAAGTGAGAGATTGGTTATTAAAATTGATTACTGAGTGCCTACAAATTTTATGACCTTATCCGGAAGACGAAAATGACTGAAAATAATTTGGTGTTTGTGTGTAAGCGTGAAATGGCTACGAAACAGTGCATCAAAGTCACGTTCTTCGTCTCATTGTTGCTCACGGTCGGGGAGCATACTGAGTAGAGGCAAAATTAATGATTTTTTCCCCACTCAGATGCACTTGTGATGCGTTTCGCTTTATTCTCAAGACGACAATTATCTTTGGAAAAAACACCAACCGTATTGGCTACGTCGTGTTCTATCTGGGACAATCTGACAAACAAATTTCACGCTATTGGTAGATTTCATTCATCTAGCAGATCCTAATGAACCATTTGGTTTACTCAACCCGTTGACTCGAAATCGAACAAACCAAATTATAGTGAGAAAATTAATTATCACTGAGGCCACAGAGATCAAAGGTAACGGTACTGAACTGTGTCTGTCTTCCGCTTTAAATATACCGTGATCCCACAGATAAGCACGCGCGCACTCAAACATCCACACATATATAGGCGTCATTCTAGTTTTTACTGCGTAGGATATAATAACTGTTACACACTTCGTACTGTCACCTAGTCAAATATGTATTCTTTCCACAGTTGCACAAACCTCTGTTTACGCATACACAAACAAATAGGGCCAAATTGAAATGGCTGTTATTTGAACAGCCCTTTCCAAATAAGAAAATGAACAGATCAAGTATAAGATCTGTGTAGAAATCATTTTTTTGATGCTGTGGCTACGTTCACTCAAGTTCAGGTTCAAAGGAAACTTTTGAATAAGGGTTCACATGTAATAACTGTGGGTAGCATTTTCTTCAATCAAAGCGCTCATTTACTTCAGTTGGTTGAGTTAGTCGTCATCAGGCGACAGAAACTCGGATTGTACCAATAGGAACAGCCGCTTTTCGCAGTTGAATTGGAAGGTCCATGGACATTTGTAATCACATAAACAACAATAACAGCCGCTCATTAACGGTGAAGGGTAATTTTACTGCATTCATATTTTGTGTATAGTAACCACCTGATTATATGCGATGACTTCATTCCGGGATTAAATCATACAGCACGACAGTGCTATTTTCCCTGTTTTCGTATACGATCAGTCAACTCATGAATTATACATTTTATTTGTATGACTGAGACTGCCGTTACACAATCCTTAGTTTAAGACACCGGCAATCTGCAGACAGTGGAATCAGCGCTATCACAGTTTAAAGAAACATTCAGGATGATTCAGAGTGAGGATCTTTTTGAACGATTACACTAAACAGGATAAAATTCTTATGGCATATATTTTCTGCCACTTTTATGTGCGGAATATCCTTTCCGTTGGAACATTTTTAGAAAAAGGCCAATACGCCTCACCTTTGGTTACATTTTACATACCGAACTTCTGGGCAGGTGTCCTATTGGTTATACAACACTGGGTTGGAAAAATTATACTGAAAGCTTTCCCGGTTTCGGACCGTGAACATTTTCCCCCCAATATTTTGGCAACCATTTTTTTGAATATGTATGGTTCTATTTCATTTATTCCTAATGGAACAGAAACTCCATAGTGGATACTTTTCAAAGTAAAACAGCCACGATGATTTGAAGAAAGTTCTTGAAAAACCTCTTTTCAAATGGCTCATATATGATTTCGCAGAAATTTTTGGTGTCGCTGAATGAAACAATTTTCGATCTTTCAAAGTGTCGTCATAGATTACAGCATAATCGGTTGCTAACGCTGGATTGGTGATTGGTAGTTTATTGGAATGCCTTTCAACAGTAGTAATGGTCATATGGAATTACAAAGTTCAGCATATTTTCCCCCCCTCAACAAAATTTTACCGGAATCCAGATCTCTACCGGCTATTTATGACTCTCGGAGCAAACAAGACTTCCTATTACTGTCCAGCAATTGACTGTCATTATTATTCTCTCCGTGTACTCGGCAAGAAGCAGAAGCCACTAAACTAGTTGAGAATCGACAAGAAGAGAGCATTCTGGTCTTAATTATCAGCGGAATCAGTAGTGCTTGTTGTTCACTTATTCGTGAACTGGTAAGCACAACATGCACGCTTTGCCGCTGAGCAAGCAGGCAAGCAGACAGAGATGAAGTAAGTAAGTGGACGTAATTACATGCGCGTGGAAAAGTAAATGATGAGTACATTTGGTTTAGGCTAAGCAAGGTCAGTCGATACTCAGAGAGACCGATTAATCTACACTGTCCAGCCTGAAGTATAATCAATATCAATACTGGTAGCTACTCCGCGTCGGAGCAGGTGTGGGTCTGTGTAATTGAGGAAGATCGAATAATCAGCCCGAGACGTGTACATGTGCTGATGTATCTGTATGCTAGTGGCAGGTTAAACCAAACAAATAAAATCGGGTGAGTTGCGACGTGGCTAAGATATAAAACACTCAAAAATCTGCAGGTGACAACACGGTGTTATGAGTAACTGTGGTAAACTATTAGTTTTCATCTAGTCATGTTAGATTTTCCATCGATCATGAGTGTTCAGAAACATTAGGAAAAGAGGAATGGAAAAATTCACTTCTCTGATCTCAAAATCAGCCACTTTTTCGAACCTTTCCGTCTGTCAGAAATAGCAAACAATTGAGTATCCACACTGGCAACTTTAACAGTGGTATAAGAAAGTTACTTACTGAAGCAAATGTTTTGGTTACTGATGTTATGAGCAAAGACAAAACAGGTGAACAGAACTCATTTTAGTGTATAGCAAGTGGGAGGAATAATTTTGTCGACACTCAGTTTGCTATTGAAAATCATAAATTAACAGTACATCTGTTTAGTTTCCAACAAGTTTCATCGGCCACGCATCCATGGAGTTCAACCTGTAATTCGAACTCGTGTTGGATGATTTTATGTCAAACGCGTCGCCTCTAGTCTAGTTATCAGTAGTTTGTCGGATACCAAATATACTTATGAAGAGTGCGGATTAATTCCTTGTTCCAAAAGTCTATTCTTGAGTTCTTTTACTCAGTGAAATATTGCGGCCTGTGATACAGAACAAGGCTAATTCGATCAATTCTGTGGGATCTACTTTTATACTCCTTATCAATAAGCATTCCTTAGCCATCATAATGAACAATGCCTTCCACGTTATACCATAACGAGGATGGTGAGCGCCTTTCCCCTCAACGATTTTATGCACCCATAATGTCCTCAGCTCCTTACAGAATACGGAATTACGATACCTTGCCAGCTGTCTGCCAACGGTTTCTCCAGGTTTCGGTTGGAAAAAGCTCTGAGTGCGACAAGAAATATTTGGGTGCTCTAAGCCACTTTCCATAGATTCTGTATTTCTCCCACAGTGAACAACATCAAAACATCTTTCATGTTTTGGGTAAAATGGAAACAAATTCGTAGATATTTCTTCGATTTGGGCAAGACCCACTCAAAAACAAGTGTACTTTGGCAATTTTTTCATCTGTCAAATTACCCTGATAAAAAATAACACGCTTTTTTCATATAAAGCGCGAGGGAATGCGCCTATGGAGTCAGTAAGACTGAGTTGAGTTATCGGACGTAGAAATAGTTTAGACTGATCAATTTCATTATATGGCCTTGTTGCATTGTTTGTCTCTAACAAATGAGTATTCGTAGGCTACAAAAGGTTAGTATATCGTGTATGAACACCTGTGGTAATTCATCGCATGTGCTCCAAAATACTTCTACAAACAAAGTTTCTAAGAGAGTTGTGCTACGAAGGATTGGGACAGTTCTCTGGTGAAGTGTGTTCTTGAGTGCTGATGAAATTACTCATAAACCACTGAAAATCTAGAAGTTTCCAGGACGTTTATCCCAACATGTTTCGCTACTTCAACCCAAAAACATAAGCGGAATATGACTGGAAAGTACGAGTTTTGTGAGACGCAGTTCTTCAGCGTACGTAGTATCCAAACCCATGGTGATTACCATTTTTCGCTACAAGCAAAGACAGAAAGCTTATATAAACGATATACCATCGATTTGTTTAGTTCCATTATTATTCTGTATAACCGAAAAAATGGGAAGAATTAGAAAATAGCATACTCTTGGGAGAATAATGAAATTAATAGTGTCTGTTTAGTCAAATGCCAACAGAAGCTTTGGTAGAAAAGCGTTAGACTAAACGAGAATTCAGTTATAAAATTTTAAACATACTTTCTAATAATACCTTGGTCTGGATTGAAGGAAATTCCTCATATTGGAGCAACTGGTGTCAGTAATTATGAACTTGCCACGCAATTCCTATTCCCGTAGCAAAGCTGAAGGGGTTTCCCTTTTAAGTATGCAGAAATGCATTGAAATATGTTAGATTTTCAGGTTCATAGGCAAAAAAGAGGAGAGACAGTGAAGGTGTGAACTTTTGAAAGGATAAATATCGAATCGCAGATTGTTTAAAATCTTCGAAAATTCATCCCAGCTGAAAGGCAGCGGGTGGCCTGATCGTCAAAAAGCGAGACAGGAAGAGAAAGTGGCTATCAGTGAGACATATTCTCTCAGACATTTACCATTCATGAAAATCTTTTTGAATCGATCTCTCCATTCACTCAGCGATGCATGGTGATCGAATTAATGGGTTTCGGGGAAAGCATGCTGCACGAACTCGGTGATTGATTAACTAACCATGCGGCAAACTGATTTGAGCAGCCCTCGGCCGGAAGAGTGTCGACGAGGCACATTCATCATGGGAAACAGAAAAAGACTTAAAACGTCCTTCTCAAATGATTTCCTTACTCATTTAGGCACAACACTTCCAATAAAATACGCGATTCCGTAGGTGTGGCTTCGGTGTGTGAGATCTTTGCAATGCAGCAACATATGTTTCTACAACTTATTTGTGTGTATAACTACTTTGGTTTTTGTCTTACATTGACACTGACTGTTTGGCAATTTTCACCAACGAATTTTCATTATTGATTCAGTTCTGTATAATGTGAGATTATTGGGGAAACCAGATGTATCGGAGGAATTTGCAAAATGAGAAGCAAATGAGGTGATGAAGTTTTCTATGAGTCGGATGGATGTGACAGTTTTCGAATTTTTGGCTAGATTTGACTGAAAAAGGAACTGGAATTTTGTATTTTCTACAAAAAGCATCCAAGAACATCAGTTTGATATGTATATATGCACATGTATGTATACATGCATAAATATCCGACTAAAAACCAAGGTGAAGAAGAATTGCCACCGAAGGCTTCATCCCCGAATATTTTGATTATGAGTCTAGTCCTAAGGAAGTAAGTCAAAACAAAAAGATTCTGTCCATTGAAACCAGCAGTCAGAGTGATGATTACCGCAATATTTGGAGTGGATCCTGGGTCTGTAACCTGCTCTATAACCCAGATGAGATGGTGGCCGGTGGTACTTTTCATGCTTCGATTTCGAGACGCCTTGCCGGCCACGGTCAATAGGCTTATTCACTGGAAAGCCATGTCGGCCACATCACAATTCAATCCACGAATTTATGGGGAAATTTATGTAAAAGAAAGCCTGCATAGAGAATATCAACCATATCCTTGCGCACCGCCAACGACCCTCCGCCACTGCTTATTTAGAAGGGTATACAACGATGTTTCTCGCGATTCAACTACACACTGATGGTCGTTCTGCTCTTTGCAAAATGAAGACATTTTCGTAGGGTACTACTCTATTCAAGAGAAAGGCTCGGTGTTTTTCTGAGTGACAGTTGTTTTACCACTCAATCTATAGGAAACTCATAAGAAAGATGCAAAAAGATGCAAACTATATTTAATTAATTTAAAATCGACTTATTAGTAATTGCCTAAACGAACAGCAGTCTCTTTAAACCTACCGGGAAACGTAGGGTCTCTGAATAACAATAATAGTGAAAGATCAAGTCTATTCATTGCACACTTTGCTGAAAGTAGAGCCTGACGATCATATCAGAGGAGTCGAGATGACACCAGCAGTACGAAGTTGGTGATCATTGTAATCCGTGTTTATAAGAATTCTGGTTTTGAGTCCAAATTGGAGCTTGATATATCAAAGTTATTCATCAAGGAATATTTCACTTTTGAACCTTGCTGTCAAGTTCAATCTTAAAAAAGCGACTTGTTCAACCTAGTCAATGAATAACACAAGCAAATTCATATGAAGATTTTGTGGTTATAATGTGGACCCCTGTTTCCCTTCCTTTCATTCAAGCAACAGAGATAAGATCTAGATAAATCTATGTGGTGCAGTTTATAACTTCATTTCTTGAGATGAATTGGACAAGAAAGTTGCAAAAGACCATAAGGTCAGCAAGCAAGACTTCATAGTTATACATCACGCAACTACTTGCGAGCAGTGTGTGGGTTGGTCGGGCGACCTGAGGCTTGTGTCGGAAACGTGGAATCCAAAGAACAGTCAGCCGAACAAAGATCCATCAATCCCACATATTACTTGCGAGAAAACTTCGTGACATATATATATATATATATATATATATATATATATAAGGCGAATCAGGTGTAAAAATGAGGGTACGGAAGCCCCATTCTGTGGAGAATACCTGATTTGGTGGGGGCCTTCACTTGGAGTTAACTGGTCAGGTACCGTATCTCCATTCGAAGGTGTCGGTCATTTCTGGCTGTTATAAAGGACGACATTTGAACAAGCTTAACTTGGTGATTCCGATCGGCTTGGACGGGAGATGGATGGCGCTGTGGTAGCACACACGCCTTTGAGGTGAAAGGACCCGGTTTCAAACCCTGAGTGTGGAGGAGGATATGCACCACTGATGATCTCTAAGAAGAGCGTAACTCCAGTCCGGTGCTTCCGAGTGCAGGTTGGTCGGATGACCCGAGGTTTGTGAGGAAAACGTGGAGTTCAAGAAACAGTAAACCAAAAAACAAAAGACCTCATTGGTAACCAAACTGGTGTGGAATCATTATGTAAGCCAAGGTTGATCTAGTCTATAGATGGAAGAATGATCCATATAGGCTAGACAAATTTGCTCCGCTATGCCGTTTTGCTCTGTCACCTCTTCCATTAAACCCATCATCACAGAAAAAATCAATCTAACTAGCAGCAATTTTGGTCACTTACATAAGCTCAGAAATAAACAAGAAGCATCAAATGAGTTCGCGTTCAGCTGTTTATTACTATGATTTACTCAATAGAATGAGGTTGTGGGAAACTTTTACAAATTCACATGGTTTTCCTCTTTTCTGGTAGCTTTCACAGGTCTCAGTAACTAAAGTCAAGATATCAAATCTTGGCTACAAAGGACCACATGATGTGTTTGGTAGATGAGCACTGAGAAAATTAGCCCTAAATGCTTATCTTCTTTGTTGTTGACCAGATCGGTTGTGCCGGCGGATGAAAGGGTTAAATTAAGTTTCCAGCTCATCATTCCTAATTTTCAATAACACAGAGACAGTATTTCTCGTGCGTGAAGCGTTTCTGAATTTCATAGTTTGAATTAAGTTTACCTACAATATTCATACTTGTGTTTGTATGAAAGACTTTTGCAAAGCAACATGCAAGCATTTCGGTCAAAAGAGCTCTGAAGAAACTGAGATAAAGTAAACGAAATATAAGACAGTGGACACCGAAGAAATATGACAGTGACAGATAAAAAATAAAGTAGTTCCATTTTGGCTTTGTCCATGTTGGTTGGTACCCGCGCCAGATAGGACACGGGAGAGTTTTCGTGCAGGTTAATTCTAGAAAAGGTAAGTCACAGTGTAATGGATGCGTTCGATGCTGCGATATCTTGTGTGTTGTCTAGGGATGCACAAGATTCAATATGCTTGGTTGACAAGTTCCAATCAAAAATAAAATCAAAAGGAAGGGATGAAACGTGGTTAATAGTTACCAATCCGCGGCGAAGTGCTTTGAAGTCTTCTTTCAGAAGGCCGAGACAATTACTGGTGAGAAATACAATAGGACAGAAAGGAAACCGTGGAGAATAATTTCGGAAACAATTATCAGTGATGTTCACAACTACCTGAGTTTTCTTATTTGAAAAGATAGGCCTGGCGGTTTAATGACACATTGCTGAATGTGAGATATTCCTCTTAGATTAGTTTCTAGGTTAACATCTTTATTTTGGAAGGTGCCTAGTCTGGGTAAGGATTTGGAATTAAGGATAACAGTGAGTGAACGGAAATTGTTGAACACCCGTTCAAGGTACTTAGAAGGGTTCAATTTTAAATTACATCGGATGGAAAAATGTTCTGTTTGCGATGGATTTTCACTGGGGATTCTGAATTCGGTGGGGTCGGAAAAATCTTGACAAAAAAAAAACATCGTCAGCGTGTTTAAGTACTTCACACGGGGAAGAAACTGATAGGTCGCTGATATACGTGAAAAATAAGAAAGGACACAACACGATATTCTGGAACACTCTAGAATTGTTGACCAGTGGTTTGGAACATTTGTATCTTGCCTTGGTTTTCTGAATTCCATTATGAACATAGTTAGAAAGCCAGCAAATGATTTCTGATGGACAACCGGAAGCTTAAAGCTTTTGAAGAAGAGAACGAGGTACTGAATTAAAGGCGGATCTGTCTAGGGGTTTAGTGATGAAGTGAACTAAGGAAGCAACATCATCTAAGGTGTATGTTTTGCGTTTGTAAGCAAACTGACGTGGGTTTGGAGATATATTCAGGTGGGTTTGAAGACGACCAAGTATTGCGTTCTCTGTTATATTTAGTGCTACCGATTTAAGAGCTAAGGGGACGAAAACGCTTTTCTGTGCCGTTTATGTTGAGCCCTTGGGAATTGGAATAGCGGTGACTGATTGCCAAAATCCAAGGATTGAGCAATTTGATAGGAGTTGATTCAACAAAGTTGACTCAAGTTCCGCAAGCTGGACAGCCCCATATCTGAAAATTGCAAGGGAGAGGCCACCCAGACCTGCAGAAGACGAAGCTTTAGACTTGAGAATAATACCAAGTATGTGAAAAATAGAGAAAGGTTCAAAGTATTCCCTAACACATGGAAAATAAGAAGGAGAACAGTCACTGGGAGGATATATAGAAGTAGCATTGAGGTGGTCCACATCATTGTCATGGTTGCCGGGTTTAGTTTTCTGAACATAAAGTAGGTTTATACCGTGCCACAGAAATTTGGGAATTTTGGCTCTCAGGAATTGTCCGGAAAACAACACATCCAGTCGTTTCATCTCTACCTTGATCGGGTGGGAGTAGTGCTTGACTTCCAAACTTTGGTGAGACTTGTAGGCGCATTCTTCTTGCTTTCTGAGAAATTTTATTAGTGGAAAGTCCACTCTACCACCGGACTCAACTAAGGTTTCAGCTAGGAAACTACTAGGCCACCGCATGGTATAGCGAATTACACGTGTTGCGGAGGGATTTTAAGGGGACACTGTTCTCACGCGATTTCGGCCGTTTGTACAGTCTGGGAATGATTGTTCGTCCGAAAGTGACTGAGTGTGCATTAAAAACAATTTGCCTGTGCTCTTAAGCTGTCCCGGCCCTCCCTCCACCCTGCAACGGGCCATTGGACTAAATGAAATTTGACAAAACACGAGAGGAACAATAAATATCCGGTTTTGATTTAAACCCGAATTACAATTGTTTACTTCCCCCCTTTTTTGTCACCGTTATTCTCTATCAGTTTCTATTTGTCTAATTGGTACAATCCTTTACCTTATCGTAATGTATTGTGATCTAATAGCAAGAGTATGAATCACTGAAAACGAGCTTGTTCGCCAAACTGTGTTCTCCAGATGTATTCACCGGGAACTTGCCGCAGTTACTAATATCCGGTAAACAGAAATAAAATAGCGGGTACTGATTGGGATGATTAAATTCACCAAGAATAGCACGTAAAATTTCTTTCAAGAGGGAAATTATTGATTGTATAAGTGCATCGTAAAAGGAATTGTTGTCTGACCGTGTGTATAGTGGGGCAAAGTACTTGCTGGTTTTAATTGCACTTCAAAAGAGAGAAATCCTAAAGAAAAGGAACAGCCAAACAGTCTATACCGCTTAAAGAGTATTTATAGATAACTGTACACTTGCCGCTCAAGGATGAGTTGACATTGACTTCCAATCCTTTTCCATATTTCTTCGTGCTCAGCAAACTAGCTTGATCGTAGCACTGAAATCTATCTATGCGTATCAAACAGTCATCACGATTTACATTCAGCCAGAATTTCTGAATACAGACTGCAGACGTATGAAAAGAAATTCGTGCATTCAGAGTATATATTAGATCCAACATCTTTGGATAGAATGAGTGAACCTTCACACTGGTCATGAAGGGCACAGTCATCTTAGCTGTAGGGGTGCAGGTAAGAGCAGCTTGCCATCCGACTCGTTTGCGTTGCTCGTCTAACCATGATCGGTATCAGCCACAAAAATTTGCGAGCCACTCGGCACACGCGATACATGTTTCTTTACATGTAACATTTCCAAATGAGAATGTAAACTTCGAGTGACAACGATTATTACAAGGAGGTTAACAATGAATTCCAGGGTGACGACAGGAAAATAGTAGCTCAGCCAAAGGCCAGCTCAAAAAAGACTAGGTTCTTGTGGCAATAAACGTGAACGAATGAAGTATTTCTAATTATAAACCACAAAATGGATAAATATAAATTATTTATTTATTCGAGTGTGTTTAGTGACAGATTAGATTTTCCATGATATGATTCATCATGCAATGTGAACGTTCAAATCTACGAAGTGTGCGTGTTCAGTAAAGTCGCTGAGAGTCAGGCCGGATTGCCTGGTGTTCAGGAGTTTCACCACAAACGTCACGTCTGATTCTCGTCCCGGTGGATGTGCACTGGTGATGAATCCTAACGGGGGCGAAGCAGCTGTTCAAAGCTTTCATGATTTTCAGTGGTAAGTTGCATGACAAATCATATTTTATAATTAATTTAACGCCCCTCTTTATGCAGCGGCCGTCAGAGCAGGTAAAGTTAATGAGAATGATCTCTCACCGCAGTGCCAAATTAGATCAGCATGAAGAAATAGCATAGCCCTGCCACTGTAGGATTCGCTATATTTCATATTACGGAGGCATATCGTAAAATATCATGCTATACAATCTGTTCCACGGCCGAAACCTGTTCCGTCGGTCATTTCTCCTCAGAAACTGGATAGAAATTAGGGTATTCTAGATGTATCAAATGCGCTTAAACAAAAACTTCGAACGGATCAATGGTTGTCCCCCTTGGTAAGCTAACACAGAACGAGTAACCTCTGGTCCGTAATTTGTTGAGGTATGTAACTGGCGTGAAACTCCTTCGCTAAATGGTCTAAACCCTCCGGTTTGAAAACCGCTAATCTACCCAAAAATAATGCTTCAAAGCCTAGAGTAAAATTTGTAATCTTCCCGGTCTGCCTTCCATTGTATTTGTGACCGAAATCAATCAGCCGTTCAACGCATATTGTCAAAAATGTCAGCATCTCAAACTTCACCGTATGATCTGCGTCAGTGAAACCGAACTGTGTAAGAAGTGCGCGTGCTAACCGCTGAAGATCGAAAGAGCCCTCGGAGATAAAACGTACGGCATCTTATTGATAATCACGAGTTTTTCAATGTGTTTCTACCAAGTCGAAAATATTTCACTTTTATGTGTCTGAAATTACGAAACAAATGCTCAAACCAGTTCATCCTACTGAACCAATCAGTAATTCCATTTATTGTCGGATAACGACCAAGTAGCCTCAGTTTGCACTGCGTCACACTCGTCTCTACATTCCGAGGAGAAGGAGACGGAGAGAGATGGATGGATGAAAAAAAGATCCCATTTTTGTCGCATTAGGTATGCAAAAGATCTGCAATGGCAAACCCTGATCAGGTTGATCAAACTGGACCAATCTGGAAAAGAGGTACAAAATTCGTAAAAGTCATTAGGGTAACGGGATTGCTGGTCGAGAAAGGCGAAGACAACAGGTGGTTGCTGAAAATTTTCACATATGAGGCCAAAAACGATTGACTTTTAGGGTTGTAGCGCGAATCCGAAACCCCTGAGGGCGACCAGTTCCACGAACATTTCTCCGTTGAGGAAATAAAAGTTAAAGGTTGTAAAATTCCATTTTGAAATAGAGTATAAAGACATGCCATCAGATAACCCAGATTTGGGAAACGATTATACACAGCAAATTATAGTTTCTACATTCCGAGATGAATTTTGCAATGAAAAGCACCAAGTCCTAGGAGAAAAGTTGACAGGGATTTTAATTAATGTGGGTGCCACGACAAACTTACACTAAACAGTAGAAATTGTTTTTCCGTATTCCGTCTCATTACCACTTATTTTGTGGTCTTGAAGTTCGATTTTGGAGGGCCTACTATAATTTTTTAAATATTATTAATCCAGTACTACAACATGCTACGAAAATTGCTTGCCAGGACCTACTCGTATCTCGAGAACACGGAGTACGTTGCAGAGGAATCCTGTATTCCTTTCCGCAAAATCTTGGCCTACACAAAACAGCTCCAGCCTGTGCTCTTTTCTCAAGGTAATTTATCTGAAAACTGACCAGCAGAAAAAGTCAACTTAGAATGAGAAAAATGCAGGCAAGATTTCCATCACCTGTATGGTCCTGGCTTCTCGGTTAAATAATAAATTATAATAAGACGTTTGCCAGTTTAATAAAAGAAACGATCTAATAAAACCACAGAATGGTTGAAAAGACACCCATAGTTCAAGACTGCCATTATTGGAAACATCTGCTCATATTGCCTAATATCACCAAAAATGAGATTCATCTAAAATCAGTCTAGATGACAGATTAGAACAGTTCGTAAAACGTTAAGCTTCACACTTCATGACGGTTGAGTTCACTGACCAGCCGTCATCCAGTTGTGCGAATTTATGACAATCGATTCACCTTAGGTCAACTTTTACGGTAAACAACTCTTCAAATCGACGAAACTGGTACGACACATACTATAATCGCACCCTCTGGGATTCACCACTCTGTGATTGTCGGCTCTTCCTGACGAAGTCGTGGATGCCAGTGTGGACGAGGTCACCTTAGCCCCACCCTCCCCCCGTTCTACTTATGCACGAGCATGAAAAGTATAATTCTGGTGCTTGAAATCACCAGAAAGGTTCATTGGTCGAGTGAAAGGCAGGTAAGATGCGAAGGTAGAACACACTGATCACTAGAAAATCTTTTGCATTACAGTAGGGAAGCCAGTAATTCCTCGAAAAGGCATTTTGTTAGTGAGAGCTCTTCTCCCGTTTTCCACAGAGATATTTGCTAATATTTCGAAGTTCTCAACCCTATTCAGTTCCAAAGCAAAATCTACGGAACACGCTAATGTGGCCTTGATCATCCCAGACATAATCAGATAGTGTAATGAAACCATGATACTGCAGAATTATCTTGTTCGAAATTGACAAGTGCACAATTATTCAAGTAATAACAGAATAAACGACATAAGTAGTGGATGAACTGAGTCTCACTGCAAAGCAAATTCGTAAAACAAAACGGTTAAACACCTTAAGATTTGATGCATTTCATGCTACCAAAGTTTGTGACCAATGAAATCCTGTAGAAAGTCTCCCTTTCAATCGACATTTGAGGCTATCGTTTCTTTAACATTTTGAATTTTGCGTTGTATTTGGAACATCTGTCGTGGATTTCTATCCAAACACGTGATACATGTTTTCCGACCTTGGAAAAGCACAGCCAAACAGCCCAAACAAGTAGCCGTATCATCATACGGACAAACGAACACTCTCGGCCCCAATTTAACAGGGTTAAGGCAAAGCAGGCATTTGACTCGGTCTTGTCCAAGTAATCTGGACAAAAATGGGCTGATACTTTGCATTGCTTTCTCGCCGGAAATTTCCCTTGCTTCAGCTTGTAAATGGTCTTGTCGTGCTTGGTGAATGATCAAATTCCGACAAACGGTCATGTGGCGGCGTCGATTGATCAGTAGAAGATTATATAATGCTACAACCCTCCGAAGTTTTCGACAAGGATAGAAAAAGTCCAGTATCATATGTCTTACACGGAGTAGGTAACCGGAGCTGAGTGCAACCGTCATCATTATACTCCATATGATTATGAACCGTGTGACGTAATACGGATCAGTGTACTGTACTCTGGGACTGCACACATTCAGACGTATGGTAATATCAATCTGACTGATTTTATTCAGCACACTGATAGTCTTCTCCACCAAAAAATAAAATATGCCATCTCCTTTCAACTGAAGTCCGGGTTCTGTCCGCCTCTGTCGGTCACTGGTGGTGCTACCTTTTCCAATTTGAATATTTCCCGCGGTTGCCACGTCTAGCATACTGATCGCATCAGCCATGAATATGTCAATAAAAAAGAAAGCAGATAAGACGAATCCTAAACCAAGTACTTTTACTAGTGTCGTTGTTGCTTTTACCAGTTCAGCCTTGGTGTAGCCCTTTCGTCGCCAAAATACTTTATTCTTCTCGAAGTTTTTCAACGGTAGTAGCGTCTCTCTGCTTTGTTCAAAGCGTTTTGCATCGATTGCCTCAAAAGCTTTGTCCACATACACATTATCGAATTCAGGATCGGTCAGATAACTTGTGATGTACGTACTGGCTTTGCGGAAAACCAATAAAGCCAGAAGTTTCAACAGAACTGAGGCGATTAAACTGATTCGTAATAACATTTGCAAAGATTCTTTCGTGCGTTTTACAACTGCTTTAACAGCACTGCTTTTGCGCCTAGCCCAGTCCACCACGGCTGGTGGTTTTAATTTGGGCATTTGTATTCGCAAGACGAATGCAGATTCTAGTTCCCGTAAACTGTCCGTGGCCTGATAAAACATGGCTCCAAATCCGGAATGAATACCAAATTTTGATCCACTACCGCCGCACTCCTTAGCAGCCATTTCAGTGGCCTCATGATTTGGACAGGCAACACCCTTTGCTATCTGTCTAATACAAGGACGTTTTATAAGAATTGGAAGGAAAAACAGGGCACTAAGCACCGTCTGTAACCTTTCACATGCCTTCACGGAAGAAAGAAAACAGATTTTACCGCGAATGTTGTGGAACACCATACACGTGGACGTGAGACGTCGCTTTATCATGAGTTCGATTTTTGCTCCGGAATCAATTTTCTTGTTAAGGGAAGATAATAGCGTTTTATTTGAACCCATTCGAGATAGTAACTTCTTTAATTTTTCCTTGGATCTTTTTGACGCACTTTTTGTATTGTTCGCTTCTTGTTCGCTCAGTCTGTCTGTCATTCTTGAGAGTAAATTTTGCCGCTGATGCATTTGTGCATCAACTCCGTCCTCACCTTTACCTTTGTGGGGCCTAATGTATTTCTCTGTCTTCTTAACAAGCTGTTCTGATTTCATAACCTACAGATTGTGAAAGAAAAGGAAAGAGAAATTTAAAAGCGGAATTCTAAAAAAATCTGAAAAACCATCCGTGTAATGGGAAATAATCAAACTTTATAATTTTATTGAAAACGACGGTCTAATATTTTGTATCTGTAAGTTTCAGATTCGATTCCGATTGTCGTCCCTTTTCAAAGCTACTTCAAACAACATGAAAATGATTTTCGATAAAAAATGATTCACATTATACTTCAAAATTGACTGAAATGTCTAAACTCCAAACGCGTCGGACGAACAGGAACTTGGCAAATGATCACCAGTGGAGTCAGAATGAAGAATACAGAGCTGGAAAAAACTACAGCGATTTACGAGTTGCGATTAGAAATACTGATCCATTGGAACCGGGTATAATTGATGCAACGACAAAATCCGACAGCTCTTCGACTCACTCCAAAAAACACTGACCATACCTTAGGGCGGATCAAAACAAAAAGCAATTCGGTTAGCCATCTCCCCAATAAACTTTCCACTTTGACTTGTAATCAAGACGGCGCGAAAGATCTGAACTCAATATCAGAAAGTGCTATTATCCGTGAAAACCGTTGGGCGATTAAGCATAAAGTCTCTAGATACGGTGGGTTTACTCTGTCTGTTTACATGGATCGAGGTCAATCTTTGGTATTGAAGTTAACAAAATGCCTCTAGGTAGTCTAAGGAAGTGGACACATCTTCACTGACTCGAGCAACTTGCACGATAAGTTACGGATCCTCTTGATAAGTCAAAGAAAGATTGGATAACAATTATCGCATTGAAACTGTTTTCGGATATTCTCTCCCTCCGACTGTTCAGTACTTGCGGAAAGTGTACGCGAAGGAAATAAGTCAGTTTAATACTCGTTTCCGAACTTATCGATGGATTTTTGAACATGAGTCCAACTTCTGTGAACCCATCGTCTCCGTCTACGTTGGTCTGGAAGTGGCCTTATTTCAGTCAAATCAGCAGTTCTCTGAAGTTGAATTCAGTGGAAAATATACCCGGGAAATCAAGCCCTCCTTTTTAACCTTTGCACGCCCGCACTCGAAACCGTTAGCATGGTTTTAGAGATTACCCATCCGAAGTTACGGCGATTAGTGGCTTTGATCAGAACTGAATTATTTCATTTGTTTAACTTACAACGATACTAGGAGTAGCTTAAAGTATATTCAGCAGCCGTGGCGTTAATCTTTGTGCAGTCGGTAAACTGTCTAATTTTGAATACACTAACAAAGATGTCCGTCTTAAGCTTAAGGTATTCATAATCAGAGGTCAAACTCGTGACCAACTGCTCAAACAAAAACGGTTACTATGGTTGCGATCAGTGTTGCACATATCCCGCGTCGTTCTCTGCGGGAAGATCGGTAGAGGTGTTTGGTGTGTGGTGTGACAAAAAGTTCGGATATCTCAGTCATTAAGTTTTGCCTTCATGAGTTTTGTTAGCATTCCGGGTTCGCAAAACTGAACTACAGGTTTCTCGAAATTCGCTCGATGAAAATTTTACCCCCCGTAATAAAATTTCTTTTTCCTAGAATTTTTGCAGCATCTCACAAGAAAACTGGAATAAAAAATTCTACGGAAATTAATATCAGTACCGCCGGTTCTACTGCGATCCGTTAGTTGTTTTAAATGTCCGAACAAGGTCACCAAGATAAACTAGCCGGAAGTTGAGTGGTTTAAAATTGGTAAAATATTAAATATGGCTTACTGCTAAACCGGTGAGAGTAAAATTAACCGGAGGTGGATTTCGTCATTGATAAATAAATACTGATCCTACTAGAAACTCTTCTTTTCCCTACTTTATGTCCCAACTTAAGTATACTTGGAAAAGAAGCAAATACATTTGGAGAATACTTTGTTGTGTAACAGTTCCACAGCCAACTCACAGCGGATAGTAGTCTAATCCTAGGAAAGCTTTTGGTCTATTTGAGAAGTGTAACCCTAACTTCAGAGTCACACGAGGGTGGTCCTTTATGTATCCATTTTAATTCCGCTGGATCGAGGAACGTTTTACTTAGAAGTGCGGAATCCCGTTTTTTTATTAGAGTGATATTCGGCAGTCCCATTGAGCTCTTTTCCTATGAAAAAATACCTCCTATTCTTCTTGTGGATGACAACACGTTTCTTGCATGATCCACCTATAAATGACGTCATGATAGGACATGTTTTATAAAAAAAGTGAACATATCCGACTTGGATCTAACGGTAACTGCACGGGGATAAAGCAGAAGTACACAGAGCAGTACGTACGTATTCGAGGGGAAAATCTGATAACGAACTTATCACACGCCCTAGTGAACAAGGGTGAAGAAAAGTAAGTTAATTTAGCCTTACATAGTTGTGGACAAGTAGACCTGTGTGAGGGCAGGTTTTTGGGTTTTCGAAAGTGTTAAATTCTCATTGCGACGCAGACTTTCCGGGAAGCTGCTCATCTCTAACAAAGGTCTGCAGATTTTCATTAGTACAAGAATCAGTATTACTTCGGTCGTTGCAGCTGCTACAAAGGTATACCAAATCAAAATAAAATTACATACGCTTTGTCAAGCAGAATAATGGTGAGATGTAAGTCACCTTCACTTATTCTTCTTTTTTTGCAGTCATTATCATCCAGTCTATACAGTCACGGTGCATTAAATGATAAAATACACTGCTTTTCCACAATTACTTTTGAATCAAGGCATTACGGCCGCCAAATTAGGCTTGCCAATAATATGAACCCATTAGTATACTGTAAATACACAGTGATTTTAAACAGACGGTGTGAAAAGCTGCTACCCTCCGTTCACTCTCCAGTGGGTTGAGAGCACAACAACCCGTGCAGTTATTGACTCATGTACAGGACTGGGTACTTAGTCACGTGATTCTGAAAAGCATTCCTGTTAGACACGGTTCGGGAAAGAAGTTCACTCACTGATCAAGACAGAACGATGTCACGATACTCGAGGCTGTCTGAGCTAAAACAGAAACAGATGCTCATAGGCAAAACTAATTGGTGATCATGTGCCAGATTTATAGGAATACTTTCAGACTGAGAATAGTGGTGTTGTTGAGATCCGAGTGAAAGTTGTTTTTGGAATCATTATGTCCTACGGGTAAACAGGTACAACCTAATGCAAACTTTCAAGATGAGTTTCAATAAGGTGAGTCAACTCACTTCGCCATCTTTATCCAATGAAGGCTTTTGCGAGACAGCTGCTGTAACTGAACTTTTGAAATTTTCACAGCCTCTCAACGGTAAAGCTATACAACAATAATACGCCCAAGGCAACATGTTTACCATTTCCACTGGAGACAATCCGCTGCATCACCATGGATCAGAGTAGTTATCCTAGAACAACCTATCTGACAAAATAGAAAAATGCTTTGCTTCAGCCAGTAGAATTATTCATTGTTCATAGTTTTCTAGATAACACTCACCGAAATTGGATCTTCATGATCCTCCATTCCTCCTATCAACCGACGTAAAGACTTTCACAAACTAAAAGCCAACGGAATGGGTTCATTTTTGAATTTATATTCATAATTATTTGTAGGCTCCAAGGTCTCACTACGGAGCACGGAAAAATAAATTGAAGATTGGAAACATCACCGTGAATTTTGAATCTGTTCTCCGTTGCAACAACAGACCACTCTTATTGGACGCACAAAATGGTGGCTTCTGATCAATCCAATAATTAAAATGTCACTTTGTCTCACTCTATTCCGTAGATGCCTGAAGGAATTCACGCAAAAATACTCTGTACGGATATATATTCAGCACATTTTGGCTATTGTTTTTTTATCAAACCCAAAAGAAACCACAATCTGAGTCGACTTTGTTGGTTTTGATCATCTTATCCTGTTGTAAAAATTTCAAGAAATGAACAATGCGAAAAAATTATTTTTTCAAAAACTTTACTGAACAAAATCTTTCATAGACAACAAAATATGTTAGCATAGGTTTATCCCTCCCATGCTTAACAGCATGGTGAAAATTTCGTGTCATGAATGAGCATTTCTCCTTCATCGCGAAAATAAAGGAGACTTTTGCCGAACTACTCCAGTCTGACCTTGAATTTCAGGTCACGTAACACAAAAGTGTCAACACCTTTCTTCTCTTAAGCCCTGCGTCAACCGCAAAATTGACAATGAACCACCAGATGGTACAGTTTATCCCAAATCTACTTGTACTGATTCTACTCTCTTCTGCTAAGTAGTAGTTTAGTCGACACTTCCACAAAAGTGCTCGACCTTGCCGGTGTCCGTATTTATGCCTCTGTGAAGAAAGCACATGTGATATGTTCCACTTTCATGAATCTGCAAATTACTCACATCCAAGCGTTTAGTAAATTTGCCTACCAAGCATCAGTCAAATTATTCACGTCAACCACAGTCAAGCGATTTCAACTTCGCACTGTGTATTACATGGCTAACGTGAACAATATTTAATTACCGAGAATGTTAGGTTTTCAATGCTTGTTTGGTATGTATGATGGAGAAACAACGAGCGTAAGGCTCAAAACGAAGATAATAGTCTTCCGTTTGGATTTCGACACTACCTGTGTAAAGGAGTTCAGTATAACCCGTTCCATGCGTTAGCATCCATGTTACAAAGTCCAGCCACCGGGACGTTCGAGCGACGTGTAGCAACCAACTTCGACACAGTTCAAAACAAAATCGATTCCAAATTGCTACGGTACTATATACAACAAAATAATTAATTTTACAATAATCAAACCTCAGTAGTGTTCCTTCCGGGCTCTTACGCTCCAAACTGAACAAGAAATCAACAACTGCAGCTGAATTACAGCAAAAGGTTAGATACAGAAGATGAGATTACCGAATACAGTCACAACGAAGTTCAAGCTGAGCGACTCACGCTCGAGGCAACCGTCAGATTCCGGTTTTCGGACAAAGATTTAGAGCAATAAAACAAACAATCGGAATTCCCGCAAAGATAATTCATACGAATGAAAAATGTTGTTTGCAACATGGATGGTAATGCGTGGAATCGGATATTCTGAACTCCTTTACAACCTGTGTCATGGCCTTCGTGCCTATGTTTGTCTATTTCATGTGCCGTGTGTGCAATTGATTTTCAGCCAATTCCTCTGCGATTTTCACAAGAGGACCAGTAACCTTTCTTCTGATTTGGCACAGTCACTGATCCAATCTCTGGGAATCTGTTCACTATCCGAGATCAGCTGGATGATTTTTGTTAACTCAGATGCCAAAGTTTGACTTCCACCCTTAAAAATAAAGGGGTCAATCCATACGGTTTAGCTTTTTCAGATAACCTACCTGCCGTATAATCTCCATTTCATTTCACTTGCAAATATATTTGGATATTTCACTGGGGAAGAGATTCAAATGAGCCATTTCTGTAGGCATTTCACCAAACGGTCCAAGCGAGATTCCTGAGAATGAATCAGTGAGCCGTTGGATCCCTTGACTACTTCACACCTGGCTTTAGTGAACCTGTACTTCCAACGAAGCAGCAAGGGTGATTACCATTACCAATGGAAGTGGTCTTTTTCATTTACCTATATTCGACAATCCGTTTGTGTTCGCAGTCGATTCTGAAACTTCTAGTCAGTAGAAGTCTAAGGTTTTGCTCATCTCACTCAGCGTGACATCCGGAGGAACGAATCTCCAAGCGTCTAACAGAGTGTGGTGTTACCAGTATGACACAGTTACAATGACCAACAAGTTTGTTCATCAAAACAACTACCGAATTCGATGGCCCCACTTGCTCGGCTTGTGCACACTGTCAGCACTCAGCTACGTTCCTCAAATACACACCCTATACTGACTTAACTTAGGAGAATCCTAAAACAACATTGCTTATGGAACATGCATATCGTCTCTGAGGCCTTCATGGACCGGAGTCTCGTGTGGCGTTGAAAGCTGCTTACAAGTCTTCCTTGAATTAATTAGTGTTCACTTTAGTCCTCGACATGAGGCTGCATCGATAACCGTGCAGGAATTTCTTCCTGGAAGTCAGATTTTCTGTTAGAGAATAGAAGCGACAGTGCTGGTTGGAATAGGTGACTACAGCCGAGACGACCACGTATCAGAGCGTGATCTTAAACCAAAAATGATATCCAGAATTAAAAACAATCCTTGATTAGTCCGAACTAGTTGTGACCAATGAAAACATGGCTAACCTGAATCCAATGCTGTGAAGGCGTTGGTGGACGACAGATGAGTAAACGCCACTTGTCAGGAGTTCGTACTCGCCAGACACAGCCTACGATCAGAACATAGATGAAAGAGACGATCGACTGAGACAGAAAAAGGGCTTGAAATACTTCTTTCACCATTCCTAAAACGGTCAACTTGGGCTTTGAAATAATCTTCAATGACAACGACTTCCCTTGAAGACTCGCTTTAAAGCAATTGAAATAAATCCTGGTAGACCTCATCTTAACCTCAGGAGAATTGCCTTCAGTGTGTGTGTATACAGTTTACGTGAACAGTCATTGAATGTTCAGTCTTCTCTTGAGATGTCAGTTCATTTCATTTCATTTCATTTCATTTCATTTCATTTCAGTTCAGTTCAGTTCAGTTCAGTTCAGTTCAGTTCAGTTCAGTTCAGTTCAGTTCAGTTCAGTTCAGTTCAGTTCAGTTCAGTTCAGTTCAGTTCAGTTCAGTTCAGTTCAGTTCAGTTCAGACAACCGTTAACCATGCATTGGGTGCGGTGGCTCTTGTGGCTATCTCTTAGCGGCAATCTCAAAAGGAAATGATGACGGAGAAAAGAGTATGGAAGTATTAAGAGAACTACATTAGTGGAATTGAGTCTGTGAAGAAAGTTTATGAATGCAAGAGTGCCACAGATCGCGGCATCCAGCCAAATCCTCCACAATTCGTACCGTTGTTTTGATTGCCATCTCGCATCATTGTCGATGACAAGGCAGGATAAACAAAAGCACATAATGAGAAGAGTGAAAACTGAAGATTTTAATTGGAGACCATAAAAATGTGACCGAATGAAACGGTGCCACGGACCGCGACACCTAACTATGTCACTTATCATCCCTAAATATCTGGTTGGCAGGCTCCTTGAAACCCAAACCGGAAGTCTCGCTCCAACTTGGAGTACTATACCGGTTGAGGTTTTCATACCTCTCTGCCACAGACTGACCACCTCGATCTACTTTCAAGTCACCCTTGCACTCGAGTTCCTAACAGTCTAAACCTAATCTCAGCACTGCAGATAAGGTGTTCCCAACATATTCAAACAGTACTACGAAGACGTCGACATCCAAATGCCGCCAATCTTCGCTTATCTTCTGACCTTAACCACCACGTTTCTGAACCGCAACAAAGAACGGAGCTAACCACCACAGTGTACATTCGATTCCTGATAGACAATCGGATGCCACACAGGCGCCGCAGATGACTGAGGTTGGTGAAGCCAAGTGCCCCTTCTGTGTACGCGACCATACTTCATCCGTTGTCTGTTCACGTGGTGAGACGTAACTGCCCAGGAAATAAACTTAACTACCTCAGATAAGACTTTCACTGCTAAGACAAGTTTTGGTGTAGAGCAAACTCAGCCCTGCATCAACACTTCACATTATGAAGATGTGAAATGCATTCCAGACTTTGCTACATTGTTATTCAGGCTATCTAGAAAAGCATTTAACGTACCTGGATCTTAATTCAGAAGAACAGTATCGTCCGAGTGTTCTGAGTCAGATATATTACTGTCCGAACAAAGATTGACGCTGTTATTCTCAAACGAGGATAGGGCTCTCTCAAGAACCATTTCAATTAGAAAATGTAAGATAAATCGTGATACAGTACATCCAAGAAGAACATAAGTTCTCAACTGACTGGGGTGAAAAGTCGGCTTCGACTGTTTACATACAGGCACGGCAAAGGGGGAATAAAATTCTACAGCCCACTCTTCAATGAGAGCTAGCGACAGAGGATTTTGCGCTCGAATATGTTGAATGCCACTTTCAGATCAACAGAAAAGCAGATTCAGGGTTCATGGAATGGTTTAAAAACGCGTGTAATCGCAGTGCGTGTTTGAAGAACTCAGCATGTACACCATGGTACCGCTCGCCTACTCGACTATCTTGCAATATTTTCACGCAAAAAAGAAACCGTAGATCTTTTTCTATCCAGAAAGCCAAGAAGCGTTTAGTCCATGACAAAACACCTGATTTGGATGGTATTCTATCCATCGTCCAGAGAAAATGTGTGTCTCACAGTTAGCACCATATTTTCGTCTTCCTTTCTGATTTTCTCTCAAATTCGTTTCGTTGACTGACCCAGTTTAACTGCCCTAGTGGTCCAGTTTAGTCTCATCAAACCCTTGTTTTGTGTATATCGAGTTGCCTCAGCCACCGGGCTATGTCCGTCCTAGTCGATGGGATAAAACCGTTCTTCTAGAAGAGTTTTTAATTGCCCGAGCCCGTTGAATCATTTATTTTTCATAGTGTCATAGATGATACTACTCCTATTTGGATGGTAATGACTCATCCCATCTGATATCAACCGGCATAATGTGTTTCAGAAATTAAAGACCACTGGAATGAGTTTCTTCACGAATTTGTTACCAAGGCTAAATTTTTTGTTAGCCTCCGAATCTTTCAATGGACCACTGAAAATAAGTTCAAAGTGAAAAAAATCACCACGAATTCTGAATTTATTTACAATCACAGTTAGTGACCATCTTCAGTGAGCGTATGATGCCCACTTCTGATCGGTCAAAGGATCAGGCAGGTCACTTCGCCTCATCCTACTTTGTGGTGGAGTACATAGATTCGCACGAAGATATTCTAAATGAATATACTTAGCGCTTTTTGTCCATTCCATTTTATAAAAACCCTAAAACACCATAACCCAAGTCGACCGTGTTGGTTAACTGCCTGTTGCATCTTGCTGTAGCACGATGTTTACCACGAATAATGCAAAAAAAGCTCAATAATTTACTAGAAGTTTCTAACCACAAAACATCACTGAAAAGCCCACAAAATGCGTTAGCTTGGTATGACCAGCGCGGTGAAAATTTCGTGTCATGAATGAGCATTTCTTCTTTACCGCGAAAACAAACTGGACGTTGGGCAGATCAAAAAGTCAACAGCTTTATTCTCTTAAGCCCTGCGTCAACCGCAAAATTGACAATGAACCACCAGATGGTACAGTTTATCCCAAATCTACTTGTACTGATTCTACTCTCTTCTGCTAAGTAGTAGTTTGGTCGACGCTTCCACGAAAGTGCTCGACCTTGCCGGTGTCCGTATTTATGCCTCTGTGAAGAAAGCACATGTGATATGTTCCACTTTCATGAATCTGCAAATTACTCACATTCCAACCGTTTGGTGAATTTGCCTACCAAGCATCAGTCAAATTATTCACGTCAACCACAGTCAAGCGATTTCAACTTCGCACTGTGTATTACATGGCTAACGTGAACAATATTTAATTACCGAGAATGTTAGGTTTTCAATGCTTGTTTGGTATGTATGATGGAGAAACAACGAGCGTAAGGCTCAAAACGAAGATAATAGTCTTCCGTTTGGATTTCAATGGCATCTCCAATTGTTCATAACATTTCAAGGATGCAAATCAATATGTAACGCAGTAAAAACCATTGAAGACCTTTATGTGATGCTCCGATCTAGATTACAAATGACTGGAAGCTGTTAACCTTTTTCCAAGATATCCTAAACTTTCGCCTTGTGTAACAACTCTTACAGTGTGTGTTCCATCTACGTTACCGACGGATAAGTTTATCACTTTGGATGACAGATCGTCATGGTCAAGTTCAAAAGGAATAAACCAGAAATTAGATGTGTTGAAATGTTGACAATTTGATGTGTTATTTAGCAGTGAGTACAAATTTTATCTCGATGGCTCTAATGTAATAAACTACTACTGGCATAACTCCAGAAAGAGGAAGCTGATATTTGATCATCGAGCCAGCGGTGACCAGTATGTTGAATCGAAGTGCAGATTTTGAGTATTGTGAAGCAGAGATAGCATTCTCAGAAGTAAGGCACATAGCTGGTTCGCACAGCAGAACACTGAATGGATTTCCTCACCTGGTGATTCACTTACATCGACCGAGTTCTATTTTATGATAGCTTGAAGACACGGCCATGCACAAAGCCAGCTCCACCAGAATGTGGTTGTTGTATTGGAATATCAAGGTCGTGAACTGGTCCGCTCGTGGACTAATTTTGAATCTGATAAATATATATGGGGTCCACTTGCGAGGTGGGTCTACACTAGATGGGAGAGTTTTCGGTATTCTCTAAGAACATATGTCCACCATCCTTGATGAAAGCGACAATATAATACTTGAGGTTATCCGGAACATCACTGAAGGCACGCCTAAGCGTTACGTGTTTAGTCGTTGATCCTAAAGATCACTGCATTCTGTTATCAGCTGCCTGCAATTACCGTTCATTTAGTGGTGGGTTTACCAGCTTTTCACCCCCTTCTGAAGCATATTATCCAGGATAAGTTGACCTACGTGGGTCATGTTTAACATCACTGCATATACAATGTGCTAATGCGTTCACACATCCGCATGCCAAAATTGGTGGCCGTAAGTGCTTTGGCTCAAAACTAATCGCAGATAAATAGAACATGTTTAATAGCATTTCAGACAATTTATCAGTAAATCATTCCCCCGGTTCCTGGCTTTTGAGTGAGGGGAAAAAGTAACAACCGTAATTTTGTTGTTTTCCGGTAGTCTTATGGACTGGCGGTAGTCAAATGATCATCGTGTTGGGCTTCCGAAGCTTCTGTCCAGGGTTACCTACCCAAATAACAACCCCTAAGTGGCCATGAACCCATTTTTGAGAAATTGTACTACAGTTATATTATAAAATGAAGTAAGTTCAGTAGTAAAAAAACAGTTATATAAAGCCTTAAACGGGAACATGAGTGTTGCAAAATTCATTCATGAACACAAACTTCATTCGCCTTATAGATCATGTCATAACCTGACATAATGGACAGGTGGAAATGTAGTATGTCTCGAGTATTCGCGCGGTATCTTCCTTCTGAGTGAAGATCCATGTAATTTTCAAGCTTCTCTGAACTGCTTGAACTATTGCTGAGCATTTACGGGAACGTACTTTGTACCTGCGAGTTATGAAGTGCAGCTGCAGGATGGGGTTGATCCAACACCAAATCTTACTGCGATTGGACTGACAATAGGCTAAGTTGATAAGTGAGGGTATGAAAGCAGCTGTATTCCGCCCTGGAGTCAAATGTTAGATAAAGTAACATCGCAGACTTAGAAGATACCGTTGGCTTTTGGAAACCCCAGTTATCTGTGGCGCCGGCATGATATCTGATTACCCACTAAAAGTTAAACCACCAAGGGTCACACCTCTCCCTTCATACGGCTCAGAATTATGGCCGGTGCGGGTGGAAGATATGCAAAGACTGTCGGAGTTGGAGGATCGATACCTTTGTATTATCTTCGAAACCGGTAGGCGACACCGAAACAGTAACGCTGAGGTAGGGCACAGAGTATCAGGCATTCGAAACAAATTCTTGGATGAAACACGAGCACGACAGTCTAAGGCGGTTTTGGTGTGCCTTGCGCATGTCGCCGGATAGGAGTTCTCGGCCTACAGTAGTGGCTGTCCGCACTGATCTGATAAGACAGTCTGCAGTTCTCTCCTCAATTTTACCATCCTCTATTTCTTTTGGTTTCTGAATAAGCTTTTCACTGGGAAATAACATCCATAACTACCGTAACTACCAAACCCGTTGTAAGCTAATGGTTGATCAACGAGAGGACGAAGTAATTTTACTCAAAAATATTATCACACAAATTTATAAGAAGGCAATTATTCAAGAAACGTACCTCGTTCATTAACCTGTCAGCAGACTCTTTGTATACTTCCAGCCTTTCAGTCAGTTCAGCGGATTTCCGTTGGATCGAATCATAGTACGATTTGGCCTCTCCCAGATCCTGGTCAATCTGTAACTCTTCGTACAAACGTTTTGCATCTTTGGTCACATTTGCCGCCAATTCCATGAGACAATTCAGAGTTTCCGCCGCAGATCGCAAATTTCTTTCCGTTGTGGCTGCCGGCCCCATAATAATGGTATGAACTAGTTCAGCACCTAAGTACGATTGACCCACATTCAGCGCCAGACTTGGCACAAGCAAAAGTAACAAGCATCGAACACGTTTGGAAAACACAGCAGAGACGGTAATCGTGACGCGAATAAACAATGTTGCCAGGACAGCTATTTCCTTGGCAACAAAAAAGGCATCTTCTTGAATTCGTCGATCACTCCCCTGGGAACTAGAAGAAGGCGTTTTGAATTTTGTGGGCACAAATGCGCTGACCAGAATTTGTGATACTAGATAGCCAAAAATTGCGAAGAAAAGTATACGGATTGAAGAGATCAGCAGACCTCCATAAACCGCATTGGCTTCGGGTTCACGTAGACTGTTATTGTCTGTGTAAATGATGGCTTCAATTAGTGGAAATGTTCGACGCATGAACTGCCTGAATGAGCTCCATTCAAGACTTCCCGATCTATAGTGTTTATTCCGCGTAATACGACGCAGGAATGTAATGTATTGTTTGTGCTTGTCACGTAATATCCATCCTACTTTCATGCCGAATTCTAACCATCTTGCTTTAGTCTTTATAAAGGAATTCTGCATAGCGGACAATTGGCCAAAAAGTGAAATATTCTGACAGGCAAATAAAAGCCGGCGATTATTAATGTATCCACATTTTCCTGGCAAACTATCATCAAAACGTTTGGTTTTGTTGGATCTTGATTTTTCCGGCGATCCGGGTTTTTGCGAACTGTAGGCAAAAAAGCAGCAACTGACTTGAAGCGCATGCACAACAATGTCTATGATAAACGTGATGATAATCGTTTCGTATAATTCACCGTATATTTCTTCCTTCATGGCGTCCACACAACCTTGTGGAAAAATTGGGGCCATACGGGAATAGAACATGGCGGACGAACTCTGCAGAAGAATCTGGCGAACTCGAATGGCTTCTGGGGTACACAACACCGTTTTCTCAGACACACAGCAACTTGGTGGCAAGTACATTTTTATAGTGTGCCACGGTTGATAGTCGTGTCCCCGGGGATACCATGTGTCATTCCAGTCATCTCTCCGAGGATCCGTTCCTAACCAGTCAGATAAAGACAGGGCACCACAACATCGGTAGTTTCGTTGTAACATTTCCAGGTAATCCGTATATTCTTCGACCAGATTCACTAGCAAGTAAAAGAAACTTCAAGAGAGTTTGATGTGCCACAAACCAACCTAAAAGTATTAGATAAGTCAACAAAATATCAGGGGTTGCAGAAACCAAATAGTAATGGTTGATTTTACGGGGCTGTTCGGATGATAGTTGCCTCTTAATCTTAAAATGATTATGTTCACGTACAGCGACTGCTATGTTATAAAAACAGAGGTAAAGTGGACAGAAGCAAAGCAACAGGTGAGTCACCGGTTACTCCAATGCATATATATATATATATATATATATATATATATATATATATATATATGTCTGACAAGGGTTGGTACAGACACGGTGCCGAAGAATATGGTATAATAGGAAAGTAATGTACTGAGAGGAAAAAGATAGAAAAGTTGGAAAGATATTCTGCTGCAAGTTTTATCACAAGCGACATTATGATTTTTTGTTTCTTTCATGGTTTTTTGTACGAGCACCAAGTTCGATCCGCTAGATACTATTACACATCAGTTACACGAAATGCGACTTCAGATTGACGCCATCAGCCGTTCGGAAACGCGCTGTAAATCACGATCCAGAAGTGCTTTTCGCTCTAGGCCCGAAGTCGATCAAACCGATTAGGATTACATGTGCTCATATCATCGCCGGTTTGGATAAAAAGCGCGGAAGTGCACATGAACTTGTGCGTAGGAATTTTACACGCAACCACTCCACAAACCCTGGGAAATGGCCGAGCCAGCCGGTAAAGGTGACACCTGTAGCTGGCGAACCAGAAAGTTACTTATTCTCCACTTAAGACAGATCAACCAGCCTTCCTTTTCTTGTCAATACTGGTGCCAAGATCAGAGTTATCCCAGCTCTCCGTGAGAAAAGTCACAGCCAGTCATTATCGTTCAGGTTACAGGCAGCAAACAACTTCACCATTCCAACATACTGGAAGAAGCTAATCACTCTTGACCTCGTTCTCCGAGGAGGCTTACCATGGGTATTCAAAATCGTCGAGTCAGTTACCCCATTGAATTTCTAATACGATTTGGTCTAATGGTTGGTTTAAAACACTGAACCGTGCACGAATGTGTCACTACATTGTCGGTCTAAGGCAAAGCAGCAACCGTGAGTTCAGTACCTTCAAATTTATCAGAAATCACTTGCTAAACCTGTGATGTTTCAGAACGACCACGACACTCTTTACCATATCAAGAAGAAGGGCCCCGACAGCTGTCCGTACCAGAGGCCTTGCTCTGGGGAAGCTGAAGATAGCAAAAGAAGAGTTTGACCATATGGTAGCCCGTAAAGTTATCCATCCTTCAAGTAATCGCCTAGCCTCAACACTACAACGGTTCCCAAACCAACTCTGGGGGGACTGGAGGCCGAGCCAAGATTATCGAACACTAAACAACGCCAAGATTCCTGATCGTTATCCGGCCCCTTACATCGGCAAATTTTTTCATGGATTTTCGCGAAACAGGTTTTGTTTCAAAATCGATCTAGTCAAGGCGTATTATCAAATTCCAGTGACCACGAAAGATATGCCGGAAGCTGTTATTATCACAATAACAAAATTGATTCCCAATATAAGAATAGTTTTACTACATGTTTGCTAATGAATGAAGTGAATATGCCTCATTGCCTCGAAGCTACAACGAGCTATTAGGAATAATCGGTAACCTAACCTTGAGAACTGAAGTGGATACCAATATAAGGTTTGAATAGGTTTGTTCCTTCTTACAGTATCGTCCATGCAAGCCGAAAACTACTTCATCTTGAGGTTGTATCGTATTGCTGCAACTAGCCCGATCACTTGGGCTATCGGTAAAGCAGAAAACTAAGTCTCACTAGCTTTACGCACGATATTGGCTGTACACTGCTACGGGCAGCAGAACAAATTCCAATCGAATAACCTTGTTTAGCGTAATTTCGTGGTTCTATATAATGCAATGCTATATAAATATATAAAGGCAAGTGACTTATAGCCAGGTGAGGAACCAAGACCAACTGCACAGAAAGTTATCCGGCGAATCGGGACAGTACAGTCGTAAACAGTTCAGTCCGCAAGGGGCCAAGCGAAACAGTAGAGCAGCACGGTCAAGGCACAGATAGTAAATCAAGAAGCCTTCTAGCTAACATGAAATGATAGCTTCAGTCACAGAAGGAGAAAATCTATAGTTAGGAGGAGTTAAGTAGTTACCAATGTCAAGGTATAAATAGTAACAGTTGTAACACGACAGAAGTGACGTGCGTCAACGTGAACGGATAAACCTGGCAATAGATTTGATTGCACCACAGACGGGCTTTGTGGTCTAGTGGTGTAGTGCAGTCGGGAGATCGGACCTTCGGTGGGCAGTTTTCATGCATGGGTGGATTATTCAGCAAATCTTTCTTACAATGGAAAAGCACAGCCATAGGTAAACAGAGAGAGGAAAGTAAACGCAGAATGTTCATGCACTATAAATCATAAGAGAGTAGATCAGAACTCCGTCAGTCCATTAGAAAGGGGGAATTTGGTCAGAAGTACTCGAGGTCCATGATACATGTGGACGCTACTCATGAGTAGGATAAGTGAGAATGTCATCAGAATACAAATTACCATAAAAGTAATTTATACGACGATTCAATAAAACTGACAACGAATTTCCGTATATTTTCACTATCTGCACGGGTAACAATAATCTAATCCAAAATAATATAAACAATATATTATCAATAATAATATTATCTTCGCAAAAATCAGCAGCAGCCTTAGTAGTAGTAGTAGCAGTAGTAGTAGTAGTAGTAGAGTGGCGGAGTTTGTATATTACTTACCGAATAAGTAAGCAGCTCGTTGCTCAAACCACTAACATGTGCAATAATGGAGCGATAATCGACTTGACTATGTTACGCGAACTGTACCGAACAATATGAAAAAAGCGTACAAACTCCGCGATTGCATCTTCCAATCAGATTACGACTGTCTTCAATTCGACCGGGTTACTGATATACACATAAGCATTGCTGTTGGATGTGACTGATGTTGGTGACTCCCGGGCGATCAAACTCTAGTGAGTATCCTGCTCAGGAGGAACTTCTTCTAGACTAAAGCCGTAGTAGTGGCAGCACACTGGTCGATTAAACTGACAGCGTAAGTGTGCATCCTGCGGCAAACAAGTGTTCAGTTTGTTGAATTAACGAACGTAAGCCTTGTCGGACATTTATGTGTATATTGAATAATCACAAAAATTCATATTTTTCAACGGACTTTTGCTTTCCAAACAGGTGAATTTCAACTCACTTGGTGTGGACTTATTTCGAATAAGAGATAAAACCTCCATCCAATGCAACTCCAAATTGGTCTGCAGTCGTCCCACATCCTCAACGAGAAAGCATAGCACATAAATACTGTAAAATAGCATAGTAAAAAGATACGGCTGCACTAGCATATGCCAAACAGTAAACGAAACTGCTTGGTACACACGGTCTCGAAATGGCGTCAACCTCGGCGGGAACAGAGCCAAACCATAGGCCGCTAGCCAATAAAACAGACAAATTATCCCTCCAGTCGTCTGCAGACTAGCTTTACGCTCAAGACGCGATTTAATTTGATGATATAGTACTATGCGTATTCCCTCGATATTGGGCTGCAGGCCTTTTGGCAGTACAGTGTTTTGCAAAGTGTTTCCTCCTAGAAGTGCACCAAATGCTGAGATAATTCCCAAGAGACAGAGATGTTGATGCCACATTTGTCTTCGTGTGCGCTGACTAGAGTTTTATCACCCAAAGCCTCATTCAAACACGCGAGCTGATCGATTATCACACGTGGTTTGTGAATAGTTGCAAACTCAGCCTTCGTGGACCTCAGTGATTGAAACCAACCCAAAATAGCCCGATTCTAGTTAAAAACCACACAGATGACTGTATTTAAATGAGTGCACCGGAAGGTATCCAGAAATGTTTCACTGCGGAGTGAAAAAGACTCAATCCGGAAGCTCTACCATTGAGGTATTTATGTAGAAAGATGTCAAAAATGCCAGCGGCGAATGAGTGGTTTCAAAGAACTTCACTGGATTTGCGTCGTGAGTAGACTGTAGGCTACAGTGTGGTGGTTTGATTTACCGTGAAAGTTATTACTGGACTCTTTTGGCTAATTTTTGGAACCTCTCTACCCAACTAAATGATGCCCAAAAGCATCTTCTACCGAGTGTCGAAGCTAACTGTCAACGAAATCCCCTCGATCCAAAGAACCGCGAAAGCGAGAACCGGTAGACAGATGTAATTGCATGTTATTTGCGTTTTGGTGCAAAAATTGCACCGATATGAGCAATACACTTGAGGCGAATCAAAAGTGACGGTGGAGCAAAAGCAATACGAGAGCGTACAGATGGCGAAAACCGCAAGTGTTTTAAAAGTGTAGTCGACTGAATCTTCGGGAAGGTCAGTTCTGTAAAACCTATTCAACCTGAGAAAAACAATGTTGTCAGAACTAAGCCTCACGGAAGACCGCACAGAAAAAAAAAATTAAATTGATGTCTGAAAAAAGTTGGTGTTCCGGCAGTACCGAAGCTGCTAACACCATCGACGCCACCGTGTCGATCAGCATTACATGTCTTATCGTGACGGGAAATCACGTGAAAATGACCTTTGTTAGGCTGTTGCAATTGTTTGCTTACCGAATCAACACGGATGAATACATGCGAACAAGCTTCGAGTTCGGTCGGAACAATAACCTGTCCGCGCTGCATTCGAGTCTGCTCTGGAGCGATATTTTGCATGTACGTTGACAGGTTGTGAACGTAACTCTGTACGACAAGTGAATCTATACTCCGTGGCTTAACGAGTTCCGCAGGCAGTCGTAATTTACCGTCTCAGGCAATTCCCGCAGCGGAACACTGAATATCTGACTTTAGGCAATTCTTGATACCGAGCAGATCTAGTAGTCTCGTTTCGTACCAATCGGGGCTCTCTTGTGCTTTAGGAACTGCTTCAAGTTGGCAAAGGAAATGTTCGACTCAACCATTCGAAACCAAATGGTAGTGTGAGGGCTTTCTGTAGTTAGTGAAGAGCATAGATCGAGCTCAACATATTGCCCTCGATCGTCAGTAATTGTAGAAGAAAAACCTTGCATATAGCTATCTATCTTTCCGTCAGATGTTGAACCACGGATCGGCCATGACGACAGAGATAGGATTAGCTTGGGGCTACCTCGTAAATCTATCATTGCCTGTCAATAAATAGATATACCAATGTGATGGGATTATTGGACTTATAATGCCTACCTAAGTATGATCAAGTCAAGTCAAGTTCTAGTTTTATGCAACGGGAGGTGAATATTCAACCGCTAAGTAACCACTAATTACACATGTAACTAGAGAATAATGAATGAAAAACGAGAGAAATATTCATCTGAACTGGTTTATGAAAGTGTGAGGGTTGGCGGCAAATCTGGGTAGATAAGGAACCGCAGATTATTTGTGAGTAGTGGTACGGGCAAACAAGTGTCTGTGGCTGGATGTGGTGGAGGACGTGGAAAAAAATTTACTAAAACCAGGATAAAGAAAATTTGATTGGTCATCTAGTATATGCAAGACAAACCTTTTGCAATCGTGCTGATGTTGGGGTAGGATATATTGAGAGAACTGAACACAGGTGTCCCACTACCACTAGAATTTCATTTGACAGATATGACAACAAGTTTCAAGTCTCTCACGGTCAAACCTGGAAAGGTTATCGGAGAGTTACGGAGGCAAGATGGTATGATATACGCCAACATAACAAGTTTGGTTAAATGGATTGGAGTAGAAAAAGATTTTAGGCTTAGAACGTAAAATGTTAAACGTCTAATTTTCTGGAAACTGCCGCAACTTGATGGGACCAGGAGAGATCACGGTCAACAGTGACTCCGAGATATTTGGTAGATGATACTCCGGCAGTGTAAACAACGTTGATGATTAGGTCGGAAAAGTATACGCTAAGATCGGAATATTTGGTGCTGTTTTGAAAACAAAATAAGATATCGAAGCATCTGGAAAGGTTCATATCTAAATTAATACCATAGGACCAGTAGGTGAGTTCAGTGACAGCTGCAAGGGTTTAAAAAGATTTAATGGAATGGGCATGCCGAGGATTACACAATCACTATACTAAATAAGGAAATTGTAACTATGCTTATGTATGTAGGAGATATAATTATGAAAGGATAAGGGTCACAGAAAGGCCCCTCATAAAACGTCTGCTGTAGAAAGAAGCGTTGAAAAAGTTTACCCATTAAATCAGGTGAATTGTTAGCGATTATAAAAGTATTTAAACAGTAGATATATGTGAGATATGCTGACTCCATGGTGCTCGAGATTCTGGAGTAGTTACGACCTGAAGACACAGTTAAATGCACCACCAAAGTCAAAAAGCACAATCTGACCGCCTGACTTTGGCGGTCTAACAAGGATAAAACAAAGTGGGTGGGTGATGCTAGAGCATCCAACGTCAAGTGAGGGTGCAAAGTGATCAGGATTCAATTTACTTATCTGTGGGGATATTCTACTCAGGACGAGCTTTTCACACACTTTAAGAGTAACAGATACACAGGCGATGCAACGTAATTTTGATAATCCTGTTCTAGGCATCAGAATGATGGAATCCACTCCTCAACAGTTAGGAATATGCTTTTGAGGTAAAATCTGTTGGGTAACTCCGAGATTATTCGAGACAGTGTTCCAGCTTACCTCTTTAGGATTATCGCTAGCAGACTGCAAGGACTGCTTGCTTTGTTTGTCGAGAGTTGTGTTAGTTCTTTGTACACTTCTAAGGGAGTGATAAAATCTGAAACGGTTTTCTTTAGAGTCAAAGATTGAATTTAGTGTTAATCTCTGATTCAGCAGCAGCTGTGAAACATGGATTATTCTTCGCAACCTTTACCGATGGTGAACTTTAACTAAGTTTTACACCACGTAACTGCATAATGGTTTCCCAGGTATTTCGGCAGTTTATATGGGCAGTTATGGATCGTATATGTATGGCATTGAGCCTGTGTCATTCCATTTTGATAAATACGGACAACATACCGACGAAAGTATGGTACGTCGTCTTGAAAGCTCCTTCCTTCTTTCAGCGTCACTGCTTCAGATATGGAGAAGAATATCTGGCGGAAGGGGGGAGGGTATAAAAGTTCCTGCGGGACAGTATGGCATGTAGCAAAAGTTTAAATTTTGTGCCAAGTTTTCACAGGATAAGGTCGGGTTGGTGAAGTATACTAAGACCAAAGTTGGTTATCACTTCACTGAGTCTAGAAAGGTTGATTGGGTTACAGTGTCGCTTGAGATCTTTCGGTCATGGCTATGGGTGAAGCGCTTGCGTTTAGTTTCACGATGCTTCACTGGATAAACTTTTACTACGGCATCAGATATCAGGTATGGCACAAGTACCAATAGGGGAATCTAGGTGCTTATGCACTTTAGATCGTTGCCAATGTATTCATGATTTTGCCTACATAGGGACATCTTTATGCGCGGACGGTCGGACGTATTTAGTGCAGCGACTAATCGGGAACTGGCTGCGATTCCGGGATGTGAAAGTCCGTGCGAAGTATTGAGCACTGGACGCCGGTATAAAGACTGGTCGAGGTAGGCTAGTGGACATGCCGCAGAGTACAGTACCGAGGCTTGCATCCAGTGGTACGGATTGACACTGGAGCAACAAGGACTAAACAGTTTCCATACGAGATGTATCCTGAGTCTGTGCCTGTGCTGAAAACGTGGCAAGACTGTCTCAAAAGAAAGATTTAGTGGAACTGAATTAAATGCTAGATAAAGCATCTGCAAGATATTCCGGCGCGCCTCTGAGGTATGGCAGGTCCGTCCCGTACTGAGAGATATAATTCAAATGCCTGAATTCTAGGGGACTAACCGTCAGACTTTGTATCCAATACATACGTCAGATGCTTGTGATCCGTGACAAGGATGAAATATCAACCCTCGACTCTGTACAGCAAAAGCCTGATGGCATTATATGGGACCAACAGTTCTCGACTAGAAGAGTTGTATGACGTTTCTGTGGTACTGAGGCGTCAAGAAGAACACTTTAGTGGTTTCCATATCCCAGAAACTAACGGTTGCAAGACCGCTCTGGTGGCAAGTCAAAACATTCACTCTTATGCCAGGTGTGGAGTGCGGATCTGCGTGCATAAGGAGCGCAATCTGTGCTAGTGACTTCTGAATCTCTAAAAACGTTACTCGTGTGGCATTCTCAAATGTCAACGAAGTAGGTCGGCTAATGGAAGGAAAATTTCATCTTGGGGTACGAAACGAAGACATAAATTCAGTAACCTCAGAAAGCTCTCAGCTAGTTGATTGAGGGTAGCGCGACATAATACAGAATAGCAGGTAATTTATACTCGCTAAGTTTAATAACCTGTCAATTGTTCTTGTGGTCGAGTAAAATGTGTTCCTTTTTGTCAAATTCACATTTATAGACGTTGACAATTATCAGGCCCTGCCAAAGACCATACGTGACCTGGGTAGAGGGTGCTTTTCGTGTCACCGATGGGGCGCGACGGTGGTATCTGACTTAAGCCTTTCTTCCGGAGAGGAAGGACGTACTGAAGTATGACCTTCATAAAACAATCTGACGGCTTTTGCCGCGCATCAGGCTGAAGCTCTCAGGCTGCTAACCTAAGCTCTGGGTAGTGGGGATGAACACCACAGGTTTAAATACAAATGAAGATATGAGGGACAAGAAAATAACTTTACTTGACTTCACCTCACTGTTCACAAATGATTCCTTTCAGGAAAAATTCAGCTCCGCACAATAAAGCATTCAGAAGAACGATATCGGTTTGAGCTTCCCACCGGGTGAACTGTTAACTTTAATATTAGTCAGTTTTCGTAATATTCGGCTTCAGTTCAACAATCAGAAGGGCGGTGTGGGAATAGTTTCACCGTTGGAACCTTCATTTACTGATATTTTCGTGACGAAACTTGAAAATGGTCCACTGGAATCAATAATCAGTAGACGCATCATGCAAAACGACTTATAGGCGAGACCGTATATGAAATATGCAAAAGTTGATGCACTGTATTGCTTGATAATTTTGACATTTTCCATCTAATTATCCAATTTACTTTGGAATAATAAAGGGACAGCAGTTTGCCTTATTTAGATGTACGCGTAAGTCGTCAATTTAAATGTTTAGGCTGGTTATCAATGCATTGAGAAGCTATGTGGAACGAGCAACACATTCACTTTTACATGAACAGTCGATAGAACATTGCACGCTGAGCTACTAAAAGTTAGATTCATTTTCAAACCGATTGTGAATTTCCGACTGGAGGATGGAGTGCCAAATTCCACAACCTCATTCCATGTGTATTCATTCGTCTGTTCCTGTGAAACTAGACACATTGGTCCCCCGACCAGAGGTATACCCGAAAGTATTCGGAACGGCGCAAGGTTTGATTGAACACGGGGGCGAATGAGACGATCTTGAGTGGTCTGTTCACACACTGTTCACTCAAGTCACTCATGGGATGTGATAAACTCATTTTACACCATTTAGGAAGTTCAGAGCAAGCGATGAAGACTTCTCAAGTGTCGTATTTTATCCGTGGCCAGAGTGGTGAGTAGTTATCTGTACGATCCTCCCCGCGGGCTCAGAAGCAACTTGTTTAGTCACGTAGACTCAATTGGCTCACTTCTTGTTGCAGAACACGTGTGCAACCACTTGAACATCCTAAAGTGTGATCGGTTTCATTCGCACACACACACTTTAGGGGACAGATTTGGATCGTCATTTTTCTTTCTTGTTTTGTGATTCTTATTTAATATAGGAGTTCGAATAACTGTAAATGAGCTTGTTCTCCAAGCCTTTCTATTCTCAACATGGATTTTTAAGAAATACTGACATTTCGCTACGGATTTATACGTTTTCCTTATGTTGACCAATTAATTTTTAGCTGTTCATTGAATCAGCCTTATTCGCCTTATCTGTCTGATCAGAATGCATAGGATTCTGTAGGAAATTAATCGAGTTTGAAAGGTAACGGAATACCTTCGTTGTACTAAGACCCCTATAAAGCGGTCGTCTACCACAAAGGTCTGCTGCTGTGCGGACAACGGGTTGCTACCTTCCAAACTCACTGACAGAAGTGCAATGCACCAAGTAGAGTTACGTTCCATAAACCATCAGATTTTACAAATCCAAACTATTTACTAGACGTTACGGTTTAGTGAAGTAGAAAACAATCAGAATGTTTTTTGTTACCATTTACGTGGCACGACCGGGTCGTACGTGTTTTCTCCCTTGTACGCTGAAGTGTTCGCAGTTTTTCTTACTCTCGGGAGGAAAGTGCGAACGGGACAACTCACGACGAAGGGTTGCCCGCTGTTCCGTTTCATAGCACTGACTAACTAAATTATGCTTTACTGAGGTGAATTCATTGGATTAACTCATTTTTTCAGTTGACATCAAATCTTTTGTTCCGAAGTGCTCAGGTCTTGTAGTTATTCAGTCCGATACGGCCCCATGTCTAGCCTAGTTTTGCAAATTAACTGACAGACCGATTGGATAAGTGACTGGAACTTTGGCTAGCTAAGGGTTGCACCAATTACGTGATTTGTGATTACGGATGAGCTGTTTTTCGTTATTCACAGAGAACTGATATAATTATTCCACAAAAAAGCGCAGACAAACAGTTTTGTGACGCCAAGGGAAAACGCACATCAGATGTGGTCACACCGGACGACCATGTGTATTAGTCCGTTTTATTTTATGCATCTGAAGTGAAACTTTGACTATGAAATCGATAGAAATGAAATTCAAAATATTTCTCTGAATGGTAGCTAGCATTGGAGGAAAAGAAGTTCCAAAATCATCGTAACTGTAACTGAAATTCCCCTATAGATGGCACGATCAGTATATTTGAGACTTTTTCGGAAGACTCTGAATATTGTATGGTAGGCTGACTACTGAGGTTGGCTTTTAGATCCGGAAAGTTTCATTGCCTATTGAGGTGACATCATCAACGTCTAGGTGGCAGTCCTTTCTCAAAGAGTTAAACGATCAGAAACTCACACAAACCATCAACCAGGGCTACAGTAAACACCAGTAACCAAAACTGTTGAGATTCTGATTGTGTTCTATCACGATGATGGATTGGAAAGGGTAAGCGGCTGCACAGCATATAGTGATGTTCTGTTTATGGAGGCCCTATCGGGATACCGATCGGTGGTCCGCGTGTCTGTGTAAGCCGGATATCACATCAGCTCTCCCTTTCCGAAGATGTGAATCCACGGCACACATCCAGAAACGAAGTTATGAAGGCAATCATTGTATTACCAGCAATGGCAGTAAAAGAAGTAGTAGTAGTAGCAGTAGTAGTAGTGTGGTGTAGTGTATATACTACTTTGCAAGTAGCTGGCTACTGAAAAACCAACTACGTACAGTTGTGGAATAACAGCAAACACAGCTGTCAGGGGAATGAACTCAATAAGGCAGAAGGAAGCTTGGTAACCGCCTAATTGCATTCTGCTGCTAGAAAACAACTGCCTTAGGTGGATTAGACCACTCCAATCCAAGTAAGCATTGTTGTTCCGTTTGGTTACTTTTAATGGCTCCTAACAGAATAACGCGAGCGTATCTTGTGGATTATTGCAAAAGTGGTAGTGATATTGGTAGTAGCCTCGGCAGTAAAATTGGCTGTAACAAAATCAGCAGCAGTCGAGAATTGCACAATACCCAGGTGCAGCACCGGTAAAGTGAATCGCACATATCCGATATGTGCGAACGAGAACGGCCAGGGATTCAATGGGAAATAAGAAAACCAAGCCATCAATTTGAATGCTTGCTAGAATGGTTTTATTTCGTAACACTGTTTCAAGTAAGTTATTTTTCAATTTCAGTCAGCAGACTGGATTGTAGGGCACTGTCTCAGCAGATATAAATGTTTGTGCAGTTGTAAGGCATTCGTTCAGATATACTAAACATAATGAAGTTAAATCTCTCGTAGATGTTTAGTAATCCGTAATTATTATGTTATTGTTATATGTAAACCAGTAACAGATTCACTGACCACGACATCGAAATGTTTTCTTCATGAGGCCTGACAAGGACAATGATCGATGGTCGAAGTGACTGAAAATTCGAGTCTCCTTTATCCAGTTAATAATCACCGAAGTAGGACATGGATTGAGAGATACAAGTATTCGTTTGCTGTTGTGGGTTTTTAACATAAAACAATTCAGTTAAATTATGATACGTGGCTCTGTCAGTGAGAACATGAATCAACTGTTCAAACCTGAGAAATTTGCTCTTGGTTATTATTGGATGACCAGTACCACAGAAGGAAGTCGGCCAAAATTTTGTCCGTGCACACTGAGGACGGGCATTTAGAGAGATTTATGTTTTGACGATGGAAAGCCATAAAATCCAGCTGGCTGACCACATAAAACTCTATGATGATTGCTATTCAATCCAATTCTATATACCTCAGTTCAACTTATCCAAAAACTGTCTGTCATATAAGGGGAACCGAACACGAACTTGTCTTCCTTAGACATTTTATGCACGAATCATCCAGATGTTTTTTGTTGTTGTTCTTTGAACATATGCTTTAACATGATTTCCAGAATAGTAACTTGTTTACTACTTTGGATCACTGAAGAGAGAAATTTTGGTTCTCAAAATGTAATGGCCTTTCAACCTCACAAAGACATTCTCGTCATTGTTACCCATCAGATAGGCCTATAGCTGTCATGTGAAGCTAAAGCGTGAACATGCCATCATAATTACATCTGTAAGGTGGATCAGTTTTAGATTGTATTTTACACGTCACATGTTTGTCGAGTGTTTCCTAAACGGAATAGAGCCGTATTTGGTGTCATCTTCTGATCAGAATCGCGGAATTTTAGATAATACCTAGCTGTATTCCATGAAGCATGTAAATGTTTTGTTCAGTAAGAAGCAGCTGGAATTCTCGACTGTCTATTCATTGTCTGTTTTGTGTTTCTGAACATCCCTTCCGTGACCATTTAGTCCGAACGATTGGCTCATGTTTGACGCGGTACGTCTTGCGTGTTAGGTGCAATGCATTAAAGCTTCCTGTCTTCAGTTCTATCCGCATCTTACATTCTTCGACTCATTCATGCAAGCGGGAACTTCTTAAAACGGACCTCTGAATGCTAAATGATGTATTGAGATTTTCTCATTTCCCGTGGAATTTTCCACAAATATTGAGAAATCTACACTGTTGTGCAGGTGACTTTTACACCACAATGATTTATTCCTCCAGTTTGTTTTCCGAGTGTGCGTGTTAGTAAATAATTTTCTCTGTTGCGCTATGACAAAAATTGCTTAAATCGTCTGATAAGTTTACAGAAACAGCCGAGGCAAATTCTGCAAGAGAACCTTTTCGTATGATGCACATGTTCTAGGGTGCGCCAAGGATGTTCAAAAAGGCTTGCAAAATTCATTCTTTCATTATTTTGCCTGTCTCCAGAAGAATGTCTTTGTGTTTATTTTTTCATTCTTTTGCACGTCCTCAGTTGTCTCCACTTAAAACTAACCCATCTCAGCGTAAAACGAATGCTACTGAAATCATCGCACCAAAGCTCTTCCAATACGTGCTCCTAGTTTTGGACATCAGGAAGTAACTTCACGCAATAAACGGAGTTCATCCTTGAGTGAAATGGTCTATGGTATTATGGATGGTGCCAGTTGAAGAGCACACACTAGTTCGATCCACTTATGGGCAGCTCGAAAAACCTGTCCATATTGTTGGGTTTATCAGGACCGAAAGAGGTTCTGAGTGTATCGAAGAATCGATGCACAATAAGTTGTGATTTTTGAAAATATTTTGTTGTCAAAAACAGCTTTGTCGACAGAAAATTTATTTAGCCGACATTTCGGTTACCTTGGTTAATCTTTTTCAAGGCAAGTTTTCATCTCGCAATAATTTGTTTTTACGCTGTTGCCAAATTGTTTAGTTACTGCTTTATGTTGCATAGTTTCGCGAGCTTGAGTTGTCAGAGGTTAAGCAGTCGTATGTAGCCAAAAGCGTGTTACTTTTACTCTTAGCCTACGGTAGCTTTAGCCAATCGCTCGCAGTCACACACCCACGCACAAAATGACGCATAAACACTTCTCCAGTTCCCATAAAAGGCACTTCGATTACTTAATTCGTCCCATTATTCAGTTTTCGCCTGGCTTCATTTGCATGCCACCGGTGAGAGTAAATGAGAAGAGTTCCTTTCAAATTATTTATCTCCGGACCTGCTCGTTCTCAAGTTTTACTGCTAGTTGATATGGTGTCCTCTTTGCGTGCCGGTAATGCTTGTACTGGTGGTAAAACATTTGTGACTGCACTTACAAACTCATTGGTCAGAAGTTGGTGAAAATTTCCAACCATTTCTATTCAAAACCAGTGTATGTATCTTATTGCGAGAAAATGTTGTCTGTGACGAAAAACACTCATCCTAGGTGATATCTATTGTCTTACAAAGCAACATACATTGGACAACTTAGTGGAACCTATATTGCTGTTATAGCCGTGAAGGGTAAACACTTCCATCCCAATTCGTTGCACAAAATGAGCATAGTTGTACGCATTTCTTTTTACCAAATGCTCATAGGATTTCCTCAACTTTCTTTGTCAATTCGACTAATTTGCCAACAAGTTAGCAGATATCACGCAACACGATTACTCAATATCGGCTGAAAAGTCTCTAAATTTCGATGAATAACAACGTGTATATGCAAAGATTTGAAATGAATTGCATAGATGAATTCTTATAACAAAAACAGCCTTTTGGCCTGAATACGTTCGTAAGTTAAACATTCATAGCTTTTTGGTTATTCTAATTATATAATAATTAGGGGACTGTGACAACTGTCACTCTTGCTCTTCTTCACGTTCACTCTACAAGGAATGATCTTCCATCATTGCCTGGATTTTATCATCGGAATTCTGTAAACAATTTTCTATGTCCCTCGGTGGAGTGGATGTGAAATCAGTTGCCAGAAATCTTTTTCAAACATGTGGTGGAAAATCAATTAGGCTACAACATTCGAAATCCCCACGATTGATTATGCTGCAGACGAAAATCTCTGGTGCTTTTGCATATCACCTGACAAACGAGAATTGAAGGATTTTCTTGAAACAACCGCAAGTCAAGATAAAAGGTGGTCTATTTTTCATTCCTTACACAACATACAGGGTCACATCTTTTCGTCACATTTTCAAGAAAGTATGGATGTGTTCGTTAAACCACAGCTTTACAAATTCACGAAACGTCATCGGGATGCAACAAAGGTTCATCATGGAGGGGCTTTCAACCTTTCGGTCCCGGGTTCAAATCCGGCTCCCCCCACTGCTCTCTTCCCCCCGAAATGCAGCCTCTAATTGACTGTGGCCCTCGTCCCCAAATATTGCACCAATATTGCATAACAAAGGAAATTAAAAATGAAAAAGAAAAAATATATCATATTCGCCAAACATTTTGATCACCTACTTTCGTAGCTTGTGGTTAGATGGTACACCATTTTCACTTTATTTATAGGACACTGCATTTGAATGTTTTGTAGTAGAATGGCTAATGTTGTACTGAAAACGATTAATCAACTCCTATGAAGATAAAAGCTCTTCATCAAGTGTCCAAAAATGAGGTTCGAATAATGTATGGGTGTGAAATAAGATCAAGTTGCATGAAATTATAGTATGCAGTCATCTTGGAATAGATTATAAAATATTGGTCTGGTTCGAGTTTCCTACTTGGATATTGCAGCATCTATCTAGTCGGATAAGCTGAATCCCATTAAAGCGCGTTTACTGGTGCCCACTGGTGACGATCCCTTTTTGTTGGGAACAGTGCGGAATGTATTCCTGGAGAACTAACCGAGGATTGCTTCGTGATACTTTAACAAGCACCGTCCCATTTATCACGGGGTTGAAGTGTATGTTTGTTTTGTGTCAGGCTACTATGAGGACTTGCGGACAGGTGAAAGTGCAAGCGTAGCAAATTGTCTTCCAACAGCCAAGATATTGACACGAATTTAATCTCCGTGTGGTTCATCCTGTCTGGACTGATGGAACAATAGTGGAGTGCATGAACAGACTACTGGCTCATTCATAGCAATGTGGTATTCGTTCGTAGAAAGAAAAACTGACGAATATTATTGTGAGACTTAACAGCTATCAGAAATTTTTATCAAACCAGTACTTCCTAAAAACTGACTATTCTAAATGCATTTTCGAGTGTTCAGCGGTTGTGTGACCGCTATGCGATTATGTATTAAACTTTCATTGTGTAGTTTCGTATCGCTTTGTATTGTTTCGAAAGGCCAGGGTTCGACCCTCTCTACCACTGGTCACTTCCCCCCTCAGCCGCCATGCGCTGGCCACTGCCCACTTTGCAAAATGTTGTACTTCTTTGTACAACAAACGAAAAAGAAAGTAAAAAGTATACAAAAGAGTATAAATAAAACATTCTCTCTATTTAAAGCTTCTTCCCGTAATGTTCAGAATACACCAAACCTCGCACACTTGCACAAGCTCTAAACTCAATTCTAACAAAGACTTCGAAAGACGCGAAAGTTCGGCCGATCTAAAATAAAGTGGACTTTAAATACATTTGTGAAATTATTTGTAATGGATGTCTTTGGTGTTAAAGAAACTATGATGATTATTTTCTTGATTCGAATCCTGGAGCAGATCTGAGGAGTTAGGTACACACTACAAATACATATCAAAAACCCGACTAATCTCTAATGCGACATAACTTTGCCCGAGAAGCACATATTTGAATATTAAAGCCAATTTTTGCCCAAAAGGTACAGACCGTGCTTCCACAATACGACCCAGCATTACGGCGGAACTCAGGAAGTTGCTGTGGACTATTCCGTGACCTTTGAAATGAAGAAAGGTGAGTTAGGAAAATCTCTATATGATAACTAAAATGCCTCGATAAGTCATCTTCATCTTTTTTACCACCTTTAAACTCATTTTTATGGAGAAGTTCAATACCCTTTACAAACGCCAGGAGTAAAATTATTTTGCCCTGTTACTGAACGGTTATCGGATTACCGAAGAATGCCCCCTTTCCTTCTTGAGTTCCCAATGTTTCCATGGTAGTGTGTCTCAATGATTTATGGGTGGAACATTACTGTTTAGAATTGGTTCAGTACCAGAAAACATGAAAAGTATCTGAAACGTCCCCAGCTTTATTTCACTTACAAAGTCAGTGATGCGCACCTGTATGTGGTTTAGTTCAGACGTGAAGATTTGACGTTTGTATTTAACAAAAGTTCTCCATACGTGTCCTGAAATATATTCAGAATGTTGAGTATTTGTTCATGAGGTAGGTCGACGGGAGTACTTCAGTTGTTCTGATTAAATCGTCCACAATATTAACGTAGTTCAACAATATTTAACATTTTTTGAGAAGACGGTGTTGTACCTTTCGATTCAGTGTGTGCGTCTTCAATTTTGGTCGCAGTCTTCAATTCGCTTAGTGAATAAACCCTATTTTAGTTCCGTTTCACCATCTTGTTACATCGCGTCCTGGATTATCAAGGCAGTACATCGCAATAAATTCATTCTAAGCCTGCCTACCTGCCTTTCTCCCAGATGCTTGTGCTCATCTGATATCTAATTCCTTGGAATTAGGTGACTGAATGCGGCGGCATTTCTGTGTCATCAATGCAAAAACAGTCCGTCTCAAGAGGATTTTGTGGTGTGCACTGTGTCATAGTTAAACAAATGATCGGAAAACAGATCTCACGGCCTTCGAGTAGTCTGTTTGTGAGACCACACAAAATGCTCTTTTTAATCAAATGGGACTTATCAAACAGAACTACTTCTTTTTTGCGTCCAAACTGATCCAATTTTACGGAAAACAACCTAAAACGTTTTTTTAATTAGATTTTTTTAATTTTCTTTTTGTTTCACATTCAGACTCTTGAACAGAAGTCCGTACTGTAGAGAAATGCAAAGATGGCAAAAACATTTGACTTTTCTGTCTTGGTACTTCAGCTTAATTTACAACAGATTACGATTACTTTAGGATTTTTGCATTCTTGTTCACCCACGTAAGTGGTGAACTTCAAGCTCCATCAGTGCAGTTATAGGAGTAGCATCAATCTAAAAAACACTGCACCAGCGCGTTACCAACTTAGTAACTATCAGTTGTTCAATAGTTTCCACTTTCATTATCTCTCTTACCTACTCATCATGAATGGATTTTGATAACTTGAATAGAGCTTTAACGGATCAATTTCTACCAAGCTATCAGTTAAAGTCCTGAATTTGAAAAGTGCAAAACACCGGCCTCGTATTAGATACGGAATTTCATCTGCTACGCTTTTTACGAGTGGAAACCGCTAAGTGTTTCTAATAAATAAAAGAACGATCCAATCAACCTATTTGGACATTATTCATCCGTTCCAATCCACTGGGATAAACATTCAGATGAGTGCTGCGTCGCTCATGATGATAATAATGTTGATAGTGATGATGACCGTCTTGAATGTAGACATTTACCACAATAAAGAGCTCACAGTTATAAATGAACTTGAATAAGCATTTGTTTTTGTGGAGGATTGAAGCCGGTGGCTGTTTGCTCTGTTATTCTGTTCAACAACGAAAACGTTGGGAGTTCTTTTTCAAAGTACGATGTACTCCATTTGCTCTTTGGGTTTCTAACTCATCAAAACTGATCTTTTTATGTTGACCACCCAGTAGAATATTCTTTCTGTTCATTTTCCCGGATAAATCGGATAGCATAGGATGTGGAACCATTCTGCTGGTCAAGTATCTTTGAATTCGTGATCCCAGCAGTTCTTCAAAAAAATTCACGTATCCTCAGTGACTGAAACGCGCGATGTATTCTGCCGGTTTTCACGTTCGCTAGATAACATGTGGATCACGTTTTTCGTAACCATCTCTTAGTGGTCAGCATGTTTTGGTCAAGTGAATCCAGCCGAATGCCGAATTGCACAAGAGCAACAAAAACGATACCTTCGTTCCTTGATCAGAAATGACTCACTTTTCTGAGTTTTGTTCACCGACTCCGGATTAGTTTTCAACTGCGAACTGGTTTTTTATGAGCACTGGTAATGTGATACCGCCAACTACTTGATGGCAAATCAATGTCTGCATCTAAATTCTAATCCAGCTTCATCCCCACCTCCCGGTCCAATCATGTCCCGTGTACTTCCAAAGCACATAATTCGTGTACTTGGGACATTTCAAGATACGCAGACTGATAGAAGCGGACCAAGCTCCGGGACTAGTTTATTGCTATCTGCACAAGATCAAATCTGCAATTTACATCCAATTTATAGGCACTCATAATGGTTTGTTCATTTGTTTAACTGGGAATCAGAAAACTTTCTAAAACTGTTCATGATTTATCTTCCTAAATGCTCTATAGTTTGCACGGCATAGAAGACAGGAAAATGAGTTCAAACAGGATTCTAACAGAATTGAATGAAATATTAAAAAATTTTATTTAGTACAATACCAAACATTTTTTCTCAAAAATAAAAGCACCTTAATCACGTAATTGAAGAGCGTTGACTGCAAGGCGTTGCTAGCAGTCCGCACTTCAGAAAGTTAACTGTTACTACTGAAACAGTTGATTGTGTTTTGCTGTTGCTCTGTGCAAGGACAACGTAATCAGCTGCATCTTGCTGCAGTATCTCGGAGGGGTTTTCATCAAACGTTCCATAGAAAATTTTAAAATAGTCAAGATATATTTATGGTCATCATATTATTGGGAAATCAAGTTATTTGAACCTTTATCAATAAGTAAAATGTGCACCTCAGCCAATAATATGTTTCAATAAATCGTTGCAAGGGTCAATAATGGCAAGCATAATTGAGCTGGATGCGGACAAGTTTGTGATCGCACACCAGCCGGTTAGTCAGTCACGTGTCATTCAAATAGTAAAGGTGCCAAACATAACCCTTCATCGCTGTCCTTCTCAATGAAAGGCTCCGTTTTAGTTCACTTAAAAAGGGTTAACACACTAAAATACTTGGAGAGTGCCCTAATATGTAGGCAACGAAAAAGTTATTTTTAATACCAATTAAAAGTTACTCTTTTTGTGTATTAGTTAAAGTAGCAAAAAGCTGTTCATGACGACAAATATTCAAGATTTTGCTATTTTCTGATTCCACTACATTTTTATTGCAACAACTTTTGTCTGTGAACAATCACTGTGGAAGAAATAGGCTACATAATGGCCCGTATTTCCTATTGACTGGTTGCATTCAAGTTTATTTCAGTTGAAAGTTCACACAAAAGCGTTGAGTACTTCCCGCGGCTACTTCTGTATAATTGTTGGCCAAACTGATTTCTTCACTTTTTTGTACACCTTTTCTTGTGCTCATCGAGTAGTGCACAGAATTGTCATCTGGGCAGATGAACAATGTTATCGATTTCCGAAAAGCTGCTGAGGAAGCAAACCCGAATGTATTTGCAGTCAGTTTTACGCATCTTCGACCAAACTGATGCCTATTAGTAGATAACCAACTCCAGCAGACTCTTCATTTAAAACGGTCAAGCTGAATCGGCGATCGTTTTTGAGAATGTTTTCTTATTTGGAGACAACTTCAAAGCTCGAAAGCAAATATTTTGTTCAATCTCCTAAAAGGTTTACTTTTATTTCCATTTCGAGTGACATATCGAGAAAATGGACCTTGATTGTAACTAGTTTCGGGGGAGGGGGGGGGGGAATACGCTATACACTGAAGGCAGAAACGGGGAACGGACACAAATGCACGCACGGTAGCCAACCATTTGCACAGTCTGCAAAGTCTTCCGACGCGGCACAGCAGGTTCGACAAGCAAACAAACTGATTGACATGAAGGAACATTAGTGCCTCGGTGGACAGTGTTGACAAAGTTAACTCTACAGCCCCGACTAGGATACCGTACCAGATACGACTTACCTATTTTGCGTGTCACCAAGAGTCACTAGCACTATTTTAGACTCTAACCAATTTTCGCCTTCTATTTTTAATCTTCCATTGGTTAGTTGAGCAAAGTTTTCACCATTATTCAAGACAAGATTATCCAATCCAAGTAAATTTATTCAACTCTACCTAATTTACTCATTCGGTTCCTCCGGGTATATATATATATATATATATATAAATATATATATATATATATGCATGTATTTTTACCTTCATTAACCAAAAGATGTCATTATTTATCTTATCTGGCTTACGTAACCCCAAAACGCCAAAACGGAATTTATGATTTCTAAATCTTGATTTGGTGTCTATACACGCCGTTTGATGGTAAAAAGGACAAATTGTCTTGGTACTCGTTTATATGCATGTATTTTGCGCAGGACTCATCCAAGCCCAATGGAGATATTTTAGCTGAATTTCAAGTTTCGCCAGAATTTACTGAATATATCAGGGGTAAAATATCGTGAAGAACTTACAATTAGTTTTATTCTCTGATTGTAAAAGTGAATCCATAGCATCCTCGTTCATTTATTTAGATGTTGTAACTTACTGGCTTAGACCACCATTCTCGTTCTCTCTGATGTATGTTGGTACCTGCTTATACAATTACTGGGCTTTGGCTCATTGGGTTTTCGTTCTTCCTCTGCCCTTGCAGATCGTGCACGTGTGACCCCCACCGGAGAGAGTTACTTCCAGCACATCTGGCGGCCCTGATCGTCGGTGTCCGTGTCGAGCTGCCGTCGATATCGTTTTCATTGTCTCCTGGGCGCGTTCGTTACAGAGTTACAGAGTCACCTAACCCCATTGCATTACATCGCTCACAGAATACAGTCGCGTTGTGCAACACAATTGTTCTTTCTTACAACAAGTAGTCACATACTACCTTTATTTCCAATAAGACCTGTTTTTTACTTTGCGTGTTCAATAACGTTTTCTGTCAACTAATCAAGGTTTAACGGGTGAGCTGCATTTAAACTGACTGGACTTGCTTCCATTTGGGTGTTCGTACCACGTCACTTCCAGAGCACGATAAAATTAGTCTGACGTCTGCCTTCCATTTATTGAGTAATTGTTTAGTCACGCATTATAATTCACATATTGATATTTCTATGTTCCTAATGTAATTGGTACGTCATCACTGTTGAGTACAAAACTCAAGTGTCTGATTTCGATTTCGAAAATGTTATTCAAATTTTATTTTGGGAGGCTGTTCAGAATACACGGAAATAAATTGTTAGCTTAAAATACATTTGGTGAATTATATTTCCAATAATCATCAAATACAACTGAAAGCCCTCCTAATGTCACTCGCTCTTTGAAACCATATTGTCCTGCCATCATGAATGCATTCCATATAACTGAGAGTTTAAAATCTAGTGATAAACAGCAACTCAAATATCAGTCATGCAAAGGACCCACTCGGATAGAGTTGACGAGCTTCGCATTCAGAGTATCTCCTTGCGTTCTTCTCATGCTTAACAATTAATATATTCATGCAGTGGTTATATAAATCGTGCAGCATGTATGCTAAAACTTTGCTCTTCTTGGTTGCATGGGGGCGTTTCTATACTTAACTTGATATGAAGTCTTTTTCCTATACGAAAACTTTGCCAATCACTAGAAATATGAAACGTGGGTTGTATTTTATGATCCATCTCTATTTTACCTGTCACGGTGAAAGTATTTCTATCGACGCAACATCAGAAACACTATGTATTCGTTACAGTGGGAGTGTTGAAATATTTCCAACATGCCAAATCAGTTCGCATGAAGTTGAATAAAAACACTACAACAATGTATGATACCACGGGCAAACCCAGAGTATCTAAAAAACCCCTGGAAAGTTTCGTGTTTCTCTATAAACACACTTTTCCGTTGACAGAGTGTGAGCTTCGGTGTGTGAAACATATATGTCTGTATAATGTATGCGCATATAAATATGGACAGAGGGAATCCTGGAATCCAATTTTTATATTGATACTGTTACTACAATCAATACTTTTGTCAAAAAATTCCTTATCATTATATGCTGTTCCGGATGAGCTTGTTAGTCACCTTGAGAACACTTTGTGAATGGGCTTCTGAAAGTTAAAAGTGGACAACCTATTTATCGCCCAATTATATTTTTCCCTCAAGCGCACACGTCCAAAAACGTGCAAGCTGTCGTACTCACACAAGCGTGCATACATGAATGAGATCCAATTCATCTTCTCAACCCAACGATTTGGGTTCACCTAGCAAGATTCCAAAAGAATTAATATGATCGCTTTGCATCTCAGATCAAATAGGATTGTGTATCCCCATGGGGACGGATGTGCGTCAGCACAGATTTGCTCTAATCCAAATCAATTCGTAATTCTCAATTTGATTGAGACTTTGAGTGTGAGCCGAGAGTGAACGAGGTAGATTTGATGAAATGTCCTCCGTGATTTTCGGCTTCCTAATAACTTTTCAGTTGAAGCAAACAGCGTGCGTGTTTATATGCATGTTTGATAAACTGGAAACGTTAATCGAGATCACTGTCACAAAATATTTCAGCTTAATTTATCAAATCTCAATCGGCAATATATTATGAGGCTATAAACCGGGGCAGTTATTACAGGCGCAAATTTACCTCATTCACACGAATGCACAACAAGAGTTTGATTTGAGTTCATTTTTCGTGGTATTCTGTCTATAAGACAAACCTGATCGTTGGATAACAACAAGGTGGTAAGTGAATAAAGGCTATTCAGTTGGGAATCATGTTAGCCCCTTCAGCAATGAAAACTGAATTCAGCTGTAGTTTTCTCGAGATTGGCTCAAAGTTGTGATCATTTTTGGTTTAGTGCAGACTAGCGTAATTCAGCTGTCAGATTTGTTTTTGTTTTGACCACGTTCTGTGGTGGCTTGTGATAGTGTAACTCAGGTAAATTTTGCACTGAAAAATGAACTCTGGGAATACACAAACACACCACCCAAATTCTTCAGAGTCACGTGATGAAATATTTATGCAAATCATGGAACCCAGATTTTTGGTTAATAAACGAACACTACATTGTTGTTTATCGATATCCATCGACGGTTTCGTTCAACATAATTAGGAAGCGGCGCTCAATGGTCAGTATCACGGGTGGACGTGATTGGTTCATTTTTCAACCACTCGCCATCCAATGTGATTTCGCTCAGAAACTGGCAATAAAATATGTGGTTGTGAAAACGTTTGGTGAAATCAGTTGCACATAAGGAATTCTGTGATTATGAAGGCTAAATTTCTTCGCATATCCCTTCAATGATGGAAAGTTACAATAACTCACCCAGATTTGGGAGCTACAGCCGATAAATCGTAAATTAATCTCCTTTGTTCAAGATGCACTTTCAGTTTTCCATTCCGATGACTGTGATGCGTAAGTGAAAGTGTTTGTGTTGTTGAAAATTGCTTGGTAAAATATTGATTCCTGCTAAATATATCCTGCATAAGAAAGCCTTCATCAGCATGACTGCGAATAACTGGTGGAAGATGTTTAATCATTTTGATCAACTTATACTCCCAGACAAGTCTCCGTGGTCTTTGGGGTGATTCTCACTTTGAAATTGGATTGTCACATTTAAATCTCTACCTTAAAGTCACAGGTAAAATGCCAAGTTGAAATTACTGGAGCTTCTTTATTAGACAGTTGCGCGCAAAATTTCACAGGCCCGTCTATACTTTCAGATAGGACGGCAGTCGATGTTTTCTGGTTTGGGTGAATTTTTCAGAAAATTCACTGATTCTTCTCTTACATTTATCTGATAGTGAATAACCTACTGTCATATCATATGATCGCGAAATGCTAGTCACCAAATCCGGTTTTGTTGGGAATATCAAAAAGAAAGCGTTTTTGAAAGAGTTTGTACAGTAAGAGCAATAGGCTGATGCAAATACGTGGAAAAGCGTAACATTCCATTTCTGAATAGTAACGTCTTGATATGCTTTACTGGTCGTAAACATTTAATACATCAGCTTTGCTAGGCAAGAAGCTATATTTTGCGGATATCTTTCCTCAATCTAAAGAGTAATTAATTTTATAAACGGAATACTTTTTCTCGAAAGCTTTATGAAATCATCCACAAGCTTTCTTTGCAGGCTGTGAGCATATTTGGTTTGGGTGGGTAAGTGTTTTTAAAAACGGATATCAAACTTGACTAGTGATCGATTAGTCGCATATTGTTAGAAAAACGGCTCCCAGTCAAATCTATTCTAATACTTTTCGTAATAATCCTAATTAGTGTCTATTTCTCAGGTGACGAGCAGTCAGACATCACAAGTATACATTCTTATCATATATCCCCCTTTTCACATATACCCGGCATGGATAGTTAAGTTTGTCTCAGGTGCCTTTTATGATGCAAGAAATGATTACAGCCGAAGTTCATCGGAAGAATGTTTCATATCAGGCACAGTCACATGTTCTTGTTTCTTTCGGGACTTTTAACTCAAGGTTTTGAAGAATAGAAATCAAAATTGATTGTGACTTCTTAAGTATCATTTGGCCGGCTTCACTGTTCACTCGAGTGAACGATATCCGAGAGCGTATAGCGTGGCACACGCAAATGGGCTACAGTGACGGAGGTCCTTTTTGCTTTCTGGTCTTCGATTTGTGATCTGTATGGCATTTCAGTCCCAGTAGTGAACTTACCTCTGTTATTTCGACGGGCATTGACTATACCGAATTAGCTAGATTTCCGATCTCTTCTGAACTATGTGCTTTCGGTCACGAGTTACGGTACGCCTTGTTATCTGGTGTGCAAACGGGGTGTGGCGGGAAATGACAAATGGTAGTTACCCGGTGGTTTCCCTTAGGAGAAAACTGACTGAGTATAGAATCTACCTATCAGTTATGAACTACTCTTCCAGGTAGCTCAGTGCATCCTAGCATGGTTTCTCTCTAATGTTGATTAATAAGATATATCTTGGTGTTATTTGGCGAAACTGTACCAAGTAATTGAAAAACGTATTGGCAAATGTGATCTCACTTGGTTGTAGGAAGGCTATCCACCTATCGCACTAACGTTTTCCTTCACACCAAACCTTTTATATACCCAAGAATATCACAGAGTAGTACGTGCAATTCTTAAATACTCACAAAACGTCTGGTTCTAATGCATAACGAAATAATGGCATGTTGAATTTCATATGTCTGCTGCTTCAAACTACCTGTTTCATGCACGACCAAAGGTACAGTTCACGACTTTCAGCCACGGTCATAACCGTCAAAACTAGTTAATCAGTCCGTTGCTATTGAAACTGACCGTTTTCGAAACTGATCGGCCATTGAATGATGATAACCGAATTCGGCAGATTTGATAATTGTTGCTTCTACTGAACAACCAAAACCAATGGCAAACCAGCAGCTGGAAGTAAATACTTTTCTTTCCACAAGTTAAATGAATACAAACTGAAATACAAAAAAATGCAGGATCGTCAATTACGACTCCAGGTGTTATAAGGCTTTGGTATAGTGATGCAAGTTATACCAGACTCTTGCTCAATATCGGGTTTTGATTATGCGAAAGTCATCAGATGATCCAACAAACTTTAGAACTTTATACGCACTGATTTCGACGATCTGTCTTACTTCCCAATCTTGCCACCAAATCAAGACTACTGTGAAAACAGTCCACCGAGAGAGACCGAATTTGGTTCAAGTGGAAGCAAAGACGATTCCTCATTTCATCCAAGCCATTGTCTTATTTTATTTTGTTACCTAACGAAACGTTGTACAAATTATGCATTGCCACTAAATAATCTTTGTTTTGGCGGTCCTCTTGTGTTACCAGTGAGAACATACGAAGTTTGATCATTTCAAAAATGGAAAAACTGACTATTCCATTATGAATAATATTATTCAGGTCGACTCAAAATATCCCTTGATAATCACTTTTTTATCGTTTCCTTGATGACATGTTGCGTAACGTGTGGTCTTATTCGCCCAATTCGAGGCCCAGTCATTTTCTCCGAATAGATCTTTGACGTCGGCCGGAACCAAAAGCGAAAATGACAGAAATCGGTTCTGGCTACATTGTGGAAGCTAGGCTTATTAGAGTACTTTACTCACCAAACCAATCTTCATTTCAGGCCATTTGAGTGGTGTTTACGAGCCTTTTTTCGTGTACCCCATGTAGATCCCGGTGTGGTATTTGGGTGGCCTCAAGATCTCCCTGCACACAGAAACTATCACAGATAGAAATTAGAGATAAAATTAAACACATTTGCTTCAACGGTTATTTATAAACCTAGAGTGATAAAGACTATTTAGGTACTCTTTCAGAAAAATAAAAGGGAAAAAGTAATCAAATGCTCGGGAGAAACAAAAATCCATAAGTTCATTTGTTGTACCGTACGAACGAACATCTCGTATGATTGCTTAAACCTCATTTTCATCTTTGAAAAATAATGAAGTGCTCTTTTTCCCTTTTATTATTCTGTTTACCAAAACTTATTTTCACGATTTCAGTCAAAACATCACCGACAAAAATCAAGGCTTCAAGTGTCCGCGAACTTTCGTGAGCAGCTATCTTTTCCGTAAACAAATATAATTTTCTTCATTGGTGTACGTCTGACCCACATAATAAACGAAGAAAGTACTGTTTTGAAACTGGAGCATCTCGAAAGTCGAGGTCATCCCACTTCATAGAAATCCCTATAAGACGTCGAATACTCAATACATTTTGCTCGTTAGTGTCCGTTACATGGCGCTACATCATCGTTATGGTCAAGTTTTAAAATAGCATTTTAAATCTTAATACAAAAGTTTTATGGATTTTTCGCGTATTAACTTGCTGTTCGCAAATAGTATAATAAGCGATGGCTACCACTCATTGTTAATTACTTGAAACTCATTCATTTGGAAATCACTTGAGTAAATTGTACTACCAAAAAGTCATAAATATATTGTCTTCGGATGACAGTTTGCAGAATATATTTCCAGATTTTGGAGTTTATTCGGGATTCGTGAGGGAAATATGGTGATCTCAAAATAAAAAAACAGAACCAAGCAGTGTTGCTCACTCTGCCTGCTTAGCTCTTTTTTATCTCTTCAGAAGTGTACTAGAGAATACGCAGTACTGTTTGCTGTTATTAGATAGATCGAAGTGTTCTTGATACGTTTATAAAAGCTATGCATTTTCCAGGGCAAGACACGGGAGATTACAATTATAGAAACCATAATATAGTGTGACTGAAAAACTTGCCAGATCAATCTGACGTAGACAGAGAAGAAAACACAACTAGTTACTTGGAACAACATCACTTAGTTGATGAAAAGGCCACTATTTGGAAAGACCGATTAAAAGAAACTCACAGTAGCCGTGTTGAAAAATACTTCATGAAATGGTACTCATAATTTATGACATTTCGCGGAGCCAACAGAATGTTTCCAGACTGCTTGGAAAAATTAGTAGAACAAAGAAGCTGAAAGTCTAAAGCAGATAGCTCAGTATACGAAATTTACGTTAGTTTTAATATCCAAACTTAATGTATGTGTGTTGTTTTGCGTGAGACTGTCAACTGAAGTTTTTTGTTGTCAAGATAAAAGCATCTGAATGCCATACGTTACGCTTTAAAAAATCACTGATGAAAATTATTTTCTTGAGAAAATGAATGATTGTATGCTTTTTAACAATGAGCGAAATTCCCACTGGTCACGCATATTTTGGTTTTTCCATAGTCCAGGCTAAGTGACAGCGCTTTTCACCAAATTATGTTTAGTGTGCCATATTCAGTTTCAGAAACCGCTGTTGTATTTTAATCAGTAAATTACGCAAGCAGTTTATCGAATTGGAAAAAGGCTGTCGTGAAACATTTTTGAGTATAGTCTATGTTGCATAGATTTAATCCGAAGAGTAAATAATTGAGCACAAATTAGAAGGTATTCGAATGGATTTGATGTGGTTCCTTTCAAGTTTTGACTTTCTTATCTTCACTGAATAGGGTTTCTTCGAAAACACTTTTATACAAATACTCTAGCAAACAAAATCTTATTTTACTCCCTCGAATTCGGGGTGAAAAACAAAATTATGAAGGCGATCTCCTGTTTATATTTAAAGGGATCTATCATTTTTTTTTCATGACCACGTTCTCAGTCGATACGTAATTTTATGCCATCCTACGAGTGGTAGAAGCGTTGCGCTATCCAAACGATCTGGAGAATTAAAAAAAAACTGGTAAGTATTTCACCGACAGAAACCGCGCCGAGAAATAAGATGATTTGAGGCGTCCGAATACAAAACAATACGAGTGTATGCTAATGAAAAACGCATGCGAAAGCCAAGTATCTCAAAAGTGCACCAGAGACTTCCATCCCCGGGGTTAAAATGGTCTGAAATGTACAACAAACAGCAACAGATGGTAAAATTGAACATTTCCTTGCTATACTCTGTCGCTGACATAATGGGTGAGAGAAAAACAGTAACCCAAAGCAGCACAGAAAAATTTGGTCCGTTACGGATGAAGATTGCGAGCTGGACAACACAGACCAAGCGGGCCAAGGTTGGTATGCAAAGCAGAGCGCACGGGATTTCTAAAAAAACGGCGCCAGCGAAATATGGCTCCACAGGACGTGCAGTTAGGCAGGGGAAAATGCTCTACTGTTGGCAGTGGTGATTACCGAAGCATAAATAACCTCTGTAGCACTGACACATTTGACAGAAGTCCACAAGATGGCATATAGCATTCATTCAAACCTACTGCACCGAGCTATGGTAGAAATCTGTAGAACAGTTTAGAATTTTCGATCAAATCTAACATTTTCTGTCAACGGTCACTGCCCTTGAACTAAGCTTGATTTCTGTGCTAAAAGAATGCTTTTAAAGCATGGACAAAATCCACATAGACTCTGGGTAGATTTGCTCAACTTTGAGGAGAGAAATAGCAAAAGGTGATTCTGAGGGCAATTTTGGAAGCAGAAAAAATTGATGGAAGATGGATATTTTGGTTTTTAAGTTATTTCCCTTTAGTCGGGAAAATACTAACGTTTTCGTAGTTAATCGTAAAGCAGTCAAAGCCATGGGAATTGACGTGTTTACTTGACTCAAGGTCAAGCAAATTCAGCAGATTTGATTGGTCTGTGAGCAACGTGAAAGTACCGATCGAACAGAAAATAAAGCCATTTTCTAACAAGCTCGGACACATGGGGAAGGTTCCCTTTATCTCGGCGAGTATTTTGAAACAGATTCCAACAGTTGACGCGAATTGTCAGCCACAACTTTTTATAGCTCTCGTAGAATTTTAGAAAGAATAACACAGCCCCTCATTGGAAGCATTGATATTCATTTAGGTCGCAAAATATGGATGTGGAGGGACCAAAATGGATGTGGATGAGATTGTGAGACTAGATTTCGATGTTTATCATTTACCGGTGAACCAAAAAGATTTTTCATTCACAGAATTTATTTCCCGTTTTGAAGAAAAAAACCTTTTCGTCTGATTCTTTAAGGTTTGATCGCGTTGTTGGTGACAAATCCACTGGCCGTTGCTAGGCAACAGTGCTTCAATTTGGAGCAGGAGTTGGCCTTCTGTGCACGGAAATACAAAGTTCAGATGCCACCAAATTTACTCTACGGATACAGTTTTGGATACGGATCACTAAACGATACCGAATATATGTGTCGGTGAGTGATTTTCACACAATCGATAATGACTAGCAGATAAGTTAACCGTTCGTTCTGCACAGTTGAAACCTGTACTACCACTTTCAGCTTTGTACTGAGAAAACAACTTCACGTTTAACTAGGTTTACCTTCTTTATTGACAATCCAAGGCAATCAAAAGCTCTCGAAAATGGTTTATAAATGAAACTCTGCAAGTTATACGATTATTCAGCTCAAGAATCTTCCTTGGATAAATTATACGCTAATTTCTCCAATGAACAGAATTACATAGAGCCTAAGGTTAAGTGAGGTGAGTCGATCTTTGACAGAGAACAACAAAGTCCGTTGATTGAAAAATAATAAAACCTGGCCTGGAAATTTTATCTCTTCTCAGGTGGTCTTGATATGCAAACCATCAAAGCCTACAAGGTTACTTGTACCAAGCAGGGAAAACTTTATAGTTCATCCATAGCTTGAATTTTGCTAGAAACTAAAGCAACACTGAAACCGTTATGCTAAGGGCGGTGTTTGTCTCTTTATGCCTAAGGTCCGCGGCAGATATTCGCACTTTCTAACCAGAATTGTATGACTGCAACACAACCATATTTATTCGAGCGAATATTTCCTGGAGAAGAGGGTAGGGGAAGAGTTGTTTCATGTAATTTTTATTTCATTCTTCGTCTTTGGAACATTATGATGTGGTCTATGCTTTTAAAGAAGTCCAAGTTTGAAAGTGTAACTAAAAACAGGGCTACTGAAATAAATAAATTTAAAAAGTTTTCGTACCAGGGTTAAGAGAACGGAATTCAAAAACCATCAGATTAGTGTTTTATTCAGTCACTTTGGTAATGCATCAGATAAACTATTTACAGATATAACTAATGGTTAAGTCTCAGATGAAACTGTCACTTGAACATTTTATTGCTTTTGCACATTCCGTATATTGGATAAGATATCATCAACGCGTTATTGAAATACCTGAGAACAAATTCACAATCATTATAGTTTTGTCACTGCAGTTTTCTATTTCATGTTTTTAATTAAACCTTTAGGTGCGGGGCGGTGGTCAGTCAGTTTCTGAGGTTATTTGTCAAATTATATCTACCGGTCTAAACAACACTATCCAAACAAATAAACGTACCCTTCGACAAACCATGACAATACCGACCAAATGAAACTGTATCTGGATAACATGAATTGGCTCATAAGGCTGTTTTCAGTGATTCTTAATCTTATAAATGCAACTCAATATATATGACTACAAGCATAAGGGATATAGTCAACAAAAATAGCAAAACAGATCATTGATCACACCCAGTGTGGCACAGGATTATCCGGAGATCAGGTATGAATGGACTAACACGTTCTCAGAGTGTAAGCTTTCGGACGTTCTTAGACGTGAAGTTGGGTGGTGAGTGGGCTAGGGTAGACTGAATGCACATACAAAACTGGATACCGAGGTGGAATTCAAGAATCTTTATGCCCAACTAAATGATCTATTTCCACCATCACTAACTGAACTAGAAAGTCTCATGTTCACCCCGATGAAAGCAAGCTACCACTACTATAGGGCCAGATCAAGGGTGAGTGGTTTATGAACTACAGATCATATTAGAAGGCCAAGAGTTACAAAAGAATGAAGAAGTGATAATGGCAGGACCTGTTAAGGGAGCGGGAAGAGTGCTCCCAAAAAACAATGGACTTTATTGAAAAGATGGAAGCCGTATTCAACGATGATTTCAACTCTGCGAAGACCAAAACGGAGAAAGACAAGACGAGTCAAATAGGGAAGTCTTTGGCTAACGGCTTAGAGCATCTTAAACAAAAGGGCACTATCGGTTCTGTTACATTAGAAAGAATTTGACCCACTGGAACTACCATCTCAAGACCGTATCGGTTGCCGAAAACTTAAAAGGGAGGATTCTCACTAAGGCCCATTCTAGACATGTGCAACCCACCGTATCACTCCGCAGCCAAGTGGTTGACACGTCTCTTGTAACCAACAATGACGAAGCACAGTCTGAAGGATACTTTCGAAAGTGTAAGAAGCGTAAGTGATCTAAAAATGAAAGGATCACGTGCGTTGTCTCTAGAGGTCACGTCACTATTCCTTCACGTCCCAATCAGAAAAATCGTTGACTATCTTTCTGGCTTCATACAAAACAAGTGGGACTGAAACAGGTAGGCTGTTGGAAGACCTATAACAGTTACTCTTCGTACGTACCCAGAACCTTCAGTTCAAGTCTACGAAAAGCAATATCACCAAAGAGATGAGGCAGCAAAGGGGTCCCCACTCGGGCTATTACTTGTTGATATTTTTATGGCGAAATTGGAAAACTGCTCGATGCCATCATGGATCGGCGGGCTTCAGTTCTATAAGCGATGTGCGAATGAAATTCTTTTTAGGGATGGCCAATTTGTCCAGATACCTGTTACTAAGCAGCTTCATCTCAGCACATCCGAACTTGTACTTTGCATTAGAATCGGAATCTGACAACTCACTAGCCTTCTTGGACGTATTTTTCATTCGTCGAGGTGGATCATTATGGCAGTCAGTTCACGGAAAACCAGCAGGGAATTGACAGTATGTCCACTTTCGTAGCTTCATACCAATTGAATTGGGAACAGGCCCTATTATATGCCTGACAAGCAGAGCGAAAAAGATATACACCGATGATACCATCAAAGAAGAACTCGCTACTCTGTGCAGTATCTTTATTTAAAACGGATTCCCGGAAAGCATAATCGCCCGGATAATCCAATGTGACACAGGAATTTCAAGGTAAACGATATTTGGAAAGAAACCAATATACATCTCTCTGCTATTTAAGGGTGGCTCTTTGGTAGATGTGGTGCACTCAAGATAGCCAAGCTCCGTCAACAAAAATTCTGCGATGCTAAACTGCGTGTTTTGTTCACATCTAAGCCAGCGGTGTGTTTGAGGGTAAAAGACAATGTGCCCGCTTCTGCAGCCTCATTTTGTGTGTATTCCTTCATTTGTTTCTGTAAAAAAACCTAAATATATGGCACGACTGGACGCTTGTCTGAATGCATCCATGAGCATCACCCAGCTTGGTTGAGGACTGCAATAATAAAGCTAATTACCAGTACAGTCGTTTCACGCCTAGCTGAGACTAACCACACAGTGAAAGTGGATCAAGCATTCTGCTCGCTGTATAAAGTCATGGTTCGGCTGATAAGATCGGTGAGAAGTCACGTTTTGGCCGCAGAGGAACCATTCGCCTCAGCAATCCCCTTTATGTGATCAGAAGAAATTTGTGCATGCTCTCCGTCTACCCTGGTCCACTCACCACCCAACGTCACGTCTAAGAACGTCCGAAAGCTTACACTCTGAGAACGTGTTAGTCCATTCACACCTGATCTCCGGATAATCCTGTGCCACACTGGGTGTGAACAATGATCTGTTTTGCTATTTTTGTTGACTGTATCCCTTATGCTTGTCTCATATATATATATATATATATATATTATAAATATATATTATATATATATATTTTTATACGTTATATTGGTGAGATTAAGAATCACTGAAAAAGGCTTTATTTGCCAGTCTGTGTTTTCCAAATGCTTTCTGTGGAATATTGCCGACGAATTTGTATTTGAAAACAGAAGTCAAAAACATAGATTGCACGATGTATTCTGGATCATTTCGCTGCATCTTTACAAAGTGCATACTGCAGTCGAAGGGATTATTTTTATAGCGAAACAAATGAACTATAATTGTTGTGTGATAATTGTTGTGTGATCATCCGATACACATGTGTGAATGTGTGCTTCATGTGATTTTGCCTTCGTTCATAAACATTTCATTCATTTATTTTGCTATAAAATAATCACTTCGACTGCAGTATGCACTTTGTAAATATGCAGCGAAATGATCCAGGATACATCGTGCAATCTATGTTTTTGACTTCTGTTTTCAAATTTGTAACGGGGAAAGGTTGTTTCTTGTTTCCCAAACGTCGGCTACCCCAATCAGGAATTTGTATTTACCATATTAGTTATTCCGGTTTAAACGCGTGGACGTAATAAACCCATCGTCCGATTAAATGAAAATAATTTCGTTCTTTCCACAACAACGTCAAATATGGACCCTCAAATGACAATTTACTTCAATTTCATAGATATCACTCCCATGAGCAGTTTTCAGATGATGTGAATTTTTATTCCAGATGCATTATGAAACTAGTACGAAAAAGTCTGTATATCAGACATCCGCGGGTTATCGGAGAGAAGTCCGACGAAAGGGGATTGTAAAATAGCAAGCCGATGTGTTGTTCACACTGTACTATATTGCATTATTTAAAAAAATATCTAATTATTGGTTCCCAATGTCAGCATGCACTAAAAGACTATCTTGCCTGAGTGTTTTCTGTGAAATGTTTAGCTTGGAACCCGTCTCATACGACGTGATAACAGAGGCAAGAGCCTAGTGTCTACAGAATCCACCAACTCTCGGGGGAAATTCTGCGTGCATGAAGTCTGTAATTGTGAGATAACGACTGCACGCATTTTTTACGAGGCCACTTCGTGGAACGCTTGCTGAGAAGCATGCTTTGAGCATTGAAAAAATGGAAGCTTGGATTTTCAATATTTCCAGCTCACCCACCTTTGAACATTCTCTTAGATGACGGTTATCTGTAGTGTCATTGACGATGTGTCTGTACTTCTCTATCAACATTCAATTTTGTTCTTCCAATTCAATGCACTTACGTCTTTCGCCACCCCGAGCTACTCCACCTATGACATTTGTTTCAGTTATTTTACTAACTGGAATTGCTTCGAGGTCATACCAGTTTGATACGGTAGAAGTGCTTCTGAGTAGGGCCGGGACGTTCCACATAGTCTGATGATTCAGGTTCATGGTCCTCTAACTAGTGATGCAGAATTTTGAAGGGAACTTGATTTCAGCTTTGGTTTACTCTCTCCGAGGGATTTATAAGCTGAGGCCCGATGCTTGGAGCTCGTGTGTTTGAGAAGAAGGTGGGATTTTTAACGGTTCTGTACGTGGCACTGATGGATCCCGAGACCAACATAGGGAGCCTAGCATGAAGTACTTCGTGGATTCTACAGGGTTTGGATTTTTTGTGTGTGAGTGGCAAGTGCCCGCAAAAAACATGAATTTCTTATACACTGCACATTAAGATCCAGTTGTGAACGGGAAAACTGCCGTTTTTCCAAAGCGTACATTCTACTAGTCCTCAGGATGTGTTTATGTGCCAGCCGGCCATTCTCTCTAAGGCAAGATGATTCACTTTAATCTTCTCTCCATAACGTAAACCCTTTGTCTCTGTTTCGTTGCATGACTCAAATCAAATTATACAAACGCTGAAAGTCCCGCACGCAGTTAAAGAAAGGTATCTATACCGGTGGAACCTAAATAGTTGGAAAAAGTTCGTCCGATTTGGTCCGCACCGAATGTTTTCAGTTTGTGCAAGATATAGTGATATTTCGTTTGCGACTCAGTTGGAAATATTGAGCTGAAAGATCTTTGTGTAAGATTCGGAATAAAACTGCGAATAATTTTGTGCAGTACGAATTCAATTCAGCATTATTTTGCGCACGAGCATGGCTTATATTTACATCCTACCATCTGCACGTGTGAATTCAGCAACTTTTTCAAAAGTTCCTGCAAATCGGTTCATTTACATTTGTGGTAATACTCATGTGAACATAGATATCAAGCATTACAAAAGATGCGAGAATGTAATACCAAGTGGCTGGTGAAACTGAGTACTAGGATTCTAAAGCAAAACAACTAGCAAATAGGTTTCATAACTGAACCGTGGCTCCGTCCACTGGTCACTTACTGGCTAAAAAGCATTGTACAACTATGCTCAAGCTGGTATATATCACCATGTATAGAATATATACAATACTTACCGTTGTCCCTGAACTCAATTCAATAGGGTTTGGCGGATGGTAAATGGTTAGTTGGAAAAGTCATTGCACATTTATTAGGACAATGCTGAGCATCTTAAGAGAAGGACATGTTCAGCCAACCCCCAAAAAGTCACTGTAAGTAGAAAAGCATTGGTTTCTGCAGATTAGCCCAAAGACCGAAGTCTAGGTGGAAAATAACAGTGTAATATATCATACGGGGGGAAAACCATGCTGTAGTGTGCTGTGGCTCTTTGGGCAGACGCACAGCACGTTTGAATAACCAGTCAGTATTTATGTAGTGTGATTCCAAACATATGCAAAGTAGTAAAAGACCCCGTCCTTGTGGTCTGTGTTTAATTCACGTCGTGTCAAAGAGGAACTGGTTCTGAGTGTCTGTAACAGCGAGTGATATTTTCAAGGTCTGATACTATGCACGATGAAAATTCTTGAAATTTTTGGGCATATCGGATCTCGGAAACGTTCGGCCACCTTTATTTCTCAGTTTTCTGATGAAAACCTCTCGCTCAAACGCGATTTAATAACATTACTTATTTCTATAGTGTAGAAACTTCAGCGAACCGAATTACTCCCTTTTTTGGATTCAAACGATGCCTCGACTGAAAAGAAACCCTGGAGTTTATCTTGTATCATTCATTTCAACAACCAGTTGTTTTAAATTTTCGTTGTGGTAGTAACAGGATCATCACACCTATACCATAGTTGCTCTGTCCAGGGTGTCCGAGACGGTGAAGGTCTATTTCTCACCCACAAAGTTTTCCCTAACTCAAATGTCCTCTGGTAATGTCATCGGATAAGGTAATTCTATAGATGTGTAGAGCAAGTCGACACTTCTTTCAGTGAGAAATTAAATAAACGAATGTACTCGTCATCCAATAGTTGTATTCATTGTGGATTACAATTCAACTATAATTTCATGTGAATGGAGAGAATGAACTCGTTTTTGGTGTTTGCTCGTAAAATATATATTTGTACATAGCCAGCTTTACTCGGTACTGGAGAATCCTGTAATGTTCTCGCTGTATTTTATGTTCGTTTTACAGTAAATATGTTGTTGTTCAGGGAGTTCGTAACAAATTTTCAGCCTCTCGCAGTAGTTTTTTTCTTCCAGTGTGCTCTTATTGGATTAGGATTATTCAGTCCTTCGGAATACAAGTGCTTTACGGGCTGTTGTTACACAAATGTTTATAGCATAGTAGAACCACGAACAATCGCCCCAGTGATGTGTTTTAGCTGTGCTAGCACAGCTCGCAGACGTTGTCAACTCGTAAAGAGTACAGAGAAGCATGTGTGTGGCCCCCGGTCATACGAATCGGGTTTGAGTCCCGCACGGGACATAGTGAAAGTACATTATGACTAATGATTAGGGACTAGGACATACACCTTCTCCATTGTTTCCAACGGTGATTTGAGGGATAATACTTAACGATGAATCAATGTATAAAACTAAAGCTGCAATCCATCCTAATTGTAATGAACCTAAATTATTGCGAAGTGTAGTTGGCTATGTCACTAGCTTATAGCCTAGTAAAAAATCTATTGAAATCTATTGTGAAGTCAACAAAAATCCCTTCTAGCCTGTGGTACTCGTTGAAGGTCAGTTGTCTGCTAAAATAAAATTAGGTCCCGATTGACTGTTTACGCAAGTCCTTCTTAGGGTACTTCAGTTTATTCACCTGGAAAATTTGCAATTGCAGAGGTTCTTGAGACAACCTTATTCATGTGTGAGAATAGCGGCATCCTTGTTAGCTCAGATAGTAAACTGTCTGACTCAGAATACACGAATGGTATCGTGTTGCTGAGTGAAAATCCGGGTAGTCTGACAGCTTTTCTAGATAGCTGGGCTTAGGATGCTTTTTGCACCTTCAAGGTGAAAGTGCTAATACAAGACTGGGTTGCCTCTAAACTAAACGTTGTCTTGGTAGGGGAAGTCCTACCTGAAGTAGATAAGCTTCGCTACCTAAGCAGATGCATTTCAGATAAAGGAGGGAGAGTGACACGTATAAGAAAGTGGAGCTTGGCGTTTACCCGCCAGTCGTCTATGACGCAGACGTGTAATCCAGTTTTTTATCCTAGATTGAGTGTACAATGGAGCAGTTAGATCCGTTCTTTTATGCGGCTCGGAAAGGCAGCCTCTGAGAACTGAAGATAGACGAAGACTGTTGATTTTTGAGTATTAATTTCCCCGCTGTATTGCTCGAATATGGTGGGAACACTGTGTCCGTAACACAGAGGTTAGACGTTAGGTGCTGGAACTTAGAGACAAGTCACTGGAATAAGTATTGGACTTAAGTGGGTTTATGTAGCTGGGCCACCAACAGACTACCTCGGCGTACGCTGTTCTCTGAGGTAGACAGTGGTATGTCGAGGTGGTCAGTCCATGACAGAGCAGAAATGTATGAAAACATAGGCCGGCAGAGTTGATCATCTAGGACGTGCGGGAGTTCTGGATTGGGTTTCAAGAGACTAGCTTACCTAGTAGTTGGAAACAGTAAGTGATATGGCCAAAGTCTCAACCAGTGGTTTAGATGCACTCGAGATCTATCATTATCTTAGTGATTCTCGCATCTTACTTGATTTCTGTCTCTTTTTAACTTCATGCCACTATTCATTCTGTTCTCAACGGAACGATGCAGCGAAGTAGCAACGAAAACCAGAGCACATTGTTATCAGGCTAATGAATAAATGAACTGAACTGAACTCAGAAAAATAGAAACACGTAGAGTAACTAATGTTCAGTGGAGCAGGTTCTCTCAAGACTCAAAAACCCAGTAGCAGTTTACTACAAATTCCCCCGTTTTCTTGTACACACACTAAAGCAAATATGTGTTTGAAGAAATACCACAAAATTATTGGTGGTACATTATTGATGAAGGAAAATATTGAAGCATCAAAATTGTTTATATTCATCACTTTTAATCAGCGCAGATGTTAAACTTGGCTGAATGCTTCAACACAAAATGATTCGACGCATGGATTTCAACCTCAGTCAGTAAAACAGCTGCTGGAATTTTTACTTTGGATCTGATGAAATTCAGTGGCATTTGTGGCACCATTGTTTGGGTTTATTCGCTTCGCAAATTTGGCGATTTGCTCAGTTAGCCGGTTGGTCAGTCTGTCAGTGTGTCTGTCTGTCTGTCTGTCTGCCTGCCCGTCTGTCTATTTGTCTGTTTGTCTGTGTCTATTTTTCTGTCTGTCTGCCATTGCACAGATTGGATAAGTCATTGAATAAATGCAAACTCCACTGCTAGATACCAGCGTGAATTAATTTATAATTCAAATAATTCGGCCGGCTTGAAACCTGTGGATGTTATCATTACGTCAGACGTTTGAGATTATCCACATACAAAGACGACTTTACTGGAAAGCATTTCACAAATAGTTTTCTACTTTCATATTCAGGTTATCTCAATAATTATAAATTGATTTTCAGTGCTGATGAATCCATATTTAGCTTACTTCGGTCTAATACTCTTTACTGGCTAAAGAAAACCTTTATCCTTAAGATAAATTCAGTGTGCAATCCGTATATGCAGAAAATGGAATCCACAAGAAAGCTTTCAACGAAATTAAGTGCAGTCTGAATTCCACAGGTCACAGAGAATAGCACTATCAATGACCGATCCGGGGCAGCATGACCAAGACGCTGTACTAATCTTATTTAGTAAGGCCTTTCGACCCGGCGCCCGAAATCAGTTCGAGGGACCTTTAAGGTCAACGGGGAATGAATCATTGAAGCGAGATAACCGAATAGCTCTCTGTCGTACACAGTAAATCTATGACCGTAGTGGGCAAATTATGATTACTACTGTCAGAACCCTGTCAAGATGCTGACCGCAGAGATATCGTCTACAAAATCCACGTATCAAAAAATGTTTCGCCTGCGTGGAGATTACCTACGGTACCAAGATTCAGTTCGTACCAGTCTTCTTTTTTCAAGACGAGGCAATTCCCAATGATAGGTTTGATGGCAATTTGGGAAATAGTCGAACTCCCCAAGATGTACAGTTAAAATACGTCAGAAATAATGTTTTATGAAAGCCAACCTTAGAAAAATCAATAAGGACTTTTTGCACATACCAAGATATGATAAGTTCGATAAGTAGCCACTAATTGAAGATGATTGAATCAATTTGGGTGAGACAGATTTCCACGTGAAAATCAGGAAAACCTAATATTTTTGCATGATTTCAGTTATACTGCTAAGAATAAGTGTTCTTTCCAGCTCATATATGAAGAAGCCGCCAAGTGAAATTCCTAGAAATTTGACACGGTGCACTCAGTGCGTTGTATGTTGAATTTGTAGAATCAAATAAATGAACAAATACAAGAAAATGAAACGAATGGAAAGCAGCTGTGCAGAAGATGACGCAATAGGTTAGAGCGACAAGAATGCGCACAAAAATTGTTTGTCCTGTCAGTTAGATTGACAGATGCCAATATGTACCGGGAAAAACCATTGCGTGTGTGGCCTTGCACCAGAAGGCTTGATTTGCATTTGTTGGAAGAGAAATGATGTAGTTTCGCCTCAATGATCTTCCATTTTCACATTTACCACTTTACCTTACGGTCTTCTATAGTAAAACAATAATTTTCCGCTACATTACCTGTAATAAACAACTGATTTTTGCTTTCTGGGCATTATTTTGTCCTGAACTGAAAGAACATTTTATTCATTATTCAACCTTGTGTCACACTGCCACAATCCGAACTTAGACAAATGGGGGATAATGTCCAATCGCCCATCATGTTTCAGTAAACAGTCTCTGTGACTACAATTACAGCTTTTTTCAGCTCGGCAATCTACTATGTGATAGTTATTCTCGTATTCAGAAACTTAGCACTGAACTTTCTTGAGTATGCAATGTTTACCTAGAGGATTTACGTGTCCTCAATAAACACCATTCTAATAGATGTCGTACAAATGCGTGTTCAGTGGGATCATATAATCATATACTTTATTTACTTCAAAGCAATATAAACAGGGGGAAAATGGTAGTACCAAAGATTAGAAGTCCGAGGTGATGACCAGTATGGCATAATTTTCATTTATCGTTAGTTAGTTCTGCAGTCATTTCGATCTGATAAAACGTTCATGCTTATGAGATATACGTGATGAAAAGCCGGTTCTCGAAAAGTTTTCAGAATTAATTTGATAGAGGTTGTTAGCTCTAATAGTATGAAAAGATTTCTGTTCATTGGAAGCTGAAACTGATCAATCATAATGACCTGTTGAATAAAATTCGTACTGCTACTTTTGGAAATCATGAGTTCTAAATGTCGTTTGAACGCTTTTTGGATCGATAGTGGTTTTACACAGAGTTCACAGTCTCTCCTCATTATTTTCGATACTCGAGATTTATCATTGATAAACTGCTCCCGAACGGCATTTCGAAGTCCTGAACAGCATTCATTTCTTATTTAGATGAAAAACGCCTAATGAAACAACTGGTTTCTGTAACTGCTATCGAGCCTCAAATAAATCCCCTATTACTAGACTTCAATCGTTCGCTGAGGTCATTCGCATATCAAGCTGTCGTAAAAAGTAAATCTATTCTTGACAATGCGGTCCATTATGTGTAATGAGTGCTCGCTTCACCCCTGAAAATCGCGGGAACACTGTGTAGTTGTGTCATTCTGGTTACGAATTCATCATCAGTGCACAATCACCACCCCCCACCCCTCCCAATGGGTCTCGAGCCCAGGGCGAAAGATGATGAATCAAGGCTCGTTGGATATGGGCCTCTGATAATTCCTTACAAGGACACAAAAGCTGTGCAGTGCTTCCACGGGTTTCAATAGTTAACTGAGAAACAAGAAACAACCTTTCCCCGTTACAAATCTGACTTCTGTTTTCAAGTTAACTGAGAGTCGCTACGGCTTCATAAATCATAATATGGAAAATCTTATCTACTGCTTACTTGCAGTCGTTTATAATGGAACTCCTTCGTTGCAGTAAGACCTTTATTTATAAGTCAACCATCACGACATTCTACGAATGCGCGGGCAGCTAGATGTGATCGGGCAAACCAGTGACGGAAGGGTGTAATTTCGTGTAGTATACATGTTTCACACAGTGTTAGGAGTCAGCCCGGACGGACTGGCGGTTAGGTGTTCGACTTCCAACTGGTCAGCCCAGATTCAGTTTCAAGTGATTCTCGGTGGATGTGCATTTCTGATAATTTCTAATAAAGATGAAACAGATGGACAATTATTGTCGAAATTTAAGTGGAATTTTAATTTTTGAAATTATTCTAATAACTTTATAAAGATGTGCTCCACTTTTCGAACTTTTTCTGCCACTTGCACTTGCCACTTAGTGATTTATAGACACCGAGTCATTTTTATGGCAATTCTTCGCCACGAAGATCAGAGCATGATGAATTTAACGAATTTACTTTTTCGTCTATGGCATTGATCTTTTAACATGAGCCGGAACTAGTATTATTTTACATGAAAACATTTACCATAATTTTTGATGTTTATATTATCTGGTGAATAATCTGTTGACTTGTCTGTGTCCTTAGTAAATTATTTCAGATCGTCGACAGAGTTGTCCAAGTGAACTACGATACCTCTAGTTATTCCACATTTTTTATGCGCAACACGTTTGCCTCCTTATTCCAATGCGGAGAAAGTACATTATTGCATTTCTCCAGCACTGAAAACCAATAATCCATCATAACTAAATCACGACTGTTATGACAGCAGAACACTAAAGTTATTCATTGCTTCATGACTGGAAATAAGCATGATAAATGAATAAGCATACTCAAGGCCATAAGTTAAACATCCTCACATGAGTTATAACCTGACGCACTACCCGTCAGTATACCGGTCTTCCAAGAAGATCTTGTGATCTAAAACTCTGAAGACGCATTATGTGATCCCGATAAATTCTGCATTGTTCAGGGTGTTCTAAATAATACTCCCCCAAAAACGTTATTCATGATTTCATTCAGGCCGTCTCCACTCGCGTGGACTTTTACGACCTTGAAATGACGTGAATTATTTTTCCCCGGGGATTTCTTATCATGGGCCTGTCTTTGGTCAGCTTCCAAATCTAACAATTGGGCACGAAACACGAATCGGTAGCCAAAATAAAGAACAATGAAATTTCGAATTTCTTTGTGATCGCAACAAGTGAGCACCTTTGTTGTTATTGTGCTGCTGGCCCTAGATTGATTTAAAAATGAAGCTAATTGTTTCACCTCATCGTTCTTCACAACGGTTTAGAGGATTTTACTGAGCAATCTTAACTCTGAATGGGCTGTTCTTTTATTCGTAAAAATGCGGGGGAAGTCATTCGTCGGTTTTTTCTCATTGTATTTTGGTGTGCCACCGTATTTTCCCTGAATATTGTGGAATAAACGTCGATTCAAAATGTTCTCAGCGATATCCATCACAAAATACTTGCAAAAAGCATTTCCATAAATTTATCTCACTCACCTGCTAAACTGTTAAAAAGTTTCACTCAATTTCCAAGAAGAAAAAAAAATAGACGTTTAACGGAAGACTCTCACATGATCTTGTTTTGGAGGTCATGCATTCCAAATAAACAAACAGCCTTTTTCTCGTGAGCCTATCGATAACCGTGAAATCGCTATTGAGCAGCGAGACAATACTGTATTCTGCGAGCGCGCTTTTTATTTCTTATCTATCTGACATGCACAAACATAACCGACACTTCAGGAAAGATGAGTTTTTTTTCTGTTAAAACCATAGCTTAATTTAAAGAGACCGAAACCAGCTGTGGGGAATTCGATCTTCATAACTTTGAAGATTGGTCATATTTAAGAGTTTATTCAACTTCATCTTCCAAGATTTAAGCAAATATATCATTGCAACCAAGGTCACGTAACTTTACCTTTCCGAAAAACAATGAAGATATTAGGTGGGCAATACTAAGCAGAACGGAATTTTATATTTCCGACTTTTCTTGGGCATAATATAAGAAATGAGAGCAAAAACCAATGAAGAGGAAAATGTTTTCATTCAGCTGTTAACCTCAGCAGCTGAGTGCATCAAAAGGTTTTCAATGACACTTTAAGAGTTGAAACTTTAAGACAAACCAAATAAAGGAAAAATAGAATATCTAACTACTCAAATGTACTTGAATCTGACACTTGGCAAACTTTAAATTAACTTATCCGGAGTAGTGGTCAACACCGGTGTATCACTGTAAACCAAATAAGGCAAGCTCATAGAAACTTTCTGAATGAGCAGTGATTTTGACGTAATCGATGTTTTTCCTTTACTAGAGAATTCATCTGTTTATATATTTAAAACAAACGAGTCGCATATCTAGTTAACCTATTTGTTATTTGTAATAGGCAGTCAGCATTGTTACTAGTTATTGTCGCAAGACAAATTGTTGTTCTCCTGTTCGGTTAATTATATAGCAATGAGCTTTAAATGATTCTCTATGGGACTTCAAGGACAAGCTCATGAGTTTTTTCCCGTCTGCCAGTTGTCATAAACTTCCTTCCTTTGGGAATAGTTTTTTCCACGGTAATAAACTTCTGCGTGATCAACGTAAAGTAATAAACAAGTTAGTGGAATCCCTTTGTTCATCAGTGCCATAAATAAATAGAAAAATACCCAAGGGAACTTGTTTTGATTTGATTTCTGAAACGTGTCGAATAAAGATAATGCACGCTACCAAGTGTTCATTGGGTTATCCTTTCTTGATTTATTTTCCAAACCTCAGTACACGATGGCACATTCTAGTTTTCCAGTGTATGCGAAAGCGTTCTGAGGAGGCGTGCCGAAACACTGAAGAGGAGAAATTTCGTCAGCTCATATGGTCCATTTCATTGGAAACAAAGAAATTTGAACGTGCGGCGAACTACATATGCCACGAACATAATTTGGGAAGTAAGTGTTCAAACTTAGTTGTTTGTGTGAATGAGATTTCACTAGTTACTCACGTAACCGTCCAGCTTCTCGTATATCCTCTAAGGTTGAAAACCTGAATGATGGGAAAAACTATGCTTTTTCCGACAGCATGAATCAGCATGAAATCTACCCAAGCATAGCATTGTGGATTGTTATGTGTACAGTACATAATCTCTTCATTGCATTACCATTTTCAAAGCTGGAAATAGAAATTTATGGAACCAGTTGTAAACAAAGGCAGGTGGTAATTGACCAAGACTTACAAATAAAATTAAGAAATTACTTAAGGGAAAACGAAAAATGCAAAATTCTGCACTACTAAATAGGGGCTCACGCAGCACTTTCTTTGTTCTACGGGATAATTCTGACTCATCAGATGGACACAACAGCATTCATTAAACTGACACTTACGTGTAGACTCGCTGAAGCACAATCCGGCCAAGTGAACGATTTCTGTATATGCTTCATCAAAGATGGGTTTTTGTATCTGTGAGAAGTTAAGGTCGTTCAACGGCTTCTGATCGCTCAGCCTGACTTTTAGATCGCGACCTAAACGCCAAGCTCAGCGACCAGAAGCCCATGAGTAACACAAATCTGAGCTACAATCAACACCAAATTTCAAAAGCACTGAAAAGTTACGATTGCTAGATAGGTTAACACACATAGATTATACATCACTTTGGATTGAGTCAGGTGGATTTATAACCCTTACGGCAAATCTTGAAAATTGTGAGGTAGTAAGCCGGCGCATTGCTGGTGGACGGTTTGGTTCTTTTATTAGACAGGATCATGATTTGGCGAGTAGCAAGCTTGTCTTCTTCCGCAGTGAATCGAGGACAAGAAAAGAGCAAACAAAGCGGACCGAGGAACCAATAAAATGCCAACAATCTTGCGAGCCAAATCAACCAACGGGAGTTGTTCACAGACTACCCACCCAGAAGAGCTGGCTGAGAATAATAGGTGAACCAATAAGTTTGTGGGTCAGAATTAGGCTACGTACACAATGAATCCTGTAAAAACTGTTGTATTGGTATTGATAAATCGAGATGACTTGAACTCAGGACAGTCTTCTCAATAGAGCTAACAGGCCGCTACAGAAGAAGTTTGAATACGCAATAAAATGCCTGATAGCTTGCAAGATAGTCCTGAAAATAACCGTTGGCACAGTGGGTTGGTCGTGTATGTCAAACCTGGTCTGCACTACTTTGCATTGCTATACTTTGTGCTGAGTTTTCTTCTAGACAATCACTTCCAAACAGTCTTCTCGGTAGCAAATTACCCTAGAACGTCCTGTTGGTAAACAAACAGAATTTGTTGTGAGGTCTTTTTTTGTTCAGACTCTACGAAGCCAGATCCAGTTCCACCTTCAAGGCTCGAATTCCAAGCGATATCTTATCCTTGAAACGTGGTCAAATCTGCTTTAGTTTGGCTGCACTATGACTCCTTCTTGACTGCCATTCGCTAACCACGTTCGATCACCCTAATGCGATTTTCCTACTTGGCCTTTTTTGTTCGCCTGTAAAGTGAGTGCCTGCTGACAAGACATGGAGGTTTCCACTAGTAATTCGTTGAGCGATCGATAATTGGGAGGATAATCAGCCCGGTTGCTGATAGTTACCGAAGCTCCAAACCTCGGTTCTGACAAAATAGGATCTGCATTCGTTATAGGAAGACTGCACACTGTATTGATGGGCGCCAAAGACGATCTCGTACTGCATTCTCGGACAGTTACGGGGTTGGAAGAAGTTGACGCGATTGGGTCCAGGCGACACAGAAGATTAGTCTGACCAGCCCATCTGATGGCAAATCTGAATACTCCACGTATTTCTGAAATTAAATAAAAGGGTGACACGTGACTGAGTGCAGTTATATTTAATACAGTGGGGCAATAATGTTCGCGTCATTCCATAAGGATCTACTTGAACTATAAACCGAAATCCGATAAGATGGAATATTGCACCTGTAACCGTGAACAAGTCTATATCCGCATTGACCTTTTAGAACCTGATTGACAGTAAGCTTTTTGATTTCTTTGAAAAATCCCATACAGCACATTTAGGAAACAAGCTGGCGAGCTAGTTCGTTAATAAAGAATATTAATCAAGCCAATGACAATATACATAAGGGACTCAGTGAAGATAAACACGGCAATTTAGTATGTGATTCGTAATGTCAGCGGAGTTAGCAGCCGAATATCACAAAGCGTGCCACTAAGTTACCTACTACCCAATGCAGAAGCCCACGTGAACCTGAGATAATAAATAAATAATGCATTCACACATAAGTTCGTAGCATTACTCTAGTATGACGTCACATAGTCCGATAATTTAACTGTCGGGTAGTTAACTTTATCATTTAGTGACACACTATACAAGCTTGCTGGTGAAATGGTACTGGTTATTCTGTGCTTTATTGCTTTCTTCCATTTTGTCTCCAAAGCACCAAGGGGATCAATTTAGTTGTCTTTCTCCAAAGAGGATTATACAATGCCAAGCACATTCATAAACTGGGCTAGAATATGCTAACTGGGAAATCTGAATGACAAAATTATGCAAGACATTAAGTGAAGTTTTCGTTATTGAAAACCCAGACTCTTCCAGTCAATAATAAATCTGATAAAATCACTCCAATATCCACTGGATCGCTTTCAGCCGTTTGCTGATTGTCTCCTGGGAAAGTGGCCGACCAGGCCAATCCATTGTTTAAACCGAGAACAGTTGCTGTGTTCCCTGGAATAAAAGTTACGCATCACTTTTTATTCACTTACTTCGTTCAAACGTGATTAACCGTACCACGATAGCTCAGATAGCGGTGCATATTCTCGACAAGCAGAAGGTCGTTGATTTGCTTCCGGCAATCCTAGGACCATTACTGATGCATATCTAATGAAAGAAAAAATATTCCGCTGTTCCCGGTAACTCTTCACCGACACTCGTGACAAAAAGGGACTGTGTCACAGAAAACTGAAAGCAGCTATTGCTGTTTTTTCATAGCCGGTTTATTAAACTTCTTTGCAGTTCCTACTAACTTGTGGCTATGTATGAACCACTTCAGGCCTGTCATACGTCATACATTAAAAAACAAATTAGATCGACTTACGATGCGATCTACAGTGGTATAAATGTTTGGGCGCTTAAAGCCAACTTCATGTCAGCCGGTCGCTGAAGCAGAGCACTTGCTTTGCAATGGCGACCACAAATATTTTTCAGAACTTTCACTACGGCTGAACACAGGACAACTTGTCTTATCAACATTCGAGAAGAGTTCGTCACAAAGCTTGGATAAGCTGGTGTTTATTCGACCACATTTAGTTCTATTGAAGTAATTCTAGTGACTGATATGATAAGTCACGTGTCAGTTTACAATGATCCTGTGAAAAGAGGATACTGAATAAACATCTTTTGGGAAAGACCCAAAGATGCTGTCTTAACCATCTGTGTTGGAGTATCGAAAATTTGTAATCTTCGGGGCACTAGATTCCAAAGCCAAACGGTGCCGTTATATTTTTTATTTGTATTTGTATGACAGACGTTTGTAAGCACCTTGCTTACCTTTCAGTAAAAATTCTCCTACAAAACAGAGGTAGAAGTAAACAAAGTGTTCGACATGGGCTCTACAGACATTTGAGAGTTAAGAAGAAAAAGATTAATCAAATTCAGAAAAATAACTTCGATATACTCTTGTCTTTTTTAGCCAGATAGAGCACAGGAGAGTATTTGTGCAGGTTAATTCTGTAAGAAAGGTGTCGAAATTCAGATCTGATGAATGGGAGAACGACAAAATGATAAGTCAGAGTATGACGAACGCGCTAGCTCCTGTAATATCTTGTGAGCTAGAGCTACTCCAGATTCACTAGCAAGGTTTTTTGGTAGAAACGTAAGTAACTTACCAGAATAACTTTCTGAATTTATTCCCATAGGAAGTTTTGGTGTCATGGAAAATTTAATTCATGAATCAGTTTATTTATGAAAATTTACTTTTATACTTGATGTAATTTGAATTTGATTTCACAGTATTACGCGAGCATCAGTTCAAATGTCTTTCGATGAAAGAGAAAGAGGCTGAGCAGTGCACCATACACAAAAGTGACACCGTACGAGAGGTGGTGACTGCTTTGCAAAATCAGTCAAATCGGTTACCCAGTGGCTCGACAGAATACTACACGATAATCAAAGAAACTCTAACACGCTACGAGTGCAAGTACGTGGTCGTTCCGTTTGAAATGCTAAGTGTTACGGTGAAGTGTCACATTGCTTTTTTTGAGATCGAAGTTATACTGTACAAAAGACGATATTTTGTAGTGTGTACCTGGGAACACATTTTTACACATTGATCGTTTGTGCCAAATTTAGGAAAGCATTCTTCATCTGAGATGATCACTTTTCATTACGCTCCGACTGAGGACTGTTTGAGCCTAGAATTGTCCCTAGGGCTTTGGTCATGGCTGATATGTTCATTATTTTAAGTATAATTCGCAACTGTTCTCAAGAAGCCACGGCCCGTGAACAAGCCACATTCAAAAACGACAGTAAATACACCATTATAGTTGGGCTTCTCTCTGTGTTTCCTTGAGGAGTTTACCGAGCCACCGACACTACTAGTCGACAGAAATGGGTCAACAGCGCTTTGAATAAGTAGAAAAATGTTGTTCATCGGCGAATATTGAGGGGCCAGAACATCAGGTATTCTCATTTTATCTCTGGATTATTTTGTTGTGCTTCAAGCTAAGTCAACTGAGTCACCATTTGTCGGCTGACACAACTAGCCTTGCACAGGTAGTTACATTTGAAAATTTCTACCCTCAGCTAGGCAGCGTTTCCCTGTAAAATACATTTTAAAATCACATCGAATTTACTGAAAGGAATTAACTGTGATCGTGGGAGAATCTCAGTTCATTCTCCGTCCATGAGAATCATATGGAATCCACTAAAATATTCCTCGTTAGTGAATCCATCGATTTCCTAACATCTTTTGCGTTGAACGACTTTCTTCCATTTCCCGCTTGCAGGACATTGCAAACAAAACTCGAGTGTCTCTACACAGTTTTGTACAACGCATGCCCCGCAAATGCAGTACGACTCATCATGAATTATTTCAAAGAAACTCTTCCGGATGATTGCAATTTCAGCTACGAAAATCGCCTCCTAGAATATATTGGATCGAGCACTATTCTTCCTCAGTTTGAAAAAGGACTTGCCTCGTCAATCAGTCATTCCGTATCCAAAGCGCAAACAGTACAAGACAACACACGATTTCGAAAGTCCACTTCTTCTGTAAAAAATACTTCCTCACAACAAATTTTCCTCATATTCTATTCCATTTTGACCGTATCGATTGTGATGTGCATGCTCTAGTAATTTTGCTCATATAAAGCGTACAAACTGAATTAGGTCTGATCTTATGTACAGCTTCCCACGTTGGCCGTAACAAATACAATTCCATCTATTTAATACAATCTGTAATCCGGAGATCACATTCCAGTTTTGCAGTGAGATGAAACATACCCGCATTTTATATTCTCATGTCAGTCAGCATTTCCGCACTCTATGAAAACTGTTGTTTGTTCTACAAGTCAGTTCCAGTACCTTTAGATGACTGAAAAGTGATTTGTTTGCAAGGACATCAGGATACAACTTCGAACAGAAAGCTGTATTTTGAACTGTTATTTTAAAATGCCGTTCAATGAGGTTCTTATAGTATAGTAACGTAAACTCGTTAAATGATATTTCGTTCAACAGGTTGCATTTGGTCGAGCATATTAAACGAACCAAAATGAAACGAAAACGAGATTCCACTTAACCATACATGAATTCATTCCCTAGTATCGCCCCAGACCATCGCTAAATGGTCTGAGAAGCTGTATACAGATGCTTCCAACTTGTTACGCGTCGTTGCCAGTGATCTTCGAAAGAGTTCAAACCGGGACTCAAAAACTTCCAGCTGATAGTATTGTACGGCCTTACCACCGGTCGGGACTCAAACTCCGTTTTGTCTCAACTGATATGGGTGTTGATCTGTTTGTCTAATACTACGCATACATGTACATCCGAATGCACTTTCCACGAAAGGTTTGTTCCAACCAATGAAACTTCTGCGCGAGTCATAATTGCTTGTGGATTCGCTAACCACCGAGCAGCCGTGCTTGTCAGTCTGCGATTACGTGTACTGCTTACGCTTGTGCTAGACGATGCCCTTGTTCCTTTACCAGCTTACTTACACATGGAATAAACGGATTTCGTTCGCACCATGTGGTAACCGTATTCTTGTAACTAACAGATGTGGCGGACGAGTGTTTCATTGCGTGATGTTGACTCTCTGCAAACATTAGCGATGTTACGACTCCGAATATTCTTCACAGTGGCCTAGGTAACAGTCCGATATTTATATAGAAATGTGTTGGTAAGTAGTTGTCGGAAGGTTATTTGTCCTTCTCTGTTTGCAGTGCAAAAGCCATAGTACATCAAAGTAAGAGATATAACATACCCTCAGATGCCTCGAAGACAATCTCTATTTCAACATCACACATTATAATATCCACCCTTGAAAGAATGTGTTAATCTTCCCCTGTCAAATTCGTCAATAGAACATTTCAGTGGTACACCCCCGGTGGTTCTATATCGAATCAGACAACTGGAAGCAGAGACTCAAGCACTTTTGTCGATCCAGTGCATCAGTTAGCTGCATCTAACGTGAATGTGTTTGCTCACAACTTTGCTTTCCCAGGTGTCATGCTACAATGCGCGAATGATGCGCCGTACCCCTTCATTTTTCAACATATTTCCACTTCTATATTTCCTAGCAAAATCTTTTTCGACCAGAACAAACAAATGCACCCGTACAATGAACATAATTTCAGAACGAGACAGTACCTTACGTATTATTTAGAGCAAAAAAAATAAAAACGAGAATGACAAAAGTATAGGACTGCCCTATTTTGGTGCGGCATCCCGTACAAAATTTAGAGAATCAGACTGACCACTGAGCTTGGCAGAAATCTGGTTAGTAAGATCTGTGCTTTTGGTGACTCAGAAGTCCATGAAACCCGAAATCAAACTATCGACGTGCACCAGAGCTCGTGAAGCACTCTATCTGTCTAGTCATTCACGGCAACCTTCCTTCATTTTTGTTGCACTTCCTTGGGAATTCAAACCGAATTTTGTCTGTACAATGCCACAGGGAAAGAAACAAACAGGGCGAAATATCTGCTTTCTATCAAATGGGAGTCAATTTGCACGAAACTACCAGACAACACAAGAGACTGAGAAACGTTGAACGATGGTATCTGGAGTGTAACGAGCGATGTGCGTTTAACATCGGACGTATTGGCTATAAAACTAAAGAAATCGGACGAAAGTAGAATAAATTGTCTAGTCTCCAAAAATGCAACTCTCATATCAATGTTGAATGCTTTGGTCGGAGTCAGTGTTTCGAAATGAACGTTCTAATGGACGCTGAAAGCTGTGCCCTAAACAAAGTGCTTTCCCCACCACTTCTTTGAAAGTTCTGTTTTAATTAGCTGAGAATAAATTACTTTTTTGACATTTTTTATCCTGCATTACAGTAGACTTTTGGTCATTGTAACCATATCTGGTTTTGTTAGGCCCTGCTGGAGCGGAAATGAGCTTGGAAATGAGGGAACTTATACTTTTCTCTCTCACTGCGTTTTCCCTGTTCAACGTTCTCACTGCAACCGAATCCGTGATGAGGTGTCATAGCTCATTTGAATATATTTCTTAGGGTGCGGAATTGGTTGGTATATGCGACATTTGGTAGACAGCCAAACGAAACATCATTTTAAACCAGATTTCTAAGCTACACCCTGATAAATTTACCACCAGAGGCTTGTCCCCGGAACATTCTAGTGGCAAGCTTAACTGCATGGTATGACGAAATAAGAAATAACCTCAGATGATAGAACAGCTTTATCATCCTTGTAGCGGATGATCACTTGTGTATGTTGAACGTGTTACTGGGACTGAGTGTATCGCTGTGATTATTGTATTGTATAGTATTGTACTGAAGACTTCAGTAACTTGACATATTCGCATTTCAACCAAAAAGAAGGGAAACTTACAATTGTCACTTTGAAATGAGCAAAGAAAAATGCTTTACCAAATACTTGGTTCATGCGAAGTTGTTCAGTCACTTCCATCTTGTCAACCGGAAAATGTGCCAAGCAGGCCCAATCTGTGGATGCGATAAGCCTAGATGTGGATGGTGTAGAGGGATGGGAACGGCTCGTGGATAGGTCAGGTTACAGGGGAGGGGTGTGTGGTTTCCGTCAAAATCTTCAAGGCGAAGTTTTCATGGGTTATAATGTGTCAATAGCGTACTGTGGAGATAGGGGGTCTACGGGGATCATCGAGACGCGACTGATAACAGTTAAAGCGGCCATGTAATGTGATAAAATCTTTCTTAACTGAAGCAGGAGGTAGGGTAAGAAGAGGAAGACGCATTGATGGTCAAAAGAAAAAGAATAATAGCCTGTGTGGCAGCCTGTCTTAGCCTACGAATTCAAAAGATAGACTATGTAGTTTTTAAACACAATCAAGATTATGGGAAGATCATTCTAAGTTGGTGCTTATTGTAACGCTCAAGTATTTGATCGAGTTAGTTCTGGAAACGGGGACAGCATTGTAGACCAAAAGCTTACCGGGGTCAGAAGGGCGAGAAACGGAGGAAATATACTCGCAACATTTAGAAATGTTGTGTTGCAGCTCGAAATGGGGTGAACAAGTCTGAATAGTGTACAAGTAATCGGAGGAAGGGGTATGCTTTGCCTGTTTGGAGATGGACTGGCAGAGCACAATGCCCCCGGAGTACATAAAAGTCGTGTCGTTGGTGCAATGGATATATCGCTAACATTTGTAGTAAGTTGATAAGGGAAAGACGGTATTCTGAATAATACTCGAGATATCCAATAGTGAACACGATAAACATACGCTGAGTTCAGTTGGAAAAGTAGTATTTCAGTTATGAAACAGAAGTGGGAATGCCAAAAGAATTCAGTTTTTGAAAAAATAGAAAGCGGATAAACGGATAAAAAGCAAAGGAATAGTTTGGGAAGACACAGGGGACTGATTTCATGAAACTATCCGAGCTCTTGGAAATATGAAGGCAAAGGAAAACGTTCAGAGTGCACCTGTTGGGTTTTCGTGCAAACGGATGATAGTCATTGGAAACAAAAATAGAGGATCGCAATCGGGTAAGCATAACTGGCTTGGTCAGCTTGAGCGCAGAGGATGTGATGGCGGTGGGATGAAAACGTTTTGACAGTTTGCTGGAAATAGAGTTTTGGGAATAGGTACTGCTGTTACCGGTTTTCAGGGGGCAGGAATAGTATCGGCATCAACGGATTTATTGATGAGGAAATTCGTTGTATCCGCATTATGGACTTGCTCTAAATTTGAGAAGAGTGTAAAGTGGACTTCCCGAATCCTCAAAGGAGGCTGTTTTAGAGGTTAAAAGTACAATGATGACTTCATCTGAGGAATAGAATCCCTTCTCTGAGGGAACTGAAGGGCTAAATAAGAAGATAGGATCCAATAAAGCATGAATGAATACGGCATTTAGGCTGTCGGCATCTATACTGTACTTTATTTTGCCGGAACTGTTGTTCACATAGAAACTGGATTCCGTGAGAAGAGTGGCTATTTTGTGTATAGGGGAAATGGTGGATAAAAGAAGCACATAATCACAATATCTCTTGATTGATCATCATGAATCAAAGCGCATATCGCGTACTGGTGCTTGGACTCGATGGGGTGCTTTGCGAGTGGCTTAGTCATCGCTATCTCGGTGAATCAAAACAAACCGTGGCTCTGAAGACCTGAATACAAAAGGTCATTGTTCACACTTAAATGAACCCAACTTCTTAGAAGTGAATGTTCTAAATGAGCCCCTGACAATCCAACTTGCAATGCTCTTTAAGCAGGCCTCGTGACTGTGATTTGAAAGCTTTTGTCTCAAAAGCTTATGATAGTATTATTTTAGAAATAAATTCAGACCACACCCGATTAAAACTCTAGTGATTAGTTGAAATGTATGGTGATAACTCACCGCTCTTTTTGCATGTGTTCATAAGCAACTTCTCCGAGTTTAAGTACTCAAACTGTAATGTAAGAGTCAACTTTGCGGTGTTCAAAATCGTATGTTTACAATGAACGGCAGTTACACAGATGTTTCTAAAGAGAAGTTTTAATTTGAATTCTATCCCTCATGATTAGATGGACAAGACGTTGCCAACAATCAAATTCATAGAAGCAAACTGGCTTGCTTGTTTGCGAAAACTGGGAAGATTTAAAACTCGTTTCATAAGAACTCAGATTTCCGGCAGATTTATCTCTAAAATAATTGTGGAAAACTTTGTTCACCCTAGTAGCAATTAATCTTTAAGTAGTTCAGGAAGCTTACATCGACGGTTATTTATTCGTTTGCGCTTAGGATATCATAGAAATGCCTCGATAAATCAGCCAAGCAGGTAATTCTTTATCCTCCGAGTTGACAGTGACAGTGATTTTGCAATTCGATCAACGCATTAAAAGAAATAACATTTAGAGTACACTGATTATTCACGATCCACAGGCCCTAGAATCATTCAAACTGTGGCTCGTTGTTTACCGCAAATCTCTCTAGACTAGCGGAATGAATCCAGTTATTTGGTTCCACTCCGTGAACAAAAATATTTCTTTTGATTTATTTAGATGATCTACACAGGAAATCCCTACTGAGTTGAAAAAGGCACGGCACAACCGACAAGAACCAAAATTTAGGAGCACTTGAGAAAAACAATGAGGTCTTTGATTTGTAACTGCAGTTGTTTTGCCGTGCCTTACTGTCAAAAGCACCCATCACCAAACGTGTAAAGTAGCAACTTGCGTCTGACTTTTTTGTCCACCTACGCTGGATTCAACCTATAAACTAAACAAATAAACATTAACGCACCTACCCCTATGAAACCTCTCCTCATTTCGGGGCGTTGAGAAACTGAAGTGAGAGGTGCTCCTATTCAAACACGATGATCTGCTGTTACCATTTGGTGCTCCTCATTAGTACATATAAAGCTGCAAGGGTCGAAAAATGTTTAATTTTATTGTTTGGTGTTGTTCGTTTAGTTCAAGAAAAGTAATGTAGCACGTCTCGTGGACATAAACGGTTTCATAATCGCAAGAGTTCAATTCCTCTATAAAATCTTTTTTGTTCTTAAGACGACGGGCAGTTAGGATTTTAGCAGATAATTTATCGCGTAGATTAGCTCTCAACATGTCGCGGAAAAAGACGGGACCACTGTGTATTGCTTCATCCGGTCTGCTAAAATGTATGAACCGTGAATTTTCACCGAACCTCCACTGGGACTGAAACTCGGGGTGAATGATTTTAAGACAGTTATTGAACGGAAGACTATTCTAGTTTTCTACGAACTGTTTGTTTATCTTGAAGCCAGGTGAAATAACTCTTTTTCCTTACTGGGTCCTTTGAGGCAGTCCATTATTGCTCAGGTGACTGTTTGATTCCGGTCGTATTAAAAAAAGCTCCATCAAATAAGTCATTAGATTCAGTTACTCACAGGGCCAAAAAGTACAAGTTGTCTCGCTTATTATTTAACTGGTATAATAGTTACTACCATCATTCTAAAAGATTATCGCAATAAGACCGAGCATATTTATTGACTTTGGTCACAAATGTGCACGTTTTACAACTCACAAAATGTTTCAAGATTTGAATAAAAACAAATGTGTGAATATCGCGTTGCTCCGTGTACATCCAATTTAGTCAAAAACACAGGGCTTTTACCAAGATATAAAAACTGAGTTAGTATAGAGGGCGGCGAGGATTTTTTCGATCCTGTAGACCAGGAAGTTTTACAATATCGCAAACTTTACTCGTGCTTTTCGATCGTTCCATAATGTGGATGATATGTACCGAATTTCTGCGGAATACATTTTCAGCTGATTAGTTAGACGTAAATTAGTCCGTAGTGGGATGAAACCAAGAAACTAGTGTCGAACTCTTATTGAACAGAAAGTCCAAGAATCCTCAACAAATTGACAGAATGTAGCCTTTTCGTCGAGCAGACAGTACACCGGGGAGAAAAGTATTTATACGGGAGCTTATAATGGATACAAGTATCAATTCGCACATTGAGTGTTAAAAATGGTAGGCGTTATTCGGTTCAGATCCATTTCTGTAACAGTATTTAGATACCACACCGAAAGTCACATTCACTGAACAAAATGTTTTTGGCATGGTCACATATATCCGGTGGGATATCTAGACCGGTGAAAGCGGATCTGCCTATTATTACTCTAGACTTGTTGTGGTCAGGTACAAACCCTTGTACATTAGTGTAATAATCAGTAACTTAATAGAACTGGCTGACAATGGTATTGTTTCATAAATTCGGTCTTTTGTGGTCTTAAGTTTACAGGATTTCCGATCATTTGGGCTTTATTATGTCTACTTTCAAACACTTATTTCAATGATCACCATTCCAGTGTGAGTGATACGCACTGCATCGTTCAGTTTCCTGCTTTGCGTTTCATCACTGCATTGTAAATAGTTTTCGAACCTCGGAAGGAATGTATTAAATCCAGTGCCTCACTCTTCCTATCTTATGTATCAGAACCTTCGAGAACTGGTCCTGTTTCACTGTCTGACCGCAAAGTTCGCCTCAGCTGCATTCCGCTGCTGCAAAATTAGTTTATGGTTGATGTGTAAACTTACCGAAACGTCATCTGTGGGGATGTCAGACTGACTTTGGCGTTTTAGGTCAAACATAAAATAACCAATTGATTAGGACAATTTCATCCGTCTCTTTCTTACATGTACAAACTGTGCTTGTGTGGCAACCGCTTACTATGTCTGCCGGCCAGGCCAGAAGAGAAAGTAGAAAGTGTTTTTCGTTTTGACTGAATATTAGCTTTTATTGAGTTGGTTAGACCAGGTGTGTGACACTAAATTACCGAGTGCAAAGTGAACGCTTTTTGATGATCCCCCTAAGAACACTCACAAATATGCCCGAATGCTACATGAATTTTTGGCTTAAATGTTACGAGATACGAGTGATTTGGTTTCGATATTCGACGCGGATGAAACAAATTAATTTTTCTGATGAACGTGCACTTTCAAACAGGTGGCTGGTATTCTAGGTGCACTCGCATATCAATCTGGCAACAAGCAAAGCTAAGGAAGAAAAACGTGTAACACGGTAACACATTTGTCAAGTACGGTGAAAAAAATATTTTGAGTTTCTTTGTGACTGGTAGCTAGTCAATGGACTGGTAGATGAAGATTGAAATGCCACCAAAACACACACAACGGTAATCACATTGGAGCAGAAATGAATAGACTGTTTTCGGTTACCGGATTGAGTCTGAATCGTAGTCAGGTTACTTCAATGAGGTGATTTGCTTACATCAATGTAAAAGATAGACTAGAGAGCAGGAGTCCGATCAAGTTCAATCATATTTCTCTGAATTCAGTTAACCTCCTTCATCCATTGCGGTGGGTTTCTCGGTGATTCGCGGTACTGAAAACTAACCTCCACTTTGAATGTGAAGTGAGTAGTTTACCAATCTAACTTTGCGAGAAAAGAAAGAAGACACGTGTGGTGAAATACAGGTTTTCGTGTACCGTTGTCAAATGAGGACGTGAAAGAAGCATCTTGCGCCCTATGTCTTCTTTCCGTTCTCATGAGTCGGGTAAAGCGGTCCTAGTTTTTCACTTATAATTGGTCTGATATTATTTTATTTTTATTTTTACAAGTTCAGTTGCCAAAGCACTGAACAATACCGCATAGCTTGATCTTATCAAGTTTTGTTATTCCTAAAATGAAAAAATGATTAGATGATGGATGTAATATAAACCTATGAGTGGATGTTGTGATTCGTGCCCCCACGGAAGAATGTTCAACCAATTTAAAACAGATAATTAAAAATCGACTTGAATTACCGCATCCAGGAAGTCAAAATCGCGAGCGGGATTCGAATCGGCTGGTATAGCATTTGTCCGGTAAGCGGAATGTCGCCAGTTCGAATCCAGCTTACGGAGCTAAACCTTTAGAAGTGTAAGATGCAACTGGATTTACCTCTTCTCAAAATTCAGGCTCTTTGAGTCGATGGTACAATCCATTGAAAACAGTTACAGTTGGTGCTCACCTGAATGACAATCTTGAAGATAATTATCTTGCATAATACTGCATGTGAACCACGACAAAATGCATTGTGTGATCGGTCAAGGCAGAGTCAGCATCTGTGATCTGTTACCAGGACCGAGAAAAGACAATAATATAAACAAGCGAGGTGGAACGAACCGGAGAAAACATTGGGGTCCCTTATTTCTGTGTTTCTAACTGAGCCTAACACCGACAGAAAAATAATTGGATTCATGCATGGACACCAATTTTGATTTCATACTACGTAGACTCTACAAGCTGAACTACAAGACCACGGTGAATTGCCTCAAACTGCTTCACAAATGGGTCCCATACTTTGCCCTTGGAAATTGCTTTAGCAAGTCCTATCAGTCACCGGTTTGGACTCTGGCTGCCTACAGCATGGCTTCGCTGTGAATCAACCAGTGTCCACCGGTTGAATGGATAAGAATGTATGGGGTTTGACAGATGTGAAGAAATTAGTTACCGTGAACAAATGGGTTTGAGACCGGTGTTTATTTAATTTTTCAGCCCTGGCCATAAGTTTCTTGATTCCTTTTTACCTATATCTAATGAGAAATCTCAGTGATGGTGGGTTACATATTCGCGTCTGCATGATGAATCATGTTATTTAAAAAAGGTAATCTCCTAGTACTAACTCGGTAGTTTATTACTGCTCTAGCTGCTCTACACCCTTCATCAGTCGTGCTTCGACTTGAGAAAGACCAATTTTCTGTACAAAAAAGAAATTTTCGAACTAGTCACTAGTTTTCTTTTCAACTACTTTGAGTTCCCTGTTTGATTCCATAAGAAAGGTTACTACCACGTAGGGAAAAGCTGTAGCCGTTTTGTTTTGTTTCATTAAACCTTCAAGTGACCACTTGAAGTTAATCATTAAGCACCTAATTACACCGTATTCAGTCTTCTCAAGCAAAGCAGATATCCTACAGCCCACCACCTTCAGATCTATTAGGGGATAACTCAATATACAACTTTAGATAGTAGAAGTATAGTGCTTCCAAAGTTTTCAATGTTAAATTGAGCGTTCATAGTACCCGATGAATCACACTGAGCTCAGTATATCTTTTCACGAATTAGGTTCAGACTCTCATTGGTCTCTTTCACAACTCCTCTGATCATATGCAACATTTGCATAGTGAAGTGAATTATTGAGCAAGGAGAACAGAGCTGTAAGTGTTCTTTTCAAATCAATCAGATGAACCCGTGTAAATTAAATCAGAGCTCAGTAGTGAAATTTTGTCACTTCTATGACCACGTCGCATTAAATGATTTTATCACTCGACTGCTGAATGTTATCTGATATTCGAGAAAAAGTTGGATGTAGTACAGTGATAGAAGTTTAAAGCAATTACGTTCCGCCAGCCAAGGTATACTCTATCAGTCAGGGAAGGTTGACGGAGTTAAAAAGATGGAACTTTTGAAAGCGAGCCTCACCTATGCAAACAAATGCTCATCTAACTGGCATTTTTGACCCTAAGCTAACCTATGTCAATGCAGTAAGATTGAGTTTCTGACGATTTTTAATTTTCTTTCGTAATTCAAAGCATTTTGCGAGAAACTGCTATTGCTGACATTGTTCACATATAACGGACAACCCTCTTGGTCACTATATTATCTGATTTTTTTTAACCATCCTCACTAAGATACTGAGAAATTAAACCGACAACAGAAGTCCCATAGAATGAAGGTGGACAGAGTTAGGAGTCAGTTGGAATATTTCGCAGGTCAGCTGTGGACGAATCCGTTTGATGTGTAAGTAAAAATTGGATTCGACACCGTTCACTCTTCAATTCGCGTCGGTGGCAACGACTCAGAAACGAAGCCTTTGTGTGGACCTATAGATACCGGAAGTCAAACTAATTTGGTCGTTCCCTGTTTCTCTTCTTCCAAAGCGAGATGCTTAATTCTCCAAGTAATCAGGCGCAAGCTGAGTTCTTTAATTTTTTCTTATTCGGGAAGTGTGCCCGATATATTTTACGTTGAAACGGGTGCACGTAACTAGTACATAACATAGGCAATCAAAGGAATAACCTACAGGAGAACCCTTGGATTGTGTTTTGTCTTGGTCTTCATCAGCAATTCCAAAAACCGTAGCAAATGGTCCATAGTTTTTCTCGAGACATTGTCCAAACGGCACAATTTGGTAATATTATCGATATGATAGCACTACTTAGTTCATTTGATTCGACATAGTTCAATACAGAAAACCAAAAGTACCTAAGGCTTGCTAGTGATTTTTAGTCACTTCTTCACAAAAGACTGATAGATCTTGCCTAGATATATCTTTGAATAACTAATGACTTTGTGAAAACTGCGCAGTTTAATTTTCATCTGGGTAGCCTGTGAAACGAGCACTGATCGAATAATTTGTAGATTTGACGGTGCGTAGGATATGAAACCCTGAATTTTCGATAATCTTCTTATTTCCCCTGTGGGCTACCGCAGGGCAACTTTTAAACAAGGAATGAACAGCCATACAGAGTTTCTATAGATTTTAGTAATTCATAGTACCCTGCCAAGGGACAATGGATCTTTTGATAAAAAATTATACAGATCGCCGATCACCGCACGATTTTCGGGTCATTTCGGAACCATGTGAAACGAGGTGGTGAAGGTGACAGAAAGTTGTCACTAGGCATGCACACTGCAATCTTCAAAGCATTATGTAACAAGCAGGTGAAAGGTATAGATCTTGAATTCCAAGCGCCGTAGGGTTTTTATAAATTATTGACGGATATTTCGGTAACGATTGATAGCTGATAAGTCGTTTCATCATAGTGGCCCAAAGGCACGAATTCGACAGAGTCCGCTTGAATAAGAGACGACTTTGCCAACTGATTTACAAAAAATACAACCTGTTGTTCTATTCTTTGATAATGCATGCATCAACAAAAATCTGGTGTGTTTTTCAACCAAAGCAACGGTGAATACTTGTTTCAGTTTAAACCAGCAGATGATTCTAAATGTCATCTGCGGCTTCTTAGAAGAGACAGAATATGACAGTCTTTACACCTAATGTGATTGACGTGAGCGGCCTTCCGCTCACCGGGCAGATATTCTACTAGCTGAACTATCGTTGTAAGGCCCGTGGGATGTGAAGAACGACGATAGATCAGCTTGTAGCGCATCTGCACGGTAAGCGGAAGGTCGAAGATGGCAAAAGATTCAAGTGGATTTCCGGTGATCTATTGTTACTATGTTGAGCAATCTGTTTCACATTTAGTGAACATCCGTTATTCGGTACATAAAATCAACGTATGCCACATTGGTTTCCAGAAATTAGATTTGTTCTAAAAGAAAGGTGCTTTGCTTATACTATAAGTAACCAAACAACCAGATCCATCAGTTATGCAAGATGACTACCTCATTTGAAATTACGTGAAAATATTGAATTTTGCCGGTAGAACGTTTCGATCAGAAACAAAGGCCGGAGGTCAGTTACAACAGAATCTTACGCTTCATTGAATGGCTTTGAACTGAGCGGCTGGCGGATCAGCTGTGTATCTAAGAATTCGTTCAACTGAACAAAAAACGGCAAACATGGACTCCGTATGAAGCCCAAATCAGGTTTGGGAAATAACGCACTTGAGGTACAGTGCTTAATTAGTTTCCCAGGCGACGCAAATACATGAGCCATTGAACTGCGCAGTTTCTCATACGAAATAGAACGAAGAGTTACCGTTTGGCATTTCTGAACTGGATGGTTATCACCGGCTGCAGAATAACCGCGATAAAGGTTTGGTTACTAGATTTCAGACAAGTTACGTTAAAAACTCAAATATCACACATTGTAACAGGGAATGCCGAAGCTCACTTGAACGCGTTTACTTATAACGCACAGGGCGAAATTTTATCTGGGGAAAAGTTAAATTGCTCCACTGATATCCCCGCCCTCTGAATGATCACCGAGACGTCTTTTGTCACTCTATTTGACTCAATTGGTTGGATGATTCCACGGTCAAATTTCTCAGTCTATTAATTTAGCAAACTTCCAGTTACTCCCAACGCGTGTAACTCATTGCATTTAATTGAAAGCTTGCTACTCAAACTGAGTCAAGAGTTCTCGTTTGTGTGACGTGTGGGGCGCGGAATACTCAATGGTTTGTCCGCAATAAATGACCCACCGCTTTGGGTGCGCGTAAACCAAGGTGCACAACGTACTCATGTACATTTACACACTTACACATACTTGCATGCACGCATACAAAGACGGAGAGCAGCAACGTGGACAGTGGTCATTTCAGCACCAACATTATCAAAAGAGACCCAGTATTTGGTCTGACGTTAGAGTATCACGGGCTGTGAACGAATCCATCAATCAATGTCGGTAAAAATGACGAAACTTTCCGAAATGGATTGGGTTCAGGTAATCAAATCAACTGACCGGGTTACGGAGACTCTGCTGTAGCTTACTGAGGAACACTAAGGACTCAAATAAGCATTGCAGGAAAGCCAGGGTTTAATTAAAGCATCGTTATCTTCATACACCGGATGACTTAGAGTATGGGTTACCCTCTGAAGCTGGCCTGACCAACCTGCAATTTTGAGAAAGCTTGAACGGGTTTCCACTTAGTATACAGATCGTTTAACCATCTTTATGCTGTAGTGCAATCCGGATGCTGTCAACTGCATAATTCTTTCATTCAGTCACGGAAGAACATGCAAAATCATGAGTGACCATGTGGCTTTTTAGTTATACTACTATGTGACATACATAAGGTACAGTGATAAAACCTAATCAGACTGACTGGTCAGAAACCGCTTTGTCTTCGAAGGTGAATTTTCTAGTGGAGCTAACTGTATCAAACAAGAGCATTCTCTTCCATACTATCCACTTCGTCCAATTTATCAGGCATTGTTCTAAATTAAATGCCCAGTTCGCTCCATTATTCCGTGTAGCTTATCTTGAAATATGTTTACTTCTTATCCGAAAGATGAAATGTACCGCCGACTGTTGCTTGAGCAGCAACATCCTTACAACTCACTTCTTCCTAAGAATGTATATCTTATCAGGATTCTGAAATGCCATCAATTTTACAATTACTGGATAATTTTTCATTCGTTTTTCCTATGAGAACAACCTTCAAATGACAAGTGCGTTCAAAACCAATTCTCCCTTCCCGAGATTCACTCCAGTCTACCTCTTCACCATTGCTGCCGTCTGTACTCAAGTGTCAAGTAGGCTGAAGAGTTTGGATGAGACAATGAGTACTCTTTTTCTAGCGATTCAGATAGTGTTGAGCGCATAATCATTGCTTACCTTCATTTAATAGTGGAATTTTACTAATTTAAAGAAACTGAAACTTTAGGATGAATTTTAGTTAGCCATCTGGTTTTTAATTATTCATCAGAGAACCATGGAAAATAAAAACTGTTTTGTGTAGTTCTCAGCTGTATTGATCATTTCAGATGCATAATAAATTATGCCACGAAATCCGCGTCTCAAGGCTGCTACTTCAAAGCAGCAACAATGACCAATCTTTTTAAGGAGTTGATATGAATTCATTTATTTCTTTGCACCCGCCAAACCACTTGGAGGATAATATAAACCCTATTTTGAGATTCTTGAATTCAACAAGTGCACTTTATAATGTTGGTGGAAAATGCGGCGTAGTAAGAAGATTTGTCTGGTGAACAGGTGAAACCACACATTCTGTGACCGGTGGTGCTCAAACGGTTATCATCGTGCACATCGGACAATGTCGACCCGGGTTCAATTCAAGCCAAAACCGGTCACTTCCTCAATCAGCAGTCTTTCGTTGGCCGCGGCCCTCATCCTGTACTTGAACATATAGTAAATCAAGAAAATTAAACAAACTTTTGTTTATTATTGAATTTCTGGAAAAGGGATTTACAATATATATATATATATATATATATATATATATATATATATATATATATATATATATATATATATATATATATATATATATATATATATATATATATACTGAGGGCTTCTTTCAGGATAGCATTCTAGCCAAAAACGTAGTGAATCCGTTAGTTCAGTGTGTAAACGTAACCAAAAATTCGGTGTTTGTTCTCGCTTTTCAGAATACACATTCTACCGAGATGACGATAAAGTTATGCTTTTCTTCAGCGTGGAAAACGTGCGTGACGAAACAAATAAACAACCAATTGTGCTCATAAAACGACCACACAAATGTTTTGATCTGGTGATAAAATGGCATTATATAATCGCTTCTAGTTAAACCAAGGAGACACGAAAATTCGGTTGCTAAGCACAACGGGCATTGGTGATTAGGAAGTAGCACTCCGCTGTTGTTTGAATAAAAGTTGTATCGGGAAAAGTCCCAAAACATTTCGTGCGTGCACAAACTCTGTATCTTGTCACTGCAGACATGTTCGAAGCTGCTTTTATCTCGGCTTTAGTGATGTGGAATGCTCTAGTTTTGTGGAAGGTTTTAAGGAAATTTTGCACTCTCAAATGAGTGTAGCTTTTGTTTTGCAAATAACTGTCAGTTGATTTCTCTTTTACAACATCTGTCGCCCTCGGTCAACTGTGTTTTACAAGGTAAATTTCCCAACAGCACAAGGAAAGGTTGTAAATCCTTTAGTGAACTGTTCATCAACTGGGTAAATTCAACACTAACACTGAAGATAGCGCTAGGTAATGAATACAATGAAATTGACATCATGCATCTCAGTCCATTGTTAAGATGGAAATAAAGGGATTTCATAGGTCATACACGGAAAAAAGCATATCAAGCAATTTTCGGATGGCTGTTGGTGGATCATCACACTAGTATGGTTTTAGATATATTCATATCCAAATAGGTAACTCCTACAGAAATCTCATTTCAGACAGATAACGCATCTGGCAAAGTTGATGTTTTAGACAAATCAAAAGTTCATTGTTTGCGTTGACATAAATGCTTCATAATGTAGGTAGTCATATATAGAAGATAGATTGAAAAGATAACCCCAATATTTAATGAACTGATCTTGTTCGTCTCACCACTATCGCTTTAGGTCCTCCATCCAGCCTTCTCATCAGTAGCGTCATTTGGTTGAGGCTGTTGTCTAGTTCGTGCTAGTGATATTCTCTTACTCATCAGACAAAGCCCTCAACTCCAAAAACAACAAGGTTGGCTCACCAACAGGAATTATCAAACTGGGATCCTCAGAGGGCTGTTCATTGTACTTTAGGGTTCGATCCCCGAAAGTAGGCAAAACTCATAGTCACATATGTTTGAACTACCCGATTGGATATGATTTTCTCTGACGGCCTTTGAAAAACAAAACTGACCATCGATATTATCTCCCGCAATCACGAATCACTCCAAATCCAGTGCTGCGGAAATCACGTGTTCATTAAGTCGGTGCACAACGTGAGTGATAAAATAGATTTCTAGTCTTTTAGCCTTGATCTTTTAAAATTCGTTCATCATCGTACCGATATGTTTCATTTGCTGAAGGTCATTTTTTTAATTCTTCCCATTTTGCACGTGTGCTTTGCAGATGAGTGTATGTGAGTTAGGCGAGAGCTTTGTGTAAACAACCGAATGTACTCGGGTAACTTCTAATGCATTGGTGAAAATCTGGTGACGATTTTTACGCACACAAGCTTCGACCTATTCCTTTCTCGATGAATAGTTCACATTGATACACTTGGTGTTTCTCAAAACACATGAGCACCACGTAAAGGGCATTCCCCTCCAGTGGTTCTGCGACAAATTGGAGCAGCACAACAATTATCTAGAACCGAATGAATGTACCAGATTTAATTTTGTCAACGAATGTGATGATCTAACATTTGATGTACCAGACGGGTTGAAATTCGGATTTATTTGGATTATTCTGGTCACAATGCAACTTCCCCTTTCCATCACTGCTCACTAACTCCTTCGGTGGCTGCTTTGCCGTTTTACCTGCTATATTTGCTTCACTCAATTGGAACATGAGAAGCGACTGAGAAGAATGAGTCTGATTACCGATCTAGTTATTGATCACCATGTGACTACCCAGTGCAGTTAGTGAAGGTTACCGAGGCTCTTAGCTTCCGTCACGACAAGATCGGGTAAATGTGCGTCGCTGTGTCTGCTTATCAATGGTTGGTGCACAGTACGGTCAATGACGCGTAAAGGGCTGGAATGAATGGCTCGCCAAGCTTCAGTCCAATCAGGATGACATTGCAAACCTTCAATGGGATGGCTTTCTGGAATTCCTAGACAATGCTGATTTGATTCTGACCCTCGCTCGCTGCTAGATTTTGCGAAAAGTAACTGAAGACCGTGATATGCACTCGAATTCAAATGCGGTCAAACATCTAAAAATAACATTCTGGGATTAGTGTCATATTGTCTGACAAAAATCATCACTACCTTTTGCCCTAGCATATAATCAACAGCTTCACTAGTTGACGAGTTTACTTTGTAACTCGAACGAAGATGGACGACTTGTGTTTTGAGCCCTATGCTGTTTGTTTCCTTTCCGTTTCAGCAAAATGCTCACGTGGTCTCGATTCATCTCAGAAGTTTCATTTCATGGTGTTATAGCATCACATTTCACTAGCTTACGTATAATTGCTACTTAATTAAATCGAGAGCTGTTGTGTATTTCATTACCCTAATGAATCTACTAAGTCTTTTAAAATCAGAAGGTGATTAATTTTCCTATCCATTTAATACGTTTGTACTCTAAACATTATCTGCTCAACAAACCATCCGACTTTTACTAAAGATGTGAATGAAAATTGCACAACGTTCGTGCTTATGGGCATGGGGTGAGATAGCATTTAAAAAAACCGTCGGTTCTGACATTTTAACTGTTCACTGGTTTGCTTTCACGACTAAAGATTTACTCTGCCCGTCATCTGATCACTTGGGTCTTGGATGAACTTTCATTTACGGATGCCAAAGTCGAACGATTATGAAGGATAATGCCATCCAGACTCATATAGTGACGTTTGTTGGTCCCCGACTGTCATTTTCCGTGTGCAACAAAGCGAATCGGGTTGGAGGTAACACCGATGAGTGATTTAAGGACGAACAAACTTCCAATGGCAACAAAATGTAGGAAAAGAGCAATGAACCAAAAATCGTTTAAATTTGGAAAAATCGGATAGTACGAAGTCAATAATAAAATAGCTTATTAAAGTTTTGGATTACTGACTCAAACGTTTGGTTGTACTTGTACATTTCCAGAATACTGAATAAGAGTTATGCACGCATTTACTTCAAATTATGGTAAAATTTCCTGCTTACGTCTCTTCTGGACCCCACTCTTTCAGGCGACAGAATTTTGTGTCTGATACGAAAATGAACAGGCAAATGCTGAATAACTTTTATCCTGCGTACTTAATGAAGTGGTGAACTCGCAAGAGTAATTTACATCCTCTTTCGAAGTTGTATTGTTCAACTAAATGTGTCGCTCCGGAGGTAGAACGGGAGTTCTTTATTGATGGACATCTGAACACAATACAAGTGGCTAACCATTTTCTGCGATCACAAGTAGGTCGTCATATTGGCAAAACCATGACTATCCACGCTGCCCCCGTCTTTGTGACGTCCATCTGGCCTTCCGATCCGGGGGTTCGTCAAATGATCTGGATCGATAGTTTGCTAGTGATACATCCATGCTTGTGCATACAGAGGACTCTGTCAAAATCCGAGTTATTAGGCACGACCGAATAACTTTTCATCTTTCTCTTTGCTCGAACTAAAAACGTGTGCTTCCGTGCTCGTCTGTCCCGGAACCTTTTAGATCAACTTACTCTACTGCCGAGTAAATCATCTGTGTCATTCACATGCACCCCGAACACGTGAATCAAACCGTTGACGGTTGACCGGTAACTTAATAATGAAATGATTGAATTTAGCCCAGAAAATAGGATCTGATCGTCATAATTCTATCTACTCTAAAAACAGAACAGCTGTGCACGTAATTTTTGTTGATTAGTCAGCTACATCTGCTGATCCATCAGGAACAGACTGTACCTAAAGGGGGGGGGGGGGGGGGGGGCTGTTATTTCGCCAAGCAGAATGGATTCATTGAGCCGGCGATGAAGTCATGCTTAGTAGGTCAGTGGAGTACGTTGGGGTTTCTCTCGATGATGGAGGAAGTGATAACACTTCATTACGCAGCTACCGCCGGTCGAGGCCGGGCAAACCCCATCTCAAATGTTCTAACTCGTTCATGTTCCACTTGATCAATTGGGTGCATGGGGCTGAGGACCGAATCAGAAAGACCGATCGATAGTTAAAAGCCGGTGATGAGAAGACAGGGTACTAACAAAATCCAGGTCTCACACGACAGACCAGAAGTTCCTGCAAGAGTGCTTCCGTCACTTTTCCGTGCTGGGTTAACGCCCCACTACCAGTGGGTTAGAGTTTTGAGTCATAAGCTCTGGCTATCACACGTTCACAAAGAAAAAACCCCTTCTGTGGTGCAAGCACCTGTTAAGTATGATCTGCCCAGAAACTTCGGATATCTTTTATTGTTAGAGCTTGATTGATTTCCTTTACTCCGGTTTACGATGCACGCGAAATTCCACGGGTTACTGCTCCTCAAGGCATATGTCCAGTTGTGATCATAGTTCAAAAGTAGAACACAAATGAACACTTCTGAAGGACAAAGTTTCACTTCAATTGACTGTATTCTACATCCACACATAATGGTATAATGCATGGGTTAAATGACTATCCTAGTTGGAACTCTTGAAGCCTCCACAGTACTTTGGCCTTCGGCGAAACGAGTATACGAGACCACACATTCTTGATTGCAATTAAAACTCCAGATGTAACGTCTGCCGCTCTTTGTATCTAGTGCTCGTTGTTATCCCGGCGTCGGGTACAGTTTGAACGTGAGCTGTGCGAGGGTATGGTCCGACATTTTGTTCGATGGACAGGTTAGCCTCACTGGCAGGCAGTGCTTCAGTACCAGCCCCTACCGAGCCCACGAAATCTCGAGCTGCGGGACAGCCGATCGATGGCGTGAATTGATACACGAGACAAATCTTTCCAGCGCCATTCCAGCCTTAATGTGTGGTCACCCACACCAGTCGGACCAGTGCGTTGTGTGCAACGAGTGGGCGAATGTGAGAGTAACCTATGTATTCTTTGTCTTTTGTCTATATACTGACATGATTTTGAGGCCGATCTGAGCTCTTACCGGAGTTAGTGGAACAGGACGAAACAAGCTGAGCTTGTTTTGCTAGGCTGTATTCCAGTGAGCAGCCGATTTTGGGCAGAATATTCTGTACATAAGAGGAACACAGTTTGGCGAACGAGCTCGTTTTTCATTGATTCATAATCAAGCCACTATAATACAATATATCACGACAAGTGGAAGGATTGAACAAATTAGACAAGTAGGACGTGATGAAAATTATTGGTGACAAAAAAGGGGGGAAGAGAACAACTATAAGCCGGGCCAAAATCAAAACTGTAGGTATAGTGTTTTACCTCATGTTTTGTCCGTTTTCCTCTGGTCCATGGCCCTTTGTAGGATGGAGGGAGGGCCATGGCAACTTAGGAGCGCACACAAATCGTTTTTGGCCACATAGATGGGTTTTGTGTAGGCGAATGTTGACAGCCTCATATGTGGCTAGTGTGCGACATTTAGCCGGTCTTGATTATCGACTCCAAACCTTATACACTGCACGGAAGACCTCAGCCACGTTTACTGTGTGATTAGCCTGAGCAAGGCGTGAAACGACAACGCTAGTTTGTGACTTTACTGGTCCAGTATTCAACCATGTAGGATGGTGTTCGCGGATGCGTTCAGACAAACGCCTGGTCGTGCGGATGATATAAGTTGTGCCATAGGAACAAGTGAATGAATAAACATAGAATAAGGCTGCCGAATAAAGCACTTTGTGTTTCAACCGCAAAAGCACTACTGGCCGGGATTCGAACAAAAACCGGAGCTTAGCTGCGTAGAAAGTCTGGTTGATTACCCCCGACATGCTTCTATGCTCAGTCTCTGCCAGCTTATCACCCTTGAATGGCAATGTGATGTATATCGGTTTTCCTTCCAACACAAGCATTCTTGGGCTTTCCACTTTCACCCATATCATCTCAACTGGCCGACCCGGATAGCTCTTTTAGATGACGGTCCTTTGCACCGTTTGCGGTTCTTCTTCAAAGGTGCCATCCGAGAATATTCTTCTTGTTCTGTTTGTAAGGCATCAAATTAGGTTCTTCTTATTCTTAAGATGATCAAAGCTGTGGAAGTGAATGTATTGCCCATTCCACATTGCCCTTCTCTGTCCTGACCGGCTGATTGAGCCGTCTTTACGGCGATTCATGCGAACGTCGAGGAAGGTGAAAACGAGCTTGTTCGCCAAACTGTGTTCTCCAAATGTGTTCATTGGGAATTTTTCGACATTTGAAACATTCTGTTTATCTCAAGAGCACATCACGACGAGACTGCATCTTGACGTGGTGTGATGGCTTGCGTGCCTCCATGACCTATAGAGTTATGCAGGACGGCTTCCTCATGTCAGAGATGCAATTATGCCTGACAGGTCAATGGATAGAGGCTAGACGAAGTCCAGTCTCAGAACCAGTTGATGGGCAACATCTGGTTCTAACCACTATGTCCTCGGAGAGGACACTTCAACGAATAAACGGAGAGAAACAGTTTACCGGTCTAAAAACCTCCACTAGATGGACGTAGGAGTGGAGTACCTGGGGTTTGTCTCGACGGTGGGAGAAGTGATCGCACTTCAATGGGCAGCTATCGCCCGCCTAAACTGGGCAGCCCTCGGCTCAAAGGATGCTGTCCCGTCCACGTTCCGCTCGCTCTATTGGGTGCATGGGGCGAAGGACTGAATCCGAAAAGCGGGTCAATAACGAAGCACCAGCGAAGAGAAGACAAAACGCATGTAGTAATCAGGTCTCACGTGAGAGACCAGAAGAAGTTCCTTCACGGGTTCTTCGGTCACGTTTCCGTGCTGGGTTAACGTCCCACTATCTTTTGGGTGAGACTTTTGAGTCAAAGGTTCTGGTTAGGGTTCCCAAAGAAAAACTCATTTCACAGTGTGGGCAATCGCGGAGTATGGTGTGCCCAGAAATCTCCAGGGGTCAATCGGGAAACACTCCTTGTCTGTTTGCTCTTCAGCTTTTACGTTCCAATTCTAAATGCATTCGAGTAGCTACAATGAGCCTTGGCTCTGAACTTGTAGCTCTCTGAAAGGGTAGAAAATTAAAGATAGGGGAGAAAGACAGTACATTCTCCGACCTAAACATCCTCTTCACTTAGCTGCTTTCAACGTCCACACACTGCCAAACAGGGCAACAGGCTGCCCAAGCGAGGACTCTTGAAACCGTTAACATAGGTGTGTGTTGTGTCTCCGAAACACGCATACAAAACACAACTTCAGTGTTAATACTTCTCTCCCCTAATACAAGCTTGGCTTCTCGTTTCACTCTTCGTGTGTCGGGTGATTCGGTTTTTAGTTCTCGTGGTCTGGGTGGCGTTGGCATCGCTCTGGGCGTGAAGGCTTAGCATGCACTGCTTAGCTGGATCCCAGTCAGCAGCCGTCTGTGTGCAGTTCGGTTGAATGATTCTGTGCATATCAACAGCATTAGACTGAAGCGTCGATGCCTGTTTGTCGTTACTGTGTATGCCCCGACTGACTGTAGCTCTTTCGAGGTTATAGATGAATCCAACAGGATTTGTCTCAACTGCTCCGTAGAGTGCACTCTACGGACACAATGCTTTTGCTGGTGATTTCGATGCTAAAATTGGAAGCCTAAATGAGACGGAAAGGCATATAGGAGGCTGATTTGGTTTTCCAGCCGACCGAACCGATAACGGTGACCGACTCATTCAACTATGTTCCGACCATTGACCGTTCATGGCGAGTACAAATCTCTCACATAAAAAGCTGCACCGACTAACTGGTGTCTTCCTAAGCCTTCACAGCGGTGGACCCAGATCAACCACATTGTCATCGGCAACCGCTGGCACGGATCAATTCAAGACTGTCGATCATTTTGGTCCACGTCTGTAGACACTGGTCACGCTCTTGTCCGTGCGCGTTCCAGCTTGCGTCTCATCGGTGGCCGAAACAACACCAAAACCAATCGTCCACCGCAGCTGCTACTGAACGATAACCATAGATCTGCTTTCCAAGCAGAATTATCCACTAGGTTATCGATGCAGTCAAATGCTCAGGATCCACAAGAGCAATAAACAGAGATCCAGCGAGCATTATTTGAGGCTGCTAATGCTGTCCAAATTCCAACAACCAGACATACACATAAAAACGATGGATATCTGCATCCTCAGTTGCACTGTTAGATGTGCACAGAACGATTCCTCCGGATTTCGGATACGATGAGGCACGGAGATGCCTTAAACGCCAACTGATCCGGAGCCTGAGAAAGGACTGTGAGCAGTAGTGGATTGCGAAATGCAAGGAGGTGGAAAAAGATGCGGCAACTGGCAACAACGACGACCGTTTCCGTCTAATTAGACAAACCGGTCCACGTAACCCAGGCGTCAGCGAATTGATCAAAGAAGCGAACGGCTCACTGGTTCAAACTCAGGAGCGTCGTCTAATTCGCTGGATGGAGCATTTGGAGAAGCAGTTTATTTGGCTTTTATCCTTTTCAGGTTTGATCGCTAGCGCAACGGGTACAGTTCTTGTTGTAGATACCAATACTCCGTCAGAAACAGAGGTTCTTCGCGAGATAAGTTATCTTAAACGACATAAGGCTGCAGAACCGGATGGTTTGCCTCCATCTATTTTCACAGGCGGTGGCCCAGCGTTTTTACTGGAGTTGACAAAACTCCTCGGTTTGATATGGGAGAAGGAACAAGTTCCAAAGAGTTTGTGTGAATCAGTGATCGTACCAATTTATAAGAACGGCGACAGGTCCTCCTGTGAAAACCACAGGAGAAAAAGTCTGGTTAGTATCTCACCCCAACGGCTCGCTGGTACTATTCTCTACCGCTCATTTAACTCTCCCGAACAGTGCTCGCTCGAGAATCAAGCTAGGTTTAGACCTGGTCAAGGTTGTATTGATCACATCTTCATTATTCGACAAATTTTAGAACACAAACACACCTTCCATAGGCCCACTATCTCAGTTTTTCTTGATCTTAAGGTGGCCTTCGATTCAGTCGACCGCACAGTTCTCTGGCGCTGCCTCTTGCTGAAGGGTGTACCAGAGAAATTCCCTTTACAATAATACCCCAAGCCGATTTCGGGCTTACTGTGATCTTCCACCCGATTTGTTCCTCTGGATGTCACGCTGATTGAGATGAGCAATTAACTTAGACTTCTACTGAATAGAAGTTTCAGAATCGACTGCGAACACAAACGGATTGTCGAATATAGGTAAATGAAAAAGACCACTGCATTTGTAATGGTAATCACCCTTGCTGCTTTGTTGGAAGTACAGGTTCACTAAAGCCAGGTGTGAAGTAGTCAAGGGATCCGACGGCTCACTGATTCATTCTCAGGAATCTCGCTTGGACCGTTTGGTGAAATGCCTACAGAAGTGGTTCATTTGAATCTCTTCCCCAGTGAAATATCCAAATATATTTGCAAGTGAAATGAAATGGAGATTATACGGCAGGTAGGTTATCTGAAAAAGCTAAACCGTATGGATTGACCCCTTTATTTTTAAGGGTGGAAGTCAAACTTTGGCATCTGAGTTAACAAAAATCATCCAGCTAATCTCGGATAGTGAACAGATTCCCAGAGATTGGATCAGTGACTGTGCCAAATCAGAAGAAAGAATACCATCCAAATCAGGTGTTTTGTCATGGACTAAACGCTTCTTGGCTTTCTGGATAGAAAAAGATCTACGGTTTCTTTTTTGCGTTGAAATTTTGCAAGATAGTCGAGTAGGCGAGCGGTACCATGGTGTACATGCTGAGTTCTTCAAACACGCACTGCGATTACACGCGTTTTTAAACCATTCCATGAACCCTGAATCTGCTTTTCTGTTGATCTGAAAGTGGCATTCAACATATTCGAGCGCAAAATTCTCTTTCGCTACCTCTCATTGAAGAGTGGGCTGCAGAATTTTATTCCCCCTTTGCCGTGCCTGTATGTAAACAGCCGAAGCTAACTTTTCACCCGAGTCAGACATGAGAACTGATATTCTTCTTGAATGTACTGTATCACGATTTATCTTACATTTTCTAATTGAAATGGTTCTTGAGAGAGCCCTATCCTCGTTTGAGAATAACAGCGTCAATCTTTGTTCGGACAGTAATATATCTGACTCAGAATACTCGGACGATACTGTTCTTCTGAATTAAGATCCAGGTACGTTAAATGCTTTTCTAGATAGCCTGAATAACAATGTAGCAAGGTCTGGAATGCATTTCACATCTTCATAATGTGAAATGTTGATGCAGGGCTGAGTTTGCTCTACACCAAAACTTGTCTTAGCAGTGAGAGTCTTATCTGAGGTAGTTAAGTTTATTTCCTGGGCAGTTACGTCTCACCACGTGAACAGACAACGGATGAAGTATGGTCGCGTACACAGAAGGGGCACTTGGCTTCACCAACCTCAGTCATCTGCGGCGCCTGTGTGGCATCCGATTGTCTATCAGGAATCGAATGTACACTGCAGTGGTTAGCTCCGTTCTTTTTTACGGTTCAGAAACGTGGTGGTTAAGGTCAGAAGATAAGCGAAGATTGTCGGCATTTGGATGTCGACGTCTTCGTAGTACTGTTTGAATATGTTGGGAGCACCTTATCTGCAGTACTGTGATTAGGTTTAGACTGTTAGGAACTCGAGTGCAAGGGTGACTTAAAAGTAGATCTAGGTGGTCAGTCTGTGGCAGAGAGGTATGAAAACCTCAACCGGTATAGTACTCCAAGTTGGAGCGAGACTTCCGGTTTGGGTTTCACGGAGCCTGCCAACCAGATATTTAGGGATGATAAGTGACAAAGTTAGGTGTCGCGGTCCGTGGCGCCGTTTCATTCGGTCACATTTTTATGGTCTCCAATTACAACTATTAGTTTGCATTCTTCTCACTATGTGATTTTGTTCATCCTGCCTTGTCATCGACGATGCTGCGAGGTAGCAATCAAAACTAAGGCATCGAGTGAGGGTTAGAAATTGAATTTACTGAGCTGAACTCTCTAGATCGTAGAATGACGGGTTTTTAAAAGAGTGGAATAGAAAGAGGCAAGCCTTGGAGAAGAATCTGGGTGAAGTTGGAAACGGAGGTAGACACATCACAAGTAAAGCACCAGTCAGTCCCGGGGATAGGAGACCAGAAATTCGGAAAAAACCTTCCTAGTTATCTGAATTATGACACCAGTATTTGCGTCTGGAGTTGCATGAAGGAACTGGGCAACAGAAGAAGGTGAAGAAGGAGATAAGACAGTTATCTGACGATTCAAGTGAAGGAAAACATGTAATGTCAGAGAACAAAACGGGAATGACACTGAGTGGGTAAGGGCCCGATCCCAAGCCCAAAAGGGGATGTGCGTGAGGAAGTCAACGATTTTGACGGAATTCCTGACCAGATCAAAAGCTTCGGCTTTGCGCTATACAGGCAGTGTTCCTGAATAGTGGAAAAGTGAATCATTAGTACGAACAATAAAGACACCAATTAATTCGGCAACTTCAGTTTCATTCAAGTACGTTCTTAGTGCTAGAAGAAAATATATTGAAAGTAAACGGGTTCCTACCGTTTGGGTAGCGATAAGAGCCACACAATTTGCAATAAACTTTGGAGGGTTGCCGAAAGATTCTTTTTTCCATACTTACTAATCATCTCCGCCGAGCTGTTCAGAACTTCCGACGATGACCTTGCAGTTTCTGGTGTTATTTATAGTGAGATCCCCCGTACACAGAACTATTTATTTAAATCATGCAACGGTATTCACACCGTTCTAATACCCAAAACGTCTACAACACCCAAGTTATTTCCTTTTTCATCCACTGTTTAATTGGAATCAGAAGAATTTCTTACTGGAGATGATTTGCTAATTTTTGAAGTCATGGTTTTGTTTGATCAAAAATTATCCTAGAATAAGATCTTGGTACGGTGAAAATATTTGTTGGCTGCTTGAAACTAGGACAAGCTCCGAAACATCTTAGGTGCCAAACCAGCACATGTTCATCAAAAATATCCCGTAACGAGAAAAACGAAATTTCGATACAAATCCATTCAAAGATAATACATCAGAGTGAGTGCCTTGAAGCTGGCCAGTTATGACCCGGCAGATTTTCTTGGGATGAACAGTGCAATTTCCTTTCAGTAATCAGATTGTATAATCCCGAGGGACAAAAAGAACCATTGGTCCAAATGGAGCTCTTATTTTGCCCAAACTTAGCAAAACTTATGTAACTATGTTAACTTTGATCAGTAAAACTCTTACACGGGCACTCATTATTTCAAGTACGTTTAAAAGCAACTTCCGATTGAGGACAACCTTTGCGAGTAAGAGCCGCTTTTAAATGAAACTGCTGATCCTCAAAATCTGTGTATTGCAGAAACACTTTGAAGTCACTCAATAGAAGACGTCATGTGGTACTATGTACCAAGGCTGTCAACCAACAAGTTAACATGTTAACTTGATTTACCTGACGGAAAATAAAACTTAAGTTCAGAGGTTTGAAATTACGGCTAAAAAGACTAAGTTTCCTCCGCTGGATCTGTAGTCAAAATCAACTTAGATTGGAAACACCATCGAATCTGATTTGTGGTAATTGATTGCGGAAAAATTCATCGAACGCCTAAATGATTGGCTTCACTCATCTCCATCCCCCTCAGTGCGACCAGACTTAGGACAAATTTAGTGTATTTTGGCGAAGGGCACGCTCAGCCAACTTTTGGTTCTACCTTTGTGTCCGCAGACAAGTGAAGTTTTAATTCATGCTTGAGTTAGCAAGTAATGGTAAAAATGTTGCTTTCCCAGCTGCTCGTTAAAGAAGTTTAGTGAGACCTGTATTCTATAGAACGAGACGATTGATAACCCAAGAAAGATTGACTAGAGAACTCTCAGATAGTCATGCTACCCTGACCGACAACGGCTACCCGACGCATTTCGTGGGGAAACCTTCAAAATGAATCGATCCTACGGTCAAACAACCAACAGTGCTGTGGAGCGGTATTTTCATTTCTTTACCGTTTAAAGGAGATAGAATTTCTTTCATTACTATCGAGCGGACATTTACTGCAACAAAGTTGGTTTTCCGAAAAAGACAACTCATTTTCCGGTGACATGCAGAAAATATCCCATGAAACTAATGACCAACTCGAGTATCACTCACAAATTTATTTGTGTCTGTGTTTGCGAATACGTAGGAGGAACTAAAAGAACACTGGATTGGAGTGTCGGCAAGCGCAATACGAAATAGCTTGGAAAAATAACACGCTAATTTGATACGTTCAAAAGTGAACGTTTCGACGACAAAGAAGGTAACCTCAACGAGGTGAATAACGAACAGAATGAATGTTTAGTTCGATGACAAACATAAAAACTCCACCCGATGAAAAACAGCAACAATAGCAATCCAGCTTTTCATTCGCTCACTTCCTTCAGTATGATATTTTGTCAAAGAATGAACTCCATGATTTTACTGGGTTTATGGTGTCCTAACTTCATGTGCAACACCGGCAGAGAAGATATGCTGAACATGTACATGGTAATGAAAGTAAAAATGTGAAAGAAAACAAAGCTGAATACCTCATTTTGTTGTTTTTATATTGTAACGGACTCCTAGCAGTCGTTGAGATGCGCGTAACACAACCCAAAAAACGCCAAGCGTCCAGTTGTGGTTTTTAATACGGTTCTTTATAAAACAATCATGAATACGACATAAAACTGTACAAACCTTAACGGTAACCGCTCCGTGAATCAGAGTCAGCCAAATGAGAGCAAATTCAGGTTTGCTTGAGGTTCAAGCGGTCAAGTCAACGAAATGTCTAGGGGGATTGAGGGTCAAGGGTCATAAAACGAATCAACGCACGCACCAGTCAGCGGTCACTCAAGGTCAATGTCCGGTGTGTGGTTCAGCGGATGAGCAAGTGTGGCGCAAAACGTTAATGGAAAACATAAATTGGAGTGAAGGTAGGGGGGTCACATCGATCCTGAGTTAGTGCCTTAAGTTTGATTGTCCTGTCCATTACCTATGTTACCGTTTGGTTGACTTTCTGCTTGAAAACAAGATTCTCGTTGGGAAGAACCTTAAAAATAGGATTGATGAAGTGATTTGGAAATAGAATTCGCAATAGAAAAGGTAGAAATGTGGGAGAAGAGAGATCGTTTAGAACTGAACTTGGAGATGAGGTGACTACTGGAGTAAAGACCTTTTTCGAATGATCTAGATGTGAGAATTTGTTGACCTTTTACACGGACGCCATCCTTGCTCTAGTATGGTGCACTCTGTCAGCTGAACTAAGAGGCCACGCAGACAGCTTTTAAACATAGGAACTATCGGACCATATCAAAATTTAACAAACTAACTAGACAGTAATTCATAATCAAACACAATTCATAAGAAAATTTTGCTGTAAGCTGTCAAATCATAAATTTGTTAACAATATCGGATGCTAGGTGCTAGTAAAATTCGTGCGGGTAAACTGGGTGATCCGTACGCGAAAAATGCAAGGTTTTGGTGTGGCCTGGTTGCTCGGCTCGTACAGCATACCCCGTACCTGAACGTAGATAGTGTCTTTGCGGGAGTTTAAATCCCGTCGGGTTGAACGACTATTACAATTTGGATTACCTCATGATTTGTCAAATCTGCCAAACAATGCCTCATAAAGGGCCCTCCACTGGGATTTATTGCGAATAGGGAGGGAGTACAGGAAATATCTAACCCGAAATCATGATCACGGCATCTGAGAGTGGAAAGGGTGCTGATTTTACACAGCTTGTATTAATAACCGGAAACGAAAATGTTTTTCGAACATAATAAACAGAAGAATCTCTCTTCGAGCGGTGGAGTTGCTTGTGGAAATTGAACAACAATAAGAAAAACACTTCGAAGGCGAAGGAAACTGAAAACTAAGTAGAACCTCACGAATAATGAAACTGGTATTGTTGTTGTCCAAATACGGTTTATATTTAATGGTGAAAGTTTACAAAACGGGGACAAGCATTTTGTTCAAAAGCATGGAAACTAACATTTTCATTTTCAAAGTATACCTGTCGATGAAATCACAGAAACAAAGAGTAACTTTAAGCTACGGATTCGGTCTAAGCACAAAAATAGCATGTAATAAATGAGTAAATGTAGTTGTTTTTCGTGAATGTGTGTGAATGAGACTGTGAGTTCTGAATCACACTTACTGATGAGACTGAGTATTGTGTTGGTCCATGCACTTGAAATTGAAAGAAGATGGACTTATCAAGTTATAGGAAATCGCTGTTGCAGAAAACAATAAGTAGATATTCGAAAGTGCTTGAGGTTAGCTTAAAAATCTCTGTGCTGAAAAAAACCATCCTTATTTGTCGAGCCACAACTTACCTTCATTTTGCAACGGAAGGATTATAAACCAGTAAATGATCCGGATAATGAGTTTGTTCAGAAATTTGTTCAGTACAAATAATTAATGATAATACAACAGTTGTCTACTTCCGATCCAGTCATTAACACTGTGGGCAGTGAAGTCACTTTATTTGCGTAACTTTAGCACTTTATAGGAGGGTTCAGCGGTGAACAGTGAGCATTGTATGCCAAACAATATATTGCTGGCGAAAAAAGTGATATCAAGGTGAAAATTGGAGATTCAGTCAAATAGTCTAACACCAGTGGCTAAAACAGGGAGAATCAGGAAGAGGAGTTGGAAAAGCCGAACTGTAGGAAAATCGGAGGTGTGGCGAGTCAGGTGAAAAAGTCTGTTTCAGACAAAAATATAAGCAATGAAAAGAGGACATCCAGAAGTCAGCGGTGAAGAAACCCGTTCAACTTGCTGTACAAGAGAGAAAAAAGCTGCGAGAATTTAAGAGCAAAATAATGAAATTCTAGTCACTGCATGCCACTTCTTCTGTTCTTACTGGCTGAGTAACTTAGTAAATCCATAAATAACGTGGTTCACTAAGACGGAAAAGAGATTGATCCTCTTCTGTTATAATTTTAGCTCGTCATACTATAATCTTCCATCTGCCATTATTGCACTGTGGGCTAACGGACGTCTTCCAACCAGTCACTGTAAATGAAGTCCCCTGCCCTAGCGGAATAATACTCAAAATATGATTTCACTGAAAAATAGATCAGCAGTCAGTCATTTCCAGTTTTATGGGTTCATTTTGCTAAACTATTACAAAGAGCACAGATTGTGTATTGAATGCAACCAATTGTGGGTTTTATCACTAGGATTCTCAGCTACCTTTACGAAGCCATCAAATTTCAGTTAATGAGCTACCAGGTCTCCTTTTCCAAAGCGAACTATTTCCAGTTTCACTAGTGTTAATTTAAACCAAATCAGACTTTGATAACCTCGGTCTAGCGGGACATTATTTGCGCACGCATTCAGCTAATTCTAAACGAAATTTATATCTGCTTTATGAAAAATGAAATATATTTCTTGGTAAAATAGAACAAGTGAACAGCGGACAGTAATCCCTATCAAAGACAGCTAATAATTGGCTCGTTTGCAAATTACTTCATACGTATTTCGGTTATCCAAAAATCTACGGTCAGCAGGCATCAAACAAATGGCTAACAAACTTACCAGTTATTGTATTTTAAAAAGTAACGTGCCTTTACTCAAAAACCACGAATAGCTGGTCTACCACCAAATGTCGTCCGATAGGATTTATTAACTTTCGTCGAAAAACAGATGATCATAAGTGTCGTCACTGCCAAGAAGAAATGGTAAATTGCAGCCGTACTCACAAATTTGTCGATAGGTTATTTGCTCCAAGGTTTTCCCGCTGGCAATTTGTCAATTTATCATACGGTGAAGAAATCTGTGCCGTCCACTGGTGTACAGTTTACTGACCAAAAAATGTGCACTGTCTCGTTTTCCTATCAGGCACGGTTCGACAAGTTGTAGGCGAGACTGATATTGATAATCACTCACTGTTTATTTTGGGTATTTAACCAACGGGTAGCAAACTTATGAATGACGTTCAGTTGTCACCCGTAATTGTTCACAGTTGTTTGAAAGTGCTCTTCGAGTGTTATGACATTACTGCAGACGATGTCTGGAAAATGTTCATTTTTTCAGAACGATCTAGGTTACTGTCACAGTCCCCGGCTAGAAAGCATGGAATGCTTTCAAAAACAGTTACACGTAAAGGCATACAAACGATATTCTTGCTCCTAAAAGCGTGCAAAATACATGAATGTAGTTGTGCTGTAGGATGCTAGCTGTTGAAATCAGCTATTTGCAGGAACTGTAGAATGTGTTCAGTGTAAACCAAGTTCGTTGGCAATGACACTGGTTTCGTGAACCGTCATCCACGTATGGGATACCAATGACATCAAGCGTCGGGTAACCACTAATCAATATGATATCCCGAAGCTAAATAGGTGGGTGCATCTGTGACGACTGCTGCCGGGCGAACCAGAATGAGGACGTTGGTGTCAAAACTCACAAATCTTTGTGAACCAGCGAAGCGTATCATATGGTTAGGTCCCATGAACAGAAAAGAGACGGAGACGGGTGTAACAGCCTTAATGGGTATGACAAGTAAACACTAATAACTGGTGATGCATGCCAAATCGGATCAAAACAATAAACACGAACTTTATTTCTGCAGAATGCAATAAAAGATCGTGTTGGACCTATTCCCGTAAACGTGCTGAATACAGGGTCGTCCGATTTCAAAGTGAAACGGGAGCCTGGTTCACTAACGGGCATGTTTTGCTGACTTGAAAGCCAGACGGTATTCTCATTCGAGCACGTAGCAGAACCAAAGGGGTTGACAACTTGAAAGTGAGGCGACAATCTCATTCGAAGTCGTAGCAGCAAAAACTGAGTGCCGTCCTGAAAATGAGACTATAGCCTCATTCAAAGTTGCAGCAGGTAATTCTGACTGCAAGCCCTGACGTACAATGGAAGTGTCGTCAGCAGGCAGTGCACGGTTAACATTGACTCATGTCAGCTGGCAATATGTTGTCTTCAAGGTACGCCACTTTTAGGCGATCGACGGTAACAGTATTGAAGCGACCGTGTCGATCAACCTCAAGGGGCAGGTTGTGACGAAAAGTCACCCGAAACTGACCTTCGTAATCTGATTGTAATTGATTGCGCATCGAATCAACACGAGGAATACATGAAGACCATTTTCGAGCTCTCATTTACTCCAAGAGTTGTTTTGAGTTGGTGATGGAAATGTTCCAGTAGAGCATTCGGTACTTGGTGAATGCTTTCTGTGCCCAACATGTGAGTTAGTGAAGAGCGTAGATCGAACTCAGTTTCTTGCTCTCGATTGGTATTAATTGTGGAAGGACAACCTTGTATATAGCTACCCATCTCTCTGTCAGATGTTGCGCCACGGATTCGGCCATGATGACAGGGATGGAAGTAGATTCGGCTCACCCAGAAAATCTATATATGCACTAACAAGTAGGCATACCCACGTGATAGAGTTGGTAGACCCACGGTTCCTACTAAAATATGATCCAAGCGAGCATCAGGCGTAGAGAAACTACCGAAAGTCGAAGGTACGTTAGTATGCCCTTTAGATCGCTGATATGGTAAACTTGGTTTCACCCACGTACAAACATCTTTTTTCACGGACGGTCAAACGTACTAAGTAGCGACTAGTCAGAGACTGATTGCGATGCCTGGATGTGAAATTCTAAGCAGAATATCGAAGACGAGACGTCGAGTGGGCCAGTAGACATGTTGCATAGCATAGTATCTGCACTAACACCCAGTGGAACGGACTGACACTGTACCGATGAGGACTGAGCTGTTGCTACGAATAAACCTCTGAAATTTTTAAGCAGCATTTCACAAACCAGAGGGCATACATAGGAACTCAAACATCTTCCTTGGCGACTGCGATCTGGCGATAAACTCGTACCAAATCGATCTTAGAAAATACTGTCGTGCCGTGGAGTGATGCCATGACGTCGCGTGTGTGTGGTATCGGATAAATATCGTAACCGGTAACCGATTTTAATGCGAGATAACCACCACATGGTCATCAGCTAATGCCGTCGTTTTTGGGAACAGTGTGTAAACAAGAGGCCCAGGGATTTTGGGGTAGACACGCAATACCTTTAGAAATTAAAGCTTCAAACTCAAATTTGGTGAATAACCATTAGTTGGGTGTCAGTCGGGGAAGTCGTACCGTGACTAGTAATCCGTTAGTGTCACACGATCGGTCATGGCATCTATTTATTAAATGTTTCAGTCAAAATGGAGAATGTGATAAGCGAAGTCTGAAAATCGTGAAAATAAATCTGTGATTCAGAGTGCACCTTTCCCTCCGCGTATGATTGCTGCTGTTTGTATCTACGGGCAGCTGGTTCGAAAACGCGGTGGAACCAAGATAGGCCGCTGCTGACGTTTTACATTTTGGCAGATTCAGGTGAGGTGACTTCAAGGCGGATATGGGCAGTGGGGAACGCCTGTCCGTGCCGCTGGCAGCGTGGGCTAATACAAGGGGTAGAAACTGGCACTCTGTCTTTAAAAGACAGCCCGTAATAGACGGGACGAGAGTGCCTAGGCCTCCCCGGTGATTCATCCACTTTATTACTCCGATGGTTGTTCATTGTCGTGGAGATGAGAGGGTTAGCCCTATCGCCAACATGTTTGGCAATCCTGTCAGTCAGGGAGGCTGCTCGTTCCAAATGCGAATCCTCGAGGAGAGCAGCGACTGTGGTCTGAACGTGAAAAAGTGACGAATCCGATCACAACCCCTTCATTATTTCCGAATTTGTATTGGCTGTCCCTGCCAGGGACCGAAAATGAGCTGGATGGCGGCCGGGTTTTGTGTCATCGGTAAGACACCGTGCCAGTAGTTGACTCAGGCCTTCCTCTCGGGAGGGCAGGAAGTGCTGAAAAATACTTTTATTAAGCCATACGTGCATCAAGTTTTAGGGAGGATTTTAAGCTAGGTCCCTTTCCGAAGAGACAACCTCTCCAGGGACAGCCTCTAAGGTACAGGAAAATCTTTGGCGCTGCAGCTCGAAGGCTGAAAACTCAACCTCTGGGTCATGAGGAATGAACGCTACCAATTCAGATGTAAGGGTTAATAACGTGAGGTCTGGTTTGAGCTACGTCTTATCCTCAGACATGTTTGATTTTCGATAATGTATCATAAAAGAATATACATCGTGTATTGAAAACAGGATGTAGAACAGCAAAAATCCCAGACCCTTCAGGTTACCGGATAGTTCGGAGGAGAATGAGCTCGCCGAAATAGAAGACGTTTGACTGGCGTCTTAAGAGCGCGTCTTCTATTAGGTCTGAAACCGAACTTTCAACAAATCCCGTCGATCGAACAAATGGAGAAGCCTCGAGTTGGTATACAGACGCAGTAGTGCATTCCGTATATCGTGGCACCAAGGCAGTAAGTAGGATAAAGGTTTGTTGTTCGATCAATGCAAATGTAGGATCCTGTGAGGCACATAATGGGCGTCGGATCATAGAGATTTCCATTTCGCATTTGCCAGATCTGACACTTGCAATCCCCACGGAAGACACCTGTTTCACAAACTACGCTGAAATATTGCCGACACGAAAATTACACGGAATGCAAGCGAAAGCAAAGACGAAGCGAAAAAAGAACTGAACTCGTACAATAAGCGAAAACCAAGTGCGTCAAAAGCGACGTCGACGGAAACCTTGCGAAGGTCAGTTCAGTTAAAAATACGCGAACTAAAAATCAGTGCAATAGGAACCAAGCGTCAGAAACGACTGTAGAGAAAACGAATCCAAAAGGATGTCCACAAAAAGCTCATCTCAGAACGACCGCGATCATCATACACAAATTTGTACACAAACAAGATGGTCAAACTGATAAAGGTCTTTCTAGGAAGAAGATTTCAACACCTCACTCTTATTCACTACTCTCCTTAGGACAGCTTCCGTCGACATATTCGATTTCTTTATCATCAATCAAATACCACGTGGATGTTAACGTTATATCAGTCTTGTTATCTTAGTTGGTCACGAAACACGCACGACGCATCCATTGCATAGACGAGTTATGGGCTTTATAAAGTGACAAATTATGCCCATTATCAGACACGCGATGGTCTCCCAAAGTAAAGGGTAGTTTAACTGGCTCCAGCTTTTATGGCATGCCCACTAGATTGGGTGACTCGTAAAAAGGAAATGGACGTCTTATAAGTGTGAGAGTAGACTTTTTGCAGCTCCTACGGGAAGTCATTCATCTATTCTTCGTGAAAAGAAATCGAGAACAGTGTCATTTTATTCTATTCATATTAACTGGCCTCTATTGAAAAGATGCCCAGTGATCAGAGGAAACTATCCCGGGCATCTGGTAATTCGAAACAGATGGGCATGAGAAAATATTAAACTACAAAATTTATTTTATTTTCAATTTTTTTTAAATAATTTTCTCTGCACCGGGATAAACACGTGGATTCAGATCGGTATTTGGTTTGGACATGACAAAAGGGAGGGGAATAATTTGTTTGATGTATTGCAGTTATCCAAGCATAGAAATACTTTGGTGATAATTCGTTACCTGACACGGGAAAAGCAACCCATTTTGCACAAACTATCTTGTCGTTTCAAACCAACGATGATGAAATTATCACAGCTAGGGATTTCCCATTGTGGCATATTTTAACCCGGGGGCTGCACCAGAAACTCAGTTTCCGGTCGAATGGGGACAAATTAGATACTGTGACAAAAAAGCTCATCAAATGTGAATTGTCAAGTCAGTTTGAGAAAAAGTCATTTTCACGTGAATTCAGCCAAATTGTCTCGGTGTTTCAAACCGTAAGGCAGAGAAAAGGGGTCCATCTTAGGCAGTTTTAATTTAATTTCCATATCAGAGGTGAAGTGATAGTCATCCTGTAAAGGTGGCCAGATCGCTTAGTAGGGTCGGCATCTTCTTATAAAAGATCTCTGTTATTTCGCGGATTTCCACACCCTCATCATATTCACTGAAGATAGTATACTTTAGAACAACCTGAGTTTTATCTCCTACCAATGATAAGACCCACAACAGTCCATAGGTATTCAGTTATTCCCGTAGTGCGTAAGCAACCTCGCTTTCTTCGCTTATAACTTCATCTCAATTAACTGCACTATTCATTGTTTGTAATCAAATAATATGAAGCATCAATACTCTTTAGTTAAACATGCTTTGACCAGACAAGTTCCTAGCCGACATGAATTACAAAGATGAAGGTGAATTCAGGTGAATAAAATCGTACAGAAATGTACTCGGATCAACTGATACTTCGTCTTCCTGAATGGCTAGCCACTGGGGTTGTTATAACACGAACTTGGAGTATAAATTTCAGGTAGTTCACCAAAAAGCACATTCGAATGTGATTTAATTAAATTGGGGGAAAATATCAAAGAATCCTGAAAGCTAGGCCAGAATCTAATCGACTACACATACCTGATGAACAAAAACGAATCACGCGTGAAAATACAAGTATCCACGCTGACGGATTCAAAGTGAATACATTTTGTTCGTAAGGAAGGGAGATCACAAAACTTCTTGACCAAAGCACAGCAACAAGTAGTGATGCATCCCTCTGTTAAATGTTCAAAACTCAGATTTGGAATTTCAGCTCGCTTGTATTAAGTGTCGGTGGGTTCTAAATGTGAGTTTGAATTCCGCCGAAGCAAACGGCGTGATAAATACATTTTTCTAAGAATTCAAAGAGTACACTTTGAATGAAGTTTTTTGTGACTTTTAAATCAAACTAGGATTTGCTGTCAAAAGCTTGATGGCTTTGCGGTGAGAATGCCGGGGGAATAAGACTATCCAATGAAGTTTATACCGAGTACTAGTATGTTTAGGTTTTGGTGAACTAAGTTTAGTTAAGTTTTCAAAAATTCAATAAACATTACCCATGTTCCGAATCTACAACCAGTGGTTAAATTTTCGAATGCTGTGGCGTCTCTTTCCGTGTACGTATATACTCATACGTTATTGAAAAATTCTCTTCAATCTTTGGAAAGTTACATGAAACAAAGAATTTGTTTCAGTTATTCATTCACAAACTCCTCGGTTAATAAAAGTCAAAAAGTGAATAAGTCTGACATTTCTCACAGAAGGCAGAGGGGATGTGTTCATCATTTTTGAGTAAATGTCCGTTCCATTGTTGGTGCAGTCCTGTCATTTTTGTCACCGACCAGCGATTATGTTGATAATTGTGCGTTTGATTGCGTCATACTTTTGATCACGATAGACTGAGGCTGTGAAACGTGTGTTTTCGTTTGCACAGGACGGGGTGCTGGATTTGTATGGCTACCTTCACGGCAGCGTGCGAAATGACATTTCTTATATGGTAAGTTAGGTTAAGTGGGACTCGGCCGAACACCCATAATAATGTATTCCACAGTCCCACTGCGAACAGTCCCAGTTAACCATTTTTTTTTGAGCAAGCTGAAGGGTGTTCGTCTATTCTCTTGATCACTTTCCGACTCGTATGACCGACGTAGCTGGCCCGATAGCTGCAACCGAATTTGTAAATACTCATCGAAGTCTTTGACAGAGGTAGTCGATCCTCGAGTCGCTGCTGAATGACTGGATGGACGAACTGAACACCCTGATTTCAGCGGTATTATAAGTGGTTTAAATGATATTTTAAATTCGCTTCTTAACTGGTTGACTGCAAGTCATTTACAAACAGCTTAGTGGTAGATAATTCCTTCGTAGGAAAGGTATAGCTTCCATTCTTCGAAGTCATCTTTATAAGGTATTGCTCAGTGAACTAATCAGCATATCTATTCTCTCCCGATCAGTTTCCAATGTTTCGTTCGAACAAATCCTCTTGGCTTGTCAGGCTAAGCAGCGTACTTGACTTCGCTCTCAGCACACTGGCACGGCTCCGTGGAAGTTCAGATAGGGTCCAATTCAGCTAGATTTCCTGCGTGCACTCCTTCCAGTTGTCCAGTCATCGTTTCCCGTGAGCTGAACGTCAAGCAGAGGAATCAGTACATTTTCATTCCTTCTCCAGGGTGAAGCGTATAGCTTTGTGTGCCTGACTGATACTAGTCCGCACCTATCTAGGATTTGTCAGTATTTTAACAACTAGGAATGTATTACCAAAGCAACGGCAGTAGATACTCAATTCAGATATTTTATTATGCAGTTCCCGGTTTTCCAGCTCCGCCATGAAGATATCTGCAAGCAATGGACCGAAGGGCAAACTCATGGCCACTCCATGAGTTTGTCAATGAAAAACATCTACATTGGAATTGAGCTTTTAATATGCACCGAAAAATCAGGTCTTTTGAAACAGGCGCACAACTTCCGATACGTAATCGTCGATCTTCTAGATAGTCACCGATAAAGTCGACTGTCTCTGAAAGCGGCACATCGGTGAGTAACAAACTGAGGTCAAACAAAAACATTATTTCGTTGTTCCTTTGAGATCTGTGATGGTTTCCACTACATGGCATTTGTCATATTAGCTGTTAGTAGCTATTCGGCTTCGTGAGGGGCCCAATGTAGGCACAAATCATCGTGCGATCGTACTATAAAGATAACCATCCATAGACACTATGGGACTTGGGGGACAACGTTTGTTGTGATTGTTGCGAAGATGATACAAGAGCGGAATCTGTGAACCAATTGATTTTAGGCAGTAAAATACTGTTGTTCTAGTGATTTTTTTCCAAGTCTTTTGAATGTTCCTGCTAGCCGTTTCTTCGTGGTACTAATGCCGTGTTTACTGCCTCTCAGTTTTTGTAACTTTATGTTTTCTACCAGCCTATCTTCCAGCTTCATTGTGTAATTGCAACCTTCCGTTAGTACTATTACAGCACCCTTGTCCAGTGCTAAAAAGGACTATGTTTTTGTCTTTGTTCAGTTATTTCAGTGTTTCGCGGTACCTCTTCTTCTGCAGTCCATTGTCCAAGGCTTTCTTTTCACGATAAGCATACCGTTTATCTGTTCACCAGTGCAGCTCTAAAAGTTGCAAATTTTGACCCATGATAGTTACTTCTAGTTGCCGCAGAAAACATCTGACTTATGCCTATAGAATTCAAAGTAACCACTTTTCGAGTTATGCTAATGTTCAATGATCTCCAACGGCCATATTAGGAAATTCATCCCCCTTTCAAAATTTACAGAGAAAATCTAACCCTCAAAAACCGTCCATTTTACTAAAAGTATGTAACTACCGTAAAACACTAGGCGGTCGTGTAGCCAGATTAAATGGATTTTGCGCTTTTATAATTTTCGGGCTTCTATATTTATCTTATTTTCTGGATTTTCCTTTGAAATTTGAATTACGAAGGAAGTAGATGATGGGAGGAAACCTAAGGCTTGCACATACAAAATTTGTGTGCATACTCGTTTCCCACTTAGGTGGTACAAAAACTAGGCATTTTTGTTTCCTGAAGTGATCACGACTCCGTCCATTCACTCATCCATCCAGTGGATTTTTGATCTTGTCAGTGCGATCCTTCGAAACCTCTCCCACCCTTATCAAGTGCTCTCTTATCTCTTAATTGCCGGATTTTTGCTGACTTGTTTGTTTAAAGTATTCGTAGAAATTTTGTGTTCAGTTACCTCCACTTTTTTTTCTCTCTCTCTATAGCAGTTTTTTTCAACTGTCGTGCAGTCTCAACCCAGTCCTCGTGATTCGCTTTACTGCTTTGTCCGAAAAGCACTTGTCATGCACGTACCAGAGGAGGCAATACATCCCAGCGTCACGCTGTCTAACTCTGACTGCCTGTACAACTCAGTCCTACGGATCGCTTGGATTGAACTCACCTACGACAGGAAGTCACCCATTCGATCAAGCGTGCAGAATCAATTGACTGAAGCACTTATGTGGAATGGCTAGATAATTAGTCAAATTTAAACGACTCAGAGGCAATCTCAATTACGCAGTAACGGTCGAATGCCACCGGTGCAGTTCCTAATTAGAATCTCGATTTTGTCGCAGTTAGGTGCGAATACGGTTCCCTAATTATTGTAAGATCACCAAGGTTCAAATAATGAAGCGAACAAGGGCTTGACAAAGTGAAAAATCACCTTTTGTGTTTTTGTTGTTGTTGTTGTTGTTGATGATGATGATGAGAGTGATATTTGTCAAATCAGAAAAACCTGATTTCCCTTGCTATTTGTTTGAACTGTGGATTCTAATCTAAATACATCTTGGATGTCACATTACAGAGTGACAACTTACTAACTGATTAAAATTCACGTGATGATCTTCTTTTGAAGGCAACAGAATAGGAGTTATTGCGATAATTGTCCAGAGCAAAACCAAAGACAGGGAAGCAAATATAGTTATCGAAACATTTATGGAATGTGTAAAAACACGTGTAAAATGAATTGTTTTTCAATACCGAGCGGATAAAGGCAGTCAGATATTTATAGTCTGTGTATGTGCACGCTTTATCTATATTGGTAGCTAGTTTTCCGAAACAACCGTGTGTAATCGTGCCAGGAGCACATGTTGTCCACAGAAAATCAGAGAGATCACGGATTCGTGGTTGAAAAAAATAAATTTACGAAAAACCTGCCAACCCAAACTGCTCTGTTATTCCTTCCAAGTGCTAGCCAAACCAACATGTATCCTTGCCTTTTGCAGTTAATCGCATCTTGTTTTTGTGAAACGGAAAATTTTATGGAAAGAACACAAATTCTTTTAAATACAGAAAGTGGCTGTTCAGAGACTACTATTTGTTCTCGAGTCTTTGCTATTCTTCACATTTTGTTTATTATCTTGTACATACGTTTAACAGCAACTCCTTTTCAGGCTTTTTCAGTCCACATCAGTAAAAATCTGGTTTTATTCGGAAAACATTGCCTGGAACGAATGAAGGTCATTGTAATTATCCAAAGTGGTTAATTCAAGGGAACATACATGAGACTATCATTTCCCTCTCTCTGTCCTTCGTAAACTAGTTGGTAGTATACACGAGATCGACGCAAATGCAATCAGTGGGATTTATTGATTCATTCATATCCCAAAAATACACAACCGACTGAAAGCAGTTAGACTCAGAAAGTTGGTCCAGGCGAAGTCAGTTGGAAGTCACCACTGAGAATGCGGGGTTGAGAGATTTCTTTGGCAGGTGGCATGAGTGACCATTACCAACCCCACCTCGTGAGTGTATTCGGAGACCAATGTGAATGATGATTCCTTTCAAACAAGTGAAGATTTAGTCCGAGTAATTCACTTACCATGGCCGAAGAGGGCATTCGCCGTTTGAAAAGCACTGCAATCGTCACTGGCACTAAACCACTAATCCCTCTTCCTATGAATAAAGGAAAGAAAGAACCCTGAATCTTTCGTAACATCACGTGAGATCACGGTAACCTCTAGGGAAGTTAGCAATCGCACAACTCTGAAAACACAGGTACGTGATCGGGTTGATGGTGGTCACTCGTCTTCTGCTCAAGAGATCTTTCTGCCTGGTAATGACCGACTTTCGCAGAGCTGATTTACATCACTGATAATCTGAATTCTGTTTGATAATTGCGATAGTCTGTGCAGGAGTGTTCAGAGGAAGAGGCATTGAATTTGAACGCTCTATAGTTGCAGTGAAGAATGTAGCAAGTACGACAGATGATCGAAATAATCCATAGTTCGTTTTCCTAAGGCATGTAGCCACTGAGTCGATGCAGGATTTAAAGGCAAATGACTAGGGGCTGAGTGAGACGGCCAAAACACGGTGTTCGTGGACCCTGTATGTCAAAACATTACGAAAGACACCATTCGTTTTGGGTAAAAGATGATGAACTTCGTGACTGAACTTCGGACGGGGGGTTTGTGTAGTGTAGCAAAAGGCAATGACCCTGAACGGAAATTCGGCTGAGTACCACGATAAGCATCAAGCTACATGTGAAACCACTAGTTTGTAAACAAAAAGGAGTGACTGTCTGGTCGTGAAATCCAGTAGCTCACCACTCGCTTGAAGGCTCTTTCACAGATTGCTGTACTTGTCCAACAGTATCCACTTCATGCTTCATGGGAATCAGCATTGCGATTATCGATCATGACGGAGCAGATAGAAATATGGAAATGCTGACGAGCGAGTGCTGCCAGCCCAATAAAGTATCTGTGTCTGGAGAGTGATGTGGTAGGCTTGATTACTGGAGGTTACCTGGCCTAAATTCTAAGTTATCAAAAACTCATATGCAGTAGAAATGGTATACTTAACACCATAGAAGCCCTGGAAACAACAGAAAACTTCCTAGTTTCGTTTCTATTTTAGTATTTTATGCGATATTCATTGACAACAAAAGTAAGTGGTCAAATGTTTCACATCTCAGGATCAATATGTTACCACATATTCGTCCACAAGGAACCAATCCTCCTAAACCCCGAAAAATTACGGGACCGGATAGACTCAACCCTACAGTGTTTAATGAGTGTTACTCGTAACCCCATTCTTTCTGTTCTTTTTTACTTATGTCTTGAGGATAGGAAGATTCCTGACTGTTGAACGAAATCAACCGCAAATCCGGTTCCCCAAAGAAAGGCTTTCGAAATTCCGTCCTATTTCTTGTGCCACTGTCTCGCTCGGAGATTCCGGAAACATGCTCATCCAGAGACTGGCTAGCACTTTTATTGTTGCAAATCTAGATAGGTTTGCTCACCGGAAATCGTGTTTCCCGTCGAAATTCTGACAAGTTACACTCTGTCTGAATTTGACAGCGAGAATAAAGCAGTAATATTATGCTTTCTATACTAAAATGATGCATTCAACAGCACCGACAAAAATAAACTGCTTCCCTTCTCTCCCTACTAGTGTAAAGGGGAATGCTGGGGTAAGGGAATGACGTGAATATCAAGGTGAACGGATGAACCAAACGACAGCCACAGACAAAAGAACAGACGATGAATATATCGGAGGCTTCCCGAAGCAGACAAAATGAGGCATACTGACTAGCTTTTGGGAAACAGCGGGATCTCCGGCAACCAGCAAGATAGCCCAGGTGAGGGGCTGCCGATCAAGCCGTCAATTGGGACAGTCGGACCAACCGAATAGAAAGTATGCCCAAGAGAAGCAAACCATCTGCCACGGGCAACTAGCCAGAACGCAGCCAAAGCACTCAGGCAGCGGCAATAGCAATCTTGGTGCCGTGCACTCTGAAAAAGACCTATGTAAACGATTCTGTGTTTCATGACTCGACTTGTTTAGCCGTTGGAACACAGGTATCCTACCCTCGTGTTGTCGTCCTTGTTACACTAGTACTAAGCTCTCCCTTGTTATTGTGTCGACAGATTATTTTCACAACCGCGAGCAGTTTACCCATCGCAGCAACCGTATCTCTTCCCCTGGTACTGCTACCTATTGGCGTTCTCCAAGGTGCTAAACTGTCAGTTTTTCATTCTCTGCCGGTATTTCTTCCACTCTTTTATATATGAAAGTGCTCCCCTTAGCGAATATGTGGATGATGCCCTATTTGGTCTACTGGTTCTACTTTTTCTACCCTCCACAACAACATCACCCAGAAATTCAGATTGGATTGATGCTCATAGAATAGACTGTAACTCGATTAAGTGTGGCGAAATTGTGTGGATTCTGTTGAATAGGAGTAGGATTTCGAATTTTCCAAACGACTGTGCTTCTATTACAAAAAACGGGACATTTGTTGAAAGCCTATATATTTATAGTCAGATCACGTAAACTAGTATCATCCGCCAGTTGGCAGACTCCGACAGCATTTCACTAAATTTACCGCATCCCAACATGGTAAAGGTTGCCAAAATCTATCAACAAAAATTCGTAACAGCATTGCTTGTGAGCTTCATGAAGACCACGTGAAAGGTATATCTACTTGCTTCACACGTTTTGACTACAAACACATTTTGCACGTAACTGGGTGTGCAGAAGTCCCACTGTTCCCTACTTAACAAGGTTTTTGCATAATCCCCGTCATATAACGCCACAACCAAAACCGTATTTGGAATAACTCAGGGGCTTGCTATCCATTACCCCAGTATTTCATTTTTCAAATCTGCACTGTAATATTTGCCTTTTGAGAATAGGTACTTGCTTATGTAAGGGTTGGATATTCACCTCCCGGGGTGCCTACGGAATCCACTTGATTTGACTCTCTGTTGCCTGTGATAACGGTTTTTCAAAATAGTGATGGCTAGCGGAAGAAACATGATAATGGCGGGGATTGCAAGTGGCTAGAATGCTCCCAAGCTGAGGGTGATGGTGCGGCTCTGAAGCTTTAGTAGCATTTGTGTTATGACACACTTAGGTAATGATGCTCTTAGTTCGTAGACTTGCAGCAGATATGGTTCTGAATTTATCCATAACAGGTTAGAAGAAGATGTTTCTTTTAATGTGAATGCAGAAAAATGGCGTAAATGATCCGTTTCAGTACAAACTTTGCACCGGGATAACTGGTGTTATAAAGTATTTTTCAGATCCCTCATAATACTATGGTTTCCAGTTCGAACAGAATACTTTTGGCTGCTTCATATCATATAAACTCCAAGTACAAAAAACATTTGTTTTTTTAACACAGGGCACACACTGCTTTGCAAATAAACTAAGTAGTCTGAGAAATATTGGGTCAGTTTGTAAGTAATCAGTTGTCACACAAATAGAACAGAATAATTGAGAAAATCCTATCACATCGCTATGTTTCTTGAATACAAGACAAAATGAGCACATTAAATTTATCATTATTTCTCCCGCGTGGCAACCAAGTTCAAGTTGCTTCAACTGACTAGCTGCTACCTACAATATTCTATGGAATCAGCTGAATGTGTAACTAAATCTTCTGTGGTGCGATGTTTTTTTAACCATTTTATTTCGTTACCAGAGTCAAATTCGGAGGCATGGCATAGAAACCAGGAACAGCTTCGGAATACAGTATTTTTAGGAATGTGACCATAATATTACACGCTTTTAGCCTAACCATAGCACCGGTACGTGGCCTTTAACGGTTTTCTCCGGCAAACTGGCAACTTTCACGAAAATCTTCCACTCCGATTGATGAACGACGGATTTTTAGGTTTTTTTTTTTCAAATAATCAGCGACGCTTTGGCGGATGTTTCATTGCAAGGTATTCGGCAAGTTTTACCTCTGCGTACGGTAAGACATCGGGTTAAGTAGCTGAAAGATTCTGAGTAAAAGTTGGCCTCTGCCTAGTCGCATCCCACTCGATGCTCACTCAGATAAGATAAGTCATTCAGTTTGGATGAATAACAGCTCAAAAGAGTACAACTGTGTGTCTTTTTGGTAGAAAATCTGTGAACAGTACATGCTACATTCGTCACTACTTGGTTTGCTGCACTGTCCGTTAGAACATCAAAATCTGATAACGGATAAGTGGCTTCCCCAGTAAATTTGCATTTGTCACTTACCAAAAGAGTTTCATAACAGTTAAAAGTGACATCTTATTTCCAGAATAGTAGGACATTTTTTTTGGGGGGGGGATGGGGTGTAGAAATGCAATAAAAGAATGAGAATAAATCCAAAGGAGTCAAAATATTTTCAACCATGCAGTCAAGAAGAACAGCAAAGGGGAGGGGCCATGTATCCCCGTATTTGCCCCCTGTGTGGTGATAGGTTTTTAACCTGCAAAATCTATGACAAGTGGACCTTGTGTGATGTAGCTTGATGCGCGAAAGGCTATTGAGAGGCGACACCGATAGATCAGTTGCAGTGAAGATTAATCGGTTCTGGCCCCAGTGATACGCGGAGCATATGCATAGAGGATGGAGTCTGCTATGAATGAAATAGCTCCGTAAAGCTTCGATGGTTTGCAACGGTTAAACTAATCTCGATACTACGTAGTGCTTTTCAAGAAGAAGAAAAAAAATTAATTTTATTCATCTCACGGTTATGATGCTCTAGTAGGTTTTAGGTGATGACAAGCCCGTTATATAAAAACGTTTATTGCAAATAACTCAAAAAGTATCGTGGATAGGATGAATGCAAAACAAATGACAATCCGTCCGACCATGGTTCGATTTATCTTGCAAGAAATCAATACTCTCCAAAACTTTATCTTACTTGAGACATCAGGAAGGTGAATGGACACTCCTCAATGAGAAGTTAACCAATGAAGAACATCTGTGATTTCTATTACTTATCCGCGTCTGGGTCACTGCTAACCCACTGAACAAAAGGGCTGCATGTGGACAAATTCATAGTGATAGTAAGTAGTATGTAAATAGGTAAAAGTTGACCTTAGCAATTCCCGCCCGGAAGAGAAGTAACTGCAAATTTGCCATAGAAATAATCTCCTGATTACATTCAACTCTCCCTGACAGAGTCACAACACTGAAGATTGAGCTTCTTTGATGATCAGTAGAAATGAAAATACTATTGACTGAAGGAAGAGAGCGTACAGTATGCCTTCGAAATCTGGCTAATTGCTTGAATATTCAGTCGATATATGGATGGTCTTCCAGACTCGATCCTTCGTTTTCGTGGTCGCTAGTTTGCTTGCGCTTCTGCTGTTTTATCCATATCTTTATTTTGAATACCTAAGTGAAAAATGACCACTTTGTGAACGAAAAATCATGGAGAATGTTTCAGTTTGACTGTTTTGAGCAGCGTACTATCGAGTTATTCCGCTCTTTAATTTGGTTTCAGTAGGAAAAATTTTTAATTCAAGGTTAATAAAACTATGTGAAGGTGCACGTGTTGAACTTCTCAGAAAAGAAGATTGATGATTTTAAACACGGATATAATAGGGGCAGACTTATTGCTATCAGGTAAGCTTGTGATGGGTCCAATAATGAGCTACTTTCTGATAAGTTGCTCAGCAGAGACAAGTATTCTCTGGCAACTGGTAGCAGTGGCTAATATGAGAGACTCAGAGCTCGATAAATCCTGAATAATAATAGGTAAAAAGATATCAACTACGAATTTTTATGTGAATATTTTATCATTTTATTTCAATTTTGGAAATCTTTTTGCAATACTGATATCAATTTAGTTTACCTGATACCACTGTTCCTCTTTTATTCCATTCTGTCTTCCTCGGAATCCAAAAGAATTTGCCAGCAACCTCATTTAGCAGTTCTAGTAAAAAAAAAAGAGGAACTGAAGTGTATCGCGACCATTATTAGCATAAGAAATGGGAAAAGCGGTGAGCAGTTTGATGTAGTTCAAGTCTACCTACGTTAATTTCTTCAGAACAAATTAGCACTGGTCTCATTTAACAATAAAAGTCCAGTATTCCATCTACTCTATTTTTTATCGCTGGAATGAATAGGACCAAGATGGTAGGCAACGGGAATTTCATGATACAGTACTTGATCAAACTGAAAATGATTACCAAGGAAGTTGGTATCTAAGTTTACATGTTTTCCTGTCACTGTCACTAAGCCACAACAGTGGATCATCTACGATGTTCTCTGATGAGTAGATTTCTTTTGAGGGAAACTGCAGTGCAAAAAATGGAGGCAATCTTTCCCCCCGGAAGATTTTTTATAAAACAACGCAGCATGAACTCGAGAGATGTCTGGTGCACAGACATCCCGACCGCATCTTTGATGTTGCTTTCCGCAAAATAGCTTGGTTATGGAGCACAAAAAGCGAACTTGTTCGCCACTTTGTCCTTTAATTCCTATCACCGGGTATAATGAACAATCTTTTACAAGTCAAAGACCCATCCGAACTGAATAAATGTCTTAGGTATATCAAATTTTGTGCGCAGCTGGATAAGAAAAACCACACCATTCCATTTTTTTGCTGAATGCTTCCAAAAGAAGGCTTATTAAAAGCACTACCCCATCAGGCTTAGAATAAGTCTTGAAACGGCTAATACAACGACAAGGGCTGAATCAGAGTGAAATCTGGAGAAAAAGCGTCTAGGATATGGAATAAAGACACGCGTTAACTACGGAGGCACCTAACAGACCACCGGATGAGGAGAAAACAACATTTCCGGTGTACAAAATTAATTCTGAAATGGAACAACGACAACGAAACGAAACCAAGATAAACCTTCAGATCAAAGCTGCATTCCTAGCAGAAACGTGCCCGCTCAACCTGAGAACCTGGAGGGGACGTAGCTGACAGTTTAATAACTGGGAGTGAAGTTATGTTGTCTTCAAGGGAAAAGTAGACAAACTTGATTTTAAACTACAATCTGAAAACCTCTTTAGTCAAATGTCAGATGTTACTATTGTCAGAAATTAACTCAGGGAAGTTGAAATTCAATTGGGTTGCACCTGTTACCACTATTCACTCAGTAATCCATAGGGAAAACAGTTGTATTGAAGGAACGCTGAGACAGACTGAAACACCTCAAGAGGTACAAAGACAAATTCATTGAATGAAACCTTAAGTTTAGTGGTTGGTTCGTGGCCAGCTGACCAAAATCATCAGTATTAGTCACGAGATTCTCAAACAGAGTTTCTCCAGTACCGGGCTCAAAGCCTGAAGCAAAGCTACTACGATTGGCAAGATGGGCCATCAATGGTGTAAGCTCGTAGAATGAAAGATGAATTCTGTTGAGCTTTGTTTAGTCTGATCACCAGCCTGTTGGAAGGATTCGTTGCCAGCAACATTCGGATCAATAATTTTTGTGCAATGGATAGGTCCAAGGATCAAAGCCCCAAAAAATCGATGCGTAATACGCCAATAAAATGAGATTGTTTGCGAGCGAAGAAGCTTTCTTCCTCGCCTTGGTGGGATAGATCAGAAAAGAACTTATTTCATCATTTAGAAGAACGAACAGCGAATAAGCTCGTTTTGGGTAATATCGTTCTCGTGATTGGGTAGTCACGAAAATCGGTGTTGCATAGTAAGGAAAAAGATGGGAGGGTAATTTTCATTAGTCCTCCGTAGAGAAAGGGACCAGAGAAACAATGGACACGAGTTTCGGGGATTATCCTTTTCCGGTTTTGACCAAAAAAGCCAACGACTGAGTCAGGCTGAATTCGAAGGTCGGCCCTGGATCGCGGCCAGTGAGGTGAGAGTGCTTGGAAAAAAGGATTTTTAAAACAAAACGATGGGTTGGGTAATCTGAGCACTTCAGACTCCACTGTTGCTGGATGCAGTTTTCGAGCCTTTTTCGACGCCCTCGTAGGATTTGTGTGAACTATTAAATGTCAGGACCGAAAGGCTTTCGGAGGGTATCGGAAAGCGATGCGCTAAGTCGGGCGTTAAACGAGAAAATATAATGTAAACCATGGTGCTGTTGGTGGGAAATTATGGTTAGCCATAGTTTCGGTTACCATGGACAACCTTCCCCTAGGCAGTTCTACAATTAAAATCTACAAAACTGAAAAGGGTTACCCACGGTAACCGAATAGTCGGCTGATCCTGATTTTTCCATGGACAAAGCCGTGTTATTGACATTATGTTTTTTTGCCTAACTTTGTACACTACTTTGAATTTATCGTAATCTATGTATTGCGCAGTATCTACAAGGTGCACTGTAATTGCACCGTTAATGGCCTTTGGCTCCCGTCATCAGTCAAGTTGGATTTTGCCCTTTGATCGTTTGCGACAATTGCCGTATTGTTTCGCCAAAATAGCTCGCTGAACATGAGCAAAATAAACGGACAGGTTAGCAAGGAATCGTACTAAAGGTTCAGTGAAATCACCAATCGGCTGGTGAAGCGGGGCGTAATGTGGCAGCTGGTAAGGTCCGAGCAATTACGTTTTCAAGGCGTCATACTAATAACTCGCTTTTATCATGTTCTTTGAAAGGGAATTGAAGGTATGTTTCTTCTGACGTCCCTGATATGTCCTTCTGAAGAAAAGTTTCGGGGTATCCGTTATTCAGGGATGTTTGCATCATAATATCTAATTCTTCACTTGCGGTTTCAGTCGAGCAGATACTTCACACAAGTGCTGCGAGGGAGCGAGTTACGTTTCGTTTACATTCCAGGGGTAGAAAAACTGGCGAAATCAGTGTACTGGCCTGTCCACTTGGGTTTGCTATGCACCTGACGGAGTAGTTTACCATATTCACCTCTTATGAAACATACACCAGGTAAGTGGAAAGTATTCCCCTCGCCTGCTTCCAACAGGAAATCAAGCGTCTTGTGAACCTGGTTGTACTCCTCCACTGGTGGCTACAATCATGTGTGCTTGTCAGTTAAGCGAGAAATATCATCTGCGCATCGACAGTAGATAGGTAGGCTTTCTATCGTATCAAAGATCATCCCATTTTCTAGCCTAGCAATGAATATGCTATCTAATGAGGGGCCTGGATCAACCCCACAGCGACTCCATCCGTCTGACGGTACAGTTGTACAATAAATGTAAAGCGGACAATAGAACTTGATCGTAGCAGTAGTTCCTTCAGATTATTTACCGGAATACCGATAAAGATTTCGTTTTCGACAGTAAAATCACACAAATGACTAGTCGTCTCTAGAAGTGTAGCGTTGTCAAGACGGGTGACATATGCAAATAGACCATCGTTAGTTCTCTGTAGTGTTGTTCTCTGATCAGTCCTGCTAATTAGAATGTATTTTAAACCGTAGCAGGCACTCCAGCGAGCCAGTTAAATTGTTTTGTTTAGCTTATTCAGTCATGTGCTCACGCACGCACGCCTGATCTACACCCCGTACAATCATGGACGCACGCCAGCAATCGTGCACACACGCACAAAGTTGACGTTTGTCGTGCGTCGTCTCGGACAGCACTGACCAATCAGATCGTACCACCTGCTGCACGACCTTGCACGACTTAATCTGATTGTATAGGTGTCTTACACTCTCCATTTCGTGCATCGCTGACTCACGCACTTGCACACTCGTTTGTGTTTTCACTTACTCGCTTGTACTGGCACCTACGGTACGTTGCTACGGTATGCGCGTTCACCGGTGCACGTGCACCTTCCTTCTGCCACCGAATTTGTGAATATAAAAAATACATCTGTTAGGGTAAATAAATGACACGGAGATTCGCTCATTTCGAGTATCGGTCTCATTGGTATTCCTGATCTGTGAACCTTTGATAACCAATACAGTCGAGGAATAATGGTGCCAGCTGATTCTATCTACTCCAGGGTTGTATGGTGGATCGGCGGGTAGTTACTCCTCCACTGTTCTGGCTATATCCTTTTCCTCCTTTGGTTTCGTGATCTTCCTCGGATGCCGCAGTGTACTTCTTCTGAACGGTGAAATCTGCTCGATCCAAAATGCCCCAGAAGGGTCGGGGGTATCTCAGGCACCGAGATGGGTACTCCTCCTGAACACCCCTCGAAATTTTCCCAAATGACCACGTGTCCCAAATAGTTTCCCCTGAGGACGTTTTACGTAGTGTCTTCTGGCAGCAAAGGTGTTTCTACAGAAGTGTGAGGGCGAAGGCGAACGCCCGGCGCTCTCCACCGGGTAGACTGACCAATATTCAGACTAAGGGAAGGTGGCTAAACCTTAATTTCAAACCAACCACGGGTGGCGTATGAGGAGTACAACACTATGCTCACCGGCATTTGTGGCTCAGGGGTATACTAGGCAACAGGGATGTCTAGCCTCATCCGAAGGGCCGAAGAACCGAGCAATTAGTCATCTGCTCACAGAGGTTCACAGAAGAGGCGAATGAGCCGCGCAGCTGGCCAGAAACTCATCTGGATTAACTCTGCTGCCTTTCAGGATGCGTTTGGCTGAGCAAAGTTTAGAGATGCAACTTTGAGTATAAATGGTTACTCTGCACCGGGCGACCGAGTCTTACAATAGCCAACAACGCTAACAACTGTGCAACTAATAGTATTGTTATAAAACGTTCTTCATGCTATTTGAAGACATGCTTGCACTAACGCTTTCACACCGTCCACATATGTTGATTATTCAGTTCCACACCTCACTCTCGAAAACACGTCTCCGTATTCTTCGGAAAGTTCAGTCGGCTGTACTTGCGGCAGTGGCTCGGAAGGAAGTCCTGTTCCTGTTTTTTGGCGTCCTCCTTCTTCTAGCACTCAAGTCTCACCGAATCCGCCTCCGCCAGCTGATGCTATTGTTCCCCCAAGCGTCCTTTTAAACTGACCACATTTAATGAGCGAAAGCTAGTGCGTATAGAATAACAAGCGTGTTTAGCTTGTACGCTAGAAACCCTTTCTATTGTGGTGTGTTGCATTTGAAGGGCTCGCACCCATGACCCCGGCTCGGTCGTTCGATGGATCCCCCCATCTAATCCTTCTGCAAAGTTTCACTTCCGTTTGTCTGGGGATTATGAGGCTGCAGTCGCTGGTCTTTCTGGCGTAGGCGTAGCTCTCAGTGAAGGAGCTGAGGCTGCGCTACTTGACTAGATCCCAGTTGACAGTCGGTTGTGCTCAATGAGACTTAGAGGTGTATGCAAGGTAATCAAACGCCGTCACAATAGACGCCATTTGTTTTTCGTCTTGGTCTATGCCCCTACAGATGCCCTACAAATTCAATCAAAGATATACGAAAAGTTACACGACCTTCTACGTAAAGCGAAAAAGGGTGATATTATGAGTTGAGCCGGAGACATGAATGCTAGAGTAAGTTGGCTCTCATCAAACAGGGTGCATTTGGAACGCTCTTTGGAAGCTCTACTGCTGTCTTTCAGAAGATGGGGAACGGTTATTGGCTCTGTGTTCAGATCACCCTCTGTTTCTCGTCGGTACGAACTTCAGACATTCTAATCGCGGGTACGCCACGTGGCGTCCGTCCTGTTGGAGTCAGCAATGAACTCAGATAGACCACTTCGCAATTAGGTACAAATGGCTAGGCTGCATACAAGACTGCCGGTCGTACTGGAGCACTCCCTTTGACTTCGATCACGCGTGTCTGCACTAAGCTGTCCATGTGCTTCGGTGGGCGTACCATACGTATGACGCAGCAGCATTTAGACTGCGACATGCTGTCTGATCCATCCTGTCTCTCAATTTTCCGAAATGTTCTAGCTGGAAATCTAGGATCAATGCCACCAGAAAACATGAACCAACACTAGTTATTTGATAAAGATGCTTTGTATCCTGCTGGCACATTGAGTTGTGGTCTGACCCGTTTTGTTGTGACATTCTGGATTTCTGCTGAATCTCTGCATCTATTTGATGCACGCCAGTCCATCTCGGCTGGTACTGAGCATGATGAAGCATGGCTGACAACGAGTCGTGAACTCAGCGCAAGTCTTCTTGGGAATCACGAAATCTGATGGTCACAAAGAGCATCAGAAATGAAACTTGCTGCCGATATGGCAGATTCCTGCAAGCTGTTTCATCTAATCTGAGTCACCGGTAGGATGACATTATGTGTGATCTAAAGGATCTGTGAGTTGACGGTTCACCTATCTATGGTCTACAGCAACGTCTCGTACGCTGAAAGGGGCACTTTTAGGCACCGTTTAGCTGCCTCCAGCGTCAGTTCTTCCCAAAGCTCTTCCGGCACACGTCCTGGGGTTTGTTTCGACAGATGTCAGGGCACCGTTACGCTTCCCAAAGACCAGCGATCGTTGTGTTACCAGGTGTTCGCGCGGCCCTCGACTACGTCGATAGAACTACACCATGGAATTTTTGTTGAGAAATGGTGTACCTGAGGAGTATATGTCGGTCCTCAAAGTGTTGTGTCGTCACAACTCGGGTTGGGTAACGGCTAATGACCAGCCTTTGCTACCTTTCACCGTCTCCAGCGAAGAACGACAAGACTATCCCATATTCCTGTTTCTTTCTGCTGTGTTTGGCTTGTTCAGTCATGTGCTCACACATGCACGCTTGATCTACACCCCGTACAATCATGGGCACACGCCTTGGGTCGTGCACACGCGCACACAGTCAACGTTAGTCGTGGTTCATTCAATCAGATCGTATCACGTGTTGCACGACCTTGCGCTATTTAATCCGATTGCATAATTGCCTCACGCTTTCGATCGCATACATCGCTGACTCACGCAGCTGCACACGTTTTTGCGTTTTCAGTTGTTTGCATGTACTGGCGCTTGTGGCACGTTGATGCAGAATACACGTTTACCGGTACAAGTGCACCTCTCTTCTACTTACTGAATTCGGGATACAACACTTTCCGAATTTGCTACAGGTGACCTACAGAATGCTTCGTCTGATCTTTAAAATGGTGGGGTTGAACTCCTCTCAGGGAACACTGTTTTTGAATTAGAGTACCCCAATGATATCGCATTGCTGAGAGACAGTGCACAGGCAGTTCCATACGCATTGGGTCACTTGACGACTAAGGTGCCCGATTTGGTATGTGCTCCGCGCTTTCAAACTGCAAGGTACTTCTTCAAGATTGGCAGGAACCTATGCCTGCACTCACCCTTAGTGGTGATCACTTAGAGGTAGTCAGTAGCTTTAAGTACCTAGGGAGCTTTATCACAGCTGGTAGTGGTGTTGGGGAGGAGATCACATCACGGATTGCGAGAACCAGAGCAACGTTCGCCATCCTGCGTCACCTGTGGCGCCGCCATGACATGCGGCTTTCCTTCAAGGGAAGGGTGTACAGTACAACAGTTGGCAATGTTCTTCTTTACGTTTGTGAGACCTGACCCGTCCGCGTTGGGGATGCTCTGCGGCTTTCTGTATTCAACCAACGATAACTCCGAAGCATTGATCGTGTCTGGCGGGAATATCTGGTGAACAATGACGAGGTTCGTCGTGTTGTCTTCATTCCTGTTAGTCGCCACTCCACCTCCAATGGCTCGGGTATGTCTTGCATATGCTTGTCTCCCGTTCATCTTTTCGTGCACATTTTTCTCATGTTGGGCAAGATTGGAAAAGTAGCGCGGTGGTCAGGCCATGACTTGGCGCAGGGGCTGATGAAATCGACTTCCGCTTCGGCTTCGGTTGGTGTTTCTCGCCTTCCTGGTTGGGACCTAGGAGGTGACTTTTGCAGCAATTTAGAGAGGCAAAGAGATATGGCTCGGAACCGAATCCAGTGGCACGAATGCTGCGTGGCCTGTCCATTAACATCCCGTTCCCCACAAACATTTGAAAACAGACAGAAATTTACAAAACGTGTACGGTGAAAACATTAGCTAAATTTTTGTTTTTACTAGTTGACTCTTAATTCCCCTCTCCGACTTTGTAATCCTTTTCTATTGTTGTTGCATTGATATGGTTGTTCACAAGTCGATGCATTATATATATATATATATATATATATATATATATATATATATATATATATATATATATATATATATATATATATATATATATATATATATATATATATATATGGAGTCTCCGATAATACAAGCTCCATTGGATTTAAATGAGATTACAGCTGTGAACCAACTGTGGAGTGCTCAAGTGTAGGGATGATTGGGCAGAACGATTCCGCTTACGCATACCTGATGGGCGGGAACAAAAGCGAAACAGGTCTTACATTTCCGGGGGAGTTTTGCCATGTCACCCAGATAAAATGTCACACTACTCATATTAAAAACTGCGGATCCCTTGTTTAGTGTCAAGATTATATTACTTAGCATGCTCAGTGCTCCCCTGTGACGAATATTTCTGCTATTCCTTTGGGTGCTTCGATATTGATGCGAACAGTCAACAAGTGTAATTTTTAAATCACCAGTCACTTGCTGTTACATCGCTATCAATGATTATGCTGAGCATGTAAGTTTTCAAACTGCACTTTTACGTCCAAATAATTGTTCTTAGAAGCAGGACGATGGAAATTTGAGCCTTGTGATAGTACTATTTAATTTGAAGTGTTTATATGCAAATGTGAACAGTTTTGCACATAACGTTCTGAATTAGACTGCAGAAGGGTTCCTAATTTTGTCTCTTTTGGTGTATCCTGTAATTCGATCAGTTTCTTACTGATATTTTCGGCGAATACATTCAAAGCAAACTTTTTTTATTTCACTCGTATGTGAGAAGTTAATCCAACTTCCTGGATGTCTCTGATGATAGGTATCCACTCGTTTCAGTCTGAGGGATGATCTGCCCACCGTAAAATTCAGTTTCTGAGCCAGTTTCATAATCTGAAGATCAACTGAATGCCTTGGTGCTCCATGAGTGCCTTAATAGTGCCAACCCATTTCTTCAGTTGGCCATCAGTCTGAGCCGGTTCCGTTTCGGGTCGGTGAAGGACATTGCCATACTGCTATAGGCGACATCATTGGCGAAACGAAAACATTCGTTCTGTGTTCGCAGTGTTGCCACATGGCGGAGTTTGAGGTGTCTGACCGCCGCGTTGCCTCTTCCAACCTTGCCCAGCATATGCCATCTCTCTTTCGGGCTCTGGATAACGGCTGCATTTATATTCGTTTTGATGGATTTGCCTTCAAATCAGACCGTCAGTTACTGCTTGGAATCAGTTGTGCGGCACAAGTGGCTTTTTCTGTTAGGGCGACCACGGATGAGACACAAGCGGAACTAAGTGCGTACCAAAACGGGAGCTGAGTCCTCAACCGTAGACCAAAATCATCTAGAATTTCCATTTGATCCACTCCAATGGAGACTTAGAACAACATGAACAACCGAGGTTGTGAAAACGTCGGGGAGCGCAATGTGAATCTATGGAGCTTCTTGTGGTAGAAATTCGTTCACGCCAGAAACAACCTGCGGTTAAAGCACAGCCGGATTAAACGACTGTCGTTAATTCAGTCGTCTGGGATAGCAAAGAGACCTTTTCTATGTCTTTCAGAAACTCTGAAATGACCAGCTTTGGAAATGAAATCCACAGCGTTGGCTACCACGTCCGTTGAACACACGCTTTAAAGCTGCTGAAATAAATCCCCAAATAATACGTTCGTGATATCAGACGAACTTCAGGCAGTGGATGCATACACGAACACGATGAACAAGCATCAACGCTTCAGTCTGCAGATATTGACTAGTACAGATCCGTCCAACCGAACTGCACGCAATCGATTGGTGACTGGAATCCAGTCTAGTAGCATATGCTCAGCTCTCGTGGTCAGCCAATCCCGAAGCCAGCCTGGGAATGAGTATGGGCACTGAGGATTTCTGGGCAAATCATACTTTGCAACTGTCCACATCGCAGAAGGGGTTTTTCCCTGGGAATCCTAATAGCAGCTCTTGACTCAGAAGTCTGACCCACAAGTCACTGGGGTATTATTCCAGCACGGGCAACGTGACCGGAGCAACCTTGAAGAGAACTTCTTCTGGCCCGACACATGAAACCCGAAAGTTGCAACCGTTCTGCCTTGTATTCGCTGAAGCCTAGTTATCGATCAGCTTTTCGAATTCATTCCTTAGGCCCATGCACCCAACGAAGCAAACTGGATGTGGACGGGGCAGCATCCTTTGGGTTACTGTTTACCCATCTTAGGTGGGTTCTGTCCGATGATTTCTCCAACTGTCGATAGAAACCCCAGATAGTCCACTCCTACGTTCATCTAGAGAAGTTTCATTGACCGGTCAACTGCTTCTATCCATGGTAATTTGCTGGCTTGTACTCCAGTAGCTTATTGGTCAGAACCATGTGTTGCCCAAAACCGGATTCAGAGACTGAACTTCGTCTGACCTCTACCCATTGACCTGTCAGGTATGATTATATTTTCGACTTAAGATACTTGTCCTGCGTAGTTCTTTGAGCCGTATGGTCACAGAAGCCATTATATCACACCCCGGTGGGGTCTTGTTGTGATGGGAATAAAGTATGGGGACGTATGAACACGTGTTGTTAGTCCGAGCACTTGAACTTCCGTTGCCAAAGGTCCATGGTCCACCCAGGCTTCTGACTGTGACACGTACCTTTACTCTGTCCACTTTTTATCGATTTACTTGCCGACTAACCGACTAGCTGACTGACTGATTGTCAATCTGACTGACCCCTGGTGTTCTTTTGTTTACTTGACTGTTTGCAAACAAATTTGGTTGTACTGGATTAAGAATGAATCTACCGAAAGAGTATGTTACCTACACCTAGCTTAGTTTCATATCTCCCATTTCCGTTGTGACTTATTTACATGCTCTGTAACGGGCTCGCTAACGAGATACCGAAAGCAAGATGATTGGGCATCCCGTCTTCTAGTTCAACTGCCATGTATATTTCAATAAAAAAACTGATTTCAATTATTCACGTTTAATTCATTCAAAGATAAGATTCTTAGCCCGGGGGAGGGGGTAAATGTATAAAAACGGGAATCAGGATACAGGAAGGTTGCGGACAGTGTCGGTCACATGATGCATTTGAATGTAGTGAATATAACCGAGCTATCTCTGGATCTGCACCCCTCGGTTCCCAAGTCTACAGAACAGGGTTATGTAGATTAGCTGCAAATATCTCTGAGATTCGCGAAGTTTTTCTGGCCTAATGCAATAAGCTTTACTGGCTGTGCACAAGAACTCAATTAAGCATGTACTGTGTTTCTTACATATTTTGCACATTCTGCATAATTTGAAGACAAAAGAATGATGCCGGCTTCATTACAAAACTCAAGCGTTGTGTATAGTAAGTGTACTATTAGTTTGCCTGAAGGTAACCATTGTGTGGTGAGAATAAATGTGTGGATGTGCTTTGTGCTCTTATGGATAACTGCTACTAGCTGTTATATATCGGCGCACGCACAGATGACAGTTTAAAGTAATTTGACACAGAGCTTTGTCTAAACATTCAGTATACCAAAAAAATCGATAGCTGTACAAGTGGTGTCTAAACTCGAACAACAGACTGTTTCTTTTTCAAAAAACTTTTCTCTTGAATTTATAAAGCAATTTCATTACAGAGAGTTGAATTATGAAAAGGAATGTTACTTTTACTGTAAACCCCTAGCTTTAGGGTGATCTGTAACCAATTTAAAGGCTGAAATATGCTATCAACAATAGAGACGGAGCAACAAATCAATAGCCAGAGAATAGTATGTGCGCAAAGTACTATGGTATTAATTTTTTATGAAAACAAATATATTTTATTCTTCTCTCTGTGGTTCACATTATCTCATGAAACTTTGTGCACACGAACTTATGACGTTTACCTTTTTTCTGAGAGATATTTTGTCACTAAGTGAGGAGGCGACCAAGAACAATTTTGCATTTACTGATCACAACGTATTAGATAACTCTAACGTGAAGTGTTTATACCAGAGTGCCACATGGCATAAAGGCGATGGATAGATTGGGAAAAATCAGCATTTTGCTCGAATTTTGGCAATACCCCTATTGTTTATCTTGGGTACAATGACCAAATATCAGTAGGAATTGACGCGTGACAAGGAGTTTGCATTGAAAGCAGAGTGACAGTCTTGATCGTATTCTCACAGCGTAGTGTGCACACAGTGTTATACGAAGAAAAAAAGCACGGATATTCGAATAATGTGCATTTCTATGGTCTCCGTTTAGTTCTGGGACTATGCCAAGCACTTGGAATTACGCTGGATCGTTTACCAACTTTTTCAGGGACGGCTGTCATAAACTGGTCTGTAATTCACTGTTTCTATCCATGTTAGCACAACAGCAGTTTTGTATTTCACATTGAGGAATTTCTGTCGTGGCATACTGTGCACACTATCCGGACACGAAATTGGTTCGAGCCGAACAAAGTCCTGTGCTAAATGGACTGAACTGAACTCTGTAGTGTGTATCATACATTATTGAGTCTCCACAGTGTATCGGACAAAGATCCCTGAGTTAAACTCACAACATCCCATCTACTTCAGTCACAGATTCACACACATCGATCGATAACAGAGCTCGCCTAACTCGCGTGCTAGTTTAGAGTCGAACATATGCAATAGCTGTGAGATATGAAACTGTCCAGTCGACCATTTTTACCGGCATAACTCAAACCCATAACTACGGGCACCAGGGATGCAAGTTGTGTTCTGTCACACACTTGCTTAGATAATAAAGCACGACACTATGAGTAGACGACATACTATCAAATCATGAAGCGATTTCCCTCTATCCAGATGATCTAACTACCAAGATCTGTTTAAACATTATTGGCTAATTCCTGGGCAAAATGTCATAGTGCACCTCGCTGAGCGCGGAATTATTCATATGACCACATAAGCACAATAAATTAAGTGTAATAAATTAAATTTATTATATTAGGTCTTCCGAAAGTGCACCCATGATTTTGCCGGGGTAGCGCTGTGGATTCTTGTGTACCGTTCAAGATCGGCTGAGACCTCTCGCTGATTTGACAGTAGGCTGCGGTCACCCTGTTTCCTATATGCTAAGCCCTCCAGCCAATCAAAACGCTCGGCCGGAAAGTACAGATCAACAGACATTTCATCCTCCAGATGAAACCCCTATTCCAACAAAACGGAATATGGGAAACTCAATTATTTGAATTACTAATGATAATTACCAACGAGTATGTCGCCAATTCCGAAGTAGATCAGGTACTGGTAACCAGATCGCCTGAACGTAATATAATGACGAAAAGGGTGCTTTAAGAACCTTCCGCAATAAAAAAATCATCCGAATCCATTCGCAAATCAACGATATTTCCAAATCTTGGTACCTCAGGGTCTCGTAGAGTCTAAAATTTGGGAACCGGAAATCGTTTATGTTGTTCGTAAAAGCACGGGATTGTGTTGAATGAAGGAGTTTTATATGCCACTTTCTCAGCTAGCACGTCGGTGACATTTTCGACTTTCCAGTTCTCTATGAGTCACCTTGGAGTGTTCAAAGGCAGACATTATATGGGTACTTATCAGTCACCTAATCACGTGCAATTTAGTGCTGTTATTCAAACAAGGAGTGTTTTGCACCTCTCTTTCCATATTCATATTCTTAAGCAGCTATCCTCAGCTTTTCTTTGTGTTCTATTTTATAATCTTCCGATAAGTTTGCCTTTTTCCGCAAGAAAAAACCTGCTTAAATTAGGAAAATTAATAAAAAGATCACCAGCAGCGGAGAGGTTTAGACCCAAGGTTAAAAAGTAATTTTTCATTAGTACCGAGTCGTTGAATTACTAGTTAGATAGGAGGTATGAATCGTCGACTGAAAGTCATACCACAACTACTTCTCAACATCCTTTTTTACCGACGAGTTCAGTTAAAGCAAGAGCTAATTTAGGATACGATCACAACATCGCTGGAAATGGGTTGATATAATAAATAGAATAATGTTTGCAGCATGTCCACCTGAAAAGCAGTCAAAGCTAAACACGGCTAAAGTTTATACAGCATCAAATCCAGTGTGATCCGAACAAATCTTGCAGAGAGCTTGTCAACAACATGCATTTAATTACATTCACAATGCGAGCGCAGCGTAGCTGAGACGTGACCAAAGCGTGACAGAATACACATGCGGCTAGCTTGAATTCGGATAAACAAACAAATAGTCCCTGCTTTTTTCACAACAAAATATACTGTACATCAGAAACGGTCTAACGCATGCGGGTTTAATTAACAGTGTGGTGAAATGTGACTGATTGCCTTCTTTGAAGAGTTATCGCGAATAAGTGTTTACCATTTAGTCTTTCTTTAGTTATGCTGTGTGTATGTGAACAAGCATACTCTTTTATTTATTTCGGAACGCACCTTTTTATTTATTACCCCGGCTCGCTGTCTAGAAAAAAAACATGCCTCTCAACACTATACTAAATGAAGGAAACTTATAATTATTTGAAATTTTGTTTTTTACCAAAATGTTTTGCTTTTTTTGAGTGTACTTGTGCACTAATGATTCAAACTTTGTTAGTCAGAGCAGAATAAAAATGAGGAATGAATAATTTGTCAAAACTGAATCACGATATTCTTCTCGGGATATAAATAACGATAGCGATACTGCAAATTTCACATCCGCAATTCTCGGTAAGAAAATTCACAGGAAAACTGAGTTGGAGTTTTGGTCAGATTTCAGGGGAAAATTGCCTCAAAAATGCGTCACATGTAACCCGTGGTCTAGTGATTTCCCGTTTGAATGGGAAAGTGAGCGATAACCTGTTGAAAAGGTTCCCTATTGGATCGGAAGAAAACGCACGCATGCATCTGGATAGAAGATCCATTCCGTGGTGTTAGTTCGGGGCCCAGGATGGACCTTGTAAATAGTCTAACTGATCGCGTTCTTTTGTCGAGAACAATTAATCTGGGAAGCGGTTGATTATTTCTCATCACTAAGACTCATTGAAAACATTTATTTGCAAACCGGAAAAAAATCAACCCTCGGATTTGTTGTATTCTCTTGCATGACCAACATTTCTGAAAACGCCCAAATGATGTTGTTGTATGCAAGCATCCGAACCTAATTTAATGGTCACTTCAAATATTCCACAGAGATTTTGAGGTCCAGATGAAGAGTGATCTTAGGAATAACTTTTCCTGCTCAGCCGATGAGTTGAAAGTGATTAATTCATGAGTTAAAAAGTCCACCAGTTTTAATAAATACGGTTTGTTTCTTTACGCCGACATACCGGAATAGTTCGTGTATCGTGCACTGGAAAAACGTGAGGTTACTCCGCGTTTAGATTATACCAGCAGATAGAGAGCAGCCGTTGTGCTTGACGTTTACTAATTAGGACTAAAACCTTGGCAAGTGAGGAAGTGTGAATACATTTGGTGAATGCCTGTACTGGGTGAATGGGAACTAATAACTTTATTCATTTTGAAAATGTTTTATGTACCATCTCTAGATTTTTATGACAACCCTTATTTGTATGCAAAACTAAGGATTATATCTGTGGCTCCGTTCTGGGTTAGTGCAAATCCCATCGGAAGTTATTTTCTACTTTCAGATAACAGACGAGTAACTTCCAGTTAACTAACTATGAATTTATACATTCCCCTGAAATACACTTTTTGAAAGGAACCTATTATTCGTTATCGTGTGTTTCGTGCGGATAATCACCCCTAACCAGAGTAGTCTCTCTACACAACCTCCTGTTAGTGTGCTATGTTTAATGCCGGACTACTCACTCTATACAATTCCGTGAACTATTTGCGCTTCCTCGGTATGGCTAGATGCAGTGACGTGGCAGACAATGCCTTGACGTAGGGATACGGAGCAGAATTCAGCTCTGGCTCCATTTGGTGCGTCCCAAATACACGATTGGGGCCCAAGGAATGTGAATTATTGTCGGTTAAAGACAATATGGGTACCGACTCAGAACCGAAGGTTGTGCTGCTCGTTAGTTTTTCATGGGCCTCACAAAACTATAGAAAATCTTTCCAAAGATTCGGAGGTCGCAATGCACAGCACGTCAGTTAAGACAAACTGCAATAAATCACAGTCGTCCTTGTTGGTGGAGAGTTGTCAAAGGTACCAAGAACAAGGTGAAATTCGCCGTGCTCAAAAGTAAAATTTCCCGAGTTCAGCAGACCAAAAGCTATTCTCGGTAGGTTGTCTTACCGTAAAATGGTTCTCTAGGTCATGTCTCACATGAGGCTGTAAATCTTATAGGCGTCCTTGATAAACAAATAATTAATTCAAGATAGACCACAAAACTATTCGGGTATTGCAGTGGATAGAACGTATGCCCATCGTGCGGATCTTTGCTTTCGTCGTTGACCAGTGGAATAACACAGATCCATCATTGAATTCGTTGTACAACGGTGTACAACGGTGTATGATGCATTCAAAGAAAACAAGATAGTTATTCACCTTATTATAGAGACAAAAGGTATCTTGAAGGGGAATTGGTGGCTTCTGGATTTAACGAAGAGGCTTGAACTTTGACAAAACCGAATTTTTTCAGCAACTTCTTAGTTTAGAATCAAGATTGTAGCAGCTCCGCCTACTGAAACATCATTGAACTAGATAATCAGTGTCAAGTAACAGAAGCAATCAAAGCTCTTGAACTTCGGCCGAATCTCACAAATTATTTTAGTAATGAAAATGTGCATTAGTTTGACTCGACATATATACTAGTCTCGATCGAATTTTATTGGTTTGAAGAAAAGAGTTCGGATGAAAAGTGAGCAAATATTCTCAGAACTTTGTTTCGACAGTGGAAAAAAATACTAATTGATTTAGCTGTTCCACCAAAAAACACTAAGCACATTCACCATATTTTTTCAATAGCTTATGACTGCTGAGCTTGATATTTATATATTTATTTATTTATTTCGCAAACTTTTCATCATCAGTCGAGATGACATCGTCAGCTCGTCACCCCCCCCCCCCCGTATAGATCTGTTTTATCTTTCTTAGAAGTTATCAGTAGCGCGTATGCAATAAGTAACATGATGATTCGGAATTCATAAGTCAAGTTCTACAAGTAAAATTGACAAAAGCTAATGAACTCGTAATTCCAGCTCACATCCCCAAATTTTTGTTCTCCATTTCACGTTTTGCTTGAAGCCTATTCACTCACTGAACATGGTGAACATAGTAAACATGGACAGTACGTGGGCGTTGACCGGCGCGTAAATGGGTCTCGCCGCGTAATGTGTGACCCCTATTATCTTCCGATATTTCATTTACTTGAGTGCATGGATCTCAGGTGATTCTACTTTTGGCAGACTCTAATTCACGGAGCTGTTAACGCTAGGGTTTATAGTTTTTGTTTATATTATTGATTATTTTTCAAGGAACCGCACTGAGAACCGCAATGGGAAGGGTAGCATTTTTTGGATTGTGGTACGCGTGTCTGAACGATTGCCATATAAATTTGAAATGACGTGCTCTACTAGTGAAGTGTAGGTTTGTTTGCTCTGGCTCTCAAAAGCTCCGTTCATGTGCACCGTGCTGTACGACGACGCATATCCACCAGTGGATTTGAATGTTACCTTCGTGTCACTCACGCAGTGACGGTGGACATTTATTCATGAAGAAACCCCATAAAGTTAGCCTTGACCGAAGCACATGGGGTGAAAAAGTGGCTAACGGACAGTTTGAAGTTCGTAAGACAGACCATCATAAAATGAATTTTATCATCGAGCGTCTATAGTTACTGGAAGAAACTATCACAGACTCGGAAATAACCTTTTAAATCACATCAATGCCAGTAAAAATTCCTGAATATTATCATGTTCAGGGTTGTTGTTTATAATGCACGTTATGTATATAGCAAAAATATATACGTTTTTCTCCTAACTCAGGCTTTCTGTCATGACGTGAGATGTTATTTGGTTTGATTCGAATACTTATGGCTAACAATCAAATGTGGTTGGTTCTAAGCCGTCTCTGAAGGGATATTTACTCCCAATTTTGTAGAGCAGGAACCGTGGATTAATATACACTATCATAGCACTAATAATACACCTTCAGAAGAGCCTGAATAAATTACTCCCTTTGATGGGTGACTTCTCTGAAGATTTAACTTGTCTACGTGGGTTGAAACTTTTGCACCTTAAGAACAACAGAAACACTTTGGGGCTTTTAGATACAAGATCGATTGCGAGGCCGTTGTAAGTTAATTTTGTAAGATGTCACAAGTACGAAGCGGAATACATCCATGGTTGCCGGTCTTGTACATTTTCTGCTGGTCTCAGAACACAGAGGTGTGCAAATCTTGCTGAGTTTCTTCAACAATCTCAGAGTTTGACAACCTATAGATGCATGTAGCAAGACGTTTTTTTTCTCCGAATGATTATTTTCTTCATTAAGTGAGTTCTTATTGCCTAAATGTTGATAAAACAAATAACATAGAGTGATAGACCAATACCATGCACACCTTTAAACCTCACAATAACTAATTAAAGACCGTGTGTTGTTTCCTTTAATTACCCTGTGTAAAAATTGCTCGTTTTACTCAGTAACGACATCAAGGAGGCCAGAAAACAAAAAGAACAATTTTTAGATCTTGAAACGATCTATAACAGAAATATTCCGTTTTGATCATCCTAGACAGATTTGGAGACGAGTGCATATTGCTGACAGATCAACCAATAGATGTAGTGGTTTTAAGGGACTTATACATGTCAAGACGTATACTAAACAAATGAACGACGCCAACTGCCTGCAAAAGGTCCGAAATATTAGTACATAGATGTTTTAGTAAGTGAATGGTACGTGAAATATAACTCAAGTAATTCATTCGGACACATTATTTTTTGTACATGATAAGCTGCGTGACTCGAAGAAAATAAAAGAGATAAGATTATCTTAGATTCATGCAAACTTTATGCGGCAATAACGTCTGCTTGTAGTTGACGTAAACAGTAAACATAACTGATAATGAAGAAAAACGATGTGAAGGGTACTTTCTTGTACACATTGGATATGAACGATAAGTGTCTCTCCATTATGCAACAAAAACAGTAGTCGACGGTGGTAGTGAATGTCCTTAGGAATAAGAAATGGGGCGCGCATCAATGAGAGTGCATTATCACATTGCACTTAACGACAGTACAGATTGAACTGGAACATAAGAAAATGATTATACAATCAGAAATAGCAAGTGGATATTAGAAAAACCTCACTTTCTGCATTGTGCGAAGTTACTGATGCTGATTATCCCGTCATTTGGGCATCTTCAGCAACTGTTATTTTGGAATTGTATGGAGGAAGCAAGATAAAAGTGAGAAGGAATAACCGCTTCTTTCAAATGCAGAAAAAATGGGCATGACAGGTTTGCATTATCGGGAATCAATATTTATGCAGCTCAGAAACAAGGGTGTTAAGGACAGAAAATAGGCGAAGACTGCCAGTTTTCGAACATCTGTGACTCCGTAGTATTGCTCGGATTTGGTGGGAACACTGTATCAGCAATGCTGATTTAAAGAGTAGGGTGCCGGGAACCAGAGGGCAGTCACTGGATCAAGCACTGAATCCAAATAGGTTTGGGTGGTTGGGACATGTATTGCGCATACCCAATAATGGACTTTCTGTGCGTACGCATTTTACCGAGGCAGGTAATGATTGGAAGGTAGATCGGGCTGGGCATTCCGTGATATGGAATATAGGTATGAAAACCTCCAGCAGTGGACTATCCTAGGAGGACGTTGGAGACTTCCGGTTTTGGGTACACTAGACCCGCCTATTGGTCTGAGACATTAAGTGACATGGGGACTATTGATACGGGCGAAATCGCACAGTTCAGGTTGCTCTCAGACAATGTGACAAAAGTTTCCATCGTTTGTTGGCCGGTAATGAATGTGAGAGCAACGTTATACAAACGGTGTAAGCATTACAAGGGAGGTATGTGAATTGCATATTTTTCGAGTGCAACCATTAAATCAGTTGCTAAATTAATTCACACGCAAACGTACACGAATGAAGGGCTGGGAGGAGATCAATTACTTAATAATACACCTCGGAAATTTCTGATTTTTATAGTCCGCTTGCAAGTGTATGAGAGCAACTTCTAATGCATATGTTTGTGTCAGCATCTCAACTTACCTGTACTTCAAAGAACTTCCAGTCCAAAAAGTGAGTGAAACTAATGAAAGTAGTATTTTCGATAGGAAATTATGAGAAAAGTTCTGACTTTTCTTCATTTGTACCCGTAAATTGACCAAAAGTTGAGTAAACGAATAATGCAAATAGACCGATTTACACTCAGGAAGTTATGCGACCCAGATTGGATGTGGTTTCAGAGTTCTGTACTGAGTTTAACGGAAAACGAGGTATCTTTATTCACACAAGATTCACTGCCGGAAATTTCAATAGCACAATGTTCTTTCCGAAGCAAAGCACAATCGTTTTTCGGACAATGAACTTGGAATTTATGTTTTGCTACTTCGGTTTTTTAATCTTTCTTCTGATCAGTTTCCCTGATCGGTCGGAAACCAGTGTGTAAAACTCACACGCCAAAATCGCTTTCCAATGAACATACCATTCAGACACTTGTGGTTTAAGGAACTTAATTGAATCATTCAATCTCACACTTTTCAAGTAACAATCTCCAGAGCAAAATATAATTGTGGTTTCTGAGTTCACACATACATCAGTCGTTGTATTGAAATCAAACAGCTTTAAAATAAGTGACAAAATTAGATTACTGTCTGATAAACGACATAAATACTCGTAATTATGTGGGTGATTTTTGCAATCAGCTTCCGTTTCAGACGGAACAAAAAAGAAATTTCAGGACTAAAAACCAAATCATTTTGGTTAGTCGGTCTCAATAATAATCAGAATAGTATATTCGATAGAAAACAACTTCGATCTTTGAAACGGCAATTTTCCTCTCTAATGTGAGACATGACATCATGATTTGGTTTCGAGGTTTGCTGAGCGTTATGTACGCTTCGCGTTACTGCTTTGACGAGTGGACACCTAGTTTCTGATGAAATATATACTCTTCTACGTGATTTAAGTTGCATATGGGTAACAATTATTCGTCTCCCAATATTTTACCCGTTTCAGTAAACCTTTAAAACAATCCGGTACGCTGTCCTGCTATCTCGGAGATGATAACTGAAACAGGGACAAAGCAAAAACCTGACAAAATCTCGAATTTCAGCGGCCAATTGCGTGTATCAACTTATTAGCTGTCCATATTTCACATTAAAATAATCTACGTGATCACCATACGAAAGAAGCTCAAAAATTTATATTAGAGGTGGAGATGGGGTGCAGCTTTAGCTGCGTGTTTCGCCTCGGACATATACCACAATCGTTGGCAGGGCGATATCTACCGTGAACTTTCTTTGCCTAGATAAAGAGCAGGAGCAAGTTAGGAACAGGGTAGCGGTTGCATCACAGAGTAAAAGTATCAAAATTCACCAATACAACCGACTTCCCGGATTGTGTAAAACGTCATGTTTACAGTTCACGAGACCATCATGTTGACTTAGTGGAAAAGCTAGAATACAAACGCAGAGGTCAATATCAGTGACATTCTGGCGTTCACGCTGCCTCTGGATCAATATTAGGCTTCTGCCTTCATCGCCGCTGTTAGTTATGCCGTTCCACGATCTCGTCACGCTGATTGGTTTATCAGTGAAGCAACTACCTAAGCAGCCGCCACAGGTGCAAAGTTTGACAACTAGCTGCACTGTGTTTAACCTTGGTTTTCCCATCGAATGCAGAGGGCGGTACAGCAGAGACCAACTTGGCGATAGTGAATTCCTTTGCTCAATCACGTCCAAATTTCAGGCCAGAGTTACTTCATATAGACAACGAAATACAATGTACACTGAGAACCTACATTTGATGTGAATTTGATAGTAGTTAGTATTTCGAATTTCTCAATATACAGTTGATTCACTTCTTATCGTGTGACCTTTTGCACTTTCGCTGGCTGGCTTATATGATGTTCTCCTGCGATCAGTTAGCATGTACGCTGAAACTGAGCAGATACAGCAAATAGAACCGTGTCAGGCTCCATCTGTGGATTTTTGCCGAATGCTCCTCCTTACACTGAGGCTTTTACTGCCAAAATGTCCATCATCGGAGGAGACCTAATTTGTTGTTCAGAATCACCGGCTGTTAGTTTTTCTAACATATATTGTGCACGTGAGGCAAGTCTTTGAAAGTCAACTAGCACATCGTTCCAGTTGGGTCAATTCATTCAGCCACCAACCTCGCACTTCTGTGCTCTAGTTTCGGTTTCTAACTCGTAGCATCGCTCAACTGAGGGATAATTACGTGTTCAAATAACACAAATTAGTGCACACTTGTTGAGATAACAGATAGGAGTAGATGAATGCACCCCGCTAATAATAATGGCCAACAGTTTGAGTAGAGCAGATTGTCTAATATATCCAACGATGACTCATTCGAGCAATGATAATGAAGGTTATTTTATTTCATGATTTACATTTCAGTTCCGGTTTTTGGCACAATTCACTTGAAACTGCTTTCGGGTTTTGCCTTCCATCACGCAGCATCATCTGGTAGAAAGCAAAACTAATGTGAGCATAGGGAATAAAGAAACATGAAACAAAGTCAAGTGGTAATCACAAAGACGACGAAATATTTTGAATATAGCTACAGTACTGACCCCGCCATCTAACCATATCACCTAATACTTTCAGTCATCCGGTGGGCGGATCTTGTTTACTTCAATCCGATTACTTAGCATACACCACTTGACCAATTTAACTGGCCGCGTCGGTTCACTCTGTAATCACTTCTTGTCCAAGGAACAAAGTGGGATGAAGGAAGTCTGAGGATGTGTCTGTAATCCATCGAAATGTATTTCCTAACCTCCTCATTCCGTTCTGCTTTTGGGCTTGCTGCAGTGACTGATCTCTGGTTCCCGTCGTCTGACGCCTGACATCAGCATTGCTGATGGGGTAATCCAACCATATTGAGCAACAGATCGAAGGATAAACGACTGAGTGCAATTTAAAGTTTGACGCTTGTGAATATTCTTCAATCCGATGCTATCTGAAGTCTTTTCTTGATTATATTAGTATATTATAGCTATCTTTATATGATTGGATTCGATTCAGTTCATTTAAACACAGAGCATCTAAAACACATAGTACAATACTTCGATAAAAATAATTTCCTCTTGGTTTTCAGGTTTTCTCATCCAAAATGAGGTAATACACCTCAGAATATAGTGACCCAATCTAAAATGACTGGGAGTTAATTAAGTGGATAAAAACGTTTTCATCAAATGTTGTTGAATGAGGATGATCATGAAATAAATATCCTCAAGCGATAAGTATATCAGACAGTTTTCAAGCGTTGTTCTGAACAATTACACATTGTCCGTTACTAATTATTTCCACATAGCATAAATTCCGTAGTAAACTTCGTTTTGCGAGCCCATTTTCCATGATTATTCTGCTCACAATTCATTTCAAGTAAAATTCAGGTCCCTTTACTGTTATAGCTGTCACACCTAAACTTACAATCTGTGTTTGGAAAAGTCAGAGGCTTTACATCGGAATAAAAACGTTCATTTCTAATACTCCGAAGACTTCAGCTATAGAAGGATGAAGGGATGCTTTTTCCAATGCAAGGTAATCATCTAGCGATGGAGGATGTTTTGTCTGGGTAAAGGCAGCCATACAACGCAGCCAAACAATCAATATTCCTCTCGTGCGTGGACATACGCTTGCTTGGTATTGACCTCTAGGCGTGCTTCTGCAACGTCAGTATTGACTGGTCAGTCTTCCCATTTATTGATTGACCTCACCCGTTTAAGCTTGTGAGCACATGTAGTTCAGCTCTTTTGCTTGCTTGCTCGTTCACTTGTATGCTTACTCATGTGCTTGTGGCTTCATTCCCGGCTGTTGTCTAGTTGTATTTACACACCTACAAATCAGTACAATGCAACAATTACGTGTTATGAAACTACTGATCATGGATACATCAAAGATATTCTGAGAAGTTTGGAAAATTAAACATATCCAACCGACTTCATATTTTGCTTCAGAATATTTATTATTCGAAAATATCCAGGGCTGCTTTTTCGGTTCCGGTTCGAAGAGAATGTGAGAAATGTAGATAAGTTCGATTTCACGCTTTGAAAGCGTAGATGGAGTCTGTGTGTAACATAGGATCATAATTCATTCAGCCTCAGATTTAGCTTGTTCTCCATACGCTGTATCTTTCTGCGCTCTTTGAACAACCGTTTTGGATTTCTGTCCAGACAAACCACGCAGATATCTTTCTTTAGTACCACTGCCACACACTGACGACACACAGCCGCGCTGTCCAGGGAGCAAACAGAAATTTCCCGACCAGCTGAAATTCGATCTTGGCAAATAATGCACGTCTTCTTATCAAAGCCTAGAAATGCTGATAATTTGGGCAGGAGAGCTGTGAAAAGGTTTGGCTCACTCTGAAACCTTGCTTCCTGTTGTAAACGACCTTCTCGTACCCAGTGCACCACTAAATTTCGACACATCGTCATATGCCTCCGTCTTTGGATCAATAATAGATTATAAAGCGCAACCGCACGATTTCGGGTTCTTGAAGGATAGAAAAATGACGCTATCACATGTCGTAGGCGTAACAAGGCAGGAGCCAAAATGACCAGTGCGATCAGCGAGTACCAGGCTCGATAAAAGTCTTTCACATGCGTTTCACTTGTCTGATAAACATTCGGACTGCAATAGGCCGAATCGTAATCCAAATTGAAATCTCTCAGTCTTCCCAAATTTTTTATCAATTTGTTTGTCAGGTTAAAGAATAAACCATCCCCGGTCACAGCTGCATGAGTGCCACTGAAGTAAGTATTACGAATGCGTGTCCGCATTCCATAGTACCCCGCAGTCAAATCGACCAGAAATGTGACTAGCTCATAAATATGCGTGTCCACTGCGAAAGCAATTAGTAAACCACAGCCTACAAGCAGTGTAAATATCAAGTTAATAAAAAGACTTTGCAGCTCATTCGATGTGTAGCACTTTCGTCGCCAATAAATGTATGGACTTTCCATAGACTTAAGGGGCAGCAACGTCTCGCGTCCCTCTTTTAATCGTTTTGCATCGATGAATTCAAACATATTATCGGCATAGATATTATCAAAATTATTGTCTATCAAGTAGTTCGAAATATAACAGTGTGCACCGTAGATCACACCCACAAAAGCCAGTCGTCCAAGTGAGCTAATTATAACAAGAGCATAGAACAGAGCCGTCATACCATCCGGGAAAGCACTTTGATGTAGCTCCAGCCGGTCTGGAGGGAACCGGAGCCAATCCGAATAATTCATGAATTGTACATTTTCATCCGAATGTGAAACGTTGACCACAAAAGCACTTTGCAATGTGTTTATAGCTTCTCGCGCTTCTATAATGTAGGCGCCTAAACCAGCTTCCAAACCGACGGTATTAGGAACAAGGCCACATTGCAAGTTGGCATCATTTATGAAGTTCATTTTGGGACACGCATAGTCGTATTGATTGGCGTTATCACATGCTTGTGTGTACCATATTGGCTGATAATGAAGGCTTTTGATTACACTATGTAGTACCGAGCACACATTATCCGCTTGTTCTCGGCAGGCAGTCAAATTATGTTGCTTGTAGAGCATGCAGGCGAACGTCATGTAGCGACTCATACTTTTCTCCGTCTTAGATCCCTTATCCAGTCGTTGACGAAGTGCTTTCTGAAGTTCCGCTGGCATACTGTTTTCAGCTGTCAAATTTCTAATTTCATGCTCTATATATTGTTTCCTATTATCCGTGTACTTTTCCAGTTCTCGAATGATCGTATCGCTAGATGTAAGGAAATCTTTGAAATCTTCGGAAGTTGAAAATCGTCCCTTTATAGATTCCGCCAATTTTTCGTAATGTGCATCCTGTCGTTTTTCAGACAAAAAGAAAACAAATTAAAAAAACAACGCAAGCACATAAGCTATTACGTTTGATGTGTGATACCGTCGGTAATTAGGAAGAAACAAACGAGATGAATACGGATTGAACGTACTGAGAGGCTAGTCAATAATTCACAGCGTGTTCTCGAACTAAATACTTTTAATCTGGCATTTAATTTATTATTTCATAGTTCTCAACTTTGAATCGGAGAAGTTTCAAGTAGTGTGTTTTGGGAGACAGTTAGCTGTACTGGTTGGGCAGCTTATTGTGATCTTATCAGCTTATTCAGCTTCCATGTCCTGCAGCCTTTTGAGCTTTGCCTTGTTTTACCATCAGTAACACAAAACGTGTCCACTGCCCCGATAAGCAGCCATAACTGTCCACAAGATACGGACAAAATATCTTTTCTTATAATGCTCAGAAATACCTAAGTGATCACCTAATTTTTCACCTGAAATCCTATGGTGTACGCTCAACTGAACCCAGAATAACCACATACTGATTTTCCGAAGGGCATGAATAACTATGTAGCTACTCGGTGGATGGGCGTTTGAACTGGGAACTAACAATACTCAAAATACGAATTATCAATGTCTCAAAATCCGATCGTTGGTGCTACGATAGGGTCACTGATCGCAATCAAGAGGACGCCGAACTGAAAAGTGTACTTATTGAAATGTGTGTCAGCGATAGCTCTCCCATATGCATGAAGTAGACATGACAGAAATAATCAACAAGAAATTATTGCGGTGAAGCAAACCTATCTGCGTCAGTAAGTTGCATTTTATTACGGCGGTAAACTCGCTCTTCTGTGCTTTGATTTTTGTTCTGGTCCCTTTCGCGCAGCATCATCTGGTAGAAAGCAAAACTAATGTGAGCATCGGGAATAAAGAAACATGAAACAAAGTCAAGTGGTAATCACAAAGACGACGAAATATTTCGAATATAGCTACAGTACTGACCCCGCCATCTAACCATATCACCTAATACTTTCACTCATCCGGTGGGCGGATCTTGTTTACTTCAATCCGATTACCTAGCATACACCACTTGACCAATTTAACTGGCCGCGTCGGTTCACTCTGTAATCACTTCTTGTCCAAGGAACAAAGTGGGATGAAGGAAGTCTGAGGATGTGTCTGTAATCCATCGAAATGTATTTCCCAACCTCCTCATTCCGTTTTGCTTTTGGGCTTGCTGCAGTGACTGATCTCTGGTTCCCGCCGTCTTACGCCTGACATCAGCATTGCTGATGGGGTAAGCCCACCATATTCGAGGAATACCACCAATGACCAAACACCAGAACTATTTTCCATTCTCACTATGTTTGAAAATGTGTTAAGTGTACCACAGGTCGGTGGTTTTCTCCGGCTTTCTATCGCTGACCTTTAATTGTAAATCGTGGATGTGTCATCAACGATGCACGGATACTGATCTTCATGTGTGAGGAGCAAGCTAAATAAATACGGTAGTCTTATACCGCAAAATGACAATGTAACTTCGAATACTGATGAAACGTTTTCAACTCAACGGCAAATCTCAAAGATCAGAAATTGTTGAAGCATTCGCCCATGTTTTACCTCCAACAATAGAGTTTCTGAAACGTAAAGCAAGGGGTCTGAATGCTACAGTGTGCACTCAACACGTGACAGAAAATAGGATGTCACTTTAGCACCGCAAGTGATTTAGATGTGCAAAATTCGGTCGCGCCTCCTGGATAGAACGAGAGAACTGTACAGTCAACTGAATCAAATGCGGCTTTCAGTAAAGTAATGCAGAAATTGTGGACCTAGGAAAAAATGGTGAATCTGTAGTTGATGAGCGCGACCGGTAGTGAAACCAGTTTATTTCTCACGCGGACATCATTCGCGAGCGCTGGATAAGCAGCGGAGAGTAATCCCATCGCGAGGTTCCGATGCGATGCTTACTAAACTAATTCCGCTGAGGTTTTAACAAGATGGTCTATCACCTTTCATGTAAATCGCCACAATCACCGATTCACACCACTCCCTGGTCATTTGCGAACTACCGAAAATCATTCAGAAAAATTTTATTTACTCCGATGCCAAAGCTTTGCACCAATTCTTAAAAAACCCATGGGAATAATCCGTACCGTCCGGCCACGCTGTAGTACTTAACTGCGTCGATTCTCTTGCAAGTATATTCAGGGGGTCCTCCGTGGAAATGGGCCAAATGAATTGTTCCCTTAAGTGCTCAAGCCAACTGCTTACACGGCGTCCCCGAAACGGAGTATATGAACCGTCAGATTCTTTGGCCAGCTAACTTGCACAGCTGGATTCCGTGGACCGGCATTTTTACTCAAACATTCAAGATTGCGAATATTTCAAATAGATGCAACCTCCTCCATTTCCCTTCATTTCACAACCCACCACTGCTCACAGTCATTTCTCTCACCTTTAGTTAGTTGACGCCTCAGGGATTTGCGCACCTTATTGAATGTGGCGTGTTGAGCAACGAATCTGGCAGCATCTAACAGAGCGAATGATGATGATGTTGAATATATCTATCTTATGGGTGGCCTACCTGAGCTGAAGTCTTGCGTGGTGTTGGAAGTAGCGTGTAAGGTTTCCTTGAACTGTTGCCAGCTTTCCTTTCGATTCTGGACATTCGGCTACATCCATAAACGCATGAACAGATCTGTCTGCAAACCAGATGCTCATTTATTGTCTAGAATCAATTGTGCAGCAGGGGTGAATTCGACGTTCGCGCGACCACGGGCGACGTTACGTAAGCGGATGTGAGTACGTATCAAGGCTTGATCTGAGTCCATATGCGTGGACCAAATTGAATGACAGTGTCCAATTGATTGACACCAGCGGTAACTAGTGACAATATGGCCCATGTTGTGAAGACTTTGGCGGACACTTTGTGGGCTAATGCTGCTTCATATGGCAGAAATTCGTTCCCATGAGAAATAATCTATTATGAGGACACAACTTTACACGGCGATCACTGTTGTTACTGCGATTGGCTGAGATAGAAAACGGGCTCTGTCTGTGCCTTTTGGTATCCCCCAAACAGATAGCTTGGGTTTTGAAATCCCTATCAATGGGCTCAAGCACTGTAGCAGCTGATACAAGTCCCCATCAAGCTCATCCTCAATCTCGTAGAATTTTCAGTCAGTAGGCGCATACGCAGAAACGACGAGCTAACATATAATCTTCAGTCTGTTGCCGTTGATACGCACAGAACCGTCCCACCAAACTGCACACAAAAGCCTGTTTTCTGAAATTCAGTCTATCAGTACACGCTCAGCCCTCGAGGTCACAACGATCCTAACTTCAGAGTGTCGGAGGACGTTAGAGGCTGGATCACTTAAAATGCAAAGGATGAAGTGGACCAATTACGTACCTGCAGTGTTAAGTATGATCGGAGATTTATGTTTTGATTGTTTTAGAAACAAAGCAAACATATACTTTTAAAATCTCAACAGTTCTAGCACGGCAGCCCTTTGCCTTATCTGATGTGGTGTATGAACATTCAAGGTATCCAAACGAGGAGAAAATTAACGCTTAAGAATTGATTTTGATTCACTCCTTGTTCCTGAACTTTTGCTTTCCTCAGAGGCACAATAATCAGTGGGATTTTTTATTGATCTTAATTTAAGGTAGGGGTTATTAGTATGGAGCTTTTCTAAAAGGATACTGGAGATTTCTGGTCAAGTCATAATTCGCGGCCGCCCACACAGCAGAAGGCCTTTCTTATTTGGGAATCCTAACTGGAGCCTTCGACTCAACAGTCTAACCCACAAGGCAGTAGGGCTTTACCCGAACACGGGGAACGTAACCGAAGCACCTGTGAAAAATCTCATTCCGATCTGTCACGTGAGACATAGTTCCTGATCCTATCTTGGCTTATCTTCGCCTGTGCCTTATCATCGATCCGCTTTTCTAATTCATTCCTCAGCCCCATGCACCCAATGGAGCAAACGGAACGTGAACGGGGCTGCATCCTTAGTGCAGGGGTCTATCCGGCCTCGACGGGCGTAAGTTGTCTAATGTAGTGCAATGATTCCTCCTACCATCAAACAGACCTCAGATACCCCGCTCCTATGTACATCTAGTGAAATTTTATTGACCGGTAAACTGTTTCTCTTCTCGTTTATTCGCTTGATTTGCCTCTCAAACTAGCATAAGGTCTAGAACCGGGTGTTGCTTAAAGGCTAGTTCAAATAGATTGAGGCGACATTACCTGCTAAAAATCTATAAGTCAGAAAACTTATTTCATATATTATTCATTCCTTTTGTGATTGATAAGTTAGTTGTTGTCTGTACAGTCTGCATGAATATTCACGTATTTGGAAAATGGTAAAATAAATTGTTGGTTAATTATCAAAATCAACTCACTTACCAGTGTGTCAACTGGTGGCCACATCTCAATATACTCTTTGAACCCCCCTACCAAATCTTCCGAACCTTTTGAAATCATTCTCAACAGGCTTGGTTCTTCACCGCGATAGTCGGCTGTTCCGTTCCCCAGTGGATCACTGTATTTCCGCGTGACATAATCGCTTGTTGCGTTCAGCCAGTTCACGCGTTCAAAATCACGAGTCACATTATGAGACATTTCTGCTAAGCAGCCAATTGTTCCTCCCGTGGCTATCAGATTCTGTTCACTATTTGCAACGGGGCCCACAAGTACTGCATGAAGCATTTCGTTCGTCAAATAAATATGGCCGAATCTCATGGCGAAAATTGGTAGTATTAGTATGAACAAACAGCGCACTCGACGTGAAACTAAAGAGCCTATCATAACAGACATGTAAAGGAAAAATGCGGATTGTTTGTCCACTTCACGTTGAATCACAACAACATTCTCCCGTACCTCATTATCCAGTTTCTGACGTAATTCCTCACTCGCTGGCCGATCGAGTGCAGTATTTAAAATCGGACTGTCCAAATTTGCTGAAGAATAGATCGGTAGAAGAAGACTGGTGGCAAGGATCCCGAATAATACGAACAGAAGACCACGTATAAAAGCGACACCAAAACTTCGATAAAATGAGTTCGCTTCGTTTTCCAACACAGCATTGCCATCGGCAAATAGTATTGCTTCTACAATGGGCAAATGTAGACGTAGAAATCGTCGCCAGTCGCTTGTCTGGGCCGGAGTGAATGCCCGATTTCGTTTCATTGGAACACGAGACACAAAACAAGCGTGTTGTGCACCGACCCCACGGAGCATCCAACCGATTTGTTTTTCATTTTCCAACCACTTACTTTTCACGTCCATCTGCTCTTGCTGAGCCAGACTGGGTCGAGCATAAAGATGAAAACCTTGGCAAGCTCTCAGTAACCGGTCTGTGCTAATGTAACCGGTTGAACCGAAAAACACCTTGACTCTGTCACCTAACATGCACACTTCACGACTATCACCAGGTCCTGGAGTGATTGTTTTGTCCCGATGTATTCGAGATCCGTCGGCTTGTGTTACTGACCCAGTCCGATGGGTGCGCGAGCCATCCACGTGTGTCTGTGAACCAGTACGGTGAGTGCGTGAACCGGACCGATGTGTAATGGAACCCGACCGGTGCATGAGCTTTTCTGGAATCGGTAAGAATGTGCCATCTGGAAGAGTCACCGAGCCATCTTTATGGGTTCGGGATCCGTCCATGTGAGTGATCGAACCGGTTCGATGCGTCACTGAACCGGTACTCTCACGTCTGGATCCCATTTTTGGTGGCGTTAGAAAACGTTGCAATGGAGGCAGCACATGCAACCACTTAAAGCATGGATACCGTGGTGCGGACACGTAGTAGGATTTTACTTGAGTGTAAAACTGAATGCAATGTAAAGTAATGTCCACAAAGGAAAACAAGAGTATGAGTCCACTTAGTTCGGCATACACTTGATTGTAGACGGCGGAAACACAATTTCTTTCATATACCGGCGCTTCGTAGCTTAAATAATAAAGAGACAAATCTTCGTTTGGTGTTAGTATCGAGGGTACACATTGGATTGTTTGTTTTCGATCACAGCAGCTAAGTGGAAAGTAGCCGGTTGAATATTTCTGACCCCACGGATCCCGCTCATTACGTTCCAAATCTCCCAAGGTTTGGCCCACTTCGTTGGCATGAATCGGACTATTCATATTGATGGAAAGCCAGTCAAGATAAGAAGTACTTCCGCAACAGGAATATTTTTGCTGTATTGATTCCAAATCGTCCAATATGCTAAGTTTTTCTCCTATAAAATAAGGATTAAAAATGTTTCACTGAAAACAACTCTAGGATAGATCACAGTACATTTTTCACCCCAATTAAAGTCATCATTTGTTGTCTTTTAGGTAGATACTGACTAAACCCTATTTCAATTTTGTCATCAGCTAGCCGGTAACAGTCAAAAAATTTTCATTTACTGAGACTGCATACGGTGGTGAACTACTCAAAATGTCCACAATATCCAACTTACTGGATATCTGAGAACACTGGGTGACATGGTAAGGTGTCGCAATCGATTTTTTACGTGCATTTAAACTTCAAATTCGTCCCATTTGTTTTTCTCCCTTCATGCTCCCATTTGTAGGACTTCAGATCAGGTAATCTTGTTCGTCGGTTATCTGAACAAGAACCGTTCAAGTATGGGGTTGCTAGATGACTAAACTGAAACCAGCGGTAAACTCTAGAACGATTTTCAGGTCCTAAAATACGAAACATGAAGAAAGTAAACCTGAAATGATTATTTTTGCCAGCTGGCAATAAGCGAGAGTGGTTAGACATGCGATCACCCTAACCCTTCGTAAATATATCGGATTTTTTCGTAACATTCTCGTCCACGAGCTTGCTGAGGTATAGGTTTATCTGATCGGAGTGACAAGTGACCCAGTAACGAAGAAAATTGTGACTTTACTGTTTTGCAAATCATTCACAAGTGGTAGAAAATGCCGAGTTTCTCTGTCAACCATCAGATTTTACAGTATGCTAAATCCTGTGAGTCATACCGATTCGTTTGCACCTGGTCAGCCACCCACCCAGATGAACCGGGCATCGATTTTAACGGGGTAACCGAACCTTGTGGGTCAACCGAATGGTCGATATCATACGCTACTCCAACGTCACACACGGCATCAATGATCCTACACCACGTGTTGAAGAATGGATTTTGGGTGTATCGTAGCGTGTAAAAGTGTTTTCTTTAAGCAAAACAGCCGAGTCCTTCTTTGTGCAGAGACCATTACCATCAAACAATGGAATTATGGGCTATACAAGCAAATGGAATTATTTGTTACCTTGTTTCGCTTTCGTGGAAAACTGGAAAATGTTAAAAGCAGCAACAGTTTTTGGGTATAACTTGTGCAAGACCAAGTTGCATTGATGGCTCCTCATGTTTTCATCTATGAAGGGCTTTTCTAAGAACATTTGTTATGCAGATCATGTTGATCCTGTGTTTCAAATGTACAGGTAACGTGTGCAAGCCACTCCATGTAATTCGCAAACAACAAACATTTAAGTTCCCAGAAATATTTTTCTTCATAGGATAATCTGTATTTTCTAACATTTACAAACGTTTCGACGTTTTCAGACTGAAACAGGTAAAGGTAGGTAGCAGAAAGGAGAAAACTGGGTGCACTTTCTCAATCAAAAAACAACGGTACACAAAATTATCCAAATGAAACACGAGTTCTCGGAACTGACAACACTTTTGAGACATTGCTTCACATCAAGTAGTAATTTAAGGATGAATAAAATTATCTTGTCCCCATTGCAGTCAACACAGATCGTTTTGACCACATTCCATGAACCGAAAAGCCGATATTTTCCGTGCTAATTTTTTTTGTACAAAATATTGTCGACAGACGAATACTAGCCCAATTCGTGCCATTCAAATCAACGATTTTCATCACCCACGCGTCCGAAATGGGGGTTAGAGCTTTCCGGGAACAGGATAGATGGCCAACAATGTGCACGTTGTTCCTTCTCAAAGCTGCAAAGAGAGATTATTCCCGGACGCAGAAGGAAGCTTTGGCCGTTTTCTGCACAGTGAGACCACTACACAAGAAGCTCTTTGGACTGGATCTTGCGATTTTCAGAGACTAACAAATTCTTCAGCGCCTTTATAAATAATGTAGATCTATCGCAAAATTAAAGGCTGCGATTATCCAGCTATGGAGCTTTGCCTCGGCTGCCTGTAACAGCAGTATTCTGCATTGACCCGGAGGGGGGATCATACAAGCAGACTTCCCTTCAAGATACTGACGCTTCGCATTGGCAAGACAGTTTCATTTCATTTCACCAGCCGCGCCTATGTCGAGGGAAGAATCGAGGAAGCAGACAAAGCGGTACTACTCTTCAATGATTTTGGTGATGGAGAAAGGATGGAAACCCGATTTAGAGTGGAAGTATTCTCAGTTCTTAGTGCTCCAAGAGGAATTCAGCGTACAACCGGGCAAACTCCTTTGTCATGACGAACGACTTGTCATATCACCTCTACTGCGTAAGCCATTTCTGGATGAGCTGAAGAAAGATCATTTGGGTACGGAGAAAATGAAGTCACTGAGTTGACAGATGTGTTGGCCGGAGTTGGATGCGGACATCTGCGGTACGGGTGACGAGTTCATCATAGAATTCATCCTTCTGCACATCAAAGCTGCAGTTTGTTGGGGCGTATGCCGAGATCACAAACAAAGTGCGCTTCACACAACTATCCTTTCGAACGCCAACTGACCCCTGGAGTTTCACAGCACATAAACGACTGTTAACCGGTATCCAGTCTAAGAGAGCACTCTCAACCCTGTCAGTCAAGACTATTCCTACACCACGTTAACCGACGGCTCTAGCTGCTTCGTCTCCTGAGGTGCGCAGAAAATACCTCGATGAGATACCAGGAGCAGTTGGTTGAATCACACTGCTCGAATCCTGGATGGGCGTTTCATTTACGCAGTAAACATCAACCTTCAGAGAATCTAATGTGACTGGCCTGCATATGAGTACGCAAGTTACAGGAGCCCAGATTCTGGGGCTGACGAGGTTTGAGAAAATTGGAGTTTTAAGATAGAGGACTATTGCCGACACTATTCGGCAATAAACCGCTGAGAGCATGGGCCTTTTGATCAGTGGGAGCATTATGTGTGGATAGATGGGGCAAAAGGAACGTGGTTGGGGACAGAAGACAAAGGTTGAATAAAAGAGAGGGAACTCAGAGCAGTAACCCGCTCACTGCAGTGAGCAGCGTGGTCTTGATTATCCTGCACGCGACCGATGCAGTATAGAATTCTTTCTCTTCGTGCAATTCATGAGAGATATTGGACGAGTACTGCTAGGGTGTCCGGCCACAAAGCAGGGGTATGATTAAGGTTCTCATCCAGAGCCTTTAGTTCTAAAAAGAACCTATCCGCAAGGCAGTGGGAGGGCCTAGTGGAAGCCCATTTGCTTGGATCAATTATTCTTCCACTGATTTTATCGACTGAGTTGCCAGCTCAAATCAACCCCCAAACTGGAGAACCGGGAGACTGGACTTTGTCTGGTCTCTACCCATTGACCTGTCTGGCATGATTGCATCTCCGGCTTAAAGGAGCCATCCTGTATAGATTTTGAGTCATAGAGGCGCGCAAGCCATCATACCACGTCATGGTACAGTCTCGTCGTGATGGGCAGTCTCGTCTGGGTTTCTGCTTCTTGGAGAGGCACTGACAGTCTCCGGATTATGATGCCGTTTGTACTCAATGGGTGATTACCTCTCCATTTACCGGGGTTCAGAGCGGGACCGACAGGCTTAGAAGAGGTCCCGATACATCACACAAAACGAGTGAATAGGGTTCATCTCATGACCGTTATCAATCAGGTTACCCGGGATGGAACTGTTAACTATACTTAGCATACCGTGCCCAACAAAAGAGTTGGTCGCGATTTTTGTTCAACGACGCGTAAAACTGAACCGTGAGAAATAGCCATTTTCTTACTTATCGTTAAAAACAATATTGCGTAAAGGAGACTGAATCTTAGATAATGAGAAACACACTTTCATTTTTCGCATCCGAATTTGGAGCCTCGGCTTTGGAACGTTTCAATAGTTTGCCTTCGATGGCAGTTTTGTGAGTGAAATCATAAACCCACGCCCGAGAAGTGAAATTCAAATTTCGTTCCAGGTTCTCCGCTGGGACAGATTCAAAAAGGAGATAAAATCCCCATGATGACATCGCCAATTGTTGTGTATTATATCATGTGTTTGTGATGCATGTTTTATAGGTCGAACCTCAGTTTTCCACTCGAATTAACGAGCACCATCGACGGTGACTAAGTCAAGGACACACTGGATCAATAGGCCGCTTCCGTTTGATACCTGGAATCAGGTTCATCCGGGCGCTACTTTCAAGGTTGATTATCTTGCCAACCCAACCCCCTTCCGCCTTCCCCGACCCCTACCCAAACAAATCCAAGTGTTCAGTTGCGCACTCTAGCGACAGCTAAGGAATTGGCCTTCTGACCCCTATGCGAACAAACGTTTGGTTCACGTACTCCCCCTTCCATGGACAACGCCGAATGAATCCATCTTTCTGTTACCTAAAGGACATATGTTGGATAAACCAGTTTGACTGTGACAAATCCCTTCCCGTGATTGGCGGTTATCAATCTAGTTCTACGTAATGTGCTACGTGAACCGTTGGGGAGTGAATTATTGAAAACAACTATGTCAACGAATTGGACATTTCAGAACTGAATTTCATTATTTTCTTGGAGTCAGATCAAACTAAAAACTTTGCATCTCTTTCAATACCATTTTTTGAATATATATTTCATGTCATATTTCATCCGGGTCGATTGCAAATAACACTGAATTTGCTTCGCTTGAACCCCGAAATGATCCAGTCATATTTTCATAGGATATGCTTATCGATTCATACGATTCGCACGATGACCGCGAATGCATGTTATCAGCCCTTTGTATTTGTCTTTCGTCACGTTGTGTTCCGTGGTTAATCTAAGCCAATTCGAACTTGTCTCCAAAGGGCTGTCCGAAATCTTCCGCCACGGCTTGTTGACCGTCAACCACAGTTTCTATCTCTCTCTCTCTCTTTCCCGTTTTTCATTTGTTTTCGGCAATAATGCTTCGCATTCAAAAGAAAAACAAAACTTTCCAGTTTCGTAAGACAACTCATGCCAGAATCAAATATCAATTGCTCGTTATTCTACTCTCTTCGGAACTGAAAATGATGCTAGATGAAATCGGCGCTAGAGGTGAAGGCAAGCCTATTCCGTTGATTTAGCGTCAACTTCAACCTGAATTTTGGAAAAGAAAAACAAGATAAGAACAAATCGCGTCAATGAGAGTTGTAATAATGTAAGCTTTTCTGAAACATCCATCAGCGTTTGGATTTCTACTTTGCCACCGCGTGAGTGCGTAGACCGACAGACAGTAATGCTGTCGCGATCCAACTTTAAAAACTTTTCGATACATTGTGCTAAATTGGTACATTTTCAAGATATTTTCAATCCTCAAATGTTTTTCAACTGTAATTCTCCTGGGCATTGATCGGGGCCGAGACATCTCAGATCTGTGTAGAAAAATGGACTTCTTGAAATAAAAAGGCCTATCGTGAATAACTAAAACCATTATGGTTCTGAATTAATTTGGCACAACGTGAATAAAATCAAACTTTGCAAGAAGGTTTTGCCAAAACATAAACATGCGTTATATCTAGGGTATTAGTGACAAAATCGGTAATTTGACGAAAACCATTCAATGTGTGAAGCGCACAGTTCTCTTTAACCATTTGATCAAGGTTTCCGCGGTTTTGCGTTATTCAATCAGACACAAAGTTCGGTGTCAAACGGCTTGAATGGATTTTGCTATTTGTCGTGATTCAGGTCTGTCCAGTTCATCCAATCTTATTTGAAGTGTTCTTGTTTTGTTTGTTACTTAAACGAACCAGCCCACTGGAAAATATAAATCTACCCATACAAGGTGAAAAATAAAGTTACGTAGAATTCAACTGAAATATTTAAGAACCAAGAAAGATTCAAAATGCGGGTAGGCACCTGAAATAACAGCCGCAGCCTTTACTCCAACCGCTATGCACACATCTATGAACGTGAGCAACACTAGTCCCACCCAATGTAACATGTCCAGATTAGTCTCCATATTCCAAACCTATTCGAGCGATATTTCGAAGATATCAATACTTAATTACCGATAGTGTACACCCCTTTACTCGTAACGGCCAGGGTGCTACCCTGTATTTTCAAACTAAGCAAATCTCTGAGCGGTACATTCGATACTTGGAGGAAAAAACTGGTGCCAAGTCGAATTCTTGGATTACTCAGATGGATAGGAATTACAGGGAGATATTCTGTCCTGTGCCTATTCACTAGGTGAGACGTAGTTGTCCCGGTAAAAGAATTGATCTACCTCGAGTAATACCCCTGCAACTAAAATAAGAACTGATGTTAAGGAAGAACAGGTCCTGATATCACGTGCAGCTTTATTTTATGAGAAAACGACTGACTTTCGTATAAATGGTCCCTAGTCGATTATCATGTGTGAAACGACCGATCCAAGTAAATAAAAATGTAAACAAAAATGCACTCAAAGTTCCATTGAATTCGAGGTCATTTTGTCTAGTCCATTGTTCCATGGTTGATCTATACATTAATATCAGTGTGTAGAACACAATCATCCCAACTTTATTTGTCCAAAAAATTGTCTGTCTAGTTTAGTTTCGCAAAACTCTCAGCAGTAAGAAGAAGGCAGTGCATGTGAACGGTGTTTTACTGTCGCCTCAATTACTAATTTATTGCATGATAAACATCGACTCAAAATCTGTAGTAACGGTTTCTACTTAGTTAAGTTGGGTTTCGCCAACAAAATCTTTCATATATTTGATGTATATTACGTATATATTGTATCGTCACGGAAGACTAATTCAGAAAAACGGCTATGACATGAATTTCGACAACACTGGTATATACTAAAAGAATTTATCAAATTTATTGAGTTCATCCAACAATAAACAATTTCAAAAACTTGATGAATTGCACAAAAATTACTACCTATTCTCTGTTGGCAATTCTCGTGATTCCTTGGCTTTGTTCTTACTCAAATATGAACCTTGGATTCCTACTGTTCACTACACCCACGAACATGCATCACATCAAAGATTGAAGCTACTAGCCAAAAGTATGCTGACTGTGAGTACTACCTGTTGATTTGACCGGAACAGAATGTTGAATAACCAGTCAGTAGATTCAAATTATTAAAATACTAAACAATATCGTTGAGGTATAACTTAGTTTCTGTAGTTCAGATCATGGTTTTATCATTTTTCGTCTGAGTGAGTGTTGTATTTGTCTACTGACCTCTCTCATTATCAAATGGACATCATCAGGTCGAATTGTATAGGTATGTGAGTAGAGCCAACGAAAAACAGAGAAAAAAACTCACGTTTTGTCGCGTCTGATGCCAGTCCATTGAAGCTGCTAAACAGCTTATTTGATGCCTCACTTTGGGTGAAACCAGCGTCATCAATCAGAACGAAGAGAAGGTAAATGCTATGGAGGAAAGATATCAGTATATAAGGTAAAACAAGAGTTTGCCAAAAGCCGGTGGAGAGGATGTAATAAATCTTGTAAGCTTTCTCCGTTAGGTCTTTCGGAAATACTCGAATTACCAAAGCGGTTATCCAGAAAAGCATGCTCACAATTGGGCCGAGTAGATCCAGCACCAATTTCCATTTCATTCGAGAGTGAATTCGTTTCTCCACCTGAGAAGGCTCTCTCAATTCTGAGGTCTTTAATTCCCATGCCACATATGTCTTCAGTAGACTTAGTGCATGCTGTGTGTAGATCAAAATAACAAGTGCAATTCCGGCACTTAGTACACAATTGTGAATCTGATGCATTATGTCACTCCTTCGGATCCCAGCACATCACCGGCTAATCGGCGTGCATTTTGAATGCCATTCATCGATTGGTTTGTCCACACTGCTCCAGTGTCATTCGTTTGCAATGAGCATGTGATTTTGATGGCCGTATGGGAGAGATGGCAGTGATCCTAATCCATCGCATACGGCTAGTTTATATCCATTGTATGTCTTGCAAACTCAGTAATCACTGCTACAAAAATAATTATCACTTCTCCTGATTTTCGTTTCAGAACCGAGTAAAAAATCGCTTATTGGACCCCTAGATGATTATGACAGTTATTTATGCGTAACTAGGTTTTGGAGATATGTTTTGAAGTTTTTAACGTTCCGATGAAAGCATGAGTTCCTCAAATCAAAATGGTGGCAACCAGCTGAAAAACAGCATGGTTTCATTCAGATCTGCACGAAGGATAATCCTGTTACCTTTCTCAGAGCCATGTTGGAATGTCACCAAATTACCTTAAGGCAATGTTGCATAGATTTATTCATGTGAAAAGCAGCCAACAATAAGTGAAATAATAACAGTTTCCCTTCATTAGGATTAGGCAGGCATCTTTTCATCTACTTACCCAGTGAACACACAATGTCTTGAAAGGAGAAATCACAGTTATTACGGTATTATGAAATGCAAAGTGTGCTTTTACATATCATCAACGGTGCATTAGGCGCTGGCAAGGCAATGAAATAAAAATACTTCTTCAACCTGCATCGTACCGTAAATATCAAACCAAAAACTTTCGCCAAAACCACTCGGTCTCAGTGCAGGCCGACGATGCCTTTTCCGGATTACTTACGCCAGACTCCGGCACTCCTCAAGGATTCATGCGTTCACTTTCAAACTCCGTTTATTATAATATTTAATCCAGCACTCATAGCCTCATCCATGAATTCAATGATGACGACCCTCTTCTCAAATCTAATTCATGGCCGTTCCGTGTCCTCCTTACATCCGATCTCTTGATAGCCGTACAGTATGCTTCTTTGAAATCAGATGTAAGCACATTTGTCACTGTGTGCATATGAGTAATAGGAGATTAGATTTTTTGTAACATGATTCACCGTGGAGTTTGAATGCTCAACTCATCAGTAAAGACCACGGAAGCACTAAGCAGCTGTTCCATTCGTGTTAGGAACCCTCAACAGTGTACATCTACCGAGCCACCCCGGGAACTCGAACTCGGAATGGAAGATTGTGAGTCGAACACCTTAACCATAAGGCTATCTGGAATGGCTCTCAACGGTTTGTTGAACGTCTACACTTCGTGTTTTAGGACTCTTCCGTCATTGGCATTGAAAGATAACAACGGCTTCCGTACAGCGATCGACTACTGTGATGGATGACTTCTCTGTAGGGGCCTAAGTACAACGAAGGCCCCGAAAAGAAAGAAACAAATGTACAATGCTTCCATGGTTATCAGTGGGTAGTTGAGAGTTGGAACTGAAAGATGAATCCCATTATACATTTGCCACTGTTAGGCCGAAAACCGAGTCACTTTCAGTAAGTTTTCTGTGTATGTCTCCCATAAAGCACACTGTTTTCTCACGACAACAGTTTGCATAATCATTCATTCCTTTTCATCTAATTTGTCGTTGTTCTGGATCTCAACGTTTTCGTCGTCTGTATTTGTGTTGCTCCTGTTGCTAAATTGGCTCCATGGGCCCTAATAACATCTCGCATATGTTCCGCGATGGACGTTCCACTTTCGTACAACAAATGCTTATACTACACCGTAACTAAATACGCTCCAATCTCATATACTGCAGTCACATTTCGAATGAAAAGTTTCCCCTTCCCTTTCTCTTCTAGATCAAGTTCAACGTAAATCCATTCACGTTATAGCTAGTCCATCTCTAAATTCGAATGCACACTCCTTCTTTTGTCGTCGAATAGTTACCTCTTTTCCTTTCTTCTACCATTAACTAAACTGATTGTGTTCTGCTGAATCTTTTTACCCGAGTCCATCCTTCCATAGCTAACTCATTTAAATTCTGTTCATTACTCGATAACTGAAAAATCTTCGAGCGGTGTAATTTAAATGGCCGTTCCGTTCCAGAACCGCAAATAACTGGAACATTTAGCACGTGGTTTTTCATTCTTCCCTGTTCAATCACAGAATTAATCAAATGCCCTCACTGAGAAAAACCTATCAAAACTAATTTCAAGTTCATCCACTGCACCACACACAGTTTACGGTCTTTGTGAATTGCCTGTTTCCATGTAAATTGCTACATTTTCTCTCTCTGTCTTCATCGAAGCGAACAGGACAAAATGGAAAATGATCCAAGAATAAACTGCAAACAAAATGCGGATGGGAAATGGTGAATGCTCGATAAAACCAGGTCTGTAGACGAGAATTATGGATAGCATTTGTGCACAGACCCATCATGTGTGTGTGGTCCATATTTTTGGTTACTTTGGGAAAATCGACGTCTCCGATGTAGACAGCTCTCGCGGCCACTCGGATGTGATATTCCGATAGATATCGAGGAAATTATGTTTACCTTAGTGAACTTTCATTTTATCAATTTGATTCTTGCATCACGCTCAGTAGAGCAAACAAATTCTCGGATCCGCTAAGCATTGCCATGCTTGTGTACACGGAACCTCAGCGAGAGCAACAACAAGCTGTTGTTTGTATTTTCATCTTTTAGCTATATTCAGCATAATATCCCTCCTTGTATGACGGTCCTCCGTAATCAATTATGCTCGAATTTACATCGATTTATTCGATGATCAAATTAAAATTCCTTCAAAATTGGCATTCATATATTAATTGTCCCTGTCAGTTTTGGTGACATTTGTTTATTACAGGCACCAAACAAGATGAACAATAAAATATGTCATTTGTAACATCCTAATGCTGTTACCTGTAAAGAGGTTCAATTTCGGCAAGGTGATAAATCACTTTCACAAATCCTAAATATAATTAATACATTCTGTTAATTTAACTGTAATGTACTAATCATTATTCATTCAAAATGTTCAGCTTCGTATTAAAGAACAACCCCATACAGGCGGAAGGGAGTTAAATAGCTGGTAAAGATTGATGACACTTAAACAAATGCCAAGAAAAGATATTTAAACTAAGAATAACTCTGCCCCAGATTACAATTCAGGTTCTTACAAAACGTTTATCCAATCCAAGGATATCAGACATTATCAGTAAGGCCTGTAGTCTAAACGCGGAATGGCAGGAAGCTTAATAATAGCATAATGAATGAATCAGTGATCCATTTGACTTGTGATTTTGAAAATCCAACGCTTATCGTTTTTGCCTCCTTCGATTTGTCTTAGGCGCGAATACTTTCTGGCACCAGATTTCACAATTCTCGTGTGACGAATACCTGGATGTATCCAAGGTACTGTCCATTTTATCACGTCTTAATTAAACCCGCTCGTGTTTTGTTTACAACCACCGTGGCGGACTTTAATTCCGAACAATTCTGTAGCCGAAGTTCAAATGAAAAATCGTGTTCTTCGCAATGCGCTTTTTGTTCCCATTTCGTTCTGTGTTATAGTAACCCATGGTTTGAAATATAAAATTCTATGTAAATCAGTATCAAATTTGTTTGTTTTATGTCCTCTGTATATCGGAAATTACAGGACTGTAGAGTACACGAGAAAATTGCCCGGAGATTGGAATTTCATACCTGGTAATTTGTCGAATATGATAAGTGTTTAAAACTACCGGGGTAAAATTTACCACTGGCGGTTTGTCATTGTTGAAGAAATGCTGAGCTTCTGGAAGTTATTCTTTTTTCCAAAAAATTCAATCTCACGTGTACCTAGTAGAAAGATGCAAATAAAATATAAATGAATTTTAATAATATTAGCTTGTCTTGCCGTTCAACATCTAGTTCGCTATTGATGGTTGGCTCACGGCAACAAATTTGCCGGCTTATTCGTTGTGCATGACCTTAACATTACTGAGCATATGAGGGCCGTTCGTTAACCAACGATTTAATTTCGCCGTTGTGTGCTAATGTGCAGTCAGAACCAGTTAACAAGAATGCGATTATGCACCCCGCACGTTTTTTCTGCCAAGGATACTGCTCGGCAACATTCGGCAAATGAATGTCCTATTTTCTGTTGTAATTTAGGGGAAAACCCCAAGAGATCCAAATAAGGCAAGGATGGTCTCTGCATTTTGATAAAAAGGAAAGCCCTAAGCGGAATAGATATGTAACCAGAGTGAAGAGCTCTCAGTGAAACTTCCGTACTCCTTTGCGAGAGGGGGCGAGGCGAAGTAAGCTGCTTCATCTGTCGGCCGTTCTCAAACCAACAATACGTCCACATCAAAGGTGGTCACGCGATGCAATTGCAAGGGAATTCTAGTTGAATCGCTAATCATAATTATCGATTTACTTTTTTATGCCTTATTGTGAGACGAGGAAGGCTCGGAAAAAAGTGACTGATGATAAGGAGTTCCTGAAGATCTTCCTTCAGATGAAGTCCCGGTTGTAGAACTCATGAGGCCGGTTGGAATCGGTTGCATTTAATCTTGATCAACTTTGTTTCAGAGGACGGTAGAGTGTGTTGCCCACGACAGTGAAAGACGTACAAATCGGGGAGCTCAGGCTGTCAGTGTTTCCAATGTGTCGGTTCAGAATTGTTATATGGAAGCTACTTCCGCCGCGGGATATTCTGTCAGGACATTCCTCCTGTGAGGATTCTTATTGTACATATCTATTCATTTGTTTTTACAACAAGAAAACTGGACTGTCGACCAGTGGTTGAGTGTCTCGTGGAAGATGAACCCCGAATCCTGGATCAGAAAACGAGAAGTTCGTAACCTGCGCGTAACACGCGCAGGTGAATACATACTTCAAATTGTGGTCAATCCGGCTACAAAGAACTTCGAATAAATAGCATGTTATTGTATGTGCATGACCGGACAAAATTTTCCCGGAAGCACACGACCGGTTTTGCCGTTGTTTCCTTTCATCAGGTATGCGTACCCAGTGCTTTCCTTTACACTCATCCTTATACTTGAACACTCCACAGATCGTTTGCAGCTATTGTCATATTTGAATCGTGAGGAGCGTGCATGAACGAAGAATTCATTTTTCGAATCACAAGGTGGACCTTCGAAAAAGGTTTTGGGCTTCCGGAGAAATTTCGTCCTGTCATCCGCATGTAGTAACATACTACTTACGTCGAAAATCGAAACTTCGGACGATTTATCCTCGTTCTGAAAGTTGTTCTTGACTAACCGACGAAATAACTCGAAGAATCACCTTGTGATTCTAAAAAATGGACCTTTTGTCCATGCACACTTCGAATAACCCCTCAAATGAAATGGTAGGCGCACGCGGGGGGGGGGCTGGAGAGCACAGTCACACGAAAAACAAGGTGGTGAACGATGACCAATTACAGGGGGCTGTGTTACAGTGTGAAGCGGGCGATTGAAATCACCGGACAGATGGGGTGAAGGAGATCAGTGATGGAACAGACCAACAAACAACACGAAGGTTCATAAAGCAGACGTCACAACAGGTTTGGGCATTGACAAAAACCCCATTGGAGTCGGCGTGGAAACCACCAGATCAGTGAAGGGGGTGACACGAATGGGATAAGATTGTAAATGCAACAACATCGGTCGGAAACCAGGAAGTCATCAATAAGTAACGCGATAAGATAAGACCAACAAACGGGCCGAGCACAGATACGAGTTAAAGATAAACTGTCATTGGAACAAAGGCCGATAAATGTGCGACACAGTCGGGGCAACTAAACAAACGAGAACATGAGCATTGGAGTGGACGCAGAGCGGATGTGAGTTCAATTCACTCGATCCAGGTAACTGGGTCAAGAGCAAGCCGTAGATTCGTGGAGGCCTCCCGTATTTTCTGGAAAAGTACATGTGGGGGGGGGGGACACGGACAGTGGAAGAAAACTTGGTCCGACGTGGAAATTTCGACATGTGAAGTGGAGGCGAATACAGTTCCCTTTCTACAATTGTTCTCTATCAGCTTCGTTTTTGTTGTTTTGCAGATTCCTTTATCAGTGCTGGAGAAATAAACTATTGACTCTCATTTTTCTATTTGTGGTCCACTTGCTCATAAGCGTGTGGATCCATGTTTCATAACAAATAGTGACGTGCTGAATTAACCTTACTGTCTTCTTCATTGAGAGGAAGTATAACCTGCAATGTTTTCGTACTAACTAGTCTAGAAATGTAAGTCGAGAGCTTAGCCTGATATGTAAAAGATAGAATAGGCCCCCAAACCGTGATTTTACTTGAAATTCGACAACACCTGCACCGTAATATACCCGGTGTAGTAGATGACCGAGTGGCACACAAGCCTGTTTTTGACACTTCATGAACTAGTCAAATACATCACATTCATGAATGTCTGGTAAAACAAAAGGGATGATAATAGTTTTTGGTAATAAATTCGAAGGTTGAAGTTGTTCTGTTGATTGTTGTGTGATCGTTTAAATGTAAAGTACCTCTTCACACACCAGATAATACACTTGTCGACCGAATCCACGATGCTGATCCCCGACTTATTTTTCTACCCGAAACCAGCTTTCTGATTGCAGATAGAGCAAGACCTCTATTTCTGTATCAAATTCTCTGCTCCTGTGGCTAAGGCTGAATTGTTTGTAACCTGGACGCACGACTGATCGCTTTCGGGACCATCATCCCAAGTGATTTACTTGTGGACAACCGTGGTCACCGCACATCAAAGCCGCGCGCACAGAGGAGATCAACTATCGCCCATCGTTCATCACCGCGGCGATTGAGATTAGGTCCAAAGCCCCTCCCCCTCTTTTTGTTTAATAAAGAATCAGTCAAGGTTATATGCCTACTTCGGCCGGTTGATAGCAAACTGATGACGTAACGCACTTAACGAAGCATGCTGTATTTACTCTTTTATTTTTCATAAATACAAAGTTTCTGTCATCGTCAGACTACATCTATCGTCCTCCATTAAACAAGCGCCTAACGCAGCAACGTTGATTTTCCTTTTGGAGACCACGTGTGCGCTGGTGACAGCAAGGAAAGAACCCATGCTATTGTTCTCCAAAATGAGCATCGTTTACAACTTCTCTTATCTGTGGACTCGGATTCACAGACAAAACCGAGAGGTAACTGAGTATGTATCCCAAAATACTTACAACCTTCATGCGTGTACTGCACTAGATGTGTAACAACTAAATAACCAAGTGAGACGGACCAAGCAGTTAACGCAACCGACGCGTCTTCCTTGGTTTTTCGCATCGCAGTGACTGTTGTAGTTAGCATTTTCAGCTCAATTCTGTGCCCCTCGAGAAAAGATGACAGCTGATCCAGCGTTCGCTTGGTGACGTCCATCGAACTGGGTTCATCACCTTCCCCCTCAGTTTCTCACCCCGCTGGTCACTTCTTCCCATGTTTTGGACTTTAAAACCCATTCTAACTTTATTTCTTTCCTTCACTTGCTTTTCCTTCACGCGCTCCTTTAGACTAGTTTCCCAATTGCGGTTTCATATATGCTTGTTTCATATTTACCATGATTTTTTTATATACATTGTAAGAATTAATTATGACTAGCTAACATGAGCTGTCTTGCCTCCAGATGGGCGTCTCAGGCCCCGAAATGGCTACTCGTCCTGAACACCTCTCGAAATATAAACGTCTAGATCTCGTGACGACTTTCGATAAACCCCTCGAAATGCTCCCATACGATTGTGCATCCGTCACTGCCTCTGATGAGGAAGTCTATACACACTTTCTGCCCGTAGCGGAGGTGTTCTCACTAAAGTGAGAGGACGAAAGCGAATACCCGGGGCTCTCCACCAGTATGGTTGACTAACAGTCACCCTAGGAGAGATGGCTAAACCCTGATTCCAAACCAACCACGAGTGGTATACGAGGGGTAAAATATTATGCTCACCGGTATCTGTGGCAGAAAGGTATACTGGACACCCAGGATGTCTAGCCCCATCCGAAGGGATAATGAACTGAGCAATTAGTCAGCGGCTCCCAGAGTTTTTCAGAAGAGGGAAATGAATCATTCGTTTGGCCACCGGTTTATCTGGACCAACGCTTGACTAAGTAAAGGCTAGAGGTGCATCCTCGAACAAAAATGCTCACTCTGGACTGGGCGACTGACTAGTGTAATAGCCCGCAACGCAAACAACCATGACAGACTCCACCACTATGATTGAATGCTCTTCCAAGTACACTAACGATTAGTCTCCTACACCGTACACAACTTATTCTACCATTTCTACCTTCATTTCCATTTTCACACCCCACGGGTTCTCGGGTCGACCGTGCCCGCTGTGCTGCCAATCGTGGAAATACTGGCCATGTTCTCCCTCGTCTTTCTTCAATTAGCCTCCGAGTCTCACCGAATCTTCTACCACCGGCCGATGCCTTACTTCGTTCTCGATATCCATTCAAAATAGCCACGCTCAACGTGCGAACCCTGATGCGTGTAGGACAACAGGCGGGTTTAGCTCGTACGCTTGAATTCCTTGCCATCGATGTGTTATATCCAATAGACTTGCATTCAAGACTCTAGTTCCATCATTCAGTTAACGCTCCCCCTATCTAATCCTTTCATGAATTTTCACTTACGTCTTTCTAGAAACATTGAGGCTGCGGCTTCTGGTCTTGCTGGCGTTGGCATTGCGCTCTGGGAATGAGCTGAAGTGGTGCTGCTAGGCTGGATCCCAGTCGACAGTGGTTTGAGAGTAGTGAGACTTACGGGCATGTGCAAAGTGAGCAGTTGCCGCTCCGATAGACACAATCTGTTTGTGGTTCTGGCATATGCACCCACCGATTGCAGCCCAGATGCAACCAATGTGTTGCTGCCTTTGCATCATGCGTGATTTTAAGTTCTTGTATAGTATAGTATATATCTTGCCTGGTATAAAAAGTTTTCCTAACATCGCGGAACAGCGTAGTGTAGATGCGGTCAAACTGCCTGTTCACAAGACAGTTAACACGTCCTTGCTGTCTTTTTCAAGGTCAGTCTACATCGATCAAATGAATTATTCAGCAACAGAAAACAGAAGTTATGTCTTTTTCATTACTTCTCTCAATTTTGAACTGCCGGTCGAGTGATCTGATAACTCAGGATTACCTCGACCGGTGATCTTTGGGAGTTATCTTTTAGTTTATCACCAGCAATGTATATCCACAGCAATACTGCCTTTATCTTCCGAATCTGTCTTAGAGTTCTGACTGAAATTACTTTGGTCAAATCTGGCACCTCGACAAGCTGAATACCGAAACTATTATACCAGTAATTCAAAAGTTACTCTCTGAGCTCGGTAGTCCATCTGTGAAACCCAACTTGAGTGGAAAATAAATGAATTTGAGATGCAGCGAAATCGTCCCGGATACAAGTCGTGCTTGTTGAATCCGTGACTTTTCTTTCGAAGATCACCTCAGGAAAAGCGTGTTCTAAAATATAAGTAAACATTTAAACATCTCAATAACAAAGGTGCCTAGATCAGAGTGTGCACCTGGATAGCTTGAAGACGTTTCAAAATGTATTTTGAAAAGACCAGAAAGCATCCATCCATTCCGGTGATTCATCGGTTGGTCACTTGTAGCGTCCCATTTGACCAAATTACAGTCTTCCCCAATGGCTACCAACGTCTTGCTGCAAGTCAATGCCACGTGATATGTCGTTTATCCGTCAACCACGTTGAATATGAACAAATCGTCAGACTGAGAGATCTACTACTGTAGTGAACAGCTTCTCGGTAGGAGCCCATCTATATGCAATGCACACACGGAATATAATCCATATATCTACGGTACCCTATAAACTTAAGTAGATGGAGATGCTGAGAGCCATTTTAGATAGAGGGATGCTTCACGTATTGGGCTGATAAATGTGCGCTCCAGGTTAGACTAATAGACGGGACTCAATGAACTTGAACTGTAGCTAAAGACTGATATCAAGCTAAATAAAAGTGATATGCAGTGCGTAGATGAAATTTCAGTAGGGATTTGAGCGTTGATATTGCAGGATGAATTATCCTGTCTCAACTCAATATCAATTTCCCTAAAAACAAACCTGATTAAGAGGGCGTCGTAGCTATTACATTACACTTTCGATTCACGGTAATACAAATAAGAAATTCTGATTAGACAGAACACATTTTTATGTGCAGAGCAGGAAGTGTTTTTAAATCACCTCCATTTTTCTGAGATTTATCGCAAACGCATATACGTAGGATCGTGGAACTGGGTGTGCGTATGTCATGTCCCATCACTATATTGTCGTTGTATACGGACTTGAGTTTTGAATTGGGGAAATTAACTTTATTTTGAATAATTTGTCTGGAGGGTGCGAAATACTTTTAGCTCACCCCATGATCCCTGTTGAAAACGTTCATACTACAGATCATTTCGTAATCGGAATGGGTCACATATAACCATTGTCTTGTAATATTCTCGGTGATATATCACTGAGCAAAGTTCAAGCCGTGAGTTTTTGAGGACCAAGTTCACCCATTTCATTGAGTCAAATTGCAACGTTTGACCCTCCATTTACGAAAACCAGAAATTACTCCATAAACGACGGCTGCGGGGGAAAGTACTTGTCTGCAAATACTCAGGAATTAGTGTGAGCAAGATTGCCAAAGAATTCACGCATCAAGGAAAGTTACCTGGAACTTTTTGATGGAGACAAACAGTTACACATCTAAGAACAAACGTGGAATAAGAAGAAAATCCATGAAAAAGCCAAGAAGCAACTTCTGTTTGCTGCATCCAACCAGATAACAATTGCACCAAATTTACAAAAGGTTCATGCCACGGAATGTTAGTGTTCGTGGTGTACGGCAAATGTTACTAGCAGAAGCACAACTACGGTATGGAAATATGGGAGCAGTACCCTCGGTGACGGAATGTTATATTTCAAACCTAGTCAAATGGGCTAGAAATCACAGTAAATCGATGGTCAAATAGGATAGCGTGATATTTAGTCGTAGTAGAAATTCGCCTTGAACAACTCCGACGGACTAATGCACTGCTGGCAGGACATGCGGAAGAGCAAGCTTGATTCCAGCCATCAAGCCCCCAATGGGGGCTTTGTGATGGTCTGGGGCGCTATTTTTGAGGACGGTAATTTAGAGTTAATAGTTCTTGGAGAAAAGCAGACAGAATTTTGAATGACTTTTTACCCCTTGCGATTCCGGAAGATCGGAGGGGTCCATGAGTTTTTCAGCAAGACAGTGCCACCATACATAAAATTCAAGTCAGTGAAATGTGACCATTGTAAACATCAAAAACTTTGATTAGCCGAGTCACAGTCCTGATTTGAACCCGATCAAAACGCTTGGGGTTTGCTGGCGGGGCGAGTCTCTGCAAACGGGACATTCTTCAACGCCATTCATGATTTGAGGTCCTATATCCTCCCTGAATGGCAGAATTTCGAAACTGAGATAATCCGAAATGTTATAGTTAGTATGTCTGATCGATGTTTGTCTATTCTGAGCACTAAGGGTTTTCGCATTTGATCACCAGATGATTGTTTTATCATGAGGTCGGGGGTACGCTAAAAGCATTTTGCAACCTCCAGGCACATCATTCGGGATATAATCAATGCTCCTAAGTCTTAGTTCAAATTTGTATCCGATATCAAAATAGCAATCGGACAAGACATGTGCACATCGAACTTCACGATGCCCTGAATGTGCATTCGCGAGAAATAACAGAAAAATGGGCGCGAGCTAAAAGCATTTCATGCAGTATGTTAGGAAGCAGACGCGATAAGTTAGAAAGTGCTCAGTAAACCCAATTAAAGTCTGTCAAACCATAAATGGTAACAAAATCGCTTGCACAGATAATAACGAATCGCCAATTTACGGTTTCTAAATGCATCAAATGACAGCCCAAATTAGAAGCAACAAATCATGAGGACAGATAATTTTCATTGAAAAAACAACCAATTTAGAACTATAGTCAGAATGTATGCAGATACTCATTGAGGTAATATTGTTTCAACTGTCTGAAATGGAAAGTGGAGGCAGAACTGTTTAGCCGAAAGAGATTGCTTCTCTTTAATTCGTAGTTATATTTAGATAAGCGTTGGATCACCGGACACGTGTGACTGACTCGATATGTCAGGTGGTGACATGGCTCTTCTTGTAGGCCCATAGTCTCTTCGATCTCTTGCTTGGCGTGGATTGGGCTGAGCCAGCGGGTGAGCATCAATTTCCGACTCTAGCTCGTCGCTTCCACTGGCTATGAACGAAGGATCTAGTTCCAACTCTGCTTCTTCTTCCCCTGATCGCAACGGTGATACGTGTGAATCAGCCGGCCTAACTAAATCACCGTCCGTGTCCCACTGTCTTCCATTGCGAACGGATCCATGAGATAAACCTGGGACGATAATGAGAAAATTAAAGTTTCCCTATGAGTCTTTCGGCACCGCGAATTGACAGTGTTTAGTTTATATTCAAAACGCGTATTTCGTAACATCTAGTGTGAAAATTTGTTTTTCAAGGTTCTATTTTTATGTATCATTTCAGTCAGTTGATGAGGAATGGAAAAGAATTTAATACGAGATTTATCTTTTCTCATGAAACGAAATAAGCAGACTGGTTTTCTTGTTCGTTGTCGCTAATTTACACTTTTTCCCACTACCTTGTCAAATCCATTGATCCCAAAACGTCCAGGATGCGGTCAAGTTGCGTATGCCCACGTCGTGTGAACGAACTGCTCATCATCGCGTTCTATCATTGTTTCTTTTTGATAGGAAACAAACGGGTATAAGAGACTTCCAATGAACTGTTTAGAAATTCCGTGTGTGGTTTTTAGTCACCCCAGCCGCAGCTCTCAAGAGAAAAGTCACGCGAAAGCCTGCCCAAAGCATTATTCATATGGTCTTAGATAATTTGATCATATTGAGCTCCAGTGAATTGGTTGTTTTCACTGTTCCATTGCCTCAGACCTCTACCACATTACATTCCCTTGAAAATATGGTCTGATGTAAGCAAGACAAATATGTGGAACTAAAAATTCGCAGGTAATGTTATTCTTTTGATGAGCGTTTCGTTTGCGTTTAAATAATGGTTATGAAACAAACAGTGATGACAAATAAAAAGTTTTGCGTCTTTCATAGGGATCAGGATTCTGATCAAAGTGGGCTTGCAAAAAACAACACAAACATCAACCCCATTAAATGTAATAATAATTTTGATTTTGATATAAAAAATACTGGTTGGCGCTACTAACTGTACTCATTGTCCAAGATTTGCTCTAGTTTTGCGAATTTCATTGTTTCGTGGACTCGGTTTCGTATACAAGCTCCTTTACTAAAGGGATGGAAATTTACATTCCAAATGATACTTAGTAAAATGCGCTCCTATTGGAGGGCTGTATTCCATCAGGAGAGGCGATCACCGTCCATGTGACTGGTTTTCACTGTTCAAAACCAAGTGACACAAGGGCTCTAACATGGAGAACCAATTCAGATAGCCTAGTGGTAACTGAGTGATTCAGAATTGTGTACTCTTTGTTCGAGTCCCGTCTGGGTCTACTTTCCTAATAAGCCTGATGAACCGGATGTACACTGCTTCCACAGTTTTCTCAAATGAGTTGAATGTAGGTATTGCGTGAAGAATCATTTCATTGCCAATTGAAATATCCCTCTGATCTACCTGATGATAATGCTGTTGCTAATAATTGTCAAGTTTTACTAGGGCGACTTTAACATGTAAGATTACCGTATTTTACTGAGTAAGCTCCACGGAACGTCGTCGAACCATCGTTCAAAGCTGAAAAACCCGTTGTTTCCAGAATCCAACGTAATTAGGCTTTTATAGTAGTTCACGGAACAAGTAACTTAAACTTCTCAATTTCGTTGTTTTCCATTTTGTTGGCTTTATTTGATAAACTATATCTCAAGGGTAAAAACGATTGTGCGAGGGCAGCAAAGACTTACCTTGGCTGGTAGAATAGGATTCCGGCTCAAAATCACTCATACCCTCTTCCCCTTCACTTGGAGACCACTGAGCTTCAGAAGGCTGAGAAGGAATTTTTGGAACTGAGATGTTTGATGGAGGATATTGTGGACCAAGCAGACGCCTGGATTCACTGGGTTCCAACGGTTGTGCATACTCTGGGCTGAATTGGAAACAAATAATAACAAAGAGCTAAAGTTAACAAAAAGGCTGCTGATTAAACGTACACTGTGGAATATTAAAAAGTTCAAGGAAAGTGTATTGCCTGTAATAATCTCAAGCTTTACAGATTTTAGGTCGGGTGGACACAAAATGTACTTGCACTTTTGCGTTTAGGGTGTATCAGTGACAAAATGAAAATATATTAGAGGTGCAAAATTGATTTTCTCAAAGATATGTTTAAAGTTGTTTCTTTAATAAAAACCATTTTCACAATCAGTTAATTGTCGTCGTGATTTTCGCAATGTTTATACTCAATAGTTGGAAAGGCAACTTGGCACAATGTTAGCAACGACCGAATAATTATCATTTCGACTAGAATTTTCCAGTCTATTTTCACTTCATTGACGTATATGAATATAGAAAATCTGAAAATAAACACGATTTTAGTAGCAGAAGACACAGAGAGTTGTGAAGTTACCTCCCATACATTCTAAACTTCTGAAACATTATGAATAATTACTGAGAGCATCTTCATCCTCGTTGATGCTGGTCATTATCCGCACTGCATCTTCTCCGATTCGTATTTGGAGTTCGAACTAAGCATGTATGATTTTTTGTCACACACACACACACGTTCACTATCAGGCTATCCAAGCTGGGTTTTAACGGTTAGAATGACAAATCATCTTATATGATCGTCTGAAAATCTAAATATATAGTTGCTCGAACGCCATGTTGTGTATACCATCGTAGAGTTCCGTAAATAGAAACCGTAGGATATCCTTGTCGTACATCGCATACAAATTAACCACATTCAAAATCACGTAAATGATGCATAAGCCAAATTTATCAGTGTATGTTGCTAATTTTTGGCGTTCAAGTTCCATTTCCAAATCTTCATTGACAAGCTGAACAAGAACGAGATGAAATAGTAGATGAGCAGTAACAAAATGACCGTAATATCGAGTTGGTTGGTTGCAATTATCCGCTATTCGTTTTCTGCTTTACTGGCGACAAAATACCGCAGCTTCTTCATAGTTTTTTGTTCTTTCTTTTTTTTCGGACCCCTAAAGTGATAGTAACATATTAGACAAACATGTTTAATTCATTGCATTCTCTAATAAATGATAAAAAATAGTGAACATCTCAAAGACACAATGAACATTGTCACCTCATTTCCGAAGGTTGAGCAAACTGAGCTGGTTCTTCCGCTCTCTTCTGGACTGTAATCAAAGTGGTGGGGGGGGGGGCGAACAACACGAAAGTAACCGTGGATCTGTGGGCAGGAGAACTGCAAACTTGATTGGAAAACACTAAAGTCAATATATCAGTCGTTTAGATTTATTTGATATTGACCAAGAAAGGAGACAGCGAAAACAAAAACAAAACAACCCAACCTTCGGTACTACAACTACTCCAGTCACAAATATTAAAACTTGGTTTTCCTTTGGGGTTAACCTAAAGTAGTACATAGCAGTACATAGGATATGTTTGACGTTTTAGGGATAAAGAGTTAGGTGCAACTACGTGGCTACCGTTCTTCCAAAAGTATAATGTTACTTGTGATTATTTTAAAAATGCCTCTGAAGTGGAAATGCTATTTTCGTTCCCCTACACAGCAGCGATACTGTTCGAATGCGCTGGCTAAAAGGAAGAGAGATTTATCTGTGCTGTCAACAAAACATAAAGTTACGTATCCGTATCCAGGTTATTGCACAAAACTGCGTACGTTTGACTGAAATTGTTCTAGTGGGATACGAGCAGTTGAAAAATGAATTTTCCGATTGCTAGATGGCTCACCTTCACGCAGACGCCGTGTTCGTAATAGGACGAGCAGTATTAGGAACGCAACAAACGTGAGCAACAGAACGCAGACAATGATAAACCATGTTCCACTGGGACCAGTTAAACTATCCGGTCCGGGACCACCCAAAGTGTGAACCAGGCGCGTGGCGCTTTCCGTGGACAAAAAAGCGCCGTTTGTGGCCACCATTCGTACCTCATAAGAGGTGTCTGTGGTCGGTTGACAAACAGAAAATGAAAAACGAAACTTTACAAATGATCAACGTTTGTCACAACATTTACCAATTTCCAAAATAAGCAGTGCAGAAGATTAACTACTTTGCTAGACGATCATTTACAAGATAGAAGGTCATACTGAATTCGGTAAAAAAACAAGGAACATTTCATGAAAACTTTGAACTAGGGTTTGACAAAAACGGCAACCGTTCATTAAATTGGACATTTTATAAATTTTTTATCAATTCTATTCGAGAGGGAAGAGCTCACTAAAACCATCATACTTAGTTACATTACAGAAATGCTATAAATGATCGTGGATTCTAGTAATCAGATTGACTTCTCGAAAGGTCGAAAGGCCAGTTAAAGGGACGTTAATTTGGCTAATCGTTGACTATAAAGGGGAAGAACTGTAGGTCATGGGAGATGCCGTCTAAGTATCAGATATTCTACCTTACGAAACACGATAATAAAATTATGATCACTCATGAACAATATAAAACTTTTAGCGCAGTTGCCCACTGATCATAAATACCAACCAGGTAAAACAATTCTTGACGACTCGTTGGCTCGTCTGGTTGCTGGGGACCAAAACGCCACAAAGTGATTCAATAAGATTTATTATATTTCGCAGTAAAATGCCACGAAACTACTTTTCTACTGTATCTCCCAGTATTTAAATAGTACCGGACATGCATTTTTATAGAATGGTTTATCAATCCACACACCGACGAGAATATCCCCAAAACTGATTACTTTAGGAACCTAGCAGTGTAGATTGTAAGTAACGTTTCGCCCAGACGGCTGATGGTTTGAACACTCAGTCGTCATATGGTTGGCGAGCCGCATACATCCAGTGCCAGTGACATACTTTACTAAAACGGCAAGAATTGGAGTTAGCTGGACAATTCAAAATTGCAAGACACGCGCGGTCTTTGAAATTGTCCACTTCAACACACGCACTCCACCACGACCGGTCCTCGTACTACTGGCACACTCTGGCTCCCTTTTGGTTCAGTACCTGCGGGCGTTGAGCCGATTTTCCTGTCAATCATTCTTTTTATATCGACTCGTTTGAGCCCCACTGTGTCATGACATAAACGGTAGGTCTGGGTTATTTTTTACACAATTGGGATTCTGTCGAGACCCACTTGATCATCTGGCTGTCTTCTATTCTATTGAGGTGATCAACTCCGTAGCCGCGTCCGACCGCTACAATATGAACCCTACTTTCCGTGCTCAAGTACTCAAGTGACATAAACCTCTGCCAGCGAGCCCGGGAAGACCAGTGGTTGGCATGTAAAACTCACGATCTCGAAGGCCAAGTATGAGCGCCTAACAGGATAGGTGGTATCCCTCGGAATATTTTTACAGGCCCAGTAAATATTCATCCGTTACAAGTAGGCTCAAAGAAGCACATATTGCAAAATGCATACGGTCACGGGAGAACAGATCGCGGTTAACCATATTTACAGTAGGCAAATCAAACAGTAAGACTTATTACTCCCCCTCTAGCTAAACAAAGCATCCGGATGTTATCTTCGGGCACCAGTTGTGTATTTAAGGACAACTTTTCAACCAGTGTCTTACCCGGAAGAAGTTGGTTCACGACAATTTCACGTTCAATAAAAGTTGGTTCAGATTCCAGCCAGTGAATGATTCCCGGTTGCCTGTACTGCACAAAAAATACCGTCCCAGGTATTCCCGTGTGACTTGGTTCATAGATGACAGTGAAGTTGGACAGACCCACAGCAGAGATGGCAAAGCTTGGTGCTTCTGGGGCTAAAATACGGTGACGTTTGGTTAGATGGTCAATTAGGGAGGTTTGGAAATGGAGGGGAGGAGCGAGAAACTTAATGGGATATTTGAAAGGTGTTCAACCGTATTTCATTCACAAAGTGACCCACTCAAGATAAGATCTGACAGGGACTTACCTACATCACTTGGTGCAGTGGTCAGATCGATAAATGTGTCCACCCCAAGGCCGGCTGCTGTCTTTGGCCACACAGTGATTCGATATGTTGTATTAGGTTTCAGACGTGGCATCCGATAAGAAGTAGCCGTCGCATTCGTTGAATTTGGATAGCGGAACCCGAAACCCATTTCCAAACCTTTTACTGAAAATGGGACAGAAAAATATCTTTCAAAATATTGGGGACAATTTAAAACCAGGTCTGAACTACGGAGTTGGCCGTTGCGTATGACATCATACACAAATTTGTATTTTTCACTTTTTTGCTGAAAAAATAGGGAACGCATTGTTCTAACCCCGGTCCCATGCCACCAATTGCTTAGTCAACACCGCAGCTTTTCATCACGAACGGGGAACTTATATCGAACCTCAGCCTCAAAGGTCCCGTTTTCAATCTTGTCACCATTGGTCTCTTTTCCTCATTCGGTATTCCTACAACGTTCGCGGTCACCTTCGAAAAATCTACGCTTGTTGTGAAAAATTAAAATAAGTAAAAGATCACACTTTTCTTTTCCACTAGTAGTTGTATATTTATGCCTACTGATTATCAAATTCGATAATATTTTACGCTTTCACAGTTTGAGCTATCAGATTTGCCAAGGATCATAAAGAACAGCGTATTTACTCAATAAACTTTGGAAAATCGATACTTGTGTTTTTGAATTAAAGTCTAACTATGTATAATGTGTTTCGAATAATGAAGCCCAAAAGCATTGGTCCACATAATTTGTCCAGGAACATTTTAATGCATCTTTACAAGTGTATATTTCATTTACGGTATTGTTTCAAACAGTCAAGACAAAACGGAATTTGAACAGAGCAAACTTGTGGGAAAATAAACGTCACCTTGCTTGGGAAGAAAAAAGAGAAAGTGGGGGATAGTTTTATCATGATACAGCTAGGTTGTTAACCAGACGGCATCAACGGAACCACTGTACATCTAGAACATTTTGCTTGTATGTGTAGATCCACGGAGGTACAGTGGAGGCCAGAACCATGGATGCCGGATTGCAAGTCACACAAGTTATCACTAGGTTATCTGGGATGGCTATCACTGATTTGTTTCACGTTAATATTGCATTGAATATCGCACTTATGTCACAAACTTTAAACGGTTACAACCGGTCGTGATCGACTCAGGGAGTGACTGCTATGATGGATGGCTTCGTGATGGTTTTGGGGTGACGAGCACACTCCGCTGCAAACAACTTACAGAGCTTAGATATTCCATCGCATAAGTAGCTTGAGTTTTATTTATATGCAACGCAGCCAACTGAAGGTGACTTTTTGAAGACCTATTCCTATAGTAACTCAATGACGTTGGTTTAAACGATGACAGGCATGTTTTACGGACTGCAGCTTTTTGAGGTTGCTACATCCAAGGTTGAAAACCACTGGAAAACATGGGTTTCGGAAATTTCACGAGAATTCTTCAAAATACTACTCTCTGAAGGTGTGACTTCTGACATACTTGAGTGTTATATGCTTCATCAAATCGTATCAGCACTCAACTTACAATTGGGCGTTTGTACTCAGAAAATCCATTTCTGGGTCAAAAGAAGGTTATTGTATGATTATAGGTAATAGGATGGTAAATGTTTAACATAACGGTTTATCACGCACTGTGAACGCCCAACTCATCATTGAAAGCCATAGAAGTACTGTACAACTGTTGCATCATTGCTATGAATTATCAGTAGTGCATGCACATCCACCAAGCTCCAACTGAGACTCAAACTCCGGGGTGAGTCGAACACGAAACCACAAGGCTATTCCGGCTGGCATTCAATGGTTTATTGAACAGATACACTACGTGATATAGCCCACTTCCACCACTGGCTCTGAATGCCAACCGAGCGTTGCCCGCACAGCAATCGATTTCTTTGCCTAACGACTTATTTGCACGGGCCTACGTACAACGAAGGCTTTCCGTTTAATAACCTAGATAGGATTTGAACGCAGAACACGGACGTCCTACTCTTTAGTGCTGACTGCGCCGTACCAGATGAGCAACGAAGCCAGACTGGAAGCTTCGGAACTATCTCAGTTACCGTCAGAAATCGATTTGAAATTATCCGATCGACTGACAATGATGATTAGTTGGCACTGATTATCGCGCAGTCACACATCCTTCGGTGACGTTTGTTTTTCTTGGTGTCTTTTGAAGAACAACTTATTTGGTAAAATCTTCAGCTATCATTCTAGAAACAACCTTTTGAGGCTATTTATCACGTTTTGTTAGAAAGAACAGTGAACATGCATCGTTTTCCCTTGTCCTGCATTGTAAACCGTGTCAACCACTATGAAGAAGTGAGAATCACGAGACAAATTTCGATGTGTTACCCATTCCTTTTTGGCGACCCGTTTTTTATCATCTGGGCAAACGGAGTCTTGCTTTCAGTCCAGCTTCCCTCATAAGGATTTATCTCAGGGCGGTCAGAATATGTTCTGACATCAAAAATATTTTAAGGGTTTACGGGAAGATGCATCACCTACTGCAAAGACAGCGGCAAATTGTTTTACAATCTGAGTTCGTTCTTTCAATGTTCTGATTGACTGAAACTTAATAAAACTTTGGACCAGTGATTCGGGATTGTGAGATGACTCCTTGTCGATAGACAGCCGAGACTCGGCATGCTAATGCCTGCCCAGAATCCAAATCAATGCTTGAGCCAAGGTGATCGCGAACGGCTAGGCAGTGGATCAATAAGAGAACAGAGTCCCGTCAACAGGCAGCTGCCATTATCACCAATCAACCAGTCGGAAGAGAGATTACAAGATACACACAACGCTTGAACCAACTTGTTTGTGCTGCAACGATTGGTGCCGGTGACTGGTTTCTCCTATATAGACAATGTGCCCTGAGCTGATAGATTGAGATGGTTAAGAAGCGTGGAGGTCGTTTTCTAGAGCTGCTGGGACGGATCAGAAGATGAAAAACGATCAATGAGCTATTCAACGATTTGCCTCAAATTCTTTTACTCATAGAAGGAGGAGATAAACGATCGTGAGAACTAGAATAAGAATTTATATTTAAAAGAAATTGGAATATTCTTTTCACCCTTGAAATTAAAATGTGTACAATATGGAATAAAATATCTTTTAAAGACACTACGAAGGCTACCAATAACTTTCAACTTCAATATGCGGATTGACTAAATTTGAACGCACGTTCTCCGCTATGTGTTGTCCCCTCGACAAAACTCACATAGAAAGGGAAACGGCATTCGGAGCAGACTGAATGAAAAAGCAACACATCGAAAACAGGTGAATAAACAGAATAATCTAGACTGTCTGATAAATGTGTTGGCTAGTTGTGCTATTTCCTCGGTGTTGGTTACTCGGCAAAAGCTGATGTGGCATAATTACATTCAAAATTTTGTTTCCGGCTGTCTGGAGTCACATATTATTTCGTCTCATTTGTTGGTGGATAAAATAAAATAAAGGCTGCTATGTTCAAGATAGAACGTAAATTCTCAGTCACGTGAGTACATCGATATGTTACTAACCTAGTGAAGGAAATTCCCATAATAAGGAGCGTTTGCTTCATATGATGACGTATTTTATTTCGTACAGTCTCTTACCAAAATTGAGGTCTTTCGTGGGAAATCTACTCAAAAGAGAGTTTCTTATTTTCCCGTTTATCAACTCCTTCGTGTTAAAAAATAAATACTGCACCCGGAAATGACATCTTCACCTTGCGATGTCTGTTTCATTTGAATGATTTTGAGAATTACGTACGAAGTTTTGCATCAGGGTAAGAAGTTCATGTTTTCCAATTGTTAAATGAGACGTTTTCACTTATTGCCACCAATATTCGATCACAGCTGTTTGTGAGACAAAAGAGTTCAAGGCAAATTGAACGACGACAATAATGGCTTGAAATTGATCCACTACACAATGAACCTATCAATAATTTTATGGGGCTAGATTCGGAACGAGAAGTTTCGTAGTCATTTGTCACATTTCCTAGCTACAGTGCAACCTATCAATAATGTTGTCAGTTCGTCATGTAACCTGATAACCTAGGTGATCATTTTAATCGCATCAAGTTCAAACTGTTCTCTTCTCTTTCCTATTCAACCATCCACACTCTTGAACATGAACACCGCCGACAAACTCATTTATTTTTCTCACTGATAATTTTTTTATCTTCGCCCTTCTTATCACTAGCCGAAACATGATGAGTGACAAGTTACAAAGTTTGAGTCACATAATTTGTTTGAAACAGAAAATAAGCCATCTTCGAGTGTTTCCTATAACTGAATCAATGTTTGTGAGAGTATGCACAAACAAAGACCTATTGTCACATCGGGTGAGGAAACAAAACCAGATAACACGACCTGGTGTTACCAACAGTGATGAAAAGGTAACGTCTGATGTCCGGCATGGCGTGGAAAGAAATGCTCATGACAGATATGAGTGTGCTGATCACTATATCCACCGGCCACAAGCCGAGTATCAAAACTACAGTAGGCACCTATTCGCCATCTTTCGAATAACCCGAGATTACACAACTTCCAGTGAAACTCTCCAACCTCCGTTCAAGTGTAGTGGATTTTGAATTTAAGGACTACAATTATGAGGAACATGTTTCAGAAATTAGGAATGAAAACAAGCACAATACGGGGGTAAATCAAAGGATGGTACATAGAGAAAGCTATGGGGGACTGAAGAAATATTCCAAGTACCCGTGCTCACAAACTGTGTTGCGCGATCTAGTCGATTGTTGTCACCAGCTTTACAAAAATGAGTATTTATTTTCTTCCTGATAAGCTTTTCCCACCTAAGGAGGAATGGAACACTGATCAAACTCGTCATGCTTCTCTGCAAAGTCTTATACTGGTTACTTCTGACTTGTCTCTCGGATGCTTCAGACCTTGGCGAATGATTACTACCGAAAAATTATTTCAGCAGATAAGCGCATCGTGTCTCCACCAACGCCATCTAGGAGGTCTAGACGTTTGATCTGACGACCTCGCTTTGCCAAACAAAACGTAACTTCTAAATGTAGCTTATCTGGTTGCTCCTCCAGATTCAAGAAGATACAATTATCATATGCCGATAGTATCACAATTTTGTATGTACATTGGATCTTGTAGTACAAATGATCGAAGTGACGCGGCACGCGATCGGTTCCTGATTGAAAAATGGGTGGCACATCAACTTCATACATCAATGAGTTTGAAAAAAACCGAAGACACTTTTCGTTTGCAGCAATACATTTTTGTAAATGTCCAGCTACCGAGAGAGACAAATGCTGATGTGCCCTCACCACCTCTTCTTCTATTTCAAGGTTCAGTGTTGAACCAACCTAAGTTTGTTGAATTACTGTCTGAAGGTACAAAAGAAGTTCCAAATATTGCCATATCGTAAAGTAAACTATTCATACGAACCCTCAGTTTTCAACTCGAAAAGTTGCTTGAAGTTGTTTGCATGTAGAAACCTTTATGGTAATACATCAACAAATCTTATTCCTATAGTGAACTGAGGAAAAACTGCCAACTGCAACTTTCCTTCAGTCAGAAGACTTTTTTAAAGCTTTTCTAGCATTTATTCCAAATGGGAAACTAGATCCCGCTGGGGCCAAGGACTTTTCACTTTTGGATTACCTGAAACATTGTCAAAATCTGCCAAACATCAATAGATCTAATATTGTCTATGGAAAGCATTAGTGAGACGCGTGTGTGCTAGAACAGTAGTTTTCAGTGAATTGATGAAAAATAAAACAGATCTCATGCTCCTCGTTCACGATCTTCATACTCCGTATTGTCTTTTTGAACAATCATCGCTTAGTGAAACTAAAATCTGAACCGAATAATTGCGATCGATTAGCAAGTGACTAAAGTCGACACGTACGTTCCATCGCCTCAAACTCATATCCGGTCAGGTTGCCATTCGGTTCTGTGGGTGGAGTCCAAATGATATCGGCGTAGTTTACACTGATTGCTGATGCACGTAGATTGGCCACTGGCCCAGGCACATCTTCCAGTGTGGTTAGACTAGCCACCGCGCTGAAAATTGAGGTGAATACATGGTTCGGAAGCAGTCGGTAAAATAGAATAAAGTTTTTCTAGCTGGCATAGAATGAATGGCAATAGGTCACTCCTGATTTCACCCTTTGGGTTATCGTATGTTTACTTGAATGAATTATCTTTACATAGGGAGACATATGAAGACTACGTGCTAATCCGGTCGCGATGAATCTCGTCAAAAAAAGACTGCAGACCGTACCGCGGCGCTGATGCAGGGAACAAGGAAAGACCAGATCACGCATTGGTACGCGCGAAGCTTCGCCTTTGCCTAACGATTTGAATGAAGACAATTCCCTTGAAGTGCCTCAACGAGGAACTGCTAAAGCCCCGGGAAAAAAAGGAAGAATATTGAACTGCGGCTGTCAACCGATGCACCCACCTAACACCACACGACAGAGTCGGTCGACCTGCTGTGGGCAAATTTGAAAGTAGCAGTACACCGAAGTGCAGTAGGAGAATCAGAATACACGAAGTATCACTATAAAGATTGGATATCTGAGGATACCATCCGTCTCTCCACCCTAGCCCAAGGTGCCCGTTTATCCAGCCGTCCTGAACATCAACCCTTCAGACGCGAAGCAACTCGCTCCGCAAAAAATGACAGACGCAATTACCGGCACGAAATCGCCGATAAGATGGAAAGTGCAGCCAGAACCTGTCATTTTGCAAACCCCTTTCGCTTCAAGCAATCGGCGTCGGGTAAAAGAAAATCCATTCAACCTATCTTGTGCGATGCTGCTGGTGCGCCCATCCCTGATATGGCGGGTAAGATAAATAAATGGGTAGAACATTTCAGCCGTCTCCTCAATGGCCCAGTTGATAAACCGATAAATATCGATTCCACTTCATCACTCCTATATAGCGTCAACTGTGATTTTCCGTCATTAGATGAAACAGTGAATGTGATTGGCCGTTTAAAATCTGGCAAGTTCCACCAGTGAAGACGGAATCCCTGTGGAAATCTACAAGACGTATCTTCCGGTGGTCACCGAGGCACTTCGTACCCTATTCTGCTTGACTTGGAAAACTGAAAAATGCCCATCCAATTGGAACATCTCGGTTCTGCTCCCGTTCCCCAAAATGAGTGACAAAACGGTGTGTGGTATCAGTCTACTGAACGTGGTTGCAAAAGCGTTCGCCTAGTTCGTGTCTAACCGCTTCGCGGAATAGAGGCATACACGTACTCAGCCCAATCAGGGAGGCTTTCGTCTATGCACTGGATGCGTCCACCAAATATTCCTCCTTCGGAGAATTGTGGAACTCCGATATAAATTCCGACGCCCTATCGCCGCATGCTTCATAGATTTTTGCGCCGCCTTTGACTCAATAGATCGCGAGTCATTATGGGAGATAATGCTTGCACATGCGGTCCCATTCAAGCTGGTCAGCCTGATAAAGTCGTAATATGCCGGGACAAAAGCACGTGTTTGAGTTTACGGCGAAGAGTCTTGTCTATTCGAACTGAAGTCAGGAGCAAGACAAGGGTGCCCGTTATCATCAGTACTGTTCAAGTTTGCTGTGGACTGTGTAATACAACGCGCAATGGACAAATATCAGGGCTTCCAAGTTTCCTCAGGTTGCGGTATTACTGACCTTGCATTTGCAGAAAATGTAGTGGTGCTCATGAAGGACCTAATCTCCTTGCAAGCGGTCCTTGATCGCGTAAATAAATGTGCTTCGGAGATTGGTCTTGGGATCAATATAAGCAAAACCAAGATGTTCATAATACCATTAGCCATTAAAGCCGAGCCTTCCAGTTGAATGGCCAGTCAGTAGAAGTTTTCTTGGATCCTAAGTATATTACCTCAACTATCCTACCGACCGGAAAAGCCGCAGATAATGTCAAACGGCTCATTGATGCAGCCCGAATGGAGTTTCTGCAGCTCCGAAGCACCCTCTGACGACGGAACAAGATTAGTCTTAAGACCAAGCTCAGGATGTCTAATGCCGATCAGTCTTACTATGTGGTTGCGAAATGTGGCCATTAGGAGATGAGAATATCAGGAGACTAGAAGTTCCTGATCATTGGTGCCTCAGATCTATTTTAAAATTAAGATGAAATGACAGAATATTGAATGAAAAGATTCGAAATCGCTACCATGTCGCCAGTCTTTCAGCGCGGACCCAACTCCGCCGACTGTAGTGGCTTGATCACGTACTCCGTAAACCTGAAAACGCCCCAACCAGCGTTGTCTTGGCACCATGCCCATGCCCAGATTGGCGTCGCGTGAAGGACAATGAAAAACCTGAGTGGATACCGTCCTCGAAGACAAACCAACGAGGCCTTCGTATGGTATAAGACGCGCGCCAATGGAAATCGAGCTGGTTAGACATATGCAAGGACCTTGCTGCCAACCGTTCAGCATGAACAGTCGCGATCAGAGACATTCACGAAGTCGGTTTATCCCCTTCAAGTAACCAGCCGCAGTAAAGTCATTGGTTTTTTCATCATTACCATATTTTGTGGTGTTAGTTTCACTGAAGTGAATTGGAAATGGACAGCACTGTTTTGTTTTATCCCAACAGGGTTTGAACGACTGTTCAGCTTGCAACTTTGGACCAGGAAATTAGGCTGTCCTCACTGCGATTAGCGAAATATCCCCTCTTTCCGTGCTCAAAAACAATCCATGGATGTTATATTCTCCTGTTAACTGTCAAAAGCAAAGCAAACAACTCCAGCTGACAGACTTCGCTTAGCCACACTTTGTAAATAAAGCATTCAATAGCTTAACCTCAGACAGATCCTTGAAGGTGGAACTAGCAATACATTTGAGGCATATCATCTTAAAAATGATGAAACACAATATATATATACCATAAAAACATTTATTAACGACGTTTCTCATCAAAATAATCGTTTTATCCTGTTCCATGTGCTGACTAATAGAGAAGCAAAATGAGGCCACAGAAAGACTGCTCGAGCAATTTTAAAATCCACCTTACAACTTGGGTGCATCACTTTTACTGTCACTGTGTTCATCACGATTGGGGCTTACCAGGAGTGCACGTCCGGGAATTCCTCAATGACGAGACCTAAGCGCGGAATACTGAACTGGTGAGCTCAGACCACTTTGGTGGTTTCTCCGTTGCAAGGTTCACGTTATCTACGTGGTTTTAGTGACATCACTACCTGATCCAAATAAGTAGACCGACAGGTGCTCTAATACCCTTGAAAGTCACGTGTTGTATGATGCCTTCTACGGTTTCTTTTAAAGCCCAGTAATCAATCAGTACTCAGAGTAACAGTAAACGTATAGAAGTCACGACAAAATTTCCCAAACCTCCGGAGATTCCTATTATTTGGGCACTTATGATTGCTTCAAGCATTTCTTCTCATTCCACTTTCCAAGGGATCTTATTATAAACTAAAATGTCGAATTGCAGTCAACGATCTTGCATTAGAACAAAAATATGACGAAAAATAGGAAAAGAAATCGTGACGAAGATTCTAACCTCCTAAAAAAATGACTTGGTTCAGTCTATTGAAGTCACGTGCTACGGTCGTTCTGCTTAGGGTCCTAGAATGTACCTTGCACCAAATAACAAATCCCGTGATTGATATCCTTCGTCACAGTGACCTTGGGGAGTTCCGATCTTATTGCTATTTTTTGCTATCACATCCCAGCGAAAAAGACTGACTGCACTCCAGGATGGGAAAATATTACCGCTTAACCAAGAACAGTGAAGTTTACATGAAACTGATAGGATAGATAGATAAATGGTTATCATACGATGGTATTTGAAAGCAAATTACGGAATCCCACTAAGAAATACCTATGGGATGCCATAAAAACTCGCACACAAAGATAAACGCAACTTAATTTCTCTAGCCCTCAACACAGCATGTTCTACATCAGAACTAAAAGCTACACTCGGGGTAAACTCTCCCGCTGAAACATTTAAATTCATTTACATTCACAATTCCGATACATTCAAAGGTTCGTTACTGTTCCGGAGGATCAAGACCATGCGTGGTCAGTTTGGAGCCCAACCTCAACCCAGTGGAGAAACTTTGAAACATTCTGGCTCGCCAACTGCACAGAGGTGTCAAGTTGCATAAGTGGACAACTGAACTCGTGATCGCACTGGAACGAGAATGCAGCAATACCGGTCAAAACGTGATCCATTCTCTTGTGAAAGGTATGCCAAGTAGGTGTATCCAGGTCTTCAAGCAGAACTCCCGTAGCACGCAATTTTAAAGAAATTTAATCAAGTTATATTTCATAGAATAGTAATCTTTCGCTGCGGTTCCCGTCACATTTTTGTTCTAAGTGCCCAAATGGTATAAATCCCGGGATTTCAGAAAGTTTTGTCGTTGGGTGTATGGCCTCACGCCCAGAACCCAGGTGATAACCTCGATAATCGATACTGATTGAGAGTACTTCTGCAAAGTATTTGCGATTACAACGCACGAATTTCTGACAAGGTTTACAATATGTCCTAACCTACCCACCAGTGGGCAGATGTAAGTGTTCGTGAAAAGCTCGCTTTATTAGTGTCAGTCAGACTGCTTACACAATATTCCGAAATGCGTGGTATAGTGTTGCATCTGGATGACAGGATAAATTTTCTTCAGAAGTATGGGGTGACTGGACAGAACAATACCAGATACACATACCCGACGAACGGCAGCAACCACGGAACCGGTCGTGTTCTTCCGGGGGAATTTTGTCCTGTCATCCAGGTATAACTTCATGCTACTCATTTCGAAAATCCATACTTGGGACCGCGTGTCCTCGTTCTGAAGGTTAGCCGCGTTAACCGACGAAATGACTTTGGAAGAATTACCGTATGATTCTAAAAATGAACTCCTTGTCCGTGCATACTCCATACGATTCAAATGAGATTACAGCTTATAAAGAAAGCTAAGTAACTGTAAACAATTATTGCACAAAACGAAATAATTCGTTTGGCTTCAGGCCGTGCCTTCTATTTGGTTGGTAACGCAACTTCATGATTAATAACATGCCTCAACGTGTCGATCGACTCCTTTAACCGGATGTCCGCTATTCTGTCGCTTGTGGCTCCGTTAGTCCCATTTTTGACCCCAATTTCGGTCAGATGGTGCTGTTGCATAACATGGCTCTATGTGATGACGCCAGTATGCTGGTACAAGTTGACCACGTTCTAGCAATGGATCAGTTCACACTCTCAATAGAATTTGTGAATTTGTGGTGTTCAATACCAATGTGTGGCGGGATTTATTAATGATGCACTGCGCGATAAGAGACTAACATTTATCCGATAACACAGTCCATGGTCAGTGACTTCATGGGACCCATAAGTTCATCTTGCAAGATAGCCGTTTGGGTTGAACAGTACATGAGTGAAAACACCCATCTGGTAAAAATGAGCCTTCATGCCTTGAGATAAAACCAAATACTTAATTTCCAGGTGTCTCATTCTATTCCGGTTTGTCCCTGTGAGGTAGCTGTCGAAAAAAAACTTGCAAACGATTTACATTTTGTCCAGTTACCGATAATGTGACTAGATGCAAGTTTTCATTTCGTTTAATTTCTGATCCTGCTGCAATCGTTTGTTTTTAAAGTGGATGTGTTTCTTCTTGCTCGGAACACCTTAGTCAGATAGACTAGAATTCTAGCTGCTTGATTGATCACTGCTAGATAAAATCTGTGGATCCTCCAAAAATGCAACGTACAGTGAACAGTTTTATTAAAAACGTCAGTGAGACCATTCAACAGCACTAACCCCATTGGCCCGGCAAATCGGGTGTTTAAAATCCGTAACCAAACACGTATGGATGTTGCTCCAGGTACACCTGTTAAAGTGTAGTTTACTAGTTGTCCGTATTGAAAAGTCAACGTCGTGGGTGCGTTCCTGTTCACTTGTGTTTGGAAAGTGTTTGGAGTTTGTCGAGGAGAACGAAATAGAGTCGCTTCTCCGAGAACAGACGGTGATTGTGCTGCCCTCGGGAATTCTCCGACCCCGGGACATGAAATGTTCCGTCGCGGAGACTTATGACAAATTTCAGAAAAATATTCCGGGGCATTCTCACCGGTCCTGTATCTATTCAACGACGGGGGCAAATAGCGGTCAGCCAAACTTGGCTCAGGGATTGCATTTTCATCCGGATGTTTCGTTTGTCTAACTGCACGACGTTTACGAAAGGTGTACAGTACAGGGGTGTTTGGAATTCGTAGAATCACGTCCTATCATTTAAATGTAGAAGATGTAAGATGAAAAGATATGAAGATATAAAATCAGCGTCTAGAAAATGTATTACAGGCAAGTCACAAGTAGCCATGCGTGCTTCCGCCCGTAATGCAAGATCACAACTATGAGCATCATTTACGTTTAATCATATTTGCATGGCTGGAATAAACTGCAAAGTCAGGAATTGGTTCTCCACTAAGGATGACTAGTTATGTGTGTGTTGTGAATTACCCTAACAGGTATAGGTTTATTAGTTTCAAACTTGTACCTCGACTTCAGAGATTGTACATTGTTCTAAATGATAAGTAAAAACTCTGAAGAAAATCACCTACGATGGTACAATGCAACCTTGATCCGTTAGTTTGATCTGGCTGGTCTATGAACTGGAAGTGAGAAAGACGTGATTCTCTTCCGTGATGCCGTCTGCGAAAGAGATTTTGAAATCCGACCACTTTATTTCTCACCGGGAGATGTAGCTTGTCCACAGAAACGGTATCATCGGTTACCGACTAGGTTTTTGTCAGAGTTTTCTCAGGAATGTTAAATTATGTTGTATATTCCGTTTCTGGTGGTCTATCGCGCCTAATTTATATGATTGTATATTCATAAACTGTTATATTAAATATTTCCCTAATTTGCCTAGATGGTTTAAGACGGTAATTATTTGTCAATCGAAGTCAGCATATTATCGGAGTCACTGAACACATGAGACGCATCTGTTTTGAACGGTGTTAGATATGTATAGTTTGCCTATCAAAAATCATAGATAAAATTCGAATAGCAAAAGTCAACATGTTTTAACCTTTTATTTTAAAATCCTACTCAGTCAATGAAATTAATTAATGAATAAAACGAAAAGGGCTGTGAAAACCTGATCTTTGAGAACATCACTCAGAAGTACAGTTACATATTTTTTTCACATTTTACAAAGATTTTCATAATAAAATGCTTGGAACAAACAAAAAAATTGGAGTAAGATGTCAAGAATTAATTCAGTCGTAGCATTTCTGTTCATGCATTTCAAAGTACAGGCTGGATCCCTTCATTCATTCGGTGTAAGTTGCATGCTGCTATCATCCATTCATCACAGCACAACACCACAATGCCCACTCAACGATGTGCGTCCCAAGCTGAATTCAGCCTTTAGCCATTGACCCCAGAGACATTACTTCGCAGGCTCATACCGTTTTCACGTGGGATTAGTCCGAACAACAGCAAACTTAGTCGTCGTTAGGTGCCGCATCGCATGTATTTGGGGTGATGCCCATCAACAGGACAAATCTACGACGGCAGATGTAATAACAGATCCGTAAATGGAAAACAAAAGCCATGTCTGATGGTACGTCTAGCGGTGATCCTGACCAGAATGAAGTCATCGGTCGTGGAGTGCTTGCGGTTTATAAAAGCAGGGCTGGCTGAGTTCGCAATTATTATCGAACTATACCACTCAATTTTCTTTAACTAAGAAGTATGGACTAATCCATTTCTTGAAGTAAACCCTTTTTCATGCTTGAATCAGATTGTCACTTAATTCCAGGCCAACCCAATTTTGCTGAATTTACAAATGACTTTATGCACGCAATAAAGTGGAGGTAAATTGTTAGACTTGCGTAGTATTCATTATCATGTTCACTGAATATATGTTATTGCTTGCCAGTCGACCACCTTATGTATTCCTCGCCAGATGTAACCCTCTTCATTACTTCTCTTCCGGAGGCCGTTTGTTCCGTACAACCAGCCGAGTTTATGGAACTTTCTAATGCACGTCCAACTTTGACTCAATCAGTTTCATATACCTGCTAGTCTTTCGAATTCTGCTTGCAAACAGCCTTTTACAAAATCGTTTTGAAACAAAAATGAAACCAGCATTGTTCAGTACATCCGACTAGTGAAGACGTCTGAGCAGTGCAAAAGAAATCGTCTACAAAACGCAGAAAGACAGTCGATATCAACGAACCATTAGGTAAATCATGTCATGTCTGAGATAAAACTCTGCACTATAATGTGCTCACGTTTTTGAAAATGACTTTTCCGGCTGTTTTTGCACAAAAATAGTGTTATTTAGGTTGGCAAACAGGAATCACTCGGTAGAACTCGGATATAACCCAATCCTAACTCATTTAGAGTTTTGCTTGGCTGACTGTCCTTTGGTCTCCGCCTTTCACGCACAAACTTCAGGTCATCCGACCACCTTGCATTTGGAAGCACCAGACTCAAGTTTTGATCTTGTTAGTGCTTATCATTGCAGCAGATCTTCCGTGGCACCCAGGGTTTGAACCCGAGCCTTTTCACCTCGAAGGCGTATGTGTTACCACTGCGTCACTCCGCTCCCGTCGGGGTTGGTCCGAGTTACCGAGTCAAGTTTGTTCAGATGTCATCCTGCTCGCAAATAATTTCAATGTAACTATTTACTCAGAGTTATTTTTAAAAGGCCATAAAAAGCAGAACAATGAGCCTGTTGTCGCTCCAACATAATCACGTTCTGATAAATTTGTTATCCACGATAATTAAGTCGATGGGCTTTCTGCCAACGCATATTTGTGTAGTATTTTTGCTAAACAAACTTTGTGACGCAAACAAATGAGTACAGCGAATCATCCACTGGTTCTCCAAAGGCTTCATGGATCCGAATAACAACCTGCTCGGAAATCGCTCAGAACCATATTTATCATAATCCATCACCGAGGCCGCGCCCTGAAACTGTCAAAAACGACAGGAACTTTGGTCAGTAGCCAACTGATGGGGCATTCAGTTCACAGGTACACTTTGTGTGCATGAAGAAGCATGCTTACACATACTTCCGCATTTATGAAAATGAAATCTCAGTAATACTACTTCTGCAAGCAATATGCAACAGCAAAACGTTCTTGTTTCCTTTTCTTTACTTGACAAGGCCAATCGGTTCGCTTTGTATAGTTGGAACGATTTATGCGGTATACAATAATGTAGATGCTGACTATTGCAATGACCTGTTCACCTGATGATAGATAGCTTTTCTGTCAGAAGTACTGCAGAAGTACGATCAGCTTTAAATGAGAAATTGGGTCAAAAGAATCATCATAACTAATGACTTGATGGTTATTAATCTAAAAACACCCATTAGGAATGGGTGGTGAAAGTTGTATTCAACGGCGATCCCGCCGTATTGTAGTTCAGCTCGAATCGTCCCTCCATTGTATATAATATTCGTACTGATTTTCTTCTTTTATTTTTACGTCAGAAGGCGAATAATGCGTCGATATCTTGTATAGGAGTCACGTACCTGAAAACGTTTGTTTGTCTCACAGTCAGTCGTAGTCAGGCCAGAGAGACACCATTCAACCCGGTACCCACGGAAGTAACCTTGAACCTGAGGCTCTTGGGCTGCTGTAATAGCTTGCCATTGCAAATTTGCTCCGCGTGAAGTAGGCGACAGAATTGTTGGACTTGGAGGAACAACTGTAGGAACAGCCTCGCCGGAAAAACCGTAAGCAACTGTGGGAGGCGCAGTACTGACACCTTTCTCATTTCTGCTTTGAATAGTGACCTGACAAGTGAAACGCAGAATGAAAGAAAAAAATCACGGAGGTTTGAAGTTAACAAGACCTTCATTTGAATTTAGTTATCCGCGTACTGGCCACTGACTGCTCTTGGTTTCAATAGTTATCAAAATTGATGGAATAAGGGCTATTATGGTATTTTTCCACCCACTGAAAAGTAACCTTAAGTGGGACCTACAAGAATGCGGGCGATGAACCCTAATTGTTTTGTGTACAAACTGATCAAACCGTCCGAAATACCCTACATCTATGTTAAGTTATTTTCTCTACATGAGCTGGACTATTTGAAACGATAATTCGCCAGCAGTGATTGACTCAAACCCGACAGCGGAACAACGTGTCTGATTAGATGTGTTAGGTGTACTTCGTATGAGAAAAAACATGACGCATGAAAATATGAAAGAATTATATTGAATGCCAAAGTATTATTGGATAGAATTTTGAAAACACCACAAGGACGAGAAAATTAGGGTCGTGTTGTCTATAATTCAAACAAAAGATCGGACTATAATAGTGGAACTAGCAGGAAAGTCTCAAATATGCGGCAAATTTTCACTTACATTAGACCATAGCAGATGGAAATATATGTCAATCGAACACGAATTGTCAAGCTTTTTCCGTGCTTTTACCATAAAGTAACCGTGCAAGATAGTTAAATTCGCGAAAGTGGATTAATTGGTAGTCTATTTCAGTTTTCTTCGTATAGCTCTACTTCTTGATCAGTGCAATGAAATTCTACAAACGAGATGTGGGAGAATTGCAGTCGTTCCACTAATTGTTCAGTGATTCACGTACGAAAATCATCGCTCTTCTCGACTTTCTGAGTATGAAAGTATTCCACGGTATTCCTGAACTCCTGTGCTAAACTGGAAGTAGAATAACCCCACCACTACTGCGGGGAGATTCTTTATTCGATTCAGACAACCAAAGAGCTGCTGCGCAATTTGAACGTCGAAATGGGGATGAAAACAAGGCAAAAACGTTTCTGTCAAGTTATATTTTTTCTAACAACTCTTGAAGATGACTAACTGAATTTGGAGTGCAAACTAAATTGGCTTATCAGGTTTACGTTTCCATTTCCTCTTCCTTACCCCTCAAACGGAAATAGAGCAGTCATAAAATTTTGTCATACGATTTGTGATGATTTTACAACCGAGAAACCAATTCACGAGAGTGTTTGCTCGTCAAAATTCGTTCGCAAATTACCCGGTTTCGCTTACCGCGATCAATGCGTCAAGTGGAATTAGGATAATCTCATTGACGACCACCACTCTATTCACTGTGTGATCAGAACGCAGGCGGACCGGTCTATCACTGTGCTACAACACACCAACGCAAACCTTGAAAATCTATTTACCCAAGAATGTTTCTTTTTTATTTTTATGGAACAAAAAACTGGGAAAGTTGGCCGGATTAGTCCCGTCGTCCGAAGACAAATGCAGCAGTTTATGTAATCCAAAATATACATTTCTAGTGATTACCACTTTTCTGCTTTGGGAACCAGTTCAGTTCAGTTCAGTTCAAACACTCAATATCCATCTGCTGGGTATAGTGGCCTTGGTTGGTATCCCTCAGTAGTAACTTTGTTCGGAAATAATGGACAAGTGGGACAAGAGTAAGAAGAGAAGCATAAATATCATGACGACAACAAAGGAAGCTTTGGAAACCGCAACATCAGCAATCCAAATGGTTGCAATTGTCCTATTAGATTTTCTACGAAGTAGGGAAAAATACATTTTTACGGTCAAAACTTAGAACATTCATTGTTAGATAATATATGATTTAATTTCAGAATCCTGAAACCGGCGGTGTATTAGCTCTCCATTCAAGTCGGTCTTTTTCGTTGAGGCTCTGTCACATTTTTGGAATAATTCAGGGAATACCCATTTAATTACGGGAGGTAAGATATTAGATTTATATAATATGGTTCATCATGCAGCCGGTGATGATTGAGTGGTTTAGAGCGTTTGATTAACTTCAAGTATGTCAGAGGTTCGAAGCCCTGCCATCACCGGTTACTGGTGGTAGACGGTATTGCACTGTCGTCTGGCTCGTTGCCACACCTGACCTATTGGGACCTTATGTGGTTCCCTACTCCAAGTCAGGATCTGGTTGACGGTTACCTTAAAAAACACATAAAAACATCAGTGCTCAGACCTCTGAAATAAAATCATTCATCATAGAAGTCGATCGATGTGCGGGCAACAGGTGATTACCTAGCAAACTTCAGTGACTGAAGGCTGATTTAATGTCCATGTTCAACAAACCGTTGAGTGTCAGTGTGAGGAGCCTGGTGGTTAGCTGTTAGGTGCACAATCGTTCAATCGGGGTTCGAGTTTCAGTAGGGGTGGATGCACGTTGATGATGATTCTTAGCAAGCCAGATGAAACAAATGCGCGGTGCTTCCGTGGTTTCCGAAGATGGGTTGAGCACTGATACCGCTTGATGAAATTGGGTGCCGAAGCTGTCAAGCGCGGACACTAACCGGGAATGGCAATATATTCGAACCCCGGGATAATGAGGTCAAAGTTTGCCACGATGACTGATTCATCATTGCCATTCTCTCGCCATCGGATCAAATTAGTACCACCCAAAAGTAAGCGCCTATCCTAATTACTATCTTAGGATTGCTTCCTCAGTTTTATTTGAAACTTCCATATGACTTAGAGAATTCTAATTTTTCATAGTCACAATCTCTGAAGACAGTGACTGCCATTTTGCACCCGAGCGTCCATTTACAGCGCTGTGCTCGCACAACGTACGGTATTAAAATAATTGCAAATCATGAAGAATGACTACTGAAAAAATCGTTGGTGATATTTCACCACTGAGTTGACCGCTGTTACTACATGATGAATAATCCTGAAATATTCCAGAAATGACATAGACGGTTTGGTTATTCAGTGTTTCCCAAGGTTTTCTCTTTTACGGAGTATAATTATAACCGACAGGTATGTTGCCCCCTTTTTGCACACAGTCAGACATCAATTTCTCTACGATGCTTTTATACCGTTACTGATTCCTCTTTTGGGCGAAAATTTATTTGTCATCCTTGGTGACTTTATTCATGCAAGCACATACCCGCTACATTCTTCCGGTTTAACGGATATCAGTGACTCCCCCACTAAAGCCACTTCTGTGTTGAGTAAAATAATCACCAAACATCATCCGTTATTCCCCCTTAGACTGAAAGCTCCTGTTTCTATAGGTGATCATAGCTTACTTCTTCTGAAACTGAAAATGTAATCACATGCTGCTCATAAATTGTTCACAGAAACGAATCAAGCAAATTTCGCCTTCGAAACTTTTCGCCCAGTAACATCTCTGTACTGAACGCAGTCATCGGTTCTGCCTTTTCGTGGTTTCCCCGATTCACTATTCCTAGTCGCTGAACTCTTCGCTGATGCTCCTCCTACTATCGTCAACCTTTGTTGCCCAGTTAAAACCTAGTTTAAGTCCGGTGGTAGAGTGGACTTTTCACTACTAAAGTTTCTAAGAATGCAAGAAGAATGCGCCTACAAGTCTCACCAAGGTTTGGAAGTCAAGCACTACTCCCACCCGATCAAGGTAGAGATGAAACGACTGGATGTGTTGTTTTCCGCACAATTCCTGAGAGCCAAAAATCCCAAATTTCTGTGGCACGGTATAAAGCTACTTTATGTTCAGAAAACTAAACCCGGCAACCATGGCAATGATGTGGACCACCTCAATGCTACTTCCATATCTCCTCCCAGTGACTGTTCTCCTTCTTATTTTCCATGTGTTAGGGAATACTTTGAACCTTTCTCTATTTTTCACATACTAGATATTATTCCCAAGTCTAAAGCTTCGTCTTCTGCAGGTTTGGGTGGCCTCTCCCTTGCAGTTTTCAGATATGGGGCTGTCCAGCTTGCGGACCTTGAGTCAACTTTGTTGAATCAACTCCTATCAAATTGTTCAGTCCTTGGATTTTGGCAATCAGTCACCATTATTCCCATTCCCACGGGCTCAACATAAATGGCGCAGAAAAGCGTTTTCGTCCCATAGCTCTCAAACTGGTAGCACTAAATATAACAGAGAACGCAATACTTGGTCGTCTTCAAACCCACCTGAATATATCTCCAAACCCACGTCAGTTTGCTTACAAACGCAAAACATACACCTTAGATGACGTTGCTTCCTTAGTTCACTTCATCACTAAATCCCTAGACAGATCCGCCTTTAATTCAGTACCTCGTTCTCTTCTTCAAAAGCTTTAAGCTTCCAGTTGTTCATCAGAAATCATTTGCTGGCTTTCTAACTATGTTCATAATGGAATGCAGAAAACCAAGGCAAGATACAAGTGTTCCAAACCACTGGTCAACAATTCTAGAGTGTTCCAGAATATCGTGTTGTGTCCCTTCTTATTTTTCACGTATATCAGCGACCTATCAGTTTCTTCCCCGTGTGAAGTATTTAAACACGCTGACGATGTTTTTCTTTGTCAAGATCTTTCCGACCCCACTGAATTCAGAATCCCCAGTGAAAATCCATCGCAAACAGAACATTTTTCCACCCGATGTAATTTAAAATTGAACCCTTCTAAGTACCTTGAACGGGTGTTCAACAATTTCCTTTCACTCTTGCCTAAAGATGTTGTTATCCTTAATTCCAATTCCTTACCCAGACTAGGCATTTTCTAATATAAAGATGTTAACCTAGAAACTAATCTAAGAGGGATATCTCACATTCAGCAATGTATCATTAAACCGCCATGCCTATCTTTTCAAATAAGAAAACTCAGGTAGTTGTGAACATCACTGATAATTGTTTCCGAAATTATTCTTCACGGTTTCCTTTCTGTCCTATTGTATTTTTCACCAGTAATTATCTCGGCCTTCTGAAAGAAGACTTCAAAGCTCTTCACCGCGTTTCATCCCTTCCCCTTGATTTTATTTTTGATTGGAACTTGTCAACCAAGCATATTGAATCTTGTGCATCCCTAGACAACACACAAGATATCGCAGTATGGAACGCATCCATTACACTGTGACTTACCTTTTTGTCATTCTTACTCATCCACTCGGCCTGAATTTCCGCACCTATTTTCTAGAATTAACCTGTATGAAAACTCTCCCGTGTCCCATCTGGCGCGGGTACCAACCAACATGGGCAAAGCCAGAAACGGAATTGCTTTCTAAATTTGACTGATGTCTTGCTTTACTTTTTGACTGTTTTATACCTTTAGAGCTCATTGTTGCATATGTTGTTTACTTTACCACAGTTTTGTCAAAGCTCTGTTGACTGAAATGCATGCGTGTTGCTTGCTAAAATCGTCATACAAATGCAAATAACGCAAGTCTTTTCATGTATAAAAACCAACAAAAATTTCAAGTTTTCAACGAAACTACAGGCCAGCATTGCAGGGAACGGAACGGCTGTTTTTCCTCGTTCGACTGATGGAAAATCTGAATTAACTCTCCTTCCACGATCAAAGTGATATAGAAATGAAATTTATTACGCTTTTACTGGTGCAGTATAGTTAAAGTGACACACTACGGGAAAATGCATGTGGTCGCTTGCGCAGCCGCATAGTTTGCAATTCCCTTGCCAATAGATTGTGGACCAGCAGGAAATTTCCAGTTTCGTATTTTCATTCATTTACATATCCCATGCATACGTTTGAGCGTAGCGAAAGGCTAATTCTTTATCAACACAACAACACTACCGAGGGATTAACTGATGACATTAATCCAGAAAGTTACAATGAAGAATCATGTTGGGTTCCAAAGGGCCAAAATCTGACAACGAGTAGGGCAAAGAAAGGTGACCGCGGATGGTGGAGATGGAACCTCAAAACTTCGACCAGATAATGTGGCTCACACTGCGTGGTCAACACCAGTCAGTGAGTGAAAACGATGAGAATTAGTACTGAGGTTTGGAATAATGTAGGTTGGCTGACAGGAATGCATGAATTTAAAGAAACCAGGTAAGTTACCAGACCGCATCTCAGCTTTTCGATTCAAAAATACCGATTCAAATTGCATTGTAGATGGGAAAACAGTATTTATTTTCAAAAAATCGTTTGGTTATATTCACCGTTTACGCATAAAAAGGCCCTTACTGCGTACCACTAGAATGAATACGTCAAGAAAGTTACACTGATAAGCAGGCATCTTTGTCTGCTACCAGGCGAAATTGACTTTTGTCCCAAAGTAAATTATTCAATAAAACTTTCTATTTAGCTCATTGGTGTTTCAACTAAGACGCCTACCATCAAATTGCACCTCAGATATCAAATTTACCTCTAATTTCACCGCATATCTACAGATGCACAGTAGGTGAGATAAATTTCTGTCTGAATATTTCCTAACAATTTGACAAACGAGGTCAATTAAAAGTCTCGTGACATCGCTTCGACGCTGAATACAATTATAGATCTATACAATAACATTTTAGACGAAAAGGAATCAATCTTGACATCTTGATGAACGGTTAGCCTTGGGCTTTCGACTGTTGGTTTAATATCGACAAGCAGAGGAGCGACCTTTGACTACCCCTAGACAGCAACAATAACAGCAACCGGTAAACAGTACTTCAGATAGCAACTTAAGCAGAGAAATCCCTCAAAAAGCAGCAGCTTCATGTAACCTAGCCGTAAACTGAGTTCGTTCGGGGACTTTTTCTGTGCGAAATGATAGTTCAGTATGAACTTCCTCTTCAATGGGCTAGACAGTATTCAACCGACTGTCTCGTTAAGCAGTATCAAATTCAGTTTCATTCAGTTGACAAACCAGTCTTGAAAAAGGTTATCCGCGGTGACCGAAACGCCGACAGCCTACCAACGATTTCGACTACGCTGTTTTTAAACAATCAAATTTTATCATAGTATCAAGTCGGTCAATAAAGCTGAGTAAGATTCAGATACAATAAAACTCCATATCTCAAATTGAATAAGCATTCATCTAGATGGCTTGGCCTTCATAAGTCATTTAGAAAAAATTTCATATTTGAAAAAAAAATTGCTGAACCACAAAATGGCCCACTCCCAATGGCGCAGGAAATCAACTCAAGGGTATCTTTCTGCAAAATGACGGTATTCACCAACTCAGCAGGAGCTGCAGATAAATGTACCTAGACAGAACTGAAAGGCAGTTCTGGATAAAAATCAGCAATCAAATTTCGCGCTTGTCTGTGCACCATATTTTCGCTTAGCACGCCAAAATCAAGTTACTGAATCAATCACACTGTTGTCCTGGTTTTTCACGTCCGTCTGCTATCCGCACCCTTTGCAGTCACCTCAAACACACACACACACACACATTAAAAGAAGACTAACGCAAAAAAGACTCATCAGCTAGGCCGTGGATTTAAAAACTGACCATCGTTATACACCGAAACTGATGCGACAAGCGTATCTCGAGAATGCATTACGACATACCCGATCCGTTATCTAAAGTTCAACAAATCCGATAGAACCAAAAAAATCACGTGCGTCTACCTTCGAGGACAACTATCCGTCGATCTCCACGTAGAATCTGGAATCCATAGGCAAATGAATGATTTTCAATTGGTAGTGTCGACCTAACACTCAATGCGTGACCCATGCTAGTTGCACCGCTCGAATCTGTCTGTATTATTAAATCAGCAGAAATGTAGTGCCTTTTTCTTGGTAAAAGTCTACCAACCCGTGGTTTCCTTGATTTTTCAAAACTGGACATTTCAGAAAATGAAGTTTTGGAGACAAACTCGACATCTAGTCAGCAAACAACTAGTAGTGATGCAAAGCACCAAGACAGTTACCACGAACTCCTTGTAAGTCTCCATTTCATAAACCATAGCGCCAACTCGGAATGAGGTGTACGTCAAGGTATCCGTGCGCCAGTCGCCCACTACAGTCGTATTCACAGCCGTTCTTGGAATGATATCACAGTTTAGACAAGACACGGTCAGTATGTAGCCCAGATTGCTACCGTAGTGTTCAATATACGGCAAAGTCTGCAAGCAAAATAAATGACAGAAAATGTATGACGTAAGTGAAAGTTTTATAGATTTTAAATGGATCCGCTGAGAACAACACAGTATCCCGTTTGTGTGGTAATAACTCCTCAAAAAGATAATACAGGTGTGTATATACGGGTAGGTAGATATGGTTGCATAGATAGGTGAATAAATCGTTGTGTTTGTGTGTATGTGCATGACTGATAACAATTCGATCACGTTTGCGCGGATTCACTTTTCATGGTGGATGTGTTGCTGCCGTGGAGAAAAAGCTTCGAAAATATTTGAGATCTGAGCTAGGATGGTCATTTTAGGAGAACAATTTTTTTTCTGACTGTTTAGAGATGAAACTATTTATTGTCCATATCATTTGCTTTCAATTTTAATTAACAGAAGAATGACTACGCATTCTACCTAACTATTGCTGTATTCACTTCCAGCTGATATCTTGAAATGACCACACGGAACCAAAATTCTGTCTGCTTCCTATGCTCTCTACATGTACCTCTCCACGAACTCCGGTAGACCACATCTGATTTGTTATCACTGTCAATTTCGCCTCTACCCTTATCCTGGTTGCCTGGGTCAAGTGGATCGGACTCGAAACCGCCCCGTCTATACCCCCATATTTATGCTTGTTTGCGCTCAACATCCCTCACTTATTTATGTATTTTCATGCCAGCCTAATCGATACGATTATCTATGTAACTTAGCCCCCCTCATCAAGAAACACTAGTCAGGATCGCTCGAATTGTTTCTCCCAGCGAGGTGTTGCACTAAGGGAGGAAGATAATCAAAGGAAGATAATTTAATTTCACGGCGAAAGTGTTTCCTGCAAAGAGGTTATTGCAATCAGAAATAGTGTAGTCTGGGGGGGGACTACTGTATCTTTATTCTTAACTGTGCTTGGACCTTTGGTTGGCCTTATCGTGTTGATTATTACTGACCCCTTGTTTCCAACTGATGCTACCGGTTACGTAACCTTATTCCTGTCTTATCCCACAGTTCATTGGACCATTGGTCTCCATGCAGAATCAGTTGGTGTTATTGTTTACGCACTTGTATCCATGCTTTATTCTCGTCGTACAGTCTGTTTGATGACGCTTACTGTTGTTTCTGTCACCTGTGGGTCATGACTACCCGTTTCACACTGTCACATAGCCCTATGCTAAGCCGCCTGCCCCTCGTCTATCGTGTGACTTTGCTCTACACTCCACCAATGTGCGTATGCTACCCTATTTGGCGGGTGATTCGATCTTCCTCGATTGATCTGCACATTGTGGCCGAATTTCCCTCAACTTGTGGTATGTATTCATTTGTGTCTAGTCGATTATGGACTTCGTCTTCCCGGATTAAAGATTCGACTTTCGTCCTCTACGAGTCCATCAACCGCTGGACGTCAGCCCGAAACAATTACAATTACTTTAACCGTTACTGTCGACGTGAAATATGTTGTTGGGTGCCTATTCAGATAGCCAAATAGCTATTGGATGGAACAATGTCTCTAGTCACAGATTGACCACAGCAGAAATGCGCTGATGCACAAGCTTACCAACGACGGAACAGCCATACGTGCTTTCACGCTTTTCAATAGTGAAATCATGATGGATACAATTCTATAAAATAATTCAGCTAGCTTTGATACCTTGTTTAGCCTGCATTGGCTGAACATTTCCTGGACGACAGATCAACATTCGAATTTCAAATACTTTGGAAAATTGGTGTTGATTGTAGCTCAAGTTGGTGTTGTTCATCAGCTTCTGGTCTCTGAGCCTGGCATCTACGTTGCAAACGTTTCATCACCAGTCGAGGTGACATCATCAGTGCACAGGTGGCGATCCCCATGCTCGTCTAATATATATATATATATATATATATATATATATATATATATATATATATATATATATATATATATATATATATATATATATATATATATATATATATATATATATAGGGCCTGCTCCTTGATTCGAGCTCGACCCTGATGGAACGTTTGCAACCTAAACGCCAAGCCCAGAGATCGGCAGCCGTTGAACATCCAAATTGCCTCCCGATCATACAGAGGAGAAACCTGCACGTGCACTTTAGATTGGAATTATTCAAGCCATAAATCACGATAAAAATTGAAATCATTCAGTTTTTCAAGAGAGCCGAATACAAAAATAAAACATGGTCAAGAAATAGAGACAGTGTGGTCTATTCTTTTATTAGTTAATTTACCTTGTATTTAAATGAATCACAGTATGCGTTGAATGTTGTGCATATCCAGTGACAGCTATGAGTTAGCGTCTACCGGTTGGTCTTTGCATGAAACAAGCTCTTTCGCCAACTTGATGCTTTTTGTGTGTGATATTCACATTGCCCAATGACAGATTTTACTTCTAGCTGATACTTGATGGATACGTAGCGCCGCTAATTTCTGACCAAAATCGAAACAAATCTACGGTATATGCAAAGCCTCTGAGTATCATCCAACCGGTGAGATCAGTTTTTTTTCAAATAATTGTGACCAAAAACTGACCTGTTAACGCCACTTTAAAAACTTCCCAAGCTGGAGAAGCTAAGCGCACTGGTACAAACACCTTGCACAGATGGACAAAAATTATCGACTGTCATTCAATAAACAGCCACTCATAACATGGATAGTAACTCGTTTGGAGACATCATATTTTCAATTACCGTCCATCGTATAATCAAATTGTTTCTCAGCGACCCGTAGACATAGAGCTCCTTCGGATTGATAGCAGGCACCCTTGATGGTATACCGCAACTTTCCTTAGTTGGTTTACTGGGCAGGGATATCCCGACCCAGTTCCGGGTCCGGACACGAAACCTGTAGAGAATGGCAGGACGAAGCACAACCTGTGACGAAGGAAAGAACAAACGCAGTGAGAAACGGATCAGGGAAATGCGTGTGCACACACACACACATTCGTAGAGAATGTATCTGAAGTAGAAAAACTGTGGTCCCATTTCTGAGTATTTGAAAACAGGGTCATTTAGAAATTTGGAACAATTTCCGAGATACTAGAGGCATATTTTCTCGGACTTGCATTTTGATTAGATTTGTATTGGTTTGGAAGAATAACTTCAGGAGAAAATCGGCCAAAAGGATGCTTTAAATCTCTGTTAATTAAAAGTCAACCGGGACGTCCTTATTTTTCCATATCTGTCTTTAAATATGTCAACTTGAAACATTCAACAAGCAAAATACGCCACACCAACAGAAGTAGAATAGCATGAAGCCTATGCATTTGGATTTCGTCCAAATCGGTCCGATAAGTGCACAGGTTATTTTCTTTCCACCTAGCTTTTTGGTATCACCATAGCATAATTTGTCACCTAAGCTTCTCGATAACTACACAGTGACAAAACAATAATCCATTGGTTCCATTAGTTATTGAACGATAGGACAAAGCATTTGTTGAAGAGGATCGCTGCCAATCAAAGGCCCCTGAATTGGGGAGATGATCCCCGGTGCCAGTGTTCGAACACACGAACTCAAGATATAAATTCCTTGATGATGATCCTATAACCACTTCCTTACAACACGTTTCCCCACTAGCTGGGGATGAGCTACAGGAATAAAATGTTGCACCATACCAGTGAAGAGAATGAATTTAATCCATTTTTACAATTTTTTCAGTCACAATGCTTGTAAGCAAGACTACCCACTTCTAATTCAAAAAAGATTGATGAGTATAAACAGGCATGAATAAGTATTCGTATGGTGCTCCTCAGACAAGACACCTCATGGTTAGACGAATGCTTCGCGATGCTAAACCAGAAGTATAGCACCACGGTCATGAGTAAATGGCATACGAGGCAAATAAACGTCTTTAATCGTTTTAATAATTGTGAAACATAGTCACGAGATACCTTGCAGAGGAAACTGTTTACAGTGATTTGTACACATATGTACAGCTCCTTAACGAAACATGATTTGAAAAAACATTGCTATTTGATGTTATGCAAATGATGAGCAGTGAATCGCCTTTCAGTGCAACAAAAGCATTCCAAGGTAACAAATGAGTCAAATGTTTTGAACCCCGATTGTCCATCTTCATTTGCGAACAATTCTGCTGCAATGTTTACGTCAGTAAAAACCCATATACTGAACAACATGTGATAAGATACTAAGTCTTCCTAGGGTTATCCAACGGAATTCTCAGTAAGGATTAGTATTTTTGGTCTTTGTTGGTAGTGTAGTCGGTCCTTGTGATTACGGGGCATGCTTTTTCCATTGCATTTATACCTGAACATCGTTTTATATTAAATACACCTCTTACGGAAACGCAAACAGAAGATGAAGATCCTAGTAACTACTAGAGGTCCTGGAATTTAATTTGATTGGTTGCTCATTCACGTGAAGACAGAGGGGGTAGCTCAGTTTCACTTCAATAATTAGGACTGAAGAAAACTAATTCACAATAACCATGGTCAAGCTTCTATTTTTACGTCAACTGCATGGCAAATAGCCCGGAGTTGATCAAATGCGTAATGTACGAATTTCGGTAGACTGCCCAGAAACATTTCTCAAGTAAATAGAAACTGCTGTAATCCGAGTTCTAGCGCTTTAGCGATGAAGCCACGGCCGCGAATTTCGACGCCGGCAAAGTACATTTCCTAGCCATTATCATGTCGCTGTGAGTTTGTTTCCCGTGTATGCAAACCACAGCAAGCCTCAAACACCCGTGACGTAAGTTTCACTACAGTATAGTGAGTAATTCAATCCATGATCACCCGCGGAATACAGGCCATAAGCTACGAAATATGGCATGGCACGAATCAAAATGGATTCCAGTATTTTTCATAATTTTAAGGTGGTTGAATAAAATCCAATCGGAATATACCAAGGCAAACATTAGGTGCACATTTGTTATCTAAATTCATGGTCGATATAAATCAAAAATACATAATATTCTAACCCAACTTCGTTTGAAGTTCAAAAATTAGGGAGTATTTGAGTTTTGTGACTACTTTCTGTCCGTATGTTGAAGGAGTACCACTACTGCCATTATTAAATACTCTGAAACCACGAATATTCATAAGATTTCTCTAAACTTTCAATGAAAATATCGTTGCTCTTACTGTCTTTACTCCACTTTCTGGAGTGCTGAGATTCGGTAGAAATGGCCTTAAGAGTGAAACAAAGCTTGAAGCTCTTGTACGGTAATAAACATTACTTGTATCGCTCAAAAACTGCGTCCATTTCAAGTCAGTCAAGTCAGTATTCGCTTTATGCATCCAAACGGTTGGATTTTCAGCCTCTTACACCCTTTCTGTGGATAAAATAATGCAACGTATGCACAATTTCAACAAAGGGAATACTTAAAAACGGGCTAATGTTCGACATCCAAGCTGTTTCGTAGTTCTGAGAGAACCTACATGCGATCAACAAGAAGATGAGTGAGAAACGACAAAAAGGAATTACAATACGCAGAAGTGCGGGTAGGCAACAGTTTGAACATTGAACGCGTGGAAAATGTAGATACGGCCTTTGTAAGCTCACTGTGCAGGAGATGGTGGGAATCACAGAGAATTTTCGAAGTAAAACCATCACAAGTACGAAAGTGGTTGTTTGTGATTGTCTCAACAAGTGTGATTCTAGATACACCACTACATCTAGAGATGTGTTTTATGAATCTTGTGATCAAGCAAAAGTCTCTTTCATCAAAGCAGAAAAGATTACTGGGGGAATAATGCAAGCAGTCACATATTTTGCAATGCGTTTCTGAGGTATGGATAGCTTAAATAGTCTGAGAGATAAAAAGGACAGCTTTCCAATTTTGCAAAATATCTCATTGATGTGCGTAGACTACGACAGATTGCAGGTGAGTAAAACCCCAAGGCATTTGTCTGTGAATGATGCAGCAATATGTTTGTTGTGTACGGAAAACAGAGGGATTTCGGTTTGATCCCATGGCTGATGAATAAAATGATACATCGTGATATTTAGACGTATTCCAGTTCGGAGAACGGGAAGAGAACCAGTTTATGATATCGCCTAGTCTACTTTGGATTATGGAAGTGATCGTCGGCTTAGAATGCTCACATCCAAAAACGACGTCTTCTGCATATTTACGTGGAATAAATGAAGATGGAATAGGCAGTTGCCTTACGTACACGGAAAAGAAGTAGGGCAAAAAAGTAGCTCCCCGTAAGGCACCATTGTTGACAGGAAGTGGAGAGGATGTCATTCCATTGAAGGACGCAAACTGAGTCCGGACAGTAAAATAGTCACGAATAAGTTTGCATAAGATCTGATTGACTTCTGATTCGGAGAACAGACTGAGTAATACTGAGCTATCGAGATTAACGAAAACATTTCTATGGTCCAGGAATAGCTTCATAAGCATTTTACATTTCTGTTCTAAAGCGGCTGCAATGGAGTTTACTGAGTAGGCTATGGCATTATTGGTGGATCGGGACGATCTATATGCAAATTGGTTTATACCTTCCATAGCATCCTCGGTAACAATATATGGTAGCAAAATTTTCCCCAGCATCTCGAGCATCATAGATGTACATGCAATGGGGCAGTATGTACCCGGCTACTTTTCTAAGGCAGGCGTTATCTTTGCACGTCTTCATATGTTGGAAATCTTACCGCTTTTCAGACAACATTTGAAACATCTGCCAAGGGACCCAGCATGGCATCGGCCCAAACTGTTAGGACAGCAGAGGATAAACCATCAAGGCCTAAAGCTTTATTAGTCCTCAGTATACTCAACTGCTTTCAAACAGCCGCAGGCTCGAATCGAGGAGACTCAGCAGTGCTGCTATACACGGGCAAGCATATGGTGACGGCCAGATTGGAGGCCACCATATTGTTGTTCGTTAATTGTAAGTGTTGGTGCCTGTTGATACACTTATTGGGCTTCGGCTCATGGAGTTTTTCCTTCTCTCGTGCTTTTGCAGATCACGCACGCGCTACCCTCGTCGGAGGAGCGTTGCCCCTGCGTGTTACAATACATCCTGAGACAGCTGACTAAAACCCTTTCTGATTTCTTCGACGTTATTGAAATGGTTCCCGATCCTTGAATCTTTTCCCCAAAGCCTTTTTATAGCACGCCGCGTGTCCCGACAACTGAAGGTTTTGAGGCTGGCATCTGCATATGGAATATTTTTGCATTCAATTTCCAATTTTTTCAGCTTTACTTCAGAATTTTCCCCACTTTCGTAGGCCTGTTCTATCTTCCCTACGTAGCTGGTTAGGTGGAAGAGAGGAAAATCTATCAGTATGCACACAGGTGGTTTCAAACGGACAACAACTTTGAAAACGCAAATTAAGATAGTCAATCAGATTCTCACGAAACACTGAGGGACTTTAGGCGTAAAACACGATAAAATCAGTGGAATTCACAACAGCTCGTGAATGTGCTAGATTTTTGGGAGAGCAGTTTGTGAGGGTATGGTCTGACACATCGCTCGATAGTTTTGTTTCACTGGCAGACACTGCGTCAGCACCGGCCCCTACTGAGCCCACGAAAACATGTGCGACAGGACAGACAATCGATGGCGTGAATCGATACACGAGAGACGAATCCACTTATCGATTCAGGTCGCCGATCGGCTATCCTGTCGTTCGTGATTTCGTGGGCTCAGTAGGGGCCGGTGCTGACGCGCTGTTTGCCAGTGAGACTGAACCGTTTATCGAACGGTGCGCAGACCATACCTTCACACGGTTGCTTTGATCGACGACTTCACATGCTCGCCTCAATAATGCACGTCGATTTTTCTTGCTATAAGTAGTTGGACAAACTTGCAAAATGCAGCGCTCAGAACTGCTCAGTGGCACGTCGTTGGTGAAAACGAAATCCAGGCAAGCATCATTTCTGGTGGGGAAATGTACTAAATTTCACCGACCGAGCGTCATGGCGGAATTCGTGTCAAATCTGTTGAAATCGGCATCAGATGTACACAGTCAGCCAAATCCAAAATAACAGAAAGCAGTTGGAGGTCATAAAATGCTCTGAGTGCATTTGCCGTTGGATCTGGGGTTAGACAAACGTTACCAATAAACATTGATCGAAACCATTGGGGAAATATGGCTTGCATTTGATAGGATGACAACATATACTTTCGGTCAAGTATTTGTAAATCAATTTAATTGTCTTCCTCCGTCTTGTTTTGACGTAAGCGATAACCCCACCATCACAATTTGGAAGCACTGTGGGACGATCGGCTCGTAACGCGCCAAAGCCATTGATGTGTATAATCTAATTCACTATATCTTCCTTCAGCCATGTTTCTTGCAGCATGATAACTTCAGCATTTTTGTACTCTTTCTCCGTTGTAATTTCTGCAAGATCATTAGCTTTACCTAACAACAAATGGACATTGGTTGATACTATCACAGGAATCTAAGATTTTCAAACAGGACATCGTCTAAGACCCACTCCACATTTTCATGATCCAATTCAATTTAATACGCACTTTATTTATGAAATCTATGATAACAGCGCTTTGATCGAAAACAAAAAGACTTTAACAGAAGCCCCTGCAGGAAAACATTCGGTATTATTTTGAGGCGTTTTAACAAAAAGTACGACTAATAAATCCACGGAAAATGGTTCGAAATGATATTCCAGTGAACAGCACTGCCACTTTTAAGGCCCCGAGAAAATTAGATAGTAAAACTTAATTTTCTCACCCTACTTAAAGTTAAATTGTTTAAAAAACGACCTCTATTCCCTTCTCCACGTTGAAGCATGTAAAACAATCAAACTTGTTTTCGACTTCATTTTTGAAGTTTTAGGACTTTGGATGAGTAATCAAAACTTAAAAGCCATTATAAAGTCAACTGAAGGTGTGTTTCAACAGAACAACGTCAGCGCAACTTTACCTTGATCGAAGTGCTCTGGATAAGACCGGTGTAGTTGAAAATTTCGGCCGGATACCACGTATCTTGTTCGTATTGTGTGGAATATTCGACGATGTATTCCATAATTGGAGCGTAATTATCTGATCCAGGGTACCACGAGACCAGGGCCAGTTCCTCGTTGATAAATTCCACACAGTTCACCTGGACATTGATAGCTTGTTCCGGTCGACCTAGTTCAATATACCCAAAGGACATGGAGGATGTACGGTGAATGCGTGTACAAAAAAACGCCACCGAACGCGTCCGAAACCAGCATCAGTCTGACAGTCAAAAAAGATCAAACAAGAACCATGAACAACGAATCAAAAGCACTCATTCATAAATTCGTTCATGTTCACTAAACAAAGCACATTTCCTCCTGAGAATATTGTCACGATATTTTGGTTACTGCGTTGAAAACACAAGGTGAAGAAAATTCTGCCAGCACGATTCCTGTTTACATTTTCGGGAGTAAGAAATTCAACTTTTGTGTTGTTGGTACATAAATCACAACCACCAGTCTCATATCCAATTTATGTCATCCGGTTTGATATCGCAGTGCAACTCAACGGACAAAGGTATGGTGAAAAAACAAGCAATAAAAAGAACCCACTGGAATTCGGGCAAACCAATGGTCACCGCACCAAGCAGTATTGCCCAGTGTGGCAAACAAATATTTAAACAGATTTCAAAAGTGAAAACACGATATCTACCATGATCTACTTGGCGCACTATACCGGTTAGGAATTTCGGTACCACTGACCAACTCGACCTAAGCGTCGATGGCTATTTGCCTCGGCGGAGTGTGGAATCCAAAACAAAACGTGTACCCGGAAACGTTTGCAATGCACGACACAGCTGTTGCAATTTATTTGGACTGACTGCTCAACAAACGACTGATGGAGCACTCCAAACACGTTAGATAAACTATAGCCCCAAATTCGAATAATTAAGTGAGTATATGAATAGAAACTTAAATCTGAAGTTCCTCAGGCCTTCACTTGCAACGAATACGCTGCTGAGCCGTACTGCAAACCGGCTTACGGGATGAGCATCGGGGAGTCGGTAGTCATGCTGACGAAATAAATAACTGAGTTTGGAGAACTCTGAACGTTATTACTGGTAATTGATTCCAACGTTGTCTGATTTGTTTTTCCGGTTGACAAAACTCGTCTGTTTCGGCCAGTGGTAAAATAGGGTTCGACGAAGGGGACCGAACTCATTCATCAGTAGCACTGTCTACTGAACATTCCAAATAGTTCTAAAACACGTTGAAGTTTGAGATAGACCAGACAAGACTGAAATCCACTGTGACTTGCACTCTACCGCAGTAAGCAATGAAGAAATGAAAGGAAGATGACAAGGATCAAATCTGAAGAAAATCGTCTCCTCATCCAAAATCCGTTCGGAAAATTTTAGTAAAAATGAACTCCGTTTCCCCTGTTTCTGTGCAAATGTCCCGTAAGTAAAAGCGATTTCTTTGCAACACTCCCCGGTGAGCTGCATTGCGAAAGAACCATATGATCTACTGAATCAAAAGCAGTTATTTAATCAAAATACCTACCAGCTAACTTTATTCTGTTCTCAAATATACATCTAATGGTGAAAGTCTGGTTAGCTCGGTCTAGATCAAGCCTGGACCGCTGGCCAGTTTCATGCAGGCATTGTCCATGAGCATTCGGCAGAGAATAATGTCAACACAGAAGTCCAATGCGTCATAAGTCGCTAACCTCTTTGCTCCATTATCTTTTCAAGAGTACCCATCTCCTTATTCTTGAATCATTGGTTACCTGGGTGACCTGGCTTTTCATAGTAGTTGAATAAAATGTTCTTTTAACACTTATATCGACAACATGGGAATGAACATAGACAAATCTTTCTACCTCGTAAATTTATGATGTTTTGAACGGTCCATTTCCGCATAATTTGTTTCTGGAGTCAATCCGGATAATAAGCCTACTAAACTGCCGGCTAAAGTGTAACTCCAAGTTAGTGATCTTGAAGAAATAATCTATGAATCGGAAGTAGCTTCGTGGGCCAGTATTTTGGACCAAATGAAAAATCCAATCTGATTCGAGTAACCACAGCCCACGCTATCTCCTTGCAATTGGCAATTCACCATTGCTCATCATCATTTATTGTTCCCAGACAGTTGAAACTTGATAAATTTGCACTCATCACAGTGTTGATCAACCGAAAGAGGAAGATCTGCTGCCACTTGACAGCAGAGTTGTAACAGAACTCATTTATGACTTCTACACTCCTGTGGAAATAAAATCTTGTATGGTATCGGCAGCTTTAGGCAGGTAATCGCTTACATCCTGAGTATTTGATGTTAGTGCCTACCGCGTGAACAATTTTGCCATTTAGCTTGTAGTAGGACCTGTGTGTGAGGGTATGGTCTGACGCATCGTTCGATAGACGGTTTAGTCTCACTGGCAGACAGTGCGTCAGCACCGGTCCCTACCGAGCCCACGAAACCACGATTGTCAGAACAGACGATCGATGGCGCGAATCGATACACGAGACGAATCCTGCCAGCGGCATTCAAGCTTTAAGATGGGGTCGCCCACACTGATCGGACCAATTCATTGTGTGCAACGTGTGGGTGAGTATGAGAGCAACCTATATGTTCTTCGCTTTGTGCTAATAAACTGAAATGATTCTGAGGCAGAACTAAGTCCTTGCTAGAGCCTGCGGGGCGGAACAAAACGCTGTGCAAAGGAAGTAACTTTAGTTTTGGTGTTACCATATGATGGTCACAACAAAAGCCAGCCCGCAGAGTAACAAAGTCGTAGTCCCCTGGTTCGACAACAATATTAGATTGGTTCAGGCTAGTGATGAGCAGTCACAATGTGATCATTCGGGTCTCACAATGTGGGTGAGCATGACGGTTTTATTCTTTTATTTACTTCCTGTTCATTATATAACAATGGTACAGTATTTCCGGAATAGGGTCGTAACCAATTAGAGGCCGTCCGTTGGGAAGTGACTGGTTGCAGCCGCGGCCTCAGGATTCGAAACCGGGACAGAAGAAACTAAAATACATCAAGATGACCCTTTGACCACCCACGGGCATTTGTAGTACGTCTACTTTATTTTGTTTATCAGAAATGCGTACGCAGAGAAAACATTCGATAATCAATAAAGCTGTGTATTCGGTAGATTGGAATGCGTTATATGGGCCATGCGCCCTATTGTTTAATACAGAAATCAAATTTAACAATGACCACAACGTCCATTCAACGCACAATTCCAAATAATACGAACAAATCTGGGTAGAATCCCGGGCCTCAAATAAACGATCATACGTGGAATGACTTGTGGAAAACAAAACAAGCATGGGTTTTTCTGCTTATTACTGCTGGTGTTCATCGTGAACCAACCTAACGTTTTTGCGAACTCGAAGCAAGTAGTACTTTGGCTGCTAGACATCAAATGATCCGGTACACGAAGTATCAGGCGAGAGCATTTAAATCGATTCGGAGAGTGAAAAGAACCATTTATTTGAGCATCAGAAATAGTATACCTCAAACTGAAAGACTCAAAATTTCTATGTCGAGCAGATCGTTGCTCTACTTTGCCAGGTGTTCAAATGTTCAATACAACAAGTCATATGAATGTTTGATCTTAAAGATTATGTTCAGTTCCGAGAAATGAAACCAGGGTGAATCATACTTTACTGGAAGCTGCAATGGCAACTAACAGGAGTGGCTATGGAGTAAATCGCCTCGACCAGCGGCTGTGGACAGAACGAAGGTTCATTAACAGGGAAACTTGGTTGCAGCAGTCAAATTATAAGTTTGCTCTAGCGGATACAAATTTCATTTACGAGGCCCAACTGTATGATCTATTTGAAAAAAGTTCGAACTTCTTCGGTGTGGCTTGGTCACTCAACTAGTGTAGCTCACATGGTATTGGGTGGTGGGCGTTGTGTCCGTCCGCTGCTTAGAATTTCGACATAGTGAACGATCTTCATAGTTTACCATGTCTGCCAAACGATATTTCAGAATAGGCTCCGTCTAGTAACAGTCAAATTGTAGCAGCCCTGCGGCCAACAGAAGGGCGACCTAAATTGAGCTTCAGATCAGTTGGGCCAACGCGGCACGCAATATGCGCAAAAGAATATAGCTAAAAAGTACAATTGCTTCTGGTGGAAGGCAGACACGATAAAAGACTACTCAAACAAACGCAAAGATTTGAATTGTGAATTTTCTGGATTTTTCAGTGTAGCTGTCTCGCGCGCCATACTTTCTTCTTCCAACACAACCCGGTAGCTCACCCCGCAGAGCACATTTTTTTCTTTTGTATACCAATTTATTCATTAGGCGTATCACCCCGAATTAGGAGAACTCACAAACGATCATGTGTCATTAGGTTTTGCATTATCTCTTTTTGACACTTCGTACGCTTCGACTAATTTGTCAAAAGGAGTGCACTGTTTTTTCATGGTGAAAATACCTACACCATAATGAGCTTAGAGCCTTATTCCCAAACCCACCAAAAATTAGGACACATATAATGGCAGAGAAATCATCACTCAGGACCAAAAGCAAATCGCGAGGAGGAAATACTAACGGATAAATGAGTGAAAATTTGATGGACAGGATCGATTACTGTGTTTCTAATTAGGTGTTTCGATTAAATCAATTGCATAAGAACAAGAAACTTAGATTACCAGTTTTGTGTCGAAAATGTATAAAAATGGTCATGACTGAATGATTGTCCAGTGGACCGACCGACTAAAATCACTCTCGAAGTGCCCATGTTTTCCACTAAGTAATACCGACGAAACCTCGTACCACAATTTAGCAGATGACAAACCTTGTACCAGAAGCGAAGCTGTTGCGTAGGCGAAATCCAAACCATTACTAGCGTTGCATCGATACTGGCCAGTATCTCTTGGCTGCGCTCCGCTTAAAACCAGGGAGTAATCAAACCAAACACGTTGGATACGAGGCGTCATGTCGGGATTTATTAAATTGTCATCTTTGTACCAGGTGATTTTCAGATTCGCCAGCTCCAAAGGATCTGTTTCCGCAGTGCACACGAATTTAACAACTTGTCCTTCATAAACCTGAGTATCAATGGGTGCCAAAACGATGCTTGTTTGTCTTCGGACCATTAACCTCCCCCAGGCTTTTCTGCTCCCAAACGGGTTTGTGGCGGTGCACTCGTAAACACCGGAATCCGTGATTGCGATAGCCTATCAGAAATCGTGGAAAAAATAGACCGGTTTATTTTGGCTACTTGCTGTGCATGAGTAGTCTAAATACGCCAGGCAAGAAATGAGCATTTCATCAGGTTAATGTTCAAATTTCAATCACCTTGGTAGAAGCAGTATGGAGGGTTAAGAAGTCAAACTAAGAATTGGATAACAGAAAAGAGCTTTCACATCTCCTATTTCTCCATAGGCTTGCCTTCATTCTGAAAAACCCACAGGTCCATAGCATTTCGGTTTGATCAGTCACCTCTCAGATTTCGGACTAGCAGCTTAGAATTATTTACTTTTCGACCAAAGTTTGAACGTCTTAATAGCTTATTCTGTCACTCTCTCTGCTTTTGGAGGCAGCGGTCGCACAAGCCTCAGCCAAGTGTTTACCAGGCAACCTATGAGAATGTTTGTATGATTCAAACAGGAAACCGTCGAATCCAATCTACCCAGCTGACTGAAGTGACCTGCATGAACGCCTAAACACACCCCCACACTGCAGTCTCCTGATTACAGAAAATAAAAACAAAAACCTTTATGTTCATAATAACTAACCGAAATGAACAGATCTCCGTTTTCCATGTTCTGATACCTCCCACCGTTGATAGGCCTGCCATCTTTTGACCATGATATAAGTGCCTTTGGAGCGGAAAATGTTTGACAGAACAAGGTTACCGGATGTCCATCAACTGCACGTAACTCCGTTTGTGGTGGCTTGATGAAGTATGGTGGCTCACGCATGACATTCACATAGGCATTTGTGAAAGCATAACCAAACGCATTGGACGCATTGCACTGTATCACAGCAGTATCTTTGATGGTCAGGTTGTATAATTCCATCGTCTAGGAAAAGTAACAGTATGAAATGTAGGACGGTGTGTTTGCTTAGTCCAAACTGTCCATAATATGTTTGGGAAAGTGGTAATGATTATTTTTGGATTATCAAATGCTCAAATGATTCAACTATTCACACTTTTCTTTGCCGTTGTCATTTTATCATGCATGCAAACTTATCATATTATCCAAAAAGCAGTTTCTGTACCGATGTAAAACTAGATTAAATTTGTTGGATTTCTTACGTTGGGAGCAGCAACTAATGTGTTGTTTTACACAGTAGCACAGACTAGGGTGGAATTTTGATGAGTTACATTTAAGCTTAATCATTTTAATCTGAGGGTGAACCTCCAGCTTTTCCACAACCACACGCAACCTGAGAGGTATCATAGTCCCACAATGTATGGCGACACATTAAACTATCAGAAGAGATTTCACGTGCTACGAAGAATGCTGACACCAAGTTATCTTAATCTTCGTTTCCCCTTGGTTTGACCTCTCTCTCTTGTTTCACGAAGCTAGGTCCACATGCTCAAGAAGTAATAATGCCTTGCAGAAATTCAGAATATTCAGCCTACTCCTTATGATTTGGTATATTTTTTGAGTGGTTTGCCGAGTGAACGGTCGCTGTTTCGAGAAGTAGCTTTTAGGAGTTCCGATTTGTATCCGATCAAGACCAGTGATTGGATAAACACCTAATAAGAGCACAGAAAATCATCAGTCAAATGTGTTACTCCTATATGCCACATTACAAAACGTAAGTCAAATTCAGTTCTAAGGTTTGAAGATAATTTGCGATTACCAGAACAGAGACCAACGACTAGCGTATATTTTTCCATTTTCCTATAAGCAAGTGAATCTCTGGGACTCTTCCATTTCATCGACCAGATTATAGCTGAGCTTTGGCGTTTTCCAATGGTGAACATTCCACCCAGAACTTCTGGGATCGCCAGGAGTGTTTGATTTATACACTAAGAGAACTATGTTAAAGTTATTTTACCAGACGCCTCAAGGTAAAGATTCCATTCTAGTTGGATATTGAACAAGCATATGTTCACTGAATCACTACCAGTAACATGCTATATGCAATCTCAGTTGCAAGAGTATGTAGTGCCATCACTGGATCTATTGTCATTAAGTGACTGTACGTAGCCGTTACTCTTGATAAAACATACAAACAGAAATCTGACAGGAACTTTCCATTTGCAGACCAACTTTGAATTTTACTGGGAGCATCGCTGCGCTACATCATTATTATTATTATATGGTAAACCATGAAGCTTCAAGCATCGGAGAGAACCTAAGAGTTCATTGTGACCACTTTCGATTTTCCAGAATGTTTATACTTATCGCGTTTTCATTGCATCGTATTTTCGTATAAGAGAGACTGACCAAAGGCTTTTGAGTCGGGCACATAATGTCAAAGTTGGGTGGGGAATATTTCAGTTCGGAAGGGCAAAACGAAGTCGGAAGATAACTTTGTATTTATTTCCATGCCTTATATGATCTATAACAATATATTCACCAAACGAATAAAACGACTGCGAGACAGATCGACAATAGCCTGTATATCAGGCCTGATCAGCATTGTTATAGGCAAAGCGATATTGAACCAGAAGCTTTACTTTAAAATTGATCGATATCTAAAGATAATGTCGTGGCTTTCTGAATACCTTCTCTGCTTCAGATTTCCCCAAAGAGGACTGTACTGTTAACACGTTTATAGAAAGGCTGCAGACTTTCACAGACTATCTGTCTGCCACCAACTTTCCGACGCCACAACTTCTCAGTAATGAAAAGGGAAGACAGAAAAATAGAAACATTTATTGCTGTGTTGGCATAATATAAATTAATTTGAGTCTTTATATATTAGGTAGACTGGTTCAATCATGCGATTTGAGTTAATTTTACCATTGACCTCATCAAAACGCCTAGTTTTATTCAAAAGATTGACATAGTTGGTACTGTATGTATTTGTAAGTATCACGATGGGATTAAATAATTTTATACGATAAAACAACATTCATGGGTAATGTCGTGAATTATTGGAATAATGACTTACATTGCCCCGGAGAATCTTCCGTTTCCCATCCAAATAATGGGAAGGATCACCTCCGTTTACGGTCCAGCGAATCTGTGGGGCCGGTTTCCCTTTTGCAGTGCATCGGAAAATCACAGATTCATTTACCGGTACGGTAATATCTTCCGGTTTTTCAACAAAAGTGGGGCGCACTAAATTTCCAAAAGTGTAGGCAATCAGTACACAGTATCAGGTCAGACTAAGTACTTAGATTGTCCCGTTTAATCTCATTTGGATAAGTAAAACATCATATAACTCTGAGGATTTTTTTCAATTCTGGCCATCTTCATGTTTGAATTTATTAAAAACCTTATATTCACATGATAATAAGCATCCTGAGAATCCCCAATCGCACCACTGGCTATGTACCAACATTGCCAATCAATTTTCATACGGTTAGTTTTGATAACTTAGGTCAATAATGTTCATAGGTTCTTGCTCGATCAGCTCACTGAATCAGTCACTTGGTGAATCCATCACTGTTTCTGAATCTGGCTGCCGGTTTGGAGTATGTAGCGCGTGGAAGCCAATGAATACTTGTGTGTATTTATCAATGATCAAGACAATACCCTAATGAGTGTCTCAAACTTAACTGTAAAGTTTGTACATAGGAAAAAATTAAAATGATACTTACAAAAACTCACCACAAAAAACGTGGAAAAATTCAATGAATGTCGCAAAGACTGATAAAAAGTAATACCATTTTTTGGGGGGTCGATAGTGAATGCGATTGTCATTTTTTCTAATAAAACTGATTTTGAATAATTTATGACTCAACAAAATGTGTACGGTTAAATCATGAAAGGCATTGTGGTTTCTTTTATTAACTATCCGTTCTACCGTCCCAATGGACCTTATCCTTTTCATTTTTGTCGCGTTTCTAAGAACGTTGTTGCATTGGAACCAAGCTTGGATTCAAGCCTGTGATGTATATATATATATATATATATATATATATATATATATATATATATATATATATATCGATGTTCCGCATGATCGTATATGGAAGTGTTTGGTATTCGGGGCCCCAGTCAGTATACTTTTCGGTTATCGGTGGTAACCTTTCTCAAAACTGGCTTACAATCGAAGCTGGTTTTGAGAAGGGTTACCCACGGTAACCAAAACGCCGGTTGATTAGAAACATTTCCGGCAACGTTCTGTTACCGGATGCCAAACACTCATGAACACAGAGGTGCACACCTACGAGAAAAAAAACATAACATTTGCAAAATTCAGTATTGTTTGACGCTAGATCATAAAATGAAGCAGAACTCAAGTTCTACGATTCAGCATAACATCAAGAGTTACCTGAGTAAAACGGATGAGAATGTAGGGCAGATTTCCAAAAAAAAAAATGGGTTAGAATTTCCCAGACGGGAACGTGCACATTCGAGCTCCACTCTCACCTTGGACTTGGACTGTGTACTGAGCATTCAGTGTGACCCTCGTTTGTTCATTGGATCCCTGGCATCGGTATTCACCCGCTGCATCCTCCGTCACGGGGTTTATCTCAAGCATAGTTCCCATATTTTGTACGTTAACATTTGGCAACTGAAATAATATTAAGATTGTAAACTGGTTGCATTGAATCGTACAAACTCCGGGGCGAATTTCTGATTAGTACGTGGCTTTCTTTTTATTTACAAGAAAACTTAAGGGTCACTGATTTAGGGGCCAAATAATCGCCAAAATCTGTCTTTACATGGCCTGAAATTATTTAGGTCAAAGGAAAAGACAGACTGACTGCAAAGATGTGTCAGATATCAGGAAATTCCTTTCCATGCAAACTTAAATAATACTTTCTCTACTGGTCTGCTTTCAGCGGAATCTCGGAGATTAAGAAGCACACCTTAATTAGGAACAAGAATCTATCAGAGATGTGCTGAAACATCAGTACGGATTTCTAAATCGAACTTTCTGACTTACATTTATTGGTTCTTTTCCATCTTTGAACCAAGTGTACTGCGGTTCCGGGTAACCCCCGAAAATACACTTGAGATTGAGTTTCTCGCCCACAACAGTTACTTCTGTTCGAGGTGTACGATACAGCTCCGTCAGCGGGTAGTTAGTCTAAGTAGCAAAAGGACATGGTGCTGGCAAAGACGTTTTACGCACATGGTGAGCATAAATTTTCAACTATGAAATGTATAAGAACCCCAAATTTGATGCCGAAACACACCAAAACCAACAGCTAATTAACATTGTGAAAATCGAACAAGAAGAAAAACACTCCGAGCTATCTAGATTCCGATACACTAAAAAACTAACCTTCATCACCTTTTTCAATTAGTCAACGCCCGCAAACCTATAAACAATGGGAAGCAGTCAACCTAGTAAGCTAAACATTTGTGAATATCTCACAATTACTCGCAAGTAGTGTCGAGGTTTATTGATACTTTTCGTGGCTGACTGGCCTTTGGACTCGACCTTTCACGCGCAAGCCTCAGGCGGAGGATACGCACCACCGATGAGCTCTAACAAACGTGAAACTCCAGTCCGGTGTTTCTGAGTACAACCTTGGTCGTATGACCTGAGTTTTGTGCGTGAAAAGTAGATTCCAAAGGCGAGTCAGCCAAACAAAATCTAAAGGGTACCGATATCTGGTGAACGGAATCGATGAAGTCGCAAGAAGCAACGTTATCAAGTAATTTACTCCATCCGCCTCATTTTATAGTTTGACCCTTCGTTTCAAACAAAATAAGCTTTGTTTTTCCAGTATTGTGACCCAAGATAGAGTGCCAGTCACCCGACAAACGTTGCACTTATGTGCATAAAGACATTTCCGAAACTGACTCATTATTCAGATGAACGACGGTGATCAAACGATCATCTTGAGGAATGTTTGGGCCCGTCTGTTCCGTGTTCGAATCCTGTCGCCGCTCACTTTACCTAATTGGCAGGCTTCGATTGTCCGTGACCCCGTTTCTGAAGTACTTTACAGTGGTAATATAATAAAAACGAAGTAAATAAAAAGATAATATAGTCAAGATGAAAAAACCGACCTGTTGTCCGTAAATTTGAATCCTATAAGAAGGGCCACTCTTCTGATAACGAAGAACCTCATTGTTTGCAACACAAGTGTAAGTTGTGTCATGATCATCTTCTATGACTGCAGCAATGTACAAATAGCCTGAAAATAAATTTGTTAGAACACAATGATAAAACGTGTCAAACAGGTAGGTGACAGTGTAGAGAACAATTTGGAGGAGTTTGTCAATCAGTCTTACGGACTACAATATAAGTACTAAGATCTCACACGCCGATCCAAATCTGAACTTGGTAAAAACAGAATACAGTTAAAAAGTTAGTACGTTTATTTCACAGATCAGTAAACTTTCCTGAAAAAATTTGCGCTGTACTTATGGTCCTTTTAGCAACCCTTTAGACACCCCATGGTAACCATCTATAAACTTTTGAGGCCGGCAGGATCCACGGATGGGTAGACAAAGTTTCTTGGAAGCACATGGCCGGTTGCGCAGCTGTTGCCACTTATTAGATATACGTATCCTATTCTCTTTTTGCCATCCATCCATTATGCCATTTGTACTCAGCGGGTGTTTGTCCATAACAATCTAGTTTGTGTGGATCGATGCTTCCCACACCCCTCAAGCACAAATTAGATTGTCGTGAACTAACTGACAAATTATTTTATGATACTGTAAAACCTTATGCAAATATATTATTTGAAGAATAGCCAAAGAGTATATTTTTCTCACCGTTTATATCAGTTGCTCTTCTGTTGTTTTCTTTGATGTATTGAATTTGTGAGTTCTTTTCCGTTTGCCATGTGACAACCGGAGGTGGATAACCCAGTGGTACATTGCATGTTAAAACCAGCCATTGGCCATGCTGAGCTCGAACAATTTTTGTCTTTGATAGCTCGAAATCCCCCAGTTCTGTAGATGGAAGGGAGTAAAATCATGAATTATTATTACATTATTATTACTAATTGTTAAATCTGCCTAATCTTTTTTCGCAACCGAGCACGCCCGTCTATTCAAGTGATTGATACTGGTTGATCCACAGGAAAATCGTGTAGTATACGGTCAAACTATAAAACTGGTTCACTGTGGCGGATACCATTTAGCACCACAATGTAGGAGAAAATCCTGTACGATCCATTTTTGAAACGTTTAAAGCTCTTGGGATGCTCTTGTGACTCAACTTGTATCGAACACTCGCTATTCAATTGTAAATGGTGTCCATGAATAGGAACAAATCTCAACGGAGTCAACGACTATTAAAATTTCGGTCATTTCAAAACATAAATTATCTGTTCTTCACTTTGGATACTTATATAATCAACCGTGGTGAACAATTTGTTTATAAATCTCGATTTCTAGTTTTCAACACAAATTAGATGTAACAAATGTAATGATCTTTATTCTACATATGTCCTCATAACTGGTAGTTGAGATCGAAACTAACTCATTTGAATTCACCGACAAGGTACCTCTGTCACAAAAAACATTTCAAGACTTTGGTACCAAGCTTGACTGACCGAATGACTGTTAGGTAAAAATTTGCCACGAGCTACTCCGACAGTAGGATATTTTATCAACTCAAAATATCTTCTACATTATCACTTTTTTGAATATTGGCAAAAAAACACTGCATGGAACAGCTCCGCAAAATTTAAATTATCCCTCCCATGCTTTTTTGTAGTTTGGTTCATATTTCAGCTTCTAATCAAGTCATTAGTTTTGCTAAACAACAAAAATGACCATCTTTTCCTGAAAAGAAACATATGGTCGTAGAATGAAAATCAAAGTTACCTGCGCGTTTCACATTAATGACGTTTGATTGAGAAATTCCGAATTGATTTATGGCGAAACACTGGTACATCCCATCGTCGTCCGTACCAGGTCGGGCCATTATCAGCGTACCTTCGTCCGGCCATTTGGTATATCTTCCAGTATTTGCCGCCCAATTAAATTCCTTCCCATTTTTGTACCATATATACCTTAAACTTTTACCAAAATTTATTTGTTCCTACTTTGGAGCCGGTGCACCGATGGCCACACAAGGTAGTTTAATGGCTTCCCCTGGAATGAATACAGCATTCTTCGGAGGCATCTGCGTGAAAGATGGTGGAAATGTGACTGAGGCCCCTTTAGGTACTACGTTCCAAAATATATTCTTACCGCAAAGGCACAGTGGTGCACAGACAGTGTGTACTAAAATCCATCGAAGAAACATTTGCGTACATATAAATCTGGAAAAAAGAAGAAAGGTTAACCGCCTTTAGAAATCATTTTGAGAACCCCTGTAGCTTTGGGGTGAGTAACATTGCGAGTAAACTGATTGAATTGTTTTCAACTTATACAAATACGAATACAACTCTTTATGTTGTTCGTCTGATTACCGTTGGTGTGGAAATTCCAGGGGAAACATTTCACTGAAAACGGGTGGTTCGGTACTTGATCCGAAGAAACATTTAGTGTGCATGAAACTCTGAAGTTCTGATTGTTGATATTTCCCCAAACACGACACATCAACCTTAGTTTCATCTGTTTGAAGCTTCTATAGAGGACAGTCAACAGATCTCTTGTGTTAGAAATTTCATATGCTCCTGATAAAACAAAAAGATAGGATTATGCAATAATGGAGGATTATGCACTCTAGTGAAGGACGATGCCATTGATAGGGACTGACAATGCGTATTACAGGACAGAAACTGCTTATAGTTCGCGCTTTAGAAAATTCTCAATTGAAATTTTTCCTTGGTACTCAAAAGCATTAGCACCTGACAGGAAGCTGTGCACAGCAAAGGATCAGACAACAGTTAAAAACACTTTGTGTAATTTATATTAGGCTATTGTGCTGCATAGTTGCAATGATCTGAGTTGAAACTAGAGTGACGAAAAAGTAGCCTCACTGTGAGCAATGCATTTTCTTATTCATTAATTAGATCAGTGATCGACTCAATTTAGTCAAATACCTCCGAAGGTTCTGCGCAGAATTTCCGGCAGTTTTCTGCGTCACAAGCTGCTCAGTGTATTTTAATCATGATGTTAGCATTGTGTTATTATGTACTTCGCTATGTTGTGTTTGAATTTTTCTACATGTGTATTTCCAAACACATGTAATAATGATGACCGCATTCAGACAATCCAGAAAAAATATGACTCCTTGGTTTACTAAGAGGTTTTTGGTTTATTGTTGTTTTAATGGACTACAAATTTTAAAGTTTGAAATCTTTGTATAGTTTTTTCTGTGGACTACAAGAATTTTTGACTTTAGTCTTTTGGTGGAGGTTATTATAGATTATCTCTTTTCTAGATATTACTGGAAATACTGATCGAAATTTATTGGTCGTGGATCCATAATGTGGGTATGCTTTACAGCTATTCAGTAACTACCTCTGTTCACATTCACGGTTTTCCATTGTTTCGTTGAATTCCACTTAGATAAGCGGAATGCTGCTCACCAATACAATTGCTCTAGCAGTTCGCCTATGTGTATGATGAATTATAAGTTGTGCTCAACATCCACACATGTAAGGTTATACGACCAAAATGGGTCAGTTGATGATTTCTCGGCTTTCCCATTCAGATCAAATGCGTAACTCATTCGACATCATGCGACAAGTTCAGATATGGTGATTGAGTAAGATTTTCGGTGCACATTTGAACGTGAATCGAAAGTAGCATGTGTGCCAATTCATCTCACTTGGGTGAAAACGTCATGTTTGGGTAGCATAACTCGGTTCGTGAGGAAATAATACGCGATTCACACAAATAAGCCACCAAACAACTGTGAAATTATATAAAATCTACCGAATGTATCAGTTGATATTACCGGTGAGTAAGTGTATGTTGGACATACAAGAAAGTCCATAACTTTATTCTGCTTTTGAATTGGTCTATATCACCTCGGATAGTGACCAGAGGTAGAATAATGTCACGCAAACGATGTCTAATATGGAGTGTTATAAATGGTCAAAAACTTTTTTATCCTAATGTTCACAGCAGCCAACGATGCGAGTCAGTTTTCATTGCAAATGTGCATGTACTTAACCATCACATATTTGTGGTTATACGTCACATTTACATCCAAACAAGTACCCTATGCCGCTTACGTAATTGTATTAGAACATATACAGCAACGGACGGGACATCCTTCGAAGGGCCATAAATGGGCATGGAAAAACAAGTAGACTGTATATATAGATCAAGACTGGTAAAAGGTGGAGCATCCGCTTCCACGCCCGCAAAGAGAACTACAAAATCGAAAAACCTCTCTCGAACAAAACATAAAGAGTTGGATTCAGATATTTTCATCACTTTGATTTTACATCTCCTTGTTTCCCTTGGCAAATCGAAGATGGATGCATTGTTTTAGATCAAGTGCGCGACAGATGAGCCCTAAAACCAGTTTGCAAGTTTACCGTCATCAAGCTAGTTGCAATGGAGTGCCACGATACTTAATTCCTGCAAATAGATGAACTGTGCGTGATCCATCCCTTTAACAAAACGTGGAAACTTGTCCTAATCGATATGTCAATCACTCAACTATTACTAAGATAAGATTATTTCATAATGTTACCATCAACATCCATTGGCCTAACTTCCCACTAAATTATGTTTGATATTTAGTTTGTCAGCGTAACTATATCCGGAAAACGGCGTAAATGTCCAACAACAATAACAAAAACTGCAACACCGTGTGCTCAGTAATAGCCTACTTGCTTCAACTTCAACTGGATGGTATGCAAAGGAGGGTGGTATGGCAGTATACGTCCAACGTCATACAAAACCAGCAGACTTTCAAAGCTGTTCTTTGCCTATATTTGAAATACACTTTTTGCTGAGGTACTTGTGCATTTCTGTTTTACACATTCATAACTGATAGGTTCAAACTTACCAAGATTTCTGTGTTGTTTATATATTTCCGAAATTTCGCTTTATCATGAGTTATGCCTATGATACTTGTTGCTGCATTTTGCAGTGAAAAACTTGGAGTCGTAAAGTCCCGTTTCATACTCTGCTGTCTTTTTTTATTTTAGAGTTTTAAAGCCATCGTAACGGGAAAATATTCTGCGTGTCAAACAACAGACATAATGCTATTTACTGCTGTCCTTTTCTGAATAAACATTTGGCTCGGATGATCGCTGATTCCTACTTTCGCTCACCAAAACGATGGCTATCAGTTTCGCCTGGTGCTGCATTGTGGAGAATACTCAGTCATTCCCTACATGTTGATCACTGATGATGGGGAAACCTTCACTGTGTAAAAGATCACGAACTTGCTTAAGATTAAAAGATGTTACTTTTGCCGGCTAAACTGAGAAATCTACAGCCAAATGGAGTGACACAGAAATTCACTCGAACTTTGAAAGTGCTGCAAGGTTGACCGACCCGTAAAAAAGTTGACAGTTAGGACGAGGTGTAGACAGTCACCTGTTTCGGTTCAAGACGCCACACTTCCCAGTCACAACAAATTAATCAATCTTTGAGTACTAAGTACGAATTTGGAAAGCATCAATGCTTTTCAACGAAGTTGAGGTGATTTGTGATCAGCATCCTAGGCGTTCAGAACTCATCGCCACCAAGTCACCCAGAGACTACAACAACCCCAACTTCGTTCAGGCTAGCTATTGATTACAATGCTTTCATTCCCTTGCACGATACCAATACATAATTCCTACCATTAAATTAGATATGTGATTGAAACGTTGTCCTTATTCGTTCCGTACCTATTATGCTAGAGAAGTATTAAGTGAATTAATTTAGATCCTTGTTTGTCCTTACGTAATACCCTAATTAAATGTGCATATAAAAATTATCTTCCTAATTTTCATGCCTTTGGAAACGCTTTCTACTTTTTCTTTCCAACTTCCATCAGCGACAGTTGCAAATGCAACTGAAAAATAGAGAAGTTCAGTTGTTAATCATTTGTCAATTAAAGTATTCTACGTGTTGATACATTCATATTTTGCGTCAAAGAGCTTTAAAATTATAGACTGAATGGCAGTAAGCCCTGAAAAATACTAAGCTAGTTCTTTGTGAGGAATTTATATGCAGTGCAATGGAAACGCTGGTAACCAGCTGATGTATGCATTATCGCACTGCCAAAACTGTTAGTAAAATAGGGAAAGGATGTACGGATGCAAACTTGAGGCTTTGCAGAAGTAGTTCCCAAAGACACCTCCAAGTCAGCACACGAGGATGTGCACCATTTCACGGGAATTCCTCCCTTGGGGACCGTTTTCTATTGTGCAACTTTGGCTAAAAAATTTTTTTATTATTCTGAAGTTATCTAAAACACGGGAAGTTTTTTTTATCTCTTTGTGAGTCACAATTGTTAATGAGGGTTTTGGTGCTTTGCATCATTTTAAGATGTTCCAAAACCATACTCTTTCCTCACTTAACATAACTATGGTTCAAAACTAATGTTTTTAGATATAATCATGTTGTTAAGCTTACGGACCTTCAAAATAAACTAGTATGAATGGAAGATTTGCCGCTACGTTTCTATCGTGTTCAAAGAAAACCCTTCAATATACATGCTTCATGCTGTGCTGAGCAGGACTATTTTGAGTAGTTATTACCCCGTTTGCGACGCATTCTGGGATATTTTGGGACCTCTTAGAGACCACTTTCTGAATGAGCGTACTGCTTTAATCCATTTGGTTTTATAGTGTTATTTACGAATTCCCCGAAGGCCCTTTACTTCTTCAATCAATTTTTTATATTATTAAGAAAGTTGGATGCCTACTCAATTCAGCTGGACAAATTCGGGACACCTAGAAAGTGATTATAATCAGAAAACAATTAGACGTATAATAATCCGTTAGTGTCGTGTACATGTGTTTTTAGTTATGACACATATTTACGACATTTTAAATTAGTGGCCTTTTGCAAAACGGAAAATCCTAATCAGTTCAGAGTGTGCGCTGCAACCGTGCATCTTTAGGTACTAGTATTTGCATTGTACTAATGCTTTTCCTTGGGTGCGTCAATATCTGAATAGGTCTCACAATCTACGATAGCGGTAGTGTATTGGCTTTCAACATTCACAGGTCTGTTAAAAACAAAGAAGTGGTGTACTAAGGAACGTCAAAACATTGTAAAAGACAAAACATTACGGGTGTTTACGTTTTAAAGTGTCTTCCGGATTGAAATGAAACAACGTGGTAATCACTCTTTAAAAAGCATACTAAGGATTAGATTTTTGTATATTTGTTAAGTCACTTACCAGTCGCGTTGTTTAAAAATGCTCCATGTGATACAGGAAATGTGCCAGAGCAATGTAAAATTTGGCAGGCGTATAGAGCTTTGAAAACTCAAACATTTTTTCCGCTCAATCCTTCAAGAAGCCCAATTTAAAAATAGTGAATTTGCAACCCGAAAAATTCTACGTCCATAATTGTGATCATGAAAAATTAGACTAACTTTGTTAATGGTAGACACGAAAAGCACACTAAAGTCAATGCCAGTTCAGTGCAAGTCACAGGGCTTGTGGGCTTGGCCTGTTTGGTGAATCCAGGCCATTGCATCAACGAGGTTCGAAGAAATCTCGTATAAATGAAGATTTGCTTTGGGTCGAGAAACAGGATAAAGACTGAAACGGGGTGATATTTTGACGGTCAAATTTTAACTGAGTGAAAAAGCATTGGGGCTCAATTGTTCTCAGCCAAGACTGATTTGACGTTTTATAAATAAAGCAATAAATGGGTCAATAACGAAGAACTGAAAGGTTCTGTTCGGAACAGTCAGGGAATAGTTTTGATTAGTGACTGTATAAGCGAATTCAAAGCTCTTCTTTGGCTTGGGCGGCCAGTGCATTGCCTGAGAACTAGTTCCAGGCATTCTCAACACGACTGCGCGTTGAAACTACGACGTGTTCGTAGTTTGGCCATTTTAATCTCATGAACTCTATAAGTCGTGTTAGTGTAAAGAGATAAAAGATCTGAGCTTTGGTTCGATATACACTTCAGCTGCATAAATGTCTCCGTAGGGTCCCCTCCATTGCGCCTCTGTTCTAGTGGGAAGAGGTGCATTCAACCTAACCTGGCTGGATATGGCAGTCCTTTGATCTACCTGATGGATCTCATGAATCGACTTTATATCTTCTCTAGCATATGCCTACGGCACACGAGTAACCGTACCCAGCTTTGGAAACAGCACTTTAGTTGTAGTCTAAAGAACGCCTTGTAACGAGACATCAGCACCTTCAGCTCCACGTCGAGAACATTTGTAGCTAGTCTGTACAAGGATCAAAATTATCTTATCACTATAGCACTGCTTTGTGAGCCTGATTTAAAAAACCTATGGAGACATCCCCAGATCCTTCATCTCGTCCATTCTACGGATTTCGTGGTGGTCAAACGTGTTTATATCCCTCGTATCCTTTAGTGTGAAGGCTGGTAACAGACACTCAAATCCCTGTGTTCAGCGGTAGATTCCACCTGCTGATTCGCTTGAGGGTAGGGGATAGATCACCATGGATGTTTGAATCTGAGGGATTTCATACTAGCCTCAATTTGACGGTGAATAAAAATTTGGAGCTGGTGAGTTCTTTAGTTAGGTCATTATTATACACAAGGAAGGTTAGTAGTCCCCCCACCAACATTTTTTGGGCTCCACTACAAGCCCTATATAGGTTCAATTTTCTTCTGTCAAATCTAACGTAGAGCGACCTGCTCCTTAGGTAATCCCCTATACATGACGTCATCCCGAGGGCGGTACTCAATAATTCAAACTTCTGACAAAATAAGTAGTAATTAGCAGGATTAAATGATTTTTGAAAGTCCTCATAGCAGACTTTTATCTGTCTTTTCCATCCCACTCGGACGGCGATATCGTCCAGGAAAGAAAAAAGATCTGTCAAGCATGACCGGTTTTGATGATCCCGTGATGTTTGTTCGATATCAGACGATTGTCTTTCATCAGGGCTATTACTTTGTTTTACAAAATCCCCTAGAGAACGTTCAACATCATCGGTGCTTGACTTGTTGGTCCGTGTTTCTCGGCGTCTGACCTCAACCCGCCCTTTTGTACAGAAGCGAACTCACTCATCCTTCACCCCACAGAAGTGTAACTATCTCCAACGACTTGCTAAACGACCAAGCCTGTGGTTTTGTGATGGAAGGACGTAGTCCGTTCGACGGCGCGGCGTCATTGACACTCAATATGCAAACGGCCTCCACAATTTGATCCACCTGCATAACAAATTCTTCTCTCCGCTTTGTAACCTCGTAGGAGATACGGTCGACGTACTCGTTTGAAGTAACATTTCAGGACTTTCGCCTTAGAAATGTTAGTCGTAGCACGCTGTCTACTATCTCCAACTACAAGTTCTTGTGAGACTCGTAAGGAGTGAGAAGTAATGCATTCGACGCATGAATTCAACTAAAGATTCAGTCGGCAATACCTTAGACAGTCTTACACTCAACTTCTTTGGTTTATTGTCAGTACTTATGTCAGCGATGTTCCCAATATAAAATTTGAGTTTTATTAAAATATCATACTCAACCTTTACCCCAAGTTTTTTCCTAACTTCCTGCCCAAAAATGCCGACAAGAAATAGTCCTCAAGTCTGAAGTTGATGAAGTCCATCAGGACCGATCTTTGTTTTCCTTCTCCAGTTACCTTTTTGTTCATATTTTCTGTCTTAAAAATCTTTTAGTTCAACATACCCTGGTTATCCGGCAATTCTGAGTAGGCCGCCAATTATCCTTCTGATTTCCATATCTCAAATTCTGATTATCCTGTGTACTTGCCCAATAATACTTCTCATAACCCACTGAAAAAGCTTCTCTGGCCTTCATATCAGCGAGGTGCGTTTCATGCTCACACAGCCCCACTAATACTTCCCAAAACTAGTCCATCTCCTGCGGCCCTATGGGAATTCTCTCAGTGATTTTCGGCATTGTTGCATTCGGTTTTCCTTCTCTATTTTTATGCAATCCACTTTGAATGTAGAGGTCTAAAAACCAGCGACGTTTGTTTTGTGATTTTTACGATTTGGGCTAAGATAATTAAAAGCTTTTCCAGCTACACTGACGCAATTTCGATGTGGTAATGGTACTACTCGCAATAAATATTGCACTCAATATCTCCATCCATGGGCTTTAATGCAGTCCATTTTTGCAGAGGAGGCTGAATAATGCTTAACCTAGGAGAAAAAAGACCTTATTCTAAAACTATCGAAGTATCTACAAATGAGGGAGAAACAATTTAAGCTGGGTAGGTTTCGCCAGACCTTAGTACTTGAGTGCAGGACAAGTTGTGGGCTCACGTAAAGTAAACCGGTCAAAAAAACTGTCACAAAATTGTCCCAAATTATTCCCGTTTGAAATATTGCAGGGAACACTTTGGGACTATTTTTGAAAAAACAAGAATACAGTGCTGTAAGGCACGTCGTTTGTATTCGCCACTCCTAAATTTCGGCAAACTATGGTCTACCGAAATTTATAATCAGAGTAGTCAGGAAAATAGTCCCAAAATGTCCTAAATTGGTCCCATTTGAAACATCCCAGGGACGTTTTTGGACTATTTTTGAATACACCAAGAATGCAGCGGCTTACATTCTATACTTTTCAAGTTCTGTATACTACACTAAATTAATTCATTTTGGGATGTAAGCTTAATAACTTTTATCTACTTCCGTTTATGAAAAAACGATTAGTAAGTAACCTCAAAAATTGCTGGGCATAGTCTACACACTTTCTGGCACCGATCGGCACTCAATATTTGAACACCTGTATGAACAGTAGTATTTCAGGAAGGAGTACCCAGGCAGCAGCGGGGACACTCGGTCGTCATTTGAACTTCCCCCAAGGGGATATGTTCCATTGTTTTTTTTTTTGAAAATCATGTTGCTTTTGCTACTCGTGCAAGTGAAACGTTGTTGTAATACCTACAATAACTAAGAGTTCTTAAATATGAAGTACGTGTCATTTTACCGAAGATAATGCCTGTCCAAGAGTAAAAATTTTAGCCGCCTCTCTACATGTATAGATCAGATAAATTACCCCTAACTTACCCTTTTAACGTAAGAGTTTACAAACTCGTCGGTAGGCCGTTAAGTAATGCAATTTGTTTTTGTAGATGGCTCAGGCATAAAGACTGTCCTCTTGAGACTCCTGGCCCTATACGGCTGACGGTGTGTTTTACAGACTAGCACTACATGTATTGAACGTATACACTCAGCGGACAATCATCGATGAACCCATAAAAAACACTTTACCCGTACTCTAGTTTCATAGTCACCTGAATAATGTCAGTTTTACTATGAGGTTTTACATCTGTCATATCATTATACAACTAGGGTACGGTCTGTAGACCACGTTTCTTGGGTTCATCGCTGACTGCCCTACGGCTTTATCTTTCTATGTTTCATTGGGTGTCAATCAATGGTGTGGCTCTCAGGTGACACTCAGGAGAATACTCGTGTTGACTGGATAGAAGTATGCTTCTGAATGAAAGTACACATACTTCCATGAAATTAAAATCCCATGTGGTAAACCATGTGTAAAGTAACTAGCAAAGTTCTCCAACTTATATCACGCAATAAAATTGTCCTAAGTATATTCCCTATTAGACCTGCTTAGGGAGAAATGCATTTAGAGAGGCGCATTCACGCAAGTACCGCACCGCTGAATTTCATAGTTCCAAAAATGTCCCCGGGAAAGACTGTTTTGAAGAATGATCTTAGATGACATTTTATCAATTCAGGAGATTTGAAAACGTGTAAAACAATAAAGAAATGATTTTTCTTTAGTGAAGGGCACCGTTGTTTACCAGAAAAGAGCCCAGTCAGCAAGATATTCCCAAGTTAGTCCAAAAATAGTCCCACATTTTTACTAATTTAGTCCGGTTTGGAACACCCTTGGGACGTTCTTGGGACTATTTTTGCACACCCCGGGAATGCAGCGACCTTACGTGCATTACTTTGAAATCTCGGTAAGCTTTACCACATAACTTCGTCTTGAGGTACTAGCTAATGAACTTTCATCAGTTTCCACCAAGCGAAATAACTTGATCTGTGAATACCCTCGAAAATTACTTGTCACGGCCTGAGTACTTTCTGTTGTCCAACATTCCTATAAAACGTAGCATTCTACAAAGAATTCAGTGTTCTTCTACGTTATGGACGGTACTTAAAGCAACGGGACGAATTAGCCAACTTATACCACATTATCAAATAGTCACAAAATAGTCCCTTGAGGGACATTTTTGGGACTAAATGCTCTCTCTTTTTGCTGACCAGGACGGTAAACCATAGCTCCTGTAGCACCCAGCCCGTTCGTAACACCGGTTTTCGATTTGTTTTCGGTCTGTTTGCTTAGTAGTCATTTTACACGGGTAAACATTGAATTTATACGAAGGAAATTAACAAGCGAAATAGTATGCAGTGCTTGGTTGGCATTGCATTTCAATGTGTTGAATTAATTCATCAAAATGCCCGGAAAACGTTAGTATAGGTCGCTCTATTTTTTCCCTCAAAATAAGGACAATTAACCGGAAAATCATAAGTTGGGAAATAGAACTAAGCATCGTCGTACGTAATTTGTGTTAGTGAAAGAACGTACCGAAGCACAACACGCCTTTCAAACGATCGGCACAAACCGCTCGGAAACCGGGCAAAAACCGCCTTGAAACCGATCGGTTTTCGGCCGGTCTTTGACCGGTTTTCGAGGGGTCCTAACTATTAGGCCGGTCGGTTTGCGAGCGGTTTCTGAGTAGTTTCTGACCGCTTTTCTGGACGGTTTCTGAACGGTTTCCGAGCGGTTTGTGCCAATCGTTTGAAGTACGTGTTGTGCCTCGTTAATTTCCTTCGTTAACACAAATCACGTATGTCGATGCCTATGTCCATCTCCTAATTCATGATTTTCTGAATAATTGTCCTTATTTTACCCATTTTGAGGGAATAAAATAGAGCGATCTATCCCGACGTTTTCAGAGCATTTCGATGAATTGAACCATACACTGAAATACAACACTAACCAAGCATTGCATATTACCTCGCTCGTCAGTTTTCTTCGTGTATATTCAATGTTGATCCGTGTAAAATGGCTACTAAACAAACCGACCGAAAACCGATGGAAAACCGATCGGCTTAATAATAAACACCGATCAAAAACCGGCCAAAAACCGGTCAAAAACCGACCGAAAATCGATCGGTTTCCGAGCGGTTTTGCACCGGTTTTGCTACAAGGGGAGTGTTTTTCAATGAAGTAAAGTCATTTGCCCATGTTTTAGACCTGTTCAAACCTAACGGTATGGAAAAAACTCCAATCAAACCCTCGCGGGACCATTTTGGGACTAAAATGAGCACTCCCGTGTTGACTGGGAGTGCACTCTCTTCGGGCCAACCGGAATACCACTTAATGCTAGCAATAGTCGTTATTTCATCATGTTCGGAATACTTTGTTCATTCAACTCATCTACCAGTATTTAGCTAAGGGATTGCTTCTGTAATTTACACACATATCCACTCTCGTTCACAAAATTTCCGCACTAGTGTTTACGTACTTCAAAACGCCGCTTTGTGCGGCCTAGGGATTCAAGTCAGTTCAGTTCAGTTCAGTTCAGCTCAATTTACACAGGACAGATAATAGCCACTGCCAATCAAAAATCTAGAATTCCTCCTGTGGTATGTACGCAAACTATGCCCCCATGCCAGTCCGCTGTATCTTATCGATTCCTTGTTACAAATATATCAGCTCAGTTCTGTACAGTTTGCAAAGACTTTGTGTGGCTAGAGCCAGTCGCGTGTCTAGATATTTGTATCGTGGGCACTTTTCCGTAGCTTCTTTTTCTGAAGGGCAGAAACTCTGTACAGTGTCGACCCTGGCAGATAAAGGGGAAAACAATGAGTAAATTTCATTTGACTCTAAAACTCCCCAACATAGTTCGGGGCATACTGCCATCCAACACTAGTCTACTGCTTTCTTAAAAGCCTCTACTGTTGTGGTACCTATGACCTCCTCCGAGAGCGCATTCCAATAGGATATCACTCTGTTTGAGCAGTAGTTTGCTTTAATTTGGAGCCATGAATGCTTCGTTTGCCATCTAAGGCTATGCCCCTAGGACATTTCTCTGTGACCGGACGGAAAATGCCCTTCCGTTTATCCCTGACAGTCCTCCCAACACTTTGAGGGTTTCTATCAAACCTCTGCGAAAGCTTCACCCTTTAGAGGGGGCATGTCCGGAGCACAGAAAAGCTCTGTGTAGCCAAGCCCTCTTTGACTAGTCACCAAACTAGTGGTTACCCCTTGCACCTGCATCTTTCTGGTGGCGCGGTGCCCGGGCTTGTACGCAGTACTTCTTGTGAGGCCTAAATATGGATTGGTGAATCGGAGCGAAAATCTATATGATCTGGTGGATCTTACTCGAAAGAGTTTTCTCCTGGCCTTGTTAGTTACTGCGGCGCACTGGTTCGACGGTTTGAAACTTCAGTCCGCCCAAGTCTTTTCCTGGGAGACCATTTACAACCATCCCTCTCCATTCCTTCTGCCCACTGTGTTTGTGGCCAGGCACTGACACTCGGTGAGGCTTAGAGGAAGGTCTCATTTGTGTGACCAGTTTCACACGGCTAACACCTCAAGTTCTATATCTGCTTTGGCTATCTTGGCGTCGTCGGCAAACACAAAGGCGAAGTTGGTGGGCTCACTTGCTGGATCGTCGATGAAGGAGGGGAGGAGTTAATGGCCGAGCACCGAGCCCCGTGGCCCCCCAGTAGTTATACCTTCCAATTTACAGATGTGACTACCCACCTTGAGGCGAAAATTTTGGCCTGTTAAAAAGCTATTTGCCCAGTGCCTTGCCTTTCCAAAGATTCCTATCGACTGCAGTTTGACTTCCAGAAGCCTGTGATTCGCATAGCCGAAAGCCCTGCTGAAGTCCATGGTACAGACAGCAGTCGAACACCCTTCTCCAGGCTCATGCTTACCTCAACGAGGAACCGCAGGTGGCTCTTCAGAAAAGATGTTCCCGCCACAAACCCTTGTCTCCCAACTATTCGCTCCGGGCACCTGCGTAGTACCGAAGTTAACCAAAAGGACCGGTAATTTTCGGTTTTTGCCGGGGTCCTCTCTTGTGAATTGCCGCCACTGTTGCTTTCCTCCAGTCGCCCGGCACATTTCCTTCTATAAGTGACGTTTCATACAGTTTCGTTTCCGGAGCCTTCAAGACCTCTGCTAGATAATGAATGGTGGCTGAGTGAATCCCTTCCGGCCCTGCGGCTTTTTTCTACTCAAGGTTCGCAGCTCCGCGTATACCTGTTCTTCGGGATTGGGATTGAAAATAAGCACACAGTGACTTTGGGTTTGTGCGGATCGATGCCACTAACCGGACCCTGAAAGAATATTTCTTTATTGCTTGGACCGCCTGAGCTCTGTTCCTAGCATTTGATAGCCATTTCATGCCACCTGAGTTTTGTAGAGCTTCTATGCCTCCCATTGTTGCCTACGAGTGCCTATAGCCTTAATGACCTTTGACTTCCACCAAGGGGATAGACCCCTATTACTAACCGCTTTCAGAGGCGCAAACTCTGTAAATCTGTGGAGCCCCATCGTGATGGACTCTCAGCCCTCCTTTGCGGAGGCATTTTTGTGACTCGGTGTCCTCTGAATTTCCTCCACCACCCCCTTCAATTAATTCATATTATTTCTGCCATAGCACCAACGTAACACGATTCTATTCTTCGCCCTGTTGAGTCTTAGAGTAACCCCCTAGGACTAAATGGTCGTCTCTGCCCAATGGCCCTTCCGGCTTTATTTCTCTAGGGTCCGCCGCGTAAGTGCACGCAACGGGACTCACTGTGGGCACTCGTCGCCCGTTGGCCCCCCGGTACGATCTCGTTTCCTCGGTCGATTTTCGGCCGGTTAGGGTCTCCGAGTACGGCGAGCTCCCTTTTTTGGGCAAAGGCTGCATCTAGCACCGACAATTTGTGGCTAATAGTGCCCCGTAAGTACGGACAATGAAGACCTTCATTCCGTTCCTGATAAAGAAGGATCCGGCCTGCAGGTTGCCAGAGGCCGGATTCAACAGAGCCTCCCAGTGGCTCACTTCCGTCCACAATGCTAGTGTGATTCTACCCTCTTGAGGAAGAGAGGGAGACGCAAAATCTCATCGTGTATCAACTGTGAGGGACGTTGTGCTTTGTGGGCAGCCAACGAGGCAGAGTACAACAAAGAGAAACGTCAGTTACAATGCACCTCAAACGAAACGTAGTGTAACCCTCCATCCATCTACCAAATAAATTCACAAATTGAAGGTGAGGGATAAGTTCTTTCTACTTGAGACCTAGGGCTTCATCGAAGGACCGGACGGCCCGCAGGTCTACTACTCTACGAAGCAGACTCCTCTGACAGCTTGCCTCTCTTTCGTTGAAAGGGCGCGATCTGGTTATCAACCTATCCCGAACCTTCGTCAGATTCTTCTCGTTTCCTTTTGCTTTGGAAAAGACTACCCGGTTTGGGGACAGAAAAACCCTCAGTATCTTAAACTTTTCTGTGAGAACTCCCCAAGGTCCCCTTCTTCCAAGGAAGAAGGTCGGAGATCGTGGAGTTTCCGTCCATACATCTTAACCCTCCGACTCCCCATCGTATGCGTTGCACAACAGTGAACTTTCCCCAAGTAGGCGGAGCCCGTTTTTTAAAAGGGCGACCGAGCCTGCAAGCTGCATTTTAGGTGGTGTCAGGTCAGCTCGCACCTCGCTAATGATGGCCAGAACCAGTCGAGCTCTCAGAATTCTTTTAGCGGTAAGCACGGACTCTGACACCTACCGCTGTCGCTTTTCTAGTTACTTCCGGTTGTGCTGTATGAAGTGGTTTGTTCCCACAGTTTGGCTGATAAATAAAGTAGAGACACCCTTTTCATTATTCGGACAAGAAGCAACGATGGCACCTGTGTTCCATTGTACCTGTTTGCCTATTTCTTGAGCACTGACACACAGGATAGCCGACGAACCTTGAGTGAAAACGTTTTCTTTTAAATCCTCAGTGGTTTACTTCTGGGAGCATCTCTTTCCACTTAGCATCCGGCATAATTCAGAAGTACTTTGCAACCTAAATGTTTATCTTTTCTTCAGTTATTCTACTCCACATCCACACTACTTTACTGAATACAAAGTTCGCCGTCACATTATTCGCAGGATGTGGCCTCTGGAACTGTATGTTATCTCATCTCGTTGTCCCATCAGCGACCCGATAAAACATATCCTCGAGACTTATTCTCGACAAACCGTAGGTCGTTTCAAGCGCCTCAGTAGGATCTCCCTTGAGCCTTCTTTCTGCAGGTGGGAAGGGTCCCTTGTCCTGCAGTCTTCGTTCATATGATTTTTTCTGTTATCCCTTGACAATCCGGGTGGCTCGCCCACAAGAATTTTAGATACTGATATTGTTTGTATCCCGTGTCAGTGGCGCGTATCAGTCGGTGGTCAATGAGCTTGGCGCCGAGGTCGCAAATTTCTCGCCACCAGTCGAGGTGACATCGTCAGTGTGCAGGTGTCTGGTTTCTGACCTCGTTTCAGGCAGGCAGCTTCCTTTTTCAAAAATGGTACCCAGGCCTGTAAGCATTGTTCTAACTGCTGCCTCATTATTGTTCTGTACACAGATACTAAAGCTTCTGTCTTTCTGCAAGTAAACGCTGAATGCGGTCAAAGGAATTTGCTTGCCTTGAGAGGATCCAGTCAGCTCGGTTCAGCCCATTCACTGTTCACGGTCATTCTCATAATCAATCTCACTGTTGAATACGGCCTCACCTGTTAGCGGCCAGTTACCTCTGGTAGCCCTCAGCTCCACTAAAGCTGTGGTTGGCAGGTGTCTTTTGTCTCGGTTTAAAGGAATATCCCATTTGTTCACACAGCTACTTGCCCGCTCCCGGTCCCTTGCTAAGTCATTGCGATACCCTGGTCTTAAAACTTTAAAATGGTCCGCAAAATGGAACATGGTAGCCATCAGCCTTTCGCTGGGTAACTCATGTACAGTTAAAAGGCTCCAGTATTTAAATCGATCCTTGAGGTACTCCGGCTGTTACCTGTGCCGCTTCTGAACCACTGGTTCGTATTCTGACGTGAAACTTCCCGTTGGTCAGGAAGGCTGGGGTCCACCTCGGTGATTGTCCTTCCATCTCAAGTGTCATTGGTTCCTCCATCAGAAGGCGGTGATTGACTGAGTCAGAAGTTTTGATTAAGTTTGGATGATGAACTTCGACCATTTTGCCCTCATCCAGCTGATTATCACCTTCATCTAAAAATCTCAAGGAAGTTCAAATTTCGCCTTTCAAAAACACGTACTCTGCCCCATAGTGTAATTTGTGGTTCACCAGATGTTCAGGTATCTGTCCTTTCATCAGTCACCCTAAAAACTTGCAGAGCATGCACGTAGGACCCACAGGACGGTAGTTCCGCTCGTCTGACCGGGACCTCACCTTGTGGATGGCTACAGCTATCACTAGTTTCCGGTCAAAATTTAATAACTTTTGAACAATTGCGGCTCATCACTGACGGCCGAATCATCCACGGACCACTGCAGCCGGTGGCTTGAAGTCGTGAGGTCCTAAAGTAGTACATGTGTAAGAGGCTGAAGCCCAAATTTTTCCGGATCTTACGATTTTCTTGTCGTCCGATTGTCCCGTGTGAGCCGGAAGGTAGTTAACCGGATAATAGGGAGACGGAAAAAGAGAGGGGGCTCAAGATACAAATCTTGGTAGTAGCTTTTACCCAACATTGCCGGTGAGCTGGGCCGTAGATCACTGAATAAAGGAAGAGGGCTCGGCTTTGCCGCAGTCAGTTCAGACTGGGGAGCTTAAACGACTCTGTCTTGTAAAATCAGTCAAACATCAAACACCGAGATTTTTGAACAATACATGCCGCCCGCGACCATGCGGCCACTTGGCTTTAGTTCATTTTTGACGGTGGCTGGCTGATTGCAGTCAGGCCCCACCGGCTTATGTACTTTTGGGGCTATCAGTAATTTTTCGCTCTCCCCTTTCATTGTTAACAGGAGCGAAACTGTTGGTGCCCATATTTGTGCTTCATTCATGGATGTCGTCTCCCACCACTTTTGAGCACGCTCTCAAAAATGGACTCAGGGCATCCGTTTTGGCTTCACAGTCATCGCATATTCCCCCATCCCTGAAGACCGAAAAATCCCATTCATTTTACTAGCAAAGCCACTGACTGATAATAACTTACTTCGGAGGAGCGCCAAGCATGCTGCTCCGCTGATCAGACAAAGCAAGCGATTGCAGAATCTGAGTTCCCAGGAGCCGAGAGTATATGTGCATGCAAAAGAGCACAAAAACTGTTTCAATGGATCCAGGTAATAGTACCGCCAAGCAAACTTCAAACTCAACTTCAGACGACCAAGCCGACAGTGCTCGAGTGCCGTAAGCCGGGAAGGTGAAGTATATACGTGGATGATGCCCAGAATGGCTTCAACCGCTGAAAAATCAAGCCTGATCGAATGATATCTTTTTATCTTTACAAAGAACTTGCTCAGGGAAATGTGGAGAATGTGTATGCTGCTGAAAAGTGGGTGTTGATAGAAAACCTAACGATCTAAAAGGAAAAGACCTCAGAAATAAGATAAATTGGAGCATTTGACGAATATAGTGGTAAAATCTGCTGTCTGGATGCGGTCAAAGGTGATTAGGTAGAAAAAGAGCTTTACTTCCGATAGTTAAAACGACAGAGAATACCAGGATGATGGCTACTACTAATACTGATGGTAACAATTAATATAATGGAGTATGTCTCGAAGGCTTTCTAGACTCTCGCGCAATCGCTTGATCATAGAGTACAGAGTTACTCAGCACAGTGAAGTTTAGGAACATAAGTAAAAACTTTCAACAATTTAAAAATATAGTTACCAATGGCTTGAGCGGATCAAACCGATAGCGTTTTGCGCGGCTAAAGCAAGCCGGTCTCGATTTCCAGAGGGGCGATAGTGGCCCGTGGGAATAATGAAAAGAGCGACAATATATAATGCTGAAGATGTGTTATATACCCAAAAAGGGCTGCAGTGAATGACGGATCTACCAGAGTTCAGTTGACCTGGTTATTTGAAGGACATGGCCATATGAAACAAACTTTATGAAAGTGCTCTCTGGAAAGTTCGTGAATATTAAAAGGAGCAACCATAGAAAACAATGTGAGTTTATTTCTGGGATCAGTAACCCCTATCGCCTAGGTAAGAGCAAGCGCAAACGGAAGATAGCGGATCAGTGAAGAATCAAATTCAAGCAGAATACATGTAGAAGGAAGAATAAAGTCTTGCAGCAGATGACCAAATGGAAAATTCCTGCATAGTCTGGAGCCCCTTTATGCTGATTTGCTGAAAATATTTCGTCCCATTGAATCTCAGTGTTTTGCGGCTTTATTACTGGGAACCCCTGGTGAGGAGGAAGAACGACCTCGCATTCGGATGGGATATTTAAATTTAGAGAATAGCAAATTTATGTGTTTCATATTCCAGTTCTGAATTCTGGCTGTTCCAAGTGGGATCAAAGAATAACAAGTGAACCACTGGGATCGGCATTTAGCACCATTCCGTAGGTTTCATTAGGACTAGCAATAGTGCCTACACCGTTTTATGATCTGAGTTCTAATTCGCAAGTCTAAATAATGTGGACTCTGGAGGGACTAAGCTTTATTACTGCATGGGGGCCACGTCGCCTACATAGGGTAAGCTGCTGCGTAGGCATTCAAAATGGTTAATGATTATTAAGTCGGCTTGTCAGAGCTCAGATACCGAAGAGACTCAAGAAGTAACAACCCTGAAAAACTTACTATGGTAACCCCCAATGGCGAAATGGAGGCCAGCACCGAGGAGGTGGGATAGGTTCACAAGAATAGTTTGCTCGTGGAAGAGACTGGTACCCTTCTGGAGTAGTGCCGTATTAGTCAATACCTCCTCCCTGGTTTGGTGGTTTTCCTATACCGGACAAAATCTAAAGAACAATTAAGTAAGATTTTGAGAGAAACTGTCAAAGGTACCGGTGGTGGAGAAATGAATAAAATTTCTCTCTCACAGAGAAACGCAAAAGTGGGTTCGGTTGTGCTCCAATTCGATGGTGCTGGCCCACTAAGGCAGTTCTTAAATGCGAGCAAAGTAAACTTATGAAGCGGTAATTTTATCGTTTAGGCGATATCTTTACCGCCGCCAGAGTACTGCAAAGCAGGACGGCAACAGTTTTAGGACCTGTTCGGAGACGGTGGGAGGTGGGGTTGGGATGGGACAGAATATTGGTCGGGGAAGAACATTCTAACGGCTTACATTCAGCGCTGATATTAGGTGGCTCTAGGGCCTGCCTCAGATAAGGGGTTCCCACCATGCACATCCAATGACCTCCTGCTTGTGGAGATCCAAAAGTGATCCACAAATTTTAGACTTTTTTATAATTTGATCATAGCCAGATATCTGAATGTTGGGGAGGGTAGGGCCCATTTTTGGTGGATGACCAGTGCTCTCAGGCCCCGGCCGAAACATGGAACAAGTGCGACAAGCCGCGCTGGGAATATATCAACCACAGCAGACATTCCCTAGCAAAATTGCCGCTTGGAGACACGGGTCACACGCAATGAGACGAGTGCGCGCGGCAGACAAACAACTGAGATGTTTTCCCACCTCATTATGCCCACCTCTTACGTTTTGAGGTTAATATCACCTCACTGGTAATTGACTTTGTGCAAGGAGACCATCACACCCCGGAACTTTCACATATGCACCACAAAGACGCTTGCAATATCAGTGAAGCCAGGAACACTGTGGCGGCTTACATGGAGCACAAAGTGCAGACGGGTTAGAGTCTAAAACCGCCTGAGATTATTCGATGGGATTTATGATTTCCGAAGCTCCGGTTCCCACAGGGATGAAGCTCTACAAGCAGAGTTAACAACGTAACACGAATAAGGAGGAAACCTGACTGTAAGTGGTTGGTTCATTTAGGAATATTCAGGTGAGTTGGGCCCGACTCCAACTCGTATGGACTCTAGTATCTAAGGCCGTAGACCTGTGTATGCCGTAGGCAGTCGTGCTAGCTTCTCCGGAAAAGGACATTTCGTGGCAAAAATCTAAACTGCATGGCAGTCCTTGGTTATGGGACTGAGCAGTTGAGCTTCTGAGTTGTGCACTGAGTTCCCTTATTAAGGCTAAGGCGAGTAAATAGGATACTTGTTTATCCATGCTCGAGTCCTGTCTCAAAGGCCTGAACCCTTGAGATATAACGATTGCACATCCTGCTCGGAGTAGTTAACATCGGGGGGTGTATCTGGTGCACTTCAGGTTGTTTTGGTATGCAACAGGATTACGAGGAATTAGGCGGCTTAAGCAAGAGGCTAGAACACATAATTGCGGGATGTATGGATCTGGTTGTGAGTTGGGGGTGTGGGATAGTATGGTAAATAGTAAATTTTCTGTGAGGAGTGGCTAAGGATTATTACCAGAGGTACTAAAAGGGATATCGTTTGTGAGGTTGCAATGAGACATGACAAAATGTGAATGGTGAGATAAAAATATGAAATTTTATCTGGATGTTGGCTAAGATAAGAGCAACGATGTCCAGTTTCGAAGTAATCTTGCTAAATAGGCAAACCGCGTGATCTAGTGTGAACGAGGTGGCTGACATGGATGAGGTGTCATGACAGTGTTATATTTTATTGCTCCCTTCAAATGAGTGGCCCATGGAAACGCATTCACTTGTCAGGCCGATTGCGTTGGGAATTTTGAGATATGCCTTTATTGCGAGCCCAAAAGAGGGAAGGCTATACAGAATGCGTATCTTAACTGGGAGTTCATTCCATACTTCACTATAACGGATGGAGAAGAAATTGGACCTGACGGTTCGGCATGGTGGCAGTACAGGTAAAAATGAAATACTGTTCCTCGTTGGGCTTACATTATGGACAATAAAGGGCGGACGAATGGTCGAAAAAACCTGCCTGTGCACAAGTTTACTTGGCAGGATGACATTATGCTTCAGGCGCCATGGCCAAAGGGGCTCGGGTTCGAGTTGGTCACACAATTCCCGGTAGGACAGAAGTGAGTTCAGTCCAATAGAGCGTTTCGTGGAGGAGCGCTGGACGTTTTCAGTTGTGGCGGAGGTGGTTTCCGCCATGTTAGAGCTGATGAGAGAGTAATATATGAGGAGTGGCCCGACATGGGAGCGGCGTACTGTGAGGCGGCCGTCCTGCAGCTTAAACCAGTGAGCCGTCTTGCTTTGGCTGTTTGATAGAATGACCGTTCGGAGGAGTTGAAAGTAGACGAGTAATGTCAGCCAAGGTCACTTACTAAGGAAGAAACGGGGATCGGGTGGCCACTAAGCGAGATGGATCCAGGGCTTATGGTACATCAGTGGGCAAGTAATGAATTCTTGGACTCCGAGAACTGCAAATGCCCCGTGTGGCACGGTGGTCAAGGGAGATTAAATCATCAGAAATGTTCACTAGTTTAACTGGAGGATTGCGTGTGTCCAGTGTACGCACTATTTTACTATTGTCGGCAAGTTGTTACGGAATGCTATGATGAACTGCAGGAAGGAAGCAGTTTATGCACATGAGGAAAAGCTAGGGACCTGAGGCACTTCTCCGAATCCCTCCATTTGGTATGGACTTGGATAATGACAGGTGATAATCAACCAAAACTACCTGGGAGCTGGATGACAAAAGATAGTCAGGAAAGAAGAGCCTCAGCGTAAGCAGAGAAGCGAGTTTCAGATAGTAGGTGGTATTTGAGACCGTATCAAGCCACTCAGTTATATCCAGAAATGGGATCATAACTGCCTTCTGTGTGTCCAGTGAGGTGGGTACGGTATTTGAAATTGAAACTGAGAGGAGGTGCATGACGTGGTTTTATTGAAGCCGCTCTGGGAGGGGTTAATAAATTGTTACTTGGCAGATAATTGAAAACTTGCTCTTTAACCATCCGTTCTATCATCTTACACGTAACAGGAGTATAAGTGATAGGCCGGTAGTTACCTGGGTCACAGGGGGATCATTTTCTAAAAAGAGGTGTGACGATGGAGATCTTCCAGTGCCTTTGCTCTATGCTATCATTCATGGGCAACGTGTAAATGTTTGGAGGGAGAAGAGAAATCAGGTCCTCTAAGACGGAACAGAGGTACGGAAGCCCATCAGGGCCAGGTCGTGAGACAGCCTCATTCAAGTCCACTAACTTGTGGCAGTTGTGGCGCCAAAGGAGGTTCCAAACAGGGTGGTGTCGGTGGCCGGTGGCAGGGAAGGTACGGAAAGGCTACCGTGAGGTAATAGGGGGGATGCAAAATTAACAATAATTGCTTCTGATACTCTTTCAGGTGAGTTTGCAGGTTTAGAGTTGCAGATAATATCTTTGGGGCTGGTGCATGAATCATGCCCAGACTGTGAGTTTACCGTTATTGAAGGGCTTCCGGATCTTCTTTGATGGTTATGGGCGGCACTTTCTTGACGTATGGGCCGTTGTTCCTTAGAGCGATTAAATTTCGATGGCAGTGAATTCAGGCAAAAATATATAGGGGAGGGCCTGAGCCTCGAACAACTGCTGCATGAAGCTATGATCTTGAATTCTTTTTTGATTTTCTGGGCGACGGTCAAGGATTGCGGCCAGTGGTAGAGGCAAGCTTAGACAAACTTTCAAGAAGGATGGCACACAAACAGCCAGCTGCTGACTGGAGGTCAGCAGTTAGAAAGAAGGTGTCCCAGTATGACGAACGAATAAGTGAAGAAAATGGACCCCATTTGTGATTCGGGACGACACAGATGGCGCCGGGGTTGGTTGAGTACTGGGAGGGCACAGCAGCGTGAAGGATACCTTTTTTGGTCGCTTCCGAGGAAACGATGTACTATTTGTCTTAGCTTCATTGAGGCCAAGAGTGAAAACCAGGCCGGGGATGTTGTCGTCTCTTGTAGGGGATTCCACAGTTTTGCACCACAGACCCAGGCGTATACAAGAGATGAAGTTCGTTAGCAGCTGAGAGCCGGAAAGCGGCGACCTGCAGATTTGTGGAAAATTGAAATCCCCTGCGACGATCTTGCAACTAGAGCTGTGGTCAGTAAAGAGGTTTAAGGCATCGTTGATAGCTTTGATACCATGTGGGTCCGTGCTAGAAGGACGAGACATGCTACCTAGCAGGAAGCTACCGTGTCCTAACCGAAAGACAGCCAAACGGTGCACACGAACTGGTCAAGGTTTGACGGGGAATGTCGAATATATGAATGAGGCACCGAACTTACGCCAGACACCCGCAGCCCCTTCGAGAAAGCCTCGGACTACAGAAGGTTTGATAGCTCGGAAAGCTATTGCAACTGATGGGCGCTTGCTCGGAGAGCCAAGTTTCAGTCACCAAAATACTATCACGGCTAGCACAAGTTACCACTAGCCTTGGAGGACAGATTTTGTGTGCAAGAGAGCGGGCAGTAACCAGCAGGAGGTGGAGGGCAGCGTTCGCGGAGCAACCACCGTTTTAGTGGCAGCTTTGTAGAGTGGGCGACGATTGGCAAGACAACTGAGATAGAGGCGAGGCGGACACAGTTTCATGAGTAGAATTGGTTGAGGTGACAGGTATCCCACAAGGCTCCACGGAGTGATTGCGACGGGGTTGGTATCACAACGAAGGGGCTGATGATGACGGAGGCCTTGGTGTGAAGGTTCAGTTGACATAGCATGCGATAGGATCAGAGTAAAATACGGCGGTGTTGGGCGATAGGGGGCAAAAGAAGGATGGATTCGAGGAGGGGAGTTATGTGGCGTACTACGGGGCGGAAGAGGATTAGCCGTGGACCACATGCTGTGGTACTGGCTGGCAAATATGCTGGTGACCCGGGCTCAGGGATTTCGGTACGGTGGTGCTAGTGGCGGAAGCTGTACACTTAGTGGAAAACTTGTGAAGTGGTACCGCGTCTGTAGACATGATAGCGGCGGGGTCTCAGCTGATTGAAGTGGCATGTTGCAGCTGGTCCTGCGGATGTTCGAAAGTTCGACTAAATGAGCGAACGGGCTAGCTGCTGGGAGAAAGACATTATTCCGTAGGTAGCCCTAGGTGTAAAATTTGGATGGGTAATGGGCTGGTCAGCAGGAGCCCAAGAGATCATGGTCAGTTTTCAGCCAAAGCTGGGGGCGCAATCATGCCACAACAGAGGAGACCTTGGCCGCGAGGACCAATCGGTGAGGGAGACAAGGTTTTGCCCGAAACACCAGGGACAGCTTTGTTTCTGGTTGAGTGGGATGGAGTAGTCAGGAGGAGTCTGGAACTTTGGTGGCTAGTCTGACAGACAGACCAATACGTGATTAGTTTCTGGCTGAGGAGGGGCTGTGTAGTCCGGCTATGGCTGGACAATGGGGGAGACTGGACTGCAAAATCGAGCCGTTTGCTGGGATGTTGTGGTGTTGAAGGCGAATTAGACAGATCCAGGTCCACTTTGAGTGTTGTTGCACTGGTGGATAGGAATGGTGAAGAATTATCGGCAGTGTGGTATGGTTCATGGGGGTGGGGTGGCACTGAATCAGTGGTGCCAGTAATTGATTGCCGGCTATAGACCTGAGGACCTCCAGCTTGCAGAGGGGTCCCGTCAGGAGTGATTTTACAACCTTAAAAGGGGCGAATGTTGTGGTGGACTTTCAACTTAGTACATTCCATGGCAGAGCCTTCCCCACGGAATTGAAACGGACCGGGAACAAGTTTCGCTGCGACCCTTTCTCAGCCTTTTGCAGCAGCTCTCGCGGAGAGACATACTGCACATCAAAAGCAATGACCACCTAATAGAGGAAAGGGGCACACAAACAAGGACAGCAATGGCTACGGAGTTTTTGGAATTTGCTATCCTCCGGTGGACTCCGAGCGCAGTGGAGTCCAGGAAGCAACTAGCTGGCAGTAAACTTTGATTTTTATGGTGCACTGAAGAATCATTTTTATACGAAATTGGCGGAAAAAATTTTCCGTGCGTCATCCATGGTATGTAGCTACTTTTCGAAGAAGACTATATCTTACTAAAAGGCTCTATACTCGTTACTGGCATCAATGTATATATCACCTACCGAAACTGGTCAAGGCATCCAGACAGCAGGAAGCCGGGGGCTTTCAGTGCCCTCAGGTTAGAGGCTGTTAGCAACTCGGTGGGAGGGCAAATTGTAGTCGTTTTGGGTGTGACATGGAAAAGACTTTTACAAGAATTGAGTCAGACGTGGTAACAACCGAACACACTTTTTTCCTAAACTGGCTTTTCGGAAGATACTTTGCCCTATATTTGTGCATTTGTTGGTCACCTCGGAATTAACTGTTCAAAAAAAATTCTCAATTTTTTCCGAGGTAAAAGATCGCCCAGAGAGGCTGTCCATTTAATCACCACCTTCAATAACTTGGTAGAAACTATACCCATAACTGCATGTAAGCTGACTTGGCGTAGCTCAAGTGCCACGCGGAAGTGGGCTTACCGTGGTAGGTCCATATAAAATGCGTGTCTACGGCGAACACAGATGATAATAACGTACAGGCCGGTTAAAGAGTAGATTGGGGGTAATCATGCACCCGCTAATGACCACTTGTATCCGTGAACCAGTTGCTAACGATGCTATAATCAGAAGCAACGAATGAGAAAGGAGATTCAGACACAGAACAGACTAAAACAGCTGAAGAATGTTTTTACCGAATTCGGAAGCTGGTGGCTGACGGAATCAGTTATATAATATAAAGACGACACATCTGGAGAGGTGACTATCAGAGTAATGATGAAAAAAAGCAGGAAGAAAACATGTAAATATTTAATGATTTTCTTGCTACATATCCGGTGGTTCACTTTTACCAACGCGGAAACGGCCGTTTGGTGATAAATCGATCTAGGATGCCTTGAAAGGCGAATACAGAGAAGAATATTACGCAGAGGAGAGTAGTGCATACAAGAAGCAAGTGCAAAGCTTTTGATATCCAATCAGCAGGTGGATCACTTGATAACCACAGAGCGACGAAGCTGCAGAGTGGGTGATATGCTGTAGTGAGCTACACCATGCCCTTTCGTGAGCTGTTGTTGGTACAGCTTTTCCGAGTTATCTAGGGTAATACCATAAATTGCCACTTCTTCTAGCCCCCTCATAACTCTGAAAAATTTACACCTGCTGTCAAAAACTGGTATGGCGGATTCGTCAGCAACACCGTGAACTGCGGTGGACACCGTCCCACTGAAGCCACAGAAAATATTTACTTTAAATAAAAGGGTGGTTATTCGGCTTCCTTTTCGCATGCAAAATACCAATTCCAGCACAATAACATCAGACTTTCATACTCCGCTCCTCGAGCAGGAGAATCCTGGTGAACCCCACCAGCTTGTATCCACTGAACAACAGACTTCCAAAACACACTCTGAAAGTGAACAATTGCACCCCTCTGTCCACGACGGCTTCCACGAAGCCATCGGAAAGACCGCTGTCCTAGGACAAATTCTGTAAACCGCCACCAACCCGATTTCCTGATTTGGAACCCCATCTCAAAGCTGGCCCTTCCTTCATGCATCTCCCGGCTTGGCAAGCTATCAGTACCTCAAAGTCTAATGGCTACTGGTAGGCGCAGACTCTGTTGCTTCCGAGTTAGGGAGAAGACGCCACAGAGCCCGGTACATTATGGCTTTCAATCTTCCTGATGGAATTCCACTAGACTCAGCCAACAGGACATTGTTTGGTGCTTGTGGCATGGCCCCACGCCATGTCCCGCAAAGAGACTGCGGAAGACCTCTCCACCAAACAGGTGTTCAGTCCAGTACTGTTCTCTGCCGACTTCATTGCCTTGTGGTTCAAGAGCGTTCTAAGAGAGAGCCACGGCCTCCTCAGTTAGGATGGTCAGAATTACGGCTGATAAAACTTCTCTTAAGCGGGAAATACACTGCTCCGCCCTGGGTCACAAGCGAAAATCAAATAACTCAGTACTGGCCGTAGGCATGGACCATGCTTTGCCACGATAGCTCCCGATATGTCACTCTGTAGCAACACCGAAAACAGCAACGCCCAATCTCCCCCAGCCTTCCAGTGTAAACTTGCGCCTAGATGTAGATCTGGGCCGTAAGCTTGACACTCCTCCCAAGAAAAAAAGCCAAACTTTCCCAAGCTCTCGGTCCCCAACACTCACCTGGGGGCAACTCCCAACGCAGAATGTCAACATGAAACCTCTTCCTTTGGTGACGAAACCAGTCATTTGCCGCAACTCAGCCATGTCGACCAAACAATCCGAAGCAACTTTCTTATTACATACCTGAAGGTCGTACTTGCTCGCCGGCCGATCCGCATGCTCCGATACCTTTCATACCTACCACAAACTACATTCCAGACCATCACTGCTTTTCCAACCATCACATGGTCGCAAGGCCGACCGACCCTGTCCATCCCCCACTAAAACGGCAGCTCAGCACACGATGAGTTAACAACAATCAGTCCCATCTCATCTTATTCCCCCTATTTTTACGGTATGGTAAAGGTCTACCGACAAATCCGCAGCCACTGGTCTACAACCTCACCCCTATCATGGAGTCACTGTGATTCTCAAACCTCTCCTCCGTACCTACCACAGTCCAATGATTACACTTTGCACAGCCGTCAATGTCTGCAACTTTTGACCGGAAATGCAGCTTATTAGACTATCCTATTTGTCAGAAAAACTTAGGGATTCTTTTTGAAAGTAAAAGTCTGGGGCAGCCCACTGTCTCCAAAATCCGTCTAATAGTAGTTTCCCAACTGCTTTTTTGGATGAGAGAGTGAGGAAGCAGCTGCCCACACCAGAAAAGCTTTAGCATGTTTATCACCATCCCAGGAAATTGCGGCAGATACCGTCCCATTACGAACGCTATGTGTCCCACAGAACCAACCTATTCTCCACCCATATGATGTCCCTCTACTCTTTCCATGCAGTCTGCACTTCCTGCCCACCAAACAACTCTGGCTTTCCCGCTCCTAACTGCCACTTGCAGCATATTTTCCAGTGGTCTTCTCCCTGACGCAGATGAATCTGCGCCTCGATGCAGCTGCCATTCACAGGTACTCAGATTTCCTTTTCAATTCATAAGCTCCCGGTTTTCCAGTTTCTGACCTTCAAAATTCACCCCGTACTTCGTCTCCCGTCTCCCTCAGAAACTCCACAATGGACCCCAGAAGGGTCCCCGGGAACCACTGGTGAGGCACCGGTCGCGAATGGCACGCTCCAACTATCCTCTAACTGCCGCGTCGGATACTGTCGGTTGAAAATTGCATGCTCCCCATCCTTGTTCCGCCAAGGCAAGCTCACCTATAGTTCCTGTCGTCTGTCACCACCTCCGATTTCTGTCGTTCTACCACGGTGTGCACACCCACTCATTCTGTTCTTGCTCCTTTTGGCCTCTCAACAAGCCACCTCTCATAGAATGACGTCTCTATCGTACTACCCACTCTTCTCCACCGTCACTCGCTAATATTTCTTTTGTCCACCTGCCGTCATTGCCGGCTTCTGGTCTGTGTTCCCTTGGTATCACCCTATACTCGTAATGTCCGTGGATGTCACTCTTATACCTCACAGCCTGCAATTTCGGTAAATCCCTCCCTGTTCTTCCTCCTCATACCCAAGGCCATCAAGCACCAGTCACACCGGCACCTTTGACCAATTCTCATACTAGAACTCGTTGCTCCTAACTTTGCATCATTTACATTCGCATTTATCATTTATTCACCACCACCACACTTTCTTTTCTTGGCTCCGTGATTCCGCTGTGGTCCTTTTCATCGGGCAGTGCCCCGATTAGCATCCTTCTGCTCAATTCACCTGTTTAATTAACTGCTGGCATGCATCTCTCCAGTTCCACTGCCCTAGCTCCGTCGAGCTTTTATTTCTTGGGCCCTTTGTTCTATTACTTGTTCACCCGTCCCAGTGCTTCCTGCTTCTTTCTTCTCTGCCTCCTTTGTGCTCCACCTGTAGTAAAGCGATCTGATTGGTCATGTCTCACCTGTCTCTTCGGTCATTGCCCTCATCTCCCGTTCCTTATATTGCCCGCCACAGGCAATTTTCGTGGGCCTTTCAGTTTGGTTTGCTTTTCCATGTTCCAGCAACAGTAAAGACAGCGTTACGTCGTGACGTTCACTTACAGTTGTGAATCGTTTCATTTGCCACTGACCAATACTTCTGGTCCGTCACCACAAGTCGCATCTTCATTGGTCAATTAATTAGACCCATTCTTACCTGTCCTCTTCGGTCCTATTATTCATTTTCCCTCGTTTATGATCTGCTCTTCACAGCCTGCGTCACTTCCGTGTTTCTTAGTCCTCTCTCTGTTGATCCACTATGTTAACCGTCATGAAAAGGCTCGTCTAAATTTTCTCAAGTCAATCCTACACATTTCTATCTAACCCTACCTACCTCATCCAATCGCAGACACTTTTTTCTCCGTAGCTCTGTGCCCCCGCTTTTTGCATACCTACTCACATGCATATAAATTTATATGTATATATGCATTCGTTCCGCATCCTACACTTTTTTGCCGGCCATTTCTCATGATGTCAACCGGCTGACTTTCATGATATGTGTCCATTCTTTTTATATCTGTGCCTCACATTTACCATATCCAATCCTTCCGAGTCACTTTTTTCATCCGTACCACCCTTCACCTGTTCCAATGATCGCTACCTGTTTTACGATGAGTATTCTTCCCTGTCCGCTGACCATCTACTGCAGTGCAGCAAGGTTTCATTACTACTTAATCCTAAGCAACTGATCCCACTTTTCTTCTCCACCGTCTCCTGCCACCACAGTTTCTTATATCAATCTCAAGCCCCTTTCATGCATTTCTGGCAGTTTTCAGATATCTCCACTTTGACCTGTCAGTCTCTCCATCCGATGATGAACCTCAAATCCGCCGAGCATCCGGTTGAATCCGCCCTTGGGTTCTTCCGAACTTTCCCATTTTTCTTTGGTGTGCATACACTCACCATACATTTGTCTCCCTCCTAAGCCTACCCATCCCACTTTCGTCATGCGTATTTCTACTCTTTCACCAATTTTGTCTGTCCGTTCCATCTCTTGCAAAAACTTGATGGTGCGCCCAGCATGTCTCGGACGTCTCCAGAATTAACCATTTTTAATATTATTACTATCCTGCCAACCAGAGGCAGCCAAAACTGTCAGTCAAGACCAAAATTTCCGACCCCAAAAAAGCAGTTTTCCGCCAGTTGGTAAAACCATCTCCATTGCCATCTTCATTTGTTATAGCTAAATATTAAAGTGGGCCTTTTCCCAAGTGCTCTTGTTTCAAGCCCACCTAAAATCACACCCCGCGAACCTATCGGTTAAACATCTACTGATTCTCGACTAGATCACTTCAGCTAGGTATTCATCTCTCTTTGGCTAAAACCCTAATCATCCTTTTTTGTGGAGTGAAAGCATCCTATCAACCAAGATAGCAATCACCTTACTCGACTTCCAGTAAAGTACCATTTCTGTTTCTTATCTGGATTTTGCACGGTTGACGATCTGTCTCGTATTTGAAGGCATAGGGATGACGACCCGTCTCACTCCATCTTCCGGCAAGCCATATACTCTAAACTGCGTTACACCAGGTCGTTTTGCGTGCTGTTATCGATATAGTTTTCATTCATCTGTCTTAGGAAATACTAAAAATTATATTTTCTTAGAGTATTCCTTTAACCCATAGAAATTCAGGTATTTTTTTTTTTCCTCAGTGGTAAATTCCAACCCAGCTCTAGTTTCCGTTACTCTTCCACCTCATTCACAGCATCTTTTTGATATTCCAAAATGCCACGTGTAGCAAAGAAGACTTCCAATACTACCCCGTCCACTCATACCCCGGTCACTAGGAAAAATAGGCTTCTTCAAACTCCCGTGGCCTTAAAACAATGTTCGGTTGACCTCTGTGACTTTGTAGGCTTGGCGACGGAAAGAACAGCTGTTCTAGACCGAAGTATTTCAGATATAAAGTCTCGGCTTCTGAATTTGGAAGATACGATATCTAAACTCGCCCCCTTACTGTGCATCACTGAAGGCATCGAAAATTCCACCTTACAAAACCTGACAGCCGCGGGCCGCTTTATCGACTCTGTTGCATCCGAAGTTCTCATAAGAGTGAGGAACTCTCGTAATGCAGTCGTGTTTAATGTCCCAGAGAGAATACCTCTGGAGCATGTCAAGCACACACTGTTGAATGCATGTGGTATGGCCCACCTTCCTTGTCAAATAACAAGGCTGCGTAAGCGCGTTCAGCGCTTCAACTGTCCAATCCTTATGCGATTTGCAGATGATCTGTCTGCCAAAGAGTTCATAAAAATGCGTTCCACTATAGCTTCTAATTCTCCTTATGAAAACATAAAAATAGCCGAAGATAAAACCCCACTTCAAAGGGAAATTACCAGATCTCCTTCGACTTTCCCCACTAGAACGACGCCTGATAGTTCTGAGCCTTCAACACAGACGGCTGGTCGCTCCACAGCTCCTTCTCAAGTCCCCACTGCTTTACCTTTACACGCGTCTCCCGCCTCTTCACAACCGCCCACTGCCTCCTCTTCTGCTCCCGTACTGTACTCTTTAAAATCTAATCCCATTTCTGTTGATCTTGACATTTCCGCTTCTCCCCTTTTACTGCCACCCAGTAAGAGACGCCAATTATTGCCTCGCTCTCCCACCTCATCGCCTGTTGGATACACCCCGAACTCTAACTCGCCATCTGTTCCCTCCGGTGATAAACTACTCGCCGTCCAGAGGAATAGGTCTAACAGTCTTCCCATTCTTCTCACAAGCCCCTCCCTCATTCAACTGTCTCCTCTTAAATCAACTCGCTTTAACTCACGGAATAAGGTTTCGACCTTGAAAAATACCCCTTGCTCCAATGCATCGGTGATCCCTACAAATTCACCGTGCTCACTGCCTGTCAATACGAAAATACGGCCTCCACACGCCGTCCAATCTGCCACACGTCGTACTTCTCACCCAAAAACTATCTCCACTGCTCCCGCTTCTAACTGCTCCATATTTGGTGTTCCACCCAACTTGAGTTACCCCCACCACAATGTGCAGCTTAACCTACCACCCTACACCCCTATTCCTCACACATTTTCAACCCTGCCCTCTGCACCCCCCCTCAGCCATTACTCGATTCCGACTGGCCGGTATTTCTCGACAGCTCTTGATCACCCCTGTCTGATATCGACCCGCCAAACCCCACAGGTTTTTCCCTTTGCTCCGATGTTTCCCCCTCCGTTGATGCCCAATCTCTCTACCCCTCAGCAGTCCCTCTCACTGCAACATTTAATCCAGCTTGGTTGGAAGCCACCCCATCTGAACCTCCACTAGCCCCAACATCAACATATTCCCCGTTGACCCTAACCTCCGCTCCTTCCAATCGCGATAGCCTGCCTCCTTCCAAATTATACCACCCCTCTGATGTGCCTATACCACCTCCCACAAATGGTATATCTCTAGCCTTATTCAACTCGCGTTCTATTCTTGACAAACTCCCGCACCTTAAAAAACTTGTCCTTACAAATAATTACGACATTATCTTAATAACGGAATCCTGGCTTTCTGAGAGCACTTCCAATGATCAAGTATCTTTGGTAGGGTACTGTCTTCTAAGGACCGATAGACCGAACCGGCGTGGTGGTGGGTGCCTAGCCTACGTCAAGGAAGCCTACACCACGACCCCTCTTTTACATACGGCACTCGATTCTATTCCCGATTCTCTCTGGTTCACTATGAACCTCCAAACCACTGTTCTTCACATTGGCTGCGTGTATCGATCACCAAATTCCCCCAGTTCATTGTTTCCACTTCTCATTAGGTCTTTCGAATACCTCTCTTTGCTTCCTTCTGGAACCAAGCTTATTGCGGGTGACTTTAATCTCCCTCACATCTGTTGGCCCACCCTCTCGGCTCCTCCCAATCTTATGGACCTGATCACTAGCATTCATCTTGGCGGCTGGACACAACATGTTGTCGAACCTACCAGAAATGGGAACATACTAGACCTGGTATTTACTCATAACATGCCTCTCATCGACGTGGCCGTAATACGAAATTTCCCCGGTAGTGACCATAAAATGGTTATCTGCCATCTGCCCCTTAGTGGCTCACCTAGTCCCGCACACCCCCCCAACAATACATTCCTAAGCAGAAATTGGGCCTTGCTAGTCACGCTTCTTCGGCAGAAAGACTGGGGTGATTATTTCCTCACCCAGGACCCTCAGCATGCTGCGGATATTTTCTACTCCTTCTTTTCCGATTGTCTGGATAAATTGTCCAATACTGCCCAGGCTGTACCTAAAAAGAGGTCGTCTGTCTCGCCACTCCATAAGAAGTACCATAAACTTCTCAAACAACTACATAATTCCAACGACTTTTCACTTTTTATTCGTCTAAACCGCCTCTCCACACTTATTCAACGACAAGATAATACGCGACTTCGTGACCAAGAAGCTAAGGCTTTGAGTCATTCTAACAAGTCGCAACTTCTTTCTATGTTGCATAAGTCTAGAAACGCTGATGTTAAGGCCGACTTCCAACTTCTAATTCTGGATAATAACTCATCTATCACCTCCCCACCTTGTATAGCCGAAGCCTTCAATGCATTCTTTGCTTCAGCCATGGCTCCAGCTACTGTCATTGCCCCGCCCCCATCTTCACCACTTACCGACTCTGTCCTTTCTACGATACCCTTCGATGCCAGGAGTATTTCCAAGCTACTATCCAATAGCAAACCCTCTCCTCGATTAGGCCCCGATGGCTTACCACCAATTGCACTCGTCAATGGTGGACCGGATCTCCCCCTGTTGTTGCTTAACCTTTTCACTCTTTCACTTAATGGTAGCACCGTACCTGCTAATTGGAAGCGCTCGGTAATCGTTCCCATTCATAAAAAAGGACCTTTACATGAGGTATCCAATTATCGCCCTATAAACCATACCCCCATCTTATCCAGAATAATGGAAAAAATAGTTAAAGATAATATTATTAACTATTTATTAAGCCTCAGTCTTATTAATCACAACCAACATGGATTCCTCCGTTCACGTTCCTGCATGACTTGTCAGTATGATTTTCTGAATCTCGTCACCGGCTCTGCTGAAAGTGGGAAATCTCTTGTTGTTCTTTATCTTGATTTATCCAAGGCATTTGATCGTGTCCCTCACCCCCACCTTTTAACAAAGCTACGGTCATTTGGGATTGTCGATCCACTTCTTTCTTGGTTCTCGTCTTACTTATCTCATCGTTCACAGGTTGTCTTAATTAACGGGCACACCTCTAATCCTAAGCCTGTTACTAGCGGTGTTATTCAGGGCAGTGTTTTGGGACCCCTGCTTTTCCTCCTATATATAAATGATATGTTTCCGACAATACTTAATGGCACGCCGTTTTTGTTCGCGGACGACATTAAGATAGTCTACACTTTCTCGCCTGGCAACCTCAGTACTACTATCCCTAAAATCTCTGCTGATTTAGCCGCTCTTGATGAATGGTGCTCAACCTGGGCGATGAAATTCTCCGCCGACAAGTGTATTTTCCTCACTTACAAATGCCAGGTTCCTCCTGGTTTTTTATGCATTGGCGGTTCACCCATCGACAGCCAGCCTTTAGTAAGAGACCTTGGCTTAAGTTATTCTTGCTCTTTCAACTTCTCGGAACATGCTGTCCTCCAAACGGCGAAGGCTAGAAAGTGTCTTGGTCTTCTATTCAGATCCTTTCAGCTTAGGCAGAGCATTCTCTACATGTACAAAGTACATGCCAGGCCACTTCTCGAATATTGTCCCCTAATCTTCACTAGCATGAGAAAATCCGACAGGATTATTATCGAATGTGTTCAAAGAAGATTCACAAAACAGCTTATCGGTTGGTCGTCCAACTTAAACTACAGGGAACGATGCTTATCTCTCAAAATCGAACCACTATGGCTTCGTCGCATCAAGCTAAATTTGATATTTCTGTATAAGCTATTGACTAAGCAGTCCTTTTCCTCCAACCAGTTGTGCTTCTCCCCGGATACTGGATATTCACTCCGGAATAGACAGTATACTATTACCACACCCTCCGCGAGGACTGTTCTACGCTCTAAGTTCTTTCTCTTCGCGTACTCCAGAATCTGGAATAAACTTCCCTTGCACATCAGATCTTCTCGGTCAAAGTATGCATTCGTGCATGCTATTGATAAATTCCTTACTGTCCCAACTGTTTTGCGCTTATTCAACGTTCACGTAACCGAACGTCAAGCTTACGAGATAGGCCTTGACTTTTAAGCCATTGCTCTGCTTTCTCTCTTTACCTTACCTTCCAAAATAACCTCACCGCTTTAAAAATTCTGATTGCTTTGTTTGACCGCTTCTCCTAGCCTTCGCCATCGACATATGTAAGCATGTCTGCGTCCACTAACTGTTTATCCATACCAACTTATAGGATCCTGCTAATTCAACTTTGAAACAAATCCTTTCAGATGCGCTCGCATTTATAGAGACTACCGTATTACTCCCCACAGGTTGTCAATATCTCTCACTCGCTCCACGATTTATTAACTTTATTTAGTTATATTGCGTATGCGGCCCTGAAACCAACCTCAACATTGCCATAAAAACTGCTTCAGTATCCAACCCCTGGTTGGATTATATATATATATATATATATATATATATATATATATATATATATATATATATATATATATATATATATATATATATATATATATATATATATATATACTCATTACTGTCTTATAATTAATAACAAAATCATGGTGAGTAACTCAACGGTCCTCGATATCTCTTAGCTTATAATGCCTCTCTTCCGCACCAGGTCCCACCACTCATACTTCGCTCACCACCTCTGCGATTTCGAACTGGAAAATCCAGTCTGATTCATCGCACTTAGCGTGACTCACTAACTGAACTCAACACCCAGTTATGACGTTACCATTTCTGCTCCCACCCTATCCACCAGCTAAGGTTCTTCTGTAATTTCATGCAGAACTTGGTCTTTACTCCTGCTCAATGACCACTCTAGGCGAAATACCAACTTTCCCATTGAAAGTTCTAGCCACACTTAGGCGTTTCCCCTTTAGTCTCACGTTTCATGGCCTAAATGTGCCTTTGGGATCCGCGGCACCGATGAGCCCGTGCTTAACTTTTGTTCTTCTTTCCGTTAACCGTTGATCCTCGGCTGCGTCACTCTATCTCACTTTCCTTGCCATAGTCTTTTGCGTCCGACCGCTTTCGCAGGACCCGTCTGATGATAGCACCCACGTATACAGCAATATATATATTTTATATATACATATATATATATACACCTGTTCATATATATATATATATATATATATATATATATATATATATATATATATATATATATATGCATATATATATATATATGCATACATATATATATAAATATATATATATAAATATATATATATATATATATATATATATATATATGTACCTATTCATATATATACATATATATGTGTAAATATATAACATTTTTATATACAATATATATGTATATATATATATATACTCACTACTGTCTTATAATTAATAACAAAATCATGGTGAGTAACTCAACGGTCCTCGATATCTCTTAGCTTATAATGCCTCTCTTCCGCACCAGGTCCCACCACTCATACTTCGCTCACCACCTCTGCGATTTCGAACTGGAAAATCCAGTCTGATTCATCGCACTTAGCGTGACTCACTAACTGAACTCAACACCCAGTTATGACGTTACCATTTCTGCTCCCACCCTATCCCCCAGCTAAGGTTCTTCTGTAATTTCATGCAGAACTTGGTCTTTACTCCTGCTCAATGACCACTCTAGGCGAAATACCAACTTTCCCATTGAAAGTTCTAGCCACACTTAGGCGTTTCCCCTTTAGTCTCACGTTTCATGGCCTAAATGTGCCTTTGGGATCCGCGGCACCGATGAGCCCGTGCTTAACTTTTGTTCTTCTTTCCGTTAACCGTTGATCCTCGGCTGCGTCACTCTATCTCACTTTTCTTGCCGTAGTCTTTTGCGTCCGATGATCGCACCCACGTATACATATATATATATATATATATATATATATATATATATATATATATATATATATATATATATATATATATATATATATATATATATATATATGTATACATATATACCTTGGGTATGCTCCACTCGTCCCCCTTCCTAACTAGATTGTGCCATTTTACTACCGTTCCGTCCTTTAGCGATGAGTGCTCGCTCTCAGTTAATTCCTGGCTCAGGCTAGAACTCAGCCGTCCCATCCTGCTTTTTTTGTGCCTTTCTCGTACTTGCCACACGGATTACCATTCCTTAGTAACTAGGCTCCACTTCTCTACGCACATGCTCATGGTAAGTTAAGACCCCATTCCAACCGGAATCCGTATGCCCCTGCCGAATACCAGCACGTTTGCCCCCACATAAAAAATCCTCATTTTAACACTGTTTTCCCCCCTTTTTACTGTTTGCCGTCCTTTACCACAGCTGGTGAACTGACCAGACTGTTTTCTTCTTATTTTCTCATTCTTCGTCCAGACCATACCATCTACTATTGTTTTATTCCTGGTTCCCAAACGGACACCCTCTCCTCATCCACTGCCTACCTGATATTGCCCCAAATACCCTAGAAAGCTACCAGTCTCCATCTAGGGATCCCTAATAGACCTGTCCACTAGCCGAACGATAACTAACTGTTCGGATATCAAAATGTTCATTTTCTTGCTTCCATAAAAACGATAATCATAACCCACAGCTGGAACACTCTCCAGACTGCCGCATTCCTGATCTCTTCCAGATTGCATTGGTTACTTGGGTATCCATCGGCTAAATCGACGTTTATTCCGGATTACCGTAAGGACTCGACGATTTGATCAACGGTTTAAACCTATACTCTCGCTTGCTGACGTTACATGGGGCACCGTACATGGATTAACAAAACCTCATGAAAGTCTCACCGCATCGCAGAGTACGAAATCAATGGCCGGAACCCAGCCTTTGCAGCTGTCAATTTCGTCAAACCAGCCCTTTTTTACCTGCTTCCCACAACATTATGCCTGCAACCAAGGTCTCAACGGAACAGAATACCAGCCATCCGCAGCCAACCATAATTTGATTACCAATTTTCTATCAAATACAAAAAAAACATTTTACACTCTTCCAACTCCTGCCTAGCCGAACCATTGACGTTTGTCTCCACTAATCCGTTTCATTGACGGCTTTTCTTTTCTTTAATAGTCCGTTATATGTCCATACACCATTCATGCTCTTCAAAAGTTCACTGAAGTCCCTGCGAAGCTTTTCGCCTTCATTTGACGTTCCATTTGACACTGTAATCACCTGCACAAAAGGTCCGTTTTATTATCACCTTTGAATCACTTGCCTTTGTTTCACATGCTTCCTCCACAATTAGTTACCCAATGCTGGATCAGTGTCCAATATCCCGCTGGCATCTCTGACTGCACTTTGAAAGCCCCACGCTTGCTATACTTCTAACAATGTTCTTTTGCATCTCTTACGCCCGGTTACTTGTTAGTGACCGTCCATTTGTTGCTTATATCAGCAATTCCACGACTGTCCAGCTATCCACACCGCCCTCCAGCGATTTCGAAACCGATTCGAAATTCCCGCCTCAACCATTACCACTTTTGTTTACTCAAACACTACATGACTTTACTGTTGTATTTCGGTTGCTGTGATTTATAAATTTATAATTTGTGAATACCTCACATTGACATGTATTGCTGTATACTCTGATCTTGCCTTGTGCATGTGTATTGACCACGGTCAAGAAATATACTATAACTATAGTAAACACCTTCTGCGGTGGGTTCCAAACGGTAGCTTGGATAAAGCGGGTGCGAACACTTCTGTCTAGTTCGAAAAAGCTTGGCCGATTGTCCAGCGTCCCAAAAGTTTGCCTTGGGTGCCACCCCATCAGAGCAACCAAAGGTATTTAATTCTAAATACATCGCGACAGTTGTTCTTCGCGATAGTCGGCAATAGGCTGGACACCCGGCCTACTTTGGACCCGAAAACTACGATTCGGTGCAGGCTACCAAAAGAATATCACTCCTCGTCCCCTGAACCAGCGAATCCTGGAGAATACAACAACAACAACAGACGATCAGACTATGTGCCGTGAGTGAACGATTGAACCGCTTCGCTCCACGATTTTATTGACGGAGCCAGCAGAAAAACTTGTCCTCCGAACCAAAGCTGTCAACCGCGGTGAGTCAGACTTTCACGATTGCGGACCCCATCCCCAAGCAAGCTGCAATCTCGTGCGTTGCCCAGATCGGCAAGTCATCAGAACCCCGAAGCTTATGACTGCCGTGCGACGCAGAGCTTCGGAGTTAATAGGGAGAGCTTATAACCTCCGCAACGCTATAGCACTCAATGCTCCAGATAGAATTCCAATTGAACCAGTCAAGAGGACCATGCTTGTAGCTCGTGACTCGGCTCATACCCCAAGTCAAATAACAAGGCTCCCTAAGGCATCCGAAAGCAGTAATTGTCCAATTCTGGTATATTTTTCTGTTGATGTCCCTGCTACACGGCTTAAGGCATGCAGAGCAACCTAGCAGCAACCACACCATGAGGTGTGAGGATTCAGGCCGACAAAACTCCTTCTCAGCGACAGGCACGTCGAGCAGCCTGCAGTCATACTTACGAACCAAAATTCTCTACCCCTACAGTGGATACACCCCACTTTTCGCGCCGAAAACATCTGAAATAGTACCTTGTAGCAGCATTGAATACAAGTTCCAGACAGCTCCAGCCGCCCGGTGCAAGTGCCCCCAAAAAGGTAGACTTGGCCGTACCCTTGACACCACCCCTTAGCAAGCCAAGCCAGAATGTTCGAAGCTTTCTCTATCCCGCTTCCACTTGGAAAATACTACCCCCACGCTGACTACAAGCACGAAGCCCCCTTTGCCACTGGAAAAATCAGCCAGTCTCCTAACTTCAGATTACTCGGAATACTATCTGAAGCATCATACTTCAAAATCCCCCTCGACGTCGTGCTCATTCTCCAGTTGGTCTACACTCTCCCACGTTAAGCGACCTTCGGACTGCCAGTTGTGTGTCTTCACGGTTAACCGATCTGCTGTTCTGCCCATCCCAGCGTAGTCAGCGATGAGCCACTTCAGGGTCTCAGAGGAGACTCTGCTGCGGCTATACCTCAAGTCCACTCCAAACTAACGACAACCCCGTCTTAAGGAACACTGGTAGCTTTCTGTGATCCTCTCTCAGCTAACGTTGTGCTTGAATCCTATGAAGATTCCAAGACTAGCCTTGAATCCACTAAGTGGTCTTCACTGTTTATGCTGGGAGCTGAAACAGCTAGGGCTCCCTTGCCTACAACCCCTCTAGCTCTACTGGCAATACCCATATCAACCTAATAAAGCCCTTCATTTTGATAAACCCCCCCATATCACTCTGCATGGCCAGACACCATGGCCCCATGAGCCCTTACCTTTCTTAACACGGAATGAGCAGTGCAGCCCCTATTGCTCGTTCGGCCTTCGATACCAGTACCTTTTACCCTCTTTTCCCCCCTGACATCCCAGGTACCACCGATTTTCTTAATCTTCCACCTTGTTCTATCGTGTCCTCTCCAGCTCATCTTATGACCCACTCCTTTTTCTCATCAGAGGCTGCTCGCTACGCAGAACCCCCCCCCCCCAGTTGAGGACCTAAGGGTTATCCTTGAACCCCGAGGTAACCCCAGTCACCGAGAAGTGGACATGTAAGCTGTCCCGTCCAGATCATATAAGCATCGTCGATTATCAGAGCTTCCGGAGCTCTTGTCAATCCGGAAGAAGTGGAGTGCGCCTAGCCTATAGTTGCCACAACATCTCAGCAAATGTCCAACGGCACCTCACTCTGGAACGAGTGAACGACTCCCTTTGGTTACCAGTAAATACCAGTTGCCATGCCATAAAATCAAGGTGCGTCAGCCCTTCTCCTGGATTACGAACAACTACAGCTAACACCTGTGTCGATCAATTTATTGCAGCTTTAGACCACCCAGTGAGCGCCGAACCTATTGCTGGTGACTTAAACTACCCTCAGGTTCACTGGTCCCCCTTAGCGAGCCCGCCTGCTCTAGCCGGTCTTCTTTCATGCTCTCCCAGTGGGGGTGGAAGTGAGATATAAACACACCCACTGGAAGGCGAAAATTCCTTGACCCAGTCCTCACACGTAACTTGTCCGGAGGTAGAACTGGAGTCTCTTTTCTTCTCCCGGGCAGTGATCACGAAGCGGTTGTTTATACGTTCAACTGTCCTTTCGCAGACCCCACTTCTAACGACAGCATCAGATTTTATGACCACCGCGATGGAGGCCTACCACCAAACATGATTATTTAAGGCCGGGTATTCACCATTTTTGGTCCTTGAAGCTCTGATTGCAGCTGGCTCCTTCTACACCGAAATGAACAGCTACCAAAATAGAAAACGTTTAGTCTCCCCCCTCCATTCACTCAGCGCAGGATCTCAAGAACATCGAGAATCGGGCCCAAGCTGCCAAGCTCGGAGCGCAAATACCAACAAGACTGAAGATTTCCCCACGCTTTTGCTCATCACCAGGACTGGCCTCCAGCTAAGTCGCCTTACTGAAGAGCATCTCAGATAACAGGAGACGCTTGCCATAGTGCAATCTGACGGGGCTGGACTTTTGTCAGTTTAGCTGGGTGGGGGATTGCACAAATCCAAAAAGCTATCCCAATTTTCTAGTATGTGGGTTACCGATATCCCCCGTCCAAGCTGATCGTAGAAGCTTTCAGTTTCCACTTCCGCTTGTCGCTCATTTGTTGCGCCAGCATTCACCCTCCTGCCGTCCCTGTTACTTCTGTCGATACTGTCAATGCCAGTAATTGTACGCCACTTGAAATGCACAAGCCAGTCCTCAAGACCAGGCCCCCGCCAAAATTCAGGCCAGACCGAGTAGCACCCGTTCTTTTCCGTTTCTGTGGACCGGATTTCACTTAGTTGTTACTGAACTTATTCGCTCTTTCCATGAATAATAGTGTGGTCCCAAGGCGGCGAGAAACCTTTGTTGTCACACACCTCTTGAGTAGGGTCCATCGCATGATTCCGATAACTACCGTTCCGCCAACCACGCTCCCGTGGAGTGCTGAGTATCTCACGTTCAACGGTCTGCCAAACCCTGGTCATCACGGCTTCGTCAAAACCCCATCGTGTTTGTTCCGTTAAAATGACTTCTTCAACCCACTAGCCCTGGCTGATGAGAATGGGATGTCTGAGATCATCCCATTGCTAGACCCGTCAAAACCCTTTGATCGAGTGTTTCACCAGCATCTGTCGATCAAGCCTAAAACTCTGGGTCTAGCTGACCAGCTCCTATCCTGGTTTTCTGCTTACCTATACTCCATTTCCCAGGTTGTGCTGGTCGATAGTCGCCCGTCTTCTGCCAGGCCTGTAAGAAGTGGCTTGATTCAAGGTAGAGTTCTTGGACCTATACCATTCCCTACTTACATCAAGGAGCTCTTAAGTGACCAGCTGGTGTGCTCCATTCCTCTTTGCATATGACACCAGAATTGTGTGCTCCTCTTTTTTAGGTGGTCCGCCATGTACACCTAACAAAGTCCAACAACATTTTATTTCTCGCAGTGACTGGTCCAGTCTGTGGTTAGTGAAAGTCTCTGCAATAAAAAGCTCGGCATTGCCCCTCAAGTGTCATTTACTTCCGGGTGCCGTTGCCCTCGATGAACAACCCATACTCACAAACCCCGTGGCACCTGACTTTGGATTTCGTCACTCTTGTTCTTTCAACTTTTCCGAACCGACCTACTTCCAGGCCACCAAATCCAAACGACTCCACTCCCCTGTACTTCAAACAGCAGCACCGTCAAATGTGAGTCTGTATCCCATGTCCGACCCGTGCTTGAATATAGTCCTGTTATCTTTCCCCATCCTTCCAGATCCTGCACAATTACCCAGGAGGATGTTCAGCTTACTTTCACCAAAATACGGTTAGGAATACTTCTGTGTTGACCTATCTTGAGCGATGTAAGCTGTTAATTCTCGATCCCCTGTGAATCTGTCGCCTTTAGCTGAATTTGGTCTCCTTGTTCAAACTGATGCACATCCGTGCATATACAGCCTGTCCTTTGCCCCTTACCCACGGAACTCTCATCCCGTTCGAAAATTTGCATCTTATGCCTCATTTTCGCTGTGTAAGTCAGCTGTGAGTTCTTGACACTTTAGAGGGGTTGATAGCAGAATTCTGAATAACCCCCCGGTTTTGGTCGCACCGCTTGCCTATCTGTATTCACAAGTATGCCCCATGACTACTTCACGGATCCTGTTGCCATCAAGCTATTCAAGAAACGACTCAGTGTCTATAATGGCCTTGAAAGATGCATCCAGTTTATTCACTGACAGTAGCTTTGTACCCCGTAGGATGCACTGTCCCCACCCCTCCATTTATCCATCAACGGTAAGTAAAGGACGGATGATTAGTCTCGCTTAAGCAAAACAGTTTCCCAACATGCCTCCGCTTCCCCATCATCTCCTCATAGAAAGGTTTGCGCTCGTAATCCCTGGTCTTATAGAACAATCTGTCTTCGCCTGCTTGGCCAGCTTTCGCTCAAGTTCACATTCACGTTTACGATGTAGTCTCAGTCTGTGTGCCAGCCACTTACCGCCACGAGGTTTGCTCACAGTCTGTTCCTGGCTTACCATTTTCCGTAGCTGTTTCCATCCTCATTTTGCCCCCCTCCACTTTTCTAAGCTATATGAGGCTCTTGCACAGCAGGTAGCATTCCCGTTTGACTTGTGTTGATCGCAAAATACGCCTTACACATTTTCTATGATTTGTCCGCCCCCTGACGTGGGTAAGACCTCCTCCATAAGTCACCTCCATTCATCCGCTTAGCCCGATTTCTCCTGACACCATTCGGTACCAACCTTCCAGCGCAGATCCTCAGCTGAGGCCCCACCCAGACTGCGTTTCTTCTCCCGTCTTCCCATTGCAGTTCTTCGTCTACACACGTAAAACGTTCTATGATATCCAGTCACTCTGGGTACCACGTCGGTCGCCGATCGGGTTATCGGTTTTGGGTACCAACCCTCTACCTGTCGGTCAATCCTCCTTCTCGTTCATTAACCTTGCTCTCCTGAGCCCTTGACAGAATCCCGTCGGCTACATAACCCACCGCGTAAAATATAACAATTCTTTTCCCTGCTTCTCCGAGGTGCAGGCCCAGTCGGATCCACGGCCTTGACCGGCGAGCCTCAAAGATGAAGTAAGTCTGCAAAGACTTGCGGGCGCAACTGGGCTGGCGGATCACACCTCCCGTTACCAGAAGTGGTTTTCGAGCTGGAATATCGTCAGCCACCTGCCATGAAGTGAACAATCTCTGATCTCTCACCAGTTTTTCCCCAACAGCCCCCTACATCATCATTTTGGCAGTCGCTCTTCATTTCCAGATGTGTCATTCGTTTTTTCGTTTGCCTCTGTCTGCATAAAACGGCCAACCCTTATCGCCTACTTCGTGGATTTATTCAATTCATTCTTAATCTGCCGCCTTAACCACTTTTTCCTCACAAGATTCTTTGGTACGGCATCCTACCCTAGTGTAGCCGTTGCAAGTCCTGCCTATAAAATGGTCATTATAAGATACCAATAAACCTCTCATGCGTTCCTATTCCACGTTCGTGAGCCGTTTACTCTGCAATTGCAGAAGCTCAGCTTGTCAGATCGATCTAACACCCAATTCGCCATTTCATTAGTGGTAAACCACAGTTTGTCCACTATACTGTGATCATTGCCGTCCATGTTTTCTCTTCGGCTATCCTTTTCTTTGGTTCACCAGCAGCCTCTTCCCATTTCCAGATGCATTACTCGTCCAGCATATTTATGGTTTCGTCTAATTACACATACAGAAAGCACTCTGCATTGTTGACAGATCCATTTTGCAATAAATCTACACGTGGTTCTCATCTACACCCTTAGCTCTATGTCATTCTCGTGCAGCCTTGTTACTGGTTGTTGTTACATGATCACTCCGCTGAAAATTCACCCCATCAAAACCTTCAACACCAGGTGTTTACCTACACTCCATGTACTCCATATGCTCTACTATCACCAATACATCGCCACCGGTCTCCATATCCGTCCTGGCTGCGTGCTCACGATGGATTATTACCATATTCTATCTACATGATGACACTTAGTGTCCCTTCTCATTGCAAAGTTTTCTATCCGTGGATCGAGTAATTTCTTTGGACACTTACACTGACTCCGCTGTGGCACTCTTCCGCACCAAATGTATTGGTCATCCTTCATGTGACTAAATCCACCGGCACACTGCCGTTTGAACTCTCACTGGCGCTTAGCCCCTTACTAGTATGATACCTTACCATCCCGTTCCACCTTAATTCTGCCATTCACTCCCAGTCCATTTTTGAGTTCCCCACTCACACACATATCCCCCTTTTAGCCTGCTATCATCTCTTCATATCTCCCGTTGAGCCAATCTTCTCTTTTCCATAAAAAGCTTTGTGACCAAAAATCTCTTTTGAATATTTAGTATATGCTTACCATCGTGTTCATTTTCCATATCTTTTGTACTTGTATCTTGCGGTTTGGAGTGATGCCATGTATCTCCACCTATCTTGCTCACCTGACCTTGAGTTTCGAATATGTCAGGCTTCATCATAGTCATTACCATCCTCGATCGCCTAACCTTTATCCACAATCCTTCATTTAACAAAGTCAGCATCTCGCCAATGTACTGATTCATTGTCAAATGTATGATCAGCTCAGGCTCTACAGGATGTTTCGGGATTTTCAATAATAAACAATTTTCTTTAGTATTTCACTCTCTTTCTAACTTGAGCAACCTCAACTGCCTCCGGGATGAGGCTCGGTCTACGAGCTACTACTTCATAATACTAACAAAATCCTGGCTGACAGCTTTCGCCTCATCCGATCAAGTCTCGCGTCCTAGCTGCCAGTTGTTGGAAACTAACAGAATTGGTCACGGTGGAAGTTGCCGTACACATGGCGGCCTCCTATTCTCCTCGTATCTTCTCTCAGACCAGACCCTTGATATAATGTTAGCACCCATTTAGTGGTGTAAAAACACATAGTTTGTCTCCATACATTGGTTGATTTACCAGTCTCCAAATCCTTCCGTAACCAATCTTCGTCTTCTTGCTGGCGCTTGCACCTGTTTCGCCCAGGCTCCGTTGGGCGGCATGTTGATCGCTGGTGACTTCAAGATCCCCAGCCTCTATTGTCAAATCTACACAGCCCCAAAAAACTCAAAAGATTTTGCTTCCTGTTTCAGAGCGGGCACTTACTCAAAATTAATTTCTACAGCGAGGAAGAAATACCAAATGGACCCGGTTTCTGCCCTGGGGACACCAGATACGACTTCTCCAACTACGGGCTACTTCCGCGCTAGTGACCACAAGATGGAGTCTTACAGGATTCCCATGTCTCAGCGTGGTCCGAATCATTCCGAGTTCCGGCGCCTAACTCTGTCGGCCGAGTAGACCGAGCTAGTCGGAGTGTTCATTGCAAACCTGGGACACTTCCTGCATGACGTATGACCCACTTTTTGCGTCTGATTAGTTTTACATTGATCTCAGGTCTAAACCAAGTGGAATTCCCACACCACGAACATGAAGAAGATTATGTGGATCAGCTTTTGAGAGAATACGTAGTGACCTCCGAAAATTCCCAGCGGATTGGTCAAAATCCCGTTACATCTTCCTTGGTAAGCAGGTATGTCACTTCTCACAGACTATTAAGCAGGCTTTCGGTGATGCCGCTGAATCTTTCAAACTGTCCTATTTTGTGGGAGTTGAAAGAGAATGGCGTCTTCCTGCCTACTAATAAGAAGCGTCCATATCACATCCCTTGTAGTAGGTTGAAACATTTGCTCCTTGTTCTCGCCTTCAGGGGCACATAGTCCATCTGCTGGTGTTTTTAACCTTAAAGCACCGACCAGCCATGGTCTATGCCCCGTAGAATTTACCCTCCAGGACCTTCCTAAGCCTCGTCCACGGAAGCCTCCCCATTCAGCCCTGGTATCGACGGTATCTTACCCACAAAACAAAGTGTGAGGGGAATGGACGAAGCAGCTTTGATGCCTAATTCATTCGACCTCTAAATGCGGCACTGCGTTTTTCTTCCAATAAGAGACGCCTGTGACCACTTCAGAGTTGTTTTCTCGTTGTTACCAGTATAGATTTATTAAACCCTCCAGGACAATTCATAACACTACAGCTCATAGGAGAGCTTATTACCACTGAAAAAATCTAGCTGGATTTTTTCTGAACACTATACTTTAAAAGACCGGCTATAAAAGATATTCACGAAAGTGATCTTTAAACCGCTTGCATAGAAGGAACAAAACAAAGAACGAGTCTCAGTCTGTCAATAATTATAGATTTTAGAATACTGCTTTGAAAGTCATCTTCATGAAGTGAATACAGCCGTATACGCTAAAGTACATCCCGACCATTCAGTCTTCTTTCTGACCTGCAAAATACTTCCGGCATAGCTTTCATCAAGCTTTCTAGGGGAACCACACGAATTAAAACCTCCAGAGGATTTTCATAACTCAGAAAAATTCAGCTACTTCTCCTACGAACACTAATCTTTGAGACGATCCTGTGATGGAAGATATCCGCAAAACTGTCCTTTGAACTATCTCTCAGGTCAGGAGCAAAACGAAAAGCCAGTCTTAGTCAAAAAACGTCAACAGATTTGAGGGCACGGAGTTGAAAATCATCTTTCTAACGTACTTTAGATCACAGCCTGGTATGCTAAGGCATATCCTGACTATACAGTCATCTTCTTGACTTCCGCAGTGCATCCGGGAGCACTTCAACAGTACCTTTCGCGAAAACTACTTGTTTTTTTATCTTGGTAACCGGTACACAACTAATTCCGCGTATATCAACCTCCCACGAAGAGAACCCTCTCCCTAGGGCTTGCATGCAATGGCCGGGTTCTGCAATTATCCCTCCGCTTATGTGTCGCTCTCCTACCCCTACATATTACCAAACCTTGCCCGATTGGCCATCCATATCTTCACTACCATCGATACGCCCATGTCTACCAGCGGGCCCGAAATCACTGTCAGCTTTCGCTGCCGGAAGAATGCCAAACTCAAAAACGCAGCTGATAACTGTGCAACTCCACTGGTGGATATACTTGGAGGTGACAGTGCGCAAACCACGGAAATAATCACAAATCTGGGTAGTCTTCCCTATCGAATCGACTCCTCCGATCTGACCATCAGTCTGGCGCCCTTAGCGTTTTTGCTTGATCCGGCCGTACACCATTCTCCAGCCGACTTAGTGCTGGCCAATAATTTTGTGGACACAGTTACCTCGAAAATCTTCAGAAGCATAAGAAAGAAAACAGTGCCATCGCGCTTAACTTTTCGCAGCACATATCTCTTTTGACAACTAAAATTTTGATTTCAAGTGCTTGCAGTCTTGACCCACATCAGTGCCAACTTGTTAGATTCCGCAGAGCTTCCCAGTACACCAATTATCCTCTGCTGTTCCAGTATACTAATTGAGTTGCCGCCGTGGTCTTCATTAGCCGACATTCTTTAATTGGGACGAAAACTAGTTTCAGGGGCGCCAAGAAGTCCTGACAAAACCCCATTATAAGGGAGGATCACAGGTGTCAGGCCCAGAATAACAACGCGGGTGCAAAAATGCAGCCAGTATTCCAATCCGAAACTCTGATGTGCCTACCGCCAGCCGTCCCCTGCAATGCACTTGCAGGTTTGGACAGTGATCCAATTTCCTCGCCAACCGAACCATCTGACTAAGGGCTCGACATTCAGAATAACTCGGACGAATTCCCAGACTGTAACAAACGCGCCAGAATCCACAAAACCGGTAAGGGTTCCACGGAATTATCCTCCGGCGAGGGCGCATCCACCCCAGGTCTAGATGACCCCGCTCCTTCTAGGTTCAGGCCCTGTCATTCAACCACACCTACAGCCCACTGCATTATCGACCCGCCTCCGTCTACACCCACGCGTCCTGAAAACCTCGGCACTACTGGTAAAGCAAACGGGCTTCTGAGCCCGCTCGCCGCACTCTTCAACTCCCAACCGGAATGTATCTGACTACCACCCAGACGGCTACCGCTGATTAGCCTGCCAATACAGATTCACTCTCAGAAATTGCCACTCCGTCGCGCAAAGAACAAGGCTTATCGGCGTAAAGCACATGCAAATAACGACAAAATGGCACAATCGAGCAAACTTTTCTTGGCTTCTTGTGTAGCTCCGAATCCCGCTCTTCGAACTTGGCTAAATGCCCTTTTACTCTCGCCTTAACTTGACCCACTATATCCCCCCCATTTGCTTCTCAATTGCTTTTCCGTCAGCCACACCAACCACTCAAAAGTCTAACCTTTATGTAGTTTCTCTTTGGAAATCATCTCAGTGCTTCACATAAATTCCCTTTCCAGCAAGACTCACCCACGTCTTCTGGGCCAGTATTGCCACCCATCCTTGATGGCTTTCATCCTGTCGGCCCCCTCCAGAAGTATTCACCGCATTCTAATTAATCTTTCAACCTCTGCCTTCCCTTGCCTCCCTCCTTCTACTACCCCCTCCCGGTTTCAACTCATCGAATTTTTGGGGCAGCTGAGATCCCTCCCCCATCCCCTTAATATCCGTCGCTCTAATAACCGCCCTCGGCATCACAACCAAACTCCTATCATCCCCATCAATAACACCAACACCAAAGCCAGAATCATCTCTACCAATCATAAATTCCCTTTCACATAGGAAAAAAACTGAAACCATCCGCAGCGTTGCCCAGTGCTCGGCTAACGCTTTCCGTTCCGTCAGGTCGAGTCTCTCCAGTTGGTTACCACATGTTCAAAGGTACATGCATGGTCGTGAGGGAAGTCGTTCAGTCTATCAAGAGGCCCTGCCGGCTTTTCCTATCCCACACACATTTCTCGATGCCACTGGGGATTTTCTGGGGCTAACAATTCTGTTGACTAACACCTACCTCCACATTGGTTGCGTCTATAGGCCACCTGATTCCAGTTCTATGGATCGTACCAAGATAACCGGCGCAATGAACTACCCCTCTTTGCTGCCAAGTTCCTCTAAGCTCGTCGCTGGGGCTTCAATGCCCCTAGCACCTGTGGAATACTCTACCTGCCCCAAACAACTCACCGGACTTCATGTCATGCATTGGAGTAGGGTGCCAAATCCGATACATAACTCTCCAAACCAGAGGAAAATACATCCTTGATCTGTCGTTTATTATCGTTCTTTCCGTTGTTCCAGCGAGAAAGCTCGACCCCTGCCCAGGAACCGATCACTCCATGGTGTCCCACACCTTCATAGCCCCACAGGCTCTTGATGAGTTCTACCCACCCAATCATCTCTCGTCAAAGATCAACTGGGATAATCTTATCCGCTTCTTTTGGCCGTGAAACTGGCAGAGCTTTCTACTGCAGGGTGACCCTCAGCTGGCCGTTGATTTACTATTTTTTACCTATCAAACCCGTTAGCCGCAATCGTCAGAGCCCGCAACATATGAACCGAGTCGTTGATTCAGCCCTGGCCTGAAAGCAAAACACAAATCCAAAGCTTCGGAAGGTGTATGACACCAACAACGGATTATCGTCATTCTTGCAGCTCCGACGTTTCTTGCTAGTAATCAGAACCAAGACTGACTATATGCTCAGAAAACAAGGAGTATCCACTCTGCAGTGCCATTATACTTCCTTAAATTTGGCTAGCCTACCGAAGAACAGAAAACAGCGCAAGTCCGCTGGTATCCCTCCTTAATTTTAGCGAAGAATGAGCACATTCCTTCCAAATGTGGCGGTAGCCGAGGTGATTGATTCCTACTTCGCTGCCACCTTGACTGCGGGCCCCATCACATCAAACCCCCATGTGTGGCCCCCATCCAAAGCAAGTACTATCTGGTAGAACGTTTTTGTTTAATAACACAGGGTAGTCGAAATTGCTGATAGATTGACGACATTTCCGTGATAATGGTTAACCTTTTTCAAGGCTGCTTTTGCAAACGACTGAAACTATCTGGCTTAGAATGTACTCTAAATAAGGTGACCACCCAGATTACTGGTGTCCGTAAGTCCTCACATCGTGGCCAAGATGGCGCTCCACTAAATCTTATACGTCCTGAAGAAACCGATTTCGCAGCCCCACCATTGATGTTCTAGAATCTATCCATCAAGTGTGATATATTTCCCTCACAATGGCAGACTGCGGTTATCATCAAAATTCATAGGAGCGGACCAACACATGACCCGCCAAACTACAGCCCCATCAACCTACTCCAACCACTTCCAGGCTGATGGAAAGCCTCATTGAACAGTCGATGTCTGACTTCCCATTGTTTCATAACACCATCGGTAGTGGGAAACACAGGTCCTAAAGCCATGTTCATGCACCACTTGCCAGTGCGACATTTGTAACCCCTTAGCGGCGGAGGTCGACTCACCACGACTTGAGCCTCTTTGGCTTTGAAGGATAAAGAACAGTTTGTCATTTTCCCACTCACTTTTAAGAGGCAGATCTTGCAAAGCTCAACCTGAGGTACGGGATCCATTAAACTCGAGGTATTCGTTATAACACATCCGTGATTCGGTCATTGCGCCGTCCTCGAGAATCACCCTACAGTCCAATCTGTTTATCGGTAAATATTCACAAGCATGGAATAAGCCACCACCGAAGGCCCGTGCCGTAGGCCACCTACCAGGATTTAGCGAGGAATTAAACAAATTGCTTGATGCACTGGCACTAGTGTTCAACATTGATCCGTACACTTCGGAGAAATGGGCGTACGGAGTTGGTTTGGGCTACTGACACACGGGTCTGAGTTATGGGACAGGAGACCCACTTACCACACAAGTTGCCGCATATCACTCAAGTCTTATTAATCTTTCGAGTATAGCCTTGTGTTTTGCAAAGTCAAACCATCCACCAAGATAACGTCGGCTCAAATTGGCAACCATAGCCCTGGGTCTACAGCTTTTATATAGTCCGCCCCACTTACGAAGTTTCCCATGGGGGAAGCTTATTCACAATTCTTACATTTGAGGTGCCTCATCGAGGTAATTCGACCTTCAGTTATGACATCACGGATGCCGACCCCACATACTATCCTCCAGATGACTTGATTCCGCATCTTCATGCAAACCTTTGTTTTTTTATTCTACTGTGTGGTTACTCAAGGTCCAGTCCCAACCTCATCTCTGAACCTCATAGTTCTTAACTCTCCAAAATTCCACCGTTCAATTTATCCATCTTACTTGCAATAGCCTCAGCATAATTGTACTTAGCTTACCTAGTGACTATCATTAGGGTTTATTTATTCCATAATTCATTGTAGCAACTTGATTTCTCAGTAGATTTTTTTGGTTAAATCCTCGCCCAGTTACTGATACCTGCGCGTGTCACCCCTTCAGAGTATCTTCAACTAATCTGTCTATTGTGCCATGGCGCTAGTAGGGTCATTACCCTTGTGCCCCTTTGTATCCTTTTACTCACCCGGTCTCAGTTCCACTTTAGGTCCCACCTCATAGCTTCCAACATTTTCTCGGCAAACATGGACGGGAAATCCAGTCTCAGTTCCCTTACTGGAAGTAGCTCGCTGAATAAATTCAGCCTAGAGTTATGTTACCACTCATTTTGTTCCCAATACACTTTCCTACCGCTAACGTTGTCCAGGCTTTCACGCAGAATTTTGTTTTTCTTTCTGCGGAAGTGGATATTCCAAGTCCAGTTTCCATCTCATATCTGAGTCTCGTAGCTCTTACCTGTCCGATTTGTTTCCGTTCATTTTTCCGTTTACTTGCCATAGCCCCATTTTAATCGTAATTAGCCTCCTCATCCACTGTCGTTTAGGTTCACTTATTTCGTCATTCTCTGTAGTAATCTTCCACCTAGGTAACACTCACCTGATATGGCAACTATACCCTTAGGCCTAGAGCTTCCTTCTTTCCCGTTTCATGTACTAGGTTCTCCGTCGGAGGAAACTCAGCTCCAATTCTGACCCCTAACCTACATCACACCAAATTCACTTTACTCGGTCCGAACTGGTCTCACGCCCCTTCTCCTAGTTCGCCTTGGCGTTTCAACCCAGAATCCAATTCCGGGGACTACCATTGATTACCATACCATCTTTATCCTTCTCCAATGTCCTCTCCACTTTTATGCACTCCTGTCCTCTTTCATCCGCTAGTGACCTGCATGCTTTAGAAGTAGTTCTAATTTCTAGATACTACAGGTTTCTTTTTACCATCGCCCGTTGATACCAAGCTGAGGGCATCACAGACTGCTATCTTGACTTTTTATCTTTCCAGACAACCACTGACGTGTATCTTCCCTTTGATGGCTAGGGCTGATATGCTGACAATAACTGCAAAATATGTGGTCCATATTTGTGGCTTAAAAATCAATACCTGTCCGTCGCTCCGTCGCTTCCCCATCGGCCCTGCTGTCCCGGATCCCTCGCAACCCTGTCGCAAAATCCTGGACTATTCGATTTCTACAGCTACGTGACAACGACAGTATCACTGGTGTAAAAGCCTCCGGAGCGGGGCTTGGTCTAGTCCAACGCTATGGCCGGCGCACATCGGGCATGCTAGACGTCTGCAAAGATGTGCCGTCGCAGCTAGGATAGCGAATCGCACCTCCCGTCACGGGAAACGGTTTTTAGGTTTGGTGTCCGGCGCACGGTCAGCCCCACCCACCAGCACCAGTTGCGGAAAAGAACGCCATTTATACACCCGAAGTGCTGCAAGTATACCGCTATCTGCTGCAGTTATCACCGATTTTCCATCGTACTCGCCTCCACCTTCGCCATCTTTACTTACGGCTACTTACGCCCAGAAAAATTTACTTTCCTTAGCACATAATTATCTCGGGTTTAAAAGACCTTTACTGTACTCGGCTTGCCGTTCATGGTTCTTTTTCCAGAGGATTTATGCCAAACCACCCGCTTGTCTTATTCGCAAGCTTAACTGATTTCCAAGATAAAACTCGCCCCTTTTATTGCGTTTACCGGTGCATTTGAGAAAGAACATTTATTGTCGCCATGCACCTCCGTCCCACAATGTACAAACAGTATATTTCACTGAGGACCACCTGTCCCCGGAGCATCTCAGCAGTTGACGATATTGAGACAGTTCGCCCCCTCTGTCAGCCCTTCTGTCCACGCACACGGCTGTGGCATTGCAATATCCTCACCTTGCAAAGATTCACGACCTCCCCACACATCCACATCTGAGAGGTGTTTGCATCGCGGCGTTTCAGTCTTTTGCCGTTACAGGATCCAACTTTTAAGAAGAATATCAACAGACAATATTTTACCTGTCAACTACTTCACCGCCCACCTTCGCAAACGTATTCATCCGTTGTTTGGTGCTTTTTTATATTCGGTATTTTATCTTGGTAAATCCCCTCAGAAAATTTTGATCCTTGCAACTCTCTGGTCATCATGTTCAGACCTTGAGTAACGATAATCACGTAAATACTTGCTTGTCATTTAAATACTCGTCTCCTTTGCAAACCCTGTCTCTGCCAATATCATGGCAGCACATCACACATTGGTCTGTCGCCTAGTTCCCATCTCCATGTTTTTGCATCATATTCCATCTTTCCGAAAGTATACCATTTGCTCAACGATCATATGTTTACTTTCGGCCACTTTTTTCGCCACTACCTTGGCAATCTCCCTCTACAAATAAGTCCTTCACTCGGTACTGAACTGACCCAGGCGACATTCAATAGCTAAACCTCATGAAGCTAATTTTTCAAGGACTTTTCTTGTTCTGTGTCCGCAATTTCACTCCTTTTCATCATATGATTTCCAGTTTTGAGCCCCTCCATCCACCGAGAAGCTCTATGGCTGGTTTACATCTCCCCTGGATAATTCTTTGTCCTCAAGGTAAGCAAAATTTTCGTCCATTCTGTTGAACTCCCCCGCTGCGCAGTCCCCCTTTTTGAGTTATTTGAGTAGCTGTTTACTGCTCCCAACGAGCTCCGCCTGGACTAGGTCGGCCTAGCCACCCGACCTTGAGGTCAAATTTGGCGGGCGCTACCTAAAGAGTAACTTAAATACTTTCTCCTATACAGTATCGAGTGCACATAATTAAATCACCCTCTTGGGATTCGGATTCCACTTCTAACTGTGCCGTTTGATTTGCGTTGCAGCATGCCTCGGGCATGTCCTGAACAAACCATTTTTATCTTTATTATGTGCATTGATGTGACCATGGCATCTGACCTTGTCCCGCAATATTTAGTACCAACAAAACTCAAAACTCACGGCTTTTCCGGTCCACGTTTATCGTGGCCTACGCCGTACCTATCGAACAGCTCACAAGTGGTTCCCACTGAAGATTTTTCTCACAGTCTGTTCCGTTCTTCAGTGAGGTTTTACAAGGACGTATACTTGGTCCCTTGCTTTTCTTCATTTACATTAATTATATGTATCTCATTCTGCACCATGGAGCCCTATCCCTTATAGCTGGTGACATTAAGATGGTCTGTGATTCTTCTCGTCAGAAACTCAACATTATGCTTGGTGGAATGTCTAGTGATCTAATGCGATTTGGACAGTGGTGCACTTCTCGGAGTATGAATGTTCCAACCTCTGAGGGCAGTTGCGCAGGCTCTGGATGTCAAATGGCCACCAAAACCTAGCCTACCCAGGAACTACCCATTTCGTACAGCTCGTTGTCCCAAGACCTCGGCCTTCTTTACCTTTTAGCTTAAGGTGCAGGGCGCGGCCAGACCCCCCTCCCTGGCCTGCGCACATCGGGTTTGCAGGCCGTCTGCAACGATATGCGTGCGCAATAAGGCTGGTGAATCACACATCCTGTGTTCACTTCACGAAGCGTTTTTCGGGTTGGATGTCCAGCGCAGGGCCAGCCCCACCCACTGGCATCGGTCGCGGGTCGCACGCTATAACTCTCCCAGCCCTTAGACATTCGTCACTGTCGGTTTCTGATTGCATGCTCCTACCGTTGTTATTCTGCCACGGTTCGCCGATCCATCATTCTTTTTAGCACTCTTATCACTTCTGTTTCGTGTCCTTCTACATCTGTATGCATATAGCTACCCATTCTGTTATTGTTTCCACTGTTTTTCACCATGACGGCTCTCACTACATGACGTCACTCTCGCCCTATCCATTTTACTCTACCCAAACTCAAAAATTTCCTTTTCCACCTACCTCGCCCTTGTCGGCTCCTAATATCTGTTCACTTGGTACCTCTATATATTTATAAAGTTCCTTGGTCTCATACCTCAGCAGCTACAATTTTGCCATATCTTTTTCTGTCCTCCCATCTTATAACTCCCACCGTTACGCATCAGACATAGACATCAGACATAACCATATAAGAACCCGCCGTTACAACTTTTGCATTCTTTTTTGAGGTCAAGTTTAGTATCATTTCCACCACCACCATATTATGCATGTTTGACCTCGCAATTTTCCCGTGGATCTCTCTCTAGGATTGCCCCCGATTAGCAGGTTCTGACTCAATTCCCTCGGGTAATTGTCTGCAAGCACGCAGCTCTCCGGCTCCATTATCTCAACTCGAAAGCACACAAATTGCTCGCGCATTTGTTCCAACAGAGGTTTTCCTTTCCGGGTACTGCTTTTCTTTCTCCTCTTTCGGGTATCCATTATGTCATCTGCAGTAAAAAGATCTGATCGGTCATCTTTTACCCGGTTTTTTCGGTCAGTACCCTCATCAGCTTCATAAGTTGCTCGCCACAGTCATCTCCAGCGTGCCTTCAGGTTGCGCTGCGTTCCCGCGTTCCACTTAATGCAAAGTCATCTTTACGTCATTAATTCAACTTACGGTTTCAAGCCATGTGATCTACAGGTAACTGATCCTTCTGCTCCTCCGCTTCCACACTTTCCTCCTATGTTATTCGCCATTGCAACTGATGCATCTTTGCACCACAGTTTGCCTAACCTCCAAGTTACCTTTCTTCACTGATCCTTTACACTAGTACAGCCACTCGGTATTTCCATTCGCTCTGCCTCCAGCCATTTTCACGGCCTTCTTGCTGCATATTTTCCGTCCATTTATTAACGCTTCACCCATTTTTGACCGTCACCACATGTCACGCTTGAGTTAATCAGATTGTTGGATTAACTGTCACCTGTTTTCGCTGACCTTTTCCCTTGTAATCCCTCTTTTTTCAACTCCTGCCAGTGGCCATCACTTCTGTACTTCCAGAGTTGTTTCGTTATCTCAGTTGCCCTCCATGTTTACCTGCTGTAAATAAATTCATCAGCATTTATCCGAGGTAATTCTACACCATTTGATCTAACCCTGCCTGTCTCTTCCAAGCACTGCTACTTCCGTGTTTTATCCCTTCACTTCTATTTGCTCCTGCTCTTATATATATGTGTTTATATAAATTTACATATGCACGTATATATATAAATATATCCACACATTTGCTCTGCTTCCTCCACTTTTTCGCCAGCCAGTTCTCTTGCCACCCTTCCGCAGCCCCTCATGCTATCCTTTCTTTTCTCCTATATACGTGCCTCACATTTGTGGTATCTACATCCTTCCGCACCATTAATGTCATTTGACCCGCTCTTTATGTCTTGCACTGGTCGCTCCCTCTCTTCAAACTGACACGGCCCGGATTTTGCAATGAGGCATACTTCATGGCTACCTAATCCCTTGCCGAAAAGCACAGTTTTTTGTTCTTACCTTCCTTCTTTTTTTCTTCATCGGTTCTCTCTACCAAAGTTTCTCATTCCGGTTTTCATTCCCCCCATGTAAAACCCATAGACCCCGATCTTCCTCGCTAGGCTCATCCAGCCCCTCCAATTGACCTTGAATTTCAATTTCGCCTGGCACCTGTTTGAATGCATCCCTGGGTTCACTTAAGCTCCTCCCATTATTCCTTGAAGGGCCTACATTTATCGCCCTCTAGTCTTTCCTCCAGTTCCACCTACCCCTCATTTGTCTTGCACATTCCTAAATTGTCACAAGTTTTGTCTGTCATTTTTGTAGCTTGTAAAAAATTACTCATGTATCCGTCATGTTTCAGGCTTCTCCGAAATAAACCATTATTAATGTTATTACTGTCATTGAAAATGAAAATGTTCCGCTCCAGGTTGCCAAGATGGGGAAGGACCAAAGGTCTCATCAGCAGGAGGTTTCGGCTTAACGGTTGCCATTAGCTCGCCCACGAGCCTCTCTCCAGGTCTTTCCCTGAATACTACCCCTTTACCTCCACCGAAGTGACCAAATCCGATCACACTTCCCTGAAGCCCGCGCAGCTCCAATTCACGTAAAATAGTGCAACTCAGTGACCAAAACAAATATCGCCCTATTACATATACCCTTTTTTATCAAGAACAATGAAACGACTGATAAAAGTGCGGCATGCAAGTCACTCCTTTGAATAGAATCTAATCCGCGCTGGTAATTACGGCTTTACTCAAGAGCTTCCTTCAGCTGCCTGCCGGTCTGACTTTCTCAACCAGTCTGCCGATGCAAGAGATGAGTGCAAGTTGCCTATCATTACCTTCCCTGACATTACTGAAGCATTCAAGTTTGCTCCAAATTCTGTGCGCAGGTAGCCTCCGGCCCGCTGCATGCGTGGTTTAATTCATATCTACCAGACCCACCTGAAATAACTTCCATAGATGGTCGTGAACCACGACCAGCTCCTGTTTCCAGTGGTGTAATAAAGGGCAGAATTCTGAGCCCCTTGTTGTTTCCACGCTATATTGCCGGCACATTTTCTGTAACTCAACATGACACTCTTTTTCTTCTTACGAAAGATGCCAAACTGCTTTGTAAATCCAAACCTATTTGGACTTCTGCCAAGGGTATAACTGATGAACTGTGAAATCTTAACCTTTGGTGTCATACCTGAGGAACGGAGTTCTCCGCTGGTGAAAGTTCATGCACGAACCTAAATTGCCAAGCACCCCATGAACTCTGCCTATATGAGACCTGTTTACTTGGTATTATCCTGTCATTTCTAGATCATAGCCTTTCGTTATTCGTGTAGCTTCAAATTTTTCGAGTATGTTTCCCTCAGATAATTAAGGAGGGGAGAACCGTTGGCCTACTCACTGGAATTTTTCCGCTACACTTCTGCACACTGAATGTCCATGAGTTGAACTCCAGGTCCCTTCTTGAATAATACGCCAAAATCTTTGTTGACATGACTAAATCTGACCACTTTTATCACAAATCTGTACAGAGTCACTTCACTAATCAACTAGTGAAACTCCCCTCAAGCTTTTGATATGAGTATCGATGTAACCTACCTAAACCTTCCTCTGAAATAGGGGACCACACGAATATCAGGCTGTGACTTCTATTTTAGCTGCACCACCACCTGGCCTTTATTGTAACGAACCCATTGGCCATTTGCACCCAACAATCCCCACACCACGCCATTTTTCACCCCTGTTTTCCGTCCCCAGGTCGGAATCAGTTCGTGAATTTAAATTTGTCCCCGTAGGATATCCAAAATATATGGACCAAACCATCGGCCAGCTTGCGTGGAAACCTCTTTTTCCTCCTTCTCAGAGGTTTACTGGAACACTTCTAGAAGGATTCCAAAGTAGTTCTTTCTATCAGCTCAAGTGTCACCGAAGAGTTGCCTTTGAAAAAGTATTCAGATACCAGAATTATGGCAGTATATACTACATTTTCCATTATTAGTCAAGCGGCAAAAGTTGGGCCGACCATTTTTATATATAAGTGTACTGCCAGTGGTCTTAACAGCAGTAGCTTTTATTTCTTTGCCTTTCGTAACGATAACAAATTTTCTCTTAAATTCTGGAAAATAATCGTGCTCTCTTACCGCCATCCAGTCCCGTCATGACCCCCCTTGGCTTAGCTCACCAGTCTATCTTCAAGACTGCTACCGGACATTGGCTGCCTTCCACCAGTGCAATATCAAGTCAGCTGCAAAATGCAAATTTCCTCTAGCCAAAACTACTCTTGGTGTTTCTCTCCAACACTATATAAGTAATTGGTGCTGAACCCAAGAGCACTGAGGTCCATCGCCTATCACTTCATTCTTTGAGTTTGTATACCTTTCTCATTCATCCTGATTTTCTTCTCCCTCGGTTTTTTCCTCAGACTGATTTCGCTTTCCCAACCCGTTTTGCACTATAGTATCCTACTTCTAAAGTCCATCTTTTGACAGCTACCTGTCAGCCTCAGATTTCTCTTGCCACTTTTTCCCACGCGATCATTAGTCCACGTAGCCACAAATCCTTAAACTATCACAAGCCTAGGACTACCCGTTTGTCATCAGTCTACGGCATATATTTATTTTCCCCTCATTTCCACTCTATTTCTTCAAACCCTTCTTCGTCTTACGTATTTCTAAATTTTTCGCGAATTTTGTCTGTCAGTTTTGTCCCTTGAAAAAATTTCGATCATGCTCAAGGCATGCTTCAGCGTCTCCGAAATAAACTATGATTATTATTATTATTATAAAAAGTCGAGACGTGAAATCATGCCGTTGAAAATATTGCTGATAAATGCAACAAACCCCACTCAAAACACCTGACACGAAATGGCCTGTGAAGTACCCTGCACCACCTGGGTTGCACAAAACTCATATACATATTAAGGACCACGCATCACAACGTCCGTCGCCCTTCTCCGTGCCTTTACTTTGCCTCATTTTCAGTGCCCGCATCTCATACTAGCAGAAAACTCTGAGGTTAACGGCAGCTACAACATACCTTTCCCTGGGCATGGAGAATACTGGTAGCCCCAGAAGTTGCAAAAAACCCAATAAGCTAAAAATTGAGGTTCAGTGAAGGGGCTACGCAAAATGCTTACGCGGGATGAACTACATTTCTGTTAGAAAAAGGTGAGAAACAAGATGATCTAACGGGATTAACTTGATGGCTTAATACCACTGACATCGGGCTGTAAATGAAATGGTCAGCCTCCAGTTATTGGAATGTGTTCCATCGACTAAGACCTGTTCCTGCAAAGGGGACAACCCCACACTGCCCTTGATTGCTCGACATGCATTTGGTTCTTACGCACGAGACTGATTGAGTGGTTGGCGCTCTGGACTCTCCACATCTGCTTATCCACCCCTAAGTGTAAGTTCCAACCTCCCAGTACCATCCTTATGCACGTCTGGCATGTTTATTGGCGTCAACTTCAACTGCTACCGTGGCCTTCGCTTTTATCCCACTGCTCTGTACGGCACACCTCAACTTCAGAAGATAATCGCCTGTCTAACGCTAGCATAAAGTGAAAACCTTAAAAACCGTTGGATTTTTTTCTTCCCGCGCTATCTTCCTCCCCCTATTATGAAATGCGGTGATTTCTATGTCCTAACATCAACAGCTTTCTTCGGTTCACAGCATAAACATGCCAGCAGTTCCCCAAGAAACAAAACCCGGTACCCAGCCGCGAGAGTAGACTGGTAAGTGACCTACAGCGGCACTTTCCGTCTATCCTTTTGACCCATTACACGCACTTACTCCTTAGGTTCTCAGCACTTTTTGGTCATTTTCTCGTCTAGCTTTCTGTCCTTAATGTCATTAGCGTGCCATCACGGCCTCACTGGCCCCAAACGATAAGGTATACCAAGGGCTCTGCTCAACCGGCAATCGGTGAATTGGGTCACCATATTGTCCTTACCAACACGAACTTACAACAGATTGAACCCCAAGCACAGTAAACCGCTGATAAAATTCAAAACCAGTCATTATCCCGCGCCATATGCTGATACATAACCCTGTAGCACCTTGTCACCGTCGTTCCCACTGAGATCACTTTCGTCATTTGCTGTCACCTCACCATGCCAGTCGTGCCTTCTTTTTAACCTTTGGATTTCAATCTGCGATATTGCAAATGCTAACTCCCAGCCGAAAAACGAGCCAGACCGCTGCCCCCCTTTTTCAGTTTCATCGTACAGCTTGCCTGTGATATATCTTACAGGATCCTTATCTCACTGTTTTCCCTTTCCATCCTTTTCCAACCTCCTCTATAGCTGGTTACCGAGACCACAATCGGGTTATCCGGTTTCAACCGCTCGCTGTCTTGGTGCTGCCTCAGGCTTTGTACTGAGGACCACCGGAAACTTCTAGCAGCAAGAACTTCCCATTGCCGAGGCCGCACTAGAGGGAGCCGAACACCGTACCAGTATACCAGCATCCAAAGGCTTCTCCAAACAGCCCCACTGTTTAATCTAACCTCACCCACCATGGTCCTCAGTTGAGGCCTTCCACCCAGGTCTCCAGCTTTTACCAGTAACGGAGCGCTCAGGACCTCTCAGACCTCTCATGATCAACAGCTTACTCTACCGCTTGCATTTGACTGTCCCCTCTGAGTCTCGCCTCCACAGTCAGCAATCGCATGCCTGGGTTAGTACTAACCCACTCCGATCCAGAAAGGAAAACTCACAGGCGATACTCCGGCAGCGCATCCCGGCTTGCCAGTACAGTATACTTACACACCATGTATTCTGTCACCTGCGTCGTATACTCTACCAATGATGACTTGGTTTCCGTCCCATTCATTCCCATCATCAGTTCGCAACATGTTTGGCGTATTTTGCTTTGCATTTACTCAAGCTTCATACTTGCAGTTCCATTATGCCGATTTTCTCTTCAGCTCTCCTGAAATTCGCAGAAGCCTCTGCCTTTCTGGTCTATTCTGAGCATTTTCAAGGCTGCATTCGCCGCTCCTCCCGATCCATATGATTCACGCGTTCTAGTCTCCTGCAAATTTTCCAATCGAATTTTGTTCTCGCTGCTCGGCACTTTCGGTCCCGTGCAACTTTTTATTGTCCCGTCCCACCTTTCCCTCCTAATATTTTATCTTTCCCCATCACAACTTTCTGATCGAGCAGCTTTTGGCGAGCACATCCCGGACCTTTTGGATGTATTTAAACGCCGCTGGAGACTGCTGCCAGGTGCCTCACTATTTCAGGTCCGCTTTGAGTGGTGTAAACTTATTTGTCATGTGGATGATTCTGCACACTTTGATCGTACACCTATGCGTACTTCTCGCCTGGTCTGAGAAAATACGAATATTACTATTATCTGAGATATAAAGGTCTATGGAAGCCACAGTGATCCGTTATTGAAATGAATTCGTGCTATGTCAGGACTCATCACCGGATCACTCAGCTTAGCTATCAGATGTGTAATACCCCCCGAAAAGCTGTAACATTTTGGACTCTCACAGATGATCGGTCACACGCATTCTTTATGTGTTTTGTGCTCCCGTTATATTTGTGCCCCAATCTTTGTTTATTCGGGCCCATTGCTAAATTTGTCTCAACGCCTTCCAGTCTGTGTAGCCCACTTAAAGCTTTTCTCATTCCACAAACTTTGCTCTCTTTTCGAACCTATGTGATCATATATTTGTTATTTGTATATATATGTCAAGTTGTACATTCTATCAACCAGTATTGTAGAATTTGGGACTCAATCTCTTTTATCTTCCGGGTTCACTTGAATTGGTTACTTTTTGTTCAGAATTTCCCTTCGCTCAGCTTTTACATCACCAGCGCTTTTCTGTGGCTATGTTGAGCCTGGACCCAGGCCGTTGGTTTTTTAGGTTCATACAAAGCATTTTTCATTGATTTCCTTTGTCTGTACAACCAAACTTCATGACCTTTCAGATATAAATGGTGCTGGACTTTGGCTGTTTTATGAGATGGGGATTTTACTCTCATAAATGATAAGGCCCACGCTATCAGCAACCCTCCAGTAACCCATGTTGTGGACTATGGCGTGAATGCCGTAACCATCCGATCGCACCTTTGGGGGCTAAGCTTCGAAAAGGCCGCTAATAACCATGTTGAAGTCCTCACTGATTGTGACGTGCCTGGCCCTCACTCAACTACCGATCGGAGAGTAAGCACAAAAGCAAACTTTTGCAGTCGAATCACCGTTTAGTCAGGTTGTAAGAGGACCCTTATCAAAGCCAGCTCTGCTCAACGACGTAGTCATTCATTTAAGACCAGATGACCTCACCCAGCAGATCCCAAATTCATCTGAGTTAGAATACACGGTAGAACAGCTTAACGGGAAAAGGGCGGGTTTACCCAGGGATATGCAGGCTAGGCATATAGTGGAGCAGAGTATACAGTGAGTTGATAAACACTGATAAGTGGATTCACCGTGGCAACCACTGACATGAGCCCGCCGTGTAAACGAGTTCTGGAGAAGCACCAACTTGCATCATTATCAAAACATCCTCAATCCAGACCCGAAGTAGCACAGATATATAAAGATGTTATTGAACATCATGAATTTGTGGGATATATCCGAGCGGTATTTAACTAGCAGGCCCCAAATACGAAATAATGGTTTCTGCCACACCGTATCGTGCTGAACCCTGACAAAAGTGGCAGGATGAGATTAGCGTTTCGCTGTGAAGCAGAATGCAAAGGAACTATCTTGAACGGGCAATGGTTAAGTGCGATTGGTTTTTTACGAAATCTATCTGAGAAATGCCCGTGTGCCTCCCAGACTATCTTATGGCTTTCTTAGCAAATGTAACAGAAATGCACCTGCAGGTTCCAGTGCCGGTGCCAGATAGGTAGGCCCCCAGCTTCTTATTCGGGGATTTGGGAAGTTTCAATAAGCCGCCGCGGATTTATGAAATTGCCATCATCGCTCTTCTGCGCTAACTTTGCGGTAAGACATGCTGCCGACGACCGTGGCCATGCAGGCTAAGCCCTGAAGGCTGGTGTTGCACGTTAGAACTCCTATATCAACGATACTTCGGCTTCTGTGGACAGTGTAGACAATGCCTTTTGCTGAGTAATGGGGTCGAGTGGTATGCTTTAGAGGGAGGGGTTTCATCTGACTAAAAGGGGGTCTAATGTTTGAGAAGTTCCCAAGCACTTGAAAAGGAGTGAACCGTCCTATGGCGGTGTCAGTACTGACGCACAGGAAATCGAAGTCCAGGGAGCCTTTGGAGAGCAATGGAATGTCAATAGACGTTGGTTTACTCCCAAAGTGAAGTTGCCTAATACGCTTTACACGAAAGAGGGAATCCTGAAGTGTGTGGCTACAACGTAGGATCCGCTAGGTTGGCCTCTCCCGTTAAAGCCGGCAAAAGCAATCATTCAGGATTCATGTAATGAAAGTCCAGGTTTGAACCACGGGGTCATTCAACCTGAGCAGGGCTGATATACAAAAAATTGGATAACATGAAAAGCACAACTCCATTCGCGTCGAAAGATGTCTGACAACTAAAGTCCCACTAAACGGGAAAATGGAGCTTCACTTCTTAATAATAATAATAATAATAATAATAATAATAATAACAATAATGGTATATTTCTCGGCCATGGTCGGGACGCTCGCGCTAGCGCATGATCATGGTGTGACACTTTACTCAATAGGGTGAAATATTCACAAATTCAAAGTATGAAAGTCGAGAGTATCAGCGATAGATAGACATAGCCAACAACAGTTTGAATAGATCATTTTACTAATGGTTTGCGCGGCAGTTTCAAATCGGTTTCGAATCCGGGCTGGGCGTAGGAGATATCGAAAAACCGTTAGCGCGATGTCAAGGACGCATAATGAACGAGAATGATGCAAGCTGGGGAAACGGGGGCCTACTGAGGTTTTGTAGATGGAGTAAATTTTGAACAAGAAAAGGAAGAAAAAAATTGTAAAGAAGAGTTCTCGGGAAAGTCGGTGCATACGGAGAGGATAGCGATCCATGAAGACGAAGCAGACCCTGAATGACGGATTTACCGGAGTTCCATAAATGGAACGAGTTTCGAAACGGTGCCGAGACCAATTTCGTGAAAGTGAACACTGATGGGTGTAGGAGAAACAGCAGTCCATAAAAAGGCTATTTTAGGTTCAGGATCAGTAACATGTACCATTCAGAAATGAGAAAGCGCAACTGAATGGTCCTCGAGAAGCGGAGAGTCAATTTCCAACCGGCTACGGTTCGGAGGAAAGGTGGACTGTGGTAACGGATAATAAAGTGGGAAATCTCCGCATGGGCGTGAGCGTTAATATGCTGTCTCACTGACAAATATATAAATATATATGTTGACGCATTTGCCTTCAGCGATATTCAGCGTCGTTTCTGGTAACGTACGACATCATATGGTTATGTTTCGTCTAGCAGGGCAAAGTATGTGTCGGTCAATCAGCTGAGTGTGGTGGTATATTAGCAAAATGCGCATGAACTGGAATGTGTGTTGGTTGCTTTAGAAAAAGCTGAATGATCTGATAAGCAATTAGGAATATTTCCTGTCGGGTGGCTTGATTTCGGTCCCAGTTGCCATGGTAGGTTCTACTTGAGTCTCTGTCCGTACGAGTCAAAGTGGCATCCTTGGTTATCCGGTTTGGCGACTGCGATAGTGGGAGTCAACAGACCTGAAATAAAGGGGGGTTTCAGTCTGGACGTGGGTCCAGCTGTGGGTTATGATATATGAAGACAATAAATAATGGACTGGTTAGGTCTGTGTGAGTGAAGCATGGATGAAGTTTCATTTGAGCAGTCAGTGGCACCTACTTCACATTCTAAGTAAAATAGGCTCGCAGTGGATTTGTGCTATACTGCTGCAGGCTAACGAAGTTGCGTACACTAGTTTGGTAACAGTGTATGCATCCCAAAGGATTCATGATTTTGCATGTTGGCATGGCATCGCTCGGATACTAATGGAAGACCTAGGGTCTCACGGTTTAGAGCAGTTGGAAATGATAACCCTCAGTACCGTTTGCTTAGGCAGAAAGCAGTTTGGCAACGATGCGATAAGATAGGTTTGGAATAACAGACTGTGAGCGAAAGAGACTGGCACACTGTTAGTGTAGCCCTTTGCTGATATTGTCCCTATCAGCATAGTAGTTATTCTATACTGGGTAGTTTCTGATGAACAAGAAACAAGCTTTCCCCTTAACAAATTTGAGAACAGAAGTCAAAAACATAGATTGGACGATGCATCCTGGATCATTTCGCTGCATCTTTACAAAGTGCATACTGCAGTCGAAGTGATTATTTTCATAGCAAAATAAATGAACGAAATGTTTATAAACAAAGGCAAAATCACATGACGCACACATTCACACATGTCCATCGGATGATCACACAACAATTATCACACCTCATTATCACGGCAATGATAAATTGATTACAAGTTCGCGTTTTTTGCAAAGTTCAGGTTTGTGTGCACGGATTGACAGGGCCTCCATGTATCTTAATAGTCTGGTGCTGGTGGTCGAGTAGATCACTTTGAACGCTTGATTTGCGTTGACGCAATGTTTAGTCTCGTAAATATGCCGAGCAGTTGATGATCTGATTGACCTTTGCTCGGTTGATGATGCAATTGTGGCAAAATCGTTGCTCATTGTCTTCTGAAGCCACACTGGAATGTGTTCAGCTATTCGATGACGTAACTGCCCTTCCGTTCTGCCTATGTAGGTGGCTGAGCACTCACATTTGAATTGGTATATGCAGTTTGATTTGGCGTGGATAGGCAAGGGTTCTTTCATCGATGGCCTAGTTAACCGATTAGTTGTGAATATAATCACCGGATCGGCTGCATAGTAGGTGCGGCTGACAGCTGACTTCAAGCGTTTTTTGATCAACTCACTTACATTGTCACTTTTGTAGGGGAGTTTTAGATATACTTTCATCTTAGACACTGTGGTTGAAATATCCTTTCCTGGTTTCAGGTGACGATACTTTGTCAAGAATGATGTTGGATATCCGTTTTCCGTCAGAATTTTAGTGATGTGATTTATTTCTTCATCCAAAGTGTCCGCCGTGCAAATCTTCTGTGCTCTGCAGAACAGTGTTTGCACTGTGTTTATCTTGTACTTTATCGGGACGAAGCTGCTGAAGTGTAGATATTGTCCCGACCAGGTGTCTTTTCGATAAACGGACCCCCTGATTAAACCATCTTTTCTGCGGAAAATTTCAATGTCTAAGAAGCTTATGGTGTCATTGTCCTCATTGTGGATTGTCAGCTTTATATTTGGGTGTAGATTATTAAGCAAGGCATGCAGCTCTTCACCTTCTTGTTTGCTCTTTGTGATGACAAAAATATCATCCACGTAACGGCGATAGAGTATCATGTCGGATATTTTGTTCTCAATCTTGTTTTCTACGTGAGCAACAAAAATATCCGCCAGAATAGGGCCCAATGGACTGCCCATGGCAACTCCGTCAATTTGTCGATATTCTTCATTGAGAAAGCGGAACTTCACATTAGATGTACATAGCAGCAGTAAACGTGTCAATTCGGTATTCGGTAGTCCGATATGAATATTATGCTTGTCGATTATTTGGCATACAAGATCGATAGTTTTTTCCAGTGGGATATTTGTCAATAGTGATGTAATATCCATAGTAAGCATATGTCGGTTCTGGATATTTTCTTTTTTCAATAGGTTACACATTTCGAAACTGTCCTTCACTGCATGGTTCGCAACCGTGTCTCTGACTGGCTTCAGTAACTTGGCTAACCATTTTGCCAGTTTGTGTTGTGGAGAGTTGACCATTGACAAGATTGGCCGCATTGGTATATCTGTTTTGTGTACTTTTGGTAGGCCATACAGTTGTGATATTTGACTCCCTCTGTGTCTCAGTGACTTGGCTGCTGACTCGCAAATAAGGCCCGCTTGAATCAGAGTTCGCAGTTCCGCGTTAATTCGCTGTTCTAGTTCACTTGAATCATCTGGCGTTGGGTCCTTCCGGAATTTTGTTTTATCTTCTAAAATAGTTAACACGTTTTGCACGTATAACGATTTATCCATAATGACAACTCCCGATCCCTTGTCTGGACGCAGGATTACTATGTTAGAGTTCTTCTTCAATCTGTCGAGAGCTTCAATGTGCCTGTTTGTTAACAACGATTGTTGTTGTTGTGTTGTTGTTGTTGTTGTTCGATAATGACATTCCAAATCAACCAATTTCGCCTTAAACCAGCTCAACGCATCTGCATTTGTTGGCTTCAAAACAGACATATGTTCGAAGAACGCTTCAACGTTTGCTTGTGAAGAAATGTGGTTGATTTTCTTTGGTGGAGTACAATAGTTTAGGCCAAACGAAAGTGCCTGGAGTTGTAACTTGTCTAGTTGGTAAGAGGGTAAATTTCGAACATATTTCCACGGATTATTCGGAAATAACGGTACCAACATTTCATGATTTAAGGAATTTTTCAAACGTTTGATCTCACGTAAGCGGGTTTGACGCACTTTATCAGCACAGAAATTCATAAACTTTATTCTGCATATCAAATTCAACCGATCGATGATGAATGACATTTTTTGCATCGTAGTCAACAAGTAGAGTAACTTCCGATTACATTAATCGATGTGGCTTTAAGTCAAACGCCTCAAGATCTTCACAGTCCGTCTCAGTTTCTCTGCACGTAATCGTTCGCAATATGATATAGGATAATGATTCGCCACAACACATTCACACAGAAAATTCTTCCTCACCTTTTGCGTTGTGATTTTGCACTTTAGTTTCACAATTTCGTTCAGTTGTTTAATCACTGATGGGGGGAGCCGACGTTTGAGAAACAAGAAACAACCGTTCCCCTTTACGAATTTTAAAACAGAAGTCACAAACATAGAGTGGACGATGTATCCTGGATCATTTCGCTGCATCTTTACAAAGTGCATACTGCAGTCGAAGTGATTATTTTTATAGCAAAATACGTGCAAACAAACTGAGACGGACTGTGAAGAGCTTGAGGCGTTTGACTTAAAGCCACATCGATTAATGTAATCGGAAGTTACTCTACTTGTTGACTACGATGCAAAAAATGTCATTCATCATCGATCGGTTGAATTTGATATGCAGAATAAAGTTTATGAATTTCTGTGCTGATAAAGTGCGTCAAACCCGCTTACGTGAGATCAAACGTTTGAAAAATTCCTTAAATCATGAAATGTTGGTACCGTTATTTCCGAATAATCCGTGGAAATATGTTCGAAATTTACCCTCTTACCAACTAGACAAGTTACAACTCCAGGCACTTTCGTTTGGCCTAAACTATTGTACTCCACCAAAGAAAATCAACCACATTTCTTCACAAGCAAACGTTGAAGCGTTCTTCGAACATATGTCTGTTTTGAAGCCAACAAATGCAGATACGTTGAGCTGGTTTAAGGCGAAATTGGTTGATTTGGAATGTCATTATCGAACAACAACAACAACAACACAACAACAATCGTTGTTAACAAACAGGCACATTGAAGCTCTCGACAGATTGAAGAAGAACTCTAACATAGTAATCCTGCGTCCAGACAAGGGATCGGGAGTTGTCATTATGGATAAATCGTTATACGTGCAAAACGTGTTAACTATTTTAGAAGATAAAACAAAATTCCGGAAGGACCCAACGCCAGATGATTCAAGTGAACTAGAACAGCGAATTAACGCGGAACTGCGAACTCTGATTCAAGCGGGCCTTATTTGCGAGTCAGCAGCCAAGTCACTGAGACACAGAGGGAGTCAAATATCACAACTGTATGGCCTACCAAAAGTACACAAAACAGATATACCAATGCGGCCAATCTTGTCAATGGTCAACTCTCCACAACACAAACTGGCAAAATGGTTAGCCAAGTTACTGAAGCCAGTCAGAGACACGGTTGCGAACCATGCAGTGAAGGACAGTTTCGAAATGTGTAACCTATTGAAAAAAGAAAATATCCAGAACCGACATATGCTTACTATGGATATTACATCACTATTGACAAATATCCCACTGGAAAAAACTATCGATCTTATATGCCAAATAATCGACAAGCATAATATTCATATCGGACTACCGAATACCGAATTGACACGTTTACTGCTGCTATGTACATCTAATGTGAAGTTCCGCTTTCTCAATGAAGAATATCGACAAATTGACGGAGTTGCCATGGGCAGTCCATTGGGCCCTATTCTGGCGGATATTTTTGTTGCTCACGTAGAAAACAAGATTGAGAACAAAATATCCGACATGATACTCTATCGCCGTTACGTGGATGATATTTTTGTCATCACAAAGAGCAAACAAGAAGGTGAAGAGCTGCATGCCTTGCTTAATAATCTACACCCAAATATAAAGCTGACAATCCACAATGAGGACAATGACACCATAAGCTTCTTAGACATTGAAATTTTCCGCAGAAAAGATGGTTTAATCAGGGGGTCCGTTTATCGAAAAGACACCTGGTCGGGACAATATCTACACTTCAGCAGCTTCGTCCCGATAAAGTACAAGATAAACACAGTGCAAACACTGTTCTGCAGAGCACAGAAGATTTGCACGGCGGACACTTTGGATGAAGAAATAAATCACATCACTAAAATTCTGACGGAAAACGGATATCCAACATCATTCTTGACAAAGTATCGTCACCTGAAACCAGGAAAGGATATTTCAACCACAGTGTCTAAGATGAAAGTATATCTAAAACTCCCCTACAAAAGTGACAATGTAAGTGAGTTGATCAAAAAACGCTTGAAGTCAGCTGTCAGCCGCACCTACTATGCAGCCGATCCGGTGATTATATTCACAACTAATCGGTTAACTAGGCCATCGATGAAAGAACCCTTGCCTATCCACGCCAAATCAAACTGCATATACCAATTCAAATGTGAGTGCTCAGCCACCTACATAGGCAGAACGGAAGGGCAGTTACGTCATCGAATAGCTGAACACATTCCAGTGTGGCTTCAGAAGACAATGAGCAACGATTTTGCCACAATTGCATCATCAACCGAGCAAAGGTCAATCAGATCATCAACTGCTCGGCATATTTACGAGACTAAACATTGCGTCAACGCAAATCAAGCGTTCAAAGTGATCTACTCGACCACCAGCACCAGACTATTAAGATACATGGAGGCCCTGTCAATCCGTGCACACAAACCTGAACTTTGCAAAAAACGCGAACTTGTAATCAATTTATCATTGCCGTGATAATGAGGTGTGATAATTGTTGTGTGATCATCCGATGGACATGTGTGAATGTGTGCGTCATGTGATTTTGCCTTTGTTTATAAACATTTCGTTCATTTATTTTGCTATGAAAATAATCACTTCGACTGCAGTATGCACTTTGTAAAGATGCAGCGAAATGATCCAGGATGCATCGTCCAATCTATGTTTTTGACTTCTGTTTTCATGTTTCTGAGGAGCCTAATTTAGAAGAAACTATTGGGGTGACAGAGGTGATACAGTGGACGCAATCAGTCACGTGCCTTCGAACGGTAATATGAGTTCATCTATGCTCTTACTCGATGGTGCTATCGTACTGAGATTTGCTCGAGTATGATCGAGGAAATCGGATGTAGAAATGATTGTGTTGTTATCGCGGTGTCCTTGTCGTCGTTATTGTATTGCGAAGCGGGAAAACACCCATGTGAGGACTGGTTTTGGAGAGCCGTGAGAAATGGGAATGAGATGGGTCTGAATTTTCGTCAGGGAAGCAAACTCTAACGACCTACATTGGGTGCTCATGGTAGGCCTCACGAAGGCCTGCTTCAGGTAGGGAGGTAGCACGATACACAACCACTGGCATCCAGCACGTGGCGCTCTAAGAATTATCCACACATTTTTTAGACGTTTTTATTTTTTTTAACGGTTTAATCACAGTCAGGTATCTGGCTGTCAGAGAAGACGGAGATGCTTTTGGTGGGCGATCACAGCTCCCACGCCCCGGCCGAAACATGGACCGCATGTAACAAGCCGCGTTGGGAATAGGTCAACCACACCACTCGATCCTTAGCAACACTGCAGCCCGGAGACATGGGTCACATGTGACAAAGCTGGTGGGCCTGGAAGACAAAACAGTGGGGTATTCTTTCTCACTTTTTTATGCGAATCTATACTTTTTGGTGGTCAACTCTGTGCAGGGAGACCATCACGGCCAGGAATGTTTGCAGAAGTGGCGCGCTAACACTCGCCCTATCCGTGAAGTCAGAACCCTCGTGCCGTTAACATGGGACAAAAAATGCAGGGGGAGGTAGAGTCAACCACAGCCTGCGATTATTCAATGGGGTTTATGTTCAACAAAACGCCAGTCTGTGCAAAGATGGGGTACAACTTGCGGCAATAACAACGTGATTCGTCGGGACGATCCACAGATGTCTCAGAAGTTGGTTGAGAAGCAGTTGGGTATTTGCTGTCCCAGTTAGGTTGTAGACCTGCCCGCCGTTTGTCAGTAGAATGCGCTTATCTACCCTGTAATATTTTTGGAGGAAAGAAGGGCACCGCCGACCTAGACTATTCAACGCTATGTTGAGTTCCTTTGTTTCAGGACTGAACAATCAGAACGGGCATGGTGGGCCACCGAGAATTTGAGAAGATATATCTCTTACGAGTTCCAGCTTAAATTTCGGGTTATTCGAAGTGGGATCCGGGAAAAAGCGGAATGCGACTTTTGTTGGTGACCCACATTATCTAGCCAGTGTGTTAAAGATTCCAAATGGGATCATACAGCGCAGAAGCTCTGTGCTGTTTGTTCATCCTGATCTGGGGGCGGGATGGAAGAAAGATTGGTCTGGCCGGTATACCAGCTGTAAATGGGAACAGTAAAAGACAGGCAAATTTCCTGAAGTTGGGCAGGAATTGTTTTAAAAAGAGGATCACTGGTTCATTTTGAGTGTTTTTTTTTGTTTACTCTAGCAAGGACGAGCTTTCTCACAATATGGGACGTGCATCGGACCAGGAAAAGGCCTAAGGGAAGGGTTTCGGAGGAAAAATCGAAGATGTTTTGGCAAAATGCATAATAGATACAAAAAGATACTCTTGATTTATTGAATTACAACTGAACTTTTGAGTCTGACAAGCAAGTGCATTAGAAACTTCAGTGGTACTTATCGTATTGGAGTTACTCGAGAGGTAAATCATGAAGCAGAAAAGAGTGGCTTTGGTAAAGAGCCTGAGGATACATTAGCTTGTATAGAGTAGTACTGTAGCAGGTTATGAACCTCTTATGAGATATTTGTTAAGGAAACTGGTATCTAAATCGGGGGAAGAGGAACCAATTATATGTAAACGTTTTGGAAGACATGTGTCTTAATCTAACCAACGGGGATACAGGTGGCAGCGGAAACAATGAAGAGCCGATTCTTGAGGCGACAAATGAAAATGGGAACCCGTGTAACCCAATTACAGGTGAGGCTGACTGCTGGAAAGGTCACTTTCAAGCAGACCAATGTAACCACGCTCAATAGTTCATGGGCTGTAGCCTACCCGCTTTCACGCTCATTGTCCGGTAATCACTCTTACGCCGTCTCTTGTGCGCTGCAGCGCAGCACAAAGCCAGTGTGTGAACGAGCTCAGCCAGAGCGAGGAGCGATAGTATTAATTAAGGCTGAACTGTTGACACGGAAGCGCTCTCTCGCGGGCTACAGTCGTTGTACGGGACAGATGGCATTCAGACCTGCATTACGTTGGCAAAAATCGCGATAGAAGAAGGCCAGCATCTAGCAGATAGTGCTCCAAGCGCGGTCCACACTTTAGGCGGTATGTTGTAGCACACATCGAGGCCTGATTTTCGGCCTTTTGAAAGGGCGGATCTTTTTCTGCCAGCAACCACGGATGCCACACCAAGGCCGAAACATGGGCCGTACTGGACAGGCTGAGATGGGAATAGTTCGGCCACACCAGTCATTCAATGAAAACTCAGCTACTCGGAGACTTGGGTCAAGTGAAAAGACAGGTGAGCTGAGGAGACTAAAAGGGTTTATTCATTCTCGCTTTTTTGCATCATTTCCCTGTTTTTGTTTTTGTTGACTGGGTGATTCCCACGATGGTCAGCTCGAAGTTAGGAAACGGGAGCTACTAGGAACGTTTATAGGAGTGGAATGGAAGCACTCCGCATATCTGTTAATTCAGCGACACCTGGGTAAATGGCGTGTGAAGGAAAATCTGAAGCCAATGTAGAATGCCTCAAAGTAGGGACTATTTGATGGGGTTTACATTGCAAATAATGATGGTCTGCACGTGGATGAAGAGCGGCACCCAAAGCACAGGCAAAGAAAACTGAATATATACTAGCTTTCAGAAAAGTCGTTGGAATCATAAGGACATGTGTAGGTTCCATGTCGTCTCCAAAGGCTAAATCCTTCGTGATACTAGGGGAAATCCATAATAGTCGGGAGACACGAAAGGTGATTCTGGCAAAAGGATCAAATGCCTTGTAGTGGCCGATCGTTGAATACGCGGCTGTATTGACTGGGCTCGTGATAGGTATTCGGTAGGTACCAAAGCTTGAGTCTCATGGTAGAAATAGAATAGTTCAGCGGCAAAAAAACTAGTGATTCTCTTAGGTGAGACAAGCATCTAAAGGCTGAGGTGACCAAAGTTTAGGACATCTTGAAGGAGAGACAAGAAGGTCAGATGTACCATCGAGCGAAGAATAGAAGTCCCACTTATTTGTTTCGTGCTTCATCCCGTTTGTCTGTTCCGATGGCGCTTCTAGCATCTTCCTTGCGGACACTTCTGTCTTGACACCACTGTCGTCCGATCATTTTCAGTTTATGGATACCTGACCGATTACCATTATGTTGTACTCCCTGACACTTATTTTTGATGGATCCATTTTTCATCAGAGACTCTTACTGCTGTGTTTTACTGGTGAACTTTCCTATTGGGAGAACTTTCTGAACATCTTGATTAGAACTGAGATCAACCGATTCAGTGCAGTTTGTTCCGTTACTGTTTGGTTTAGGATAACCGCTCCTGCAGACCGACTGTAAACTTTACTTTTTGTATAAGTCGAGTTTTGGCTGCTAGGCCCGGGACTGCTATTTTTCCGGCCTGACCAAGAGTGTGGAATTTTTTCTTTGAAAGAACTTGCTTCAATAGGCATTCTTCTGAGGATTCCTAATACCACGGAAAGGTAAACATGCCCTGTCAGATTTCGGGTGCTGCTCTCGGCAACTTATTACTTTGGTCTGGCAAGGCGCGCAGGTCTTAGAGTTTTCGTGTGTGGCTTATTGTTTTTTGACCATATGTTCTTGCACAGAGTTTTGCCCTAAACCACAGTTTCCTTTTGGCTGGACAGGGATGAGGGTTCACTGTTAGAGTTGTGGTCGTTTTTTATAGGTAACTACATTGATGGATGTTATTTTAAAGCTCTTTAGAGCAATTCGTTTGCAATATTGTGGTATGCAGGACTGTGCCTTGCTCAGTGCTCATTGTAGCTATGAGGACTTGGTTTTGAATGTATGCAGAAAATTTTGGATGCTGCACCGGGACCAAGTTCAAAGTGGTGCTCTTTCTGTGGTCGACGAAGTAAACTGAATAATGGTGGGCCACTGACATGCATACACTCCGCCGAGAGGCTTACAAATGCTGGGCTGATTGCGGCTGTTACAAGTCCATGAACCGAACTGACCATTCTGCGTAAAAGCGATCAATAACGTCAAGCGTCATGTTCGAGAAAAGAAAGATCTTCGCTGACTAATCAAGATCAAGTCGGGGTAGGACAGGTCTACTCGTAGTCTTTGCAATGGCACCCAGTGTACGGAACGAAGACCAACGTTGCCTTCTGACGGGGGGGGGTGCACAGATGATATAGCTCTCACTGCAACAATGTAGCAGCCAAGTCGGCTCATGAGTGGACCGTGTCCACAAAAAGACACTTCCCCCCTCGTTGATAGAAATAACGGCCCTTAGGTGAGTGGTGTTCTCGCACCCATGGAATACCACCATAATACTTAGGAAGGAGTACGGTCTGTCCAATTTTTGTTGCAGGGCACAGATTACGTAGTCACGACAATCAGAACTGAAACCCCAACAGTCTGTGGGTTCCAAAGACAGTGGTCTTGCCGAAATAAAGGGGTGAGTTTTCGTACCCGCTTGGGATGGAAGCACAAAACTAGAAGTATCCGTAGTAGGTGACTCGAATGAAACCAAAAATGAACAGGAGAACCGAGCAGGGGAAACGTTTGAAGGGATATTGGGAGATTTCTCAGAAGCGAAGAGTGCTTTGAAAGTTCTTCGGGGGACTGGAGGAAGGTACTGATGGGCACCGATCCGAGATTTAGCAAGTGCAAATGCTCCCAAAGAAACAGAAAGTCTGGATATAGAGGAGCCGTTTGGGAGGAGCGGACCCAGTTTCCTGAGAATTATATTTAACCTCCAAGGCGTGGAAGTGTCGGTTAAGCGAGAAGTTCTTTCGGGCTAAATTAAGAAAGGCTGCGGTTACCCACACTACTGGTCAAGTGGCGAGTTCCATGAAAAGATGGCTACTTAGAGACACAGTGGAGGTACGTCAGGGATAAACTACTTGAAATCGCCGATGACGCAGCTCCTTTAGGGGAAAGGAAAAGAGTTCCCTACTATGTTATGGTGATCTTGTAGAAAATGCTCTCGAACAAAAACCAGTGATCTGCCAAAGGTGTGCCGGTGCAAATGGGCATCCAGTCTTCTCGTTTTAAATGACGGATAGAAGTGAGGTCCCGATACTGGGACCATAATGCAACCTCAGCTTCAAAAATAGGACTGCAGCAAACGTCACCGTGAGTCCGTACACCGTACACCAACATCCCTGAGACGGTAGACACCAAAACCTGTGGGAGAAAGTCAAAGAGATTCTATGGCTCCCGTCATGGTAAAGGACACTGAAACCTGATAAAATTGACCCGGTGGAAGTGGAGCCATCAAATGACACTTTAGCCAAACAGCTGAAGCTTCTATCCGAAGTTTCTTTGGAAGATGGTGGGACACCAAAGAACTGGCTTACAACTCAAGTCAATTCAGTCTATAATGGGAGCTGCAAAAACGCAAGTGGAGGCTATCGACCGATAAACCTAAGGTCGGTACAAAGTCCAGCCACTGGAATGTTCGAGCTAAATGCAACAATCAATTTCGTCACAATTCAAAACAGTCTACTGCAAAAAGCTACGGAACTATATAAAACAAATTAAATATTTTTGCAATAAAAATACCTCAATAGTATTTATTCTGGGCTCTAAAGCTTCAAATTGAACAACAATTGCAGTTGAGTTACAGCAAAAGGTTAGGTACATAAGGTGAGGTTACCGAGTACGGTCACATTAAAGTTCAAGCTGAGTGACTGAAGCTCGAGACAACGGTGAGAGCTCGGTTTGTGACAAAGATTTAGAGCAATAGAACAAACAATCGGAATTCCACAAATATAGTCCATACAAACGAAGATTGTCGTTTGTAACGCAGGGTTTCCCGAACTCCTTTACAACAGCCCCCAAAATCCGACCCGGATGTTTCTTGTGCACTGCTACGTATGGCCAGCCTTATGCATCGGTTCGCCCTACTGTTCCCCAATATCTGAAACTAATCACCATCAAAGCAGCTTCCAGCTGGACAAGTGGATCGACTCAGTGGTCCCTCCCAGCTCGTAAGTTCCGAAGACCCGCCTCCAGCTTGGGGAGTTTGGCCGTTGAACTTGCCCCACCAGTGTTCGGTTCACCCTCAATAAGACAAATCTTTCTAATGTCACGGATCATCAGTCCTCCATCAGTTCGCACTGTTGCTGTTCGTACCAGGCCGTCGTCCGCAGTTGGCTTGCTTTCGAAAACTACCATTGGCCACCGGCCACGTGGCAAAGCCTCCGAAAATAGTGATATTTAGTGGCCGATCTGAAGTTACGTCCTCGAGTTATCCATTTCTGCCGCTGTGGTAATAGTGGAAGATATTTCCCGGTCAACTTCTTCCAAAACGCAGACGTAGGGTGGTTTACCTGCCTCCACTGGTGAATCTCTCCATCTCACAACGAATTCAGCGGAATACCTCGTGAGTCCGCCCTCAGGACAGGTAGGTCTCTGGGCTTGAGTACTGGCAGATCACGACAGTCCGAGGTTATAGGTGCTAGCGGTCATCCGTTTACTATCAGTTCACTTTCCGTAAGAAATTTCAACAATATTCCGTCAGTGATCGACAGTTCGTCACAAGCTTAAAGAAGTACTCTTCTAACCGAGCACATCATGACCTCTAATACGCCACCACGGTGGCTAGCACTGGGGCAATGAAGTGCCGCTGCACACCCCGTTTTGACAATCTATCCACAATCTATCACTGGACCAGTTTCCCATTAGGTTTTTCGACCCTCTTTTAGCCCCAAAGAAGTTTGTACCATTACCACCAAAAAGCTCGGACGGTGCCCCTCTCCTTGACATGAAACGCAGTAGTGTCATAAAAAATGAATCCGTTCTTAGATAATAAGAAACTTCAATACGTACAGCACATATCTGGAGGCAGGTGAACGTGCATGCATGTCGTTTCTCCATGCTGCGCCCATGTTTAAACTGCAAATGGGCCAGAATAATCTATTCCGTCGTGTTTGAACGGGAATCAACATTGTTGGACTCTGATGGCTGGTAGAGGAGCCATCATCTGTTTGCCTACGACTCCCAAATGCTTCCGACATTTCCAACATCCTCCAATTGCATGCTTGGCGGCAGCTCCTCCTTGTACAATCAAAAATGTTTGCAAAGCTCTTCGAGTAACTTGGGTGGTCCTGCGTGTCCTTCCAACTTTTGATACCATAGGATTATAAACTCCGTAATCGGGTGAGTCTTGGGTAGTATCACCGGATGTTTCACATCCTGAAGCTGATTGGAGTAGTTCATTCGTCCTCCAACACAAATAATTCCATTCAATCAAATTGGATCGTTTAATAAAGTCCTGTTCGTGGGAGATTTGTCAGCCCACAGGTTATTATTCCTGTCCCGCATCCATATTAACTCTTTACCACAGACCTCAGCTTGTGCAATTAGAATAACACTTTCCTCCGCCCTAGCAACGTCGCGTAACTTCAACGGCCCGGTTTCCTATCCTCAATCTGGATGACCCCCTCTCATGAGTGCAGTGTATATTTAAAAACGGGTTAGCCACGCTACAGACTTCAGCTAGGGAAACTGACTGGAGTACCTAGCTAGAAGTGGGTTCGTCCATGTATCCTGCAACATTGTGAGAATCGTGCGCGGAGGCTGCTTCAACTCCGCGTCCGGGGGTGCTGCAGCGGTTGTAGGACTGGTCGGCCATAAAGTTTCATCGTTTATCAACAAGTTAGAGTCTTCGAACCAGCAGCTGATATCACTCGGTGATGTTGTGCCTCTTGGTGTCCAACCTGCAGGGTTAGCCTCCGATCTGACAGAAGGCCACGGTCAGGGTTGAAAAAACCGCTGGAATTCAGCCAAACGGTTGGCGACGGACCTGTTACGGTCAAGGTCATCGCGAAGCAAAATCAGGTTGTCTCAGTCTTTTTTCCTTTTCGGCGGTAAGATCAAGCTTTGAGCTATTGCTAACGTTTAGTACAGTTCAAGCTGATTTACTGGCTTCATAGTAGCAGTAAGTGTGTCACTCCAAACTGCGGGCGTCGGTTATTATCGCTAATTAGCACAGCTGATGGTTCTAAAGATTCGTGGTTCCTAACGAAATTTACCTTTCGTCTAAAACCCTCCCTTAGTAGTTTCTTTTTATCCGGTCTCCCAAACTTCTTCAGTCACCTTTTCTTCCACCATTTTGATACCCCGCAGTTCACCGTGTTCCTTTGATTCGCCCGTTATTTGTCAGGTGTCACCCTACTGGCACTACTTTACTTCCTGCAATATTGCGCCTAATTACCTACCAATCACTCCAAAGGCATAGCTGTGCGTTCCATTGCACCTTACTGGCCCAAAATCACGGCTAGCACTCGTCGTTGTAAGAACCCTCAACTCTATAGCACGCTCAAAAGTTGTTCACTGCAACTCGTATATAAAATTCAAGATGCTTTCCAAGCAACCGCCGGAATACGCGAGAACGTGAATGATTTCCCCCCTCGGCTTGAGGCTTTTGACCAAACCATCGGTCAGTTAGGTACATTAACTTTGCCTCTGAAATCTTTAGACGCATCAGAAAAGCCAACAGTGCAACAGTATTCAACATTCCAGAAGGATTACCTCTCTCAAACGCTGATAAGTCAATCTTAAAGGCTTGCAACCTGGATTTGCAACCACGCCACTGCGTCAGACTCCGCAAAACTTCACCGCAAAATGCATGTCCGCTCCTGTTTCAGTTTAATACTGGAGTTTCTGCCAAGGATTTATCTGCCAGTACCTTATTCTCATGCAGTTCTGTTGACTAATTACGGCCCACCCAACCACACGCACCTTGATCCTCGTTCCAAATAGTTGCGGGCATATGGACTCAATACCACCCCATCCAAATTTACCGGTTTTCCGTTCCTTCCAAAAGTCCCACCTCCTTTCGTAACATATCTCTCCCCACACCATTCTACAGTCTACCAGTGGCTTCAACTTCTCCGAGCCTGGCAGCCAACTTAAGGGGTCATACATTCAACGAACGTCGTGGCCATGAAAAATGGTAGTTCCGCAACTGCACTTTTCAATGGCAGCTACCTTGTGAGTAAACTTACATCCGTCCGCTCCTTTGCACCGCAAGCGCACCCGGATGTGTTCCTCGTAACTGAAACTTGGCTCGCTGATAGAAATCCTCTTGGACACATTTCCATACTCGGTTATAATATATCTGCTACGAACAGATCTGAGAGACTTGGTGGTGTATGTCTTTCCTATAGTAGGAACAGTCTTGAAACACACTTGCTCTAACTTCCTGTCTTTGATAAGTTCCAAGACTGTTTGGATCACCATGCCACTGCTTCAGATGCAGCTCGTCATTGGTTGTGCTCACAGTCCGCCGGACTATAACTTGGACGATGTCATTACAATCACCAACGAGTTCTGTCACGTAGCTAAAACCCCGTACCCTGCTAAAATCATAGCGTAAAGTCCAACCTCTGGCATTTGTTGGACAACCCAGAATTTCTCTCCAAAATTATGCAATTTTATCTCACGTATCGGGGCAGGCGAATAGGCGCAACACGTAAAACCGCCAACCAGAGGGAACAATATCCCTGACCTTATCTTTACTTTAGGCCTCCGAAACACGAAGGCAAATGTCCTTAACCGCTTTCCTGGTAGTGGTCATAAGCTCATTACATGCTAATTTTCCGTTCAACCGCATCACTACAAAAGTGTCCAGGATCGGAAATCTTTCCAAAGAGCAAATTCAGACATTCTACCCACCATCGTGCGTAATCAAACCTGGGATAAATTCATAACATCCGGTCCCCAGCCGGCTTCGGATGTGATGTGCTCTAACTTACTCCACCCTCTGAACGCCACTTCCCCCCGGGATAATCAATTTCAGTGTGAGAAAGACCTATCAACAACTATAAATGCAAAGCAAATTCAAGAAGTTTCAGCTTGTCTGCGAAAGAACCAATGACCTTCCTATCTCTCTCCGCCTCAGCCACCTCATGCCATCTAATAATCGAGGAAAAGAGCAGGCTGAAAAAGCGAGAACTGTACGCTCTCAACCAGCCCGATATAATAGCTCACCTCTCTAACTTAAATAAACTCGAAACCCCCGCTGTACAACCAAAATACCATATATGCTCCGATCCGAGTACCTTTATATTGGCTCGCTGCAGTTATTCGCGAGGCATTCAATCATTTCTTCGTTTTTACCTCCATAGCAGACCACAATGGTCCAACCCAGGGTCTCACTTCCTTGACTGCCGATATCTTGTCAACTGTAGTATTCTCAGCCAACAAAGTCAGGAAGCCGGTAAATACCACCCGGTTCCTGGTCCGCCCTGGACCCAATGGTATCCCTCCAGCTGTGTTTCGTCCTGGAGTCCCAGACATTGTGATGCTTTTGCTGAACTTATTTAACCTCCTTATGTCACGAAGCGTTTTCCAATCCCAGTAGAAGACTTCCGTCATCATTCTTTTTCATAAGAAGGAAGCCTAACGTGACCCTGCCAATTGCCGCCCCATTAACCACACTCCCATCATATCTAGAATGATGAAGCGCGTAGTTAAAGATAAGATTGCCCAGTTTATCCCCACCCGTGGGTTAGTAAATGACAACCAACATGGCTTCTTAAAGTCTAGGACGTGTCTGACCTGAAAACTTGATTTCCTCAATTTAATCACAGCCTTGGCAGACTCTGGAAAGGCATTTATCGATATCTTCTTTGATATGACGAAAGCATCTTAAAGCGCGCCCGATGTTCTGCTGCTAACAAAGGTTAAATCTTACTGAAAAACAGACCCTCTCTTTTCTTTGTCGGCATCCTATCTCGGCATGAGATCGCAATCAGTAAACATTGAGGGTTACATCTCATCACCCTAGCCAGTCACAAGTGCTGTTATACAGGGTAGTGTGTTAGGCCCACCTTTATTTCTTCTCTACGCTAACGACGAATTCAAAGTAATACGCCATGGCACCGCGTCCCTATTCGCCGATGGTATCAAAATTGTATATTCCTTTGAACTCCCCACCTTGACCTGTACCCTCACCGAAATAGCTGATGACCTGAACGCTCTTGACAAATAGTGCAACGCTTGGAAAATGCTCTCCGCTGCTAAGAGTGCCTTTCTCAAGTCAAGTTCCTCCTGAATCCCTCGCCTCAAACTGCTCGTACTTTCCTATTACTCCGCCAGAATGAGATCTCGGCCTACAGTATTCCTGCTCGTTCACCTTCCAAGAACAATCCTTCTAGCAGGTGGCTAAGACTAAGATAAAATAGCCCTTATCTTCAGAACTTTTAGAAAGCGCAACAGTCAGCTTCCGACCTTTAAATCCCACGCCAGACCGCAGCCCGTGTACTGCCCTCTGGTATACACTGACATGCGCAAATCTGATAGACTTGCAATAGAAAGAGTTCAGTGATCCCTCACCAATCAATTACTCGGCTCATCATCCTCCTTGAATTACAAAGAAACATGCAAGCAATTAAGACTTGAATCCCTGTGGTGGTGACATATAAAACTCAATCTTTATCTTCCATTCAACCTCGCACGTTATAGAGCGCCTGCTTCCATCACTGATCTATGTTTCGCTCAAGAAGCACCCTACCCTCTCCATAACCGAAATCATACTACGAAAGTTCCACACTCCAGGACAAAACTAAAAGAAAGAAGCTTCAGCACCGTCTACTCCCGTACTTGGAGCAGACTGCCTGATGACAACCGGGCCTGCCAGACATTAGACGGATTCACAACTGTCCTCACAAAACACTTACATTTCGCCAAAGTACTACAGCCAAGTTGGGACAAGCTTATGAGTGTGACCTAGAACTCTGAATAGGTAAATAAAGCTTGACCTGGGCAAAATCCTTTGCAACTCCAACATCACCGAGCCATATGCCCTCTACATCGCCAGCATATAAGTAACCCCGAGAATGACTTACATCACTGACGTTGCCCCTATCAGATTCTCCCTAATTCACGCGCTCTAACTCCTCTCATCTATCTCCGTCATACTCAATTTGCTTTACCCGGTCCGAAATGGCCCCGTTCTTCTTCTTCTTCTTTTTGCCTTATCGTTCCAACTTCAAAATCCGTTTCCGGCGACCACCATTCACCTTCAACTCACCATCCTAACTCCTAGTTTTGGTCGTTATTTCCGTACTCTCATTCGCTCCCAATGGCTCATAGCCCTCCTTTTTTCAAAGGCAGTCTGTGTCTAGATTACTAGATTTCTCTTTTCAACATTCATCGTTGATCCTTAGCTGAAAACATCCCAAACTGCTCTCTCTACTCTTATGTTTCCAGACACCAACCGGCTCGCATCTCCCTTCTGATGTCTTGGAATGATCCGGAGATAATACCGGCGAACTATCTGGCCCACACTTCCTGGCTAAACATCTGATACCCGTCCATCATTCCGTCGCTTACTCATTGACCCTGTCCTCCAGGATCCCTGGCAACCTCCTAGACTACTCTATCTCTAAGGCTACGTGATGTCGACCAACATCACTTGCGCAAGTCCCGCCAGTGCTGGGTGCGGTCAGATCCATCGTTTTTGCTGGTGCACATCGGTCTAGCAGGACATCTGCAACGATGTGTGGGTGCAGCTAGGTTAGTGGGTGGCACCTCCTGCCTCCTGGAGTGTTTTATCAGTTGGATGTCCACAGCACAATCAGCTCCACCGACTAGCACCGGGTGCGGATTAAAAAAACAAAAGAATGCCATTCATACACTCAAAATGCTGCAAATATGCTGCTATCTCCTCCAACTAAGATGGACTCTTCATTGTGCTCGCTTCCGAATGCGCCTTCATAACTGACCGTAATCAAGCCCGGCAAAAATCGCCTTCCTTGATGCATAATTATGACATACTCAGAAGTCCATCAACATTCTTGGCTCGTTGTTCCCAGTCCATTTCCCTGCCGTTCCATGCTAAACTATCCACCAGTCTTATTTGCAAACGTAACCATTGTCTAAGGTAAAGCTCATCCCTTTTTGTTACCTTTATCGATATACTTGAGAACTAACGCGCTTATTGTTACCATTCACTTACGTACCACAATCCTCAATCAGTGCATGCCACTGCGAAATGTACCTCTAGAGATTCCTAATAATCGATGATTCTGTGGTTGCTTGCCCTTTCTGCCATTTCCGCTGTTCGCCCAGTTAGGGCTGTTGCATTGCAGTATCCTCATCTTGCAAGGTACCGTGTCCCGCATATGCACATCTGATAGGCTCTTGTACCGCAGAGTTCTGTTCTGTCGCCATCAAGTGGTTCACCTTCTCTAATGAACATAAATTTGTTGTCCCCTACCCGTCACTTCCTCATTCTTGCCGGCTGTGTCCTTTCTATTGTTGTAAATGAGCACTGCACATCGATTTTTTGCCGGTTCCCAGTTTTATGTTGATGCATTATATTTCTTTCCTCTGAAGGCAAACAATCCGCTCATAGTCTACAAGTTTCTATCCGGCCACTTCTTTCACTATCACTATGGCAAACCACAGCTCAGTGTGTTGTCCTTTTGGTATAAAACTGGCTCAACCGATAAACGGTCACCGAACTTCGCAACAGTAATCCTCAACTGGTTTTTCTTGTCCTTTATGCGTTATGCCACCTTTTTTCATCGTCCTTTTCTACATCGTAACCACTTTCATGCATCGCAAGGCTCTATCGCTTGATAACGTCTCCTTCGGGATGGTTTCTTTTTCACGGTAACCACGTGTACGTCAATCCAGTATGGTTCTCTGGCGGGACAGTCTTTCTTGCGCAGGATTTGTGTGAATCTCCACCATTCCTAATCCATTTCACACTTGAGCAGAATAATTACACCCTACCTCCGGCCGGCCTGACCACCTGACCTTGAGTTAAAATTTGCCGGGCAGTACCATAAAAATAGACTTGAATGCTTTCCCTTACATTCTATGGAGTGCATATAATTGCACAATCCTCCGGAATCTCAGATTCAGCTTTCAGCCGCACTGTTTGATCTTGCATTGCAGCATGCTTCCGAGTTTTCCGAAATTACCTATTATTTTTATTATTATCCATTTAGCAATTTAGTAACCAAGAGCCTACGGATGATCGCGTTTTGATTTCGGGATCCGTTTCGATTTTGGCTACGTATTTCTCAACAGTGTGTCACAAGGGCGGATTCGTGGAGGCTGACCAAAGATATACGTGACTTGGGGGCCAAGCAGACTGTGGAAGATAAAGGTGGGTATCCATGAAGGCAAAGATCACACTAGATGGTGCTCGGGAAAAGTAGTTGTGCGCTTCGAAGCGATGTGAAGCATAGATGATGGCTCATTTTGAAGAAGGATATGATCTGATAGAACGTCGTGCTTCGCTTCGAGCTGTAGCAGGGCCGTAAAGCATTGGGAGTAGGCAGGACTTTCGATGATGAGTTCGGCATCTGGTGATGGCATTACCGTGCGAAACTTGGCTTAGAATACAGGATAGGGAAGCAATTTACCTGGGTTAACTACTACACAACAAGAAGAACTTTGGATCGTCGTTTGCTGACTGGAGGTTTCCTGATACGTCAAGATTCTATTTAGGTGCAGGTAAAGTAGCTTCATTTTGTCTTGATCTAGCGTTTAGTACAATCATTTGTAGTCACCTTTATACAGCAGGCGGTGCTTATGAAGCGCTTGTGTAGGTACCAGACAGAAAGATACCGAGTAACTCTATGAAAAAATGGACAATAATCAAGCTGTGAACCAGCGCAGAATTTCGTCTTGCACATCCAACCAAAACGACTTCACGCTGATACAACACATGCCCCACAACCCGGAGGAGAATAAGCCAGACACCTGGCCTATGGACCTGGTACTCACCGAGTCACTGGAGGAGGTGGACCACCTCTAGGTTAATGCTCCTGCTAGCAGGATCCGTAGTGGGGTGAGCAGCTCCTCTTTCAAGGGAACCCCCAGAGGTCTCCGATGAACTAAGTAGGGACCTCCCGAAAGTTGACTACTAGGCACTGATGATGGCTACATAGGTTACACAACGGGCAGCCAATAGCTGCACGCCAGAGAATGAGTGGTTGCACATAAAAGGCAACCCGCTGCGACTCACTGATGGAATGCTTCATGTTCGGGTTGAAAATGCAACTTCCGACGATTCAAGGACATGCACTGATGTGCCACAGGGCTCGGTGCTAGGGCCCCCCTTGTCCTTGGTCTATATAATTGACCTGGTGGACACACTGAGTAGTCCTGGTTTCCTGTTCGTGAATCATTTCAAAGTGATGGATAATTTATCTTCAAACTAGGTGTGAAAAGACCTGGTCGGTGTAAGAGAGTGCACTGAAACGTGCGAGCTCTCTCTGAACAGAGGTAAGTGCAAACGGCTGCTCCTTGGCGGGGGAGTAGAAGATACTCGGCACTTCGGTGAAGGATCACTCTAGGTAATCGATAAAACAGAGGCCAATAGATGTCTTGACATTCCAGCGCGTGAAACTTTTAAGCTCACTAGGCAATGCTCTGCGGCACAACGAAAGGAAATAGGTCCATTTTTTCAACTGCTTCGGAAGGTCAGGTCTTGGGATGCCAAATTACTACTGCCAATTTACAGAGCCGATGTACTCCCCCACATGGAATACTTCATTCAGGCTTGGGCGTCAAAGCTTGCCGGGGACTAACAGCTGCTGAAAGCCGCCCATAGACAGTTCGCTAAGGTGACCACTGGCCTCAGGGAAAAGATATCCAGAGAGTGCCTCAAGGAGCTTGACCTGTTCTAGCTATCAGGCGGCTCCTAAGAGAGCACATCAGGGTGTTTGAATGGCTGCACGGATTATCAGAAACTAAAAGTCCGTTGCGGGTTAGGAGTCAACACCCAATGCTCGGGGATGCGAACACAAACCGATAAAACTCAGGGCCATCAGAAGCGGTCGGGCACACTTCTTCTTACCCCGTTACGAACCCTTGAAACAAGAAACCGTCCCGTGTAATGGCAGCATATATCGCGGTCACGTTTAAAAGACGGCCGGATGACTGCTGGGGGGAGGTTTTCCCAGACTACGACCAACCAAGCAAGCGTACCCATGGGTTACACCTCTCCATCCAACTCCCTTCTGTTCTCCAAGATGCAACACATTTCCCCGTTACACACCGAAATATAGAGGACCAGGGTTTTTTACTTATTCATGTGTTCCCACGGGTGATTCCCGAAGGAAAGTATGGCAGCTGGTTGAAACAGTAAATCTGCCCGTCCAAAGCCACTGCCGGGTTTACGAGGGCGAACTTGCTTTTTTCAATTCCGTGAGGTCTTGAATTGGTACCCGGGTTCGAGACTAAGGACCAAATGTTCCCGATTGTTGAGATGTATCCTTGCCTGTGGTAGTAGCTCCGCTGAAACCAAGAGAGCTGGACAACAGGGAATGAGTGCCAGTGGCATATGCGTGAGGTAGTAGCGCAGATAGTGGTCCGCAGTGACAGGTAAGGCTACACGGATATGGCCCTCAGAAGGGTGCAGAGCGCCACCGAATAACCACAACACTGGGCCCACCTATCAGTCGAAGCACAATGGGAACACTGTGGCCCTTGATTGCGAGAACCTGGATGGACACTGGCCCAGGCAACGAATCCTGTGACTAGGGGCTGTTCGCCATAGTAATAGCCAGTAGGGTCATCATGGGAAGTGACTTTAAATGGTCATGGCAGTTCAAAGCTGCTGCAAAAGAGGCTCGTGGTGAGCCTTTCAGAATGCAATCAGCATTGTTGGGCCAGCTATAGTAGGACCTCACTTAGAAGTTAGCTTGCAGGCCTGGGCGCTCTTCTACAAAAATGGGTGCCGCCTGCTTAGAGAAAGCCCAGCGTCTCACGGTTTGGAGGGATGAGGGAAAGAGGGTTAAGCTGTTCTTGCAGAGGCTCCGTGATCTGTTCCTTTTCGCTTTTGAAAGGGACAGACGCCGAGGGGATCTCATAGAAACATTTAGGGTAATGGAGGGCTTTTCTGGCACTAGGCCGGAAAGTCTATTCTAAGTAGCTTTAGGTTCCACAGAAAAGAGAAGCGAAAAGAAGCCAACGAAATTTCGGCTAGGTTGATGACTAGATCGCTTTTCTTTAGCAACAGGGTAGCAGACAGTTGGAACCGTCTCTCTGGTGGAACAATAGACTTGCTGACCGTCCGGTCCTTTAAGGGTGCTCATGGCCGTGGGTGATACGAGACATTTCCTTGTAGTAGGCGTTGAGTATGTTCAATAGACGGATAACGGGTAGCACTGTGGTTTGTCCAAGGTGTGTTTTACTCGACGTTTTCGTTTATTACACACAATCTGAGTGAAAGCTCAAGATGGAAAACAGTGGTATATTCACAACAATGACCGCATATTTCTCAACTGGGATCACGATACTTGCACAGGGCAGCACAGCTTAACACAGAAAGGTGAAATAATAACAAATTTCACAGGTCGGGTTTTGTGCACGGTCAATTACAGTACGATGGAACTAAACAGTGTTAAAATTAACTAAGGCGGAAGCGGGTGACGCGGGAGGTGCGAGCTGTGTCGGTTTCAGGGGGCAATGTGTTGTGGAAAATTTTTCGGTTGAAAAGCCGCTGTTTAAAACGTTAACAAAGTGTGAGGAGGATGTGGCGTATACGCGGATTTTTCAGACAATGGTTCATTGAGAGATCAAGGAATAATCAAGACGTATAGGAAGAAATGCCTGATGCACCGGCTGGTTGTCAGAAGGGTCGATGTCGAAGGACCGGAGAGAGGCATCCATCAATGAATATCCGGACACGGTGCAGAGTAAAGCAAACGTCAAATCATCAATCGGCAATGTCAACAGCGTATTGAGTGGTACTTTACTGATTTCATTTGGACAAATCTCTAGGCCGGTGGACAATGGTTTGGAAACCTAAAGGGAGAGGGAGCTTGTGAGATCAGATAAGTTTGTTTTTATTGTCCCTTTTATTTTAGGTAATTCCTCTGCGAAATGGAGACAATGATTTTTCGTTCACAAGTAGGCATGTAGAGGAATCCTTCACAAGGAAAGCAATGTGTTTTCAAAGCAGCGCGAATGATGGTTGGAAGCTCAGCTGGGAATTTCACTATGAGTTCATCGGGCAGGCAGTCAGCTGGGAAGAGAAGATGGAGCAGACGCGTGGAAGCAAAGATGAAGAGTTGAATCGTGGGTACGCAAGTCCTATGGCAATGGTTTTCAGAGGACCAGGCCCGAGGCTACAACGGATAGTAGATTGGATGCAAGGATAAACTTTGCATTATATACGGCAGAAGAAAGCAGAGACATTTTGGCCAACAGCGAATGAAGGGTATTTTACTTCGCAGAGGTCATGTTTGCTAATGACGGCGGGTCATGAAAAAAGGCCCGAGCTTGGGCGGGCTACCAGGCGCTGCTGACTGTTCATGAGGAAAGTGATTGGGTGGCATGCAAAAGTGGACTAGGACTGCGTTGGCTGGCAAAAAGGGGGAAGTATGTTGAAAATACAACGGTGATGGTGGGATTTTGGTCCTGATTTGGGAACCACGTAGACTGATGAGAGGACATACTGGAGGTAGTTGTCGGGCCAGTGCGTGATGTAGTTTGGTGTCAGAAATCCTCATTTTCGGTCCGGTGAAACTGTTATGGCGGTCTGTAACCCGGGTAACACTGTTGTAATTGCAGTGGCTCGCCATGTAAGAGGGTCTACATAGCAACGGCCAGCGCGAGTTTAAGTTTTATTGACGGCCGCTTAGCGTGGAAAGTGATCCAGTCCAATTAGTGCTGTTCATTTAGTCCGTGCGGTAATCCGAGAGTAGAGCCTAGTGGACAGATGGCTACTCAAGTAACCGATATGATCGGAAAAAATACCGGAGATGTGGCAGTCTGGAGGACTTTCTAGCTGAGGGTTATGAATAAATTATCAATAGACACCCAAAGTTCACAACTTAAGTGGAGTAATCAAGGCCAAGAATTAGTGGGGAGATCGGCAACCTGGAAGTAGTTCCAGCAGTGGGTTATGATAACAAAGGGAGGTAATATACGATAAGCTAGGTATATAAATACGGCAATGGCAAGGCTTCATTTTGGAGCTCGGTGGCACATGCTTTATGCCGTGAACAGGACTTCGACGTCAAGTGTTGATAGCAGAATCTAGGAGAGGGTGTGTTGACGAGGATAATTTTGGTAGTGTTCGAATGGCTGAAGACTGACAAAGTCACGGTGTGGATGAGCGCTTTATGCATGACTGGAGTGGTTTATTTAGGAGGTGAATGAGTGAATTTTTGATATGGTATTAGGGCGATGGAGAAATAGATGAGTTTGCCCTAGATCATGGGGACAATCCGGTCATAATTCGACGGTTGACTATGGGCATGTGCTCGATGGCGAGCACTATGCTATAGGGTAATTTTGGTTTGCACCTTTTGTAGAGGTTCCTAATTTCAGAGGAATTTTATTGAGGCAATGGCAGGTCATGTACCTTCGCATGTAAGGGGGAACAGACTAGGTTGGAAGGGGCGACTGCTAGGTTTAGACGCGTAAACGTTTGGTCCTAAGAGGATTGTGTTGGATATTGTGGCTATTGGAGTTCCCGCTTTCTTTTGTGTGGACGGTAGATGATCGTTTGGTTTCGTTTCGGTAGTCAGTGGCTGGAGTCAACTGTGGGGTGGTTTATATTCCTGATGCACGAAGTATAAATACCTAACACTTTGTGCAATTATATGTCCGGAAGATGAAGCCTGAGGCTACCGCGTGGGAAGCTAGTCCTCACACTTCTTCTGAGCCAAAGAACAACTAAGGCACATGAAAACCTGGGTAGGTCGCGAACAACTTGCGAGCAAGTATCGAGGGGTTGGCTTCAGAGAGATTCAGCTTTCATACCTTCCTTGAGGGCCAACAGGTTTTGGTTCTAATCCGTCCGTGTATCAACAGGAAAGATTTTGAACATAACGGACCTCACACGGACAAACTTTGGAAAGCTTGTATAGACAATGGATTTGGGCATCAACTAGCTGGTCGGAGATTGAAAAGAGAACCGGAAGGGATTTAAACTGAGGGAGGTGAGGTTGGGTTTTATGTAGGTAGCTCACTCGGCGCTCTTGTCACCCTGCACGGGGTCTGGCAGAAGTGTTGAGGGCTCTGCTGGTACTTTTTTTTCTCTCCGGGGCATCCCATGCGCAGGGTCTGGTCTCGGCTGTAACAGGGAGTTCATGTTACTCAAGAGGCGTAGAGTATGGCTTTCTGTTCTCTAATTCAGATGAGCAGGAGAGAGCGCTTTCTCCTGTAGAGAACTTTCTATTTCTCCTCCCCCCTGGCCACTCTTTACGAGTGATCCATGAGGTCATCCGCTGCTAGGATTGGCTGTTTTCCCCCTTATCCACAGACTTGCTGCCATTTTCCCATCGGTGGTGCCGCGTCTTCGAGCTATGAAGGAGGGAAAAAGTGGAAAACAGACACACGGAAAGCTTTCAACATTCAGGGAATGCATGTTTGACCGCTCGTTCCTGACAAAGCCGGAGTTCGACGACTTTCAGTTTACATGTGAGTAGGCTGTTCTTAGCACAAACCGCAGTAGTACATCGGAACGATCCACGGATGTTTTGTAGTTTTGTTGACTAAGTATTAGACTTTGTATAAGTGAATCATGGGAGGACGCTAGATTTAAATGATAGGGAGGGAAGTTTAGCGATGGGTGCCTTATTATTCATTTAAGGGTGACCGCTGGAAAGAGGATGAGGGGCCTGACAGGTGCTGCACCTTAAGTCAGAGACAGAGGTGGAGACTAAAAATTATCACTGGGTATGTTTAAACGTTATCGTTCATGCGGCTAGGGGTATTTCATGTATTCACGTAAAATTTCAGAGAAGCCGGCCTCAGCCACTAAAGTAACTAAGTTTGGGAGTTGTAACCTGGCAGGTCTAGGCCAAGGTGGTGGCAGTGACTGTGAATGGTAAGGCACATCATTAAGATTATCGGGGGTTCGGGCTAGAACCCAACACCTTCCTTGTGAGCTCTATCAATAATCATATATGGATTTAAAAGATCGAGCAGTTTTTGGATGTCCGGTGCTGCGTGTATTCTACACTCAACTGTGGTTTGGGGGTCTACGGAACTGGTACCAGCTGGAAGCTTAGTCCACAAAGTCGCATATTCGGGGAGGGAGACTTTTCGCCCTAAGGACTTCCGAGAAGTAGATGTCATTATACGGCGTTCCCTTTTGCGCAGCTGATGTATCGGGCTCATACTGAACTGTACTTGGCTGGAGGATACAGCTTGCTTGTGGAGCAAGCTAAACAAAAATGCAAGGTTGAGTTTTATTCTTCTAATCCACCGGGGAGTCAAGCTGTGGGAGAGTACATTGCTGTCTGTGACTTAGGTTTGTAGACGGCACAAATAGATTTCTGGAGACTTGACTCTGTACACTTTCAGTGCCGATAATGTCACATTTGTGCTCACTTGAGAACACAAATGTACAATGCTCTAGGTTCGGGCAAGCACGAGTTTTGTATATCTCCAACTTACTATTCGTGAGGAAGTTTCTGCGCAACAAGCCAAGAGATTTGTTTGCCCATGCAGTGTGTCCCGCAGTTGAGGTGCAATGAGGTTTTCCCTTCTTCTCTCATTTTTAGCGGGGATTCGACGTAATACACTGTGTAACGGTGGGTGCATAACTGTTGTGCATACCATCGAAAGAATTCTGGACGCCCGACCGGCCGTGGCAGTTACCTGTCCTGTGCAAACTGAACTGAACTGAAGTGAACTAACCTGATCTGATCTGAAATGCAGACATTGTTGCACCGAAGTGCAGCCACGGAGCTGCTACCCAGCAAGCGCCCACTGGACGGAATGAGCAGGGGGAGGAGCTCTACTGTTGGCCGAGGAAAACTTTGAAGGGCAATATGGAGAGGCTCTCTTTGACCCAAATATACCAGCTTCACCATGAAGCCTAATATCTCCGGGATCTCTTACTGATATGGTATGCTTTCACTGCAGCCAAAAGCGAGTCCAAAAGAGGACCTTTGGTTGTTCGAGTATCCAGCTATGACGGCATCGCGGGAATCCCGGATTTTGGTAACGGGGATTTTAACTCCCCCAGAACAACTCGGGAGAGCCCGTACTCTTTGGCTGGCTCTCAATGCTATACGAAGTTATTCGGGCTGGAGGACCGCGTACCAATTTTTCAGCAAGTCAAACAGCTGACCAGGTCGAGGGAAGTGTAAACTTCGGGTATACTCTATCGGTATTCACCAAAAACCCGGAGAAGATAAGAGGACTAGAGTGCACCGCTTCGCTCTTGGAGAAGCGACCATGTGCTTATCGGATTTCTTACCCAAGGGGCACCACTCGGAGTGCCAAATAAGATGTAAAGGAAGTTCAGGAATCTGGAAGTCATCGCAATCAGGGAAGCAGCGGGTAGAGATGACTGGGGCGCACTGTCAGACTGGAATAGGGAAGATCCGTCATCAGGGACCACCTCCATAGGTTGACCGGCATGTCCGCCGCACCGAGACGCTTTAAAAGGCCGAAAAAAGCACCGTGGTGAACCAGCCGATCTGCCAATGCGCAAATGGCGAAGCGCAAAGCGTAGCTTTGTTATCGGTCAAAGGGTGGACACCAGAGTTCCCTCCAATATATGAGGGCTCTCGAGAGTGCCATTGGGGGGCAGCTGGAAAGTTGGACGAGATATGAAGCGGCCCTAGCGCACAGCAAAATCGGAGTGCAGTCAATCAGATCACACGAGAAATCTCAGACTGTGAAGAATTTCCTCGAAAATGAGCATGGACAAGACACCGGGAGACTGCACGGGACCACGGCAACCCAGCAGACGATAATTACGGAAGCGTTCCTCGTTGGCAACAGTGACTTTGAACTGGAGCCGAGCAGTATGAACAGCTTTAAGGCTGCAGAGCCGGGCGGTGTCCATCCCGCCACTATAAGAGCCTTAGCCCGGGTACTGGCCGAACCAATAGCACAGCTGTTCAATGCATCTGCAGACACCGGGGGCCACTGGACTACTGAAGACTGGCCCAAGTTGTCTCTATTCACAAAGCAGACAAGCGAGAGGTGGACTTTACCTACAGTCCCGTAGGTCTACTACCAGTGACCCTTAAAATACCACGGGGGCGGGCCGCAGAGTAACTAACAGAACATCCACAGACTCAAAAGCCGATTGCCAAACAGTAACACGGGTTTAGCAAAGGAAGATTCTGCCTCACTAACATGCTATCACTGATCGATGAGGTTACTCGCAGATAAGCCCAAGAAGTGTAACGACCGGTTGTGGAAAATCCCCTCAAAACACTACAGCTTCATGCTTCCTTGATATTACTTGCTCACACATACCACTTGCGTGATTTTTACACTGTTTTATAAACCAACCTTTGCTTGTTCGCTTCCAACTTGCTACTCTGTCATATCCCATTTTGGACCTGTGCGACGCACATGCTTATCTCTTGCACGCCGCAATTTGGTTTTCGTTTTCCGAGTCCGTGTGATTGCGTAATTGAGGTTCGTATCTGTTTTACGTTATTGTCCATTAATAATTCAGTAACGTAGAGTTTACGGATAATCGCGTTTTAGTTTCGGGGTCCGTCTCAAAATTGGCTGCTCACATGCGTGCAAAAATACTCAGTTGATCAACTTGGGAGGAGAAATTACGCAAAATGCTCAGAGAGAATCGAAACCACTGGAGTCTGGTCAGGAAAATATGCGGCAGGTCACTTGTGAGGGTTTATGGTACTTTTGATTTTATAGTTACTGTAAGATCATCTAGCCTTGTAGGTGCCATTTCATGTATTACGGAGGGTACTATGGATTGCAAAAATGTTGGTCCATGTAAGCTGGGGATATTAGACCTAAAACAGAAATTGTTATGAGCAAGGCAGCAGGCCCAGGAGGCCGAAGAAAAGTGTAGACGGAGCTAGCTTGGGCAAAAGTTTAGCGACAACTATCTATCTGACAGGTCAGGGCAAATGAAAATAGGGAGCTCTGCGCCGGCCATCGAACGTAAGACACCAACACAACCATCAATCTATTTGCCATGAGTAGAACCGGTGGTTTTTGATGGATGAACTGAACACTATTGCAATTCAATTGGACAGTTTGAAGCTTCCGCCGAAGAGACGATAACAGATTTCGGACAAAGGCTACTCTATTTGTCTCACTATTGTCGAGGCCGAGCAGGAGAAGCTATCGATGGGTGTGCCATGCTTGATCAGGACCAAGGCTGCACGCGGGCAAGGAAGATTTTGAAGGACCTGTTTGGCCAGCCAATCCAGATAGCTCGCAATCTTATAGAAGTCGTGATATTAGAGACCAAAGGAACAGAGGGAGACGTCTACACAATGGCTGACTTAGGAAACAAGATACAGAACTGTTCCGTAGCCCTAGATCATTTAGGGTATAGGGCTGGTCTCGATGCATTGCTTACTTTGGAGAGCATATTCCGCTGCCTCTCTCCCGAGCTACAGGTTTGGTAGGAGGAAGAGGCAAAAAGGGTGAGTAGGAGAGACCGCGAGGCCGACCTCGAGGATTTGATCGAACAACTAGACAGACCAACCAGAATAACCGACAGCAGATTTGGTCGACTCATCCGGGCTAGCTACAGGGAAGATAAACCTAGCACCTGCCAAGCTCAAACATCTGCACGGGAACAACCGAAACATCAGCCTTGGACGAATTCACAAGCCATTTTGCGCGAGGCCGTGGCTCATCGGAGTTGCAAATCCTGCGACGCCAGCCACGGGTTACTAGAGTGTCCAAAGTTCATCAAAACCATAACAAACGAACGGTGAGGAATTGAGGGGACAACTTAAGTGTTTTTTATCTGCCTTACACCGTACACCGGGCGGCAGCTTGCCGAACAATAAACAGACGTGGTTACGAAGGTTGTTCGGGCAGACACCACCGAACGTTACTTCAGGTGAAAGAAATTACCCCAGAGGCGAACACCAAGCCCAGTGTGATTTGCTCAACGTCGCGGTCTGCCATTAAACCAATACGGGTATGAGTAATTGCCCAAGGAGTGATGACCCCGAACGGGGTGGCCAAAGATTTGGCCCTCGTCGAAGGCGGATCAGATACCACCCTAGTGAAGGAGCGGTTTGCCGATAAAAATCGGCCCGCTAAAAGCACGACGCAGTTGGCAATGAGCACGGTGGGTGGAAAGCAAGTAATAACCGCAGGTCGGCCGAGGCTGCCGCTCGTCTTCTCAGATACCGACCAGCAAATCGAATCAGCGTAGGCCTTTACATTAGCCGATCCCCTCATGTAGGCACCAAGGTCAGTGAGCGCAATTTCAACTGCGTGGCCCCTCTGGCAAGATCTAACCGTCGTAGAATTGGAGGGAGACGGGGTAGATCTGCGCATCGGTTGCCAAGTGCCAGAAGCACATGGAGTGCTGGACCAGAGAGTGGGCATCCGCCAAGCACCCTTCTGCCGTACACACAACACTAGGGTAGATACCATTTAGTCAAGTCGGTGGATGAAGCTACACAAATTACGCATCAGCGGAAACAGACCGCATGGAGCACTAGTAGCAGAGAACTTACGAAAAGGAGTTCCATGACGTCGGAGATGAAAGGCTATCGTTGTTTCAAGAGGACCACCTCGCACCACAGACAGCGTGGCAAGAAACCAGGAGCCTTAAAATTCAGTCCGAGGTTCCACTCCTGTGGCGCACACAAGCCGACCCTTTCGGTTGATAAAATAACCATGCTCTGTGAAGGCTACTGTGCTCAAAAGAGCGCTGTGGTCGAGATCAGGATCTTTGTAAACGGTATCCAGAAGTAGTGATGCGAAATGAAGTGCTTGGCTTCTTTGAAAGGGTGCCTGCAACCATCGAATGCCGGAAAGGGGATCTGGTGTCTGCATTACCACCGGGTTTTTCACCCCAAGAAACCCGAAGAGCTGCCGGTGGTTTTTGATTGTGCAGTCATGTTTCAAGGCTAGTCATTAAGGGATCGTCTGCTACAGAGGCCCGACCGGATCAAGCCACTGATTGAGGTCTAATGCCGTTCCAAGGTAGGCAGAGTTGCTTTGACAGCCGACATCGGAGGAATGTTACTTCAGGTGAAAATGCTGTTAGCAGAACTAGATGCATTGCCATCCCTATGGTAGGACCAGAAAGACCTTAACAAATCGGTGATAAGTTAAGGAACGACGGTCCAAAACTTCGGAGCGATGTCATTGCCATTTTGTGCAAACTACGCCCCTTAAGAAACCGCGGGTGAGCATGGAGCTCTGGTCCACCGGCCGGTGGTAGACAGAGTCAGCAGAACTTTCTACGTCCACGACTACCTTTAGTCTTTCAATGACGTTGAGTCGGCCCTAAAGCAATTCAGGTTCCTAACACGATTACTAGAGTAGGGTGGTTTCCATCTCACGGAGTGGATGTCGAAAGCTTCGGAAGTGCTCGAAGTAATTCCACGCCACGGGAGGGTAAAAGAAGTTCGGGTTCTAGAAGGTTCTTCACCCCCGCCGAATGCAAGCTAGAAATACAATGGAATGCGGAAAAGGGCGACTTGGCTTTAGAGCTCAAAGTTCCTGATCAACCAGTAGCCCGTCGTGGTTTACTGTCAGCTGCCTCTAGTCTGTTCGATCCGCTTGGTTTTGTCTCCTCCCAGCCCTTGCCCGGAAAGACCGTGTTTCAGTCACTCTGTCGTAAGAAAGTCGATAGAGACCAGTCTCTGGATCGAGAAGGCCGGCTGGAACGGCAAGATTTCCCGAGCGCCTTAAAGAAACTAGGAGATATACGGAATCCACGGTGCTTGCCCCTGGTCAAACAACACAGGCGAAAGAGATACACGCCTTTTCTGACTCACCCGAAGTCGAGCATGAAGCCATGGCGTACGGACGATAGTGCTTGGGAGATGGGCAGTATGCTACGAGGACCCTGTTTGCCAAAGCTCCCGTTTCCCCACAGGAATAGGTCTCGATCCCGCGCCTCGAGCTCGGTGCAGCCGTGTTAGCGGCAGGGGCGGTACAAGCGGTAAAGAGATGTTTCGACTCCTATATTTGGTCAGCCAGTTTTTCCACGGACCTGACAACAGTGCTGCACTACCTCACCGACGTCAGGAGTCGTTTCGTTACCTCCGCTGCTAACCGGCTCACGAGCATCCCCAATGAAACTGCCATGAACGGTGGAAACATGTCAGGTCTGGCGGTAACCCAGTCTATCTGTGCTCTCTTGGAGCGCGACCCACTTCCTGCAACTGGGCACGTGGACGGGAAGAACAAAATTCCTGTAGATGCCTGAACAGGATTGGCCCGTCTGCGGAGTAAAGCTTCCTCTGGAATTGGAACTGGAGGTCAAAGGCGAGGTGAAGACGAAGATATTCGCTGAATAGGCATCTATTTTGCCAGGGTTGGTCAGGTTTTCCCCCTTGATGAAGAGGCCTCGGTCACCAGCGTGGTTGGCCAGGTTAAGGAGACATTTGCTTGTCACGAAAGGGGTTCGCCCATCTGGCCTTGTGCGACTGGATCTGATAAATGCTGATAAATTACGAGCCACACAGTACGATTCACTCAAGACGATATGATGGGAGGTTTTCCCCCGAGAACTCGAGAGGGCCGGGGAGGCGGAACAAAAAGACAGAATAATATCACTTCCAAAAAACAACCTGAAGCATCTAAACCCCAAACTCGTTAATGGACCAGCACGAGTAGATGGGAGGTTGGCCAAATTTCACCTGAGTTTTAACACGGTATGTGCCATACTGCTACCGGCTCGACGCGTGATAAAACGAGTGTTTCAACACATTCACGCCGTAGAGTGACACCCCGGGAAAATCCAAGTGACAAGCGTCATCCGAAAGAGTTTTTGGCCACTGAGAGGAAGAGCGACTACGAAACGCGTAATCCTACGTTGTGTACACAGTAGGGGACGCAGTGTCGTTACGGGCAAACAAAACATGGCTCCGCTGCCAGAATGTAGAGTGACTCCGTGTTGGTGGCCGTTCAGTGATACCGCATTGGACAATTTCGGGCCTTTTGGGTCAAGCCTGGAAGGAGGTTGGAAAGACGATACGGGTGTATCCTGACGTGCATGAAGTCACGTGTGGTACACTAAGAAGTTAGGCACTCGGTGAAGACCGACACCCTCCTCCGTGCCTTGCAAGGCTCTATTAACCGAAGGGGCGTACCAGCAGATATTCACTCCGACAATGGGTCAAACCTCGTGGGCTCTCATCGGGAATTGCGGAGTTGGCACCAAAACACGAACTTGAACGAGCTGCAGAATCGAACCATGGCTTATAGTATACGATGTTACTTCAACCCCTTAAGTGCCAGTCATCAAGGTGGCGCTTGGGGAAGCCTGGTCATATCTACCAGGCGAATGTCGCTGTCGATGATCGAACAAAAGCCACTCAAAGGTAAAGCACTGAGAACCGTTATGACCGAGGTCGAAAGAATTCTGACCAACCGTCCCCTGGTTTCAGTATCTACCGGCCACCCCACTAATCTGGCTCCCACCCCGAAAGACCTATTGGCGTAAGGGTTGAACGTGGCTTTCCAGGGACCAACAAACCTTCGTGGTAGTTATCCTCATGGATGGAAGCAAGCGAATTATCCTGACAAGGCCATGGCTGAGAGAATACCTACCGGCTGTGCAGACTCGGCGGAAGTGGCTAACCAAGGAAAGACCATTCAAGGTTGGAGATGTAGTGATGAAGTCCGACGAACAAGCTCATCTCAGCATGTAGCTTCTGAGCTTCGTCATGGAAATCATCAGAAGCTCTGAAGAACTGGTAAGAACTGTCAACGTGAAGACCGCAGGCGAAGTGTTAACTCGCGACTTGGGCAGTATCAACCCCCTCTAGGGTGAAGACGGACCAGCCGACGCCACAGAACCCCAGTACATCCTTTAAAACCCCAGAAAAACCAATTATTTTTTGCCGCCTACGGAACATTTCTACGGAATGTGATTGCTTGTTTCGATATCTGCTCCGTAACCTCAGACAAGACATGCAGTATTGCTCACCATTCCTAGTTCATCATTGGCGTTGTTAAAAACGCATCACATGTGTGGCAGGGTTTATGACATACTTGCGTACTCAAATACATTCACACTCAATCACCCATGCGTATGGAACACATTCCTGCTCCGCAATCTCCAACAGACATGTCACAGTGCTCACCGTTCCCCGCTCACCATTGAATTCATAGAAGACATTTTCCATGTGTGTTAGTAGTTATGGCTTGCTCACACACCCAGACAGACCAACACTAAATCATACACGCGTGCGTGCAACACATCCCTGCTCCATGACCTACAACAAAGACGCCATAGTGCTCATCGTTCCTGGTTTATGTTTGACACTATGGAAGACGTCTCCCTTGTGTGGTAGTAGTTGTTATTTCACCATATACCCACGTGCAACCTCGCCCATGACACCCACCAGCACACAGGTGAGCAAACACATACACTCACACAAGCACACGCAGCTAGTTAACGACGGATCTTCCGAAGACAGCACACGATTCGGAACCAGCTCGACCACCTTCATGCCCGAAGTCAAGCAGCCTTTCTCGTGGACGATGCAGAGTGACTTTTCGTTGGCCAAGCCACCGGATGAAGTGCTGTCGTGGGTGGAATGCCGACGTCAGAAGCATTAGTTACTCGCATCGACAGCAGGGTCTAAATAAATAGAAATAATCAATACCCTTGTTCCAAACCTTTGATTCTGCCATCATCCGGGGGGACTTCGGTGGACTGGGTAACGACCGGTTGTGGAAAATCCCCCCAAAACACTACAGCTTCATGCTTCCTTGATATTACTTGCTCACACATACCACTTGCGTGATTTTTACACTGTTTTATAAACCAACCTTTGCTTGTTCGCTTCCAACTTGCTACTCTGTCATATCCCATTTTGGACCTGTGCGACGCACATGCTTATCTCTTGCGCGCCGCAATTTGGTTTTCGTTTTCCGAGTCCGTGTGATTGCGTAATTGAGGTTCGTATCTGTTTTACGTTATTGTCCATTAATAATTCAGTAACGTAGAGTTTACGGATAATCGCGTTTTGTTTTCGGGATCCAATTTGAACTTGGCTACGTGTTGCTCAAAAGGGTGTTACAAGGGGAACGAGTGGAGTTACTCTAATCGGACTTTCAAGAAGCCTTTGGTTCAGTAAACCACCGTTTCTTGCCGAACAAATTGAAGGCACTTGGAGTTGCCCTAAATATTTGGGTTTGGGTCGAGAGTAGCCTCAGTGCTTTTATTGGGCAGGCCGAGGACACGCAGGATTATTGCGTGGGCCTAAAAGTGAGAGATGCCACTGAATGCGGTGGAACGCAAACATTCTCTGGCAGGCAGGGAAAACAAGGAAGGCAGGTACGTAGAGCTGTCTGTCTCAGTCAGGAATGAGTCCACCACTGTGGTAAGAGACAGTAGCCCTCACGCGCACGAGAGCTTCAAAGCCGCCGAGCAGGGCACTTTAGCAGCAGTCGGGGCAGACAGGGCGCTCCTCAACTTAAGAAGAGCGTTGACGCCTTGAAAGTAACGAATGATTCTCCCTTTGTACAAGGCAACCTTAAGGAGTCACTTGGAGGCTCTGGTTCAAGGATGGAAGCCTGGCCTGGTGGAGGACTAAAGATTCTGGAAGACTTTTAAAGGATATTTAATTCGGATGAACGAAGTGCAACAGAAGTCGTACATTGAAAGACTATAAGCTGCAGATCCTTTCTCCAGTGATGGTCGTACTCTAAGGGAAGATCCGATAGAGAGCTACTAGTTACATAAGGGAATCACTACGGCTGGCAGACCATTACTGACTCATTGTCACAGCCTCACACTCAGGGGGCATGGGCATAAACTGGGCGGACCACAATCATGCAGGAGCAGAGGGAAGTATTTCAGTTCCCCTCCGTGTCACATATAAGTGCAACACCTTGCGTCCACACGTGGTTGACAGCAACCTCGGTCGTTTCCTTTAGGCACAAACTGGATGCTTGCTGGGCAGAGTTATTCCCAGACCATTACTAGCCACCTTACTCTTATTCTCCGCCCTTTTCTCCCCTTCCGATCTACCATCTTATACTGTATCTCACCATTGTAGTGTTTCCCTACTGTACCTATCTCTATCACAGCCTTCTTGTCACCCTCTCATCATCATTCCTTATTTGCGTCCTTACATGAATCGAGGACCCAGGGTACATCTCACATGGGGGCAGCAGGGAGTTGTAGCGTCGAACCTACATTAAAGTAGGGTTTCTGTTCCGGAGGAGGAGCCTGTTTCTTTGCCTTCCCCCTCAGCTAGCATAAATACCGAGTTATATAAGATGCCTTGAAGTTGGAGCAAAATGGGAACTCCTTGAACTAGCAGAGCAAAAAACTGAATCTTTAATGGCCTGACGCAACAAGCTACCAGTACAACGTGTCCCTTAGGCAGAAACTCTACATATGCCTGTGATCCGGCAGATTTCAAACGGTAATGCACGTCCGCAACCCTCAGTTAGAAGCCTGTAGCGTACTACTGTCCATATGGTACACTAAATTAATGTCAACAATATCTAAGACGACACTAGCAAACTAAGATGGGCGGAGGAGCGTGCGGTGATAAAAAGGCCAAAAGGGTATGTACAATAAGAATTAAAATGAAACAAAAGGTGTGACAAAAACTCACAGTTGTTCAGCGTTCTTGTGATCAGGAAATGAGCGCCGAAGAGGCAATATCCGCCAATGTCTTCAGTTCAGTTCGGTCTGGCGGCCATCCGTTGAACAGAACAGGATGGCATTGAGCGAAGTGCCAAGAGAAGCCGTGGAAGCTTCTAAAATATTTTGTTTCTCACAGTTAGTTCCGACCGATATAATTCCAAGACACTCCAAGCCAGAAGATGAGACTGTGTCAGAATAAAAGATTTATTTACAACCTTTTTGTATTGCGCGGTGATGACGACCAAAAAGTGTGTGTGTTTTACTTTAAGACATTGGTACAACAAAGGAGTGTCGCACCAGGGGACGTTGAAAATCATGGAAAAAGTCGGAAATGTACAGGTACCTACAAGTCTTCTCGACAAACGCTCTCAGATATTCGCTGAGTACCGAGCCACGTCCCTTTCGGTGGATTTAGTAGCTTCCAGAAGCGTCCGGGATCGTTGTGAATCAGAATTTAGGGAGCACTTTAAAAGACTACTGAAAGGAATCTTAGACAGTGCATGCAAGAACCTTTCTTTTCCCTACAGACACTTGCGCCGCAATCGTGCCCGCGCTGTAGCCCTCTTGATAGTTCCCCTGCCACTTGTTCTTATGAGTTAGCAGAAGGTTTTAAATCTCATTTCACGTCGGTTTTAAGCTCAACAGTGTTGCCCGCATGTGAAAAGCCGTCTCTTCAGCCAAAACAGCTAGCTTCCCCACTGGAACACTTCACAGCATCTCAAGTAATAGTGGTGGAAGGGCTTAACAAGCTTAACCAGTTCGGCTCAATGAGACCGGGCGAAATTCCTCTCAACACCCTTCACGAATCCGCCTCCGTTCTTGCACCATCATACTCCACGCTCTTTCAGTGGTGCAAAGACAACGAAAGGTTTACAAATCCATTGAAGCAAGCTGTAATTGTCCCAATTTATAAGGAAGCAGATCGACACCTTCCCGGAAAATATAGGCTAGTAAACCTCACCAGCTTCCTTGGCAAATTCTTCGAGCGCATCATAAGATGCAAAATTTTAAAAGTCTTGAGCAACAAAAGTTTAATATCTCCAGCGCGAGGCGGCTCACTTCCTGGCATGTCATGCATCACCTATGTCCCGACCGTTACGGACAGCCTGGCACAGGCCCACGATGATCGTTAGATATCCCATGCCGCTTCCGCCAGTTTCGCCGTAGCCTCCGAAATTGTCCCTCACAATCTGCTTCTCTAAAAACTCAGGATGTGTGGCATCTACGGTTGCCTACTGTCCCTGACTGGGAGCCTTTTAGAAAACCAAGCCTCCCCGGTTCGTATGTGAATGCCTTGCTCTCAACCTGTACCCAACAATGTGGGAGTCCCCCAGGGCTCTCTCCTCAGCCTTCTCCTATTACTCATTTACTTCAACGGCTTCCTTGGTGTCGTTCCGGTTGGCATAACTATGTAAGCAGTTGACTTCACAATGTGGGACACTGACGAAAATACTTTGCAGTCAGCCTCTGGCTCAGTCAAACGTTGGTCAGCTGACAGCATCCCCCCAATAAATGATGACAAATGCGCAAGGGTGTAATTTGACAGTGATCCGGCGCACTTCTTCAAGATAAGTGGGAGCATAAGTTCAAATGAGGCAGCCAGATAGTACTTCTTGGCCTCGTCAGAGATCGGGACATCTGTAGAGCAATTTTGAGCGTTGCTAGTGAGCGTGTCTTCAATTTGGCCTGACAGCGAAATACCACTGTGATCCCCTCTATCGGACGAATAGAGAAGACATGAGTCAGTTGACAGATGCAAAGTTGTACGCTATATATCGTGGCACCGAAAGAGTACTGACATGAGAAATACACCGAAAGGAAATGAACGCAACGGCTTAGCAGAAAGCAAACCGCGAGCACGTACAATCGGCAAAGGACTGAAAGTGAAATTGATTCAAAACGAAGTCCATGGACATCTCGGAAAAGTCAGTCCAGTGAAACCTATACAACCGAACAAAACAGTGAAGTCGATGTCAAAAGTCAGGAGAAATCGTAGAGAAAATAGATCCAAACAATATCTAGAAAATGATCATTTTCTGATAACGGTGGAGGTCCCTACAGCAGCCCCAGCTGGAAAACGTTGAATGCTTTCGTAAAATGTCAGAGAGGAGAAGGCGTACAAACCATGTTCTTGAGCGTGAAAGCGTGCAAAATACGTGAATATATCTGTGCTACAGAATGCTGACGGGCAGAATCCGTGGCAAGCAGGGACCGTAGAATGATGGCCGAGCGTGAACCAGATACGTTGTCAATGACATCGGTAGCACGACTCGTCATCCAGGCATGCCGCAGCAGTAAAGTCCATTGTCTGGTGGCCGCTAACCAATATGTATTCAAGAAGTTAAATCGGTAAGTTCGCTAGCAGCAAGGAGAGACAACGATGGGGCCGAACCAGAATGCAAACGTGAGTGCCGAAATTCTCCGAATTTCGTGGGATCAGCAGAGTGTATCATATAGTAAACCTCCATCGAACGAAGAGAAATAAAAAAAAACTGGTGTAGCAACCACAACGGATTTGACCGGAATAAGTTATTGCCAGATGAGGCATGTTAAATCCTACCGAAAAGATAAAAAAGAAAGTTATTACTGAGAAGTACAATAAATTATATATTTTTTGACCTAGTAACCAAGAAGTGCTGGGCAAAGGATCTTCCGACCGGAATCTGAGACGGGAGCCTCATTCATGAACGGGCTTACAAGCATGCGCTGCTGAATTAATATAATATAATACAATATTGGCTTATTTCGGAGACGCCCGAAGCATGTCGTGTGCATGGTCTTGTTAATACAGGTGATTGAATGGACAGACGTAATTCATGAAAATGTGGACATTTGCATGAAAAAGTGGGATTAAATGGCTTAGAAGGGGGAATAAAGTGGGATGACAATGGGGCAAGTGTATGCATACCATAGAGATTGTAGGGGTTTAAATTAACTCGAGGGCGGATTTAGATGGACTCCCGGTGAGTCTGAAAGTCAAGGTCAAATGGGGAATATGACTGGTCCAGTTGGAGACACCTGAAGGCCGAATGATATATATGAGAAAGGCCAGAAATCGGCATAAGAAACTGCAGTGGCGAGTGACGATGGAGAAAAAAGATAGGTGCGCTGTAGTGGATTAGATATCAATGAAGCATTGGTACTCTTCAGTGGATGGTCGGCGGACAGAGCACTAAGCTCGTCGTAAAACAGGGGGCAAGCAGCACAAGACGTGGAGGGTGGATCAGATGAAAAAAACGATTTAGAGGGATTGGCTACGGTAGATATGAGGCACAGATATAGGATTGATGGATGCAAGTCATGGCGGTCGGTGGGATGATAGCAAGAGAAATGGCAGAGGAGGGACTGCAAGATGCAGAGCGCGTGCACATATACGTATATGGGCAATCATATATATTATATATATACATATGTATAGGTATAAGAGGAGCAGGAGCAGTAACAATGGGGTCCTAGAAAGAAATTATCAGTCATCGGGAAGGGTAGGTAAGGTTATATCAAATGGTTGTAGAATTAACTTTGGAATATCATGGTGAATTGTCTTCAAGACAGGTGCACATGGCGGCCGAACAGAGGGGAAAAAGGAAGGCGGAAGCACCGAAGAGATGACGACTGTGAGGAGCGGTTCATGGAAGAGTGAAGATGAAGGATAGGATCGAAGGGAACAGGTAAGAATGGGTCCAATTATTTGATCAATGCAGGTGCGACCTGTGGTGACGGACCATAGGAACCGGGTAGTGGCAGGTCAAACGATTTGGAACTGTAAAAGAACATCATGACGTAACGCTGTCACCACAATCGGCGGAACATGGAAAAGCAGACCACATAGAAAAATGCCTGCAGCGAGCAATAAACGGATCAAGGTATGAAAACAATGACCAAGGAAACACAGGTGAGACAAGAACAATCAGATCATTTTACTGCAGATGAGACACGAAGGAGGCGGAGAAGGAAGCCGGAAGCCTCAAGATAAGTGAAACAGTATTAGAACAAAAGGCCAAAGAAATCAATGCGCGACCTAGATGGGGCAGCGAAACTGGAGAGCAGCCTGCCAGCAGACAATTTAACAGGTGAATTAAGGAGGTGGATGCTGATCTGGACAAGGCCTAATGGAAAGAACCACAGAGGAATCACGGAGCCAGGGAAGGAAAATATGGCGATGGTGATTAGATAATAAGTGCGACTGTAAAAGAAGCAAAGTTTGGAGCTGCAAGTTCTAATATGCGGATTGGTCACGGATGCTGGTTTGGTTGGTGCTTAATGGCATTGGACACGGGGACGATAGTGACTCAACGTAGTGATGGTTGAAGCAGACAGAGGCGGTATGAGGAAAGACAGAATGGTTAGTTGCGCATACCGTGGTAGAGCGACAAAAATGTAAAGTGGTAACAGATGGTAAGAACTATAGGCGAACAAACTGCGGCGGAACAAGGATGCGGAGCATGCAGTTTTCAACCGACCGTATTAGATTCGGTAGTCCGAGAAAAGTTAGAGCGTGCGATCCACAACCGTTGCTAGTGGGTGGGATCGGCCGTAAGCTGGGCAACCAACCTGGAAAACGCTTCGTGAAGTGAACGCAGGGGGTGTGATCCACCAGTTTAACCGCGTTCGCACATCGTTGCGGACGGCCTGCGTGCCCGATGTGCGCCGGCCATAGCGGTGGATCTGACCGCGCCCCGTACTGTTGGGACAGGCACGAATGTTCATTGATAATTGTACAGGGGACAAAACGACCTCGATAGGGGTGTGTGATCAAGATCAGTATACCAAGGCGTGAGACCATGGACAGGACAGCCAACGGAAACAGCAAGTGGTAGACGACCGTGTAGCAATATTATCCAGGCGCATGTTCCGGGGAGATGGTAGGTACAGTGCCCGAAATGGTTTGCCGTTATCGAGGATCACAGGGATGGGAAAAGGGATAGAGAAGCGCAGTCTGGGTGTGCCCCAGCTGAGGAGCGACGGATACTGGGAAGAGAAAAAGATGAAAATGATAGATAATAGATGAAGGTAGGTGAGAAATAGGGTCATCTTATGAAAGCATGAGGTAAGTTTGCTATGGATCAGGGGGGGGGCAATGGTCGTAGTTCGCGGCACTGGAGAGAGGGGAAGTTTCGGGCACGGGATGTACCTAGTGGCCTGTGGCGCAGAGGTAGTGAGGTTACAGTATGAGTCTTCTTCGAGGGGCCAGGTCGGTGGAGACGAGCCCATTGGTGGGCAATATAGCATTGGAAACTGTTAAGTATAGCACAATTGAGCGTCTAAAAGCCAACAGTGAGGATGCACCGCGTAAGCTAAGGAGGAGCTTATTCCAAGTTTTGGAATAGGCTGAGAGGAAGAATCGGTACTTCAGGATGAGATTAGAATGAGGGACATGGAGAGAGAGAAGGCACGATGTCGGACGGGGTAGGAGCAGGGTGCAGCAAATGAGATACGACAAGAGGTGTAGGCCTGATTATGGATTGGCTTAAAGAGGAAAACCAGGTTGGGCCTCATGCGACGAATCCATAGAGGCTCAATCTGTAGGAGCTCACAGCGCTGGCAGTATGTTAGAGCTTTGGATACGCCCAACAGCGTTTTGGTGAAAGTACTCTGAAAGTTCTCAAGAGATACAATAGAGGGACGTGGTCAGAGGCTGGAGGTAATGGGACAAAATTCTAGGAGCAGTCTCACATATGAGAGACATGGACAGGCTACTGGCCGCTATTGAGAAACACAGATGGATCAGGCCTAGGGTCTGCTTAGCTTTAGCGATTTGGAACGAGGCCTGTTTTGAGAAGTTAGAGGAACAAGAGTAGCGTACTCCAGGGTCGGTAACCATGGGGTGTATGGGGATGGACAGGCCGCCCAGACAAATTTGGCCGGGTGGTACAGAGTAACGACCGGTCGTGGAAAATCCCCCTAAAACCTTTGCGATTCAGTGTTTTTCCTAACATCATTCACTTGCTTACACTATTGACGTGTCTTTACGAACTGTTTGTTTTATGGACCAATTGTTGTTTGTTCGCGCCCATAGGGCTACTTTGTCATATCCTCGTTCTGGACCTGCGTGACGCACGTGCTCCTTGCTCGCACGCTGCAATTCGGTTTCTCGTTTGTTGAGTCCTTTTGATCTCATTATTGAGGTTTGTATCTTTGTGGTGTCATTGTTCATTCAATAATCTAGTATCGTAGAATATCACGGATAGTTGCCTTTTGATTTCGGGATCCGTTGTGAATTTGGCTACGCATTGCTCAAACTTGTGTTACTTACAGTGCACTTGTAAGGTAGGAGAAAGCTCTCCTCCGCAGAAAGTTTCATGAACCACGAGAAGCACCAAGTTTGGATAGCGAGTAATTCACGCGATATGTTGCACAGGGTCACTAATAGAGTTATGGAGGAAGAGTAAACTATTTTTATATCGTCGGCAAAGAGGAAAGGGGTGCAGTGTCGAATAGAAAAGAAAATGTCATTGATATAAATAAGGAATATTGATGGGTCTAGGACACTGCCTCGGGTGACGCCCCTAGTAATCGGTTTGGCGGAAGATAAGTAGCCGTCAACGAGCACAGTTTGTGATCTGTGAGAGAGATAAGAAGATAGCCAGGAGAAGAGACGGTCAGTAATACCAAGAGACCGGATTTTGGCTAACAGATGCATATGAAGAACACGGTCAAAAGCCTTAGACATGTCTAGGTACAGGAAGATTACATAGTTGCCGGCGTCTGCAGCAGACGATAGGACATTGAGAAAGTCTAGCTGGCGACAGGAGCAGGAACGGGAGTTCAAGAAACCATGCTGACCAGGGTTTAGCAGGTTGTTGGATAAGAGGTACTGAACAATGTGTTTTTCGATAATTCTGTCCATGGTTTTTCATACTGCTGCGGCGTGGTTAATGGGCCGATAGTTATCTGGGTTGTGTAGTGCACCCTTTTTGAAGGGCGGAATAATAACAGAGGTTTTTCAATAGAGGTGGGACGAAACTGTGAATCATAGAGGTGGTGTATACATTAAGTAACAATGAAGGTAGGTCAGGACCATCGAAACGGAAGAGGGCCGGTGGGAGATCACCTGAGCCCGGTATCGGAAAAGGTTTAATAGAGGAAACTGATTTTTCAATTTCTAGATTGGTGAAGAAAATTGAAGAGGGGCTTAGGTACAGGGATGGACTGCAGGTGGGGGAATACCAGGACAGTTTATAAGGGGGAAGTGGAATGCCCATTGAAGTCCACAGAAATAGTTGCTGGGGTATTAGTGGTAGATTAGCCACAGATGAGGAATTTGGGTGAGGCATGATTGGAGTGACTGGACCTTTTACTAAGCAGTTTGGACAGGTATCCAGTTTTGTTTGGGTGTGCTGGGGTGGTGGCCTATTGCCTTCTCAGATGCGAATCGGCCATGAAACGCAGCTTCAGTTGTAGCTGGTTTATGTGCAGGAGAATTGTAAAGTCGTGTGATCTAGCGGAGGTAAGTTGCAGCTTAGACAACTTACGCTCTAAAAGTGACAGGCGTTAGCTGCTGGATTTGGGGCGTGGATCGGCACATGGGTTGGCGGTATTTAGGCAGTGTAGGAGGTTGGAGTAGAGAGAGTTCACGACAGTGAGGGGATCGGATGAAAGAAAAAATGTGTCACAGTTAAGGGAGCGGATTATCATTGGCACTAGGGGCCAGTTACAGGAACGGTAGGAAGTCAGAACAGGGGGAGAGGATTGCATCGGATGAGAACAGCTGAACTTGCACCTGACAATACGGTGGTCACTACCCGGGAAGTGATCAGTAGTCTGGGTGATCATACCAGGAACATCAATGGAGAATACTAGGTCCAAGATGTTGTTCCCCCTAGTAGGGCAGGAGACATGTTGGGTCCATCCACCAAGACGGACACAAGAAAGGAAGGTGGAGAGGGCGGGGGGGGGCTAGTATGGGAGGACCAGCAAATTGAAGGAAAGGTAAAGTCACCCGCAATAATTTTTGCACTGGCAGGGTAGTCAAGCGCAGCATTAAAAACATCCACGGCAGAGTCAATTTTTGCAGGCTCCAGACCCGGGGGGACGTAGACGCAGCCAAGGAGGAGGTTCTGGCCGGAGGCGTGAATGGATAGCCATAACAAATCCTCAATAAGGAGAAGAGGGGGTGGTCGATAACATTAGCGTGGATAGTGCATTTGACAAAGGCTAAACAGCCCCCTCCACGCCTGGACTGGCGGGTGTTCGAGAAGCATTGATACCCAGCTATGCGAACAAGGTCAGGCGAAGCATCATCTGACAGCCAGGATTCAGTTATTAGTATATTGTCAGCGTTTGACGTAAATGCCAAAGATCGCAGGTGCGATATTTTTCTAATTATTGATAGGGCGTTAATAAGAACTAGTAGGAATGAGTTCAGTGTCGGTGCGCGCAAAGCATGGACGCCAGGTGCAAGACTATTGGGATCGATGTGGTGATAGGAGTCGGGTCTCGGTAAGGATAGAGCGTCAGTAGAAGAGGGAGGGTGGGCAACGTTCGGTGGGAGACAAAAGCTGACAAAGCATTAGCATGAGGCGCCGCCGACCGCAGTGGGTGATCAATACGGTGGAGGTGCAACACACCGTTGATGTGGGCCAGAGGGGTGTCACCTGAGACAGTATTCCCATTCGAGGAAGTAGCTGAGCCAATAGACTGCCGACTCGAACGTGAGAAGATGGCCTTATTGAAAGTCGTAGCAGGTAACGCTTACTGCAGACCCTGAAGTGACACGGAGTTGTCGTCAACAGGTAGTACGAGGTTAACATCGAATTTCGTTAGCAGGAGACAATCTACCGTCGAAGTACGCGGCTTTTTGACGATGCATGCTAACCGTACAGGCGCCGACGTGTGGATCAACCTTAAAGGTTTTATCACGACGAGGAATCACGCGAAATGGACCTTCGCTAGTCTGTTGTGATGGGTTGCATACCGAATCAACACGAATGAATGCATGCGAACAAGTTTCGAGTTCGGTCCGAAGGAAGAACCCGTCGTCGCTGCATTTAAGCCTGTACTGGAGCGAGATTTTGCCCGTGCGTAAAAAATCAGTGGACGTAAGTCTGTACGGCAAGTGAATCTGCACTCCGTGGCGTAAAGAATTCCACAAGCGGTAGTAACTTCGTGCTGTGGACAAGTTCTGAGGCGGAACGTTGGATATCTGCCTTTATGTTAAGCCTGATACCGAGATGAATTAGTGGTAACGTTTTATGCCAGTCGAAGCTCTCGTGGGCCTCAAGAGGCTCTCTGAAATTGTGATGAAAACGCTCTACTGAATCATTTGAAACTGGATGGTACGCGGTCATGCGAATGCTTTCCGCACCCACCGTGGAAGCTAATGAAGAGAATGTTTTGGACTCGAATTGTTGCCCTTGACCAGTAGTGATTGTAGAAGGACAACCATATGAAGCTATCCATCGTCCTATCAGATGTCGAGCCGCTGATTCGGCCGTGACGACAGAGATGGGAATAGCCTCGGGCCACCTCGTAAATCTATCGATGCACGTTGGTAAGTAGGTATACCCGTGTGATGGGGTCAATGGACCCACAATGTCTGTGTGGATGTGGTCGAAGCGAGCATCAGGCGCAGCAAAAGTACCGATAGGCGAGGCTACGTGCCTATGCACTTTAGATCGTTGACATTGTATACACCGCTCTGCCCACACACGAACATCTTTATTCATGGACGGCCAGAAGAATCTTGCAGCTACTAGTCGGAGACCGGCTGCGGTGCCTGGATGTGAAAGTCCCTGTAGGGTATCGAACACGAGACACTGATATACAGGGGGTAGAACTGATCGAGGTAGGCCACTAGGCGTGTCACAAAGTGTAGTCCCAGCACTGGAGGCCAGAGTTACGGACTGACACTGTGGCGACGATGACTTGGCAGCTCCACACATGGCGTTTCCCGTGCCTGCGCTGCGGCCATGGCAGTGATGTTTGAAACCGGACATTTAATAGCGTTAAGTGGAATACACGACAACACATCTGCAGCTCTGTTCGACTCACCTTTGACGTTTCGTTTGTCAGTCGTGAACTGAGAAATATACTCTAAGTATCTGACTTCTCTTGGGGAGTAACGGCCAGACTTAGTATGCAGTGCATACGTCAAAGGCTTATGGAAGGTATGGAGGGTGAAATATCGACCTTCAACTGCATGGCGGAAGCGTTTACCAGCGTTAGATGCAGCCAGCAGTTGGAGTCCGAAAGCACTATGTTTCACTTCCGCGGGACTGAGGCGCCGAGAGAAAAACTTTAAGGGTTGCCAGATCCCAGAAACAGACTGTTGCAGGATCGCTCCGATGGCAAAGTCCGAAGCGTCCACGGCCATGTTTAGAGTAGCGAGCGGAAATGGGTGCAGTAGGAGCCTGTTCCCAGCTAAGGTTGCTTTAATCTCGGAGAACGCAATTTTTGCAGCTTCCGTGAGCGACATTTTACGTGGATTGCCACGAACTACGCCAGGTAATGGAATCAAACGTTCAGCAGCATGGGGTATGAAACGGCGATAAAAGCTGACTAACCCCGAAAATGCCCTAAGCTCCGTAACTGAGGACGGCCTGGAGTCGTCTAGAATAGCATGCACTTTATCCTCGCAAGGCTTAACACCATCTCGGGTGATCTTGTGACCGAGGAACACAAATCCCGGTTCTCGAAGTTTGTGTTCCTCGGGGTTGGCTACCATTCGATGTTCGGACAAACTTTGAAATAGTGGAGCCGAACGTTGAGAATGTTCATCTACGCCCGACGATGCGATTAGCAAGTCATTGACATAGGCATGAACGTATTGCAAATCTCCTGTAATGCTATTGATAAACACCTGGAATGTCTGAGCAGCACTGCGCAAACAGAAAGCCCCATATAGGAACTCAAGAAACCAAAGGTTTTCCCGAGATTTTCAGTGACCGCTGGGATCTGGTGATAAGGTCGTACCAGGTCGATCTTAGAAAATACAGTGGTACCACGAAGTGATGCCGTGAGGTCGTGTATATTAGGTATCGGATATCTATCGTAATAGGTAACCGAGTTAGGTGGGCAATAGTCGCCACACGGTGCCAGCTCGTGCCACCTCTCTTGAGAACGATGTGTAGAGGCCAAGCCCATGGACCGTGGGAGGGAAGAACGATACTTTCAGAAAGTAAAGCGTAAAACTCACATCTGGCGAAAGCCAGTTTGTCTGGTACCAAACGGTGAGGTCCTGCAGAGAATAGTGGCCCGTTAGTGACAATGTGGTGCATCACACGATGGGTCGCTGCATCTACCTCTTCAAACGGTTTGGTCAAAATGGGGAATTGAATCAATAATGACTGAAAATCATGAGGAATGCTAGAAAAAACTGTGATTCGGTGTGTATCTTCTAGAGCTGCAAGATTCGTAAATCAAGTGTCCGACGGAGGATCGCCAAGCTGCATCCTGCGTGAACCAACAAGTAATTCATGGTGCCGCAGAAAATTGATTCCCAGTACGCCTGTGGTAAAGCCCGCCGGGATGAACTTACATGGATACCGTCGTTGTGGTCCTAGGTTGACCATAAGCAGTCTGGTGCCTTGCATAGGAACGGAGGATCCATTTTCCGTGGATAGCCGGGGCAAAGAGGCTCGTGGCTTGTATTTGTCAAACGGCAAGAAGAAAACATGGGCCCCAGTATCAACTAGGGCCCTGGAGTTAGTGCTTGAATCATGCACGTAAAATGGACGGCCAACCTGAGACTGACTGCCGGCAAGTACAGCCGCACTAGCTCGCCGGCAAGGGTGTTTCCTGCAGAGCATGAACACTGCTGTCTGCACCTAAGGGCGGCTGGGCCGAAAAGGCAGTGGAACCAAAAACCGCTGATATATTGGTCTGAGTTGGAAGAGGCAGATGAGGCGGATTCATGGCGGACGGGTGCAGTGAAGAGCGCTCGTCCGTACTGTTCCTTACTTGGGTTAACGCAAGGTGTGGGTACCTTGGCTCTGTCTTTAGAGCACAGTATACGCCGGATGGATCGAGAGTGCCGAGGCCTATCCGGCTATTCATCCAGATCAACACTTCGAGGATTGCGCGATGTCGTGGCGGTGGAGGAGTTAGCCCCAACTGCCGACACGGACTACAATCTCGTCAGTCACAGTGGCTGCTCGTTCCAAGGGCTGGTCCTCGAGGAGAGTGGTTACGGTGGTTAAAACATGAAAGGGTAAGGAGCCCAACCACAGCTCCTTAACTATCTCTGAATCCATATCGGCGGGCCCTGCCAGGGACCGGAGGTGAGCTGGAGGACGGCTGGGTTTTTTACCCCCTCTGGGTTGTTGGGCAAGTAGCTGACTTGAGTGCTTCTCCCGAGAAGGTAGGAAATGATGTAGTATAGCCTCCTTAAGTCGACTGTATGGCTGCCCTTGGGAAGGATTTAAAACCAAATCCCTCTTTGGGGCGATAACATTGCCCGGGACAGCCTCTAATGAGTGGAAAAATCGTTGGTGCTGGCCGATAAAACTACGTGCCTCTAATTGTAGCTCTAAAGCAGAAAACCAAACCGGAGAGCCTTGGAGGATGAATGCCACCGGCTTGAAGGCAACCGCGGATAAAGTGATGCCTGTGTCGGGCTGCAACTCATCCTCAGAGCTGACTAAGTTGCGATCATATATCGTGGACAATATTTATGGTGCTGCAAAAAGAGGATGTGAAACTGCAGGAACATCCTAGACTCGTCAAGCGGACGAATAATTCAGTAAAATTCTGGAGGCTTCGGGCTCACTAACATGGGAGACGTTTGAGCACTGCTAGAGAACCTGTCTTCTATTCGGCCTGACAGCGAAATACCACTGTGATCCCCTCTATCGGACGAATAGAGAAGATATGAGTCAGTTGACAGATGCAAAGTTGTACGCTATATATCGTGGCACCGAAAGAGTACTGACATGAGAAATACGCCGAAAGGAAATGAACGCAACGGCTTAGCAGAAAGCAAACCGCGAGCACGTACAATCGGCAAAGGACTGAAAGTGAAATTGATTCAAAACGAAGTCCATAGACATCTCGGAAAAGTCAGTCCAGTGAAACCTATACAACCAAACAAAACAGTGAAGTCGATGTCAAAAGTCAGGAGAAATCGTAGAGAAAACAGATCCAAACAATATCTAGAAAATGATCATTTTCTGATAACGGTGGAGGTCCCTACAGCAGCCCCAGCTGGAAAACGTTGAATGCTTTCGTAAAATGTCAGAGAGGAGAAGGCGTACAAACCATGTTCTTGAGCGTGAAAGCGTGCAAAATACGTGAATATATCTGTGCTACAGAATGCTGACGGGCAGAATCCGTGGCAAGCAGGGACCGTAGAATGATGGCCGAGCGTGAACCAGATACGTTGTCAATGACATCGGTAGCACGACTCGTCATCCAGGCATGCCGCAGCAGTAAAGTCCATTGTCTGGTGGCCGCTAACCAATATGTATTCAAGAAGTTAAATCGGTAAGTTCGCTAGCAGCAAGGAGAGACAACGATGGGGCCGAACCAGAATGCAAACGTGAGTGCCGAAATTCTCCGAATTTCGTGGGATCAGCAGAGTGTATCATATAGTAAACCTCCATCGAACGAAGAGAAATAAAAAAAAACTGGTGTAGCAACCACAACGGATTTGACCGGAATAAGTTATTGCCAGATGAGGCATGTTAAATCCTACCGAAAAGATAAAAAAGAAAGTTATTACTGAGAAGTACAATAAATTATATATTTTTTGACCTAGTAACCAAGAAGTGCTGGGCAAAGGATCTTCCGACCGGAATCTGAGACGGGAGCCTCATTCATGAACGGGCTTACAAGCATGCGCTGCTGAATTAATATAATATAATACAATATTGGCTTATTTCGGAGACGCCCGAAGCATGTCGTGTGCATGGTCTTGTTAATACAGGTGATTGAATGGACAGACGTAATTCATGAAAATGTGGACATTTGCATGAAAAAGTGGGATTAAATGGCTTAGAAGGGGGAATAAAGTGGGATGACAATGGGGCAAGTGTATGCATACCATAGAGATTGTAGGGGTTTAAATTAACTCGAGGGCGGATTTAGATGGACTCCCGGTGAGTCTGAAAGTCAAGGTCAAATGGGGAATATGACTGGTCCAGTTGGAGACACCTGAAGGCCGAATGATATATATGAGAAAGGCCAGAAATCGGCATAAGAAACTGCAGTGGCGAGTGACGATGGAGAAAAAAGATAGGTGCGCTGTAGTGGATTAGATATCAATGAAGCATTGGTACTCTTCAGTGGATGGTCGGCGGACAGAGCACTAAGCTCGTCGTAAAACAGGGGGCAAGCAGCACAAGACGTGGAGGGTGGATCAGATGAAAAAAACGATTTAGAGGGATTGGCTACGGTAGATATGAGGCACAGATATAGGATTGATGGATGCAAGTCATGGCGGTCGGTGGGATGATAGCAAGAGAAATGGCAGAGGAGGGACTGCAAGATGCAGAGCGCGTGCACATATACGTATATGGGCAATCATATATATTATATATATACATATGTATAGGTATAAGAGGAGCAGGAGCAGTAACAATGGGGTCCTAGAAAGAAATTATCAGTCATCGGGAAGGGTAGGTAAGGTTATATCAAATGGTTGTAGAATTAACTTTGGAATATCATGGTGAATTGTCTTCAAGACAGGTGCACATGGCGGCCGAACAGAGGGGAAAAAGGAAGGCGGAAGCACCGAAGAGATGACGACTGTGAGGAGCGGTTCATGGAAGAGTGAAGATGAAGGATAGGATCGAAGGGAACAGGTAAGAATGGGTCCAATTATTTGATCAATGCAGGTGCGACCTGTGGTGACGGACCATAGGAACCGGGTAGTGGCAGGTCAAACGATTTGGAACTGTAAAAGAACATCATGACGTAACGCTGTCACCACAATCGGCGGAACATGGAAAAGCAGACCACATAGAAAAATGCCTGCAGCGAGCAATAAACGGATCAAGGTATGAAAACAATGACCAAGGAAACACAGGTGAGACAAGAACAATCAGATCATTTTACTGCAGATGAGACACGAAGGAGGCGGAGAAGGAAGCCGGAAGCCTCAAGATAAGTGAAACAGTATTAGAACAAAAGGCCAAAGAAATCAATGCGCGACCTAGATGGGGCAGCGAAACTGGAGAGCAGCCTGCCAGCAGACAATTTAACAGGTGAATTAAGGAGGTGGATGCTGATCTGGACAAGGCCTAATGGAAAGAACCACAGAGGAATCACGGAGCCAGGGAAGGAAAATATGGCGATGGTGATTAGATAATAAGTGCGACTGTAAAAGAAGCAAAGTTTGGAGCTGCAAGTTCTAATATGCGGATTGGTCACGGATGCTGGTTTGGTTGGTGCTTAATGGCATTGGACACGGGGACGATAGTGACTCAACGTAGTGATGGTTGAAGCAGACAGAGGCGGTATGAGGAAAGACAGAATGGTTAGTTGCGCATACCGTGGTAGAGCGACAAAAATGTAAAGTGGTAACAGATGGTAAGAACTATAGGCGAACAAACTGCGGCGGAACAAGGATGCGGAGCATGCAGTTTTCAACCGACCGTATTAGATTCGGTAGTCCGAGAAAAGTTAGAGCGTGCGATCCACAACCGTTGCTAGTGGGTGGGATCGGCCGTAAGCTGGGCAACCAACCTGGAAAACGCTTCGTGAAGTGAACGCAGGGGGTGTGATCCACCAGTTTAACCGCGTTCGCACATCGTTGCGGACGGCCTGCGTGCCCGATGTGCGCCGGCCATAGCGGTGGATCTGACCGCGCCCCGTACTGTTGGGACAGGCACGAATGTTCATTGATAATTGTACAGGGGACAAAACGACCTCGATAGGGGTGTGTGATCAAGATCAGTATACCAAGGCGTGAGACCATGGACAGGACAGCCAACGGAAACAGCAAGTGGTAGACGACCGTGTAGCAATATTATCCAGGCGCATGTTCCGGGGAGATGGTAGGTACAGTGCCCGAAATGGTTTGCCGTTATCGAGGATCACAGGGATGGGAAAAGGGATAGAGAAGCGCAGTCTGGGTGTGCCCCAGCTGAGGAGCGACGGATACTGGGAAGAGAAAAAGATGAAAATGATAGATAATAGATGAAGGTAGGTGAGAAATAGGGTCATCTTATGAAAGCATGAGGTAAGTTTGCTATGGATCAGGGGGGGGGCAATGGTCGTAGTTCGCGGCACTGGAGAGAGGGGAAGTTTCGGGCACGGGATGTACCTAGTGGCCTGTGGCGCAGAGGTAGTGAGGTTACAGTATGAGTCTTCTTCGAGGGGCCAGGTCGGTGGAGACGAGCCCATTGGTGGGCAATATAGCATTGGAAACTGTTAAGTATAGCACAATTGAGCGTCTAAAAGCCAACAGTGAGGATGCACCGCGTAAGCTAAGGAGGAGCTTATTCCAAGTTTTGGAATAGGCTGAGAGGAAGAATCGGTACTTCAGGATGAGATTAGAATGAGGGACATGGAGAGAGAGAAGGCACGATGTCGGACGGGGTAGGAGCAGGGTGCAGCAAATGAGATACGACAAGAGGTGTAGGCCTGATTATGGATTGGCTTAAAGAGGAAAACCAGGTTGGGCCTCATGCGACGAATCCATAGAGGCTCAATCTGTAGGAGCTCACAGCGCTGGCAGTATGTTAGAGCTTTGGATACGCCCAACAGCGTTTTGGTGAAAGTACTCTGAAAGTTCTCAAGAGATACAATAGAGGGACGTGGTCAGAGGCTGGAGGTAATGGGACAAAATTCTAGGAGCAGTCTCACATATGAGAGACATGGACAGGCTACTGGCCGCTATTGAGAAACACAGATGGATCAGGCCTAGGGTCTGCTTAGCTTTAGCGATTTGGAACGAGGCCTGTTTTGAGAAGTTAGAGGAACAAGAGTAGCGTACTCCAGGGTCGGTAACCATGGGGTGTATGGGGATGGACAGGCCGCCCAGACAAATTTGGCCGGGTGGTACAGAGTAACGACCGGTCGTGGAAAATCCCCCTAAAACCTTTGCGATTCAGTGTTTTTCCTAACATCATTCACTTGCTTACACTATTGACGTGTCTTTACGAACTGTTTGTTTTATGGACCAATTGTTGTTTGTTCGCGCCCATAGGGCTACTTTGTCATATCCTCGTTCTGGACCTGCGTGACGCACGTGCTCCTTGCTCGCACGCTGCAATTCGGTTTCTCGTTTGTTGAGTCCTTTTGATCTCATTATTGAGGTTTGTATCTTTGTGGTGTCATTGTTCATTCAATAATCTAGTATCGTAGAATATCACGGATAGTTGCCTTTTGATTTCGGGATCCGTTGTGAATTTGGCTACGCATTGCTCAAACTTGTGTTACTTACAGTGCACTTGTAAGGTAGGAGAAAGCTCTCCTCCGCAGAAAGTTTCATGAACCACGAGAAGCACCAAGTTTGGATAGCGAGTAATTCACGCGATATGTTGCACAGGGTCACTAATAGAGTTATGGAGGAAGAGTAAACTATTTTTATATCGTCGGCAAAGAGGAAAGGGGTGCAGTGTCGAATAGAAAAGAAAATGTCATTGATATAAATAAGGAATATTGATGGGTCTAGGACACTGCCTCGGGTGACGCCCCTAGTAATCGGTTTGGCGGAAGATAAGTAGCCGTCAACGAGCACAGTTTGTGATCTGTGAGAGAGATAAGAAGATAGCCAGGAGAAGAGACGGTCAGTAATACCAAGAGACCGGATTTTGGCTAACAGATGCATATGAAGAACACGGTCAAAAGCCTTAGACATGTCTAGGTACAGGAAGATTACATAGTTGCCGGCGTCTGCAGCAGACGATAGGACATTGAGAAAGTCTAGCTGGCGACAGGAGCAGGAACGGGAGTTCAAGAAACCATGCTGACCAGGGTTTAGCAGGTTGTTGGATAAGAGGTACTGAACAATGTGTTTTTCGATAATTCTGTCCATGGTTTTTCATACTGCTGCGGCGTGGTTAATGGGCCGATAGTTATCTGGGTTGTGTAGTGCACCCTTTTTGAAGGGCGGAATAATAACAGAGGTTTTTCAATAGAGGTGGGACGAAACTGTGAATCATAGAGGTGGTGTATACATTAAGTAACAATGAAGGTAGGTCAGGACCATCGAAACGGAAGAGGGCCGGTGGGAGATCACCTGAGCCCGGTATCGGAAAAGGTTTAATAGAGGAAACTGATTTTTCAATTTCTAGATTGGTGAAGAAAATTGAAGAGGGGCTTAGGTACAGGGATGGACTGCAGGTGGGGGAATACCAGGACAGTTTATAAGGGGGAAGTGGAATGCCCATTGAAGTCCACAGAAATAGTTGCTGGGGTATTAGTGGTAGATTAGCCACAGATGAGGAATTTGGGTGAGGCATGATTGGAGTGACTGGACCTTTTACTAAGCAGTTTGGACAGGTATCCAGTTTTGTTTGGGTGTGCTGGGGTGGTGGCCTATTGCCTTCTCAGATGCGAATCGGCCATGAAACGCAGCTTCAGTTGTAGCTGGTTTATGTGCAGGAGAATTGTAAAGTCGTGTGATCTAGCGGAGGTAAGTTGCAGCTTAGACAACTTACGCTCTAAAAGTGACAGGCGTTAGCTGCTGGATTTGGGGCGTGGATCGGCACATGGGTTGGCGGTATTTAGGCAGTGTAGGAGGTTGGAGTAGAGAGAGTTCACGACAGTGAGGGGATCGGATGAAAGAAAAAATGTGTCACAGTTAAGGGAGCGGATTATCATTGGCACTAGGGGCCAGTTACAGGAACGGTAGGAAGTCAGAACAGGGGGAGAGGATTGCATCGGATGAGAACAGCTGAACTTGCACCTGACAATACGGTGGTCACTACCCGGGAAGTGATCAGTAGTCTGGGTGATCATACCAGGAACATCAATGGAGAATACTAGGTCCAAGATGTTGTTCCCCCTAGTAGGGCAGGAGACATGTTGGGTCCATCCACCAAGACGGACACAAGAAAGGAAGGTGGAGAGGGCGGGGGGGGCTAGTATGGGAGGACCAGCAAATTGAAGGAAAGGTAAAGTCACCCGCAATAATTTTTGCACTGGCAGGGTAGTCAAGCGCAGCATTAAAAACATCCACGGCAGAGTCAATTTTTGCAGGCTCCAGACCCGGGGGGACGTAGACGCAGCCAAGGAGGAGGTTCTGGCCGGAGGCGTGAATGGATAGCCATAACAAATCCTCAATAAGGAGAAGAGGGGGTGGTCGATAACATTAGCGTGGATAGTGCATTTGACAAAGGCTAAACAGCCCCCTCCACGCCTGGACTGGCGGGTGTTCGAGAAGCATTGATACCCAGCTATGCGAACAAGGTCAGGCGAAGCATCATCTGACAGCCAGGATTCAGTTATTAGTATATTGTCAGCGTTTGACGTAAATGCCAAAGATCGCAGGTGCGATATTTTTCTAATTATTGATAGGGCGTTAATAAGAACTAGTAGGAATGAGTTCAGTGTCGGTGCGCGCAAAGCATGGACGCCAGGTGCAAGACTATTGGGATCGATGTGGTGATAGGAGTCGGGTCTCGGTAAGGATAGAGCGTCAGTAGAAGAGGGAGGGTGGGCAACGTTCGGTGGGAGACAAAAGCTGACAAAGCATTAGCATGAGGCGCCGCCGACCGCAGTGGGTGATCAATACGGTGGAGGTGCAACACACCGTTGATGTGGGCCAGAGGGGTGTCACCTGAGACAGTATTCCCATTCGAGGAAGTAGCTGAGCCAATAGACTGCCGACTCGAACGTGAGAAGATGGCCTTATTGAAAGTCGTAGCAGGTAACGCTTACTGCAGACCCTGAAGTGACACGGAGTTGTCGTCAACAGGTAGTACGAGGTTAACATCGAATTTCGTTAGCAGGAGACAATCTACCGTCGAAGTACGCGGCTTTTTGACGATGCATGCTAACCGTACAGGCGCCGACGTGTGGATCAACCTTAAAGGTTTTATCACGACGAGGAATCACGCGAAATGGACCTTCGCTAGTCTGTTGTGATGGGTTGCATACCGAATCAACACGAATGAATGCATGCGAACAAGTTTCGAGTTCGGTCCGAAGGAAGAACCCGTCGTCGCTGCATTTAAGCCTGTACTGGAGCGAGATTTTGCCCGTGCGTAAAAAATCAGTGGACGTAAGTCTGTACGGCAAGTGAATCTGCACTCCGTGGCGTAAAGAATTCCACAAGCGGTAGTAACTTCGTGCTGTGGACAAGTTCTGAGGCGGAACGTTGGATATCTGCCTTTATGTTAAGCCTGATACCGAGATGAATTAGTGGTAACGTTTTATGCCAGTCGAAGCTCTCGTGGGCCTCAAGAGGCTCTCTGAAATTGTGATGAAAACGCTCTACTGAATCATTTGAAACTGGATGGTACGCGGTCATGCGAATGCTTTCCGCACCCACCGTGGAAGCTAATGAAGAGAATGTTTTGGACTCGAATTGTTGCCCTTGACCAGTAGTGATTGTAGAAGGACAACCATATGAAGCTATCCATCGTCCTATCAGATGTCGAGCCGCTGATTCGGCCGTGACGACAGAGATGGGAATAGCCTCGGGCCACCTCGTAAATCTATCGATGCACGTTGGTAAGTAGGTATACCCGTGTGATGGGGTCAATGGACCCACAATGTCTGTGTGGATGTGGTCGAAGCGAGCATCAGGCGCAGCAAAAGTACCGATAGGCGAGGCTACGTGCCTATGCACTTTAGATCGTTGACATTGTATACACCGCTCTGCCCACACACGAACATCTTTATTCATGGACGGCCAGAAGAATCTTGCAGCTACTAGTCGGAGACCGGCTGCGGTGCCTGGATGTGAAAGTCCCTGTAGGGTATCGAACACGAGACACTGATATACAGGGGGTAGAACTGATCGAGGTAGGCCACTAGGCGTGTCACAAAGTGTAGTCCCAGCACTGGAGGCCAGAGTTACGGACTGACACTGTGGCGACGATGACTTGGCAGCTCCACACATGGCGTTTCCCGTGCCTGCGCTGCGGCCATGGCAGTGATGTTTGAAACCGGACATTTAATAGCGTTAAGTGGAATACACGACAACACATCTGCAGCTCTGTTCGACTCACCTTTGACGTTTCGTTTGTCAGTCGTGAACTGAGAAATATACTCTAAGTATCTGACTTCTCTTGGGGAGTAACGGCCAGACTTAGTATGCAGTGCATACGTCAAAGGCTTATGGAAGGTATGGAGGGTGAAATATCGACCTTCAACTGCATGGCGGAAGCGTTTACCAGCGTTAGATGCAGCCAGCAGTTGGAGTCCGAAAGCACTATGTTTCACTTCCGCGGGACTGAGGCGCCGAGAGAAAAACTTTAAGGGTTGCCAGATCCCAGAAACAGACTGTTGCAGGATCGCTCCGATGGCAAAGTCCGAAGCGTCCACGGCCATGTTTAGAGTAGCGAGCGGAAATGGGTGCAGTAGGAGCCTGTTCCCAGCTAAGGTTGCTTTAATCTCGGAGAACGCAATTTTTGCAGCTTCCGTGAGCGACATTTTACGTGGATTGCCACGAACTACGCCAGGTAATGGAATCAAACGTTCAGCAGCATGGGGTATGAAACGGCGATAAAAGCTGACTAACCCCGAAAATGCCCTAAGCTCCGTAACTGAGGACGGCCTGGAGTCGTCTAGAATAGCATGCACTTTATCCTCGCAAGGCTTAACACCATCTCGGGTGATCTTGTGACCGAGGAACACAAATCCCGGTTCTCGAAGTTTGTGTTCCTCGGGGTTGGCTACCATTCGATGTTCGGACAAACTTTGAAATAGTGGAGCCGAACGTTGAGAATGTTCATCTACGCCCGACGATGCGATTAGCAAGTCATTGACATAGGCATGAACGTATTGCAAATCTCCTGTAATGCTATTGATAAACACCTGGAATGTCTGAGCAGCACTGCGCAAACAGAAAGCCCCATATAGGAACTCAAGAAACCAAAGGTTTTCCCGAGATTTTCAGTGACCGCTGGGATCTGGTGATAAGGTCGTACCAGGTCGATCTTAGAAAATACAGTGGTACCACGAAGTGATGCCGTGAGGTCGTGTATATTAGGTATCGGATATCTATCGTAATAGGTAACCGAGTTAGGTGGGCAATAGTCGCCACACGGTGCCAGCTCGTGCCACCTCTCTTGAGAACGATGTGTAGAGGCCAAGCCCATGGACCGTGGGAGGGAAGAACGATACTTTCAGAAAGTAAAGCGTAAAACTCACATCTGGCGAAAGCCAGTTTGTCTGGTACCAAACGGTGAGGTCCTGCAGAGAATAGTGGCCCGTTAGTGACAATGTGGTGCATCACACGATGGGTCGCTGCATCTACCTCTTCAAACGGTTTGGTCAAAATGGGGAATTGAATCAATAATGACTGAAAATCATGAGGAATGCTAGAAAAAACTGTGATTCGGTGTGTATCTTCTAGAGCTGCAAGATCCGTAAATCAAGTGTCCGACGGAGGATCGCCAAGCTGCATCCTGCGTGAACCAACAAGTAATTCATGGTGCCGCAGAAAATTGATTCCCAGTACGCCTGTGGTAAAGCCCGCCGGGATGAACTTACATGGATACCGTCGTTGTGGTCCTAGGTTGACCATAAGCAGTCTGGTGCCTTGCATAGGAACGGAGGATCCATTTTCCGTGGATAGCCGGGGCAAAGAGGCTCGTGGCTTGTATTTGTCAAACGGCAAGAAGAAAACATGGGCCCCAGTATCAACTAGGGCCCTGGAGTTAGTGCTTGAATCATGCACGTAAAATGGACGGCCAACCTGAGACTGACTGCCGGCAAGTACAGCCGCACTAGCTCGCCGGCAAGGGTGTTTCCTGCAGAGCATGAACACTGCTGTCTGCACCTAAGGGCGGCTGGGCCGAAAAGGCAGTGGAACCAAAAACCGCTGATATATTGGTCTGAGTTGGAAGAGGCAGATGAGGCGGATTCATGGCGGACGGGTGCAGTGAAGAGCGCTCGTCCGTACTGTTCCTTACTTGGGTTAACGCAAGGTGTGGGTACCTTGGCTCTGTCTTTAGAGCACAGTATACGCCGGATGGATCGAGAGTGCCGAGGCCTATCCGGCTATTCATCCAGATCAACACTTCGAGGATTGCGCGATGTCGTGGCGGTGGAGGAGTTAGCCCCAACTGCCGACACGGACTACAATCTCGTCAGTCACAGTGGCTGCTCGTTCCAAGGGCTGGTCCTCGAGGAGAGTGGTTACGGTGGTTAAAACATGAAAGGGTAAGGAGCCCAACCACAGCTCCTTAACTATCTCTGAATCCATATCGGCGGGCCCTGCCAGGGACCGGAGGTGAGCTGGAGGACGGCTGGGTTTTTTACCCCCTCTGGGTTGTTGGGCAAGTAGCTGACTTGAGTGCTTCTCCCGAGAAGGTAGGAAATGATGTAGTATAGCCTCCTTAAGTCGACTGTATGGCTGCCCTTGGGAAGGATTTAAAACCAAATCCCTCTTTGGGGCGATAACATTGCCCGGGACAGCCTCTAATGAGTGGAAAAATCGTTGGTGCTGGCCGATAAAACTACGTGCCTCTAATTGTAGCTCTAAAGCAGAAAACCAAACCGGAGAGCCTTGGAGGATGAATGCCACCGGCTTGAAGGCAACCGCGGATAAAGTGATGCCTGTGTCGGGCTGCAACTCATCCTCAGAGCTGACTAAGTTGCGATCATATATCGTGGACAATATTTATGGTGCTGCAAAAAGAGGATGTGAAACTGCAGGAACATCCTAGACTCGTCAAGCGGACGAATAATTCAGTAAAATTCTGGAGGCTTCGGGCTCACTAACATGGGAGACGTTTGAGCACTGCTAGAGAACCTGTCTTCTATTCGGCCTGACAGCGAAATACCACTGTGATCCCCTCTATCGGACGAATAGAGAAGATATGAGTCAGTTGACAGATGCAAAGTTGTACGCTATATATCGTGGCACCGAAAGAGTACTGACATGAGAAATACGCCGAAAGGAAATGAACGCAACGGCTTAGCAGAAAGCAAACCGCGAGCACGTACAATCGGCAAAGGACTGAAAGTGAAATTGATTCAAAACGAAGTCCATAGACATCTCGGAAAAGTCAGTCCAGTGAAACCTATACAACCAAACAAAACAGTGAAGTCGATGTCAAAAGTCAGGAGAAATCGTAGAGAAAATAGATCCAAACAATATCCAGAAAACGGCCATTTTATCAGTATCATCGGGGTCATTACTTGTCTCAGAGTGGAATCAACGGAAAGCGACCAAGTCGATACGTGGCTTACCTTTCACTTCCGACCCGGCTGGTCCAATGCCTCTTAACCTCTACCCTCTCGAGACAAGTCGTATTAGGGAAGGCCCATTCCTGACGTACTGTTTATTCTTAACGGGCCTAGTGGATCAGTTTTCCATTCGTCCGAACTTGGAGACCCTGCGAGGACATACGAGGAAACTCTTCAGACCCCGTCTACGCCCCATCATTAGACAGGATTTTTTGTCGCCTGGGATGATATCTCTGTGGAAGTGCCTTCCACTGGAGGCAGTGAATGTCTCCTCGAAAGAAGCATTCAAGGCCGGAGCAGGCAACTTGTTAGGACTAACTCCAAGTCCAGGCACTTTCTTGATCGCCCTCAAGGAGATTATCCTCCCCATAATTTCACGTCTCGTCTTCAATCCTATATGGTAGTACTTGCAAGCATTCGTCAATGGATCCATTCCACTCCCTCCCATGAATGTATATGCAAATCGCTCTTCTGTGCAAAGTTTAAAACAACAAAACTTTTGATGTATTGGTGTATCCGTATTCACGTTGTCGGACTCGTACTGTGCACGAAACATGTATTTTTGTTTTAATGTAGCTTTTTCTAAAATACTTGCCCCCTTTTTGTACAGTCTTGCCATTCCAGCCCCATGGCGCCTGAGAAGAGGAATGCATACAAGAACCGGTAACGTTCGGGCACAAGCCTCGCACCCATGAGCTATTTCAAGACGTCACGACCTGACCTGACCTGAACAAACAGAGTCCAGGGTTTTTTTCACCTTTTCCCGGTTCCTATTTAGTACTTTCTACCCCCTCAGAAAACATGCATCGAAAATGAACGGGAGGCAAGCTCTTAAATCCGCGGTATCCTAAACTTTCTCTTGCGGCACTGCTTGGTTTTCGAAGGAAGTAGAGGCAGGAATATCCTGTGACGTCTATGACCGTTGGTTTCATCAGAAATACAGGAGGCTTACTGTAAAAGCTTCTGATCTTTGTCTTGACAGTAGCGGGCTGGCCTAGGTATGAAATTAAAGTGTCGAGTTAGGCAGGGAGCAACGGACGTGTTTTCAGCCATCGCTGGGAACCACCTTTACTCCTAATGAAACAGTTATTTGCACCGGCTCTGGAGTAACAAAACTAGTCCAAAGCTGGAAACAGTGGAGGCTAGGCTTTAGGAGCTTGAAAAAGCCGTGAATGAGAAAATCTGTCAACTTCGACATCTAGTGAATGCTCATGAGATAGAACTGGCGTCATTAAAGAGCGACACCAACAGCCTGGCGAAACAGCTAAGCAGCTTGGCTAGGAATACCGAGACGGCCATTGGGAGATGTCGGAATGTAGTGATTAGGGAATCCCCGGGACTTTACTTCACGTAGCCCGGCTGAGAAAGAGGAACATGCATCACCATGTAGTGAACGTGCTAAGAACAGTGAGCTTACCAGAGCATGCCCTTATCAAAAGGGTTTTCAGACTGGGTAAGTGGTGCGCAAGACCGGAAACCTCATCAAGCCCTCTCCCCCCCGCTAGTGCTAGTTGAATGTGGAAAACAAATATACGGGGACTCGCTACATGCTGCAACTGGCAGGACACTGAAGGCGACAGCAGGAAAGATATGCTTGGAACCAGATAACTCGGCAAAAGGCAAACAATGGCAGAGGCAACCCCAGGCGCACTGCATGGCTTCTACACCCGCGCTGGGTCCATTATCGCGGGTAAGCATCGCCTAGTGTTAGCAGCCGGGAACACCAATAACTCGCTGGGAAGGATCAACTCAGATCAAAGCAGTCCAGGTGGACGCCCAAATACCTGAAGCCTGCCTCCCTAACCTAGCTGCAGCGCAGCAAGAAACCTCACCTGGTGTGAATCCAGAGACTGAAGACTCAAGCCAACCAGAGGCATCAAGAGTCAACATGGCAAAAAAACCAGCGGCACCTGGGCAATTTGCCCTAGTGCAACCAAATAAAACCGTTGCCACCCACGAGACCAGAAACTAGGGCAGTCGTCAGAACCAGAAGAACATCTATAATGTACGCCAATGCGTGCTGTTTGGGGAATAAATGGAGAGAATTTCTGGCTGAAACCGAGAGCAATGACTGATTGGCAATCGCCGGAACTTGGATCGGTAATGACGTAGCAACAACACGCTTTCCCGTTACAAGTTGTAACGGTCAGTCCGACCGTGAGCAACGCGTGGCCAATTCAAAACGAATCCCAAAACCAGAACAAGATTGATTTGTAGTTTATACTGTGCTGGATTAACAAGTTATACGCATATAAATATGTACAAACCTCAACTGTACGGCCACAACGTCTAACAACGAGGACCAGAGTTCAACAAAGGCCAATGTCAGGTACCACCGTCACGGCAGTCCAAGTTTAAATCAAAATTATGCCACTTCACGTGAGCAAAATATAAACTAGTTTTGGAGTGTAGTGATTGATGCATGCTGTACTTGTTCCAGAGTCAATAAAACAAAGTGCATAGTCTGAACAATACAAGTATATGACAATAGCCAGGGAGGATTTCCACGCCCGTACCTTACACAGGTTAATGCGCCTACCGGGCTGACAGACAAGACGGAGGGGAAAGAGGGGGTGCGCCTTTGCTGGTTGTGGACTTACACGAGCAAGTAGCAGGAGAGGCGACGTCCACACCAAACATACAGGTGGCTTCGTGCTACCTGAGTTCAGGGAACACGAAAGCCGCCCTGGCGTGCATCTACAGGACTCCATCCTCAACCACTGAAGAAGAAGCACTGTTGTTAGAGCCCTTTGCCGGGATAGCAACCCGGTCCAATGGGTTGGTGGCTTTCAGCGATTTCATCTTGACCACAGTAGAGTGGGAGGTATTGTGGGCACCGCGAGGTGGATTCGGCAATCGGTTGATGGGGATGGAGTGCAAATTCACAACGGCAGAAAACGTAAGCCATCCAACCCGATAGAGAACGGGCCAGACTCCCCGTCTTATGGGCCTCGTACCCACGAAAACACAGGAGGAAGTCGACCACCACAGGATTACTGCTTCTATGGGCAGGAGCAATCACAGGTGATCAAGTTTCTGCCCAAAGGGAACCCCCCAAGGGTCCTTCTCAAACTAAGAAGGGACTTCCGAAAAGTTGACTACCAGGCACAGAGGATGGCTGCGTAGAGTACATAGTGGGCATCCCTTAATCTCACTTTACAGGACGGGTGGTGGCACATAAAAGACAGCTTGACGAGTTCGCTTCGATGAGGAGGGTAGGAAGGAAGGGCCGACCACCTCTGTAGGTCCGCAGAGCCAAATAAGCGCAGGCACTCAAGCGATTGGCATGAAGACGGTTCCGTAGCAAGGGGAAATCTTAGCTTTCTGCAGTCTCTGAAGGCGAGTGAACATGCTCTAGGAGTACGAAAGTCCTGTCAGAAGCAATACGAGGCGGGATTGGCACAGAGTGCCAAGAAAAGCCCCATGGCCCATTGCGACTGTGTACAGTCTAAGGCCCAATCACGAGTGGCAGTAAGAAATGTTGTGGGCGAGCAAGAAAGGCAAGCAACCGACCCCCGTGAAAAAATCAAAGTACTTGAAAAATTCTCCAAGCCGGTACACACTGCAGATGCCGGGAACCAGTCGCCGCTACTAGAACCTTATGGTTTTGCCCAAATGGAAGGAGTTGTTATAGAACCCGTGGAAGATGACCTGGCAACCAGTCGGTCAAAGCTAGGTGCCGCTGCCGGCTGAGATGGGATTCACCCCGTCATCCTACTTCCGTTAGTATGCGTAATGTTCGGGACTCTGGCGCACTTGTTCGCCAGATCACTATCCTCGACCGGGATGCCTTTTGACTGGCTGAAAGCTGAAGTGGTGCCCATCCACAAGGGAGGAAAGAGGGAAGATGGATCTAACCACAGGCTTATTAACCTGCTGTCGGTGTTACTAAAAATACCTGGGGGTAGCTTTAGAGACAGGACCACAGGGCATGTTGAATGCCACAGGATTGTTACTGCGGGGCAACACGGATTTGTATAGAGGAGATCGTGTCTCACGAATCTATTATCATTTCTGGATGAACTGACCGACAGACTAGACAAAGGTGAGCGAGTTGGAGTGTTATCTGGATCCACAGAAGGCCTTCGACTCGGTAAGCAACAGACTGCTGGTGCACAAGACGCAGGGCATGAGGATTGCACAGGATATGCTGAACTGGACTGGCGCACACCTCACTGGTAGGGTGTTCCATGTTCGCGTTGAGGATGCAATATCCAGCCCAGCTGGGGCATGCAGTGGGGTGCCGCAGGCGTCAGCGTTGGGGCTCCTGTTGTTTTATATCTGTATAAATGACCTGATCGACACCCTGAGGTGTCCTGGTTTCCTGTTCCCGGATGATCCCAAGATTGTGGAGGAACCGTCTTCGAACTGGATGCAGGAACACCTGATAAGAATACGAGTGGACCGAAACATGGGAGCACCCTTTAAACCGAGGTAAGTGCAGACGGCTGCTCCGTGGCGCGGGAGCACGAGGGACTCGACACTTCGATGAAGGATTACTCGGGTTAATTGAGACAACTGAGGTCATAAAAGATCTTGGCCTTCAGGTGCACGAAACCTTTAAGCCCACCAAGCAGTGCCATGAGGCAGCAGCGAAGGGTTATGGGTCCGTGTTTCAACGGTGTCGGATTGCCAGGTCTCGGGAAGCCAAAACGATATTTCCACTATTCAAAACGGATGACAGCCTCCACCTGGAATGCTGCTCCCAGGCCTGGGCGCCGAAACTATTCAGAGACAAATGGCTGTTGGAAACCGTACAAACACGGTTTACTAAGATGATCAATGAGTTGGGGGACAAGACATAAAAAGGTTGCTTCAAAGAACTCGACCTGTTCCGGCTCAATGGGTGACGCCTAGCTGGGGACCTGATAGGGATGCTCAAACAGCTACTCGGGCTATCCGAAACTGAGAGGCCGTTATTAAGTCTAAGCAAAAGTCCGACGCTCACAGGACATGAATACAAATTCATGAAACCCAGGGCCATCCGAAGCGATACAACACGTCTCTTCTCTAATCACGTTTAGAACCCGTGGAACAAACTGCCACCCCGTGTAACACACGTTTGAGCAATGTGTAGCCAAATTCACAACGGATCCCGAAATCAAAAGGCAACTATCCGTGATATTCTACGATACTAGATTATTGAATGAACAATGACACCACAAAGATACAAACCTCAATAATGAGATCAAAAGGACTCAACAAACGAGAAACCGAATTGCAGCGTGCGAGCAAGGAGCACGTGCGTCACGCAGGTCCAGAACGAGGATATGACAAAGTAGCCCTATGGGCGCGAACAAACAACAATTGGTCCATAAAACAAACAGTTCGTAAAGACACGTCAATAGTGTAAGCAAGTGAATGATGTTAAGAAAAACACTGAATCGCAAAGGTTTTAGGGAGATTTTCCACGACCGGTCGTTACACCCCGTGTGGTAAAAGTGAATAATGTCGTCATATTTAAACGACGGCTGAATGGCTGCTGAAACGAAGTCTTCCCGGACTGTGACTAGCCAAACGAGCGAACCCTTAGGTTACACCTCTCTCTTCCGCCCCCTTCTTTTCTAAGACACAATGCGTTTCCCCGACAAGCGATAAAATACAGCAAACTGCGGCCCTTTTTATTTATTCCGTTCTCCTCACAGGGATTCTCCAGGGTAAGCATGACAGCTAGTTGAGACAGTGAACCCGTTTACCCAACGTAACCGCCGGTTCTTCGAGAGGTGGCTGGAGGACTTCCTCTCCCACAGGACGTTTTGCGTCAAAGTGGGGGGCAGGTGTTCCAGTTTGGCGAACGTCACCAGCGGTGTACCTCTGGGATCCGTCCTAGGCCCGGTCCTATTCTTGTTATTTAATAATGACCTGGCATCCGCTCTTCAATCGCCCAGCTTTATTTTTGCGGGTGATGTGAAGATTGTTGGATCTGAGGGTAGGGCGGACTTCGGCAGGGAAATAGGTACCGTCCTGGACTGGGCATACAAATGGTACTTACCTCTGAAAGCTGAAAAAAGCCATTTGTTGTCAAGGGCAAAAGAAAGCCTAACTGTCGCTCGTGATCAGTGGCTTTTCTCCATACAGACAGTGAGTAAGGTTAGAGACCTTGGGGTCATCGTGAACAGAGACTTCAAATGGTCAGAGCAGTGAAACGCTGCTTCGCGTAAGGCTCGTGCGGGGCTCTTTAGGCTGCAATCAGCTTTGTCTTGCCGGAAGCCGGGGGCATTCGTACCTATTTACATGGCTATAGCACGACCTCACTTAGAAGGTAGCGTGCTGGCTTGGTCAACCTTCTACAAAAAGGATGCCGCCCGCCTAGAGAAAGTCCAACATCTCGCCACGCGAATGGTTGAGGGGCAGAGGGGTGAGACTTACGAGCAGAGACTCTGTGACCTGAATCTTTTCTCATTGGAAAGGAGGAGTCGGGGAGATCTCATAGAAACGTTTAAGGTAATGAGGGGCTTTTCTGGCCTCAAACCAGATAGTCCATTCCAAGTGGCCATAGATTCCCGAACAAGGGGACATGAAAAGAAGTTGATAAAAGCCCTATCTAGGTTGATGGATAGATCGCACCTCTTCAGCAATAGGGTTGTGAACAGTTGGAACGGTCTGTCTCGTGGAATGGTAGATCTGCAGACCGTCCAATCCTTCAAAGTTGCCCTAGATCGCAAGTGGTACGAGATATTTCCTTGTAGTGAGCCTTGAGTATATCAACTAGACGGATGGCGGGTAGCACTGTGGCCCTTCTGGAGTATGTTTTAATAGACTTTTTCGCTCATTGCATACAGTCTCAGTGAACGCTCACGATGCATAATGTCTCTCGCAGTTGATGTGCGATGAGGTTTTCCATTTCCCTCTCATTTTTAGTGGGGATTCGACGAAATACACTCGCCAGTGATGGGTGCATAACTGGTGTGCATACAATCGAAGGAATTCTGGATGCTCGATTGGCCGTGGCCATTACCTGTCCTGTGCAAACTGAACTGAACTGAACTGAATCTGCTTTTCATTCCATTCCTTGCAACGCACCCCTCAACAACCGCAAAATTTGGACCACTTGGCAGTCGAAGCACCATGGGAACATTGCAGCCCTCGAGTGCAAAAACCTGGACGTACACTGGCCAAGGCCACAAGTCCTGTGACCTGATCCGATCTGATCTGAACGCGCGGATAGTGAACTGAAACGCCACGCTCCCCCCTGGGTCGGTCAGACGACGCATGTCTTATGTAGGTTGCCAGCAGACTTCATATGTATTTTCTCCAGCATTCTCCACTTCATTTGGGTGTTTCTAAGAGGAGTGCGTTCACCAGAGATTCTTTAAAAGAGTATGACTCACTGAAGCTGTCTAGAGACATCTTGCACGACAAGGAAAACAAGACTGACAGCACAACGTTATCTAACGGCTATGGCAATAAGTATGCCGACGTATCCGGTTCTTTCGAGGGCTACGTTGGTTACTCCAATCTACCAAACCAAGTAAATCTGTTGCTTGTTTCTGACTGCGGGACTAACTCCTAGGTGTACCGAAAGGCCGTGAGGCGTGGTTTCGAGTTCAACCTCATGGTTGTTGGAGAATCGGGATTGGGAAAATCGACCTTTATCAACTCATTGTTCTTAACTGACATGTACAATGCAGACTACCCTGGTCCCAGCAGAAGACCAAAGAAAACATCTTCCGTTCAATCTAGTACTGTGATACTCAAAGTGAGCACTTGTTATTTAAACCTTCATTCCTACTCAAGGAAAATGGCGTACTTCTGAAGCTGAAGATGATCGATACACCTGGATTTGGTGATTCCGTTGACAATACAAACTGCTGGCAACCTATTATCGACTATATTGATGCCAGGTTCGACGACTACATCTGGGGCGAAAGTCGTGTAACCCGAGGTACGCAAACAGTTGCTGATCAGAGAGTACACGCATTAATATACTTCATCGCTCCCACTGGTAAGTCTGATACTCACTCAATGCGCAGTATTTTGCGTGACCTTTGATGGTATTTCTACTATTGCTTTGCAATTTCACAGGAGTCGATGGCTGTTCGTTCATCGTTTTGGTTTGATATATATATATATATATATATATATATATATATATATATATATAATCCTATCCAAGGACTAAGTGACTTCTCTACGAAAAGATTATACCCTTGTTTCTATTCATGCTCATTGATTTGAAACATTGAGGCTGGTACTACAGCTTTCCCCGTGCAAACTAACGGCTAGAATCGCAATCAGGAAGAAAAATATCACCCAGACTGATATTTTATAAGGTGCGATGCATTTGGCGCTCAAACAACACCCAACCACTATAGGATGAAGGTGCGTGATGTATTACTTTATGGTTTCGGGATCTGACTGCTTTATGATAAGAAAGCTCGGTGGCTTTTTGCTTTCAATAACAACATCCCGTGAACATTGCTGCTGTCTTGTTGAAGAAGCCCGTGTGAGCAGCGACGAGGTTCATCATTGTGTATAAGGCGCATGTGGCGGCCCGCCAACCAAGGTGATCATTATGTCATGTCCGGCAGCTACTGTTGGTTTGATACATTAAGCAATATGACAAAATGGAAGCCAGTAGGAAAAGTGCTACGCAGCGAAGTCCTGTGACTCCACTCTGTACGTTAGGGATGTTCACTGTTTAAATATGTGTAGGCAGTAGTCTCGTGGCGGCTGACGGTCAAGGTAACCATCCGTTGGTTTATGTTGTGTTGGGCTTTCTAAATGAGACAGAGTGTACCCAGCAGTTATATGGCTGAAGGCAAAAGGTAAAGTGACCAGGTGTTTCGATTGTTTCCAGACTCCTTCCTTACCTTATGAGATATGTCCGTTTGTTAATAAGTACTAAGTAAATACATATTTTTACCTCCTGTTTTCATTTATTATACAACAATATGCCACCAATCGAGAAGGGGATCGCGGCCAATGACAAGCTCCCACATGAGGAAGTGACCGGCGGTGGCGGGAATCGAACCCGGGCCGTTATTGTCCAAAGTCCACAATGACAACCACTTGACCACCAGCGGTTCGTTTAGCGAGCTGAGCAGTTAATTGAGAGCAACAAAGTCTTTCATACGCATTTTGTGTAGTTTCTGATTAAGATTCTTGCTGTGACAATACAACCAAAACCATCGTATTCGGTTATTGGTCGAGTTTTTGGAACTGAGCTGGATCAAACTGATAACTAATCACCCCGCTTGGTAAAAGGCCAATCTTTGTTCTGATCGGTGTACAAAAAACCACTATTGATGACGTAACACCAGCTCAGCGGTGTCCACAACCGCCGTACCGGGCGCGTGGTTAATCGTTGTTCGAATGAAAACCGATGATCGGTCTCTCAATCCTTTGGTAATGTTTTAAAAAAATCCTATGCTCTTCATTCCGGCTTCTGTTTCGTCAGTTCTGGTATATTTGTCAAAGAAACCGAAAATTCAGTTTTTGTGTCACATAGTTGTACATCTCCAAACCAGTTGCACAGTTTTTGGTAGTTTTTACTCAAGTTTGTAGTCGAATATCTATGATCTGTTTCGTACGCTATGTATCAAGTTGGTCACAAGCGCTTTGAATTATCTACATCTATATAGTCGGTCCGTTTGACTTAAGCCGTGGTTTTCCTCAGTTCTGATTACATAACACTGCCTTCATTCCTGTTGTTCTTTAAAACTAGTTTTATCCTAATAGGTGTGTATCCCATAATTGATGTTCCAGGACATACCTTAAAGCAGCTGGATATAGAATTTCTTCGCAGGGTCCAGGACAAAGTCAATGTCATTCCTGTTATTGCGAAGGCGGATAGTCTCACCTCCGATGAATGCAAGGAATTCAAGAAGACCATTTTAAACGAGCTGGCTACCAATCGTATACACACGTTCGATTTTCCTGATTCCGACGAATGTACCGGTATGTTCATGGTGCACCGACCTGTCAAAGATCATTTGTTTTTTGTGGCTCTTTGGTTTTCGCTCTACTGTAGCGGATATTCTACCTTGAGTTTTTGTCGTTAACTGAAGTTTAGCTCGTGAATAGCTAAGTCAGGTTTTGACATAATGCTATATTTTGGTTTCCAGCCTAATAGGATCTAACGGACTTGAATTGGTTGTATTCTCAAACAGCGCCGTGATCTGATTGTGATTTCTGTCTCGACAGAAAGCACATAGAGACCAATAGATTAAATGACTGACAAGAATTAGAAGTTAGCCAGTTACATTTGGTGTCCCGCAGCCTAACTGAGGTCCTAAAGATTGGACCATCGGATTTATGGACATGGCAAGATCTTGAGGTTAAACACACGGTATTGATAATCTTGTCTTCTGTCAAATTGGGTTGTTTCACGTGATAAGAAAAGCCCCCGCAGTTGTGAAAAACCTCGCTGTAATTTTTCATTGCGTGATGTACCTAAGTTGCCTTAACAGAGACAAATCGCGGTCCAAAGACCTGTACGTTGAATAAACAGATTTGGGGACAGTCATGTATGAATCAGATTGTTGGTTCCGTGCTGGAAAATGTGAAGATCACGGAAAAGAAAAGGCCGAGAGTGAGGGTATATCACAAGTCCGCAGTTCTTGGAAAAAACAAAAATCGAAAACCAACAGTGCGACAGACTGGGACAGTCACGCTGTGTGGATGACTTGTTGCCTGCATACGGGACGGACGTTTTACTTTGTACCTTACTGCGGATGACTCCTTCGAGAGAATAAGCCGGATTCACGAATGTCTCCAGTCGCAGCTGCCGGTGCTGCGCAGTTGGCAGTGAGGTCCTTGCAGATGTTGATCCAATTGCATTTCCTTGGACGAGTGTTACACGCCATACGGGGGAACGCCGTAGCATGAATAACAGAGCGTGTAGATGACATGGTCATGCAGTTTCATGGGTGTTCGATACAGGAGACGCCCCCAGCGCCACTCAACTTTTTCCGAGGACGCACCTCCAGCTTTTGCACAAACAAGTACGGGCTACAAGACAGCAATGTGTTGATGCATGGTTGCCGGTGACTACCCAGAAGCTCGTTCGCCATTCGGTTTGACTGAAACCAACCTAGGAGTCCATGCAACCCCGTTAGTTTTTCAGGTTTTTCTCACAGCCGTTGGATTATACAGTAAATTTCGTCCGTCCATTCTAGGGTAACCGTCTTCGCATGCCAAACACCGTCTCAGTTACCCTTAACCTGGTTTAGCCCACCAGTCGAGCGGTTTGTTGGGGTGTGACAACTGAGGCACGCTTCAGCTTCGTGGAGTCACAGGTAAGAGCTAGGTACCTTATGGAGACCAAGGAGATTGAAGACACCTCAAGGGCACGGCAGTCTACCAACTCAAGTGTTCTTCCTGTCAGACATGCTATACAGTATGCCGGAGGCGGACTGTTAACAACAAGGTGAATCTTTTGTATTACTTGCGTCCGGATGAGTGCAGTGGAAGGAGTATATACCCCATAGCCACAAAGGCCCACCGCCCCATGAGAGATAATCCGTAACCAGACCTTGAGACTTGGAGTGGAGAACCACATAAGGTTCCAATGGGTCAGGTGTGATAACGACCCGGACGACAGTGGATTATTGTCTGCCACCAAAGTGACCAACGATGGCGGGATTCGAATCTCGGATTTCAGGTGGTAATCAAGACGCTCTAAACCAGTACCAATACCTTAGGGGACAAAAATCTACTATTACTATAAATCACACCACTAGTCTTGATTTTAGGCGAGGAGAAGAGCATTCAACATATGTCGTCATCAAGAATGATTCGCTGAGCTCTTATTTTATCCACCCTACATACCAGGGGAACAGAATAGAGTAACGGATGCAATTAGCCGTCCCTTTGCAGACCGATATCTCAAAGGATTTCACTCCACTGCAGTTTGCTAACCTTTTACATCGACAGGACGACTCACAAATAACGGCGCCCGATGTAATTCGCGAAACTGATAGACATGCATTTTGCTCCTTTAAAAAGATACACACAAGTCATGTGGCTCGAGCATACTTTCTTATACGGGGACTGGCATCTTACAGATATCAAATATAAGATCTCAGTTTGCAATCCAGCCGTATTCTACGGGGCTCCCGTATGGTTATGCCGAAGACGTGTATACAACCATCATGACGAGACCGCACCTTGGCGCTGCATGAAGGCTTGCGTGCCTCCATGACCCATAGAGATATGCAAGATGGCTTCCTTAAACTGGGGGTGCAATCATGCCTGGCAGGTCAATGGGCAGAGGCCAGACGAAGTCCAGCCTCTAAACCAGTTGCTGGGCAACACCCGGTTATAACTTATGTCCGTGCACGGTACGCTTTCAAAGTAGGAGTATACTGTGTCTCCGAAGCGCGCATAGAAGACCCCATTTCCGTGATCACGCTTTGCACCCCGGATACGACCTCAGCCCCTCGCATCACTCTTCGTGTGTCGAGTGATCCGGTTTCCAGTGCTCGTGATCAGGCCGGCGTGGGAAATTCTTTGAGCATGAGAACTGAGCATGCACTACTAGACTGAATCCCAGCCAACGGTTGATTGCGTACATTTCGGTTGGACGATTTTGTGCGTATCAACAGCGATAGTCTAAAGCGTCGATGCTTATTCGTCGTGTCTGTGCATGCGGCCACTTACTAAGACCAAGGACGAATTCTACTGCGATTTGTCTCAGCTGCTTTGAAGCATGCGTTCGACGGTTAGATGGTCATTGCTATATATATATATATATATATATATATATATATATATATATATATATATATATATATATATATAATATTCAGGATCAAGACCAAGCTAGGTGCCAACGCAACAATACCAATTACGGAATAGGGGAAGGGGAGTGCAAACAGCAAATTGGAAGGGTAGTGAGAGAGGGAGAGAAAATGTTAATTGGTGTTTTGCTTTCTACCGTACACTTTTATCATTTTGTTTGTCAGGATGATATTTTGTGGTTACGGGTCACTAGAGTTCGACAGGCAGGCCACACAGGATTCGCGCCACTTGGTTCGGTCCTGAGCCATATCTCAGCGTCTATACCAAAAGACAACTGTCATCTCTTGGGTCCTAACCATGAAGGCGGAAAGCACCAACCGAAGTCGGAGCCGAAGCTAACTCCATGCCCCTGCGCCAAGTCATGGCTCGACCGCCATCTCGTTTCTTCCAGCCTTGTCCAGCACGTGCGAATATAACGCGAAAAGGTAGTCGATGAGCAGGCATTCATAAAACGTGACCGAGCCATCGAAGGCGATGTAGAGAGATCACTTCGTTAAGAGGGTGGCAATCCGGACCTAATGCACGAAGGCGCACCTCGTTATTACTTACTCGATGTTCCCATTAAACACAAGCAATGCTTCAAAGATATCGGTTGTAGAACAGGGTAAGACACCGAGCATCCTCAACGCAAACTGGCCAGGTCTCGCAACTGTAGAGTAAAACACTGCGAACCGCGATGACGTTCACCCGTCCCTTAAGAGAGAGCCAGTTGTCACGGCAACGCCACAGGTGTCGCAGGTTTGCGAAAGCTGCTCTAGCTCTCGCTGTGCGTGGACTGATCTCCTCCCCAACACCATCTCCAGCTGTTATCAAGCTCCCAAAGTACTTAAAGTTGTCAGCTGACTCTAGCTGATCACAAAACGTAAGTGCAGGCACAGGCTACTGCCAATCCTGCAAAAGCGCTCCATTTGGAAGGCGCAAAGTGCATATCATATCAGGACGCCTCAATCGCCAAGCGGTTCAAAGCATGTTGCAATCCCTGTACGTTATCACTCAGGAAAGCGATATCATCGGCATATTCCAAGTCGAAAACTCTGTTCGCTGGGAGGAATTTCATCCCACCGTTTTGAATACCAGACAGCTCTCTGTAGGGCATCCTCTATAGCAAAGTTGAAAAGAAACGGGGATATAGTGCAGCCGTTGTATTCTGCTGGAGACGACAAAGGGTGGCGAAAGCCGTCCATAAGCCCTAACCCGACCTAAGGCACGACGATACAACTCTTTGAGGACTGGAACGTACTTCTCGGGTACTCCATTTCTCAACAAATAGTTCCGTAGTACAGTCCTATCGATGTAGTCGAGGGCCGCGCTATAGTCCAGGAACACGCTGATGGTTTTTCTTTGGAAAGTGATGTTGATGTAGCAGTTTTCGAATTGTAAACGTTTGATCGAAGCATCTACGACCGGCATGAAACCCAGCTTGCTCCTCGCAAGTCTGCTCTTCACGCGTTTGGTACAACCTGCGAAGTAAGACAGACGCAATCAGCTTTGATGCTATTGGGATAAGGCTTACATTCCTATGGTTGATGCAATCAGTGCGCGAACCCTTCCCTAAAGACAAAGACAACAGTCGACCCCCCACAAAGAGGAAACCTGCTCAGAATTCCAAACTTTTGAGAACAAAGCAAAAAGTTCTCTAACGAGCTGCAGTCTACCATCTTTAAATAGGGCTGGGGAATGCCATCGGAGCTCGGCGATTTACGACGTCCTGAGGTATGGATTTCCTTTCGCACCTCCGCCTTAAAAGATGGATCTGTCGAGACAGACCACGGGACGTGTGCCGAAAGAGCTACAGGAGAGGCCGACGCTAAGAACCAGCTAAACTTTATCCAAAAGTGCTTCGCCCAGTGTTCGAGACGCTGCTTCTGATTGTGCATTGGCGAATTATAAGCCTCAGGTTGTCTCATCCACACCTAGAAGCTTCCTACCGGTGACTGGAATGAAATAGAACAGCCTGCAGAAAGTTCCCATAGTGGCAGCACGTTCCATCTCCGATGCGCGTTGCTACCACCGGGTTTCGCGGTCCCTATGGAGTTCAGTTCAGTTCAGATAACCATTAACCATGCGCCGGATGCAGTGGCTTTGGTTGCTGTCTCCTAGCAGCAATCTCAAAAGGAAATAATGAAGGAGTAGAAGAATTACATTAATAGAATTGAGTTGGTGAAAAAAATTTGTGAATGCAAGAGCGGCACTGATCGCGGCATCTAGCCGTATCCCCCAACGTATCTAACCAATGAGTGGGAGGGTCTCTTGAACCACACCCAAGAAGTCTAACACACACTAAATGGCCAACTTCACTAGTGAGGCTTTTCGTACCTTTCTTCCACGTCATGAACTGACCAGCCTTACCTATCTTCCAATCAGTACCCGCCTCAACAAACGTAGCTCGCCGTGGGATCCTGTTAGGAGACATGCGTAACACATGTCACAACCATTTTAGCCTGGTGTTTCATCCAATGATTTGATCCTTCAACCTGAGACTTTCCGCCGAACCTCAAAATTGCTCACATGGTGCTCCACACCGGATTCGAGCAATACCACGAAAACATCGGTGTTCAAATACCGACGATCTTCGTATGTCCTCTACCCTCAGTGGCCATCACGACGAGACTGCACCTTTGCGTGGTGTGATGGCTTGCGTGCCTCCATGACCGAAAGGGCTGTGCAGGATGGCTTTCTTAAGTCAGAGATACAATCATGCCTGACAGGTCAATGGGTAGAGGCCGGACGAAGTCCAGTCTCCGAACCGGTTGATGGGCAACATCTGGTTCTAACCACTATGCCTCTGGAGATGACACTCCAGCGAATAAACACGGAGAGAAACAGTTTACCGGTCAAAAAACCTCCACTAGATGGACGTAGGAGTGGAGTACCTGGGGTTTCTGTCGCCGGTGGGAGAAGTCATCGCACTTCATTGGGCGGCTATCGCCCGCCTAAGCTGGGCAGCTCCCAGCCCGAAGGATGCTGCCCCGTCCACGTTCCGCTTGCTCCATTGGGTGCATGGGACTAAAGACTGAGTCCGAAAAGCAGATCGATAACAAAGCACCAGCGAAGACAAGACAAAACGCATGTAGTAATCAGGCCTCACGTGACAGATCAGAAGTTCCTTCACGGGTTCTTCGGTCACGTTCCCGTGCTGGGTTAACGCCCCATTGCCTTGTGGGTGGGACTTTTGAGTCAAAGGCTCTGGTTAGGGCTCCAAAATAAACCCCTTTCACGGTGTGGGCAATCGCGAAGTATGATATGCCCAGAAATCTCCAGCGGTCAATCGGGACACACTCCTGCTTGGGCGACATTCCAATTAGGAAGATGTTTTTCATACACATTGGAACCCACAGAATTCAACCCTGACATTACCTCTCCATGAAACTGTTTAGTTTTTGAATAATTCGCATTCCAATTTTTGTACAAAATCTAATTTTTTCCCCGCCATTTGGATATTTTTATGCTTACCTCCAATTGTTGTTTTTATGCCGCTCACGTGACTGAGTCATGCATGGTTTTTACAAGGTCGCTCACACAGACTATATAAACAGTAGAGTTGAGCCTTCAGTCTGAAGCGCACGTTCAACGACGTGGCAGTCATTGCTGGGGATTTCAACTCTCAAATTTGCCGTTTGGGAGATTCCGAAGGGCACATCAGAGGCCCATTTGCTATCCCAGTCGATCGTACTGATAACGGCGATCGTCTCATTCAGTTGTGTTCTGACCACAGATTGTTTTTGCCAAGTACGATCTTTTGCTGTAAGAAGCGGCATAGACTCACATGGCGTTCTCCTACCTCTTCAAAAAGTTGGACTCAGATTGACCATACTGTAACTGGTCACTGTTGGCGTGGATCAATTGAAGATTGTCGTTTACTTTTGTCTGCGCCTGTGGACTCAGATCACGCCTTGGTACGTGCTCGCTCCCGTTTACGTCTCGTCCGTGGTCCCACAAAAGTTAGTGCCACCCATCCCGAGCAGTTGCTTTTAGACGATAACCAGCGACACGGTTTCCAGATGGAGCTGCCTACGCAGTTCTTGATGCATCCAGATGTTCAGGACCCAAATAAACGCTGGCTACAGATCAAGGAGGCTTTTTATACCGCTTCGAATGTCACGCAGAACTCTGGTTCAAGTCGGTGTCACAAACAATAGATATCTTCCACATCAGTTGCTCTGTCGGATGCTCAAAGATCCGTCCCTCCGGATGCCACATTCAATGAAGTGCGTAAATCCCTGAGACGCCAACTGACTAGGAGCCTGAGGAATGACCGTGAGCAGTGGTGGATTGCAAAATGTAAGGAAATGGAAAAGGCCGCATCCATTGGCAATGCTCACAACCTTTTCCGTTTGATCAGAGGTACTGGTCTATGGAAGCCTAAAGTTAATTAAGGAGTCCTACGGCTCACTGATTCACTCTCAGGGACGTCGTCTGGAGTGCTGGGCGGAGCACTTTAATGAACAATTCAGTTGACCCACCTCAACGGTGGACCTTCCAAATATACCTGCCAGAGAAACATTGCAGGTGGATATCGGTCCTCCATCAGAAATGGAGATTATGCAGGAGATAGGTTACTTGAAAAGGTACAAAGCCACTGGACCGGATAGATTGTCTCCATCTTTTTTCAAGGATGGAGGCGAAGCTTTGGTTTCGGAGTTAACAAAACTCCTCCGTATTATATGAGATAGTGAGCAGATTCCCAGGGAATAGCGTGAATCGGTGATTGTACCGATTTACAAGAAAGGTGACAGATTGTGTGTTGAAAACCATAGAGGAATGAGCTTGGTAAGTATCGCGTCTAAATTCACTGGTCTTATTCTCCACCAATTATCCAGTGCCCGCGAAATGTGTGCGTGAGAACCAAGCCGGTTTCAGGCCCGGTCGAGGTTGTATTGACCACATCTTCACTCTTCGGCAAACCTTGGACCACAGACACATCGTTCGTAGGCCCACAATCTGTGTCTTTCTTGATCTGAAAGCGGCGTTCGACTCAGTCGATCGCACAGTTCTCTGGCACTGCCTCTCATTGAAGGGTGTGCCAGGGAAGTTTATTTTTCTTTTCCAATGCTTGTATACGAACAGCCGAAGCCGAGTTCGTGCTCACGGTGATTTTTCCCCCGAGTTCACCACGGAAAGTGGTGTTTGTCAGGGTTGCCCTCTTTCACCCTTCCTCTTCAATTTTGTAGTTGAATCGATTCTTGAGATAGCCTTATCTTCGTGTGGGAATAGCGGCGTCGATCTTTGTTCAGGTAGCTAGCTGTCTGACTTGGAATATGCGGACGATATTGTTATTCTGAGTGAAGATCCAGGTAAGTTGCAAGCTCTTTTAGATAGCCTAAACAACAATGTAGAAATGTTTGAGATGCGTTTTGCACCTTCAAAGTGTAAAATGCTGTTGCAGGACTGGGTTGGCTCAACACGAAACCTTGTGTTGGCAGGGGAAGCTCTAGCTGAAGCGGATAAGTTTTGTTACCTGGGTGGTGGACAGATAACGGATGAAGTGTCATTGCGTATACAGAAGGCACGTTTGGCTTTTGCCAACCTCCATCATCTGTGGCGTCGGCGTGACATCCGGTTTTCTGTTAAGGGTAGAGTGTACACTGCGGTAGTTAGGTCCGTTCTTTTATATGGTTCAGAAACATGGCCGTTGATGGTAGGAGATAGGCGAAGACTGTCGGTGTTTGAGCACCGATGTCTCCTTAGCGTTGTCCGAGTATGGTGTGAACACCATATCAGCAATGCTGAGGTCCAGAGTAAGGTGTTGGTAACCAGAGGTCAGTCTCTGGATCGAGTACTGAATCTAAACAGGTTGAGGTGTTTGGGACGTGTTACGCATGCCCACCGATAGATTTCCTCAGCGTATGCTGTTCTCTGGGGCAGGTGGTGATTGGAAGACAAGTCGAGATGGTCAATCTATGACATGGCAAAAAGGTATGAAAACCTTGACCAGTGGACTTGGCCGAGTAGGACTTGTTAGACTCTCAGGTTGGAGCCCACGTGATCCGCCTACTAAATGGTTGGAGAAATTAGGTGATATGGCTAGGTGTCGCGGTCAGTGGCATAGTTGCATTCGGACCCTTTCCTTGTCGTCTTGATTTCCCCTTGGTACTTCGACTTTTTGAATCTTTATCACTGTGTTTCTATTCTCTTCGCCCTTTATTGGGCGATGCTGGAAAGTAGTCACCGAAACCAGATCACAAAAGTGCGAGGTCAGTGGTTGAATAAACTGAAACTGAACTGAGTGGCCATGTCTCCGAGCCATACAAAAGCACGGACCTGACTGCTGCAGCGTACACTCGACCCTGATAGGTAAACGGATATCATGTCGACGCCTCAGACGACTCAGGTTGGTAAATGCCAGGCGAGCCTTCTGTATACGCAGAGACACTTCATCCGGTATACGACCTTCGGGTGGGATGCAGCTCCCCAGATAATAGAACTTGTCTACCACGTTTATAGTCTCCCCGGACAGTGAAAGGTTTGGCGTTGGATCAAACCAGTCCTGCAACAGCATCTTCCACTTCGAAGGTACAAAACGTATACCGAACATTGCTACGCAACCCGTCAAGCTGTCCAGAAAAGTTTGGAACTTACCTGTATCTTCACTTAGAAGAACTAAGTCGTCCGCATACTCAAGGTCTGATACTTTTCCACCCGAGAAAAGTTCAGTGCCGCTATCCTCACCTGACAAAAGTGCAATCTCTAGGACCATATCAGTCAAAAAATTGGAGAGAAAAGGAGAAAGAGGAAACCCTGACATACACCAATTCTCGTGGTGAACTGGGGTGGAGGATGACCGTAAGCCCGAACTCGGCTTCGGCTATTAATGTAAAGGTTTTGTACGATGGAAATGAATTTCTCTGGTACACCCTTCAGCAAGAGGCAGTGCCAGAGGACTGTGCTGTCGACTGAGTCGAAGGCCGCTTTCTGATCAAGAAAAACGGAGATAGTGGGCCTACGGGTGGTGTGTCTGTGTTTTGAAATATATCGAAGAATGGAATGTGATCAATACAACCTCAGGTCTGAACCCAACTTGATTCTCGCGCGAGCACTGTTCGCAAACGTTAGATAATCGGTGGAGAATAATACCAGCGAGCAGTTTGTATGAGATGCTAACCAGACTTATTACCGTCCGGTTTTCACAAGAGAACATGTCGCCTTTCCTATAAACCGGTACGATCACCGATTCACACCAACTCTTTGGAACTTGTTCCTTCTCTCATATCAAACCGAGGAGTTCTGTCGACTCCAGTAAAAGTGCTGGGCCGCCATCTTTGAAAATAGACGGAGGCAACCCATCCTGGTTCTGCAGCCCTATGTCGTTTTAGGTAGCTTATCTCGCGAAGAACCTCTGTTTCTGACGGAGGACTGGTATCTCCGACAAGAGCTGTACCCATTGCGCTAGTGATCAAACCCGAAGAGGATTAAGGTCAAATAAGCTACTTCTCGAAATGCCCCACCGAGCGAATTAGACGACGCTCCTTTGATCAATTCTCTGACGCCTGGTTTACATGGTCTGGTTTGTCTAATCAGACGGAAGAGGTTGCGGCTGTTGCCAATGGTCGCAGCTTTTTTCATCTCCCTACACTTCGCAATCCACTACTGCTCACGGTCATTTCTCAGGCTCCGAATCAGTTGGCATTTAAGACATCTCCACGCTTCGTCGTATCTGGAATCCGAAGGAATCGTTTTTACGCCCATCTAACAGTGCAACTGAGGATGCAGATATCCGTCGTTATTGTATATGTTTAGTTGTTGGACCTTGGGTGACATCAGCAGTCGCACATAGAGCCTGTTTAATCTCTGTCTATCGCTCTTCTGGATCCTAGGTATTTGGCTGCATCAATAACCTGGTGGATAATGCTTTTCGGGAAGCAGATCGTTGGTTATCGTCCAGTAGCAGCTGCGGGGGACGGTTCGCTTTGGTGTTGTTTCGACCACCACCGAGGCGCAAGCTGAAGCGCGCGCCGTCAAGAGCGTGATCAGTGTTTACAGACGTGGACCAAAATGACCGACAGTCTTGAATTGCTCCACGCCAGCGGTAACCGATAGCAATATGGTCGATCTGAGTCCAACGCTGTGAAGGCACCGGACGCCAGGTTAGCCGGTGTCGCTTTGTGTGTGAGAACTATGCACACTGACGCAATGATCACCTCTTCATCTTCGGTTTGTTGTCGTCCAATAAGCCGAGACAGTCCGTCGGCCTGGCCAAATTCGGTCGTCTTGCGGTAGCATATTTCGAATTCGTATCCCATTAGTATTGTGGCGCAACGTTACAGACGACTGGCAGAGTATACTGGAATTTCTTTCTTTGAGCCAAAGATAGATAACAGTGGCTTATGGTCTGTAATGAGAGTTAAGTGATGGCCATGGAAGGACTTGTGAAACTTCTTCACCGCGAAGACGAGAGCCAATGCCTCGTTTTCAATTTGTCCATAGTTCTTTTCTGCTGGAGTTAGGGTGCGTGAAGCATGTACTACGGCTTTTTCAGATCCATCAGGAGATATGTGAGATAAAACAGCACCAATCCCGTAATTAGAAGCGTCGGCGGCCACTGTAATTGGTAGGCTTGGGTCATGATGTGTTAATAATAAGTCGGATGTCAGCATTCGTTTTAGCTGTTCAAAACAGGCTTGGCACGACCTTGACCAATTCCATGGGGTATCTACACGATAAGAGGTTGAGTGGTGCACGTAGACGATGGAGATCAGGTAAGAAGCTATAGTAGCTGATAAGACCCAGAAATGATTTTAATGAAGATCCATCATTTGGGGCCGGCATTTGTTGAATTGCTCGTACGTTTGCCGGGTCAGAATGTCGGCCGTCTGCATCGAAAACAAATCCAAGGTATTTGATAGATTCGAGCAAGAATTGGCACTCTTCGGCTCTGAGGCGCAGACCAAGATTTTGAATTCTTTACAGGACATTATAGAGACGCAACTCGAGTTCCTGTGAAAACTGGCCAGTTATGATTATGTCGTTGAGGTGTGCGGCTGTGCCTGGTAGTCCAGCTATCATGGTGTCCATCACACGTTGAAATATATCTGGAGTTGTTTTGACGCCGAATGGTAGCCTGGTAAATTGATATAAGCCGTTATGAGTATTGATAGTGAGGAAAGGTTGTGATTCTGGAGCGACCTCTATTTGGAAATAGGCTTCAGCCATGTCGAGTTTTGCAAAGCAGGTGCCACCACTTAAAATCGTGCATATATCCTCCGGGACTGGTAATGGATAACAGTCAGACTCGAGAACCGCATTCAGTCCAGTCGAAAAATCAATACATATCCTGATTGAGCCGTTTTGGTTTCCGCACAACCACGATTGGAGCCGTCCACTCAGAAAATGTGACGGGCGTTAGAATCCCGAGGTCTTCGAGATGTTTTAGTTCTTGATCAACAAGTGGTAATGCGGCATATGAGACTGGGCGTTTGGGTCGAAAAATAGGTCGACTATCCGTCTTCAGTTGTAATGTCGCCTGCGTTCGTTTGCAGCGTCCCAGTTCGTCCGAAAACACTAGCAAATTGCGTCATTATTGCAGCGGGAGACGAAGGGGATGTGGACGTTGCTTGGATTTGACCACAGAGGCTGTGGATTGACATATTGTAAAGATCGAACTCATCTAACCGATCAGCTCCGAAAAGGTTTATATCGGATTCGGTAACGAAGCACGTCCCACTATTGCTTTTGTCTCGGAAGTGTACAGTGCACTGTAATTGGCTGATTAGTTGCAGAGAACCGCTGCATGCGCTGGTGGAATTTAATGAGGTAGAATGCATCGTCGGGCGGCCAATGGCGTTTCATATTTCCTTAGAGGTGACTGTTGTGTCGGATGCGGTGTCTAATTGGAGACGAACATCATGATCATTAATGTTTAGGTTGACAAACTTTCGGCATTCTGTCACTTGTAGTTGTGATGTTATGACTAGACCGTATGAATGGGTTGACGGTGGATAGTTGTTACGTGGTTTGGATAAAATAAAAGTTTTCCTTCTGTGGGATTCGTTACTTTGACAGAAGCCGTTTTTGTGGCCGAATCGATGGCATTTGTTGCAACGGTTGTGCGGAGAAGGGCAAAATTTGTTGAAGTGCCGAGCGCCACAATGTCTGCGTGGTTAAGGTGGTTTAGCTGTGCTGGTGTTCGAAGGCATGGAGGTTTTTCGGACCGAAGGAGGACGTTTAGTGGCAATGACTTTGTGAACGTCGAGAGTTGTTCGATGTGATTGCCGAATCATTGCTGCATCTAGTTTCAAATTGATCAGTCGTTCGCATTCTTCCACAAACTGTTTATGAGTAGTATCTGGCTGCTGATCAATCTTGTGCAACAGCCGTGTTCGTAAATCGTAATGTATTGCGGATTGGAGACCGGAAATGAAAATAAGGCACTTGAGTTTGTCTTCTGTCAGGGAGCCCAGTTTGAAACGGCTGCATTCACGATTGACAATTCCGGCGTAAGTCACTAAATCATCCGCATCTCGTTTCACCAGCTTGAGGCACTGAAAGCGAGTGTTGAACAGAAAAGTCGTGTCACCAAAAATTTTCCTGAGAGTTTGGGGCAGTTTGGTCTAAAGTGTGGTCGCGCGGTTCATCGGGGAGGATGTAGTTTGAATAACGGGTATGTCCAACCCGTCCCAGTTTTCGAAGCAGAAGTCGGACCTTCGTTTCATCGTCCTTGAAGGCTAGATCGACCACAAAGATATCTTCATAACGTTTGAACCATGCTTCGAACGTGGCACCCGTCTGTGGATCGTGGATAAAGTTCTCAACATTTTGGATGAGCATGTCTGGGGCAGGTCCCGTAGATTTGAGCTCCGGATCGGAAGTCGCCATTTTAGACGAAACCCCGTCGCCAGAAAGATGTTATATCGCACAAGACTTACACACAATGGACACAGAAAGTCTCAGGTTACTGAGACGTGTTAACACAAGATAATCGGCGTTAAGGTGCCACACACGATGAAGGCCCACGGATACGTAGACACACAACACAAATCACAGCACAATACGAAATGAGGGGGCTGTACGGAAAGCACAGGGCACGGGGCCACGTTGAACTCACAGCACAGAACACGAAACAAAGGCCAAGTAAGCAGACGAGACACAGAGCACAATCACGGACGATAAATGATACCTGCGGTCTGCGGGATTACTAACAGGACTGGTCACTTGGGTCAAACATCCTGGACCCGTAGTCGCACAACGGAGTTGGCCCTCGGCGGTCCACAACTGGAACACAAGACACGAACTTCAATGGTGCTAACCCATCAGCTAGCTAGAATGAGGAGCCAGACACGAACGGGGTACCACACGTTTATTGGTGTCGACCAAACCAAGTCAGACTGAAGGGTCAACCCTACTGTTTATATAGTCTGTGTGAGCGACCTTGTAAAAACCATGCATGACTCAGTCACGTGAGCGGCATAAAAACAACAATTGGAGGTAAGCATAAAAATATCCAAATGGCGGGGAAAAAATTAGATTTTGTACAAAAATTGGAATGCGAATTATTCAAAAACTAAACAGTTTCATGGAGAGGTAATGTCAGGGTTGAATTCTGTGGGTTCCAATGTGTATGAAAAACATCTTCCTAATTGGAATGTCGCCCAAGCAGGAGTGTGTCCCGATTGACCGCTGGAGATTTCTGGGCATATCATACTTCGCGATTGCCCACACCGTGAAAGGGGTTTATTTTGGAGCCCTAACCAGAGCCTTTGACTCAAAAGTCCCACCCACAAGGCAATGGGGCGTTAACCCAGCACGGGAACGTGACCGAAGAACCCGTGAAGGAACTTCTGATCTGTCACGTGAGGCCTGATTACTACATGCGTTTTGTCTTGTCTTCGCTGGTGCTTTGTTATCGATCTGCTTTTCGGACTCAGTCTTTAGTCCCATGCACCCAATGGAGCAAGCGGAACGTGGACGGGGCAGCATCCTTCGGGCTGGGAGCTGCCCAGCTTAGGCGGGCGATAGCCGCCCAATGAAGTGCGATGACTTCTCCCACCGGCGACAGAAACCCCAGGTACTCCACTCCTACGTCCATCTAGTGGAGGTTTTTTGACCGGTAAACTGTTTCTCTCCGTGTTTATTCGCTGGAGTGTCATCTCCAGAGGCATAGTGGTTAGAACCAGATGTTGCCCATCAACCGGTTCGGAGACTGGACTTCGTCCGGCCTCTACCCATTGACCTGTCAGGCATGATTGTATCTCTGACTTAAGAAAGCCATCCTGCACAGCCCTTTCGGTCATGGAGGCACGCAAGCCATCACACCACGTCAAGGTGCAGTCTCGTCGTGACTGACTGAACTGTAACATGAGTCAATGGGAGTGAATATGAGTCGTCGTAGGCAGCTCTTCTGAATTAAAATATGATAAAACAGTGGGTGCATGCCCCGTTTAGTAACTGAATCGGGGACTTCACAGGAGTCGCAGAATTTCGAAAGCAGCTCTAGTTGTCGTTATTCGTGTACTGATCTTCTGCCCAACAACATCTCCAGCTGTCACCAAGCTCCCGAGGTACTTAAAGTTGTCACCTAACTCTAGTTGATCACCACAAAGGGTAAGTGCATGTGCGGGCTCCTATCAACCTGGCTGACATGCAATAAGCAAATAAGTATGAAAAGCTGTGAAGAATAGAACGTATGCTTCCCCACGGAGACTTGCAATAAATGTGCGTATCATTGCGCGACGTTCTGCGCTATATTCACTGCAAGCCGGAATCGACTGGCGTGCGTCGAGAGGGCGCAGAGATTCAGCAGAAAGTCAGGGTCTTGCGGCACGGCAAGACAGGCCACAACTTGCTAGGCCAACAGAATGCAAAGAATTCTTGATAAGCTACCAGTGCTGGTTCATGTTATTAGGGGGGGGGGGGGGAATCTAGCCTTCCAGCTAACCCGTTTGGGATCGGAGAGCTTTTCGCAGTCTAACCGTCGTTGCAGCGTGCGTTTGGAGCGTCCACCGAAGTACGTGGACAGCTTAGTGCAAACCAATGCGTGGTCGGAATCAAAAGGTGTACTCCAGTACGACCGACAGTGTTGTATTCCGCCCCGCCAGTTGTAGCTAATTGCGAAGTAGCCTGTCTGGGTCCATGGCTGACTGGAAGAAGAAGGCGGACGCCTTGTAGCGTACTGGTGATTACGTCTGAGCTTCGTACTGGCAAAGAGCAGGCGGTGATCTGAAAGCAGAGCAAATAACAGTTCCCCGTTTTCTGAAAGACAGGAATCAAGGCCAAGACAGACCCCCAAATGCTCCTCGTTCTGGAACAGCCGATGCACTCTAGCTAAAATCACGATATCATCCCGGTTCGCTTAATGCAACAGATCGTGGAGCTTTTGGTCGACTATGATTGACGTTTAATCCCCCCTCGATTTTGTGATTTTTTTCTGTTGTTGTTCCGTAGGTACCGTGTTGGTTTCCCAATCCGTGTATTGTCTATCGTCGTCATCGTACAGCGGTAAACAGCGATAGAAGCCCCACTGACCACTGCCTTTCTCACTATATTGTACGTAAAAGTAGAAAGAATGAATAAACAAGATGGACTGGGAGTGGACCTACATGGGTGGGAAAACAAAACAACGCCCTAGTAGCCAACACACGGAATACACAGTCTAACTGTACAAACACACATTGATCAATCTTTCTGATTCGACAGAAAGTGCCAACATGATCGCCACTGTTCATGGTTCACTACCACATCCTTCGGTGTCTCCAGCCAACCGGTTTAGGGATGTTTTGGACCTCAATCACGAAGACTTGAGGCACCTACTTTCCCTAAGTTTGTTGTACATTTTCTCACTCGCCTTTGCCACGTCATTTGTTGACCTCCACGTGGTTTGTTCCACTCGTGAGGCAGAATGGAAGACGGTACGGTATGGTAGACATGTGTTTGTCATACGAAAACATGCCCTAACCAACGAAGTCTGCTAATCTGGGTACGATGTGATAGAGCATTATTCGTGCTGGTACCCAATACTCGGTTTCTAACGTCAGCATTGTTTACTCTGTCATTCCATCCAGTCTTAACGACTTCGAAAGCTGAACAGTTTGTTCTTTCAATACTTGTTAGATTGCCGTTGAAGCGAAAACATCGTCGTCATAATCATGCCGCCTGGATTTCTCATCTCTCGAGTTACAGTCCGCAGTAAGATGCTGGGATAAACTTAATGGTCCAATATGGGTGGCCACCGTGCCACAGAGATCGAACAGTTGTTGTTCGCATTTTAAACGCGTTTGAGTTCTGGTGTGTGAGTCGGCGCACATCCCGTAAAATGCACAGATTTACAGAAAGATCGTATTTGTTTGAGTGATACTAAATGGTGTCCCTAAGAATGGCATATTATTTGCATGTTCGCAGATGTGATTTCGTTTCCCCGAGGATGATAAAGACCCTTTTCTGATGTTGCACACTGCGCGAGGACACTTAGCTTGAAGGACTTTCGGTGTCTGTGAGCTCATTCAGTGCTACACTATTCATTTCTGCGCTCGCAGTCGTCTTTGTAAAGCTACTACTCGCAGCGGCCCCAATGATACGGGACAAGGTAAAGTCGACAACTGCTAGTTTTGGGCCTTCTATTGCTTGACAGTCCAAATTGTGCTTGTAAGTACGACGTAATTAGAGAGTTCTTCCACTTGTTGGGTTGCTTCATCGCGTATAAGTGACATTGATCACTATCTGGTTTCCAGTCAGTGTTTCACTTTCGTGGTAGATGGAAGAGAATAAAAACCAGGCTCACACTTATTAGTTTCTTTCCACTACCGTTAATTGTGAAGTGGAGTTCAACGGTTTATTTATTCTTGACTCTTGCAGATCGCGGGAACGAAGAAGAAATGGTTAAGTTGAAGCGTCTTCGTGATCGGGCTCCTTTTGCGGTTGTGGGTGCAAACACACTTGTAGTTGGTGACGGTGGCTCCCGTATCCGCGCTCGCTCCTATCCATGGGGTGTAGTCGAAGTTGAAAACATGGAACACAATGATTTTGCTGCACTTCGTTATCTGTTGCTCACTGCTTTCATGCAAGTAAGTGATGGTATAAGTTCTCTTTCGATTTGGTTCGACAACGCCTTTGTCCTTAGCCATTGTCTTCATGATGCAAACCACTACACTCAGCGACAAAGTTTGTTGCTCGGTCATTCTTCCGGCAAATTCAGTTAGTTGTCGCGTGAATATGCGAAATGAAATTAATGATATTATCTCCAATCACTTTCGCGATGGTCGTATCCGCACGAAGCAGAGCTGTATGTCACCGAATGCATCTCCAGGTCGCGGATAGCGGAATTTTCCGCTTGACCAGCGTTCTCCACTCCATAACACCACAAATCTGATGACGGCACTGCGACCTGGCTAGTGTAGCTCGCCACTAAATAAGGTCATAGCTTCTTATCGTATTCTTATCCGACAAAGTTTCCAAACGAGGCGAATAAGCTGTACAACTGGACACCGGCTCATCTGGATCAAAGCTGCTGCCTTGTGGAGCGCACTTGGCTGCGCGAAGGCTAGAGGTGCACCCTGTAATGGAAATGTCTATTCTGGACTGGGCGACCGAGTAGTACAACAGCCGACAACGCAAACAGGGATTGACTGTTATGCTTTGTTGTACCTCCTAACCTCCTTTCTAATTTTATTTTTCCGTTGACATCGTGCTTCACTTCAAACCAGTTTAAAAATTAATAAGACTCCAATCGCGTTTGGAAAAAAGTTGGCATTCTCTTTACCAACTGTCTCTTTTACTCTATTCTACTTCCCCTCTCCTATTTTTGTGATTGTTGTTGCTGCATTGGCACCATGCCTAATTTCAAGCCGGTGTAGTAATATATATATATATATATATATATATATATATATATATATATATATATATATTGTTGACATAACGCGGTCAAGTGGATTACACACTCAAACAAGTAAGTTCGATTCCCATTGACGCCGATGAACTTTGGTGGCCTAAGGTCTATCTTTTTCGTTTTGCTCATATTTTGACGGAAACTGTGCATCTGACTTGCGTTTTTCATAGGTGAGTTTTATAATATGGCAACCAAATCGTACCAATCTTTCGTATGCACCATAAGTAAAGCAGTACTCGAAATATCGGTCTGCCATTTGCAGGGCTCTTCAAGCAAGCCCCCCCCTCCATGAACTGACTGGCAAATCCAAATTTCTGTCGATACAATGTGGGTTCCTGCTTTATGTGGGAGTTTCTTCATACTCAGCTGCTCATGAAATAAACAATGGCCCATCATTCTATCAGATTTCAATGCTGTCGCTTCATAACGGCATTGGTTCATAGAGATAAACTTGAATGCCGGTGGTGGTCGAGGGGTTTAAGTGTTTATCACGTCGGTGGTGAGAAGTTCCAACCCCAGCACTGCAGATCACTTTAGTGGTAGATAACAATCGGCTTTCGTGCGACTGGTTACAACGCTTTATCTATTGGGACCTTATGTGGTTCTCGAATTGTAGGGAGATGAATAAGATACGTCTTCGCGGTTGGGGTCCAAAACATCCCTAAACCGGTTGGCTGGAGACACCGAAGGATGTGGTAGTGAACCATGAACAGTGGCGATCATGTTGGCACTTTCTGTCGAATCAGAAAGATTGATCAATGTGTGTTTGTACAGTTAGACTGTGTATTCCGTGTGTTGGCTACTAGGGCGTTGTTTTGTTTTCCCACCCATGTAGGTCCACTCCCAGTCCATCTTGGTTATTCATTATTTCTACTTCTATGTGCGACATGATGAGAAAAGCAGTGGTCATTAGGATTCTCACTGTTGTTTAACGTTGTACGACGGCGCTGGTGATACTGATATGGTTCTCCATTATGAGTCTCAGGTTCATTCTTTCATTTATCCAAAATGGTATGGTAGTCCTTTTGATAAACTTCTGACCCTACGGTCATGCGATAGGCAAGGAAGCACTCATCTAATATGCCGTTATTCACATGATCACTCATTGACTTACTTTTGGTTGCGTCAAGAATTATGGTTAACAAGTGTTGCTCTTTAAAAATGTTCATGGTGGGACAGTCGGTTTTTGTACCTCGTACCGGATCAGAGAGACCCAGGCTTTCAACTGTGAGACGAGAAAGCTCCGTTAACGTACAGAAGTCAAACCCATTACCCCAGTACTTATTTTTTGCCACGTAATGTGCTTTTTCAAGTATGTATACTTGGTTATGTGAAGGCTGAATATTGCTTTGATTGATACCGATGTTTTCGTGAAGTTCTGAGAGCTAACTGAACGTTCATGGTGCCCAATGAAGTTTGGGGTTTATCTACATTATTCTGGGCAAAGATTGATCCGCCGTTTTATCAGAACCGGCTGACTTAATAGACGTATGCATTATTTCTGCTGCATCGTTGCATGCTGCCTATGTTTTTTGATAAGGTTCATGGATCTTACGTTTTTGCGGTAGATGTTTGTGCAGGCAGTATCACTGTCATCCGTTTTCTGTGCAACGACATCTACGGTCACCATATAATTCATCACTGTAAGTCCTAAGGTAATGCTGTCACTGTCCTCGTTATATATTAATGAGTTCAAACAACCACTACCCATACAGTTTTTGGTGCTTCTAGCTGTTATCTCAGGAGGAATCTCACTCGGAAATCAAACCAATCTACAGTGTGAAATGAAGTGTGAAGGGGATTCCTATTAGGATTATCACGTTACCTGAATAGATGGAACAAAGTTCGAACTTTTGGCTGTCCTGAATAGTGTGAAAATCGATAAAAACTACACGACAAAAAATTGTGTGAATACAAATGCGCCACTGGTCGCAACATCCAGCCATCTCTTTCTCTGTATCGTACTTTTTATGAACTGGAATGATTGAGCAACACATAGGAAAAAGGTGAACTGGAAACAAGAACTTAATCTAATGATGCAAGTGCACGTGCTTAGAAAGGAAAACACGAAAACCGTTGGTAAGGACAGATCGGAGAGTAAACGTCAAACTAGTACATAGCATTCTCCCCCGCTGAGTGAAATGTGAGTGTTGTGTGAAGGGGCAACTTTACGGTTAACTAAACCTCCGGACTTCGTAGATTGTATGGTCATATTCACTGTTGTCCTTCGATGAATTGTTGAAAATTTTCTGTCGAATCGAGAGTCTGAGGTGACAGAAAGCCTTTGTTTTCAGTTAGAGATGTATGATGTGAGAAGTCAGACATGTGTACAGTAGGTGATTTTTCGACTATAAGGATACGTTGATCCACCTGTTCCTGATGTGAGACATCCGAGGCGACCAATTTAAAGGTAAAGGGCTTCAATGACAGTGTCTTCGTTGCTATTTGAAAGACGGACGCGAGCGTATTGTGCGTTGCAGCTAAGACGCTCCACCTCTTCCAGCACGAGAGCGTGTTTCGAAAATCGAGTCGTTCTCGGTTCCGGATTTGACACCCAAGTGAGGAGAGAGATTGGATTACTAAACTCGCGGTGGAAGTTGTGAAGGCGTTCATGGGGTGCCTCGTTGATTGAAGGTAATGGTAGGGAGCTAGCTGAATGCAAGGCATCCACGAGTACAAATTCCCAATGAGAAACGTCCGATTGTTGCGCCTTCGGTACCAGTGTGATAGCTTTCCACAGGGTTCTATTCAACTGCTCTACATGACTGTTTCCGCTTCGGTGGAAAGGAGTGGTTAACTTTATCATTGAGAAATTTCCGAACTTCAGCTGACATAAGAAAAGTGCTGGAGTGAGATTGGATGCACGAGGGCTTCCAAAATAGTAATAAAAACATTTAGGCAAAGTATTAGATATGTATCTGAACAACCAAGAGCAAAAGAAAATCAATGATATGCACCGGTCATCGTCAGAAGGTACTTCTTATGGGAGAGAAATTTTAGTGGGCCTTTAGAATCCACACTGATTCTTTAAAATGACTGAGCGGCTTTAGGAAATTTTCCGAATTGTTTGATGAAACGGAGATTAGATTCTGCACCAATACCACGTTGATTAACAACTGCTTCAGTATCGTCAACCGCGAACGAGAAACTTTCAGAACTTACAAGGTGTCACATGCGTCATTACCATCATCATCGTACAGCGTTAAACAGCGATAGAAGCCCCACTGACCACTGCCTTTCTCACTATATTGTACGTAAAAGTAGAAAGAATGAATAAACAAGATGGACTGGGAGTGGACCTACATGGGTGGGAAAACAAAACAACGCCCTAGTAGCCAACACACGGAATACACAGTCTAACTGTACAAACACACATTGATCAATCTTTCTGATTCGACAGAAAGTGCCAACATGATCGCCACTGTTCATGGTTCACTACCACATCCTTCGGTGTCTCCAGCCAACCGGTTTAGGGATGTTTTGGACCTCAATCACGAAGACTTGAGGCACCTACTTTCCCTAAGTTTGTTGTACATTTTCTCACTCGCCTTTGCCACGTCATTTGTTGACCTCCACGTGGTTTGTTCCACTCGTGAGGCAGAATGGAAGACGGTACGGTATGGTAGACATGTGTTTGTCATACGAAAACATGCCCTAACCAACGAAGTCTGCTAATCTGGGTACGATGTGATAGAGCATTATTCGTGCTGGTACCCAATACTCGGTTTCTAACGTCAGCATTGTTTACTCTGTCATTCCATCCTGTCTTAGCGGTACTACGCATGCATCAGTGTTCGAAAACCTCCAGACGACGAATGTCTTCTGCACGCAGATCCAAAGTCACGCAACTATACAACAAAAACCGAATGCACTGCGGCACAATACGCACGACCTTTCAACTTCAGTGTAATATCAGGTCGCTGCCACAAGTGCTTCAGTTCAGCGTACACCGCTCGAGCTTTGGATATATGCGTGTACACCTCCACTACCGTACTCCCATCGGTCGTCACTCTGCTTCCGAGGTAACTAAAGCGGTCAACGGTTGTTAGTTCCTTTCCGTTGAGCATCAAGCTCGGAATCGTTGACGTTCAGTCTTGCAACATCACTTTACACCTTGAAGGTGCAAAGCACATGCCGAATGGAGCTACAGCTCTTGCAATTCTGTCTATTTCACGTTTTGCGTGTTCTGTGCATTCGAACAAGCACACAACGTCGTCTGTGTAATATAATTCACACAACTTCTCACCATTCCCTAGTTCGACGCCCACAACTTGGAGATTTCGCAAGGTATTCTTTATTATTTTGTCCATGACGAAGTTGAACAAGAATAGAGAAATGAAACATCCCTATCGAACAGCGCTGGTCTCTCCGAATGTACTGGATAATTCACTGTACTCCTTTACGCTTCCAGAAGTATGAAATGCAACATGCCCGCGGTGACAGTTCTTTGTGTACATGCTCTACATCAGTAAAGTAGGAACACAACTGTCCTGAGAGAACGCATCGGTTTTTTTGTTTGCTCCAGGTGGACATTGGATGCCACAATGGTATCACGAAAGCTACAACTTGCGTCGCTGATTTTTCTAATTTTTTACTTTGCCGTTATGCAGCTTGTTCGACTTTAAGATTTCGAAAGGCCGTGGTCACATTATCAGCGGTCGGTAGTATACGGTTTTGCACCAGGGAATGATTCTTTTGAAAAAAGTGAGATCTAAATATCGTTATACACTAGCGTTTCTGCTGTTCTCTCGCTGAAGTGGGCATCTCGTGGAGGAGGAATTCCTCTTAAAGCCCGGGGACGTTTAAAGTCTGGTTTGGTCAAGCCTCGAGGGCTTTCGCATCCGAGCAGTCGGAGTTTTGTTGTGGCAATCACACTTTGTCTCTCAAGGAAGTTCAGCAAGTTTTGTTTCTGCTGCTCTAAGTCGTGGCCACACGGTAACGTTGTTCACTTAGGCGTGTGTATCTAGTAAGGATTCATCACTTATGATGTTATCAGTTTGTCCCTCCAGATGGAACGCGACAAAACTGGTATAGCTTTCTACAGACTTCGAAGAAAGTGTACGGTTTCTCATTCTGGCGTACAGGAAGATCCATCTTACTGGAAACGGCGTATTGAGACACCTGCTCTACGAGTTCATCTTTCGTAGGCGGAGGGTAAGTGTCAACGTACGTAAGCCGGTTGATGGGTTAGCTGTAGTCAACCACAATGCGTTTACAGTATTCTTCGCCCCTGGTGACTAAAAATTGAACTCGTCAAGGGAGACGTTGAGGGTTCAGTGGTTTCACTATCTACTAGTCGATCAATTTCGAGTTTAATAGACTTCCGTTCTGCAACAGATTATCGGCGAGTCTTTGCGGCAATTGGTTCGAAATTAAGAGCCAGGTTTTCAAACAAAGTTGGAACGTCGACTTTAATAATGGTAAGCATACGAACAGAAAGGTGGCCGATCTCTGTATAGGAGAATAATCACATTTTTATGCTTGCTCATAAAATCCAGACCGTGGATGAAGTCAACACACAAATAGTTTAGGAAAGCGAGAAAGTTTAGCGGATTCGTAGTGAGTGCTTTTGTATATGAAGGAAACATATATATATATATATATATATATATATATATATATATATATATATATATATATATATATATATATATATATATATATTGATAGTAAGTATGATGTAAACGTGTGGACAAAATTTCCCCGGAAGCACACGACCGGTTTCGCGGTTGTTGCCGCTCATCAGGTATGCGTCGCCGGTACTCCTCTGCCCACTCGTCTTCATACTTGTACACTTCGATCTTATATGTTCACTGGGATCTAATTTGAATCGTCTCTCGCTTCACTCTTCGCGTTTCGGATGATCCGATATCTAGTGTTCGTGGTAAGGCTGGTGCTGGGACTGCTTTGAGGACGAAAGCTGAACGTGCACTACTATACCGGATTCCAGTCAGCAGTCGTTGACGTGCAGTTTGTTTGGACAGATTTAAACGTGTCAACAGTAACAGACCAAAGCGTCCACAGCAATCCCAAAAAATGCACAAAAGGGGTAGGTAATGGCCACAGTATGTTACAAACTAGTACTGCGTTCGGAGAAACTGATTCGCCTTGCATCGTCTATATATATATATATATAGACGATGCAAGGCGAATCAGTTTCTCCGAACGCAGTACTAGTTTGTAACATACTGTGGCCATTAACCTACCACTTTTGTGCTTTTGTTTGGATTGCTACGTTGCAGCATCGTCCAGTCCAGGGCAAAATGAATAGAACCATAAGATAGAAAAGAGCCGAGACAAAGTAAAAAGCAGAAATCACGAGCACGAAGGAAGAGCCCAAAAGAAGCTACGCCACTGGCCACAGCATCTAATTGTAACACTGAGTGTCTCCAAGCATCTGATAGGCGGGCCTCGTAGACCCCAACCCAGAAATCTAACACACCCTACCTGGCTAAGTCCATTGGCCAAGGCTTTCATACCCTTCTGCCATGTCGTGAACTTATCGCCTTGACCTATCTTCCAACCGCTACCTGCCTCGGACGACGGTGCATCCAGAGGAAGTCTGTCCGGAAGCATGCGTAACACGTCCCAGCCGTCTTAACCTGATTAGATTCAGTACTTGTCCCAGTGCCTGACTATTGATTCCAAAAACCCTACGCCTAATCTCAGGATTGCTGGTGCGAAGTTCCCATCACTTTCGAGCAATACTTCGGAGACAACGATGCTCAAACACCGGCAGTTATCTTCTCTACCCTCATGAACCATTTGGCTATTGGACATTCAGTTGCATCGATAACCGTGTGGAGAATTTTGCCTGGAAAGCAGACTATCGACCATCGTCTAGAAGCTTCGATGGGGGACAGTTGGCTTCAATGCTGGTCCCACCACGGACTAGACATGAACAGAAACGAGCAAGTACCAAAGCGTAACCCGAGTCCACAAACGTTGACCATAATGAGCGGCATTCTCCAGTTGGTGTACACCAGCGGTAACCAGTGATAGCTAAGTCACTCTGAGTCCAGTTTTGTGAAGTAGGAGGGCGCGACGTGCCTATGCCACTACTCATGGCAGAAGTTATTACTTGCGATAAACGATCTGTGGTCAGTGCCCAGCTGGTTTAGACGACCATCGTTATGGGATAAAACATGCAACACATTCGCCCGGTTTTTATGTGATGGACAGATGTGTATAATTGCCTGTCCTTGTTCCTAGAGAAGCTGCAGTCAGTGGGCGCATGCACAGACACGACGCTTCGGTCTGCTACTGTTGACACGTTCAAATCTGTCGAAACAAACTGCACGTCAACGACTGCTGACTGGAATCCGGTATAGTAGTGCACGTTCAGCTTTCGTCCTCAAAGCAGTCCCAGCACCAGCCTTACCACGAACACTAGATATCGGATCATCCGAAACGCGAAGAGTGAAGCGAGAGACTAGGTTTTTTCTGTGTGCGACGAGTAGTCACGGAAGTGGGGCCTTTTGTCCGTATATTGGAGACCCAGCATACATCTGTTTTTAAGATTCAAAAAGTTATAACAAGGACTGCCTGTTACTCTGTCTGACAGTTTGTGAACATATAGGCTTTGGAAACAATTTGATTTTAATTTATGCCTGACTCTTGAACTACTGATTTCTTCAGATCCAAAAGTGATTTTGACATTTAGCATGGATCTTATATTCATGAGGGAAAATTAATAATGCTCCTTACAGAAGGATGCTGGAGGTATCTAGGAACTTCATACTTCGCGGCTTCCCACAGCGCAGAAGGGGTTTTCTTTGGGGATCCTGACCGGAGTCTGACTCAAAAGTTTGACCCACAAGGCAGTGGGATGTTAACTCGGCACGGACACGTGATCAAAGCACCCGTGGAGGAACTTCTTCCGATCTGTAAAGTGAGACGTGATTGTTACAGGCATTCAGTAATTTTCGCTGGTGCTTAGTTACCTGTCCGCATTTCGGATTCAGTCCTTAGCTCCATGCACCAAGTGGAATAAGTGAAGCGTGAGTGGGGCGGCATCCTTTGGGTTTCTGCTGCTGTCGAGAGAAATCCCGTTTACTCCACTCCTACATTCATCCAGTAGAGATTTCTAGATCGGCAAACTGCCTCAGTGTGTTTATTTGCTGGAGTATCCTATCCAGGGGCCTAGTGTTTGAAACCTGGTTCAGAGGCTGAACTTTGTCTGGCTTCTACCCATTGTCCTGTCAGGTGTGATTCCATCTTCGGCTTAAGAAAGCCATCCATTGTAGCTCTTTGGGTTGCATAGGCACACAGGCCAAATTACGGTCCCGTTGTGATAACTATGGTCATTCGAAATTAAACTGCTTCATTGCGCGGACTTCAAAATTACCCAGTTTAATAAATTGTAATCTAGATGAAATTTCATTATCGTTGTCCGTTTTCTCACTCAGGAGCTTCGAGATGTTACCCACAACGTCCATTACGAAAATTATCGAACGGCCAAATTGTCCGGCATCGCCCAGGAGAGCCACTTCCAGACGCGTGATGGAAAGGATCCGATGTCTCTTATGGAATCAGAGAAGAAAGAACATGAAGCGAAAATGCGCAAAATGGAAGCGGAAATGGAGTCCGTTTTTGAACAGAAGGTGAGTCATGTTGTTCCTTCACGAGGGGATTTTATGCACGAAGTTTCATTTTTACCCAGCGGTGTTGCACTTACTGATTGGAAATAAGTTTTTCTCTTTAAGTCCTCTTGGAACGTTGAGTCGGTTGCTGTTGGAGGCTGCTTTATTTCATCAGTTATGGGATCCGAAGGGTGCTCATTTCTAGCGTATTAGTTTTTATCACAGTTGCTTCAAAGCCGCTTCCTTTTCTGACTAGGTTTAGTCAAAGGACACTTCTTTATGGATAACTTGTGAGCAAGTCGATCTCGCTGCCTCAACTCGATTAGGGTATAGAACTTTGGTCTTCGTTCTCATCCGAAAAATGTTAAGTCCGATTTCCTGTATAGGCCAAGTATAGCTATGCAGAATTTATATTTCCGCATACAAACCGAGGTAGATTTCGCTATCCATAGACATGGTTTGGACATCAAGATAAAATACTTCCATTTTTCCTTATTTACTGTATATTTTTTTAAGTTTCCAACCAATTATTCATTTTTCCGCAGACGGATAAATTAAAATGTGATCTTTGATGTAGGATATTGATCCGCCAGGTGAACATTAACAGCTTGCTGTAGATGCGTGGATGCACATACGGGCATATGTTCCACAACGTTCATCTCTGCATGACTCAGCTGTGTTGTCAAGTTTGCATACATTCCAGTCAAATGTAACGATCCGTCCGTGGATTTATCATTCCTACCTTAGACTTGGCTTCCAGCTAGCTCACCACAGACGTTGTCAAAACTGTTGCATACGGGTGTGTAGGCACTATTCCGATTTCTTTAGCTGTCGATTTAACAGGAACTTAGCTTCACTAGCTTTACTCACGACACGGACGGTACACGGCTGCGGTCAGCAGAACAAATTTCAATCGAATAACCGTGTTTATCATAATTTCGTAGTTAGCCAGGTAAGCAACCAAGAACAACAATACAGAAAGTTATCCGGTAAATGGAGACAGAACAGTCATAAATGGTCCTCTCAGCAAGGAGTCAAATGAAGCTGTGGCGCAGCGCGGTCACAGTACAAATAGCAAACCAAGAAGCTTCCTAGCTAACATGAAATGATTGCTTCAGTCACGGAATAAGAAAATGATCTGTAGTTAGGATATACACAAGAATTACCAGTGTCAAAGTACAAATAGTTGTACCTGGAAAACGACAAAGGGAACGTGTCAACGTAAACGAATGGACCTGGCAATAGGTCTATTTGTGCCGCAGATGTCTCGATGGTTAAGCGGTGTAGTACACTGATGGTGAGACCAAAGTCGGGAGTCCCAGCCTCCGGAGGACGGTTTACAGGCGTGGTGAAACGATGGGAAACTTCTTCCTACATTGGAAATGTACAACCCTGGAACAGCAGAGCCAGAAATATAAACAGATGTTTACGGAACACTTATTGTAAGACGTGCATTGGAAGGGGAGAGAACAGGTTACGAATGCTAGAGGTCCATGATGTTACTCATTGGTAGACTAGGTTGAAGTGGTACTGGAACACAAATTACACAAAAGTAATTTACACTGCTCCCGGGGTCAGGAAATGTCTCCAACCACATTCATGATAAAGCGTCACATTCCAGTAGACATAGTCGTCACGGATTTCGTCAATGAGTACTGTTGGCCGTGCGCACCGTGAATCCTCTGGGACTACATTTTTTTGGCCAGCCTCGAGCATCATCACATCGTAACCTTTCGTAATGCAGCCGTTGACCCTACGGTGCCACGTGACATCATAGTTATCCTGAATGTATGGTCGTCTTTGAGTCTGTTTTTGTGGAACAGTAATCGTCTCGGGGTCATAACTCTATTATCCGGTCGAAATGGGCCGCCTGGTTCCCATGGTGGGGCTATTTCGTATTGGACCGAAGAGTGCCGAATCGGCGTTCTAGGATACGTTGGATTTCGTCATAACCTTGCGGCTCAAGGACCGTGGACCACTGTAGGGCTTCGGCTGGTTCTCCTTTGCAGGCTGAAATCAGGTAATCTAGCTAGTTATCGAGGTCGTTGTTGTATGTACCAACCGTGGCATGGAAATTTCTCATGAATCCAGTGTAATTCATGGGGTTTCCATCCAATTTGATTGCTCGGCGAGCAGGGTGGCTCATAAAAGCTTGCAACAGTCGAGTGGTTTGGTTGACGTCAAATTCCTTGGATTTAACGGGCAAGACTCGTATTCCCCGTCTATTCAGTGTAATTTGTTCCCGTTGGCTTGTTTTCGACCCCGGTAAAGATTGTACCCAATCTTAAATTTCAGCTCCTCATCGGGCGGTGGTGTAGGCGGTAATGAAAGCTCAGACCCAACCGATTAAACTTCGTTGGAAAAATTCTTTGATGATTTCATCTTTCACTTCGTTCATGTGTTCCGGTAGCCTGGGCTTCCGGTTCTAGTTGCTTAAACTTCAGTCTAGCTAGTCGCAGTTTGTGTTGCAGCCTTGCTGTGGAGGCTGAGCCGTTCGATTACGGAGCTTCACTAGTTTTTCGGAAAAACACTTAAATCGTCATAATAGAACAAGATTTTCGACGGATTTGACTGCATTTCAGACAAATAATAGTCACTGGCTAACTGCAGAAACTACTCCGATTTGTTTAGCTATCGATCTAACACAACCTTAGTCTCACTAACCGACCTAATCGATCATGCAACCTGTCCGGTAGATGCACAGACAACGCCTGTTATCTGGGCGCGGACCCTCTGACCCAGTTCGTTTGTGTACACACGCACAATGTAAATATGCATAGACGTTGACTTTGCATGCTTGTCGTGCATACGGACCCACGGCTCAGTCATGGTTACGTCATCACGTGACCGAACTAACATATTATGCTGAATGCAATGTCCTTGCGTTGTGGGTTGCAAATGCACGATGTGCAAAGGCTAAAATAAAACTCAGCGGGCCGGAGATTAGTAAGTGCATAAGCAAGGATCGACAGTTACACTGATAAAGAAGGGAATGTCGATCTATGCCTGAGCGCCTTACACTAATCGGCCTGTTGAATTTCGCTCCCATCAGTGTGACTTACCGTTAACCGCCATCGGTTAAACAGTCCGCGGTTATACAGAAATCTGAAAAAATTATGAGAATTCATTTGTAACAAAATCATAAATCGTCGCTTAACGCAGCTTTGCTCTCCGTTGAGAATCAACAAATGCGCTGTTTGGATCCACTGTACGCTCCGAAAATCCAAGCATCCACTGAGACGAGCAGCTTAAACTAATCCAGTAATTTCTGTGCTTCTCAAATTGAGATAGCCGTAGGTTCATCTGTAGCCTCACATCTATCTTCTCTGCGACGCCTAGGTTGATTCGTAGCAAATTCATTTAAAAACTGATAATAGGATTTGTCAATAATTCTAGATAACGCACTTCGTCATCATTACAGTCTAAACAGGCGATTCCTCCGAAAAGACGGTCATCAATAGACGCGTGTGTCTATCACGTCCAGATAATCTTGGTGCATGGTTGCCGTTAGCTGTCTAGGATCTCGTCCGCCATTCGGTAGAGATGACCATGACCCAGGGGTCCATGCCTTTCTGTTGTTTGGACAAATTTTCTTGGTAGCCGTTGGACCCAACAGATCTCGTCCGCCTGTGCAGGAGTATCCGTCCTCACATGCTGAGCGCCGTCTCACCAAGGTTTTCAATTCTTGGTTACCCCTCAGCTTGGTTTGGTCCGCCTGTTGCGCGGTTTGCCGAGGTTGTGGCCACTGATGCAAACTTCAGCTTCGTGAAGCCACAGATGAGAGTTGGGCCAGTGGCGGAGACCAAAGAGACGGAAAATACTCCGAGGGGCAGAATAGACTACCAACTCCCAGGTACCCCATAAGCCCTTTTGTCTTCTCCAATGGAATACGAGAAGGCTGCCCTATATCTCCGCTTATTTTCTACTTTGGTATGGAGGATATTTCACAAAACGCTTTGTCTGGCCTTCCAAACGCTGGGGTTGAACTCCTCCCAAGGAACAGAGTTTTCGACTTAGAGTACGCCGATGACGTTGCCTTGCTGAGCTACAGCGCACAGGCAGTTCAACACACATTGGACCGCTTGGCAATTGAGGTGTCCAGATATATGTGCTTTGCGCCTTCAAAGTGCAGGCTACTTGTTCAAAGCTGGCAGGAGACTGTGCCTGCATTTACTGTTAGTGGTGATCGATTAGAGGTGACCAATAGTTTTAATTACCTCGGGTACCTGATAACAGCTGGTGTTGGTGTTGGGGAGGAGACCACATCACGAATTGCGAGAGTCAGAGATGCTTACGCAAACATGCGTCATCTGTGGCTTCGCCACGATATCTGGCTTTTCCTCAAGGGAAGGTCGTATAGTACCGCAGTTGTTAGCATTTTCTTTACGGTTGTGAGACCCGGCCCCTTCGCGTTGAGAATATTCGGCGGCTTTCTGTATTCGACCACCGATGTCTCCACGGCATTGCTCGTGTCTGGTAGGAACATCAAGTGAGCAATGACGAGGTTCGTCGTTGTGTGTTTGGTGCTGAATATATATATATATATATATATATATATATATATATATATATATATATATATATATATATATATATATATATATATATACCCTCACACCCACCTGATTTCACAATGTGTGCCAAACAAAACATGTTTCAATGGGGGAGGAAGGGGTAGATAGTCTGAGTCCATGATTTGTTTGTGGGCGCGATACTGCCAGGTTGCCCAATCCAAAGCGGGTGGTTTTCTTAGGGCTCTACAACCGGAGTCTTTAGCTATCCAAAGCTTAACTCGCAAGGCAGCGGGACAAAACGTGGGGTCCGTGACCCACGGGGGGCCGGTGACTGATTACTCGGTTCAATACGCCCTTCGGATGAGGCCAAACATTCTGGGTGCCCAGTGCACCTCTCCGCTACAGATGTCGGTGAGCATACCGTTGTACGCCTCATACGCCACCCGCGGTTGGTTCGGAATAAGGGTTTAGCCACATCACCTAGACTGACTGTTGGTCAGTCAACTCGGTGGAGAGCACGAGACATTCGCTTTCGCCCTTTCACTTTAGTGGGAACACCGCCGCAGGAAGGTGGCGATAACTCCTCTCCAGTCAGACTCCCTCACAGAAGTAGCGTCACTCTTTTTTAAACTTCTTGGTTCCAGGAGAAGTTCCTCTTCTGAGATGCAATGTCCTTTCCGATGACTCCTTGTAATGCAAAGCCGTCTCATCCTTACTGAAAATGTCGCAGTCGGCATACCCATGAGCCAGCTCTGGTAACCCCGCTATCAAACTTTCACCACAAATATAAGAAGTAACATACATGAGGCATTGCTTGTCTTTTGATAGGACTGGATGTCGCTTCTATCTGACCAAGAGTGAAACCAGCCTATGGATGTCTTAGAGTCATCAGGATACAACCCCTATGCTGTCTCTATTTGCTCTCTTGAAAATGATGCTTTCCATAATAGGAAACTCTCCTTTCTTTTCCCTCATAGCAGTAAATCATTCTAAAGTCACTTCGTTTACTGCGCGCAACTTTTATTAATCTTGCGATGGCACCTTTCCTTGAAAGCCCCGGTGTTCAAAAAAATCTTTGGTAACCGTTCGATTGTATCTAACATAGTAAACTGAAATATCTAGTGACTTAGCCACCGAGCTCTGTATTGCACAACACTGAGTAAACATATCCAGCACATTATTCTCTCTGGTGGGCAGTCCCTTGGTCATTTTCACTTCAAATTCCACCAAATCGCACTCCCGATATCTGTGCGTTCGTCGCAATTATTATCCAAATACCGAACATGCTGTGCATCACAGTAGCTGAGACGTCATTGGCTGGATGCTACATTGCACGCCCGTTAGTCATTGACCAAGCCGTGCATAGGTACACAACAGGGTGAGAGTAATAGATGCGACACACTGCGGGGGAGACCTTCCATGTTCTGCTCTTACTACACGTATGGTGGGTTTGGTTTTGCTGAGAAGTGGGAAGATATTAGAAAATGTGACGTTCATAGACGCAACAGCAGGAGATTATACTGAGCAGACCGTAGTTACAGCGGCTAGGATGACCTTGTAAATTGATGCAAAGTAAGAGAATTAGCCAACCAGGAGAGAGTATGAGTGTCAAGGAAGATAATTACCAAAAGTATAAGAAGTAGGATTTAGCGAACGGAAATCGTTTTCAGGGATATAAGTGTCGCAATGAAATCAGTGCCTTATTATAATGGGGCTTTGGCCGTATGTCCAACGGTAAGCACAAAGATAACAACAGACGATCGTATTCATTTGATCGATCAGTGGCTCTAGGGTTTACTGAACACGTTACCTTCGAGTCTTGAATTACTTTAATTATTATGCTTTGGTGCACGAAAAGCTCAGCTCTTATTTTTTAAAGTGATCGTCCCTTCATATAGTTATCTGGTGCGTTTGTTATTCTCGTGATAAATTCACTAACTCACCACCACTTCGTGTCCGAGGCCATTCCACTTTGTATTGTCCAATTGTTTCATTGGAATACCAGTGCTAATTAACCAGCTGACAATAGTTGATCAGTTTCATAGAAGGACTTCACCCCATTATGACCAGTAAGAAACAGTAGATGAACACAATAACGGTTAGCACGCTGAGGTAGAGAGGGTTGAAAGTTCCATCCGTTCACGCTGGACACTGAGTACTTGTTTAGCTTAAAGCGGAATCTAGAGAAATGAAGTTTGGCACGAAATCTAGTTTAAGGTTGCCCCTAGTGAGCTGAAAGATTTATGCTGCTATGGAAGCTGGTCGAGGAAGGACGAGAGAACATAACAAGGATTTCCACCAGTGGCATTATAGCTGGTACGGTCGACCGAACTTCGCGTGGCGTGTGATGATGTAAAATAACGTGCGAAGGAACATTGGAAGGGTTGTGTTTGGTGTGGGAGAGCGATTGTTCGTGGACACGGGAAAGCAGTAAGTCATGGTAGTGGAATCTATCGTGGTCGTTTGCGCTTCGGTCCGAAGTGGGCACTTTCATTTCAGGATCCATCTCTAGCCCTTCAGCATGACGAGACTGCACCTTGACGTGCTTGTTTAAGTGGGCGTTGTGCCTTATCCACTCAGCGCACAGATAATGGGGATTTCCGAATTGTTTGATGAAACGGAGATTAGATTCTGCACCAATACCACGTTGATTAACAACTGCTTCAGTATTGTCAACCGCGAACGAGAAACTTTCAGAACTTACAAGGTGTCACATGCGTCATTACCATCATCATCGTACAGCGTTAAACAGCGATAGAAGCCCCACTGACCACTGCCTTTCTCACTATATTGTACGTAAAAGTAGAAAGAATGAATAAACAAGATGGACTGGGAGTGGACCTACATGGGTGGGAAAACAAAACAACGCCCTAGTAGCCAACACACGGAATACACAGTCTAACTGTACAAACACACATTGATCAATCTTTCTGATTCGACAGAAAGTGCCAACATGATCGCCACTGTTCATGGTTCACTACCACATCCTTCGGTGTCTCCAGCCAACCGGTTTAGGGATGTTTTGGACCTCAATCACGAAGACTTGAGGCACCTACTTTCCCTAAGTTTGTTGTACATTTTCTCACTCGCCTTTGCCACGTCATTTGTTGACCTCCACGTGGTTTGTTCCACTCGTGAGGCAGAATGGAAGACGGTACGGTATGGTAGACATGTGTTTGTCATACGAAAACATGCCCTAACCAACGAAGTCTGCTAATCTGGGTACGATGTGATAGAGCATTATTCGTGCTGGTACCCAATACTCGATTTCTAACGTCAGCATTGTTTACTCTGTCATTCCATCCTGTCTTAGCGGTACTACGCATGCATCAGTGTTCGAAAACCTCCAGACGACGAATGTCTTCTGCACGCAGATCCAAAGTCACGCAACTATACAACAAAAACCGAATGCACTGCGGCACAATACGCACGACCTTTCAACTTCAGTGTAATATCAGGTCGCTGCCACAAGTGCTTCAGTTCAGCGTACACCGCTCGAGCTTTGGATATATGCGTGTACACCTCCACTACCGTACTCCCATCGGTCGTCACTCTGCTTCCGAGGTAACTAAAGCGGTCAACGGTTGTTAGTTCCTTTCCGTTGAGCATCAAGCTCGGAATCGTTGACGTTCAGTCTTGCAACATCACTTTACACCTTGAAGGTGCAAAGCACATGCCGAATGGAGCTACAGCTCTTGCAATTCTGTCTATTTCACGTTTTGCGTGTTCTGTGCATTCGAACAAGCACACAACGTCGTCTGTGTAATATAATTCACACAACTTCTCACCATTCCCTAGTTCGACGCCCACAACTTGGAGATTTCGCAAGGTATTCTTTATTATTTTGTCCATGACGAAGTTGAACAAGAATAGAGAAATGAAACATCCCTATCGAACACCGCTCGTCTTTTCGAACCGACTGGATAGTTCACCGTAAATCCTACGCGGCCAGGAGTATGAGAATACAGTAAACTAAGTAGATTCGCGAACTTCTAGGGTATACCTTTCCGGTGCAGAGCATTGAATAGCGCCGTGCGAGCTACTGAATTGAAGGCACCTTCAAGTTGAGGAAAACCCACTAATGTCGGTCGACGGTGTGTGACGCACCTCTAGTAATTGACGAAGAGTAAAAGTCTAGTTGATTCCTCCTCGACCCGGGCGGAATCCTGCCTGTTGTTCGCAGGCGTTCCTCGCGCGAGCCGTTGTCAGACGACGCAACACTTGCGAGTCTACTACCTTGGTGACAATCGAAATTAATCTAGTGCCACGATGGTTATTACAGGCATTGCGTATTCCCTTCTTGAAGATGGGTACAATCAACGACTTGATCCGTAATAACAGAATACGTTCTTCTTTCCAGTTGTCACTAGTCAAGGTGATGAATTATTTTATCAACTCATCACCACCAGTTTTGGAAAGAAATGAAAAATCTCCGTCGGGACCGGCCGCTTCCCCTCCCTTTAGTAATCGAATGCTCGACTCCACTTCCCTTTCCAATGGGGATTGAAATGATACTCCCCAAGGAATCGCAGTTTCTGACACAAGAGTAACTGAATTAGCGTACGGCCAGCTAAACTGCTCCTTAAAGTATTCTGCCCAACTGTTCAGCCGTGAATAGGCTCTTCATTCCTTTCGCATATCGTTTCACTGACCGGAGTTCGCCGTCCACCGGTGTCGCGAATAAGTTTGAACAGTCTTTGACTGTTACCTGAAGCAGCTGCTATTTCCATTTCTTCGGCTACCCTCATCCACCGGTTTTCGCGACCATTCTTAAGGCTTTTCGTATTTCGCCCTTGTAGTTTTCTACGTATCTTATTCATCTCATTACTGTTCGAGAGCTGACGCTTTTGCTCTATTAGCGTGATCGACCCTTGTGAAACCCAGTGTCTTTGATGGACATCGGATTTGCGACCACAGTGAAACCTGCTGATACGTGCATCGCCTGCTTGATATGAGCCCAATGCTCATCTACATTACTGATCGTCGTGGATCCTAGCTCATGTGCTAACTTTTGTTTATAACGGGAGCGTACTTCTGGATCAGATCATGGGAACGAATGCTCAATATGCTCGCACGATTTCATCTTCCTCCTCTTTAATTAAGTGACGGAGGTTTTCGGTTTCCAATAGATCTTTCTTCATCGTGCCAAAAAATGGTGTCTAACAAACTGGACTCACGTCACGTTGAATTCCAGGTCGCCCGTTAGAAAGACGGCAAAAGTTTTTCTCCGGCGAGCCTACCATTATTCGCTTCTAGTTGGCTGTTGAACGGTTGGACAGCATAGTATTCTTCAAGTATGTCTGCTTCGTTTTGCTTCTTCCACTTAGACGGACACAGTAGATAATTCAGAGAAGAAATTTTTCCAGGAGGGTTAGCATTAATTTCTCAAATTACGAAAACCGCTTTTGATCATTTGTACAGAATGTTCTTCGGGAGTAGGTGCGCCCGTAGAGCTTTGACTTTATAATACTAGTACTGGTAACTAGCAGTAGTTAGATTTGAACATCTGAATTCTCGCTTTGGATGCACAACAAGGAGCAATGTACGACACTAAAGTTACCCAAATTCAGCCTCCAACAGATCGCAGAACTCATGTCACTGATACCAAGTTCTATATAATTTTTGCATTATCACCTCTTGTTGTGATACACTTCGAAGTGCTCAGGAAAAAAGAATCAATTACGAAGAGAAAAAATTCGATGACACCTGTACTCAGGGTTGGGGTCACTCAAAACCCTGAGTGCAGTTAGTATTTTAGTCCAGATTTTGATTAGTAGCGAGTTTATAAAACCTCCGAAAGCCGTCAAACTTCACATCGATCACTCTTGTGGAAGAGTACTGCATGCATGTATTAATCCATGTTCTCTCGACGCTTCCAACCATTAAATTTTACTGGGATCAAAAGCTATTTAGACCCATTGTGGTGGGTCCCATGTACAGCAGGGTGCATACAAAATACAAGACTTGTTTTCGGGAAGTGCGGTATTATCAAGCATCATCGATATCGAAAAACTTTTGAGAAGCATGGATAGTCATTTTTAGTAGAGTAAATGAGATAATTTAGGTTGTGCAACGCTGTTTAGTGTTTTCCTGATCATAGAATATAGCTTGACGTTCACACAACTTAATAATCGTACCGATTTTGACACGTGATTTTTTACTTTAGTCAACCCATATTTTATCAGACGTACATACTAGACTACGTGGCATTACCAGTTGGAAACCATCGATTGCATCGGCCCAAACGCCTTGTTTTTGATCAATTGGAGAATTGTGTGTTCACCATGTAAGGGGTGTTGATATACGACACCCTCATACGAAAATTCATTTGTGTCTCGCGTGCAGAATGCTGCGAACTTTTGTGAACACCAGTGCTCATGATATATCTTGCATGCGTGCTACTTCAGTTCAGCTTCTGGTTTCATCGGAATAAAAAGAATCGCTTAACTAACTACTTAGCTGCAATCACCGGGTTGTCGAACAGCAGATGAAGAGTCATCCGGTATCCGTAAGAATCGTTTCGGCTTCACGTAGCTAAAACAACTGAAATTACCGTCGAGAGCAGGCTGTGCTCTAAGTCGTCTACTGATTTTAAAATACCTGTTATCGAAAACATAAAATGCGCATTTTAATTTTGGCTAACGATTTTTTTTTACGACGTTGAGTGATTTAGGGTTTAGGTGGAATGACTCGATCAAACGTGTTGACGTAACATATTAATTAGAATAATCGGTGTACCACCTGGCTTACTTTGATTTCTCATCTCGATTTTTCCTTGACGATCTTCTCCCGCCATAGTTAAGCACTTGTTGCTCGTCATCCCTTTTGATCTTCCCACTTATATGCTTTCTGTCCTAAAAGATTATCAGTTAATTGTTCCAAGTACAAATGAGTTAACCATGGAATTCACCTTTCTGCTATTTGGGTCATGTGTTTGGCTGCTCTGACTCTAACTCACATCTAACAAAGAGTCGTTCTGATTTGAATTCGTCAGAGCTACGGATTTATTTGTTTCTAAACTCGCAGTTTCGTCTTACCATCAGCACGACGTAGATTGGTGTCTTCCGCCAACTGGAATTCATCCGACTAAGCAGTATGTGCTCCTAACATTTGCGTTAAACCACTGTTTTGTTCCTCAAATTAGGTAGAGGAGAAAAATCAGAAACTTCTTGAATTCGAAAATGACCTGATGCGACGCGCTGACCAAATGCGTGAGCAGCTCCGCGCTCAAGAACAGGAACAAGAAGCAGCGCGCCGTGCGTTCGATTTAGAAAGAACTAGCTGGGAAGAAGCGTGGCGCGAATGGGACATTGGTGCCGACATTGGAACAAACGGAGCCACTTTGGGACTTGGTGAACGTGTGATCAATGAGGTGATAAAGGAACGAGCAAAGACAGAAAAGAAGCGGAAAGGATTGTTTTAAACCTCGTATTCTTTTTTCGGCTTGTGGGTAATCCTTTCTGGCTCCGCCGGAGTATGTATAGCATGCTGTGAATACAGTGTGTAACTCTATAAATTGTCACTTGCATTTATTTACACATCAGAGCAGTTTTCCCATGTTGTCACTTATCGCCTCTCCGTCCCGGAAGACCGCATGCCGCACACATGACACGCACTTTTATCGCTTTTTGTAATTAATCGATCCTTCGGTGACTAGAAATTCTAGGTCTTTTCTTTTTGTTGTCGCATAACCGGTTCTTTTGTTTTTTAAACGTTTTTTGTTGTTGATTATTTGTATACTGGTTTTTGTCGAACTAGTGCGCTTCATGTTGCATTTATAGGTGTTAAACACTTTTGCCCGGGGTTTTCGTGACCGTCTGCAAAAATTGCTCTTGTTCCGTTTTTAGGTTTTTTTTTCTAGGCTTCTCATTCTTTGTTCTAAGTGTTCATGATACATTACTTTTGACTTTTTAATGCTGCCGCTGGTTCTGTGCATTTTTGACTGTTCAGTTTTATTTGATACTTATTGACAACTGCATCCCTCCCAGTTTTAAACCATGCTGCTTTTCTTGTGTCTACATGTGTGACGCAATCATCCATTCATCTCAGTAATTTATTATTTTCACAATTGTGCCTTGTTGTTCTTTGGGGTGTATAGGGTATTTGAGAGAGTAGCGCCTCTGAGTCGGTAGACTGTCGTGCTCCTCAGGGTATCTTCCATCTCTTTGGTCTCCGCCACTGGCCCAACTCTCACCTGTGGCTCCACGAAGCTGAAGTTTGCATCAGTGGCCACACTCCGGCAAACCGCGCGACAGGCGGACCAAACCAAGATGAGGGGTAACCAAGAATTGGAAACCTTGGTGAGACGGCGCTCAGCATGTGAGGACGAATACTCCTGCATAGGCGGATGAGACCTGCCGGGATCCAGCGGCTACCAATCAAGAGGGTTGGGTGAACCCCCGGGTCTAGGTGACTTCTGTCGAATGATGAACGAGCTCCTAGGGAGCCACAGGCAACCATGCACCCAGATCACCAGGACGCGTTGGATAGGTAGACCACCATCCGAAAGGCATATAAACCGGCTCTCAACACAAAGTTTTCCTGTTGCCCAACAGGTAGCACTTGGTTTTGAACGGCCTAGAGTTGGTACCTCGAACAAAAAGCCGAGTGACGCTGGGGACGCCACTTCGTGCTAAATTATCACGAACCTTCATGGCAGTTTCCCTTTCGTTCGGGACATACATGAAGCCAGCTAATCCTCTCACAAGAGCTAGCCGCATAAAAGTGAAATAAGTTGTCTGAAATCTCCTTATCCTAAAGGTGATCATGGTAACTCAGCCTTTATCAAATGCTTTAGAACGACACCACCCGGAAATGCATTGCTCAAAGTTTGTGCTGTATTGCGGGATCACTTGACATTGTCAGTAGAGATGGAATCTGCTCTGATGGCTGCATGCAAGCGCTCCATTGTCCTTGTACTCAGGTGCACCACCAATGAGGTTATTTCCAGGTTAAAAATGTTTTCCCTGGCCATTTTGTCTGTTTACGTTTCATAATAACCAGAGGTTTTTAAGGATATTTGCGCAGCAAATCTCGGCGTAAAGTCCTGGTCCTCGAAGACCCGGGCGCATTTCGTTCAGTGTTGGTACATTGCTTCTCAACACTTCAAACCATGCAAGGCGCGAGCAAAATACACCACGAAATTTGTCTACTGATACCTTACGCAACAATCGCGTTCAAGCTTGTGGAGTTTGCCCGTTTTCAGATGTGTTGACTCCGTTAGCAGAATCGAACACGTTAATGCAAGCAAGTCTGATATCTGAATCAACAGTAAAACACTTAAGACCTAGAGGAACCCAAATACAACAAATGTACGGTTTGCCGAAAGTACTTAAGGCAGGTGTTTCAATGAGACCAATCTCGAGCATGGTCAATTCACGCATTAGCTAAATAGTTAGCGCAATTTTTTGAAACCAGTCAAAAATACAATTGCGAATTATAAAGTAAAGGACACTTTCGAATATGCCAAAAGTTCAGGGATCGGAACATAACGAACAAAGATGTCTTCACAATGAACATGAGTTATCTGTTCACTAATATTCCGCTGCATGAAACTATTCAGATAATTTGCCGAACTTTTGAAGAAAACAAACTTCATGTTGGATTACCGCGGACGAGCTAGCAAGGCTTTTACTCCTCTGCACATCAAACGTGCGCTTCTCTTTCCTTAACGAAGGATTTCGGCGGCCAGATGGGGTCGCCATGGGAAGTACCTTCGGACCTCTTCTGGCAGATATTTTTTGTTGGTTACTTGGAATATAAATTACAACGAGACATTCCAAGACTGGACTTCTACTGCCGATGCGTTGATGACATATTCATCATCGGTGACAACAGCGACGATGCAGATATGTTGTTTGGTCAGTTTAATAGTGTCCACCCGAACATTAACTTGACTCGTTGTGGTGTAGAAAACAATCATCTCTCTTTTCTAGCCGACCGGACGGCTCAATTAGGAGATCAGTCTACCGGAGAAACACGTGAACTGGGCGATACCTACATTTCACGAGCTTCGTACCTATGAAGTATAAGAACGGTCTCATTCAAACACTGTTTCACAGTGCACGTGAAACATCCACCGAGAGCACATTAGCTGATGAGTATGAAAAACTCACCACAACGCTACTATCCAGTGGTTATCCAATACAGTTTATTTTGAAGCCCTCTGTAGAAAAGCCATATACTACGAAGCCAAAAAGTGCTCAGAAGTTAACGTTTTCCTACAACTGCCATTCAAAGGTGATGACGTCAGCTAACTAATTATTGAGCGCTTGAAGTCAGTCGTCAAGCCCACATACTACGCGGCCGATCCAGTTGTTCTTTTAAGATTCTCCTAAAGTTAAGTCAGGACCTGCTCTCGTATAGAGTCTATAACCCCATGGTCCTCGGCTTGTGCTACGTTAGCGAATATACTCGGCAGCGCGCAAAAGAGCAGAATTCAAAACGCTGGAGGAACGCAACGACGTGCAGACGGTGCACACAGGCGGAGCAAGTGGTGCCACCAAATTCGGTAGTTGTTCAAATAAACAAATTCTTTAGTCATTGTAATCCTGTGTTGTATCGGTAATACTGCAGGGGCCATCCCCTAGAAGGCCGACGCAGTTGGGCTTCGACCCGTGATGGGTACGTCGGCTTCGGTGGCGAGAGACGTTCTCCATGCCTCCCGCCGCGATCGAACACAACAATGAAGGCAGCACAAGCCGTTCTCCATGACTCACACTGGTCGCTGTGCGTCGATCGCAAAATTGCATCCGACCTGGGTAGATCTTGCTTGTGACTTGGCAGTGGTGATTGTGTTGTAGGGTTTGTCGTTGTCGGCATATCCCAGTCTTGTTTGCCTGTGATTGTCATTGCCTTGGTAAACAAGCCTGCGTCCGACGTCAAATGAGTCCAGTCGCGATCCAATGAGCGGTTTGTTTGAGCCATGCGAGACCCTGGAATCCCACATGGTTCTGTTCGACGGGACGAGCTGAAAGACAAGAAACACAAGGAAGCTGCACCTCGGGGGTTGGACGGATATTCGACTGAGGGGGACAAAACGCGCGCCATACAGGCTGCCGCTACCCTTGTCGTGATAACCACGTGGTCTTGCAGTCATGCATAATAACAGTATGAAGAGTAAACTTAAATATATACAGCTGTTACATATTCAGGAAACCTCGTTGGCTGTCGCAGCTCATGGCCGCGTCAATTTCTCCTGTTGACGGGTGCAGCTGTGTTTTCCATGGAATTTGGTGTTGCAACAGGTGATGGGGAGTCGTTAGTGGGAGTAACAGGTGCCGACTCAGGACGACTAACCGAAGGTTGTGAGCAGGTGGGGACATTGGGCGGATTGTTTAAGGTGTGTTCTACCTCGACGAAGGCCGGTGTAAGGCAGTCTATGCTGATGGTCTCTTTCCTGCCTTCGACGTCTACCACGTATTTCTTTTCCTTTCGCTGGACGACGCGGAACGGGCCAGATTAAGCCGCTTGTAGTGGTGATAGTACTGTGTCCACTTGAACAAACATGACTGGCGGTAGCTAGAGTGGTAGGTATGTAGGCGCTGAGAGTTTGTTCGCGTGGCGGGGTAAGCTTTGTCACCCGCATTTGGTGTGACAACCGTTTTGCGTAATCACCATAATTACAACTCACAGGTAGTAATGGGGAAACCAACTCACCTGGAAGTCGTAATGTGCAACCGTAAACCAGTTCAGCCGACGTAACACCCATGCCGGCTTTAACGGTATTATGCAGTCCTAAGAGAACGATCGGTAAAGCTTCATTCCATAAAGGGTTATCACGAGCACGAAGGACAACTTTCAGCTGGCGATGGAATCGCTCCACCATACCACTAGCCCGAGGACGTTAGGCCGTCGTATTGTGTCTTCAACCGAATGCGTTCAGTGGCTCGTGGAAGGCGCCGTCAAAATGAGAACCGCGGTCAGTGGTCACGTTAGTAGGGCAACCGAACTGACTTACCCAACCAGTTAGAAACGTTTTTGCAGCTTCCTCTGAGGTAGGACGGGGAATAGGTTTGGCCTGTGGCCAGCGAGTGAAACGATCCACACAAGTGAGGACGCAGACGCAGCCGTTGGATGGTGGAAGAAGCCCCACGAGATCCACATACACATGGTGAAAGCATGCGTCCGGCTCACAGAATGTGCCTGACATAAATTTAGTGTGACGATGTATTTTAACGCGTTGGCATTAAGACAAGCGAGGGTCTTAAGACGTACGTCACGTTTGACGCTAGGCCAGACTATTCGCTCGGTGACTAGTTTCACTGAGGCGGTTACACCAGTGTGCGATAAGTTGTGGAGGCTGATAAAAACTGGCAGGAACTAGTGGTCGGGGTCGACCCTGTGACACATCGCAAATAATAGGTACGTCCGAAGTTGGAAGGGTTACTGCACTAGATGCAGGGAGCTGCTCGACCCCAGGATCTGTTGTTTGGGCTGTGGCGATTTCTTTAGGTCTATGTCCCTGGGTAGTGGGTCGTCGATATTGTGGACGCGTGAGCGTGCGTCTACTACGGGATTGTGTGCCCCAGAGACGTGTCGAATGTCCGTAGTAAACTGCGGAACATAGTCTAAGTGGCGAATATCGATCAGAAGCTGACTGGAGAGCGTACACTAGTGGTTTATGATCTGTGAACGTTCGGCCCTCGAGTGTGTGCCGGAAGTGTCGGATACCCAAATAGATTGCCAGTAGTTCTCTGCTGACGTACTATTTCGGGATTCCGCAGACTGGAGACGCTTGGAGAAGAAAGCTCTTGGTTGCCATGAGTTGTTGACGGATGGTTGCAACACTGCTCCAACAGCCGTGTCCGAAGCATCTGTCCCTATGCCAGGGGAGCAGAAGGATCGGGATGTGAAGGGAGTGCTATGTTGGTTATAGCTTCTTTGGTCAAAGTAAACGCTGCCTGCGCCGTGTCGGGGAAAATGAATTTCCGCTTACCTCCACGTAAAAGGTCTCTTACAGGCTGCATTATTTCGGCGCAGTGTGGGATAAACCGGCGATAAAAGTTAACCAAGCCAGAAAATTGGCGCAACTGCCGTTACGAGTGAGGCTCAGGATAGTCGTGATTTGCCGCCACCTTGTCAGATAGGGACTGTATGCCCGAGGCTGAGATTTTGTGACCTAGGAATGTGATGGTTGTCCTACCTAATTCGCATTTGGTAGGATTGCTGGTTACCCCGTGTTGGCTAAGGCGCTCAAAAAGAGCGCGCAGGTGTGCCATATGCTCCTTTTCTGAAGAACTTGCCACCAGAATATCGTCTAAGTACACGTAGACAATCTTCAAACCTTTGGAAGGTTTGGGCTGCATTGCTGAGCTCAAACGGCATGCGCAAAAACTCAAATAGTCCGAATGGAGTTGTGACATCATCATCATCGTACAGCGTTAAACAGTAGGGCAAGCCCCACTGACCACTGCCTTTCTCACCATTTTGCATGTTGAGTTAGAAAGTATGAATATACAAGATGGACAGAGACTGGACCTACATGGGTGGGAAAAGGAAAGAATGCCCCAGTAGCCAACACACGGAATACAGTCTAACTGTACAAACGCACGTCGATCATTCATTCTGATTCGATAGAAAGTGACAACACGATCGCCACTGTTCACGGTTTGCTGCCATATCCTTCAGTGTTTCCAGCCAACTGGTTGAGGGATCTTTTGGACCCCAACCACGAAGACGTGAAGCACCTACTTTTCCTAAATCTGCTGTACATTTTCTCATTCCTCGCTGTCACGTCATCTGTTGACCTCCATGTGGCTTCTTCCACTCCCTAGGAGGAACGGAGAATAGGATGCGGTACGGTAGACGTATGCTTGCCATACGTAACACGTGTCCCAACCAACGAAGTCTACTAAGCTGGATACGTTGTGACAGAACGTTTTCTGAATTAGTACCCAATACTCGATTTCTGACCTCATCGTTGCTTACTCGGCTATTCCACCCAATCCTAGCGATACTACGTAAACATCGATGGTCGAAAACCTCAAGACGACGAATATCTTCAGCAAGCAGACTCCAAGTTTCGCAACCATACAACAAAACTGAACGCACAGTGCACAGTATACACGACCTTTCAACTTCAGTGAAATATCAGGTCGGCGCCACACGTGCTTCAGTCCAGCGTACGCCGCTCGAGCCTTGGATATCCGCGTGCCCACCTCTACTACTGTGCTCCCATCCGTCGTCACGCTGCTACCAAGGTAGGTGAGGTGGTCGACAACTGACAGCACCTCCCCATCGAGCATCAAGCTCAGAATTGTTGACGTCCAGTCTTGTAACATCACCTTACACTTTGAAGGTGCAAAGCGCATGCCGAATGGAGCTACAGCTCTTGCGAGATTATCTAGTGCACGTTGAGCATGTTCCGTGGATTCGAACAAGCAGACAACGTCGTCCGCGTAATCTAGGCCACATAGCTTTCCACTATTTCCTAGTTCGACGCTACATCCTGAAGATTTTGCAGCGCACTCTCCATTATTTCGTCCATGACGAAGTTGAACAGGAATGGAGAAATGGGACATTTTTGTCGAACACCACTGGTCGTTTCGAACCGACCAGATAGTTCACCGTAAACCCTAACGCGGCCAGAAGTATTAGAATACAATGATCTCATTAGGTTCACGAACTTCTGGGGCATACCTTTTCGATGAAGAACACTGAAAAGTGGTGTTCGATCAACTGAATCGAAAGCGCCTTTCAGGTCTAAGAAAAGCATTATCGTCGGTCGGCGGTGCGTGTGACGCGTCTCAACTATTTGGCGAAGAGTAAAAATCTGGTCGATGCATCCTCGACCTGGGCGGAATCCAGCCTGCTGTTCGCGGACATTCCTTTCGCGAGCCGGTGTAAGACGATGCAGCAAAATCGAAGCTAATACCTTGGTGACTATCGGGATTAAGCTAATCCCACGATGATTACTGCAGTCATTGCGTATTCCCTTTTTGAAGATGGGAACAATCAATGACTCACTCCATATTAACGGAATACGCTCCTCGTTCCAAATGTCACGGAGCAAGGCGGTTAGTGATTTTATCAACGCCTCACCACCCAGTTTGAAAAGAACTGGAGGAAGTTCGTCGGGACCTGCCGCTTTCCCCCGCATTAGTAATCGAATACATGACTCTACTTCTACTTCTGATGAAGGCTCAAGTGATACCACCCAAGGAGTCACAGTTGTTGACACGGGAGTAACTACACTAGCGTGCGGCCACCTAAACTGTTCCTTGAAGTACTCGGCCCATCGGTCAAGCCTTTGTTGTTTGTTATGGATGGGTTCTCCATTTCTATACCAAATCGTTTCACTAACCTGAGTTCGCCGTCCACCGGTGTCGCTAATAAGTTTGAACAGTCTTTGACTGTTACCTGAAGCAGCTGCTATTTCCATTTCTTCGGCTACCTTGACCCACCAATTTTCGCGATCATTCTTAAGGCTTTGCGTAACTTGTCTTTGCAGCTTTCTCCGAATCTTATTCATCTCCTTACGGTTCGAAAGCTGACGCCTTTGCTCCATTATACTCAGCGACTCTTGCGAGATCCAGTGTCTTTGATGGACAACGGATCGAGGACCACAGGCGAAAGCTGCTGATACGTGCATCGCCTGTTTGATATGAGCCCGATGCTCATCTACACTACTGTTCGTCGTAGATCCTAGCTCATGTGCTAACTTCTGCTCATAACGGGTGCGTACTTCTGGATCACACAAACATTGCACGGCTAATCCGGTTTGCGGTTTGCGACGATGACCATGGAGCTGGAGAGATAATCGCATTAAAACTAAGGCATGGTCAGACTCCACACACGTGGACCAGTTAGATCTACAGTTCTCAACAGAACTGCGCCACCGGTAGCTTACGGCGATATGGTCAATTTGACTAAAAGTACCTGTAGAGTTGGAGCGCCATGTCGCTGTGCGACGCGAGCTGTGTCGGAAATTTGTGCTAGACAAGAACAATCGATTGTCTGCACAAAACTGGAGAAGCCTATCCCCGTTATCTGTACACTCAGCAGGTAAAGCACAACGCCCACCTAAACAGGCTTCTGACACACTAAGTTTGCCAACTTGTGCATTGAAGTCACCAGCTAGCACTACAATGTCGGAACCTTTACTGCTGCGAACGAGAGTGGCGAGGGCATCATAGAACTCATCTTTCTGAAAGTCTGAGCTGCAGTCCGTTGGGGCGTACGCCGAGATCACAAACAAGTTGCGTTTAACACAACTATCCTTTCGAACGCCGACTGACCCTTGGAGTCTCACAGCACATAAACGACTGTTAACAGGAATCCAGTCTAAAAGGGCAGCCTCGGCCTTCTCAGTCAAGACTATTCCTACACCACGTTGACCCACAGCTCTAGCTGCTTCGTCTCCTGAGGTGCGCAGAATATACCTCAATGAGATACCAGGAGCAGTTAGTTGAATTACACTGCTCGAATCCTGTATACGCGTTTTGCTTACACAGCAAACATCAATCTTCAGATAATTTATTGTGAGGGCTAGGCACGCCTGCTGACCGGCCTGCATGAGTGTACGCACGTTGAAGGAGCCGAGATTCAGAGGCCGACGGGGCTTGAGAAAATATGAATTACCAGACAGAGGATTATTCCCGATACTATTTGACAGTGAATCGTTGCGAGTATTAACCGTGTTATCAGTGGGAGCATTATGGGTCGATAGATGGGGCAAAGAGGGATGGTTAGGGACAGAAGACAAAGGTTGAATAAAAGGGATGTCAGCCTCAGCTACCGGGATTTGGTGGTAGGCCCTAACGAGGTCGATTCAGCTGAAAACAGAACAACCAGATAGGGAAGAAGTTAGATCTTGAACATGTAATGGGGTACCTGTCTGGGATAGTAGTTTGGTTGAGGGCCCTATAGTCGCTGCAGGGGCGCCAGTCGTCAATAGGTTTAGGGACCATGTGAGGAGGTGAGGCCAAATGCCTACTGGACGGGTGTATTATGCCTAATTCTAGCATGTGTTCAAACTCAGCCTGTGCTACGCGGAGCTTGTCTAGTGCCAAGCGACGTGGTCGGCTAAATGCTGGAGGTCCTTTAGTGACAATATGGTGGGTGACGTTGGTGGTCACCGCGGGAAGGAGTTCAGATTGCCTTAGTATTGCCGGGCAAGCTGAAAGGAGGTCTGCGTAGGGGTGTTCGGCCTGGGTTTCGATGTATAGGAGCGTTATGTGATTCACGGAGGAATACGAACCGGTTACGGAAAGAGAAGTCTGTCGGTCGACAACTCTGCGGCATCGTACATCGACCAGGAGGTCGAAATGGTCAAGGAAATTGATACCTAGTATAGGATAGGGGACGTCTGCTACTATAAACACCCAGCGGAAGGTGCGACGTAGGCCTAAGTTGAGCGTGAGTGACTTACGGCCGTAAGTAGCAACAGGAGTGCCGTTAGCTGCACGGAGTTGTTGGATTGATGGAATCGTTGCATCACCTGCTTCCTTTGGAATGACACTAACTGCTTACTCGGTGTGAATTAGGTACAGGTTATTGAGAACTAAATCTCGAACATGCAACAGACGACTGCTATTATGGCTGCCGACCACGTTAGTCGTCGTAACGCGTCGGGATATTAGTTTCCCTGTTTGGCACCTGGGAAGGTGCAACCGGCTTCGCAGCGCCGAGCCTTCTCCCTAAACCGTTTGTGATATCGACAGTACGTTGATCGAGATGAGCTAACGGGGCGGTCAGGGGAAGGGCTTCTGAGACGTCCACCTCGGTCAGAGTTATGATAAGGTTTATGGTCTCTACAGTGAGAACAACTAGGACTGGAAAAACGCCTGAAAGCCCGCTCGAAAGCAACTATCAGAGTGTCCTCGGAGTGTGTTCCTACGGTGGGAGGGGTGATCTGTGAGCTACTCGAGTTTGTTACAGCAGTAATTTGTGGATGGTACCGTTCCATAATAACGTCCGCTAGTTTTGCCATTTCTGTGAGCTTAAGATGGCTAGAAACCTCGAGCAGTGCTTGAATATTGGGTGCTAATCGCTGTACCCACAACTCTTTAAGGACTTTTCCTCTCAAAGTTGCCCTGCCAGCTGCTGCATTCCTCTCAGCAATGCAGAGGGCTTCTTACTACCTAACTCTGTCCCTTGGATCAGCCGTTTCAGTCTTGACGATTCTGACGGCGAACGACAAGAGATTACCGCATCTTTCACGGCTGTATAAGAACAATTACTGAATACTACGTCGCGTATCTGGGTAGCAACGTCACGAGAGAGGCGACTGATAGTCCACAAGTGACGGGAACGCTCGCTTGTGATTCTGTTATTCAAACTCAGCCTCTAACATATGAAATCAGGTTTGAGGTCATCAATAAAAAAGCTCGGGGACGGCTAGGGATACTGTCAAAACGGACGGTTCCGGATCAAGCTTCCGATCGTTGCTAGCCATAAGTGCAATGGTATATCAAATGTAAAACAATATATAAAGATCCATTCAGCAACCGTGAAACACTTATGATATCGGTAAAAGGAAAATATAAAAGGAATATGGTTGCATAAATCGAGATTTACCGTTCGAATGTCGGAAAAACGAATAAATGTGATTGAAGGACTTACGAGTGTCCTTGATGGAATGAATTTGTTGTTCGGGCTCACCAGTTTAGGATTCTCCTAAAGTTAAGTCAGGACCTGCTCTCGTATAGAGTCTATAACCCCTGGTCCTCGGCTTGTGCTACGTTAGCGAATATACTCGGCAGCGCGCAAAAGAGCAGAACTCAAAACGCTGGAGCAGGACAACGTGTATATTGGAGGAACGCAACGGCGTGCGGACGGTGCACACAGGCGGAGCAAGTGGTGCCACCAAATTCGGTAGTTGTTCAAATAAACAAATTTTTTAGTCATTATAATCGTACCGGTAGCCCTACATTCCTTTTACAACCACACGGATACCAACATCGTCGGTGAAAGAGCCGCTACCTCTCTGCGCCAAACCAAACTGCGTCTATCAATTCACGTGTGGGTAGTCAGCCGTCTACACAGGCACAGCAGAGAGGAAATTGCGTCACCGAATAAATGAGCATATTCCGTTGTGGCTTCAAAAATCGATTATTAGTCAGTTCGCAATAATGGCGTCATCAACGAAACCAAAACCAATCCGATCATCAATTACGCAACATCTGATGGAGCAAAAACACTTTGTAAATCCAGGCAATTCGTTTGAGATTATATACAACACCACAAATACGAGGTTGCTGAGATATGCTGAGGCCCTAGCCATTCTCAGTTATAAACCAAAACTGTGCAAACAGCGTGAATGGCTTGTCAGTTTGGCTCTACCCTGGTGATTTTACATTTAGTACCACATTCCCCTCATTCTTGTTCGGTCCTATAACATTTCATCCAATTCAACCATGCCTCAGTTGCATTGGCTATTCTACTAACTATATAAAAATCACATTGACTGCAGTATGCACGTATGCAGACGCGACGAAATGGTCCATCATACATTGTGCAAACCTATGTTTCTCACTTCTCTTTTCAAATTTGTGACGGGAATTCATTGTTTCCAATTTCGCAACACAGATTGCCGATGCTTGGTGACATTCTGGTGGATTTGCATGAAGCACGTCTCTTTACCAAAGCTGACTGATCGTCAGGTTTCCGGCAACCAGATGTGGATGACCAATCAAGTTTTCTCACCGCCTTTGCTGCCCCTGTCGGTCGTTTTCGTTGGCTTCGATTTTCTTTCGGATTAAGAGTATCCAGTGCGATTTTACAGAAGCATGCTTTTCAAGCACTTGATAACCTCAAAGGCGTGGTTTGCATCGCGGACGATGTGTTGATTTATGGCATGACACCAGAGGAACAAGATGCGGATTTGGGGGATTTCCTAAGACGTTGTATGCAACACGGTATACGACCAAGTAAAAAGAAATTCAAACATAGTGTATCCTCAGTCTCTTTTCATGGACACCTTCTGACGGACAATGGACTAATAGCCGATTCAGTGAAGGTCAACACGATTGAAAACATGCTCGCACCCGAAGGTCCCGAGGAAGTTTCACGTCCCAATGGCACGATTAACTATTTAAGCAGATTTCTGCCTCGCCTGGAATATTTTGATGCAACCCATTCGACGGCTCACTCATAAGGGGACACTGGCACTGGGGCACAGCAACAAGATGCTTTTGAAAAGGTGGTTTGCGCAAAAAATATGCCAGCCTATTACCGACCCGACCTTCAGCGCGGTCTCGGAACCGTGATTCCAGAAAAACGACGGCCTGTCGACTATCACGGTAACAGCCTTTTCCCGACGGAGAACTACGCTTAGATCAGTAAGGAAATCCCAGCTGTGGTCTGTGCTTTGGGACGTTTTAACACACCTAAATACGGCAGGAAGACGGTCGTCTAGACAGATCTTAAGCCATTTATAACTAGCGCTACAAACCCGCCTGGCGATGTCCCAAAACGTTTACAAAGGATGCTGAATGGGCTACAAAAGTTCGGCCATGAACTAGTTTATCTCCGAGTATCAAATGCTTACTGCAGACACCTTAACTCGTGCATGCGTTGCGGATTATGAAAGTATCATAGGAGTTCGAGCACAGTTCAATGATTATTTAGAGTTCGACAGGAAATGCAGACCTCACCGAGATACAAAAGACCACTGCCAGTAACTCTGCCGTCCAGCAACTGAAGGATTTTATCTCTAACGGAAGGCCTACAACCAAAGAAAACCTTTCAATGTAGCTGGCTTTATTCTTCAAAAGATGTGAATTCATCTGTTGATATTCAAGGAAGATCGACCGGTCGTCCCCGGACAACTTCGAGGCGAGCTGAAGAGACCCTACTTGTCACATCCCAGAGTGAATAGTACCGCTTACTGAGCGATACAGTCGTTTTGTTAGGCAGGAATGACCAGTCAGATAAGTGACTACATTTCGAAATGCCAGCTCTGTTGTACCCATGAGAACAGACGGAGGAAATAAACAATGTTGCTAAGCGAATCGTCTACCCGGCCCTATCAAACTTTAGCACCAGACAGCTTTGACCAGGGGAGCGCACACTACTTAGTTCTGGCCGATTATTAGTGATTTTTCTGAGATTGACCCCCCGTGAGCTCATTTCTCTTGAACCAGCATTCCTGAAACACTCTTTCCTGAGTGTGGAATTCAGGCAATCTTGTCACAAATGAAAATTCAAACATCGGACCGGTAATCTACACTGCAGTCAGTTCAATGGCAAGGCCGAGTCTGCGGTGAAGGTAGCCAAAAGAATAATAACTTTAGCGACAAAATCCGGAAATGACCCCTATTTGATACTTCTGGAACAAAGAAACATACCGACTGTCATTCTGGAATATAGTCTAGATCAGAGACTGTTCGTAAGGAGAACTCTGGCACTGCCTCTTACAAACGATGGTCTTTTGAGACCCAAAGCTCACCATCGAAATGAAATACGATGCCGCTTACAACATAGAAAAGACACTAATTTATTACTTTCGTGGAGCAAAGGACCTACCACAACTGAAAAAGTGGGGAAATATGGGTTCAGAGCGTTTCAGAAGAGGCCCATCACTGGAGAGGAATAGATCTAAGGTACTTGGGAAACCGATTTACGAGGTCGAGGTAGATAACACAATTAAACGAAGAAATGAAGGACATACACATTCGAAAGACCAGCGTTACAGAAAACGAAGAGTTCGCAAGAACCCGGGAGAACGAGTAACGACCATCCTTATCAGAGAGTGGATGATGAGAGGGTATTGACTGACACATCGGTAGACGGCCTAGTTCGCTCAGCAGACGGCACGCCATTGTCGGCCCAAAACCGATGACAAAGTTGGGCCCAACTAAGCCGATCGAGGGTCCAATCAGCCGCCAACAGTCATTCTCATCGAACCGAAAGCAACCAACTAATCAGTGGCCAAGAGTTGTTTTAACCGAGCGAGACGAAATTAACTAGCGAACTGACGGCAGTTACTTTAATCCACCGGTTCGAAATTAGCCGGCCGGGTACGTAACTTAAGGAGTCACTCAGAAGACCCAGTTAAGGAAAGTGTTTTGGAGTAATGCGCTTCGAGCGAAGTTTCTAACTGCGGTCACCTAGCACACTATATAAACTGTTTACTTTTGTACAATAAAATGTGATGGTTTGGAAGCGAAGTCATCTTACAAGTGCAGCTGCGAAGGGTCAGAAGACCTGCAGCCTGGGAAGTCCTATTCGAACTATCACTCGTTGCTTCCCATCAATTACTGATTGCTTAAGTCGGTTTTCTCTCTTGCCGATACCTGAAGACGCATGGTTGAAAGAAGAGAAACGCTGGTAATCGAAGTACTTATTGCAGTTTATTCACCCACTGACCCCGCAATTTGGTTTAGGTTGCCACGTCAGAGCATCGTACAGTCTAGGGTAAAATGAATAGAACCATAAGGTGGAAAAGAGCCGAGAACAAAGTAATCAGCAGAAATCACGAGCACGAAGGAAGAGCCCAAAAGAAGCTACGCCACTGGCCACAACATCTAGTTATAACACTGAGTGTCTCCAAGCATCTGATAGGCGGGCCTCGTAGATCCCAACCCAGGAATCTAACACACCCTACCTGGCTAAGGCCAAGGCTTTCATACCTTTCTGCCATGTCATGGACTTATCACCTTGACCTACCTTCCAACCGCTACCTGCCTCGGACGACGGTGCATCCAGAGGAAGTCTGTCCGGAAGCATGCGTAACACGTCCCAGCCATCTTAACCTGATTAGATTCAGTACTTGTCCCAGTGCCTGACTATTGATTCCAAAAACCCTACGCCTAATCTCAGGATTGCTGGTACGGAGTTCCCATCACTTTTGAGCAATACTTCGGAGACAACGATGCTCAACCACCGACAGTTATCTTCCCTACCCTCAATGACCATGGTTCTGGGCCACACGGTTGAACGAATCTAACTGCTGCAGTGTACACGACCCTTGACAGACAGTCGGATGTCACGTCGGTGCCGCAGATGGCTGAGATTGGCGAAAGCCGACCACGCCTTCTGTCTACGCGATGAAACTTCATCCGATATCCAACCACCTCGTGAGATGCAACTGCTCAGGTAACAAAGCCAACCTACTACAGCTAGAGCTTCTCCTGTCAACGCAGCACTTGGTGTAGAGCTAATCCAGTTTTGCATAAGCAACTTACACTTTGAAGGTGCAAAACGCATCCCACACATTGCTCTACTATTGTTCACACTATCTAGAAAAGCGTGCATTTCACCTGGATTTCAATAGAACGATGTCGTCGTCGTCGTATTTCAAGTCAGACAGTTCACTGCCTAAGCAAAGGTCGATGCCACTTTTCTCACACGCGGACGGGGCTATCTGAAGAATCATCTCAATCATAAAACTGAAGAGAAAAGGCGATAGACAGAAATTCCGGTGAACAACACTTCTCGGGTGAAAGATCGACGGAAGCACGAACTCAGCTTCGGCTATTCGCCCCCAGCGATTGAAGAAACAAACTTCTCTAGCACATCTTCAGATGATAGGCAACTCCAGAGAACTGTGCGGTCGACTGAGTCGAATATTGCTTTCAGGTCCAGAAAAATATAAATTGTCGGCCTATAGAAGGTGCGTCTGTGCTCTAAGATTTGTCGAACGATAGAGATGTGATCAGTACAACCCCGACCGTATCTGGAAGCGGCTCGATTCTCACACGTACAACTTTCACGGGCGTCGGATAACCGGTGGAGAATAATCCCGGAGAGCAGTTTAGATGCGCTACTTACCAAGCTAATTCCTCTAGTTTTCACTAGAGGACCAGTCGTCTTTCTCGTTAACCGCCACAGTCACTAACGCATTCCACTCCCTGGGAATCTGCTCGCTATCCCAAATTGCTCGGATGAGTTTTGTTAGCTCCGAAACCAAAGCTTCGCCTGTATCTTTGAGAAGGAACGGAGATAATTCATCCGGTCCAGTGGCTTTGTATCTTTTCAAATAACACTCTCTGCATAACCCCCATTTCTCATGGGAGTGATATCTACCTGCATTGTTTCAGTCAGAGAGTCAGAATCACTAACCAGGGATAATCCTGGGGTTTGCGCACCGACACAACAATTTCTCTTACGGGTATATTCGGAAGGTCAGTTGTAGAAGTGGGCCAACTTTACTGTTCATCAAAGCGCTCTGTCCACAGGTACAGATGATGTCTCAGAGAGTGAATCGATGATCCGTCAGATTCCGTGATTAGCTCACTTACACTAGGCTTCCGTGGACCTGTACTCCTAATCAAACGGTGAAGATTGGGACTATTGTCAATAGACGCAGTCTTCTCCATTTCCCTACATTTTACAATCCATCACTGCTCACGGCCATTTCTCAAACTAACAGTCAGCTGGCGCCTCACGGATTTGCGTACTCCATTGGATGCGGCATCCAGGGGACGTATCTGCGAGCATCTAACAGAGCACCTGGTATCCGATATATCCATCTGTTGTGAGGCTTACTTGAACCGGAGTCTTGTTTCATTTAGAGTGGTGTGTGGAGCTTCCTTGAGCTGTCGCCAGCGTCTATTGGGGTACTAGACATCTGGTTTCATCGATAACCATGTAGTTATCGAAGAGTGCACCACAGGAAACCATTCTTTTCATCGAGTCTCCGTGCGTGATTAGCAAAGACTGACTTAGAGCTGCCGGTAATCTTTCACTCGAGCTTATCGCAAGAGGTGGTGTGCGTCGGGTTTGTCCCATCTCTCCTTTACTGGTTAAATTCGTGATTAGCATGGTCCAGGAGACAATCACTTCGTCACGTGAGGATAGTGATACTGAACTTCTACCAGGTGAATAAGTGTCGAACCTTGAGCACGCGGATGACCTAGTTTTTCAAGTTCAGGTCTAAGTAAAATTCAAGCTTTTTTGAGCAGCGTAAATAACTGCGTAGCGATACCTGGTATGCGCTTTGCATCTTATTAGTGCAGGATGCTGTTGAAGGTCTGGGCCTGTACGAAACCAACCCTTGCGGTGTCTGGGGAAACCATAAACGAGGTAGATAATTTGTTATCTGGACACATACACTTTACCCGGAAGAAAGTCCGTGAATACAAAAGCCACGCCCTCTAATGTACCCCATTACCGAGTGACTCCCTTCTCTTTATGATTCCCAATAGAGGTTTCCGCCGAGATGGTCACCAAAACCACCGCAAACAGTGTATGGTTGACTGAACTGAACTGATCTCACCCGAAGGTCGGACATAGGATAAAATGTCACATACAGAACGTGCGCCTGGATTTTCCGAACCCAAGCCATCTCTGGTATCCACCCATTCACCTATCAACGGTCGGGTTTACGATGCAGCAGTTAGGCGTCTTTATTTACGGTTCAGAAAAATGGCCATGTGTTTCCAATGGAAGATACACAAAGACGATCGGTAGTCGAACACCGATATCTTCGTAATATTACTCGGATATGATGCATACATCGGATTACCAACACTGAGGTTGGAGTCAGAGTACTGAGTACACAAGCCAATTCATTAGCTCAAACAATAAAGTCCACCTGTCTAACGTGCTTGGGAACGGTTTTGAAAATATCCCTGGATAACATCCCCTGAATGATAGCTGGAAGATGTGCGATCAACCCGCGACAAGGAAGAAGGATATTAAAAGCTTCGCCAGTGGACTCGATCATGTAAAGCGCGTCAAACTTCCTGGGTGGGTGTTGTATAAATTTTCGTACGGTTGCTCGTTTCGTTTTACATAGCATTTTATGAACAGTTCTCCTTTTACGTTTCAGCTGATGTACTCCAATTATTGGACGAGCAAAGTGTTCTGACTTTGTCTTCCCAATCATATTGATTTTTCCGATTCCCTTGCTAGTCTACGTTTCAATTTACTGGTCTAATAAATCATGGATCGCTACCTTCGTCCTGACAAATTCGACACAGATATGAACTCTCCGGACGCTTCCAAGCAGAGGACTTACTGGCTTCGGACATTCAACGACTATTTGAAACGCGTGCAACCGGATGACTTCGATAACCTGAAACTTTTGAAAGTGCCATTTTACTCCTTCAGTCTTTGTACGTGCGCCCTAAAAGTGTGGTTTTTCCCCGATACCTTCTGGTTACTTATAAACAGGACAGTGCACAAAATAGGGACCGATTCCTGCTGAACATCAAGACATTAGCATAGGATTGCGATTATCGTCCGATGACCGCTGAAGAGTAGAGTGATGATGCTATGCGCGATGCCCTAGCAACTGGATTGCAGTCAAATAACATAAGAACGAGGCTTCTAGAACAACCGAGTCTGAATTTTCAGACCTCTCATGATACGGCTAGATCTTTGGAAGCCACTCAGAAGCAGTCGCACCCCAACGGAGCTGACAGCATTCCGTGTGCTTCGGCACCCACCATGACTCTGCACATAACCTTTCCACTGGCCCAAAATCTGAATCTGCACCGGTTACGTCCGCCATACCCAAAGAACCGTTATTTCTGTGGTTATTCCAAACACCCCCACGCAAAATGCCCTACCAGAGAAGCTGTTTGTAAAGCTTGCGGGAAAATTGGACATTTCAAACGTGCATGCAAGTCTAAACCAGTTGGTTCCTCAGTCTCTTCGGTTCTCCGTCCTATTTTATCGTCAGTTACTAAAGCTGCTGCTCCGGTCTGTTTGTCTCGGGCGACCACCCAGGTTCTTGTAAATGGAGTAGAACTACAAACGCTGATAGACATTGGGAGTTCCGAAGGCTATACGTCCCAGTTAGCTGTCAATACTTATCATTGGCAAGTTTATCCGTGCGATTCAAAGATCGCTATGGCCTCGACATCGTTGACCTGCGATACTACTGGCTACTGCAATCCATCAATTCGCTATCGAGACTTTCTATAATAACGTAAAACTGTCAGTGATGAAAAACTTGTGCGCAGATTTTTTTTTGAGGCATGACTTCCTCGGACTTCACAACAAAATGGAAATACCATTTGGTGGCTCACGTGACACGTTCCTGTTATGTGGACTTACAGCTGCTAAAATTCAAGCACCCCCATTACTAGCCCATTTATCGCCAGATTGTAAACCAGTCGCCACGAAATCTCGCCGATACTCTATCGAAAATGAGAAATTCATCAAATCGGAGATAAAACAGCTTCTAAGTGACGACATTATTGGACCTTCGAACTCCCCTTGGAGGGCTCAAGTTCTAACCACTAAAAATTCCAATCATAAGAAAAGAATGGTTATCGATTACAGCCAGACAATCAAGCGTTTCACGCAACTGGATACCTACCCACTTCCAAGGATTGAGCAAATGCTAAAGAATATCTCGCTACGCCGTCTACAGTACCCTTGATCTTCAAAGCGCGTACCATCAGATACCTATTGTTGAACACGAAAAACCCTACACTGCTTTCGGGGCTGGTGGCAACCTTTCCCAGTTTTGCCGGATACCATTCGGGATTCCCAGTGGTGTAGCTTGCTTCCAACGTACTATCGACAGCATTTTGAAAGCCGAGAACTTGAAGGACACCTTCGCTTATATCGATAATGTCACCGTGTGTGGCATGACCATGGATGATCACAATTACAACCTCCGACGTTCCCTAAAAACTGTAGCAAAATATAGGATAACGTTAAATGCTTCAAAAACTGTAACTGCCAAAAAGAAAACTCCTTAGCTATTATATAACCCAGGGTACCATCAAGCCCGGCCCTGACCGCATTAAAGCACTGCGCGAGATCCCGCCTCCTAGTGACCTAAAATCTCAACGACGAGTGGTTGGCATGTTTGCTTATTATTCTCAATGGATGCCTTCATTCTCCGATAAAATCGGACCGCTCGTTTGGAATACATTTCCTCTTCCTCTACCTGCGCGAGAGGCATTTGAACGTTTCAAACTAGATCTGGAGAATGCTATGGTCGTAACAGTGGATTATAATGTTCCACTAATCGTCGAGACGGACGCTTTAGATACAGCGATCGGTGTTTCACTGGGCCAAAACAACTGACCGGCGGCTTTCTTCTCTCGCGCCTTGACTCCTAGTGAAAACCATCATTCGGCCATCGAGAAGGAAGCTTGTGCAATTGTCGAACCTATCCGGAAATGGCGCCATTATCTCCTGGGTACTCACATCAAGCTAATTACTGATCAAAGATCCGTTACCTTTATGTATGACTGAAAACAGTCAAGCAAAATTAAGAGTGATAAGACCCAGAGGTGGCGGCCTACCATTATGACACAATCTACTGGCCCGGTAAAGATAATGATGTAGCTGATACACTTTCTCGCAGCACCAGCGCTTCTAATGTAAACGGGACTCAGCTAAAATACTTACGTGACTCCTTGTGTCATTCTGGGATAGCTCAGATGCTTCAGTTTGTACGCACCAAAAATTTGCTTTACTCTGTGGATGAAGTCAGAAGCATGACCTCCCGGTGCCCGGCCTGTACAGAGATAAAAGCGCGGTTTCACAAACCCCCTCGAGGGTCACCGTTCGAGCAGCTCAGTATTGACTTTAAAGGTCCACTGCTTTCCAATACCCACAATCGCTACCTCCCGACTGTTATTGATGAGTACTCCCCTTTGCACTGGCTTGCCCAGATAGATGGGCAACTACGGTGATAAAGTGTCTGTGTCAACTACTTGTTTTATTCGGCATGCCCGCCTACATACACTATGACCGAGGATCCGCTTTCGTGTCATCGGAGCTAACAGTTTCTACGAGCTTAGGCGGGTGGCACACAATCCTCGAGCTAATGGCCAGGTGGAGCGTTTGAATGGAACCCTATGGAAGGCGATCTCTCTGGCCCTAAAAACAAGAAACCCCCTAATTTCGCAATGGGAATCAGTGCTTACAGATTCACTCCACTCAATTCGCTCACCACTCTGCACTGTCACAAACACTACTCCACATGAGCGACTGTTCTGTTATGTTTGACGCTTGACTAATGGGATTCCGGTACCTACGTGGTTGACAACTCCCGGCTCCGTGTTACTGAAGTGCATGGATAAATTCTCGAAGTATGATCCCCTGGTGGAGGAAGTAGATCTAATCAGCTGTAATCCTCATTATGCCCTGGTGAAACTGCCGGATGGAAGAACAGAAGACGTTTCTACTCACCGATTGGCTCCTCGAGGCGATACATCTCCGCCATCCACCAATGAATCCCCATTAAGAACATCATCCAGCGACCTACCGCAGGATCAGTCAATAAGTCCCGACGTTAGCGATGGTCTTACAGTGCATGTTACTGATGATATACAGACACACACGGATCCCAGAGATGACAACCTATCTGAATTACTTAGTCGACAGCAGCGTACACGTGCATACTCCTTACGCAATCGAGAAGCATGAATGAACACTACAAAATGTTAGTTTCATCTGGTCCACTACTAACCCCCGCCTCTCTCTCTCTCTTATGACGAACGACCCTTCTCTAGCCGAAGCGAATGCTGTACAAATTTTCATACGGTTGCTCGTTTCGTTTTACATAGCATTTCATGAACAGTTTCCCTTTTACGTTTCAGCTGATGTACCCCGATAATTAGACGAGTAAAGCGTTCTTATTCTGACTCTGCCTTCCCAACCGTACTGATTTTGCCGATTCCGTTGCTAGTCTACGTTTCAGTGGGGTTCAAAAAACCAAACCCATTCCGCGGTTCGATACACTGAAATATAAAGCTGTATTGCGATCAGCGGTGATATCGCATTCACACATGTTCCTTAGCTGGCTGTTACTACTGTTTTTGGTTAACTTTATTCTAACTCTTAACTGGTTTGGTTTTCAGCTGAGCTTCATGGCCAGAGATGGTAACCAGTACCTGGCCAATTATTCGAACTTTTTTACTGCATGCTTGCGTATCAGTTTGGTGGGACGGGTATACCTCATAGCCTGAAAGGCCTACTGCGCTACTGGGGACAACCGGTCACCATAACCTTAGGCTTGGAGCGGAAAACCACATAAAGTCCCAATAAGTCAGGTGTGGTAATCAGCCGGACGACTGTTTATCATTGAGGGATGCAAATCTCTAACTTCCACCCATCCCCCCATCAACGGGCAGACACGCACATTTCCATTCAGTTATTGCTGGCGATCCTTTTCGTGAACTTGCACTTGTGGTCTTGACGGTCCTCGTTTCCAGTCACTGAACACGAGAGCACGTTTCAAGCCTCGTATATGTCTATCCCGATGTCACGTTCCTTTTAGCCCTCCATTCTTTTAAAGAAATGCGAAAAATGTCAACCCACTTTGCACTGTCTTTTCTACTATCTCCTTATTCATAAATGCAGAACTGATTTCTAAATAACTGTTCCACGGAACCCCGTTCTACAGCAGATACTACGCCCAAGAGGTTCATCTCCTTTGCAAAAACGTATGCCGCACGTGCATAAATACTCAGACAGTCTACCCTAACAACATCGCCAATGCCCGCTGCTAACATCTACAAGTTTTTTCAACCAAACGGTTGGGATGATGTAAAACACGCAACAAAATAACTTCCTATTTTAGGGACTCGGTCTTATGCAAAGGCATTCAACTATTTTGCGGCTGGTATGTCGCATATCCTGAAGGGACACGAACCAATGGAATTCTGTACTTGCTGATGTGGATGAAGAGCAGAATACTACAGCGGTAGCGCACTACGCTTGGATTTATGCCGAGGCTTTTACGGAAAGGTCCTCTATCTCATTACTAAAGACTGAATTTCCGGGTGTCTGTTATTAGGACTACCACAGAAACTCGGAGTTTCACGGCGCAGTCCCTTGCACGTCGTGTGGTGAACCCCTGAAACCAGATCCCGGGGGATGCGGCGGCCGCCTAAACTCTAGCAGTATTCGAGGTGCAAGTATATCGTCGCCGGACAGAAATCTCCCCGGACTGCCTCTCACGTCACCCTCCCCTCTGACGTGTTTTCTTAATTAGCTTTTCACCGCAAGTCTTCACTTGTTTTCAGTCTCTATCTGCATTTTGTCGGCGGCAAGTTGAATTCGTTATAATTTTTCGTTGTTCTACTTCTTACCGATGCTTGTCCGTTTAACTAGAATTAGAAAGAGGGACATATGGGGGTTGTGACCACGTACGCTAGTTGTGAGACTGCCACTTTGCCTGACTGCAAGCCCCATCTTTGCTCTGCTGCCAGGGACGAACAACAACCATTACCGGAGTACTCAGCGAAATGGGACCCATCTGCAGCTCGTTGATTCAAAAACCTGAACATCTCAAATAGGCCAAGGTCGTAAGCCCCGCGACCTGACCTGAACTCCGCGGGTTGGGGGGAGGGCAAAGCCGAATGCTACCGACAGCATCTCCGAATGGCGGGTAGGAGAGTGGCGCATTCCGCCGATAACCGCAAATAGATGAGCAGTAGCGGGAGATCAGCGGCGCGGCGTTTTTTGCCTTGCAACAAACCCCCTATATAGAAGCCACAGAAGCTCATAGACGCCAACTTCATTTGCGTAAATGTGGCCAGCCACTAAACAAGGCCATCAACTCGTACTGCTGTCTTGAATGGGACGCGCTGAGTATCCCTTACTGACAGGCCGCCACCCAAAAGGCGTACGAACAGCTCATTCGGTCACCGGCTTCGAACACGAACTACGTGTTGCCCGACAGGTAGCATTTGGTCGTGCACGGGTTAGAAGCGCTACCTCGAAATAAGCCCTGATACCATTTTGCACCATATTCTGAAGGTTCTTCGTGAATAGATTCTCTACACTACTGTAAACGTCTTCAATCTATTTTCGTTTGCGTCCAACGAACGACGTTCACCATCAGTCAACTAAGCATAAAAATGATTACTTAACAGAATCCGGATCAAACGGTTCTCAAACCTTCTACGTGAATTCACAGTTCACTTGATGGTAGATAGCATTCCGCTGTCGTCACCACACCTGACCTACTGGTACCTCGTGTGATTACCTACTTAATCCAAGTCTCAGGGTCTGGCTGCCAGTTACCCCTAATAGTATGACTATGGGGTATATAACCCTCCCACTGCACTCATGCGTAAGGATGTAGTTAAAAGTGTATGTGCAAACGCTACCACCGTAACAGATTTGAGAGCGAAACCATCACTGAAGTGGTTTGAATTTAATCGGTAATAAACCCAGAACCTCAAGATCACAGTTACGGAGAAATCAACGATGACCAATCGTGCACCACGTAAGCTAACATAAACAATAAAGCGGGAAACTATCAAATTATATTTTCGAAACTAGAGCTGTCCAGATTTGTAGTGAAGTAGCCACCATGGAGTCCTGAATCTTAATGTGCAGGCTCATCGTAGGGAAATTCCAGAGACCCATCATGGTAAAGACGGACGGGAGGTCGCGATGGGTCGGTCCTCGGGCGGAACATCTGAAACTTGATTCGACGGATAGCTGACTCACTTTGTTATACATCTTGTCCTTGTACAGCTCGTTTCGAGGGACTTTCTCCATGAATCTCAAACTGCGCAAGTAACGCACCGAAAAAATGCGACTTACGTTATGTCTGGGTTATAGAATATGCAATGTATCGCATAACCGAACATGGCGGAACACGCAGTAAGGGTAACTGCCATCAAGTAAGTGACCTACTCGAAACATGAGACTAAAATTCAAAGAGACTTCGCACAGGATAATGCTTAATCAGCCACTTTACGGTCCCCTTAAAAGTGACATTGCGCCTTGGCTGCAGCTGGGCCTGTGAAATCTTCGAAAAAATCATGGCAGCTCCGAGAACGAAAGCGTCCACAATGTATCCCAGCGGTATCCAAGGCTCAGCGGAGTTGCCGTGATGACTTGAAGGTCTGGTCTTCAAGTCTCGAGGTACTACACGGGTTCGAGGCTTTGAGCCCAATTGCCCCGGTTCTCTGGGAAATCTTTGATCTTCTGTCAGATTCACCGAGCTGAAAAGAGAGTAAAAAGGAGCCCGGGAGGTGGCAGTGAAAACAAAACACACATAACATCATGCTGTGTCTCACTGTGGACAGTGCCTTAAGCTGAGTGGGGGTGCTACATTCATGAACATATATGCGATAAAAGACATCCATTTCATTTTTTTGACAAGAAATTATTGGGAGAGACCCAGGTTTGAAAACCTTTCTGCTGTGACCACCGAGAGACGAGGCTGGACAGACGGAGAAGAAGCAATCGCTTTGACCTGATTCAAAAAGGTGGAACATCAAAAACAGATCACCTCTTACGCGTCTTACGTCAAGGGGATAGAGGTTGAGGAGTGAGAGGCGGACGGGATAAGGTAGGTGGGATAGACCCCTTACTGCTTTGGCGGAGGCCCTCTGAACCCTTTCTAGGAACTCACGGTCTCGGTCAAGACCAGAGTGCATTATCTGACTACCGCACCCCAGCAGAGGCCGGATATAAGTGCCGAAAATCATGGGGAAATCATCCTTAAATATGCGCGGGAAGGACCTTCGAATCATGTTTAGGACTCGAAAGGCAGACTTGCTCGAAAGTTCGTGATGATGAGAGAAGGATAAGTTACAATCTAGCCAGAAACCGAGCACCTTGTGTCGGTCAACCCTTGGCAGAGTGGCTGCTCCATTAATGGAAAACGTGTGACCAGTCTCTCTGCCGAAAGACATGCTCACGCATTTGTCATCATTAACTGGGAGGTTCCAATCCTCGGACCAGCGTTTTGTTTCATAAACTGCAATTTGCAGGTCTTCAACGCTTGAACTCCAGAGGGTTACATCATCTACGTACATGGCAATGTTCGCAGGAAGGGCTGTCGGGAGATCGTTTATATAGATCAGGAAAAGAAGAGGACCTAAGACCGACCCTTGGGGGACCCCAGTTGTTACTGGGGAGGGTTGAGACAAAACATTCCCGACTTTAACCACAAAGGTGCGGTCGGTAAGGAAGCTACGTAGGATGGCCAACATTGAGCCTGTGATCCCGTATGTCTGCAGCTTATAAAGAAGAGGGGCATGTGGGACCTTATCTTAGGCCTTAGCAAAATCGATGAATACAGCGTGTGAGAGCTGGCCATCATCATAGGCTTTCGTTAGACTATCCATGACAGTAAGCATATTGGTGATGCATGACCTGCCAGGAAGAAACCCATGTTGGGACGGGGAGAGGATCTTATTTCTATGAAGATGGGAAAGAATCTCACTCTTAAGAATTCCCTCAAAAATTTTGCTAGGGATGCTAGTGAGGCTTATGGGTCTGTAACTAGAAGCAAGGTGTCTACTACCCTTCTTATAGATGGGTGCGATCACTGCTTTTTTCCAGTTACGGGGGAAAACTCCATCGTCAACACATTGCTGAAAAAGCGAGGCATAAGGAGCAGCTAATGTATCCACGGCTTCCTTGAGAATACGGGGGTGGATTAGGTCAGGACCCGTAGGGCAATATTGGTTGAGCCGTCGGAAACCTTGAGCGACTGCACCAGTGGGGATAGTGACGCGGTTAAGGGTAGTGGCCAGAGATATCGGGTGCATGGTAGGGTGGGATGGCATGGGTATGGAGCTAAAAATTGTACGGAAGTAGGAGCTGAATGCCTTGGTTATTTGGCCAGGGGAAGTGATTGGAGATCCGGCACTATCTTCGAGAGCTAGTGGCGTCGGAGCTGTGCTCCCTAGACGATGCATGTACTGAAAGAAAAATGCCTCATTGGTCCCTGCTCGATCAAGTGCAGTTCGTTGGACTGCATTCTGATAGGACCTAATATTGTCTTTGCATATGTTGCGGACGATCCTGAAGTCTTCTGCATCACGGGCAAGGCCTGTGGCTTTATATCTAGCAAAGAGGCGTGCGCGTTCGTCTAGAATGCGCCTAATGGGACGAGGGAGGAGTCGCCTAGTGGTCTGTGGACGACGAGTTCTGGGGACAAATGGCCTATCAGCTAAGGAGATTAACTCTCCGAGATTCTCTGCCATTTCACCAGCAGAGTTACCTGGGTTAGTTGATTTTAGCTGGGAGCGAATAAATGCACAGACTTGGTCAAATTTGGTCCTTTTAAAGGATCTCAAAGTTTTGGTTTCCGACGGGAGAGGAGGCCATTTCAAGATATAATCGAATCAAATGAGAAAGTGATCACTTTTGCCGAGGGGCTTTAAGTAAAGCACCACATCTATTTGGAACCGATCACTGGTGATGGCCAGGTCTAGCAGGGACGGGGCGTGTCCTGCGTGATATCTGGTCGGATCTCTTACGTTCTGCACCCATGAGTTTTTCAGTATGAGATCAAGGAGGGGTTTACCAGAAGTGATATCCGGGGCATCAGCTCTTTGCCAGTTAGTACTGGGGGAGTTGAAGTCACCAGTGACTAACAGATGAGTGAAGTCTGTGTAGCTTTTCAGGGGGCCTAATAAGTCTATGAGACCTAGTCTATCAGTTGAATTGCATGCGGGAGGACAATAGACAACACCAAGCAATAGGGTGTCTGTCCCAGAGAGGTTAAACACAGCCCACAAACAATCAATACATGAAAAGGTTGGAGTTGTCAGTAAGGTGGGAGGAGGGATCGAATTATCGTAGTATATGATGACCCCGCCGGCACGACCTCTACTGGAGTTCTGCCTTACTGTGAAGTATCCCGGAATGGATATTTCGGCATCAAGTATGTCAGGGGTGAGCCAGGTTTCTGTGAGGGCTATGATCTGAGGCTCCCTATCCACTGCAAGCTGCCGAAGCTCCGGGGTCTTGAAGTAGCACGCGGACACTAGGCTAAATCCCAAGAGGTCCCGGATCTTGCGACTGTCCTGTTTTCTGGATGTCGCAAGTGAGCTGAAAGGTGGTTCGCTGATAACTGGACAATGGGATGAGGAGAGAGGGTTTGAAATACCAATCTTGACAGCATCTTACCTCCCGTATTGATGGTTAACTGGAACATAGACCACTAGATGGTGGCTACGGGCAAGCATCTCTGTGTTGGAGGGTCCTCCGGACTTCAAAAGCGGCGAGATTCTTAGACAGCGCTCGCCGCTCACAGCCTTCAGTTCTATGTGGTAACTGCTATAAGAGTGAAATCATCCCTGATGCTTCGCGGTGCTCTGAGCAAAGAGAGACTTTTTAATAAGGCAGGCCCAGGAAGCCAGCAAGTTTGCACTTCCTGTAAAAGTCAAGACCTCCAGCGACCAGCTTTTGTGAAGCAGCTGCGGGAAAATTGTTCAGGGAAATCAAGAAGTGTTTCGTTCAGTTCGGTTCAGTTCGTTCCATTTTGCCCAGGGCAAAAGTGACCGAGACCAATCGAGCATCCAGATCATTGTGTTGTCTGCGGGTTTCCTTGGCTGTCAACACTAGACTTTGAATGTTTTGTCTGAGGGGCAGAACCTTGCTAGGTAGTGCCACCTTCACAGACTTGAGTCCATTGACAAAAATGCCAGGGGCTCATTACATTACCCCTCGTTCACACAGCTAGCTCTGGGAACGCTGTATCCCAGAGTGAATCTGGGGCCCTCTTGAAATTTGATACGTTGCTGCATCTAACAGAGTCCTCTGACAGTCCATTACGCGTAGATACAGCCTTACTGGTCACAAATTTGACTCTTATGTCCAGTCTTGAGTATGCCCTTTATAGCTCAAGACTACTTTCCCTGGTGCCGCACCGAGGGGCAGAAAAGAACAAGTCACCCACGTCTATACCCGAAAAACTCTTTATAACCTCGAACGCTTCTATCAGCCACTTCGGCCTCTAGGATGCTCTAAAGAGAAGCAATTAAGGTGTCCTGGATGCTGGGCTTAAGATCTACCTTGTGGCCGGTGATCATTCTAGTTGCAAGCAGCCGCATCCCCCCCGGGCTCACCTCATCCTTGGAACAATACGAAGCCCATGCCTGCGCATAATACTCCGGAACAGGTCGCACCAGCATCTTGTAAAACAAGATAAAGACTTCTTGACTTTTCATGTGATAAGTTTTTGTACTCCAGTCACCACTCCGGCCGTAGTTGCAGCCCTGTGGCAGTCCTGAAGGCCTAAAGTCCCATACCCAGGTCTTTTACCCCCGACACTCTTTGAAAAGTAATTCCTTTCCCTCCGTCTATGTTGGTAGTCAGGATTGGGCATTTGGCGAGATTCGGCGATAAATCCCGTCGTTCTGTCCCACTGAGAACAGCACTTATATCCCTACTAAATCGCTCCCCGCTTCCTTCACGTCCTCTGCAAACATGGGACTCGGGCAAAGGCCCCAGTACTGAACTACGTGGCACACCATCAGTAACCCTCTCCGGCCCCGACAGATAACCACCCACCCATCCAATCACTAGTTTTCCAGGTTATCCTAAATGTTTGCTACTTATAATACATCAGAAGATGACTCAAGGAGCCGAAAGCCCTACTGAAATGCGTACTTCAAACCCCAGCCGTTGTATTCTTCTCTTCTTCTTGTGGTCTAGTCTAAGGACATCGGTAGGCCTGTCAAACACGATCTTCTTTTAACAAATCCTTGCTGTGCAGGGGCCAGTAGGTCGTTATTAACCAGATGCAGGCACAGTTGCTTTCTAACTATACGTTCCAAGCACTTACACAACACTGATGTCAGGCTGACCGGCCCATATTTTCCGCCTTCTGCCTGTACCCTGTCTTATGTGCTGCGAAGACGTTGGCCTCATGCCGATCTTGTGGCATATCAACCCCCCTTAGCCACGGGTCGTGCAGCTGAGTGATGGCCCCTGAAAATGTACCAGAAAGAGACTGGCAAATGGCCGCTGCCTTGTCCTTGCACCAGGATTTTAGTTCGTGGAGCAACTCATCCTCACTTATAGAAAGCTTTTGAAGCACTGGCTTAATCCCTGCATCTGATTCCGCCTAATTAGGCATCTGGTTCTCACGGAATACGCTCTCAAGGTTCGCGAGTCAGGTTCCTCCCTTTTCTTTATCATTAAGCTCTATGCTTCCGTCGGATACTTCCAAGGTTCTTACGCCCTCACATGTGGATCACTTGAACTGCACTTAGGTGAAGAACTCCCTAGGGTTCGCCTTCACATAACCTCCTGCGAACAGATAACGCTCTTGTAGTCTTTGCCTTCCACCAAGGTGGCCGGCTGCTATTTCTTTGCTGTGTTAAAGCAGCAAACTCGTCCCACAAGCTTATAAGCCCATTTTTTATTGCCCTCCACCATTTCTCCACGAATTGCTCCGGAACTTCCGGATACCAAAACATGCTTCATACATTTACCCTCATATGGTCCTCATCCACTCCAGCGTAGTTCGGAACCAACCCAGGTCCTAGGTTGTTGTGCCCCATAGTGAACGTTGCTCGCAGGACTCCGTGTTCGCCCTTCCCCATTGACTTCTCTATCACCATAGAAGTGACTTCAGACCGATACGTAGCTACCAGCAGATCCAGTGTAGACGAGGGTGGTCCGTCGAGGAAGCGTATAGCTTCTTTTACGTGTTGTTTGAGGGGGTGATTGTGAGGCCAAATCATCGGAGCTTTTCCAGTGGTTCCCCCGGGGGCACACCCATCATCCCAGTTCACTTCTGGTAAGCCCACGTCTCCCAACACGATAAAGCGGTGTAATCTACTGAACACCATCTGTGAAAGACGGAATAGTTCAGGGTCTTCTCCCCCATCTGTTTGCGGTCCTCTGTAGACGCAGACTAGCTCTACCTACCTCCGGCCCGGGCAAACTCAGCTTGCAGTCGCTTGTATGTTGGGTGATACAAGCGCAAAAGGGGACCCTCCACTGATTATGATCAGCTCTCACGAAGAGTATCCACACGCCCTGCCTAAAGTCTATTCTGTCTTGTCTGTAGGTGGTGTAGCCACGAAGTTGCATGGCGCCGTAGTCCTTCTTCAGCCTTGTCCTCGTCGTAGCTGTAATCATTGATCCACTCTTCCTGGCAAGTAACCCCCCATTTACCTCCTAAGCTACAGGTTTTATATACCCTATGGCCGCACCTTCTGCCGGGTCTTCTGCCTTGATCACACCCCCTTAGGAGTTTGTACCCTCGGGCGCAATTCCCATGGGGACACGCTTTTTTGCGCTTCAAGTCAAGTGGCTCGTATTTTCTTTAACCTTCAAAGCCACTCCTTTGATTGGTAATCGTAATGTAGTCAAGGGACACAACTCATGCTTCCGCTGTCTCATTAATTGGCCTTCTGCCTCCCCTCGAGGGCATCAGGGACCTACTCCTGTTCAGCGGTGTTAGTGCTCCCGCAGCGACGGTTGCCCAGCTTTCATCGGCGTTGCTGACACTTTGTCTGAACTGAATTAGAGTCGCCTCTACCTCCGTTTCTATTTCGGTCTCATCCTTTTCTTGATGGTATGCAGTCCATGAGCCTCAAACGGCTTTTCATCCTATGTGTGCACTTTTTTGCCCACCGATCCATCCGCTTTGCCTTTTTAGCTGGCGCGCTAAGCAGTCCCTGTCTAGCGTGACTATCGCTAATAATTGCGGCTTTAGGCATAGATTTGATGATGGGTATGAAGTCGACTTTGGCTGTCATGAGAACTGGCCTCTTGATTTCTGGCTTTATTGGACGCTGCGTATTTAGTACAGTCTCCGCCTTTGGACCGAGGAGAGTGCCCCTCTTTGATCCTTGTTTACTTTCCTGTGGCTTGCTCATCTCTCGAGGCCCGGCCTAGCAGTAGTTCCCCGCCGTAGGTGCTGGCGAAGAGGATAGTCCGGGGTTTCTGATTTGCACGTACTTACACTGGAGGACACCGAAGAAGCAAAATAAGAAGTAGAAGAAAAAAATGGAAGAAGAGGAATGTTGAATCAGACTAAGATTTTACAACTAAGCTCAAGTTGCTGACTCAGGGGTAATCCGGAAATACTCATGTCCACACGGCCTCCATCTTCCTCTTGAACACTGCCACAGTGTTCTCTTCCACCACTGCCTCGGGGAGTTTATTCCAGCTGTTATTACTCTGCAAGCAAACGACCGGGCTCTGACGATTTTATTGGCACTAGGCTTAATTAGCTTCATTTCGCATCCACGAAAACGGAGCCTCTTCCCTGTTAAACGGGGACTTTTCATTACTGAAATCTACTTCGTTGTTCCATTGTTTCGATCAATTCCCCCCGCCCTCTCCTGCTTTTCGGCGAGAACAGCCTTAGCTCCACTAGCCAGTCCTTGCACTGCAGCCCCCGTAGCCCCAATACCCTCCTCCAGAGGGGAAGAGCCTTTTACTAAATGCGGGGCCCAGGCTTAGGCTACATACTCTAGGCGGGGTCTGGCAAGGGTCGTATGCATTGGCAATACAACCCTAGGCTCTTTAGCTGTGAGCTTCTGCGCAGACGGTATTGGTAATGGTAATATTAATGACAGTGGAAATGTTAAAGTTTTACTTCTCGCCAGTTGACGAGATACATGCAATAAGCTTGAGCAGAATTTAGAGGAGATGCATATATACAGAATTGGACAAAATTGTATCGACAGCGTACAATGCAGAGTAAAAGGCAAAATCTTCAGGATGTAGGCGTCGTACAAGGAAATTGTGGAAAGCTATATGACTTAGATTACGCGGACGACGTTGTCTGCCTGCTTGAATCCACGAAACATGCTCATGCACTAGGTAGACTCTCAAGGGCTGTAGCTCCACTCAGCATGTGCTTTGCAAATTCAAGGTGTAAAGCGATGTTACAAGACTGGAAGTCAACCATTCCGAGCGTGATGCTCGCTGAGGAGGGGCGGGGGGGTTTCTGGCAGTTTTCGGCCACTCCACCTACCTCGGCAGCAGCATGGCGGCGGATGGGAGCACAATGGTAGAGCTGCGCACACGGATATCCAAAGCTGGAGGGGCATACGCCGGACTGAAGCACCTGTGGCGTCGACGTGACATTTCTTTGAAGATAAAAGGTCGTGTATACGGTACAGCGGTGCATTAAATTTTGCTATATGGTTGCGAGAATTAGAGCCTGCTTGCTGAAGATACTCGTCATCTTGAGGTTTTCGACCACCAATGTTTGCATACTATCGCTAAGACTGGGTGGAGTAGCCGAGTGAGCAATGCTGAGGTCAGAAATGTAGTATTAAGCACCAGCTTGGGGAACATTCCGTTACGACATATCCAGCATAGTAGACTTCGTTGGTTGGAGCACGTGTTACTTATGGCAAACATACGTCTACCATACAAAGTAATACTCTCCTTTCCCCATCAGAAGCGGAAAAAATCACATGGAAGTCAACAGATGAGGTGGCGACGAGGAATGAGAAAATGTACAGCGAACTTAGGAAGAGTAGGTGCTTCACGTCTTCGTGGTTGGGGCCAAAAGATCCGTCTACCAGTTGGCTGGAGACTTTGAAGGATATGGCTGCGAACCACGAACAGTGGCGATCGTGTTATCACTTTCTGCCGAATGAGAATGATTGATCGATGTGCTTTTGTACAGTTAGACCGTGTATTCCATGTGTTGGCTACTAGTGTGTTCTTCTCTTTTCCCAACCATGTAGGTCTACTCCCTGTCGATCTTGTATATTCATACTTCCCAATTTAACGTGCAAGGTGGTGAGAAAAGCAATGGCCAGTGGGGCTTGCACCGCAGTTTACCGCTGTACGACGACGGCGATGAAGATGATAATGAGTAAGTGACGCCCATGACTGCGTAGTATATTCTGGGCGAGGCCGATTAATGGCTGGTCTTCTAGTGGTATGGATAAGAAATCAACGTACACCGGTGAAAGCTATTTCTGGTCGTCGGAATGTCGAGTCAAGACACAAGTCCTACGGCTTTGGCCATTTTGCTTCGAAGGTCAGATGACCCAAGTGTTTTGCTTGTGAAATGGCAAAGGAGATAGAAAAGCTTGCGCTCTCCCGATGACAGGGCAATCACGTTGGATGGACGGATTCACTTTTCCGACTAGTAACTAGGTCGGCCTCAGGGAATTTCCAGTGGGCTTAACTGAACAAGTAAAAAATGGCATCTGACGTTGTTTTTTGTTGATTTTTTGACTTACAAATGGATGTGTTGTTTCCTGGACAGAAAGTAGAGACTGGGGAATCGGAGTTGTTACGTGATAGACAGAAAGGAGGATGTTCATTCTGTCAGTCGTATTCTGGTAAAACCCTGTCTCATCAGTTATCTAGCCGCCGGTTTAATACGGCGATTCTACCTTCCACCGCCCCCACGGGTGGTAGTGCCTTAAATTTGATCACTGCGCAGTGACAGAATAAGTGTTCCCGGGAGTTTCCAATAGCTCTGGGTTTCATCATTTTGTGTTCAACCGTCTGAGGGCTGGGTTGGTTCCTAGGCTTGGTACCGCCCTTTTTTCTTCGGATATTGCCTTGAACTGTCTTTAGGGTCTCAGTCAGGTTTCTTCTCAGGCCATGCAAGCTAAGCGAGAATGGATCGAAGGATTTGAGCGGTCCTCTCCATGCCGCATCTCATAATCCATTATTCATCCTAAAATGTCGTCTTTAAAGCTTGTAACAGCTGCTTTTTCCTGACTAGATTCTGTACCAAGGCTTAAAAGCATTATTTCATCTGATGACTTGAGTGTTTTTTAAAATGTCACAATTGTTTTGGTACCCCGAGATCTGAAAGTCCGAAACCACTAAAACATCTGCTTATCACCTTCGGCTGCTGTAAAACTGCACCCTTTGGCACAAATGGATGTTCTTGTGCCCTTGGACACCAAGATCTCCAATGACCACCCCAGCTACCAGACTCGCCAGCCTTTCTGAATCCTCGTGACCTTTGAATGACCTCAGCTTCCTCCAATGCCCTCAGTAACCTGTCGTCGGAATGTCGAGTCTCTCCCCCTTCTGCCTTCGGAGCTTTGAAAAAGTTCATCGGTAGTAGACTTGAACCAACACATTCTCAGATCTCCTGTTCATCTTCTTTTTGTTGGGACATGGACCTGAGATAATTCGCGAAACACGGAGTGGCGAACAAACACCAAAATGAAAGACCATTGGTTAAAGGATGGAAAATGCAGATACACATCTTCATGGTTCGTTTCATGTACATACGTTCATTTACGTTCTTTCTTCTCAGTTGGGTCGAAAAAGACTTGTTGAGTGAGTGGCGAAACGAATGCTCAGAAAAAGAGATGGTAATCCTTCACCTTTTGTTTATTCCTATCTTTTATTTTTTGATATTTTTGGACTGATGGAAAGTGGAGAAAAATGCCACTGAAAAGTCACACTGATGAGTAGTTTGGACAGGATGTAGAAAGGAATTAGTTGAGGAGTGGTCCAGCGCCTAACCTCGGGCAGCGGTCAAAAGACCGCTATAGATGATGCGTCCAGTGCCCAAAGGTGATAATAATAATGCAATAAACAAAGAAACTTCAGAACATCTGGGATGTGCTCATTTGGGCAACCATTTGTGTACAACTAGAATGTACAGCCTTCTCTGATTCGCAGCCAAAATTGGGACACCTTCTTTTTAAGTGCAGATCCCCAGCTGATGGCAGATTAGCTCTACTCTATCTTTGAGCGATGACTCAACCGAATAACCCCGTCAAAAGAATCGTCAATCCATCCCAAAGACAATAAATTGTCTCTTCTCAACTTGAAGTTAAGTAGACTCTAACGTGTTTATCATAAAACAAGTGACTTTTCACTGTTTATAAGGTTAAGTCTTCTGGGTGAAACGATAAAACTGTACTCCGAGAGTGAAATAATGCAACAGGAACACAGAGCCTTACTTGATTCCAAGAAAGTTGAGATTCGTACAAAACTGATGAAGTCGAGGAACCCCAAAACAACTTCGTCTGTCTCTTCTATCTCTTTCAATAACACGTGCCTCTACAATCCACTGGACATAGCAGAAAAGCTTAACACATTTTTTGCCCCTTCCTTAGCTAGTGACACAGCACAGTTTTTCTACAATCCACCGGTACCACCATATGAACCAATTTCTTCTATAATATTCTTGCCCTCTGAAATCGAGCCCTTAATTTCAAATATCAAAATATCTTTCCATCCCGAATCGGACTCGTTACCGTCGGACATCTTTAAATTGGGCGGCTCAGATATCCAAATTCTTTCATCGAACTGATTCAATTTGTCTATGTGGTCTGGTTGGTATCCCATACAGTGGAAAACTTCTGCTATTATTCCAATTCATAAGAAGGGAACACGGGAGGGCCCGGCTACCTACAGACCTGTGAATCATACCCCAGCTGTATCGAGGATTATGGAAAGATTAATAAAAAGTATACTAACAGATCACCTCCCAAAAAATCACCTTATAAGTAAAGGTCAGCGAGGTCTCCTAAAACATCGATCCTGCGCAACTTGTATGACTGACTTTCTGAACCTTATTACGATAGCTGCCAGTAATGGTGAGGCGGTGACCTCAGTCTTTTTAGACATGTCTAAAGCCTTCGACCGGGTGTCTCATATTCGTTTCTTGTCAAGGGCTAAGACATACGGCATTGTTGGCCCACTATATGCCTGGCTAGAGTCATGCTTGTCCTCGCGCATTCAAGTGGTAAAGGTTGACGGCACAATTTCCACACACAGCCCTGTAACCAGCGGGATGATCCAAGGCAGTATACTGGGACCGTTGATGTTTCTCACCCACATAAATGATATATTTACCGTGGTTCGCCATGGAACTCCGTTTTTATTTGCTGATGCTGTAAAGTTGTTTTGCACCTTCGACCATAATTCATTGGGTAATACTATGGAGAAAATATCGGAGGACTTACGGACGCTCAATTCGTGGTGTACCGATTAGGCAATGAAGTTTTCGGCGGACAGAAGCTGCATTCTTACATAAAAGCGTCGTGTCCCTCCCAAAGCGTTAAGCATAGGTGGTCATCTGATCCCCATCAAACCATCAGTACTTGGCCTGGGCATATACTACTCCTGCTCGTTCAACTTCCCGGAGCAAACAGACACTCAAATTGCTGGGTCCCGCAGGTTATTAGGACTTGTTCACAAAACATTCCGTTTGCGTGAAAGTAAACTCATTGTCTACACAAAACACATTAGGCCATTGCTAGAGAATAGTCCAATAGTTGGCTCCAACACGCGCCAGATTGACAGGATCGCCACTGAAAATGTTCAGCGCACCTTTACTAAACAAATGGTTGGCTATTCGTCTAGTCTCAACTATAAGCAGCGCCGTGACCTGCTACACCTCGAAACTCTTTGGCTCCGAAGGATAAAGTACAACTTGTCCTTTTTCCAACCACTGTTAAAATATAGATCCTGCAGAGCCTCCCCTGTGATACGACAAGCAACAAGCTTAAGGTATTTGTTACGACACAGCAGTCATTCGGCCATTGTGCCCTCCTCGAGAACAAGCCTACAGTCCAATTTCTCCATTGTTAAATATTCGCAAATGTGGAATAAACTTCCACCAAATCTCCGTACAATATGCCACTTGCCGAGATTTAAAGGGGAATTAAACAACGGCTTGAAGTCTTGACACTGGCATCAAACAACGATCCATAAACTTCGGAGGAGCGAGCGTACGAAGTTGGTTTGGGTTACTGACAAGCGGGTCTGAGTCAGGGGCCACGAGAAAAACGTACCACACAAGTTGCCATATATATCACTCGATTTTTATTAATTTTCGTGTACAACCTTGTGTTTTGCAAAGTCGAACCATCCACCAAGTAGTTCCAATTTCTAGATACTAGAGGTTTCTCTTTACCACTGACCGTTGATCCCCAGCTGGGAGCACCCCAGACTGCGTTTTTCTATTTTTACCCCTCCGGACAACTACCAATGTGTGCCTTCCCTTCGATGGCTCGGCATATTACCTGACCCACACTTTTCGCTGAAAATTCGATACCTGCCCGTCATTTCGTCACTACCACATTGGCCCTGCTCTCCAGGACCCCTTGCACCCCGGTCGCAAGCTCCTGGAATATTCGACCTCTACAGCTATGTGACAACGCCAATATCACTCAAGCGAAGCCTGCCGGTGCTGGGCGCAGTCAAATCTACCGCTTTGACAGCGCACATCGGGCGCGCAGGACGTCTGCAATGATGTGCGGGCACAGCTAAGATGGCGCATCACACCTCCCGTCACCAAAAATGGTTTTTAGGTTGGGTGTCCAGGGCATGGTCAGCCCCACCCACCAGCACGGGTTGCGGCAAAAACACTTGTACACCCGAAATGCCGCAAATATGGAACTACCTCCCCCAGTTATCGCCTATTTTTCATCGTGCTCGCCTCCATCTCCGCCATCTTAACTTACCGCTCCTTACGCCTGGCAAAATCTACTTTTCCTAGCAAATAATGATCGAGGGGTTAAAAAGCCGTTTCCGTACTCGGCCTACCGTTCATGATCCTTTTTCCCGATGATTCGTGCCAAACCACCGGCTTGTCTCATTCGCAAACCTAACCAATCTCCGAGACAAAACTCGCCCTTTATAGTACAGTTACCGATAAATTAGCAAAAAGTAACATTTATTGTTGCCATACACTTCCGTCCCACAACGTAAAAACAGTGTATTTCACTGAGGTATATTTGTCTCCAGAGCATCCACACAGTCGGCGATATTGTGATAGTTCGCTCTCCCTATCAGTCCTTCTGTTCGCCCACACGGCTGTGGCATTGCAATATCCTCACTTTGCAAAGGTTCATGCCGTACCCATATATTCACATCTGAGAGACACCTGTGTCGCAGCGTTTTGATCTTTCACCATCACATGATCAACCTTTTACAAAGAATACCAACAGATAGTATTTTACCTGTCAACTACTTCACCGCCCAACTTCCCAAACGTATTCGTCGGTTGTTGGGTGCATTTTCATATCCGGTATTCTATCTTGGTAAGTCCTCTCAGACAATTTCGATTCTTGCATCTCTCTGGTCATCATTTTCAGCCCCTAGATAACGATTATCAAATGTGAATACTTACCTGTCATCTATATACTCATCTTCGCAAACCGCGTATCTGCGACTATCGTGGCTATGCATCACAAACTGATTTGTCGCCCAGTTCTTATTTCCACTTTGATACATCACATTCCACCTTTCTGGAAGTAAACAGTGTGCGCCACGATTACATGTTTACGTCTGGCCACTTCTTTCACCATCACCTAGGCAATCTCTTGCCACAAATAAGTCCTTCACTGGGTATTTAACTGACCCAGCCAATATTTGGTAGCTGAACGTTTCAAGGGTAATATTCAAAAGGTTTTGCTTGTTCTTTGTCGGCAAATTTATTCTTTTCACCGTCTGATTTCCAATCCAAAGCCGCGCCATACTCCGCGGAGCGCTGCAACTGGTTCATGTCTCCCTTGGAAAATTATTTATCCTCAAGGTGAACAAACCTTTCGTCAATTCTGTTTGATTCTCTCGCTGCACATTCCCTCTTTTTGTATTTCAGTTCAGTTCAGTTCAGTCTGCACAGGACAGGTAATGACCACGGCCAATCGAGCGTCCAGAATTCCTTCGATGGTATGCACACCAGTTATGCACCCACCACTGCCGAGTGTATTTCTTCGAATCCCCGCTAAAAATGATAGGGAAACGAAAAACCTCATCGCACATCAACTGCGTGAGACATTATGCATCGTGAGCTTTCACTGAGACTGTATGCAATGAGGGAAAATGTCTGCTAAAACATACTCCAGAAGGACCACATTGCTACCCGTCACCCATCTAGTTGATATACTCAAGGCTCACTACAAGGAAAGATCTCGTACCACTTGCGATCTAGGGCACCTTTGAAGGATTGGACTGTCTGCAGATCTACCATTTCACCAGGCAGACCGTTCCAACTGTTCACAACCCTATTGCTGAAGAAGTGCGATCTAGCCATCAACCCAGATCGGGCTTTTATCAACTTCTTTTCGTGTCCCCTTGTTCTGGAGTCTACGGCCACTTGGAATAGACTATCTGGTCTAAGACCAGAAAAGCCCTTAATTACCTTGAACGTTTCTATGAGATCCCCTCGACGTCTCCTCCTTTCCAACGAGAAAAGATTCAGGTCACAGAGTCTCTGCTCGAAAGTCTTACCCCTCTGCCCTTCAACCATTCGCGTGGCGAGATGTTGGACTTTCCTAGGCAGGCGGCGTCCTTTTTGTAGAAGGGTGACCAAGCCAGCACGCTACCTTCTAAGTGAGGTCGTACTATAGCCATGTATATAGGTACGAATAACCCCGGCTTCCGGCAAGACAAAGCTGATCGCAGTCTAAAGAGCTCCCCACGAGCCTTATGCGCAGCAGCATTGCATTGCTCCGACCATTTGAAGTCACTGTTCATGATGACCCCCAGGTCTTTAACCCTACTGGCTGCCTCTACTGTGAACAGCCCTTGATCATGAGCGACAGTTAAGCTCTCTGTTGCCCTTGACAACAAATGGCTTCTTTGAGCGTTTAGAGGTAAGTCCCATTTGTATGCCCAGTCCAGGACGGTACCTATTTCCCTGCCCAAGTCCGCCCTACCCTTAGATCCAACAATCTTCACATCATCCGCAAAAATAAAGCTGGGCGATTGAAGAGTGGATGCTAGGTCATTAATAAATAACAAGAATAGGACCGGGCCTAGGACGGATCCCTGAGGTACACCACTGGTGACGTTCACCAAACTGGAGCACCTGTCCCCCACTTTGACGTAAAACGTCCTGTGGGAGAGGAAGTCCTCCAGCCACCTATATACTGGCCCATCTATACCGAAAGTCTCCATCTTGCGTAGCAAAAGACGATGATTAACGGAGTCGAACGCCTTGCTAAAGTCGAGGTAGCATACCTCAACTTGCTTACTTTCGTCCAGTCGTCGAGTTACTTCATCTAAGAAGCACAGGAGATTGGTCACTCAAGATCTACTTTTCAGGAATCCATGCTGCGCCGGGCTTATCATGGAGTGCTGCAGTAAGTGCTGGCAGATATGGGCACGGATGATCTTCTCGAGGACTTTACAGAGAATGCTAGTTAGGCTTACCGGCCTGTAGTTCTGCACATCCGACTTGGGACCACTCTTATGTATTGCCACGACTGCCTCGACTTCCCAGTCCTGAGGCAGCTTACCCTGGTCCAACGTGGATCTGTACAGTCTGCATACCGATGGAGCTATGATATCCGCCAACGGCTTGATGATAGCTGGATGAATGCCATCTGGGCCCGCTGACTTGTGGCTGTTTAACTCCTGTAGGTACCTGCGCACGCACTCCTCTGAGAGATCTAGCTCGTTTAGCTGAGGAGGATGCACCAGGGCCAGATCTACTCGTACCCCACTATCTGTCCTATGTACACTACCAAAGTATTCCCCCAGGGCGTCTGCTTTGCCCTGGTCATCAGTGACAATACCATAGTCTCTAGTGGATAGCGGACCTACGGCATTTCTTGTTGAGCCTTTAGATTGTACATAGCTGTAGAACTTCTTCGGCTGTTGTCTTACAGACTGGGCCAATTTGAGCTCAAATTCCCTCTTAGAAGTTCTCAAAAGGCTTATAGTCTCGTTTCTCAGCTTCGTATAGCGGTTCCAGGCTAGCTGACTGCCGGAAGCTTTGTACTGGTTCCAAGAGCGGTTTCTACGTCTGATGGCCTTGGCTATTGCAGCCTTCCACCACATGAGTTTGCCCTCCCCGCTCCTTCGTTTGAAGGGTGCGAACTCTTCCTGTAGGGCAGTCAGGGATCCCTTTATGGCCTGCCAGCGCTCCTCCACAGTAGCCTCCTCTGGAGCGTCCCAGGTCAAACCCATCGCCCTATTACGAAGCCTATCTATGTCCATACTACCGAAATTCCTAATCAGCCTTGGGGGTACCTTCGGTTGCCGCATGCATAGAACTATTTTGACACACACGTGGTCACTCTTTCCCAGCGATGCACAATAATGCAGTCCAGCCACATCGTTGGGGAAGTTCGTTATAGCTAGATCCAGCAAGGATGGAACGCATCCAGTCGTATATCTGGTATTCTCCCTAATATGCTGATGCAAAGCATTATCATGCAGCCATTCTAAGTAGATTTGCTCCTCCGATCCCGGCGCGCACACCTCAGCCACCCAGTCGATGTGCGGAAGATTGAAGTCACCCACTATGAGGGTCTTTTGTGCGTCCTTAACTGGTTCAGTCAAAGTCCGCAGCAAAAAAACGTCCTCTTCGTGGTTTGTGCTTGGTGCCCTGTAGACACAGACAACGTTAACCCTTCTGCCTGGAAGGATGATCGTGACGGCGCATAGCTGGATATTGCGAGTGCACATCTTGGTCTGGGACTCAAGGTGGTTTGCACCTGACCTAACGAGGATGGCTACTCCACCACCAAGGTGATCTTGTTCCCGATCCTGCCTGTAGACTGCAAAACTGTTACTTATTAGGCCTGGCACATGGTCTTCTTCAGAAAGCCACGTTTCCGTGACGGAAACTACTGATGCTTTCTGTTCGTCAGCAGTTTTGGCAAGTTCCGCCCATTTGTTTCTAATACTACACGCGTTATATAACACCACCGCGTTTGCTCCGTCGCCTAGGTGTCTTTTGTTATTCATTCCTGACTGTTTCTCAGGCGCAACGCCTGAGATGATGACCCGTTTTTTGCTTCGGATGACCCCACTGGGGTGCATGAAGCCGGCTGATGGTCCAGAATTTCCGACGACTCCCAATCCATCTCCATAGGAGTGGCCACCACATCCAGACTGGCAGGGGTCGCGCTGTCATATATCTTCGGACATTACTGCCAATTCTCGTCTTCCAGCGCATCTTCAATTACAACTATTAGCGACCCCGCTCGTGGCTTCTTTACTATTGTCGGGGTCGGGGCCTGAGAGCCGAGTACGGCATTCCGCTGAACTTTTAGGTTTCTCACCAGCGCTCTGGCTGGTCGAGCGAGGTTACCTCCCGGGGCTAGACCACCAGGCTTTACCCCATGCTCGTCCGGCACAATCTGGTATCTGCCCTTGGTAATCTGAGCCACTACCGCTGCCCTCGCCAGTAGTCTATCCCGGGTAGCCTCATCAGCGAACTCCACCAGTATTGGTCTCGCACGAAGTTCGCCTTTGTTCCCTAGTGGTGACTTCCATGTCCCCACTCTGTGCACCCTTCTTAGAGTAGGAGGGTACGGAACACCTGCGATTCGCAGTATGTCGCAGACCCTCCTCCTGTCAATGTCTCTCATGGCCTTCGATTCCCTTATAACGGGTTCTTCCTGTTTTAGGATCAGAAGCCTGTGGCTTGGGACCCTGCCCATCGATAAGATCTGCCTCTGCAGGTCCTTCACCTTGTTTTCTAGTACCATAAGAGCAGGGTCATCCACCCTAGCCAACCCATCTTTCGCTCTATGACGGTCGCCCTTCTTGTTGACTTGCCTCGCCCTTCTCGGCTTCTGCTCCGTCCACTGGCCCTCGTCAGACTGCTTCAAAGGAGTTGGGGCAACGACCGCCTGGCAAGCTCTCGGAGCTAGTCCATTCGCTCGGATGATTGTCCTCTCGGGTGTTGATACTACTTCCGCAAACGACTTACTACAACCTGCTTGCGGTGGTTTGGGGCTTACAACCGAGGTACTACTTGGTGGACGTTGATCCTGCCCTTGGGCCTGCAGTTTAAAGGCCAGACTGGCCGCCTCCTTGCAGGGGGCACAGACCCATTCAGCCCATGAGTTCTGTTTATAAAGGACATAGATGTCCTTTGTTATCCCTGAACACCTTGGGTGAGCCCACCTCTTGCATATCTCGATCTCTATACCATTTACCACACGTTTTACGCACTTGGGTGCTAGACACGGGTCGGAAACGCGTGTCATACCGAAAAACCCCAAAAACGAGGGCGAAAACAACTCAAGTGCTCTTTACCCAAACACAAAATACGCACTCTGACAATAGCAGGTAACTCCCGCTAACACAAAAAACAAAAACAAAAAGCAAGATTAGAAGCGAGGAAAGATCGCCTCAAAAAAACACCGAACACTACTCGGCAATACTACAAGGAGAATAAAAATATTCTCCGGATAAAGCGCACCTTAAATGCAATTATGATAAGCTCAGTACTGTGAATTAAACTGGGTTAATTCACAAAACTATTCAAAAACTCAGTTCAAAGACGAGAGCGCTATGAATTCAAACCACGCGGCACTTACACCGGCCTTCAGTATGTAATATTTCAGTAAGAGTCTACTACCTCCGACCAGCTCGACCCTGACTTGGCCGGGTTGGCAACCCAACTTTGAGTTCAAATTTGCCGGGCGCCGCCTTGGAGGCTGAATTAAATACATTCTCCTGTACAATATCGAGTGCACATGCCTGAATCACCCTCTCGGACTTTGTACTCTACGTCCAATTGTACCGCTTGATCTTGCGTTTCAGCATGTCTCGGGGTTATCCGAAATAAACCATCATCATCGTCATCATCACCGTCATCCTTAAGGGATTCCTAACTTTACGATATCATCAGTGAACGCAAGCCTATGCGCATTATCAGATTGAAGAAGGTTGTAAATGGAATAAAATTATTAAGAATTCTGGTGGGTTTTACCTCGCCTGCCATCAGCGGTCAGATTTGGCTGGGCACAGTTTTACAGAGGTAGAATGTAACTTTTTTCCGCAGTACTTGCGAGTCGGTCTCGAAGTGGGGTCTGTGTAATAGTAAAGAAACGGCCAAACAAGGTGAGGAAAATTAAGCTCTTGTATAAAGCGGAAAAGGCTACCGTGAAGGATGATGCAGAAGAATAACAATGAGTGCTTGTTGGCTTTCAGTGAACAAAGCAGTCATCGAAATCTAAAAGACAAGCACCACACACAGGGAGCTGTTAAGAAATAAAAATCTGAGTCAGTGATTTAGGGCACCTCCGAGTGGCACTGAATATAGCTGAATGCCGTTAATGAAGACAATGTATTTCTTGAATATGGTTGAGATAGCTGAGGATTGCCCGATCTTGCGTGGGGCTGTTAACCAAAAAACGAAAGTGGTACGCGTGCATAAACGGACTGCCGAAAGTTCGGATGACTCAGAGTCCCTCCAGGTACCCGGTAAGATTCGCAGGGGAGAGAAAAAAGGAAAAGAAGGTTTGACGGGATAGACGTCACCACAGCCGGAAGCCCTAACGGTTTGGATATGGAAAACCTCACTGAATCCAGTTTGCTCCATTGGGAGTGACCAGCTCTACTTCGCCATCAATCTTCGGTCAACTGCTATAATTGTGCCGAGTCTTCACGAACTGATCCAGCACTTCGGTTCTTGTTTGTTCAGCAAAATTGGTTCTCTTTCCTTCTCACGGTCTACCTAAGAACTAGAACGGCCTGGTATGAATTTACAATCCAGATCGGTTATGGTTCAATGTCCAGATACAGCATCAAAAATCATAAACGTTCCATTCCTCGGTGGATTTGACTTGCTGAGTTCTTTTAACTACTGGTTTGGGGCGTACAAAAAGCCGCTACCCAGCGTGACTACGTGCTATCATTCCGGGTCTTCGTAGAGTAGATACATGAAAACTGCCTTTTCATGACCGGAGGTGCCCGATTATAAGTGCGTGAATATGCTTTCCTTCAAAACGCTACTTTTTATTGCAGTTTGGGTCCTCTTTTCTGAGTAGAGTGAGCTCTGATAAGTGGTTTTTCGGTAAATGAAGCCACATTCAATTTAACCGGGAGAAACCAGCTTGTTGGAATAAAAACCGATACCCACTTGATATCAGTCAATCTTGGGCCTTCGGTAAAGTATTGGGCCGACCCTTTTGTGGACTGATTCTGTGCATTACGGACCTGAAATAGAATATTGTAGTCCGGAAGTAGCTTCATCTATGGGTCAAGATGGCAGTATACAGCTGCATGTTATGTACTTTGAAAGTCTACATAATGGCGAGAAGGACAAAGCTACACCTCCACAGATCATGCGTACTTCATCATTGACTGACCAATAATATTAAAGAAGCGACATCACGTGGAGAGAATGAGCAAGTAATAGGGTAGTAGTGTTTTGGATTGAGACGAGTGAGGAATAAAGGGTATCATGGTTATATAGCTTTCTGCGGACTGTGTTTTATTCCAATGTTACCCGAGTACGTGTTATTTTGTGGGCACCCTCAAAAACGTTGGTTTTTCCCTGCGGTCAGTGGCTGGGGTCAGTAACGATGTGGTTCATTTTCTCGACTCACTGGAAGAGACATTTTACGCCCAGTACAAGATGAGGATGTTTGGAAGTTGATGTCTTATGCTATTACTTGAAATGCTCTTGTTTAAACTTCATGCGCGATCGGAGGTGGCAAGGTAAGTACATAGGAACTTTGGTAATTAAAAAGGACTTAGGTAGCAAACTGCTCACTGATAAATATCTAGGGATAGCTTGAAAGGAATCGGTTGTGCGTGACAAAGTGCAGATAGATCGATTTGACGGAGGTCTCTTGTACAGTCGAGTGCTGGTGGAAATCGGTCAGCACACCAATGAAGTCATTTGGGCCGTGGTGGACTTCATATTGTTAAACTGTAGAAGGCACGGGGAACTGTGGCACTTGGCTTTAGCTAGGTCGTCAGGGAAGGTGTCAAGACCTTGGGAGGTGGAACCGGGGTATAGTCGGTTTACTTGTAAAAAGCTCGCACTGCAAGTTCTCATGCCAAACAGGCTGTGGCAGTAGAACTGAGGGTTTTGCCCTTGTGCAATTTTGCTTGGGGGCCTCCTAGACAGCTTCGGCCGAGACCGTGTCAGGAAACTCAGCCCTTATGGAAGCGTCGTAGAGCATAAGACGAAAGCCTCCACAGCCAATTGTTACTTTCCATTTCAGAGGAGTGAGAACCATGCGTACCTCGTGTAAAAGGCTTACCATTTCTCCTACATCCACCGCTTTTACACCTGACCCTATGGACCCCCCATTTCCAGGAGTGTCTGCCTTGCCCCCTTTTTTGAGACCGATACGGACCAGGTTTCACAGTTAATTAGGATTTTCACTTCCTTTAAATATGGAAAACGTTGTGTGAAAAATAGACCGGGAGAGTTTTAAACACTCCGGTAATACTCACTTTACCTCTCACTCCTGAAAAGGGCAGGGTTTAAGGGCAGTCGGCTAAAATATCTTTAAGCGAAATCCTTTCGACCGTCAAATTTGACCGTTTCGATTGAATTCCGCTCAGATTCATACGACCTAGCTGCTATCAGCCTTTCTAAGGTGCTCCTTCTTGGTGTGGCTTACTTCGCATCTCGAACAAATTTCAAAAGACTTCGACTGATAGAGGTACTACTCCAAAACACGGTTCTATAATCGGTACAACGTTAATGAAAAATGAATAAACAAAACATACAGTCAAATTTTGAACCGAACGAGACACAGATCGTGGATAGTCAGATTTACTGTGAAACCAGGCGGGAGTGTCATATGTTCATTTAAACAAATGCAGGTCAATGTCAGAAAGAGGGAAACGGATAAGACAGTTCAAATCACATGAAAGAGTAAGATCAAATCAATGTAAATTAAATAAAACCACATCGTCACGCTACCGTCAGATTGGATTAAGGACCAGTCACGAATCGGGACTGAGTTCAGTAAAACGACCAACTTTGTGCCAAGGACACAGGGGAATGACTTGGAAGAGATTCACATGTAGACTGTGACTACTGACAGGCCGTTAGTAGCCAGTAAAAAAAGCTTAGCTCATACGAAAAGTAAAGTATCAGCCGTCCTTTTTCAGAAGGACTTCTTATTGATGCTGGAAGACGGGGTGCGATTAGTTGCCAGATTCTGTTACAGAATAAGCATCATCAGAAGACGCGGTGGTGTCGGAAGGGACGACCTGCCGTGGGGAAAAGCACCTGACACTTATGATAAGAAGTAAATGATACAGTAGTATGTACACAGTGACGTTTTTAAGTGGGACCAGAGCTATTGACTGAGGAGTCTGCGGTAGATCATTGGGGAAGAGAGACAGGAATCCCGTGACTGAATGTCAGGTGGTACAGGAAAATTTCTGGGGATGCGCTGGTGCAATTTGTCAACCCGTACATCTAGGGATTATTTCAAAGATACTGGCCTCAGTCAATGTAGCAGTGGTCAAAGCGAGTACCATCATTCGCGGAGATTAGTATCATATACAGACATTCGGAACAATTAGATGATGCTTTGTAGGGCATTAGCGAATTATTGTCTGAAAATCAGGTTATTATCTAACAATTTACTCGAAGGCCCTGTCAATTCTTCATCATGGGTTTTAAGAAGTTGTGCGCAAGCTTATTTTCCCTGCAAAAGGAAGCTAAACATTTTCGACGCCAGCGATATTACCTATGGGAACGTTTGAGGGGTGGGAAAAAATATTAGTGGGAGCAGCAACCATGAAACTCTACGTGTAAAACTAGTCCAATAAGATGTAACCCGGTGGACGTGCTGGGAAGGGGCTTTAGCTACCTCTGTAGCGCAAGGACTCAGTTCATGGGTGTAAAACATAGGCCAACTAAATTCGCACATAAACTTTTTGTAATTGGAGGCTTATCTCCTCGCTTGTCTTTCTTCTGAAAGATAAGGGTTCTATCAAGTGAGACGAGTTCAATAGGTGATATTGCAGGTCAAGAACCGCTTTCGCTGCCCTCCGCTGGACCCTTTCCAACGGGTCTTGACTGCTTACGAGACCGTTATGGGCTACCGGCCTGTCACATTTTAGAGTAGTATGGACGTATATCCCGTAGGAAAGGCGGAAGTCCTCTCTTAAGATACCACGGGAGGAAAGTTTTATCACATAACGAATGCGAGGGTCACACTTGCCGGGTCTCCTTTAGTGGGAAGAAAGGTTTTTAAAAAGACCAAGATCCCACGATGTTTTGCTGATCTACTTTCCGAATTTAAGTGCTGTTTTTGGACCAGAGTGAATGTCCGGGAGTTCTGCCAAATGCTACTGTGACGCATCTGTCATTGGTGGTAGGTAAGCCTATTTCAAAAGATCAGTTTTTCTGTAAACTCGGCCGGTTAAGCCTCCGTGGGTTCTGCCCCGAGCTTTGTCACATAGTCAGCATACATCGCTTCTTTGACAGGGATAACTTGAGGCTGGTCAATACCATAAAGAAGAAAAAAGAGCAAGACAGGTATTGTTCCACGAGACACTCCGATGTGAACCAAGCATAAGGCGGAGTAAGATGGCTCATTTCTAGCCGAAAATGATCGATCTATAGGAATCTTGCCGACCAGGAAGAGATCATGGGGTAGTTCATCAAAGAACATGACAAAGTCTATGAGGATAACGTGACATAACGGTCCATGATCGAATGCTTGGGTTAGACCGTTCGTCATATTCAAAATACTGGTGATACTGGATCTGTAAGATGGGAAAGGGGGCTGGGGATAGGCAAGTAGTCCGCGCTCTCTAAGAACATCAGTTGTAACGCTTTTGAAAATGCACCTGAAGACCATGCATAGCATGTTAGCGAGACTAGTCGGTTTACAACCTTTTCAAACGTAGAACTCAATGTTTTCCTCTGCCTCTTGGAGGCGACACCGGTGTCTGGGCAGACACGAAAATTTATAACATGAGTAACCGTATTAACCCTGGCTGTTTCTTTAAGTGTTCTTGAGTGGATCATATCCGGACCCATAAGGTTATAAGAATTAAGAATACCAACTTTAAGTACCCCAGTATAAGGGGTTTCTGTGTATTCCACTGGCGGAAGATGCTGCATCGCTGCTCAGTTCCCATCATTTGTTACACCTGCCAAATTGGTCATTAAAAATGTGACACTCACCGTCTACTTACTATACCATCACCGTTATCGACACCTTTGATCTTCCAGATGTTGCATTCGTGTTATATTACCGAAACTGACCCCGTACCCAGCCTCTAAATCCCACCACTATCTGCACCGGCTGATACATTTTATTTCTATATTCGTTGATCCACTGCCACTTTCCTCGATATACCTGGGCAGTTTTATTGATCTGTCATTTTTGCATGGTACACTCCACACAGCTTTCATCTACTGACGTACACTTAACTGTGAATTACTTTACCTTCCCTCCCGCAGAACTGAGCACCTGTATAATGGATGTGACCACACGGTCAATATTGATTAGTCTCCCACTTCCGCTTTGACATTTCATACCAGCCATACATAAGGTTAACAATTTGCCGCACGCTCACCTGTTTTCCCCCGGCCGTTCCCTGCCACCATCACTCTGGTAGTCTCCCTCCCAAGAAATACGCAATTGTATGCCACATATATGATTCCTCCAGTATACAGTCACCACTTTATATACCACCATCTTTGCCGACTGAAATATTTTCATGTTAATACTTCTTGACATACCTGTCGTAAAGTGAATAATTCACCGAACGCTTCGAAGAGATTTCTATCCATATGCCTCTCATATTCTGTAGCGCACCAAAAACATATCCTTTGAATATGTTGGAATTTCCACTAATGGTAATTATTTCATATACCACTTATGCATGTACTCCAGACCAACTGGCATCATTCGACCCCGACCTTCAAATTTGCCGGGCATTACTACAGTTTTAGTTCACTGTAACACTTTCTTTGATACTCTGCATGCACGTGTTGTACCCTTTTGTGGATTGTCATTCCGGCATCACTATAATCATCCGATCATGCATTCTAGCATGCTCCGGGCGCATCCGAAATGTACAATTATTATTATTATTATTATTATTATTATTATTATTATTATTATTATTATTATTATTATTATTATTATGCACAATGGCGGAAGAAAAGTCGCAGATGGAACTGAAGTAAAACTCAAAGAATTTTGCCACTTGCACCAGAGAAGTTGCAGAACAGGGCTATAGCAGCTACGACAAGGACTTACGAGAGCTCCTGGGTGTTGGCAAAGAAAAGGACTCATTTCCCCGCACTTGAGTAGTAAAATCTATTTTTGGCCTCTTAATTATTGCACGATTCCAGTTTACGGAAGACTTTCTATTTCCATGACGCACTTTGCATTGGTCATTTGATCTAGTTACCCGTAAACCGCAAACAGTAGCGAGCACCCTTCTAAAGGTCGACTCTTACTTTTGGAAAATGTGTGCTTATTGTCACAAGTTTTGCTGGTTCATAGTACAAAAAGATAAGCGGCAGCATTGGGGCAATTGATTAGCTCACTGATATTATCGTCTTCTCGTTCCAAGCCTGTACAATTCTCCTGAAGCGCTAGATAATTTCTGATCCCTTAAAATTTGGTCCTGTTGAAGGATCCAACGTTCAGATTTCAGGAGGCACAATTATGCCATGCAGTCACGAAGACAAATTTCAATGCCTTGTGGTGATCTCCAGCGGGGTAGGAGATTGAACCACGTCTATAAAATGACACCTGTTGATGACGACGAGATCCAACAAGGAGGAATTTTGTCTCTATCTGTGTTTGGTGCTGAACCGGAAGTGCCGGGTCCAAGTGTTCTACGCTATCAGCTTTACCAGGTATTCACCGGGGCCGCCATTTGAAGGGCTATGCCTAACCAGGTTCACCCCGGAAGGAGTTAAAGTCACCTAGAAATAAAAGGTGCTTAAAAGAGTGCTGAGCCTTACTTCCACTCAAAAGATCGCTAAAATATCGCTTGGTTGTGCAGTGATAGTTGGAGACCTGCAGAAGGCTCCTATTTAAAAGTAATACTGGAGCAGTTGTCTGGAAATCAGTTTGCATAGAGTGAGACCCCACTTTACTACCCACTCGCGGCTTCTGGTCAAGTCTCGCCGCGACGTGTCCACCCAAAAACTGCCCTTGGCGAATCCATCAGTCGTCATGACTAGTGAACTGAAGCAAACTCTAACTTTTCAATGGGAGTCTGGTAAGCTCTCGGAACAGAAGAAATAAAAGATCCAATAACCACTGGGCATGAGTTTTGTTTAGTTATGGAAGAAACCTTTCACTCGTTTACTTAGCCGATGGGCAAGGGCCACCGAAGTATCTAAAGGGTTTGGTTGGCATAGGGAAGCTTCGTTGTTGCGAAAGAGATAATGAACCTCGTAGGAGAGAGGGCTCCAGACAACAAGAGAGTTCTTCCAGGACATAAAATGAAAGGCCTCTGGAAAATGCACACCGAGCCAAGCTGCTTGTGCCAGAGAGGATGAACTTGCAGGGGAAAAGAGGCTCTAAGTTGGGAGAAAACTAACAGAAATTATCGATGACGTATCCCTCTTGAAGAATTTAGCGAGAATGGATGCCCAAACGTGGCAGAGCAGCAGAGCGAAGGGACTGCTGAACGAAAAGTGGCTAACGGACAATTGCATGCTCGCGCGACTGGGCATCAAGTCTTTCCGCAATATGAAAGCCCGGAAAGGAGGCTCAGAAAGTAAGCCAGAATGCAGAAAAAACGAGAAAGATTGGATTTCTGCAAGCGTCAAGAGAAGCCTCAGAGCTTGCTTAGATTACACGCGGCTTAGGCTAAAATTTTCTATATATGGTTTTGTTGGTTAAAACGAGGTAGTAGCATGCAAGAAGCAAGAAACGGTCGGGAGTCCAATGGAATGGTTTTAGGACCTACACGGATCGGATTGAGAAGCCCTTAGAAAAAAATATCAGACATAACATGGTCGCGATGGTAGGTGCCAGTGTTCTGAGAACGAAGTTTACGGGCATCTAAAGCCGCGGAGCCTGATTGAACCCATCAAGCGGTGGTAAAGCCTTTACCGGATTTGTTAGTCAAACGGCTAGTGTATCGCTTCAAAGCATCTTTGGGAGAAAATTAAGTACTTCAAGACAGGTGTACATCCAACTTTGCTCAAATCTACAAAAGGGGAGACGGAAATACGCACGAGAACCTGACCGATAAACCTGGCATCATGAAAGAGTTAACTTGGGACCGCATAGTTAGGCTCTCTTGAGGCCGCCTTATGGTATCGCTTCTCCCGCTGGGATCCAATCAAAGAGACAAAGTCAGTTATTTGGATTTTCACAAGGCATTTGACTCTGACAGTAGCAGAAAGCTGCCGAATGTGCCCAAGAAACTTGGGAGGGGCCCCGTTGGTAGTTACAGACTACCTACCAGCTTACCAGAGGACAGGCTGAGATGAGGGTCGGAAGGTCTATGTTCAGTATTAAGAGGCTGCACACAGGGGCACCACACGGTCATGGGCCTCACTTTATTCAAGTTAAACAATGACCTAGAAAATGAACCGGACAACAAGAGCTACAAGTTGCCTCACGCTGTCATACAATTTGAATGGGTTGAAAAATGCACGGCGCAAGGGGATCTAGGTAGCTTCCATGCTCCATCGATGGCGTAAGATATCACTCTCAAAGTAAATTATGCACACTCCTCGCCGAATGATAAGAAAGATGTTTCAATATGCACATGAGCTTGCCGGGCAACTAGATGGACCTTGCCGAAAAACGTATAGCCTAAAGACGGGGGAGCCGCAGTCAAAATAGGCCTCAAACCAGGTGGCCAGAGTAGGAGTGCCGTGAAATTTCCTCGAGCACTCTCTGTCAAACGAAGCGCGCTGTGACTCTAATCAGACCGGATGTCTTGCTACCTATAAACAGGCCAATCGCGAGACCAGAATTAGAGCACGGCATCCGTGTTTGGGTTTTGTTTCTCGTTTAGTATACAATATCCTGGAGCAAGTGAAACGGCAGTGCACTAGGTGGTTTGGATATTGCCCAGTTTAGGGCTACGATCAAAGATTCAACACTCTGTGACACGGTGCGAAGCACTAGACTACCCAGAAGACAGGCATCAGGTTCAGGAAGCTGATTTGAAGTAGTTGCTACAATAAAGGTGTTGGATAGTCCGCGCGGAACCGATGAGACTGGAGGAACCAACACAAGACCACAGATTACAGTAGTATTCCATATACGGGAAGTCGCCTTGAGCCAGTCTGAACCTTTAGCCGTAAGTACTTTGATGACCTTCATGTGCTCAATAAAGAGACCTCTCGTAAAGGCCTAATTTGATGCCTGTATATACAGCTTAGAAATGCTGTTCTCCCTGATCATGCGTCGATGCAAGCACCTCGACCATAATCTAGAAGCGTACTCCTATTCCATTCGTTTGCACCGGGTTTATATAGGTACTGAAGTTCTTATTTTAATTTTACACGCCCTCCATTTATAACTTGTCTTAGTTTTCCACGCCATGACAACTCTTGTACACCTTGATCATAGACTGATGCGTGTGTCTCACCAAAACCTCACAAACGCACCACGATCACGCTCGTGTCATCCCAAACTCTCCTCTACAATCCAATGTCTGTTGAGTCCTCCGTCCACGAAATAATTCTCATATCAGGCTCACGAGACGACAGGTCGTTAAATACTATTTCACACACTACCCGGTGCTGAATTGATTCTTTTTCTCTGGCGTACCATTCAGCTGCTTTACTGATGTATCCCTCATTTGCACGTTGGTCGTTTTTGAGCAGCTCGAGTATTGCACCCTTTGGGAGTTCATCAAATCTAACAGTGGATATGTACGAGCACAGAGGGAAGACACTGCAACTTACTGAGCCATTCACCGTTTTGCATAAACATTTATTTTTCCAAAGGTTCCCTGTATTTACTGACCGTGAAGCATTGCGCTTCATGAATCACCCACAGCACCAACTCTCCAAATTATCGGCAGTGGATGTTTAGTGAATGAGTACCACACTGGGTTCCAATTGTCTCAGTGTTGCTCATTGTGGTGTCGAGTACATAGTGAACTCCGATCTACCTGGACCGCCACATTCGTCTCAGTTCCAGTCACTCATGATTGTCCGTTGGTGCGGCCCTTAACAGTAAGACTCGAATATCTAGCAATATATGCAGAAAAACGACCTTTCTTCAATGACTATAGCTCCACGTCGTAGTTGTAGGTCGAACAAAAAGTGGTAATCTCTGCTGGCTTGTGAACTTGCGGTGATTTGCCGACCACTGTAGAGGAGCTGCTGCACCCCAACAATCATGTGGTCATTCTTATAACATCCCGTTCCGCCGTACTGAGAGATCTACACTGAATGCATTTGAGCCTTGGGAAAATGAAGTCACTAACGCGGATTACTTGATGGTGGTTGGAACTTGACGCCGACGCCGTGCGTGCAGAAAAAACCGTAAACGATGCCTGCGTTAGATCCTCAAAACTATCAAAGTGGCTTCCTTGGCTAGCGATTTTTGAGGCGTGGCAAACGTGCATGCGGACTGTCGTGTACTAATCTTGGGTAAACACTACGCCCTTGTTATTACTGTTGCACTTTCTACAGAACAAGAGGCATATTTGAAGGCTCTGCTTACGACGGATTTCATGCAGTGTCCTCTTAAAAACATCCAGGTGAGGAGTTCCGTTTGTGTTAGTCACCGAAAACAGTGCATATTACGCTGCTGAACTCTAGGATGAGTGGATGAGAGTCTTCGGCTGAGATTTTATATAAACTGCTCCCTATTACCCAAATTGTTGTGGTCTCTTGGTGAATTCCAAACCCACAATTATCAGTGCGATTCATTCCACGAACGCTCATTTCTTGAACCTCATCGCCCCGCTGGTAATTTTCTTATGCATTATCGTGAGAATGCACACACTGCTACTGGTGAAAGTCCGTAAGTTGGAAACCACAACCGAGAAAATCTTGAATGCTGATGTCGGTTATTTAGGGAACAACGACTTACAGTCGGTGGATGGGATTTTCATTCCGCATAAAGGGATTTCTATAAACACCGTTTTGAATCTATATGATTCGTCCACTAACTTACGCCATTTTGAACAGACACGGTTCAGTGAGGAAGGCCAGTTTGATGTAATCACATCTGCTATAGCATCAACAGAGTGTCATCGACCGCATAGGTTCCAATCCGATATTCCTACTCATCAATCAACGGTGCAAATATCCTGAAGAAATCCTTTACTACCGAAAAGAGCTTACAACTAATCCCACTTTGACACAACGCACAGCGAATGAAGTATTCGACAGTGATTCTCTCTGCCTTGTATAGTTGTATTTTCCTCTCTATATTGCATGACTGCGGTTTATTTCGAGAGTTGAAAGAGGATATTTTCACGTAATCAATGCAAATTTAACTGCACCTCACGAAGAATCACTTTTGTGCCTGTCGGTAATAATAATAATAATAATGGTTTATTTCTGATAACCCCGAGGCATGCTGTAACGCAAGATCAAGCGGTACAATTGGACGTAGAGTCCGAATTCCAAGAGGATGATTAAGGCATGTGCACTCGATATTGTACAGGAGAAGGTATTTAATTCAGCCTCCAAGGCGGCGACCGGCAAATTTGAACTCAAAGTTGGGTTGCCAACCCGGCCAAGTCAGGATCGAGCTGGTCGGAGGTAGTAGACTCTTACTGAAATATTACAAAAAGAGGGAATGTGCAGCGAGAGAATCAAACAGAATTGACGAAAGGTTTGTTCACCTTGAGGATAAATAATTTTCCAAGGGAGACATGAACCAGTTGCAGCGCTCCGCGGAGTATGGCGCGGCTTTGGATTGGAAATCAGACGGTGAAAAGAATGAATTTGCCGACAAAGAACAAGCAAAACCTTTTGAATATTACCCTTGAAACGTTCAGCTACCAAATATTGGCTGGGTCAGTTAAATACCCAGTGAAGGACTTATTTGTGGCAAGAGATTGCCTAGGTGATGGTGAAAGAAGTGGCCAGACGTAAACATGTAATCGTGGCGCACACTGTTTACTTCCAGAAAGGTGGAATGTGATGTATCAAAGTGGAAATAAGAACTGGGCGACAAATCAGTTTGTGATGCATAGCCACGATAGTCGCAGATACGCGGTTTGCGAAGATGAGTATATAGATGACAGGTAAGTATTCACATTTGATAATCGTTATCTAGGGGCTGAAAATGATGACCAGAGAGATGCAAGAATCGAAATTGTCTGAGAGGACTTACCAAGATAGAATACCGGATATGAAAATGCACCCAACAACCGACGAATACGTTTGGGAAGTTGGGCGGTGAAGTAGTTGACAGGTAAAATACTATCTGTTGGTATTCTTTGTAAAAGGTTGATCATGTGATGGTGAAAGATCAAAACGCTGCGATACAGGTGTCTCTCAGATGTGAATATATGGGTACGGCATGAACCTTTGCAAAGTGAGGATATTGCAATGCCACAGCCGTGTGGGCGAACAGAAGGACTGATAGGGAGAGCGAACTATCACAATATCGCCGACTGTGTGGATGCTCTGGAGACAAATATACCTCAGTGAAATACACTGTTTTTACGTTGTGGGACGGAAGTGTATGGCAACAATAAATGTTACTTTTTGCTAATTTATCGGTAACTGTACTATAAAGGGCGAGTTTTGTCTCGGAGATTGGTTAGGTTTGCGAATGAGACAAGCCGGTGGTTTGGCACGAATCATCGGGAAAAAGGATCATGAACGGTAGGCCGAGTACGGAAACGGCTTTTTAACCCCTCGATCATTATTTGCTAGGAAAAGTAGATTTTGCCAGGCGTAAGGAGCGGTAAGTTAAGATGGCGGAGATGGAGGCGAGCACGATGAAAAATAGGCGATAACTGGGGGAGGTAGTTCCATATTTGCGGCATTTCGGGTGTACAAGTGTTTTTGCCGCAACCCGTGCTGGTGGGTGGGGCTGACCATGCCCTGGACACCCAACCTAAAAACCATTTTTGGTGACGGGAGGTGTGATGCGCCATCTTAGCTGTGCCCGCACATCATTGCAGACGTCCTGCGCGCCCGATGTGCGCCGTCAAAGCGGTAGATTTGACTGCGCCCAGCACCGGCAGGCTTCGCTTGAGTGATATTGGCGTTGTCACATAGCTGTAGAGGTCGAATATTCCAGGAGCTTGCGACCGGGGTGCAAGGGGTCCTGGAGAGCAGGGCCAATGTGGTAGTGACGAAATGACGGGCAGGTATCGAATTTTCAGCGAAAAGTGTGGGTCAGGTAATATGCCGAGCCATCGAAGGGAAGGCACACATTGGTAGTTGTCCGGAGGGGTAAAAATAGAAAAACGCAGTCTGGGGTGCTCCCAGCTGGGGATCAACGGTCAGTGGTAAAGAGAAACCTCTAGTATCTAGAAATTAGAACTACTTGGTGGATGGTTCGACTTTGCAAAACACAAGGTTGTACACGAAAATTATTAAACCTTGAGCGATATCGAATAATCTTCCCGCGTTATGAGCACCCAGCCACATAGGCTGGATCCTATTTTTGAACGCTGGCACAATTCTCGCCAGTCAAGGTTGTCGTGAAACGAAGATCACCGACGGATGAACATAGGCGTATAATCGATTCCTCGGCGGTCCATGATTCAGTCTAGCTTAAGAGTTATGAAGTTAGCAATCCAGACTACCTTCCGACAGCCTGATGGCACACAATAATAAGTCAACGATCCCGGTACCGAGTCCATCCTAATATGCTGGACAATAGTACTTCAAATCTATTACGCTAGTGAAAGAATAGAAAATACCCCGTAGGGTACGAGATCGCATGTCAGACATGAATAATACCTTGGCAGACGCTCCCTGATGTGGACGCCTTTGAGTATCAACACTCACACATCAACTCAGATCGTTCTGCCCTCCTAAGGCCATTATTGTTTTCCTAACTCGTCGGGAGCCATGGAAGCGTAGCAGTTTGTGACAGGTAAAGCGAGATTACAGTTTCTTCTTGAAAAAACTTTGTGTTTATCGTGGAGTTAAGATGGAGGTCGGAGTTGGGCTTCACCGTAACCCTGGGTTACAAATTCTGAGTTTTGTCTGCTGCTCTAGTTTTGTCTATCGTGATTTTATCCCACCATCTTCGGACTCCTTTTGATTGTTCGTGAAATGATCAAATTCACTCTGCACTCAAATGCCTTGAACAACGAATCTTTGCTCATGCATCCATGGGAGAAAAGAGCTTTCGAGCTTCTCAGGAAGATGCCAGTAAATTGCTTGTGCGATAAAGGAGAAAACAAGACTCGCTTCCTAAACTACTCATCGGAAAACGGAGAATACAAAACTGCGCATGAGAATGAGGATCATCAAGGACAAGCCTTCAGGGGGAAGAAAATGTCGGGCGGTTTCTCACAACTGATTGCCGCAAAAGGCTATCGTGGTATCTTTTCAGATGATAATGTACACTGCTCTGGGGCCTCAGGCTGTCGGAGAATGTATCAAAGAGAACACCGTATTGTTCAGCTTTTAAAAGTTTTATTACTTTGTGAAGGTAGCCCCAGGCGTGACAGGAAATCTGGAAAACACCTCAGTCCACAGCCCGCCATAGTGCCAGTTTCTGGCCTCCAAGAGAACTAGAGGAACGGTCGATCACTCCTTGGGGTACGATGAGAATTCACTCGCATGGTGTCACACTGAGCTGAAACTCTGAAAAAGACGATGAGTGGGTCAGGAGCATCACTCGAGATCCTCCTCCGCACACTAGAAATAACTCAGTACCTCAGACACCAGCTGACATGGGGAATGAGCCAAGGCTAGCAGCAATTCAATTTCCTCGACTGAAGTTGATAGGCCAGACATTTGGCGAACACCCACCAAAATCGGCGACATCGCCTCGGAAGTCCGCAACACCCTCCAGCACTTCTGGCTTCACCTCTAAAACAGCTGAAAGCGAGCAGCCTGTTGATGCCTCAAAGCAATGCTTGGCCCCTGTGGTTCAAACATATCGGTTCAAAGATCCAGTCTCCCGATGTCCCACGGTTTTTCCAAGTTGGATTATTTTACATTCTAAACGGAATTCCGCAAAGCCGAGCCCCCCTCACCTACAACGGTCCATATTCCGGCTCATTGGCAATTCAAAAAGAGAAATGCTGGCGAGATTGCAATCCTGCACTCCCTTGCGTTGTCCAGTGGTTTATGTTCCAGATCACCGTAGACATGAGAAACGAGATGCCATCAAGTATCGCATTATGAACCCCCATTTTTTTCTTTGCCCCAGTAATTAGTGGGCTATCTCCCAGCTCATTGGTAACATTCAGGTAAAAGGTAAGCACAAATTCCGGGAACCTCAGGCCTCGGGCCTCGTACCCGTGTACTCAGTCAAGACTTCGTCACTCAAGACTTCAACTTCAAACCAAGCTGTGTCATTTTAAGTCGCTTTCCATCGTCTGGAAGTGGTACTGCGCAAGCTGTCGCAAATTTTGCTTTCCATCCCCGTACGATGGCCTGCCAGTGTAAGCAACTAATCTACTCCACGGTGAAATCAGCAAACACTACCAGGACTTGCGGTTATACAATATTTCAAATTGTTTGCCTTAGGGCACTAAAAACACCAAACCACTAACTACAATAAATCCTCCTGCTTTTCAAGCAGGATTTAGTTTACTTCCCTTTTAAGAGCCGCGCAAGCTTGACATTTTTGAGCACCGTTCGCGGTTCAAGATTTGGTAGTATTCTAATATGGAACCTTTCCATCGAGAAATAGATAGACGAAAGCATGAAGCAACAGACTTTCCAAGAACCCTACCTGTCTATACGTCTGGAAGGGCTGTACCCAGTTCCCGCCCCGGTAGGACGGTACTGGGAGCTAAAGAAACTCGCTGAGGGCACGAAAATTTAAGTAATTGACTGCTTTTGCTCACGAAATATCTTGGGCAAATAGAAAAGGATAGAACAGAAATGAATGAAATCAGCGATCGTCGACTAACCTACACATGATACCCTCTTATCATTTCGTACTCACCGTGTACCCATGATTGTATCCTTTAGTGGTCTTTTCCCTCTTTGATGCACTCCCCTGTCCGCTCCTAACTTTTTCAACTTCTCATTCATTTATGTTTCAGTAAGTCTCCTCCAGAATTCACCTTGCGGAAAACTCCAGTACATCTTGCATCACTTGTCGATGTGGTTCCCCTGCTAATACTGTACCTAATCCGGCCTGTTTACGCAGGCACATATATGTGCTGGTTGCTAACATGTCTCTTCTTTACCGTCATTCAGGTTTTACCCTCAAAACTCAACCTTGCACAAAGATCCTTTTTATCTTCATCCTATATCAAGGTGACATCCATATGACGATAATGTCTTCACAACAGCCTGCCCGGGTCCCGACATAGTCTAACCTCCGTATGCACACCCAACCTCTTGCTTCGCCACATCATCCTCCGCCTCAGTTGCTACCACAATCGTAAATATGTTAGCCACGGAGTACCCCTCACTGTAATAAAACTCAGTTCACGGCTCGTTTGTGTACTGTCTTTTGGTTTCTGTCCCGCCTCTATAACCCTGCTCGATTAACTGGAGGCTGGTGGGCTAATCCCCGCCAGCCAACTTACCCCCTTGCCCTACCCATTACATCGTCATGCCCCTTTTGTCCGCAACTAGCGCTCTAAGCACCCGAAACGTTAAAGTTAAAAACCCAACCATGCTGCGCCCCTGCCTGGCAACGGATTCCTGCTTGATCGCTCTCCTTGATATACACAACTCATCTGGCGAATCTGATGACTCGGACAGGAGCATTGCCGGAATGGACCGCAGACGTCAGCTCATCAATATAGCCCTGCTAGGGACTTCCCTCCCGTTAACCTCCACCTACCCCGAGAAAACCAGGCCCCCCACAAGAAAATTATTGTCAACGGGATACCTTCCCGATTCCGTTACAACCGAAATCCACCACCGCATTGCCTGTCCCCGAAAAATGCCGTGGCATTTACTATCCCGGACAGCCTAAACCTGCCACTAGACAAAAGAAGCTTATTCAATGTATGCAACGAGGCTCATCGTAAGTACCATTGTAACAGGCCGCGCAAAAAATCAGGGTGTCATAAGTGACCCATACCGTTCCAGTTCACGCGCTACTCAAATGCCAGCCCATTTCGCAACAATAAGATGGTACTTGCTACCAGGTGGCCTTATGGGGATATCAAGATATTCCCAAAAAAGCTAACCCTAGAGGGAAATTACCTCGATCAATAAAGTGTAACCCCAATTTGTGGACTCACGATGGACCTGTTGGCTCCGATGCCAAATCCACTCGATATCGAACGGGAGTGCCACCAGTGGGTCCTGCACCTTTTGTTGTCTACCAGCATACTGTTTACCAAGACTCGACTCACTGTCCACCGTGGCTGCCGCTTCTCCACAAAAGTTCCGGTATACCACCCCCATCATTAGCTCCGGTCCTTCGGTTCCACATTGCAAGCGGTATTTTTCGTCAGTATCAGCCCCATTCCCCGTGAACTCATTTCTGAAGTCGGAAGTCGATACTAGCTTTACCGCCAGCCTATGCCGTACTAGTTCTCAACAGTCACCCAGCCTCCGCTACGCCTTACTAGCCGTCGCTCCTGCCCTGTTGATTCCAGAGGCCACCCGCTCGGTGTACACTCCGATCTGCCATGTCCCAGTGCTCCCTCGCGGGCCTCCTAGAAACCTCCTAAGAAAGCACATGAACTCCACACAGAGCTGTAAATGACCGGCAATTCACTTCTCCCAAACACTTTACTTCCCTTTTCTCACTGAAATTCCCGGAAATCGTACCCTCTACCACAATGGGAAATAGGCTGTTGTACCATCATCCAACTTCATCTGGCGCCTTCAAACCTTGTTGCTGGGTAAACCTCGAAATCTTTCCCAAATCCCTTCCTAGCCTATACTGACATCCGCTTTCCACCTCTCCCTCGATTAGCACGCAAAGTTCTAAGCACCGGTCTATCTTCCCTGCATATATCCCTTCCTGCCCACCTGACCCATAACCACTGCGTGAAGGTTTTAGCGCTCCAAAGCGGCTTCCTCCATCTCCTGATCAATTTTCGCCTAATCCTGAACTACCATATAAATATACTAGTACCAATTGCAGGTTCGGACTTTATCCAGTTCTCCGCTCCCATATCATCCCTTCCCAAGCAAGGGCCCATGTACTCCTCGTGACACCCCAGCCTCTTTTGCACGTACCAACTCCTATCCTAAGCTCCACCTCCCACCGTTCTAAATTTATTCACCTAAATCCACCCACGCAAAGCCCTCCTGTTTGCCCTATACGGGCCCTGCTCGAAGGACAAGTTACTTGCTGCCCGGCAGCCATTTCTTTGTGACCCATACCCACCACACACCTGGCTATATTGATATCCACCCTACTAACTACAGTAATAAAATTTATTGGCCTATTTTACTGTTCTTTCAAGACGATCATCGGAGACCCCCACCAATACTTTGTCCATCCACTGTGCCTCTCTCGGTTTTAGCCCCCTCCCACCTTCAACGACGCTTCGCCCTCATCGATATCCCGTTCCAGCAGCCGTACAAATACCAATGACCCTGGGTCTGGGAATGGTACCCCGGATGCCCAGATGCCGAATTTTTTCCACTGGTTCTTATCAACTACCTATCAATAATCAGGGAAATATCGCCTCTGCGAACCTGGGCATGTACGTTAGATCCGAAGGTGATGCTAGTACTTGGATCGTGGCCCACCTAAAGTATCTCACTGGACCCCGGGTACAGTCGCTTTACCAGCACTCGCAAATCCAAGAGTGTTAGTGGCTACATGTTTCACGCTAAATGTCCTGTCGACGCCTGGGTTAGTGGGCACCCCTCTGCTGACGCAATCGAAAAGTTGGTATGCTTATCTATCTGAATCTGACCACATTCTTCTAGGCTGCACTTCCAAGTTAAGCCCTCCCTGATAGTAACTCTATTGTTAACGCCCCCAGCTCCTACCTGGGCCACCCAGCCGGTGCTGAACTCACAGCAAGCAACTTCATCCTTCATCAGATCTGCTGGTCCTAGAAAACTAGCCCTCTGCCTCACTCGGTTTCCCTTCCCCATCCGCCTTGAGGGGTGGGCTCAACCTGCTGCCAGCCCTGCCAGAAGTAACAAGGTCTGAGACGTACGTTTCTCGGCCAGTTTACCTGGTTTTGCCATTAGGGCCATCGATCATTTCCTAGACAGTGACCAACGTCTTATTTTGTGCGGTCGCCTAGCTCCCTATCCGGCCTGTTTCATTTTGCGTGTTCTCCACATTTCTTGCAACGGATTTCTCGTTCCGAAGACAGTCCGCCTCCTGGACTGGGCTGAACTTTTGTCCTGACCACCACGCTGTAGTCGGATCCTTCTATCCAAATCTTTACACAGTGTGGATGCTTTTCGCCCATACCTTGTTCTACCTCCCCCCCGCCCCGTAATCCAAAATTATCTCTGATAGAGCGCAAGGTGGCAAGGCTGGATCTCAACTAAACTAGATCCTGTGGCTTTGCAGCCCTCCTGCGCATCAGCCAGCCGAGTTCGGATTTGACTTGAAAGAGACGTCAAAGATTAACTGCTTTATGGGATCCCAGTAAAACTATTTGGTTGCTCAACTCTCTAAATGGAAAGCCTTATTGCCCCACTCATGCCTCTCTCGAATCCCTCACCTACGCTTTACCCGCCTTCAGCGCACCCGATTAAACTTCTAAAGCCTCTATTGCCAATTACACTCCCCCAATAATTTCCTGCGGGCCACCGTGCATTCTTTGTTCCTCTATAACATCAGGTTTGCTTCCTTTGAACCCTTCTCTTCGCCCCACTGCCTGAAAATCTGTATGCACGACTATAAGTTCACCGAAACCAGGACCAGATGGTCTACTACCCACTCTACTCCGCTTAGGTGGTTTTGGTCTATCTTTGATTTTACTCAACCTCTTTGCTATCTTTATGCAATGCAGTTCCCATTCTCCTTCATGGAAAACCTACTTTATAACCCTTATTTCAGAAGGGCCCAAAACACGACCCTGGTAACCCTCAACCTATCAGCCATAATAATAATAATAATGGTTTATTTCGGAAGCGCCCGAAGCATGCCATGTGCGTGATCATGTAGATACAGGTGATGGAATGGACAGATATAATTCATGGAAGTATGGAGACTCTCATGAAAATAGTGGATAAAGAAGCTCAGAAGGGGGTATAAGGCAGGATGAAAATAGTATAAACGTATGCACACCATAGAGACTGCATGGAGTTTAAATGAGCTCAAGAGCGGGTTTGAATGGACGCCCGGTGAGTTTGAAATTCAAGGTCGGGTAGACTGAATGGCTGGGTATTCATATTCGGTCCAGCCGCGGGAAAATCTGGAAACGGCGGTCTGTTTGACTGTGGTGCGCGATAACTCATACCCAAATTGGGAAATTGTTCAGCTCGCGATAACTGCAAAAAGTACAACTGAGGCTGCTGCTGTTGGAACAGCTGACTATTGTAAATATTAGCGTTGGTTATCAACATTGATGCTACGTAGCTGTTAAAGATGATAAAAGAGCAAGACGTGTAAGCTAAGTTGTGGATTCACTCAAAGGTCACGTGTTGACTCGTCTACCTACAGAAGGGGGCTATATTTTCCTAGTTATTGGGTCGGAAATGCATTAGTACTGTTGAAAAGAAAATGATGAGCAAAAGCCCCTTAGGCTGAATGTTTGACGTCTAATAAGGAATGATCTCAACTGCTGCATTTCTGAATTAAGCCGTTAATGAACACACGCCCGGTAATATAATTAATTCCCGTGGTTCGGTGAAAAACCGTGTTCCGTGTTATTATACAGACGATTACTCGTTAACTGCGAACGTTTGCGCGCACGACTATGGATGCTACCTGAGGACGTCCATCTCCTAACTTCTCTACATGGGAACTGATGATCGTTATACGCAGTACACGGAATCAGTTGACGATTAACGTAATCCCACCCATCACTAAGTTGGCCTATGGAACGGGCAACAAGCCGTAAGTTCCGACGTCAGCCATAAGTCAATGAAAAGACGTTGTTATAGTTTAATTAATATTTATTCTAACAAAAAGAATTACAAGCTATTTTGGACACCGTTGTCGGGATCAGCTGGTGGACCTTTTCATCGGACATCGTCAATCATACATGAAAATGAACGTACGAATGTCCTGACAGTTTTAACGGAAACGGATAAAAAAGTAAACAGACGTGATATTACAATGCCTGTTGTATAACATAGATCACGAATGTGGTATGATAATAAAATAAAGATAACAAACTTATGTGAAAGGACCCATGTAAAAAAAGTTGAACTGATATATAACAACATGAATGCACATTTAAATCGTATAAGTGTCAACAACAGAGAAGGACAACAGTCATCGCAGCATTCATCTGTTGTATTGCACGTCATACGGACAGCCTAAGCCTATGTACAGGGAAGTCTATATTTTAATATGATTTTACACAAGCACTCGGTGACATCTCCAGATCTCCTGGGCCATCCTCCCCTTAGAAGAGAACACCTTTGGAGACCCTTCGATCTAAATGAGGGTGTACCGTGCGCCGGCCACCCTTGGCCAAACGAATTTCAGGTGACACCGGTCATCTAGGGAACCATGTAGCGATATCACCATCCACCCGTGCCGCCGGTGGAGGAGAACCATGCACACGGGACTTAGCGGTCTCCTAGTCGACCCTCACCTAGGTGTCCGTATTCTGTCGTCGATGTAACAGTACGTCATCTGAAATGGGAGAAAACGTTTGTCATAAATGGCAGTTGATTACGAATGTTGCTGTTGTACATTGTGGTTCTTCACATCGAAACGCACCTCCATTTTGATAAACAATGGACGCATATATAATCCTCCTGGTTGTTGTAGTTTGCGCACTGTGCACAGCATTGGACCCAGTTCGTAATCTGGTCTAGATCAACCGCCGGTTCCTCCATGCGGCAAACACTGCTGACGTCCTCTCTGACGGGTGAATCCGTCACTTCCAGACGTCTTCTTTTTTCTTTGTTCTTGTACACGGCAGACGTCATTGTTCAGAATCTGCGGAACTGTACCAGTTGCAATTTTTCCCCTATAATTTCTATGTCGTTCTCATCGGTGTTCCTAATGTTAATGGCAGCCTTCCGTTTTGAAGAAGGAGTCTTCATCAATTGGTTTGACGTGCTGGGGACAGGTTGTGAAATTTGGGTTGGACGCAGTATCCTGCGTTCAGCGACGCGTTTGCCCACATACTGAGGCGGCATACTGCCGCTTGACAAATCCACAGTGGTTCCGGAAGATTTATCGTAGCAACGAATGTCGATGTCCCTACCGGAACCAATTAGGACAGCAAGATTTCTTAACTGCGGCAAAAGCTGCGTAAACTTGCTGTACCCCAAACTGCCTAAAGCAGTGGCAATATCCCTCGGAACGTCGTCGCATAACGATAATTTCTTACTAGGGCTTATATCGGGTGCTTCGTGAACCACTACCGGCTCCCTCGCCGTATGCGGTATGCTTTCCCAATGGCCTTCATCCGGCAGAGACCAACGACCCGCCGGTAGCCGACGGGTGTCGTAATTGATTACTTCGCATACCTTCAGGATATGCCCGCAGACGAGTAGCCACTGTTGGTTGAAGCTGCACGAACACTGCGGATTAGCACCCATTTTAACCCTAGCCGTGTGCGACCGACCGCAATGAACAACCCAAAAACCGTCCCCAGCACCAACTGCTGTGCTCACATTATTACGCACGTGCTCCTCAACGGCAGAACGCGCGTATGAACTAATTCAACTAAGGAAACCTTTATACTTTTCCATTCCCTCACTAGCCTGAAAAGAACCCGCCAACAGCTTCCCCAGTAGACGGCGCCTGCCCTCGTTTAAATTTTCCGTCCACTTTATAATACGAGCGAACACATCAACCAACGACGATCTCTTAGATAATCCCAGTTTCAAATACCTATTTTCTATCTCAACCCGACTAGTAGTCGATACGCCCAGATTGACGACGGATTTAACGGCGTAACCTGCCCACATATTCTCAAACGGTAACCAAGCCCGATCGAGATAGTGCTTCGCAGCAATACATCGACCAGCTATGGCCATCTTAAATCTATCAAACTGTTCCTTTGTTGATGAATAAACTAGAGGTCTCATTCAAAGATACAGAACCCGTTTGTCATTTAATGATAAACTACTGAACTGAAAACATTGCCGTCTCATGTCTTGCGGAACATGAAACCGGCAAAAGACTATTGCACAGTTAGGATAATGCTCCCTGAAGGCATTATACTGCGCCAAACTCCTATCTACGATTATCGTCCTAGCATTTCGAGAGCCGGGTAGCCGGTCTCTCATTTCCCTAATGGCACGCTGATAACTTACGCCGCTCTCGTTCGAGAGAATGGCATAAAAAATAGACCTACCTAACTCACTTTCGTCTATGATCATCGCGTGCCACAAGACGTACCCTCCGCAGTTAAGCTGATGCGTCGCATCGGCAAGCAAAACCTCGCCAGACTTATCCATCAACGGTACAACCGTTCGTGGAATAAAGAATGCATATCGCACTATTGAGTCCCGGTACACTAGTCGCAAGTAACCTCTGCCACTAACTAACTGCTTTACCTGCAGCGCATCCGTTCGGCTGTCCAATTTGGCAGCCTTGTTTCTTATCGACTGCAGGTCCGCTACGGTAAACAATCTGTTGTACTTATGGCGAGCATAGGAACAAATTTCTTGCGAGTTGTGAAACATCTTCAGTAACTCGCCAATGTGCTACTCCTGATCAGGAGTCAGAAGTCTATTCCTAACGTATAACTGGTCGTTAAACAAATGAAACCTATGATTGTGTCTCAAACAATGGGACACAACCTTGTACTGCGTTCCAACAGCCCGAATCATAACAAATGCCGGACAATGAATATTCTTGTATCTGAAATGTCAATGTCGTGGAAGGACGTAAAACTATTCTTTTGGAATAGTTGAAAATCTCCCTCAAACGTCTTGAAAGACGTGTACGTTGTCCGAACAGTTCGGCAGAAAAGTTCCGTATCATCGACCAACGTATCAGAACCAGTGCAGGCAGCCATGACAACGAGCCAGGAAGAATGGCTGTAACCTTGATCACAGTCACTTATATACTGCTTTGAGCCTGACTCAAACAAAAATCCAACTAACATTATACATACGAATTTCAATTTTTGCGCGACAGCAACAATCTGTTAAATCAGTTCCCCAAGGTATGCATCCATAACGACACAATGACAACATTTAAGGGTGGACCGTATATGACTAACGAATGGCTGGTCCCGGGCAATTACATATGGAGGCAGACTGGTAAACATGAGAAAGGCTGGAAATCGGTATAAAGAACTGCAGTAGCGAGGAACGATGGAGAAAAAGGTGAGGTGCACTGCAGTGGATTAGATGACAATGAAGCATTGGTACTTTGCAGTGAATTGTCGGCGGACAGGACACAAAACTCACCGTAAAACAGGCAGCGAGTAATGCAAGACGTAGAGGGATGATCAGATGACAAAAACGATTTAGAAGGATTGGATACGGTAGATGTGAGGCACAGATGTAGAGTTGATGGATGCCTATGATGACGGTCGTTGGGATGATAGCAAGAGAAATGGCAGGTGAGGAATTGCAAGATGCAGAGCGCGTGCACATAGATATATATGCTTAAGTTTATATATATATATATGTAGATTTATTATATATATATGTATAGGTTTAAGAGAAGCAGGAGCAATAACAATGGGGTCCTAGAAAGAAATTATCAGTCAATAGGAGGAGTAGGTAATGTTAGATCAATTGGTTGTAGGATTAACTTTGGAATGTCGTGGTGGATTAACTTCATGACAAGTGCACGTGGCAGCCCAACGGAGAGCAAAATAGAATGCGGAAGCACAGAAGTAATGAAGACTGTTAGGAGCAGTTCATGGAAGAGTGAAGATGAAAGACAGGATCAAGGAAAACAGGTAAGAATGGGTCTAATTATTTGATCAATGCAGGTGCGAGATGTAGTGACGGACCAGAGGAATCGGGTAGTGACAGGTCAAACAATTTGGAACTGTAAAAGAAAGTCACGACATAACGTTGTCATTACAATGGTGGAACATGGAAAAGCGGACCACACTGGAAGGTACAGAAAAATGCCTGTAGCGAGCAATAAACGGATCAAGGGATGGAAGCAATGACCGAGGAGACACAGGTAAGAAATCACCAATCAGATCATTTTACTGCAGATGAAACACGAAGGAGGCGGACAAGGAAGCGGGAAGCCCCGAGATAAGTGGACCAGTAATAGAGCAAAAAGGCCACAAAAAATGAATGCGCAAAGGAGTTGGGGCAATGGAGCCGGAGAGCTGTGTGCCGGCAGACAATTGAACAGGTGGATACTAATCAGGACCCTGGAAAGAACCACAGAGGAATCGCGGAACCAAGTAAGGAAGATATGGTGGTGGTTATTAGATAATAAATACGACTGTAAAAGATGCGAAGTTTAGAGCGGCAAGTTCCAATATGCGGATTGGGCATGAGTGCGGGTGCAGTTGGTGCATCATGGCATGGGGCACGAGGAGGGATTAACAGGGCGACAGGTTTAAGGAAGCTATCAATGGGCGTTCTGAGCAGAGGGTAACACCAAGCGCATAGATGATAGAAGCCAGCAATGACGGCAGGTGGGAAAAGAGTTATTGGCGAGCGTCAACAGAGAAGAGTGGTTAGGACGATAGTGACTCAAAGCAGTGAAAGTTGATGTAGAGAGAGGCGACAGGAGGAGGGACAAAACGGGAAGGTGTGCATACCATGGTAGGGCGACAAAAATGGGAAGTGGAAACAGATGATAAGTGCTATAGCTGAACAAGCTTTGGCGGAAAAAGGATAAGGAGCATACAATTTTCAACCGACAGCATTGGATTCGGTAGTTCAAGAAAAGTTAGGGCGTGCCATCCGCAACCGGTGCTAATGGGTGGGAATGGCCGTGCGCTGGGCACCCAACCTGAAAACACTTCGTGAAGTGAACGCAGGAGGTGTGATCCACCAGTCTAGTTGCGCTTGCACATCGTTGCAGACAGCCTGCACGCCCGATGTGCGCCGGCCATAGCGGTGGATATGACCGCGCCCCGCACTGTTGGGAGTGGCACGAGTGATCATGGATAATTGTACAGGGGACAAGGCGACCGCGATGGGGGTGCGTGAACCAGGAACAATTGACCAAGCCGTGAGACCATGGACAGGAGAGCCAACGGAAACAGCGAGTGGTAGACGACCGTGTAGCAATATTATCCAGGTGCACCTGCCAGGGAGATGGTAAGTACAGTGCCCGAAGTGGTTGGCCGTCAGCGGGGATCACTGGAGGGGGAAAAGGGATAGAGAAGCGCAGTCTGGGTGTGCCCCAGCTGAGAATCAACGGATATTGAGGAGAAAAAAGTGAATATGATGGATAAGAGATGAACGTAGGTGAGCAATAGGGTTACTTTATGATGGCAGGCGTAGGTTCGCCGTGGATCAGTGAAGGCAATGGCCTTAGTTCGGGGGGTGAACCTAGTGGCTTGTGACGAAGAGGTAGTAGAGTTACAGTGTGAGACCTCTTTCAAAGGCCAGGTCGGCGGAGACGAGCTCATTGGTGAGCAATATAGCATTGGGGACTGTTAAGTATGACAAAAGTGCGCGCCTAAAAGCGAACATTGAGGAGGCACTGCGTAAGCTAAGGGGCAGCTTATTCCAGATTTTGGAATAGGCTGACAGAAAGAATCGGGACTTCAGACAGAGATTAGAATGAGGGATAGTGAGAGAGAAGGTACGCTGCCGGATGGAGTAGGAGCAGGGCGCAGCGAATGAGATGGGATAAGAGGTGTAGGCCAGGTTATGGATTAGCTTAAAGAGGAAAATCAGGTTGAGCCTCATGCGACGAATCCATAGAGGCTCAATTTGTAGGGGCTCACAGCACTGGCGTTATGTTAGGGCTAGGGATACGCCCAACAGCCTTTTGGTGAAGGTACGTTGAACGTTCTCAAGAGATACAATGGATGAACGTGGCCAGAGGCTGGAGGTAATGGGACAATATTCTAGGAGCGGTCTCACGTGTGAGAGATACATGGAGAGGCGACTGGCCGGTATTAGGAAACACCGATTGATCAGGCCTAGGGTTCGCTTAGCCTCAGCGATTTGGAATGATGCCTGTTCGGAGAAGTTAAAGGAACAAGAGTAGCGTACGCCAAGATCGGTAACCATGGGGTGTATGGGGATGGGCAGGCCGTCCAGACAAATTTGGCCGGGTGGTACCGTGCACTTGTATGGTAGGAGGAAGCTTTTCTCCGCAGAGAATTTCATGAACCACGAGACGCACCAAGTTTGGAGAACGAGTAAGTCATGCGATATGTTGCATAGAGTCACGGGTAGGTCACTAGGGAAGAAAGAGTACACTATTTTTATATCGTCGGCAAAGAGGAAAGGAGTGCCGTGTCGAATAGAAGAGAAAATGTCATTGATATAAATAAGGAATAGTAATGGGCCCAGGACACTGCCTTGGATGACGCCGCTAGTAATTGGTTTGGCGGAAGATAGGTGGCCGTCGACGAGCACGGCTTGTGATCGGTTAGAGAGATAGGAAGATAGCCAGGAGAGGAGAGGGTCAATAATACCGAGAGATCGGATTCTGGCGAACATGAATATGGAGAACACGGTCAAAAGCCTTAGACATGTGTAGGTACAGGACAATTACAGAGTTGCCGGCGTCGGCAGCAGACGATAGGACATTGAGAAAGTCAAGCTGGCAGGAAGAGCAGGAACGGGAGTTCAAGAAACCATGCTGACCAGGGTTCAGCAGGTTGTTAGATAAGAGGTACTGGACAATGTGTCTTTTGATAATTCTCTCCATAATTTTGCAGACAACTGGAGTGTGATTAATGGGCCGATAGTTATCTGGGTCGTGTATTACGCCCTTTTTGAAGCGCGGAACCATGACAGAGTATTTCCATTGAGAGGGGACGAAACTGTGAAGCATGGAGGTGGTATACGTATTAAGTAACAATAAAGGGAGGTCAGGACCACTGAAACGGAGGAAGGCCGGTGGGAGATCATCTGGTCCCGGTTTCGAGGAAGGTTTAATAGACAAAACTGATTTTTCAATTTCTAGATAGGTGAAGGGAATCGATGAAAGAGAGGCAGAGGTGCAGGGCTGGATTGTAGGAGGAAGAATACCAAGACAGCTTATAAGGGAGGAAGAAAAATGCTCATTAAAGGCCTCAGAAATAGATGCCGGAGTATTAGCGGTAGATGAGCCGCAGATGAGCGACTTGGGCTAGGTATGATTGGATTGATTGGACCTTTTACTAAGCAGGTTGGACAGGTGGCCAGTTTTGTTTGGGTGTGCTAGGGCGATGGCCTTTTGCTTTCTCAGATGCGAATCGACCATGCAACGAAGCCTCAGTTGTAGCTGGTTTATGCGCAGGAGAATTGTAAAGTCGTGTGATCTAGCGAAGGTAAGTTGCAGCTTAGACAACTTACGCTCTAAAAGTAACAGGCGTGAGGTGCTGGAATTGGGGCGTGGATCGGCACATGGGTTGGCGGTATTTAGGCAGTGTAGGAGGTTGGAGTAGAGAGAGTTCACGACAGTGATGGGACCGGATGAAAGAAAAAATGTGTCACAGTTAAGGGAGCGGATTATCATTGGCACTAGGGGCCAGTTACAGGAACGGTAGGAAGTCAGAACAGGGGGAGAGGATTGCATCGGATGAGAACAGCTGAACTTGCACCTGACAATACGGTGGTCACTACCCGGGAAGTGATCAGTAGTCTGGGTGATCATACCAGGAACATCAATGGAGAATACTAGGTCCAAGATGTTGTTCCCCCTAGTAGGGCAGGTGACATGTTGGGTCCATCCACCAAGACGGACACAAGAAAGGAAGGTGGAGAGGGCGGGGGGGGGGCTAGTATGGGAGGACCAGCAAATTGAAGGAAAGGTAAAGTCACCCGCAATAATTTTTGCACTGGCAGGGTAGTCAAGCGCAGCATTAAAAACATCCACGGCAGAGTCAATTTTTGCAGGCTCCAGACCCGGGGGGACGTAGACGCAGCCAAGGAGGAGGTTCTGGCCGGAGGCGTGAATGGATAGCCATAACAAATCCTCAATAAGGAGAAGAGGGGGTGGTCGATAACATTAGCGTGGATAGTGCATTTGACAAAGGCTAAACAGCCCCCTCCACGCCTGGACTGGTGGGTGTTCGAGAAGCATTGATACCCAGCTATGCGAACAAGGTCAGGCGAAGCATCATCTGACAGCCAGGATTCAGTTATTAGTATATTGTCAGCGTTTGACGTAAATGCCAAAGATCGCAGGTGCGATATTTTTCTAATTATTGAGCGAGCGTTAATAAGAACTAGTAGGAATGAGTTCAGTGTCGGTGTGCGCAAAGCATGAATGCCAGGTGCAAGACTATTGGGGTTGCTGTGGCGATAGGAGTTGGGTCTCAGTGGGGATAGAGCGCCAGTAGAAGAAGGAGGGCAGGCAGTGTTGGGTGGGGGACGGAAAGTAGGAGAAGCGTTAGCAGTAGGCGCAGCCGATCGCTGTGGGTGATCAATACGGTGGGTGTGCAGCACACCGCTGATGTGGGCCGGAGGGGTGTCACACGGTGCAGAGGGAGGGGGCACCATATGGCAAAGTGAGAGGTTAAGAATATCTGTCGAAGCGGGGTGGACAGGGGGGAGTGCGTGGTGTAAAGTGCTAAGTGGCATGGCCTCGAGTGGGGAGCGATCAGTGATATGAGCCTGTGAAAGTTTATGGATATGGTCCATAGGGCGACTAGCAATATGGCCACGGGTGCGGACGGCACCGGTCAGCAAAAAACGAGATCTTGGCTGCAGGTAACCTACCTGTTGAGCAGAGTCAGTATAAGGCCGGTAAGTCGGTATGGGGGTGAAGGTATGTGGAAGAGTAACTGGCACGTAGTGTGAGGTGAGGGGCGGGAAGGGAGTGGCAAAATTTGGAAAGGTTTGGAGGCTCATGAGGGGCAGGGGAGCCGGTAAGTGGGGGGGGTGGGGCGAGGAGGCGGGATACAGGTACGAACCTAGAGTATCTGCTAGGGTATGTACGTGGTACCTCAGGGTTAGATGAGGGTTGGTGGAGGTGAGCAGGGGGGAACAGCGGAGGCATACTAGGGCTATAGTATGGAGGGTTGGTGTCTAGGGGGCAGGGAGGGATATACGGTAGCAACGGAGATGGAGGGTTGGTGTAACCCATGCGATCAGAGAGACGAAAAGACAGTGGAGGGGTGTGCGAGGCAGTGGAAGGGTGAGTGGCACTGTCAAGCCCTGAAGGTCACTCCTACGCAAAGGGACGATGGCGTTAGACGGATCCGGATGGTGGCCCAGTTGGTTATCACCTGGAGGATCCGAGGGTACGCTATAGGCAGAAGCCGATTGAGAGTGGGGGGTAAAAGGTGAGGTGATTAGTTGGGCAAGTGCGGACCTGGTAGGAGTACCAGGTAGGCTTATGGGGGGATTAGAGCGGCACTTATGACGATAGAAACGAAGTGTCTCGGCTGAGCTAGCAGCTGGTAGGTAGTTTGTAGAGTCGTTAGAGCGAGAGCGGCGGGTGACAACACTTGTCAACGGCTCGGAGGACCGATTGGAATTAGTACGGCGGGGGCTGTTGGTTGTACCAGGGTCTTGTTTTGGCTCAGAGACTATGACGGGGGAGCGCGGCTTTAATACTGAAGTGGAGTGCCGCTTGGGGCCTGTGGTCGGGGAGCGAGAGCTACTGCTAGTAGAGGCTACTGGGGGAGATGGTAAAAAAGGGCGTTTGAGTGGAAGCGGAACCGGGGGTGGGGAGTTAGACATATCTAAGTCGACAGTTTGCAGGCAGGCATGGTGAGGCGCTGGGCTCGCCTTTGACTTCTTGACGGAAGGGCATTGGGTAACCTTCATGTCGGTTACAGTGGGGTCAGTCTGCATGGGCAAGGCGGAGTTATTTCTCAGCGAACGAAGTATTTCCCGTTGGAGGGGAGGTTTATCAGAGAATATCTTGATGTCCTTATACGGCGAAAGGGCAGCAATTGTCGACTTGTTGCTAATGAACTCTGTAGCTGTTAGATCGTCAGTGAATTGGAATGGCAGGGGGCAACTATGTCGCTGGGACTTTTTACGTAGCCTCCTGCAATGACATCTATAGTGAGCCATGTTGCACGAACTTAGTATGTTGTGTTTCGCCAAGGAAAGTGGTGAGCGGTCTGGAACATTAAAAACCACTGCGTTCTTGGAGTTGGCAGTGCGGTGATATAATTCAGTAGACACGGAGTCGAGGAGGTGTCCCACCGAAACCAAGTTCTTGGGCGATGTAGCGGCTTCAGGGTCAAGGAGAGTAGCCAGGGGTGAAACCTTTGAAAGGATTTCACCAGTCAGCTCGACCTTGTTACTAAGTTCGACGAAACTGTGCTTAAAGCCATTAGGACTATTAGAATTCACCGTCGACGTTAACGAGGGTGACAGAGCACGGCCTGGTTTTTGGGAGGGGTTGGGTGTGTTTGGATTTGCCAGCTTTAGCGATACGGATTTTCCGAGTACTGGTTGGGGGCCGGGATAGCATGATAAGTAGAAATATATGACGGAGGTAAAAAGGTAGCAGGAAGCCGGTCAACTAGACAGAGACAGGCCAAAGGTCTGAGCAGACCAGGAGTGTTCCTGGGTGCTATGTGTGCAAAGGTCTAGATGAGACCAATGTGGCAATGAGGTACGGGCAGTGAGTTATATGACCCGCTATATATACTGTTGGGCCTAGGAGACTTGGGACGATGAGGAATAGTGAGATAGAAGAAATTTTGATGTGTGTTGTGCACAGGTTGAACCCCACAGGATACGGTAGGTACTTAGCTGTTACTTGGGTCGACCCAAGCAACAGTGATCCCAACAGCGGGTTTTGCGGGAGAGTATATTGTAAGTATGGGGTCAGTGGACCGGGTGGAACGAAAGTGCGCTCTTATGGCAAAAAAACAAAGGAATGGAAGCACAGTGGGACAGAAACTTCAAAAGGTGCGCCGGAGGATGCGTAGCGAAAATAATGTAGAAGTTGGGTTATAGCGATGGGATGTAAAAACGCTAGATAGATCCTACTGTGGCGAGAATCAGGAGAGATTTGCTAGATAAGCCATGTATAATGTAATTAAGTGGAATTAGAGCAGTGCATAATTAATGTAGTCTATAACTGTAACTCGCGATAAGTACCAGCGTCTGCACGGTGGTGTGCCGCAGTTGTTTACACAACTAGGTCACGGTTTCAGGTAATTAGGTGGTGTATACTAGGGTGGACACAGCTACAAGTCTAAACAGTGGTATATGCAAAAAAGAAAACGAGACAACCTGGATTTCACGCGGGCTTGGCCTTGACCGCCGTCTGCAATATCTGGGAGAGGGCAGGCAAGAAACGAATCGCCAGCTATCTCCTGACAAACAACCTGCTGAACCTTGAAGGCTTGCTCTAGCTCTATTTGTCAACTATACCTAATCGAAGTTTTATCGCTCAGAGTTGATTCTAAGAAGACCTTAGTTTTCCTATACCTGGAAGTATCTGAGGCCTTTAACTGCTTCCTTCTCGAGTATTTAATGGCTGAACCACAAGTTTTTGGTCATACCGATCCTCTTCCACATGGATATCTCCATGCCTGTCCCACGGATCTCAAGCCACGATGGTCGGTGGCCACTTGTCTCGGACCACACACGCAACCAGGGGAAACATTCCAGATGGTATTAAGACCACCTTCGTTAGGTATGTTTCTGACACCCCCACTAACTGTCACTGAACCCCATCGTTCTCTGATGTTGACAATGGAGTAGTGTGATCGGTCCATCCTTACCATCTACTCACAACCCGGTGCTACGTTTCTGGTGGTCTATTTTCTCTCGACAGTTGGCTCTACTTATGGCTCATGAAACTCCCTGCCGGCGTAAGTTTCCTTCTAAACTTCAAACGCCACGGACTACCGGTTAAATTATCCTTGACGGCTTTTCCCTCCGATTGACTTGTTGGATACATCGGGATACGGCAGACCCCTCTTAACTTACCTACACAGGGGCCATTTGAAGTCGGTAGAGTTAGGCGAGCCCTTGGCCCGACTTACCAATCCTTCTTTCCACTCGACAGCCGTCTTCCCATTTATTGCCTCCAAAGGAGGCAACCGTGAGAGTTTTGTGCTCAACTGCGCCCATCGGCCACGCTTCTCTGCTATGGATTTTGTGACTGTGCGTCCTGATTTCACCAAAATGCTTCTGGGAAGTTTTGCACCTTTAAATTACCACAGAAACTGCAAACTTATTTCGATGGACCTTCTTGGATTCCCCGTTTTAGGTTGGGCCTTGAATTCCTCTTCGTGATAAGCCACCATGGGGTCCAAACTTCCAACCACGTTTCTTCCAGTGTCCCGTGCTACTTTTTCCCTCTTCACCTTGCCCTTTCTCTCCCCGTGTCGCTATCTGGCCTTGATTTTTGGTCGTAGTCCACTCTGCCTACTTTCCCCAGGATTTAGAACAAGCTATTCCCCAGCGTGCTACATCTCTTTGTTGTGCACTTTCAAACGTGTCCTTCTGGTCCAACATAAAGTCCCTTATGTCATGGTCAGCTGATGAATTAGCTTTCGCTGACCTGGCACTTGAAAAGGGTATCACATTCTGGTGTCTCTTTCCAATCTTTATACGTGCATCCACCATTACTCGCTCACTCGTATTCTCGTATACGTTTACATTCAATCCAGAAAAAGCCCCAATTCTTCTTTCCCCTTTCGTGGCTCCCTTTCCGACCGAAATACCTCCCGACAGACTTACCTCCATTAAACGTCACTGGATGCATACCCCATATATTCCTCTTGGCCGTAGCGTCATACTCTCTCCTTAATTGCTCCGGGGCCCTCCGCTTAGAGGGTTACCTGCTCTTTTATTGCCGCTAACCCGATTAGCTCACGTGGAAACCCCCCCAAGACTGTGCTCCTTTTCTGTTTTCTCATTACAGCTAGCTGGCTATGCATCCGAAATTCCCCATGACTAGCTTGTGCTCTGGGTTCCGAGTCGGATTCCACCCTGTTTCTCGCATCTAGCAGTCAACCTTTCTTACTCCAGTCACCCAGTCACTGGTTCAGCAAGCTCTGCCCTCCAGGTCCCATCACGATCTGGGGGCTCGTCTGAGATATCACCTTCCGTCCTCCGCAGGACTCCCTACATAAACCAATCATCTCTCATCCTTGCCTATTCAAAAGGGGCGGGACGAAGCCAGGCATTTAACAGTGAACAGAGCACTTGAAGCTTGCAGATCGTCCGCAGCAATGTGTTGGTGTAATCATGATGATGGCTCACACGGCCCGCTTGAGCCCCATGAAGAGTTTTTCAAATTTGTTGTCGAGCGCACGGTCAGCCCCATCCACGAAAACAGGCTGCGGATCTTACGAATCAAGTATACTCATTCTACCATTTTGTCAGTGCTCTTATCTCTCCCCACCTTTCTCACATAGCCGACGTACGCACTTCTGTATTTTGTCCTTGTTCCCATTCTTTCTAATCGTCCCAATTGTCGGTAGATAATGTCCGTCTAGCTCTGTTCGTCACTCTGTCCAAGTTTGGAGCTGCTTATTATGCTCTTCCACTTTTGTCCCTTTTACTCCGTAACTCTTACCCGCAGCCACAATTAATTACCCAAACAAATTATCAATAGTTTTTGTGTTCCTACGTTTTGACCCGTGTTATGTTTCTCATTGTGTTCTCTTCTGAGGACTCATGCCCTTACCCGTCAATCCTACCTATACTCAGACCCCTTATGTAAAACTTGATCGTCCTTACCTTCCCATATCTCACAGATACGTAACTTCTCGATCTGCATATCTACCAATCACTCATCCCTTAGGTTTTTTCAATTTTTCGGAGGGGTCCTTTGGCAAGCATTCTGTTCGTAGTACTCGGGCCTACTCCGTCCGCTCAATTTTCTGGCAGCAAAAGGTATTACACACACTGAACTATGAGTAACCAAGTTCATATGCATCCCAAAACTAAAACAAGATTGATTCATAACTTCCACGATACTAAGCTGTGGAATGAGCAGCATTATAAAACGCGTACAAACCTCAAATGTACGATCACACAGACTTAAAAATGAGAACCAACTTTATGGTGTGCCTGAGACAAGCACATGCGTCACGCATGTTAAAGATAAGAAAAGGTAGTGCGTTGGACGCGAATAAACAAGTGTTAGTTTATAGAAACGTAAGCTGTACGAAACACTCCAATAATATATGTAATCACGATATCATAATGCTTTCGATGGGTTTTATATAATCAATCGTTACACCGCCCCCCAAATCCCTTCCGATCCTTGCGGAGCCAAAGGTCTTAAATAAGGGCACCGATCATGCATACCCACCTGGGCCCTGCGGTCAGTGCTGGTAAATGCCACTAATTATTTCCAGAATCTAATCATATATATGCAAGGCCACGAGTGAACCGGTGGCCAAGCCGACAAGGTGTTCGCTTCGCATCGTCTTCAAGGACCGCTGCTGGGCAACAGGCTCGAAGAACTGAGATATGCAGAGACTTCAAGCCCAACAAGGCAAACTGAAACAGCGATTGACAGACGGCCATGTAGCATTGTTGTCGCGGTGCATCTGCCAGGGGGATACTCAGTATAGAGCCCGATGCGGTTGGCCGGCACTGATGATCATTGTAAAGGGAAACGAGATGGAGAAACATGTTCTGTGCCTGACCCCGCCGAGGATCAACGGTTGGCCGAAAGAGGAACAAGTGGGGCACGGGGTCATCGATGCAGCGGGTCCTTAAGAAAACTGAGGCCGTTAAAAGTAATGCTAAGAAAGGAAACGGTTGAGTAAGAGCTATAAGATTCATTACCAGATTTAAGATTCGGCTTAGAGTAATCAATAGATCAAAGAGGCGAATTAATTTTGTATGAAACTGTGGAAGTAACTAGGCTGGGAATGGGGTGGGCGCAGAATGTGTGACGTCAAAACTGGATGCTGAGTTCAAGTATTAAGGCACTTCAGGTGAGGGAAATGAGGTTAAATGTTTCAGTACAGAATCTCTAGAGAAGTGACGGAGATATGTGTCGTGGGACATGATTTGGGAAAGAGGTGAGATGAGCAAATATATCAAGAAGCCTTGGGTCACTCTACTTGCATTTGCTGGTAATTACGGAATACTGATATATATATATATATATATATATATATATATATATATATATATATATATATATATGATGGAGCTGTTTCTGGTTACTGATGCAGTTCCGATGAGTTCTTTGAGGTTGGTTTCGGGGCCGCAGGCGTGATAAAACTACTTAACTGCATTAAATCGTGCAGCAGACGAGGCATATTTACAGTGTGTGAGAAGTATCACGATAGCCTTCCTAAAAATGTGGATGCTTCTGGAAGGACATTCTTCAAAGTGAAACTGGCATGATTCGATAAGTCGAGATGAAAAAAAATTAGTGAAGGCGGCCAACTCAAGTAGGTCGGTTTAGAGGTCTAAAGAAAGACGATCAAAGAAAGCAGTTATAATTTTGAAATAGTCGGCATTTCGGAGGAAAAAGATCAAATGACCTCGGAACGCAAGGTAATTTAAAAAACAGAGTAATGGCTTAAAAGCAGAAGCTTTTGTCGTAAGCTTGACTTTCAGTCATGTGAACGTCGAATAAGCCCAAAATATTTGGGACAGCAAGGAAGTCTTCTGTAGCATGCGCGAATGCAATTTTTGACCGAGGAGATCTGATGTGCAAAGGGAGTTTATTCCAGATTCTGGAGTATGTAAAGGGAAAGAACTTCAAGCGTTGGACAGCCCTCGCGGAAGGTGTGGTAATAGTATACTGTATATTACAGAAGGAATATTCAGTGTCCGGGGAGAAGTATAACTGGTTGGAAGAATAAGAATGCTTAGTCAATAGTTTATGCAGAAATACCTAGTTCAGCTTGATGCGATGAAGCAATAATGGTTCGATTTTGAGATATTAGCACTTTCCCGTTTTTCCTGATTTCGAAGACCGACCAATAAGCTGCTTTGTGAATTTTCCCCGAATACATTCGATAATTGTTCTGTCTGATTTTTGCATACTAGAGAAGATTAACGGGCACTATTCGAGAAGAGGCCCGACATGTACTTTGTTCTTGTGAAGAATGCTCTCCTTAAGCTGAAAGTATCTGAAAGGAGGACCGAGACACTTTCCACCCTTCGCAGTTCGGGAGGCAGCATGTTCAAAGGAGTTACATGAGCAAGAAAAACTTAAGCCAAGGTCTCTTGCTGAGGTCTGGCTGTCTTTGGGTGAACCGCCGATGCACAAGTAACCCGGAGGAACCTCTCATTTGTAAGAAAAATCATTTATCGGCAAATACTTTCTTTGCGCAGGTTGAGCACCATTCAGCAAGATTTTATTAGGTACGGCCCGCAAAGTGTGGGACAATTAGTTCAGGCAGTCAGGAACGAAGGACCAGAAAATACCAGCAGCAGTTTGAGGACCATGAGTGAGAAAGTGACCACTTTTGTCTTTTTGGCGAATGAGCGTGGCCATCAAAGTCCAATTTTTGCATAGGGGTGTACTGTTGGAGAATATTAGGAGGGACACTAAGGGGTGGATTGTAGGTAAACATTTTGTGGTCACTGCAGGGGAAATTTTGTGTTACTGACACGTCGATGAAAGGCATGTTTTGAGTAAATAGCAGATGTAGCATGTTTCCATTTCTGATGGGTTCGTAAACATGTTTTACCCAGTCAGCAGGATGAATACTAGTAATCAGGTCCATGAGATTGGGAGGAGCCGAGAGGGTACGCCAAAAAAATTGAGGGAAGTAAAAGTTACCCGCAGTAAGCATGGTTCCGGATGGAAGAAAAGAGGGGCATTGGAGAGATCCAGCGAGGAGATGAAAAAGGAGATGGGGGAACTTGTTGAGCCATATAAGCAGCCAATGTGGAGAACAGTGCTTTGGGGGTTGAACCAGAGAGAATCAGGAAGAGGATCAAGCTCCGTATGTAAAAGAGGGGCGGTGCTGTAGATCCCCTTGATATGGACTAGGCATTCACCACCATGCCAGTTCGGTCCGTTTGTCCTTAGAAGATTGTACCCCACCAAAGTTATTTGATCATTGAGATTGCTCCCAGACAGTCAGGATTCCGTTATCGAGAGGATGCCCTAGTTTTATGAGAGGACAAGTTTCTTTTGGTGCAGTAGTTCACTGAAAATAGAACGAGAGTCGAATGGAGCTAAAGATATGCTATTTCTGGGAGGTGGCACAGGCACATCAGGGGGCAGTGTAAGCCGAAAAATGACAAGCTATCGCGATTGGACGGAGAGGAGTTCAGAGTCAGATAGGAATATGTGAATGTTGAGGCCAGTGGAGGTTCACATGGAGTGGCCTCCAGCCGAGCTGGGGTAAATGGAGCAGTGAGAGGACTGCTGAGGGTAAAACGACTGGGCATCAAGGGGGAGAGAAGCCATCGCAAAGGAAAAGACCTGTAGAATTTGGCAGGTTGACAGCAGGCAGGGGTGATTAGAAACGCTTGAGAAATACCTGTCAGCCAGAGTTGAGTATTGAGCGAAGAGGGCGCAGACTGCAGGGTTGAACATGTTTGAGGAATAGAGGCTCAGAGAGGTAGATTAGGCTGCAACTTATGATAGGGGTATGACAAGTTGGGTGAAAATTCATACATGGAGCATTTATTATCGGGAGCAGTAGGGGTAGTTGTCAGGCGGGGAGCACGTCATGAGGCATATTTGACGGCGTGTGGAGGCTGTATTTTGATATTGGCAGGCAGCGAATGCGGTGAATTTTGCAGGGACCATCGAAGAATACAAACACGGGATATTTCTTAAGGTCAGAGCCGGATTCAATGAGTTAAGGCGAGTTGAGTTAAGGGGAGGCGGTTGGGGGAAGCAGTGGTTTGTGAGAAGGGTGGGAAGACTGGTAGACCCATTTCCCCGGACAGCGGGTAATTTATCACCGGAGGGAACAGGTAGTGAATAAGAGTTGGGGGTGTGCACAACAGGCGATGAAGTGTGAGAACGAGGCAATAGCTGGAGTCTTATACTGTGTGGCAGTAAGACGGTAGAAGCGGATATGTCTGGACCAAAAGTAATGGGACCAAACTTCAAGGCATCCAGGGCGGGAGCACTTGGGGAGATAGCTGGTGGTTTTGAAGAAACCGAAGGCAAGCGTGAAGATAAAGCGGTGAGGACTAGAGAAGAAGCCGTGGAGTGATCAGCCTTTTGTTTCGAAGGCTCGGGATTATCAAGTGTCATTCTCGTGGGGGAAACCTGGAGAGACCTAGTAATCTTTCCTTGAAGAGGGATTTAATTTCCGGCCATTTTTATGTTTTAATGGTAAGGGAATTAGAAGCTCTAGTTATATGCATTTAAATGGACCCTTTGGCAGTTAGGTAATCTACAAATCGCACAAGGATCGGACAGTTAAGTCGCTGAACGCGCTTAGTCAGCCTTGTTATTTGACAGGGAATGTGGGCCATACCACATGCATTCAACAGTGTATGCTTGACACGATCGAGGGGTATTCTCTCTAGGACAATAAACACGACTGAATTACGGGAGTTTCTCACTGCTGTCAGAACTTCGGAGGCAACAAGTTCGATAAAGCGGCCAGCCGCCTTCAAGTTTTGCAGGGCAGAATGTTCAATGCGTTCAGTGATGGACGGTAGAGGGGCGAGTTTCGATACCGCATCTTCCAGCTTTAGAAGCTGAGAATTTATATCAAAAATGCTCTGGTCTAAAACAGCTGTTCATTTCGTCGTCAATCCTACAAAGTTGCAGAGGTCAACCGAGCCCTGCTTCAAGCTCGCGGGAGTTCGACTGGGCTCACTTTTTCTAGCAACCGGAGTATTAGAAGATCGGGTATTGTTGGAAGATTTTTTCAATACAAGTGGCATCCCGAAGTATCAGAAAGATGCTGTGAAAGATGCAGAACAGTAAGAGAAAACTAAATCCAGCTTAAAATTTACCGCTGAGAAAAATTCCCTGAATTCCTCTGGGTTATCGTATTGCCTTGAGAGGCGCTGATTTTTATTATTGCCCAGAATAACTGAGTAGAAACTATATCAATAACAGCTCACGATACGAACTGGTGAAGAGCAGCTCTTCGCCTTCCAGAAGGCTGATACAGCGCACTTCGCCAGCCAACTTTCCCTTGGTGGTCCTAACCTCACCTTCCCTATTAGCCCGTCGGAACTGCTAACAACTTCCATGACAACACTTACCGGCTACGTGCTGAGGTGAGAATGTACTTCGAAGATCATAACTATATCACAAACTTTGAATGATCTTTCTTTGGTGAGCCACTTTTGCCGGGTTTGCAGGATCGGCAAGTATTCTCGATGACATCGCTTCCAAAAAGCCCCAGCCAGGTGATCCGCTTGTTTCCAACCGTGTAGATGGCTACCACCGGGACCCGCCGGACCTTGGAATCCGTCATTTGACCCTGAAGTCAGTACGTCGTTCGGGGCAAATGCCAAGTAAGCGGGTCGCTGGACGATACTGGAATTACAAGGCGTTCTCCAAGCTTCTGCCTACCTAGGTCATCAGGTTTCTCAGTGTCCCACCGTCCGGCGGCTGTTGTTTAGTTAGCGACAGCAAATTCCTCTGACGGACTCAATCAAGCCCTTTCACGCGTCACCTCGGTGGAAGGCCTGAGGAGGGTCGAAGTGCCACCGGAAGCTTTATGCCACGGTTTATTTCTGCGGCTCTTCTCCGCCTACATTTTGGTGCTAAGGCTGCAGTTCTCTTTGAGCGCTCAAGAAATTCGCCTCTTTGTCGGAATAATTGTCCGGTAGTACACCTCTTCTTTTGGGGAGGCCCTGTACAGCCCGGGGGAAGGAGTCAGCCGACATCGATTGCGCAGCTTCCAATAGTACTGCTTGGGACTTTATGCACGTCAAGATGCCACCTTATTTCTTCTCCATCCTTTATCCTTACCTGGCCCAAATGGGTTCTGAATAATCAAGTTCCGTTTCACTAAACGGCTTCGCACTCCGGCTGCGGGGCCATACACTGCATGCCCGCGAGAGAATTGCTTCTTGTACCTCGTATACGACGTCGAATTACAAGCTTCACAGTTGTCCTTCTTGGCAGTATCCAGAGCCGCTTCCGGATGACACTCATTGTACGGTTTTCCCCGGCTTGTCTCCTCACCTCATGTAAGTGTTGAATCCGCAAGTCTATTATGGGTTGCCGAGCAGATGTTATTGTGGGATGCTTGGTTTCAAAACTCGGTAGAGGGTTAGTCAGCCCATATATATCCTCAGTAGTCCTTCGACATGTTTTTGGCTTAGAGACTTCAAGTTGATCTTTAAAAATGATGCCCTTTTGCAGCTTGATTCCATCCTTCCGGGATTCTCGAACTCTCAGTGGAAGGCTTCGAGTGATATCATCTTGAATGAACCACACACTGCCATTCGTATCTCATCGGAATTTGTTGGGTTGGATGGATGGAAACCTTCCATGATCAACAGGTGCCTCTTAAATTTGGCCCATCATACCAGTGATCGAAGAGTCCTTATTCAAGAGGAAGATCTAACCAATCCTAACGAGATAAACGTCTGTTTTCCGTAATACCGTGATTACAGCACCTCTGATCTCCATTTCTGATGCAAGGGGTGGTTTTAGTTTATAGCCGGGGCCAGCCATGTTCAGGCATGTACAGGAATTTCGGCCCTCCAGTCCTTGTGTCCAACTATCAAAATTGGTAGCACTTCGGGAATTCAAATCGGCTGGGTTGTCGGCGGACTTGGCAGGCTGCCACGGATATACTGGGGTCTCGTCGTGCACGATCGTGGGTGGATTAGCAATGAAAGTGCTGAAGCAGCTCCCGACACTACTGATGCGAAGCAGCTCTATAGTCGAGTTCGGCAAAAATCTGCCTGGCCAGTTATTGGAGTCGAGGCACCTCTTTGTCGCTTGTATCGTCCTTGCAGCCAACACCGCTGTATAGTGTTCGAGAGGCGGTATCAAAAACACTCTCAGTGAGGCGAAACGAGCTATGGCAGACAGAATCCTTGTGGTTTACCGTCTATCACCCAGGCTAACGCCAGCATATCTGAGGATCGAGCCTATGAAGAAGGCATCGAACTTTAGAATCCTAGCTTCAGTTTCTCCTCCCGCTCTCTGCTATCCGTCGAGCTGGCCTTCAAAAACGGGTTCAACTACTAGGATCACGGCACCATATCCCAAACCTACCATTTTCTGCCTAACGACAGACGATAGGCTTACCATTTATTATTATTTTTTAAGTATAACCCACATTGCAGAAGGGTAGTTTTTGTCGTTTAAAACTATAACTATCTAGATGCCTGCCGTTTCTCGCCACTCACCCACGTTCACCTACTATCACCTAACCCTTATACATCCCTGCCTCATCTAATTCACTGGTCGGTTTTCACAACCATGTCTAAACAATAACTGCCTCCCTCGCCATATAGTACTAGGGCAGCCATTTAAAACAACTCTCCTCTAGCTGAAGGTTTTAGCCGATGATGTTTTCCCCCAGCACCAAATTGTCCAGTGGTGCTGGATCCTAAGACATTAAGTCCCACCACCCACTACTTCACTCCTTGATCCTCTATTATTTATCTTGGCTTCCGCTCCCCTCAGCTTCCTTGCCCGAGGATCGATTTGATCTATATATACTATTATAAATCCTTACATGACTTTTGATAGAGCTTATGAGGAGAGCGTGATACTAACCAGAACCCTTGATAATCTAGGATGTGCCACATCATACACCATAGTTGCCATCACCTAAGCGTAAACCTACCAGGTTACAATGCCTAAACGTAGTAACTCTCATGCCTGAGGCCAGTGCTTCAGAAGTCGTATTTGATTATATGAAATACCACTGGAAGAATGAAAGGTAGTCTTTAAACATTCACAGTGCTGTCTTTACCTAGTCTTCGCCTTTGTCTCTAACCAAAGACGTAGCACCTGTCAGACTCCTCAACCTCCATCTAGTGGTCACCATTAATCACTCACAGCTCAACTTCCGTCCCTGTCACAGAACTCTAGCATCTTCCATGACTGGCCTATACAACATTTGATACTTAGCCAGCAAAACTACAAACCATCTGTGGATCATCCCGACTAATCACGTTAGTGGTGCTACAAGCCGTACCCATCCTTGTGCAGACTGGCTTTTTGTTGAACATAAACCCCATTGACTAATCGCAGGCTGTGGTTGACTCTACCACCCCCCTGCATTTTTTGTCACATGTAAACGGCATGAGGGTTCTGACTTCACGGATAAGGCGAGTGTTAGCGCGGCACTTCTGCAAACATTCCTGGCCGTGATGGTCTCCCTGCACAGAGTTGACCACCAATTAGACATGACCACCAAAAAGTAGAGATTGGCATAAAAAAGTGAGAAAAAAGTGTGGATCATTGTTGGAGCGCCACGTGCTGGATGCCAGTGGTTGAGTATCGTGCTACCTCCCTACCTGAAGCAGGCCCCTGTGCCGCCTACCATGAGCACCGAATGTGGGTCGTTAGAGTTTGCTTCCCTGACGAAAATTCGGACCCATCTCATTCCCATTTCTCACGGATCTCCAAAACCAGTCCTCACATGAGTGTTTTCCTGGTTTGCAATGCGATAACGACGAAAAGGACACCGCGATAACCAAGCAATTATGTCTACGTCCGATTTCCTTGATCATACTCGAGCAAATATCAGTACGATAGCACCATCGGGTAAGAGCATAGATGAACTCACGTGAACGTTCAGAGGCACGTGACCGATTGCCTCTAATGTATCACCTCTGTCACCCCAATAGTTTCTTCTACTTTAAGGCTCCTCAGAAAACCACCCAGTATAGAATAACCACTATGCTGGAAGAGACAGTAACAGCAAAGGGCTACGCTAACAGTGTGCCAGTCTCATTCGCTCACAGTCTGTTATTTCAAACCTATCTTATCGCCTAGTTGCCAAACTGCTTTCTGCGTAAGCAAACGGTACTGGGGGTTATCATTTCCAACTGCTCTAAACCGTGAGACCCTAGGTCTTTCATTAGTATCCGAGCGATGCCGTGCCAACGTGCAAAATCATAAATCCTTTGGGATGCATACACCGTTACCAAACTAGTGTACGCAGCTTCGTTAGCCTGCAGCAGTATAGCACAAATCCACTGCCAGCCTATTTTTACTTAGAATGTGCAGTAGGTGCCATTGTCTGCTCAAATGAAACTTCATCCATGCTTCACTCACACAGACATAACCAGTCCATTATTTATTGTCTTCATATATCATAACCCACAGCTGGACCCACGTCCAGACTGAAACCCCCCTTTATTTCAGGTCTGTTGTCTCCCACTATCGTAGTCGCCAAACCGGATAACCAAGGACGCCACTTTGACTCGTACGGACAGAGACCCAAATAGAACCTACCATAGCAACTGGGACCGAAATCAAGCCATCTGACAGGAAATAGTCCCAATTGCTTATCAGATCATTCAGCTTTTTCTAAAGCAACCAACACACATTCCACTTCATGCGCATCTTGCTAATATACCACCACACCCAACTGATTGACCGACACATACTTTGCCCTGCTAGACGAAACACACCCATTTGATGTCGTACGTTACCAGAAACGACGCTGAATATCATTGAAGGCAAATGCGTCAACATATATATATATATATACATATATATATATATATATATATATATATATTTGTCAGTGAAACAGCATATTAACTCTCAAGTCAATGCGGAGATTTCAAACTTTATAATCCGTTACCACAGTCCACCTTTCCTTCGAACCGTAGCCGGTTGGAAATTGACTCTCCACTTCTCGAGGACCTTCCAGTTGCGCTTTTTCATTTCGGAATGGTACATGTTACTGATCCTGAATCTAAACTCACCTTCTTATGGGCTGCTGTTTCTCCCACATCCACCAGTGTTCACTTTCACGAAATTGGTCTCGGCACCGTTTCGACACTCATTCCATTTATTGAACTCCGGTAAATCCGACATTCAGGGTCTGCATCGTCTTCATGAATCGCTATCCTCTCCGCATGCACCGACCTTCCCGAGAACACTTCTTTACAATTTGTTTTCTTTCTCTTTTTTTCTTTTTTTCTTTTCTTCTTGTTCAAAATTTACTCCATCTGTAGAACAACAGCAGGCTTCCGTTTCCCCAGCTTGCATCATTCTCGTTCATTATGCGTCCTTGACATCGCGCTAACGGTTTTTCGATATCTCCACCGCCCAGCCCGGATTCGAAACCGATTTGAAACCGCCGCGCAAACCATTATTAAAATGATCCATTCAAACTGTTGTTGGCTATGTCTATCTATCGCTGATACTCTCGACTTTCATACTTTGAATTTGTGAACATTCCACCTTATTGAGTAAAGTGTCAGACCATGATTATGCGCTAGCGCGTGCGTCTCGACCATGGCCGAGAAATATACCATTATCATTATCATCATTATCATCCATACTCTACAGCCCCGTACCCAACTTCGGGCACATCAAAAGGGGCGCGCTACTCTCCCATCTGTGCCGTATAATTGGAAGGTAGGCACCTGGGTATCCTTACTTTTCCCAGTTTCTTAAAAGTGCCCAGGACCTCTTTTTATTCCGGTCGGTCTTCATGGTAAGTTGGCTTTTTATAGGGTCGCTGCAGCGGGGTATTTCCGGATAGTAATCACGGAGAAATAGAACAGAATGGGTCGAATATACCAGAGGTGACTGACAGTATACCACGGCGAGTAACTGGCTGGCCGGAGAAGTTCGGCTCTTAAGCGAATTCGCCTGTTTCCGCGTTTCAAAGTGTTCCCAAAGCTCGTTCTGCTGAGGGTAGTGACCCATCCAGATCCCAAAGATTGTCTGCCCCCTACCTGTGCGGAAATGTTTCAAGAACCCCAGGCGAGTTCAACACTCACTTAGTTGGATGGAAAAAGCTCTCTTCTGGCAATTCTGTCGGACATCTGACTAGTGTTGTGGCTGAGTCAACATCATCAAACAATTTAAGTTAGACGCAGAGAGAAATTCCTGCTGATATTATCCACTGCTGACCGGTGAACCAAAGCCCGTTACTTATTTTTATTTCCTCCCAGAGCATGGTCCGCAAAAGCGATGATGATTACTCTCCAAAGGGATAAGCTGCCTTTGTGCAATCTTTCACCGATTATTTTAAGTTGTCCTCTTTAACGACCACAAAGGCAACGCACCTCCACCTCCTACTGGTATTTCAACCTGAAAAAACATCTCCCTGAATTGGGTCGACGAAGCCACTCTAGCAAGCTTGAACCTACACGAGACCTCGATGAGCGGTGTCGTCCAGTCGGGCCCCTGCAGTAGACAATCATATCACGACTTTCACTGAAACTTGGAGGAGCAGTCGAAGGCTATCTGAAGCTTCTCGGGTTTCATTTGATAAAGAGCCGGGTGGTGAGGGAGGTACCGAGTCCTTTCTCGGTAACTGTTAGTTGTAGGCACCTTTCTGCGTACCCAAGCACTTCATTTCACATTATTGCCTCAGAGTAACGTTTCCAGAGATCCTCATCCCAACTCGAAAGTCCCTTCTAGAGCAGAAATCTTTGAGGAGCCCAAGTTCTTTCTTCACCAGAGGGTCTGCATAGGCACGCCAAGGGGAGAGGGTACCTTGAATTGGTTTTTTGGGCCTTTGGTTCCTTGCCGTACCGTCCACAATGCGAGATGGTCCCCTGGCGATAATGGCAGTCTGTTAACCAAGGATCACGAAACTCGCTCGCACACGCACTGAAGCTGATGCCTTATCTGCTCCGTTTCTGCCAATACTTAATTCACAGAGCCAAGCTCCCGGCTGGGCCATATGTTATCCATCCTGTTGTCGCAAGTACGGCGTAGGGTGCCCGGCGGTTGCTCACCCTCTGGTCTCTCAATCAAGGTGTCTGTGGCACGTCTCAAACGTCAAAAAGTTCTAGTTCCTCATCCCTCGAATCTACCATGGTTATATCCTGCAAATGGGGCCACCTAGATGTGACTGCATTCATCGACTTTGGTGCTGGCATGGAGAGATCAGCTAGTTTAGAATCCTCTATCGACTCGATTTCCTCACCGATGCTCATGGAGATGAGTTATAATCTCACTCGTTATGCATTTATAATCTGGGTACCTCCCACTGTACTCACATCCAAGAACTTTTCGCTGTTCACAAGCCAGTGTTTATCAGCGAGCTGCTCCTTCACCAAAATGGTGTCCGGTCTTTTGTCAACGAAGGCCAAGGCTTTGGCCACCCTATTAGGCATTACCACTTCTAAAGTGACCAGGCCGATGTGTATTGTTTTGCTCGCAGACCGCGGAGTTGAGCAGGTCACAGTGGGCTTTCCGTTCTTATCTGGCTTGTCTTCTTTCACTTGGTGATGTCTGCCTAGTCAACCTTCATGACTACATTTTGGTTATTGTTTGGCAAGCTGCTACGCTGTTTGGGGGTCAAGGCAGACCAAACACTCCCTTACGGTCCTTGCCGATCCCCAAAATTTTCTCCACTGTGGTTTTAGGGAATTTCGGACGGTCCGACAGCCCATGACTGGAGTTGCTAACCTTGAAACTTGGGAAGGCTACAGCTCCGCATGCTACGGAGTGAATGTTTGCCCATGGCTGCTGCTTTGATCACTCCCGCACACCTTTTTGAGCTCGGACGATGCCAGTTCTGCTTGATCTTTTGCTGCCACGGATGAGTTGACCGAATCTGCCGTCTGCTTTCATTCTTTGCCCATCTCGAAATTCGGTCAGGCACTTCAAAATGGCCTCAAGGTGACCCTTGCTCATGCTTTCCGCTTCTTCCGACCAAGGAATCTGCAGCTCCAACGAGAGATGGCGAACTATCCCTTCCAATGTGTGGAAAGCACCGAGATCAGCTGTTTGCCTCAAGGTGAACAAGGGCTACCGAACAGTTCTGCATCCTAATGAAGAGATCGTCCGTAGCATAAGGGTCACTCTTTGTCCGCTTGGCTTCTGACAACAAGCCCTCTCTCAGGTTGCCAGCAGCCTCTAACAGCTAGCCAAAAGGGTGCTCCAAAGCTTCCTTGTTGGCTCGTAGCCCTGACCCGGGTCGAGCATGGCACACCCATAAGTAGTTTCTCCGGCTCATCCGCGACAGCAGAGTCAGGCAAAACAGCCTTTGTCCTGGGTCGGACCTTATTCTCGACGAAGGTTTCAAATGGCATAAAAAACTTGCAACACTATTATCGCCCCCAGTCAAAGACCTTCAGCTCTACTCTCGGCATATCGATTGTTGGTTGCCTCCGTGAAGAACTCTTGAGGGCTGGTGTAGGACTTCCCATATCATTTTACCCTGATCTGACGAAGGGGTCGTTGTCACCAGTCTTATGCTCATGCTAGCTTAGTCCGCACTTTTCCCCTGCCTCCTGGGCCTGTGGCTTAGCCGATAATAGGCCCTGTTCTATCTCCAATATCCTCAACCTGAAAAGGTGAACATTCTTGCAGTCAACAAGATTACCAGTGATATATGAACAAGCACTGATGGGGCTGGGTGAACTAACACCATCTATGGAATTGAATTTTCCCAAACCCTCCCCAGTGAATTGCTGCCTTACTTTCTGACCGGTTTCCCACGGCTTTTTTTCCTTTTCTGGCCAAGTTGCATATTCTCTCCTTCTGAATAGATCAGGTCGAGTATACGTAGCGTAATTCATGAATATCCCTATACGAAAAGAGGATTGATTCATAACTTCCACGATACTAAGCTGTAGAATGAGCAGCATTATAAAACGTGTACAAACCTCAAATGTACGATCACACAGACTTAAAAATGAGAACCAATTTTATGGTGTGCCTGAGACAAGCACATGCGTCACGCATGTTAAAGATAAGAAAAGGTAGTGCGTTGGACGCGAACAAACAAGCGTTAGTTTATAGAAACGTAAGTTGTGCGAAACACTCCAATAATATGTGTAGGTCAGTAATTCCACGAAGTCACAACAATATTGTGCTTTCGAGGGATTTTACGCAAAACACCCCCACGCAAGGCTCTCCAGAACCATTGTTCAGACTCTGGTAGGTATATTTCGACTCACTTACTGTTTCTTCGCCGTTTTACTCTTTTTGGTGCGGTCTGTGTCATTTGGCCGTCGTCTCAAGGTATTTCTTGTAAATTAAATGCTCTGTCTACTCTCACCTCTTTTATTCGACCACCCGTTTCTTTTTTCCTCTTGCGTATACTGCGTACTACAGCTGTTATTTTCTGTTCCCTACTGGTTCGTCAGTCTCTTAACTCTTCTTTGATTCATTAAGTTCTATCGGCCAACGACTTACGATATCTTGATATTTCAGCGCAAATACAGATCTTTCGATCGGCCCTATCGGCCTTTTATGATGACTGCTGTGTTCTCTTTTTCTACGTGACTCGCCTCCGTCGTAGCCACACTTCTGCACCCTAGTTCGGCGCACTCCCTGACCACTTTCTCTCTCTGTGGTTCGTATTTCGTGTAATGAGTTATTAGGTTTACCTCTCCACTTTCCCCAGATCTTCTTCAGCCAGTTTTGTCCCTAATTTTCTACCTTCTGCCTGAGGCTCGCCTATTAACATCGCATGTGCTTATCAATCCCACCGTACACCAAATTCTCTATATTTGACAAAATGCCTATCTTTCTTACTCCGTCATGCTCTATACCCTTTCCGTAACAAGTTTTTCACTTTGGTCACACTTTTCCTCGCGGGTTTTTCAGAGATCGACATATTTTTCTACTTTTTCGTATCTCTTTTTTATGTAAACCAAATTGTTCCTCATCCCGCTTCTACAACTCATATTTTCGTGACATTTTTGGTGTCCTTCGCATTTCACTCCCATTTTGTGTTATCTCTTGTTCAAGACAAATTCCAGATCTGTTCTTTAACATGACTTATCGCTGCTTACAGAGCTGGTGCTCGTCTCTATCTGCCAATTTTTTGAAGTCCTAACAAAGGGGACCGAAAATTATCAGGAACTTCTGCTGGAGAATCCAATCGGGTCGGTCAAATTAATCAGAATAAACAGGCTATTCCGTGGAGTGGAGCTGCTTGGAAATAGAATAATTTTTGAAAGTAAAAGTATTTTTAGAAAGCCCTGGTGAAAACCCTTTTTAGCAGCAAATTTGGTTTGGCCATCTGAAGGCCAAAATTCGCAAGGGCTGTGAACATCGCGACGTGTGTTGATGAGCCCCACCAACTGTCAGGCCCCGGAGGATACTGTTTTATCTCTTTTGGAGGACTTTTGGGATGTGGCAGGTGAGACCTATCCTGTTGAATTTTATGATCTAATTTACAACAGAACTGCCCCTAGGGCGGGAAATCTGCCTTGTAACGGTTGCAGAGGATAGATTCCAGTTCATTCTCCTAAGTTTCTGTGGACAAACGTGACTGCTAAAGCTACTTGGGAGCATTTTTAAAAATCGCACTTTCCATGTGCGCTGTGACAAAGTTTAAGTCCCCATCTTACTCACCGCCTAATCTATCGATTTCCAGCGGGTCACCGGAGGAGAAATGTGGACACGATGCAAGTCCTTCGCTGTCCTGCGCCTTACTGGTTGCCAAAAATTCGGCTGCTACAAACCAAATAAACGGGCGTGAAAGGAACACAAAAGACGTTCCTCCACCCACCGTAGGAGAAGATGGTTTGCGCCAACCATCGGCTGTTAAGACGTCGAGAACGGCGAACCTATCCTCTAAAGCTCAGGATGAAGCAAACAAGTAAACTGAGGACACAATAATATAAAATAAGGTGCATCCAACCCGCAAACAAGGCATTTTGCGTCGAACGGCCCGGAAGCACCTGCAACATCCTCTAGGGGCGGACTGTGCCATGATCTGGTAAATCTCAGGCTGATCCTGAGTTAGCTAATTACGAGAAATAGAACAGAATCGGCAGCAGTGGTCCGGGTAAGAGTTGCATTCAGATTCGATAAGTTTCCAAAGTCCGGAAAAAAGCTAGGTCTGGAAGTTGTAATAGGTACTAGGAGCTGGTGGGATAGATTCAGAGATGATTTTACCTTCCATCAAAAGAGCTGATCAGATTCAGCTAAAGTTTTCTCCCCACACAAGGTGAAGAACGAGTCAGGCCTATGCAGAGGTTCAAAAGAAAAGGAGAAAAGATAAAAAGAACCTTTTCATCCGAAATTTTGGTTTATTGCGGAGAAGATTGCGGATATTCGACAGCCATTAATACTGTTGTGCTCTTCTGGGGCGGCAGAAGACCTGTGGGTAGTGGACAACCAAGCGGTGCGCGCCAAGATCTTTCTGAACAAGGTGTAGGGATTATGTGACAGGTGGGACTAACGGAAGCCCCGTTGCTTTCTAGAACCCCGCCCATCACTGCAATGAAAGAAGATGCGACAAACAGGTGGTATTCAGTACTCGGAAATCACACTACCCGGGTAAGTGACATTTCGTATCCATTGAAATTGAACACGGAAAGGCGTTTCAGTGAAAAAGTAAAACGCTCTAAAAATTGCTACGTGGCATGTGGATTTACCTATTGCAAGCCAGCTGCCGGAGGGCGGGGTATTCTGGACTTCATGCATCTGCTGGCGACTACGGCCATTGTCCGGTCCTTGGCAGTTTTGTTACTTCTTGTATTTAGTAGGTAAGGTACAAATTCTGCACTTCCATAGACAGGTTCACCAGCTTCCCCCATATAACAGTGTGTGACTTCGCCTTACGTTAGCGTGTGTGAGAACCGACCAGGAATGAGAATCTCCAGATATTTATGCTTGACTCAGTATAAGCCCCGTGGATCTCTGACATAAGTAGAATTGATCTTCGTAAACGACATACTGAAAATCCTCCCACATTTTCTACGCACTACTAGAAGTTGGCTACTTTTGGCAATGCTTGGCCGAGCACTTTTATACACATTTTCACACGTTTGCCTGTTTATATGAGACACTTGAATTTGGCCCTGGATAGCTTCTTGGACAACGTGGCGTTCAGCCTCTGAGTTCTTTCGCTAAACCTATGTGGTCGCATACCTCAGGTTTGTACATATTTTCATCCTTTTTCATCGCAGAATCTACGAACAATCCTTGTTCTGATTTTGGGATTCTTGTGAACTGGCTACTCATCGTTCTGCATCACTATTTTTCTGACTCCTAATCGTCTTCCCCCAATGAGAAGCAGTTTCTTCTTGACGAAAATCATCTACTGAGGGGCGGGCTGCACCCTCTCATCAATAAACTTAGTACAAACTAAAGGTTTGGCGCAAACTTCTCTTCGAAATGGGGGAGTGGTTGCTGCCATTTTAGAGTTATTCCGATTATGAGTGATGCGTAGCTGAAATGACCAAACTCAAAGTGAGGACAAGATTGGTTCGCAGATGCCCGGTACTAGGTCAACAAAATATGCGCATGCAAATTCCGTGCACACCTCAGTTGTACGGCCACAACAAGTAACAACAACAACTAGAGTTTAGAGGAAGCCACTGCCATGCGCGTCCGCTGCAGTAGTCGGGATTAAAACCAAAGGTGCTACGGCACACATTCGCGAGAAGTAGACAAGTGTTTAAATGTAGTATTCCAATTGCGCTGTGTTTTGCTCAAGGATTAACAGGACTAAGTCGCACAGTCAAAACAGTGCCTGTGCGAGACATGCATGGGGATAATTTCTAGAAGTGTAGGTTACATTTGCACCATAGATTCGACCGTTGAAAGCAACGTGGCGAGGCCCAAATTTCTCTCAAATAATTATTTTGCCCCCCACACAAGTGGATAAATGATGCGAAATGATCTCCTCGGCTTGGAGCCGCCGAACCAGTCGTGGCAACGAAACTGACCTTGGCCTTACTTTCGATCATCGAGCAAGGACAACGAAGCTTACAGTCGAAAGCTGACCTAGCTTTTGAACCTGAATGCCTCAAAGGGGGGCAAGTATGTAAAGCTACTTGCTGTTGATTCCGCTCCAGCACCGAAAGACTGTTTGCATACCTGAAAAGAAGGACCAACTCCATCCCAAGAATGCCAAATTTAGAGGCACTGGTGACTTTGCGGACTCTGATTGCGGTAAAGCAGCATTATTTATTCGCTTCTGCGTCGGTGTTTGTGTTGCAGAGTGATCATTTTCTCCCTAAAGTCCCCAGAAAGTGATAACCATGGCACTGTGATCGTTCACGATGGGATAGTTTGTCGGTCCTCTACGAGGGCTAAGACCACATAAGTACCCTGGCCCGGATGAGATTAACCCATAAGTCCCACGGGAGTTAGCTGAGATTATTGCATCCTCACAAGCAGTACATTTTGAAAACCGTAGTTATCCTGATGTTGAAGGGTGTTAAAAGGTATAGGCTGCAAACAACCTCCCGGTCAGCCCCACGTTTTTGGTGGTAAACAAAACGGAGAGACAATTGTCAACACAACTGCGGAAATCTGCGAAGGCCAAGCACTCCTAAATTACCGACTGCATGGTTTCTAAGGGGGCGGATCCTGTCAGCCAATCCTCTGTTGACGCCTGGACAGTAGATACAGGTCAAAGAAGGGGCCGCTCCACTGGTTCTATCTATGTTGACTTCAGTAAAGCATCCGACAAAGCACTGCACAACCGTCTGCCCACCGAAGAAAGGTTCTTAGGTTGGATGGAACAGTCACTTAAGTGGATCAAAAACTACCTGAATAGAAGGTCCTTCTTTGTTAAAGTTGACTTACGACGCTCTGAGTGGCTTTGGGCCAGCCGTGAGGTAATATGACCATCGGTAATAGGACAACTGATATTCCTGGCCTCCTTCAGCGAATTGATATAAGAACTGATGCCCCATGTCTGCTCTGTGTAGGCCATTTCAAAATGTGCCTTGCGGTCAGGACTTCAGCAGATCACACAGATCTGAAGGCGGACTTGGGTATTTTAATGCGGCGGTGCAAAGTTTGGGTTATCCCCGTCAACGTCTAAAAAGGTGTGCTCAGTTGCTGTTTGGGGGACTCAGGCCCAGTGGGGCCTACTACTTCCAAGTAGTGACTCGTCGGGTGAAAGAGACCCCGGGGTGACGCTGTCTTTTTATTCGAAACTAGCGACCACACGACAGGTTGTGTGCTTCGGCGTGAAATATCTATGGGCCATCCATCGGGCTCTTGAGAAGTTACTATATGGTGCCGTTAAACTCCTGTATACCCTAAATTTAGGTCCTCAACCAGGGTATGGCTGAGTTGCCACAATCCTCAACAGGGACGTTCAGTTCTTGGAGCTGAAAGAAGGCTAGGTGGTTACCACCCTCATAATCGTTCGACTATGGGGCTTTTGTCATGACAGGTAGTCGGAACTCACGGGGCTGATTCCAGAAGCCCACCGAAGAGCCATAGGTGACCTGATATCAATCCCACTAATATTCCGGGGCGAGACATGTCCCGAGGTTGCGGATGAAATTCTCCCTTCGTGATCGCTGATGCACCAGTCCAGTGGATGGGGCTCATGAAGCTGCATTTGACTGCGCCTTCACTGGCCTACCCTTTTTTAGAAGAGCAGCCAAAATCTGGAGCTCGTTGCCAGCTGAAGCCACAGGGAGGGTTAGTTACAAACTGTTCAAGGGGAATATTGATGCACATCTGCAGAAGCTTTGATATGAACCTCCCTCTTGTAGCTACGGCTGATGGTGTAGGGTGATGAAGCTCCCACCGGCGGAGCCCCACTGCCTTTATTTATGAAGGCGTGGAAAATGATTTTTCCTCTAGTTCCTTTTGCTTTGATTATTGTGTCCAGTTACACTCTTCACAGTATGCTCTTGTGTGCTAACGCCAGTCAAAGTCTCCACTAACCACGCTGTCAGGCACGTTGTTTGACAGACTGCACCACGTTTCTGTGTTAATCACCTTTTCGTCAAACTGAAGAAACCTACCCGCTATGCTCGGTGCACCTCGCTGCACGTGGTCAGAAGTGCTTTTGCTCAAAATGAGTATTGGATTTTCAGTCTGGTTTAACAGATCATCCATATGTGTGCACTGTTTCTCGACCCAATAACTCCTCTGGGCTGGCAAAAGCTTTGACTTTGAGTGCACCTCTACGGCGAAGATGTTTCTCTTGCCTTTGTTCTGCGCTAAGATACAATCCTGGTTAGCAGAAACGTTGCATTAACCTTAGTTCTTCGTTGTGGCTTTCATATGCATATATATGCCGCTTGCTCACACGAATCTCGGATAAACCCTCATGTAGCTGAGAATTCCCCTTGGTAAATGACTTCGAACTGTTCTGGAAGGACAAGACTCCCACCATACAGACAGAAGGCCAGCCGGTCAAGCAAAACAACTCCTTCCGAAGTGACAAATCCGAAATCATTAGGTCCCACTCGGTGAGTGGTATTTGATGGTTTGCTTATGCAATGCCACTCTACATTTACTCGCTACTTGGGCTCCGTAATTTCAAACCTATAAGCAACTCCGTTTTCGGCACAGGAAGCTATTCCATCTTCCCGCGATGATTCGGTGAGATGCCAAGTATAAAGATTTTTGACCAAACTGCTGACGTCTATCTACGTGAATTCTGGTCAAATGCAAATACAGATGAAAATTTTTATTTTAAATCTTTTCATCGTTCATCAGTCCTGCCCCTTTTAACCTTTAAAAGACTGTTATTGCCATAAGATGAAAAGCCTTGATGGACCACTCTCACATAAACCCATCTCATAACGGCAGGCACTAGGAACGAGTTGGAGATGCAGCGAAACGCTCACCTAAGTTGTTACTCACTGAAGAGTCAGGCTGATGTATTTGTTCTTTATCTTAGTAACATCTTCCTTCTAGCTGTCTCCTGGTTCTCCTCGTACCATTGATGGACGCTTAAAGAGTCTAACCGAGCTTGTCCACAACAGCTATGATGCCAAATGGCCAAATTTACTGTTCTTTATTTTCCACGTTGTCAGGCTCGGGGGCCTTCAAGAACCGGAAAACCAAGTGTTCCTATTTTTTGCCTCGCTTTTCTGACGCTGCTTTTTTGTTCACCCAGGGGTAAACCGAGTCCGGTTGTCACTAAACAATCCCCTCTTTAAGGCGCCCGAAGATCTCAGCTGAGTAGCCTCAGTCTCAAAGTGTTTCCAGCTCAGAAGAATACCGTGATTTTCATATTTCCTCTCCGTAAGACCTGATCGTCATGAATAGCACAGAGTATCCACATGATGGCTCATTTGCCACCGTTTGGTAGGGGCGATCATATCGTCATAACACTCGATTTCACCACGTGGCGAATGGAAGTGGATTTATTTCGTACGTAGGTATAATAATCTATGAGTGCAAGCTTCAGTGGGAGAGACAAAGGCCTCAAGGTCAACTTGAGGTCAAAACCAGGTTGGCTAGAGCCTTTGACGTTTTTTACTATTTTAACATTTTCCAGGGATTCTGGCAATTTCTGTATTCTTTCCGAATAATCGATCCGCAACTGTGAACGACTGCTTCACAACTCGGTGTGGGTAAAAGCTATTATCGCGCACTTATCACATAGAATATAATATACATTGTTGAAAGTTGACAAGGATAAAATCATCTTGTGACTTCCCTAGCAATTTACTTCGTTTCACTTCTATGTCAGAACCAGTACACTATTTATAACAATATATTCACTGATACGCTGTATCTTTCGGACTGTTTCACATTATTCGATGAACCTCTTTCCGTCAGCCCTGAAGTTACTTACCTTCCCGCTATCCCACGCAAACCCTACCAACTCTTAAATCCTGTTTCTTAAAACATTGACCATCCGGCTCTCCCAACCTTATTCCATCGTGCACCGACCCATAGGAAACAAAGCTGCTCGCAGGGCTGCAGCTCGCGAATTCATTGACTCTCGTTGACCGGAATATCAAGCACAGTTAAACAAAGCTGCGACTGAGTCCAGTCCAGCCAATAACAGGGGCCATGGATAACCTCAATGATAAATAAACATCACTCATCAAAATTGCCGAACATTCACTGACACGCAGTTATGATGAACCAACTAATTCCATCGCTCTTACTGACACAGTCCTATCTGAAATTTTGAGATCAGTGTTATAGTTTGTACCATCTCCTACAGATTCCTTTACATGTGGTCTGGTCTCCTGCACAGGTTTGACCAACAAATGACCTTGGCCAAGCGGCTGCCGAGCTTGTATCCATCTATTCCACAATTATTTCCTGGTCTCAAACGACATACAACATGGTCCTGTTATGCGGTACCTTTAACGACCAGTAGCAAGCCCTTCCAACAACTTCTGCGTTTTCTCTCACGGATCTCCTTTTTGCCGTGGGTAAATTATTAATCTGTTTTGCCTTACCAAACTTATACATTACCACGTCTTCTCCTGAGCCTCTTTTATTCCACTCTCTTGATTACCTCGGTGATTCCATTTTAACCTTAGCCCGCATATCACCACCCACCCCTTTCGTTGTTCCGTCTACTACTTTACCCCAGAAGTAATGGCATTTCTCCCCATTTTCGTGCCCCCTTTTATTTAGTCACGAGGATCTGGCGAAAGGTTTCACCTCGTGACGAGAACATCTCATTATAGGGGTTTTATACCTTGACAGGCAGCGGCGTTGTTTTCTCTCCCATCAGGTTTTGGGGATCTACTGCGTAGACGTTACCTTGTTTCGCTTCTCTGTCTATCATTATCCCTTTGCTTTCTTTTTATCTTTTTATGCCTACACATCGTTGTGCAACCTTCTATTACTCTGGGTACGACTTCCGCTACGATCATGGTTACTCATCTGGCAACCATCTAGTTACCCGCCAGTCAACCCTTTGTGGGTCTCACTGGCTTTGAACCCAAAGGCCATTAGCTTTCTTTTCACGCGATCCTGGAACGTATTACTTCGTCGGATATCCTGAAGATAACAAGCTTCCCTCGCGAGAATTTCCTCGGGGCTGGGCGCGGTCAGATCAACCGCTTTGACTGAAGTGAATCGAGTGTGAAGTTCACCTGTCAAAATGTACGGGCGCAACCAGGTTGGCAGATCGCAGCTCCGTTCTTCGAAACGGTTTTCAGGTTAGACCATCTGGAGCACGGTCAGTCTCACACACACGCACTAGTTGTGGATCATCAAAAAAACATTCCTATTACTCAAGCTGCTGCCCCCCTGGCCGTCTTATTTAACTATCATCTATTTCCTATAACCACCCAACAAAAGTTGGTCCCCTTCCCGCAGAATGAGTGCGTGTTTTTCCATTCGGCTCGGAACAGCATGCCACCACCTACATTTTCCAATTTTTATTACCTTTGACCTCTTCATGATCTAACAGAGTCGACATCTTCGATCTCCTTGTTGTCTTCGGTCGTATTACTGGATTCGACACCATGGATCATGTAAAGGTCCCTTTGTCCTGATATCTTCCTCACAAGCGTCACAACTCTAGGTAAAATCTTGCAGAAATCATTTATCTTTCACTCATTTTGTAATAAATCACTTGAACGATGTAAGCAAACCACCATCCCAGCCTAATTATATTGACCCTCCAACCAGCGTCGCGAACCACTACTTGGTTTTTCACCCAATGATCTGCAAGTGAGTCGTTAATTGATTGCTTTCCCTTAGTGTCCAAATGATCCTGTTGCTTAATTCCTGCGATTCAAACCCATAAATCTCCTGTCAATTCTACTGGGAGTAAAGTACCCGCTTTCCAGGTTTTGATCTTCTACTTACAACTCCTGTCCCAGACCATACCTCTTTTAGCGTATCGGGTTGTGCCATCGACTGAACTTTTGACAGTATCGCTAATAAGTTACTTTTATGTGACTGTCACACCTCTATGGCACATTCACACGCCATACTCCCTCCATTCTTATCCTCCATTTCTCTTATGTCATTTGTTATTTAACCCAAACAAATCCATCATTTGAACCACACTTCACTCGCCCGCAAACGTCCACCAAGGTTCGCCAAAGCTTCCACTACTGGGCACCCATGCAGCCCCCCACTGTGAATGCTGCCGCAAATTTTTGATGAAAGGAGGTTTTTCTGCGTCACGTGGGAACTTCATTTTCTTGTGGGGTTACCGGCAATTTTGCTCAAAAGCCATTTCTTCTTTGTCAGAAGCACTCTTACTCCTAAATCACAGTTGCGCTCGTCATCATCAATAGTCTTGCGCCTTGCTGATTTGCGCCCCTTCCATCGTCTGTTCTGTCTTTATCCTCGGAGAATTTATTTTGAATCTGTCTGAATGTCGATCATTTCTATCTATCTCCTAATCGTTAAAGTACTCTGAAGACCAAGTCAACCACTATTGCTCCTGGAAGACCTGGTCATTCGTTGTTGAGATCCAACTCTGCCGGAAAATCTCTTAATCACCCACTGAAACTTCTGCACTTTTTGTGAATACAGATAAATGATCATCCCAGACACCGTATTTTGACTTTACTCGTACAGTATGAGTGTGCAGTAAAGCAAGTCATGATCTTCAGCAAAACAAACTAGCACAATTACTATCACTAGCTCTAAATTCTTGGTCGCACCACGATTGTCGAAGCACCACGATGGACAAAAAAACAGTGCACAAGGCAGAGGATACAAAATTTCCCCAGGCGTACGACTTTTCTGTGCCGAGGCTTCAAATAAATAAACGGTAGATGCTCTGTTTCATTGCTCCTTCACCATCTCCCAAAGGAACGATCAGTACAATTTGCCAGATCTCGAGCTCCTTTACTTCCAGAAGAAGCAGTCAAGTTAGAATGTGTAGACAAACTCTGCAAGTGAAACCTCGGGAATATTTTCTAAGGTAACAAAAGAAACCTACAACACAGACGTGACGAAACGAATCTGTTTCTCTGCGTAAAAAGGAGACCGGTTTATTTCCAGTGGCAGTGTAACTGGGGAACGGAAACTTTGCAACGTCAACGTTACAGGTTGCTGAAGTTCTCACTGACCAGTATAAATCTAACTTCAGCCTATCTGGTCACCCTGCTTTGGCTCTTTCCATCCCACTCAAGCAAGAACCGTTGAGACTCCACCGTAACACTTCCCGTTTACTAAAGTAACGGAGGTGCCAACTGTGGGGAGGCTCCGATCTTTCTGATTCATGGACTTAGACGAAATCTATGCTGGTATCATAAAGGGGATTGTGAGCATTCTTTCTCACCTTTCTGCCACACTATTTCAGAAGTGTCTACAAAAAAGGACTCTAAACAGGCTTGAAAGCATGCGGCCATCATCCTTTTCTCAATAAAAAGAGACCATCACACACCAGGCAAGCTCAGGGCAACCAGGCCCACCGTTGTCTTCAACACACTCCCGAATTTATCATAAAAGGCTTGACCCACAAGCACCTGCGAAGAAGTAAGCTGACTTCAACATCCCAGAGAGGCCGTTTCCCGTGTCTAACGAGTATTATTTACATATCCTCTGCCAAAGACTGCTTAAAACAAGCATGCGACCAAGACGAGATAGAGTAAGCAGTTTTCCCTGGCTTTGAGGGGGCCTTTGACATGGTGTCCAATTCCCTTCTTTTTTCAAGCTCAGGACTAACCAAAGTTTTTGAGTGAACTTACATTTGCCGTCCGGGTAGGCTTCTCAGTATATCGATCCTTCCCTGTCCATTTTTTAGCACTGCCTTTGACCGACTCCCCTCCAAAAATGGAGTCATCGATCTTACATTAAATATTTCTTTCAGTATTTCGACATACACTGGCTACGTGACCATTTGGGGCACCGAAGCTGATGCGCTGCCGCCATCTTCTGATCTGGTCCAGAGCTGGTCACCTGACTGGTGTCCACCAGCCAAGATCAGCAAGTAGGCGGGCATGTTTCTAGTAGTGCTCCCGATCAACTGTTGTGAGTGAATTCTGATGCATAAGTTCAAAAGCCGGCTAGGCACATGATCCTTGAATCCTGGCTTTATAGCAAAGTACCCTCCACGTTAACAATGATAAACCCAGCAAATACTTTTTTCTTATGCTAGACCTGAACAAACTAATATTTTCCGGAACCACATTGGAAGACTTACACTCCCCACACAGAAATGTGGCCGGACAAAATAAGGATGCGGCGGACAGATCTGGCAGGCCGGACTCATTGGAGCTCGCTGAGCAATATGGTGAGTTAAGGAGAGCCCACAGAAACTGCTCAAGATCTGTCCTACTCCCCATTCATTGAGTGTTTTAAACCCCAGAGAAGCGTCGTGTGCGATGAAACGTTACCTCGAGTATAATTCCGTCTACTTGGAACTATTTCATTGGCTCTTCCAGCGCTTAAACCCGAAGAACCTACAAAGCCAGAAAAAACCACCCGCTTCCTGTTGTCCAAACTTAATCCGAGAGCACTTCTCCCCGGTTCATGCGATATCCGTGTGGAACGGTCCACTTAAAAAATTCCAAATTCCTCCCGCCCTCGAAATGGGGTCTTCAAAGTTAAGTTAGACAAGCATTTAGCGTCTAAGAGTACCTAACTACTTCCCTTAGCTTTTGCTTCCGGGTATTATTTTCGATATTATCTTCCTTTCCAAATTTAACATAAGAGTGCTTGCAATCCACGCCGTCCTTCTGCGTATTTCTCCAAGTAATACCGCCAATTCTCCAAGTACTTAAACTTATGTAAGTACGAAATATAAATAGAGTTTCCGCTTTCATCTAATCGTGCTTTTGTTTTCCCAAAGTGTACATATATGTATTATTTATACATATATGTGTATATGTGGATCAGTGTAATACCCATTCCTCTCTGCCCTCATTTTCTCACAATGAGCCTCCTCTCTCGGCCAAGCCACGCAGAAGCCGCGGTAGCACGCATAGTAAAACTTCAAACAACGTCTACTTTAAGGCTTTACCTTCTCTTTACCGTAATTATCATTGATTTTGTCATTATTATTACTTTGAGAGCATCTGTGCACCTCTGTTTTCTTCATTAACCTCACTGTCAGATTTCTGGCAAAACATCGAGAAAGATGAATCATATGAAGATCCAATAACATTTTGGCTGGAGGCTTGAACCTGTAAACTACCAAAAGAATTTCATAGCTAAGTGAGCCGTGGAAGTGTAGAACGTATAGTTTGGTGGAGCAGAAGTCTACGGATAGGAACTCAGCATGTGTATGCTCTTCTGTGCCCTCACAGGTAAAATTCCCCGTAAGTTTATCGTAAGCAAAGGTGTGTTTGGTCACTGCTTAGGCAGGTGATAGTTGGATCGGTACGTGCAAGGATAGACTTTGTCCGGTGCAAAGATCAAATGAATTTTATTTTTAGTCTGAGAGGTTAGTTTGCCCTGCCTTATGAACCCCCTAAGCGTCACAATCGTAAAGATGCACTTTCCAATAAACCCCACTCAGCGTGCTGACCCTCGTAGAGTTGATCGACCTAGTGCCCTTGTTGGAGCACAAAATTACTGACTGCTGAAAACTTCAACTATATGTTGATATGTTACCCAGTGTCAATTAAACTCTCGGGTTGAGAACGCACTTCATTTGTTCTTCGCTCGAGGTGCAGAGCATCAGCGTAAGTATTGCACCGGTTACTATATTCGCTACCACGATAAAGCAAACCTCAGGTAACGGTAGAATTGTGGAGATTTTCAACTGCGAGTCAACAGGGCGCAAAAGTGTCATGTCGGTCTCTTGGTTTCGTTAACCGGCTTGTTCGGTTTTTCGATTTTCAGCGGACCGGCTAGTTGAATAAATCATGTTAAGAAAGACTAGAAGAAAAAGATCTGTCTAAACACCGCTAGCTTGTCCTGAGTGGAAAATACGAGGGGAATTGAAGCCCACGAATGATCAATCAAGTGCTCAATGGAAGCTCCAACATTTGAACGACACTCCTCATCATAGAGAGAAACAGAGACCTGCTTTTATTGCGTTCCATTATTTTTCCACGTAGTCACTGTAGAGCATCCGGGGGTAGAGCGATCGCGAGTGCAGCTTCCTAGAGGACTATATAATCTATGTTATTTACGCTGGGAAAGAAGGCCAGTCTTAGCAAAATACCCATGTTAGGTGTAAAATTTGCAGACGATGTGGATCATTTTGCACATTTCCTCTAGATTTTTGGTGGTCTTAGCACAGGAAAATGCCAGCTGTGGTAAAATATCCCGAATAATTAGGCACTGGGCATCGGGCCAGTTTGATGTATTAGACGGCTGCTTTGTAAACAAAACACAACGGAGGCGTTAAGATATGCGTCAACGTACTTGATAAGATAACCAAGAAGAAAAACCCAAATCGGAAGAGGGACGGTGATTGGATTGTTCGTTCATGAACAGAACAGCAAAATGAGTCACGGGCAGCTTGGACCAAGAGGAGTTGCAAAACTATCAGGTGACCTCCAGATGAGGACAGGGTATCGCTTGCTGCCGGAGTAAATAACAAATTTCCGTGCTAGCTTGGCTAAATCCAATAATTTATTGTTGAAAACATCGTTTCACGGGAAACTACCCGCGCGATAGTTTGCCGTTGGGAATAGTGAAAACCAAGTCATTGAGCAATGCACGTCTCGGAAGGTGCAGCTCAAAGAAGAATAAATTAGTCCAGAATTGGTTCACAGTACTACCTGTAAACAAATAATCTATAAAGAAATCATTCCTGTAAAAGGGGACCTGAGTCACCATCCAGCATATGTTCAAAAAGAAATCTTTATGCTGTGGATTGAAAGCTTGCTCGTGCATGACCAGCCGTGCGGACAATCAAAAGGGGTATAATATAAACGAGCGCGAGCAGCCCACCGGTATAGAAGGCTAGAAATGTTCGGTGGTAAGACAGAAAACCTGGGAGTATGTCAACAAGACGGGGAATCAACCAACAAGAAAAGTTCAAAAAAGCGCCACGGACGTCGCCATCCATAGCCAATGTCTTGAAAACACCGGATAAAAATGTTTTGACGTGGTGATCATGTTCTCTACGGGTGGCATTTTCTATTCTGTCACTAGCGTAATAGATTTGAAGTACTATTGTCCAGCATATTAGGATGGACTCGGTACCGGGATCGTTGACTTATTATTGTGTGCCATCAGGCTGTCGGAAGGTAGTCTGGATTGCTAACTTCATAACTCTTAAGCTAGACTGAACCATGGACCACCGAGGAATCGATTACACGCTTATGTTCATCCGTCAGTGATCTTCGTTTCACGACAAACTTGACTGGCGAGAATTGTGTCAGCGTTCAAAAATAGGATCCAGCCTATGTGGCTGGGTGCTCATAACGCGGGAAGATTATTCGATATCGCTCAAGGTTTAATAATTTTCGTGTACAACCTTGTAATTTGCAAAGTCGAACCATCCACCAAGTAGTTCTAATTTCTAGATACTAGAGGTTTCTCTTTACCACTGACCGTCGATCCCCAGCTGGGAGCACCCCAGACTGCGTTTTTCTATTTTTACCCCTCCGGACAACTACTGATGTGTGCCTTCCCTTCGATGGCTCGGCATATTACCTGACCCACATTTTTCGCTGAAAATTCGATACCTGCCCGTCATTTCGTCACTACTACATTGGCCCTGCTCTCCAGGACCCCTTGCACCCCGGTCACAAGCTCCTGGAATATTCGACCTCTACAGCTATGTGACAACGCCAATATCACTCAAGCGAAGCCTGCCGGTGCTGAGCGCAGTCAAATCCGCCGCTTTGACGGCGCACATCGGGCGCGCAGGATGTCTGCAATGATGTGCGGGCACAGCTAGGATGGCGCATCACACCTTCCGTCACCAAAAATGGTTTTTAGGTTGGGTGTCCAGGGCATGGTCAGCCCCACCCACCAGCACGGGTTGCGGCAAAAACACTTGTACACCTAAAATGCCGCAAATATGGAACTACCTCCCCCAGTTATCGCCTATTTTTCATCGTGCTCGCCTCCATCTCCGCCATCTTAACTTACCGCTCCTTACGCCTGGCAAAATCTACTTTTCCTAGCAAATAATGATCGCGGGGTTAAAAAGCCGTTTCCGTACTCGGCCTACCGTTCATGATCCTTTTTCCCGATGATTCGTGCCAAACCACCGGCTTGTCTCATTCGCAAACCTAACCAATCTCCGAGACAAAACTCGCCCTTTATAGTACAGTTACCGATAAATTAGCAAAAAGTAACATTTATTGTTGCCATACACTTCCGTCCCACAACGTAAAAACAGTGTATTTCACTGAGGTATATTTGTCTCCAGAGCATCCACACAGTCGGCGATATTGTGATAGTTCGCTCTCCCTATCAGTCCTTCTGTTCGCCCACACGGCTGTGGCATTGCAATATCCTCACTTTGCAAAGGTTCATGCCGTACCCATATATTCACATCTGAGAGACACCTGTATCGCAGCGTTTTGATCTTTCACCATCACATGATCAACCTTTTACAAAGAATACCAACAGATAGTATTTTACCTGTCAACTACTTCACCGCCCAACTTCCCAAACGTATTCGTCGGTTGTTGGGTGCATTTTCATATCCGGTATTCTATCTTGGTAAGTCCTCTCAGACAATTTCGATTCTTGCATCTCTCTGGTCATCATTTTCAGCCCCTAGATAACGATTATCAAATGTGAATACTTACCTGTCATCTATATACTCATCTTCGCAAACCGCGTATCTGCGACTATCGTGGCTATGCATCACAAACTGATTTGTCGCCCAGTTCTTATTTCCACTTTGATACATCACATTCCACCTTTCTGGAAGTAAACAGTGTGCGCCACGATTACATGTTTACGTCTGGCCACTTCTTTCACCATCACCTAGGCAATCTCTTGCCACAAATGAGTCCTTCACTGGGTATTTAACTGACCCAGCCAATATTTGGTAGCTAAACGTTTCAAGGGTAATATTCAAAAGGTTTTGCTTGTTCTTTGTCGGCAAATTCATTCTTTTCACCGTCTGATTTCCAATCCAAAGCCGCGCCATACTCCGCGGAGCGCTGCAACTGGTTCATGTCTCCCTTGGAAAATTATTTATCCTCAAGGTGAACAAACCTTTCGTCAATTCTGTTTGATTCTCTCGCTGCACATTCCCTCTTTTTGTAATATTTCAGTAAGAGTCTACTACCTCCGACCAGCTCGATCCTGACTTGGCCGGGTTGGCAACCCAACTTTGAGTTCAAATTTGCCGGTCGCCGCCTTGGAGGCTGAATTAAATACCTTCTCCTGTACAATATCGAGTGCACATGCCTTAATCATCCTCTTGGAATTCGGACTCTACGTCCAATTGTACCGCTTGATCTTGCGTTACAGCATGCCTCGGGGTTATCAGAAATAAACCATTATTATTATTATTATTACCGACAGGCACAAAAGTGATTCTTCGTGAGGTGCAGTTAAATTTGCATTGATTACGTGAAAATATCCTCTTTCAACTCTCGAAATAAACCGCAGTCATGCAATATAGAGAGGAAAATACAACTATACAAGGCAGAGAGAATCACTGTCGAATACTTCATTCGCTGTGCGTTGTGTCAAAGTGGGATTAGTTGTAAGCTCTTTTCGGTAGTAAAGGATTTCTTCAGGATATTTGCACCGTTGATTGATGAGTAGGAATATCGGATTGGAACCTATGCGGTCGATGACACTCTGTTGATGCTATAGCAGATGTGATTACATCAAACTGGCCTTCCTCACTGAACCGTGTCTGTTCAAAATGGCGTAAGTTAGTGGACGAATCATATAGATTCAAAACGGTGTTTATGGAAATCCCTTTATGCGGAATGAAAATCCCATCCACCGACTGTAAGTCGTTGTTCCCTAAATAACCGACATCAGCATTCAAGATTTTCTCGGTTGTGGTTTCCAACTTACGGACTTTCACCAGTAGCAGTGTGTGCATTCTCACGATAATGCATAAGAAAATTACCAGCGGGGCGATGAGGTTCAAGAAATGAGCGTTCGTGGAATGAATCGCACTGATAATTGTGGGTTTGGAATTCACCAAGAGACCACAACAATTTGGGTAATAGGGAGCAGTTTATATAAAATCTCAGCCGAAGACTCTCATCCACTCATCCTAGAGTTCAGCAGCGTAATATGCACTGTTTTCGGTGACTAACACAAACGGAACTCCTCACCTGGATGTTTTTAAGAGGACACTGCATGAAATCCGTCGTAAGCAGAGCCTTCAAATATGCCTCTTGTTCTGTAGAAAGTGCAACAGTAATAACAAGGGCGTAGTGTTTACCCAAGATTAGTACACGACAGTCCGCATGCACGTTTGCCACGCCTCAAAAATCGCTAGCCAAGGAAGCCACTTTGATAGTTTTGAGGATCTAACGCAGGCATCGTTTACGGTTTTTTCTGCACGCACGGCGTCGGCGTCAAGTTCCAACCACCATCAAGTAATCCGCGTTAGTGACTTCATTTTCCCAAGGCTCAAATGCATTCAGTGTAGATCTCTCAGTACGGCGGAACGGGATGTTATAAGAATGACCACATGATTGTTGGGGTGCAGCAGCTCCTCTACAGTGGTCGGCAAATCACCGCAAGTTCACAAGCCAGCAGAGATTACCACTTTTTGTTCGACCTACAACTACGACGTGGAGCTATAGTCATTGAAGAAAGGTCGTTTTTCTGCATATATTGCTAGATATTCGAGTCTTACTGTTAAGGGCCGCACCAACGGACAATCATGAGTGACTGGAACTGAGACGAATGTGGCGGTCCAGGTAGATCGGAGTTCACTATGTACTCGACACCACAATGAGCAACACTGAGACGATTGGAACCCAGTGTGGTACTCATTCACTAAACATCCACTGCCGATAATTTGGAGAGTTGGTGCTGTGGGTGATTCATGAAGCGCAATGCTTCACGGTCAGTAAATACAGGGAACCTTTGGAAAAATAAATGTTTATGCAAAACGGTGAATGGCTCAGTAAGTTGCAGTGTCTTCCCTCTGTGCTCGTACATATCCACTGTTAGATTTGATGAACTCCCAAAGGGTGCAATACTCGAGCTGCTCAAAAACGACCAACGTGCAAATGAGGGATACATCAGTAAAGCAGCTGAATGGTACGCCAGAGAAAAAGAATCAATTCAGCACCGGGTAGTGTGTGAAATAGTATTTAACGACCTGTCGTCTCGTGAGCCTGATATGAGAATTATTTCGTGGACGGAGGACTCAACAGACATTGGAATGTAGAGGAGAGTTTGGGATGACACGAGCGTGATCGTGGTGCGTTTGTGAGGTTTTGGTGAGACACACGCATCAGTCTATGATCAAGGTGTACAAGAGTTGTCATGGCGTGGAAAACTAAGACAAGTTATAAATGGAGGGCGTGTAAAATTGAAATAAGAACTCGGTGCAAACGAATGGAATAGGAGTACGCTTCTAGATTATGGTCGAGGTGCTTGCATCGACGCATGATCAGGGAGAACAGCATTTCTAAGCTGTATATACAGGCATCAAATTAGGCCTTTACGAGAGGTCTCTTTATTGAGCACATGAAGGTCATCAAAGTACTTACGGCTAAAGGTTCAGACTGGCTCAAGGCGACTTCCCGTATATGGAATACTACTGTAATCTGTGGTCTTGTGTTGGTTCCTCCAGTCTCATCGGTTCCGCGCGGACTATCCAACACTTTTATTGTAGCAACTACTTCAAATCAGCTTCCTGGACCTGATGCTCGTCTGCTGGGTAGTCTAGTGCTTCGCACCGTGTCACAGAGTGTTGAATCTTTGATCGTAGCCCTAAACTGGGCAATATCCAAACCACCTAGTGCACTGCCGTTTCACTTGCTCCAGGATATTGTATACTAAACGAGAAACAAAACCCAAACACGGATGCCGTGCTTTAATTCTGGTCTCGCGATTGGCCTGTTTATAGGTAGCAAGACATCCGGTCTGATTAGAGTCACAGCGCGCTTCGTTTGACAGAGAGTGCTCGAGGAAATTTCACGGCACTCCTACTCTGGCCACCTGGTTTGAGGCCTATTTTGACTGCGGCTCCCCCGTCTTTAGGCTATACGTTTTTCGGCAAGGTCCATCTAGTTGCCCGGCAAGCTCATGTGCATATTGAAACATCTTTCTTATCATTCGGCGAGGAGTGTGCATAATTTACGTTGAGAGTGATATCTTACGCCATCGATGGAGCATGGAAGCTACCTAGATCCTCTTGCGCCGTGCATTTTTCAACCCATTCAAATTGTATGACAGCGTGAGGCAACTTGTAGCTCTTGTTATCCGGTTCATTTTCTAGGTCATTGTTTAACTTGAATAAAGTGAGGCCCATGACCGTGTGGTGCCCCTGTGTGCAGCCTCTTAATACTGAACATAGACCTTCCGACCCTCATCTCAGCCTGTCCTCTGGTAAGCTGGTAGGTAGTCTGTAACTACCAACGGGGCCCCTCCCAAGTTTCTTGGGCACATTCGGCAGCTTTCTGCTACTGTCAGAGTCAAATGCCTTGTGAAAATCCAAATAACTGACTTTGTCTCTTCGATTGGATCCCAGCGGGAGAAGCGATACCATAAGGTGGCCTCAAGAGAGCCTAACTATGCGGTCCCAAGTTAACTCTTTCATGATGCCAGGTTTATCGGTCAGGTTCTCGCTAATCACTAGTCTATATTATTCATCTTCGTGTAATTCTGTGCAACGCTTTCACTGCGATACATAAGTTGGAACCTAACAGGATGGGGGGGGGCTAAGGAGACCAAATTTTTAGTTATTCTCGCTTTTTATGCCAATCTTTAGTTTGAATGCTTTTCTCAATATGTATTCCCATTGATGGCCATTCTTGTACTGGGAGCAGCACTGCATCGAAGGTCCAGTAAAGTGAAGCGGAAACACATCGTACCGGTTAAGTCAAGTGCTTTCAAGTGAATTATATATTAGGCTTCATGCGAGAGCCTATGAAGATCACCCCCGCCCGAGGACAATGTGGAAGGGTAGGCGGCAAACAACACAACAGCTCTCTTCTAGTTGTGGCATGCATGCAGTATAAAAGAAACAAAAACTACTGTTTGACAGGCAACTGATCCTTGGAATCAGCAGAAGCCGGATTATAACTGAAGGCCATTTTTGGAGCCCTCATAAAGCAACAACAATTCTTTCATGCTGCGAAACTGAAGTTTTAGTAACGAAGATATCATCAACCTTTTAGTGGCTGACGGACCGTGGGCACTGCGGTATTAAATAAATGGATGTTAGGATTTTGAAGACTGCTGCCGCTTAAGCCTAATGGTTATAAAGGATGACTGTGATATAAACCGGGTGACCCGATTTGGTACTACCGATAATTTTTAAAATGAGTGATGTGAGGGTTGAGGATTCCCGAAGAAACAGGGTGACCGGAACTAATTCTGAAGTGGTGCCCATTGATTTCTTAGACTATCTTTCATGTAAATGATAGTATTATGTATACCTACGAACAGTTTCGAGAACCTGGCTTTGGTAACAACGACAGCATTCAAATGTGGGGCATTATCAGCGGTGAAACAATGCTCAAGTAGGTAAATACAAAAGTTAAAAGTTGAATGGTGGGGCAAAGCTTATGATTACGGACGAACTGAATAATGAGCAAAAATCTTCATATATTTTATCAGCAGTCATGTTTACCTTCAAACGTGAGATATTTTAGGATTCCGAAGGCTTAAGCAGCCCAGACTCAAATTTACTAAATGAACCCTGGGAAATGTGTTCAGCGCTAGTTTATTCCTAAAAAATGCATATTTGAGGAGGAAGAAGTTTCGCCTTTTAGGTGCCCGTGATCCACGGATCAGTGTCCAGCGCTCCCAGTTGCCCGGCTTGTATACCGTGCTTGTATTAAAGTATAATTTCGTGGAAGACTGAACCTGCTTGTATGGCCAGCTGAGTGAAAATTCGAAGCTATATTCTATTCGTCTAAGCTACAGGGAGCCAAGCTGTGGAAGCGCGAAAAGTTTAGCATGGTTGAGGTTAGCAGGCAGCCCAGTTAATTTCCTGGTAAACCAACACCAAGTATTCCCAATAACAATAACGTCAACCCTGTACACGTTTGAGGAGAAAATTGTGCACTATTCTAGAACGCTGTAAATGCAAAGTTCATGTCTGTAGCTTGCGGTCAATATACAGGAAACTTCTCGCCATCTGGCCTGCCCGCGCAATTATATGGGAGGTATGCTAGGATAAACCGGGTGTGAAGGAATATATTCTTCCGAGGCCTTGAGTTGTTGGAAGTATAGAAATGGAACCTCTCCGGCCGCAGGAATTATAGCAGTTTAGTGTGATATCTGCTCTAACTTGCTGAAAATTCATTTTGCCAACAGGCATATCAAAAGGATATAGACTGCATGTCTGCAGCGATGCCATTCATAACTGTTGGCATGCAGACCAACTAAAAATATGGAATCATTTTTTTTTTGTCATCAGATGATAGTACTTTGCAGTGGATGGCGACATTGAAGATGTCGCTTGTGCGGAGTGAGAAGCGGAGTGGTGGGTGTTTGCCTACTATGCGTACCATCGAAGGAATTCTGGACGTTTTATTGGCCGAAGCCATTATCTGTCCTGTGCAAACTGAACCAAACTGAATTGAAAGACTTAGATTACCGTCTGGTTAACATGTCGGAAAGCTAGCGTGCAATTTCCGATAGAGGCAACTTGCCGGCTGTTCTGCAAACAGGATTCAGGCTAGCCAAGTGGAGAGTTTTAAATTCCACACTTTCCGGACTCTTCTTACTACTTTGGGTCAAGGAATCTGTCGAGAACCATTGTCGTACTCAGACTGGTAAAGGCGGGTGTGCTGCCTTTAACAGCAGCCGTTTCCACCTAGTTTGGTGGACGAAACTGGCGGGTTGTACATGATGTCGAAAGGAAGAACCCATGCCTTTCGCCACTGAAGGGATAGGGAGCCATTAAATGACGGACAAAATACTATTTGGGCCTAGAAGCCTCGACCTTACATGTGCACGTTTATAGGTTGGCATTTGATCACGCCACGGGATGCGCCTTTTTTAAGCCCATGAACCGTAACATATTTCTTCCACCGGTTGGGGAAAGTTGCTCATTGAACGGACAGATTGAACTGGATTGGTAACAAAATAGAAAGTATCCGGACCATCAAGATCAAATGCTGCTGTTGGTGAACTGATGAGTCCCTGTGGGTGGGACCTTTTTAAAAAGTACGTACACCCTGTGACTCCCCCTGCGGTAAGGTGGTAGGCCTGAGGGAGTAATTTTAAGGGTAGTGTAGACAGATTCCTACCAGAGGGAATGAGATTAACTGGGGTGGTGAAGTACGCATTGATTGTGTCAGCTACCTGTTGGGACGGGTTGAAGAGACTGCGAAAATGAGTGACCTGTTTTGTGAAAGAAGCAGACTATGGGGTTCGGGCATTGTGTAGAAGAGCTAGCGGCGGAGCTTCGTCTAGCCGATGCGGTGCCTCGGGCCATCGCTTCAGGTGTACGCTACCGCTCATAAGACAGGTTCCGTAGGGCTTCTTCATCGTGACCCAGGGAAGAATTTCTGTTTCGTTTGGGCTGATGTTTGGGCTCAATGCATTTTTAATTTTATCCGCTGGCTTGGTGGTTTGCTGGCCTAGGTGCGTAATCAGGGAGAAACAGTCTATGTGTGCACGGACGTTGGCCTGAGTAGAGGAAGTAAGCTACCTAGTGAGAGCATGTCGTCCAGAGGAAGTTATCGGAGTTCTGCGAACAAATGCGCGAAGAGAAATGGTTTCTGTTGAATTGGGACAATGGGAGACAGTAGTTCTTTGGGCTCTCCGAGTATGGCTTAAAATGCAGTAAATATTTGGCAACCTCGATATCGGCCCCGTCGTAGCTTCTCAGTACGAGTGAAAGGATCCCCAGGCTTGAACTGAAAATCGGTCCAGTGTCATTCCTTAAAGTAGGCTGATTCACGTGACTAATCCATTGACCTATGTGAGCGTGGAAAGCGAATCGCCGTGATACTTATGCGGTGGAAAAGGTATATAACCCTATATTCTGACAATGAATTCACTCGTTATTATTCTACCTCCGAAAATCAGGTCTACAACGCCATTTCACGCAGTGATGATGGTGTTTAAGTTTATTGTCTTAGCTGAAAATCGATCAATGGAAGTAACAACCGTTTTCACGTGAGACCTGGAGAAGTTGAACATATGGGGTCCTCTGAATTTGCCAACAAAGTACTTTCAAGCGGGGTAGAAGAAACGCTGTATTTGGCCTATCTCATCCTTTGCTAACTAGCCAGGGAATTGTGTCAAGAAGGGACTTTCTCCTCGGGCCAAGATCCAGTGATTGTTCTGTCTAAGTTGTCGACAAGATGAAATCTTTTACGGCTGGAAGTTTTCTAAAGATGAAACTACTGTTTATTGATGCTAGAAGAACGTAGTTTCTGCTGAAGGCTTCGGAACCACCGTTAGTTCTGCAGGTGAAATGCTAGTGGAGAGTGCTGGTCATTATTCGGCGGCCTGTTATGGGAACACTGAATTTTAGACGGTTTTCTATTGAGACCTCGGCAGCACCATTTTGTGCAGAATGCTTTCTGGGCTTAATTCGCTTCGGGTAGATGAACCTTTGGTGAATCAAGTCTGGCACGGCAGTCAGTTAGACTGCTGTTTTGTTGTTGTGACGGGCTACACGGTTCACCACTTTTGAAGCAGACGCTTCCGCAAAGGGGAGGGGTATTCTATGAAGAATTATTCATATATAATGGGTTGTGCACCCGTTTGACTGGTAAGTACAAGTAGGATGATTTAGGAATGTGGCTGAGTTAGTAACGGAGAGTGAGGTTTGGGGGTTAAAAGGTTACTTTGGAGACAAGAGAACTATTGCAAGCCGGCCTCATTGGCGGCCTTGCTGGGCCACACCAAGATGTTAGCAGGCCCGTGGGAGATGCAGTAAGATCTTGCACATGGGTAGGAGGCGACACTGTTATAAAGAAATACTGTCGGTGGCCGGCGTATGACATGGGCGAGTTCGATACCATGTTTAATCATTAAGCTAGCTGCTGAATTCCGATGGGTTTGAACCAGCTTGAATGGGCTTTTTGACCTGTGAGAGGCGTGTTCACAGGGACCAAAGCAGTATCAGCTGTGTTTAGTAGTAGTGGGGTGGGCGGATTTAGTTGGGAAGGTGTGGGTGGAGCTAGCCGGTATTTCAGCAATCTGGGAATGCCTGGGTTCAGTGGTGATCTGTTAGTCATTATCTCGACATAATAAACTGGTTGGAATTTGTGAAAATCTCTGGTTCTGATAAACTTGCCTATGACATTTCTATCAGAAAACCGAGAGGCAGGCTGGGAACTGTTATGTCATGTATTCTTACGCTGTTTCAGGCCAGGGGCCAGGGTATCCAGGCTTACTGGCCCGTAGTACTATTTACTTCAGAGAGCAAAGTGGCAGATTCTCAGAACCATTGAACACGGCCGCGTATCTTGAGATGTTCAGTCATCTATGGACCTCAGGTGCAACCGAGTCGAGGAAGAAGTCAATTTCTGAGAGTTGGCACAAATTGGAGGATCTATAGTTTGCAAAAGCTGCGGTACCTCTGACAGTGTTTCATCGGTGGAGTACAGTTTGATGCTGATATTGCCCAATTTGTTTTTTCTCCTTCTGTGTCGACCTCAGTATACATGCCGAGCAAGATCACAAAAAGTGGACCAAGTTCGGTCTGAATAAGGGATATCATTTTGCCCCGGCAAAGCACACCTTTCGGGACAGGTCCAAGTGATTTTATTTTCTATACTTGTGTCTACCAAAATTCTGCGCACGTTGACTAAATCTACGGGGAAGTGATAATAAGTTTTCAAGTACCCTGGCCCTTAGAGGGATTTGATGGATAATCAGCTTGATAATGGGCTGTCAGATAATTGACTGTAAACAAAGGATGCTGTTTAGAGAGCTAAAGCGATGGCCCAACGGTTGGATTCAGTGAGATGTTTATAAACCTCAGGGAAAATTATTAGTACTCGTAAGACCTAGAAGACTACCAAAGTCGAAAAGATTAGCTCTGATATAAGGCGGTAAAGTAATCCTTCTTTCAGCCTGCTTGGATATCCAGATCTTGCAGGGCAAATGAATTAACTTTTTCAGTGGCTACGAAAACGATTGGCATGAAATACTGTAAAATAGCATTTTTTTAGGTTCTGTCGCTGTAAGCTGGTGGAAGCGTCAGAAAACGATGACGTTTCTACCAGCTCATATTCCTCCTACCCAGTGAAATTTGAGAGGAATACTATCTACCCCATGTCGATCAGATGAATTCTGCTCAACCACCGAGTTTCACACCGCTCTATTTAGTCCTTAAACAGTTAGGGTATTGAGTTTTCGTCAAGTTGTTTCATTTCAAAAGTATTAAGGGTCTCATACCACATATCGGAGCCAAATACTACGTCAAATATATTCATTAGACTGACCTCCGGGCTAAGCTATTATGAGTTAATAGTTCCACACTAGGACGGAATCAGATCGCGCCGCGGCACAGGAATGGTATCAGTGCAAGCAATAGGTCAGTCTGTTGCACATGCAAGCTCCTTTATCTGACAGTACTTCAATTTTTTCGGGTCCCTTGACTTTTGACAACTTGGAGGCACGACATTCGGTGACAGCTGTCCTGCTGAGAGTAAGGAGCATTATTTCAGTCGAGTGAGGTTTCGGCAGCCAGTGTGTCCACCCTCTATTCAAAAGTCAAGACATTCAGCAGTCTGATCTGTTAAGGAGTTAGAAGGTATTTGGCGGATGTATTTTAGTAAAGTGAAGAGGGCAAAAAAGACTGAGAATACGGAGAAGACTGAAGTGGACTGATGAATCAAAACTAGGCCCAGTACGCTGACCCTCCGCCAATCCGAAGGGTCTTTGTTTGTTAAGGCGGCACAAGCATCGCAGAATATTACACAGGCAAAGCTTTTTTATGTAATAATAATAGTTTATTTTGCAGACTTCCAAAGTATTTCTTACACATGATCAAAATTTTACAAGCTACAGAACTGACAGAAAAAATTCATGAAAAATTTAGAAATAAGCAACACAGTGGGGGGTAGGAAGCACTAGTAGGTATATGAGAGGGAGTCATATGTATGAACACCAGGGAGTAAAGTAGGGAATTTAAGTGAATGCCGAGATGAATTCAAATGTGGGCCCGGCGAATTTGAGGTTCAAGGTCAGATGGAGCAGCTGGCTGGGCCAAGTGGGGAGGATGTAACCTGGGATTTTTGCGGGAGGGGGAATAAAAATTGGCATGGGAAACTATCTTTTCGAGAAACGATGAGGAAAAAAGGAAGAAAGAAGAGAAGAAAAGAACAAAATGTGAATTGTATGGCTGGGGACTAGGTAGCCACGAAATGTGCGTTATTGCAATAAACGGACGGTGTCAATTTGAAAGCAGGAAGCTCAAAAGGCAAGGTGTAAAGAGTGAGTTAGATGGCATCAATGCCGCAGAAGGATCGATACACGGTGAATGTGAGGGAAAATTATGGACAAAATGGACTCATATCATGAGGGGCTGTGACAAGGTGGCAAAAGAACTGGCCGGCGAAGAACTGAAGGGAGCAGAGAAGATGTCGAATATTGAATATTGGATATTGGATATTCCTCGACCGTGGTCAATACACATGCACAAGGCGAGATCAGAGATACAAGAATATATATATATAGGTATATATATGTATCAGAGCAGGAGCAAATGGCAGTGAAGAGACGGGACCCGGAGGTAGCAGTTGTTGGACAAGACAGGTAGGGTTGGGTCAAATGTTGCAGAATTACCTTAAATAAACCCCGATGAATTTGCTTATAACGGGTGTACTTGGGAGATCGATAGCAAAAGGGAACCAAATTTGGAAGCCCAGAATTGATGGCTGTGAGCAGAGGTTGATAAAAGAGGGAATATGAAGGAAAGGATAAACGAAGACAGGTAAGAGTGAATCAAATAGTCTGGTTATTGCAGGTGTGGCATGTGGTGACGGTCGAACATGGGTGAAGCGGTAATAAATGAAAGCACAGTATGCAGGAAGATGGCCGCGAAAATGGCTGCGGAATGCTGAGCGAATGGAGGTACGAAGCGGTTGGAGGGGTGAAAAAGATCACTGGGGAAGGGTAACTTGGGGTTTAGAGGAACTGCGGTGCGAGGACACGTCGGTTGTAACAGCAAATAACATGGAAAATAAATAAGGAAGTGAAGATTAGAAAGTTCAGGTAATGGCAGATCGCAAGGTGTGAAACTGTAGGTGAGGATGGTGACGTCACTATCATATAACACTGAGTGGTACACGGAAAGGCAAAGCAGTCTGAAAAGCATAATGAAGATGCCTGTGGCGAGCAATGTACAAAGCAGACGAGCGTTGACCAAAAAACCAGGTAAGAGATCATGAATCAGATCTTTTCACTGCAGATGACACAGGATGAAGACCGAGAAGAAAAGAATCCGGACGGGAAGGCTTGTGATGGAACAAAAATGCACGAAAAATGGCTATGCTGCAGAGTTGGGAGACTGGAACTGAGGAGTTGCATGCTTACAGTCCATTGCACCAATGGCTTGGACTCGAAGTTGCTGATCGGTTCACCGCCTAAGAGGAAGATACACGTAAGAATTACGGATTCAAATGTTAAAAATATGGAGGTGGTAAAAGGATAATAAATTTGGCTGTAAAAAGTGCAATGGTTGGAACGGCGAGTTCTTATATGGTGACTGGTAGTGGTTACGGATGTGTCTGGTGCGTAACCTTGGGAGGTATAATATGGACAAAAAAGAATATCACAAAATGGTGACTATTGAGGTATGCGATCAATGAGCTTTATAAGCATATGGAGGTACCAGGTGAATATTGATTAGGAGCCGACAGGGGCGAAATGGATGGAAAGGAACATATTTCGGGCTCGGGCGGAGTAAAATGGATAGGGTGACAGTGACATCATGCAGGGGAGATTGTCAGTGTGAAACACGAAAGGAACAAAAACCGAATGGATGGATGTGCATACAGGGGTAAAACGACACGGAAGGGAAGTGATAAGAGAGCTAACAAGAACGAAAGATGAGCGAGCCGTGGCGGAAGAATGGTAGGAGCATGCGGTCCGCAACGGACAGTGATGAATGCGGTAGGGCGGGGAGAGTTGGTGCGTGCAATCCGTAACCGGTGCTAGTGAGTGGGGTTGACCAAGAGCTGGACACCTAACCTGGAAAACACTCCATGAATTGAACACACGGGGTGTGGTCCACTAGCCCAATTTCTCTTGCACATCGTTACAGAAAGCCAGCAGGCCAGATGTGCGCCGGCCAAAGCGGGGGATCTGACCGCGCCCAGCGCCGTTGGGATTGGCGTGAGTGTTCACTGATGGTTGTACAGAGGGCTGAGCAACCACGATAGAGGTATCTGGTCCAGGGCCAACTGGACAGGTTGTGGGAACTAGGACAACAGAGCCAACGGGAACAGCGATAGTCAGAAGGCCATACAGCATTATCATCCTGGTGCACCAGCCGGTAAGGTGGTCACCGTAGAGCTCGTGGTGGTTGACCGGCATTGAGGATCACAAGAAAGGGAAGAGATAGAGAAAGGCATTCTGTGTATAGCACAGCTGAGGGTCATTGGTAAAGGCAGAGAAGAACAGAAGTGAGTCGCGGGATAAAAAATGGAGCAGAACTCAAAGAAAAATTCAGGCCAATGTAAGAGGGACTAAAAAGGAAACGCAGAAGAACGGGACGAAAAATACAAAATGGAGGATATCATGTCAAAAATAGTCAATTATAATGTGACAGAAGGGAGGGAGAGAAAAGATGGTGAGACTTTGGAGGAGCGAGACATATATGGATCGGTAAATAGATGAGCATTCGTACAAAAAACTAGAATGACGAAGAAGAGTACTATAGAGAATGGCGGGGTAGATAGGCCTCAATAATGGTCCATTAGTAGATGGGCTAAGGCAAAGCTCGGTCTATGACGCTTGAGACTAAAAAGGGAAATGGTGAACTATGGATAACGGAGCCGTAAGATTCAGTAACGAGGTTGTGGTTTGATCTAGAGTGGTTAGTCAGTAGAAGAGAACAAGTAAATTGTGCATGAAATTACGGAAGAGACTAAGCTGGGGGAAAGAGTGGGGGCAGAATTGGTGACGTCATGACTGGGTGTTGAGATCAGTCAATGAGCCACTTTAAGTGAGGTAAATGAGACTGGACTTCCCAGTCCGAAATCACAGAGGTGGTGATGGAAGTATATCAGGTGTGCCCTGGTTTGGTATATAATCTTTTTATTCTGGGAGATTTCGAATAGCTTTTTTATCTCACCACTCCTGTGTCAACAATTACAGGAAACCTACTAATATATACATATATATACACGTATACGTTTCTGTATATTTCTGACCAGTTATTAATTACTTTGGCAGTTTCTATATCGTGGCTGAATTTCGTTTCAAGGCCGCAGACTTTATTCCACATATTAAAGGTAATAAATCCTAGAGCGGATGAGGCATATTTACAATCTGTGATGAGTTATTCAGTGGCCTCTGTATAAATGCCAATGCATCTGGAAGGACTTACTTTAAAGTGAATTCGGCTGGTTTATATATGTTGGTACGGAAAAACAATTAGTGGACGCAGACAGACTTTAAACATGTCAGTGGCCAGGTCTAAGTACAAGCCGTCAAACAGAAGATGCAGAATTCAAAAGTGGTGAAGTTAATCGTGAAGGTAAGGTGAAACGAGAAATCAGTGCAATGGCTTAAATGTCGAGGCCTCCCACGTAAGCTTGACTTTCGGTTATGTGAACGTTGAATAAGCGCAAAACAGTTGCGGCAGAAAAGAATTTATCAATAGCGACCACGAATGCATACTTTGACTGAGAAGACCTGACGTGCGAGGGAAGTTTATTCCAGACTCTGGAGTATGTAAAGGGAAAGAACTAAGAGAGTAGAAAAGTTCTCGCGGAAGGTGTGGTAATATTAACCTGTCTACTAGGGAGTAAAAATCCAGTCTCCAGGGAGGAGCATAACTAGTTTGGGGAAAAAGATTGTTTAGTAATAGCTTATACAGAAACACCGGGTCAAGCTTGATGCGACGAAGCCACAATGGTTCGATTTTGAGAGATAAGCTTTATTTCCTGTAGTTTAAGTTTGACGACCAAACAATAAGCTGCTTCGTAAGTGTCTGAATACATTCGATAATAATTCTGTCGGATTTTCTCATACTAGTGAAGATTAAGGGACAATATTCGAGAAGGGATCTGGCACATACTTTGTACATGCAAATTATGCTCTGCTAAGCCGGAAGGATCTGAACAGAAGATAAAGGCACTTTTTAGCCTTCGCCGTTTAGAAGACGGCATGTTCCGATAAGTTGTAGGAGCAAGGATAACTTAAGCCAAGATCTCTTACTAAGGGCTGGCTGTTAATGGATGAACCGCTGATGCATAAGGAACCAGGAGGAACCTGGCATTTGTAAGCAAGAAAAACACACTTATCGGCGGAGAATTCCACCGGCCAGGTTGAGCACCATTCATCAAGAGCGGCTAAATCAGCGGAGATTTTTGGATAGTAGTACTGAGGTTGCCAGGGGGGAAATAAAGAATATCTTAACGTCGTCCGCGAACAAAAATGGCGTGCTATTAGGTATTGTCAGGAACATATCAATTATATATAGGAGGAAAAGCAGGGGGCCTAAAACACTGCCCTGAATAACACCGCTAGTAAAAGGCTTGGGATTAGAGGTGTGCCCGTCAATTAAGACAATATGTGACCGATGAGATAAGTAAGATGAGAACTGAGAAAGTAGTGGATCGACAATGCCGAATGATCGTAGCTTTGTTAGAAGGTGGGGGAGAGATACACGATCAAATGCCTTAGATAAGCCAAGATGAAGAACAACAAAAGATTTCTCACTTTCAGCGGGGTCTGTGACGTGGTTCACAAAATCATACTGACAAGTCATGCAGGACCGTGACAGGGGGAATCCATGTTGGTTGTGGTTATTAAGATTGAGGCTTAATAAATAGTTAATAATGTGATCTTTACCTATTTTTTGTATTATTCTGGATGAGATGGGGGTATGGTTTATGGGGCGATAATTGGATACCCCTGTAAAGGTCCCTTTCCGTGAATGGGAACGCTAAACGAGCGCTTCCAGTTAGCAGGTACGGGGCAACCGTCAATTGAAAGATTGAAAAGGTTAAGCAGCAACGGTGGGGATCCGGTCCGCCATTGACAAGAGCAGCTGGTGGTAAACCATGGGAGCCTAATCGAGGGGAGGGTTTGCTATTGGATAGTGGCTTAGAAATACTCCCGGCATCGAGGGTATCGTAGAGAGGACAGAGTCAGTGAGTGATGAAGGTGGGGGAGGGGCAATGCCCGCAGCTGGAGCCAAGGCTGAAGCAAAGAATGCACTGAAGGCTTCGGCTATACAAGGCGAGGGGGTGATAGACGAGTTATTGTCCAGAATCAGAAGTTGAAAGTCGGCCTTAATACCAGCTCTTCTAAACTTGTGCGTCATAGAAAGAAGTTGCGAATTGTTGGGATGACTCAGTGCCTTAGCTTCTTGGACACGGAGTCGCACATTATCTTGTCATTGAATAAGGGCGGAGAGGCGGTTTAGACGAATAAAAAATGAAAAGCCTTTGGAATTATGTGGTTGTTTGAGAAGTTTATGATACTTCTTATGGAGTGGCGAGACAGGGGATTTCTGTTTAGGTACAGCCAGGGCAGTATTAAACAGTTTCTTCAGACAGTCGGAAGAGAAGGAGTAGAAAATATCCGCAGCAAGCTGAGGGTCATGGGTGAGGACATACTCACCCCGGTCTTTCTGGCGAATAAGCGTGACTAGCAAGGCCCAGGCTCTGCATGGGAATGCATTGTTGGAGGAGTGTGCGGGATTAGGTGCGCCAGGAAGAGGCAGATAGCAGATAACCATTTTATGGTCACTGCCGGGGAAGTTTCGTGTTGCGGACACGTCGATGAGAGGCATGTTATGAGTAAATGCCAGATCTAGTATGTCCCCGTTTCTGGTAGGTTCGACAACATGTTGTGTCCAGCCACTAAGATGAATATCAGTAATCAGGTCCATAAGATTGAGAAGAGCCTAGAGGGTAGGCCAACAAACTGGAGGGAGACTAAAGTCCTCCGCAATGAGGTTGGTTCCAGAAGGAGGGAAAGAGAGGTATTCGAGAGACCTGAAGAGAAGTGGAAACAAGGAACTGGGGGATTTTGGTGAACGATACAAGCAGCCAATGTGAAGAACAGTGCCTCGAAGGTTGACGGTGAACCAGAGAGAATCAGGAATTGAATCGAGCGCCGCATGCAAAAGCAGGGTCGTGGTGTAGATTTCCTTGACGTAGGCTAGGTACCCACTACCACGCCGGTTCGGTCTGTCGGTCCTTAGAAGACTGTACCCTACCAAATATACTTGATCACTGGGAGTGCTCGCAGACAGCCAGGATTCCGTTATTAGGATAATGTCGTAATAATTTGTGAGAACAAGTTTTTTTAGGTGAGGGTGTTTGTCAAGAATAAAACGCGAGTTGAATAAGGCCAAAGATATACCATCAGTGGGAGGTGGTATAGGCACATCAAGAGGGTAGTGCAGGTTGGAAGGAGGCAGGCTATCTCCATTGGAAGGAGTGGATATAAGGGTCAAAGGGTAATATGTTGATGTTGAGGCTAGTGGAGGTTCAGATGGGGCGGCTTCCAGCCCAGCTGGAATAAATGTTACAGAGAGAGAGCCTGCTAGGTGGTAGAAACACTGGGCATCAACGGAGGGGGGAATTTCGGAGCAAGGAGAAAATTCTGTGGGGTGTGGCCTGTCGATATCAGACAGGGGTGATTAGGAGCAGTTGAGAAATACCGGCCAGTCGGAATTGAGTATTGGCTGAAGGGGGGTGCAGAGGGCTGGGTTGAAATGTGTGAGAAATAGGGAAGTGGGTTGGTAGAATAAACTGCGCGTTGTGGGAGGGATAACTCAAGTAGGGTTGAACACCAGATATGGAGCAGTTAGTATCGGGAGCAGCAGAGATCGTTGTCAGGCGAGGAGTACGACGTGAGGCAGAGTAGACGGCTTGTGGAGGCCGTGTTTTGGTATTGGCTGGCAGTGAGTGCGGTGACTCTGTAGGGACCACCGATGCGTTCAAGCAAGGGATATTTTTTAGGGTCAAAACCTTGTTCGGTGAGTTGAGACAAGTTGACTTAAGAGGAGACTCTTGAATGAAGGAGGGGTTTGTGAGAAGGTTGGGAAGACTGGTAGACCTATTCCTCTGGACGGAGAGTAGTTTATCACTGGGAAGGAACAGAGCGCGCATTAGAGTTAGGGATGTACCCCACAGGCGATGAAGTGGGAGAGCCAGGCAGTAGTTGGCGTTTTTCACTGGGCGGCAGTAATAGAGGGGAAGAGGAAATGTCTAGATCAACCGTAACGAGATCAGAAATTCCCTGAATTTCTCCCCCAATAGCACACCGGATCCGGACCGGCAACGGGCCGGTAATTTCCGACTGATGACTTTCCGGGCGTTCCGGCCCGATTACACCGGAGCGCCAGGTCTTCTCCAACTAGCGAAGACAACATTCTTTGCGCAGGTAATCCCAAATCGGACCCAAGGCGGAGCTTTAGGGCGTTCACCTTTATTTTTAAGCCTAACGAACTATGCAACTTACGGTCAAGTTGAAAATACTGTTTAATTACAGGTCCGTTTACAACTTATTCAGTCGGGCTTCATCGTTAGCCTGGAACGGCTCGTAGGTGGAGGCCGCCGTTCCCTCACCAAGGCCTATGAAACCGTCATTTTTCCCCATTAGCAAAGAATGGTCTATCCAGACCCCTCAAGCAGAAGAGAAAACGCTTCATATAATCTGAATATCATGAATGGGGTTGATAAACTAATCACCTTGCCTTCTGTGTAGGAAATCCTGCATTCGACCGGCCGACGGACTGGTGGTTAATGGATGGGACCAGCTGTACGAAATGTTCTTATAGCCTGATCTGTAAAACCACTAACCCCGGAGTGTTAAATGCAATTTCTGTCTCCATACTTCCGCGATTACCCTCATCTCTCAATCTTGGCTGACTACGTAGGGACGTGATGAGGAAGGATGCTTTGAATTTACCTTGGTGGGGGGTGGGCTAAGTCCAAGACCGGTCCTGGAGACATCGGTGGTTGTACGGGAGACTTCATACGAATTCGCTGAGATAGAGGGAGTTCCGTAAAACCCTAATCTGATGTGAAAGTAATGGATCTCCTCGAAGAATAAGGAATGAAGTGATATCTCACCTGCGGTGAACGGGATAGCGCTCGGCAATGGGCGTCATCGGTAATGCATCATCCGACGAAGCTGACCTGCCGGTTTGACCGATAAACTTCCTTCCGAAATCCATCGCATCCTTCGGGTTATGTGACAGCAGAATAGTGATACACCTCATAGAATTCGTAATCTGGAACACTACCCGTCAATTTTGAACCTTCCAACAGCAATCTCTGATAAACCTGGAAGGTGGAAGACTTGGGCCAAAGTACTCTATTGTCATCGACCAGCCAGTTACTGTGGACGATGGCTACAGATTTATCACTTAAGAAAACAAATACTAGGTATATCTATAGGAGTTAGCAGTTGGCAATACGCGGTGTTATTATTCATTGTAAATTTCAAGTACCAGATGCATATCAATAAGTGAAATATCAACAGTTAAAAGTATGTAATATGGGTACGATTACGTGAAGAATGCCATGGTTATGGGAAAGCACTTACACAAAAAGCTTCTAGCAGAAGGTGTTACAACAGCGTCGTGCAAACCGTCAAAGGAATATATGTACAGGTGGTTAGACTGCATGGGTTTGCTGAAAAATTGGAACGGATTTTCAAAATATTTCACATTAACTGATGCCCCACATATGTCGACAACTTCAACCGGTTCACCATCAGCGAAGGCGGTTTTGTTTGGTGGGCTGGTGAAAAAACAATGTGGTTCAACAGGACAGCATCTTTGCATTCACGGAACCGGTGAATTGGTTGTCCGACGTCTTCTTGTATGTGGGCAGTGGAATCCGGGTTGTCCAAAGTTATAGGCTCACACAAATGGCGATATCACTGCTGGGCAGGATTTCTGGGACCATGAATACTGAATTTCATATTGCGTAGATAGGATTCAAATGGGAAACATATTTGTCCAGTGTCCCGTGGTTAAGAATACCTTTGGGTAGGTGAGTTAGTGAGTGAACTATGTGCGTGATATTTGAAACACCGTACAAAGAAGAGAAATTTTGAAAAAATGTTCTCAAGATGGATTCCGCAAAGGTATTGCATGACATGTGCAAAACTGGATGGCACAAAATATAAATGGCAACCGGAAGCAGCATGAAATGCTCATACGCATCTTCACTCAACAAGCCTTTCAGACGAACAGGCCCCAAATACAATAAAAATGTGCGGAATTTCGTGGCTTTCCACCGGTCAAAATTATGAACATGGCTACAAAGCCGCTGGAAATCATACTGACTGGAGGCACGAGAATGGAGTATCCGATTTCCAAGGTCCTCATAGGCACTTTTATCCAAGCAACCAAATGAATTGCGAGGACCATGCAATCAGAGATCGAGAAGTTTATTCATCACACCAAATCAGACAAGGTGCATATAATCTAATGGGAATGCCTAAACCATGTCAATGGGGAGAGAAACAAAGGGACGCACACTGATGTGAAGTTTCCGACGCAGCATTGTACGAAATGCCCCGTCGTCATGAAGCTTGCATTTATCACAGGGAAGAGCCATCCTTTTTCACAGTGCAAGCCGCTTTTGACACACTTTTCACAGCCAAAGTAACCGGTTGGAGGTTTCACTTGTTTAATGAAACTCCGGGCAGGAGTATCACAGATCACTGACAATGGTCGGCACGTAATGCGCCTGTCACCCAAGGGTATTCCTTCGGATAACGCTTTGCTCAACTCCGTCCAGCGTTCAGCCGTGAAAGATGATACGTTGGACGGTTTTCCCACACCGCAATAAAAACCGACGGTGACAACTGGGAGGCAGACGGGCGTGATTAATCTCACTAGTACTAGCCACAGATGCGTAGTTGATGAACGACAAAACGAAGTACAACCACAATTCACCTGAATGTTGATCTCGTCAGGGACTATGGTGATGTTCCTTAGCTGTCCTGTCAGAAAGTTATTCAGTCCCACGTGAATGTGAAGCTCGTTATCCAAATTCGTGATAGGACACTCTCTTGGCGTGCCAAATGACGTTCTTGGATCACGACTAAGGTTCAGTATGTGTTCACCGATTGCTGTCAAGATTCCCCCTTGTTGGGCCAAAGATAGTCGAAAACGAACAAAAGCCTTTCCCATGGAGTTCAAAAGTGAACTTCTATCGTCAGCAGACTGTGGTGTACGTCGTAAGCAGTGCAAAGGAATGACCATTACCGGAAGTTGGTGTACCCGAAAAGGAACAAAGACCTGTTATTCGTGGCAGTCTTTAGGGGTAACGACTTCTTTAGTGGGAGCCTCAGCTGTTGCTTACCAATGAGTCAATATTAGTATTCAAACAACTAAATTATTCAGAACTGCTGGCTGCATTGAGGAAGCCGCCGGAAGAATGTCCTCTTGAAAGCATGCCTTAAATTGTTGGTCGAACGGCACGTCCCTTGGCATCATACAGCTGCATTCAGCGGTCGCATTCATAAGCGAAGTCACCAGACAACGATTACCCTCATCTGGAAAGTCCGACTTGGGGCAAAGCAGGCGGTGCTCTCACTGTGTAGCCTCCCCAAAAACAGCATACTTCACGGGGCTGAGTACTTTCTTCTTCATACGATATCTCTTCCACTTAGTAATTTCAGCCATTGCAAATAAACAATATAAAGCAGTTTCCGAAAATGTATCCAACCATTCGCAATCACCGATGGAAGCACGTGACATGCGCAACGGAGCCGAGCCTCTTTGAGATTCAAATTTTGCCTTCAGTTGACTAAAACAAAGACTCACCATTGCACCGCAATTTATAGACATAAATATGGGTGGAAATCGCATATTATTACTCACAAGGCTATGTGAGGACTCATTATGTGACCGCTTGCTTAAATTTTCTCGTATTTCTCTGCCCACTTGCCACCCGCATGTTACCGGAATGTTGCGGTAGGCAATGTGCTACTTGGGTCTGGGTTACTGGAATGCCCTAAGAATCTGTAATTTTTAGTGTTTCCTAAGATAGGTGAACGAAAACTATATTGATAACAGCACGCAATACGATATGGTGTAGAGCTGAATCAGCTTGTTTCGTTAGAGGTCAATATTTTCTTTTAATCTTCAGCCTTGCCTTATCTGCTCCAATTCTGCAAAGCCGTTTTGAACTAGTCGGAAGTTTTGGTTTCTGGTTCTTCATCATCGTTTGTTCTGTTTCATTCCTACTGTCGACCTGGGGTATGCGAACCCAAATATGATTCACACAGTCTCGATTTATTATTTTTCATCATTGGGATACGGCTCCAATAGTTACAACTTTCCACTTCTCTGTGGGCACAATTCGTTGAATTTCTCTATTTCTTGATTTGAGGGGTGGGAAATTTGTTTATACAGCTCCATTTAGTGCAGTTATCCCTTGCTGCCGCACAGTATTTGGCTTTTGCATCTTCGAGCGCACCTTCAATCACTGGATGACTTGGATCAATCAATTCACGGCTACCTGGAGTAGGATATTGCCCTTAGCTCTAGATCAGGCTGCTTGTGGGATTTCTCTTCTGCTTACGCGCTGATGACTCTGAAACCTTTCCACTTCGGAGATTTATCGTTGTTTTGCGTTTCCATTTTGCCTGTCTTTTATTATTTTGCTTCTGTCAGTGGAGTTAAACAGCCGCAGGGGACAGTTTGAAAGAAAAGCTGGTGTACAATGATTCGTCTCCATGACATCGCATCACAGTATATTACCATTTAAAGGACTGGACCAATTAGAACAGAATTAATACAGACTATCGTTGACAAGCAGGGAAAGAAATCCACTGTAGTCTAGGACTAAGCCAAAACCGAAAGCTTATTGCTTTCTTGTATTTTATCAGCTTTTATCTGGTTTTCGGCCTTTTGTAAGGTGGAGGGAGGACTAAGGCAGCTTAAGGGCATAAGTAAAAATTGTTTTTGGGCGCGCGGAGGGGTTTTTCTGGGGGCCGATGCTGACATCCTGAGCTGTTATCGGCACGCGACTTTTTTCGGAATCCGGACCTTATACAGCGCATGAAAAGTTTCAGTCATGTTTGTATGTGTGATAAGTCCGGGCAAGACATACAAAGACAGGGCTTATGAATGACATGACAACCCCAGTAAATAAAAGTATGGAGCGATTTTCGCCGATGCATTCGGATAAATTGTTGTTAGAGCGGCTGATACAAGTAGCCCACAGGAAAAAATGAATGGATAAACACAGAATGAGGCTGCAGAATCGGAGGCCTCGCCCTTCGGTTGGGAGGACTCTACTGGCCAAGATTCGAATAAAGCCCGCAGCCTATCTGGGTCGAATGTTTTGCTGATTACCTCACAGTTTTCAATGCCTAATCCCGACCATCATATCAACCTTGAGTGGCAAAGTAAAGTGTGCAGTTTTCTTTCCACGACAAACTTCTCTTGGATTTTCACTTTCACTAGCGTCACCTCAAATAACCGATCCGTGCAGCCATTTTGGAGGAAGGTTATTCACACTAATTCCAGTTCTTTTTTAACGGTTTTCTCCGAACAAGTTCCCCTTGCTCGGTTTGTGAGGCATCAAATGAGGTTCCGTTTGTTATTAAGAGGCCAAAAAGTGTAGAACAGCGTAATTCTTATTCCACTATGCTCTTCAGCGTAACCGACCGGCCGGTTGAGCCATCTCCAAGGTGACTCACCTGAAAATCAAGAAAAGCGATTGCATCATCTGATTCCGTTTCTATCGAGGAACGCAAATTGTATGACCTGGATGAAAACTGCCTTGTGGTTGGCATATATGATCTGACCAGTTTACTACGCGTAAAACGCTATCTGTGCAGCATTTTTATACAGCACATTTTTGATTTGCAGATTCCAGCGGATACTTCTTTCCAGTCATTTAACATATCGCAGTTTACTTGACGTAACGGCATGAGTATGAGCCACTAAAACAAGCTTGTTCGCTCAAATGTTTTCTCGGAAGGCAAAATCTCAACCGTCAGGAAACAAAAGAACAAAATAACGTTCGAGTAATCTTCAGTAAATGAAGCTCAACAAAACTGCAGGCGGGATTTTGGATTCGTCAAATCCAAGAGTACAATCAGGAGAGCAGTCAGGGGCTAATTTGAAATGACGGAAGAGAAATCTACTAAGGTCAACGCTGTGCGAAGGTTCCCGGTACGTAATTCGCTAGTATACGTTGAAGAGAGGGCGTTAGTTAGCACCAGAACTCCCATTGGGAGTTCCCGGGTTGCCACGTGTTTCCGTAACGAGGGGGGCAACGAGAGCGCAAGAAGGGGTAGTCGTAAAAGTGTCGGTTGGGCCAAACAGCGTACACCCGACCGTCATAGAACTTTGGGTTTTTACAACAGTTCCTGATTTCCGTTTCCTGTTTGATGAAACTGTTCGTCCGATTGTACTACAAATGAACTGAAGGGCAGTAGAAGGAGCAGCCCCCCACGAAGGCAGACCGCGTTCACAGGACAAACCTAGCAGAGTTTCGGACGTTCTAGTGTTCTTAGACCGGGTGACCGACCTTAGGGTTTGCGCAGCAGAACCCGCGAAACTGTCCGTCCAGAGCCTGGCGGCGGCGGCCGAGTCCCGCAGTTGTTGTATAAAATCACAAGCACGGTCAATTTTACGGACGAGGAGGTTTTGACTCGGCTTCACGATTCTGTGGTGCGGCCTCTTGCGAAGCAGTGTCCATGCCTGGGCCCGGACTAGCGAACAAGTTCGTTTTGGATTGAGTCCAGTGCGCTTCCCAGATTAAACAAAAGTCGGGCCCATGCCGAATAATAAGAGTCTGGACAATCTGTATCTCTTCTAGCTGGGGAGGATAAGAGGGGCGATCTAATAGGAGCCTACTAACGACTGAGAGGCTTGCCGGTACCCAGCCGGTCTGTGCTACTTCACCAAAATGAAATACTACGGAGGGTCAGACTTGCACCCATGAAGCCGGAAGATGAAAGCAAACTAGTTCGGCTGTAGAGTAGAAAACGAGTAGAATTACATAGCAAAGACGGAAGCTGAAGCGGTCGCTGTGATATGGCTCAAGGCCCATTAAGAGAAAAGAGCGGGCTTCCCTTTTCCAAAATAAGCTAGACCGATTAAGCAGTCCTTGCTTACTCACCTTTTCCTCCATTTGCCCCTTTCTACAAGCAACCCGGGACTTCTGGACCATTCCACCTTGTTACCAGCCTAGTTAACAGCCCGGCTTCGGTCGTGACTTGTTGTCCTGTTTTTTTATTCTCATCATGGCCATTATTAGCACTCGTTTTCTCACTCCTGCCCACTACCCTCTTCCGGAAGAGCTATGGCGACCAATCTGGAGCGGCTTGTATGGAGGTGGTTGTCTCCCGAACAAGTGGGTTTAACAACTCACCAATGGAGAATCTTATCTGCAGTCCTGATCCTCCTTGGGTGACTGCTGTACCAAGCCCGTCGGGCTTCACCCAGAAGCCTAGTGGATCAAGAACCTGGACTCAACCTGCAGGATGAAGCCGCAAGTCCTGTGTCCTGACACAACTCAGCCTGATATGAATTCAGATGAGCTAATTTCAGGGCTTCGAGCGCTCGGAAGCACGTAGACCAAAACTAGCCAAGAGAACTCTGGTAGAATTTGCAGGACTGAGTTGTTTCCTCTGAAAAAGCTGGGGGGAATTTTGCAAAACCGGGGCCGCTCTCGTTTCCCGTTGATCTATCTTCGAACCGATTGGGGATACTAAAACCTGAGCTGTCTTCCAATCCCCCATTTTTACTTTTTTTGTGAGCTTATTGTGAACCTCCGCCGACACTAGAATACCAAACTCATTTAAGGCTCCACTGCGATCCCAGAGCTTAGAAGCCGCTTATTTTTAAATAGACCTCTCTAGCAAGGTCTGCCATCAGAACAGTAGTCGCACCCCAGAAGCCCATCCCATTTCGAAATCAGGTCTTCCAGTGGCTTGAGACTGTAACAAAACCTAAGTTTTCTCTATTTTTCCGGCCAAGGAGACTGGCCCAAAGTCAGGGGCAACTGTGCTCTTACATAAATACCCGCATCTAGAACAACTAATTCCCTTTTAGGAATTCTATATAGCTTATGGGTGGTTCTCCTCGGCCATCCGTTAGGGTAGTAACCGACAAACCGAAAGTTGGCTAGTCTCTCTGAGGGATTAGAAAGTTAGGCTAGCTTCAACCATACTAATGGACTTTTTTTGAAAAGTGTCAGTTTCAATCATCCTGGTTCAGTTCTGTACAGGTTCATCGCGATTCCTCTATGAGTTTCTAGAAACTTCTCAAACCTCAGGCCTGTCGGCTCCGATCACTCGCTCGCTGAGCTCTCAGTCCCCGGTGAACTCAACAAAAAACTGATATAATTACTAAGTGCACTGACACATGTAGTTTTTCCCAGTAAAATCGCGGGGCGGGAATCTTATCAGCAGAGATTGCTCGAGCATTTAAATACTACTTTACTGCCAACCGGAAATATTCGAGTGTCCAGTAAAACGAATCCTGGAGAATTTGGGCCCAAGCCTCTTACCCCTTTAATAATTTAAGGCGATGTCATCAGAGTCATCTTCAAAATCATCAGTATTTACGATACCACCAGTGGAAGCGGCAGCAAGATGATCATCCTTGCAATCATCATCGTCATCATTTTTATCCTCAAGACCACCTCTGAGAGTGAATGAAACATTCAGTTGTTGCCTCCTGTATCGTAGTGTTGAAAGTGATCAGTTAGACCATTCCGTCATCACTGGATGCGGTGATGCGGGCTTGGAGTCTCAAAAGCTAAGACCTGTGTTTCCCTGGCAGCCAGTCGGCAGACTAGTTGAAAGCACTGTGCCGTGGCCAAAGCGATAGCCTGTGTCCCTACCGCACCCAGAGCACGTTTCAGCTGCTGTCAACGAATCCGGGCTTGTGAACCTATCTTCAGGGGACTTGAAAGGACCAAGTAACAAAGCTCAATGTGCGTAGGCTCAGGCCATTCCAAAGTAAGGCTCAGCTTTTCCCGATAAATGACTTGCCGACGGCGGGCACTGCTGAGTCTTGGGGCTGAGTAGAATGTAACCACTCAATTTTGCAACTTTGACTGTTCTGTTCTTTTGTGAATGAGAAGGAGGCGGTGGCCAAAAGTCTCCAAGAGAAAGCTGCTTTGCCCCCCGAAGGCAGCAAAAGTCTGATGATGGTAAACGACTTGAAGTCGTCCTACGCAATGTCGGTGGAGGCCGAGCGGTTTGCCAACGTGCCCGCAAGCCAAAAAGCGAACCCGTAAATGCTCTTCCATCAAACTACGCAAAAGCCAGTCAAAGGGTGAGGGTGACAGCTTTATTCGGGATTCATCATTGCGGAATTTGAGACCGCGACTGCTTTGGACACCCCTTGTCCCATCAGAGGCGTTAGTGTACCCATGGACTCGCTTTTAGGCCCAAAGATTTTTCAGGAGCTATCAGTTTACTGACTTAGGAGTCCCCGGCCGGTGACCACGCCTTTATCCGACACCCGTAGACTCTTGAACAAACGAGAATTTCTGGGGTCACCAGTGGCACAAAATCCTCCCACAGTCCTCGTCCTAACAGGGACATGGATGAATGTTGATATTTCTTCTTCTGGGTTGCCACTACCCGGATAACAATCCTCCTAGTGGATAGGGCGATTCGAAGAAAAGCAGTGGACTCACCCTTTTTACTCAGTCTAATATACCTGCCTGCTGCTTATGAGGCTTTGCCGATCCGGAGAGTCTCTGAGGGGTCTTGTGGATTTTTGGATTTGGTTAACACCTAGCACATATATGTGGAGGTAGCCAAGCATAGACTTTACCGTCAAACTTGATGGAATCTAGCGGTGGGGTCACGAAAAACACTCCAGTATCAGTTGTGATTTTAATGGGCTGCATATGGCTTGGTACTGGGCATGTCACTGTTTTTCTGCAGATTTTACCGCACGTGCTTCCGTTTTTGTGCCTGGACACTTGACCTCATACCAACTTGAGCGAGCCTGAACACGGTTTCAGGGTTCCGAGTCGCCACATTGGATTTTGTAATATCTTCGAGACAATCGGACTCTGAGGAAATTAGACAACTTTCGCGGATCGGTTCCGGCAGCGATGTCGTCCCTTCAATATACTGAAGAAGGGACTGCTTGATTCGGTGAACCTTTTTGAGGACGCAATATATGGCGTATGAATTTTGACGAAACGCATGCAAAAGCATCACCAGTGGTGCGGACTGCCGAAGCACATTTTAAAGTGAAGTCCTTGAGCCCCCACCATGAGAGGCGATCATTGGACTGATGCCCACATTTTCTCCTCAAGTTTGCCCTGGAAAGCATAGCAGGGCCATCAGTTTATTGATCTTGAGCTACATAGTGCTCTCCGAGAAATTGATCACGCTAAAGGATACAAATACATGGGAAAGAGCGGGCGAACTGAAAAGTGGTCATCCATGAAAATGGGGGAAGAAGGTGACTTTAAAACCCGCTTGTGAAGTATGCCAGTTGCATTTCCCCTCAATGATTGTTACACATTTTCACCGTTCCGGCTATGCAACCCAGCCCCGTTGATCCTCTAGCAAACTACAACACATGTGGAACTCTAAGTTTGAACATTTGTCCACTTCTCGCTCATGTGTGCCGTAGCACCTTTTTGGTTTTAACCCCGACTACCGCGGCCCGCGCACGTGGCAGTGGCTTCTTCTGAACTCTAGATCTCGTTGTTACTTGTTGTGGCTGTACAGTTGGGGTTTGCACGCAACTTGCGTGTGTATATTTTGTTAACCTAGTACCAGGAATCTGGGAATTAATCTTGTTCTGACCTTGAGGTTGGTCATTTTAGGTACTCGCCAGTCATAAGCTGAATACCTTTACGAAGCTTGTTAAGGTGGCCAGCACAGCACTCAGTCGGCTGTGAGTATGATATACATAAAACCAGCATGAAGACGTTTGTATCACACTTAGCCGACCGAAATTCATGTGCTAAGGCGGACGTGCAGTAGGCAGACGTCCTCGTGCATCAACTCTTACTTGCCAGATGAGGCTGCCAAGGAACTAAGGATGCCAGATGTTCATCAGTCGCCAGGCCCATAGGGTATTCATCCGGCGGTGATGCGTACGCTGACCAAAGAACATGCAGCCCCCTTGGCTAATTTTCTTCATCCTCCGGCGAAAAACGAAAGTATGCCCGCCGAAAGGAAAACCGCGTGTATCCGTCCACAGAAAAATTGGGGCTCGCAAGAGGTGCCTATCACTTATTTCTCGTTGGGCCTCATTTTCTTTGAAGGGAAGGGCAGGGAAACAGTGAGTGCCGCTGCCACTCGGAAACCATCTAGACGAGTGCACGTGCCCTTGCCCCTTGTAGCGTGGAATCAGTCCGATAACTTCGCAGATTCCCAACCTTCTACTGGTAGGGGAATGGCGGGCAGGGGTTGGGAAATCCAGCTACAAAACGAAAGTAGTCTCTGTTGATTCTAGCTAGGCCTCTGACAAGGCACCTCACGGCCGACAGTTGGAATGACCTAGAATGTTCGACCTCCAGATCCCGGCAGCTGACTAGCTTGGTAGTTCCCCAAGGGAAGGGGGACTTTTTCGGCCACAGATGCCTAGTCGAAGTAGAACTGATGTGCTGCAAAAGTGGGGTCTCTTAAGGATCGATTCTTGGACAGCTGCTGTTTTCGGTCTACTACAACTATTTGTCATCACCCTTCAGGTCACTTCGCCTTATTCATGCAGATGGTAAAATGGTAGCGCCCCTTGACGTCATAAATGGACGGAGGTTCGGTAAGGAGGCTTGGATGCACTAGCATGACGGTCTGATGACCGAGCCCTGCCAAACAGTTTGCCCAAAAGCGCTTTTGTGCTCCTCAAGGGAATAGCATCAGACACTGGGTATCTCATCTTAATGAACCACTCCAGAGATCATCATGTGAACGAGACCTTGGAGCTTAGTTCCAGCCGCCCTCAAGACCTTAATCCATACGACTGAACTCCACACTTCTTCCAGAGATACTCTCGGTGCTGTAAATTGCTTGTCTAGCCCTCTGTGCCACGAAGCTTCCTAATAAATGTGTGCTTCCCATGGTTGTCCAAGACCGGAAATTGGGTGCGACGCAAACTGTTCCCGCGCTGTCAGAGAGATGATAAAACTGTAAAAGGCTTAAAGCTTTGCGGTATGACTCTTTGAATACTTATATAGGACAGGCTTTAGGGATTGTTCGAGGTGTATTGAGCTTTACCCCGGGTACCGTTGTCAGAGTCTCAACGGCAGTCAGCCAGAGGAAGACGCTCCGCGGTAAAGTGGGTCCGGAGTAGCAAGCGGATTTCCTTCCTAGGAAGAAAAACCAGAATTACAGCCTTTCCGTAGAGGTGAGGAATCTCCCGTCTACTAGTTTGCAACTAGCCTATCTTCTTCCACGGGGAAAGGAGGAAACCAGCCTCCCAGGCTCTTTATCTGTATCACCAGCGGAGTAGGAATGTGGTGTTTTGTTCAAAGGGTGTCTCGATCTGCATTTGGAGTTATTGTGGAGGAAAGCCTCTAGAGTGTGACCCTCCGGAATCAATGTGAACGGAATCATGCGTGATGATTTTCTCCGCCCTCAGACAAAAAGGTTGAGGGCACGAGGCTGAATCTAGTCCCACCCCGCCCAAGAATTCAATAACGGTCTATGTCTCAGTCGCGCTGCCCAGTGGGGCAAAAAGGGAAAGAGACCCAAAAGGATCCTTTCAGGTAGTAAGGGAGAATGGCCAAGAGTAGTGCGAATCACAATAAGGCAATTGGACACATCCTCAGTAAACTTGTGGCAGCCAAAAACGGAAAGAAAAATGGAACCGGGACTGTATGGCAGCAACTGGGAGAGCAAGAATCGGTAGTAATCCTTTGAAAGAACTTGCGACCAGTACATTGATTGATCAGTTGTGGGAATCTAATTATTCCCAAACAAACGTCCGCAATGTGAGAAACCAGGCTCCTACTTTCTTGAAGCATTTTAATCATCATGCATCCCAACGCGGTTACAAAGAACCGACCAAAGCCCCAGATAACAAGTAGCAAAAGGAGTGGACCAAGTAAAATGATGGGGGGAAGAAAAGGAAGTTAAGTAAATGAATCAAAGGAATCGGTGAAATAGTAAAAACATAAATAACAGGCAAGAAACCATAGGTTACGAAAGAAAAAAGGCTAAAAGGATGAAGGGATGAGGAAAGACGAAGAAAATGAAGGGAAATTGACCGTAATCCGAAAGATTTCACCATATAGGAGCCTTTGCTGCATCGACAAACATACCCCTATCTGCACCCCAGAAATCATTGACCAGATCTTGAACAGGGAAATGTTCTATTGCTCCAAGGAGGCAGGGCAGGTCAAACAACTTAAACTCAGTTCGGTAAACTCGCGAAGCCATAGGAAAAAAGGAGGTAGGCGGCGAGCCTCGCGAGTTGACAGACCATCTGTGTGTCCAGGGAAGGGTACTCCGAAGTGCTAGCTAGTTTTCTCTGTTATGACTGTTGAATCTGCCATAAGAAGCTCTCATTTGGTTCGATGTACAATCCTGTCCACTGTCACTATTATCATTTATTTATATCAGTTGTTCACATAGCCGTTGGGCCTTGCCACGTTAGTCGCTCCAGTCGATCTCTGTTTATGGAACCCTGACAAAAAGCATATTTAGCTCCAAGAAACGACTAGCAGCACCTTCAAAGTTGTGAGGGTAAATGTTGAAGAGGAGTTCCTGTACGGTAACGGGGGTTTTAACTAGACTTCCAGGGTGGCTCACTTTTGTTTCAATGAGAATGTAGCAAAACATCGAAAAGAGCCGTGATGGTATTTAGTAATCGTAGTGATCCTGCTCAGGCATGTTCATTGTGTACAGTAAAGAGCAGAAACTATTACAGGGGGTCCCACAGTAGACTCGGCTAAAAGAGGAAGAAAGAACAACAGTAAAACACTTCGGTCTTGGAGGCGCGTAAAATCCGAGCTAGTCCTGTTTCTCGGGATGCTACAAAAGAGACCTCATTCTTAGTGCTGACTGGTGATGCGGTCGTTGTTCACTGGGAATGGGTAGAAGAGGGCCTGAAAAGCATGGATCCAGTTAAAGCCCTCTAAGATTGGATTGAGCCAAAAGTTAAAAGCTTGCTTGACTCGATTCAATGACAGGTCACTCAAACAAAAACCAGCAAGCTCATACCCTGTGACACGTATAATGGGGACAATACAAGCGAGAGCTGAAGTGGCATTAAGATGCAAGGGAAACTTAGTTACGGGAGGACTCAGCTGAAAGGTTTGCAAAGAGACGGGGGAAAACCTGCGTCTGTGACAACGGGTTACTGGAATACTAAACCAGTTTCGGGTGGCATAGCATCTGGCTGCTAGAATGGTACTATGCCTGGGGAGGGGGGCCAAACACTGACGGGCAAGCACATGGAGGCTTTCCTTGTGGGAACTTGGAAGCCTGGGTACAGAAGCGCCTTCTTACCGACGCCGGACTTTTTCCGTATAAATCCCAGTGTAGATACGCGAATGGAACCCGTAGCTTCGTATCGTGGAAGGTCGCTGAGGTCCTCAGAAAGCAGAGGTATCCACATCAACCTAACTACTGAATAAGACGCTGTCATCCTGCTCGTCATTTCCCTCGTTGCGCCTCAATTCTATATTTGTGGATAGGACTAAACCCCCACAAAGCGATAATGTGTTGGGAAAAGCCCCGTGGAAAGCAGCGGTGTGTCGAGCCATAAGTGAAGCAGGGCTCAGAGGCCTGAAAGACACAGAACCTTGGGAGCACTCGCGAGCAGAGCTCCGTTACGAAATAGAAGCATTACTGCCCGGTAACAACAAGGGCAAGGGAGGAAAAGCAGTGACGTAGTGTCATGTGCTTTATAGATAGTAAAAGAAATGGAATTGCGGTTGAGTCCAGGGGACCGGACCGCATACCGATCACCCAATCATGGCTGCCCAAGAGAGAGAGAGACTAAATCCTACGAGTTCCGAGGACTGAGAGTTCGCAGAGCAAAACACGCGGAAGGAAGAAAGAAAGTAGGGACCCAAAGGGAGAGCATTAGGTATGGGACACGCTTTGCACGAAGTGCCTTACAATATTCAAGTTGGTTGATTCGGAATCACAGACTTCATAGCATGCCCAGAAAGGGATCACAACTTCCGGAAACTTAGGAAGAAACGGCTCAAAAATTAGCCTGGGGAGGGTTTTTGGTGCATTTGATTCTTTCGATACCGTCACATCTCCTAGTTCTATCCGTGCATCTACTGTGTCACTGGAGGTATTCTTTATTATGCTAATTTGGATGCTTTCGAGACAAGGATATTAGAGACTAAGAAAAAGGTAATGTTCACTAGGCAGCGGGCTCAGCAGGCAGAGGACAAAATAAAGCAGAACAGGTTAGGGCGCCGAAATTTTGTAAACAACCCCTAAAATGAACTAAGTAATCTAAAAACAGGAAGCCCTGATTCGGCCGCCATGCGGTTCGCACCAACGCAGTTGTCAACCGACCTACCTAGAATGGGACTGACGTTCATTAATGGATGACCGGAACGACATTGCAAGTTTGCGAATCGATTAGAAATCCTTGTCGTGGCTGTGACCAGCCAGGGGGTAAAGACTGCTGTGCCTAGCCCACCATGGCCGACCGCGAGCCAGGGAAGCTGTCAGTAGTTGTTCCAAGCACCACCTAGTTCAAAATTTCAAAAAGTGAGATAATTTCCGAAATATTTCTTTGGGCATCCGTTTAAGGTCACCCACAGCTTGATCCTTGGGATGCTCAGGAGTCAAGCTAACAAATGATGACCTTTACGCTGCCTCTGGTCTCGATAGCCTTTAGCCACTTGTGTTACGGGTCTGATCTTGAAGTGGTGCACACCTCAGAGGGAATTGTTCGTCATTATTTATCCGGACTACATGGTCGCTGGGCCGAAGAAGTAGAAGGCACGGGCCGGGGTGACAGCAAGGCTAATTTCGGAGACCTGATTTATTACTCAGAAAGACGGACGAGAATAGTCGACGGCTGATTTGATTAACTCATTCGCGGTGGCAATAAAACGAGCAGACCAAGTGCAACTGAAGCTCAGAGCACTGCACGGAGTTACCCGAAACGCCGGCCTTGGACAAGAGTGCATGCCTTTTCGAGCGGGAAATTAGCTTATCGATACTGCGAAGATGATGACTACAAACATAGATCGATGTGATAGCCGGAGCTCCTCGAAGTCACTGCAGGTGAAGGAAGGTTAATGACAGAAACTGTAAGAGCTTGCTTCATATGCCTCCACAACTCTCATTGGGAAAAACCTGCCTGCCTAGTGGGGGCTGGAAGTGATCACGAAGTTTGCTGAGGTAGGCATCATTTATTACTTCACTAGGTGAAAGAAGTTAGGCCCGGGAAGAAGGCAAAGCCGAGTTTGATTTGTTTAATAACGCTGTATACTCACAAGTCAGTACCTCTGGGGGAAGTCACTTCCGGAGTGGGGACCCCTTATGTAATGACTGAGACTTCGGCTTTCTTTGAAAGCGGATCTGATACGGCTTTACCAGAGGAGCTGTTTGCTGGCAACCAGTAACTTGAGAAAAGCCGAACGTCATTAGCCGTAAGTACGCTGGGCGGACTCAGGTAAGGCCTTCAGGTCTGTTGCTATTGAACCTCGTATTCCTTGATGCCAGTGAACGGATTGAATCAACCGAGGAATTCGCAATGACTGATCTCCCGATGTGGGCACCGAAGTCGGTAAATGCAATCCTGTCTGGATGGCCCCATCTGCTGGACGTAGCCATTGCAGACCGGGAGATGAGAAAGTAGACCTTTATATTAGTTGCGATATGCCGGAAGAACATTTACTGCAGGGTTAAAGAGAGCGCGACGGCCAAGTTCCCTAAGCAGTACGTACGGCACCGGAGTAGATACTACATGGACCGGCAGGGGAAGTGGCTTTTTAAATTATGTATGAGGAGACAAGAAACACAAAGAGCAGGTTATGTATGGTCAGACAAACAAGAACTTCATGACCTCGGGGATGATCGGCTGTTATTATAGCGAGAGGGTCGTTTTGCTCTGCAGATGGTAAGGAAAGCAGCCGGACGCCTTCAAAATTCATTCGAGGTGACACTCCCGTGGCGTGCACAGATCAACCACCTGGTGGACTACATGATTAACGCTTCTGACAGTTTGCAGCGCTTGAAAGAATGTTTCAGACGGGACAAAACTCCCTGGAGATGGCATTCAGACATAATGATGCGGGAAGAGACTCTAGGCTACGTAGAAAATGTGACTGTCACCACCCATGCCAAAGAAAAGGTGGCTTGCCCGCCTTATCACCCGGGTTTCCGTCCCGAGAAACCCGAAAGGCTTCTTATGGTTTTCGAATGCTCTCCCGAATTCTGAAGAGAATCAATAATTGATCGTTTAATACGGGGTCTAGATTGAACTGCCCCACCGAATGAGATTTTGCGTAGGTTTAGGCTAAACAGAGCGGTTATGCCTGCCGACATCAGAGAGATGTTTCACCAGGTGAGGGTATCAGTGGGCGAAAGAAATGCTGTGCTTTTTATAGTGGGAAGGAAGCCATAAGGACAAGTCGGCCGTGGATTTAAAACTGACAACTCATCCTTTGGAGCCATACTGTCACCCTTGTGTGTGGATTAGCCCCACGGGAAGCCTCGAACAAGTAATAAGCCCCGATTCACAGGTCAGTAGAGCGACGTTTCTCCAAGAGTTTTCGAGTCCACGATTATCCTGCATCACTCTATGACCCTAAAAACGCCATAGCAAATTTTAAGTATTTGACGAGATTGCTAAAGAAGGGCCGATTCTACCTCACGAAGAGGGCATCGAAAGCTCCAGTGGTTCTAGATATCAGTCCGCGTAATGAGGTAGATAGGGTTTGTGGTCTACATGGATCGCAGTTTCCCTACGGAAAGTACACTAGAGAAACAGTGGAATTTGAGAATATTAGGATTCACTGAATAATCCCATTGCATTATAGAAAAAGGCACGATAGCGAACAAGCTCGTTTTCGGTAACTTCATCATCTGGCTAATACAGTTACATATATATATGAGAGGAATCCATATTTTCGGAAAAAAGGGTATTACAGTATCAAATTAAGATTGGTCAACCAATATTGTAGGTGTTTTGCGGTTCGGAAAAGGGGTGGGAAGTTGGTTGTTCGTGGTTGAGAAAACTCGGTGTAGAAAGTACATCTGAGGTGGGTTGGCTGCTTTCTGTCACGACTGAAAGGTCGCGGTCGAGGTCACCATGATTTTGTCCCCCATTTTCCGATCGCGGCCAGGGTAGCTGCAGTGATTTGACAAATCGCTTGTGTGAACAAAGCAATGGATTTAACAGCCTAATTGCTACTGCCTCCGCAGCTCCCAAAGTGATTTGGCGAACGATCTTCGAAGAATTCACAGGCACTTTGTAAATTATCTTGAAGGCTTCGTTGTCTACCTGGTGCCCTGTCTCGGCAAGGCGCGCTACGATTGCACTAGTTATGGTTCTTCTAGTTCCTGTCCTCAGCCAAGCTGGTTTGTGTTCCTTGATTCTTTGGGACAGTTACCGTTTCGTTTTGCCTACATAGCTTGCCGAACATGAGCAAACAAATGAATAGGTTAACATAGAGGAGGAAAGGTCAGGCATTTTGTCTTTGAGATTCATAGAAATCATTGACCGGCTTGTGAACTGGGCGCGTAGAGTAGCGGCGGGAAATGTACGGGCGATTGCATCCCTTAGGCGCCGAACTAGTAGTTCGCATTTGACATCTTCTTCGAAGGGAAGTTGCATGTGCAATTCTTTCCTCTTGGCGGTGATTATCAATGGTCGCTTGGGTACTTCCGAAATGTTCTTTTGAATGAAATGTTCCGGATACCCGTTGTTTGGTAATGTTTGTCTTGTGATGTAATTCCTCACTCACTGTTTACTCGGAACAGGTCTTTCGTATGCGAGACGCTAGGGATCTGACTAGGTTCTGTTTGAGTTTTAGAGGCACGAAACTGGCAAAATGTGTGTATTGGCCTGTCCATGTTGGCCTACGATAGACGCGGTGGACGGGCTTCCCATCTTCCCTTTTTGTAAGGTTTACATCCAAAAAATGAAAGTTGCCGTCTAATTCCACTTCGAATGTGAAACTGAGCGCACTGTGAGTCTGGTTAAACTTTTCCATTAGTTCATCTGGGTGAACATGTTTGTCAATCATAATAAAGATGTCGTCCACATAACGGCAGTACCTTGGTAGTCTTTCTAGGGTGTCTTTGAGTACCCCATTCTCCAGCTTGGCAACGAAAATGTCGGCAAGTAGGGGTCCCAGAGGCGAGCCCATCGCAACTCCATCGGTTTGTCGGTAAAGCTTGTTGTTGAAGCCGAACTGAACATTTAGAGTACATTGTAGTAGTAGTTCTTTCAGACTGGCTACTGGAATACCAACGTTCATTTCATTTTCGATTATATACTTGCACAAATGTTCGATGGTTTCTAGAGGTGGGACGCTCGTAAATAGTGATGTTACGTCCAGAGATGCCATTTTAAGTGCTGTCATATTTTGTTCCTTTATTAGTTCTACGAACTGAAATGTGTCATTAACGCTGTATTGAGCAATGCTTCTGCACACTGGTTCCAGTATATCAGCGAGCCAACGAGCAGTAGTGTGGTAGGGAGAAGTGCTCATATCAAGTATCGGTCTAAGTGGAACTCTCGATTTATGTATCTTCGGTAAGCCATATATACGACGAATACTAGAGCTAGTAGGTCGTAATTGTTCATAATTGCCATTCGAAATATAATTCTGTTCTTTCACTAGTGCGCAGAAGCATTGCTCAATACAGCGTTAATGACACATTTCAGTTCGTAGAACTAATAAAGGAACAAAATATGACAGCACTTAAAATGGCATCTCTGGACGTAACATCACTATTTACGAGCGTCCCACCTCTAGAAACCATCGAACATTTGTGCAAGTATATAATCGAAAATGAAATGAACGTTGGTATTCCAGTAGCCAGTCTGAAAGAACTACTACTACAATGTACTCTAAATGTTCAGTTCGGCTTCAACAACAAGCTTTACCGACAAACCGATGGAGTTGCGATGGGCTCGCCTCTGGGACCCCTACTTGCCGACATTTTCGTTGCCAAGCTGGAGAATGGGGTACTCAAAGACACCCTAGAAAGACTACCAAGGTACTGCCGTTATGTGGACGACATCTTTATTATGATTGACAAACATGTTCACCCAGATGAACTAATGGAAAAGTTTAACCAGACTCACAGTGCGCTCAGTTTCACATTCGAAGTGGAATTAGACGGCAACTTTCATTTTTTGGATGTAAACCTTACAAAAAGGGAAGATGGGAAGCCCGTCCACCGCGTCTATCGTAGGCCAACATGGACAGGCCAATACACACATTTTGCCAGTTTCGTGCCTCTAAAACTCAAACAGAACCTAGTCAGATCCCTAGCGTCTCGCATACGAAAGACCTGTTCCGAGTAAACAGTGAGTGAGGAATTACATCACAAGACAAACATTACCAAACAACGGGTATCCGGAACATTTCATTCAAAAGAACATTTCGGAAGTACCCAAGCGACCATTGATAATCACCGCCAAGAGGAAAGAATTGCACATGCAACTTCCCTTCGAAGAAGATGTCAAATGCGAACTACTAGTTCGGCGCCTAAGGGATGCAATCGCCCGTACATTTCCCGCCGCTACTCTACGCGCCCAGTTCACAAGCCGGTCAATGATTTCTATGAATCTCAAAGACAAAATGCCTGACCTTTCCTCCTCTATGTTAACCTATTCATTTGTTTGCTCATGTTCGGCAAGCTATGTAGGCAAAACGAAACGGTAACTGTCCCAAAGAATCAAGGAACACAAACCAGCTTGGCTGAGGACAGGAACTAGAAGAACCATAACTAGTGCAATCGTAGCGCGCCTTGCCGAGACAGGGCACCAGGTAGACAACGAAGCCTTCAAGATAATTTACAAAGTGCCTGTGAATTCTTCGAAGATCGTTCGCCAAATCACTTTGGGAGCTGCGGAGGCAGTAGCGATTAGGCTGTTAAATCCATTGCTTTGTTCACACAAGCGATTTGTCAAATCACTGCAGCTACCCTGGCCGCGATCGGAAAATGGGGGACAAAATCATGGTGACCTCGACCACGACCTTTCAGTCGTGACAGAAAGCAGCCAACCCACCTCAGATGTACTTTCTACACCGAGTTTTCTCAACCACGAACAACCAACTTCCCACCCCTTTTCCGAACCGCAAAACACCTACAATATTGGTTGACCAATCTTAATAATAAATTTTTCCCAATTGATTATTCCCGATCCAATCGCAACATGAGGGGTAAAACCGTCATCCACCTCTAGGTTGTACGATCCTCTTGAACTGTTTTCTTTTTGGTTGCTTTTCGGGAAAATTCTCCCGCAGCAACTCTGGCGGAAGAAGTTCAGTCGGGACCATACGCTCGAACCTGCAGATATGCTACGCTGGGAAATGTTCCTGAGTACCCTCCATGACCTGCGAAAAATACAAATCACAAAGAGCCCGCTTTCGAGTGACAAGGAGCAAGTGGCAAATTTGAACATATTCTCAGAGGCATCAGGAATGTGTTACGGAATGGCGGCATACGGCTGCCGGATAGATGAGAGTGGGCAAAATGTGGGATTGTCTTTAGCCGAGGCTAATTATCCCGCGGAAAACTATGTCTATCTTGAAGGTGGAACCGACTGCAGCGGTATTTTCCGCAAGCGGCCAAAGTTTTGAAACGATACCTGACAGGGATAATCTAGCACACTATCTTCTGAGCTGACCCCTCTAATGTAATTCACTACGTCCAACCTACGAGTACCCGGTTCAGCACCTTCGTGGCAAATATATCTGCAGTTACTCATGAGTCGACCAAGGAGGACCAGCTAGTAATCCTGCCGATTTCTGCTCACAAAGATTTAGTAGTTTGGGAGAATTGTTCAGTTGGGTAAATGGATCTGAGATCCTAAACCTACCTGAAAATGATTGGCCTTTATTCCCGCAAGCTGAAGCACGCCATGCAGAACAAGACGCGAAACGTGCCATGCTTACCACCTCCGCTATCAGCGGTGATAACTTGCTGATTAGACTTCCCTAATTCTTGGAGAGGACCAAGGTGCACTTGACTGTGTCATGGTACACAGTGTGCAAACGGCAGCTGTTGATACTGACAGGTGTTAGTCCAGCAGGTAGCTCGAATATCGGCGCCGTACTCTCTGTAGGAATCAAGCAAGGGGACCGAGGTGTCAAGTCTCACGAGAGGGCAAGCATGTGTTTCGAAACATACAACTTTAAGCAAACTAGACTCCGAGAAAAAAAGGTGGCACATGTCTGCAGTCCGCTGCGGAGACTAAATTCCATTTTTGTGGGCGGGCTGATGAGAACCGGTAGCAGACTGAACTACTCACACTCCAGTTCTGCTGCTATGCATCCAGTACTTTTACCTGGTGAACATCTCAAAGCAACCTTGTTGATCGGACACTGCAATGCTATAGAAAGACACTCTTGGGAAACCCTTCGGCTGAACAGCTTACGCCAACGATTTTTGGATGGCGGCCCAAAAAGCCGCAACTAGGAGGGTTGTCGCATCTGATGCCGACAACGGAATGCTGCGGTGGTAAAGCAGGTAAGATCACACCTGCCAGTGGAGAATGATAGGTCGGCGTTCTCGGACACTGGTAATGTCTGCCTCGGTTTCCTTATAGAAACGGAAAGCTACTGAGAAGAAGTAGAGTTGCCCAAAGACTTGCCTATAACCAAGGGTGGCAAATATAAAGGAGCCTCACGCGATTAACATTGAATCGTTTTTGATAACGTTACAAAGTTCGGTTGGCAGTAGGGGAAAAACTAACCATTACTTATCCAAACGGTAGATCGAATTTTGTCGGAGTGCAAAGGGAGTTTGAGAATTGGCGGCGGCGCCTGGACATGTCTGGGATTCAAAATTGAGCTATCACTGGATACCTTTGCCAGTTTTTCAATCCTCCACGACCCGGCAATCTTAAGTTGTATGGAAGAGGATAATGCCGTCCTCCAGAAGAATACTAAAGACACTGATAGGACAACAGTCTTTCGATAAAAAGATGCTGAGTATGTTGTTTCTCTAAGTGAGGAGAATTTAAGAAATACTCCTTGGCAGTCTACTTCTAAGCTCATAACCGAGTTGATCTGGAGCTAAATCACCTACTAACAAACAGGCCCACCGAGGGCAAAGATTCCCCAGTGACACTGGGGCCCACAAATCTCTCCTTTAAAAAAACAAGCCGATTACCTCCCACAAGTGTTTTGGAGACTGCGGACACAGGAATACCTACCAACTTTGTGCAACAGAGAAAAATGGACCATCAGGCAGGTATCATTAGGAATAGGTGGAGGGATACCTGTAATTACGAGGAAAAGCCCAAGAGAAATAACCACTTGAAACTTCCGAGTAGTGTCGTGCTGATTCTGGGGGACTCATGCGCATTGTATTAGCGAAGGCGGGGAACGGAGAGTAATTTCGGGACTTCAGGCAGTGTTTGCTTGAAGGTAGAGACAAACCACACGAAGCTACATACTTGAACATTGAAACACTATGACACCCATACAGAGCAGTCCTCAAGCTGGCTTACAGTAGTAAAATCATGTTTTGCGCATAAACACGCACGCAAGTATCCACGTAGTTGAGCAGTTCTTTTTGTCGACTTCTTCGTTTGTGTTCAATTAGGATATACCACTGTCATATAAGATTTTGTGTGACGCTTGACATTCACGAGAACTGTTGTTACTTTTGGGATCATCTTCTCCGTGAAAACAGCCACACTCATCCACTCACACGTGCGCAAACGTAAAACGGAACACTCGTTTTTCCGACAATCCTGGTAAATTTGGAACATCTAGTAGACTGTTGACCCGGGACAAGTCTGCAGACAATGGCTGCCCGTGCCTGTTCATCAACCCCTATCCTAACCCGCGCCCATTCCCTTCTTGATGCCCGGGCTCTCGATTCTCTTCTTATCTCCTCTCATTTTAGTTTCTGGTCGCATTTTGACGGCCGGCGAACAAACCGGTCCTGACGCAAACCTTTCCCGATTTAACCCTATGCTCATACTTCAAACTTTAGTGACTCCTACCTGTGTTAAACTACCTCTCACTGATTCTAAGTACTGAAGACCGAACTTTCTGCGCCTCTCGTCTGATACTTTACAAATTTAGTGGATTTTTCTAGGCCTGTATCCTGAAGGGTGGCATCAAGAGGAGCGAACCGGCCAGTAAAGCCTTTCAATGAACAGTCGATCGTCCCTCAGTCACTTAGCCATGCACCGTTTCACTGGCAGACCCCCAGGGCAACTTCCATGGCATTATTGGTGACCCTCAACGAACAGCGAGCCCAACCAAAAAGATCCGAATCCGTCAAAAAATAAGTCCTGAATTTGGAAGCTCAAGATATTTGACAAGCACGACCTAATTTCCAGAGCTCCATGTTGAGCCAACCAAAGCATAGAATGATCTAACGGATGCTTACGGAAGTGCAGCCCGACAACCTCGTTTAGCACTTTGTTTGGATGCAGGCTAGGCTAACGGATCTATAGTTTCCCATTTTAGAGTGGGTTCCCCTCTATGTACAGCTGCCGCTGGTGCTTTTTCCAGCCCCGTGGCAACTTCCATGGTACAGGGTGCCCTTATTCAGCTTGTACACTGGGAGGGATAAGGTATTTACTGGCAGCTTTTGTTACCGGAGTGGATATCATCCAACTCGACAAACTTATGGGTATCCAACCCAATGAGCCGCTGGGGCACTATTTCCTCTAATCGTTAGAAGAGTCGCCCCCTCAATACCTATCTGCGCACCGTCATCTGTTTCCCGGGTACTATTGAAATACCCACCCAGGGCATCTGCTTTACCTTGGTTTTCTGCTGCAACCCAGTGATCACGGATCATCAGTTGTCCTACTGCTTCTCTCAAGGGACGCTGAGGCTACACGTAGTTATAGTACTTCCTTGGATGCTTTTTGACACACTGAGCCATCTACAGTTCGTATGTGCGCTCGACATACCACCAAAGGTCTATTATCCCATTTCTGGGCTTGGCATGGCAAGCCCGTGCCTGGTGACTCTCAGAGCGACATCGGAGGTTGCAAGATTTATAACTAAATAGCTTCGAATGGGAATAAATTGGACGACACAGTATAGAGGCATTAACATCCACGGGGATGGAAGCTTCCAGTATCCATGCAATGAAGAAATGGGGAAAAAACCAAAAACAGCCTAACAAAAGGCCATAATTTGGCCAGACCTCTTGCCATTCTACTTTTTATTCATGTGATCACTTTGAGCTTATTGAGGTGGGATGGTCAAACATGTTGGCTGATTGTGCTTTTTGGGAACTACCCAAAGAGATGCTGAATTGATAAAGTTTGCAGATCGGAAGTCAACCACAGATCGCTGGAGTTCGGGTTTTGGGTCCATCTACGCCGAGAAAGGTATGAAATTCTATGAAGTCGGGTGCGAGTTGGGCAGACATGTTATCTACCCGGCCTGAAAATGGGCTAGAAAGCACCGTGAGAGGTAGCACCAGCTAAGTTCCTTCGTGGTTGTGTTCTAAAGGTTGGAGCCTTCAGGGAAGGATGCATCTAAGAATAAAGCCGGGATGGGCCTCTCCCGAAGCTTCAGTTGTAGGATTAGGCCAGGCTGCCCAGCGGAGGGCGACGGAGTGGAAATTACCTAGAGTAAGCGAAGGGGATTTCAGTTAAAGCTTGGTTCCAGCCCTGAGTTACGATAATAAATAAGGACAACGTATAATGAACTGGCTGTGTTCATATGAATGCTGCCAGAATGAAGTTCCATTTCGAAGGTCCACGGCACGTTTTTTTTACATTAACCGGGACTTTGGCCTAGAACGATTACTAAAGGAAGCTTGGAAGGGAAAATTACTGATCGGGACTGAACTATACTGTGGCAAGCTGGCATGTTTGTGAACACCCGCTGGACACCGTGTGTGCATTCAGAAACATTTATTATTTGTGTTGCCTGGCCCTTTTGGCGCTCATGCAGATAGCTGAACGACTTCAAGCTAATTTGCTGATTTTCCATTGATCTGTGCCCATCTGCTACCATGACTACTCGCAAGCACGCCTAATAACTGACCGGAAAGTTTGACCAATCGTGCTTCTCCGTGCACAGGGGAGGTCTTTCTTGGCCGTGCCGATTGCTAGCAAATGTTTTTGCCCCCATGCGGATCTTGTGTATTTTGTGGCATACCGGTTCACCGTGGCGGTAATGAGCGGGTTTATCCTGTCTCGTGGGTCTTCTTATTTGCTGATGCAATAGTCTGTGTGTGGGCTGCGATAAGTGATTTGTACGTTGTAGGATTGCTTCGTACGGGTGGCAGGGGTCCTTACATTTGCGAGGTAATCTGAATGCTGAAGGTCGAGTTACTGCGGTACAAAGCTAGAGCCGCAGAGCCCTACCAGCTTCCAATAGATGGTAATGACAGACGGGCTATATTTAGATGATCCTTATTAGCTCCCGAGAGATAGCAAGCACGGTGTTAAAGAAAAAGTTCGGAGTGTACAGTCTACATATAGAATGGCAACAGCAGTGCACAGAGTTCTCCTGGTGAAAACGATAGGAACTTCAGGAAACGTTTCAGTAGATTCCAGCTACCAGTGCACGTAAGAGAACAGAACGGAAGAGGCAGCCTCTGTCTGGAAGACATTCTAACCCGAACTAAGGTCAGGTTAGTAGTACTCAGATAGAAAGTGAGCCCAATGCTTTGCCTTTATGAGGATTAGGAAGTGACAGAACATAATACAGTTCGCCTTTGCAGGGTAGCGGCAAGCTCTGAGGCAGTAGGATAGGTGCGAAAGAACAGTTTAGGCGTGAACGGAGCTGGTGCCGTGCGCACATGACACTATACTTCCTATAAGCTCCTTTCAGCGTAGCGGTTGTTCAGTACTTGGTAAAGACGGTTGAGTTTCAGCTAGCAATGCTTGCAGCCTTTACGCGGCACCCTTTCCACATTCACGAAGTCAGGAGTGCCGAGAAGGTTTACACGGGGATGAAAGTGCACAGATGGATACGACCTACCACAGCCTGAGTTCATTTGATGGGATTCACTTTCGCCAGAACACCGATATTCATAACGACGGAACGCTACGAGCAGCTTGTAACAGGTCGGCAAATGAGAAAGTCGAATAACACCTATTATTTGATGCTTTCGAAGTTGACTACAGAGCGTTGTCCTGCTTTATATTTGTATCCGAAGCGTCGGAACTAAGAAGTGTGCTTGTGCTTCCTAAGTCGTTTTTTGGACTCCTAGAGGCTGGAGTACACTGCCGCTATCTCTGCTCTTCGAACAGCAAGAATGTTCAGGAAGGAGATGGATCTATGATTACTTGACTATTATTTGTTGACTGATATCGCAGAGGTTCTTCATTACGTGAGGAATATCATGGGACACTTAAGAAAGTTTCTTGCGAAAACAGTTACTACGATACCCACCTCAGCACCGCCCAGTTAACGGAGACACGTGTCAGTAAAGGATAATCAGGCCAACCTGGATTTCCCATGTATGCTGCTCGAGGAAAAGGATTGTCAATCGTGAAGCCATGGCTCAGAGTCTTGTGGCCACCGGGAGCTGCTGAAAGCAAGGCAAATGCATGAAGAAGTGCAACCTGGACCTTTGGAGGTGGAGGTACGTAAGGGGGCCATTACAATAAAGTTCAGCCGAAGTCAGTCATATCTCGAGTGCTTTTCATCCTGAATCACATTGATAATGATTGTTGCTTGCGTACTGCGACAAAGGCAACATATTCTCACGATCGTCAGAGCGGGAAGTCCCACGCCTTTGCGGGTGGGGCACTTTATGGTTCAGGATATAAGGAATATTCGTGAAGCGGCTGTGGGTTCAGTATAAGGGGAGTATTGTCCCATCGAAATCCAATCAATAAAAGGGCTAATGACCAGAAGCACTGCCGTGAGCGAAGCTCTAGACACAAAGCCAGTTTATTTTTTATCAACGAACTGTTATCCTTGGGTCGACGGTTGACTTAGGCCAATATTTTGAGTGAGCCGAGGGTCTCGTTATTCTTCTAGGTGCGCCCCGGGTCACTGAGGTGTCTGTTTTCTTTATAGCTCAACGAGGCCATTTGGTAGTTCCCAAGTTGGGTCAGTTGGTCCTTGGCACCTTTGATTTTGTGAAGAATAGGGCGGCTATTCGACGTGTGCTTGCATTGTTGCTGCACTTGGCAGCCTCGTTGAGCAAAAAAAGAAGCTGCCATCACTCAGATTCATGACGAATGCCGATTAAGCATTTGAGTATGTGAAAATAAACTATTGTGGACCTCTTGCTGTTTAAGCAAAGCAGTTATTGAGAAGGGAAATATCTGTTCTATAATATTTACAAAAATGGGGAGATGCCCATCGAACGTGCACGCTTGTTGTCTACTGACTCTTTCTCGTGGGCACCAGTTTCGCTTCCCAATGTGGCGTTTTGTTTATATATTTTCATCGATTGTTCCAATCTGGGTTTGGTTAGTCCGCTGACTAAAGAGGACGGTAAGGATCTTAACAGTCTCATGTCACTCTCACAGTCTTCCTTATACACGGAAATGACACTTTTAGTAAAGCGACCCTCATATAATATCGCTGTCTTCCGTGTTCTGGTTACTAATAGTAAAGGGCTCGTTCAGGCCCCCGCAACTATTGGACGATGTTGGGTTGACCTCTGTGACTTGCAGGCTTGCTGACCGAAATAGCAAAGCTTTTAGACCAGGGCGTATTAAATATTAGTTCCATGCTTCGGAATCTGGATGTCACTGTGTCTCAGCTTGCCTCTCCTGTGCATCACTGGGAGCACTGAACATTCCACCCATCACATCCTGAAAGCGGCTGGTCGTTACGTCAGCTCCACTGCCCCCGAGATTCTCAACAAAATGAATGGCTCTCACAACGCAACCATTTTGATTATCCGGTGCACAGTACCCCTCAAATATGTCAAGAATACATTGATGAGTGCGCGTTGTACGGTCCAACTTTCTTATTGAATTGGAAGCCTGCGTAGGCCTTTTCAGAGCATTACCTACCCTATCCTTATGGTGGTTGTAAATCATCTATAATCAAAAACGTTCATTAGGATGCGGAGCACCTTACTTCGATTTCCTCTTAAAAACACATGAAATAAAAGGAAGGTAAAATCTTTCCTCAAAGGAAAATTAGTAGACCTATCCTGGTTTGCCTCATAAGAATGGCGCCCAATAGCTGCACGCTTCAGACAAAGGCAGATTATCACCACATCGCTTCCTCTTGCTTCGCTTCCGCTGCAGCTTCAAACTCCGTCGGTTCCCCTCAACTCGTGTTTCTCATCCGGGCTCCTCTAAATCGGAGCCCAGTGCTATTTATCTAGACATTTCTATGCCTCTTTCTTCTGCCATTCAGTTGAAGACGTCAATTTTTAACTCTTTCTTCTGCCACATAGTCTGCTATGCATTCTTTTTCCATTCCATCCATGACAAGCTACACGCCGCCAGATGAACAGGTCCAGCAGTCTGCTCACTCTTTACACAAACCCCCTTTCCTTCTAGCTGTCTCTTGAATCAACTCCTCTTAGCTCAAACAATCCGGTTTTGCCCTTTGACAATGTCTTGAACACAAGCATCGATGGTCCTCACAAATCCACCGCGCTCATTGCCCGCTATCACTAAAAGGCAACTGACACACTCCGTCCCCTCAGCCTCGTGCCGAATATCCCACCTGAACATCATCTCTACAGCTTTCGATTCTAAGCGCTGAGTATTTCGTGTGCCGTCAACTTCTCCTCACCCATTCCATGAATCGCAGCCTAATTTTCCCCCGCTTATCCCTATTATCCAAACACCTCCAATCATGCCCTCAGTAAGTACTTCTCAATTCAGACTGGACATTATTTTCAAGTTCATCTAACCACCTTAGTTCACCGACGATCCACCATGTTCCACATGCTTTTCTTCGGTTCCGACATTTCATCGCCCTTTGATGTTCAGCTATACTGCCCTCCAGTAGCGCCCTGCATTGTACCGGTTACTCCATCCTGCTGGTTAGCCTGTCCATCTAGGCCACAACAAGCATCTATGTCCGTATTCCCCGAGCCGACTCTGATCTCTACTCCTCCCGCTGGGGATAGTTTTTTTCCAGCTTGCACTGCACTTCTGATGCGCCTCATCACAACCGGTATATCTCTATCCCTGTCTAGCTCAGGTTCTGTTCGCGGTAAACTTCTACACCCAGAAAACTCCATTTTTACGTATAAGCACGACATCATTTTGACAGAGAAATCGTGGATCTTCACGGACTTTCCCAAAGGGGTTATGCCTTTTTTGTGGTAGAATCCACAACGGACCAAAAGGCTTCACCACGGAGGTGAGAGAGGCTTGACCCTTTTTAAGGAAACCTATTTCTTGGTTCCCCCCCCCCCCACGAACTGTGCTCCATTCTAATCCTGACTCGCTCCAGTTCACCATCGGCCTTAAAAAGAGTACTTCAGTTTGGTTGCTTGAATCCCTCACCCATTCTCATAGTTCCCTGTTTCCATTCCTCAGTAAGCCTTCCGATTACTTTCCCTTCCTTTTCTTGAAGTTAAGCTTAATTTTGATGACATCAGTCTTCCTCAAGCTCTGTAACTTAACCTCTCGGCTCCTTTCCATCTTGCGGACTCTCTAACCGGCACTCATATTGGTGGATGAAAACAATATTTCCAACCCTACAAGGAATAGAAATATTCTAGAAAATATCTACTTACGACACTCTTCTTATCGACTTGCTGGTGGCACAGAATGTCTCTGGTGAAAACCATAAAACGGTCATCTTCCAAGTGTCCCTTGGTGGCCCGACTAAATTTGCAAACTCGAAAACTACTCTCCAAGAAAAAACGGGACTTTTCTTGTCGTTTTATTTCTCCAAGGCTTGAGCGATTACTTTCCCATCCGTGAATCACAGTGAGCAGCGGATATATTCCACCACTGCTCATCTGTTTGTTTGAACAAAGTACCTTACACGCCTTAGGTTCTACCTAATAAAGGAACATTGTCTCGTCACCTAACAAGGAAAATCGCAGGCTTCCTAAGCCACCAAATAAATTTTTATGACACCGCCATTTTCATTCAACTAAATCGCTTTTCGGCACCTCCTCAACGGCAGGATAAAATTAGACTTCGCGACCAGGAGGACAGTGCACTAAACAAAACATCTAAAGTTTAAATGCTTTCCATGTTGTAAACATCTGCAGAATCTAGCAAAAAACCGACTTTCACCTCCTTATTTTGGGAGAGAACTCACCAAACACACCCAAACTAGGCTCGGTCACAGCCTTAAATAGATTCTGCTGCAAATCACTACAAACATTTCTCGGTCAGAAATGCGCAGTTCTTCCGTTCTTGCACTACTCCCAGTATTCCGTCCCAGGATAGGCCGTTCGAGCAAGAAAGAATACCAAAGACAAGACCTTCAGCTCAGCAACGTAATTGGTGCTGGACAAAAGGCGATCGTACACCAGGATCCGCTGGTTTTACACAAAATTGTGCAACCTTGAAGAATAAAACTGAACAGTGAGTTCCGACGAGGGTGAATTATTCAGTTCCCGCACAAGGCACTACGACGCATCGTCCAAATTCGAACTCGATGTCAGGTACGTCTAAAAGGATGCGAGGTAAGTAAAGACTGACAGAAGTTTCGGATTACTTGGCACTGATGTGTGGGGAAAGCTATTTGCCCAACTTATCCCTCTCCTCATCCACTGCTATATCTTTTGGATGTCCCTCCGTAATCTTTTACTAATCTGGATTCCGTCCTTTTTTCTATACCTTCTTGTGCCTGGAGCATTATTTGGCTATTATTTAACATCAAACCCTCCATTGAAAAAGGGTGAGACGTTCTATCAACTGTAGCTCTTGCCAGTGGCAATCCGGATCTCTTAGCTTTACGCCCACTATTTTCATTCTTCCAGTTTATGCCAGCTCTGCGCTGGCCAACTGGAAGGGTTCCATACTTTTTCCATCTGTGTAATGGACCTCCACCTGAAGTATCCAAATATTGCATTATAAACCACGCCCATGTTTTACCCAGAATAATGGGGGAAACAGTGGGAGTGCACATTATCAACCTCATTATTGACAAACAAAATGGATTTCTGAGTTCACAGTCCCGCATGTCCAGTCACTTCGATCTTCCAAATGTCGTCGCTGCTTCAGCCCAAGGAAGAAAACCTTTGGTTGTTCTTCATGCATCTTGGACACTATCTTGCACGCCAATCTCATTCAGTAACCAAGCTGCAGCCTGTAGCGTACTACTCTGTCTATGTGGTACACTAAATTATTGTCAACAATATCTAAGACGACACTAGCAAACTAAGATGGGCGGAGGAGCGTGCGGTGATAAAAGGGCCAAAAGGGTATGTACATCAAGAATAAAAATGAAACAATAGGTGTGACTCAAACTCACAGTTGTTCAGTGTTCTTGTGATCAGGAAATGAGCGTCAAAGAGCCAATATCCGCCAATGTCTTCAGTTCAGTTCGGTCTGACAGCCATCCGTTGGACAGAACAGGATGGTATTGAGCGAAGTGCCAAGAGACGCCGTTGAAGCTTCTAAAATGTTTTGTTTCACACAGTTAGTTCCGACCGATATGATTCCAAGACACTCCAAACCAGAAGATGAGACCGTGCCAGAATTAAAGGTTTATTTACAGCCTTTTTTTGTATTGCGCGGTGGTGACGACCAAAAGGTGTGTGTTTTTACATTAAAACGTCGGTACAACAAAGGAGTGTCGCACCAAGGGACGTTGAAAATCATGGAAAAAATCGGAAATGTACAGGTACCTACACAACTCCCCCGCCAGAGCGTTTGTTGTACAAAATAAACGCTCGATAGAAAAATAGAAAGAGGAAACGGTTAGCGAAAGAAAACGTCAACTAACAAAGTCTTGAAATCTGACAGGATGTCGAACGTTTCTGCCGGAACGGCGGGTTACCAGGGAAGGTTTTTGCTGTGGTGGTGCTGGCGGGTGTGGTGTAGTGTCTGGTGTGATGATAGAGTTTGGATTATCAACAGGAATTGTTGGTGGTGTGTCTGTGGATGGTGATGGTGTCGGTGTGGTTGGTGATGGTGGTGTATCAAAATGCGCGGGTTTTAATCTGTCAATGGAAACTGTGTCTGGCTTATCGGCTTTTTGAACCACGAAATATTTGTCTGTGCGACTAAGCACTTTAAATGGACCATCATACGGTGGTGTGAGTGGTTTGCGAACAGCATCGTTACGAATAAAAACGAAAGGTGACGTATATAGATCATTGTGTACAAAAACGTGTGTGGATGACAAGCGAGTGGGTGTTGGACGTAGATGTGACATACGGTCTTTGAGTTGTTGGACAAATTGGGATGGGTTAGGACTGGCATCGGTGCTAGGTTGAACATACTCACCTGGAAGGCATATGGTGGTACCAAAAACGAGTTCAGCTGACGTGCTGTGGAGATCGTCTTTGACTGATGACCGCAGACCTAAGAGAACTAGTGGCAGGTTGTCGCTCCAGTTATTGGGGTTTGGCTGTGATATCAGTGCTGCTTTAAGTTGACGGTGTAGGCGCTCTACCATGCCATTGGACGAAGGATGGTATGCAGTTGTTGTGATGTGTTTACAGCCAAGCAGTTTAGTGAACTCACGAAACAAAGTCGATTGGAATTGGCTGCCACGGTCTGTGGTGACGGTAGACGGTACACCAAATGTAGCAATCCAGTGCTGGAGTAGTACTTTCGCAATATTTTCTGCCGAGGTGTCGGAAATGGGTACTGCCACTGGCCAGCGTGTGAAACGATCAACAACGGTTAATAAGTGGGTATGTCCATTTGATGGTGGTAGTGGACCAACAAGATCGACGTGAATATGTGTGAAACGGACGTCGGGAACGGTAAACGTACTGGGAGGAGAAAAAGTGTGGCGGTGGACTTTGTTTCTCTGACATTGTAAACACTGTTTAGTCCATAATGCAATGTCAGAATTCATATTGGGCCAAACAAATCTGGCAGAGATGAGTTTGCGAGATGCACGGATACCGGGATGGGAACGAGAATGAAAATGATCGAAAACGATCTTCCTGTAGCAAGTTGGGACGATAGGACGAGGGTTACCTGTAGACCAGTCACATAGGACTGTGCCATCGGCTAAAGGTAGGGGAGAATCCTTGAACTGGAGTGTGGAGGATGTGCGCAGTTCGAGCAAAGATGGATCATCACGCTGGAGGTTTGCCAGTTCCGTAAGATCGAATTTAGTCTGCACCGTGTTGATGTCAGGTCTGGATAATGCATCAGCCACAACATTATCAACTCCACGCACGTAGCGGATGTCTGTTGTGAACTGGGAAATATAATCCAAATAGCGGATATCTCTGGGTGAATGTCGGTCAGGCTTGGCATGAAGTGCGTGTGTCAGGGGTTTGTGGTCAGTGTGCACACGAAATTGTCGTCCTTCCAAAAGGTGGCGGAAATGACGGATAGACAAGTAAATGGCTAGGAGTTCGCGAGAAAATGTGCTGTATTTTGTCTGTGCCGCCTGGAGTTTTTGCGAGAAGAACGCTAAGGGCTGTAATTGGTTGTCCGCTATTTGGTGAAGCACTGCACCGACTGCAGTATTTGATGCATCAGTCGTTAGGACTAACTCAGTATTTGGATCCGAATGTGGATGGTGCAGCATGGTGGCATCCGCGAGAGCTTTTTTGGCTTCTGCGAAAGCTGTCTCGGCCTCGGGAGTGAAATTAATCGTCTTGACGTTGGACTTGAGAAGATCGGTCAAAGGTGAAACAATGGTCGCACAATGTGGAATGAAGCGACGGTAGTAGTTCAAAATTCCCAAGAAATGTCGTAACTGTGTGATCGTTTGAGGTGCAGGAAATGACAGGATGCTGCGCACCTTATCTGGGAGGGGTGTCAAACCTTTTTGATCGATATGGTGCCCGAGGAAGTCGAGGGACGGAACACCGAACACGCATTTACTAGGGTTCAGTTGAAGTCCGTATTGTTGGAAACGTTGAAAGAGTTGGCGCAAGTGGCTGGCATGCTCCGATGGAGAGGCGCTGGCAATTAATATGTCGTCGATGTAGCCAAACGCGAAGGGTAGACCTCGAAGCACTTCATCGACGAATCGTTGGAACGTCTGGGCAGCGTTTCTCAATCCAAATGGCATGCGAATGAACTCGAACAGGCCAAAAGGCGTGGTGATGGCTGTCTTGGGAATGTCTTCGGCCACGGGGATTTGGTGATATGCCTTTACGAGGTCAACCTTGGAAAAGATTGTCTTCCCAGAGAGATTCTGTGCAAAATCATGAATGTGTGGGATCGGGTACCTGTCGGGGACGGTGACGTTGTTGAGAGCACGGTAGTCTCCACAGGGTCTCCAATCACCAGATGATTTTGGAACCATGTGCAAAGGCGAGGCCCATGGGCTTGAAGACGGTCGAATGATGCCAAGATTCATCATATGTTCGAATTCAAGGCGTGCGATACGGAGTTTGTCGGCGTTGAGTCGTCGTGGTTGAAAGTGGACAGGTTGGCCTTTTGTGGCGATGTGGTGCTGCACAGCATGAGAGACTGGGTCGGTGAACTGACACGGTTTAGTGAGGGATGGAAACTCCTTCAAAATGTCAGCAAACGGCGATTGCGGGATCGCCAGCCGAATACCCAGAGAGTTGGTGCATTTACCAATGCCGACTGCACAAAGCTTGGTTGTGGTGTCTACCAGCTTGCGATTTTTGAGGTCCACTGTTAGGCCAAAGTGTGAGAGGAAATCCGCGCCAATAATGGGGGTCTGGACATCTGCCTGGATGAAAACCCATTGAAAAGAGCGTCGGAGGCCTAAATCAAGAGTGATGGACCGTTGGCCGAATGTAGCAATAGTTGTTGTGTTTGCTGCTTGCAGTGTAAATTGAGATGGTTTGAGGCTGTGATGTTTGGGTGGGGGGATTACACTGATCTCGGCGCCGGTATCAATGAGGAATCGAAGACCACTGGATCGGTCAACGATATAAAATAGGCGACTTTCACTTGGAGGGCCAGCCCTAGTCGTCGCCGTTACTGGCTGGCCTGGTCGTTTGACTGTGGAGTGTAAGTGCGGAATGAACATGGAGGATCGCAGCGGCGTGCCTTGGAGCCGAAAGTGCGGTGGTACCAACACCAGGTTTGTAATCGGCGGTTTCTGGACCGTGATCTAGGTCGATGAGGTACTTCGGTGGACACAGATCGATGAGTAGTAAATGCGTTGCACATTGCACTGACCTGATTGCACAACATACGAACGGTTTCTTTTAGGTCCGTAATGTCCTTATCGATATGCGAGTGATGGGATGGGGAATCAGGACTGCGAGAAACGTGACCACGGCGATCTGGGGCAGGAACTGGTAATGTCGAAGGGGATTCGTGCGTCGGAGTGGTTTCGGCGGGTGATGTCATGTGAACACAGGGTCTACCAGCCGGGTAGCATTCCATTATTCTGTCGGCGTGCTGTGCAACTTTGTCAAGAGGAGTAGTGGGCTCCAGCATTGACAGGACCTGCTGCATCGGGAGAGGTAGTTTATCAACCCATATCTCCCTGAAAATGGCGTCGTCCATTTGCCGTCCAGCCAGTAGCGACCGCATGTGGCGCATAAGCTGGGACGGAGTTTGGTCTCCGAGCTCCACCGACGTGAACAGTTCACGGAGCATTTTTCCGGCTGATTTTCCGGTACGCTGAATGACTGCTTCCTTAAGCTTCGTGTAAGGAGCTTCTGGTGGAATGGGATCGAGGAGATCTTCCACGTCAACAGCGATGTCAAAGGGAAGTGCTTGGACAACGTGAGAGTACTTCACGCGCTCGCTGGTTATACGTCGAGTGGCAAAAACGGCTTCTAATTGTCGAAACCACACTCCAGGGTTGGTCGGGGCAAAAACTGGCAGTTTCAGAGCAACCGCGTGGATGTCAATAGATTGGCTGTCAGACATGGTGAATGGTGTGAAACTTGGACCGAGAGAATGAAGCTAGTTTCAAATGATGGAAAAACAACCTGGGCTCACCAATTTTGTAGCGTACTACTCTGTCTATGTGGTACACTAAATTATTGTCAACAATATCTAAGACGACACTAGCAAACTAAGATGGGCGGAAGAGCGTGCGGTGATAAAAGGGCCAAAAGGGTATGTACATCAAGAATAAAAATGAAACAATAGGTGTGACTCAAACTCACAGTTGTTCAGTGTTCTTGTGATCAGGAAATGAGCGTCAAAGAGCCAATATCCGCCAATGTCTTCAGTTCAGTTCGGTCTGACAGCCATCCGTTGGACAGAACAGGATGGTATTGAGCGAAGTGCCAAGAGACGCCGTTGAAGCTTCTAAAATGTTTTGTTTCACACAGTTAGTTCCGACCGATATGATTCCAAGACACTCCAAACCAGAAGATGAGACCGTGCCAGAATTAAAGGTTTATTTACAGCCTTTTTTTGTATTGCGCGGTGGTGACGACCAAAAGGTGTGTGTTTTTACATTAAAACGTCGGTACAACAAAGGAGTGTTGCACCAAGGGACGTTGAAAATCATGGAAAAAATCGGAAATGTACAGGTACCTACAAGCCTTTTGGCATTACCAACCCACCACTTACTTGGTTCCCATCTTGTCTTCCTTATCTTCCGCGGGTGGTCCTGAATAACGGGCACATATCTAACCCCAGTCCTGTTACCATCGGTGTCAATCAGGAGAGTGTTCTAGGCCCCCTTTTTCCTCCAACACAAAAATGATATATTTTCAACAACGCTCAGTGGCACGCCATTCTTGTTTGCGGAGGGAATTGAAGTTGTTCACAATCTTCTTCCTAGCGACCTCGATGTTACCATTTTTTAAACTTCCACCGGGAGGCTGGATGGACTAAGCTGCTGTTGATGAATGGTGCTCAAGCTGGGCAATGAACTTCTACGCCAACAGTTGTACTTTGCTCACTTACGAATGCCGGATTCTTCCAGGCTCCTGTGTGTTTGCGGCTCAAGCATCAAAAGCCATTCCTTCGTATGCTACCTCAGTTTAAATTATTCTTGCTCTTTAACCTTCACCGAACATGCTGTGTTCCACGCGGCGAAGGCCAAAATGTGTCTTGATCTTATGTTCAGGCCCTTTCTGCTCAGAGGAGGCCTTCTTTACAAGCACAAAGTGCCTCCCAGGCCTGTTCTTAAGCACTGTTCCCTAAGCCTCTTCAGTCAGCAAGAATCTAACGGGGGTATTATCGAGTGTATCCGGGGAATGGTTACGGAGCGGCTTATTGGATGGTCGACTCACATAATTTATACGAAACGGCGCCTGTATCTCAAAAATGAACTCTTATGGTTCCGTCGCTTTAGGCTCATCCTGGTTTTTCCGTATCAATTATTGAATAAGAAATCCCATTTCTCCCACCAACTGTGATTCTCCTCGGAAGTTACATGGTTGATTTTTAATAGACGGTATACTATTATCAATTATCACACACTCGCGAGGATCGGTCTAGGCTTTAAGTTTTTCTTGCTCACTTACATGTGCCACAGCTGAACTCCTTCCCGTCTCAACGATATGGCCTTTGTTTTGGGTCCCCTTCTGTTCCTCGTGTAAGCCAATGATATATTTTCTATGATTTGCCGTGGGGCTTGTTTCCTTTTTGCCGGTGACATCAAACATTTGTAGGTCTTTGATGCCGAAAGCCTCCTTATTGCCTTAGAGGAAACAAAAGGCGGAATTTAGATGGCCTTAGCCACGGGTGCTGCAATGGGCACAATAAATATACTCTTGCAAAAGTTCACATTGAAGCGCGAGTCATCGGTTGCCGTCCAGTCTCCGTTAACCGTCTGAAATTTGGAGCTGCACTGCCCATGCAGGCTGAACTTCTCCGAATATTTCTCTTTCCAACTTGTTAAAACTAAGCGCATTACTCGTCTCATATTTCGATGTCTCATTTTCTGTCAGAGTGGACTCACCACCTTTGCTACCCGAGCTAGATCCCTTCTGGAATACTGTTCTCTTATTGTTTCTGACATCATGCTCCACTATTGTAGCTATTGGAAATATCCAACGGTCATTTACCAGGCAACTGGTAGATACTTCCACCACCCTCATACAAACAAATGTGTGGGCCCATTTAACTCGGCCCACTATGGCTAAGCTGCATAAAATTAAACTTATCTTCCCCTTGCAGGCTTTTGCACTGCCACGTTAATTCTTCCACCCAAATAGCCTTTCCCAAAATCGCGTCTATCCCCTTAGGCACAGAGCCTTCTTTTTGACCGTCCCACTTGCCAGGATCTCCTTTAGAGCTAAGTTTTTATTTTTGTATACAGCAAAATTTGGAACAAACTCCGCTCTGACTTCCTTCACTGGTTCCAGCCTATCATAACCTGTTCTGTTTCTACGAGAACAGCTCTGCACCTAAGCCCCAATACTTTGGCTACCGGCACTGCTTTCTAAAATGGCCTCCAGTGCTAATTCTTCCCGCTAATGCTCTAGTTTTGTTATCACGTCTGCTCAGCTTAGTTGTGTGCGAGCTGCGTACAACACCGCATCCTTTTGTGAGCTGGTTCTTCAGTGAAAGTTAATCTCATCTAACAAGCCCCATCCCACTTCTCGGCGCTTATTGTACACAAGTCAGTCCCCCCACCAGGTTTGCCCTGCTTGCTGTATATCAGTGAGCACAAAAGATCGTACTAAGAGCTCCATCAACACAATATGATGCCACCTCACCTGCCCTGAATCGGAGTCTTGAAGTATCAGCAAACACCCATTAGGGGAATGGTCAATCCTAGGTTTCTCTTGTTACATAGTAGTTAACCCTGGCAACCCACTCTCCTATTCTATCGTCTTAGCTAAGCTCATGCACGGTAATACCATTATCAGCCGGTGAACTGGCCATTCAAGTTCCTGCCCACTCCCGATACTTTTAGGCCCCCCTACAGTCCGAATTGGCCCATCAAGTTCTATCAGATCGAATCCTTATTTATAGTAAGCTACCATCTGTGTTCCACCTCTCTTGGGAGCTCGCAGTTCCCCTTCCCGAGCATCATCCAAAGTGACTTTAGCCGCACCAGGTTCACGAATACCCGCAGCCTTAAGTGGTGCACACATTTGGTCCACCTACCCGCCTTCCCCTACCTCAAACTTCATTGTTTTCTCACGTTTGCCTAACGAAATGGTCCAAACCTGACTGTTTGTGAATACGGAGAGGCACATTCTTGCTAAACGAACGGTCTACTGATGTCACTTTCCACAGACCTCACTTATAAAATTGTATTGTACCTTGACACGGTCATTCACGGCTGGCACAGTAGCCAGACTGTTGCTTCCCTTCCATTCTTCTTCCAGATTTCGAAGGTCTCACTCCAAATCCCCTCCGTGCCACGTGGATCAAAATTGAACCGCTTTTCTTGTCTACTTTATCATTCGGATGGCTGATGAATGTTTCGCCCAAAACTTCATGGATTCTATTGGACTTACCGGAGCTTTCCTCTGCTCCAACTCGGAGTATCTGGAAAAATGAACTCACCCCGCAAAAACACAAACCACTCAATGATCAATTTTTCAAAATGCTTCCACCGGTGTCACCAATCGACTATTTTCCTGATGTTTCAAGCCAAACTTTATTGGCCGCCGCCAGCCAAACAATAATCCCTCTTCCTTCGAGGAATTCGGCGCAATGTCTGTCCGCATCCTCTCAACTTGCCTGCTCAGTGAACTCGAGTAATCTTCTGTCAATCATTTTCTGCATCATCCTAGTATATATACACACATTCCACACTATATTCGTCTGCCTATTTCATTTGCTCTAAGTTCCTCCACTTTATTATTTATCCGTTGCTGATTTCGAGACTGGCCCGTACCTACCGACGAAATTCGATGTCCATATACTCCATTCATACAATGCCCGGATTTATTTCGCTGCTGGTGTAACTTGGGCCTCCTCCCTTTGAAATTCTCAAATATTGTATCCTATTGAGTAATGTCGCACAATTTGATCATGTGTTCATGCGCGCAACTCGACCACGGTTGAGAAATATACCACTGTCCTTAGCATTTTCGAATACCTGACCTTCAAATGGCCAAAAGCCAAGCTTAGAAAAAAGGCCTTCACCTTTGAGTCAGTATTATACTCCTTTACACCGCCTAGCTGTTTAGGTAGATTTGTTTTATATTGCCGACTGTCGAAAGCTAATAGAGTTCTGTTCCACTGTTTTATTACTATACTTATAGTTAAGGTCACGACTCCGTCCGCTTACTGTCATTTCCTGTCGGTCTCCTGAATCCTACCAACTTGACTTCGAAATGATTCCGTTTAAGTGCTTTAAAATTTTGAGAAAGACCACTGGGGAACTTCTTGTATGATATGATATGATGGTATATTTCTCGATCGTGGTCGAGACGCACGCGCAAGCGCATGGTTATGGTGTACAACGTTACGCAGAACAATGAACTATACGGTAATTTCAAGAGGGCGAGTCGAAAACGTCAGAGACAAAACAATATAGCTACAGATAGTTTGAACCGACCGGGGTGATAATGGTTTGCACGGCAAATACGGTCTGGTTTTGAATTCGAGTCGGTTGGTGGTGGCCCGTGGTAATACAAAATATGTCTTGAAAATATATCGCTAAGGATGCATTATAAACTAAAATAGTTCAAGCTGTGGATAACGGAAACCTATTGGGGTTCTATGCTAGGAATAAGTTATGAACATGGAGAGATTAAAGAAATGATTGGGAGTACACTCGTGAACTTTGGTGAGTATGAAGAGAACGGCTCTCTATAAAGACGATGATGGATATTCCAGGTTATAAGAAACGGAGTGCGTCATGAAACGGGAAGACGAGCAAACTTTGTGGGAGTGGTCTAGGAAACGATGAGTGTGGAGGAAACAGCAATCCGTATAAAAGGTGGGTTTAGGTTCAGGATCAATAACCCATATCATTCAGAAAAACGGGAGCGCAACATGAAGGCCTTGAATTGGTGAGGAGTCAATTTCAAGCGGGATGCCAATCGGAAGTAAAATGAAATTTTGCAAGAGAAAACTGAGTGAAAAACCTCCGCGCAGGCTCGCGCCTTATTGTTCTGTTACGATGACAAAGAATATATTGTCTTATTGATTCTCAGTGATATTCGGCGTCATAATTGGGAACCACGGATGGGGGATAAATGGACTCACGTTCGGATCGCGTATCGAATTTTAATAAGTAAAAGATTCCTGTGTTGCGCACTCTGTCTCTGTCATTGGATTGTTTCACATGGTACCAAGGTGACGTGCAGCATCCCGTGGGTATGGTTCATCAGGTGGGGTAAGGGACGTGTCAATCAATCAGTAGAAGGTTGCTTTCAAACTGTTAGTTGTGAAGCCTCGGTAGTAGAGGCTTTGCGTTAGGAGACGTTAATCAATCTACTAGTAAGCAGTTTGGGGTGATCAGGTCATGTGGCTCGATTGCAATCCCGTTCGGTATGAAAGGTGCCATTTGGGTCTCTGTCGGTACAGGTCAAAGTGTGGGCATTGGTCACTGAAAGTGGAGCCCGGGAGTGGGCGACGTCAAACCTGAAATGAATGATGTTAGCAGTCTGGACGTGGTTCCAGCTGTTAGTTACTACAATAAATAGCGGCAGTTAGTAATGAGCTGTTTGGGTTTACGTGAACCGTCAGAGGCACATTTTATACTCTGATCTGGGTTTTAATTCGAGAGTTTAAGTAAAGTCGGGTTGCAGGGGGTTGATAAGTACTACTACAGGCTAGCAAGATAGCGTAAAGCGGGTGGGCTGCTGCGTCTGCACTTCAGAGGGTAAATGGTTTTCACGCAATTAGAGGTTGTGAAGAGCAATTAAGTAAGATTTCGGGAAGAATCACTAGGGCATCGGCGGTGATGCGTTAAAGAAAATTGTTATCACGCAGAGAAACGTGGACGCGGGTTCATCTGTACTCCTACTCGGTAGTGCCAACCTACTGAGACTAAACTCATATTTGAGCAGGGAAATCTCATGACGCGGTGGGTGCATGAATACCATATTTGTTATAAGACTGAGTAGAGATATCCAGTGGGGAATAAAAAATATGAACGGTTCTCCGTGTTCATTTTTTGTAGACTTAAGTGAGGCAGGTGTTGGTCATCTGTTGCCTCTGTAGTGTTACCAATATGCTAACATATGTTATCCATGTCAGTGGGCTTAGAGTCCAGGCTGCAGTAGTGATTGTGTTTGGCAGGGGGCTGTGGTTACTGTTAGGTAGGCTTGTAAACCTAAGCGTGGCTTGGACGCTAGGACATCGAGAATGCCGCTTTCTAAGAGAGATGACGGAAGGTGGAGGGGTATAGACGGAAAAGGTGACCGGTTTACACTGCGTTCTTATCTCTCTCTCTTTTATTTATTTTATTTTCCTTTTCCGGGCTTCATCGCGGTTGTAGTTATTCGTCAGGTACGTCGATACGCTGTCCAGGTCAATGAGTTGAAAGTCAGGACCATGATAGCGATTGTATTTGACGCCGACATGCATGCTAGGTGCGCTGATGTGGGGTATGGGGTGGTTGAAGCATAGAGCGGGGGGTGGGTAAGCGTAGGTGGAGAGTCCAGTGCGCTGTCACCCCAGTCACTCTCGTGCGTGGAAACCAAAAGCTTGTCGAGCGAACAAGGGCGATGTGGGGTTTCCCCTTTTGCAGGATCAGGTCTGAGCTGATGGGAGACGTACCCATAGATGAAGGTTGCCCAATTCCTTCACAGCCCGATGTCAGTGGTATTTGTTGATGGAATCGATCCCATGAGGTCCTTTTTCCGCTGTTCTTTTTCATTTTTTTCGTTTCCTAACAGAGAGGTGGTTGAGCCCATATAGGAATCGTCCATAGCCCCTCCGCCCGATCGTAATTTTATGCGTATTTGTCTTTTTTCGCAACTGCTTGGGGTGGTCTGTTTTCCCCACTTTCAAACGACGCTATGGTATGGGTGCCTTTGACATCAGGGGTTTTGCTAGCATGGGCTTGGAAAATACAGAGTGGGACTGTGCAAACACACGGAGTAGGACAACGAGCGTTGTAAAGCACAAGCTAGCATACGTGTGTCAGTCTCATACAGCGCCAGACCATGCCAAGGACCATCAGAGACCATTCCGGGCTAGCTGATGTGGATGAGTTTAGCTCTGCTGATGGGAAATAGTGTGGAGCATAGGAAGTAATATGATAGAAGTTGGTGGATGGTAGATACAGGGGTGAGACGAGAGGAAAGGCCACCAAGTAAGTACTAGCAAGTAGGCTTCTGGGATAGGAGGTTCCGGAATGAGGCGATTAATAAAGGCAAAATAAGGCCAGACAAAAGACCCAGGCGAGTGGCGGTAGCCAAAATGAACGGGAAAGGAGTGAGAAGATCAAGTAGGGCGGTAGGCAGCGGAACTCAGTGGCCTAGGGTCCAAAGTCATATACCTATTTGCTGCAGGGACATCTAAGCCTAAGAAACTTAGACTGGTTGGCAATAGAACACAAACATAGTCGAAAATTAGGAGAACCGGCAAGCATTAAACTAGGTATAGTTATAAAAGTCAGCAAACTGTGGCTACAGTAATATAGATTGTGTGCGATATAACGTAAAAGAGAATGGTTGCCCTGGCTTTTTTCATCAGGCGAGAGATGAAAGTTCTAGTGCAGTAATCCTAGTAATCAAACCCGTTCCTGTAGGCCAACTCTTCGGTGCTGTCAGGCCGGTAAGAGGGATCACATTGGGAAAAGTCAAGGAGTGATCCAGCGAGCCTCTGAACTGGGAAATTGAGAGATTCTCGCGGATGTTTAGAGGGAGTTTATTCCATAACTTTGAGTATATATATATATGTATATATATATGTACGTGGAAGAGATCATCGGACGGTCGAACGCAAAAGACTGTGTCACATTGTGGTCTAATAATCAAGGCAATCTTCATATGCTTGGTCTATGTTAATGTTATCACGAGTCATGCTAATTACAGAAGATGCATCTAAGATTTTGCATATTGCTCCTTTAAATTGTATCAGCGTGCGACACGATCGTAGTGAGTCAGGAAGCTTATTCCAGAGGCTGGAGTAGATAACCGAGAAATGTCTAGATCAGATTGAGAGTCTAGATTGGGGGGTTGTAATGGTGAATTGCCTGTGACGGAGGGAGTAGGGAGTCTCACTAGAGAAACCGAGTGGGTAATCAGTTGAGTGGACTTTTGAATGCAGGAAGTTGAGGAAAAATGAGACATTGAGCTTGATACGACGTAACCATAGTGGCTCAAGCCTGAGTAGTTCGCACCTGGCTCTGTAGTTAAGGTTGGGAGAGGTGGCCAGTAATTTTTTGGTGAAGGAGCGTTGCACGTTCTCTATGTTGACCCGGTCGGCCTTTCGAATCAGGGTAAAGACTAGGGGGCAGTATTTCAATAGCGACCTGGCGTGAATCTTGAATACCACGAGCTTACTCTCCTGAGTACGGTTTGTCCTGAGGATAAGGGCAATCATCCTTCTTGCCTTGCCAATTTGGGTCAATGCTTGTTCATGGAAGTTGAAGGAACAGGAATAATGCAGGCCCAGATCTCTTACCACGTGAGTAGTGGGTATCGGCATACCATTTATTTTAAGGGAGCCAGGTTGAACGTGGCATTTGTAAGAAAGAAGGGAGCTCTTAGCTGCGGGAAACTTCATCAGCCATCGAGTACACCATTCGTCAAGGGACTTCAAGTCTGACAGAATGTCACTAACAGCTGAGTGCATGGCGTTTGCCTCAAAAGTATAGACTAGTTTTATGTCGTCAGCAAAGGGGAATGTCGTGCCATGACGCACTACTTGGAAGACATCATTTATGTACATAAAAAATAAGAGAAGACCTAAAACGCTACCCTGTACGACCCTGCTGGTAATTCGTTTGGGCCGAGAGGATGTTCCATTGACGATGACGGCTTGAGAACGTTCAGAGAGGTAAGATGACAGCCAGGACAGAAGGGGGTTAGCGACTCCGTAGGATTCAATTTTTGGCAGTAAGTGGGCGTGAGATATGCGGTCGAACGTTAATTAAGGTAACTTATTTATACCAAACTGGCGACTGTTAACTTCACCTCAGCTCCTTTAATGATATCATATCATTTACGTATTTATAGTTTGACCATCTCCTATGTCTCTTGTCCCGTAGCCACTGCATGGCCGCTACATCAATGCTGTTTTGGTTCTTGCCTGCTCAACTCAGATGCCTTAACACCTGGTTTATCCTAGTGGACCTTATCCGGTTCCCACCACTTTCAGCAGGCATTCCCGTCCTGGTGATTTCACTTGATTCGTTTCTTTCGCGAACCTCAACCCTAGGTTATCAAGACAAAGTTTCCTTTCTCATAAAGCATGCTCCTGCACGTTTTGTTTTGTAAAATCTTGCCACTTCTTTTTTTCAGACTGATCACCAAATATCCAACTTTATTCTTGATACTGAATCTCGCATCATTTATTCGACTAAAACTTTACCTTCTTCTTTGTCTCTTGTTTCATTGCCACGTCATGGCCATTGCCTTCAAGCTCGTTGATTTCCCTCTAGCCGCTTGGCCCCTCTTTTACGATAGGTCTCACCGTATGGGCTTTTAACACTTTCCCAACTGTTTCTGACAGAAAATCCAGTCTGAATATTTTTATTTGAATTGTCTTAATAACCGAACAAAATCTCCAAACACAATGCCTCTAATTCTGCTTCCACGCGCCATCCTCTGGCCAATTTTTACCACCATTTCATCCGAAAACTTTTTTTTACCGACTGCTTACTCCAGGTCCAGCCCCAGCATTTCAACTGAATCTTGTAGCTTTGACTTAGCCAAAGCTCCACCGTTTTTCGTCATACCTGCCACAGCCTCAACATAATCATAGTCCTTTACTTACCGGCTGTCGTATACTTTCATTCTTTCCTCCATTTCATGTAGTAATTTCTTTCCACATCCTGGTTTTCTGGGTCAAATTTTCATCTGATCACTGAACTTTACACTCCTCACTTTTTCAAAGTTCTACCATCTACTTCGTCTCCTGGCCCAAAGCAGCAGCATCTCTAGACTGTTTTGGTATTCATCCGTCCTCTTTGCCTTTCTCCCGCATTAGGTCCTACCGCATAACCTTCTGACCTTAGCCACAAGCTCGCAAAAGCCCTTGTGCTAATAACTTTACTTGATTCGCCTCAATAAATAGAGTCAGCCTCCGTTCGCAAAGAGCCTCTTTCCTTTGTTATCAATGACCTCCATCGTCCCCTGTTCGAGTTTCCCTACTAAATCTCTTCTCTCGAGCCTGGTAACAATATTTTCATTCTTTACCTCCTTAAGATTCAGTTTAAAGCGAAATATTCATTTCTCCTTGCTCCCTTTAGTTGCTTCCCAGGCAGATGCCGTTCTCAAATCAGATGCTGTCCCGATGTTCATGGATATACTTAGCAAGTCCCTTCCTTCACAGTTATGGTGGCCCCCTGCGCGTCTAACCTTGTCCCAACAATTGCCTGGACCCCCTTCAGTAATACTTATTGTTGATCCTCAGCTGGAACGCTTCTAGAACGAGTCCCTATATTACGTTTTTCCAGACTCCCAAATTCGGCTGCTTTAGTGTGACCACGTTTTACCAAACTTAGGACTGTCAGCCCACAACTCCGTCGAAGCCTCAGGCTCAAAATCCATCAGCGTACGCTCTTTCTGACTCTACCGGGGAGCGGCGCGATCAGGTTCACCACTTTGGACGGCACACGCCAGGGGTGCAGGAAGTTCACAGGGACGAGCGGGTGCAACTAGAACGGTGGATAGCTCCTCCAGCGTTCCTTTTATGAAGCACACTTCAGATCTGATTTGCAGCGCGCAGCCGGTTTCACCCACTGATGCAGGTCAAGGATGGACTGGTTCCGTTTTTCTCACTACCCTACTCCTCAAGCTCGCATGCGCATGACTCGCCTCGTTTTCGCCGGGTTCTATTGTGCTAGTTTACGAGACATGTCAGTATCAGAACAGTTTCTTACTCTTTCGGCGACCTGAATGTACGTGTTCTGGTTATTGGCTACCCCACCTCCCATAGCTCTGGCCCCCTGATAGCTCTGTGCATGGTGGACGATATCCGTATTTCTATATAGTCCTTGGTTCTAATCCTCCTCAGTGCTCCTTTTAAATGCTCTCCAAACCGCCTGAGCCCCATTATTCACTGGCCTCCTCTGAAATCATTACCGTTCCTATTCCCAAAACCAGGACTTTGTACTATTTGGCTATGGTACTTATTGCCACTACTACAGTCGCCACGCTTTGTAACGCTATAGACTCCGGATTACGTCACCCTTAGAAGATAATCTCTCCGCACTTCCAGCCTTCGAAGATCTGGCAGATGGTTATTTGCTCCTCCCAGAAATTTAACTGATCACCAGTATTGAGATATTTCAGTGCACTTTCCCGACCTCTGATGCACTTTTTCCTGTCTTTTTGTTCACCATAGTGTAATTTGTTCAGCTGATGACGTTTTCTGTTGACATCTCGCGGTTTGTTTATTAGGGAAGAGAATAACCGATCCAGCTTTCACTTTCTTCTGTGGGCTTTTCTCTGATACCTCGCGGACTTTATTGGCCTTCCCGAAGCCACCCTACACCCACCGAGTCTTCATTATCACCCGTCATCTCTGGAAAATCCGTTGCTCCAAGCTTGCCTTCTGCACCGACCAATTCCCCTATCACAACTTTTGCAGTCTTTCTCGGTTAGTGATCGCTTTAGAATGAAGTGTACTTTTCAGTCGCCGTCCACCCACCACTACAGAATAACCGAGTGATCGATATGACTTTACACTGTTGTCTCTCTTTCTTGACCGATTTCTGGCCACGTTCATCTCGTCAAGTGCAGCGTCCTATTGTGCTTTAACATCCCCCATAATGGAAACCTTCTCTTAAAAAAGACCCATGGTTCCCTTGTATCGTTCCGCTTCAATCTAATTTTGTCTGCTTCCTGCTTCATATTGCGACACTTTAGCCATCTTTAATTTACTCTGGTCGACTAAGTCATCTAAGCTTGACCTCCAGCTTGGCTGAGAGCTACTCTCGCCTCAGTTACTTGTACTCACCCTATCCAACATACTCTGATTTTCTACACTATTCTACTTTCTTATTGTGAGCCATATTGTTCTCACGTGTACTGTTCAACCGAGCTTTCTAGCATGACTCGGGCGTTTGCTGAAACAAATTATTATTATTATTACGATTATTATTATTATTATTATTATTATTATTATTATTATTCATGTGCCTCACGGCCTAAAGGGTCAGCCTTATGTTCTTTTCCGTGATAACGGAGGCCGTTTTAAAGGGGTTTGGTCTGACATCCGAGGATTTATTCAAGATTTATAGCAAGATGACGTAAATCTTTCCCCGGTATCCAATAGAGGTTTCAGCGGCCAGAAGCTAGTGACCGGCGTGAAGTCTGAAATCCCACGCAAGGCCTGGTTCCGAATGGGGTGTGCTCGATTGCACATGGTCTTCTTGTGACAGACAAAAGTTTAGTGAGAAGCTTGGCAGAAGTAGAAAGGTTCCTCAACGATCACCTTCTCCTTCCGGAGACGGTGATTGCAAAGACGGGGAAATATTGACTCCGGGCAAGTTTTGATACTTGGCAGTGACGGAGCCGTCGGATAGTCAGGATTTTTCCTGTATCTGTATCAGACACAGTAGAAATGTTCAGCTGCTTGCGGATTCATTTTTCAGATATTGAGAAACCTGGTGTATAAGTGTGATGCTAAGACGAGAACAGTGGTCGATGAAAGGTAAAGGTTTAAAACCAGGGAATCATGTTCTCTTAGTTGGCGGTAAGGTTAATAGGAACCTAGGGTCGCTAGAGACTGCCTGCAAAGTACGGTCTGGAAAGGAGGAACTTATCAGAGGGGCCCTGGTTGGCTCGTCCCACTGGCTGTCTAAGCGGGAGTTATGCGAGCTGTTTTTCGGAGTGTGGGAGTAGTTACTTTGATAATGCGTAGTACATTTTGTCTGTTCGTCAATGTCACGGTTAGGTTTTCGACAGACATTCTTTTTATCTTTGCCAGAGCACGCATACCTTTATATTCTGCTTATCTGATAAACCTTGGGCTGGACAAAGTAGTTGGTCTGCTTAGATCTGGCGTAAATTGGATGGTTACCTCCTTGTAGCTATGACTTCTGTTTTGGTGCATTCAGTTGACACCGGTGAGCACTTATTCACGTTCTGTTGAATGTGACTTGGTTTCCACTGGGTCACAGTGAGGCGCGTCTCTTTAGGTAATTCTCCGCCAGAGTATGCGACCAGAGTCAAGTTAGCCACGGACAAAATAATAGGTCAATTTTGCCTCTGCTGTTCACTTGGACCCACCTGTGCTGTCTCATGAGATCCGTGACTCGAGGGAGTTTTTGATGCCATCTGACTGGTATTTCATGTCGTTTTTCTTGACACACCCGTTACACGTGGTCATGTGTCCATCAACTTCTGGGGGCATTGACTGCCAAACAAATGATTGGGCCCAAAGTCGGATCTACCCACAATTTATGAATCGTTGGGAAACAAACTTCAACTTTTTGGTTTGGTCCCACCCGTGATAGGTGATGAACGTGAGAAAATGGAAATTATGGGACGCATCTGCAATCGTTAACCCGTCTGCTTGCTTCCAGTTTTCCTACTTTGATCAAAGATGTTACGCTGAGGTGATAACCATGTGAACCAATGTTATTACAACATGGATTTGTTGCCATCGCAAGATACCTTGACCCAAACATTACATTCTTAGATTCCGCAGCGAAACGGTTGTTTTCCCTTGATATTTCATGTTCTTACCATATAGTGCTGTTGTAGTCTTATCCCAGCCAAGCCGGAGTTTGTTATTGAAATTCGGTGAGCCTTGGCCGATGGTTCTGTTCGGTGAGAGAACTTAAAAGATCCGCCGATGTGCTTGAGCTCTAATCAAACCACTGTGGCTCATTCGTGTGCAGGCCGATCACTGCTTAGAAAGAACACTTGCGTAGAAAGCTTAATGAACCTTACCTGTGAGTCAGATTGTAAGCGTCAGACGGAAAGACATCAAAAGGACTTCTGTGCAAGCCATACGGCCGCTGATGCGTTGTACAAGACAGCATATAGAGGAGGCTCACTGGATTCGTTTAAATCCATCAACAGCGGCTATTTTTTCTTCATCCTTAAATCCTGTTCAATTGTTACATTTCTTTTGAGTCTTCACGAACAGTTCGGACATTTTAGTACTCAGTCATTTGGTAAAATTGATTCTGTTTTACTCCTACGGGCAGCCTGATGAAGAACAGTGGCAATTACAATTTGCAGATTCCTGTTTTATATTTGGGTACCTCGTAAATTGCTATAAAATTTCCTTTTGCAGTGGACTTGGCCAGCCGAATCTCTTTGCTTCCTGGCCTGTAGTTTGCGAAGATCCTTTCTTCGTTCCTTGTAAGGGCTATCTATTAGGGTTGTAGCACAGATTTTTCGAGGACTAGACGAACGGCCTCCGAGGGCTCTGAGAGAGTCACCATTTTGAAATACGAACAGCAGCGTAGACGACGTTTGGGTGGGCGTAGCGAGCAATATTCCACTTTTGACAAAGGAAGCATCTTCTCCACACAAAGTTCTGAGTAGAGGCTGCTGTCGTGGCGGGAATCAGCTGAACCCAGGCGGTTAACTGTGAACGCCAGGCACGATAATTTACCAGGAAATTGATAGACAAAGAAGATTTGTCCAGTAACAAATGACAAATAAGCTGGCAATGGAAAAACAATGAGCTAGCAAACTGAAACTCCGGTCGAGCTTCGCCATGGCGATGGAAGGTCCACTCAAAAGTGCTCCACAGATAAGGCTGGGCTAAGCGGCCACTTTAGTCGCAGCGAGTGGGGTGAGGATTGAATTGAGCATCGGGTTGACAACTGCCCGCAGCAAGCAAAAGAACCCGCAAAGTACTTCGAAAAGGTTCGCAGATTGAGCCAAATTGAACTACCACCGAGTCTAGGGCGTGCTAGACTTAGTCCGAAGGAGGACCTGGTGCTAACATTGGAGTATATTTTACTGGTCCCAGGAGCACTCGATCGGAGAAAGCCCATGACCAGAGAGAACACACTACGCAGTCCTAAAACAACTAGCCGGGACAGTTGCATGGACTTTGTCTAAGCTGTCAAGCAATTTCCCCCGGGAGACAGTTGTCTGATGAATGGCATACGGCTAAAGCCTTACCTATTCACAAGTGGTTAGAATGGCGTGGTGAACTACTGGCGTGTCAACCTGCCATTGTATTACTGAAAGTAACGGAGGAAGTCGTTGGATTTGCAACAGTGATGTATCGGGGGGTGAATAACTCAGTAGCAGGTGTGCATCAGGGCTTCACAAGGATAAATCTCTGCCTTAGCTGCCTCTGAGGTTTCTTGACGAGGCAGCTAGGAGGCCAGACAAAAGTGAGAAAGTTGATGCTTGTCAGATCAACTCCCTCGAAGCCTTGGAATTTGTGAAACTGACCTTCACTGTACAAATTAGGTGGGCCTAATGTGGCTGCTAGATTGCAGGGCCGACTATGAGCCCATTTGTGCCATCGTCGGTCCTAGGTTAAAGTTCAGGTCTCTAAGCCAAACGTGGCTGCGGCAGCCAGTAGGTTACCTCATTATTCAGTGTTGGCACCAGTACCATGCGAATGACCTACGAAAAGTCTTTTGTTTGCGGTGTTGTCTATTCGCATATTACGCAGACATTAGGAGATCTGAATTCACCCATATTCAGAAGCACCCGGACGTCACCTGCAGCCAAACAGTAGCATGGGACCTGCCCTTGAACCCAGAAAAATGTACGAGGCCTCTGGCAGAGTGGTCTGGAAGTACCAGCCACTTGAGCCCGGACAATCTCGGAACCAGTGGCACTGAAGACAGAGATCTGAGAATTGTAGCAGGTAACTTCAGGTCGTCAGTGCGTCGCCCGTCAGCTGCTAACAAGGCGAAGAGAGTCAAGTACAAACTGCAAAGAACAAATGCCCCAAGGGCCCCTAGATCCATGCAACCCTCTTGCACTGAGCTGCGTGACCCCACCTAGAGCTCGTAGTTACGGCTTGGATTCCCAGTTAAATAGGGACACCCACATACTGAATTGGGTTCGAAAGAGGTTTACGGGAGCTACCTCCGGTTAAAGGGAACTACGGTACAAGGGCGAGCCCGAGTCGTTTGATTTGTTCTTGCTCAAGGGCATACTTGCGGGAGGGACTTAAAATAAACAACGAACGGGGTGAAGATTTGTTGGGAAAGTAAATGTCATCGTTTGTCCAATTCTGAGACTCTACGCTCCGAAGACACGAGACATGGCTCGTTAGGGTGAGGGCCAAAGAAAATATCAGAGCCATTTTTCTCTGTTGGAGGGTGAGGAAGGATTATTATCGGCTCTCTGTAGATGTGGAGGTAAAACACAAGATCATCATTTAAAAAAAATCTGGAACCTGGGTGGATGCATGCTTTTCCGGACTGCTTATGGGACCTTTCATGGCACTCCGAAAATAATTCGTCCCGACTTGCCTTTCTTTTCTCTTTCCCTCTGATCTTTTACCCACACCTACCTGAGATATCTTGGTCCCTCCATGCTTTTGTTCCGCAAATTAACTAACATTCTCTTTACTAGAATTCTGCGTGACGAGCGAATAAGCGAGCTGCTGAGGATGTTCTCTACCAGAATGTTGCTCTTGTTGATCTCTTCTATGGCGACCCCGGTATGTGCCGGACATCTTGAACTTCCATCCACCGACAGGCAACGAAGAATTCCACACAAAGAGGCGATAAGAAAAGCAGTTCACATGTTCAAGAAACTGGATAACCATGGGCGTCGGCCTCCAGCTCTGTACTCTGGTTTGATTTCAGTTTTACAGGCGAGCATATTTTCATTGGTAATAAATGGTGAGCCCTTCTATGAAGACCTCTTTTGTGGCCCACAACTTGTTATTTTACGATCACCACTCCGAGTAAGGACCTCTGCTACCCTATCGCGAGATAAAGGAAAGCAGGCAGATGAAGGTATCGAGTGCAAATTAGGCTATGGTTGGGCTAATGAAGGCTGTTCTGGAATTATTAGGGGCGTCTGTCCGTTGTGCAGCAAGGACTGTAGGGTCGAATGGGTTTGCGGCCTCTGCAGGCGGTCCACAAGGCTGGCTCATAGAAAGCAATCCAGGTGGGATGGAACTCAACTGCTCTCTCAAGACCGCAGAGGCTTTGTGCTGCGCATAACCAGATTTGTAAGCAAAAGCCGCAAAAGCCTCTGAGAGAACAGTCGTTGAAGTAATAAGATACCGGACATGCCGTAACCCCATAACAAAAACCCCGGCCCTGTGAGGCAAAATACTACGGATGAATGGGTGGTGCAGAAGCCTGGGAGGAAAATGCAACATGGAAATGGAGACAAGGGGAAACCACTGGTGGACAACATCCTGAAGACAGTCAAACCCGGACACTATGGCCTAGAAATCCAGTTTACTCGTCCGTAGGGGAGTAGTTAAGTCAGAATAATCGTAATTTAAGCAAATCGTTGCCTGATGAGACAAATCTTAAACTCAGAACAAGGTGGGGTTGTAAATTCTTACGGCAGTGAATTACAAAAGTAACAAATGCACATCGTACGTATACCTTGAAAGTGGTTCTAAAGGACCGAAATGGAAGGGCAGCTTCCAGTGCAACAATAGTGTCCAAGCGAAGTTGGGTCAGCGGGGTCGTGTCATATAAATAAACAGGTGAATGTTGCTAGCACCAGAGTTTCACGACGAAATGGGTCACGCTGTGTCAAAAGAAACCGCTTTGCGTGAAGAAGGATTTTAAAGGTTATTTATACCACCGGCCGAAATCCTTTTGGAGTGGATCTTGGTTAACGGTTGCTAAGGGTTATGGTTCTCAGCCTACCTGAGTAACAAGCTTCAGATTGAAGATTAGCAGCTAAGAAATTACAGAGTAGGTTTATCAAACAGTCACTAGGATATTACCCACCCTTAAATCATGTGAAACGGTGTGAAATGTTGCGTCTAGAATCACCACGGCTAAGCCGTCTGCGAAATAACCTGTCTCTCTTTTGCAACACTAAAAACGTGCGCTGACCAATTCAGCCCTCCATACGTCAAAACCTCCTCTAGTTAAACCTTAAGATCTCGATCCCGGTATCTAGGACTGCGATGAGGTTTGTTTTCTTCGTCACTATATAGTCTTGCCTTTGGAACAAGCTTCCACAGCAAGTTACCTTGTTGTCCTCAGGCTCTCTAACAAGAGGAAAAGCCTCTGACTGCGCAAAGTTCATTCTAATGTATGAGTCCTATAAGTCTATTACTCAAGTCTACGAACTTGGTTTGGCATACTCAGCAGCAACTCAGCAATCTCGCTCCAGTGGAAAACGGTCTTTGATGGGTAGTCAGGGGCCCGTGGGTTCATTCGATATTGTAGTACGCAGATATAAGCTGTCAAACCGGTGCCCTATGGTTGTCAGCAGAACTTTAGGTGTGTTCGTTTACCCCCCCCCCCTATTTTCAACTCTTTTGACTGTGAAATCCCTACTGGCAAAGGCCTCTAGACCAAAGCTGCCCCCAACTCCGGAGCAACAGCCCATCCCTGGCAGCTGTCAGCGTAATATGAAAAACGGTAAAATATGGTGTACGAGACAGATAGGGAAAGTCCTTAAAAGGGATTAACCGCTCCCCTGAAGTTACTTCCGTAAAACGTTTGTACCTCAATACCGCTTGTAATGTTCCCCATAAAATACTCTGTAATAGGACTGTAGAGGTCAGGGACCCCTCAAAAAGAGGACAGACCCCCACTTACAGCCTAGAACTGCCTGGTGCATGGGGATTCCCCGCAAGTTGCCCAATAACAATCCGCTGGCTCAGCCTCTGGTTCATTCGTTAGGTCCATGAGGAACGATAACAAATCAACCATTCCACCTGGCTTTTTAAACCGGCCTTACCAACCTTCGAAACCGTTTCAGTACCCGCAGGTAGGTTTTGACACGAAATCAACAGTGCTTTACAGTGGCCAATCTCTTCGTGAAGTCCTCAGTATATTGATCACTGGTGTTTTGTTTATTCGTCTATACGTAGAGCTTGATTGTACCGTAACCTGCAAACATCTTTTCTCGGGCATCCTACACAAGTTTTTAGTGCCGTTTTTTCTGTGCCTTCACTCTAAAGCTTACCAGCTTCAATCAAGCACTAGAAAATTGCTGGTGACAGGAAACATACAGTAACATATTTTTTGTTCTATCAGCATACATTCAGCCTTATTCACGAGTAGACATTTCCTGCAAACCCGCTCCAAATTTTCCAAGCTTGTTTATTATCGGTACAAGTAAACTGTTCTACGTGTGACCACATCTTATTCCCGATAACTGATAACTGCCAAGCTAAAATAAGCTTGGGTTAGAACAGCTTTCAGACGGATGCCGCCTCTTCAGTTCTATTTCCTCATATGCACTTGTACCGAGTAAGCAGTCGTGAACCCGCCAGAGCTTCCCTGTCGCTGTTGCTGAAAACAATTTCCATTCTAAAACCAAAATATCCAATTTGAACTTTCCTTTGACACTGTGCTTTCAATTTAGAGGGTACTCTTAAGCAAAGATATAAGTATGACCCATCTGCCACTTCGGTCTAGAGGAAGTTCTACGTCTCGACTGCTCTTACTTCATAAATGAGGAAATCTTTCCCCCAGGTGCAACTTTCCTCCCACCGTAAATAACCCCGTCACATATAGAAAAATTTACCACGCCGTACAAAGCTCTTCCTTCCATAGCCCAAAAACAAAGCACGAATCCTACTGGACGCATAAACAGTGTCCGCGAATTTGCCAGCCCACAGCGTTTCAACACAGTCCCCGTCACTGATTTCCCTTCCAAGCTTCTGTCATTAAAACTTGTGGCTCAAAGCCTTGAGCCAAACAATAAATGTGTCACCGATGGATTAATCAGAGCCTACCAGTGCAGCACCTACGTACACTGGTCCAGTTTATTATATGTAACAGTCAGCTATTATCATAATCCACAGCTGGAATCACTTCCAAACTGCTGACGTCTCCATTTATGGCAGGTCCTCAGTACTCTATCTTCGTCCTCCCGGCCGCTTGACCGAATCCTACAATTGCCGCTTCGGGCTGACCTGAATCGAGCTGCTTCTGGGTTGCATTACACTGTGTTTTCTTCTGAAATCAGCACTGGCGGGCCTTGGTCATCACTACCTCTCATGGTGGTCCTCCGTCCACTTGCGCACAGAGCATCTAACAACGCAGCCCGCTTGTTTAACGTGGCGGATCATATTCACGGACTCAGAATCTGACTACATCAGCTACGTGATACAAAACCGCTCCCACGGCGCCATCGAATCGCTCTGAAAGTTTCCCACTATAAGCAAACTACCACCTACTCCGCCGTTGCATCAATCAACTAGCACGATGGTCTCACCTTGCATAGACCAAAAAGTGCGATTCCTGGTCGGGGTGAAATCCGTCCAAAAATTCCCCCCTCGTTCCACCGAATAATTAACATCACCCCTTCTGGATAGCCTCAAAGCAACTTGAAGCCTAGGTCAATGCTGAACCCAAATCAAAACAAGACTGCCCCGCAAATTCTACAGCACTATTTGTGAGTTTAAATATGGGCACATAGCAACGATAACTTTGAAAGTGAGCCTCGGTCACTTTCTAACCGACGGGTGGTCAAAATCAGAACAAAGACATGTGCAAAGAAAAAAGCTGACCAAAAGAAACAAAAAGATAGTATCCGTCTGCCGTCGAAACAAACAGAATGTACTCTTCATGCTCAGCCGTGCTCAGCGAACGGTTCTCTAAGCTCGGGGCCAAAACGTCAACTTAAAAGAACTGAACGTTCAGGGTCCGTCAGCGTGAGAGAGAGAAAGCGAAATGGAATCGTAAAAGCCAGCATCCCAGAGTCACTGTGCCTTAGCACCATACTGAATGTCCAGTAAGTTACCTCCCAAGAAGGCATGACCAGAAAAATGCAAATGCATCAGTAGCAGACATGATGAGGACCAAGAAACAGTTTCAGCAATGGTAGGGTGGGAAAGAGTGGTCAAAAATCCGTAAGGAAAATATATCAAGGTAACAGATGCAGAATGTTTGATCATTGATTACGGTACATACCTTATTACGCTTTACATGCTCAAACAAGTTAAAGAAGAACGACAAAATACGTGACCATCCCATGGCTTTTTATTAGGCAATTTCTCCACGTTTTTTCCCAGCCCTCTTCGTACGATTACGAAAAGTTCCATCCCCGTGGCTGCAGATACCTTCATGTGGATGTCGTCCGATTTTCTTCCACACCTACGTATTCAGTTATCAATCTTGCGGTTTTTGGTATCACCCACACCCACGGACTCCTTATTTCTTTCCCCCTAATGAACGTTACGATATACCCGACTCTCCTCTTCAGGTTTTAATAATATTGACCACAGTTTGATCATCCATTTGCCCATTATTCGCTGACTTTATCATATGCTGGATGCGAGTAGTCGTCGGTGGACTTTGTTTCCATCATCTTTGTTTGTATTCATTTGTCTGCTTTCCACAATAACGCAGATTTCAACACCTCTGTGAGCAGTAGCCTCCCTGATATGGTCCTACCTGAGTTTGGAACTGTCTTGCATTTACCGGGTAATTCTTTATCGTTTTACCCCATCTAACTTCCGTTCAGTTTTATCGCACGAATACTGATATTTCCTGCTCCTGTTTTTCAAATTGGTAAGTGTTTCATATTTTACATTTGCTTTCATACAATCCGATCATGCTTCCGCGTGCGTGTTTCGACCGCGATCAATAAACACACATGTTGTTGGTAGTATGATCCTCACTATCATTATCAACCCCTTTGGCTAAATCATCCAATTCTGTATGCCCGGTTACCTCCCCATTTGAAGGGCCTCCATCTTCTGCGACGAGTCCCGTGGCCTGGAGCCCATAGCTTTTACTTTTCCCCGGCGGTCCCAAGCAACACTTCCGCAATCACTTCTGATTCCTCTTCAAAACTCTTGTTCCGCCGATCATGGCTGGTTTGTCTACCAAAGCTTCGAGACGAGCCCTTGTCAGCTTAACTGTAAATCAGGATTTCGGAAGAGGTCTGCCGCACTAATGCATGCTACCCATTTGAGGCAGGGAACCAGTTGTCTTAGCAGGGGGTTGAGGCATTTTTATTTACAGTCTGCTTTGATAGATCTAATGTACAATGCAACCTCAAGAAAGCCGGGAGACACTACTCCCTGGGAAAGTCATAAAGCGGTGTAATTATGGGAAGTTACCCGTCCAAATTACACTAAAGAGTAGAAAGTCAAGCTTCCGTTGTAAGTGAGTTTCAAAGTCTATCGTAGGACGCAAGAAAGTAAGACACAAGCACTGAAATCAGTTGAACAATATTACAAAGTGCAACACCCTAGTTTTCATTTGCGCACAAGAGGTGCGAAAACGAATGTCTGATCCCAAAAGCCCGAAAACCCCCAAATTTAGACTTTGGATAATAAGACCCTTTCAAACAGTTTCACTGAAATTTTGACCACTTCCTCTTTTTGACCAGGAGTAAGCTTCACAGGAGAATGAAGCCGGATACTCCCTTAAGATAGTCCAAATAAGTACACTAACCTAAAATGTTGGGGAATGAAATCGACCGAAAGGCAGAATCAGCCACAAGCTGCTATCAGCGACGCTTATTATCATTCTCTTGTCTCTTTGCATTTACTTTAGCCGGAGTTCGAGGTCGCTGGTCTATGTAGGGCACTTTTCAGCTCTCCAAAATCCTTTCACTTCAGTTCATGATAAGCATTCTGCGGGCCGGCCACAGATATTGACGCTTCCTTTATACGTGGCTTTCCAATTCTGATTACAAAAATGAATAAATAGCAACACGAAGATTAAAATGAGCACAGCACACTGGAGAAAAAGGGCTGGTGGTTACACCCGCAATAAAATTGAACCAGAAATCATTCAGAAAACTCGGTGTTGAACATATTCTCTAACAGTCGAAATTAATTAAGTTCTTCCACTTGTCATAAACACCTGCGGCAACATAGTTGAGGCTCGTAAAATATACCATACTGTTCAAAATAAAAGCTTGAGAATTCTCAAATATACTTAGAGTACATCTAGCTGCAACTTACAGACGTAGATGAGTCGTCCACGGAACAGGTCAGGTTTTGCCTACCAAAGGTGCCAGGGAATGGTGGACGGTAGAGAGAAAGTTGCAACTGGCCCATAAGAACAACGTGTACTGGATAAAAGGGGACTGTTTTTGAAAATTCACTCGGCTTATGTGTGATATAAAAAGGGGTCAATGGATGTCAAGAGATTTCAAGTCTCCCTGGCCAGACAAGCTTCAAGTTTCACCTTTTTCCACGGTTTCCTTAGGTTTTTGGTCACCGACTTGTTTGTCTTTGTCACTACTTCCCTCGCCTCCAGCTCCAGCGTAAGTTGATTGTTGTAAGGCCAATTTTCACGTGATACGTCACCGCCGTTTAGTAAGGATCATCTTCGAGTCACCAAGTAGCCTCAGTGTTTTTGTGTCTTGAAGAACACAATCGTTCCGCCAGAGTTCCCCATATCTTGCGGCACAGCCCAAAAGTATTTGGGCTTTTTCCGTCTTTTTTTAGTTTCGCCAATGTGGGGCTCATTTGATGGCACGTATACCCGACGCTTTGTTCTGCGCGGCTTACTTCATCCACGTACTTCGAATAAGTATCTGCATGCACTGTAAAAGCACATCTTTTTCTGAGTGGAGGTCCATCGTGCCATGATTTTTAGGCTGGTTTAAATCTCGCAAAAAAGCTTCCTCGTCATCTGGTGGTTGATTTTTCTGGGACACCTCAAGCACTGGCGCTTAAATTCTTACGCCATATCGGGTCATTGTTTGAACAATCTTCCACGCAATGTCAGTATTTTGGAAGATAGCCTCTTGGTTTTCAGCTGCATCGTATATCTGAGAGTCTTCCACGGGTTTCGGCTGAGGTTCAGTACCAATAACAGTGTGATTTAGGGAGCTCACAGAGGCCAACCTTCGAACCTCGCCGCATGATGGGCCCCACAGTGTCGTTCCCAAAATGATCCTAGTCGTATGCAGTTCTTTACGGTCTGACACCTTTTGGTCTAGTACGGAGTGAGCCCCGGAAACCCAGGTGCCAACAATTACGTCGACTAGTGCGCTCGCCACTTCCTCAAACGGGACCCTTCAGATGAACCTGCTGGTTGGCCATTGCTGTGATGAAAGCTTCCGGTCCCATTGGTAGAAAGCTGAAGGCAAAGGCCTGTGTCACATCAACTGTTTCTGAATTTACCAGAGGGACCAGCTGTAATCTTACCTCTCCCAAAATAAGAAGGCAAGCGTCCCCGGCGGTGCTGACCTTCAGTCGTGGGTATTCGCACTGCAGGTCATGTTGTTCCACAAATTTGCGAATCGCTAGTGAAGTGCCCGGACTAGCACTTAAAAATGCTACAGCTCTCACCGATACGTTGCGCTTCATGACTTCTACTGGGTTGACACCCGGCCCCACCTGAGTCTTTGGATTGCTTCCAAAAAGGTATACTCTCTTGCACTTTAAAAAATCCGGAGTTTCGGGGGCTTCATTGAATTGCAACAATGAATAATGGTTGATTCCGCAGATTCCGTGCTGTAACTTAGTCTACTAGCGGTAGCTCTCTGAAAGAAGCGATACATTCGGGCAGATGAAGCAAGCAACTTGCCTCCTGGCTGTAATCCGTCCATCAGCAATACTCGATTTCATAAAACTCGGGGAACCTGGCAGGTAGTGAGTCGCTCCGATTGGCTTACAGTCACTGGTATCGTACTCTCGTGAGAAATAGCAAGTGTATCTGCTCAAGGTATTGGTCTCAGATACTTCTTGGGCTCTGCTGCAGAGTGCTTTTGCGGTCGGTCCATTTAAACTGTTTCTGTCCAACACTATTCACCCGAATCTGCAGATCGCAATGCGTGGTTGCCTGAAGACATATGTGGGTGGTTCCACATCCATCCTGGCAGATTCTTTCTGAATCCTCGGCCCAGAGTCCCAGCATTTTAAAGGGGAAGGAAACAATACTCGACTCTCATTATGCGGCGAGTGCAGATCCGAGAAAAGGTCTGGGCTATCCAGGGCCATACAGCGTTTTTGAATTTTTATCGCTGGGTTCGTTGGAGGGGGGATATTTTGTTTTTTGTTTTGAATTAGGATAATGCGTAGCCAAATGAACGAATCCCAAAGCAAAACAAGGCTGATCTGGTTATTCCCAGGAACGAGGTTATCAAATTATAAATGCTCAAGACTTTTGCAGGTGTCAGTTATGCGACCAAAGTGACTACCAAACAGGAACTGAAATTCAACAACGTTCAGTAACAAGAGCGATTACCACAAGCCGATTTCGAGGTGAACTCAAACAAAGTCACATTCACGAAAGGAGCGCGCTACAAACAAGCGTGTTCAAAATATGCTGAGCGATGTGCTCCGGTAAATGTGCTACGTTTAGTAGCGAATTCACGTCGTTGAGGAGTGGGCGTGGATGAGAAGTATTCCGCAAGAACTTTCTACACGCGAGTGAGACTGCACGATTCAAAAATAGCCCCGAGCTCTTACTGCCTTCTCTTTCACACTTTCGGTCGGGTTTTTGCACATAAGATTGGTTGTCCAAAAACATTCCGAGTACTCCTAAGGCTCCAGCACGAACGTTTCCTGAACGCGATACGGTGCACCCCTCTGTGGCCTGAATTTCACTTCCAGGACTGTAATACATCAGGTGTAGGAATCACTGTCCGGGTTCAAATGTATTGCGTTTCACGAAATTCTTTTGTTAAATAATAAACCCATAATAAGGATTCTTAGTACAATCGAATGGTGTCAACCCAAATCTAGAAGTATCAAGTTCTAGTGAAGCTCCCGTGACTTGATTCGCTGTCGGTTTTTGCGTTTTTCCATCATCACGAACCTCTGAAAAGGTGACATTTCTGGGGAAAATCCCGTCAAAGTTAATTCTGGTAAGGTTTCTCTTGGTTTTGTGTATCTGTTCATCAGACGTCTTAAGCTGATTTTCTAGCATGGATATTCTTACCTTGCAGCACTCACAGGGCCAGTAGACCTATTGATACCAAGGAAATCAAATTCACCCAAAATCAGCCCCAGTGACTAGCCGCATTTTTTTGATGACTTTCCCGAGATACCCCATTCGATTTTCTTTTAATTTCAAAGTTTTTTTCGTTCCATATTAGAATACCCGGGCGCTGTAAGTTACAGGCATCTCAGTTCAAGCACTGTGCCGCCCGATCAGACAAATCCCCAATTAGCAGCTGGGATGATTCGAAAATTCTACTGTGCTGACTTAAAATATAACAAATACACATCAAACACAAGCCTCAAACTTGATCCCAAATGACCCAGAGAGAGATGCGGAATCTAATGCAACAAGCTTATGCAAGCGACGTCAAGTCGGCGGGGTTATCATATAAACAATCAGATGAGTATCGCGAGGGTCCGATGTCAGATCAGATCAGACCACATTGGTCAACATAACTCGCGGCTTTGACTAGTGAACGTCCAGATCCTTGCTCTCGGCTGCCTTAAAGTTCTCACTGTGCTTTGACGGCCAGGTGGCCCCAGCGTCGTGATTTCTGAGCGATGGACTTCAAGGACTAGAATGAAAAGCAAGTTTACTCCCGAAGGCCCGGCAATTGCTCTGCATAGAGAGGTTCACTGACTCAGCTAGTTGTCGTACCTAATTTCAAGAATCTTCGGTGGGAAAAACTGAATAATTACAAAAGGACGTGGTCTGCTGTATTTTAGTGTGCACTGCGGAAACACATGTGTTGTGTCCTAGAAAAGAAGAGGGAAGTGGAAGAAAGAGGGGCAATCCGAGGGTATGCTCGCTTGGATAGTCAAAGTCCGGGAAAACTTGATCCCAGCAGTCGTCAGCCTGCCTTTTGAGCACGATGTGATAGAAACATGAACCTACTACTTTTTGCTCTTCCGAAAGATAATGTTGGATGGGCTTAAAAATTTCATGAACCCGCACACTAGGATAATTTATGACTTCAGTGGTCTCGATTACTTCGGGTGATTCCCCATAAAACTGCGAAGTCTCTTCCACTACCCAGCCCTGGAACAGCTGTCTGCATTGATCTCTGTTGAGAGAGAGCTCCCATGTTTCGGTACACTCGTATTCTCATCAGGTTTTCCTGTGTGCGGTTTGACCATGGTTCCCCATAATCTTGAGATCATCCTCAAAAAGAAAAGCAGGATACCTCAAAGTGCCCATCAGGTCATAATACAGATAGAGAGCAATGAGAGCCCCAGCACTAGCTCCTGTGGCACTCCAAATTCAGCCCTTGCCTCTCTGTGCATTGCACTCCCAGCCCGAACTTCAAACTTTCTACGGGTGAGGCATGCTCCAATCCGAACCAAGGCCACATGTGATACCATAACGCTCTATATTTTGTGCAATAACAACTTTTGGATTTTCGAGTCGAAGGCCTCCGGGAAATCCAGATAACACACTCCAACCCGCCGGCCTTTATCCAGTCTGTTGGGTCACTTCGTCCAGATATGATACGAGATTCGTTTCCCCTTCACAAGTCCGGGCTGCTTTCGTGTAGTTAATCTGCAATGTTCATCTTGTCTTGTGACCACTTCTCTGACGATTCCCTCAAGTACCCCTATCACCATCGACAGCAGGACAACGGGCCTGTGGTTGGATGTAACTTCCCTCTCAAATCCCTTGTGGATGGACACCACTTCCGTTGTTAACCAATCAAAAGATTGAGTGGCAGAAAATAATGACTTGTCGGGCGAATGTGCTAAAGCCCCGAACACTGCTTCTCAGCCAACATGGGATGGCGGGGGATCCCGTCTGGCCAGTGTGCCTTGATTCACCTCTGCTAGTTCCGTTTCCATGGGTTCTGCTGCGGCTTTGTCTATCAAGGGTGCACGACAGTGTTCTGGTAATGGCTGACGGTTGCCGATATCTATAATATTTACCCGCCCGAGGGACTTTTTGATCAGCCCGGCTTTTTCTCCTGCGTGGCTTGCGCGCCTGCCGTGCTCATCCACAACTTTTTCACTGCCACTAGTGAATGGGCCCTAGATAGTGCGTAGAAGAAACATTCCTTGGGGCCTTTTGGCATTTGGCGCCAGTCTCGCCTCGTAATGCACCTGACAGAATTTCTGCACTCTCAGAGCCTGTTCACGAGCCCTCAGAAGCCGCAGAGGATGAAGGAGCCCCTAGTATGTTGCGAAAGCTACCTCATGCAACTCGCATGCCTGCATGTGCTTTTTCGGCCCTGAGGACCAACCAAGGTGGTCGGCATTTACTTCTTATCCCACGCATCTGAGAGAACTCGTCAGAGAATCGCATTAGATGGCCTTGTATGTGCGGCCACTCACCCCAGTGCGAGGGTGTAGGCTACCCGTTGTGTGTTACCCGCAGCCCCCATCAGTGCTTAGTGGTCATATTCCCTGAATTTCCTCCTGGGTTTAAGGTGACCTCTAGGTGACTCCCTTGAAAGAGAACCTGATCATCTCATGATGGTTTCTGCCCACAAGCGCAGTAGCCGCGAGTTAGCTAAGTTTCTCCAGTGATATAGTGAGTACGAGGTCCGGAAGGCTGGGAGTCTGGTCTATCCCCCGCCGGCCTGGTTGGGCTGTGTAGTGCCAGTCTGAATCTGCGCTCCAGCTCCACCAACTGATCACTGAACCCACCTCGCAGTGTTCACAAACCATCCCATTCAACTTCCGGTGGGTTGGAAACACCGGTCATCAATAATCTACCGAAGCTTTTGGCCACCCTAGCCAAAATACCTAGTAACGGCGAGTCTTTCCCGGAGGGGGAGAACAGAGGCCAACAGACGCACTCCCGAGTCGTCTTCACATTCCCTGAACTCAGATAGTACCAGGCCACCTGCATGTTTGGTGTGAATAGTGCCCGACTTGCTACATTCTCGTGCACTTCCGCAAGGAGTGGGGGTGCACCCTCCCGTCCTTTCAGTTTTACGTGTCTGCCCTGTAAGAGCAGCTCCCTGATAGGAGAATCTTGCTGTTTCTGCGTCGTTACTGAGCCAAGTTTTGGTAATTCCAATGCAGTCAGCGCCCTCGACTTCGACCATTATTTCCTTTCATTTGTTCTCACCCTGTATGCATTGCCGCATACAGCAGCTACTCCTTAAGCCGTTGCCCCCGCCTAGTTTGGGGTACCTTGGCCAGCAAAAGATTTTCTTTGCTTGCACTCGGAAAGCTGGCCCGAGTGCCGTTGACATTTTTACCCTGTCCATTTTTGGCCTCCGTGACTGGCCTAAATCCCGAGCCCCTTGGTTCAACCCAGGTAGGGTTTCTTGCCGCTCTGCAGCTAGGTTGGAACGATAACTACCAGATACATTAGGGCCGACCGGGGCCGTGTCGGTCTCAGTTGGTTGTTCCCCAAGAGCCTTTCGTGTTCTCGGTTGCTGGCACTGGACGGTAATTGCCCGCCTTGGTGGACCCAGAGCAGGTGTGGACGCCACAAAAGGAGCTGTGAGTTGCCCCTCCCCATAATCCCTCACCATATTCCGAGGGACCTGCTTCCACTCTTATATTCCTTGCCATGGCCTTCGTTATCCAGTTCGTTGCAGCAGGTTACACGCCCCAATACCTTGGGTTTTCAAATCTGGCCAGGACTGGTAGGGGGGAATATGACGAGGTTTCCGGTCTTACGCACCAAAAAGAGCCTGGAAATACTTTTACTAAAGGTGTGCCCTGGTAAGCCCGCTCTTTTTAGCACGTTCACTATATGGTGACCCATGTCCCTCTCCCAGCCAGAGGTTATGCAGATAAATAAAAGATATAAAGCGGCCCAAAATTTCACCATATTTTCTCTCTCTTCTAAGAGTCCACATAACGGGGACATGGAGATCTCCGCCTGCGAGGACGGGCAGAAATACCGCAAGACCAAATCTGGTCGAATTTGCTGATAAGCATGGCAGAGATGTGTTGCTGGCCAAGGTGGCACTAGTAACTTACATCACTGGGGATAGAAATCAGATCACCCCTGACGAGCATAGAGTAATGTCAAGCAATCTGCTTCCAGGTGGAAACTTGGCTAAACTCGCGTGGACACTGAAGAAAGGCCCCGAGGGCAGCAAAATACCCCATCCAGCGGTCGGGTGGGGCTTGCCCCTCAGTGCTGCAAAAGGCCTCTAGTTGTCACGAACAGCAATAAGCCTTACGGTTGCGAGCGGCCATTGCGCACTCACTATAGATGCAGTAACGGGGTAAAAGGCCTTGGGATTTCGGTGACTTCTGATCTTGGGTGGACGGATCGATGTGCGGCAGATGCAGAAGAGGCACGCGAGGCTCTCAACGTTGTCTTGCCTCCAACCAATGGTTTGCATGCCATTGCACACATTTATGGTGGGGTCACTTTAACAAAACCGGCCTGGTTACCTTTCTAGAAAAGAAAGTCGCCTATTTGGAGAAAGTGCAGCATCTTGCAGTGTGGATGGTTGAGGGACAGGGGATAGAAAGTCCGAGAAGAGACGTTGGGACCTCGGAATTTTTCCATGGAAGGAGAGGACTATGAGGGGCCTAACGGAGACGTTTTAAGTGCTGAAAGGCCTTTATGGGCTTATACTGCTGATTCTATTCTACTTGGCACCAGGCTCTCAAACAAGAGGTAATGGGAAGAAGCTGGCGGACTTTCGACCTAAGCTAAAAGCTGGATCTCACTTCTTCAGCGATAGTACGGCAAATCAGCGGAGTTGGCTGCCGGATAAAGTGACAGAAGTGAGGCCATCCAAAAATTAAAGAAGACCCTCGATCGTAAATAGACCGAGATCGTCTCTGACTGTGAGTTTTGAAAACGCTCACTAAACGGACCAGTTTGACCACTAGGGCCTACCTGATATGCTTCATCATTGAGCAGTATGCATTGAGGGTAGATCTATATGCTCCCAGAATCCGACAGATCCCAAAGGGCGGGGCACATCAGCAGCCATCAGTTAAACGACTTCTTGGTAAACTCTATCAGATGGCCACAAACTGCCGGGCCGCATCCCTTCTGGCTGATACATAAGCTTTCAGATGTGTCGGGAACCTCCGTAAAACCAACATTAGGGAATACTTCAAGAAACGGCAGAAAGCAACCTTAGGCTGGGCGCGTGCGAATCGTTCACTTCATAGGCTCCCGCGATGCTGTCGTGAGTTGGGTTCTTTAAGGCTCATCTTGACTCTCTCTTTGATGACTGTCTTGCCACCTGCCATTCTGAAGCAGCACAAGATTTCAAGTCCCAATTAAAGTCAGTTTTTAGCACTGTAAGATAATCTGCTTGTGGACGCCCTTCTCTCTGGACAAAACCGTCGGTTTCCTCTTTGGTGCGCTTAAGTGTGTCTCACTAAGAATTGGAATGGTGGCCTACCAAACTTTACCCATTAGGTTCAATGAGACCGGAAGAAGTTTACTCCTGCCATCCTAAAGAATCCTCCTCCACTTTCGCAGAATCATGCTTCATGTCCTTCGGAAGGCACACGGACGATGGAAAGAATCCGAATTCATGAAGGCATGCTACAATTGTCCCGCAGTGCAAAAAAGGAGATCGGTATCCTTCCGGGAACTGTAGGCCGACAGACGTTACCTGAGTCCCCGGCGGAGTCTTCATAAAACACGTAATTCCGACTAATTCGTCTTCAGTCGTCAGATGAAAATGGCTTCCTTCTCGGCGAATCATCCATCAATAATACGCCGACTGCTATGGATAGCCTGATCGGGGCCTAGGACGGCGGCAGGATATCTCCTGCCGCATCCATCGACCTCGCCAAACCCTACGACATTATCCAGCACATCAGGCTTCTCCACCAATTTAAGATGCTCCAACCATATCCCCCAGCTAAGGTTCTTCTGTGATTTCATGCAGAACTTAGTCTTTACTCCTGCTCAATGACCACTCTAGGCGAAATACTAACTTTTCCATTGAAAGTTTTAGCCACACTTAGGCGTTTCCCTTTTAGTCTCACGTTTCATGGCCTCAATGTGCCTTAGGTATCCGCTGCACCAATGAGCCCGTGCTTAACTTTTGTTCTTTCCGTTAACCGTTGATCCTCAGCTGCGTCTCTCTATCTCACTTTCTTTGCCACAGTCTTTTGCGTCCGACCGCTATCGCATGACCCGTCTGATGATCGCACCCACGTATTCAGCAATATATATATATATATATATATATATATACATTGTATATATATATACCTTGGGTATGCTCCACTCACTTTTGCCCCCCTTCCTAACTAGATTGTGCCATTTTACAACATAATTTGCATATATATAAATACAACCGTTCCGTGCTTTAGCGATGGGTGCTCGCTCTCACTTAATTCTCGGCTCAGGCTAGAACCCAGCCGTCCCATCCTGTTTTTTGCGCCTTTCTCGTACACTGAAGCCTTGCCACACGGATTACCATTCCTTAGTAACTAGGCTTCAATACTTTGCGCATATGCTCATGGTAAGTTAAGACCCCATTCCAACCGGAATCCGTATGCCTCTGATTTCTCTTGACCCTGCGGAATACCAGCACGTGTGCGTCCACATGAAAAATCCTCTCCTTAACACCCAGTATTTTTCTCCCTTTTTACTGTTTGCCGTCCTCAACCACAGCTGGTGAACTGACCAGACTGTTATCTTCCTATTTTTTCCTTCTTCTTCCAGACCATACCCTCTACTATTGTTTTATTCCAGGTCCCCAAGCGGACACCCTCTCCTCATCCACCGCCTACCTGATATCGCCCTAAACCTCTACTATCACCCAACTACCCTAGAAAGCTACCAGTCTCCGTCTAGGGATCCCTAATAGACCGGTCCACTAGCCATACGATAACTAATTGTTCGGATAACAAAATGTTCATTTTCCTGCTTCCATAAAAACGATAGTCATAACCCACAGCTGGAACACTCCCCAGACTGCCGCACTCCTGATCTCTTCCAGATTGCATTGGTTACTTGGGTAACCATCGGCCGAATCGACGTTTGTTCCGGATTACCGTAAGGACTGGACGATTTGATCAATGGTTCAAACCTATACTCTCGCCTGCTGACGTTACATGGGGCACCGTACACGGTTTAACAAAACCTCATGAAAGTCTCGCCGGATCGCAGAGATAATTCCTGACACCAACCATCAACACATCCGCTCAACGTCTATTCCCAAACAATCCAACCCATCAGCTCAATTCTTCCCGCGTTGCAGTACGAAACCAATGACCGGAACCCAGCCCTTTTTTACCTGCTTCCCTCAACATTCCACCTGCCACCATCTGCAACCAAGGTCTTTGCGGAACAGAATACCAGCCATCTGCAGCCAACCATAATTTGGTTAACAATTTTCTATCACACACACAAAAAAATTTACACTCTTCCAACTTCTGCACAGCCGAACCATTGACGTTTGTCTCCACTAATCCGTTTCATTGACGGCTTTTCTCTAAAAGTCCGTTATACGTCCATACACCATTCATGCTCTTCAGAAGTTCACTGACGTCCCTGCGAAGCTTTTCGCCTTCATTTGAATTTTCATATGACACTGTAATCACCTGCACAAAAGGTCCGTTTTATTATCACCTTTGACTCACTTGCCTTTATTTCACATGTTTCCTCTACAATTAGTTACCCAATGCTGGATCAGTTTCCAATATTCCGCTGGTATCTCTCACTGCACGTTGAAAGCTCCATGCTTGCTTTACTTCTAACAATGTTCTTTGGTATCTCCTCCGCCCGATTACTCGTTAGTGACCGTCCAATTGTCGCTTATATCAGCAATCCTACTACTGCCCAGCTATCCACACCGACCCCAGCGATTTCGAAACTGATTCGGAATTTCCACCTCAACCATTACCACTTTTGTTCACTCAAACACCACATGACTTTACTGGTGTATTTCGGTTGCTGTGTGATTTATACATTTATAATTTGTGAATACCTCACATTGACATGTACTGCTGTACACTCTGATCTTGCCTTGTGCATGTGTATTGACCACGGTCAAAAAATATACTATACCATACTAACTCTGGTTGCCTACTGTACCTGAGTGACGAACGTGTTGACGTTGAAACCTTCGCAGTTCGCGTGTGTAAGTCTCGGTCTTGGCCTGTGCGACTTGAGGAGGGCGCCCACCAAAGCTATGCTTTTGGTCCACTCCTACTCCGACCTTCATCAAAGACCCCTTGATGCTGTTTTGGTTATCGTGGGGATGTAAGCATTTGACGCTACAATCTGAGACACTGATGTAAATGCTGTGCAGTCAGCCATCAGCTTGGTGATACTCTGGGCAGTTGACTAGAGCCTTCAAATAAATGATTCCAGACGCGCAGGCACATCATTTGACAGGACCCCGGCTCATCTCAAGATGAGTGGGAGCAGGAAAATTCAAGCAAGGCATCAGCACAAGGTCTTTGGTTTCCGCCTAAAAGGCAATTTCTTATTCTCCGCCAACAAACAGGAAGCCAGCAAACGTGTCTTCCGGGTACTAAACCCAGCCAGACGAACTTTCCCCTATGACTTCCTGGGAGGACTTCCGGCATTTGAATGGAACTCATGCTGAATCTCTTTCAAAGTATGGCAGCCAGATAGTATATACTTGAAGCTACAGGTGCCGGAACCCTCAAGAGTGAACTCAGCGAAAAGCGATCAAAGTGATACATGGCTTGGGGTTCCCCCCACCTTGTTGGTGTAACACCACTTCAACTCTATCCACTTCAGACATGCAGCATTAGAGAGGACATCTTCCTGGTGTCTGCTTTATATTCAACTGGCTTAGAGAATCAGTTTTCCCCCTTCCTAACTTATAGACCCTCAGGTGAAGATGAGGAAACTTCTCAAACCCCGTCCAGGTGCCCACATTAGACAACACTCATCGTCTCGGATAATATTCCCATGGAATTGACTTCCACAAGAGGCCGAGGGTGCCACTTAGGAAGAAATATTTGGACCAAGATTGGGCCACTGCATACAGCTCGTTGCAAGTCCACACCCCTCCCTGGTTTCCCGCAAGTAGAGTATTCTCTCCTGCCTTCACACTTTCCGTATTCACTCCTAAGTATTTATACGCGTAGGCGGATATCTGTGGATCAGTTTCTTCCCTCAAACTAGTATATGAAATTTTCTTTTATGCAAAAGCTATAAAAACAGCAAAGCTGATACTGATGTACAAAAGTATCTATATCCACATATTCGGACTCACTTGTTGCACCGAAAACTCCAGTTTTTATACTTTTCTAAGTCGCGCGTAATTCAAAAACCCCTTTGTTCGACGCTTGACCAATTCTCTGAGATGGAATCGTTTGCTCTACTCAAGCTGAAAGGACCGCAGCGAAAATGAACCCCCTTCCACCGTCCAGAGGTCCACCCGCCAGATCACCGGCAACACGAGAAGCAATATTCACTCGGGACTGTATCCTGAACCCCATCGTGTTTTCCAGTGGTCTACCTTTCGGCAAGGCAGCAGCACCAGATCCAAGACCCTTTCAAGGTTTGTAATTCAACCCTCTCTTTTCCACATCTCACTACCGTCCAGTGAACCATCTTTCGGCTCACCAGAAAAATTTGCATTTCAGACCCATACCTGTGTACTGCTCTAAGGCCTCAAGGCGACTAATGGCGCCTTCGAGAAAAGTGTTGCCCCTTGTTGACTGACGTGACACTCCACCACAGTGGCACCTTTGAAAATAAGATGCGTACGTGGAACAGGAAAATTTGGGCCAGAGCCTTGCACCCGTGAACCCCTTCATAACTTCACAGTGCTGAAGGTTTCCGTTTTTGTTGCATAGTGACCCAGTGAATGTTCACGGTGCATAACACTGGTGTGCGATGAGGTCCTAAGCTCCCTCTGATTTTTATCGAAGATTCGACGGAATACCCTCCAAAGAGTTGGGTGCTTACCTTGTATGCATACAGCAGAAGAAATTCTGAATGCCCACTTGGCCATGACCACTACCCGTCCTGTGCAAACATGGCGGTACTTTTGAGCAAGAACTGCTCTTGCTGTGCTTCCCTGCCTTTCGCGATATGGCTGCTTATCCTTGAGTAGCTGACTACATTTTCTCCTTTCTCTCGCTCTGGTTGGTGAATCACGTTTTTAATTCATCTCTGACTCAAAGGTTTGTATTAACTCTTCCCCGAGCCCGGACCAGTCTACCCTTCCCATGCTTCTAGATTCAGAGCCAAATAGTTCCGACGGTAGCCACATCTTGGGTCTTCCTCGTTTCGACCAACCAGCGACCAAGGCAAGCAAACTGAGGGCTTGGGTGTTCATTCTAGAATCGGAGGTGGACAACCTTACAGCTCTAATTCCTATTTCGTTTTTGGAAAACTGCAGCTGCAACTAAAACAGTCGGAGTATCCCAGCAGATAGCTCTGACTACGGCTTGGCTAATCAGAAAGACCTCCAAAGCAGCACGAAGGGTTATAATATGGGGTCGTGTTTGGAAACCCCAAGCCCAGTGGATCAGGTTTAAACGCTCTAGCGAGGTCAAGGTCATCTTGACGCATGAATCAGGTTGTCTCAAATTTTTCCTTTTTCCGTCGTTACAGCTTGATTTTGGGTCACATCTAGTAGCAACATTTATCCACACTAAAGCGTCATATTGCCCGTGACAATAACTGCGACACACCATTGTGCGTCCGTAATTTATTACCGCGAGAAATCTACAAAACCCTCTACCTAGAAATCTAGATCTATTACTACTACAAACAGCCCTTTGCAAGCCCAACCTTAAAATACCCAGCGTTCTTTAGCTAGCTCAACTCTTTTGGTGATCGTCCGTTCCTTGGCGCCACCCCACAGTGAGATCGTAAAATATCAGCACAAGACCTTTATAGGAAATTAGGTATGAAGCCTAACTAAAAATATTTCTGGCGACTCCATCTGTGAAACCATTGTCGATTCTCGAACAATTCACGGGAATAACTGAACCATCACATCAATTCGTTTATCGATTTAAATCGGTATAGTTTTTGCTTAGCTCTAGATATATCTAGAGTAATACTAAAAAATTACGGTTTTTTCGTTGGTCCCATAACTCCAAAAACTTTCTAAGGATTTCCTCCGGACGCGAAATCTTGACCTAAACAGCTAATTTAAAAATTCTTGCAAAAGAAGTCTTTGAACTGCTTCCCAGGATATGAACTGAGAGAAACTTGTGTCTAAAATAAGAAAAAGTTGGCACCATCGTGCGCGACTGTGTGGCAGTCTACCACCCAATTCAGCATATTAATTCAGGGAATTCCCTGAAAGAAGTCCTCGTTTAATTTCAGAGACTCTATATCAACAGTTCCATAGTTTTCAGTTTCTTTGATCCAGAGCCACAGAGTTACACGTTTTTATTTCAGTAAGCCTGTACATTGGGGAACGTAAGACTACTCTGTGTATTTAGCTCTCTAGTACAATCGCGGTCAGTGTTGCAATGCCCAAACTGCCGGCTAGACAAACCGCATCCTCACTGGTTGGTCGTACCAACATCCGACCAAAAGTACTCGCCAAGTCGAAAGTCGCAAAACTCCCACTGAATCCTTGTTCCGTTAGCCTGACCGATGTATTTGGAGGGGCAAACAAAAGGGCAGAGACCATAGAACACAATCTTCTTAATCTCAGTAGCCACATTTCTTTGATTGATACGACCCTATCCAAGCTAATTCCGCTCACGTATATCTCTGACCCTCCAACAAATCCGTCAACCCTAGTCCTAGTCACGGCTGGGCGTTTCATAGACGCCATTGCCTCAGAAATAGTTCGAAGAATCAGTAACTCAAAAAATGCTGTGGTATTTAATATTCCCGACAGAATCCCTGTTGAGAAAGTAAAACATAACCTTCTAAGTTCTATTAATATGGCACACCACCCCTGCCAGTGCTTTCGGCTACGAAAGAACATTCAACGCAAATCCTGTCCAGTGTTGTTCAAATTTATTGAAGAGGAACCCGCTAAACAATTCATTAAGAGCCAATCCACCGTCGCTTTGAGATCCCCGTTCAAGAAGATTAAAATTGCTGCCGACAAAACCCCATTACAAAGGGAATTCGCCAGGTCCACCAGCACGCATTCAGCTTCGTCAAAAATTGTCCGCCCTCAACTATCCGCTTCTTCTCAGCCTGACGATGCGCAAAATGCATGCAATATCAATTCGGCTTCATGTTCACCAGAACATCGATCCCATATGTTTGACGTCGATTTAGATATATCCAGTTCAACGTCACCTCACCAGCCAGCGCCTAAGAAACCAAGAAGCACAGAGTTTACCCCTGGCAAGCTGTCCTCTCTTGGGCTGACTAACTCGATTCCACCATTACCTATCACCGAAATATCGGCCACGATCGATGACGATGCGAACCGCCTAACTGGCTTAACAGCCATACCCAGAAATCCTCAACCCATCAGCGGAGTCAACCCAAATTCTTCTTTGCCATCTCTCCACTCGGCAATCTACGGTGCCTAGGCCATCCCCCAAACCAGCGAAAACATCATTACTAGGTGGACTGCACGTTGTTGACACTACGGTCAATCCCAACTCACTCATCAAGCCACACTCCAAACGGCTAAGGACCCCAAGCGAGGCAACACGGAGTGCAACAATGGACAAGAAAACGTCATTCAAGACCTATCTCCCCAATCCAAACCACCAACCACTAGTTGCACCGTACATTCCACCCAGTATCGCGTTCTCTTCACCTGGTTATCATCCTCATCAGGCTGGTACAACTAACCTCCGGGCCTCTTTAACAACGCCACCATTCATACCAAACGATTACTTTAGTGTTCTACATAACTTCTATCGTAGCCTAAGTAATATTTTCTCACATGAATCTCTTTCCTTTTATCGTTCACATATATCACCCACCCTGAATCCCTTTTCTACCGCAGGCCACTTACAACAGTACCCACGACCTCCCAGTCTCTACGCCAACCAACACCCGTATATCTCACTTCCATTTCGCATTTCCCCTCCAGGTTACAGCCCATCAAATTACTGATGTCAAGAGGGCACCTGTGTTACCGCCCGTATTAAGGCAGGTGCCAAGATACCTGAGGCTGCTACACGTCCTTTTTCTTTCCCACTTAACAGCTACTTAACCCTCCCTCCTCATATTTCTACGCCCCAGCCACCAGTATCTACCAATAGTAAAGCACTCGATAGTGATCTTTCGCGGTGTTGTTCCGTGCTAAGTAGACTTACCAACCCCCGACATCCTTCCAATCTAACGAATCTCATCAGTACTAGCCACACCCAGCTTAGCTTGACAACCAAGCTGACTGCCACGCCAGGTGTTTCTACTCAGCTTATTTCACCATCCACATTACCGACTACTCCATCTCAAGAAATAATGATTGCGTCATCCGATCCGCCTTCAGCAAATGCAATTTCGGAATCCTATAAAGATCTTAACGTTAACCTTGACTCCACTAAACAGTTCTCATTGTTTATGCTGAATGCACGCTCAATAGTGAATAAGATGCGAATGCTGCGTATATTACTGCTCACGTCTGATTACGATCTTATTTTAATTACCGAAACCTGGTTGACGGACAACACTCCAAACGAGGATATCGCTATCACCGGATACCAAGCTTTCAGGAAAAATAGACTCACTCAGAGAGGGGGAGGCTGTCTTATATATGTAAGACAAAACATGCGAGCGAAAATATTTCAGCACCCCATACTCGATAACTTGCCGGATTCAGTTTGGCTACAGGTCACTACAGGATGTTCTGACTTCATTGTTAGTTGCATCTACCGCCCCCCGAATACTAGTCAAAACGACTTTCTGCCTATCATAGAGGCGTTAAACGTTGTTGCGGACATACCCGGCCCAAAACTGGTGGCTGGCGACTTTAACGCACCAGGCATACGTTGGTCCACTTTGAAAGCTCCACATCACTTAATACACTTCTTGACCAGCATTCGTTTAGGAGGATGGACTCAACATGTGATGTGCCCAACTAGAGGCAGTAGCATCCTTGATCTCATTTTTACGGTAGGATTATCTCGCGTGCACACATCTATCGTGAACAGCATCCCAGGTTGTGACCACTTGCCGGTAAAATGTGAGTTTTCAGTGCCAGCACGAACCGTTCACAAACCAACCGTTAAAAGACCGTTCCACCAAGCTAGCTGGAATCAATTACCCTCACTCATTCGCTCGCAGAACTGGGATACTTTCTTTTTATCTGATGACTTGCATACCGTGGTGGATCATCTTTACTCCACACTAAATGCATGTCTTGACGTAATCACCCCAACCCAAGGTATACCTGGACGAGATAAACCAAACAGTTTTTGTCGATTAAAGCAGAAGCTTTCTATGCTACAACGCAGATTCCTTAGGTCGAGAGACTTTTCGTTGTTCTTGCAAATGAACCGTTTATCTAATTCTATGAAATTGATTGAAATGTCCCGCAGTAAAAAACAGGAATTAAGGGCGCTGAGTCACCCCAAGAGGTCCGAAGCTTTATCTAAGCTGATGAAGCTGAGAAACAGCCAGTGCAGTTCTCCTATCTCATCCGTTATATATAACAACAATTATATAACGAACTTCCAAGAGATCTCCGAGGCATTCAGTGCCTATTTTGCTTCGTCTCTAACGACCGATGACTCCCCATGCCTATATCACGTTGAGCCGCTGACATCTGCACAGTTCTCAGCGGTTACATTTCACCCGAACGACTTAACAGTACAGCTAACTAAAATTAGGAGGTCATACCACCCCGGGCCAGATGCCGTACCACCGGCTACTTTTAGTCTAGGTGGCACTGATATCCCATTCTTGCTATCAAAGGTTTTTAATTTATCTATGAGCAGTAGCGTTTTCCCCTCCCATTGGAAAACATCAGTTATTATCCCAATTCTTAAGAAAGGTTCACGCCAGGACCTAACCAACTATCGACCAGTGAACCACACCCCTATAGTTTCCCGAATTATGGAAAGACTGATAAAAAATAAGCTGACAACTCATTTACTAAACAATAACCTCATTAACACTGGACAGCACGGTTTTCTTCAAAAAAGATCCTGTGCCACCTGTATGTGTGACTTCCTTAACCTAATAACTACGGCCACTAACAGTGGTAAATCAGTGATTGTAATCCTCCTTGACATGACTAAAGCTTTCGATCGAGTATCCCACAATAGGCTCATGGCGAAGATGAAAACCTACGGAATTGTTGACCCGATCCTGAGTTGGTTTTCATCATATCTAACATCCCGAAAGCAGGTGGTGGACGTTGATGGCAGTTTATCATCACCTCGACCAGTTACTAGTGGAGTTATTCAGGGTAGTGTACTAGGTCCCTTACTTTTTCTTATATATGTTAATGACATTTTCAACGTCACCACACACGGGGCTGCGTTCCTTTTTGCAGATGACATAAAAATTATGTACTCCTTTGAACCTGACGCCTTAGCCTCTACCATTGCTAGCATAACGAGCGATTTACTATCGCTAGACTCATGGAGCAACCAATGGTTGATGAAATTCTCCGCTGTCAGAAGTTGTATCCTTATGTATAAGTGTCAGGTTCCCGCGGGAATGTTTAAAATTAATGATCAGTTCATCCCCAACAGTCCGGAAGTAAGGGACTTGGGATTACAATATTCTTGTACATTTAATTTCTCCGAACATTCGGCCGTGCAGGTTGCTAAAGCTAGACGGCTAATTGGTCTGATTAATAGAACCTTCAGTCTTACAGAGAGCAAGCTAAGCATTTTTAAAACTCATGTCAGACCACTTCTGGAATATTGCACTGTCGTCTTTTCTAACATGAGGCAGATTGACAGATTTGCAATTGAGAATGTACAACGTAGATTTACCAAACAACTACTAGGATATTCCTCGCCTTTAAATTATATGGAAAGGTGTGAAATATTGCACCAAGAGCCCCTATGGCTGCGCCGTCCACGAATGAACCTGTCTTTCTTTTGCAATATTGTAAAACGTACATCTTGCAATTCAGCCCCCCAGGTCAAAACTCCCTCCAACTATTCTTTACGACATAGGGACTCTATGGTCTTGATTCCAGTATCCAGGACTGCGATGCGGTCAAACTTCTTTATTGTTAAATATTCTTCCCTCTGGAACAAACTCCCACCTCAACTTAGGTCAATGTCTTCGGCCTCTTTATTATTCAAAAAAGAAATAAATAAACATCTAACTGTCCAAAAACTGATCCGTATGCATGATCCCTACATGTCTATTACCCGAGCCTACGAATTGGGCCTGGGATACTAACCAAAAGCTTAACAACTTTGTTCAGTAGACAGTTATTACCAACGGATGGTAAGGAGCATTCTGTATTATAGTTAGCAAATAAAAGCAGTCCAACCTATACTCCATGTCTGTCAACAGCACACTCCACGTGTTTGTCTAGCCACTTCCTATTTTCAACGCTTCTGACCACGACCCCCAACTGGCCACCGTTACTCCGGTGATTCTTTTTTCATGCTGTCAGATTTTACCATAGTCGGTTAGGTTCTTCTTTTTTTATCAGCTGCTGCCAGGTATAAGAGCATTTATAATGCTAGAAAATACATAGCAGCATATATAATATGGTCCTCAAGGTACCAGTCTCATCCACGCTTCAACTAATTACTCATTGAGACCCTATTTCAACACAAGATTCCAGGCCTCGTTCTGATGAACGAATCGCCACAATCGATGTGGTCTTCCATAAACCATTCGTCGAACTACACATAAGTATTTGCCCCCAGTGTCGCCTATTCTCGCTTCCTTGCTTTTTTGGTAACTGTCACCAAGCCTCACAAGAATTAGTCGCTAGTACCGGTCTTCTCCGCTTTCCGTATGTTGTTTAATCCAAAAAACAAGACCTCAACGTCACGACCACCCATTTCTGTTACTGGCATGATATTGGTGTTCTGTCTTTCTCCCCTAACCCACAGCTGGTAGAATTGCCAGACTGCAGCCCTCTCCGTTTTGTTTTCAGAACCTGCACCCTAAGGACGATTGTCGCCGTCCACTTCCCAGGAATAACTTGGACCCTCTCTTGCTGGACAGGACAAACGAGATTTACACACAACTTCATTTTCGCCCGTCTCACGATCGCTTTCCCCAAGATTCCCGCCATCGGACTTTTTGAACCTGGACTACTCGATCTCACTGCATTCATACAACTCATTTTAATCCCATATGTCATTATGCCCGTTCCGTGTTAGAACCCGCTAATACTGTCCAAACACTGGCACCTTTATTGTCACTGTTCATTGCTTCATCGGTCACCAAAAAAAACGTCCGGCGCCGACATATCTTTCAGTAGTCCTCCAGTGGGCAGCAAAGTAAGTAGTAACTACCTGCACTCTTCATCGGTCCATCCGATCGCATCCGCAATGCTGTTGCATCGAGTGTTCGGGCTCTGTAGATCACTGCGTTCCCTCCACGATTGAACGTCTTCGGTACATTTCCCATGCTGCATCGCCGCTCCGTTCCCATCATTTGTTACACCTGTCAAATTGGTCATTAGAAATGTGACACTCACCGTCTACTTACTATACCATCACCGTTATCGAGACCTTTGATTTTCCAGATGTTGCATTCGTGATATATTACCGGAACGGACCCCGTATGCAGCCTCTAAATCACACCACTATCTGCACCGGCCGATACATTTTATTTCTATATTCGTTGATCCACGGCCGCTTCCCGCGATATACCTGTGCAGTTTTATTGATCTGTCATTTTTGCATGGTACATACCACACAGCATTCATCTATTGACGTACACTTATCTGTGGATTACTTTACCTTTCCTCTCGCAGAACTGAACACCTGTATAATGGATGTAACCACACGGTCAATATTGATTAGTCTTCCACTTCCACTTTGACATTTCATACCAACCCTAAATAAAGTTACCAACTTGCCGCACGCTCACCTGTTTGACTCCGGCCGTTCCCTGCCACCATCACTCTGGTAGTACCCCTCCCAAGAGATACGCAATTGTTTGCAACATATATGATTCCTCCAGTATACAGCCACCACCTTATATACTACCATCTTTGCAGACTGAAATATTTCCATGTTAATACTTCTTGACATGCCTGTAGTAAAGTGAATAATTTACCGAACGCTTCGACGAGATTTCTATCCATATACCTCTCATATTCTGTAGCGCAACAAAAACATTTCCTTTCAATATGTTCGAATTTCCACTAGTGGTAATTATTTCATATACCACTTATGCATGTACTCCAGACCAACTGACATCATTCGACCTTGACCTTCAAATTTTTTCAGTTCAGTTCAGTTCAGTCTGCACAGGACAGGTAATGGCCACGGCCAATCGAGCGTCCAGAATTCCTTCGATGGTATGCACACCAGTTATGCACCCACCACTGCCGAGTGTATTTCGTCGAATCCCCGCTAAAAATGAGAGGGAAACGGAAAACCTCATCGCACATCAACTGCGAGAGACATTATGCATCGTGAGCGTTCACTGAGACAGTATGCAATGAGGGAAAAAGTCTGCTAAAACATACTCCAGAAGGACCACAGTGCTACCCGTCATCCATCTAGTTGATATTCTTAAGGCTCACTACAAGGAAAGATCTCGTACCACTTGCGATCAAGGGCACATTTGAAGGATTGGACTGTCTGCAGATCTACCATTTCACCAGGCAGACCGTTCCAACTGTTCACAACCCTGTTGCTGAAGAAGTGCGATCTAGCCATCAACCTAGATCGGGCTTTTATCAACTTCTTTTCGTGTCCCCGGGCATTACTACAGTTTTAGTTCACTGTAACACTCTCTCTGATACTCTGCATGCACTTGTTGTACCCTTTTGTGAATCGTCATTCCGGCATCACTATAATCATCTGATCATGCATTCTAGCATGCTTCGGGCGCATCCGAAATATACTATTATTATTATTATTATTATTATTATTATTATTATTATTATTATTATTATTATTAACTCTTCCCCGAGCCCGGACCAGTCTACCCTTCCCATGCTTCTAGATTCAGAGCCAAATAGTTCCGACGGTAGCCACATCTTGGGTCTTCCTCGTTTCGACCAACCAGCGACCAAGGCAAGCAAACTGAGGGCTTGGGTGTTCATTCTAGAATCGGAGGTGGACAACCTTACAGCTCTAATTCCTATTTCGTTTTTGGAAAACTGCAGCTGCAACTAAAACAGTCGGAGTATCCCAGCAGATAGCTCTGACTACGGCTTGGCTAATCAGAAAGACCTCCAAAGCAGCACGAAGGGTTATAATATGGGGTCGTGTTTGGAAACCCCAAGCCCAGTGGATCAGGTTTAAACGCTGTTTAGTGGCTTAAGCACCAAAGTCCTCAACCCAGCCGGGGCATCCTGGCTGCCCTCAGAGCCTGAGAAAAAGACTTCAGGACTAATCTTAGAATTCAGGTCTGAAAATGCTGTTCTGGATCTGCTCAAACGGACAATCATGTTAAAAAGACTTTCGAGCAAGTAAAAGAGGTCTCGCAGGACAAACTTCTTCAGGTCCGATCAGAAAGAAGGCAGGACGAAGGTAACCAATACAGGAACGGGAAATCCCACGGAAGAGCGGCGACCCCGACCTTCGAAGCTCCCCCTGAGTGGCCTAACAAGACTGAAGGACAAACCGGAGTCCATGTCAACAACTGAATCGTCTGGACTCGAATCCCTCGGCGCCCCCTCAGAAGTTTATTTTTCCCTCTTCCACGCGGCTCAGGCACCAGCCAAGCCTCTGGCTTTCAGCACTCCAAATGCAAACCTTAAAAACCCCACAACGGGCTGCGAGTGACGGTCATCGAAGCAGCATTAGCGACTAAAAAGCCCCAGGAAAGCAGCCAGGCAGGAAAGAGAGTGACACTCTTGGCCCGGTCACTTCAGAATAGGTAGACTTTAGAAATTAAAGTGGAACAAGTGAGAACTATAGGCAGCCGTCTCCGGATGTCCAATTACTAATAACTCCTTGGGCTCACCATGCCCCAAACGGACATGGCCTTGCAGTGACTTCGATCGTTCTAAGAAAATGACTATTTTCTAGACACCATTTTAGATCTATTTTCTCTACAATCTTTTCTAACATTCGACATCGACCTTATAGTGTTTTCCGGTTGCTTACGTTTTACTGGACTGACGTTTCCCAGGTTTTCGTCAACCTCGTTTGAAATCACTTTCACTTCCGGCTGTTCGCCGATTGTACACACTCGCCGTTCGCTTTCTGCACAGCCGTTGCGTTTCGTTTCGTTTTCCGTTCGGTGTATCTTTCGTATTGGTACTGTTCCGGTGCCACGATATATAGAATACACCTCGCATCTTTAAACCGACTTGCGTCTTCTCTATTCGTCCGATAGAGGAGATGACGTTGGTATTTCGCTGTTAGACCCAATAGGAAACACGTTTATCAGCCGCTCTCGAAAGTCTACCATAGCCTCATGGGAAACAACAGGTGCAGGTTTCCCATCCCTATGCTTTACAGCCGCCCCAGGACTTCATTCCCATCTCGAACTCCTTTTCGCTCATCCTCTGAACAGATCCGTCCTCCGAAGACGACCCCGAAAAAGGAGCCTCGAAAAAGACGAAGCCGCCGGAAAAGGCTTCGCGGACGGGTGCAAACCAGAAACAACACCTGAAGGATCCTCACTCTGCTCTTTTTCCCCCACCGTAGCCACCCACCTTCAGAAATCTCTACTGGGCGTGCTTTGAGAGGCCTTTATACAAACTGCTCCAGTGTATCCAATAACGTACTAGAATTGAGGCAGCTGGTGGCTGAGAGAAAACCTCATATTCCGGCAGTCACAGAAACTTGACTCACCCCAGATAACCTAGATAAGGAAATTTATATAACTTGATACAACCCATTCAGTAAGGATTCCTTAAGAGGTAAAGCCAGTGGGGCGGTCCTGTATCTTATCAATAGTCTTTCCCTCTACTTCATTCACCGTGTTCCTCAAACTCCCCCTACTGACAATTTAAGAGTGAGAATTACATCTTCTCCCTCAGAATTTCTCGTAGCCAGCGTGATTTGTTGTCTTCCACACACTGGTCTAGACGAATCTCTGCATCTCACAGAACAGCAGCGAGGTGTGAAAGCTAAAGGTCACTTTACCCATTTCTTACTATTGGGAGATTTCAACTCTGTGATTGTTCTCTGCAGCGGAAAGGCTGCTGTTAGTCCCTATGGCCAGGCACTAACAGACCTATTAGCCTATTAGCTCGTCTCTGAACCATCTAGATAAGGTACAGAGCAAGATTCCTCACTGCCCGATCTAGTGCTCCGCTTTCTGGCTCAAGAATTAGCACTTCAGACCGACTAGCCGGTGCAGAAGCTCCCAAGAGTTACGTTGGAGACTGTATCCGTTCAGGTGGACGGACTTTACTTCCCCGGGAAGCAGGTCACGGCCAACGGCAAACCTTCTCTGCCGCCATCTATCAGAGGTCTGTTGGATGAAGGCAGCAGAAGGCTTGTCATGCTTAAATCGACGGTACTAGAAACGGAAGTGGCGAAGTTTAGAAGCATCCCCACAGTCTGCAACGTTAACATAAAGGAGTTCTTCATTAAACAGCAAGGGGCTATCCTGACACGAGCGAATTCAGACACATCCGCTCTTTTCTGGTTTACGCTCATAACCAGGCCTTCAGGAGCTACCCCATCTGCGCTCTGCCTTGGAAATGGCACTCCAGCCACAACCGTTTTCCAAGTCCCAGAAATTTTAGGTCGCAGTTCCAGACCGTCTTTAACCCATTACCTATTTCTGCCCATCCCCGACACCCAGGCCCGCCAGTGGAGCAACACTTATGCATTACACCCTGCACTAGACAGAGAGCAGAGAGCCAGCTTAGTCCATTTAGTTCGATTGGCCCGGACGAAATCTTCCCTCAAATTCTTAAAGAACGTCCGTAACGTTGGCCGAAATCTACGCGGAGCTCTTCCAGCCACGCTTAGACTCCAGCACATTCCCGAACTCTTGACAGAGAGCGACAATCAGCACCATCTTCTAAAAGGGCGATAGCCATCAACCATATACCTACAGACATATTAGTTCACCAAGCATTCCCAGCAAGATGTTCGAAGGCATGCTGAAGCGTGTCAAACTGACACACCTGCGCAAGAATAGTCTGATCTCTCCTGCTCAACATGGCTCCCTAGCGGGAAGGTCGTGCATTACCAATATGCTCCCCGTCACGGATAGGCTTACTCAGACCTACGACGAAGCTATGATTCTGCGCGCAATCTTTATGGACTTCGCAAACGCATTGGACAAGGTACCGCATATTCCTCTCATACACAAGCTGGGGTCCTGCGGAATTTCTGGGAACATGCTCCCTCTTCCTCGTAGCTTTTTCACTAATCGGTCACTCATGGTCAGAGCAAGTCCCTGCTCCTTGGGACCATCCCCGACATAATCTTGAGTCCCCCAAGGGTCAGCGCTAGTTCCATCATTGTTTCTGTTTTACATAAATTATCTTCCAAATAGCACAGCAGTGAAAGTTGCAATGCACGCTGTTGATGCTGCCTTCTTGTGCGATGTGATGATCGTACTGAACTGTATTCACAGTCCACTTTGAAATTGCCCCCACCGAGAACTGCGCGAACGGAAGCAGCAAGAAGTCCGAGGCCGCAAAATAGCACGTTGGTTGTATTGCAGAGTGGGTTTTTATGAATATGTTAAACTAGAGAATACAGTTGGTAGAATCAAAGATGGCCAATCACAGGGATCATTTGTCGCAATGGTGCGCGGTGATCCTGGTTGGTTGAGGCTCATCCGTGAACGCGGTTGCGAAGCTATACCTGGCCTTATCCCGTGTGGCAGCTGCTGAATCACCACTGGCAACGACCCACAGACTTGCAGTCGGCAATGGGCCACGTAAAGCAATGGTCTACCGACTCGAGCCTACCATTTAGTGACGGGTAACGTGTGAGCGTGCCATATGATAATTTCCCTGCTCAACCCCTCCGGACCAATAATGTTACATCAGTTCGTACCTTGGAGCAGCATAACGTTTTGTGATTCTGGCTAAACAAGTCGCTTTCTTCCCCCTACCACCATCAACTAGCCAACGGGTCCGCCTTTCGCGTTCTCAGTATGGTAAGGCAAAACTTTCCTCCGACTATGAAGGAATAGTTTCATATCATTTATGGGATTTACGTTCGACCTCGCTTAGAATACGGCAGTCACACTATTAACTCTGTCCTGGTCAGGGACCGGGGCATCTTAGAAAGCGTGATAGGAACGCCACGAAACTAGTTCGCGGGTTTCCGCGCACCCGACCTAGAACCACACCCTTTAGAAACTCGCAGTGTTGGAGGGGATCTATTCCTAACATATAACCTTTTCGCCACAGAGCTTACTGATCACTTTTTACGTCCTGGAGCCTAGACGCTCTCTGAGGACGCGCTGGGAAAGTATTCAAGCCCCGTCCACGTACAGATGTCCTCAAGAACTTTTTTGCTAACGGAGTAATCTCGATTTGGAATAACTAAGCGCAGGATGTCGTCAACGGTCCGGGTAAGGAAGCGTTCAGAAAACAGTTGGAGAAATTCTTAGGACTAACGTTTCCTCCTTGAACCTTTTTAACTTCTTAACCGGTGTCTGCTCCCCTTCGAGTTTCCGTCAACTGGCCTGTCCTTCTGTGCTTTACTCCTCCTTTCAAAAATGTTTATATAAAGATTTAAGCAAAGACGGGGCATAAAAACTTGACGTTAAATTTCCGTATGATTGATGTGTAAATCGTGCGCCTTCGTTGTGCTGTTTTATCGCACTCGTTCGTGCTTGCTTCTGAGAGAAATATCCACGTCACCTTGCTGGGTCCTCTAGACCTCTACATGTGCTACCACCCGCCTCGTATGCCACTGGTGGTTGTTCCCCGTCATCCAGCCCTCCTGATGTTAGCGTAACCACTGCCACAGGCAAGAAGATTACTCAAGAACCAGGAAAATTTGGGCATCAGCCTTGAATACATACACTACTTCAAGACGCCAGGACAACTTAGTTGAACTTTTTGACAGGCTTGCTGACGTTCCTAGGCGAGACCACAGGACTATTAGGTGGAGGTGCTACAGTGGTTTGTTATTCGAACTTCAGTAAGGCTTTCGACTCGATGAGTCACCGCCTGCTGGACTATTAATTGCAGACCTTTGGGATAAGCGGGAAGCCAGGAGGTTGAGTGACATACTTTCTAAGGAATTGTAGCTGCCGTGTCAAGGTGGGTGACTGTCTATCGAGGCCGGAGAGGGTGACCAGTGGTGTGCCACGGGGTTCGGTACTCGGGCCTTTGCTCTCCCTCTTCTGCGCAAGGGAGCGGGCAGAAGAATTGAACAACCCGTGTTTCATCTTTGCAGATGATGTGGACACGGCGGGCAGTGATTTAGTGCAGGATATCAATGAGGTGCTCAGATGGGCCGAATGATGAGATTTACCGCTGAATCTCGCCAAATGTCAAATCCTAACCGCGAACTTAGGCGGAGCAAGCAGTATCCCGCTTAAAAGAGTGTCTGAGGTAAGCGAACTAGGTGCATTGGTCACTTAGGGCTTCATGCCTTCAAGGCAGTGTCAGGCAGCTGCAAATATGGCCAGAGGGTTATTAACTAGGGTATGCAATATTATCACATGCAAAAACGAGAGGTCTTCATCCTTTTTCGCAGGGTTTAGGGGTGACCTCTTTTGGAGTATTGTGTGTGGGCCTGGGTTCCTTAATATCGCAAGGATAAGGAGTGCTTGCAGAGGGTGCAGCGACTTGCAACCAGAACGGTCCCCGGTCAGAAGGGAAACCTTACCCCCAGCGTCCAGAGGATCTTAATCTCCTCTCTTGGAGCGGCGAACGGGCAGAGGTAACCTAATAGGAGCACTGAAGATCATGAAGGGTCTGTCGGGTGTAGGCGTGGGTGATTTTTTCTTTTCTGCCCCTGAGTGCGGCACCAGGGGACACTGTCTTAAGCTACAGAGGGCATACTCAAGGCTGGACATATGTACCAAATATTTTAATTATGTGGAATAGACTGTCAGAGGATGTTGTTGAGTGCAGCTATGTGCCAGCTTTCCGGAGGGCCTTAAATTCAAGCTGGAACACAGCGTTCCCAGAACTATGTGTGTGAACGAGTGGTGAGGTAATAAGCTCCCGTTATTTTTGTCAATGAACTTATGTCTGTGAAGGTGTTACGGCCACGCAAACTCTGCCTTCCAGACAAACATTCAACGAGCAGTGTTGGGAGGCAAGGGAACTCTCCGACAACACAACGGTCTGGAAGCTCGATTGGTCTCAGCCACTTTTGTCCTGTGGAAACTGTACTGAACTGACCCAGACGCACGCAAATGGGACCTTCCACTAAACCTCACCAAGTGTCAGTGCTTGACCACAAATACAGGGGCTAGTGAGAATGCTGTGAGTTTTTTGCAAGTGGTCTCGCAGGTCAAAGACTTGGGCGTTATAATGGACAACAGCTTTAAGCCGTCAAAGCAGTGCACCTCAGCAGCCAATACGGCCAGGAGAGAACTCTTTCGAGTTAGATCTATTATGTCGTGTAGAGATCCGGAGATTTTCGTTCCGATATATCAGGCCATAGTTAGGCCGCATATGGAGTACTGCGTGTAGGCCTGGGCACCGTACTACCAGAAAGATATCGGCTGTCTGGAGAAAATGCAAGGGCTAGTCACTAGAATGGTGGCTGGGCAAAGGGGGTTTAACTACACAGAGCGTCTTCGTGCCCTAGACCAATTCTCGATGGAAAGACGGCGCATTCGCGGGGATTTGATAGAAACCTTCAAGGTAATGAAAGGACTGTCAGGAATAAGACGAGAGGACCTTTTCTCTCTGATCCCCGATAGAGGCACAAGGGGGCATAGCCTTAGATTACCAAGGAAACATTCGAGGCTCCAAATTAGGGCGAAGTACTACTCAAATAGAGTGGTACCCTATTGGAATAAGCTCCCGAAAAAGGTCATAAATGCCACAACCGTGAAGGCTTTTAAGAAGGCAGTAGACATATGTTGGGTGGCAGTATACCCCGAGTTATGTTAAGCAGCTTTTAGGTTCAGATGCAATTTGCTTATTGTTTCCACCTTACTCTGCCAGGGCTGATACTGCACAAAATTTCTGCCTTTCAGAAAAAGAAAATCACGCAGTGTTGGGAGCCACGGAAACGCGCCGACAACACAACTATCTGGACACACGATTGGCTCTAGCCACACCAAGGGCTGTTCACCTTAGAGGCAGCCAGTAGGGTTAAAGACCTGGGGATCATCATGAAAAGTGACTTCAAATGGTCGGAGCAGTGCAACGCTGCTGCGCATAAGGCTCGGGGGGAGCTCTTTAGACTGCGATCAGCTTTGTCTTGCCGGAAGCCGGAGGTATTCGTACCTATATACATGGCTATAGTACGACCTCACTTAGAAGGTAGCGTGCAGGCTTGGTCACCCTTCTACAAAAAGGACGCCGCCTGCCTCGAGAAAGTCCAACGTCTCGCCACGAGAATGGTTGAAGGGCAGAGGGGTAAGACTTACGAGCAGAGACTCTGTGACCCGAATCTCTTCTCGTTGGAAAGGAGGAGACGTCGAGGAGATCTCATAGAAACGTTCAAGGTAATGAAGGGCTTTTCTGGCCTTAGACCAGATAGTCTATTCCAATTGGCCGTGGACTCCAGAACAAGGGGACACGAAAAGAAGTTGATAAAAGCCCGATCTAGGTTGATGGCTAGATCGCACTTCTTCAGCAACAGGGTTGTGAACAGTTGGAACGGTCTGCCTGGTGAAATGGTAGATCTGCAGACAGTCCAATCCTTCAAATGTGCTCTTGATCGCAAGTGGTACGAGATCTTTCCTTGTAGTGACCCTTGAGTATATCAACTAGATGGATGACGGGTAGCGCTGTGGTCCTTCTGGAGTATGTTTTAGCAGACTTTTTCCCTCATTGCATACTATCTCAGTGAACGCTCACGATGCATAATGTCTCTCGCAGTTGATGTGCGATGAGGTTTTCCGTTTCCCTCTCATTTTTAGCGGGGATTCGACGAAATACACTCGGCAGTGGTGGGTGCATAACTGGTGTGCATACCATCGAAGGAATTCTGGACGCTCGATTGGCCGTGGCCATTACCTGTCCTGTGCAGACTGAACTGAACTGAACTGAACGCTCAAGGTCATTGGGTCACCGTGTGGACCTGTGACTGGCCTGGATCACAACGCGGACATTGGTAAGACAGACGGTGCACATATTTTGTAAACCTTCAATAATGGTGAGCCTTTCATGATTCATTAAATAATCGTTTCGGTGTTTGTAGTTGTTTTTCTCATTTTTCAAAACCCTCGTTGGCAAGGACGTTCTAATCGAGTTAAAAAACGACATATGGTAAGTTATGCTCGTGGTTCCCCTCTGATAGTTAGCATATGTGGCACACTTCACTCCGTCGACCAGTACCATAATTTCCGCTTGACAGATATCAGTGTGACGGATCCTGAAAAACACCCTCATCTGGTACTGTTTACTAGTTGGTTCTCACTTTACCCAGCTTTCTGTTAAGAATTGCTTCATTCGTGGGTCAATCGTACGCTACGTTCAACTTCCCGCTGATGAATGTGACACCGTGGAATTGCAAAATGCCTCGAGGAAAGAAGCTACCCTAGGAAAGCAACCCATTAACTGATTTTCCGGTTTTGAAATATATACTTCATCTCGTTCAATAATTGTTGTCACATAGTTGGTCCAAAACCTTATTGCTTTTGAAATCTCAGTGTTTTAGGTTGGTGTTTGGTATACTCGCACAACCGAGTGGTCTTTTTAGTCGAATAGCTCGCTGGTGTCGCTTTTGGAAGTTGTTTGTTTCGATTTAATGCACGATACGCAATACGAAAGTGTCCAGTGATTTTTTGTGTTTATCATATACGATAAATATGTCTGCAGCTGTCGTGCCCCAGTTCCATGAATATCCGAGCTACCGTCGTTGGATGATTTCCAGTTGATGGCTTGACATATTAAAACTCAGTTAATATAATAGTCCCAATTTAGTCCCGTTTGAAGCACTCCAGGGATAATCTTGGGACTTTTTGGATACACCAAGTAAGCAGCGACTTTTATGCCTTACTTTTACTATACTACGTTTCGTTTTAAGGTATAACTTTAAGAGTTTTTATCAATTTGCGTTTGGGGAAAAAACTGATCTGTGAACACCCTCAAAGATTACTTTGCACGACCCGGGTACCTTCTGGTGCCCAATATCCCCGTAATACCTAGTATTTCATAAAGAAGTCAAGGTTTACTTCCATGTTATAAACCGTACTTGAAGGAACGAGCAAAAGTCCCCAACTTATAGCATATTAATCAAATAGTCCATCATGGGACTTTTCTGGGACCGAAATGTGCTCCCCTGTGTTGACTGGCAGGACAGTAGGTCGCTGAGGGAGATAAGCGAATACGGGATGTGTCGATGTGTTTATTTTAGAACGCAAAAAGAAAAGAGGGGAACAAATGGAAAAAGACGAGACTTGAAGGGAGTGATATATAAGACCGAAGGCAAAAACAAGAGAAGCAAAATAGGGACATGAATAATAGAAATATAAGTGAAAGAAAGAAGCGATATCAGAAATTTCGGTTACCTCTCTCGGGGAATAACCCTTTCCACATACGCGAGAAATGCTGCTTGAAGTAGAATATCATTGATACAGTTTCAGCTTCCTCTAGATGCTTATCCTTATTGCCAATAAAACTTACGGAGAAGCTGACCCATTGGCGACTTCTGACTTCCTGGCTAACTTCCACGAGTTGTTCCAGTTGGTTGTTTTTATGGCGGGGCTGTGTACAAGCATATATATATATATATATATATATATATATATATATATATATATATATATATATATATATATATATATATATATATATATATATATATATGCAACTGCCCAGGCAACAACACTTATCTGCTCTATCTATAGCCCTATAGGGCTTCCCCGTCAAGACGTTTTGGATAAGCGCCAACCCGGTCTTGCTGGTTGGCGTTCAACTTAATCATTGACTACGTGTTAGGATATGATTGATGAGGGTAACTCGTGTGTTAGATACGCATTTCGCGGTGAAGATGCCTGCTGCCTGATTGTGTGGTTTAACTTTAGGCCTGATCGTAAGCCGCTTATTGGAACTAGACAGATCAGTAAGTCTAATCGCGGTGAAGTCGCCAAGCCTATTGATGACTAAGTAAAAACCTAAAGCAGTGTCCAAACAAGCTCCTAAAAGGCAGCTTTATTTCCACCAGCTAAAATGTGTGTATGACTGTGTAAATGCGGGCTCTAACCAGGCTGTAGGCTCGAAAACAGAATTTGGCGTTTTGGTGTTAGTTAGGAGCCACTACACATCAGCTTTGATATGCCGATGAGCTGTTGACGGCAGTTTTTATTGACTTCTGCTTTTACTCACCACGAAAATTTATGGAGAAACAAGCAAAAAACAGTAAAGCGGATTTACGCTGAAGTATTTTGAATGCAAAGGAAACACCATGCCGGATGGAAAGTGGCTCTTCGGCGCAGGAAATACCAGACGTGTGTATCCATTGTTCACAGTTCGAATGTGCGTTCACTCATTGATAACTTCTGTGATTTGAGAAACCCCGTTTTCCGTCGCGAATATGAGCAGCTCGGAGTCATATTGCTACAAGAAGGTTGGCTCAATGACAATATCGATGACTAAATCATCCACCTCGATGGTTTTACCCGCTACTGGGCTGATCGTTCCTCGCTTCGCAAAAAACGTGAAGGAGGGACTATCACTTACCTTAAAGACAGTTGATGTAAGTCCGTCCAAGTGCTACTGATGCACTCAAATTCTTACATTAGTGTTTCTATTATCTTATGCAAACCTAAACATATAGGTTTATATCACTCCATAGTCATTGCGAACGCTTGTATTTCTCCCACATGCCCTATTGGGGTTTTTGGGGATTTCTCTGAGATTTTTTCTTCCAAACTTCCGAGCTATGTTGACAGTTCTTTGTGCTCTGTTTGTGGTCATTTCAATGGTTCTCAGCTGGAATTCTTGACGTTACTTCCCCACCAGGATTGAGGTCCACCTTGATTTGTGTTTCACAAACAACCCTGATCTGGTTCACACATGTAAATCTCCCTTGGGGACGTCGGATCACGCCGTAATATTGTTATCTCCAATGATATGTAGCTCCAATAACCACAGAGTTTTCACCCGCTGTTGCGACCTGAAACGCAGAAAAACGTCAGTGTGATTCAGAAAACCTACAAAGACTTCAAGTTATGATCGAGCAGACTAACTTCGACATCTTCAGCCGCGAAGACCCCAGTGTGTTTCGTGAGCATCTTAACAGCTACCTGGATTTCCGCTACGAGGTGTGCTGTCCATTGGAGACCATATACAACCGTAGTGACCGATTTTTCTCTATACTCCCCAAAAAGTTGCGCCGTAGGAAAGAAAGTGCTTACAAAAACGGAAACTATCGCACAGTGAAAATCCTTTCTTTGTCAATCAAGTCAGAAATTCGCAGGCTTAATCGCATGTACAGTCGTGTGCTCCTAGCTAACAATAATTGTTGAGAACTCTGGGTGCCCATCAAACATTTGAGTGGTATCTCCACAAGAAACTTATCCTCAAACGTTAACGTTGAGGATCTAAACCGCGACTTCAACAAGCAACTTCGTCCTTTGTTGTTTAGTTGTACTGACGTCCTATCTTGTCACAGTTTTACTAGCTCCATCTCCCACAACATATCCCCCCAAGCTGTTTAGAAAGATCTCAATAGTTTTAAATATTTGTGTTGGTTGTAGCTCAGGTTGTTGGTCGCCATAACTGACTCGCCGAGAATTCAAATATCAAAAATAGAAACAACAGCACAAGGCGAAAAGAATTCAAGCTCACCGAACGGGACGTCAACCGTCAAAGGTCAAAGATCAAGTTCTTAGAGGCGAAGCCGAAAAACAAACGTCGAGCCTTGGGCACAACGTCGTCTACGAAGCTCAAGGTCAGGACTAATGACAAACCTATAGATATAAGAGATCACTACCAACAACGCACATGCAGTCTGTACCCCTTTACATTATTCAGCGTTTTGTCTTTGCATGTATATTGCCTCACTGGTTGTATTCTTCTCCCGTCTTCTTCCCTGGCCTACATGCTAAAGATTTCACCATAATAAAAAGGTCTCTCAAGCACTTATCCTCTGCAAGTAGTATTCCCCGTAAAGATCTCCCAGACTGCATTATATCCCAACACCATAAAATGTGCAAAAGATTCACCGAGAGAATTCTGAATGACTCACCTCACCCGCTTCACACGAACCTCAGCGTGTGTGCTTCCTCCTCTTCCACCCGCAATAATTATAAAATGATCTATGCGCGCACGACTGCCTATTGGTCCTCGGTTGTCCCCTACCCCGCTCGATTTTTATGTAACCCAGCAAGCATCGACGCTTAACTCAGAAAGCATTTATTGTCTTAGCTACTAAATCATCTCTTAACATTGCATTTTTTCTGTTTTATCTGCCGAATTCTTTTTCGTGTAATTGCTGTGACTATAGCTATGTACTGCTGAATATTTCTACCGGGGTGTATAAAGCAAATAATTGTCTTAAGTTGACTACTCAGCAGATATAGTGAACCTGGATGGCAACTTGGAAAACTTGGGGACATTCAGTTGCTTACTGCATACTTTTCACCTGCTGAATTACCGCCAACCAGCTTCATTTTTCCTCGTAATAATTCCTGCTATATGGGGAAACAATTCTGATTTCATCATTAGATCGCAATACAATGGTAGTAACAACCTCTTTACAGACATCATATTCGAGTATTTTGATACATTTGGTTAATTTGTTAGTAGTTTAATGATTGATGTCAACCACCGCATTCATTTCATATTCTGCGAAGTTGTTCGTCACTTCTCCCCGAATTCAGAATCCAGAATTTTCTTCACCGCAACATCGCGTTTAGGAACCGCGGTATTAACTCACATTGTCACTTGTCTCCCACCACAGCCAAATAGCAACTAATCTCAGGGCTCCCCGCAGTCGATACTCTAAATGTACCGTCCTATTTATTTCACTTTAGCATCATTTACCCATATTTTAATCAATATGGGTTCATTATCCTTGGATTGGTCAGCAGAACGAACATTCCCGTGATTCAACACTCAATCAACGGAGAAAAGCAAAGGACGAAGCCGTTTTCTAGGCTCTAATTAGCTAATCAATGGAACAGACGGCTGAAACAAAGAAAAGCGGTATATTAATTTTGATGAAAATATAAGTTCTCACTACATGAGATGATGAAATATAGACATGATTTAAGGTCTATGACATTCTCCCCTACTCGCAAAACTCCAGTGGACGAGTTGGGATTGTTTACGTGAATGTGATTGTTTACAATTTGGCAAGTGAATAAACGCAACGATGTTGAAAACATAATAGTGATTTTCAAGGGTGTGTGGCTTAGCGCGTAACTGTTAGTCTGTGTTGTGAATAAAGCAGCGGCGTATTAATGGTAGAAAATTACAAAATAAGAGTGACAACGAGCGCGTCGTTAATAATGAGACTGTTTTGTCTTAAATGTTAACAGTAACTCGGTGGCGGGTTACATAATGCAGTGAATGACAATGTCATGACACCCCCCCCCGGCCTCAATTGAAGGTGATTCGTTCGGTATTGTGACAACAGAAATGTTAAGTGTGGTAGCATCTGTGTATAACTATGCCTCTGTTTCGCAGGTAGTAGGGATGTGGTCTTTGTTTTTGTGCTGCGTGTATGGGGTGTCGGAGTAGCACCTCGGAGTTGGCAGACTGTCGTGTCCCTTGGGGCATCCTTCATCTCCCTGGTCCCCATCATTCGCCCTGCTCTCACCTGGGGCTCCACGAAGCTAAAGCATACATCAACGACCACACCCGGGCAAACCGCTCGACAGTCGGGCTAAACCAGGTTGATAGTAACCAAGGTCTAAAAACCTCGATGGTATGGTGTTCGGCATGCGGAGACACCCCTGAATAGGCGGACGAGGTCTAGTGATCCAACGGCTACAAAGGAAAAACTGTCCAACCTACCCCACCCAGTTCAGTTCAGTTTATTCAACCGTTAACCTCGCACTTCTGTACTCTGGTTTCGGTTGCTACCCTCCAGCGTCCTCCAGCAAGGGGAGGAAAGAATAGAAGCACAGTGATAAAGATCCGAAAAGTCGAAGTACCAAGGGAAAATCAAGACGACAGGGAAAGAGTCCGAATGTAACTAAGCCACTGACTGAGACACCTAGCCATATCACTTAGTGTTTCCAACCATTTAGTAGGTGGGTCACGTGGACCTTAACCTAGAAGTTTAACATGTCCTACTCGGCCAAGTCCACTGGTCAAGGTTTTTATGCTTTTTTTGCCATTTCACGGCCTGACCACCTCGACCTACCTTCCAATCATCACCTGCCTCAGAGAACAGCATACGCTGCGGAAATCCATCCGTGGGCATGTGTAACATATGTCCCAACCAACTTAACCTGGTTAGATTCAGCACTTGACCCAGAGACTAACCTCTGGTTCTGAACACCTTACGCCGAACCTCAGCATTGCTGATACGGTGTTCCCACCATACTCGGGCAATGTTACTGAGACACCGGTGCTCGAACACCGACAGTCTTCGCCTGTCTTCTACCCTCAACGGCCATGTTTCCGAACCGGATAAAAGAACGGACCTAACCACCGCAGTGTACACTCTACCTTTAACAGTCCACCAGATGTCACGCCGACGTCACAGATGACTGAGGTTGGCAAAAGCCAAACGTACCTTCTATATATGCAATGACACTTCATCCGTTATCTGTCCACCCGGTGAGATGTAACTGCCTAGGTAACAAAATTTACCCATTTCAGCTACAGCTTCCCGGCCAACACAAGGTTTGATGTTGAGCCAACCCAGCCCTGCAACAGCATTTTACACTTTGAAGGTGCAAAACGCATCCCAAACATTTCTACATTGTTGTTTGGGCTATCTAAAACAGCTTGCAGCTTACCTGGATCTTCATCGGGGTATTTTCTGCGCACTTCAGGAGACGAAGCAACTGGAGCTGTAGGTCAATTTGGTGTAGCAATAGTCTTCACTGACAAGGCTGAGGCTGCTCTCTTAGACTGGATCCCTGTTAACAGTCGTTTATGTGCTGTGAGACTCCAGGGGTCAGTCGCCGTTCGAAAGGATAATTGTGTTAAGCGCAATTTGTTTGTGATCTCGGCGTACGCCTCAACGGACTGCAGCTCAGACGCGCAGAAAGATGAGTTCTATGATGAACTCGCCACCCTCGTTCGCAGCAGCGAAGGTTCTAACATTGTAGTGCTAGCTGGTGAATTCAATGCACAAGTTGGCAAACTCAGTGTGCCAGAAGCTTGTTTAGGTGGGCGTTGTGCTTTCTCCCTGTTCAGCAACTGTGAAACCAGCCCGCCAGAGGAACACCCGTGAACGGCAGGCTGGATTCCGCCCAGGTCGGAGATGCATCGACCAGATTTTTACTCTTCGCCAACTACTTGGAACACGTCGCACACACACACACACACACACCACTACCGACACTAATGGTTTCCCTCCACTTGAAAGGCGCCTTCGATTTAGTTGATCGAACAGCGCTATTCAGTGCTCTTCACCGGAAAGGTATGCTCCAGAAGTTCGTGAACCTACTGAGATCATTGTGTTCTCATACTTCTGGTCGCGTTAGAGTTTACAGTGAACTATCCGTTCGGTTCGAAACTATCAGTGGTGTTCGACAGGGATGTCCCATTTCTCGACCACTTCGCCCACCTCGGCGGTAGCGTGACGACCGATGGGGGCACAGTAGCAGAGATGAGCACGCGTATATCCAAGGCTCACGGGGCGTACGCCGGACTGAAGCACTTGTGGCAGCTACCTGATATTTCACTGAAGTTAAAAGGTCGTGTATACTGTGCCACAGTGCTTTCAATTTTGTTGTATGGTTGCGAGACTTGAAGTCTGCGTGCTGAAGATATTCGTCGTCTTGAGGTATTTGACCACCGGTGTTTGCGTAGTATCGCTAGAATTGGGTGGACTAGCCGAGTGAAAAATGATGAGGTCAGAATGCGAGTATTGGGCACTAATTCGGAGAACGTTTTGTCACAGCGTATCCAGCTTAATAGACTTCGTTGGTTGGGGCACGTGTCACGTATGGTAAACACGCCTACCATACCGTGTTTTATTCTGCGTTCCACTTAGGGAGTGGAAAAAACCACATGGAGGTCAACAGATGACGTGGCAGCGAGGAATGAGAAAATGTACACCGAACTTAGGAAACGTAGGTGCTTCACTTCGTGGTTGGGGTCCAAAAGACCCGTCAACCAGTTGGCTGGAGGCACTGAGGGATATGGCAGCGAACGGTGAACAGTGGCGATCGTGTTGTCACTTTCTGTCAAGTCAGAATGATGGATCGGTGTGCGTTTGTACAGTTAGACTGTGTATTCCGTGTGCTGGCTACTAGGGCGTTCTTTCCTTTTCCCACCCCTGTAGGTCCCTTCCCTGTCCGTCTTGTATATTCGTTCTTTATAATTCTGTTTGCAACATGGTGAGAAAGGTAGTGATCAGTGGGGCTTGCTCTACTGTTTAACGCTGTATGATGATGATGATGATGATGACTGGATCTTCATTCAGAAGAACAATATCGTCCGCATATTCCACGTCAGACAGTTCACTTTCTGAGCAAAGATCGACGCCGCTATTCTCACACGAAGATAGGGCTATCTCAAGAATCAGTTCAACTGCAAAATTGAAGAGGAAGGGTGAAAGAGGGCAACCCTGACAAACACCACTTTCCGTGGTGAACTCGGGGGAAAAATCACCGTGAGCACGAACTCGACTTCGGCTGTTTGCATACAAGCATTGGAAAAAAGAAATAAACTTTTCTGGCACACCCTTCAATGACGGACATCGCCAGAGAACTGTGTGGTCGACTGAGTCGAACGCCGCTTTCAGATCAAGAAAGACACAGATTGTGGGCCTACGAACGATGTGTCTGTGCTCTAAGCATTGCCGAATAGTGAAGATGTGGTCGATGCAACCCCGACCGGGTCTGAAACCGGCTTGATTCTCACGCACACATTTCGCGGGCACTGGCTAATTGGTGGAGAATAAGACCAGTGAGTTTAGACGCGATACTTACCAAGCTAATTCCTCTGTGGCTTTCACAAGAGGACCTGTCATCTTTCTTGTAAATCAGCACAATCACCGATTCACATCATTCCCTGGGAAGCTGCTCGTTATCCCATATAATACGGAGTTTTGGTAACTCCGAAATCAAAGCTTCGCCTCCATCCTCGAAAGAAGATGGAGACAATCTATCCGGTCCAGTGGCTTTATACCTTTTCAGGTAACCTATCTCCTGCATAATCTCGATCTCTGATGGAGGACTGATATCCACCTGCAATGTTTCTCTGGCGGGTATATTTGGAAGGTCCAATGTTGAAGTGGACCAACTGAATTGTTCCTTGAAGTGCTCCGCTCAGCGCTCCAGACGACGTCCCTGAGAGTGAATCAGTGAGCCGTAGGATTCCTTAGTTAACTTACTTACACTAGGCTTTCATGGACCGGTACCTCTAATAAAACAGGAAGGGTTGTGAGCATTGCCAATGGACGCAGCCTTTTCCATTTCCTTACATTTTGCAATCCACCACTGCTCATGATTATTCCTCAGGCTCCTAGTCAGCTGGCCTCTCGGATTTACGCACTTCATTGAATGTGGCATCCGGAGGGACGGATCTCTGAGCATCCAACAGAGCAACTGATGTGGAAGATATCCATTGTTTGTGATACCTACTTGAACCAGAGTTCTGGGTGGCATTCGAAGCGGCATACAAGGCTTCCTTGATCTGTTGTCAACGTTCACTTGAGTCCTGAACATCTGGCTGCATCGATAACTGCGTAGCCAGCTCCATCTGGAAACCGTGTCGCTGGTTATCGTCTAAAAGCAACTGCTCGGGACGGATGGCATTTACTTTTGTGGGACCACGAACGAGACGTAAACGGAAGCGAGCACGTACCAAGGAGTGATATGAGTCCACAGGCGCAGACAAAAGTAAACGGCAATCTTCAGTTGATCTACGCCAGTCACAAACGGTCAGTCTGAGTCCAACTTTATGAAGACGAAGGAGGATGCTATGTGCGTTTACGCCGCTTCTTATGGCAGAAGTTCGTACTTGCCAGAAACAATCTGTGGTCAGAACACAGCTGAGTGAGACGATCGCCGTTATCCGTACGATCGACTGGGATAGCAAATGGGCCTCTGATGTGCCTTTCGGAATCTCCCAAACGGCCGATGTGGGCGTTGAAATCCCCAGCAATGACAGCCACATTCGTTGAACGTGCGCTTCCAAGTAGCTGAGACAACTCCCTATAGAATTCGTCCTTAGCCTCAGAGGAGCTGCAGTCAGTCGGCGCATAGACAGACACGATGAAACAACCATCGGCGCTTCAGTTTGTTGTTGTTGATACGAACAAAACCGTCCAGCCGAACTGCACACAAACGACTGCTGACTGGAATCCAGTCAAGCAGTGCACGCTCAGCTTTCATGCTCAAAGCAATTCCAACGCCAGCCTGACCACGAGCACTAGACACTGAATCACCCTACACGCGAAGAGTGAAGTGAGAGACTGAGGATGTATCCGGGGTGCGAAGAGTGATCACAGAAGTGGGGTCTTGTATGCGTGTTTCGGAGACAGCATACATCTATTTCAAAGGTGTTAAGTGTTTTAGCAAGGGTAGCCTGTTGCCCTATCTGACATAGTGTACAGTCGGTAAAGGCAGCCGAGTGAAGTGAACACTTAGGTTTAAGAAGTGCATCCGACTTATACCCAACTCCTGAACTACTGCTTTCAACAGAGTCACAATAACCCGTGGCGTTCTGAATCGATATTAAATTAAAAGAGGGGAAATTGGCGAGGCCTTTTACAGAAAGGATACTGGAGGTTTCTGGACGGATCATGTTTCGTGGCTGTCCACACCGCAGAAATGGTTTTTCTTTGGGAACCCCAACCGGAGCCTTTGATTCAAAGGTCTGACCCACAAGGCAATGGGGCGTTAACCCAGCACGGAGACCTGACCGAAGCACCCTTGTAGCAACTTTTTCTGGTCTGTCACGTGAGACCTGATTACTACATGCGCTTTGTCTTGTCTTCGCTGGTGCTTTGTAATCGATCCGCTTTTCGGATTCAGTCCTTAGCCCCATGTACCCAACGGAGCAAGCAGAACGTGGACAGGGCTGCATTCTTTAGGTTGGGCGCTGCCCACCCTAGGCGAGCGATAGCCGCCCAATGAAGTGCGATGACTTCTCCCACCGGTAACAGAAACCCCAAGTACTCCACTCCTACGCCCATCTAATAGAGGTTTATGACCGGTAAACTGTTTCTCACCGTGTTTATTCGCTGAAGTGTACTCTCCAGTGGCATAATGAGTAGAATCAAATGTTGCCCATCAACTTGTTCTGAGACTGGACTTCGCCTAGCCTCTACCCATTGACCTGTCAGGCATGATTGTATATCTGGCTTAGGTAAGCCATCCTGCATGTCTCTTTGGGTCATGGAGGCACGCTAGCCATCACATCACGCCAAGGTGCAGTCTCGTCGTGATGGCGCGGAGGTATGAAGAAACTAGTATCAGCATATCCTTCGGTTGGTGTTTCATATCTCCTTGGTTGGGGTCCAAAGGACGAGGATTGTCGTTGATTAGAGATGTTGAGAGAAATGGATCATAATAGAAGTCAGTGGCACGAATACTGTCCGGTCTGTCTGTCGAACACTCGTGCCTCGTCATCACAAAAATGTCATTCCAGCAACCAAAATAACAAAACAACAAAAAGTAACCGTGAGAAGCAAACAGAAGGAGCATTCTATTTTCTAACTGTCTCTTTCGCTGTGTTCTACTCCCTTACCCCTATGTATATCAAAGTAACCGGTGGTGGCGTGGATTTGAACCTCAGAGGTGGTAATCAAACGCTCCAAACCACTCGATCATCGCTAGTCTGGACTTCCCTAATCGCCAGTTCCAGCTGATGTGGCTGAAACTACGGTCGTTTGTGTTAATCACTACTTCGATACCGTTTATCATGCCCTCAGCAGCAAAGATCCAACAATTTTCGATTTGTTTTATGATATTCAGAACTTGTTCACATTAGACCCCAACTTCCAAGTCTCCATTCTTGGTGACTTGAATGTTCACAATAAGAACTGCCCTTGGCACTCTTCTGACACTACGGCTGTGGGGCCCGAGGCCGAAGCTTTCGCGTTGGACAACAATCTAAGTCAACTCGCTGACTTCCTCACGCGCATTCCCGATCGGGCTGGAGACCGTGCACATAACCTCGATCTTCTCATTTCCTTTCCCTATGTATTCTGATATTACCTCCCTTCCTCCATTTGACTCGTTGTCCTTAGTTAATTTTACGCGGCTATCCCCTACCAGAGGATACGTCGGCTCCATGGATATCACGGACCATTGCTGACTACGCGCGGCGGTCGGAGGCGAGCTCGGTACAGATCGTGATCCAGTCCTTTTTCCATCGCCTGACTCCATAGACCGACCGAAAGCCTAGAAGCTTTACGTCCTTTTCTATTGTACTGGTCTACGTTTTGAGCTGCTTTCCAAGGCGAAAACGCCAACCAGGGCAAGGAGTAGGGCAGTGCATTCCGGAAGAGGCTACTGAGCCGCAAAAGGGGCCACCGGCTCATCTAAAATAACCCTGCTGCCTGGTGTACATCAAGGCTGTCCCTTCTATCCTTTTCTCTTTAAATTTGTGATTGATATGGTCACAGAGACCGCACTTTTGTCAGGTGAGGATAGCGGCATTGAGCTTTTCCCGGTGAAAAGGTTTCAGGCCATGGGGATGCTGACAACGTAGTTCTTCTAAGTGAAGATCCAGGTAAGTTGCAAGCTTTTATAAAAAGCTGACGTATTGCGTAGCAATGTTTGGTATGCGTTTTGCACGTTCAAAGTGAAAGATGCTGTTGCAGGACTGGGTTGGTCCAACGCCAAACCTTTCAATGTTTGGGGAGACTATAAACGTGGTAGACAAGTTCTGTTATCTGGGTAGCTGCATTTCACTCGGAGGTCGGATATCGGATGAGGTGTCTATGCGTATACAGAAGGCTCGTTTGACATTTGCCAACCTGAGTCGTCTGTGGCGTCGACATGACGTCAAAGGCCAAGTATACGCTGCAGCAGTCAGGCCCGTACTTCTGTATCGTTTTGGAGACATGACCAGTGTGGGTGGAGGACATACTAAGACTGTCGGTATTTGAACACCAATGTCTTCGTAGTATTGCTCGAATCTGGTGGGACCACCGTGTGAGCAATGCTGAGGTTCGGCGAAGAGTCTTAGGTTCAAAGATCAAATCATGAAACACTAAAGGTCACCAGACTAAGATGGTTGGGATATGTGTTGCTCATGTCCCCTGACTGGATCCCACGGCGAGCTATGGATGCTGAGGCAGGTACCGGTTGGAAGATAAGTAGGGGTGGTCAATCCATAACATGGAAGAAAGGTATGAAAAGCCTAACTAGTGAACTTGGCCATGCAGTGTGTGTTAGACTTCTTGGGCATGGTTCAAGAGACTCTCCCACTCAAAGGCTAGATACGTTGGGGGATATGGCTAGATGCCGCGATCAGTGGCGTTCTTGCATCTACAAACTTTCTTAATCGGCCTAATTCAAATAATGTCATTCTTCCCCTACTGCTTTCATGCTCTTCTATCCTTCATTATTTCCTTTTGAGTTTGCTGCTAGGAGAAAGTAGCCAAAGGCACTGCACCCAGTGAATGGTTAATGGTTGTCTGAACAGGACAGAACGCATAGGCTGCACTTAGGTGTGCAAAGGCTAGAGGTGCATTCGAACAAAAAGGCCGGATGAAATGCCGTCAACTTCCTACTCCGGGCTGGGCGACCGAGTAATATATCAGTCCCAGCGGTGCTGAGAACACCGCCTCGTACTATATCCCCGTGGATCTCTATGAATAATTTTGAAAACATACACTTTGATAATCCTACGGCGTCCCTGGCAAGCGACGCGCCTCGCGCTCCAGTGATCGAGGTATCAAGACAACAAGCTGGAATACTGAACAGTAGGAAACAGGCCTGTGCAGCTTGTTGGAATATACGGACTCAGTTAGACGTGGGTAGCCAAGGCTTCACAATGAGAACACTACACAACTACAACATTGTCATTGCTTGCCTCTTAGAAGTCCGGCTACCTAACTGCGGCGCTCGGTGCATAAAAGTTCCAGGAGAAGAGGCTACTAACTGGATTTATCATAGCTGCCCGACAGACAACTCCAGGCGCGACGGCGTCTCATTCGTCACCAATAATAAAGCTAACAGTGCGATGATTTCTTGGGAGCCGATTTCAGCAAAACTTGCTTTGACACGTCTCAAAGGCTCTCCGAAGAACTTGAGTGTGGTTGAGGTCTATTCTATGGCCAGCTAGGCGGACGGCGAGACAAAAGGTGAATTCTACAGCAGCCTCCAAGAGCTAATCAATGGAATCTAGAGAAGTAACGTTCTGTTCATCGCCGGAGACACGCTCGCGCAGGTCCGTCGGATTCGTCAACGCGACGCCTCCTAGGAAAATTTGGCCTTGGTCAACTGTGTGAGAATCGTGATCACCAGGTCAGTTTGGCCGACTCTAACAGTATGTTCGTTTGCAGCACACGGTGGAACGTGAACATAATTTAAATCCTGATAAACACGGGAATTGGATAAAGCGCTATATTGGCTTGAATCGATTTTGATTTTTCCTCTAGTTAACTTACAGAAAATCTTACAAGTACCACAATGTTTGCCCAAGCTGTTTGCCTGGCTCAAGAATTGCTGTTCTAACGTTACGATTCCCTACTTTAATAGTTCGTTGACCATAGAGCAGAACTGAAGTGTCTTATGCTCTTCTTGTTTGGTTAGAATTTATTGGATGTCGTGTCCCCTGGAACCCCTGATTCCAGGAACCACTTTATTATCCCATTTGAAAATGGTGAAAATTCTTATGCAATAAAAAGAACGCGCACACCGGTAGTCTGGATGCACACTACGCATGGAAGGTTCCTTTTTGTTCGAAAACCACTGTGACCGTTTTCTGTCGGATTCACAGTTAAATCATTTTGCATTAAATACACACTAACCATCGACTGTGTTGACTTTGTGAAGCACAGTTGCAAGGTGGCTGAAGGCTACCGTCGTCATACAGTAAAAGCCGACGAAACATACTTCGTTGGACGCTGCATTGCTCATCACTTACAGGAACGCAAGGTGAATTTTAATTGGAGAGCTTTTGGTCTGATTAAGTCAAAAGGGGATAACGTAGAAACGCAACTCTGTCCTCTACACGGAATGCACAGTCTGATCCATATATTCTCCGTTAGTCTAACTTGATTGAAAATGGTAATATTTTTGCGGTAGTTGGTGGTTTGTTGCCATATCTGTTAGTTTTCCCAAAGAACTGGATTGAAAATAACAGAAATTTTTACATTTCGAAGCCTTACTGTGATGGTCTGACCACCCTCACCTACCTTCTGTTTGAGTGTACTTTTCGCGGACACGGCAATTACGAGCGGTACTTTCCTCGAGCAAATCAGTTTGCAGTCTTTATACCTAGACTCTGATGGAATAAAAAATCGGTTGGCTCTCCACTTGTTCCATCATTGATTTCCTACTAGGGTTCTCCTTTAGGCTCAGGTAGATGATGAGAGTATGAATATAATTAGTGAAATGGCTGGTACGTCAGATACGGTAGAACGATCTCACGGCGCATAATCGGTTACGATGAAACCACCAGGAATAAATTTCCACATTTCTTTCGTTTTCACCATTTTGTGGCGTTGGCATCATGCCGGGTTTGCGACCGGTTTAATCTAAAGGGAGTGAGTTAGTAGTCATCCAACGATTATCGCTAAATTTCCTAGCGATATAAGAGAAAACGGAGCACCGTTGTAAGTGAAAGCACCTCCAGGTACATGCACGCAGCCGGATACCGAAAGCACATGTGACAAACAAACAAGCGACCACATGATTAATGGAACGGATAAGAGAGCACTCCAGTTGTTTTACATACTGATTTCAAGTTAATTGAGTGAGCGCGTTTGTGTTCGTGATTCAACGGGACCGATTATCGATCGTCATGGCTCCGCTGATCGGAGTCATATCCGTTGGACAGAAAGAATCGGACTCCCGGACCCTCGATTGCCACTGCTCTTGATCACAGCTATAGGAAGCAAGACTGAAACCATCCAATTGATTTATTCTTCAATTGATAGTAATCAGAAATCAAGCAAAACCCCGAGGAAAGGCTCAAGTTGATTTAGCAAATCGAGTGTTCCAATCTACGTAAAAGGTGAGGAAAGTTTGTTGGAAGCTTGTCGACTATTTATCGTCCGTCATCTGGGTGTTCGAGAAATATCAAAATAGTCCGTCAGCGACCTGTTGAAAAGGTTCAAGAAGACAGTCGGTGTGCGTGATGAACACTAGTGACAGGCCCAGGTCGCCAACCGGCGAATGCTGCTCTGGCGACTTCGCTAAGACAATTGTGCAACGTCCACAGCATGACACACGACAACCGTCCTGAGAGTGTGGCATGAGCTGAACGCCCATCGTTCATGTTTTGAAGGAGAGCAACATTAGTCAGTTTGGCGAGGCTTGGGTGCATAAACCGAAGTGCACCGAGTCCGTGATAAGGGAATTAACTTGTTCATGTTTCTTCGATAAAAGGGATCCATTTTCCATTCTATTCAATGACAAGCCACCTTTCGTTTGTATCGATCGAGTGGACAACACCACTGTTGAACTACCGTTAACCCCCGACGAAACGCCGCGTCCAAGAGACGGCACCACCAAAAGCTGATTGTGTGGGCGGCAATACTAGCAACACAAACAGTTGAACCATCTTTCTTTCAGGAGCTTGTCGTAGGTAAATGATGTATCGCATTTTGCAGGACAATCTTAAATACAACGTTTACAAGAAAGAGTAGTGGCTATGTTGGATTGCTTAGGAGTACGTGAGTAGATTTGGTTTCAACAGGACAGTGCTGCGCACGAATGTGGTTTACTCCATGAGGCCACAATCACTTCAGTAGCTGAACATGGCCTTCGTGTAAGAATGCCGGGTTACTGCTGAAAGGGCTCCGTTTAGGATTCTCCTAAGTGAAGTCAGGAACTGCTCCCGTGTAGGGTCTGTAACCCGTGGTCCTCGGTTCGTGACACGTGAGCGAATATACTCGGCAGCGCGCAAAAGAACGGAACTCAAAACGCTGGAGCGGAGCAGCGTATGTATTGGAGGAACGCAACGGCAGACGATGTACACAGGGGGAGCAAGTGGCACCACCAAATTCGGTAATTGTTCAAATAAACAAATTTGTTAGACCTTGAAATCGTGTGTCGTTTCGGTAGCACTACAGAGGTCTCCCCCTAGAAGGCCGACGCAGTTGAGTTCCGATCCGTGATGGATACGTCGCCTTCGATGGCGAGAGACGTATTCGATGCCTCCGGCAGCCATCGAACACAACAACGAAGCCAGCACAAGCCGTTCTCCATGACTCACACTGGTCGCTGTGGGTCGATCGCAAAATCGCGTCCTCCCCAACATTGAATCCTACCTGGGTAGATCTTGCCTGCGACTTGGCAGTGGTGATTGTGTTGTAGGGTTTGTCGTTGTCGGCATACCCCGAAGTTCCGTTTGCCTGTGGTTGTTATTGCCTTGGTAAACAAGCTTGCCTCCGGCGTCAAATGAGTCCAGTCGCGATCCAATGAGCGGTGTGTTTGAGCCATGCGAGACCCTGGGATCCCACATGGTTCTGTTCGACGGGACGAGATGGAAGGCAAGAAACACAAGGAAGCTGCACCTCGGGGGTTGGACGGATATTCGACTGAGGGGGACAAAACGTGCGCCATACAGGCTGCCGCTACCCTTGTCATGATAACCACGTGGTCTTGCAGTCATGCATAGTAAAAATATGTACAGTGGGAATATGAAGAGTAAACTTAAATATGTACAGCTGTTACATATTCAGAAAACCTCGTTGGCTGTCGCAGCTCATGGCCGCGTCGATTTCTCCTGTTGACGGGTGCAGCTGTGTTTTCCATGGAATTTGGTGTTGCAACAGGTGATGGGGAGTCGTTAGTGGGAGTAACAGGTGCCGACTCAGGACGACTAACCGAAGGTTGTGAGCAGGTGGGGACATTGGGCGGATTGTTTAAGGTGTGTTCTACCTCGACGAAGGCCGGTGTAAGGCAGTCTATGCTGATGGTCTCTTTCCTGCCTTCGACGTCTACCACGTATTTCTTTTCCTTTCGCTGGACGACGCGGAACGGACCAGATTAAGCCGCTTGTAGTGGTGATCGCACTGCATCCACTCGAATAAACATGACTGGCGGTCGCTAGAGTGGTAGGTATGTAGGTGCTGAGAATTTGTTCGCGTGGCGGGGTGGGCTTTATCACCCGCATTTGGTGTGGCAGCCTTTTTGCGTAATCCCCGTGATTAAAACTCACAGGTGGTAATGGAGAAACCAACTCACCTGGAAGTCGTAATGTGCAACCGTAAACCAGTTCAGCCGCCGTAACACCCATGTCGACTTTAATGGAATTACGCAGTCCTAAGAGAACGATCGGTAAAACCTCACTTCATGAAGGGTTATCACGAGCACGAAGGGCAGCTTTCAGCTGGCGATGGAATCGCTCCACCATGCCATTAGCCCGAGGATGATAGGTCGTCGTATTGTTGTGTCTGCAACCGAATGCGTCCAGTGGCTCGTGGAAGGCACCGTCAAAATGAGAACCACGGTCGGTGGTCACGATAGCAGGGCAACCGAACTGACTTACCCAACCAGTTAGAAACGCTTTTTCAGCTTCCTCTGAGGTAGGATGGGGAATAGGTATGGCCTGTGGCCAGCGAGTGAAACGACCCACACAAGTGAGGATGTAGAAGCGGCCGTTGGATGGTGGGAGGGGCCCCACGAGATCCACATACACATGGTGAAAAGCGTGCGTCCGGCTCACAGAATGTGCCTAAAGTAGATTTATTGTGACGATGTATTTTAACGCGTTGGCATTAAGACAAGCACGGGTCTTAAGACGTACGTCACCTTTGACGCTAGGCCAGACTAATCGCTCGGTGACTAGTTTCACTGAGGCGGTTACACCAGTGTGCGATAAGTTGTGGAGGCTGATAAAAACTGGCAGGAACTAGTGGTCGGGGTCGACCCTGTGACACATCGCAAATAATAGTTACGTCCGAAGTTGGAAGGGTTACTGCACTAGATGCAGAGAGCTGCTGTTTCTGAGCTTCTCGACCTCAGGATCTGTTTTTTGGGCTGCGGCGATTGCTTCTAGGTCTTTGTACATGGATAGTGGATCCTCGGTATTGTGGACGCGTGAGAGTGTGTCTGCTACGGGATTGTGCCCCAGAGACGTGTCGAATGTCCGTAGTAAACTGTGAAACATAGTCTAAGTGGCGAATATCGACCAGAAGCTGACTGGAGAACGCACACTAGTGGTTTATGATCTGTGAACACTGTGAACGTTTGGCCCTCGAGTGTGCTGGAATTGTCAGATACCCAAATAGATTGCCAATAGTTCTCTGCTGACGTACTATATCGGGATTCCGCAGACTGGAGACGCTTGGAGAAGAAAGCTTTTGGTTGCCATGAGTTGTTGACGGATTGTTGCAACACTGCTCCAACAGCCGTGTCCGAAGCATCTGTCCCTAATGCCAGGGGAGCAGAAGAATCGGGATGCGAAAGGAGTGCTATGTTGGCTATAGCTTCTTTGGTCAAAGTAAACGCTGCCTGTGCCGTGTCCGGGAAAACGAATTTCCGCTTCCCTCCACGTAAAAGGTCTGTTACAGGCTGCATTATTTCGGCGCAGTGTGGGATAAACCGGCGATAAAAGTTAACCAAGCCAGAAAATTGGCGCAACTGCCGTTACGAGTGAGGCTCAGGATAGTCGTGATTTGCCGCCACCTTGTCAGGCAGGGGCTGTATGCCCGAGGCTGAGATTTTGTGACCTAGGAATGTGATGGTTATCCTACCTAATTCGCATTTGTTAGGATTGCTGGTTACACCGTATTGGCTAAGGCGCTCAAAAAGAGCGCTCTTTTTCTGAAGAGCTTGCCACAAAAATATCGTCTAAGTACACGTAGACATTCTTCAAACCGCCTGTTGCTTCATGCATAAACCTTTGAAAGGTTTGGGCTGCATTGCTGAGCCCAAACGGCATGCGCAAAAAGTCAAATAGTCCGAAAGGAGTTGTGACAGCGGTTTTAGGGATGTCAGCCTCAGCTACCGGGATTTGGTGGTAGGCCCTAACGAGGTCGATTCAGCTGAAAACAGAACAACCAGATAGGGAAGAAGTTTGGTCTTGGATATGTGGAATGGGGTACCTGTCTAGGATAGTAGTTTGGTTGAGGGCCCTATAGTCGCCTCAGGGGCGCCAGTCGTCAATAGGTTTAGGGACCATGTGAGGAGGCGAGGCCCAAGGGCTACTGGACGGGTGTATTATGCCTAATTCTAGCATGTGTTCAAACTCAGCCTGTGCTACGCGGAGCTTGTCTAGTGCCAAGCGACGTGGTCGGCTAAATGCTGGGGGTCCTTTAGTGACAATATGGTGGGTGAATTTGGTGTTCCCCGCGGGAAGGAGTTCAGATTGCCTTAGCATTGCCGAGCAAGCTGAAAGAAGGTCTGTGCAGGGGTGTTCGGCCTGGGTTTCGATGTATAGGGGCGTTATGTGATTCACGGAGGAATACAAACCGGTTACGGAAAGAGAAGTCTGTCGGTCGACAACTCTGCGGCATCGTACATCGACCAGGATGTTGAAATGGTCAAGGAAATCGATACCTAGTATAGGATAGGGGACGTCTGCTACTATAAACACCCAGCGGAAGGTGCGACTTAGGCCTAAGTTGAGCGTGAGTGACTTACGGCCGTAAGTAGCAACAGGATTGCCGTTGGCAGCATGAAGTTGTTGGATTGATGGAATCGTTGCATCACGTGCTTCCTTTGGAATGACACTAACTGCTTACCCGGTGTGAATTAGGTACAGGTTATTGGAAACTAAATCTCAAACATGCAACAGACGACTGCTATTATGACTGTCGACCACGTTAGTCGTCGTAACGCGTCGGGATATTAGTTTCCCTGTTTGGCACCTGGGAAGATGCAACCGGCTTCTCAGCGCCGATCCTTCTCCCCAAACCGTTTGTGATATCGACAGTACGTTGATCGAGACGGGCTAACGGGGCCGTCAGGCGAAGGGCTTCTGAGACGTTCACGTCGGTCAGAGTTGTGATAAGGTTTATGGTCTCTACAGTGAGAACATCTAGGAGTGGAAAAATGTCTGGAAGCTCGCTCGAAAGCAGCTATCAGAGTGTCCTCGGAGTGTGTTTCTACGGTGGGAGCGGTGATCTGGGGGCTACTCGAGTTTGTTACGGCAGTAATTTGTGGATGGTACCGTTCCATAACACCGTCCGCTAGTTTTGCCACTTCTGTGAGCTTAAGATGGCTATAAACCTCGAGCAGTGCTTGAGTATTGGGTGGTAGTCGCTGTACCCACAACTCTTTAAGGACTTTTTCCTCTAAAAGTTGCCATGCCAGCTGTTGCATTTTTCTCAGTAACGCGCAGGGCTTCTTACTACCTAACTCTGTCCCTTGGGTCAGCCGTTTCAGTCTTGACGATTCTGACGGCAAAAGACAGGAGATTACCGCGTCTTTCACGGCTGTGTAAGGATAATTATTGATAATTGCGTCGCGTATCTGGGTGGCAACGTCACGGGGGAGGTGACCGATAGTCCACAAGTAACGGGAACGCTCGCTTGTGATTCTGTGTTATTCAAACTCTGCCTCTAACATATGAAACCAGAGTTGAGGGTCATCAATAAAAACCCAGGGATGGCTAGGAAGACTGTCAAAACGGACGGTTCCGGATCAGGCTTGCGTTCGTTTGCTAGCCATAAGTGTAATGGTATATCAAATGCAAAACGATATATATAAAGGTCAATTCAGCAACCGTGAAACACTTATAATATCGATATAGGGAAAATATAAAAGGATTATGGTAGCAGAAATCGGGATTTACCGTTTTTATGTCGGAAAAGTTATGGGTAGATGAATAAGTGTGATTGAAGGACTTACAAGTGTCCTTGGTGAAATGAATTTGTTGTTCGGGCTCAACAGTTTAGGATTCTCCTAAGTCAAGTCAGGACCTGCTCCCGTGTAGAGTCTATAACCCGTGGTCTCCGGTTCGTGACACGTTAGCAAATATACTCGGCAGAGCGCAAAAGAGTAGAACTCAAAACGCTGGAGCGGAACAGCGTATGTATTGGAGGAACGCAACGGCAGACGATGTACACAGGGGGAGCAAGTAGCACCACCAAATTCGGTAATTGTTCAAATAAACAAATTCGTTAGACTTTGTAATCGTGTGTCGTTTCGGTAGCACTACGCCTGTACAAAGTCCAGTAATCTTGACTTTACCGAGTGCTTCTTTGTAAGCAGAATGCCGGAGAGCACTCTGAATACTTGGGGCATTATTGAGGACTTTAGATACACAATTAATTTGTGTAGCTTCAGCTTTTATAAGTAGTTGGTTTTCAGGAAATTTGAGAGGTGAGCAGACTAGATTATCGATTTTGGAGAAGAGAACTGAATATTTCCCATGACGGTTCGGGAATTTTCAGATAAGAATAAAAGCTTCCAATGTTTTTGATTTGTCAGTGTGAGTGAACACCTATTTGGATGCACTCTGTAGGTGCGAAATTTGATCCGAAACTTTCACCAAAGTTGCCTACCCGATAGACGTGCGTCTGTGAGTGTGCGTAGTTCAAATCTCTCGACAGCTACAAAAGTTGAGTGGTGTCTTGGCCCAGAACAAAACTTTTGAATCAGCTGTTTCGCTGGGAATGAGACAAAATTCATACTTCCGGCCATTTCGGACTAGTTGTTTTAAATCCTTAACTCCCCGGGGAAGTCAGTACGTCTTAGAACACTGTTCAGAACTTTTTATGTTCATTGTTCGATAGCACGACGTTGTTGGAAATGACGGCAATCGGCGGACGTTTTGGTTGCTGCTTTAAACCTTCCTCAAAAGCAGCGTACAACTGAATAAGCTTGGGATAATAATCGAAAGTGACAATCGACGGTTCGGGAGTCCGATTCTTTCTGTCCAACGGATATGACTCCGATCAGCGGAGCCATGACGATCGATAATCGGTCCCGTTGAATCACGAACACAAACGCGCTCACTCAATTAACTTGAAATCAGTATGTGAAACAACTGGAGTGCTCTCTTATCCGTTCCATTAATCATGTGGTCGCTTGTGTGTTGGTTTTGAGCGTATCAAGGAGTCTAATTTTACCCCGAAAATTCGAACGTGGCAAGCACGATTTCGGGATTACCGTTGGATTTGTAGTTGGATACATTGAACTTATCAATGCAGCAACAAGAAAATCCATGATCAGCCGAAGAACAGATGCCCCAATAGGTCATGCGAACAAATCGCAGGCGGAAACCAGCGATGACATTCCAAGTCAACCGAAGGTTGCGTTCCCACGTCAAGCCATGTGACTCAAAAGTCGATAACCCAGAGGTTTGCGCACCGACACGACAGACTGCATATTTGCTACCTGGTTGAATTCATGTGTAGCGGAGAATGTTGTAGCAAAGGAAGGATGCGGGTATCTAACCGACCGGGCCAACCCATCGAAAGCCACAGACCAAATAATAGACAGCGAATATGTCGGAAGTATTCTGCAGCAGACAAAAGCAGGCATACGGACTAGCAGATGGGACGCAGTGGGTTTTCAGGAAACCGGCAAGATAGCCCATGTAAGGGGCTACTGATCAAATCGTCAACCTGACCCATCGGACCAGCCGAAGGGAAATAGTGTGTGAAGGAATCAAACTAATGGCCGCAGGCACCTGATCGAAACGCAGGTGAGATACTCAGGTAGCCGGAAGATCAATATTTCTACAGCGCAGTCTGGAAGAAGTACTATATAGACACAACATCAGCATTCGGTTGATTGACATGATGCGGAGATAAAAATATACGGATTACGTTAATTCACGAAATGGTTTGGCACTCCACCGTGTTGGATAAATTTGGTTATATCCTCCTAATTCCCATCCCGAATAGTAATTTCTCACGAAACGTTTTTATTATATGTATGTGTAATGACTATTTGCAATGTTTAAGCTCATGTTACTATTAAAATATAGTGTCCGTGCTCCCCATATACATGTATCCTGAGGATCGACAAGAAAGAATATATCCAACTAAATATAGCCTATGGAGTGTTACGTTGAAATCTGAAAAGTTTTGTACCAATTCACGTGAAGTTTATTTTTAACTCCTAGTCAGTACGGAGGTCGAATTTCACAACGCACTACTAAGATATCACCAAGTAACTAATAAAGTCACTAAAAAAGTGAACGCGAAAATTGGGTAATGGAGAAGTAAATTTGTGGACTTGGCATACATTTACTGTCGAATGATGGCTCAGGACACCACACTAACGAACGAAGAGTTCGTAGGTGGTATATTCCTTCTAAGTGTATGGGTGCTAATGAAGATGAAGTGTGATAAGGTCAGTGGTCCAGACGAGTTTTCGCCAGGGTTGCAAACTGACTTTGCTCTCATTTCTTCCTCAGCAGTAACATTTATGCAGTCAAAATACCCTGGATTATACCAGAGTGGCACCCATGATACGAATGCATGTTCGCTGCCTGGAAGATAATATCGTGCCATCTAATTCTCTGGAGTTGTGTGTTCAAAGACCTCTGTTGTACCGAGCGTCCTCCGATCAGCTTGACTATCATCACTTGAGTGTCCCATTTAATGTCAGTATATGTCACACACTACTTTGTTTTATATTCTATAGAATGTGTGAAGCCGCTAGTATTGACAGTCGGGATCATAACGATGCATTCAAATGGGCAGCGAGAAACAAATTTCTAGATATACTAGGCGTAACTGGTAGCCTGCCGTCTATCACAGGTCACTTATATGACCCCCTTGATAATCGCGAATCACTAACACGTTTTTAGGTCGTTAGAAACTTTGAGAGACATGGCTGAGAAAAGAAGTCAGTGGCACGAATGCTGTGCGATCTGTCTATCGAATTCTCGTGCCCCGTAGTCACAAGAATGTCATTCCAACGAACAAAATGACAAAAAACATATATATATATATATATATATATATATATATATATATATATATATATATATATAAAGACTAAGGTGGTTGGGGTGTTGTGAGGGTATGGACTAATATGCTATCAATAGACTGTCTAGTCTCATTAGCAAACAGCACGACATTGCCTTTCCAGAACCAAGGTCAAGGTTTGACTCAACGGAATCACGAACGGCAGGACAGCGGATCGAAATGACGAGAAAGGGTTCCCGTCCAGCGGTGGCTGACCGTGTAGTCAATCAATCAGTTTGGACCAATTAGTTTATGATCCAGCGATTGGTGACAGTGACTCTTCATTTTATTTACAGTGCTCCCCCTCCTTGGAGCGGTCACCCTCTCCGTGAGAGCACATCTCGGTCCCGATTGATTTCACCACTGAAACCCCTCACGAGCAAACATGGTCATCGGGTCGCATGCCTACATACCGGCAGAAGACGCTGCTTGACCCTATTCTAAAGGAAGCTCGTAGGCTCTGCTCTTGCCACAAGCGTCAAAGTGTGCCCTTAGATGGGTATGTGTGAACATCGTACAATATATAAGTAGTTCACGGAAGGCCATTGGAATCATTTGACAAAAATAGTGAAAATTCAGGAATGCCGCTTATTCTGTGCGTTGCTGTCCCCGTTCAGCCGTTTGGAATAGACAGTGACACCTGCGATGGTCGCTATTGCAATTGTACCTTTAGCGTTTGATCTCATAGCTGGCAGGCCTGCTGGGTTCACTTAGTATAATCACTGCAACTTTCACATCATGGCAGTAGAACGCGTTAGCACTCATAAGTCATGATGGAACGATCAACGAGGAAGATAATCTTGGGCCTTGGCGACGAAGTAGAAGTTATTAATTTGTACAAGAATGAAGTTTCTGTGACGACGGTTGCGACCCAATTCGGTGTAGGGAGAACGATAGTTCGTATGACTGTAAGAAATGAAACTAGTATCAAAATTAGTTTGGACCAAGGAACTTTAAGTCAGCGAAAATTCTTGTATTCACGTCTCGATCGTTTCGGCGATGTCAACATCAATGTATAGGAATAGTTTCTCACTGCTCCGCGGAATCAGTTGCTGGTAACAGGAGTGTTGCTACAAGAGAAGGCTGAGGAAGTGGCTGGTAGTCTGGAACATATTGGTTTTGCCGAGAGCAGTGACGGTTGTACGAATTCCAACAACGCTATATGATCTGTTCAAGGCTGATGAACGGCAAGGCCTCCGAAGTTTCAAATGAAAAGCTATCAAATTGCTTAGAACAAGTTCTTACGTTGTTCAAAGATTATGATTTGAAGAGCATTGTCAACTGTGTTGAGACTGGTCTCTGATTTAAAGCCACTCTGACACGCAGTTTGTCTGTGAAACGTGATCCATTTAGCGGCATTCGAAAGTGCATGGTAGAAGACAACAAAATAAGAAACAGTTAACAGTGGATTCCTTTCTGATAAAATACTACTTAACGTTTGTTTCGTGTCTCATTTGAAACGCGGTAGCGCCAATAGTCTCACTGGAACCTTTAGGAAAGTTAGTGGGCGCTGACATGTCAACTGCATGTTTTAATCATGTTTTGTGCTATATTCTGAACGCCCCTCCCAAGAGCGAACGAATTCGGCTAGTCATGAAGATGTTCGGTCTAAGGAGGAAGCAATTCATGTAAAATGTTCTGAGCTAATAAACTGTAATGGTTCTAAGGCAGAAGAGGCCCAGAATAGATGTGTTGCATACGTCCGCACATGGGATTCCTCATCGCTCATTGGCCGCCGAGGCGTGTAGTGGCTGGAAGATGTGTAAGTGTGGTTAGCTCATGACGGTGAATGTATGAAAAAACTAACTGATGACTCGGCCATGTTGGCGTGTTAAGCTTCCTAGGTGGGATCTTAGAGATTCCCCACTCAGCCGTTAAATACATTAGAGGATATGGCTAAGTGTCACCATCGGAGGTGTTCTTGTATCCATAAACTTTCCATATCGACTTGATGGTATCAATCGTAGCTCTCTCACTCTTTTTATGCTTTTCTAATAATTCCGACTGAAGTTACTGCGGAGAGATGACAACCAAATCCACTGCAACCAGTGCATGGTTAACTGTTGTTTCAGTTAAACCGAACTAAGACCCAACGCTCATAGGTGGCCTGATTTGTTCTTGGTAGAGAAACAGACTGGGTGGGAACCCCGTGATGTATATCGGTTTCCGATAAGCGAGGAGTCATACCGTCGAAATATATTTCGTTCACAGTGGTAAATCACGTACGGGAGGGCGTACTGTACTGTAAACGAAAGTGGAGCGAAAGCCTGAGAAAAAGCTCAAGTCAGAGAAAATAAATGGATAAGTACTCTTCTTACTTCCTTTTTTATTTAATATACCACGACGACGTACTACAATTCAGGAAGGGAGGGGGGAAGGGGGCCGCGGCGAATGAAAGGCTGTCGCATGAAAAAATGACTGGTGGGAAGGGTCTGTACTGTCCAAAGTCCATGATGATAACCGTTTGAGCACCACCGGCGAATAGAACTTTTCCATCCGGACGTGAAGAACGAACGAAGTGGGACGAAATGTTGTAACCGTTCTAAACAGGGTTCTAAGACGTAGTGAATTTTCCGGAGAGTTCTGGATTTAAAACGACTAGCCCGAATTTGTCTGAAGTATGAATTTTGTCTAACCCAGTGAAACAGCTAGCTCAAAAGTTCTGCCCTGCGCCATGAAAGCTTTCGACTTTTGTGGCTATCGACAGATTTCAACTGCGCACACTCAGATATGCATCTACGAGGTAGGCAGTTTTGGCGAAAGTTTCGGATCGAATGCTGCACTTGCAGAGTGCATTCAAAGAGGTGTTCATAAAAAAAAATGATGAAAGTTTTCCTCTGTTCTGACGTTTCTTGAACGCTGGAATCACATTCCATTCCCGACTGCTGGCGTTCTGTTACAATTATTCCTATGCCAAAGCAATCCCATAGCTAGGCGGAACCTAAGAAGAACCGGCTACCAACTCTATCTTTTTCAGCTCTGAAACTTGCAGAATGCCATGTACTGCGTCGTTTTTAAACCACGTTGAACCCCAACCGACGAGTTGCAATTTGTACACAAACCCAAGCGCTCTAAAGTTGATGCAGTAAAGTCCATTGTGCACCATATTGCTAAATCCCTCGACGATTCCAACAAATCAGTTAAATGTGCTTTTCTTGACTACATGTCGAATTTGATGATGTACCACGCTCGCTTGGCTGTCCCTCATACTTACCAAATTGATTGAAATTCTATTTCTCTGGAAGAACACAATTCATCAAGGCAGGCAAAAAAGTCCCCGAACATCTCTTAACCAGTGCCGGTGTACCTCAAGGTGCTTCACTTTCTCCGTATTTGTTTTCAACATACGGTAATAATTTACCTGTCTCCCACCCCGTTCGCATCTATAAATATGCTGAAGACGTGGTGCTTGCAAGGTCTATCTCAACTAAACCAGACTTCGACGTATTCACCGTAAATCTTTCACAAATTCAAAACGTTTCTAATCACTCTTGTCATGTCATGAGTGTATTTTTTCCACCACTCGTTCTCGGTTCATTGAAGACACTACCACCGTTAATGCTGTTCCCCTCGCACGTATTAACCATGCGAAATATCTTGGTGTTACGCTGTAGTATAATCTGTATTGGTCTTCGCGCATTGAAATTGCAGCAGGAAAACTGCGTCGCTTGTCACACCAAGTTAGAAAACTACGTCAATTTAGTGCTCCACAGTCTGCTATTTCGAATATTGTAAAACTGTGTATATTACCTATCAATCTTTATTGTTCCCCAACCATTCTCTGAACTTTACTAAAAAGGATTTCACCACTTTTCACAGAGGCTTACGCATCGTTAGTATTGTTTCTGGTATAACCTTAAATGACCTAATTCTGGAGCTATGCACATGACAGGATCCTTTGCGTTTGCACAGAAAATCCTTTCTGACACTTCGCACCCATTGCAATTTGATCTTACTCTTTGCTGGTCTCATGTGTTGACCCAGTCTGGGTGTAAATGGCTTCCATGCTGATTGTTTTGTACAGGCATTCCGTTGTTCAACTTATAGTAAGTGTCCTAACAAGTAAGGATGTTACTCTGTCTGAAATGAAACTCTGTTTTGCTGTGTAACTTATTTTGGTGGCATTTTTGGCTGAGAAGCATTCAACAACTATGCGTTGTTTCAATGCTCCACACTACCCCTCTGGACGCCGCTCCAGCTTTTCCAACACCTTGAATGGGTGAAGTGAAAGGTTTAGCCACAGGTTATTATTGCTTCTGCGTTTCACATAACGTTATGTGAAACATTCGGTTCGGTTCTCCGAAATCGATAATCCAGTCTGATCCCCTCTAAAATTTCCTGAAAACCAACTACTCATAAAAGCTGAAACTATACACATTAATTGCGCATCTATAGGCCTTAATATTGTGCCAAGTGCTCAAAGTGCTGTCCGGCATTCTGCTCAAAAAAGAGCACTCGGTTCAGTCAAGATTATTGGACTTTGTACAGGGCCCTTTCAGGGGTAACCCGGCATTCTTACACGAAGGCCATGTTCAGCTACTGAAGTGATTGTGGCCTCATGGAGTAAACCACATTCGTGCGCAGCACTGTCCTGTTGAAACCAAATCTACTCACGTACTCCTAAGCAATCCAACATAGCCACTACTCTTTCTTGTAAACGTTGTATTTAAGATTGTCCTGTAAAATGCGATACATCATTTACCTACGACAAACTCCTGAAAGAAAGATGGTTCAACTGTTTGTGTTGCTAGTATTGCCGCCCACACAATCAGCTTTTGGTGGTGCCGTCTCTTGGACGCGGCGTTTCGTCGGGGGTTAACGGTAGTTCAACAGTGGTGTTGTCCACTCGATCGATACAAACGAAAGGTGGCTTGTCATTGAATAGAATGGAAAATGGATCCCTTTTATCGAAGAAACATGAACAAGTTAATTCCCTTATCACGGACTCGGTGCACTTCGGTTTATGCACCCAAGCCTCGCCAAACTGACTAATGTTGCTCTCCTTCAAAACATGAACGATGGGCGTTCAGCTCATGCCACACTCTCAGGACGGTTGTCGTGTGTCATGCTGTGGACGTTGCACAATTGTCTTAGCGAAGTCGCCAGAGCAGCATTCGCCGGTTGGCGACCTGGGCCTGTCACTAGTGTTCATCACGCACACCGACTGTCTTCTTGAACCTTTTCAACAGGTCGCTGACGGACTATTTTGATATTTCTCGAACACCCAGATGACGGACGATAAATAGTCGACAAGCTTCCAACAAACTTTCCTCACCTTTTACGTAGATTGGAACACTCGATTTGCTAAATCAACTTGAGCCTTTCCTCAGGGTTTTGCTTGATTTCTGATTACTATCAATTGAAGAATAAATCAATTGGATGGTTTCAGTCTTGCTTCCTATAGCTGTGATCAAGAGCAGTGACAATCGAGGGTCCGGGAGTCCGATTCTTTCCGTCCCAACGAAATGACTTCAAGCATCGATAAAATCAAGATTCGTGCCGTAATCTCATCCAGTATCGCGTGCGTAAATGCGTTTATTGGATTCAGTCGACTTTGATTATAATCATTCTCAGTGGATCGCGCACGCAGGCGCGATCAGTCGGCCAGCCTTCAATCTGTTTGACATACCTTGAGTGCTTTCCTGCGCGCTCCATTGATCAGGTGGTCGTTCGTGTGTTTGTCACGAATTCGTTGACATCAGCCGCTTTATTCCACAGGCATGGGATGTGGCGTACCATTTCACACGGGACCCGGAGATATGCTTCGCCGTCAAACCTAACATCGGTTATTCGGTTACTCGTCTCTTACTCTGTAGTTGCGGTCAACGCTAATGGGTCAACAAATCATACCAAAAGAGAAGCCGGATAATCGGTAAGTGGACTTCTATAGCCCTGTGCCTTTGACTCAAACGGATGGCAGCCGAACCTCTCGAATTTCATCATAAACAATGAGAATAGCAAAATATACAGTCGATCGTTCACTTACCATGGCATCATTTCACTTACATGATTCGCTAGATTTCATACTCAGGATTCGTTGTTCTCAGTGTGCAACCAGATTATTGGGGGGTGATCAGAATTCATGAGTAAAAGGCGTTTGTTATGCTTATGTCAATCCGATCGGTGATGAATGACAGGGACCGCTGTATTACATCACATGTCAAAACGTTGTTCTGTTTCATCCCTTTATTGAATTGAATGAGATGTATGCTTAGCTACATTTTATAAGGATTAACTGAGCGTTTAGTACTTTGGCTCTAAATTGGAAATAGGTGTTTGATCTGTTTTTGATGAAAACTTCCAGCCGGAACTACAATGTTTACAGGAAGGCGAGATAATCTAGCATCCCGAGCGTCGATCGGCCCTAGCATTCAAAGCCGGACGTCTAGCCTTTTCACAACCAAGCACAATTTGTAAGCTACTAAGATTTCTATTTCTAAGCATGAACACCGGTGGAAAGTGGGAACCACGAAGTCCCGAAAGTCGATCGAGGGTAACCTATTCCGGATCCCCGCACCCGCTTAATTTGTAATGGGCAGCCAAATAATGAAAGGTACTTTTCTTATACTCCGGACTCAGAAATGGAAAACTTTGATTTGTGCTTCAAAGGACCCAAAAGCGCGCAGGTGTGACACAAACATTATATTACACGCCACCCGACGGGTCATTGACCCAATAAATTGAACCAATCTCGTGTGACATATCTTCGAAGTTTACGAAACCTCCGCGACGCGTTCACTCGGAACCCTAGATAAAGCTCTCTTAGTTGATCTATTTGAAATGTGCAGGCACCATGACCGTCTTCTGTCTCAGTTGTCGACCTGAAAACAATCTCCTTAGGTTCGGGAGATTGGTAAAATAACACGAACACCTGGTTTCTGAACCGTTCTTGTCTGGTAAGATTTGGATTAGGCTGGCCATCCTTTATCTCGACTGGAATAACTTCTGATTTTCAGGCGGCATTGTGCACTCAGTTTGGCGGATGCATCTACACTTGAAAAGCCATCACAAAAGCTCCATTTTCATGCTGAATCCCAACCATTCAAGGTGGACATAATCATCAAAATATCTCCCACCTCTGTTTGTATTTGTAGTTGATAGATAACACTGGTTCGTTTTCGTATGTGGATGTTTGAATGTTAGTTCGTCTGTGCGTAATGTATCTATAACATCGACAACAATTCTGTTGTCACATTACCTAAAATAGATTAAATAGATTTGCTTTGATTCTGGTTGGATTTCATAGTCAATTCCAATCCATACATATAAGCAGGTTTTTATTGTGGCTTTGTTCAGATTAAATTTGAACTCACGCGGTCAGCTTGCTGGACCTTTTCTCGTTCCGCTTGTAACGCCACGCATTATTTCTGTTAGTTCCACGGTCAGTGGAACGAGTAACTTCTTTTTTGGTCGCTACCTTTGAGTTCGCGTTTCTAGTTTCCAAACCTTTTTCCGATTGGGGTTCCATCTTTTTCACACTAGTCAGATCTAAGGAGACCGGTTCGGGTTCACTAGGTCCGATATTTGGCTTTCCACAAACCGCGACTGCGCCCTCTCTCATGTTATCATTTCTGTCTTCTAATGGAATCTGGTTGGAAATACCCAATTTTCCCGATGAATTTGGTGATGTGGACATATTTCGCGTTGGACTAGACCATTGTGGACGGCTGTTTGATGCACGTGATCTTCTCTGTATTTGTGTCAATACTGCACTTCCGTATGCGCTGGAGCGACTACAATTTCCTTTGCGATCAAGGTCCTCGGAATTGCAAAAGTTATCCGGGGACTCTAGCTGTGATGGTGATGCAACTGCATCCTTGTATATTTCACCACCAGATTGTAGACCGCTTCTATCTTGCACGTAATTTTCCGCATCTCCAACTGCACCACTGACAGGCATAATTTCGACCAAACGTGGATATCCCAGATTGTACAGTTTTTCCGAATAGTCCACTATCCCTAGAGCATGACCGAGTATGCCAACTTCCTGTCGAATTTCATTCACTTGCGGTGGTTCTAGTTCACAAATTTCGTTAGCATCATCATCCAAGAAATCTACTGGTAGCATGCTTTGAGAAGTTAGCTGTTTGTTGGCATTTTTGGCTAATCCCATAGATAACCAATAGGGGTGGGAGATGTTGGATGGATCTACATCCGGAGGCGGAAACAAAAAGTCGTGTAACAACCCAGTATCCGCTAAACCGGTGGTAAGCAGTCGAAATAGACGCTGAGCTTGCCGGTCAAGACATCGATTTCGAACTCTTTCCAACCATAACGTCAGCAGGCATAAACAAGCGTCTCGGTCAGCTGCAATACATACACGAGCCGCCTCTTTTTCCGGGCCTGTCAGTTTCGTAATTTGTTCGGGGGTCATTTTGCGAGCACCGACCATACGATTTCCTTTACGACTGACCAGTTCCGCATCGTACTGGACGGGACCTTTGGGCATATATTTCTGGCGGAAAAATCCTGCCGCTGCCACATGTTCAAGTAATCCAATCAATCGATTACCGCAGTTTGAATAGCTTCTACTTGCTCCTTTACGAGCTAGACGATGAAACACAGAGCACCAGATTTCCTCATCACTGTCTGGTTTCCCGGGCTCCGGCGCAATCGGCCTCACGTCATATACGCATGGGTCATAATAACAAGATGAGGTGTTATCTGTCAGAGTACGATAGCTAATGGTTTGTAGCAAACCGATTACGTCGACTCCTGGACGCGTGTTCAGCAGTTTGACACAGAAATCGAGCAGATCCACAAACCAATGTGTTGTTTCTTTGGTTGTGCCCAATCGTTCGATTATCCCGATCGGTGCTTGGGGATGGAAGTTAGCGGACATTAGAATGGTGAGACCGACGAAAAATTCTCTTCTCACCGCTATAATTGCCGGGTGTGTGGTAGAATACTCATCCATAACAAATGGCCCAGGTCTAGGTTTCACTCGACGGACGTAGCATGTAGCGTTGACATCAATTTCTTGTCGGGCTCGGGCGTGTATTCTTGTACCGGAGGTGTCCAGTAGTAGGCGCAAAACCGAACGCAGACGAAAGTAGATAGCAATAGCTAGTGGGGTCAGATACAGCACAGTTTTTATTCCATAGGCTGGCATTCCCGGCCCAGTTCGTGCATCAATGTACAGATGTGGTTGATCATACAGCTCGAAATAAGCTGAAAGTAAACTGGGCTGCACGTTTGCAAGATTGACCAAATGATGAAGACCATTTCTACAACGCATTTGATTCACAAGCCATCTGGTTACCTCATGATCCCTTGGATAGTATTTTGGCAATGAATCGCGATTATTCACATCAGGTTGTGTTTCCGTGTATTCACTTGGAGCGCGATTTAATCCTGATGCATTATCTGAAGATGGCTTCGAATCGCGCCGATACTGAAAAGCCATAGCTTCCAAACTGTTGGCGGTCACACGCACCCCGTGCGTATTATTCCCTCGCCAGCCACCCCCTCTGTGATCGATTTCTGAGTTTTGTAATCAATTCATTCAAACCGTGTCTGTTTAATGCAGTCCGAAAGTATTGTCACGTGACTGAGTTCTGGAGCACACTACTTCTGTACATTGTGGATGTATAGAATGGTGATCCGAATGCCACGATGGAGTTTCTGCCGTTTAATGTTCATTCATTGTAAACACTGGTCGGGAAAACAGTTAAATTAGGCGTAAACTGTCTGCATCTGGATAATAGAGGAATCTTGATTTATTCAGAAACTGATACCTTTTCCATAGCTGTCAGTTTGTTCTTGAAACAAAATATGCCGAGTAAAAAGCTAGACTGTCAAAATGGAATCTGCAACCGTGGGACATTTTGAGGAAAGTTCAACGTACCCATATGAGGTTATGAAAGAAAAATTCATGTTTTTTAATTATTCGCTTTTATTTGTGTTTTATGCTATACAAGTCTTGTCCAAAGTTAACTGACAAGTTCACAAGCCATCGCTGAACAGGTTGGCTGCAGTTTTCAAATTCTGCTGATATTTTTCTATCTGAAAAAGAATAGTAAAAAGCTGTCTGATTCGGTTTGCTTGAAAGTTTCGTTTAGAGCATGATGCTAATCGATATATCTGGACGGTATTTAAACTCTTAGAACCGAAAGATCATAGATCAGATGAGGCGAAATAAGCATCAGAAATGTATCAAGTGCGGTTTAAAAATGTGTATTGTCCCTGGTTTTGCTACAGTTTTGATAGCTGCATGCGAAACGTCCTCGAGATATCATTAAATTCTAAAGTTCATGAATACATCAACACTAATATCATGATTACCGAACACTGACTCCCGGTTCAGTGTTGTGATTCTAAGGCATTTCGAAAATTGTTTATCTCTGGGGTCATGCCATGAAAAAACGTGGAAACGGCTGAACGAATACCAGAATGATCTACTCTGTTGCACAGTTATGATTTCTAAAAGTCATAAAAGATGATAAATGTTTCATTGGGCTTAACCAGTTGTGCGAGGAAATTGCGTATTCCCCGAAAATAACGTGTCAAAATGGAATAGCCATGGAGCGTAATGAATTGGTGACTTCCGTTGGCACGGTTTCACATAAGTCACAGGGCAGAGTTGAATGTTAACGGGCCTCGCACACTCGTATCTGTCCCTACGCCATGTTCGGTTTTATCAACTGGATATGATCAAATTCTAGAAAACGTTGTCTAGAATCTGCTCCGTTAATAAAACAATCGAATAGATTTTACCGTCTGACGGATTCATTTTGTTATTAGCTCATTGTAAAACTATTGATAGGCTTTTCACGTCAGAGCGCAGCGACAGTGGGTTACCGAATAAGAACACCGACCACTGAGTGATGCCTCATTGTTATCCGAATGAACAAATTTTTTTGTGTTATGAGGATGAAAAAAATGAAACGGTCTATTTAAAATGATGCGAGAGGGTGGCTCCTGTCCACTTTACTATCATACATCTCATTATAGTTAAACGATCGAAATATTGCATTCCTGAGAGCGAGATTCCTGTTCAGTTCAATCCTTTCAACCTGTAACCTCAGCCTCTTGTGCTCTGGTTCTGGCCGCTACCTTTCAGTATCGCATAATCAAGAGCAAAATGAATAGAACAAAAAAGAAAGCAATCAGAAAAGAAAGTTACTGGTGAAAAGTATATAAACGAAGTAAGAGTTTGAATGCAACTGCACTACTGACCACGGTATCTAACTAAAACACTCAATTTTTCTAACCATCCGGTGGGTGGATCCTGTAGACCCTAATGCGGGAAGTTAACACGTCTTACACGATCGAGTTCACTGGCTAAGGTTCTCTTACCTTTTTTGCATGTCATGGGCTAACCACTTCGACCTACCCTCCAACAGCACATGCCGAGGGAGCCTTTCTCTGTGAGCATGCGTTACACACATCCCAACCACATTAGTCTGTTCAGATTGAGCACTTTCTCCATAGGCTGACATCTGATTCTCAACACTTTCCATCTCGAATCCGTACAAAGAATCTGTAAAACTGATGGATCTTCTGTTTATTTTTCCTAGTATCCGGTGATGGTCGAGTGGTTTACAGTGAATGCTGACCAACTTGGAGGTCAGATATTCGATTCCCATCGCAGCCGGTCACTTAGGCGGTAGAGAGTAATCCACGGTCGTCCGGCTCGTTACGACACCTGACCTGATGTGACCCTAAGTGGTTTCCCACTCGAAGTCTCAGGGTCTGGTTTCCGGCTGCCTCTAATAGTGCTGTGGGCCTTTGAGGCTACGGGTATAGTCCGTCCACTGCACTCATGCACAAGCATGTAACAAGGCATAAATTGAGTCGGTGGCCTAGTTTCCTTTTCAAAGACGGCGTTGAATGACTGCAGGTCCGATTTTCATTCAGCTTGATTCTCACCATACTGTGTGATGCTTTATATTTTGAACGGGTACTTGGGTTATGTTTAATTGCCCCAGAACTTGGTTATCTTATGGTTTTGCACTTGCGTGCTTCATATTCTGATTGTGGACTCACAATTGAAAGATATACTCACTTCCACACTACGTTTACGTTCCAGCTCAGCAAGACGTTTTGTCAGTTGACTCGATCGTGATTTTTCTTTTTCTACCGCACCACGTAGAGCTATGCCCTGTTGTTCCATCTGCTCGGCAAGATGCTCTGCTTCAGATCGCCACTGGGCTGCCAACTATCGTCCATCAATCAACAGGAAAAGAGAAAAGGATTATGGTTAAATCTGATTTGCACGTTATTAATTTGGCATTCGGGTATCTAAACGCAAGGCTTGTTTGTTACCTACCAGTGGATGAGATAACCAATGAGTGGTAAAAAGCAGCACTGAAACAGGTTGAGGGTGCCAGCACAAGTGAGCGTTAATATACCACTAAAAGTACAGCTTTTGTTACTCCAACGTCTGAGGTACACAGTCAAGTTTCAGTGACGCTTTTCATAAAGCAATGATATCTCCACTGAATAAGGTACTCAGTAACATCTATCTCGAACAAGAATACTAGACCAGTTCCATTCAGCTTGAACAACCATTAACCATGCATTGTGTGCGGTGGCTTTGGTTGATATCTCCGGGCCACAGCCTCAATCGGAAAGGACATAAATATTAAAGAAGCAGTAAGATAACTACAAATGTTGATATCAAGCCGATAAATATTGTTTGTGAATACAAGAGCCCCACTGGTCACGACACATAACCATTTCCTCTAAAGTATATAACCACAGAGTGGGAGGTTCTCTTGGACCGCAACCACGAAGTCCAACACACACTACATGACCAAGGCCACTAGTTAGGATTTTCACACCTTTCTTCCATTTCATCAACTGGCCACCCTTACTTATCCTCCAACCGTTATTCGCCTCAGCGAACATGGTGCGCCGAGGAATCCTGTCAGGGGACATGCGCAACACATATCCCAACCATCTTAGTCTGGTGACCTTTAGTGTTTCATCCAATTATTTGGTTCATGAACCTAAGACTCTCCGCAGAACCTCAGCATAGGTTATACGGTGTTCCCACAATATTCGAGCAATGCTACGAAAACATCGGTGTTCAAATATCGACAATCTTCGTATATCCTCCACCCGCAGTGACCATGTTTCTGAACCATATAGAAGCGCAAATCTGACAGCTGCATCGTACACTCAACCCTTGATAGACAAACGGATGTCATGTCGACGCCACAGATCACTCAGGTTGGCAAAGGCCAAACCAGCCTTCTGTATACGTATAGACACCTCATCCGATATCCGACCTCCGGGTAAAATGCAGCTCCCCAGATAACAGAGCTTATCTATCAGGTCTATAGTTTCTCCAAATATTGAAAGGTTGGGTGTCGGACGAAGCCAATCCTAAAACAATATCTTGCACTTCATAGGTATAAAATGCATACTGAACATTGCTGCACAGTCCATCAAGCTGTCTACAAAAGCTTGCAACTTACCTGGATCTTCACTAAAGAACAAATATGTCGTCCGCATATTCAAGGTCTAACACTTTTCCACCCGGGAAAAGTTTAATGCCACTATCCTCACTTGACAGAAGTACGGTCTCTCGGACCATTTCAACCACGGATTTAAAAAGTAAAGTTAAAACGGGGAAGCCCTGGTGTGCACCAGTTTTCGTAGTGAAGTCGGGTGAAAGATCAGCGTAAGATCGAACTGGGATTCGGCTATTGTTGTAAAGGGATTTTACGATGGAAATGAATTTCTCTGGTACACGCTTCAACAAGAGAGCAGCGCCAGAGAACTATGCGGTCAACTGAGTCGAAGGCCACTTTAAGATCAAGAAAAGCGGAGGTAGTGGTCTTACGGAAGGTGTGTCTATGTTCTAAAAAACATCGAAGAGTGAAGATGTGATCAATACAACCTCGACCAGGTCTAAATCCAGCTTGATTCTCGTGCGAGCACTGTTCGCGAGCGTTAGATAATCGGTGGAGAATAATACTAGCAAGCAGTTTGGATGCGATACTAACCAGAATTATTCCCCTGTGGTTTTCACAGAAGTACCTGTCGCCTTTCTTGTAAATCGGTACGATCACCGATTCACATCAACTCTTTGGAACTCGTTCCCTATCCCATTTCAAACCGAGGAGTTTTATCAACTCTAGCAAAAGTTCTGGACTACCCTCTCTGAAAATAGACGAACGCAACCCATCCGGTCCGCCAAAACTTGCCATTTAAGATAGCTTATCTCACAAGGAACCTCCGCTTCTGACGGAGGACTGGTATCTACAACAAGAGCTGTACCCATGATGCTAATGAGCAAACCTGACGAGGATAAAGGTCAACTAAACTGCTTTACGAAATGCATCACCCAGCGAATTAGACGACGTTCCTCTGTTTGAATCAGTGAAGCGTTTGCCTCTTTGATCAATTCGCTAACACCTGGTTTACGTGGACCGGTTTGTCTAATCAAACGGAAAAGGTTGCGGCTGTTGCCAATGACCGCAGCTTTTTCCATCTCGTTGCATTTCGCAATCTATCACTGCTCACGGTCATTTCTTAGGCTCCGAATTAGTTTGCGTCTAAGGCATCTCCGTGCCTCATCTTATCTGGAATCCGGAGGAATCGATCTGTGCACATCTAACAGTGCAACTGAGGATCCAGATATCCAACGTTTCTGTGTGTCTAGTTGTTGGACCTAGGTTAGCATCAACAGCCGCATACAGAGCCTGGTTGATGTCTGTCCATCGCTCTACTGGACCCTGGGCATTTGGCTGCATCGATAACCTGGTGGATAATTCCGCTTGGTAACCAGATCGATGATCATTGCCCGGTGACAGCTGCAGGGGACGATATTTTGTCCTAGGCTGGTCATGAAGATTGACTCAGTCAGACCACTGATCGAACCAAGTACTGATTTCCATTATCTTCCATTCAGACCAATTCTCAGTGCCCTTATTACTTTAATTGTTAAGCGAGAAGTTTCAAGTGAGCGCGGTTTTCCAAAAAGTGACGACAAAAAAATGGTTTGGTTGGGCGGCCTAATAAGTTCGTGCAACAGCTGACCTTAATCATCTTTCCAGCTTTTGGCTGACCTCATCACCCTTGAATGGGAGGCACTGTGACCTCCATTCGTGGTACTGATATAGTGTTTGATTTCACAGGCCTTGTGATGCTGTGTCTGTCGATGAATGCATCTGGATCTCCGTTGTTTTGCAGCACTGTTCGGATGAGGCTGAGTTCATTAGTGATTGTGTCGTCCGTACATATCCGTCTAATTCGGTTGAAAAGGGTGCGAACTAGACCGCGCTTGTAGGATATGGACGCATAGCTTGCAAAATGTAATTATCGGCCTGTCCACGTTTTCTTGCGGTTGACTGACCTTGAGAATGGCCCATCGGGTCTCCGTGTTAGTTTGCTATCCAGGAAGTTTAAGGTGTTATTCATCCCGGTTTCCATAATGAAATTTATGCCAGGATGTAGGTTGTTTAGTTCTTCTAGGATAAATTGTGCCTGTTCTTTGTTGTCTGTTATGATTAAAGCGTCGTCGACGTATCTTCTGTAGAGCTCAGCTTTGACAGGAGTTTTGGGACATTTCTTTTCTAAGTATGTCATGAACAAGTCAGCCAACACCAGTCCCAAGGGACTTCTCATTGCGACTCCATCGATCTATCTGTATGCTTTCCCTTGGAACGAAAAGGAGAAATTCGCAGTGCATAGCAGTAACAGACGTTCAAGGATGGGTTTGGGTAGATGCACCGACAACCGGTTCTCTTCAATATGATCACAAACTTGCCGTATAACTTCTCGGATTGGCACCTTTGTAAACAAAAACTCAAAGTCAAACGAAGCCATAGATTTTCCATTGATATTTAGGTTTTCCAGTAAATCCGCCATTTCAAAAGTATATTTTACAGGAAATTTTACCAGTGAGCGTTTGACCGATTCAAGGATAGAAAGTAATCATTTGCCCAGTTGATGTTGAGAGGAGTTTCTAATGGAAAGAATCTGTCTCAGGGAAACACCTGGTTTGTGTAATTTTGGCAAAGCCGTACATTTGTGGGGTTTGGTATGTCTTTGTCGTCTGTTTACGAGTTGCACTCTCATTTATGAAATGTCCTTTGAGGAGGGATTGCACCTCAGATAATATGTGTCGTTGTATTTCATTCGGATCATCACGGCGACGAAACAATTAAAAAAGTCGCTAAAACACGCTCAGACTGAATCCCGATTTCCTACCCAACCAGAGAATTATGTCAAGAACCTGTCATCTGTGAAACTCTGCCAAACCAAGACTGAAGCTCTATCATGCGGACTTCCTTTCTCAATACCACGAAGGGAACTGAACACCCTGGAAACACAAGCACAGTTTGAATACTTACACCAACAACTGAGAACCCTCAAACCATCCTTTACCGATACTGAAAACTGGTTCACAGCTAAATTCGTGAACTTAGAAAGTCAATACCGAATAACTCCATCAAGATAACATATTCTACTGCAATCGAGGCATCTCTAGACTACTTTTAATGTTCTTTACGTTGACATATTTGACTATAGAAAAGTCGCTTACTGTGTGCTGTTTCGCCAGCATTTCTTGCCAACGTTGCACGCTTGTCTGATTAGCCTTCTCCATTGCCTGTAGACGCCTTTTGGATTCAGCATCTTGCAATTCGACAGTCTGATTGGCCAGTAGGACTTGCTGCAGTGCAGATCGCTGGGCTGCATTGGCCTGGCGTTTGGCTTCCAGTGCTTGATTTTCTGCAGCACTGAGCGCTTCTAGTTGATGCTTAAGTCGATCTTCCATAGAGCTGCGCTGTGCTTCCGCGTACTCCAGACGTTCTTTGAGGCATTTGACCTGAAAGTGTAAGATTAAGCAAATATTCTATTCGATTGCGTATTTTTTGTATTATGCTGTGAATTAGCGGTCGAAATGAGCTTTCATCTACGTGATTATATCTGTTTTTTTTGTAGTTTAACCCACTTTGTAATCGTTAGGGAACCCCAAGTCCCCCGGTAATTAAAAATGGTTGCAGTCCCCGGAAGCCACAAGAGTCGTCTGCATCCGAAAAAAAACAATTCTGATTTACAACAATGCATAAATTAGCGGAAAAGGGAAGTTGTGTGGAGCTGAATTGTTTCTTATTGAAACCCTATAATAATGCTGATGCTCTAAACCATGTGGACCCATTTCGATATTCAGAAAGACATGCCTCAAGTAGCACATCTTGGAATGCTGTTTCGTTTTCTACTGATGTAGACCATTCTTAAATTGGGCGGGGTACTCGTTAGTGCGTTAGCTACCTTGCACAGACCAGCTCTAGTGAACTACTCGGAAACCTCATAATCAGACTTAAAAGAAAAATGAATCATGTCAGTTTATGACCACCGAACCTCGCACTGCATGTCCGTCGGCAACGTGCTTCCCCGAAAATGCCGCCCGGTCTTATACTTATTTTTGCTTTGAAAATTTCACTGGGCCTTGTTTTTGGGAATATCTCATTTTCTCAGATATGGGAATCTTTATTCATTCATCTAAAAAATCTGTTTCTCCAAATACAGTCGTGTCATCCTCTGGAATATCGTCATAAGTCTTCAAATCGTGAATTCGAGCCTGAATTTCTTGCGACCCTATTTTCTGTAGTACCATTGGTCCCAGTACCATGTCCAGCACTAAAGCTTCCCTTGTTCATGTAGCCTGTTCATAGCGCACTGGTAACACAGCTTTCAGTGATCTTATTCCACGAATCCCTCAACGAATTCGCGACCTCCTCCAAACTGGGCTTCACAAAGTTCATACGCTGATTTATCTCCACTCTACTTTCAGTGTAGCTGATTCACATGCGTAAATACTCCTTAAACGGTTTGCTTATTGCGATATCAAGAGTCTGCAGATATGAAACCATTCCTGTGGGAATCACTGCTTGGTCTATTCTTCTCTCTGTAAGAAAGTTCTTCACATCTTTAGCACGACGGGTGCTGGCTATAACCCAGACTAGAAAACCTTGTTCACCAGCTCGCAAAAAACAGGCAGCAATAAATCGACTCATTTCCTCGTAACCGCTTGTGTACGCCGGGTTTTTTTTGGTTTCAACAGCGCATGCACCAGAAACACGTCTAATCTTATCTTTCTTATCCTTAGTTATGATTTGAGGTACGACTTTCTACTGTCCAGATAAACTTTCAAAATACAGCTAGTTCGTGTACATCTGTGACCAGTGAACGAAATGTAAACGGAAAAGCCACTCGTCTTATCGATTGTCGTTTGAAATGCTAGGCCCATAAACACGTCAGTTTCAACCATGTCAGTCATGTCGGAAGGTTGTTGCTTGGGAAAGTCTATGCTGTCAACGAAATACTTGAATGCGAGTGCACGGTTAATAATCACAGTACCTCCCAGTTTTACCAGTGTTATCGATTGCCTTAAAGACGGTTTATATCGCTGAAGAAAGCCATACAGCCAGTATTATGAAGCTTTAAATTCTCCTGGGGATCTTTCAATAGAAAGTGATTGGATATCAGCCTTGTGCACAAACAAAGTCTTCGCTCTCTTGTCAGCAATACACTTACATGATATCTTCCATTTTGCAAAATAATGATCGCCGACCTGATAAGCACCTACCTATATTAGCACTGTTGTGTCCCGAATTCGGTAAGTAAAAGAAAGGCAAGCTTGCACTGATGAATGTGTATTCTGCAGCAACTTTCGGTATGCGCCGGTACAAGCAAGCAAGTGAAAGAACGCAAACACATGCAAGTGCGTCAGTCAGGGATGTGTGACAACTGCACAATCGGATTGTGTTGCGCAAGGTCGTGAAACACGTGGTGCAATCTGATTGGTCACTGCTGTCCGGGATGAACCACGACAAACGTCAACTGTGTACGTGTGTTCACGATTGCAGCCGTGCGTCCATGAATGCGCGGGATTCAGATCAGGCGTGCGTGTTGTGAGCCCATGATTGGTCAGAAGAACAACAGTACTTCCATCCTCAACCAGCTGAATAAGACCGTCGTACTCCTTCCTCCGTCATTGGACTACCCGGAGATCAAGTTTTCTTTTTAGAGAAGGTTATAGGATTCTTGCCTCGGGAATTTTTTTATCAATTCTTTTCTTACAATACACGAAATAGCTTTCTCTTTTTGCGCTCGTATTCCCTTTATGGCAAACACAAAAGAACAGCGGAAGTGCCGGTGCTAGGATTCTCTTTTATTTCATCGTTGTGACCTCGCCAGGCTCGTCGGTATGCTTCAGCTTAGTCGAACCACCCGGTATTACCTGAAGCTTATTTTCAGGGTAGGGCTTATATTAAAAGTATCCTAAAAATCCTCCGAGGGTTTCCTACTCGAGAAGGTCTTATTATCGGGGAAACATGATACAACTGGAGTACTCGTGTTCGTAGCAGCCATAAATATCTAGGGGACTTGACGCAAATCCTTGAACTAAGTGGCTTAACAGCTCCAGCATTAACAAGTGTCACGAAAGTGCACCAGCCTGTGGATTTTCACTGTCGTTTAAAGGTCCTGTTTCCATTGGTCGATTCATTTATCACCAAAGGTGTACGCGGTTCACTGATAGAGAATTATCGGAAACTTTGTGTGAGGAAAAGCTGGAGTCAGAATAAATTTATCTTCTTGCCGTCAATCGGCTTTGAAGTTAAAGAAATCAGAATAACTCTTTCTAAATACGTGTATTTTTAACGTATCATGTATGCAGGGTATAAAATCAGCCACCGATTAGCTCTGATTCGAATTTTGTTTACCACTGGAGGCATACATCATTCCATGCGACAAGCAATCCTCGCCGGAAATTCAGATCTCGAATAGCCTCAGGTCTAATATTTCGGTTTTTGTCTCGCTGGAACCTAAGTTCTTCTTTATTTCTCCAATGAACTTACTGCCTATCGGATTTGTCATACGGGGATGAAAGCTGCAGTCAATTTAAGATACTTCTTTAGAACCGAAATGTTTACCGAATGCTGTTTAGTTAGAAATAATGTCTAGAGAAGGTGCTCAATTTACTACACTCTCCTTTAATGAAGCGGTAATTTACTCTGTACTGCATTAAATATTTGATTACTTTAGTATTCACTGGTGTATAGCCTCAAAATATTATAATCAGGTCTTATTCCTTGATTCATTTGCTATCTGAAAAGTCACCTATCACAAACTGAACGCAACGGTTCCGGATGATGATAAAACCTCAGTCAAAAAACAAAAATTAAAGCTGTTTGAATGACAAGGGTAGGATTACAACTGGCAGCACTTATCAGGGTCTAGTGGCCGGTTATCCCTAATAGCGCAATGGACCTTTGTGGCCATGGGATATACTCCTTCATGCTAACCGAGCCAATTTCCATTTGACTTTCATAAGAAGACTTGTTTCCTTTTTCGTAAATCGATAGGATCAGTTGCTCGCAAAAATCCAAAATCCTAATTTGCCTCCCTATCCACACCAAATAGAGGAGTTCTGTGGACTTCAATACCAAAGGTGGACCCCGAACTCTAAAAATAGGTAGGTACAACCCATCGGTTTTAGCGGCGTTATTTCGCTTCACATAGTCTTGCAAACTGATAAACTGGTTGTTAAGTGACATGTGAAGAGCTGTTTTCATTATACGCACTAAACTGTTTCCGGAAGTGCTTCATTCAGTGAATAAGACGGAATTACTGAGTCCGAATCAATGCACCGTTCGCTATTGTCGATAATTCGGTAGCACCCAATATTCGGGGTTCCTAATTGAAAAAACGGTTGCAACTGTTGCCGATCGCCACATCATTTGCTATTGCAGTTAACTTAGTAATTCACCATCATTGTGGTGGTTTTTAGCCTTGCAATTTAACGGCGTCATTGGCATCGTGCACGGCTAAGTCTGACTTCCAGAAAACTACGTCTGAGCATAACCAGAAATGCGGCTGAAGACGCTGGTATCAATATTGTGTTTATGTAGTACTGAAGTCGTGTCGCTGTAGCGGCCCTCACAGGGCCTATTTGATCTGTGTCCAACTTTATCTAGATCCTGGGTATCCTATTATGTATATGTTTGAATGACAAATCGCGCTAAAAAAACAGATCCATGGTGATTTTCTAAATGCGAATACCTTGATCGATGGTGTCGGTTTGTCCTTCAGTGTTCCGTAGTCAAAATTGTGCAATAACGGGTGCATGATATAAGTCGACAGACGTGGAGAAGAATCAGCGATCATCTTGGGTACGTGGTAACCGATAGGACTATGGTCTACGTAGATTCAACGCTTTTAATTTGCAGTAAAACTTCAGGTCATGAGCGAACAAATTCTACTCGCCAGCTAATGACCGAAACACACTTGGGCGATTCGATCACCATTGGTTCGACGGACTACTTGGTGGTTAAAACTTCCAACCATAATCATGTTCATAAATTGCTGGCTTCGGAGAAACTGAGATAAATTCCTTCACTATTCGTCTCAGGTCTCAATAAGGTTTCAGTCAATCTTCACTTTCACAAACGACTGTTTTAGTCTGCTACGCCCATTTTGAACGCATCCACTTGTACGTATGTTTATCAATCCCTAAGCAATCATTCTGTTCCACCATAGGTGCAGAGGCTCTTAGCTTCGTAGCTCCAAGACTGTGCCCATGTGCGTCTTGGTATCCGCATCCCATAAAGCGATGATCAGAAGACCAGTGTATACTTCGGTCAATGACGCGAACCCGGGTGGGGAAAGTTTAACGCAGTGGAACTCATACCATACAGAATGGTATCCAGTCGGATGACTGCTCCGAATACTGTTGAGACTATTTCGAATTTTCTAGCAGAATTTCGAAAAAAATCAGAAACGTTATGTAGATCAAACTGTTTGACATACAAAGAATGAAGTTGGAGACAGACGATGAGGCTGAGGAGTGATATATGGAGCTGTTTGCTTGCTGTGGACACTCCACATCTATTTTGACGATTTCAAGGTTCATCCGTTACTCAGTTTGACAAAGCAAAATCTGAGAGCGCTTAAGGGAAGAGAATTGTAGTTAGCTTTTTCCCTGTTTTCTAGTTATTCTGTTCATGAATGCCCTGACAATGTGCTGCTCCGGACATCTATTATGAAGTACAAGTAGACGAAGAAGACCAACAGCTTGCGAAGAGAGAAAGTTTAAGGAGGCGATATTGAATATTTCAGAGTGAATTATACTTTGTAACTACCCATACCACAAAACAAGCTTACTTCTTCATATCCTGACTAGTGTTCCTGACTCAAAATGCCGAAAGGGAAATCAGTAGTCAAACAATCCAGACATTCATACAAAACAACGGGGTACGTTCATAAGATTTCCAATAACTTACTTCTTCCTGAAGCTTTTGGATTTCCGCTTGTTTTGCGGACAAATTCCGTTCAAACGACGTCTCAGCTGACTCTAAACGAAGCTTCAACTCATCACGCTGTTGTTCAGCCCAATGAGCTCTTTGCATAGTGCTCTCCAAATGAGGATCTAGTTTTCCCCACTGGATATCCTCGCAAATGTTTCCAGTTCCTTGTGCACTTTTTAAACATTCAAGTTCATGTTCCAGTTTGGTTCGTTCCTTTTAGGTAAACAAAAATAATTTACGTTTATAATAAGCCGCACTGAATATATGAAACGTTTACACCTGTCTTAACGGTATGGGTAATTTCGCCGCCAAAACTGCAGGAAGGACAGATGATCATCTTATGAGCATCCCCATCGTGGACACTTAGTAGACGGCTGATATTTTGTCTACGGCGTGCTTGCACATGAGCGAAATGAAACGGGTACACCTCATAGCCACAAACGCCCACTGTGCTATTAGGGACAGTCGGCAACCAGACCCTCGGACTTGGAGTGGATAACCACATAAGGTCCCAACAGGTCAGGTGTGGTAACGAGCCCCACGACAGTCTATCGCTAAAGTAACCGGTGATGGTGGGAGTTCGAACCTCTGACCTCCGAGTTGTTAATTAAACGATCTAAACCACTCGCATTCAAGTTGTGTATGAATAAATCAGCGTTGCAAAAAATCGCTGCAGAAAACATAGCAAGTGAATAACAAGAAAGATTTCCGGAAAAGCCAGCTGCATATTTTTAAGTGTCGATTCGGAAGTGATTGCCCGGGTAGACTGTAACATTTAATTTATCTCTGCACTGAAATCAGATGAATAAAACGACCTTCGTCAAAGTAATTATTTTTGGTCAGTTCCTGTCTATGAGACTAAAGTTCGCGTTTTTTCGTTTGCTATTTCGACCATCTGAATCTAAGGAATATGTTTTAAGACTCATACTTGAGTAAGATGACGGTCATGGTGCCTGCACATTTCAAATAGATCAACTAAGAGAGCTTTATCTAGGGTTCCGAGTGAACGCGTCGCGGAGGTTTCGTAAACTTCGAAGATATGTCACACGAGATTGGTTCAATTTATTGGGTCAATGACCCGTCGGGTGGCGTGTAATATAATGTTTGTGTCACACCTGCGCGCTTTTGGGTCCTTTGAAGCACAAATCAAAGTTTTCCATTTCTGAGTCCGGAGTATAAGAAAAGTACCTTTCATTATTTGGCTGCCCATTACAAATTAAGCGGGTGCGGGGATCCGGAATAGGTTACCCTCGATCGACTTTCGGGACTTCGTGGTTCCCACTTTCCACCGGTGTTCATGCTTAGAAATAGAAATCTTAGTAGCTTACAAATTGTGCTTGGTTGTGAAAAGGCTAGACGTCCGGCTTTGAATGCTAGGGCCGATCGACGCTCGGGATGCTAGATTATCTCGCCTTCCTGTAAACATTGTAGTTCCGGCTGGAAGTTTTCATCAAAAACAGATCAAACACCTATTTCCAATTTAGAGCCAAAGTACTAAACGCTCAGTTAATCCTTATAAAATGTAGCTAAGCATACATCTCATTCAATTCAATAAAGGGATGAAACAGAACAACGTTTTGACATGTGATGTAATACAGCGGTCCCTGTCATTCATCACCGATCGGATTGACATAAGCATAACAAACGCCTTTTACTCATGAATTCTGATCACCCCCCAATAATCTGGTTGCACACTGAGAACAACGAATCCTGAGTATGAAATCTAGCGAATCATGTAAGTGAAATGATGCCATGGTAAGTGAACGATCGACTGTATATTTTGCTATTCTCATTGTTTATGATGAAATTCGAGAGGTTCGGCTGCCATCCGTTTGAGTCAAAGGCACAGGGCTATAGAAGTCCACTTACCGATTATCCGGCTTCTCTTTTGGTATGATTTGTTGACCCATTAGCGTTGACCGCAACTACAGAGTAAGAGACGAGTAACCGAATAACCGATGTTAGGTTTGACGGCGAAGCATATCTCCGGGTCCCGTGTGAAATGGTACGCCACATCCCATGTCTGTGGAATAAAGCGGCTGATGTCAACGAATTCGTGACAAACACACGAACGATCACCTTATCAGTGGAGCGGGATTGCAGTTGGATTGTATTCAGGTAAAGTAGGCGGGAATTCACAACCTCAGGATAGAAAATGGTGGTTAGTCACATCTCCTGACTCCGCCATCTTGGGTGATACACTCTGTTGCCTCGATGTAAACACGTGGCTGATCCATCTAATTTGGATATTCCACACGGTAAGCATGCCGTTTTAAATGGCGTAATGATTTATTTGATTATATCTAATCACGTGATACGTAGAAGCGTGCTGCGTACAAGGTATTTGCCTGCAAAATGTTTCCGTGGCAACTGGGACTTCTACAACCTTCTTCATTGATGATCTCAAGTTTGTTTTACGGGGAAGTGAAGTTGATGTAATCGCAGCCTGAAGTTCATCAGTAGAATGCTTTGGTTTTAAGTCACAGGCGGGCCTCAACCAATGCGGAAATTGGAGTGTCTGAATTTTCCGTGAAGGTACCGAAGCCCTTGAGCCGACCGGATACAGAGCGTAGGCCTACATCACAAAAACAACAGTGTTATGCGCTCTTTCATTAGTCCATTACGTGATTTTTAGGGCGATTAACATCCCCATTCTACGGTGTGAGCAATCACGAATCATGATTGGCCCAGAAACCTCCAACTTCCGTCTTGTAAACAGCCTCACCAATTTTCCCTCCTTTAATTTAAGATCGATACGAAACGCCACGGGAAATTTCGGCTCTGAAGAAATCAGCAGTTCAAGAGTCGGACATAGACCGAACACAGCTCTTAAGCCTGAATGTTCATTTCACTTGGTTGCTTTCAATGTTCGCAAACTACGTCAGGACAACAGGCTGCCCTCGATGGATTTCTTGAAACTTTCAAACAGATGTAAGCTGTGTCTCCAAAACGCACATATAAGATGCTACTTCTGTGATCACTCTTCACATTCCAGATACAATCTCGGTCTCTCGCTTTACTCTTCGCGTGTCTAGTTCTCGTGGTCAGGCTGGCGTTGGGATTGCTTTGAGCATGAAAGCTGAGTGTGCTCTGCTAGACTGGATTCCAGTCAACAGTCGTTTGTGTGCAGTTCGGTTGGACGGTTCTGTTCGTGTCAACAGCAACAAGCTGAAGCGCCGATGCTTGTTCGTCGTGTCTGTGTATGCCTCATTAACTGCAGTTCCTCTGAAACCAAGGACGAGCTCTATCACGATTTGTCACAGCTGCTTCAAAGCGCGGTGGTCATGGTTGCGGATTTCAATACTCAAGTTGGCTGTTTGGGGGATTCCGAAAGTTAAATTAGGGGCCCCTTTACTATCCTGGTCGATCGAACTGACAACAGCGGTCGTCTCATCCATCTGTGCTCCGACTGCAAAGTGTTTCTAGCGAGTACGAACTCCTGCCGTAAGAAACGGCATAGGCGCACATGGCATCCTCCTACGTCTTCACAAAGTTGGACTCAGATTAACCATATTGTGCTTGATCACCGATGCGTAGATCAGTTGAAGATTGTCGTCCATTTTGGTTTACTGTTGCGGACTCAGACCACGCCTTGGTACGAGCTCGTTTCTGTTTACCACTAGTCTGTGGTTGCACCGACGCTAAAGCCACCCTTCACACGCAGCTGTCTCTGGACTATAGAAGACGATCTGCTTTCCAGACAGCTCATTACACGGTTACCGATGCAGCTGGATGTCCACGACCAAATGAACGATCGCAGCAGATCAAGGAAGCCTTGTATGCCGCTTCTTAAATCACAGAAGCATCACAAACGATGGACATCTTTGAAATCTGGTAAATGCTGGCAGGTACGTCCGCCTGGATGCTACATTCAATGAAGTGCCTGAGAAACGATCTTGAGCAGTAATGGATTGTGAAATGTAGGTAAATGGAGAAGGGTTTGTCTATTGGAAATACTCGCAACTTTTGCCGTTTGATTGGAAGTACCGGTCCACGGAAGCCCGATGTAGGTGATTTATTCAAGAAATCCGACGGTTCACTGATTCACTTTCATAGACGTCGTCTGGACTGTTGGGTGGAGCACTTTAAGGAGCAATTCGGTTGGCCCGATTCAACAATGGACCTGCAAGAAAACGGATGCAAGTATATATCATTCCTCCATCAGCAATGGAAGTTTTGCGAGAGGTAGGTTACTTGAAAAGGTACAAAGCCGCTGAGCCGGATGGGTTGTCTTCATCTTTTTCAAGGATGGGGACTAAGCTTTGACTTCGGAGCCAACAAAACTCTCTTGGGTAATCTGCAACAGTGAGCGGATTCCCAGGGAATGCTGTGAATCGGTGATTGTGCAGATGTGCAAAGAAAGTGACAGATCCTCTTGTGAAAACCACAGTAATTAGCTCGGTGAGTATCGCGTCCAAACTGCTCACCGGGCTTATTCTCCACTGACTATCCAGTGCCCCAATGTGTGTACGCGCAAAAATCAAGCCGATTTCAGACCCGATCGGGACTGTATCGATCACACCTTTACTCTCTGACAAATCTTCCGTAGGCTCACAATCTCTGTCTTTCTTGATCTGGAAGCGGCGCTCGATTAACTGGACCGCACAGTTCTCTGGCACTGGATGCCAAAGAAATTGGTTTCTCTCTTCAATGCTTGCACGCAAACAACCGAAGCTTATTCCATGCCTACGGCGATCTTTCATCCGAGTTCATCACGAGAAATGGTATTCGTCAGGGTTGCTCTCTTTCACACTGCCTGTTCGATTTTTAATTGAATTGATTCTTGAGGTAGCCCTACCCTCGTGTGAGGATAGTGGCATCGATCTTTGCTCAAGCAGCAGACTGTCTGACATGGAATACGCGAACGATATTTTTCTTCTGAGTTAAGACCCAGATAAATTGCAAGCTTTCCTAGATAGCCTAAACAGTAATGTTTGGAATACCTGTTGCAACTTTGAAGTGTAAGACGCCGTTGCAGAACCGGATTGGCTCCATTCTAATGCTTGTGTTATCGGGGGAAACTCTAGCTGAAGTAGATAAGTTTTGACACCTGGGCAGTTATATCTCACCAAATGCACAGATACTGGATGAAGCGTCATCCCTTATACAGAAGGCGCGTTTGACTTTTGCTAACCCGTCATCTGGGGCACCAGCGTAACATCCGGTTGTCTGTTAATGGTCGGGTGTAGACTGCAGTGGTTAGGTTCCTTACTTTATATAATCACTCAACTACTTGCGAGTAGCGTGTTGGACTACTGAATATTTGTTTTGCTGACTGTCCTTCGGACTCCACCATTCACGCACAAACCTCAGGTTATCCGACCAACCTGCTCTCGGAAGCACCAGACTCGAGTTTCGCTCTTGTTAGAGCTCATCAGTGGTGCATATCCTTTGCCAGACCCAGGGTTTGATCCCGGGCCCTTTCACCTCGAAGGCGTGTGTGTTACCACTGCGCCACCCCGCACCCGTCCGGACTGATCCGAATCTCCAGAGTAAGCTTGTTCAGATGTCGACCTCTAGGACAGCCAGAGATGCCCGACAGCTTCGAATGGGGACACGGTACCAGCCCCGTTAGCCGTGTCTCTATTTTATGTGGCCCAGGAAAATGGCGGTTAGCGTAGAAGATAGACGAAGAATATCGGTGTTTGATCATCAGTGTCTCCGGAGCATTGCCCGAATATGGTAAGCAAACCTTATCAGCAATGTTGAAGTTAGACATATGGTGTTGGGAACGAGAGGTCAGTCTCTGGATCAAGTAATAAATCAAAACAGGTGTGGGTGGTTGGGACATGTGTTACGCATGCCCACTGATAGACTTCCTCTTCGTACGCTGTTCTCCAGAGCGGGTAATGGTTGGAAGGTTGGTCGAGATGGTCAATTCATGGCACGGCAGAAGGGTATAAAACCTTGACCAGTGGACTTGGTCAAGTAGGATATGTCAGACTTCCGTGTTGGGGTCCACGCGACCCGCCTATCCGGTGACTGGAGACATTAAGCGATACAGTTAGATGTCGCAGCCAGTGCTGCATTTGGACTCGAAATATTTCTTTGTTTTCGTGATTTTCACTTCTTACTTTGCTTTCGTCTCTTTTTTGCTGTATGCTTCTGTTCATTTTGCTGTTGATTCAAACATGCTGGTAGGTAGTTATCAAAACCAGAGTACACAAGGGCGAGGTTATTGGCTGAATGAACTGAATTGAACGATCAACGTTCTGGCCTTAAGCCAATAGGAGAGCTCGGGATCTGTGTCTGGTTCATGATGCCGGTGCTCTATGATGGCTAACCAACATTGCTGTCAATTTTTATCCTCACAGTGCATGATTCGGACTCACATCTCGCTGACGAACTTCTCTCCTCCTCGCTTCCACAGGCCTCTGGATTGAGTTGGACTGCCTCATTAAGATTCCTAACAGATGAAACTTAACGAATACCGTGCCGGCACCACAAGCATCGTGCATTTACGAAAGTCATCCCGACCTATCCAATATCTCCACCAGCTATGATTCAGCTCCCGAGTTACTGAAAAACCGTAGGCTACTTACATGAGCACCACAAAAGATGACTGCAGGCATGTGATGATTCCAGTCGGGGAAAAACCATACTCTTGATTCGATCAAATCGTATTCTATAACTGGATGCCTTGATCGCCAAACGGTCCGAAATGTGCTGAAATGTCCATGCGTTATCACTCAAAAAGGTGATATTATCGTTATATTTTCAATCAAAAGCTCTGTTCTTGGAAGTTGGTTTAACTACATTATTTTTAGGCTAGAAATGGCGTTCGTTAATACGTACTCCATGCAAACGTCGATGAGAAGTTAGGACACAGAATATCCCTTTTGTACTTCACTGGAGACAGCGCACGGTGGGTAAAGCTGGTCATATGTTCTAATCAGATCTGAGATGTGATAGCGAAATTCCTTTGGGATCGAACCATCCATTTCAGTGACCTCACTTCCTAACAAGTAGCTGCTGATGGAAGATTCCGATTTGATACACCCAACTATGACCGGCAAGAAACTCAGACTATCCCCCATGAATCTGCTTTCTACGCATGCAATGCAATCTTCAGGGTATGATAAACTGTGGAAGTTTTAGCGCTATTTGGATCAGACTAACAGCCCCTGGGGTTGGTGAAGTCACTGCACGACAACTGATTAATCCGTACGTATCTAACCTCAAAATTTTCCTCGCGTTGTTAGTATTACCGATGATTAGTCCTTTTATTATCCCGTGTTATTTGAATTGAGATGATAAGATGTAAAGCATACACGACCAACCTAAACACCAGGCTGCAAACAATACCATTTTTAAAAGCCACTGAGATAAATGAGCAAACATCATCTGCTTCAATAATGTGGAACGTGATATTCTTCGAATTTCCGGGATTATTTGTAGACCGTGTTCTTGATCAATAGGTGGTTTTAATCTGGAGGGGAATATAGTTTTTTTTACAAGAGTTGACTATTGTTAAAGCATTTATTCAACTGTACAACTCACTTGTTCTGCTGCATGGAGCTCTTCTAGCAATTTAGAAATGTTCAAGTTAGCTTGTTCTCGTACTTTTTCAACTTCTTCTGCTGTTCTTTGGCCGGCTTCATCCACTAACTTCTCGATGACTTTTTGGAGACGATTCAATTCTTGCTCGGTATTGGATTGAGCCAAAGTGGCAGCATCTCTCTCATCGGCAGCCGTCTTTGCTAGCTCAATCGATTCGGATACCTGGGGATTTTTGAATAGTTCAAATAGAATGTGGACATTGAAGGAAACGTTTCTGAAACGAGGTAGCGACAATATACGGTGGGAACGTGGTAAATAATAGTAATATTTTCATAACGTAACATTAGGTTTTCCAATATAAGAAAACATAAGAACGGTCAATCCGGGAAAAAAGCTTTACCGTTCAGCTAAACGTCAGCCATTCCCTAGGGCAGCGCACGTCAGCTCCTAAACACGTGGGAACTGACTTGATACTCCGCTTTGTCTGCAACTATTGTCACGTGGCTGTAATAGTGTTGCTCACGTAAATCCACGACGGTGTTCAGTTTCCATCATTCTGAGGATTCCATGAGGACATAGACACTAATGACGCGGATCACAATAATAAAATATTGACCTGTAGCTCAGTTCGGTGGTCGCACGTAGGGGAAATCAAGTCTTGTCACTTCCAAAATTTGAGGGACATACGTGTGTATCTTTCAACTAAAGATCTACAGAAACCGTACATTTAGGTCTGCGACGAACTATCGCTATTTGAGCGTCAGTTTCTCCGCAGAATTGCCCCAGCAAGGTGGGAACACCATAGTAGCGCTGCCACTCACATGACGCGCCTGCTGCACAGGTAGTTTGGAATCACTCATTTGGACATAAGCAAAGTCAAGCGTGCACAACAGAACTCATTATTTGCATCCTCGGTATGTAGTCCATGCAAAGGCAGCCATACTCCGATCGAGGATGTCATCATGTGGTTTGTATGTCTTCCTTCATCTTATTGCTACCAGTTCATGTGACGTAATCACATCCATCGTCGCCCCATGGTTGACCACAATTGTTTTTTGAGCAGTCAAGGTACTTATTAAATGAGTGGTGTGTATTTCTTCCCTCATATCAGTAATGCTGCAGTTAAGCTTAGGGTGTTGGGTACCAGAATTTAGTCCACGGAGTGGGCGCGTAATCTGCAGAGGATAAATTGTTTTTCGCTGTCACTAAGGTTGACATCTGAACAAACTTAACTCTGTGATTCAGGTCAGCCCCGGATGGGAGCTGCGTGGTGCAGCTGTAACATAAGCCTTCGAGGTGTAAAGGCCCGAGTTCAAGTCCTGAATGCGGCGGATGATATGTATCATTCGTGAGCTCTCACAAGAGCGAAACTGGAGTCTGGTGCTTCTTAGAGAATGGTTGATCGAAGGACCTGAGATCTGTGCGTAAAAGATGAAGTCCAAAGGGCAGTCCGTCAAGTAGTACCAATCGTCCTCACATTCATACTCACATCGGACAGAAAAAGGTCGAAAGATGAGCCAAACAGTCCTTTCATTACACTAAATTCCTGGACGAGTAATGCGCTGCAGCGTTCCCCGAGGTTGTTTTTGTCTTAATTCACATTTTTAGCACCTACTCATGGTTTTTCCTACCACACACGGGTTTTAGCCTTTTTGACGAGCAACCTAGTGAGCAGTACAACGAAACGTCCCAACATCCGACATGTACTTTTATCGGTCAGCAACTGATATATTGAGATTTTCGAAATGGAGGTGTTCAGCCCTCTTGCGCAGTGTTTCGTCGTTACGACCGCTCAGGGCCTAGCAACCGTCGGACAAGATCAACGATAAGAGCAACTCAGAGCGAAGTTCGATTTTGTTTGTTGCGTGGTCGTGTTAACGGGTAAGCCAGTGAATCGTTGTAGTTCTTTATTGCTGGTTTGCTACCGGCTAACCTGGGCAGCTTTATTATTGAGAACTTGGTGAGCAGGGAAACCCCGACTGAAGTGGCAGATTTAAACAAGCTGAGAAAAACCAACCATGCAACGCCTAACGTAGAGGGAAAACGTATTGTTTAGTGTGTTAGAAATGGAGACATTCCGATGTGTCTTTCCTGGACTCTAAGAATAAAGACCAAAACATAACGGATTATTGCGAAAACGGATCGTAAAAAGGCCCTAAAGTGAGGGAATATCCGTCGAAAATTTGATGATAGTTGTCCTAAGTTTATACACGTTGCTGAATGGCAAAATGAAAATGGAGGTTAGAGTAATTGATGTAACATTTAGTGGATGTTGGATGGGCAGGCGTATAAGAGGGGAAAATTAACCAAACAACCAATCGAAATTGGTAGCACCCTGCGCTGGATCACTCCCTTCTTGCTAGGGAGCTAACCTAAACATTTTGGGTTGCATATCGGTTATTATAATGAATCAAAAATTCCATCCCAGATTGACGTGGCCTCGTTCCAACAATTTTGTTAAAAGTTGTTCAAGTAAATTGTGGGAGATCAACCGAATATTGAAGCAGTCCTCATTTTTGATAACGCACCGATCCATAGAAGAGTCAGTGCGGCTAATCCTAAGCCCGGATATTCATCCCAGTACCTGCCACCATATAGGTCTTTTTTCAACCCAACAGAAGAAGCCCTCAGCAAATTCAAGTTCACAGTCAAGAACCGCCTAGGGGAATGTTGAGGTGATTTATTAAAAGTGACCGAAAGAATCACAATTAAAAACCACCGATATCAGTAGCTTGAGACTACTTGCCATGTTGCATTTCGGGGCATTTGCTCTTTCAACTGTGCCCCTTATGACAACCATTCTCTAGCTTTCATTGAAAGTGCTCTCACAAAAACAGTACTACAATGATTTATCTTGACACTACACTATCAAAAAAGTATAAAAACTGAAACCTGGTTCTTTTGTGTCACTTCATAAGCAGCTTCTTAACGATGCTAAAAATCGTGAGTGGAGACAAAAAATCATGAGTAGATGCTAAAAGACCACATGAAACACTGCAGATAACAGTCCGTTGACAGCCCATCGATCGAACGTGTGCAGTGAGGACAAATATACTAAGTACACACTGGGGAAGTCGAATTTCGCAACTTACTACTGGAAACATGTTAGTAGGCAACACAACCCAACCACCACAAACCAACTAATAAAGTCACACAGAAAAGCGTACGTGAAAATAGGATTATAGCAAAGTGAATTAGCGGACTTGGCAGATGTTTAAGGTAGAATAGTGGTTCCAGGCTCCAAAGTAACCTTAAACGAAGTGTGTATAAGTGATATCTTCTAAGTACATGGGGAGCTAATGAAGCTGAAGTATGATGAACCCAGTGGTCCAGATGAATTGCTGCCAATGGTGCATCTTTATATAATTAACCTTCGTTCTGCGAAAATATCCTAGATTATGCTAGAGTGGCATTCATGACGCGAGCACGTGTTAACCATCTGGAAGATATTTGAAAGACTATAAAAACAATCGCTTTGGGTGAAATACGCACTAAGAAAGATGCAGCAAAATGCTCTTGGCTTTTGTGTTCAAAGACTCCTACTGTATCATACGCCCTTTGAGATAAGAATGACTGGTTCGGTCAGTTTTACCTTATTTACATTGGATGCCCATAAATATCAAACATCAACTATTTTTTCACTCTATAGTAAATGCAGAGCCGGTAGCATTTGTACCGGCGACCATAATGGTGCATTCGGTTGTATGAAGAGAATAGCGTTTCCATATATAATAGGTGTAGATGGTAGCCGGAATTCATTTAACTGTTTCCTTTACCAACCGTAAATAGCTGACGCGTGGTCGTGGCCAAAACTTCTTAACCACTTCAACAACAAACGTTCCTCAAGGTATTATTCTATCACTCTGTTTCTATCCCGCGTAAGCTACTATTTCAAAACATGTTTTATACTACAGCGATTAACTTACTGACCAACCTATTCTCTCTCCTCACTTAGTTTTAATTTGCAATCTAATACTAACATGATCGAATCCTTTGCTCACTGTGTTAACCTTTCAAGTCGTTCTCTGCAAGACTGTTCTCACCACGCCTAAAGGGAATATGCCGAACTATACAAGGTGGTCCATATCATCTAGCAAACCTGAATAATAGTTTAGGGTGCACTCCTTCATCTTAAATGCAGAATAATGATGGGATGGGTCCAATCTGCCACTGGACACAAATATAGTTCCCACGGTTCTATAGAGGTGAAAGGTTGCCTTCAGGGTGCTGGTAAACGGAATAGCACAGCTATCGAATGAATAATAAACGAAAGAGGATCGTAAAACAACAGGTGCGAAGGATTTATCATTCGGGGATATTTTCTTGGCTGAGAAGTTATTCTGTTTTGTACATGCGAAATCCGGCAGTTTGCGATCAATACGATCCGCCCACTGGTTGGTTGGATATGATGAGCAACACAGCGCAGTGCTACGGTCAGAAACATACACGCATTCGAACTCATTCTTCGGCAACACAGTTTACACTAACATTTGTAGCTGGTGAGTTGATGCTCATTTTTCGGTCCATTTCACCCCTGGCTGGGTGGTTCTGCAACCGAAACCAGTTCGGTGTTTGAATGAACCAAAATAAGCTTATTTACTCAGAGCGAAAGAGGTGAGCGTATTGTCTTGCGCATCACTAACCTAACTTGGTATTTTTAAGTGGCTCAAGCGACTCACGTTTTACGTATCTTCGAACGCCACACAATATAGCAAAGATGTTCAGGTGCCTTTAAGTCCTGTTGGCTTTTCATCACTAATGCCGTATACCCTTATCCACCATGTTTCGAAGTGAAACATACTACTAGAACAAAGTAGACATTAGGCGAGTTTGTCTAAAATAAAAAGAAGCAATTGGACGTAGTTTAAATATGGTAACCCATAGATGCATTCATCATTCAACTTTCCTCTAACAATAAGTCCTCACAGTGGTTACCATATGAAGCAAAAATCATTTGCAAACAGCTGAAAAAGAAACCTGTCGTTCACTTACTTTCTGAAACGATTCCTTGGCCATTAGACAAGACGCACTGTATCTTTCTTGAAGTTCAGAAAAATCTTTTTCCAGCTTCTTAATGTGGTGGACTGCATCAAGGTATTTCTGTTCCAGCTTTTCCTGATCCTTTATGAAGCGAGTAAAAGGATTCCTTTGAAACAGTCTATAGTAAACTGAAAGACAATGCTGCTTGTGCTGCTGGTGGCGGCTACGAAGGCAAAGTCGTGGAACTATGACAACGGTAAAACTGGGTTGACTGTACATAGAACTTTTGTTAGTCAAAATGCAGGCAAGTATTGCAGCCACGACAGGGCACTGCCCATCCGATAGAAATTTTCTTGCGACAAAAAATCTCCGAAAAACACTGTGAATCAGTAGGATGTATTAAACAGCGATTAAGATGCTTTAGTTTTCAACAGTTAAGGTAATTGGAAACAGATATCCAGGTTGCTTTGTTCAAACTGATATATGTAACATACAGCCACAGCGATTCACACTGAACCACGAATCACGTGATTCAACCATTTTTGCTCCTAAAGTGTTTTGTGATTTAAAATATATGACAATAAAAAAAATCGGCAAAACGCCGCATCCTAACCTAATGAAATTTGTTCCCCCTCCCCCATTTAATTTGGACTCATTGCCTTATCTTGTTTTTTTCCTCGGTTCATTTAACATCATTCATATAAAATGTGATGTAGTAGCATGATTATGAATCATTGAAAACGAGCTTGTTCGCCACTTTGTGTTGTTCTTAATGATTTCCATCCGGACTGAAACGAAATCTCGTAAGATAATATTACCTATGCATTTCATAATATCTCCTCGTGCCAACAATACATTCTGTCTTCAAAATTTGTCAAATAAAACCCGCAAAATCGTTACCTCATGATAGAACTGTTCCATGCGTAAAATTTCACCTTGGTGCGAGCATTTGTCTTCGATCTCCTGTCCATTATCACCTCCGTCTTGGTTGGGGCTTCCGCTCTCCCTAAGCACGGGAAGAGATATTCAGGAAAAAATGAATAAAGTAAAACTTAGCGTTCCAACAAATCAGTTCAGTGAACTCAGTAATTATTTCCACTTCAGGAACGTTCGAATTCCGACTCTGACTACAGAAGTTATTTACGCTTGCTAACCTGGCAATAAAAAAATCCTTTGCACGTCTGCTTTACCTAAGGGGGAAAAACACAATCATCCAGCTTGGGAATACAAAAAAATGGACTTCCCGTGGAGGCCTGCTGTTTTGGCAGTCTCCGAGTAGCACAATTGCTATGTAAAATCCTACACAGTTATTCGAGATTTAGAATGAAAAAATAACAATCGTGAAAATGTCCTTTTCCACTGAAGTTTTGAGTAGTTTACTACAGTATTGCAAACACGATGTTATTCATCACAGAAATATTTATCAACACCGGACCAAAGCTAAGAAAAATCATCCTTCGTGAAAGAATGCCGTATGTAGCATTAAGAGAACGATCAATAAATCAGCCCTCGATTGCTCACCCCGCCGTAATAGTTCGACAGTTAATTAAGGGTAAGTGAAAGGAAACAAAATATGGACTTTAAAACCTGATTCTTGTGAAAAACAGATTTTACCAAGTCAACCAAACAAAGATTCATCAATCCCACACACTACTCGAAAGCAATTGCGTGATATATAAAAAATATTAGTTCTCTCGTCGCGTCTTTAAAACCGTGGGAACATACCGCATCAAGTTGAATCTGCCTTGAGTAAGCAACAACTCGTAATGCTGCCGTATTTCTCGAATTCGTCGTTCTTCTGCATCAGATTTATTAGCATTCTTGTAGAATTCCAAATCTTCCAGGGCAACTTTTAGTTCGTTCTCAACTTTTGTACGCAAAGCAGCCTCGGTTTGAAGCTCCTAACAGGAAAATACTCAAGGAAAGCCGAACCTAAGTCTTGCCTCTTTTAGAGTATCCAACTGAGCTTCTAAGTTTTGAAAGCATTTGTTTTGATAAATGTTAACTGCAGGCTGTTCTTTTCGATTACGTAAAAGTTTTTTGACTTCTTTTCCCAAACTCTCCACCTCGTCTTTCATGAGTCGTACTTTATCCTTTCGTGAATTTCGAATTTTGGTCTATGAGTTTTTCTCGGCTTACCACTTCATCTTGCACCTCCTCTAGAATGTCGCGAGTATCTGCATGAGACGAAGCGGAGAATTCCATTTGTCTGAAACCAAAAGAACTTTCAAGCTATCAATAAATGGGGTAAATGACACAATTTACGGGCGGCTGAATACGTGGCCTTTGTCTCCAAGGTCTTTAGATGGATTGATTTTGAGAAAAGAGAAAATATTTCGATATGGAATTCATTGTAACGCTTAGAAAAGACGGGGCTTAGCTCGTGCACTTGAGCCATTGGTACTGTGTTTTGACCCACGGGAAACCTGCGCACCGGATCTCAGCTTGCTACTTCGATCGTTCCAGTCCTCTATAGTAAATGGGAAGACAACAACTCAGCTCGCCAAAAGATTTTTTTATGCAGAAATTACTATGCGGTATTTAGAGCGAAAATCGAACACTTTCGAGCTCGGGCATCCAATTAGGTTCAAACCCTGTTGGGCCAATTAGGTTGATAAAAACGTCTTGCCTGGTTGATATTGACCCGTTGACCCAATTTGCGTCGGACCGTAGATAACTGCTCGATCAGCAAAAGGGGTTACTATTTAAGTGATTCGATGCGTTACTGATCATAGATAGTGAAGCAAATTGGCGAACTCAACTGATGTCACACAGATTATGGGATTCACGCTCGGCACTAATTTTAAACTAACGTAGCGTATGTCGATGGGGAGCTTAAATAAGGTTAAATGTGATAAAGCCATCGCACGGGTGCCAAAGAAAGATATGTCACAATTACTACTCAAATGTTGCACGTGAAGTACTTTAAAGATATTTGCAAGACTATCAAGACTGAAGAATACATTAGTAAAGATGCATCGAAGTTCTACTGTATAGGTTAGGGGACAGATATGTAAAAAACCGCTTGTTGATTGTGTGCTTGAAAATAAGGTTACAGGAAAAAGGATATGCATTGAGGTGGAAGGCATCCCACAATTCGACGGTTATTTGAGAAAAAGAAGAGATAAAACAAATAGTTAGCCAGGCAGGAATGGCTTTTTGCCTGCGCAACTTGCAGACTATTAAAGAAAATTAGGGTCGAAATCACACGATCAAATTCCTCAGAACAGAACCCATGGTAACAGCGATGATAGGGAGGCACCTTCTAGCGACAGGGCAGTGACTGCAAGGTGGAGATCATTACGGGGCACTTACGAGACGGATGGCTTGGCGCTGGACACAGTCGAGAAGAGATAAGGAAGACTGCAACAAGGTTCTTCTTCGCTCATCTATTATGCACATATTACTGTTTAACTGAACGCTCGCTACCAAGCGTTGTGCCCATTCTTAACGTTGCACACTCTTGCATTATATAGGCTAACCACTTTCTCTCTCGATCATCCCCTTCTCATAGGTTGTGGAAAAAATTGCTCGGGTTATCGTGTTGGGGTAGTGCTCAGCTTTCGTACGATAAATCAGTGGCCGTCGTTCCTGATACCTTGAAGATCGGCTAGAACGAAGTGTTCTGACCTCGTTTAGTAACGTCTAACATAACTCGTCATGTACGGAAGGGCTTACCACCATCATTGAACTGTCCTGTCCGCAAAGTAATTGTGCAAATAACCGTGGATCTATCCCATTTAGTGTATGTACTCACAAAAAATTATAACGACTCCGTAGATTTGGAACAGCTTCTGGAACATACATCTGAAATTCCATTCTCAGATGCCACTCTCGTAATGAATAGATTTGCCAAGCGACTTCGGTAGGTATGACAACATGCATCTGTACGAAAGTCTGGAGCAAGTCCATCGTACTATTAGATTTGACCAGTGAAAAAAACATAACCCCGGAAGGTGGCAACCAAGCCCAGAGCACAGAAGTGCTAGGTTAATAGTTGAACAAACTGAAAGTGACTGAGAAGACCATACCATTGGTCAACTCCAGTGCTGTAAGATATGTATGTCGTCTTAGACATCGAAAAACGTATGTCTGCTACATTGCATGACAAAGTCGTCAGGTGATGTTTATTTCCATGGAGAACTGTTTACATCTACAATGTTTTCCAACTACGAACGACTGTGCACCTCAACTCCCGTTGCAAGCCCACCACAGCAATCCTGCTCGAAGTATATGAAATAGAATTTCTATGGAAAATAAACAGGATGGGTCCCATGCCTTCGATATGGACAACTGTTATTTAACAAAACATGCGCAAGCGGACAGACTTTCTGGTTGTATTCTTATTACTATATGTATTCGCATTGTAGTTCTATTGGTTTCTTATAACAAACAGTGCATAGATGAAGTCGCAGACCTGACATGTGAAGCGGTTTCGATGAGAAAGGACGTAGCCACTATAGCTTCAAATAATTTGGCTCAATGAAACCTTCCTGTCCATAACAATCAGGAGTTTGAGAGGCTCAGTGAGGGGCTGCAAGGTGAGACAGTATATGAGCATGTGACAAATTTCTGACATTTAATATATGATTTCCCTAGATGAAGTTTCCCCAGAATTTTGCCGGTGCTAAAGATGATGATTGTGCACGTGAAATGCTGAGACAATTGGTTGCGCCTTCATTCCCGCGTGCAATAAGTTGGAAGGGAGCGCAAGGTATACCTTCATTCTTTGGGACGAGTTATTTTTTGGCGTATATGGGAATATGATGAACATATAATGGATTTACGGCAATGTGTGGCAGTCGACAGTCGCAAAGTGTATTGTACGTTTGTTTTAGATCTGTTATACGCTGATGAAGGGACTTTGTAGGCGGACTCAACAACAGTCAAGGAACCAAGAACATCCGCGGAACGATTGGAGGTTTCTACGCCTTTAGCAGGAACATCCAGTGTACCAGCGAGTCGTGTGAACTTATTGCATATGTTATATCACGCGATAACACGATTGTCTATTGTACAGGGGTAATGATGACAGGAAAACAAATCTTATTGGATGAAAATCCATAGTATAAATGCGCTTTACTCGCACCATCAAAGGTAAATAGCTCTTGTAAATACATACATCAATGTAGACTTCTTGTGTGCAAATCTACTCTCAAGGAATTCGTCGGAAGATTACACTGACAAGCACGTTTAACGGTGGTTTGTCAATGACAAAGGTCGAGGGGCCGCCGGAAGAAAAAAATAGGTGAAGTTTAATTTACAGTGCATTATCATCGCTGCAGTGATGAATGTCGTTAGTATTTTGAGTCACGGTATGAAACATGAGAATATTGTCCGTAAGTATTTGTTCTTATTCAACACAAATATTTCGCTATGTTTTCAGTTCAAGACTAACGTGCGTATATACATTCCACTTCCCGTAAAATAAGTTTAACATTACACATTGTTTTTATTTGCTAAACGCAAGTTTCTTTCAGTCAATCCGCTTCATGCAGATAGTCTTTTGTTTTTTACGTGCGCAATAATTTATTTCATGTTTTTACTTCCGTCTCTTCATCCCTGGGTCGAAAAAGAACGATCCTGTACAAACTGTGCCTAACTGTACACATTTTTTCTATTTCTCCTTTTTATTTTAACATATTTTCTATTCCATTTTATAAGTGGTTCCTTTTACGCTCCGTAAAAAGGGGTACAAATCAGTGCTGGAATGATTTTTTCGTGAATATGATATAAGGGAGTAAATGGAAATGTAACTTTGGGAAAGTGGTAGAAAATAACAGTATGCCCGGTGTTTCATACCTTGTTAACACAGTGAGTGCTTTCTGCTGTGTGTAAGCTGAGGAATGCACACGGGTTGCCCGTTTTTGACACCACACTTTCTGATTGGCTGTTGTTGCGCCATAGTGACTGGCGATCATATTTCAGACTGCAGTGTGAAGAAAACTGTTACCAAAGAGGATGCGTTACGAAATTGTTGCCGGTATCGACCGGACATGCGTGATACACTCCGTGCCTGTGCTATAGTGACAGACCCATGGGTATGAAGATTGACTACCAGAGGGAGTTTTTAGCACGTGGCAATAGAAACAAGTGCTATTGCCTTTCAATCAGTTCCACTGTGGAAAAGGTTTCCTTACCAGACTGTTCAAAACATGGTACTGTAGTAGTGCGACAACTGTCAGCATAATTAGTGTGTATGACAGATGGGTGGTTCATAAAATTTAGTTCAGTTAACCGTAGAATAAGTGAGTGAGCAGTAGAGAACGATATATTAGTGTAGACAGAAAATCAATTTTTTCGCGATCTACGTTGGCTTGTCACCTGAATAGATGCACCCGAGGTCGATATAATGTCAGAAGACATTCAAATTCTCGGTAAATAATGTGTGTGGCTGTAATGGTAAAATAATGGCATCAGTGATGCATAGAGCAATAAACAAGAAAAAACTGATAACAAGAGAGAAACCTACATTTGAGGTGAATTACCAAAGGTCTTAAGCAGAAAACACCGTCTCTTGGGGGCCCAAACGTAAAAATGGCCAGATTCAAGATAGCCGATCAGTCGGAGCAAAGATCAAAAAATTGACCGATCAGATTTAAGAAAACGCGTGTTGCAGTCACAGAGTCTGACTACTGGTATTGTAGTCAGTAGCAAAAACATGGAAAACAGAATAACACCAACAGTGTTACAGTTAATATCAACCCATTAATATACGCATACCGTGAAATAAAAGGTTATCTAACTGAAACAAATGACAAAGTTCGTACTATACTTACAATTTTTTTCCAACACCTAATTCTATTATTTCAACTGTATTTGCGGAGCCACCAAATACCCCTCAATACGAAGACAAAAGATGAAATTTTATTATCGCAATTCATTGTGCATATTGACCTTTCCCAATCATAATCTATGATTCTCTTTAAGAAATCGGATTTATATGAGCAACCGCGAAACGGTTCCAATAAGTAACGCATGCGGAATTTCGGTTACATGGATCAACTAAATTACTTTCGAAGACTGCCGTTCTTGTTCCCCGAAGGCATACGACGAAGCATAGTGATTGTCTTCACTATAATTATAACGTCATTGGATATCGTAACACATGCTACTTATAGTAAAGACCATTATTCTAATTTGTCCCAGCCCGTTAGAAGAAATTATTCATTCTACTTATGACAACCACCCTTATTTCGTTATGCGATAAAGATGAATAAACAAGGCTTTTAAGTAAAACGTCGTATTGCACTGTAGATATTTTGCTTTATACATACTGAATCTTCCGTTTTAACCGTTATTCCCTAAGCGAGGAAATTCTAATTAGAAGGACTAATTGAGATTATTTCCTCATAGGTGAAATAATTAGAGCAACAATAAGCTGTATGTTATATCGTTTTTTGTGAAACCAGGAGAACAGAAAGAATTCCTTTTTCAATAATGATTACCGTAGTACGTATATGAATGAAACATCAGTAACGTCTAATATTAGACTGGATAACAACGGATGAGTTCAGGTTTTTCAAACAAAGGTTTTGTACCACAGGATAAAATTCGTGACAACATAGTATTTTGACCAGTGACTAATCACATATCCAGCATTAATTTTGACATTATAACACGTGTTATTTATAGCTAGTACCATTACTCGTACACGTCCCGAACTCGCACATGAAATTCCCAGTACTGTATATATTAGCTGACTTTCTTGTATTGTGGGATAACGAATGTAACACATGGTTCTACAGTGAAATGTGTGATTATTCTGTACTTCTTTTATTTATACCAACTGAGACCAACGTTAATAATTGGTGGTAGCACAAGATGTGTGATTTACTAAGTTAGGAAAGGTTATAAATAAAATAACTAGAGTAACACTTTTTTTTATCCCTGCAAGTGGTACGCTTCCTGTAAGCATTGCTTGTGAATGACTAGAATATCTTTCTCTATGAGAACAAATGTTTACTAGTTACAGACATTGCTGCAGTTGACAAGCAGGTAAGTTTTAAAATGTCTACCATAATAATAATAATAATATATTCCAATTACAAACATGTAATTGTAATACATTCAAGGTATGTTTGGGATTTTTCATCGAGAGAAGTGTTCTCGAATTATAATAAGTTACTACCAATCTTTGCTAAGCAACACGCACTACCATTGTCAGCTATTATCATGTTCTGGACAGGCAAAAATCAGTTGCTTGAACAAATACTGATCTCAGTCAACTGTTTCTATTTGTTTTATATGATGGAACTCAATGTGCTATGTTTCGCTAGTTACTGGATTACCGAAAGCAAGCTAGTTTTTTATACCAAATTATAGTGGCCCAGCCATGCACACCGTGTCAAAACAGCAACAATTACGTAGCAAGCGTCATCTATGTACACTCTAAAGTAATAAAAACAACTGCTGACATATCCAATCTCAACGCATTTTACCGAAAATGAACTCGAACAATGGTAATCTCCAATCGTAGATTTAAGAACGGCAGTTTTCCAAATCGAGGCTGGATAATTTTTCTTATGGACAATTCTGCTCATTATGTCATCAAAGTCCCTAAGAACGACGTAGTTTGAAGTTGAGAAAGTCATCGATGAACTATTTCCGCTCGCCGTTGAGTTCAGAGTGTCTTACTTAAGCATTCGTTGAGTAATCTCATTTTCGATTAAACATAACTGTCTCACATTACCAGCGGTTCCCAAGGCTTAGCTGCATAAAATTCGTGTTTGAATAAAAAATTAGACAACATAAAACGATGTGTTCCTGAATAAAAACTGAGTTTGTTGATAAGACCAATCATTAAATTGTTCACCCACTTATTAGCCCGTTCTCAATGGGCTAATTCTGCTCACGGATTCGGCACAACCACAGATGCACCACACTGAATCCTCTACATCACGTAAATATGTAGCTGTTGCAATTTACCAACTGGTTCGGCCTCAAATGATATGCTTTGAAAATACAGGAATTCTGAGGTGTTTTATTAACTGCGACGATTACATAAAATGGGAGTTGGTAATTCCCGAAGGAAAAATATATTGTCCCAAATAACTTGGCGTTATTAAGAAACTTATTCGCAGTGAACTATTATTTTACTGATGAACTGCAAAGTCTGCCGTTTTTACAATCCATGGGTTCATTCCACAAAGTATTACGCTTTTCTCTACTGGTGGTGACAGAAATTTATTGTTTTACAAAAAAATAGGAAATTCTTAATCCAGGTAAGATCATGGTTTTGTCAATAAAGTCCATCGAAATGGAATATGTATTCCACTCCTGGCACCTGGATTTAACGTCTTTCTCACGAAAAATCCTTCCCTCGGTCATTCTCGCTCACTCACAGGCCACAGATAGCCATGGACTGATGCCAGAGACGTGAACGAGTATCGTGCAATATCACCCACGGCCACTAATATCTCCCCACCCCTACCCGATTAGTCGGAGATTAGCAGACTGGTGAGCAGCTTGACATCGTAGACACTGCCGAAGGCCAGTTCATTGTGTACTATTGTGCTCCATGACAAAGAATATTGCCCTTCCGTGCAATTAAGTACCTCGTTTGCTTGTCACCAAATTCGAAGAGAACAAAAATCAGACTGTTTGTAAGAACTCGTATCTGTTAACTGATGCACACAAAGATATGCCCAACAACGAAAGCCAGTAATGAATTTACAGAAAATCTCTAGTCAGTGTCATGAAATGGAATCCATCAGTTAACTCTGAGAGCGGTAGGCTTCGCTGTTCTAAGTTCCGTTAGAGAATAGTGTCAGATTCTACAAACAAACTTAGCTATAATAAGCAAATAAAACTACCATTTATGGTCTCGTTTTATGAGACAGTCAGCTTCTGTAAGTTACTTTAAGTTTTCACCAATAATGTGGTGAAATAGGACCGTGTCAAATTTCAGAGGTCCCACTTAGTCGTGATACGTTCGCCATCAACGTGGAAAATAAAGTAATTCGTTTTGAGTTGGTGAAACGTCTGCAGATTATGGGACATATTACTGCATCTAAACGAAAAGTTGTTGATGGACTTGTTCATGAAAAAAGGGGAAAGATGTCACTGTGAATAATGGAACATACAAAATACATTTATATGCGTATACATGTGCACATGTATGCACATATATTTAGTATGAAAAATTCGGCCTAAAATTATGGACCACCAGGAATAGATAATATGGAATATTGCAATTGGATAACAATAAAAGCGATTCAACAATATTACTAACCAGAGATGTGAAACAAATAGGAGACCCTTGAGTAATTATCTATCCCGCTGGTTAACTAATTATGTACATAAATATACACTATTCCACAAAATACCTCCAGTTTAGTAAAACATGTTAGTTGGGCATGTTTTCATACGTGCTCGTGATAACTATCATGATAATAGATGTACGAAGCTGCTTGTGACAGTTCGCAGTCAGCAAATGGAGGCGTCAAAACGCCCCCAAACGGTAATTTGGGGACCGTTTTTAATATCCACTTTTATCTAAAATTACTTTTGTTCTTTTATTGAGATTGCCGAATTATTCCCAAATATAACTTTTCGTCCTCCTGAAAGTTGTGGCATTCTAAAGGAATGTCTTTAAATGTTTCAGATCATTTTTTCATTTTCCCGTGGTTTCTGTTAGCTTTTATTGCTGTTTTTGCTGTAAACTAATCATTGAGGAAGATAATCTTTGGTTTAACTCACTTTCACCACTGTAGTCATTTTCCGTGTCTGTTTGTTTTAATAAGGCCCGTCATTTTGTCGCTTGAGTCGTTAGAGGTTAACCGCTGACCGTAAGTCTTTCTGCAGAACACTTAAAGCATTATTGGGGTGCTATTTGCAGCAAACTTTGTTCAAAACCGTCTATGTGATGTTGGCTATTGATGGTCGATAAATATTGATGTAACTTTGCGTGGATTGCTGCCTATCGACGTCCGCATTTCGTTCGGTCGTGGGAAAAATTGGCGTGATAGGTGAGTTGAACTTGAAATGTCTTACGGACTTAAACTTTCTCAATGACAGTGTTTTTTGTTGTACGATGAGACGACAAGTAAAACGTAAGTGTGTTCGTAAACTTTCAAGAACTACGATTTGGAGACGTCAAAAAGAAGCCATGAGACCGATAAGGATGGGAGCAGAGCCTTGAGCCGATCAAATGTTGAAGAATGGATCAACGACATGAGTGGTCATATGGCTTCTCTAATTCTAAAGTAATCAGATGGTTCAAAAGGTCGGCCATCCTCCCACGTAGTCAGACCAGTGGCGTAGGCCAGGGGCGTAAGTTTCTTAGATCGAGGTTGACTCGACCATCTGCTTACAAATTGTTACGCATCAATGAGCATTTTTCTCTAATTCGATGGAGTTTAACTTGTGAATTTCCTCGTGCTGGTCGAACAGTTAAAGACCTTGGCTACTGAGTGTCGGCAGTTTCTCTCGTATATTGGATCTGTTGTTCTTAAGAATATCCTTCCAGCAGACTATTACGACAACTTTCTCAGCTTTTCAGTATTTGCATATATATTGTGCAGCGGGAAATGGATTCACTACTATGTTAATTTCACCGAATTATACTCCGAGTTGATGGTTTTGGAGTTTGTGATGCTCTATGGAGAAAAAGAGGCGGTCTTCGATGTTTCTGCTCGGGTGCACCTTTGTAAAAACATAAGAGTTCATGGTTTATTGGACAGCTTTTCAGCGTTTCCATTTGAATCCTACATGCAAACAACACGTCAGGTTGTCGCCAACCAAAACACTACTGTGAAGCAAATTTTTTCGGCGATCGGCGGAACGCGCAGCCGAAGCAACGATGCACTCCGGTATTCCATTCTGGAATGATACTCTGGCTTGTGAGGTTACAAGACGTGGTCTACGTGGGAAGACTGTGAAAGCTTAGAGCACCGTGTATGTCACCTAACCGCCAAACAATGGTGTGTTAATAGTAAATCAGCCCTTTAGGACTATGAACGTCTTTGATCAGGCAGTGCATTATATCGTTTACAAAAGCACGGGAAATGTTTTCGTATGAACAGCCACTGGAAGATGTTCACTTTTGCAAATTTAACGTTGTACGGTGGAAGAGTTTATTATTACCGCATCGAGATCTTGTGGTTTTCTATCCCATCATTCACAGTTGGAGTTTACACCTTTGGTCAGTTTATTCAATTAACTGCATTGTATGCTTTTCAGATGTTCGGTGTTACTGACTTTTCGGAGGAGAGCGCCGTGACCGTGGTGAAAGAACAATGGATGGTGAGTTAAGTGCGCGTTTTGTGGCTTTCTGTAGGTGCATCGCGAGCTCAGCCTCTGGCGCGAGAAGGTCATCCACCACCGGCCAACTCAAGAAGCACAAGGTGGAAGTGTACCGATCCGCTGATATGATCTTATCTCTGACCTTTTAGAGCCCTTTTCAAGGTGACTGCGAATAGGCGTTGATGTTATAAAGCCTCATGGAAGACATGACTGAAGTGCCCTTATCGGATGCCACGGAACCGATGAAGCTATTTTGAAAACGACCCCTCTATTTTCTCTTCAAAACCAATGAAGCCCTACTTGCAGAAAACCCATTTATGTTTCCGAGTCGGACTTGGGAGAAAGCGTTCGAGTGGGGCACATATTCAACACATGGACTACTAAGCCCTTACCAATGGAGGACATACCCCTTACTTCTAATAGACACCCTTAAGGACACTGGATAATCTGAATAGTCTAACAGTAATGGCTGCATAAAGAACAAGACTCTGGAGAGCGAACAAATGTGCTGTTACAATCATATGGGTGAAGTGACACTGGAATGCGTTAGGCATTGGCCTGAGTGAAGGTCATTGTCGTGGCTTTAGGAAAAAGGAGGTCGGTGAGGAAGGGTGTCTCCATCGTGTGCGTGTTGCGGTGAGAGTTTCACTCCCACCGTCACTAGTGATAATCAGTAGTAGACGTTTGGGGTTCAGTCGGCGATCCGTGGTTTCCGGTTTTGGCCAGGGCAACTGGAGAGCCTGGACTAGTCGCTTTTGTGCACATAGATCAGGACTTAGTGGGCAAAAGGCGATTGCCTCCGCCGTGGCCTGGGATCGAAGTCGGACTGGCCTTGATGGATTGAGTGGAACTCGGTATGTGACTCTGAAAGTTTTTCCGGCTTTGTCGAAAATGTAATCAGTTGTTTTATTGGGTTATTGCTTTTGACCAAACGTTCATAAACAATTTGTATGCGGCCAGTGTAGATATGACTTACGAATTCGGTAAACTTACACTTTTGTTCATCTGGAGATTATCCACGGGGTGTTGTCGTTATGAAGTACTACTTTGAAATTCCACTGATTCCGACAACACAGAATCACAAATATCTAATGCATGTCGCTGGAGGGTTTTGTAGTTTGGGTAAACCCGATCACGACTGAGCTGCTTCCAAAATTGGTCAGGATACTCATTGTTGTTCACATAACATTTTAGAAACTGCACATTTCGAGTATGACACTTAGCCCAATCCAGGTAGAAGTTCTTCCACTTGAATTGAGGTTCTGCCGTCCCATAAGACAAGAAGACGGCCTGAATTAGAGGTACAGTTTGAGAACCTGCCCAAAGTCCATAGAGAAGGATTTCCCATTTGACCAATAGTGGCCATGACCAACTCACCATATCAAGCAACTGCTCAGTGACTAGTAGATTTATTGGAACCTGCTAGCGCATAACTATCTAATTACAGCTTTCTAGACAGTTTAGAATTTGTATCCACTATACAAGATTTCAATATTCAGAAGAAAACTATGTTCTCGTTAGACATCACATCACTGTTCACGAACGTTCCGCTTTTGGAAACCGTGGACTTCCTGTGTGAGTACATAAATACATCAAACGTACAAATGGGCATCCCGACAGAAAAGTTGAAGGAACTATCGCTACTTTGCACGGTAAAGATCCAGTTCCTGTTTACCTGATTTTTCTACCGACAAAGAGACGGCATTGCCATGGGTTCCTTACTAGGCCCATTGCTAGCTGACATTTTCATGGCCAAACTTGAAGATGGAGAACCAAAGCAAACCCTTGAAGGTTTTACTTGTTAGGGCCGGTATATGAATGATATATTTTGTTTATTGAACCAAGGGTGCAACGTACCTAATGTTCTAGAAAAATTTACCAACTCCCATGACTCGTTAAGCTTTACGACGGAACGGGAAGCCGAGAACAAATTGGCTTTCCTTGACGTACTACTAACCAGAACGGAAGATGGTTTAATACAACGCAAGGCCTATAGAAAAAGATATGGAACGGCCAACACACGAGTTTTTACGGCTTCGTGCCTTTGTGTAACAAGCGAAATTTAATTCGATGTCTAGATTTCAGAGCCGGAACATTTTCTCAACGGAGACTTTAAATAATTGAACTCAGTTTAGTTCAGCAAGTTTTGCGAGAGAATGGCTACCCCGAAAAGTTTATCTAAAAGAATATAGAACTGAAGTCACCTGCGGAGCGGTCTTTCTGCGTACCTAAGGAGGAACTGTTCCCTAAAGTATCGCTCAAGAGGGATACACATGTCAAGCAGTTGACTAAAAATTTAGGGCAGCTGTAAACTCAACGTTCCCAGCGGTTAGACAGAAAGTGGAGAGCCAATGTGGTTACTAGTTCGATTCTAGATCATTTAGTAGACGGCGGCCATAGGATCGACCCTGAAAAAGCTTTCAGAGTAATATACCAAGTTCCACTCAATCCATCAAGGCCAGTCTGACTTCGATCCCAGGCCACGGCGGAGGCAATCGCCTTTTGCCCACTAAGTCCTGATCTATGTGCACAAAAGCGACTAGTCCAGGCTCTCCAGTTGCCCTGGCCAAAACCGGAAACCACGGATCGCCGACTGAACCCCAAAAGTCTACTACTGATTATCACTAGTGACGGTGGGAGTGAAACTCTCACCGCAACACGCACACGATGGAGACACCCTTCCTCACCGACCTCCTTTTTCCTAACGCCACGACAATGACCTTCACTCAGGCCAATGCCTAACGCATTCCAGTGTCACTTCCCCACATGAATTGTAACAACACGTATACGATTCATTGAATGCACTGGATAATATCCCAATACCCTCCACCTTTTTGGGAAAGGTTGACTTATTTTATCTTGTTTTGTACGTCATGCAGGTGCACATCCGAAAGTAGATTTTCGGCTCCGACTCCGACCGTCAGCCCCATGGCGGAACAGTTGCAGTAAGCCCACTGTACTCAGCCGCAGGTGTCTCCTTTATAGAACCGTAAATGCGCCCAAGATAGTACTGTCCGCCAGCAAATCCCTAGACAGACGTTCATTTAAGATGAAATATGCTAGCAGAACGGACGAAGTTATTGGTTAGTCATGAACTCAATTTGATGGTCAGTACAAACTTCAGCTTCCCTAGCAGCACTTACCTAGTTCAGTTAAGGAATAAGGAGTGAATTTGCTACCAAACGCCACCGGCTGTCCAACCCATCTTCTAATGCTTTATCCCTGTGGGGTTTCTACGGAAAACAGTATTGATGAACTCAAGTTTCTGAACGAGCTCCTCAAGAATGATCCGTTCTACGAACAATTGTTAATTTCATGTCTAACCCGGTTATCAAGATTTCAAGCAAAATTTTTACACGTATCCGGGACCATCCTTGGGGATGGCATAAGGGATGTTTTGCGTCAGCTGGCGACAACTCCAATCATAGCACAACTCAACATGGGTCTCACGGAAAAACTGCTTTGGCCGGAACAAAAGTTTGTCCTCTTGTGCTTGGTAAGAATGGGTTTTCGCAACATGTATTCAACAGATTTTACTCGTCGACAAAACGATCCTGGTGCAACCACATTACCGATATGTAACAAAATGCGGCTGTGCTTACAAAGAAGTAGGTCCAATCTGTTGGAAAGCACGACTAAGCTGTATCGCTATGTGTGCATACAATAAGGTGAGAATGAAGTAAGAAACAACCGTCACGGTCAAATTTCAAAATACCTAGGTCTGTTCTTCGGTTATACTACTCATCATAGTATTCAAACTATCATTTTGTATAAAGTGTACTTACTGTTCCCTTTTCAGATGCTTGAATATCAGGACATAGCTGAACAATCTTCACCTGATTAACCACTCCAAAGAAGAGGAAATTCAAACACCGGACACGTTTTTTAATCGACACTAATTTTCACATAGCTTTCTTTAATAAAACTGTGACATTCTAAATTCAAATATATTGTATTGAGCCTCCTTGCTGGGCTTAGCAGGACTTATCCCAACTGGTGTCTTCTTGGGGGCGGATAGGGGCCCATTTGGGGATTATTGTGATAACGGGGATAATTTAACATTTATCTCGACCTGCTAAATGCTGCCAGCCAGCCTCGTTAGTTTTCAGTGTTCTTCATGTGGCGTCCGACACGAAATAGCACCCACGAGTGACTATTACATATATTCATGTATGAATATAGGTACGATGTACGATATGCGCGACCGTTTGGCCAAGGTCAAACGTGCCCTTGATAGGCTAACTGTCGCTCTGGGTGCCATGCTCACATCAGCTGTGCCGTCCAAGACGCGAAGAGCCTAGACGTGGGGGGAATTTCAGAAACTCTACGAGGCTTTGAGCTCACCCGATGTGTATGCCAGCATAGTAAGTATGTACTTTTTAACTGAACCTCTTCAGGTGGCAAAGCCCAAGCGGTTTGCGGATTACGACTTGACTGAAACCGTGTGTAGCATGCTGTTCGCATCCATCGGGGACGACCTTGCCCTTAACTGCTGTTGGCTAGGAAGCCCTCAGCGAAAGGCCGTTAATGACCATAAGTTGATCGCCGCCGTTAAGGGTAGGTTGTTCAAATTTACTGTCATACAAAACATCAGATGCTATCAAAGGAATGGAGCGGTTCTCCAACGAGCCAACATCTGTCGCTGGCAGACATATAAAGCGTTGGTTCATCAACGCTCGGGATCGAGGCGGAGGAAGACGGCTATGACGGTACGCTATTCCCTTATATATGGTGTTGCATAACAGTTTCATTTTCTGCAAATCGCTTCATTAAAAACTTGAGCTATTACAGTTTACATCAGTTTATGTGCTTACTTAGACATGGGATTTATTACCGGTTTCGCCTTTGTAACTAAGCAGTTTCCTGAGTGGAAATTTTGTTCAGTGTCTGGTAATATATTTGAGTATATATAAAATCTAGTGTGTAACTATTGTTCTCTAAACGTCTAAGGTTTAAAACTCATAATGCAGCTTTTTTACTTCATTTGCCAATGATGTAACCAATATCAGCTTTTCTATGCCTTAATTTTTCAGATCCCGTGAACAGCATGAAGAAGAGCCAGGAACATTCTCGCATAGGATGGATTGATGGAAAAACGATCAGCGGCTTTTTTGTAAAAAAAGTCCGACATTATTTTTAATAAATTTATCTATTTTATTAAGACGGCCATTTTGCGCATATATAGGGGTAATTTAGTGGTTAAGCTCGAGAGGAAGGAGAATGGTGTAATGACATATTAGACGATTGGGCGAAATTGGATTTATTGGCGAAAATTAAATAGCCATTTCTGCCATTTCTTCGATGCGTTGGGCATGCCCAACCCTAGCCCAATTGGGCACTGGTAGCTTTGTCCAGCGCATTTCAATCGAGTTGCCCAGTGCTGCGATGGGTTAGCCCAACGTTTTCCCAACCCTTGCCCGATTGGGCAAAAGTTGGGCACTGTTGTTTGGGCAGGGGCGGGATAAACTGAGTTGCTTTCGTCGGGTTATAATTACCGAATAAAGTTCCCGACCTATCCAGTGAGCAAAAACTTCCTAAAGTGGTCCAAAAATAGTCCAAAATTTGTCCCGTTTAAAAAACCGCGGGGACATTATTTGGGATTACTTTTGAACACACCTAGAATGTAGCGCCTACGTGTTTTACTTTGAAATTTCGGTAAGCTCTACTACAATACTTCGTTTAGAGGTACTGATTAAAGAGCTTTCATCAACTTCCGTTACATAAAATATCATGGTGTAAATACACTCGAAAATTTCTTGGCACGACTCGAGTATTTTCTGGTGCCCAATTGGGATGTTACCCTTGTAGTGCCCAGCCCGTTTGTAACATCATTTTTCAATCAGCTTCCGGTCGATTTGCTTAGTAGCCTTTTTACACGGAATAACATTGAATTTATGCAAAGGAAATTGACAAGCCAAGTGGAGTACCATGTCTGGTTAGAGTCTTATTTAAATATATTGGCCTGATTCATCGAGACGTCCTGAAAATTTCGGTACAGATCGTTCTATTTTATTCCTTTGACATGGGTAGGATAAGGACAATGAATCGGAAAATCATAAACAAGAAGATGGAAATGAGCACTATAACACGTAATTTGGGTTAGTGAAAGAAATTAATGAAACATATCACGTATTTCAAACGATTGACACAAAGTGCTCAGAAACCGGCGAAAAACCGGTCGGTTTTCGAGCGGTTTTTACTATTACGCCGATCGGTTTCCGGACCATTTCTGAGTGGTTTCCGAGCGGTTTGTGCCAGTCGTTTGAAGTACATGACATGCTTCGTTAATTTATTTCACTAACCAAAGTTACGTATTGCGGTGCTCATTGCTATCTTCTGATTTATGACTTTCCGTTAACTGTCCCTATTTTACCTATTTCGAGGGAATAAAATGGAGCAATTCAAACCTAATTACCCATGTAGCACACATCCCCATGCCTATAGGTATTTCCGGGCATTTCGACGAATTAAGCCAATAAATTCAAATAGAACGTCACTTAGGCTTTGTTCGTCACTTCAGTGGACAATTTACTCCGTATTTATTCAGTGGTGATTCGTGTACATCGGCTACTTAACAAACCGACCGAAAACCGATATTACGAACGGGCTGTAGCACGGGCAACAAGGGAAACATCCCTATTGAAAAATAACTTTTTACGAAGAAGTCAGGGTGTGCTTCCAAGGTAATAACTGTTTTCGAAGCAACAGGCGAAATTCTACAACTTATACCACATAATCCTTTGAGGGGCCGGTCGAGAACTGAACGCTTTCGGAGCGGTTTTGCTACGTGTGTTTGCTTGTTAACGAAGACTCTCACGACAGTTTGAATTCAAATATTATTCCCCGCACTTTCACAGTCATCGCCTCAGTGACAATTCTGACAAGTTCATACACTCCAATAGCGCGGAGATCTCAAGGTCGCCTGGGCAAAGTGAACGGCGTCAACTTTAGTTTCGAGCACATAGATCATACTCCGAATTGAGACAGTAAAACAAAGCCCTTCTACATCGGTCGTTTAGGTACTTTAAAGGTTGGAGGAGCACACATGAATAATCCGGTATCTCAAGATTTAGTGTGTTCGTGTAATTGTTGTGCTACCAAAACTAGTAGACCGTGTGCGACCACCAGTAAATTCACTCTGGGAATCACATGTTTTGACCAAAGTCCGTGGAATGCTTTTCGAATAGTTTAAAATTATTCCCAAAATACTGCGAGGTTGAGGCTGAAGTACCCTCACAGAGGGCCTCTTAAGAGCGTATTCACTCAGACCTGGGAAAATTCGTCTCCAAGATAGTCATGAAAGATTGAACATGTGGAAAGATTCCATCTGGTTCTATGGGTCCCGTAAGGGGAACCGCTTTGGTCATTTGCCATTGAAGATAAGAAGTGCATGAAAGCCCGTCAAGTGAGGCCCGAACTTTTGACTTCCATTTCAAGAAGAATTGAATGGTGTTCATCCATCAGCGTAGACAAGTGCAGGCATCTGTTCCGGGAAATCGGCGGAGAATTAGTAATTCTAAACCCACAAAACTCACAGGCAATAACGAAGCTTACAGTTATCACTGACCCTGGAAACCTGATGAACGATCGCTACCAGCCCTCTCCGTCATGTCCGGCTGCCGCGGCTGAGGCGCCAGGAGCTTCGCCGACCGTGGCGCCTACTAGATTCCAGAGAACTCCTGTGCTGTTGCCTTTCTACATACCACTAGTTAGGCCATTCTTGGAATGTTGTGTCCAAGCATTGTCCCGGGTTCTCGAAGGGGATCATTGCTGTCCCTAAAAAAGTGCAGCCGTTCTTCACTAGACTGGTAGTGGGACTCAGCGACAAAAAGTACACAGGGAGGTTTATGGCTATAAAACTCTTCTCTATGAAGCATAGAAGACTCATGGGGACGTAACAGAGGCCTTGAAACAAATTCCAGGACTATCTGTCCCAGCGGAGCCGTTGTTTGTACTTACAAGGGATCCCACAGTGAGGGGATACGGGTTTAAGCTTGCCAAGCCGACAGCATTAGAAAAACGTTGGATTGCATTTCTTAGCATGCAGCTTTGTCAACCCACGGATTGCTCTGCCGGCTGAAGCGATGTCTGCCACGTTGGTGAGAGGCTTTAAGGCGAGGGTGGACTTTTGCTGGCTTGATATGTTCCATAGGTGCATTTGAATCAGCATCATTCGATGACAGCACTGGACTCGGCCCCCCGCCCTCTTCTGTCACCACTTTCCATCGGCATTATGCCCACCCCTGACTCCTTCCACCACCCCTTCTCCACCACCCGCCACCTTACTATCCTTTTTCCCCAACTTACGACTATCACCACTCTATCGAAGCACTGACTGTATTTGTGAGACTCTCTGGGGTAGCCAGACTTGGAAATTGACCCAGTTCTTAACCTTGGAACTGCCACACTCCCCCAGCAGCAACCCGAGTGTGAACCCTGTTTCATCTGCAAAGTAAAAAACAGAGTCACAGAGGTCGGAGCCCAGCGGGATTCGTCTCATCTTTCACTGGTGCTAGAATCTGGGCTGCTTTGTTGGCTCGGGCCTCAAGTCCTGCTACCTGACCTGACCTTCTTTTGAGGTTTCTATCATTCGTGATTTTCCCCAGTGGCGATGTGGAATCCCGGCTGTCTCGCTTTTGTTCATTTCTTTCTTGATTATATTCTGGGCTGTAAGGTTTTCAATTCGTTATCTTGCAGTATCGGCTGAGAATCACGGAACATGTAGTTAGGTCTTTGTAGTGCTGCAGGTAATCAATAGAACTTTAAGTTGTCTTTTGCTGCACTAGGGGGTTCTGTGGGAATGTGAATGAGGGACTTTTCCGTGATTTCTGCATTTGGCAGTACAATCGGAAGTGCAGCCGTAAATGCTGGCCAGAAGTAGCATGCAGAATAGCCCAACTTAGGATAGGTCTGCATAACTGGCTTGGATATATGTAGATCTGTGTTCGAAGGGGGTTCAGAGGAAAGCGAACCATCCGCCCGTTGTGGAAACCATACTGACTCAGAAGGGTTTACAGAAGATAAGTTTACCCAACTTCACATCGAGGTGAAGCGAGTCAAATGACGATACGGGTATTATGCTTCCTTCAGAGAGGTCGCCAGCTGGAGACTCAGCGGAAGACAACACCGCAACCGTTGACGAAAAACACGTCTGATCATAACCTATTTTAACATGAATATCATTGCCGGCGCCTCATTGGTCTCATCTTGAAGCCCTGGTAACCAAAGCAAGTCCAAGTTTGGCAGGAGGATACACAGCAGCGAATACACAATCCCACACGTACCAGGTGAGGCCCGAAAACAGCAGGCAGAGACAGTCAACACTAAACACTCAATAATCTGGGACCATTTACCAAAACGTTCTGTCTACCCTCGAGGTTTCAAACTCTTCTAGAAACTTCCGGATAGCTTCCAAAACCAAGCACAAAACCTTGGTCCTTCTCGTAGAATTTAACTTCAGGTACACGATCAGGAGTGCCCTGTGGCAAACAATGAGAAAGAGAAGTCAAAACAAGCTAACCATATGGGCTTCGAAACGCAGTCCTCTTCACGTGATGCAAAATCTCACGGCCCATATAACTAACCTTGAGGAATCTGTGTAAAAATAATCGGAAAGCTCCCAAAAAGCTTTTGGTTCCCATGACTAAGATAGAAGCAAAGGGCGTGAAGCCTACCGCCAATTACCAAACGAACCTTGTGATTCGTAATGCTCACACCCCTAAATTTGCCAACCGAAGAAGACAACCCCCTCAATGAGAAATTTAGGAAGGCTTTTGCAAAACTGAGCTCTTTTTAACCGCATAATGTAGGCTTCCTAGGGCTCGCTACCTGAAGGTCTCGAGAGGAAAGTGCTGCCCGAAAATCTCATTGGTTGACCTCCACCAAGGTAAGTGACAGAACGGACCCCCCTTCTGTTTTCTAGCTACTTATCTTCTAGCTCACCGGAGACATGGTGGGCCAGCGTACTGAACCCCTTCACACTGCCTCGTCGTCCATCGAAAAACTTTTCAGCCTGCTGGAAATATACAGATAACAGGATAAACTCAAGATCCGTGAAACATAAGCCTCGGGTCTAGTAAAGCTGTTTTATTTAAAGACCTACAATGTAGCCCGTCCAAACTACGACTTCTGGTACCATGTTTGCTCCTATCACAAGCTCCCCAACAGCAATACGCATTCCGGCAGCCTGTGGGACAGTGGGGAAACATCTTACACATTTTCGGAATGTGGGGAATGTGGTCCGTCATCCAGGGTCAAAAACCGAGAAAAACTCGATCAAGCTGCCGAAACAGGGACCAGAGGTCACAAAAGAGATATCCCATTTACTAGTGCAGCCAGATCATGTCCGTATTTAACAGCCTCTACTTACTCCACCACCAAAATTTCGCATGATTTTGATCTCAGATATCCGTCCACAAGCCGCTCGAGTATTTCCAACAGGACGCCAGAGCTTTGAGACTAAATGGCAGAAGGGAACCTCCACAAAACGCCCAAAGCGCGACTGAAACGTCGGCGTAGACAGAGATAGCGGTTGTATGTGTACACGGAGGCAAGCTTGGTAGCCGGATGTGCTGGACTCAGAGACCTTCCACGGGGGTTGCACGTGAAAGATCTCCAAAAGCACAGAAAAATTAAAACCCGATAAGCCGAAACCCAGTGGGTGTATGGACAGGTAAGAACACCTACATCAGAGGGTATAGGGACGGCTCTCTGGGCCGATGAATCACAATAACTCGGAAAAATGGCCCACCCAAGATAACTCAAGTGGAGGAATAGACTCTGATGGATACCCACTAATCCGAAAAGACCCCAAATAATTGCGAGCTAGTAGAGCGTTCCCCTGTCCAAAAGAAATCTGACCTCCAGCACTAATCATCTTAACACCGAGCACTACCACTGACTGCCTCAGGACAAAAGTTACCCAGGGTGGTAAAGAGCCACTAATATACAGACCACAGCAAAGCTAACAGTTCAAACTAGTGGCAGTCTCTTGATAGATGAAGGAACTAAACTGCACTCAATAGTTCATCCACTTGTTTACGACGGGAGGCTTGATCACCCCTTAGTAGACCGGCCCAGCTGTCAGTACACAAACCCGGTTTTGTTTTCCAGCTACTAAATTCACGCTTTCCGACATCCCGGGCGCAACATATCTCACTTCCAACCAGATTTCACCGCGGCCAGTTGAACTGTATGGTGATCTTAAAAAAGCTGCTCCAGCCAGGCTCACTCCGTCACACCTGTTCGGCAGGGAAAAGTGTATAATCTTTCGCCGCCATACCTTGATGATACATTCAAGATTTTGAGTGCTCTCTGCTTCTAAAGTTTTCAGTAATAATATGCTTCATGCACCCTGTTCCCACCCCGAATTTGTTTCCGAGATGACAAACTGTCGATATTTTCATAGGCTTCAGACTACTTAACTTCCCCAGTGTTTTCAGGGGAGAAAACGGCAGAAGAATCTCCCAAATTAGGTACCAAAACTCTCCCAGCTGGAGAGCAGCGGAAGGCGCAATGAGCTCTTTAGACAAATCACCTAGAAAAGGAAGTAAGGGAACAGCGAATGAAAATCTGGATTCCTGGGGACGAACTTTTAAACATGGGGGACATGTTAAGCAGCCTCTACTTTCTGATGGCAATAAAATAGGTTGTGGTAGTTGCCACGGCCGGTGGTTCGTCACAGCAGGTTCTTATAACAGATGCTGACGGAATTCTGTTAGTCTTTCCGAGAGTGCAAATTTCTCCATCATATTCACTCTCCGCCTGACCGCTTCAGTTTTATCGAGCCTTCACGAGCATTTTTGACATTTTCATCCTTAACCTTTTGGCAACATTGCTTCTGTTTCACTCTTACGATCGTTCCGGGAATGGGCACAGCCAAGTATCACCCGTGAAGTCCCGATTTATTGTTGTCCAATATATGGATACCTCGTCAATCAGCGTAAAAATCTTGTTTCTCTTTGGAGTTGGCCTGTCCAGTTTCTTTATTTCTAGATTTAAAGTCTGCTCAAAACCAGTTCTTCATTGAGCTCTAGACTCTCATTCCGAGCTGTCTTACAGTACTTGGCTTTTGCATCGTTGGTGGATTCGTAGATCGTTACCCGATTCGGACCAGATATTTCATGGTTGTTAGTAATAATAATAATAATAGTTTATTTCGGATAACCCCGAAGCATGCTGCAATGCAAGATCAAACAGTACAGTTGAAAGCTGAATGAAAGTTGCAGTAGGACTGTACAATTATGCGAACGCGATTGAATATAAGACAAGGCATTCAAGTCAAATGTTGTGATACCGCCCGGTGAATTTAAACTCAAGGTCAAGTGGTCGGTCCGGCTGGAGGTAGGCGTAGTTATTCTGCCAAAGTTTGGGGTGGGTGGAGAATGGTACAAAATCACACAAATCCTACAGAAGAAAGACTGGCCTGTCGGAGAACTAAACTAGATTGACGGATACGTGGATATCGTGGAGAAGAAACATTCTTGAATGAGACCTATTCAAGCAATACAGCTTTACAATGTATGAGAGGAGTTGCGATGAAAAGTTGGGCGATGAAAAATTGTGGCATAAAACATAGAGACCAAGAAAATCGGTCGAGGATAGCAATTTTGGGGTACAGTGACCGTATATCGGTTGAGCCAGTTGTAAAGCGAAACGGACCACACACTGGACTGTGGGTGTCAAATTGATGGTGAGAGAAGTGACCGGATAGAGCATATGGACTTTGAGTGGATTGTTTTGCTTTCAGAAAAAAGGAATGAAATGCATCAGCAAGAAACTGGTAACTGACAAGAAAAAATCGACGTGTGGTGCGTAGCTACGACAATGGCAGAAACATGGCTTGCAAGAGGGATGACCGGTTGAATGACAGGTAAGTATTTACATACTGATAATTCTCAGCAAAGACTTCACGTGGTGAAAAAAATTATATCAAGTATCGGAAGTGTCTGAGACGATCTATCGGAATGGAGCATGGGAAAGGAAATACACAGAACAACCGATGAATAGGTTTGCAAAGTTCGGCAGCCGGATATGGGCGGAGTGTTTGTGATGAACTAAATGGACTACACATCTGGACCGTGGTTGCCAAAGTGATGGTGAAGGAAGTGACCGGATAAAACGTATGGACTTTGAGTGGATTGTTTTGCTTTCAGAAAAAAGGGATGTAATGCATCAGCATGAACTAGGAATTATCGAAAAAAATCGTTGCATGGTGCTCAACTACAACAATAGGATGGACACAGCTGGCAAAAAAATGAAGTGATGGGCAGAAGACTATCAGTTTATGTTCGATACAAAAGGTGGGCCATTTTGTGGCGACAGAACAGAACTCTGCGGCACAAGGGCTTGTCAGATGTGCAAAAGTGGGACACGATACCTTGCAAGATGAGGACATTGCAATGCAACAGCCCTAAGTGGGCAAACAGCGGAGCTGACAGAGAAAGCAAGCAAACACAGAGTCGTCGATTATTGGGAATCTCAAGCGATAAATTTCGCAGTGTCACGTACTGTCTGGAGATTGTGGTACGGAAGTTAGTGACAGCAACAAACGCGTTATTTCTCGAGTATATTGCTAAAAGTAGCAAAAAGGGGTGGGCTTTATCTTGGAGAGTGGTTAAGTTTGCAAATAAGACTGGTGAATAGTTTGGCATGAAACCGCGGGAAGTGGACCGGGAATAATGAGCCAGAAGTGTTGATGGGCTTTTAAGTATGCGATAATTGTGCACCAAAGAAAGCAACTTTTGCCGGACGAAAAAAGCGTTAGGTTATGAAGGCAAATTTGAAGCGAGCACGATGAAGGGTCAATGTTGGCAAAATTTTGAGTGTATGAACGGTATTCCTTTTGTTCTGTTTTGTTGTTTTTTTTTCGATCCGCATCCGGTGCTAGTGGGTGGGGCTGACCGTGCGCTGGACACCCTGAAAACCTGAAAACCATTTCTGGAGGCAGGAGGTGAGATCCACCTAGTTGCGCCCGCACATCGTTGCAGACGTCCTGCACGCCCGATGTGCACCGGCCAAAGCGGGGGATCTGTCCGCGCCCCGCACCGGCTGGATTTGCACAGGTGATTTTGGTCGAGATCATACAGACGTAGAGATGGCGTAGTCCAGGAGATTGTGGGGGATCCAGATTTAAAGCCGGACGTTTGGGCCAGATATTTCGCTGGTGTTATCTCCGGATCATTCCGAGACATCAAATGGGAAATGAGCGCCGGTTGGTGTCCGGAAGCATAAGAGTAGAGAGACGCAGTCTGGGATGCTCCCAGCTGAGGATCAACGGTCAATGGTGAAAAGAGAAATCTAGTAGTGTAGACACAGACTACTTTGGGAAGAATGAGGACTGTGAGCCATTGGGAGTGAATGGAAATACAGAAATAATGGACAAAACTAGGAATAAGAATGATGATTTAGAAGGTAAGTGGTGGTCACTGGAACTGGATTAAGTGTTGGGACGCTAGGGCTAAATAAAGGAGGGGAATGGGGTCAGTTCGGACCGAGTAAAGCGAATTAGGTATGATAGAGATAATAGATAGGAATGTTTGGAGCGCGTGAATTGGGGAGAATCTAACAAGAGCAGTGTCAGTGATGTAAGTCATTCTAAGGGGTACTAATGTGCTGGCGATGGAGAAGGCATATGGGGTAGGTGATGTCGATGTTGCAAAGGATGTCAACCGGGTCGTGCTTTCTTTCTCTATAGTTTGCGGCTCCAAATAAGATGGACTACGGAAAGCCTCACGAGCTTGTGCTTTTTTGGCTGTGAATTCCTTCCATTTCTATTCATTTTCATTCTTCCGAGCCGTTAGGCTGTCTGTCCTGTGCTGTCTTCCAGTGCCGACGATAAGACTAGACAGCTGGGTAATTTTGACTGTGGGTCAGCACCAGAAGTGGCCGGTATTCCACCCGCTGGTGGATCCTGCTTTTTATGTTGTCAGCAAAGGGTCAGACTTTCACCAAGAGGTAAAAATAGAATTGGAAAATGTTCCCTGGGACCGGAGCTTGAGCACCACCTTACGTTTGAGCCTACTCATGACAGTTTTTTTGGGGCTTCCGAATTTTCCACCAGGGACTTTAAATGCAACAGCAAACAGTCAACTAGTGAACACGTCACTAATTGTCCTTGTTAACGTAAACGGTATGTCTGTCTTTGAGACCACATACCGTATTCTAAAAGCCCATCCCCTGCTTGCCTCCTGCAACGGTGCTTTAGACGAAATAAATGCCGGCCGTGGTTTAAAAATCTACCTTGAACATAATATTCAAATTGCTTGACAAACATCGGATATGTAGAAGAACAGCCGGAAAGTGTCTCCATTTCCACTTTAGGTAAATCCCAACGATAATCCACCGGAACGGCAGATTTTGTTCGAGTGGCACCTCTTTGTACATAGTATTCACCCAGGTGGAGAGATACATGTTCCATGCCCATTGAGTCTTTCTTAACTCCGTCTCTAGAGGCTGGGTTTCCTCTTCCTCATCGAATGCCAACGGTAGTTCCACCACTCCGTTCTCATTCATCACCTAAGGCAGCTGACTCTGCCCGTCTACCTCTAATTGGTTTGCAATCAGTTTTGCCTTCGGTCCGGCCAGCAACAGATAGGCCCTAGCTCTTCGGAGAGCCAAGCTAACCTCAGGACAACCTGGCATACCAGAAACTGAACAAGAAATATGACCAACACATACGAGCAAAAGGGCTTGGTTTATCCACGCGGAGCTTTTGTTTGATTCTGAGAGGTTTGCCGAATCTCCGCGCAGTTTCGTTGCTCAGAGGTTGCCAAGGTTATTGAATACTTTTGGGTCCAGCCGTTTGAAGGTTTGGGCAAACCGTGATGATCAATTCCGACACTGTTAAAAGCAAAGATTGCCTCATCAGCCATGGTACTATGTACGACAGATTGAGCACCTTGAAAGTAAGCAAACTCAAAAATGTTCCTTCTGGGCCACTATGCCCCAAAATTCAACGACGAATCGAAGCAAATGCAATTGAATTACAACGGAAGGTTAAAAAACGAGGATAAGTTTGCCGGCTTCAGTCACGGCAAAAGTTCAACCCAAGCCACTAGCGCTGGAGGCAACGGTGAGGGTCCGATTCATGACAAAGATTCAGTGCGATAAAACAAACGACGGGAATTCCGGGAAAGACGGTTCGTACAATAAGATAATATTGTTCGTAATGTGAATGTCGATGAGGGAGCAAGGTTTCCTGAACTCCCTACATATGTCTTTATATATTAACTCCTTTAATGATTGTTAGGTGACTAGAGACATTGGAGCCTTCACAGATGCATCAGCTCTGGGCACGCGGGCCATGAGACCTCGCCAGGAAAATTTTCCTGAGTGAGGTCATATGGCAGGGATGGAACATGAAGCTTCTCCAGACTAGGTAACTGGAATTTAGGTAAGCTAGGCATTACTACGTTGCACCAGCTTTTGGAACAGTGAAAGGGTTTTGCAAGAGTCCCTCATGCTGAACACAACTGCTTACGCAGGGTTATACGAGGTCTTTTGCGTATAAGTCTTTTGAGTGGATCAAGAAAGTGTAGCCCAGTCTAGGAAGTAGCGAGAAAAAACTTCCGAAAGTTCTATGGTGAGGATTTTGATGACAGTGATCCGTTGGGTTCCCCTCTGTCTGTGGTGGCATAATGGTCGTCGAAAATCCGGAAAGGTTTCAACAGCTCAAAAGTGGACGTCCTGGTGTTGCTCCGCCGTTGCAGGAAAATATTATGATGAAACTTCGCAGTCGATCGGTAGCAGTTTATGGTTTACTATCGTTGGAGAATGGGTTTCTGAACTAAACAACTTAATGTCGAACATATTGCTGTGTGTGAGCGGTAACTTGATCGAAAATACCTGGTGCCAGAGGAGTCTATGACAAATAGGCGAATGAAGTGGCTTATGTTCCACTATGAGTTTCTGAAGCCTCATAAGCCGGAATGTTTCGGGCCGTTCCTGGCTGTGCCGCGGTACGGCAAGGGATATCTCGAAAAGTACTCCTATTGCAGGGTCCCTATTTAGTTCCGAGTTTGGTAGTTCTTCGGATTCTACAAAACCCTGCCATCCTGTGTACCCATATTTAAGATAAACCCCAGTAGGCAAATTTTTCCGAGGAAGACCAAGATGCCCTTGATTTTTACATTGGCCTGAATGGGTCACTGTTAAGCTGAATGAATCAAGAATGACTTTACAGCCATCCGTAGTGGTTTTATCACCATTTTGCCCGGGTTTCGCTCTGAGAAGAACGAAATTACTTGGGCATCATTTCGCTTTGGCTCTATCTGGGATGATTTTGAAGGGTTCTACGTCGATGGATTCTTGACTCCTGGTAATTTTGTCGCAGAAGCATCATGCTTAGTAGATAGATCGCGGGGTCTATCTAGATTCAGTGGGTTTACCTTCATCGAGCGGCCCAGTACCGAGCAATACGTTTCGGGTTCCATCAAGGTTTATTAAAGTAAAAACGCTGCGAGAGGTATTTGACTTGGAAAGTCGACCTAGAATTCCTCAAATGCCTTGCTAACATCAGGGTCCAGCGAAAAACAAGGAAAGCGTGGTTGGCGCAATGGGCAGTAATGTATGATTCTCTGGTATGGACTGATCCGCTCACTTTACCCATGAAACAGTTGCTTCCAGATTTGTGCGTAAATGAAATTGGCTGAGAAGAAACACTGGGTTGGGTTACTGAAGCATAATGGGAGAAAATAAACAGAATTATGGAAGGGGCCATAATGGTACGAGTGCTGCAATGGTTGGTACACGATTTTTCTGAAGGCAGATGCGGACTTTGGATCACACAATTTTTGTGCTTCTGAAGTTGGCTATGGGGCATCGCGCTGTCTTGGACTTGTATGCAACACATTAGAATCAAAACATATACCGGTTTTCTAGGTCGTATGCGGCACTTCTGAAGACCTTCCCCACACCGAGATCTGAAGCCTTGCATTTTGTCTTGAGATGTCACACTGGTGAAACGCTAAAGCCCAAATGTTCCCGGATCTTGCGGTCATGGTAACCGGGTTTGATCCTTGGGCTGTGGGATAGTTCAGTGGATAATGGGTCGATCGAAAAAAGGTAGGGCTCAAGGTACAAGCTGTAAGACACCTTTGAGGGATCGGCAGCCGAATTCACAGCGGATCCTGAATTCAGAAAGTGACTATCCGTGATATTCTACGATACTAGATTATCAAATGAACAGCAACGCGAAACAGATACGAACCTCAATTATGATATCAAAAGGACTCAGAAAATGAGATCCAGATTGCGGCATGCGAGCGAGGACCACGTGCTTCACGCAGGCCCAGAACAAAATACGACAGAGCAGCACGCTGGGCGCGAACATACGAACGTTGGTTCATAAAAACATACAGCGCATGAAACAAGCCAACAGTGTAAATAAGTGACTGATTTTAAGGAAACATGGAACTGCAGTGCTTTTTGAGGGATCTTCCACGACTGGCCGCTACACAGCCCACCTAAACCTCCCGAATCCTTAGCAGAGTCAACTGTCTTGAATAAGGGTACTGACTCTTCCTACCTACCCAGGCCCTGCTGTCAGTGCGTGTACCTAACACCTTGCCGTCAACTTTCTACTCACGATCAAACTTTTTCCTTTGGCCACACTGACGCAATTTTACCCCGCTAGTCCGCGAAAACGGCTGATCGATGATGGGCATGAAGGCGAAACATACGTGTTGCCCTCGGGAGAGCTGTTGGGAGTCGGATGCATGTGTTTGTATGTGTGTGTGGGTGTTGGTGTCATGGGTGAGGTTGCACTCTGGTGCATGCGCAAATAGTGACAACCATCACTTGCCGGATATATCTCTCACAATATCAGAGATAAGCGAGGAAAAATCAGCCCTGTGGCGTGCTTTGATTGAGGTCATGAAGCCTAAACGTGTATTATGTGAGTGTGATTTTTGTGTGCCTGGGTGTATGATAGAAAAACAGCTACTGCCACATATGTGAAAGGCCTTCTGTAACTTCAACGAGGAACGGTGAGCACTGTAACGTGTTTGACAGAGGTCATGAAATATAAACGTGTACCATGTAGGTGTGTATGTGTCAGGGTATATGGTAGTTCAACACTTCAGTATGTCGTAAATGCTCCCACACACGGGGTTTTTACCCACCTCGAAGACGAATGCGAAATAGTCTCCTGGGCCTCAGCGTTATCGGCTTCTCCGCCTTCACTCTCGAGTAGACTAATACTGCGTATGTAGCGAATTAGCGCTCCGTTGGCTTTCTTCACCTTCACCGTTCTTATCATTCCGTCAGTGCTTTCGATGGTTTTCATAACCACGCCCAATGACAAGGCGCTGAAATGTGTGCGTTCGTCTGCGATCATCATCACATCCTCAACCTTGAATGGTCTTGTTCTGACCAGTCGCTTCTGTCGAGTCTGCAGAGCCGGTAGGTACTCCCGCAGCCAACGCCTCCAGAAAACCTTGGCAAGATAGTTGGCCTGCTTCCACTTGTGGAGGTAGCTCCCACGAAGGTTTATCTGCCCTTGGAAACCCTCGTTAGATCATAACGTCAATAAGTCGTTCGGGGTGGGCGCCAGATGGGTGGGGTTGCCGTTCATTATTGGAACCAGTGGGCGGTTGTTCAGAATTCTCTCTCCCTCAGTCATGACGGAGTTCGAAGTCTCGTCGTCGGGCGGCTGTTTCTCCATGATCGACAGCAATATCCGCCTGACGGACCGGAACATGCGTTCCCATACGCCACCGCGGTGACTGGCCTGCGGAGGGTTGAAATGCCATCGTATGCCGTAGGCCACTGTTCGATCCTGCAGTTCGTCTCTGTTTACGTTCTTGTGCCAACGCTGCAATTCCCGGTGAGCGCCCATGAAGTTCGACCCATCGTCGGAGTATATATCTGCCGGTACGCCACTTCGGTTGATAAAGCGACGCAAGGCCCGGAGGTGGGAGTCGGCTGTCATCGAGTGTGCGTTTTCTAAGTGCACCGCGCGTGACTTCATGCAAGTCATGATACATCCGTTCCGTTTTTCCAGCCTTATTCCGCACTTGATCCACAGGGGCCCGAAACAGTCCAACCCGGAGTCGCTGAACGGCCACCAGTCCGGAGTCACCCTGAACTCTGGTATCCGGGCCACGTGTTGTTTGCCCGCAGCGGCATTGCGTCTCTTACAATGTACGAAAGGTCGGGTTACGCGTTTCACAGTCGCTTTTCTTCTCATCAACCAAAGGCGCTTCTGGGTGACGCTTGTCGCGTGACTTCCTCGGTATGTTCTCCACGGCGCGGACGTGTTGGATCATTAGCTCTACCACAGGTTGTCGACCCGACAACAGTATAGGGCACTTCGTGTCGAAGCTCAGGTCGGCGTTGGTCAGCCTTCCATCCACTCGCAGCAGTCCAATAATGAGTTTGGGGTTGAAATGCTTTAATTTGTCTCTCGGAGATGATATTCTTTTGTTGATTGGTCTAGCTCCTTCCGCCCCCTCGAGTTATCGGCCGAAAGCTCCCGTTCTATCATCTTGAATAAATCGTGTTCTGCGGCATAAACGTAGAACCAATGTCACCACAGCAAGCAAGTGATCTTTTTAATACTTGGCTGTACTTAGTACCTTGGAAGGGGTATATGCTTCTTAGCTACTTAGGTCCACCGCACCATTCGAGATTGCCGGCCACTAGACCGTGAGACATTGATTGAAGAACCTCGCTAGCTCCTAATTTGTCGGAATTCCTAACTATCCAGATTACAGCGGATTACTAAATGCCTCCAAAGTAACCCGTGATGGCAGCGATTCATACCCACGGCCTCCCAGCTGGTAACCAAAGGACGTAAATAACTAAGCCACCACCGGTCATGGAGGTTCAAAGCTAATACACCTAAGATTCAAGCCCATAAAATAAACTTGGACTTTGAACTAATAGTCTACTCCTTTGAGCTGTCCAGCTCTTTAGGTATAAATATATTTCATGATGACGGCTGTTTCAAGTGATCCGTGCTGTGCGTGATATTATTGCTTCAATGCACCATTGATTTATTCGTAAACAAAACGCCCTCCACTAATAGGCTTCCCATATAGGTTTTTCAGTATTCTCACACCTAGATTTCTAAACACTGCCGTCCATACATGTTTACTTTTTCGGCAAGGCTACTGTAAGATTCCTGGCGCACCGTCTTACGGCTTCTTCTTTTTCCCTATTTATAAAGGAAATTTTTACATAATACTAATGATTCAAAGTCCAACCTTAACCTTGTAACCGAAATAGCATCAATCACTTACTCCTTGTTTTGCCGCCCGTCTAATTTCTCGCCTCACAACCATTGCTCATCCATCGCCCATATTCGTTTTCAGTTCTCGCCTGTTCAACCCAGTTGTCCCAATCCTTATTCCTAATTTGCCGGATGTTAATGTCAGCACAACAATTCCGACATAAATTTCTGCCCTGAAAATTACAGTTGGTGCCTTATTCACCGAGCCCAACCTTCGGCCACAACTCAGCTCCCACTTTTCTTATCCAAAGTTCTCTTGGTTTTCTTATAGAAATTCTTGCCGGATGACTTCCACTCACACCGGCAATCCTGGATCCAGCCCAAATCTATTTTCTGTAAACACGGCATAGTCATCAGTTCTCAGCTTTTTGAAATTCGTGTAAACTCTCTGACGCTGTTTTATGTTAGGTAATACCACCGTGGCTCCTCACTCTGCGCCCTCCCAACAGTGCTTACTCACATCCCTCGTGTTCAGTTCACGACTTGCCTTTAGGATTGAACCTCTGGCCAAAGATAGCTTCACACACTGGCTCCGTTTGTAGGCCACTGAACTCCGTTTTTTTCATTACCCTGTTCCTCAAACCCTTCCGCCACGTTGCTCACCTTGCTTTCCTTGGCTTCTATCGAGCCTTGCTCATATATTTTACCATTACCATGGTCATCTACTCCTTCTATGCTGGGCTAAATATGTTGTTCCTCCATTGCTTATTTTAGCTGTTACAGCTCTTTCATCCGAATAGCTTTGCGAAGTCCTACGTGATCTTTGATTTCGCTTCGGGGTGTTCTGATAGCTCTGTGAGCCACATTATTCACCAGTCCTTTCCGGATGCATTTTCTGCCTCAAATTTAAACTCGGTACTTCCATCGCTATAGCCCTCCTCAGCACTTTTATTCTCGCCGCTCGTTGCGGCAGTGCAAACCTCTAATAACGGGGCTGTCTGAAAACTACCCCCGTATAATTCTAGCTGCCATACATTTGGTCGGTGAATATTTGCTTCCCCCATCAGTTCAACCCATTTTTCTTATTGAGCTACTTCATTGCACCACTATGATCTTATAGGCGCCAGGTCCTCTCTATTTTTGCTCACAGCTTATGGCTTCGTTTAGCGAATTTTTTTCTCTGCAGATATCCCGTGATCAGCCTTCAGAAAAAAGAATGATCGACCCACTGGCTCTTTCCCGTAGGTCCCCTCATCACTTTTGGGCAACATTGGCTTCAGTAGCACCCGCTCTACGCCCAACAAGTCGTTTGATCCTGCCTGTCCTCTTTTTGCCAAATCAACGAAGTGCCTTGTTCCGATATTGCTTCTTTCACCGGTCTCGTTTTCCTATTGCTCTTTTGGAATCCTTCTCCAAGAACGTGCTCATTTTTAGTGGCGCATATTCCTCAGTTTTGCTTTTTTCTGCTAATCGACTTATTTCTTCACCCTGCTGATTCACTATCTCCGTTGTTGAACTGATTTCTATGCAAACCAATCCAGTCCATGGCAGCCTCCTGTTGTTCTTTACTATAATTCGTATCGGATTTTTCCCTTAACGATATCCATAATTACTAATTCACTCCCCATTGGTTCGATCCTCTTTCTTGCTTCGTGTTCTTACTTGGAACACAGAAGCTTGGCCTCTGACATGCAAAGAGCAAAAGAACCCTCAAGAAAAAAATAGGAAAAAATAGCAGACCCATGAGAGGTACCACAAATATGCTCAAAAAAGTATGCTTAGACAAGTTTGGTTTGAAGCTTTGAGAGAAGAATCTACGAAGATAAAGACAAAGCGGAAGCGCTGAGTGTGTTCACTGGAAGGGTTGGTCGAACGGTCGGAGGTAAGGTAAGTCGGCAGAAGACCCTTTGTGAGCGCCCAAAAGGCAATAAATGTCTATAACTGAGAAGTCAACAACACCGAAAGTATACAATTCGTTGGGAAAAAAGACGTATATCCAGTCACCTAAGGACCAGTAACAGCTGGGATAAGTGAACGCCCCTTTTGGCCCTTTCATTTGACTACTAGTCCAGGTGTGCTGCCAACCTGCTGGAAGATCATGGTAATGAATGTCAGCTAAAAGGATCGACTGTGATAAAAGGAGCAAAGCCACAGATTAGTAAGCTTTACCCACAGTCTTTTCAAATGCCTAAAACAACAATTACGAGAATGAGTCTGCAAGCGCATGTCGCAAAGCAAGCTATCAAAAGTAATACCGCAAGGGTTTTCAAAAGGTAGAACATGGCTTCCGAAAAATTGTGAGTCCTTGGAAGAGGCCTCAACAAAGCTGGGCGAATGGAACGCAGGGTTGTTTTGCTACCTGTACTTGAGTTATGCTTCCGACTCGAAAACCAACCTGCCATTATTATCAAACTTAATACCCGTGAGATACGGCGGTAGCTACATGGCTTGGCAGCTGACTTCCTGACCAAAACACGTAACAAGTGGTTGTCGATCACTAGAGCTAGAATGACAAAAGCTGTCTAAATGGATAAGGACAGTACAGAATGAAGAAATAAATAAGAAGAGGGGTTGCTTTAGAACTAGGAAAGTTTATCGATCGGCTCAGGAGTCAAAAGCTAAGGGCTTAAAATGAAAAATAAAATACAATTTAGGCATGACCAATAAGATCTACTTTGAACGAGGATTGAAAACCTAGATGGAGTTAAGGAGGGGCTTGTAGGAATGAAGATAATTGGACGATGCGTGAGCTCATTGGAGGCTCAGAGAACCCAACGACAAGTAGACCTACAGAAACCTAATAAAGTGAGAATATAAAAACGTTTTCGCTGCAGTAGACTAATCGGAGCATGGAACTGGGCGACTAAAGATCTGTTCAATTAGGAAGATTTAGGATCTTTCTAAAAATACGCACGACAAATTTAGGAGACACCTTAGAAGGCAGAATATTAGGGCCAAATGAGGATCAGCGGAATTAGGAGTATGCTGTTTCCCGTGGGCTAACATCTACGTCTGGTTCCAAATGCTTCGTGCTGTTTATGATGCAACTTGTTCGTATCTGTTGCCTGTAAACGAGATGAAGTAAGGTTACCAGTCTCTTCCTTTCTGGCAAAACTAGACAACTAAAATATTTCACATACATTTACGAAAGGAAGAATTTAAAGCCTGCCACCGATGAAACTTTGGACCTCTGGTTGACCTCTGCCGTTCTATGAGGCCCACCTCCGTCCCATTCCAGAATGTGGCAGCTAAGTAATGCATAGCTGGCCAGCCAAGTATCGAGGCTTACTTGGACAAGTCTAAAGAAGCGCGTCAAGAATGGTACATGTCATGAAGTACGCAGTCCACCCAGCTCTTCTGACTAAACTGAGTCTCTACCCTCGTGAAGTGAGAGGTACGCAGGAGTTTTTTCTTCATGTGAAGAGTATTCCATCCGGATTTAAGGGCTCAGTGTTTTCATTTTTATACCCGGGAACACTTTTGGGGCAAAATGAGCCGGTAAACCCCATTAGCTTGCGAGGCTAGCGGGATGAACGGCATATGGACGCGGTTGACGATACGGGTTACGAATCAAATACTGATTAGACGTGGTTAGAAGACCAAACACGCTGGCTACAGAGACGTTTATTCAAACTTACAAAGTAAAGTGTACAGAGCAAGGGGTGGTCATATGGGACTCATAATAGCGCGTGTCATGCTGGAAGTCAAACCAAAAATAGCTTGGTTCGGTGTAACAAAACAAAGGTGGTATTTGAGATGGCAACAAATATGACAATATTACTAATAATTAGTACATTTCTCGATGAGATGCAGGCATACAGGTATGATAAGAGTGTACAATATTATTGAACAAGGTAAGGTGTTCACAAACTTGCAATAGAGGGTTCGGGTACATCCTTATCCTTACGGGAAAACTGAACGGAGTTTGAATGAAGTAAAATGATACGGGTTAACGCGGTAGATATCATTTCCTTCGGGGTTTGGCAATAAAGGTATTGAGGAAACGTCCGTTCACAAACACTGGGGAAGGGAGAGTTTATACCTACAACGGTAAGACCATGTTGGTAGATGAATACCCGCGGTCAACATACAAAACAGTCCACAGTCAGAAAAACCACGACAAGGCTGTCGAATACAATGACAGCTTGGAGAGGGAAGCCTGGGATTTTGGGCAGACTACTATAAGGAAACAAAAATGTGAATCCGTGGATGAGGAAGATATTGAAAGTCGTAGGATTTACAACTCACTTGCTACTAATGTCAGAAAATTGGACTATATCCATGTGAAGGTAGCTGCAGAAACGGAGATGGAAGCCTTTGGCGTTTATCTAATGAAGAAATGGAGAACAAGTAAAAAATGGCCTAATAAAATGTCACGATTTGGCCGGAAGGTTTGCTATTCTACTTCGTACTTATGTGAGCATCTTAGGATTAGTGAAATTGGACCGTCACACATACTGGTTGACAGTTTGCGCCGTTTAAGAACTACCAGATTGATGTCAAATTGATGGAGATTTTTGGGGTGATAATAAATTATAGATTGCTGATGTGGCCGAGTTTTGGGTCCGAGTATTGCGAATAAGGTATTAGGTTTCATGGAATCCAGTGCAAGAGTTGGGCTGTTATATTAGGTGCATGATGCGAAAATAGATTGGAGAGCACCGTGAGAAGTAGCGCCAGCCAAGTTCTACAACACTTGGCTTCTAGGGGTAATAAAAACGCGGTAGAATGCATCCAGTAATCATTTCAGGATACTTCAAAGCTTTGGTTGCAGGATTCGGTTGAGCTGCCCAGATGGCGACCACGGAGTAATATTGTCCCCGGTATAGGTAAAAAGGCCTGCAGTCTGGACATGGTTTCAGTTGTGGGTTATGATAATAAATAAAGACAACAATAAATAAACTGATGGGGTTTATCTGAACTGTGCGAGAATAACATTTTGCCTCCCAGGTCCATGGCACATTAGACTTAACGGTCAGGACTTACATTCATAAGTTCAGATAACAAGCTTGAAATTGGGGAGCTCTGAGTGTGAGGTGAATTATGCCACCGGAGGCTGGCGGATTCGCGGATACCGGGCAGGAACAGTCTGTGTAAATTAGGAAGTGTTTATGACTTTTAAGTGAGCTATGATGAGAGACTGCAATATATGGCATGGTGAGCCTAGTACAAGAATCAGGGTTAGCCAGGTTGCTAAGTAATTTAGAGGTGGAGGATTGAGTCACTGTGGTACGGGGTGGGAACTGTCGAGACGTAGGGGCTTACCCTGGACCGTAGTGACGGACAGCCGTACTTAGGCCATCACCTATGGGCTCCTGAGAGAGAAACCACCATGTCATAGAGCGAGCTCTTATTGTAAATTCTATGTATAGGGAGGTGACAGCAACACACAGAGGTCCTGTGGTGACAACGGTAGGAACTCCATAGAACATATTGGCGGTTTCCAGTCAACAGTGTGTGCGGTGGATAGAACAGATGAGACAGAATCTGTATGGGGGCTGTTCTAACCTGAGGTCATGTTAGCACAGTGGGGCTGGGATACTTAAAAACTCAAGGTGAAGCGGTTACAAAGGAGTTGAATTGATAACATCCAATACAGGCTGCTTGTGTAGGCTAGAGGCAAGCGCTGGGCAGGAAGGGTAGATTCGAATGAACAGTTTGCACGTGAGTGAAGCCAGTGCCATGACGTAGTACCACTAATCTTGATACCATTTTCTATTAATTGACACAGTCTGGTGGGCTTCGGAGCAAAATTTTGAAACTTTAAGGGGTATCCGTGGTGATGCACTAGAGAAAAATGAACCAATACAAAGAAACAGACTTGGGATCGACTTTGCTCAGACAGCAGTGCTGGTGAGCTTAGGTTGCGCTTAAAGGTGAGCCAGGTACTGCCGTGAAGTTTTGCCCGCATGGTTGGTTTGATGCTTTTTCCTGCCGTTAGCATACTGCAGAGCAAAACAACTCCAGTGTGAGGAGAGATTCCGGAACAGGGAGAGCTGAGAGCAGATTGGGGCTGGAGCCTCGTTAGAGGAGTCACCTCTAAAGGTCCACACTAGGTGCGCATGGCGGAGGGTGCTAGGGCCCGCTTCGGATGGGAAGGCTTCTCAAAGCACCTCTGTTAGCATGCAGCAAGTGTTGCTCCAAGTGTGGTTTATTTTTTCCAGAAGGTTTTTATTAATTCCACGCCATTCCATTATCACGGCTCACACCTCTCGGCCGAAACCGCATGTGACAAGCCGCGGTGGATATGGGTCGACCACCCCAGTTGTTTAGTGGCAACACTGCGCCTGGAGATAAAGGTTGAGTGTAACAAGGAAGATGAGCTTGAAACAAAAGAGAGCGATATTTTTTGCCTTTCACAAAGATTTCTTAGCTCTGATGAACATGTCGTCCTACTGATGGTCGAATCTTTGCAGCAGGGAAATCTGTGATGTGTCGCGAAAAAGCTCGCTATATCCGTGAAGTCAGAAACACCAAGGGGATTTATATGACAGTCACAAAGTGAGGGCAGATAGAGTCCAACACAGCCTGAGATAACTCGATGGGAATTTTGTCTGCCGAAGCAACAAGCCCGAAGTTGAAGCACCCCGTGCGGTGAGAAAAAAGCTGAGCGACGGGCCAGCAGCTTGAATTGCGTTGCACTAAGAACATTTGGCTCAGTTGTCCGGACACCGTGGTGTATGGGCTTTAGTGTCTGAGTGCTTGGAACTAAATACGGAAAGGACCGCTGTGCAGGCTCCTTTCTGAAGAAAACGCTTATTGTCGAAGAATTGAGACCGCACCGCATTCTCTACGGTCGGAATAAAACTGCTGGCTCCGTATCATGTGCTGAGTGCCCCGACTGTTGTCCGGAAAAAGCGAACCATATGTGAGCTTTATCAGGGCTAAAACTTTTGAACTAGACTTTTGTTTTGTCCGTACCCCAGTCCTTTCTCAAAGACTTGGGCCCTTGAAATATAAGGAGTAAACATAATGGTCTGTGTGTTTATCGCTAGGACTGTGCTTATTTAATGTTTTGAATGCCTCAAAGAATTGAGATAGTGCACTGACTTGTAGTGGCATTCTGTTCCACTTTGAAGGGTAGTCATTGATGGAGAAGTTTGATCTTAGTAGGAGCTTTGGAAAAATGAAGGAAACCAGGGAATCGCTCTCACTTGTGGAATAACTAACAGTACCAATCTGCAGAGCTAAACTTCATGATCTGTTTTTAACATATTTTGAAAGAGAAGGATGGTGCAGCCATGGAAGATCCATGATCAGAAGATCGCAAATTTATGTACAACCTAAGAAGGGAAAAACCTTGTTGTCTGATGAAGGCGCGTTGTAAATTCGCCAAGGCTATTCGGTCTCCATCGCATGTTAGAGCAAACCATTGAGCAGTATCCTACAGGGTCAGAGGTGGGACTTGGAAATGCTTGGTTCAACTTTCGGTAAGGTGGTTTGATATACAAGTCCTATAGCCCGGTATTCTTTGGCTGCTTGGATGACTGCATGTCCCGGAAGATCAAGCGTAGGAGAAAATGGTCGCAACTAGCCACTTACCTGGGCATTATTGGGCATGAACTGGTAGGTAAATCCAAATGTTCCAGTGGAGAAATTACTCTTGTACACTAGAATACTACTTTTTCAGAGGGGCATCTCAGCCCTCAGTAGTAGCCTCAGGAAATGAGAGAAGGCAATTCCGTTGTATTGTCACGTATGATAGAATCCAACACCTCGGACTCAAAGTGTAAATTATTTTAATGCCATCTGCGAAAGGGAAAGGAAACATCCTGTTGTAAAATATATATCTTTTACTTACATACGCATGCACCACTAGTTACAAGTCAGCGTCTAGACAGAGCTTATTTTGATTCACTAAGTGATCTCAAGCCAATAAACAGGATGGAAACACAGGGAGTAGGAGCCGAAAACCCATGTATTTCGATCTTTTCCTTTAAACTTATGTGGGATACTCGGTCAAAGGACTTGGTCTTGCCCAAAATGATCACCGTCTCGGAATTTGACTGCCTCGGCGACTACGGTGAGGAGGCGTGCCATGTATGTTACACATGATCTGTACTTCATAAGACCGATAGGGTTAATGCAAATTAGGTTAATTTTGGAAGGTAAAGTGACAGTCTTTAATCAAGCACTCTATTAATTATTCTAGACATGGCCGAAGTATGGTTTAGTAAAACGGGGAACATTTACACAGTCTAGGCCAAAAATGGCTAGCTGTAAATGTGGGAACCGGGTCCGTAAGATGGTTTTGTTTTTGCTACCAGGGCCGAAGCTTCATCGGAACAAGACACTACTGTTGAGGAGGTCACCCATATTAACATATTTGGAAGAGGGATGAGGATAGTATCGTCCGTCCTTAGAGAGGAGGCAAAGTGGGCACTGAAAGCTCCAGCTGGCGATAGAGGGTCCTTCATTCTAGTACTGTTATGACTTAATTATGGGATGGTTTGACTAAGCCCTTTGTTTTGGACCCCCATCAACCTGACCAGATCTTTAACCCGTTTGTTTTGCTTGAGGAGTCCATTTCCGTTGTTTAAAAAAATTCAAACTCAACTTTATCGTATTATTTAGGGACTCGACGAGAGGTCCCTCTTTTTTGGCTTTACTGCATTGATATTTGGCTAAGCTACACTTGAGACAATCTAGAGAGTTCTGTGGTATGAGTAATACTGGTCCCGGCGGGAGAGTGATTTTGTCAAAGCCGTGACTAGGATGAGAATCAAGATGACTGACCTCCACTCCTAGGTCGTAGTTTTGGGAGGGAATAAAAGAGTATGGATAACACCAGCAATCTTCGAGGTATTGCTTACTGGTTACCAGACGTATTCGATGAGTAGCCAGGACACCGTTAAATCAGAGGATACCATCTTTTGGTCAACACCGGCGAAGAGACTTAGGAGTTGAATGCCCACTTTCTTGACACCACTAGTGAGGATGTTCTGGTATAATTTTTCCTCGGGTATGAGTGAAACGCTTTCTATGCAGTCACCAATGTGGACATACGAAGGAAAACCATGGAGTTTTGGGGGAGAATTGTAGCGCTACCAGAAGATTTCAGGTACCCTGAAGTGGCCAACTAAGATTTTATCTCTTAAAAGGAGGTCACAGAAGCAGGTACATGTCGACCACGGGAGAAGAGTGCATTTCACTGAACTACGATGGTGTTCGCCGTCACTGAAAAATTGTCAATGTTGGAAAAAATGGCGGAAGACGATGATAAAGTTAAGTAGGTAGTAGGTAACCACTGGGTCATCTAACCTCAGGAATAGGGGAGAGATTTTCAGTGGTAAATGCTTTCTTCCGCAGGATCGTTATATGACCAGGTGATTGCTTTGGTATTTATTGCGGGTAAATATCTTCCGGCCTGAGTCAGAAGTGCCGACCTCTCGCAACAAGTTGCCCGTCAGTAAAAACTAGTTACCGTGATGTGGGTTAGATTCAACGGAGCATTTGCATGCACACAGTCCGTGGTGTAGGAGTAGGCGCCATTCTCCACAAACCGCTCTAATTTTCCCCCATTTCGCAGGCGAATAAATTGTTGGAATATTGATTATCATTTAGAAAGGGAGGCAGGATGCGAGAAAGATAAAAGTCAGGTATGGATAATCGTCCTAAGCTGTCCGGGACTTGTAGAAAACCGGCGATAAATGCAGGAACCTTTGTTTTGCAGGTTTCGTTCTGAGGAAAAGCAATCATGCTCACGGTAGAATCATACTCCAGATGAGGTGCAGTAGAACTAGTATCTAAGACGTCTGCAAGCTTTTGAACTATCAGACAGCAACGGTTTCGCTGTCCAGTTGTCCAGAGTTATCTTGAACCCATGCCTTCGAGCATTATTAATCCCTGACGCGGGCACGAGAGTAGATGCTGGACTAGATTAAAGAGGATAAAACAGCTCACGGACCCTAGCTCCATAGTGTGACACCTTTTTTCCCGGCCCAGGTCACGATGCTGGTCCAACTGGGGAGCTCAAAGTAGATATCGTGTACTATCCGTACGCAAGAAGACCAGAGTCCTTAAAAAAGCTTCCTAGGTATGTGCGTTAGTGTGCTTTTTCCCTGATCTTTGCCGCTTGTGGGTAAAACGCATGCAGAGTTGGCCGTTATGTTCAGTCCGAGGGACTCAATGGCCGTCAGGTTCGTGGTACAACCGGTTCCTCTGGCTTTTAGGAATGACGGTTCCACAGGTCAAGGTCAACCTGGAGTATAAATCAGGCCGTCTCGTTTTGTTCCTTTTCTATCGTTTACCTTCGGTTTTGTGTCGCACCTAGTAGTTATAGTTATCCACACTGAAGCGTTAACTTTCCCACGGCCATAGCTGAGAAGCACCACCGTGCTTCCGTAATTTATCACTACTGAAGTTCAACAAAACCCTCGCCTTAAAAATCTAGGTCTATACCCACCACAAATCACTCTTCGCCAGCCAGTCTACAAAATACTTGGCGATTGTTGGCTAAATTACTTCCTTCAGTTATCGTTTCCATTTGCCAAAGCCGTAATCCTCCTTCGTCCGTGCGGTGAAAGAACCTAGTCAACCCTGTTTGTAATCATTCTAGTTGACTTCCCATGGGATTTCGTTTTTGTTTCGTACCTAGGCCCTTAGCAACGGCCAAATAACCAACAAAACCAGCTGATTATCCGAAGCTCACAGTCACAATGCGCAACTCCAAAAGAAGCAAGCCGGCCACCTGGATTTTGCCACGAGTAGACGTAAGTCTCCCGGTCTCTTCTCCGTGCTTCGTCTCACCAACAAACATCTGTTAAGACGCATATAGCAAGAGTGACAGCCGCTTACAACACATTAGCTCACTCGAATCTCGGAATGAAGCTCTTGACAGAGCCACCAGAACTATGACTCTACTGGCTTAACTTCTCGAGCCCTCTATGATACCCACGAACCGTAATTTAGTTTTCACGTGTAACTTTCTTTACGGTATATCTTCAGAGGCTCCGAAACGAATACGAAATTCTAATCGTGCCATTCTGTCTAACGTTCCTAATGGGGCTCCACAAAAAATAGTCAGCAGTACCCTTCCAAAGGCAGCTGACATGGAAAGGGTGACATGAAGTAGCAGCAGACTGCGAAAATAGACAAGACGAAACCAATGATAAAGGCCTTTCCATACTTCAAACTCAGTGACAGCCACTGAGTTTGATCACAAACAAGGCGTTATTGCTATTAACTCACCATGCAAAAACACTCGAACAGCATCTGACAAAAGGCCTCCGCATAAGGGAAGATCTGAAAATGTTGAAATCTTTCAAACATCCGGGGCAGGAATCAGTCAGAAAGACACCTGACCCGTGCATTCCTCTAACCCACTCTATGGAACTAACGTCTATCAGCCAATAGCTATCTGATGTAGACATTGGCACAGCGCCTGGACCTCCCCCAAAATCCGCCATTCTCCAAGTACCGTCGGCTAACTTATAACGCCATAGATGCCTCGGGCTCAGATTCAATGAGTCCCGCCAGACAGCCTAGCCCTGTGCATCAAAAGCGGATACCTAAATCACGTAGCCTTCCTCACCTAACAACAATGCTTCACTCTCTCAAGGTGACACATAAACCAAAGTATGGTCATTCCTGACCTCACCCTCTAGCTGCGACTAAAACCTATCCGCTGGACCGCACCATACCACCGCTAGGCCCTCCTCGTTTGGATCAGGCACGTCAGCCCTCGGGACATACCACCACGCAATAACTGCAAAGAATTAGCGTCCATAAGGACACGATCTCGTCATGGCGGTCCGGCTTATCACCCATGGGCCGAAAGTTGGTAAAGCTTTGTACTCAGCCCCCAATGCAGGGTGTGGCTACTAACGGAAACCCATGACTGCTGATCCGAAATTCGGCAACCCGTCCTCCATCCCCACTAAAAGCCTCAAAGTCTAGCTTGCTAGAAGCAACCTCCTCACACGGCCAGGCCTATATCCGAATGTAAAGCAAAAGTTAGAATTGAACGGATACCACAGTAGGATGTCACTAATGCCAGCGCTTACTATTTCTGTTCCTAAAACAAACAGCTCTTTAAACAGTATTCTTTCCCGGCGAAATAGCAGCTCCATGCGCCTTCACACGGACGACACCCGCAACCCACCTGGAAGCTATCATTCAAATCTGCATCTGCCTAGCTCATCATTCCCTAACCTTTTCGTGCCTCCACCGTTCACCCGGTTAGTTTCATTACCATACAAATATTTTCGTTTTGCCGAACCATTTTGCATCCCACCACAGCCCTTTTACCCGCAGGATACATCGACAAACCCCCTCCGTGCAAACTTCTACCACCCGGAGGCATTTATTCCCACGACTTCTCCTTACTTCTAGCTTTAATGAACATCTTTCCTAAATCGGCACCTTTGCCAGCCTTTTGCACTTTCGATAGCGCACCGGAATCCGTCGGCCAACTACACGACGTTGTGTATTCCGACTACCTTCTTTCAAAATAACCTTCATATACCGCCTGTACCAACCGCCGATTCCTATCCTTCCGCACCCGAGCGAGCCGCGTCGACAAGTGGCAAAGCCATCCCACAATCTACTGGTTCCTACCTTCTGAATCCTGCTCTTAACACACAACAACAACAACCACTTCCAAGGTTGTCACATGGGAAGCCGGTATACCCCATAACCCCATAATCTGTCATCACACTGGAGCATCGAGAAACCCTTTTTGAATCAGGACAAGTACCAGGGCTACTTAGTCGAAGGTTTTCTCGTTTACCTCGTAGTATCCTGAAATTAATTAATCCCGGGTAGTCCACTGTTGAATCCTCTGGCGCCACCGAGGGGGTGTCTAGCGCTCGTTTTTCCCCTTTCTTCCGTGATGGCTTCAACTCGTGCGCCTTCCCCGTCTAATATTGCCCCAGACACTCACCTCCATATAACCGGGTTATCCCTGAACTTATTCAACTCCCGGTACATCCTAAATAAACTCCATTACCTAAAACACTGTGTCATATCGTCAAGTCCTGATATCATCCTTATTACTGAAACCTGTTCAGGGGACACATTCCCACAAGCTAAGTTCTGCTTGGAGGTACATGGCTTTTTAGAGTAAACAAGGTAAACAGACGCGCGGATGGTTGCCTGGTGTACCTACCCCCTTTCGGTAACCCCCATTAGACTTGCCACGCTCGACTCGTTTCCGCATTCTCTATGGCTCACAATTCGGTTAAAAACTATAGCCACCAACATTGGTTAAGTCTATAGCCCGCGCTCCTCTACTATTACAGACATATTTCCTTCAATTGGAGCCTCGGCTTGTATTTTGCTACTACCTTCGGCAGCAAAAAACGTAGCCGGTGATTTAAACTGACCTCAAATGTCCTGGACAAACCTCACAGCGCCTCCCAGCCTGATAGTCTGTCTCCCATACTCACATTGGGGGTTGGGTGCAACACTTTGAAACTCACACCAGAAACACCAACATACTATATCTTATATCCACTCGCAGCGTGTTCATCTTTTTGGTTTCTGTTCCGCTTAAATTTTCGGGTAGCAATCATTAGATAGCAGCAGGTAATCTTTCGTTCCACCCTTATCCGTCAGGCTATCCGACCCCAGTCAACAGTTCTCTCCAATAAAATTGGAAGCCTCTGCCCAGTCTCATCCGTAACCAAGATCGGAGCTGTTTTCTCTAACGGCTGACTCCCTACAGGCAGCTGATCACTTTCACCTTAACATGGAAAACTGCTGCTTGAGGCTCAGTCCAACTGCCGAAAACTCCCTCCTTAGGAAATCCAAACTTGCCTCCCTCCGACAAAATTACCTTTAGATGTAAGGACTTTACCTCCGAAACTACAACTTTTCCCTTCTCATGAGGCTTACTTGTCTCACTGATGTTATTCGGGACCTAAGGGAAGAACAGCCTTGCAAAGAAGAAGCTAAAGCTCTGAGGCATCTCAATAATGCATTGAAACTCTCACACCAAAATAAATCTGGGAAATCAACAACAGATACAACTAGTCGACACGTTGTGTTATCGAATGAAACTTCGGCCACCTCCCCTTCTGATGTCGATGGGGCCCTTTACCTTCACTAAACCAATTCCAAGGCTCACGCATCCGATACGGCTCACCCCGAATCCCCTTGCTGTCACCGGCTCTTCTCTATCTACCCTGAGGTTTGGAGTAAACATTATTTCCGGGCTCACTTCGTGCTCTGAGGCGTCTGGGCATCCTAGATCAGATGCTTTACCCCAGTTGCAATCGTTAACGGTGGATGGGACCTTCCACTTCTATTACTAAACCCATTTACTTTGTCACTCAAATCTAGTTTGGTATCGTTGAAATTCAGCTTTCAGTCGTCATTCCATGATACAAAAATGGACCTGTTTACGAACTCATTAATTGTAGTCCCATTAATCGCACCCCTATTATTTCCAGAATGACGGAAACGATTTTCAAAGGTGGCAATCATACCCACCTTCTGGCTTTAAACCTCCTTACCAATAGGCAGCACGGGTTTCTGAAATCACAATCATGCACCATGTGCCAGTATGGCTTCCTCAACCCAGTCACCAAGGCTGTTGATAGCGGGCAGACATTAGCCATTGTCGAAGGCTTTTGACCGTGTCCCACACCCCCATCTTATCGCTAAATTGCATTTATTTGGCATTACCGACCTATTGCCTTCTTGGCTGCAATCTTATCTCACTTGTCGTTCTCAAGTGGTCTTCATAAAAGAATATACTTCTTACCCGAATCTATTGCAAGTAGCGTTATACAGAGCAGTCTACTGGGCCTTTTCTTGTTTCTATTGCACGATAATGAAGCACTGGACCTGGTACACCGCGTCATGCCATCCTTGTTTGCAAATGATATAAAAAAGTCTACTCATTCAGTTCTAATAATTCTACACCTACTCTAGACAACGTTTCCGTAGACCTGTCTGTACTTGACCGCCGGTGTCACTCCTGGATGATGAATTTTTCCAGTTATAAAAGCGAGGCCCTAACCTACAAATTCCAATGGCCTCCTGAATCCTTAACTCTGGGCGGGTCCACAATAGCCAGTCGACCTACCATCCGCCATTTGGGCCCCAACTATCCCAGCTCCCTGGACTCTTCTGAGCACACAACCATCCGAGAGACCAAGGCTAGAAGTGATGTGACCCTTCTCTTCCTCTCTTTTCATCTCCGGGACGGCATAATCTGCATCTACAAATCCCACGTCGGGCCTTTGACTGAATGTTGCCCAATAGTCTTTTCTAACATGACCAAATTTAACAGAAATGCCCTAGAAAGCATACAAGGGCTTTTTACGAAACAACCACCCAGTTGGTCCACTTCCTCAAACCATGGAGAGCGAGCCACAGCTGAGTCTTGACCCACTCTGGCTCCGCAGCTTGAGATTAAACTTAGATTTCCTGCACCACCTGTTCCATAACCGGCCTTTTGCCTTTAGCCCAGTAAGCTTCCCGTATGAAACCTCCTACTCACTTCAGCACAGGCCTTTGGGTGTCACTTGGAGCATGGCTAAATCGGCCACGCGGCCACATTTTTTTCTTCTTGTCTACTCAATCTCCTGGAATAAGTTGCCTATCGCCGTTCGAGCTCCTCAGACCAAGTCCCGGTTTCTATCTGCACTCATTCCACATCTGAACGCTATCGGTGCACTTCAGCTACCTGGTGCATGCCTAGCTGAGGATATAGCATACGAGAAAGGCCTCGACTTCTAGGGCTAACTCCTTCGCGGACACGGCTCCCCCCAACTGAGAGCGTAGTCAAAGATAAACAGTTTCGTCTATGTGACTGAATTCTCAACGCTTGGTCAGTTGTAGGTACACTCGTATTGAGCAAAAGGAAGTGAAATACCACTATTTTATTGCGGCCTGCTTTCCCTTTCTCCCGTGGTCTCAGATACTCTTATGATTCGTCCTTCATTGGTTTTTATTTGTCTCCGTTTTTCATTATCTGCTTTCCATTTCCAGTTCCCGCTCCATATGATTTTACCCTCAATGTTAGTCAGCTGCCCCAGCTTTACGAATATCACTCTCATTATATATACGCCTGGATAACCCTGCTGTATGGTCGTTTATCAGCCGCGGGCTCAGTCCTCTGAGACCGATTGCAACCCGGCTATCCAACTGACGATCTTATACTTTCATATTTGTACTACACCTCCCATGCTCAACCGTCCATGAACATTAAAGCCATTCCCAACTGTGCTGGGCGCTGTCAGATCCACCGATATGGCCGGCTCACATCGGGCCTGCAGGCCGTCCGAAACGATATGCGAGTGCAATATGCCTGGTGGATCATACCTGTGTTCAATTCGAGGTGTTCTTCAGGTTGAGTGGCCAGAGCACGGCCAGCCCCACCCAATAGCTTTGGTTGCAGATTCCACACTCTAGCTCCCCCGCCCCTACCACATCCAACGCTGTCAGTTGCAGATCGCATGCTTCCACCATCCTCTTTCCGCCACGATAAGCTCCCTCATCGCTCTGATCATCACTCTTGGCACTTCCATTTTTGTCTTTCCACCTCTGTATGCTTACCTACGCATTCTGTCCCTGCTCCTATCGAGTCTCACCATGTTACCTTTCATTGAACGTTATTGTCATCCTACCCACTCTTCTCTGCCGATGACCGCCAATATTTCTTCTTCCGCCCACGTCGTCATCGGCGGCTCCTAGTATCTATTCACTTGGTATCACTCTATGCTCATAAAGCTCATTGATCGCATTCTCAAGCCTCACTGCCTAGCGTTCTGTCAAATCCCCTCTTGATCTCCCCTCTCATCATCAGAGCCACTAAGCACCAGTCCTTACCGCACCCATGATCAATTCCCCTAATACAACTCGTAGCCTCAAACTTTGCATCTCTTACAGCCACATTTATTATCTGATCACCACCATTATATTTTTCTTGCTTGACTCCGAGATTCGCCTGCAGTTCTTTCCATTAGGCATTGTCCCGATTGGCACCCTGCAGCTTTATCTACTTGTATAAATGTCTGCAAGCAAGCAGCTTTCCAGCTCTGTTGCCCAACTTCCGATCCACATTCATTTCTCGTGCCTTGTGTTCATCCACCGGTTAATCTGTCCTGGTGCTTCTTTCTATTCATCTTTCTTCACGTTTCACATGTAGTAAAACGATCTGATTGGTTACTTCCCTCTTGTCTCTTTGGTCCGTGCTCCCATCTCCAGCTTCGTGTATTGCTCCCCACGGGCATTTTCTGTGTGCCTTTCGGACTGTTCTGCTTTTTTCATTGCCCACCCAAGGTCGTCGTCGCATCTTGGCTTTCTCATACAGTTTCAATCCGTTTGATCTGCCACTACCCAATTCCTCTGGTTCTCCCTTTGCTTATTTCAATCGCACACTGTTCACCGTCACAGCTGCTGATATGTGCATCACTCAGTTTCAACTTTCAGGTACAATTCTCCACTTTAAATCTTTATTTGCTCTGCTCTGCCCACCCATATTCATCGCCATCATCTTCCCGCCGATAAATGTGTGTCCATCTATTAAAACCTTTCCCCATTCTCGATCTTCACCACAAGTTTCCCCCACATCATTCAGATTACCAGATCCATTCTTACCTGTTCTTTTCCACACTTTCTTTCATCTTCCCTCCTTTATGAACTGCTCTTTACAGTCGTCAACACTTGTGTTTCTAATTTTTTTCTCTTTGTCTCTGTTAATCCGCTATTTTCACCTCTTATTAGGAGATTTCACCAGGATGCTCCTTGAATACTTCTAGACCATTCGATCGAACCTTACCTGCCTCTCCTCATCGCTGATGTTTTTTCTAGTACTCCATAGCTATGGCTCCTGCTACCCATCTATATATATCTACATATATGTGTATGTATGCATGTCTACATTCGCTCTGTATCCTGCTGTTTCCCACCGGCCATTTCTCATGCTTTTATCCCCCTGACCTTTATGACACGCGTCCATTCCCTCTGCACCTTTGCCTCACCTCTACCGTATCCAATCCTTCCATTCTTATCACCTGATCCACTCTTTAAATCTTGCATTGCTCGCTCCCCGTTTTACAATAAGTTTTGTGCCCCGTCGGCCCACCATCTATAGCAAAGTACCAGTGCTTCTTTGCCAGCTAATCCCTTGCAGAGGGTACCACTTTTTTCTCCATCTTTTCCCGCTAAAGCAGTTTCCTATGCTGATTTCTAGCCCTTCTTATGTATGTCTATCGGCTTTCATATGTTTCTGCTTGGACCAGTCAGATTCTGCACTTAACCTTGATTTTCAAATTTACCGAGCATCTTTTGAATCCGCTCTCGGGTTCCTTCAGACTGCCTGCACTTTTCTGCGGTGAACATACACTTATCACACCTTTATACCCTTTTGATCTCCCCTATGAGCCTACTTATCCTCTTTTTGTCATGCATGTCTACGTCTTCACGAATTTTGTCTGTCCATTCTTTCCCTTGAAAAAAATTGATCACACACCTGGCATACTTCAAGAGCCTTCAAAATAATTCGTTATTGTTATTAATAACCTTTTTCGGCTTTGAGAATACGTGGGCTTCCACTGAACGACGAATGTCCCACAAAAAGGAAGCTTCTCTTGCCATGCCGGGTCTGCGTCAGCTCCCAAAATTGCCTTAGTCTCTCCGTAGAAAAGCTCCACCTAGCCGGTATTGGCTGGATGGTACGTTTTAGCTCTCACTTGTTTCCATTCTAATGGTTTCATTAGGGGAAAAGAACTTTGGAGGAAAGTTACTCAATCAGTGGTCACAGCATTAGGGCACCCGGGCAAAGCTTTCATTTGCGCTGGAAAAACCATCACTGTTGACTGGATGGGTAGTTTCCCTTAGGAATCACCTCAGCCCGCCTCTAAAAAGGGCGAAACATGTAAACGAACATATGGACCTTGGGACCTACAAGGTTGAGAGTCATCCGATAATAACGTGTCTGGTTCAGCGAATGTGTTGGAATGTCGTTTCATGCTTCTGAGTACTTCAGCTTACTGACATTGAAAAGAACGTCGAGCGAGCCCACTTATATCCCTGCTTACTTTTAGCCATACGGAAAGCTCGGCCGCTAGTTCATATGAGGCTCGTATATCGGGGCATGACAACCGTTGTAATGTTCTAAAGACGTCTTTCCTGAAAAAAGGGTCCCAACGAATGGGGAGCATTTTGCGACACATTGCATGAGATCGTGCTCTACGATGAAGTGATTTTCACTGCTTCGAGTTGGAGGGGGCAGCAGTGACGACGTTGCTCGACTTTAAGGTTGCTTGACTGCCCTCAGGCGACGAATGCCAAGTTAATATAATTGGTCTATGTAACGAGGTGAATGAGTGATAGGCATCTTGCATAGGGTTAAGTTCACTTAGGATACACATATCATATGTGAACCTCTTGATAGTATCTACGCGATGGCGTTTCCTGCGAGTATTACTGTCTGTGGTTGGCCGCTCCTCGAAAATTATTAGCTTGTCGTATCCGAAGAGGGTATACGAACTACCCTCCTGCGCTTGCCGAAAACGCTAGATGGCTTGGTAAACGGCTACGAATTCCACATTGAATGTGCTAAACCTGGATTAGGCGAGCTGCAAACGTTTGTAGAAGGATGATATATGCTATCAAGTGCCCGGTACTTGCTGTAGAACAACATTACCTTCTAAATCTGCGTCATTAGTTGGTAGTGACGGGAGCGTGCTTGGTGGGTGATGTGCGACAGAGGCTGCTTCGGAAATGGCCCATTTCTAATCGGCAGAAGAGGAACGAATATTCTCCGAAGGTTCTGCTGATTTGGTTTAGCCACGTTGTAGACCTGTGAGATGCTACACTAACTGGGCTCGCTGAGCAATGAAATGACTGTAAAAACTGAATACACCTTCAAATGGCAAAAGCATCTCAGAGGAGGGAGGTCTGGGATTTTCATGAATGGCCTTAGCTTGATCATCCTGAGCTGCCAGAAAATAAATACTTAGACTCAGGTTGACAATTCTCTGCGAGGAAGCCAGTGCCTCCACGCAACTGTACATGGCTTCGGTGAGGCCTCACCTCAAGTAGCGGGCACCAGAGTGCTTGTAGGACATTTCCTCAGCCTCAAAAGTTGAATACTATAATTGAGGCTGTCAGCAAAGGACATCAAACCCCACGTAAAACCGTCGCCCTGACGTGGCTCACACCGGACAATCAAGAGGGTGGAGTACGGACTGCGGGCCACCATCTTCCTCGTCGTGATTGAATGTGGGAAGGTGCTAGTGGGGCGGTTCTTCAAAGGCGAACTCTAGTCCGGATCTCTCCACGATACATTCCGCCACTTACGATGGGTTATTTGCGGGTGGTTCTCTACCTCTGTCTTTCAGCTGTTTAATGTTTAGCTTGATTTACTGTTCCCCCCTGCATTGCAGGTGGATTCATCCTCCCTGGCAGGGCTCGTGAAGACCATAAAGACGGTCTATAATCTCAGCAATCGTCTCACTATGGGGGGCTTCATCTCCTTTGGAGTGGATCGAGATAGAAAGAGCAAAAGCCTCAATTCGATGGGAGCTTTGCTAGGTCTGCCTGACCAGAAGTCTTGGATTCGGCACTCTGCCTACCTTACCAGATTATAAACCGGTCGAATTTCCCTAACCCTAGTCCCAAGCAGCGCCAATCAGAGCTACAGTTTCGACATAGACGACCTTCTGTCCAGCCTAACATCGATGAAACCCCGATAGCGGAATACCCACAGAAACGACAGAGGGCAGTGTAAGGCCAGGCTTGTGATAATCTTTCATTTCTCGTGGCCGCTTGCTTAGAAGTCGTCGATCAGATTTATCAACACTCGAGCTGGTGGTCCCTCAGCTACCTCCTCTTCCGAGGTATCACAGAAGTTCAGAAGCCACTTCACTTCAGTCTTCGGGATAACTGTGGTATAGACTCTCTACCTAACTGCCAAGTCGATCGGTCTCCTAGTTAGAGCCCATTGTAGTGTCTCACAAGGAAGTGAGAAGATGCCTCAACTAACTGAACCCTATCACAGCTATAGGAAGGGATAAACGTGAACCTCGTATCTTGAGAGGAGCCACTGTCAAGAAAACTGAAGTGCCTTAAGTTGGTTCTAATGCAAGCATCCAAAAATGGTCTAGTTTCAACAAAGGTTAAGTCTTTTTCTTTAAGTTCCCATTCTTTATTGATTCAGTTCACTTTAGACCCTCCCGAAGATTCCGTTATTTGTTTCTCGTTCCTTCCTTCGCCGCTGTTATCGTGTGTTCTTTGATATCAACCTGAAGAAGACCAAAGCCAAGTACTTGCTATAGAGGTATGTTCCACTATTTTGCTTTATTTTGGGTATGGCGTTCATCGGACACAACAATCCAAGATCAATTTTCCTCGCTCGCTGACATATCCAGGCCAAAGATTTGGTTTTTATTAGCGACTCTCCCTCGTTATCCGTAGCAGCATGTACGCTTATCTGGAGCTCAATAACTGGCCACTCCTACTGCCAACACCACTCGCAGAATCATACCCTGCTCTCTAACGGCAGTACGTAGACACTGGAACGTCTCCAAGTTCACGGAGGCTTGCAGTGACTGCTTTATTAAATCAGAAGAAGGATCGGTTCATTCTCCTCGGGCTACAGACCAACATGTCTCCCCCATAATACCTAGTAGTCTTCGAACGAATCGTGGTGAGGGTAATTTTGATGCTCTTGCACGAAGATAATTTATCGTCGCCAGCACAGCTCAGACCCTTCCATAACGTATGGCGAATCACAAAAATCCGACTGACATGGGTAACTTTACACAGGCTCACGACGATAGCAAGATATTCCATGCCGTATTAGCCGGCCTGGCAGAAGTCCCCAGTGGAGTTTCATATATCCAAATTCTCTACAAGGTTAAAAGTTAAGGCATCCCTAGAAGTTTGCTTTCCTCGACAGAGAGCTTCCTGACAAATTGGACCATCTTTGTTCACGTGGGTACTCATCTGTCGTGACTTTCCCCATTCTGTATGGGGGCCCTCCGGGGCTCTGGCCCTGGCCATGTCCTATTCCCTATTTACTGCTACGGCTTTCCTGATGCCACCTCGGTGGGCAAAGGGATGGACTCAGATAACTCCACAATTTTGGGTACAGATGCAAATGTTTTGAAGTCGGTCATCGACTCGGTCAAAGGCTGAATGAACCACTGCATCCTCGAAATAAATGATGATAAGTAAGGAGAAGTGGTTTGACATAGCTCCGGATCAACTATTCGAGGACAATGGAGACAAAAACCTAATGAGCGGGTCGACAAGAATCTTGGTTTCTGGTTGAGCATAAATATCCCGTTCTCTTACCACCAAAATAAAGCCAATAAAGCTGCCTCCCGTAAACTAAAATACTTACATGAAATCGTTCCATGACTCCCAAAGACTACTTTTACCTCTGATGAGGAACTTATTTCCGATCGCTTTCAGAATAAAGCGGCCTGATAGCATGTACCAAAACTCGACAGACCGGGACACCTTGCAGCTAATTAAGCAAGGAGTGACTAAAACGGTGCACGGATAGCGGATCGCACCCTACTCTGTTTGTCCTTCATCATTCAGTCGCCAACCACCTGTGAGTATCCGCATTAGAGAAGGTCCCTTTCCGATGGTTGAGAACTACTCAACGGGTCAAGAGGAGCAGGTTTTCACTGGGCTAAGTCTGGATACCTTACAAAAGCACACACAAATATTTGAACCCCGTCCAACTGCCTCTTTTGGACACTATTTATTTTCATGCCGGATAATATTCCTGTGGAAGATTAATCAACCTCCAAAAAGAAACATTGCAGTCAAATTGGAGAACTGCTTCAGGCTAACTCCAAGTCCATCCCATTCACGATTTTCCATCAGTTGACTTCTACCAGCGTGTTCACAAACTCCATCCTCCATGAAATAGGTTGATACATTCACACATACACGAAAGTAAATGAACGCGTCCTCTCCCATCGTGCCAAATGTGTAAGCTTGCCATTTATGTTTAGATTGTGCAGGCAACAAAAAGCGGCATTGATATACTGATACTTGCTTTTTTGTGTTTACACCCATATGAAAAATCTGAAACTTCTCTTTTATATTATTTTCGTATTTTCAGAAATGGTTGCCATTTGCGGCAGGGTTTATTTTTCAAGCCCGATAAAAGAGTAGTAGGGAAGACGTACGGAGGAAACTGGAGTGTTTGGGCAGTACCTTCGCTCCCATGAACTACCTCAAAACCACTGAACTAGTTTTCCCCTTTGTAGATGCAAGCCTCGAATTACCGAAAGTATTTCATACCAGTAGTAACTGCTTTGGTTAGTTTGTCTGCGCCCCATTAGAGGCCATGAAGTTACATGAAGCTCATCTTCAGATCAGCACGGCAGTGCACTTTCAACCACGACAAGGGAACCGGCCTTAGAAAACTTTTGGCCCTACCGTAAGAAGTAGGACAGTCGCGGACGAATCTGAGACTGGCATTTGAGGCTTAAGACTGCAAATGGGGCGAATATGAGGAGTTACCTGTAACCAGCTCAGTCTCGGCACCCTCAATGCTCTTCGCATGTCCAAGAAAAGGGACTTGGTCTCCCCTAGTCATCACGACCCTCGAGAAGTTGCACAAACTGCAGGCTCCCGCAACAATGAACCAGCATTTTTGGAGTCCCCCAAGTCAGTGTTCTTGTCACAAAGGGCGGCCAAGCCGATAAGGAGTGGGCCATGGCGTGGAAAATTAATGGTGCCATCCGTAGTGTGTATCAAAAATCACCCAATGGTGCTTTCAAATCACTGAATATCACACGCGCTTCCTCAGCAGGGATATGATGGGACTGCAAAGTTCCCCTGCACGGCTGTTGAATTAGAGAGGCTGGGAGGGTGCAGCTAGTCACAGCTACTCTCGTTGATGGATCACGGGGGTCTAGTTATGACAGGTAGTTGAGGTTATCGGGCCTGTTTCTGAGAGCGCAACGAAGACCTGACAGGCACTAGACAAGTGCTCCGGGAGAAGGGGGGCTAAGGTGTGGGCGGAATCTCTCTCCGTGACCACCGGCGCACAAACAGCCACTCAATGGTGCTCGTAAAGCTACAGTAGGCTAGTCTACCATCTTTTCCGCAGGGCAGCTAAAATGTATAATGCACTGCCAGCTGAAGTGTTAAGAGAGATAAAACACAAGCTGTTCGGGAAGAAACTTGAAGTACTGGGAGCGAACAACCCAGCGTCGGTCCGTAAAAACAAACAGTGCACAAAATAAGTCAATAGTGTCAATTAATGAGTAATGTTGGGGAAACATGGAACTGCAGTGCTTTTTGGGGGATTTTCCACTAACGGTCGTTACACTGCGCTTCAAGACACGAGAGAAGGTACCTGACAGACAACTGGCTGTACACCGTCCATGCTGAACCTAGTGATAACTACCCATTGGACCGATGTACCCGAACTTCAAGTTCAGTGGTCATCGAGTGAGAGCTATCTTGTGAGTTTCAACATCATCCGTCGCATGAGCCGGGCTGAAGCAGGTTCCGGGTCCCTTAGAAGCTTGTCAAGTACGGATATTGGTAGGCCGCGTAATGGGGCGGAAAACCGACCAAAGGGGCAACGGAAGAAGCTGGCATGGAAGAGCACCGGAAATTAGTTAAGGGATCAATCGTTAGCCTCCAAATTAAGTTCTCTCTTCCTAATAAGCCGGGGGCGTGATGGAAAACTGGCATGATATAGAACCGCTGCTTGCGATACTGTCAAGGGTAGGAACCGTAGTTGGGGTCTCTTTAAGGCTACAGGGAGTCGCCAAAATTGGGTTCACTATACCAAGCATAATAACGAGACAAGGAGCCTCCTGTGTTCTTTCAAGCCTGACTGAGACACTTTTGGCCCAGTTTGTCGAAAAACGTCCGGGAAGTGCTACGGCTAAGGCCGTCTAAGGGCTCGTAGAAGAATGTAGTAGGGCCAATGAAAACCTCGGACCCACGAGTGTTAGCAGGCTACAAAAGTAAGACGGGTCGGCTTGTGGTTATTTCAAAATTACGTACAGAATGAATATCGGGAAGGCGAATCCAACTTCGGTCATCAACGATTTTTTGCCTGAGGGGGGAAGTGGTGCTTTTGAACTTGAAACGGTTAGGTATCCAAAAGTCTGATGAGCGGGATGACATCCGCCCTTCTATTGGTAACCAGCTAGTGGGAACCTTATCTTCGCCGGTACGTAGGTTATAAAAGCCACCACGAATCGTGGAAGGCTGCTGCGATACTGGAATAGCGCAGCATGAAGGATAAACCTGCTCCTATATGGGAGATTACAGACAGGATTCCTAACCAGCATTTTATTCAAGGTGCTAAGTAAGCCTGATCAAGTGCAAGTCTGTCAGCAATAATTAAGGAATTTATTGCTCTGCCCATCTTATCGTGGACCCCTCAAAGGTATTTCCGGCTTTACCCATGTTTTGTGCTTCCCCACGGAAGTCACTCGCAGAGTTGATGTAGGTAAAAGGGTGGGTGTGTGTTACCCTGGTTTTGCCAAGGCTTCTGACTTTGAGAATCGTCAGTTTCTTGTAACCAAGTCAAGCTCATCTGGTATAAGCGGACAGGTTCAAGAATGTCTGGTGGGCGTCTTCAGCTACAGGACTTTGCTCGTTGAAGCGGATCATGGGAACTCCAGTCAGGTGAACTTCACCAGTGAAGTACCTCAGGGAACAATACTAGGCCCACTGCTGTTCCTTCTGTTTATAAATTACCTAGCCTCAGTCCTGCCGTCACTCGCCTTCATTTTGCAGACGACGTAAAATTAGTGGGGGCCTGGGGTGACAGTATCTGGGCAGAGAGACAAGTGTGGTGCCGAACTGGGCACGTAGGTGGGGCTTGCTCTTCAAAGCTGGGAAAAGCCATTTGTTGTCAAGGACGGAGGCAAGCCTGGATGTTTTACGTGACCGGAGTCTATCCTCTTTAGATGCAGAAAATATCCGTTTGATGTTGGGGTCATGGTGACTTCAGATCTTGAGCGGTTGGACCAGTGTGCAGCAGCCGGTCCGGGAGCACGCCGCAAGCTCCCCAGACTAAGATCGCAGATGTCCTATCGAGAGCCACAAGTTTTCATGCCAATGTATCTGATAATAGTAAGACGTCCTCCAGGAAACCGTGTACAAGAGTAGTTCTCCTTACACGGAGGTGGTTCCCCCTGCTCGGAAAAAAGTAAAGCGCCTGGCAAGGGCTGTTTGTGGATCTAAGGGTGAAGATTGCTTGACCCCAAGGTTTTGTTGGTGGAAAAGATAAGACCAAGCGAGGAATTAATAGACACTTCAAGTGCCTCAAGATGTCATTCTGGGCCTAGACTGGACGGCCTTCATGTCAGGAAATAGTAAGTTTGCACGAAGCTTGTGATTATCTCGTGATCCAAATGTAGCCGATGAGCTGGGAGACAGATCACTGAACAGCGGGAGAGTGTTTCGCTTAGTGGCATTCGTTCGGTTTGAGGGGCACAAATGATTTAGCATCAGAAAATTTATTGGACTTCGTGCATGGAGATTTCCGGAAAGCATGCACGGCTCTCGACATCTAAGTCGAGAGAATGGGCTCACTTTCCTGAACAAGAGGACGAAGAGAATCTAATGGAAGATGTACCTCAGTTATACCTCACTTTTGTAGCAGTCGGGCGACGCTCTGCTGAAACAGGTTTTCAGAGGAAGTGATAGAACTAGGAGTCATCCAGGCATTCAAGGGAGCCCTTGATGGTAAGTTCATCGAGATTATCCCTGATAGTGAGCCTTGATCATGTGCATCACGCAAACATATGTGACCTTCAGAGGCCATCTAAGATGTTTCATCGAATAACATTTTTGTTTGTTGCATTCTTGCTCCACAAGCGCTAGTGATGCCTAATGTCTCTGGCAGTTGAAGTGCATGAGGTTTTACGTTTTTCTGTTATCTTTAGGATTTTGACGGATTGGGTTATATGTGGATGATACATGGCCTGTACACTTAAGGCCATAACCACAGTCCGCCTTGTTCGAGCTGAACTGGCTGGCCTTTGCTCACAGGTTATCCTCAAAGATTGACCAACCTAAGATAGTGGCCTTCAGAAACTCGCAGAAATGGAGGCCTCTTTCCGGTGCACACCTCTTTTAGTGTGCCACTGGCACGTCGCGCTTTCATGTGTTTGGGCCCGGACATATTCGAAGGGCAGGCCGAGAAAGTTTTAATCCCCATCTTTGAACAGATGCCCGTTTGTACTTTTTACTCGCCAAGTAGTCTGACTTTGTAGCAACTTACCGCAGAAGGTTATCGATGCTCCAAGCAAAGGTTTTAGAAAGCTAAAGAGGGAGTTCCTATGGCCAACTCTTCCCTCTTGAAATATTTTGCCGGGTCCAATATTCCTCGAGTAATCTCGAACCAGCTTGTTTTGACGAGCCAAATACTTAAAAGGAAACAAAACGAAAGGGAGAAAGTTTCACTTTACATATTCGTCTTCTGAGATGTACGGGAATTGCGCTTTCATTGTGCTGCTTTATTGAGTTTTCTGGCTTCAATTTGAGAGCAGTATCCATGTCTCATTACTGGTCATTCTGAGATAGATATCTCCATTACTATCTGCCGCTTGTGTATCCGATAGTCGTCCCTACTGTAACAGCCGGTCGTGGAAAATCCCCCTTTTTCCCTCGCGATTCAGTGTTTTTCCTAACATCACTCATTTGCCTACACTATTAACTTGTCTTTACGAACTGGTTGTTTTTCTGGTCCAATTGTTGTTTGTTCGCGCCCAGAGCGCTGCTTTGACACATCCTTGTTCAGGACCTGCGTGACGCACGTGCTGTCTGCTCACACGCTGCTATTCGGTTTCTCGTTGTTGAGTCCTTGTGATCGTATTATTGAGGTTTGTATATTTTTTATGTCATTGTTCATGTAATAATCTAGTATCGTAGAATATCACGGATAATCGTCTTTTGATTTCGGGATCCGTTGCGAATTTGGCTACGCATTGCTCAAACGTTCGTTACACCTACACTACCAGCTCTCCTGATTTCGGGGGAGCAGTTACTCCCGAAAAAAGGATATCTCAATAACCGAAAACAACTGGGCACCATCCTGGAACCCCAGCATTAATCCGAGACTTCAAGATTTCAAGAAAGTGTGCCTTGGGAAATTACTGATCAAAATGATTGGGTCCACGGTCATGACTATTATGTGAATATGGTTGAAAAAGGAAAAACGTGCTGTGCAACCTCGGGGCTCCACCGCCTGCAAACAGCATGGAATGCATGTTGCTTCCGCCTAGGTCTGTGACCGGAGAGTCTAGTCCGTCCATTTAGCATCGCCAGCAGATTGGGGAAAAAATGCCTGAATATTCCAACTTATAATAATAATAATAATAATAATAATAATAATAATGGTTTATTTCGGATAACCCCAAGGCTTGCTGTAACGCAAGATCAAACGTTATAATTGGAAGCAAAGTCCGAACTCCAAGAGCATGATTCAGGTATATTCACTCGATATTGTACAGGAGAAAGTATTTAAGTTACTCTTTAAGGCGGCTCCCGGCAAATTTGAAATCAGGGTTGGGTGGTCAAGCCGGCCAAGCCAGGGTGGAGCTGGTCGGAGGTAGTAGACTCTTCCTGAAATAGTATAAAAAGAGGGGCTACACAACGAAAATCAAACAGAATTGACGGAAGTTTTGTTCACATTGACGGGAAAGAAGTTTCCAAGGGAGACATCAACCAGCTATAGCGCTCCGCGGAGTATGGCAATGATTTCGATTGAAATCGGACGATAAAAGGAATGAATTTGCCGACTAAGTACAATCAAAATCTTTTGCAGATTTTCCTTGTAGCGTTCAGCGACCAATATCGGCTGAGTCCGTTAAATCGTTGCGCACATTGTTTACTCTCATAAAGGTGGGATGTAATGCTCCAAAACGGAAATGGGAACTGGGCGACAAATCATTTTGTAATACGTAGCCATGATAGTTGCAGATATACGGTTTGCACAGATGAGTAGTTAAATGACAAGTAAGTGTTTACGTTTGATTATCCTTGTCCAAGGGCTGAACACGAAGGCCAGAGAGATGTGAGAATCAAAATTGTCCGAGAGGACTTACCCAGATAGAATACCGGATATGAAAAAGCACCAACAACCGATGAATACAGTTGCGAATTTGGGCCGCTGGATTGGGTGGAGTCCGTGATAAACCAGATGTACAGCAGGTCTGGCGAGGTCGCTGGCGTGATGGTGAAAGAAGCGGCCGGACGTAGACCTGTAATCGTTGCGCACCCTGTTTACTCTCATAAAGATGGAATGTGATTCACCAAAGCGGAAATGGGAACTGGGCGACAAATCAATTTGTGATGCGTAGCCATGATAGTCGCAGATACACGGTGTGCACAGACGAGTATTTAAATGACAGGTATGTGTTTACATTTGATTACCGTTATGTAAGGGCCGAACATGATGATCAGAGAGATGCGAAAACCAAAATTTCTTAAGAGGATTTACTAAGATAGAATACCGGATATGGAAAAGCATTAAACAACCGATGAATACAGTTGCAAAGTTAGGCTGTGAAGTAGTTGACAGATAAAATACTATCTGTTGGTATTCTTTTTAAGAGATGGATCCTGTGATGGCGAAAGATCAAAACGCTGCGATGCAGATGCCTCTCAGATGTCCATATATGGGGAGGGCATGAATTTTTGCAAGGTGAGGATATTGCAATGCTACAGCCTTGTGAGCGAACAGAGGGACTGATAGAGAGAGCGAACTATCACAATATCGCCGACTGTTGGGATGCTCTGGAGATAAATATTTCTCCGTGAAATATATTGTTTGGACTTTTTGGGTCGGAAGTTTATGGCAACACTGAATGTGACTTTTTGCAAATACATCGGTAACTGTGACAAAACAAGAGCGAGTTTTATCTCGGGGATTGTTTAAGTTTATGAATGGGACAAGCGGGTGGTTTGGCACGAGTCATGGGGAGAAAGCATCATGAACGGTAAGCTGAGTACGAAAAAGGTCTTTCAACCCCGCGATAGTTATGTTCTAGGGAAGGTAGAATTTTCCGGGCGTAAAAAGCGGTAAGTTAGGGTGGCGAAGACGAATACAACAACGATAAAAATTAGGCAATGGCTGGGGGAGATAGTTCCATATTTGCAGCATTTTGAGTGAATAAATGTTTTTTTGCGGCAACCGTTGCTGGTGGGTGGGGTGAACTTGCGCTGGACACCCAAACAGAAACCATTTTTGGTGATAGGAGATGCGATCCCCCATCATAACTGCGCCCGCACATCGTTGCAGACTTCCCGCACGCCCGATGTGCGCCGGCAAAAGCGGTAGATCTGACCGCGCCCGACACCGGTGAGCTTCGCTTGAGTGATATTGGCGTTGTCACATAGGGATCGAATAGTCCAGGAGCTTGCGACCAGGATGCAAGGGGTCCCAGAGAGCAGGGTCTTTGTGGTAGTGACGAAATGACAAGTAGGTATCGAATTTTCAGCGGGAAATGTGACCCAGGTATTAAGCCGAGCCATCGAAGGGAAGGCACCATCAGTGGTTGGCTGGAAAGATAAAAATAGAAAAGTGCAGTCTGGGGTGCTCCCAGCTGAGGATCAACGGTCAGTGGTAGGCACAAACCTCTAGTATCTAGAAATTGGAATTACTTTGTGAATGGTTCGACTTTGGAAAACACAAGGTTGTACACGGAAGATCAATAAAACTTGTGTGGTATATACGGCAGCTTGTGTGGTACGTTTTTCTCGTGGCCCCTGACTCACACTTGCATGTCAGTAACCCAAACCAACTTCGTACGCTAGCTCCTCCGAAGTGTATAAATCAATGTTTGATACGAGTGTCAAGACATCAAGCCGTTGTTTAATTCCTCTTTAAATCTCGGCAAGTGGCTTATTGCATGGTGATTTGGTGGAAGTTTGTTCCATATTTGTGAATATTTAACAATAAAGAAATTGGACCGTAGGCTGGTTCTCGAGGACGGCACAGTGACCGAATGACTGCTGTGTCGTAACGAATACCTAAGGCATAATGGGTCTCATACCACAGGGGAGGCTTTGCGGGATCTTTATTTTAATAGTGAGTAGAAAAAAGACAAGTTGTCCTTTATCCGTCAGAGCCAAACAGGTTCGAGGTGAAGCAGGTCACAGCGCTGAATAAGTCACAAAGCTTCATGTCACCACTTTGCAAGAATTTTCCAGAAGTAGAATGGAACGACGAAAGTGCTTCAAAGAGGAACACCAGAAATGCTCACATGGTGTGCCCCCACCTCCTCCCGTAGCTTGTAAATGGCAACACGCTTCCGCGAAGAAAAACACCCATCTTCGCCAGATCCGCTGGTAACCAGATATCGATCTGATGCCACCTCCCCAGAGGCGGACGGGCCACTGTGGAAGAGCGATCACGGGGTTCTGCTAGCAATGTTCACTATAAGGCTCAACAAGTCGGGATCCAGATTGGTTGGTAACCACTCTAGAGTGGACAGGGATCAACTGAGGGCAGAAGCGCGAGGCATATGTTGGTACTCGGGAGCCATCTGTGGAGGAAAAGAAGAGGGCAATAAAACTGGACCAATAAGCTTGGCAGATCTGTTTACTTGTTCGATATCGCGGAGAAATTAAAGCAGTGACCTTGCTGGAAGCCAAGGAAAGCAAGAGCGCTAACTTTTCGTAGAAAGCTATGGGCTCTTCACGAACTTCACGGCGTACACTACGAGTGGCCGAGACAGTCAGCAATATGGCCTAAGCCCTCCAGCTAGCCAACAATCTGAAGCGAGATCCTAAAAAATTCGTCGCTTATCTTCAGTCCAGGAAGGCTACAATTTAGAGCATAGGCACCTCGAAAGAGCTGGAGGGAAGCATTGCTCTTGATGATGAAGACAAAGCTGGAACCCTATTTTCTTCTTTTAAGAGCTTGTCATCAAGACTAGAAGCTCACTGTAACGGACTCAGGGACTAGGAGTACTTCAGTACTTCGAAAGCCCCCTTCAAGTAAGTTCGAGGTGCTGCGGCGACTGAAATTTTGTGCGAGCCCAAAGTCACCGGACCTGATGCGCTTCATCCGGCAGTTGTTCAGCCTCTTTCTACATCCTATTAGGGTCTGTTACCTGGCTGCATGAGGCGTCGCTAAGGAAGGGTGACCTAAAAGAGGAAGCGCATTGGGCCGTTGTTGTACCAACGCATAAGACAGGATTCAAGCATGGAGCAGAGAATTATAGACCTGTTAGCTTAACACCAGTGTTTTCTGACCGCTTTGGACTCATGATCGGAAATCAATTTTGCTCGCATCCGGGTAATGACGAGCTAGTGACATCTGCACAACATGGGCTTGCTAAAAGAAGATCGTGTTTGACAAAACTAATGATGTTCTTGTACAAGGCCACAAGATTAATGGAAGAAGGCACTAAAATGGAGGTTTCTTATCCAGATTTCAGAAGTGCTTTCCACTCAGTGAGTCAGCTTACGCGGAACAACAAGGTACACACCTTTGGAAACATCGGGAAAGCAGATGATTCGGCGGCAAACTGCCCTGAAGATCTTAGTTTCTGCGTCAAAGAAGGTGGATATCCATCAAGGTCGAAGCAGGTCACCAGTGGCTTGCCACGGGTTAGGCATTGGGACCTCTGCTCTTCCTCTTCCATACAAATGGCCTGGCAGAAGAACTGGGCAATCCGATTTGCACCTTTGCGGAGGATGTGAAGTTGGATGAGAGCCATTCAACGCAGAATACAAACTCTGTTCTCAGGTGGGCGGATAATAATAATGACTGTTCATTTTGGGAACACATGAAGCACGCTTGTTTTCATGATCAAGCCGTAAAAGCGGGTCCACCAATAAGGTTGCCTGGATACCAATTCGAGTATATTCGGCTTGGCCGTCGAGTTATTTAAGCACTTAGATCAAAAATGGGAGAAGGATGCTCAGGAATATGGATCACGTCGGTATAGACCCTCAAAGAGGAGTACGCTCACAGAAAACCTTTCATAAACTGCTTTGAATAAAAAATAGAAAGGCAGTTGGTGATAGCCGCACACCTGATTCAGCAGTCATAGTAATCCGGAGAAAGCGGAAGTGTTGGTCCAAAGTAGTTGCATGGTGTTCCCTGTGGAGAGAAAGTGAACAAATGCTAGAAAAAGTCCAACTAACCACAACGCGGACACTTAATATCCGACGAAATGCTGCAGAAAAAGCACTCACAAAGGGATGAGGAGTAGGCTGTTGATCGTGGCAATTTGGTTAATCACAACGGTAGAAGACGGTGAGTGGAATGAAACTGAATGACCGGTTTCTTGGGGTAGTTGAGCGACTGACAAAATAGAAAAGCAAATCGGTAACGGAGGAGAAGTAGGAGTTGAAATACGGTAAACTATGAAAGCAGTGTACAGCCGAAACTCTCAGTATATGCAGGTTATCATATGATTGTAAAGGTTGAATTAGACTTAACATTGGACTTTGGGGAGACAGTCAGTCGATCGATAGCCTGGAATATGGTTAGTTTGCCTCCAGCAAATGTTATGGAACTTATCCTCAAAGCGTTCTTCGGCGTCGACTCTTATTCATAGAAAACTGATGGGAAAATTGGCAATGGCTGGAAGTTGAGCAAAATAGCTTCCAACCGTTTGTTTGTCCAGTAGTTCCGTGACCGACACATAAAGGATAATTCTGACAGAAGCAGGCATAATAGGGCTAAATACTTTTGGTATCCAATGGAATCAACTAGAAATAATGCATTGCTGAAACTGTCAGGAAAAGCAGTTGATGGTCTACCTAGGTATTGTGAAGAATGTCCAAACTGAGGCACTGGGGAAATGACGGCGTCGTAGGTAACCTGTATTATGGGTAATTGCTTTCCAGCTTAAGATATGGCAAACGCTCCGAGCGAGCTGCTGCGCAGATGTCCGGTCATGGTAATATGATACAGCTGAGACAGAAGTTGATACCTGATGGAAATATGATTCATTTGTGTATTTGTATGGGCTTATTGGTGAATAAAGGGAGAGCATACATGCAAGTGATGAAGAAATGAGGGGCGAGAGTATGATGAACTGGTAGTCTCATGTGAGACTGGTCCACACGTGAAACTTTCGGGACTCCTAGATGATCACATGGCTCAATATACTGAAGAAAGTGTGATAAGCTGTACTAGAAAGACGATCAAGCGATCGACATCCTGGATTGTGAATAATTCATCACCAAGTCAGACGTCAGGTGAGGCAGTCCATTGAGTGACTGCATCAGCATAAGTAGGATCGAGATTATACAATAAAACAGGGGGCTGGTTTCACGCAAATGGAGCGCTGGGAGGAGGAACATTTTGTGGTTTGTGAAGCCGTTGGATGGCTAAAGGTGACACTTAGATGGTGGCTTTTGTCCAGAACAATTGAGCTGAGCCAAACAACCTTCCGACGGACTAATGATCTGGTCAAATGTTCCTTGTGATATGTGATGTTCACACTGAAGATAACTGACAAACGTGACCTTTGTAGGCTTCGGGCTGGAGAACTCCGTGACTCGACGAGGTGGTGTAGAGGTAATAATAGGATCAAATCAGACCGATGAAAAGGAAATCGACGCACATGAAACTCGGCAGTAACAGAGAATGACGCATTTTTTGAGCTCAGTGAACTATGTGTATATGTCGATTTGAAATGTGTTCAGGTATAAGATGGAACTCGCCGAGGAACGTTGGAGACAACGTCAGGCAGCACTGCACGTCAAGGTGGTATTTTCCTATCAGCCTCTGGTGTTGGTAGATGAGGCTGGCAGAGCTCTAAACTTCCGGCCTAAAGTCACTTGTGATGGCAGGGGGTGCGATCCACCGGCCTGGTTGTGCTAGCACTTTGTTGCATACGACCTGCTCCTTCGGTGCGCACCGGTCAAAGCCGTGGATCTGACGTTTCCCGTACCGTCGGAATTAGTACCAGTTTCCTTGATGAGGCCAAAAATCCGTAAATGTCAGGTAATCTATGGCCGGGCCATCAGAAGTCAGGGGATCCCGGAGTGTAACCGGTGGACCATCAGCTGGGTAACTTGCTAATATCAGATCGCTTTTTGGACGCATGGACCAAATTATTGACCAGTGTAGTTATCGAGAGAAAGATTCGCGCAAGTGAAAGCCTGGAAATAAATAAAAGTAAGGTAAAGCCGCCTAGGATGCTCCTAGCTAAGGATCAAAGGCAATCACTGTAAAAGGAAAGGCCCACAGGCATTGAGTAGTTGAAACTATTTTTTTGATTGTTAAGGGTGAACACGGACTACAAGCCTTTACTCTGTTTCATTTGTCATGGACTACCAATGTTTGAAAGCTTCAAATATCTAGACCTTCTAGTAAGCTTAGTCGTCAGGTATATCTGCTTTGAGGAGTAATAAGGTTTGGTTGAAGATGAGGAGTTTGTCCAGTGCGTTTTTAAACCGATTGCTGGAAGTGGAACTGCGTATGTGTAATGGTGGTTTATTTCACAATTTAGAGTGCATTGCAGAAACGGAGTTTAAAGGTGCGCTAGTGTTGGTAGTGAGGGTTTAAAGGGTGAGAATCCCATAAAGCAGTGAATGTGCAGGAACAAGGGCGAAGTTTGTCGGATTAGAAGTATATGACTGGCTGTGAAGGATATTATACCGAAGGGTGGGGTTCTGTTTCATACGGCAAGACTGCATAAGGCCTGGTTGAGAAAAATTCATCTTCCCGTATAATTAAATGGAGAGCTCCATCCCAGCAGCTCCTTGGTAAAGCCTAGTTGGACAGATTCGATACCAATTCCGTCCGGCTATCATGAACTAGAAGGGGTAAACAGTTAGTGTTCTAATGGAGGCCCAGAGCGAGATATGTGAACGGGGAAATAACAGCCTCTCAATTGAAAGGGGCGGAATATTAGGCCTCAGAACTTTCCGGCCTTTGCAACCAGGAGGGCCGAATATTCAAAGAAATCGAATACGCAAGAACAGCCTAAACCATGGTCTTAAACAGTTAGTTAGCTAGCAATGGATCAACCACAGACTGCTAGAGACGCCGGAGGTAGATCGTACTTATATGCAAGTAACTCACTCTTGTCAGCAGAAAATTCATCTGCCAAGTTTGACTCCAACTATCGAGTGCGGATATTTCTTCAGAAATGTTTGACTTAGCGGAGGCAAGACCGTCAGGCTTGAAAGGGCAAACAATCTCCAGGTCATCTGCCAAACGGAGGTGAATGCCACGACGCACTTAGATGAACAGCAGAAGAATTCACTCCTGAATCTCTGTAAGTGCCAAGTTGTAACCACCAAAGCGGAAGGGGCGTTCAGTTTAAATGGTATCAGAAGCAAACGATTTGATGTGATGGTCACAAAGGGTTACAAGCCTTCAGGATAGTGCCATGGGGCCGCAAATACCGCAGGAGGGTTAGTTACTAGGGTGTGTAGTACAGTCAGGCTCAAAAATCCAGAATTCTCCGTCCCAACTTATAAGGCTTTGGTGCTTCCTCCTCTAAAGTATTGTTTGCGGCCGTGGGCTCCTTATTATAGTAAGGACAAGGAATACTCGGAAGGGGTGCAGCAACTCGCGACCAGAGACATCACCGGTTAGAGGAAGAAATCTTATGTCCTGATTCTGGGGCATCCTAATCTCTTCTCTTCAGCGCACTTTAAGAGCCGAAGGGACTTAGCAGAAGCCTTAAGGATTATAATGGGTTTATCGGGTATGGACTTAGGTGATCCGTTCTTTTCTGCCCCTGAGGGCTGTGCTAGGTGAAGCAGTCTTGCGCTTCAAAAGGCACACTAAAGGATCGTGGCCTTGTGAAATAGACTGTCAAAGCAAGCTGTAAGATGCAGCAACGTACCAACTTTCGAGAGCGCCCTAGATTCACGCTGTAAAGCACCTCTCCCAGAACTAGCTGTACGAAGGGGGAGTGAGGCTTTGAGCTTCTGACATTTTTGTCACTGAACTTGTGCTTGCAAAGGTGGTACTGCTTTGTACATTCTGCCTTTCAGAGCAGCTACTGAAAGCACAGTCTTAAAAGCCAGGTAAATTCGCCTATGAAACAATGATCCGGAAGCACTGTTACTCACGAGCACTCTCATCCTGTGGGGAAAAGCATCCCATTCTTTCAGGAAAATGAGGGATTCTGACCTTTTGTCTGGCGTACTGTTTCCCAGGCTACTGTAAGTCAAGGCCTACAAACCCTCTTGGAAAATGAGCTCCACCCTAAGCCCCCCCAAACATCCTCAGTCCTCGACCCCCAACCCCCAAGACCTCTTTCCCACCCCGACCTCCCTCACTCTCCCCCCTCGTGCACACAATCAGTTGTCTCTGGGAATTCTGCGCAAGCTCCAGAGGAGGTGCTCATGTGTCTTAGGGCAGTAGCCTGAGTCCACCAAATGAGATCCCGGGGCTTTGACACCATGCAGTGAAGGGCAACCTCAAGTCAGAGCCCTCACGGAAACTTGGCTTCACCCCTTATACCTGATGCAGAAGTATCTATTCCGGGATAGTCAGTAGTTTGGCCCGGCCCAAACACAGGCCGGGCTGATGAGATCATCATATACTACGTTAATCCTCCCCGTCGTTCGACCGTATTAAAAACCCTCACCTTCTCATATATCGAATGTCTGCAGGCCACCTTCACACTATTTAGAGGGGACGCACTGCTATTCAGCGTAGTCAGTTGCCCTCCCGCATGTAATTCTGCCGATATCGTAGGACTCAGACATTAGGTTCCCTGAAAAGCTGCACAGAGTGTGCCCACTTGTTACCCATTGGTGACGTTAACTCGGTCTTAGTGTAGACCAGCAAACAGCTGACTCCCCTAAAGTCACTGTTGATAGACCACTCCTTGATCTCGATCTCAAAGTCCCTTTGGTACGGAAGATGGAGAATCCGACCGGATATCGCACGGGATGTGCACTCTCCCTACTAGACTTAGTCAGCATTATTGAATGGTTTCAAACGGACGTACTTCATACTCGTAACTTTTTGGTAACAGTTATCTTATTTTCGTCGGAATACATAAATTGTCAAATTCCCAAATACTCCGTCAAACTCAAAAATTTGGATCTATCAAGAGGACCTACTCTGACTAAGTCGGTATATTATCTCGCTCGCGGCCGGACTCGGCTGACCTAGTAGCTACTTCGATATGATGGCAGAAAATCTCAGGGACTTGACGTTAGCCGATGGGGTTATTTCCATCCTAGAATTTGCCTCCTCGACTTCATCAGTCTCATCCTAGGCGAAAGGGCACACCCCTTTCCTAGGTATAAAGCCATAGATATTGCACATGAAGCACAGAACATCAGGGTTATCAGTAGCGGATGCAAAGACGGAATTAGGTGCCACCAAAAGTCTGTACAATGGTCGGCTCTTGCACGAGCACGGACCCACGAGGTAATTTTCCTTCAGTGCACGCCTCGTTTAAGGGGAAGAGCTCCAACGCCACTAGCACTCATACACCGTGCTAGATCCCAAATCATGCCTACCAGCCAAACAGCTGAAATATCCAGCTCACAGTTTTGCGCAGGCTCCAGCCCTATACCGATATTCTCCCATCTTATTATGCACCTAAAGTCCTCGAACTCTACCTTAAGTGATAACATGGTTCCCATTTGTGGAGTCAGACAGGGTCTCATATGGCCAAACTAATATTTCTCTGCGGATCCTTACTTATTTCATCTTTTCATCTTCGGGAAGATGGCCGACACATTAGTGGCTAAATCTTTCCTTCAACGACGAGCTGACTACAGAAATTTGCCAAGCAGCTGAAAAAGTATTCATCACACTCATCTATAAGAGGAGCAGCAGACGTATTGCTTCTAGTTGCAGACTCAAAAGTCCGGCTAGTATCGCCAGCAAACTTTTCGAGCTCATTCTCTGAAGTGCGGTTCTATCCCTCCGCACACAAGTAGGATACCCTCCTCGGCCCAACATGGGTTTCTTCCCGGCCGATAATGTATCACAGATATGCCTGCTGCCACGGGTAATCTGGCAGAAGCTTACGCTGATGGCCAACTCTCGTACGCTGTCCACCGGTTTTGCTGAGGCCCTAGCCAATGTCTCGCGTGCCCTTCTTCTCTATAGGTTGCGAACTTACGGGATTAAAGGCTCCCTGTCTGACGTTTCATGCGGCCTCCACCGTCCATACCTCTGTAGTTGAGGAGGTGAATGTTTTGTCCAGATCTTTCTCGGTAGTAATTGGTGCCCCACAGGGATCGGTATTAGGTCCCCTTCCGAATTCGTTTCTATCTACACATGGATTCACCACGTTCACTTGTCACAAAGAAAATCTATCATGACTTTCCTAAGTTGATTCTGTATGGTCTGGCCTACCGCTAGCTGTTTCTTCCAATTACTGCTATTTCCGTGTTCTAGCATTCCACTGCTTTTCGCTCCTGCTTCTAATATATATATATATATATGCTGCCTGCATTCTCCAGTTCTTCGTCGACCACCTCCTACGCCATCCTTCCGCTGCACCTCCTGATATGCCTTCATTCTATTTGTATCTGAGCCTGAAGTCCACCGTATATCATGGCTTTCGAACCACTTCTTCCATCTGGCCCACCCAGTGCGACCTGCTTTGCTCGTTCCCTGTTTTACTATGAGTTTTTACTGCGGCTAACCATTTATCTGCATTATAGCAATACTTCACTAACATCTAATCCCTTGCCACGCAACTGAATTTATCCCGCATCTTCTCTCGGTAAGACTTTGGTTATACCGATTTATAGTCATTCTATTGTAAAACTCCCAGCTTTCAGCCGTCTCCGCTTGGGTCGACCGGTTCCTGCATGCGACCCTGACCTTTATATTCAACAGGCATCCGCTTGAATCCGCCCGTGGGTTTGTTTAAGCCTTCTCTAATACTCTTCGGTACGCCTACATTCAACACAAACTTACCTCTTTTCCATCTCCCTCGTGAGTCTAGCAGCTCTACGGTTGTCGTGCACTTCTCCACATTTTCACGAAATATTTGTCCGTTTTATCGACTGTGACGATTCAGTCATGCTTCTAGCATGCGTTGGGCGTCTCCGAAATATACCAATAATACAATCATTATTGATATTGGTCTACGTAGATGATCTTTTGACAACCTTCCCGGTTAAAATTACCACGTGTGTTGATGATATAACTCCCCGCATTTTAAGCTTTGAGCACCTACGAATTGTAGTTGATGAAAAGGCGTTTTGGTTCAAGGATAGGAGATTAAAATTAATGATGACAGGTGTTTGAGCATACCACTCGGCGGAGCGACTGGTTTCAAGTTCTCCATTAACAGAGCAGCCGCACTGCCCAGGGTTGGCCTGCACAACTTTCGCGGTTCCTGGCCAGATAGCAACTGTTTTTACCGTCCCACTAACTCTTGGGGAAATCCGATTCTGCCTCATAATTATTTTTACTTTATTGATGCAGAACAAATTGTTTACACAGGATATTCTTTCGTCATAACCAAAACCGTGGGCGAAAGCTCATTGGTCTACCAATAAATCAAGATGGCCCGTCTGGTTGGTTTACCTGGCGGCGCTCGGATTGGTTAGTTCCGCTCTGGTCGAACTTTAACAGATGACTGATCCACTGGTGGCCTTACTGGCCCCCAGAATGCACATACTTCCACGCCTAACACCAGACCATGCAAATTTCTTGCTAATCTTTAAATTCACTGGAAATTCCAGGAATATTCAGAGGTTCTAAGACGCAAATCCATGGCGGATCTTAGATCAAAAAGCCAGATGCAGTGATTGAAAATTGAACCAGAGTACTGGAGCTTGAAGCATTGAAAACGATATCTCTCGTCCTCGAGCTGGGCGCATTTGAGGATCAAGAGCGTCGGCTAAGTGGGACTAAACTCGACTTCTTCTTCTGCGCAGCCGTGATAGACATACTCAAGCAAAACATAAAACAAAGTGAAGTCTCTTTATCACAAATTGACTAATCCGCCGCAGCTTGAATGAAATCCTGAGTTTCGTTATTCAGGGCTTTCTTTGTTATGAAAACGCTCACATCCTTAGATTGTTCCTGTTGAACTTGAAGTTAAATTTCGATCATTTTTTCCTGAAGAAGGATGGTTAAACTGGCAGGGATATTTCGAAGATCCACCATTGAAGTGAAGTTCGTATTTGCCAGGAACAATCTGTGGTTAGAGCACAGTTGAATGTGACGATCGCCGTTATCAGTAAAATCGGCCAGGATAGCAAATGGGCCTCTGATGTGTCCTTCAGAATCTCTCAAACGGCCAACTTGGGCGTTGAAATCCCCACCAATGGCCGCCACGTCTGTGGAACGTAAGCCCCGAAGAAGCTGAGGGACTGCAGTCAGTCGGTGCATACACAGACACGACAAACAAGCAAGTTGCTCAATTACGTTGCCTGTTGAAGATCTCAAATCGTCCCCTGTGAGTTGAACAATTTCTGGATACTGGAGCTTGAGGTATTAGGTACGTAGTGTGTGGCTATTGAAGAGCTTTGCCGGACCACTATCAGCGAATGAATGGACAGAATTACAATAGTGTATAGGGAAATTTTCCACAGTTCTCTCGAGTTCATTGAATATTCCTGCGTCCTGGGATTCGTTTGCACCCTTCATTGTTAACTCAAAAGCTTCAGCAACGCCAATTACCTACGGATGATCTCGAAAACGAAGTATGTGAATGGTAAATGAACTTCAGTGCTCCATGCTAAGTCACCAACGCGAAATTTGACCCAAGCAAGAAACTTGTGTGTTCGAGTAACTGCCCAAACACAGTTTGGGCCCCACAATGTGCCTGTGAACACCTACTCCCTACAGGACTAGATCTACACAAAATGCATAACCCTGGGTGACCATTCCGTTTGGGCACAGCTCCAATGCCAGTGGAAGAAGCATCCATGATGACAGTGGCTGGTAACCTGGGTGAAAATGCATACAATACGGCTTTGGTGGAAAGGAAACTGGGCAACTGCCGGGGCGCACGCCCATGTACAGGCTACCACTTAAATGAGTTCTGTTAACAAAGGTCAAACAAGGGCTCGGCTCTAGAAGAAAAATCTAGAATGAATCTGAAATAATACTGCAGTGAACCTAATAGCGAAAGAGGTTCTTCGACAGATGTAGGTAAACGAACGCGCGACAAAGGAAAACGGTCGGGTCGAAAACCATGTTCGTTTGCTAGATATTCTAAACGCGTGAAATGGATGGTTGAAAGACACATTTTCCGGGGTTATTAGCAAGAAACATTCAAGCAGCGGACACAAACGTTCGTCATGTAACTCCCCGGTTGGTGCGTGAACATTGACATCACCCTGATAAGCAACATCCTGCAAACCAGATATAAGGGAATCGGTTGCGTTTTGAAAAATCCTGGGTGACTCACAGGGACTGAAAGATAAAACTGCATACTGAAATAATCCAAAAGGCGTGGTGGTTGTTGTAAACTCACAGGATGTTTCATTGAATGGTATTTTTAGAAATGCTTCCTAAAGATCCAACTTGGAATAGAGTTTTGAACCATGAGGGTGATGCGGAATGTGTTCCGGCTCCACAGTGGGACAACTGGTTCGCTTCGGGAGTTTATTCAAGGTAAAACAATATTCTCCGCAAATCCCTGGAGCTCTCTCATTCTTCTTCAACGGGGTCACATGTGATATAGCCCCAGGATGACGCACTCACTGGTGTTAAGGCACCTCTTGCGATCAACTGGCCAATTGCCTTTTTCGCTGTTTCGAGGAAACCTGAACGTAATGCCCAACGCTTGAGAAATTCTGGCAGCTGCGCTACCTCGAGAACAACAAGTACCATGCTGATGCCACCTAAAGCCCTGCTACACTGAAAAACCAATTTTTAGAAGCCGAGAAAGATGACAGTAAGAGAAGAACGACCCAGAAATGTGAAGATTTTTCATGCAAATAAGACCGATAATAGAGAACCGCGAGCAAGTGACAGAGAATGGGCGCTTATGAATGTTGAAATTGCAATCGGTAAGAAATAGTTCAAGCACGGATTACACATGCAACTCGTGACCGGTGATACTTTTCACGGAAATTTCAACAGGCTTAGTATTTACATGGGGTTGGAAATGCTGAATAACACAATCGGAAATGAACCACTCTATACTACCGGCGTCCATTAGGAATGAATGTTTATTGGAATGGTTAACAACACAGTCAACCAGCACAATGGTCCCGAATAGTCACGGGATGGTTCACAAATTGACCTCGGTTGATCCCCAAAACGACTCCAAAATGACCCAACTGGAACAAAAACGGTCGGTTTGGGGGAGTTATTTTGGCAAACACAAAAACCACATTTACTTCCAGTAACTCTCGCCTGACATTATAACTCACTTCCAGTTATCTATTTTTACCTTTCAGCAGCCTGCACTGCATAAACGACCCCCAAAAATGAATGAAGCTAGTCCGGTGTTTTGAATAACAACATGCAAAACTCAAGTTTTCCCACTTATTTTCTACTTCCCACTGTACCCTTATCACTTTAGGAATCGACCATTTTCCGGTAAGTGCCAAATGCTTCCCCATTGATATTTTCGGAAGAGAAACGAAGACGCATTTGACGCAAGGAAAAACATGTATTGATGGGTAAATTTCAGAGTGGGAGAGGGGATCTACACTGTATATATATATATATATATATATATATATATATATATATATATATATATATATATACATGGAGTTTTGTTGCCCGTACCCGCTAGCCGCATGGAAGTTGTTCGTTTGAGCTACTGATTTCCAGTGTCTGAAATAGGAAGAGAAAATTTCGTTATTCATCCGTCCCTGTGAGACAAAGGTCCACGAGCAAAATGTTGAAGTTTATAAACTAGGAATCAAAATACATGCGCTGTAATCGGATGGTAAACTTCTTTCAACTTGGGAAAGTGGTCACTCAGAAGACCACAGACTTTTCGATCCCATACCGGAGGCCCGAGATCTTTGCTGTTGCAGTCCGAAGAAACTGCAGATTTTCTACAAGTATGTCCCTGTTAGTGACCGAACGCAGACATTGTCCGTTACCCATAAAGTTCCATGGGCAGCGCCGCACCTGTGAATGGTACATCGGACATATTCTCCAGTAACGGCTGCAATTTCATAGCCTGCTGATAGTCATCTACAAAAGAAAACTGAATAATAGCCATGTTTCCTTACCAATGGCTCCGTGTAACTTTAATCCATCCAAAGCGATTATGACTAGATTCATGCCGTTACTCAGTTAGCACGGACCCAATAAACATTAAAACGAATTCTGAGGTGGGAAGTCAATATGTAGTCCATATTAGTAAACCGAAATAACCGCACAAACGTGATTAAAACTATCACTGGCCGAAATAGGACCGACTACAGGATGACTCACGGTCGGCATGACACCCCCAACGAATCACGCGATAGAATGTCGCACCTCAGTAAAACAAAAAGAGACGATGAATGTCGACGGCGTTCTATTAATGAGCACATTCCCAGTGTACGGAAAAGACACTCATTTAAATGGTGAATTTAGGTGCATTTTGGCATTGAAAACCACGATAACCACCGGGAAACGATGAAAGGCAGGGGAACAATAAAGTGCGTGTCTCTAAAACAATGACTTTCATGAGGATGAAAACTCATATTTGGCTATTTCTGGCCCAATTATCAGCATTGCCAAACTTACCAGTCCTTAAAACGGGATATTAAAACTTTCCCCACTTATACTGTTTGGAAGCGTTTTATCGTCCGTTTATGCTGACTAGGTAGATGCGAGTAGCACGACGGGATAAATACAAACTGGTAACAACTAAGCACAGACCGAAAATCGGAAGGCTAACGAGACTAAGTAATGGAACTTCGGTAAGCCAACTGAATATGACCAGCTTCACCGCATTTAAGACGTCACGTCACAAAAGCGACAAACCAAACGTGAATGCCTCGCACCACAAAACTGACAGTTATTCCATCGTCAGTGTTTGTTGTGCTGAGGTGAGACGATTGTTTCGTATTATTTCGGTCACTAAGGCGCTTGAATCAGTGCAGCTTTTGGGCCAGTGGCTTCTAAGTACTAGCAGCAATAAACAATGTGGATGGTTTATCAAGAACAATTGCACTTGCATCTTTAAACCATTCAAAATGAGTCCAGCGGACTGGAATGTGCAATTCAGAATCAAGAGTAATTGTCTTTGCAAGTGAACATAATTGATTCCGGCAATCAGTTCATCATGTGATCGAAGTAATAACTGGTCGTCAAAATGACGTCAAGAATCCTGGGTTTGCAGAAGCAAAATGACGTCGTGGATAGTCTGCTGATCCTTTTGAACCGATGAATGAAACGATACTCACTCTAAAACTTCGCAATCGGCTGGCTGCAAATGTCGAAGAAGAAAGTTCTGGGGACTTCATATGACAGGGAAATGGGCAAATCAGGAGAAGGCAAATTTTCCACGGGAGAATGACCATCCTTACCGATGACAGATAGGAAGTGATCAACTTTCCTCCCAGAATCCATATACTTCCGCCATCCGTTTCTGATGTTCCACATTTTGGAATCAAGTCAAGGCGATTGCTTCTTCTCCGCCTGTCCAGCCTCTTCTCTCTGTGGCTACAGGAAGTTGATTATTAAATCAGGACCACGTACCTCCCCACGAATTAACCTTTTTAGCTGCAGGTTTATTACTCCTTGGAAAGCTTTCTCAAAGATATTGTTCCTTCACAGAACAAAACCATCCTCAAGAAATTGGACTTCTGTCTTAGTTTCCCCAGTAATTTCTCGTCCAAAGACTGAATTTTAAGTAGGTGTTATCTGATGCATTTCCATTTCGCCGTATGCCTTTAAATGTAACCTTCGTTTTAGTTGAGACACTACTCGATGTAGTGCATTTAGCTTCAGTTTTTGCCCCCTTTTGCCCCAATCATCCCCATTTTGGCTCGGTGAACCCGACAGACGATTGAACGGTCCATCAAAAACTGGGACAACGGAGCCGAATGCCTCGAACTCGTGCGGTACTTTAAGACTCCAGAATAACCTGGGATATCGCCACTCTTACTTTTTGAGGGAAATCGTCTTGCATTTGTTAACAACTATGAGTCTATATCTAAAAATTGCTTTCAAACGGAATATTAATACCGTATCAATGTTCCTCAAAATCTCTGAGTCTCTCAATTAGCTAGACCAGTCCTTTTTAAAAAGTTCTTTGTCTACAACTTGAGCATATTTTGAAGTCCTGTATAACACCCCAACATCACCATACCACTTGTATCAAGCCCAGTCCTGTTAGAGTGTCGCGGAAGGCCTGTTAAAAACAGAAACGCCTAATAAGTTTGCCGATGCAAGAGGCGTGAAAGCTGCTGGAGTAATAGAAAACAGCATTACAGGGGCACAGCCAGAGCATTCAGATTAAGTGGTAATGCAGCTTGTGTAATGCTGCAACAAAACAGGCCCACCAGTAAAGTGGAAGTAGGCAAATCCTGAGTAGCATGGAGGAAGTTATGCGATCACAGATCAGTTTGGAAATTAGAGCGGAGTAAGCGGCAAAACTCGACTGTGCTGAATTGTTGAGAGTCGTTTATGAAGGTAGGGGGGATCAAGTGAACCACGGTGACCGGGAAGCCAAGAGAGGTAGATCCTCGAGCACCAACATCAGGGTAAAATATATTTTCAGGTGACTCCTGACACGACAAAAAGAAGAACAAACGAAATGAAAATCACAGGTAACAAGGACGGCAAAGATGAGAGACTTTCAGGGGGCTTCAAGGAATAAACAAAGACCTCAAGAAGGAGCTGCAACGGCTGAAGTCGAGAGGGGACCCTGTCCACTTTGGCTGAAGAAACCTGCTTGTTATCAACAGTGAGCCGCCAACCACAAGAGAAGCCGGGGCAAGGCGGGATTCGGACCAGAGGATGGTCAGGGACACCCCCAGGATGGTGGGAATAAAGCATGTGGCAGGGTTAAGAACGGTTAGCCAAGTGGGGGTTGGAAGCGTCCGTGATCAGAGTAGCAAATTCTTCCAGCTGGTCCAAAGGGATCGGGATTATAGACCATAACATTGGGGACCAGCTTCTGGCACGAGCAATTGATGTCTTCATTCTCAAAAGGAAGAGACACCTCACAGTACCAGATTTCCCAAGGATGCGAGCAAGCAGCGAAGTCAGAGGTTTGGGTAAAAATATCATGGTTAACACGAAGCCACCATCTCAGAGACCGTACCACAAGGCAGTGGACGCAACTGGAGATTCAACAGAGGAAGGCGCGTGGGAATCTATCCACTAGAGGACAATGGCGATGCCAGGCCGCTTTCTGTGGGGCCACCCAAACAGACGACAAAGGGAAATGAAGCCACAACGCCGGCGAGGATTACACTAGAATCAAACTGGCGGGCCAAACAGGCGTGCACGTAAATTAAAACACTAAGACGTCTGGTGTACTGGATTCAAAAGCTCGGGAGGCACCCGTTTGCTCCGCCCGATAGGGGACACTAATTAAGGGGAGAAAGGACATTCTACCGGGGGAGGCCGCCCATACCTGCTGCTTTAAAAACAGATGGGTGGAATTCCCAGAAAAGGTTCAAAGCAGCAGCGCCGAAGTATTTGTGGTGTCCGAGACGTGGTTGTCCGAAGATTACCTTGTCCTGCAGGAAGTCGAAAACCTCTACTTGGTCTATGGGCAAGGTGGATGTCGTGGTACAATGAGCAGCACAGTAACCCTTCTCACTAGGCAGGGTTCGGTCGACATGGAATCGGAGTCCAGGTTAAGCACTAGAAACTATGGGCTTTCTTTGCCAAAAAGCCCATAACAACAGAAGGCCATTGCATTTTTGTACGAGAGTCTAAACCCGGAAACGGAAGGGCACACAGAACTCGCACAGGCAACAGGAAAGCTCTGGGCGAGAGCAAAAGCGGCACTGATTTTTGGTAGACTTTAGTCCTCTGGGAGTGAAACGTGACACAGAAAGCTGTTCGCGGTGCAGGGGAGGATGACTCTAAATAATAGCTTCTTGGGAGAAGCTTATCTCGGCACAAGGAAAAGAACGAGATGGAGAACGGGAAGCCGGCCATCCCTTCTGGATCTGGTGGTCACGAAATAAGAAAGCGGCGTCTTTGTGACCAGCAGTCACCTCCATTTGGGCAAAAGTTATCTCATGCTATTCAAGTTTACACCCTGTTTGAGGCATTTGATTGTCACAGAGAAACTGCGTAGGAATTTCAGAAGCTGAACGCTGCCAAACTAAATACAGGAGCAGTCTAATTGGAACAGGGCGTAGATAATGATAGTAATGCGGCGGAAGGGAAGTGGCAGACAATAAAGCGAGATTTACTAACGTTGCAATAAAAGTTTGCCCCACTGAAAAGAAATAAGCAGAGGAATAGGTCTGGGTAGAGGATGGCATCGGTCATGAAATGTGCCCGGAAACGGAAAGCTGTCTGAATTGAGAGGGTGTAGCCGCGATACACCGATTACCGAAACCAAGCTGCCAAAAAAGAAGAAGCTCAAAAGGAACTCTTGAGCTAGCATTGGCAAAGGCAGCTAAGGAGGACCCCAAGTGATATTTTGGATACTGCCGAAGGAAAGATGCCCCTAGGGATGGGCTCGGAACACTAATAGTAAGCAAACATTAGAGAAAAGCAGATGTGCTCAGTGAACTCTTCCAAAGTGTGCATCGGATGCATGAGAAATATCATGGGACACCAGAAGACCCGTCAGAAGCTCCTTACGCGCTGCTTATATCTATGGCGGTGTAGGCGACGAGAATGATGCCGGAGAGGTCGGGTACAAACAGGTCAGCAGGGCCGGATAACATACATCCGGCCATTAAAAACCACCGGCTGCAGAAATTAGTGGACATCTTTGTTGGCTGTTACGTGCAACTATTGGGCAGGGCGCACTACAAACCGACCAAGAGGCCACGGTAGTAGGGTCTTCCCGGTAGTAGTCATAACGGATTGAACTGACAGGACGTGTCGAAGTTACCTCCACCCAGAACAACGCGAACGAAGGTGGTAAGAAGATCAAGGCTGCGAAATAGCACACCAGTTGTATTGAAGACTTGCTCGTATAAATATGCTGGATCAAATAAGACAACTGGTAGGTTCAAAGATGGCCAATCACAAGAAGCTTTTGTCAGACTTGTCCGTGGCGATCCTGCCTGGCTGAGGCTAATCCGCGTGCGCGGCTACGAAGCTGTACCTGGCAGTGCCAAATTTGACAGCTGCTTGATCACCAAGTGCCCACAAGGATGGACCGCGACAGCAGGATCAAAATTACATATCAATGAGGCCTACTTATATCCTTTGCAAGTGCCGAGGAAGGCTGTTATTGGAACACGCACGCAAGCATTTGACAGAACTGAAGCTGGTAAGTGAAATATAGTATGGGTTTTTACGGGGGAGGCCACGACTCGAACCTTTGCGGAATTTGGCCGAAGTTAGAACACGACGGGATAAAGGGAAAATTGTGTAAGTTAGCCATCCAACTTTCGACTCAGTTAATCACTGGCTACTGCTGGGTAGGCTGAAGGTCTTTGGGATGAACGGACAAACATTTGTACCCTTCAAGCATAATTTCGCTTGTGCTGGTGTGTTCTGTGAGCCAGGTTTCAGTAATAAAGATGATGTCAGGACTGGAGGTTATGACATAATTGTTTAGGTGATGAAGCTTATTTAAGATGGATCGCGAGTTAAATAAGATGAATGACAACCCACTCATGTGGAAGTGAGTGTCAGGGTTAGGTAACGTATGAGAGTTGTTGGTCGGAGGGAGTGAACGGTGAGGAGCGTGAGTTGGAGCTATCACCGAAGAGGAGGAAAACCGAGCGTTGGATGCCTCCGCGATGGCTTCGGAAGAACCAGCCGCGGACGAACCGGAAGTAATTAATTTAGGGTTATTACGGGGTGAAAGAGAAGACCTTAGACGAAGTAGTCCTGCCACTTGTCCTGATTCGTTGGGATCGTTCGATGCCCCAGTTCAGTGATAGAATACGTGGTTATGGAAGGTATTGGCTTGCCCACGTGACAACCTTGGTATTGGTTGTTGTGTGGTAAGAGCAGGCCTCAGAGGGTAGGGACTAAAAGAGTTTGGAGTGGCTTCGCCGCCCATCGATGCAACTTGCCCGGGTGGGGTGGGATAGGAATCGGCGGTTGGTAGGGGGGTTATATGGAGGTCATTAACGAAGGAGGTATTGGTAATACGCAGTGTTGCGTGGTTGGCCTTCGGAGTTCGGTGTGCTACCGAAGGTATGAACGACTGGTAAGGTGCCGGTATTGGAAAGTGGCTCATCAGGGCTAGAAGAGACGAAAGATTGTGAGATTGCATGCCACAGGGTGGGGGAAATTTACTCGGAGGGGGGTTGTGGATGTATCCTGCGCGTAAAACGCCTGTGGTGGAGCAAAACGAAAATTTTGGTATGGTAAAGGAACCAGCGGGATAAACGGTGGCGGCACAGAAAAGTTAGGAAATGAAGAGCTAGGCAGATGCAGTGTTGAATAATAGCTGTGAGGTGCTTTGCGAGCATCGTCCGTATAAAAGCGCGTAGAGCGGGGATTTTGCTGGGAGGAATTACGGTTTGAGAAACTATCTATTTTGGGAACGGAAACTATAGGTCCCGGCATTAGTGACATCTCACAAGGGTGTCTGTTCGCTTCTAATCTTTGCATGACATTAGGGGTGCAGCCTGGTGATATAAGGCGGTCGTTGCCTAATGAAATAAATGTTGAGGCCTTCAGTAGGGATGGAGTGTGGGTTGCCGAATTCTGGAGTTGCGGCCATGTGTTACCGTTGCTATCGACACTCTGCATTGGGGGCTGAGTGTAGATCGTTACCAACTTTCGGCCCATTGGTGATAAATTAGATTGCAACAGTGAGGTTGTGTCCTTAGGTACGCTACTTCTTGGCAGCTTGTTTACGGGAGCATGCCCTGAAGGCTGACGGGTTTGATTCGAACGAGAATGATCTGGCAATGGTATGGTGCGGTCCGGCAGATGGATTTTAGTCGTGGCTATATGTTATGGACAAGAACGACCATACTTTGATTTATATTTCGCCTTGGGAGAATGATGCAAAGTTGTTAGGTCAGGGAGGCTACTCGACTTAGGTAGCTGCTTATGATGCACAGAGCTAATCTGTCTGGCAGGACTCGGTGGATTCGAGTCCCAGGCATCTGCGACACTATTGACGAGCCTAGGGCGCTTGGAGACTGGTGGATTTGGAGAAGGCCCAGGCCTTGCTTCAAGGTCTACATCAAACAGTCATTGGCTGGTAGACGCTGGTTGCATAGAGTAGGCTAGGGGAATGACGGGGTTAGGTATATTTTGGGCGGATTCCTGCCTTGGGTGTTTGCGGGAGTTTGACTTTCTCAGCACTTCTCTTTGTAGTGGCGTTTTGTCGGGTGCTATTCGAATGTTCTCGTATGGCGAACTAATGGCAATAACTGTTTGTTTATGAATGAATTCACTGGCTGTCAGTGAGTCCGGAAATGGGAAAAGTAGAGGGCATTGGTGTCGCTGTGTTTGTTTGCGTAGTCTGCCGCTACGGCATATCACACGTTCCATGTCAGCGGCCTTCAGCAAGGTACTGCTGACCATGTTGAGTGGGGCCCTACCGGGAATGTTAAATACAATGGCGTGATTCGAGTTTCGTATTCGCTTTGAAACCTCTGCAGACATGCTGTCAATGAAGTTACACGTGGCAACTAAGTTACAGTCCGTAGTTACCATAGAGGGCTCGAGGAGTTGAGCCAGTGGTGTCAGAATTCTGGTGGCTTTGTCAAGAGCTTCAATCCGCGATTCGAGTGAGCTAACGTGTTGTAAGAGGCTGTCAATCTTGCTATTTGCGTCATCACGGATGTTCGTTAATGAGACGGAGCATGGCGTAGTGATTGAGAGAAGTACGGCTACGCGTGGCGAAATCTTACCTGCCTAGGAAGGCTGCTATTGGAACACGCATGCAAGCATTTGACAGAACTGAAGCTGGTAAGTGAAATATAGTATGGGTTTTTACGGGGGAGGCCACGACTCGAACCTTTGCGGAATTTGGCCGAAGTTAGAACACGACGGGATAAAGGGAAAATTGTGTAAGTTAGCCATCCAACTTTCGACTCCGTTAATCACTGGCTACTGGTGGGTAGGCTGAAGGTCTTTGGGATGAACGGACAAACATTTGTACCCTTCAAGCATAATTTCGCTTGTGCTGGTGTGTTCTGTGAGCCAGGTTTCAGTAATAAAGATGATGTCAGGACTGGAGGTTATGACATAATTGTTTAGGTGATGAAGCTTATTTAAGATGGATCGCGAGTTAAATAAGATGAATGACAACCCACTCATGTGGAAGTGAGTGTCAGGGTTAGGTAACGTATGAGAGTTGTTGGTCGGAGGGAGTGAACGGTGAGGAGCGTGAGTTGGAGCTATCACCGAAGAGGAGGAAAACCGAGCGTTGGATGCCTCCGCGATGGCTTCGGAAGAACCAGCCGCGGACGAACCGGAAGTAATTAATTTAGGGTTATTACGGGGTGAAAGAGAAGACCTTAGACGAAGTAGTCCTGCCACTTGTCCTGATTCGTTGGGATCGTTCGATGCCCCAGTGCAGTGATAGAATACGTGGTTATGGAAGGTATTGGCTTGCCCACGTGACAACCTTGGTATTGGTTGTTGTGTGGTAAGAGCAGGCCTCAGAGGGTAGGGACTAAAAAAGTGTGGAGTGGCTTCGCCGCCCATCGATGCAACTTGCCCGGGTGGGGTGGGATAGGAATCGGCGGTTGGTAGGGGGGTTATATGGAGGTCATTAACGAAGGAGGTATTGGTAATACGCAGTGTTGCGTGGTTGGCCTTCGGAGTTCGGTGTGCTACCGAAGGTATGAACGACTGGTAAGGTGCCGGTATTGGAAAGTGGCTCATCAGGGCTAGAAGAGACGAAAGATTGTGAGATTGCATGCCACAGGGTGGGGGAAATTTACTCGGAGGGGGGTTGTGGATGTATCCTGCGCGTAAAACGCCTGTGGTGGAGCAAAACGAAAATTTTGGTATGGTAAAGGAACCAGCGGGATAAACGGTGGCGGCACAGAAAAGTTAGGAAATGAAGAGCTAGGCAGATGCAGTGTTGAATAATAGCTGTGAGGTGCTTTGCGAGCATCGTCCGTATAAAAGCGCGTAGAGCGGGGATTTTGCTGGGAGGAATTACGGTTTGAGAAACTATCTATTTTGGGAACGGAAACTATAGGTCCCGGCATTAGTGACATCTCACAAGGGTGTCTGTTCGCTTCTAATCTTTGCATGACATTAGGGGTGCAGCCTGGTGATATAAGGCGGTCGTTGCCTAATGAAATAAATGTTGAGGCCTTCAGTAGGGATGGAGTGTGGGTTGCCGAATTCTGGAGTTGCGGCCATGTGTTACCGTTGCTATCGACACTCTGCATTGGGGGCTGAGTGTAGATCGTTACCAACTTTCGGCCCATTGGTGATAAATTAGATTGCAACAGTGAGGTTGTGTCCTTAGGTACGCTACTTCTTGGCAGCTTGTTTACGGGAGCATGCCCTGAAGGCTGACGGGTTTGATTCGAACGAGAATGATCTGGCAATGGTATGGTGCGGTCCGGCGGATGGATTTTAGTCGTGGCTATATGTTATGGACAAGAACGACCATACTTTGATTTATATTTCGCCTTGGGAGAATGATGCAAAGTTGTTAGGTCAGGGAGGCTACTCGACTTAGGTAGCTGCTTATGATGCACAGAGCTAATCTGTCTGGCAGGACTCGGTGGATTCGAGTCCCAGGCATCTGCGACACTATTGACGAGCCTAGGGCGCTTGGAGACTGGTGGATTTGGAGAAGGCCCAGGCCTTGCTTCAAGGTCTACATCAAACAGTCATTGGCTGGTAGACGCTGGTTGCATAGAGTAGGCTAGGGGAATGACGGGGTTAGGTATATTTTGGGCGGATTCCTGCCTTGGGTGTTTGCGGGAGTTTGACTTTCTCAGCACTTCTCTTTGTAGTGGCGTTTTGTCGGGTGCTATTCGAATGTTCTCGTATGGCGAACTAATGGCAATAACTGTTTGTTTATGAATGAATTCACTGGCTGTCAGTGAGTCCGGAAATGGGAAAAGTAGAGGGCATTGGTGTCGCTGTGTTTGTTTGCGTAGTCTGCTGCTACGGCATATCACACGTTCCATGTCAGCGGCCTTCAGCAAGGTACTGCTGACCATGTTGAGTGGGGCCCTACCGGGAATGTTAAATACAATGGCGTGATTCGAGTTTCGTATTCGCTTTGAAACCTCTGCAGACATGCTGTCAATGAAGTTACACGTGGCAACTAAGTTACAGTCCGTAGTTACCATAGAGGGCTCGAGGAGTTGAGCCAGTGGTGTCAGAATTCTGGTGGCTTTGTCAAGAGCTTCAATCCGCGATTCGAGTGAGCTAACGTGTTGTAAGAGGCTGTCAATCTTGCTATTTGCGTCATCACGGATGTTCGTTAATGAGACGGAGCATGGCGTAGTGATTGAGAGAAGTACGGCTACGCGTGGCGAAATCTTACCTGCCTAGGAAGGCTGCTATTGGAACACGCATGCAAGCATTTGACAGAACTGAAGCTGGTAAGTGAAATATAGTATGGGTTTTTACGGGGGAGGCCACGACTCGAACCTTTGCGGAATTTGGCCGAAGTTAGAACACGACGGGATAAAGGGAAAATTGTGTAAGTTAGCCATCCAACTTTCGACTCCGTTAATCACTGGCTACTGGTGGGTAGGCTGAAGGTCTTTGGGATGAACGGACAAACATTTGTACCCTTCAAGCATAATTTCGCTTGTGCTGGTGTGTTCTGTGAGCCAGGTTTCAGTAATAAAGATGATGTCAGGACTGGAGGTTATGACATAATTGTTTAGGTGATGAAGCTTATTTAAGATGGATCGCGAGTTAAATAAGATGAATGACAACCCACTCATGTGGAAGTGAGTGTCAGGGTTAGGTAACGTATGAGAGTTGTTGGTCGGAGGGAGTGAACGGTGAGGAGCGTGAGTTGGAGCTATCACCGAAGAGGAGGAAAACCGAGCGTTGGATGCCTCCGCGATGGCTTCGGAAGAACCAGCCGCGGACGAACCGGAAGTAATTAATTTAGGGTTATTACGGGGTGAAAGAGAAGACCTTAGACGAAGTAGTCCTGCCACTTGTCCTGATTCGTTGGGATCGTTCGATGCCCCAGTGCAGTGATAGAATACGTGGTTATGGAAGGTATTGGCTTGCCCACGTGACAACCTTGGTATTGGTTGTTGTGTGGTAAGAGCAGGCCTCAGAGGGTAGGGACTAAAAAAGTGTGGAGTGGCTTCGCCGCCCATCGATGCAACTTGCCCGGGTGGGGTGGGATAGGAATCGGCGGTTGGTAGGGGGGTTATATGGAGGTCATTAACGAAGGAGGTATTGGTAATACGCAGTGTTGCGTGGTTGGCCTTCGGAGTTCGGTGTGCTACCGAAGGTATGAACGACTGGTAAGGTGCCGGTATTGGAAAGTGGCTCATCAGGGCTAGAAGAGACGAAAGATTGTGAGATTGCATGCCACAGGGTGGGGGAAATTTACTCGGAGGGGGGTTGTGGATGTATCCTGCGCGTAAAACGCCTGTGGTGGAGCAAAACGAAAATTTTGGTATGGTAAAGGAACCAGCGGGATAAACGGTGGCGGCACAGAAAAGTTAGGAAATGAAGAGCTAGGCAGATGCAGTGTTGAATAATAGCTGTGAGGTGCTTTGCGAGCATCGTCCGTATAAAAGCGCGTAGAGCGGGGATTTTGCTGGGAGGAATTACGGTTTGAGAAACTATCTATTTTGGGAACGGAAACTATAGGTCCCGGCATTAGTGACATCTCACAAGGGTGTCTGTTCGCTTCTAATCTTTGCATGACATTAGGGGTGCAGCCTGGTGATATAAGGCGGTCGTTGCCTAATGAAATAAATGTTGAGGCCTTCAGTAGGGATGGAGTGTGGGTTGCCGAATTCTGGAGTTGCGGCCATGTGTTACCGTTGCTATCGACACTCTGCATTGGGGGCTGAGTGTAGATCGTTACCAACTTTCGGCCCATTGGTGATAAATTAGATTGCAACAGTGAGGTTGTGTCCTTAGGTACGCTACTTCTTGGCAGCTTGTTTACGGGAGCATGCCCTGAAGGCTGACGGGTTTGATTCGAACGAGAATGATCTGGCAATGGTATGGTGCGGTCCGGCGGATGGATTTTAGTCGTGGCTATATGTTATGGACAAGAACGACCATACTTTGATTTATATTTCGCCTTGGGAGAATGATGCAAAGTTGTTAGGTCAGGGAGGCTACTCGACTTAGGTAGCTGCTTATGATGCACAGAGCTAATCTGTCTGGCAGGACTCGGTGGATTCGAGTCCCAGGCATCTGCGACACTATTGACGAGCCTAGGGCGCTTGGAGACTGGTGGATTTGGAGAAGGCCCAGGCCTTGCTTCAAGGTCTACATCAAACAGTCATTGGCTGGTAGACGCTGGTTGCATAGAGTAGGCTAGGGGAATGACGGGGTTAGGTATATTTTGGGCGGATTCCTGCCTTGGGTGTTTGCGGGAGTTTGACTTTCTCAGCACTTCTCTTTGTAGTGGCGTTTTGTCGGGTGCTATTCGAATGTTCTCGTATGGCGAACTAATGGCAATAACTGTTTGTTTATGAATGAATTCACTGGCTGTCAGTGAGTCCGGAAATGGGAAAAGTAGAGGGCATTGGTGTCGCTGTGTTTGTTTGCGTAGTCTGCTGCTACGGCATATCACACGTTCCATGTCAGCGGCCTTCAGCAAGGTACTGCTGACCATGTTGAGTGGGGCCCTACCGGGAATGTTAAATACAATGGCGTGATTCGAGTTTCGTATTCGCTTTGAAACCTCTGCAGACATGCTGTCAATGAAGTTACACGTGGCAACTAAGTTACAGTCCGTAGTTACCATAGAGGGCTCGAGGAGTTGAGCCAGTGGTGTCAGAATTCTGGTGGCTTTGTCAAGAGCTTCAATCCGCGATTCGAGTGAGCTAACGTGTTGTAAGAGGCTGTCAATCTTGCTATTTGCGTCATCACGGATGTTCGTTAATGAGACGGAGCATGGCGTAGTGATTGAGAGAAGTACGGCTACGCGTGGCGAAATCTTACCTGCCTAGGAAGGCTGCTATTGGAACACGCATGCAAGCATTTGACAGAACTGAAGCTGGTAAGTGAAATATAGTATGGGTTTTTACGGGGGAGGCCACGACTCGAACCTTTGCGGAATTTGGCCGAAGTTAGAACACGACGGGATAAAGGGAAAATTGTGTAAGTTAGCCATCCAACTTTCGACTCCGTTAATCACTGGCTACTGGTGGGTAGGCTGAAGGTCTTTGGGATGAACGGACAAACATTTGTACCCTTCAAGCATAATTTCGCTTGTGCTGGTGTGTTCTGTGAGCCAGGTTTCAGTAATAAAGATGATGTCAGGACTGGAGGTTATGACATAATTGTTTAGGTGATGAAGCTTATTTAAGATGGATCGCGAGTTAAATAAGATGAATGACAACCCACTCATGTGGAAGTGAGTGTCAGGGTTAGGTAACGTATGAGAGTTGTTGGTCGGAGGGAGTGAACGGTGAGGAGCGTGAGTTGGAGCTATCACCGAAGAGGAGGAAAACCGAGCGTTGGATGCCTCCGCGATGGCTTCGGAAGAACCAGCCGCGGACGAACCGGAAGTAATTAATTTAGGGTTATTACGGGGTGAAAGAGAAGACCTTAGACGAAGTAGTCCTGCCACTTGTCCTGATTCGTTGGGATCGTTCGATGCCCCAGTGCAGTGATAGAATACGTGGTTATGGAAGGTATTGGCTTGCCCACGTGACAACCTTGGTATTGGTTGTTGTGTGGTAAGAGCAGGCCTCAGAGGGTAGGGACTAAAAAAGTGTGGAGTGGCTTCGCCGCCCATCGATGCAACTTGCCCGGGTGGGGTGGGATAGGAATCGGCGGTTGGTAGGGGGGTTATATGGAGGTCATTAACGAAGGAGGTATTGGTAATACGCAGTGTTGCGTGGTTGGCCTTCGGAGTTCGGTGTGCTACCGAAGGTATGAACGACTGGTAAGGTGCCGGTATTGGAAAGTGGCTCATCAGGGCTAGAAGAGACGAAAGATTGTGAGATTGCATGCCACAGGGTGGGGGAAATTTACTCGGAGGGGGGTTGTGGATGTATCCTGCGCGTAAAACGCCTGTGGTGGAGCAAAACGAAAATTTTGGTATGGTAAAGGAACCAGCGGGATAAACGGTGGCGGCACAGAAAAGTTAGGAAATGAAGAGCTAGGCAGATGCAGTGTTGAATAATAGCTGTGAGGTGCTTTGCGAGCATCGTCCGTATAAAAGCGCGTAGAGCGGGGATTTTGCTGGGAGGAATTACGGTTTGAGAAACTATCTATTTTGGGAACGGAAACTATAGGTCCCGGCATTAGTGACATCTCACAAGGGTGTCTGTTCGCTTCTAATCTTTGCATGACATTAGGGGTGCAGCCTGGTGATATAAGGCGGTCGTTGCCTAATGAAATAAATGTTGAGGCCTTCAGTAGGGATGGAGTGTGGGTTGCCGAATTCTGGAGTTGCGGCCATGTGTTACCGTTGCTATCGACACTCTGCATTGGGGGCTGAGTGTAGATCGTTACCAACTTTCGGCCCATTGGTGATAAATTAGATTGCAACAGTGAGGTTGTGTCCTTAGGTACGCTACTTCTTGGCAGCTTGTTTACGGGAGCATGCCCTGAAGGCTGACGGGTTTGATTCGAACGAGAATGATCTGGCAATGGTATGGTGCGGTCCGGCGGATGGATTTTAGTCGTGGCTATATGTTATGGACAAGAACGACCATACTTTGATTTATATTTCGCCTTGGGAGAATGATGCAAAGTTGTTAGGTCAGGGAGGCTACTCGACTTAGGTAGCTGCTTATGATGCACAGAGCTAATCTGTCTGGCAGGACTCGGTGGATTCGAGTCCCAGGCATCTGCGACACTATTGACGAGCCTAGGGCGCTTGGAGACTGGTGGATTTGGAGAAGGCCCAGGCCTTGCTTCAAGGTCTACATCAAACAGTCATTGGCTGGTAGACGCTGGTTGCATAGAGTAGGCTAGGGGAATGACGGGGTTAGGTATATTTTGGGCGGATTCCTGCCTTGGGTGTTTGCGGGAGTTTGACTTTCTCAGCACTTCTCTTTGTAGTGGCGTTTTGTCGGGTGCTATTCGAATGTTCTCGTATGGCGAACTAATGGCAATAACTGTTTGTTTATGAATGAATTCACTGGCTGTCAGTGAGTCCGGAAATGGGAAAAGTAGAGGGCATTGGTGTCGCTGTGTTTGTTTGCGTAGTCTGCTGCTACGGCATATCACACGTTCCATGTCAGCGGCCTTCAGCAAGGTACTGCTGACCATGTTGAGTGGGGCCCTACCGGGAATGTTAAATACAATGGCGTGATTCGAGTTTCGTATTCGCTTTGAAACCTCTGCAGACATGCTGTCAATGAAGTTACACGTGGCAACTAAGTTACAGTCCGTAGTTACCATAGAGGGCTCGAGGAGTTGAGCCAGTGGTGTCAGAATTCTGGTGGCTTTGTCAAGAGCTTCAATCCGCGATTCGAGTGAGCTAACGTGTTGTAAGAGGCTGTCAATCTTGCTATTTGCGTCATCACGGATGTTCGTTAATGAGACGGAGCATGGCGTAGTGATTGAGAGAAGTACGGCTACGCGTGGCGAAATCTTACCTGCCTAGGAAGGCTGCTATTGGAACACGCATGCAAGCATTTGACAGAACTGAAGCTGGTAAGTGAAATATAGTATGGGTTTTTACGGGGGAGGCCACGACTCGAACCTTTGCGGAATTTGGCCGAAGTTAGAACACGACGGGATAAAGGGAAAATTGTGTAAGTTAGCCATCCAACTTTCGACTCAGTTAATCACTGGCTACTGCTGGGTAGGCTGAAGGGCTTCGGGATGAACGGACAGCTACGTAGTTGGACAGATGACTTCCTGACTATGAGGACGTTTTTATGGTAGGGTCAGAGTTGCAAACTCTGAGCCGGTATATGGGACAAAGGGTGTCTCTCGGGGATCAGCTCTGGACCCATTTCTATTCGTCCTCTGTGAAAACGACTTGGCTTAGACACAGAGGCTCCCGCGTTTCACGTTTGCAGATGACGCAGAGGTTGTTTGATCAGGTCAGCGGGAGTTACTAACTAGTGACACCTAGGAGGTGCCTACGCGGGCAGACACATGGAGTATGCCAGTAAGTGAAGATGAAAGTCATTTACTAGCCAGAGCATCGGTGGTTTTAACCGTAACGAGGGAAAGTGTGCCGCCCAGGATTGACGCGGTGCAGCAGATGAACGACTAAGGCGTTGTTATAACAACAGACCCCAAATGGTCGGAGCAGAGCAAATTGGCTGCCCATTGAGCTCGTAAGTAGCTGTTTAGGCCTAGGTCAACAACTTCCTCCAACACAAGCAAATGTGTTCTCACCCTTGCACAAACTAATAGTAAGGCCCTGTTTCGAACACTGTGTACAGAGTTGGTTACACTCCATCGAAAAAGATGCAGCTTTCCTAGAAAATGTGCAGCCGCTGGCCACTAGGATGGTGAAGGGTCAACGGGGAAAGGCATACAGCCTGGGCCGGCAGAATATGGAGCTATTTTAATAATAATACTGGTATATTTCTCGGCCATGGTCGAGATGCACGCTGTAGCGCATGATCATGGTGTAACACGTTACTCAATAAGATGGAATATTCACAAATTTAGAATATGAAAGTCTAGAGTATCAGAGATGGAAAAACAAAGCCAGCGACAGTTTGAATGGATCATTCTGATAATGGTTCGCGCGGCAGATTTGAACCGGTTTCAAATCAGGTCTGGGCCTTGGTTCGCGGTGTAGATATCAAAAAATCATTACCGCAGTGCCAAGGACGCATTATGAACGAGAATGATGCAAGCCAAGGAAACCGGAGGCCCAACAAGGTTATGCAGGTGGAGTAAATGTTTGAGCAAGAGGAAAAAGGAGGGGAAATTGTAAAGAGGTATGTTCGGGAAAATCAACGCATGCGAAGAGGATAGCGATCATGAAGAAAATGCAAACCCTGAACGACGGATTTACCGGAGTTCAATAAACGGAATGAGTTCTGAAGCAGGGGGGCATGAGACTAATTTTGTGAGAGTGAACACTGGTGAATGTGGGAGAAACAGCAGACCATAAAAAGGTGAGTTTAGATTCAGGATCAATAACATGTACCATTCTGAAATAAAAAAGCGCAACTTGAGGGTCTTCGAAAAGTGGAGAGTCAATTTCCAGCCGGCTACGGGTCGTAGGAAAGGTAAACAGTGGTAATGGATGATAAAGTGGGAAATCTCCGCATGGACTTCGGAGTTATTGTGCTGTTTCACTGACAAATGTATATGTATGTGTTGACACATTTGCCTTCAGTGTTATTCAGCGTCGTTTCTGGTAACGTACGGCATCGAGTGCGTAAGGTTCGTCTGGCAGGACAAAGTATGTGTCGGTCGATCAGCCGAATGTGGCTGTATATTAGCGGCATGCGCGTGAACTGGAATTCGTGTTCGTTGCGTTTGAAAACGCTGAACGATCTGATAATCAGTTAGGAGTATTTCCTGTTGTGTGGTTTGATTTCGGTCCCAATTGCTATGGTAGGTTCCACTTGAGTCTCTGTCCGTACGAGTCAAATTAGCATCCTTGGTTAGCCAGTTTTTGCGACTGAAAAAGTGGGAGACAACGAACCTGAAATAAAGGGGGATTGCAGTCTGGACGTGTTTCTAGCTGTGGGTTATGGTGATGTAATAATGAATAATAATAACGGTTTATTTCGGAGACGTCCGAGGCCTGCCAAGTGCATAATCAGCAGTTTACAAGTGATGGAATAAACAGACAAAACCCTTGAAAATGTGGAAATTAACATGACAGGAGTTGAAAAAGGGCTAAGAAGGGGGGGTTACTTGGGAAAAGAGAGCAGATAAAAAGCAGCAATCAGGGTGTGCCCCTGCTGCGGATCAACGGTTAATGGAGGCATATAAAAACCAGTAAAGGACGAGGCATAAGAGTGACAGAAACTACGGGGTTAGGTGGAAGAAAAGTGGTTGGAATTAGTGGCGCTCGTTTGGTTCATTAAGAAAATGGCCATAGGTAGTCCAACGTTGAGAACTTAGTCAGATAGATGAAACTGTCTATCATTGATTGTGTCCTTAATTGAAGGGAGCAGGGTCGGAAAAGGGGTTGGTCTTAGAAGTCGAGGCCCCTCTCGTAAGCTATTTCTTCTGCCATGCACATATTAGATAACTGTAGTGCACGGGTGACGCTGAGATATGGGCTGAGTGCCGACAGAAATTGGGACTTGGTTTGTGAAGTTCGAAGGTTGATGGGCAAATTTAGAGTAGACAAGAAGGAAGAAACGTGACCGTATGGCCGATTTAGCTATACTAGAAGGGACAGTAAAAGGCCTGTGCAAAGGTGAGTAGGGGGTTTCACGGGAGAAGCTTACTGGGTCAAAGGAAAAAGACCGGTTATGGAGCAGGTTATAAAAGAAGACTAAGTTTAGTCTTAAGCGGCGGAGCCAGAGTGGGTCAAGATTCAGATTTTGGCATCGTTCTCTATAGCTTAAAGACGTGGACCAATCGAGTAGTTGTTTGGTAAAACGCCTTTGTATGCTTCCAATCGCAACCCTGTCGAATTTCGTCATGTTAGAAAATATTATTGGGTAGTATTCGAGTAAAGGCCTGATGTGTGATTTGTAGATGCTGATGATGCTGTCCTGGAGACGAAAGGAGCGGAACAGAAGGGCCACACTTCTTCTAGCCTTGGCCGCTTGGATGGCAGCGTGCTCAGAAAAGTTGAGGGAGCAGGAATAGTTGAGGCCCAAATCGCGGACAGTAGATCGACTGGCTATTGGGGACCTACCAAGAGTTAAGGATCCAGGGGGCAATTGGAACTTGTAGGTCAGGACCTCGCACTTATCAGTGGAAAAGCTCATCCTCCAAATGTGGCACCAGCGGTCAAGTGCTGCGAGGTCAGCGGAAACGTTGCAAAGATTATGGGTAGCATCATTAGAATTGAAAGAGTAAACTATTTTTATATCGTCTGCAAACGAAAATGGCGTGCCATGGTGTACTAGATCCAGTGCGTCGTTAATGTACATCAGAAATAGGAGAGGACCCAGTACGCTTCCCTGTATGACGCCACTTGTAACAGGTTTTGGTTTAGAAGTATGTCCGTTGGCGAGGACCACTTGCAAACGATGAGCAAGATAAGATTTCAGCCAAGAAAGCAGTGGGTCATCAACGGCGAACGAACGCAATTTGGAGATAAGATGCAGATGTGGAACACGGTCGAAAGCCTTCGACAGATCTAAGTAGACAACTACTAATGCCTGCTCGCTATCAGCAGCCTTACTGACTAGGTTGAGGAAGTCAAACTGACATGTGGTGCACGATCGGGATTTGAGGAACCCGTGCTGCCTATCGCTAAGAAGGTTAGAAGCGAGAAGATGGGTGGTAATGCCATCTTTGATAATCATTTCCATCATTCTGGAAATGATAGGGGTATGGTTGATGGGACGGTAATTAGCAAGTTCGTGGACAGGTCCTTTTTTATGTCGTGGAATGATGACTGAAAGCTTCCAGTTCGACGGTACCAAACTAAATTTGAGTGACAAGGTGAATAGGTTCAGTAGTAAAAGTGGAAGGTCCAATCCACTGGTAATGATTGCAGCTGGGGGCAACCCGTTTGGCCCAGGAGGCGCAAATGGTTTGTAGCGTGAAATGAGCCTGGAAATAACGATTACTTCAAAGGTTAGGGTAGATAGGGAAGAGCTGTAATAGCCAGAGAATTTGGGGATGCTGTGTCTGAGGCCGGGGCCATGGAATTGGCGAAGTAATGGTTGAAGGCCTCAGCGATATCAGAAGGGGAGGTGGCCGAAGTTTTATTCGGTAACACAACATATTGGACCATAGTATCCGTTTCCGAATTCCTAGATCTGTGTAGGAGTGAGAGTTTCAGTGCTTTATTGGGATGCCTTAGGGCTTTGGATTCTTCGTTGCGGAGCTGTTTTTCCTTTAGGTCCCGGATAATATCAGTAAGACGCTTTAGCCTTATGAAAAGAGAGAAGTCGTGGTTTTGGAGGTAAAGTCTTTGCATCTTAAGGTACTTTTGTTGGAGGGATGCAAGCTTGGACTTCCTAAGGGAGGAGTTTTGGGATATTGTGCTAAGTTTCAGGAGGCAGTTTCCCATGTTAAAGTAAAAGTGATCAGCCGCTTGTTGGGGGTCAGCCGTCAGAAAAAAACTGCTCCAATCTTGGTTACGGATGAGATTGGGCAGAAGGTTTTAATTTAAACGGACGGGATTATTGACTGGGGTCAGATAGTCCGATGGATAAGGATGGAATGAAAGATTACCGGCCACCATCTTATGGTCGCTACCCGGAAATTTATTCAGAACGGAAACCGAAAAGTGGGAAACGCTGAAGGTGAATATAAGATCTAGTATGTTGGCGTTTCTAGTAGGGGTTTTAACGTGTTGCACCCAGCCCCCAATGTGAGTATTGGACACAAAGTCTATTAAGTTGGGAGGTGCCGTAAGGTTTCTCCAGGATATTTTAGGCCAGTTAAAATCACCGGCTATGATTTTCGCTGCCGAAGGTAGTAGTGAAAGGTAATCAAAGGCTTCAGTTGAAGAAGTTAAGTCTGCAATAGTAGATGAGGGCGGGCGATAGATGCAACCAATGTGCATGACTACAGTTGAGAACCGAATTGTGAGCCATAGAGAATCCGGAATTGAGTCGAGCGTGGCGTGTCTGACTGGGACCACCGAAAGGGCGTGCTGTACGTACACAAGGCACCCACCTCCGCGTCTCTCGATCCTATTTACCCTAAACAATTTGTACCCTTCAAGCATAATTTCGCTTGTGCTGGTGTGTTCTGTGAGCCAGGTTTCAGTAATAAAGATGATGTCAGGACTGGAGGTTATGACATAATTGTTTAGGTGATGAAGCTTATTTAAGATGGATCGCGAGTTAAATAAGATGAATGACAACCCACTCATGTGGAAGTGAGTGTCAGGGTTAGGTAACGTATGGGAGTTGTTGGTCGGAGGGAGTGAACGGTGAGGAGCGTGAGTTGGAGCTATCACCGAAGAGGAGGAAAACCGAGCGTTGGATGCCTCCGCGATGGCTTCGGAAGAACCAGCCGCGGACGAACCGGAAGTAATTAATTTAGGGTTATTACGGGGTGAAAGAGAAGACCTTAGACGAAGTAGTCCTGCCACTTGTCCTGATTCGTTGGGATCGTTCGATGCCCCAGTGCAGTGATAGAATACGTGGTTATGGAAGGTATTGGCTTGCCCACGTGACAACCTTGGTATTGGTTGTTGTGTGGTAAGAGCAGGCCTCAGAGGGTAGGGACTAAAAGAGTTTGGAGTGGCTTTGCCGCCCATCGATGCAACTTGCTCGGGTGGGGTGGGATAGGAATCGGCGGTTGGTAGGGGGGTTATATGGAGGTCATTAACGAAGGAGGTATTGGTAATACGCAGTGTTGCGTGGTTGGCCTTCGGAGTTCGGTGTGCTACCGAAGGTATGAACGACTGGTAAGGTGCCGGTATTGGAAAGTGGCTCATCAGGGCTAGAAGAGACGAAAGATTGTGAGATTGCATGCCACAGGGTGGGGGAAATTTACTCGGAGGGGGGTTGTGGATGTATCCTGCGCGTAAAACGCCTGTGGTGGAGCAAAACGAAAATTTTGGTATGGTAAAGGAACCAGCGGGATAAACGGTGGCGGCACAGAAAAGTTAGGAAATGAAGAGCTAGGCAGATGCAGTGTTGAATAATAGCTGTGAGGTGCTTTGCGAGCATCGTCCGTATAAAAGCGCGTAGAGCGGGGATTTTGCTGGGAGGAATTACGGTTTGAGAAACTATCTATTTTGGGAACGGAAACTATAGGTCCCGGCATTAGTGACATCTCACAAGGGTGTCTGTTCGCTTCTTATCTTTGCATGACATTAGGGGTGCAGCCTGGTGATATAAGGCGGTCGTTGCCTAATGAAATAAATGTTGAGGCCTTCAGTAGGGATGGAGTGTGGGTTGCCGAATTCTGGAGTTGCGGCCATGTGTTACCGTTGCTATCGACACTCTGCATTGGGGGCTGAGTGTAGATCGTTACCAACTTTCGGCCCATTGGTGATAAATTAGATTGCAACAGTGAGGTTGTGTCCTTAGGTACGCTACTTCTTGGCAGCTTGTTTACGGGAGCATGCCCTGAAGGCTGACGGGTTTGATTCGAACGAGAATGATCTGGCAATGGTATGGTGCGGTCCGGCGGATGGATTTTAGTCGTGGCTATATGTTATGGACAAGAACGACCATACTTTGATTTATATTTCGCCTTGGGAGAATGATGCAAAGTTGTTAGGTCAGGGAGGCTACTCGACTTAGGTAGCTGCTTATGATGCACAGAGCTAATCTGTCTGGCAGGACTCGGTGGATTCGAGTCCCAGGCATCTGCGACACTATTGACGAGCCTAGGGCGCTTGGAGACTGGTGGATTTGGAGAAGGCCCAGGCCTTGCTTCAAGGTCTACATCAAACAGTCATTGGCTGGTAGACGCTGGTTGCATAGAGTAGGCTAGGGGAATGACGGGGTTAGGTATATTTTGGGCGGATTCCTGCCTTGGGTGTTTGCGGGAGTTTGACTTTCTCAGCACTTCTCTTTGTAGTGGCGTTTTGTCGGGTGCTATTCGAATGTTCTCGTATGGCGAACTAATGGCAATAACTGTTTGTTTATGAATGAATTCACTGGCTGTCAGTGAGTCCGGAAATGGGAAAAGTAGAGGGCATTGGTGTCGCTGTGTTTGTTTGCGTAGTCTGCTGCTACGGCATATCACACGTTCCATGTCAGCGGCCTTCAGCAAGGTACTGCTGACCATGTTGAGTGGGGCCCTACCGGGAATGTTAAATACAATGGCGTGATTCGAGTTTCGTATTCGCTTTGAAACCTCTGCAGACATGCTGTCAATGAAGTTACACGTGGCAACTAAGTTACAGTCCGTAGTTACCATAGAGGGCTCGAGGAGTTGAGCCAGTGGTGTCAGAATTCTGGTGGCTTTGTCAAGAGCTTCAATCCGCGATTCGAGTGAGCTAACGTGTTGTAAGAGGCTGTCAATCTTGCTATTTGCGTCATCACGGATGTTCGTTAATGAGACGGAGCATGGCGTAGTGATTGAGAGAAGTACGGCTACGCGTGGCGAAATCTTACCTGCCTAGGAAGGCTGCTATTGGAACACGCATGCAAGCATTTGACAGAACTGAAGCTGGTAAGTGAAATATAGTATGGGTTTTTACGGGGGAGGCCACGACTCGAACCTTTGCGGAATTTGGCCGAAGTTAGAACACGACGGGATAAAGGGAAAATTGTGTAAGTTAGCCATCCAACTTTCGACTCCGTTAATCACTGGCTACTGCTGGGTAGGCTGAAGGTCTTTGGGATGAACGGATAGCTACGTAGTTGGACAGATGACTTCCTGACTATGAGGACGTTTTTATGGTAGGGTCAGAGTTGCAAACTCTGAGCCGGTATATGGGACAAAGGGTGTCTCTCGGGGATCAGCTCTGGACCCATTTCTATTCGTCCTCTGTGAAAACGACTTGGCTTAGACACAGAGGCTCCCGCGTTTCACGTTTGCAGATGACGCAGAGGTTGTTTGATCAGGTCAGCGGGAGTTACTAACTAGTGACACCTAGGAGGTGCCTACGCGGGCGGACACATGGGGTATGCCAGTAAGTGAAGATGAAAGTCATTTACTAGCCAGAGCGTCGGTGGTTTTAACCGTAACGAGGGAAAGTGTGCCGCCCAGGATTGACGCGGTGCAGCAGATGAACGACTAAGGCGTTGTTATAACAACAGACCCCAAATGGTCGGAGCAGAGCAAATTGGCTGCCCATTGAGCTCGTAAGTAGCTGTTTAGGCCTAGGTCAACAACTTCCCCCAACACAAGCAAATGTGTTCTCACCCTTGCACAAACTAATAGTAAGGCCCTGTTTCGAACACTGTGTACAGAGTTGGTTACACTCCATCGAAAAAGATGCAGCTTTCCTAGAAAATGTGCAGCCGCTGGCCACTAGGATGGTGAAGGGTCAACGGGGAAAGACATACAGCCAGGGCCGGCAGAATTTGGAGCTATTTTCTCTAGAACGAAGACAAAGAGCGGATTGCACTACGGCCTTTCACAAAGTGACAGGTTTAACCGGAATGAAAGCCGAGGATATGCTTTTGATGACCTCAGACGGAGAGACAGGATGGAAAGGCACAAAACTAGGGAAGGCGCGCCTAAGACTAAATGCGTGGGCCGTTTTCGTCCGCAGTGGGGTGGTTGGATGGTGGAGGCAGCTGACCGGTAAGCTGTTAAGCTTGAAAGATGTAAAACCCTTCGAAACAATATTGGACAGTGAACGGGAGGGGATATTGCTGTACGCGGAATTTTATTGTTGGAGGGGAACGCCAAAAGTGAAGTCGAGCCAGGTTCCTTGCAGACCAAAGCGCAGCATGCTGTTTATGAAGGAGCACCCACGTGACGGTTGTCTCTAGCTCGAAGAACGAGAGTATGTTCCTAATCTTTCCCCTTAAGCGAAGGTGGAGCGGTGGAGGACTTCACCAAATTGGACAGACAGAGAGAACTTGCCAAATTCGCAGTGTTGGGTGCCGACTCAAATGCACAGCACCAAAAGAAGTCTGGGCGCCCAGCTTGTCTCGGCCAATATGGCTCCTGTGCAAGTTCAAACGGGCTGAACCGAAACTCTCATTGACCGAGCCAGTGACCCAATCTCACCCGACCTGAACCTGAAACTACGGCACGCACTTCGTTCGGAAGCAGATAGCCATATTCCACGGGAAGATCTAAGTGCGCTTTTGTGCTGGTCCCCTGAGTGGATGTTGCCACTAAGTCTGTCGAGGTGTGCTTATATGCGTGTGGGTCGCTCTCGGCTGCCAGTGAGTAACTACTTGTCTGGGAGCCTGCTCCGGACAACAGGTTGCAAGCCTGATCTCTGAGCCTTTGTTGACCCCGTTGCTTAAAACCGATGGGTACGGGGACAGGGTGTATACTTCCGCTTGAAGTATCCTTGGCCAAACTTGCAGACTGTTTGGGAACCTGCATTATTATGCTTTCCCTACGCCTTAGGCAGCAGTATACGTTGATAATGATAAAGGACGGCTGTACTGGTCCTACTAGAAGCGGATCGAGCGAAGTCTCTGAAAAGGAAGGTCAAAATTTACACTGACTCGCGGTACCCCGCAGGCGGAAGTAAGGTAATCTCAAGGAGTTTCTTGCCAGCCGTTTGCGATACCTCAGGTATGAGCCGGTTATATCTTGCTTGTTGCCGCGTGCCCATCAACAGAAAACCCTCGAGGCTCTTAATCTCACGGGTACTCAAATATTAGCTAAACACGCAGAGTCCAGGGCTTTTGCTTACCTTTCCCTAGTTCCTATTTGGTGCATTCTACTTCGTCGGATAACATACTTCGAAGACGAATTGGGGGGGGGGCAAACTCAAATCCGCGGAACCCCAGAACATTCTTTTGCGGCACGGCTAATTGTTCGAAGGAAGTTGAGAAAGGAATGTGCTGCGACGTCGGCAGCCATTGGTTTTATCAGAAGTGCAGTGGGCTTACCTTGACAGCTTTGAACTTCATCTAGACAATGGCGGGCTGGTCTGGGCATGCACTGAATTCGTCAAGTTTGGCTGGGATCAATGGACTTGTCTCCAGCGATCTCAGGAAACCACCGTCACTCCTAAAGAAACAGTTACTTGCACCAACTCTGGAGCAACGAAAATTAGTCCGAAGCTGGAGGCAGTGGAGGCCAGACTTGAGGAAATTGAAGATGATAATAATAATAATAATAATAATAATAATAATAATAATAATAATGGTTTATTTCTTGACCGCGATCAATACACTTGCACAAGGCATGATCAGAGTATACAGCAGTACATAACTACGCGGGCTATTCACAAGTTCAAAATTTAAGAATCATGCCGCAGCAGAAATAAAATAATAAAGCTGGGCAATGTTAGAGTGAACCTTGGTGGGGATGGTTAAAGCGGGAATTGTTAACCAGTTTTGAATTGAGGGGGCTTTGTGGATGACCGGACGAACGTGGGGATGCTGATATAAGCTGTGCTGGAGAGTGTTGAAAGTGCACCATTTGTAAGAACCAGTAAAGCAACAGGCCTCGGAAGTCACGATATGGGCAGGGAGTTGAGGCGATAACAAAACACAATTTGCCTTATGGGTGCCGAAAGCTGGCTGCGACGGGTCCGGGTGTCCAGAAGTAGATGCTATGGTGCACCAAGTGGATACCTGGGGGATCATTAACGAGGATTCGATTGAGACTATTACCAAAACACACTGTTGAAAATAAAGTCCGCGCAGGTTTACTAGAGTGCAGTCAGAGATGGCAGCGGAATATAGACCATTGATCCAACATTGGGTACTTAATTGTGGGGCGAGCCTGTGATATGAGTGCAATTGAGTTTGATGTGATAATAAGATAGATCTTTTGTATGGGTAATTTTAGAGCCATGTGGAAATCAACATGAAGGCAAAAAGCTTCACGATGAGTGCAGTGTACTTTTGAAGAGTATGAATGGTGTTTGGACTCAGAGTGGGCAATAAAAGAGGGGCTATCAAAGAAAGAGACTATTGGAGACAAACGCTACTAATGCTGCCTAGCAGAAGTCGGAAGAGTGTAAAGATAAGATTTTCTGTGCACTTGATAAAAAAATAACCAATTTCTGGTTGGCTACAAATAATTGGTACTTTGTTCCTCAAGGGCCCTGGTTGCAGGTGATGACAGGTCGAATGGGCAGCAAGCAAAAAGGGGCTCGGCTGACGAACTGGGCAGAGTGGGTTGGGAACTTAGCGGCTGGGCTGGATTCCGTTCATTGATTTCGTATCACAAAGCAAAACGAATTGAAATGAAAGTGTGGGGTAAGGGGAACAGATGTTGAGCGGGTGTGGGGTGATGATTGATGTCAGGAGTCCGCTCTGCGATCCGGTGAGAATTTCGTGAAGGATGGTAACTCCAGCTAAAGTATAATGATCACTGGTCCGCCATTCAAGGCGATATATATAGCGTCAGCAGGCGTGAGTATAGGGTTTAACCATTGCCAAACCAATTGATCAGATAGCTTATTCCGTACGGTAATCCTAGGGTAACGTCAAGTTAGCTGACGGCTATCCAGGTAACCAGTATGACCTGGAAAAGATCAGGAGTGCTGCATTCTTGAGAGTGTTCCAGCTGTGGGTTAAGGTTATCGGTATAACAGAAACCGGACAATGACTACTTTTGGTCTGGCTGCCAGCTGTCTGATCTATCGGGAATCAACTAAAGAAGATTGGTAGTTTTGGGGGGTAGCTGGGTGATAATGGAGATTTGGTGTCGTAATAGGCGCGATCTTGGCCGGAGTGAAAAATAATCTAGTTGGCAGGCGGTAGATGAGGAGCGGGGTCCACTTAAGTACCAGGAATAAAACGACAGAATAAAATGGAATAAGAAAGAAGAATGGGACTAAACGAAGACGGCAGTCTGGTCGTCGCACGAGCCTTGGGCGAGGACGGCAAAAATTGTGAAAAGGGAAGAAAATACTGGGAGCCAAGGTAAGGCCCTTTCATATGAATGAAAAAGAGCCAGTTTTCCGCAGGGTTATGGGAAATCAGAAGTACGCGGATTCCGGATGGAAAGGGGTCTGAACTCACCATGGACACATGCGCAGAGCAGTGAGACTTGGTTGTTGAAGAATAATGATCTGCGTAGTAAGACTCAAGTTTACGAAAAAGTGCAAAGAAGCACGATGATACCGCTGAGATATAGTCTGAGACTGTAGAATTAAGTGAAGGTGAGCACGTACCGTTAAAGGACAAAGCAGTTTGTTAAGGGAGCTAGAGTCAGTGAACATTTTAGTTGGTTAATTGAGTCATCAACGTAGCAGACAAATCATCTCTGGCTTTGGACGTCACTACTGGTCCTGGGCTTGAAGAGAACATAGAAAAAGTGAAGTTGTGGATAGTAAACTTTAAAAGTGCGATGATAACGTTCCTCATTCCGTCAACCAATTCAGGCGAGGATTAGCCAATAGCTATGAACCGTAAGTATATCAATACTGCGGTGTCATCAGAGCGGAAGCCGAAAAATATAACTAATCCCACAGTGTACTGACTACTGCGGTAGACATAGGCAAGCTGGTTAAGGGTTTTCCAAGGAAACCACAAAGGTTGAAACTTAGAAAGGTGTGGTCGATAAGCGATTGTAGAGAGTTCGGGCAGTTTGCTATCACCCCATGCAGGCTAAGACAAAAAGAGCTGAAGGCTACCTCAAAAGCTAGGGGTTTTCCATATGCAGAGTCGGGCCTAGGATGTTATCAGGAACCCCTCTGTTATGAAGTAGGCAGAGAGCATCAGCTCAAGACCTTCCTAGCCGGGAGCGTTTTACTTATTTTCATTTTTACAGAGAAGTGGAAGAGCAAACTTACCCCATAGGGTGAACTTCCCTTTCTTCCTTGACCCGCCTCCATTTACATATGGCCTATTGGGTCGGAGACTGATATGGATGGCTGTTTTCATTATTGTAACACTGCCACAGACTGGATGCCAAACCCTCGGGGGTGTTGCTGCCGTAAGCTATGAAAGGAGGGGATAGAGGATGGAACAAACACTCCGATAATGGCAACATTTATGGGGCAATCACCTGACCACTTGCTTCCGCCAGCAACAAAGTTGAACGGGTTACGTTATATATGTGAGCCATCCGGTGACTGCGTCGTAAATAATGATATGCTGGTAACTCCACTGGCACGAAAAAGTTGGTGGAAACATATCACAACCGGTTTTGCTGAGGTTGGCCGCTAGCTTTGGCTGAATCACTAGGTGTGTGGCAGATAAACCAATGAGCTTCGGCCTAAGGTCGCACACTGAAGATGAGAACTGAAGAAGTGTAAAGATCTAAGGATTCAGTATGCCGATAACTGGAAAATGAAGAAAAAGATTATTTTGGCAGAAATTCGGTTGTAGATTACGATGAAACAGCTTGGTTAGTTGCGAGTGTGTTGTGTAGGAGAATAAGGCGCTGTAAGAAGAACAGATTCACGGTGAAGAATTGTTCCGACCCCACGAGCCTCAGGCATATTAGTGGGTAAAAGCCGCGTGACATCACCGGATAGGCGTTATTCTAACGGAGCTTTGAACTGATTTCTTGCGGGATAATTATACCCGTGCAAATTAGAGTGTAATATGGCAAGGTCCAATGACGGAGGGGGGGGGAAGAAAAGTAGGTAGATGAATATCAAGAAGCAAGGAATCATTGGCCATGCCCGAGGCAATGAAGAAAACCACAATAGGGTGGACGGTGCTGACAAATTACTGATTGCCAGACTCAAAAAAGTGCACGAAGGTAGAGCAGAATTACCGAACTAAGAAGAAAACCATTCTGTAATAAAAAGTTGTGCATAAGAAGCTGGAAGTTAGAGCATTAGAGAATAAGTGCTATCATAACTAAGAGTTTAGTTTAGATCGTGAAGCACTTTTGGGAAAGTTCCAAGGCGGTGCTTGTCGGACGTTGCCAAGAGAGTTAGCAGTGTTAATGGCAGGATCAGTCATGAAAGAGAAGCAAAAGGGAGTGCGTGAGTAACGATAGGCTAGAGGAAATGAACGAGCCAGGGCTATAGACCAAATATAATGAGGCTTTCAAACAAGGAAGTTCGAAAGCTTTTCGAAACCTAATCCAACTTTGAAGGCCCTTTTCTTCGCTTAAGCACGGATTTATAAGTTGGATTATAGTGTGTACGGTGACACATTTGCCTATGTGGGTCTAAAAAGTGGCATGTGGCCCTACAGAACGTATATTGTGTGGTAGCTTGTTCCATAAAGCCTCCCACTTGTCCAGAAAAGAGTTGCATCCAAGAGAAGCTCTAGAAATGGGGATGGTAAATGTGTGGTCTCTCAATCTTATAAAATACTGTGAATCCGTTAAGTTTCTGAACTGCGGTGCTGATACGATGATTCGATTTACAACAACACCATGGAAGAATACGAGGTTCAGCCTTGTGCGCCTCAGCCATAGCGGATCTAGTTTCAGATGTTCACAGGGTTGGCTGTAGTTGAGTCGAGTGGAAAATCCAGTTAACTCTTGTCATTAGCCGTTGAATTTACTCAATAGCCACTCTATCCTACTGGTGCATGTTGGAGTGAATTATGGAACAGTATTGCAGGAGTGGATTGACTTGGGTCATGTAGGAATTGACTTAGCATAGCTAAGGCGGGAAGTTCTGCGAAGCAGGCATATAACTCTTCTAGCCTTCGCAATTTGAGTGTTAGTGTGTTCTGAGGAGGTAAAAGCGGCTGAACACTGCAAACGTAAACCTCGTACTAACCAACCGATGGAAAATGACTGTCCATACTGAATGTACCTGAAGGGGACGATGCAGTTGAAGGTTAGCACATTGCTTTTCTCCGAAGAAAATTTCAATAATGAGTAAGTGCATCAAGATCTGAGAGCTTTCAAATCTTGCAGTACACCGTGGAAAACTGAAATAAACATTCTAGAACCAAACGTTTACGAGATTTCCATGTCGTTCGCGAAGGGGTGGGAACTGTCAGGGTGAACGACAATAAAAACATAATTTATGTTCATGAATAAGGGTGGTGGGTCCAAAAAGCTGCCATGTATGGGGCCATTAGTGACCGGTTTGTGTTCGGGAACGGACCCAATTATATGAACCAGCTGGTGACGATGATAAAAAAGGGAAACCGACTAAATGAGTGACGGGTCTATGAGGCAACGAGATTTGGCAGAGATCAGGCTTGCAACCTGTTGTCCGGAGCAGGCTCCCAGACAAGTAGTTACTCACTGGCAGCCGAGAGCGACCCACACGCATATAAGCACACCTCGACAGACTTAGTGGCAACATCCACTCAGGGGACCAGCACAAAAGCGCACTTAGATCTTCCCGTGGAATATGGCTATCTGCTTCCGAACGAAGTGCGTGCCGTAGTTTCAGGTTCAGGTCGGGTGAGATTGGGTCACTGGCTCGGTCAATGAGAGTTTCGGTTCAGCCCGTTTGAACTTGCACAGGAGCCATATTGGCCGAGACAAGCTGGGCGCCCAGACTTCTTTTGGTGCTGTGCATTTGAGTCGGCACCCAACACTGCGAATTTGGCAAGTTCTCTCTGTCTGTCCAATTTGGTGAAGTCCTCCACCGCTCCACCTTCGCTTAAGGGGAAAGATTAGGAACATACTCTCGTTCTTCGAGCTAGAGACAACCGTCACGTGGGTGCTCCTTCATAAACAGCATGCTGCGCTTTGGTCTGCAAGGAACCTGGCTCGACTTCACTTTTGGCGTTCCCCTCCAACAATAAAATTCCGCGTACAGCAATATCCCCTCCCGTTCACTGTCCAATATTGTTTCGAAGGGTTTTACATCTTTCAAGCTTAACAGCTTACCGGTCAGCTGCCTCCACCATCCAACCACCCCACTGCGGACGAAAACGGCCCACGCATTTAGTCTTAGGCGCGCCTTCCCTAGTTTTGTGCCTTTCCATCCTGTCTCTCCGTCTGAGGTCATCAAAAGCATATCCTCGGCTTTCATTCCGGTTAAACCTGTCACTTTGTGAAAGGCCGTAGTGCAATCCGCTCTTTGTCTTCGTTCTAGAGAAAATAGCTCCAAATTCTGCCGGCCCTGGCTGTATGTCTTTCCCCGTTGACCCTTCACCATCCTAGTGGCCAGCGGCTGCACATTTTCTAGGAAAGCTGCATCTTTTTCGATGGAGTGTAACCAACTCTGTACACAGTGTTCGAAACAGGGCCTTACTATTAGTTTGTGCAAGGGTGAGAACACATTTGCTTGTGTTGGGGGAAGTTGTTGACCTAGGCCTAAACAGCTACTTACGAGCTCAATGGGCAGCCAATTTGCTCTGCTCCGACCATTTGGGGTCTGTTGTTATAACAACGCCTTAGTCGTTCATCTGCTGCACCGCGTCAATCCTGGGCGGCACACTTTCCCTCGTTACGGTTAAAACCACCGACGCTCTGGCTAGTAAATGACTTTCATCTTCACTTACTGGCATACCCCATGTGTCCGCCCGCGTAGGCACCTCCTAGGTGTCACTAGTTAGTAACTCCCGCTGACCTGATCAAACAACCTCTGCGTCATCTGCAAACGTGAAACGCGGGAGCCTCTGTGTCTAAGCCAAGTCGTTTTCACAGAGGACGAATAGAAATGGGTCCAGAGCTGATCCCCGAGAGACACCCTTTGTCCCATATACCGGCTCAGAGTTTGCAACTCTGACCCTACCATAAAAACGTCCTCATAGTCAGGAAGTCATCTGTCCAACTACGTAGCTATCCGTTCATCCCAAAGACCTTCAGCCTACCCAGCAGTAGCCAGTGATTAACTGAGTCGAAAGTTGGATGGCTAACTTACACAATTTTCCCTTTATCCCGTCGTGTTCTAACTTCGGCCAAATTCCGCAAAGGTTCGAGTCGTGGCCTCCCCCGTAAAAACCCATACTATATTTCACTTACCAGCTTCAGTTCTGTCAAATGCTTGCGTGCGTGTTCCAATAACAGCCTTCCTCGGCACTTGCAAAGGATATAAGTAGGCCTCATTGATATGTAATTTTGATCCTGCTGTCGCGGTCCATCCTTGTGGGCACTTGGTGATCAAGCAGCTGTCAAATGTGGCACTGCCAGGTACAGCTTCGTAGCCGCGCACGCGGATTAGCCTCAGCCAGGCAGGATCGCCACGGACAAGTCTGACAAAAGCTTCTTGTGATTGGCCATCTTTGAACCTACCAGTTGTCTTATTTGATCCAGCATATTTATACGAGCAAGTCTTCAATACAACTGGTGTGCTATTTCGCAGCCTTGATCTTCTTACCACCTTCGTTCGCGTTGTTCTGGGTGGAGGTAACTTCGACACGTCCTGTCAGTTCAATCCGTTATGACTACTACCGGGAAGACCCTACTACCGTGGCCTCTTGGTCGGTTTGTAGTGCGCCCTGCCCAATAGTTGCACGTAACAGCCAACAAAGATGTCCACTAATTTCTGCAGCCGGTGGTTTTTAATGGCCGGATGTATGTTATCCGGCCCTGCTGACCTGTTTGTACCCGACCTCTCCGGCATCATTCTCGTCGCCTACACCGCCATAGATATAAGCAGCGCGTAAGGAGCTTCTGACGGGTCTTCTGGTGTCCCATGATATTTCTCATGCATCCGATGCACACTTTGGAAGAGTTCACTGAGCACATCTGCTTTTCTCTAATGTTCGCTTACTATTAGTGTTCCGAGCCCATCCCTAGGGGCATCTTTCCTTCGGCAGTATCCAAAATATCACTTGGGGTCCTCCTTAGCTGCCTTTGCCAATGCTAGCTCAAGAGTTCCTTTTGAGCTTCTTCTTTTTTGGCAGCTTGGTTTCGGTAATCGGTGTATCGCGGCTACACCCTCTCAATTCAGACAGCTTTCCGTTTCCGGGCACATTTCATGACCGATGCCATCCTCTACCCAGACCTATTCCTCTGCTTATTTCTTTTCAGTGGGGCAAACTTTTATTGCAACGTTAGTAAATCTCGCTTTATTGTCTGCCACTTCCCTTCCGCCGCATTACTATCATTATCTACGCCCTGTTCCAATTAGACTGCTCCTGTATTTAGTTTGGCAGCGTTCAGCTTCTGAAATTCCTACGCAGTTTCTCTGTGACAATCAAATGCCTCAAACAGGGTGTAAACTTGAATAGCATGAGATAACTTTTGCCCAAATGGAGGTGACTGCTGGTCACAAAGACGCCGCTTTCTTATTTCGTGACCACCAGATCCAGAAGGGATGGCCGGCTTCCCGTTCTCCATCTCGTTCTTTTCCTTGTGCCGAGATAAGCTTCTCCCAAGAAGCTATTATTTAGAGTCATCCTCCCCTGCACCGCGAACAGCTTTCTGTGTCACGTTTCACTCCCAGAGGACTAAAGTCTACCAAAAATCAGTGCCGCTTTTGCTCTCGCCCAGAGCTTTCCTGTTGCCTGTGCGAGTTCTGTGTGCCCTTCCGTTTCCGGGTTTAGACTCTCGTACAAAAATGCAATGGCCTTCTGTTGTTATGGGCTTTTTGGCAAAGAAAGCCCATAGTTTCTAGTGCTTAACCTGGACTCCGATTCCATGTCGACCGAACCCTGCCTAGTGAGAAGGGTTACTGTGCTGCTCATTGTACCACGACATCCACCTTGCCCATAGACCAAGTAGTGGTTTTCGACTTCCTGCAGGACAAGGTAATCTTCGGACAACCACGTCTCGGACACCACAAATACTTCGGCGCTGCTGCTTTGAACCTTTTCTGGGAATTCCACCCATCTGTTTTTAAAGCAGCAGGTATGGGCGGCCTCCCCCGGTAGAATGTCCTTTCTCCCCTTAATTAGTGTCCCCTATCGGGCGGAGCAAACGGGTGCCTCCCGAGCTTTTGAATCCAGTACACCAGACGTCTTAGTGTTTTAATTTACGTGCACGCCTGTTTGGCCCGCCAGTTTGATTCTAGTGTAATCCTCGCCGGCGTTGTGGCTTCATTTCCCTTTGTCGTCTGTTTGGGTGGCCCCACAGAAAGCGGCCTGGCATCGCCATTGTCCTCTAGTGGATAGATTCCCACGCGCCTTCCTCTGTTGAATCTCCAGTTGCGTCCACTGCCTTGTGGTACGGTCTCTGAGATGGTGGCTTCGTGTTAACCATGATATTTTTACCCAAACCTCTGACTTCGCTGCTTGCTCGCATCCTTGGGAAATCTGGTACTGTGAGGTGTCTCTTCCTTTTGAGAATGAAGACATCAATTGCTCGTGCCAGAAGCTGGTCCCCAATGTTATGGTCTATAATCCCGATCCCTTTGGACCAGCTGGAAGAATTTGCTACTCTGATCACGGACGCTTCCAAACCCCACTTGGCTAACCGTTCTTAACCCTGCCACATGCTTTATTCCCACCATCCTGGGGGTGTCCCTGACCATCCTCTGGTCCGAATCCCGCCTTGCCCCGGCTTCTCTTGTGGTTGGCGGCTCACTGTTGATAACAAGCAGGTTTCTTCAGCCGTTGCAGCTCCTTCTTGAGGTCTTTGTTTATTCCTTGAAGCCCCCTGAAAGTCTCTTATCTTTGCCGTCCTTGTTACCTGTGATTTTCATTTCGTTTGTTCTTCTTTTTGTCGTGTCAGGAGTCACCTGAAAATATATTTTACCCTGGTGTTGGTGCTCAAGGATCTACCTCTCTTGGCTTCCCGGTCACCGTGGTTCACTTGATCCCCCCTACCTTCACAAACGACTCTCAACAATTCAGCACAGTCGAGTTTTGCCGCTTACTCCGCTCTAATTTCCAAACTGATCTGTGATCGCATAACTTCCTCCATGCTACTCAGGATTTGCCTACTTCCACTTTACTGGTGGGCCTGTTTTGTTGCAGCATTACACAAGCTGCATTACCACTTAATCTGAATGCTCTGGCTGTGCCCCTGTAATGCTGTTTTCTATTACTCCAGCAGCTTTCACGCCTCTTGCATCGGCAAACTTATTAGGCGTTTCTGTTTTTAACAGGCCTTCCGCGACACTCTAACAGGACTGGGCTTGATACAAGTGGTATGGTGATGTTGGGTGTTATACAGGACTTCAAAATATGCTCAAGTTGTAGACAAAGAACTTTTTAAAAAGAACTGGTCTAGCTAATTGAGAGACTCAGAGATTTTGAGGAACATTGATACGGTATCAATATTCCGTTTGAAAGCAATTTTTAGATATAGACTCATAGTTGTTAACAAATGCAAGACGATTTCCCTCAAAAAGTAAGAGTGGCGATATCCCAGGTTATTCTGGAGTCTTAAAGTACCGCACGAGTTCGAGGCATTCGGCTCCGTTGTCCCAGTTTTTGATGGACCGTTCAATCGTCTGTCGGGTTCACCGAGCCAAAATGGGGATGATTGGGGCAAGAGGGGGCAAAAACTGAAGCTAAATGCACTACATCGAGTAGTGTCTCAACTAAAACGAAGGTTACATTTAAAGGCATACGGCGAAATGGAAATGCATCAGATAACACCTACTTAAAATTCAGTCTTTGGACGAGAAATTACTGGGGAAACTAAGACAGAAGTCCAATTTCTTGAGGATGGTTTTGTTCTGTGAAGGAACAATATCTTTGAGAAAGCTTTCCAAGGAGTAATAAACCTGCAGCTAAAAAGGTTGATTCGTGGGGAGGTACGTGGTCCTGATTTAATAATCAACTTCCTGTAGCCACAGAGAGAAGAGGCTGGACAGGCGGAGAAGAAGCAATCGCCTTGACTTGATTCCAAAATGTGGAACATCAGAAACGGATGGCGGAAGTATATGGATTCTGGGAGGAAAGTTGATCACTTCCTATCTGTCATCGGTAAGGATGGTCATTCTCCCGTGGAAAATTTGCCTTCTCCTGATTTGCCCATTTCCCTGTCATATGAAGTCCCCAGAACTTTCTTCTTCGACATTTGCAGCCAGCCGATTGCGAAGTTTTAGAGTGAGTATCGTTTCATTCATCGGTTCAAAAGGATCAGCAGACTATCCACGACGTCATTTTGCTTCTGCAAACCCAGGATTCTTGACGTCATTTTGACGACCAGTTATTACTTCGATCACATGATGAACTGATTGCCGGAATCAATTATGTTCACTTGCAAAGACAATTACTCTTGATTCTGAATTGCACATTCCAGTCCGCTGGACTCATTTTGAATGGTTTAAAGATGCAAGTGCAATTGTTCTTGATAAACCATCCACATTGTTTATTGCTGCTAGTACTTAGAAGCCACTGGCCCAAAAGCTGCACTGATTCAAGCGCCTTAGTGACCGAAATAATACGAAACAATCGTCTCACCTCAGCACAGCAAACACTGACGATGGAATAACTGTCAGTTTTGTGGTGCGAGGCATTCACGTTTGGTTTGTCGCTTTTGTGACGTGACGTCTTAAATGCGGTGAAGCTGGTCATATTCAGTTGGCTTACCGAAGTTCCATTACTTAGTCTCGTTAGCCTTCCGATTTTCGGTCTGTGCTTAGTTGTTACCAGTTTGTATTTATCCCGTCGTGCTACTCGCATCTACCTAGTCAGCATAAACGGACGATAAAACGCTTCCAAACAGTATAAGTGGGGAAAGTTTTAATATCCCGTTTTAAGGACTGGTAAGTTTGGCAATGCTGATAATTGGGCCAGAAATAGCCAAATATGAGTTTTCATCCTCATGAAAGTCATTGTTTTAGAGACACGCACTTTATTGTTCCCCTGCCTTTCATCGTTTCCCGGTGGTTATCGTGGTTTTCAATGCCAAAATGCACCTAAATTCACCATTTAAATGAGTGTCTTTTCCGTACACTGGGAATGTGCTCATTAATAGAACGCCGTCGACATTCATCGTCTCTTTTTGTTTTACTGAGGTGCGACATTCTATCGCGTGATTCGTTGGGGGTGTCATGCCGACCGTGAGTCATCCTGTAGTCGGTCCTATTTCGGCCAGTGATAGTTTTAATCACGTTTGTGCGGTTATTTCGGTTTACTAATATGGACTACATATTGACTTCCCACCTCAGAATTCGTTTTAATGTTTATTGGGTCCGTGCTAACTGAGTAACGGCATGAATCTAGTCATAATCGCTTTGGATGGATTAAAGTTACACGGAGCCATTGGTAAGGAAACATGGCTATTATTCAGTTTTCTTTTGTAGATGACTATCAGCAGGCTATGAAATTGCAGCCGTTACTGGAGAATATGTCCGATGTACCATTCACAGGTGCGGCGCTGCCCATGGAACTTTATGGGTAACGGACAATGTCTGCGTTCAGTCACTAACAGGGACATACTTGTAGAAAATCTGCAGTTTCTTCGGACTGCAACAGCAAAGATCTCGAGCCTCCGGTATGGGATCGAAAAGTCTGTGGTCTTCTGAGTGACCACTTTCCCAAGTTGAAAGAAGTTTACCATCCGATTACAGCGCATGTATTTTGATTCCTAGTTTATGAACTTCAACATTTTGCTCGTGGACCTTTGTCTCACAGGGACGGATGAATAACGAAATTTTCTCTTCCTATTTCAGACACTGGAAATCAGTAGCTCAAACGAACAACTTCCATGCGGCTAGCGGGTACGGGCAACAAAACTCCATGTATATATATATATATATATATATATATATATATATATATATATATATATATATATATATATATATATATATATATATATATATATATATATATACATATACAGTGTAGATCCCCTCTCCCACTCTGAAATTTACCCATCAATACATGTTTTTCCTTGCGTCAAATGCGTCTTCGTTTCTCTTCCGAAAATATCAATGGGGAAGCATTTGGCACTTACCGGAAAATGGTCGATTCCTAAAGTGATAAGGGTACAGTGGGAAGTAGAAAATAAGTGGGAAAACTTGAGTTTTGCATGTTGTTATTCAAAACACCGGACTAGCTTCATTCATTTTTGGGGGTCGTTTATGCAGTGCAGGCTGCTGAAAGGTAAAAATAGATAACTGGAAGTGAGTTATAATGTCAGGCGAGAGTTACTGGAAGTAAATGTGGTTTTTGTGTTTGCCAAAATAACTCCCCCAAACCGACCGTTTTTGTTCCAGTTGGGTCATTTTGGAGTCGTTTTGGGGATCAACCGAGGTCAATTTGTGAACCATCCCGTGACTATTCGGGACCATTGTGCTGGTTGACTGTGTTGTTAACCATTCCAATAAACATTCATTCCTAATGGACGCCGGTAGTATAGAGTGGTTCATTTCCGATTGTGTTATTCAGCATTTCCAACCCCATGTAAATACTAAGCCTGTTGAAATTTCCGTGAAAAGTATCACCGGTCACGAGTTGCATGTGTAATCCGTGCTTGAACTATTTCTTACCGATTGCAATTTCAACATTCATAAGCGCCCATTCTCTGTCACTTGCTCGCGGTTCTCTATTATCGGTCTTATTTGCATGAAAAATCTTCACATTTCTGGGTCGTTCTTCTCTTACTGTCATCTTTCTCGGCTTCTAAAAATTGGTTTTTCAGTGTAGCAGGGCTTTAGGTGGCATCAGCATGGTACTTGTTGTTCTCGAGGTAACGCAGCTGCCAGAATTTCTCAAGCGTTGGGCATTACGTTCAGGTTTCCTCGAAACAGCGAAAAAGGCAATTGGCCAGTTGATCGCAAGAGGTGCCTTAACACCAGTGAGTGCGTCATCCTGGGGCTATATCACATGTGACCCCGTTGAAGAAGAATGAGAGAGCTCCAGGGATTTGCGGAGAATATTGTTTTACCTTGAATAAACTCCCGAAGCGAACCAGTTGTCCCACTGTGGAGCCGGAACACATTCCGCATCACCCTCATGGTTCAAAACTCTATTCCAAGTTGGATCTTTAAGAAGCATTTCTAAAAATACCATTCAATGAAAAATCCTGTGAGTTTACAACAATCACCACGCCTTTTGGATTATTTCAGTATGCAGTTTTATCTTTCAGTCCCTGTGAGTCACCCAGGATTTTTCAAAACGCAACCGATTCCCTTATATCTGGTTTGCAGGATGTTGCTTATCAGGGTGATGTCAATGTTCACGCACCAACCGGGGAGTTACATGACGAACGTTTGTGTCCGCTGCTTGAATGTTTCTTGCTAATAACCCCGGAAAATGTGTCTTTCAACCATCCATTTCACGCGTTTAGAATATCTAGCAAACGAACATGGTTTTCGACCCGACCGTTTTCCTTTGTCGCGCGTTCGTTTACCTACATCTGTCGAAGAACCTCTTTCGCTATTAGGTTCACTGCAGTATTATTTCAGATTCATTCTAGATTTTTCTTCTAGAGCCGAGCCCTTGTTTGACCTTTGTTAACAGAACTCATTTAAGTGGTAGCCTGTACATGGGCGTGCGCCCCGGCAGTTGCCCAGTTTCCTTTCCACCAAAGCCGTATTGTATGCATTTTCACCCAGGTTACCAGCCACTGTCATCATGGATGCTTCTTCCACTGGCATTGGAGCTGTGCCCAAACGGAATGGTCACCCAGGGTTATGCATTTTGTGTAGATCTAGTCCTGTAGGGAGTAGGTGTTCACAGGCACATTGTGGGGCCCAAACTGTGTTTGGGCAGTTACTCGAACACACAAGTTTCTTGCTTGGGTCAAATTTCGCGTTGGTGACTTAGCATGGAGCACTGAAGTTCGTTTACCATTCACATACTTCGTTATCGAGATCATCCGTAGGTAAATGGCGTTGCTGAAGCTTTTGAGTTAACAATGAATGGTGCAAACGAATCCCAGGACGCAGGAATATTCAATGAACTCGAGAGAACTGTGGAAAATTTCCCTATACACTATTGTAATTCTGTCCATTCATTCGCTGATAGTGGTCCGGCAAAGCTCTTCAATAGCCACACACTACGTACCTAATACCTCAAGCTCCAGTATCCAGAAATTGTTCAACTCACAGGGGATGATTTGAGATCTTCAACAGGCAACGTAATTGAGCAACTTGCTTGTTTGTCGTGTCTGTGTATGCACCGACTGACTGCAGTCTCTCTGAAACCAAGGACGGATTCTATCAACATTTGTCTCAGCTTCTTCGGGGCTTACGTTCCACAGACGTGGCGGCCATTGGTGGGGATTTCAACGCCCAAGTTGGCCGTTTGAGAGATTCTGAAGGACACATCAGAGGCCCATTTGCTATCCTGGCCGATTGTACTGATAACGGCGATCGTCACATTCAACTGTGCTCTGACCACAGATTGTTTCTGAGAAGTACGAACTTCTGCCATAAGAAGCGGTGTAGACTCACATGGCGTCCTCCTTCGTCTCCACAACGTTGGACTCAGATTGACCATATTGTGATCGGTCACCGATGGCGTGGATCAACTGAAAATTATCGTTCATTTTGGTTTACGCCCGTGGACTCAGATCACACCTTGGTACGTGCTCGCTTCTGTTTACGTCTCGTCCGTGGTCGTACCAAAGTAAATGCCACTCGTCCCGAGCAGTTGCTTTTAGACCATAACCAGCGACACGGTTTCCAGATGGAGCTGGCTACGCAGTTGTCGATTCAGCCAGATGCTAAGGCTCCGAAGGAACGCTGGAAACAGATCAAGGAAGCCTTGTATGCCAATTCGAATGCCACCCAGGACTCTGGTTCAACTCGGTCCCACAAATGATGGACATTTTCCACATAAGTTGCCCTGTTGGATGCTCGCAGATCCGTGCCTCCAGATGCCACATTCAATGGAGTGTGCAAATCCCTGAGACGCCAACTGACTAGGAGCCTGGGAAATGATCATGAGCAGTGGTGGATTGAGAAATGTAGGGAAATGAAAAAGGCTGCGTCCATTGGCAATGCTCGCAACCTTTTCCGTTTGATTAGAGGTAACGGTCCACAGAAGCCCCGTGTAAGTGAGTTAATTAGGGAATCCGACGGCTCACTGATTCACTTTTAGGGACGACGTCTGGAGCGTTGGACGGAGTAATTTAAGGAACGATTCAGTTGGCTCACCTCAACAGTGGACCTTCCAAATATACCTGCCAGAGAAACAATGCAGATGGATATCAGTCCCTCGTCAGAGGTGAAGATTATGCGGGAGACAGGTTAATTGAGAAGGTACAAAGCCACTGGACCTGATGGGTTGTCTCCATCTTTTTTCAAGGATGGAGGCGAAGCTTTGCTTTCGGAGTTAACAAAACTCCTCCGTATTATTCATGATAGTGAGCAGATTCCCAGGGAATGGTGTGAATCGGTGATTGTGCCGATTTACAAGTAAAGGTGACAGGTCCTCTTGTGAAAATCACAGAGAAATTACCTTGGTAAATATCGCCTCCAAACTGCTAACCGGGCCTATTCTCCACCGATTACCCAGTGCCTGCGAAATTTCTGCGCGTGAGATTCGAGGCGGTTTCAGACCCGGTCGGGGTTGTATCGACCACATCTTCACTCTTCGGCAAACCCCAGAGCACAGACACAGATTTCGTAGACCCACAACCTCTATCCTTCTTTATCTGAAAGCGGCGTTCGACTCAGTCGAATGCATAGTTCTCTGGCACTGCCTCTTATTGAAGGGTGTATCCGAGAAGTCCATTTCTCTTTTCCAATGCTTGTATGCGAACAGCCGAAGCCGAGTTCGTGCTTACAATGATCTTTCACCCGAGTTCACCACCGAAAGTGATGTTCGTCAGGGTCGACCTCTTTCACCCTTCCTCCTCAATTTTGTAATTGAATTGATTCTTGGGGTTCCCCTGTTCTTGTGTGAGAGTAGTGGCATCGATCTTTGTTCAAACAGCAAACTGTCTAACTTAGAATATGCGGACGATACTGTTCTTCTGATTGAAGATCCAGGTAAGTTGAAAGCTTTTTCAGATAGCCTTAACAACGGTGCGGCGATGTTTGGGATGCGTTTTGCACCTTCAAAGTGTAAAATGCTGTTGCGGGACTGGGTCGGCTCAGCACCAAACCTCTTCTTGGTAGGAGAAGCTCTAGCTGAAGTGAGTAAATTTTGTTATCTGGACGGTTTCATCTGACCAGGTGAACGACCTCAGTTTACACGTTGAAGATGCAGAGCGCATGCCGCATGAAGCTACAGTCCTTGCGAGCCTACCTTGTGCACGTTGCTTATATTCCGTACATTCGAACAAGCAGACAAGGTCGTCCGCGTAATCTGGGTCACGCATCTTTCCACTGTTTTCTAGTTCGACGCCCACATCCTGGAGACTTCGCAAGGCATTCTGCATTATCTCGTCCATGATAAAGTTGAAGAGGAATGGAGAAAGGAACATCCCCGTCGAACACCGCTGGTCGTTTCGAACTGACTGGATAGTTCACCGTAGACCTTTACGCAGCCAGAAGTATGAGAATACAATAATCTCAGTAGTTTCATGTACCTCTGCAGCATACCCTTTCGGCGAAGAGCACTGAAAAGCGCTGTCCTATCAACTGGGTCGTAGGTGCCTTCCAGTTTGGGGAAAACCACTATTGTCGGTCGATGGTGTGCGTGTGTGGTGCGTTCCAAGTAGTTGGCATAGAGTAAAAATCTTGTTGATGCATCCTCGACTTAGCGGAATCCGACCTACTGTTCGCGAGCCGGTGTCAGACGACGCAGCAAAGTCGAGGCTAGCACCTTGGTGACTACCAGAATTAAGCTGATCCCACGATAGGTACTGCAGTCATTGCGTATCCCCTTCTTGAAGACGGATACAACCAGTGACTCGCCCGATAATGACGAAGTACGCTCCTCGTCCCAAGTGTCACGGAGAAAGGTGGTGACATTGGGCGATATGTCTGGGTGTCGCGGTCAGTGGCGTAGTTGCATTCGGACTCTTTCTTTGTCCTCTTGATTTCCGCTTGAGACGTTGACTTTTTCGGATCATTATCACTGTGCTTCTATTGTTTTCGCCTCTTACTGGACGATGCTGGGAGGCAGCAACCGAAGCCAGAGCACAGAAGTGCGAGGTTAATGGTTGAATAAACTGAGACTGAAACTTTGCACCCCTCAAGTACAAGGCTGTTTTGCAAGACTGACAAAACCTTGTTCCTACACTCGCCCTCCGTGGCGATCAGCTAGTGCTAGTCTAAGTTTCTAAGTATCTAGGGATCTTGATTACGGTTGAAGGTGGTGCTTTTTCTTACTAAATGCTTCTGCACGAGTGCAGTGGAAGGGCTGCATACCTCACAGCCACTTGTTCAAGACTGACAGGAGCCTGTGCCTGCACTCACTCCTAGTGGTGGTCGATTAGAGGTGACCAATAGTTTTAAGTACCTCAAGAGCCTGATCAAAGCTGGTGGTGGTGTTGGGGAGGAGACCACATCACGAACTGTGAGAGTCACAGCAGCTTTCGCGAACCCGCGTCATTTGTGGCATCGCCACGACGTCCGGCTTTTCTTCAAGGGAAGGTTGTACAGTACCACAGTTCGTAGCGTTCTTCCCTACGATTGTGAGACCTGGCTCCTCCGCGTTGTGGATCGTCGGCCGCTTTCTGTATTCGACCACCGGTGTCTCCGAAGCATTGATCGTGTCTAGTGGGAACATCGGGTGAGCAATGACGAGATTCGCCATCGTGTGATAGATGCTGATAGTCATCCTATGACCGAGGAATCGTTCTAGACCGCTTTCAATAGCTCTGGCATGTATTGCGTATGCATGCCCATCGTTTACTTTTGCGTGTTCTTTCCATAAGTGCTGGGCAAGGCGGGAAAAGACGACGCGGAAATTAGGTTGACTTAGCGCAGGGACATGAAGAAGTTAGCTTCGACTTAAGCTTCGGTTGGTGCTTCTCGCCTTCCCGGTTGGGACCCAAGAGGTGAGGCTTGCCGTTGGTTAGAGACGCTGAGAGATATGGCTCGGAACCGCATCCAGTGGCGGGAATGCTGTGTGGCCTGCCTGTTGATTTCCCGTTCCCCATAAACAACTGAAAAACAGACAAAAAAGATTCACAGGACGTGTACGGTGGAAAAATCAGAAAATTACTTTTACCTGCTGTAATCATTATGTTGGCTCAGTCACCCGCTCTCCACTTTGTAATTTTCCCCTGCCGTTGTCATTATTGCTTTGGCACCATGCTTGTTCCCAAGCCGGGTATATATCCCAATAGGTCAGGTGTGGTAACGACCCGGACGGCAGTGGATTACTGTCCACCACTAAAGTAACCGGTGGTGGATGGTGAGGATCAAATCGAGAATAGCGAGAAATAAAACAGTTTCCGCCAGCCTGCAGAATGCGGCGACGCCACAACATTCGGCCTTCCCAAAGGGACGGGCGGATAACGCCGTAGTTCTTAGTGTTCTACTCTACAATTGTGAGACCTGGCCACATCCCACCAAGAGTCCTCGACGGCTTTCTGTTTGACCACCGATATTACCAAACGCTGTTCGTATCTAGTGGGAAAATGAAGAGGTGCGCCACTGTGTTGGGCGCGGATAACTGACACATAATCGAAGCCACTGCTTTACATCGATTCCGGTGGCTCGGGCGTCTCGTGTGGCCTCAAATTACAGGCATGTAAGCTTGTTACCTTCTTTATTCAAAAACCCTGGAAGGACGAATCACAGACCGCCTGATTGAACATGTATTCCACCATTTGATTGCCGCACACTAACGTGGCTTCGTTGGGAGTAGGCCCTACCTGACCAATTTACGATCGTTCCTGGATAAAGACTTGACCGGAGGAAATGAAAGGAAGTTCGCTATCTGGATTTCCCTAAGACCCTCAACTCAGTAAACCACTAGCTGTTGGCTTCCAAACGGGAGTGCTTGGAGCAGCCCCACAAGTACTGAGATGAGTAGGAGCATACCCAGCCGAGTGGTGCTTCGTTAGAACACAAGAAGCCAGATCCATATTGGCAAAGGCATGAGACAGTGTCTCACGGGTCGGAGCTTGGCTCCTCGTTGTTCTCGCTGTATGTGAGCGACCTAGTGGTAACTCTCGATTGTCCCGGTTCCCTATTCACCGACGACACCGAACTGGCGGGTTATCCTGGCTCGAGTCCGTTGCACGAGGACTTGTATTCAATTAGTTTTTAGACTAAGTGGAGACTTCCACTGAATGTTGAAAAATGCAAATACGTGCTCTCAGACTGGGCGGGTACTGAGGGAAGATTCACTGGATTAACTCCCCGGCACTGACTAGGCCAGACAGTGTAGTAAGGGACTTGGGCATTCACGGGAGTTTCAAGCCCACCCATTAGCTTATCTCTGCGGTGTTTAAAGCTAACAGGACATTTTTCAACCTGGTGACATTGGTGTCCCGAAATGCCCAAGTACCTTGGCCTCTACGTCTGACATTAGTAGGACCTCATTTTGAGTAGTGTGCAGGCTTGGGCACCTTACCTAATGAAAGACAGGAAGGCACTGGAATCCGTTCGGAGATTTAACCCGACGGTCAGTGGTTTACGAGGAGTGTCATATTGAGATGAGCTAACCTTCCAATATCTTTTCTCACTTGGTTGTAGACGGCTCAGGGAGACCTGGTAGAAGATTTCAAGCTCTACCACGGAATCACAATCAACGACAGGTCTCTTCAACCCGTGGTCATAACCCTAAACTTTGGGGGCACGATGATGAAGTGGCTAGACCAAGAGCAAACAAAACAACACAGACACAGTTCTTCTCATCGGATCACCAAGTGAAATAAGCTAACTCTACATGTGGTGGCAGCAATTGAGGTTTCTGCTTTCAAACACAAGGGGGATGCCTGCTGGGTAGATGTTTCCCCGGTACACAACTAACAAATATAAAGCGATTTTTTCTTCAAGAACCGTTTTCTTGACCCTAAATTACTTCTGCACGCAATCACTTGGTTTAGGGAATTCCAATAAATTTGTATCATAACTCCACATCAATATCACTCTTTATCACTTCGCTTCCTTACTTTACGACTCGAGGACATGCCTCGCCAGGGGATGCAGCGAGTTACGGCACTGAACTTAGTTTTGCAAGGTCGTGAGGTAGAACTGAATGGATGTTCTCGCGTACTGACATACTTTCTTTCCCCCCCCCCCTACACAACTGATACAGAATACCTGAAAGCTGCAGCACAGCGGGATCCCCCTCCCCCGGAGGTTGCAGTGCAAGGAAACAGACGTTTACTGGCTCAAGCCGAAAGTCCTGCAAGCTGACTTAACTTGATTGCATACGCCATCCCACCGTCCACCTTTCCGTGCTCTATCCCCGTGCTGAGCAAGGCTGAAAAAAGCGGTGCGACGGTCATGTCATGACTTAGCGAAGGAGCATGAAGACGCTAGCACCAGCACCGGCTTACGTTTATTGCTCGCCATCTTCACCGCTGGCGACGGAGGGATGAGGATTATCGTTTGCTAGGTACGTCGAGGGATATGGCGCAGACTAAAATGCAGGGGCACAAATATTGTCCAGCGTCTGTTTCATGAACACAAAATTTTGTTCGGAAAAACAAACTGACAAAATCATCAAAAAGTGTATGGTGATGAATTAAACAATCAGAACATATGGCAATTTTTTTTACCAAGCCGCTTTTTAAATTCTGTTGTATCCCTCCCCCATTTTATTACCAGCTTATGCTGCTTTGGTACCACGCTAGATTTTAAGCCGGCGTGATATATATATATATATATATATATATATATATAATCAGTCAGCACGAAGGTGCGCATTTTGGTCCCGAAGTAGTCCCTTGAGGGACTACTTTTCAAAATGCCGTTTGAGAAGAGCTTTTGTCATATCATTAGATCTGGACAGGCCTAGAACATGGAAAAATAATTTTACTTCGTTGAAAAATACTATGGTATACCTGCCCGGTCAGCGTAAAGGGGGATCATGCAGTCTCAAAAAGGTCCCTCAAAGGACTGTTCCGATAATGTGATATAGGTTGGAGAATATTGCCAGTTACTTCAAGTATGGTTCATAGCATGGAAGTAAACCTTGACTTCTCTGTAAAATACTACGTTTTGTGGGGATATTAGGGACCATAAAATAGCTGGGTCGTGCCAAGTGATTTTCGAGTTTATTTACAGATCATGTTAAATTCCCAAATGTGACTTATTACAAGTTCATTAACTAGTGCCTCAAGATGAAATAAGTAATGCATGTAAGCCGCTGCATCCTCTATGTGCTAAAAATAGTCCCAAAAGCGTCCCTGGGATGTTTCAGACGGGACTGAATTCGGACGAATTCGGGACCCAATTGGGACTAATTTGAGGCTATTTCAGGACTACTTTGTTGACTGGGTATATACTAAACATGAAAGATCAATGGGTCAAGCATTTCTGACCATCAGCTTACCTGGGACACACGTTTTTCACGACCACAAGGAAATCCCTGTAGCTGATCAAACTGAGGGCCGGTCGATATATCCGGCATGGAAGCGGGATCCCTATACGTCGCCAGAATATGCCCCATCTTGGACACTTTGGCAACACAATTTTCAAGGTCAGGTCGCTAGTACATTCAGTCAGTCAGTCTACAGTCTTCAGTTCAGTTCAGTTCAGTTCAGTTCAGTCTGCACAGGACAGGTAATGGCCACGGCCAATCAAGCGTCCAGAATTCCCTCGATGGTATGCACATCAGTTATGCACCCACCACTGCCGAGTGTATTTCGTCGAATCCCCGCTAAAAATGAAAGGGAAACGGAAAACCCCATCGCACATCAACTGCGAGAGACATTGTGCATCGTGAGCGTTCGCTGAGACAGTATGCAATGAGGGAAAAAGTCTGCTAAAACATACTCCAGAAGGACCACAGTGCTACCCGTCAGCCATCTAGTTGATATACTCAAGGCTCACTACAAGGAAAGATCTCGTACCACTTGCGATCTAGGGCATATTTGAACGATTGGACGGTCTGCAGATCTACCATTCCACCAGGCAGACCGTCCCAACTGTTCACAACCCTGTTGCTGAAGAAGCGCGATCTAGCCATCAACCTAGCTTGGGCTTCTATCGGCTTCTTTTCATGTCCCATTGTTGTGGAATCCACGGCCATTTGGAATGGACTATCTGGTCTAAGGCCAGAAAAGCCCTTGAACGTTTCTATGAGATCCCCTCGACGTCTCCTCCTTTCCAACGAGGAAAGATTCAGGTCACAGAGTCTCTGCTCGTAAGTCTTACCCCTCTGCCCTTCAACCATTCGCGTGGCGAGATGTTGGACTTTCCTAGGCAGGCGGCGTCCTTTTTGTAGAAGGGTGATCAAGCCTGCACGCTACCTTCTAAGTGAGGTCGTACTATAGCCATGTAAATAGGTACGAGTTCCTCCGGCTTCCGGCAAGACAAAGCTGATCGCAGCCTAAGGAGCTCCTCACGAGCTTTATGCGCAGCAGCGTTGCACTGCTCCGACCATTTGAAGTCACTGTTCACGATGAGCCCAAGGTCTTTAGCCCCACTGACTGCCTCTACGGTGAACAACCCTTGATCATGAGCGACAGTTAGGCTCTCTGTTGCCCTTGACAACAAATGGCTTCTTTGAGCGTTCACAGGTAAGTCCCATTTGTATGCCCGGTTCAGGACGGTACCTATATTTCTGCCCAAGTCAACCCTCCTCTTAGATCCAACAACCTTCACATCATCCGCAAAAATAAAGCTGGGCGATTGAAGAGCGGGGGCCGGGTCGATAACAAATAACAAGAATAGGACCGGGCCTAGGACGGATCCCTGAGGTACACCACTTGTGACGTTCACCAAACTGGAGCACCTGTCCCCCACTTTGACGTAAAACGTCCTGTGGGAGAGGAAGTCCTCCAGCCACCTAAATACTGGCCACCTATACCGAAAGTCCCCATCTTGCATGGCAAAAGACGATGATTAACGGAGTCGAAGGCCTTGCAAAAGTCGAGGTAGCATACCTCAACTTCCTTACCTTCGTCCAGTCGTCAAGTTACCTCATCTAAGAAGCACAGGAGGTTGGTCAGACAATATCTCTCTTTCAGGAATCCATGCTGCGCCGGACTTACCATGGAGTGCTTCAGTAAGTGCTGGCAGATATGGGCTCGGATGATCAGGTAAAGGGCAGTGGGAAGCCATCCCGTATGGGCCCCACCACATCGTACTCTATCAACTCAGCTGGATGTCGGTACCCCGCCAAAAAACCTCAGGGTCTGGTCCAATTTCTTCTTGAACGGTGTCTCAGATTCCCCTTTCACCACTTCGGTCGGTAGAGCGTTCCAGAGATTGGTCACTCTCCTTGGCAACCGATAGATGGTCGGTAAGCCGGTGGAATGCACCTTACGAAGCGTCAGGGTGTTCATCCGGTACGATCATTATTCCTGAGCGGGAATTCCAACTGTAGTTCCCGGCCCAACTCACCACGGATTATTCGCCTGGCCTAGACGAGGTAGCCTCGAAGATGTCGATAGGCAATGGGAAACAACTCGGTGACTTCTAGGCGTTCCTCATTGCTGAACCCACGCAGTTCGGCCACGAGGCGTGTGGCAGTGCGTTTAACTCGTTCCAGTTTGGCTACTTCCACCGCCGTGCACGGGTAGACAGCCAGACCACCATACTCAAAACGAAGACGTACATGTGAGACATAAAGCAGTCGGAAAGTGTCCAGGGGTAGAGGCCCAAATGAACGGCGAATTGGACCAAGTATCTTCCACGCTCTCTCGGCATGTGCCCTTGTCTTCAGGTTGTTGGTGACAACAACTCCGAGGTCCTTTTCTTCCTGCGTGTGACGGAGTACGATACTCCTAAGGCAGTGGCCGGAAGTATCGTTGGGGCCACCAATCCTCATGCTCGCGCATTTGTCCACGTTTATCGGTAGATCCCAGGTAGTCGACTAATTGACGAGAGCCTGCAGATCCTCCTGTAGTATCTCGCGATCCTCTGCCGATCGAATGGTGCGCCAGATCTTCAGGTCATCGGTGTAGATAAGGCATTGGGATCGAATGGTCTGTGGCGGGTCGTTCACAAACACTAGAAACAACAGGGGTCCTAGCACGGAGCCTTACGGCACGCCACTGCTAACTGGATATCACGCGGTCTGGAACTGTGCAGCTCTCACGGAAAAGGTTCTCTCGACCGAAAAATCCTCAATCCAGTGAAGCATGGACCCTGAGATGCCGATGGCCCGGAGTTTCAGCAACAGCCCATTGTGGGGAACTTTATCAAACGCTTTACTAAAGTCCATAAAGATGACGTCCGCGACATATCCCTCGGCCTTGGAGTTTGGCAGACTTTCACGGGCAGTCAACAGGTTTGACAGACATGATCTGTTCCGCCAAAGAGCCGTGCTGCTCTGCGCATAGCAGTTGACAGCGCTCCAGATTTTCACGTATGCGGGCAGCCGCCGGCCTTTCCATGACCTTTCCAGCTACGGAAGTGAGGCTAACCGGACGGTAGTTGGCCGAGGTGGATTTTGTCCCACCCTTGTACAGCAAAACAACGACTATTTTTCCACTCCCGAGGTAGACTGCCAGTGGCCAACGATAAACTGAACAACCGCGTCAGTGGTGTAGTTAGCTGGTCCGCCAACTCCTTCAACATCAACGGATGCACGTCGTCCGGTCCCGGTGACTTATGGGTTTTGATGGATTTGAGCATCTTATTCACTTCCGGCTCCCCAAAATCATACATAATGAACAACGGCGAGCCGTCCACCATCGGGATTGGCGCACCTTCCTCCACAGAATAAACTGACAGATAATGCTTGGCCAATGTCTCAGCCTTCCAGTCATCTGTTGCAACCATTTCGTCGTTGTCCATCAGCGCCGGGATACCCACCTTTGCTCTGGTGCGGCGCTTTAAGTATGCAAACGGGCGCTTGGGTGCTCGCACTGCATCAGCCGCAAGGGCCTCCTCGAACGCCATCCGCTTTATCCGTTTTTGTTCGGCACATCGGTTACGAATTCTGCGATAGAGATCACAACCCTCACTTGTAGATGGGGACCGCTGCCAGGCCCGATTTCGTCGTTTGAGCAGGCGTCTGAGCTCCGGATCAAACCATGGCGATCTCTTCACCCGGGGTCTGCGCCGGTTGAGGGGGCAGTGGGTATTCATAAGGTACAAAATACCGTCACGGATAAACGCCCAAGCTTCGTTCACATCATGGTGGACATCTGAATCCGTGGGAATCCAGTTGACGTCTAACGCCGCTCTCCGGATATCTTCGAATGGAGTGCGACAAACATTGCGTCCAATATGTGGTCTGAGGAATGGACGAGAACCACTGCACCAGTGAATTTCTAGCACCATATGGTCACTGCTTCCAAGTGGGGGGAGATGTTCAACCTTATAGACGTCCGAGCTCCTGGGAGAAATCACCAGATCTAGAATGGAACTGTGACCGGGTTGCCTCCGGGTTGATTCCTGAACATGTTGGTGTAGTGCCAGTTTTTGGACCATTGTCAGTAATTCCCGAGAGAAAGGATCTGCCCCGGCCGCTGTCCCTTCTGATATCCAATCAATATGCGGAGCATTGAAGTCGCCCAGGACTAGGAAGTGGCCGTCGCACGCCTATCTCAATAAATTCATCATATCTGGAGGAGTGACCGCGGGTGTCCGATAGATGACTCCAGCTGTCCTAATGCCTCCGGCGGTGAGCTAGACGCGGCACTAGATAGCTTCACCGAACCCTTGCGGACCTGCGAACGCCTCCAACTGCGCGGTTGGGGTGTCCGGTCGTACGAACAATGCTACGCCTCCACCAGCTCTGCTAGAGTTCCTATCGACTCGAAATAGGGTGTAGCCAGGGAGGGATACCTCAGAGTTTAGAACATTGTTACTCAGCCACGTCTCCGTCAGTGCTATCATAGTAAGTGAGCTGGACTACAGCAAGTGTTCCAGGTCATCTCTCTTGTTCAACAGACTACGGAAGTTAGACAACAGGATGACGACGCTGCCTCGGCCTGCTACCACCTCCGTTTGTTCAGAGCGCCCCAGCTTGGGGGGACTGACAAGGACACCAGCCTCAGCGGCCTCCACCGGAAGTGAGGGCGCCGTTTCTGCACCCGAAAATCCCGAGTGATCAAGTCCGTTTCCCCTTGTTCAATTCGTTTACGTCGTTCAATCAACGCACTTCTATATTTCTCACGATGCGCAGGGTCTAGATCTCGGTGCAGCCGCACTTGCTCGCCTTTTAGCCGGTAGGATCTTCTTAACACAGCAGTCGTGGCTTCCTCAGAGTCCAGCACTACTTTCAGTGGACGGAAGCGTCCAGCGCCACTGGCTCTGCCAATTCGGAGGGCTGATTTTACCCGCAACCACTCCGCAGTCTCCTCCTCTCCGGGGACAAAAAGTTTTGTTAGTATACTCCGGAGACTCACGATATCGTGGCCCAGACGTGCCTGTGCCGTGGTCTCCTTTGTCTCAGGCAAGTTCACTATTAGGAAACACCGTTTCCTCGACGGCGGCGCTCTTCGTGGACGATCCGCTGTTGTTATCCAGGCCGCTCTACTTTCATCTGCGGTGCCGCTCTGTTGGCTGGATTTTGTTCCTATGATGCCGTCCTGTGCTTGAGTGGCCACATCAGTGCCAACTGGGTCCGCACTGTGGCGGGCAGACTTAGGTAGCTTCTGGCGTTGGCGGCTTTTGTTCCGGTTGGCTCAGTGACCGATGTTGATGCCACCTCTGCATACGTAGCACAGTCAGGAATAGATGCCTCGGCGGAATTTTTCCCTTCTAACGACGATGATGACGGCAAGAGTGGTGATATTGGCAGAGAAAAAGACGACGGCGATGCCGCTGATTCTGCTGCTATTGATGGTGATGAACTGGTTGATGGTGCTGATGATAATGATGACGAGGAAGTTGGTGACGCTGCCGTATCTGTGACAGGAAGGGCTCTTTCCGCCGACTGCTTTGCCGACCACACAGGTGTTGATAGCTCGGCACATTTGATGCATAGGCACCTTGAGCAACTTTGCACGGCGTTTGTCCAGGGCTTCGTAAAGATCAACACTTATTTTTCGGAGCACTCAAGATATACCCAACCATCACAACCATCACACTGAAGAGATCCGCCGCGTGAGCGAACAACTTTTGAACAGACTAGGCACTTGGATGCAACATTTTTCACTCTTTGTGGAGGCATTTGGGGGCAAATTATAGCCCGCAGAATAACACAACCACAGAATATAAAATTCCTTCTTTCATTCTTGAAGTCATGAGGTCATATGGGAAGGCCAGATCAGACCAGATCATGTCACAGGACTCGTGGCTTTAGCCAGTGTACGCCCAGGTTCTTGCACTCGAGGGCTGCAATGTTCCCACGGTGCTTCGACCGCCAAATGTCCGAATGTTGTGATTGTTGGGTGGTGGAATGCAATGAAGAGAGTGAAATGCAAGTTCGCTCTCAAAGAACCGGCAGTCGCGTTGGATAAACAGGTTCACCGTCTCAACTCTCTGCCATACTTACCCCCGAGAATCTCCCGTGAGAACAACTGAATAAATAAAAATGGCCGCAGGTTGCTGTATTATATTGCGCGACGGGGAAACGCATTGTGTCTTAGAAAAGAAGGGAGTGGAAGAGAGAGGTTTAACCTGAAGGAAGGCTTGGTTGGCTGGTCATAGTCCTGGAAAACTTCACTCCAGCAGTCATCCAGCCGCTGTTTAGACATAACAACGCTATTTGCTGATACTACATGGAGTGGCAGTTTGTTCTACGGGTTCGTAACGCGGTAAGAGAAGAAATGTGCTCTAGCGCTTCTGGTGGCCCCGGGCTTCGTCAATTTGTGTTCGTGTCCCCTGAGCGTCGGGTTTTTACTTAGAACCAATAACGGCCTGTCGGTTTCGGATAACCCGTGGGGCTGTTTGAACTTCTTTATCGGATCCCCTTAGTCATCGTCTGTTAGGTGAAAGCAGGTCGAGTGCTTTGAGGCGTTCTTTATATTTCTTGTCCCTCAGCCCATTGATCATTTTAGTAAACCACCTTTGGAAGGTTTCCAAAAGCTGTTTGTCCTTGACTAGTTTCGGTGCCCATATCTGGACGCAGCGTTTCAGATGGGAGTTTACATGCGTTTTGTAAAGTGGCAATATTGTTTTAGCTTTCTGAGCCTGACAGTCCGACACAGTTGAAAAATGGACCTATCGCCCTCCACTGCTGCCGCAAGATTCTGCTTGGTGGGCCTGAAGGTTTCGTGCACCTGAAAGCCAGGATCTTTTATGCCCCCGATGGTTTCGATTATCCCGAGTGATCACTCATCAAAATGCCGAATGGCTCCTGCTCCCCCGCCACGGAACAGCTGTCTGCACTTACTCCCATTCAAAGGGAGCTCCCATGTTTCGGTCCACTCTCGTATTCCCATCAGGTCTTCCAGCATCACAGTTCGAAGACGGTCCCCCCACAATCTTGAGATCATCCGCGAACAAGAAACCAGGACACCTCGAGGTGCCGACCAGGTCATTTATGTAGATCGAGAACAACAGGAGCCCCAACACGGACCCCTGCGGCACCCCACTGCACGCCTTGGCTGCGCTGGATTTTGCGTCCTCAACCCGGACATGGAAAATCCTACCAGTTAGGAATGCTCTAATCCCGTTCAGCGTCCCTTGTGCAACCTTCATTCCCTGCATTTTGTACACCAGCAGTTTGTGGTTTGCCGAGCCAAAAGCCCTCTGTGAATCCAGATAACATATTGCAACTCGCTCATCTTTGCCCAGTCTGTCGGTCACTTTGTCCAAAAATGCTAAGAGATTTGTGAAACACAACCTTCTCATTACAAATCCGTGCTGCCTCTCTGTAATCATCCTGTGGTACTCAGCATGCATTGTGATCCTGTCCCCAATGGCACCCTTAAGTACTCTTAGTACCACCGACAGCAGGCTAACGGGCCCATAGTTAAATGCATCTTCTCTCCTGCCTCCCTTGTGTATGGGCACCACTTTGGCTTTTAGCCACTCAGAAGGCAACGTGGCCGGGGTTAGTGGCCTGGTGAACAAGTGTGCTAGCGCCCCGGACACTATGCTTGCCAACGGACATAGGATGGCAGGGTGAATCCCATCTGGGCCGGCCACCCCACCTCGCTTCAACCGATTGATAGCCGGTTCCCCTCCCACGGGTTCTACAACAACTTCGTCCATTTGGGGAAAGCTATAAGGTTCTAGTAATGGCCGCTGGTTCCCGGCATCTGCGGTGTGTACCAGCTCAAAAAAATCATAAATTGCTTCGGCTTTTTCGCCGGCGTCGCTTGCATGCTTAACTTGCTCGTCCATAACATTTCCTACTGCTGTTCCTGACGAGGCCCTAGACTGTACATACTCGTAACAGGCCTTGGGGCATTTCTTGGCATTTTGTGCCAATGTCGCCCCGTATTGTATCTGCCAGGATCTTCGTACTCTTAGAGCATGTTCAAGCGCCCTCAGAAACTGCAGAAATCGAAGATGTCCACCCCCAAAGCCCGAAGCGTCTCCATGCCACTCGCTTCCGTGCCTACGCTTCTTCGGCTCTGCGGACCCACCAAGGTGGTCGGCTCCTCCTTCTTACCCTCCCCATTGGAGCGAACTAATCAATGAGTCGCACCAAGCTGCCTTTTATATGAAACCCGTCATCCTCCGGTGCGAGGTTAAAGGCTGCCCACTGTGTACTCTCCGCAGCCACCCTCAGTGCCTGATAGTCAACTTTCCGGAACTCTTTCTACAGTTTTTGAAGGACCTCTGGGGGTTCCCTCCGGGCAGGAACCTGATAACCCCATTATGGCTCCTGCCCATACGAGCGGTAACCTCGAGGTGGACTACATCTTCCGGTGTTGTGTTGAGTGCGAGGTGCAGAGAGCTCGATGTCTGGCCTGTTTTCTATCCGGTTGGTTGGCTTATGGTTATTAAGAGTGTGAATCCGCACACCAGCTCCATCAGCCGACCGCCAAATCCATCTCGCGGTGCCAACAATCTTTCCCACTCTACTTCGGGCGAGTTGAGCTCACCGAAAGTCACTAACCCAAAAGGCTGTGTTGCTATCCTACCCAAGAGCTCCAGCAACAGTGCGTCCTTGTTAGGGGTTTATTATGGGGACCTGAACGCACTTCAGGCTCACCAGGCTCTCCATAATGTAGAGAACGGATGGTTGGGACCGAGGGCACTGACTTCTTGGCCATCGCCGAAACTTGGCTCAGTAATAAGGCAGCAATAGCAAGTTTTCCTCTAGCAGGTTACTGGGCCTACAGGGTTGGCAGGCAAGAAGGAAGGGGAAGAGGGGTTTCACTCTTGCTTGTTGCGGCCGTACACGAGCAAGTGGCAGGAGAGGTGATGTTGACGCCCAGAGTACAGGTGGCCCCGTGCCACTTGAGTTCAGGGAATATGAAGGCCAGTATGACGTGCGCTCGGGTCCCATAATAAACCCCTAACAAGGACGCACTGTTGCTGGAGCTCTTGGGTAGGATAGCAACACAGCCTTTTGGGTTAGTGACTTTCGGTGAGCTCAACTCGCCCGAAGTAGAGTGGGAAAGATTGTTGGCACCGCGAGATGGATTTGGCGGTCGGCTGATGGAGCTGGTGTGCGGATTCACACTCTTAATAACCATAAGCCAACCAACCGGATAGAAAACAGGCCAGACATCGAGCTCTCTGCACCTCGCACTCAACACAACACCGGAAGATGTAGTCCACCTCGAGGTTACCGCTCGTATGGGCAGGAGCCATAATGGGGTTATCAGGTTCCTGCCCGGAGGGAACCCCCAGAGGTCCTTCAAAAACTGTAGAAAGAGTTCCGGAAAGTTGACTATCAGGCACTGAGGGTGGCTGCGGAGAGTACACAGTGGGCAGCCTTTAACCTCGCACCGGAGGATGACGGGTTTCATATAAAAGGCAGCTTGGTGCGACTCATTGATTAGTTCGCTCCAATGGGGAGGGTAAGAAGGAGGAGCCGACCACCTTGGTGGGTCCGCAGAGCCGAAGAAGCGTAGGCACGGAAGCGAGTGGCATGGAGACGCTTCGGGCTTTGGGGGTGGACATCTTCGATTTCTGCAGTTTCTGAGGGCGCTTGAACATGCTCTAAGAGTACGAAGATCCTGGCAGATACAATACGGGGCGACATTGGCACAAAATGCCAAGAAATGCCCCAAGGCCTGTTACGAGTATGTACAGTCTAGGGCCTCGTCAGGAACAGCAGTAGGAAATGTTATGGACGAGCAAGTTAAGCATGCAAGCGACGCCGGCGAAAAAGCCGAAGCAATTTATGATTTTTTTGAGCTGGTACACACCGCAGATGCCGGGAACCAGCGGCCATTACTAGAACCTTATAGCTTTCCCCAAATGGACGAAGTTGTTGTAGAACCCGTGGGAGGGGAACCGGCTATCAATCGGTTGAAGCGAGGTGGGGTGGCCGGCCCAGATGGGATTCACCCTGCCATCCTATGTCCGTTGGCAAGCATAGTGTCCGGGGCGCTAGCACACTTGTTCACCAGGCCACTAACCCCGGCCACGTTGCCTTCTGAGTGGCTAAAAGCCAAAGTGGTGCCCATACACAAGGGAGGCAGGAGAGAAGATGCATTTAACTATGGGCCCGTTAGCCTGCTGTCGGTGGTACTAAGAGTACTTAAGGGTGCCATTGGGGACAGGATCACAATGCATGCTGAGTACCACAGGATGATTACAGAGAGGCAGCACGGATTTGTAATGAGAAGGTTGTGTTTCACAAATCTCTTAGCATTTTTGGACAAAGTGACCGACAGACTGGGCAAAGATGAGCGAGTTGCAATATGTTATCTGGATTCACAGAGGGCTTTTGGCTCGGCAAACCACAAACTGCTGGTGTACAAAATGCAGGGAATGAAGGTTGCACAAGGGACGCTGAACGGGATTAGAGCATTCCTAACTGGTAGGATTTTCCATGTCCGGGTTGAGGACGCAAAATCCAGCGCAGCCAAGGCGTGCAGTGGGGTGCCGCAGGGGTCCGTGTTGGGGCTCCTGTTGTTCTCGATCTACATAAATGACCTGGTCGGCACCTCGAGGTGTCCTGGTTTCTTGTTCGCGGATGATCTCAAGATTGTGGGGGGACCGTCTTCGAACTGTGATGCTGGAAGACCTGATGGGAATACGAGAGTGGACCGAAACATGGGAGCTCCCTTTGAATGGGAGTAAGTGCAGACAGCTGTTCCGTGGCGGGGGAGCAGGAGCCATTCGGCATTTCGATGAGTGATCACTCGGGATAATCGAAACCATCGGGGGCATAAAAGATCCTGGCTTTCAGGTGCACGAAACCTTCAGGCCCACCAAGCAGAATCTTGCGGCAGCAGTGGAGGGCGATAGGTCCATTTTTCAACTGTGTCGGACTGTCAGGCTCAGAAAGCTAAAACAATATTGCCACTTTACAAAACGCATGTAAACTCCCATCTGAAACGCTGCGTCCAGATATGGGCACCGAAACTAGTCAAGGACAAACAGCTTTTGGAAACCTTCCAAAGGTGGTTTACTAAAATGATCAATGGGCTGAGGGACAAGAAATATAAAGAACGCCTCAAAGCACTCGACCTGCTTTCACCTAACAGACGATGACTAAGGGGATCCGATAAAGAAGTTCAAACAGCCCCACGGGTTATCCGAAACCGACAGGCCGTTATTGGTTCTAAGTAAAAACCCGACGCTCAGGGGACACGAACACAAATTGACGAAGCCCGGGGCCACCAGAAGCGCTAGAGCACATTTCTTCTCTTACCGCGTTACGAACCCGTAGAACAAACTGCCACTCCATGTAGTATCAGCAAATAGCGTTGTTATGTCTAAACAGCGGCTGGATGACTGCTGGAGTGAAGTTTTCCAGGACTATGACCAGCCAACCAAGCCTTCCTTCAGGTTAAACCTCTCTCTTCCACTCCCTTCTTTTCTAAGACACAATGCGTTTCCCCGTCGCGCAATATAATACAGCAACCTGCGGCCATTTTTATTTATTCAGTTGTTCTCACGGGAGATTCTCGGGGGTAAGTATGGCAGAGAGTTGAGACGGTGAACCTGTTTATCCAACGCGACTGCCGGTTCTTTGAGAGCGAACTTGCATTTCACTCTCTTCATTGCATTCCACCACCCAACAATCACAACATTCGGACATTTGGCGGTCGAAGCACCGTGGGAACATTGCAGCCCTCGAGTGCAAGAACCTGGGCGTACACTGGCTAAAGCCACGAGTCCTGTGACATGATCTGGTCTGATCTGGCCTTCCCATATGCCTCCCAGGCTCGAATACGGTGGTGCCGTTGCTTGTCCATGTACAGCTGCAGACTCAACTAAGTTAGAGGGAGTGCAGAGTTCCGTTATCCGCCTCATCTTTGGGCTGCGCGGGGTCGACTATAACGAACGTCCTGAAGCAGCTGGTTTGTTCCAGTAACCTAAAGGCGGATGTGCGATGATCTCATCTGCATCCGTCGTATCGTTCGGGGTGGTCTGGGACCAGAGTTACAGCGGACTTCCTGCTCCGTGGGCCATATTGTGCTCGCGAGCACTCAAAGAAACCGGTGACGATGCACTCTAACGGCCGACCATTAGTCTACTTCTTGCTCGTGGGGCCACGAACCTTTGGAATTCAAACTTCAAGGACACGCGCTGCGCATGCAGTCCGAAGATCTCGCCGTTTGACATACGGTGGATTTTACAAGTCAGAATCGTTCGAGCTACTCCAGATAAACGGACTGCCTCCTTCCATTATCCAGTGACCTATCTTCCAGCTCGCAGGTAATACCAGGTGCAGGATATTGTCCAGATTTGTATTTTGAACCCCCTCCCCTTTTCCCATTGCCCCCTTGTCCACTGAACTATCTTCCAGCTCACTGACAAAATTCAGACAATATAATCACAAGATACAGAGACACTTGTGCTTTAACCTCATAACCGTGTACTACCTCATGACTTCAAGAATGAAAGAAGGAATTTTATATTCTGTGGTTGTGTTATTCTGCGGGCTATAATTTGCCCCCAAATGCCTCCACAAAGAGTGAAAAATGTTGCATCCAAGTGCCTAGTCTGTTCAAAAGTTGTTCGCTCACGCGGCGGATCTCTTCAGTGTGATGGTTGTGATGGTTGGGTATATCTTGAGTGCTCCGAAAAATAAGTGTTGATCTTTACGAAGCCCTGGACAAACGCCGTGCAAAGTTGCTCAAGGTGCCTATGCATCAAATGTGCCGAGCTATCAGCACCTGTGTGGTCGGCAAAGCAGTCGGCGGAAAGGGCCCTTCCTGTCACAGATACGGCAGCGTCACCAACTTCCTCGTCATCATTATCATCAGCACCATCAACCAGTTCATCACCATCAATAGCAGCAGAATCAGCGGCATCGCCGTCGTCTTTTTCTCTGCCAATATCACCACTCTTGCCGTCATCATCGTCGTTAGAAGGGAAAAATTCCGCCGAGGCATCTATTCCTGACTGTGCTACGTATGCAGAGGTGGCATCAACATCGGTCACTGAGCCAACCGGAACAAAAGCCGCCAACGCCAGAAGCTACCTAAGTCTGCCCGCCACAGTGCGGACCCAGTTGGCACTGATGTGGCCACTCAAGCACAGGACGGCATCATAGGAACAAAATCCAGCCAACAGAGCGGCACCGCAGATGAAAGTAGAGCGGCCTGGATAACAACAGCGGATCGTCCACGAAGAGCGCCGCCGTCGAGGAAACGGTGTTTCCTAATAGTGAACTTGCCTGAGACAAAGGAGACCACGGCACAGGCACGTCTGGGCCACGATATCGTGAGTCTCCGGAGTATACTAACAAAACTTTTTGTCCCCGGAGAGGAGGAGACTGCGGAGTGGTTGCGGGTAAAATCAGCCCTCCGAATTGGCAGAGCCAGTGGCGCTGGACGCTTCCGTCCACTGAAAGTAGTGCTGGACTCTGAGGAAGCCACGACTGCTGTGTTAAGAAGATCCTACCGGCTAAAAGGCGAGCAAGTGCGGCTGCACCGAGATCTAGACCCTGCGCATCGTGAGAAATATAGAAGTGCGTTGATTGAACGACGTAAACGAATTGAACAAGGAGAAACGGACTTGATCACTCGGGATTTTCGGGTGCAGAAACGGCGCCCTCACTTCCGGTGGAGGCCGCTGAGGCTGGTGTCCTTGTCAGTCCCCCCAAGCTGGGGCGCTCTGAACAAACGGAGGTGGTAGCAGGCCGAGGCAGCGTCGTCATCCTGTTGTCTAACTTCCGTAGTCTGTTGAACAAGAGAGATGACCTGGAACACTTGCTGTAGTCCAGCTCACTTACTATGATAGCACTGACGGAGACGTGGCTGAGTAACAATGTTCTAAACTCTGAGGTATCCCTCCCTGGCTACACCCTATTTCGAGTCGATAGGAACTCTAGCAGAGCTGGTGGAGGCGTAGCATTGTTCGTACGACCGGACACCCCAACCGCGCAGTTGGAGGCGTTCGCAGGTCCGCAAGGGTTCGGTGAAGCTATCTAGTGCCGCGTCTAGCTCACCGCCGGAGGCATTAGGACAGCTGGAGTCATCTATCGGACACCCGCGGTCACTCCTCCAGATATGATGAATTTATTGAGATAGGCGTGCGACGGCCACTTCCTAGTCCTGGGCGACTTCAATGCTCCGCATATTGATTGGATATCAGAAGGGACAGCGGCCGGGGCAGATCCTTTCTCTCGGGAATTACTGACAATGGTCCAAAAACTGGCACTACACCAACATGTTCAGGAATCAACCCGGAGGCAACCCGGTCACAGTTCCATTCTAGATCTGGTGATTTCTCCCAGGAGCTCGGACGTCTATAAGGTTGAACATCTCCCCCCACTTGGAAGCAGTGACCATATGGTGCTAGAAATTCACTGGTGCAGTGGTTCTCGTCCATTCCTCAGACCACATATTGGACGCAATGTTTGTCGCACTCCATTCGAAGATATCCGGAGAGCGGCGTTAGACGTCAACTGGATTCCCACGGATTCAGATGTCCACCATGATGTGAACGAAGCTTGGGCGTTTATCCGTGACGGTATTTTGTACCTTATGAATACCCACTGCCCCCTCAACCGGCGCAGACCCCGGGTGAAGAGATCGCCATGGTTTGATCCGGAGCTCAGACGCCTGCTCAAACGACGAAATCGGGCCTGGCAGCGGTTCCCATCTACAAGTGAGGGTTGTGATCTCTATCGCAGAATTCGTAACCGATGTGCCGAACAAAAACGGATAAAGCGGATGGCGTTCGAGGAGGCCCTTGCGGCTGATGCAGTGCGAGCACCCAAGCGCCCGTTTGCATACTTAAAGCGCCGCACCAGAGCAAAGGTGGGTATCCCGGCGCTGATGGACAACGACGAAATGGTTGCAACAGATGACTGGAAGGCTGAGACATTGGCCAAGCATTATCTGTCAGTTTATTCTGTGGAGGAAGGTGCGCCAATCCCGATGGTGGACGGCTCGCCGTTGTTCATTATGTATGATTTTGGGGAGCCGGAAGTGAATAAGATGCTCAAATCCATCAAAACCCATAAGTCACCGGGACCGGACGACGTGCATCCGTTGATGTTGAAGGAGTTGGCGGACCAGCTAACTACACCACTGACGCGGTTTTTCAGTTTATCGTTGGCCACTGGCAGTCTACCTCGGGAGTGGAAAAAATAGTCGTTGTTTTGCTGTACAAGGGTGGGACAAAATCCACCTCGGCCAACTACCGTCCGGTTAGCCTCACTTCCGTAGCTGGAAAGGTCATGGAAAGGCCGGCGGCTGCCCGCATACGTGAAAATCTGGAGCGCTGTCAACTGCTATGCGCAGAGCAGCACGGCTCTTTGGCGGAACAGATCATGTCTGTCAAACCTGTTGACTGCCCGTGAAAGTCTGCCAAACTCCAAGGCCGAGGGATATGTCGCGGACGTCATCTTTATGGACTTTAGTAAAGCGTTTGATAAAGTTCCCCACAATGGGCTGTTGCTGAAACTCCGGGCCATCGGCATCTCAGGGTCCATGCTTCACTGGATTGAGGATTTTTCGGTCGAGAGAACCTTTTCCGTGAGAGCTGCACAGTTCCAGACCGCGTGATATCCAGTTAGCAGTGGCGTGCCGTAAGGCTCCGTGCTAGGACCCCTGTTGTTTCTAGTGTTTGTGAACGACCCGCCACAGACCATTCGATCCCAATGCCTTATCTACACCGATGACCTGAAGATCTGGCGCACCATTCGATCGGCAGAGGATCGCGAGATACTACAGGAGGATCTGCAGGCTCTCGTCAATTAGTCGACTACCTGGGATCTACCGATAAACGTGGACAAATGCGCGAGCATGAGGATTGGTGGCCCCAACGATACTTCCGGCCACTGCCTTAGGAGTATCGTACTCCGTCACACGCAGGAAGAAAAGGACCTCGGAGTTGTTGTCACCAACAACCTGAAGACAAGGGCACATGCCGAGAGAGCGTGTGCCTCAGCGTGGAAGATACTTGGTCCAATTCGCCGTTCATTTGGGCCTCTACCCCTGGACACTTTCCGACTGCTTTATGTCTCACATGTATGTCTTCGTTTTGAGTATGGTGGTCTGGCTGTCTACCCGTGCACGGCGGTGGAAGTAGCCAAACTGGAACGAGTTAAACGCACTGCCACACGCCTCGTGGCCGAACTGCGTGGGTTCAGCAATGAGGAACGCCTAGAAGTCACCGAGTTGTTTCCCATTGCCTATCGACATCTTCGAGGCTACCTCGTCTAGGCCAGGCGAATAATCCGTGGTGAGTTGGGCCGGGAACTACAGTTGGAATTCCCGCTCAGGAATAATGATCGTACCGGATGAACACCCTGACGCTTCGTAAGGTGCATTCCACCGGCTTACCGACCATCTATCGGTTGCCAAGGAGAGTGACCAATCTCTGGAACGCTCTACCGACCGAAGTGGTGGAAGGGGAATCTGAGACACCGTTCAAGAAGAAATTGGATCAGACCCTGAGGTTTTTTGGCGGGGTACCGACATCCAGCTGAGTTGATAGAGTACGATGTGGTGGGGCCCATACAGGATGGCTTCCCACTGCCCTTTACCTGATCATCCGAGCCCATATCTGCCAGCACTTACTGAAGCACTCCATGGTAAGTCCGGCGCAGCATGGATTCCTGAAAGAGAGATATTGTCTGACCAACCTCCTGTGCTTCTTAGATGAGGTAACTTGACGACTGGACGAAGGTAAGGAAGTTGAGGTATGCTACCTCGACTTTTGCAAGGCCTTCGACTCCGTTAATCATCGTTTTTTGCCATGCAAGATGGGGACTTTCGGTATAGGTGGCCAGTATTTAGGTGGCTGGAGGACTTCCTCTCCCACAGGACGTTTTACGTCAAAGTGGGGGACAGGTGCTCCAGTTTGGTGAACGTCACAAGTGGTGTACCTCAGGGATCCGTCCTAGGCCCGGTCCTATTCTTGTTATTTGTTATCGACCCGGCCCCCGCTCTTCAATCGCCCAGCTTTATTTTTGCGGATGATGTGAAGATTGTTGGATCTAAGGGGAGGGTTGACTTGGGCAGAAATATAGGTACCGTCCTGAACCGGGCATACAAATGGGACTTACCTGTGAACGCTCAAAGAAGCCATTTGTTGTCAAGGGCAACAGAGAGCCTAACTGTCGCTCATGATCAAGGGTTGTTCACCGTAGAGGCAGTCAGTAGGGCTAAAGACCTTGGGCTCATCGTGAACAGTGACTTCAAATGGTCGGAGCAGTGCAACGCTGCTGCGCATAAAGCTCGTGGGGAGCTCCTTAGGCTGCGATCAGCTTTGTCTTGCCGGAAGCCGGAGGAACTCGTACCTATTTACATGGCTATAGTACGACCTCACTTAGAAGGTAGCGTGCAGGCTTGATCACCCTTCTACAAAAAGGACGCCGCCTGCCTAGGAAAGTCCAACATCTCGCCACGCGAATGGTTGAAGGGCAGAGGGGTAAGACTTACGAGCAGAGACTCTGTGACCTGAATCTTTCCTCGTTGGAAAGGAGGAGACGTCGAGGGGATCTCATAGAAACGTTCAAGGGCTTTTCTGGCCTTAGACCAGATAGTCCATTCCAAGTGGCCGTAGATTCCACAACAATGGGACATGAAAAGAAGCCGATAGAAGCCCAAGCTAGGTTGATGGCTAGTCTTGAAGTCTTGAAGTACTACACGGGTTCGAGGCTTTGAGCCCAATTGTCCCGGTTCTTTAGGAAATCTTTGATCTTCTGTCGGATTCACCGAGCTGAAACGAGAGTAAAAAGAAGCGCGGGGGGGGGCGGGGATGGCAGCGAAAACAAGATACATATAACCTCATTCAGTGTCACACTGTGGACAGTGCCTTAAGCTGAGTGGGGGTGCGGCATTCATGAACATATATGCCATAAAAGACAACTATTTTGTTTTGTTTTTTTTGACAAAGGGAATTATTGGGAGAGACCCAGGTAGAGGTCTAGCTTTTTCTTGAAGATAGTTTTGTTCTGCGAGAGAACAATATCTCCTGGAAGTGCATTCCACATGGTAATAACCCTATAGCTAAAAAAGTTAATCCTTATTGAAGTGCGTGGCCTCGGTTTGAAAACTTTTCTGCTGTGACCACGGAGAGAGGAGGCTGGACAGACGGAGAAGAAGCAATCGCTTTGACCTGTTTCAAAAAGGTGAAACATCAAAAACAGATCACCTCTTACGCGTCTTACGTCAAGGGGATATAGGTTGAGGAGTGAGAGGCGGACGGGATAAGGTAGATGGGATAGACCGCTTATTGCCTTGGTGGAGGCCCGCTGAACCCTTTCTAGGATCTCACGGTCTCGGACAAGACCAGAGTGCACTATCTGACTACCGTACTCCAGCAGAGGTCGGATATAAGTGCCGAAAATTATGGGGAAATCATCCTTAAATATGCGCGGGAAGGACCTTCGAATCATGTTTAGAACTCGAAAGGCAGACTTGCTCGCAAGTTCGTGATGATGGGAGAAGGATAAGTTACAATATAACCAGAAACCGAGCACCTTGTGTCGGTCAACCCTTGGCAGAGTGGCTGCTCCATTAATGGAAAATGTGTGACCAGTCTCTCTGCCGAAAGACATGCTCACGCATTTGTCATCATTAACTGGGAGGTTCCAATCCTCGGACCAGCGTTTTGTTTCATAAACTGCAATTTGCAGGTCTTCAACGCTTGAACTCCAGAGGGTTACATCATCTGCGTACATGGCAATGTTCGCAGGAAGGGCTGTCGGTAGATCGTTTATATAGATCAGGAAAAGAAGAGGACCTAAGACCGACCCTTGGGGGACCCCAGTTGTTACTGGGGAGGGTTGAGACAAAACATTCCCGACTTTAACCACAAAGGTGCGGTCGGTAAGGAAGCTACGTAGGATGGCCAACATGGAGCCTGTGATCCCGTACGTCTGCAGCTTATAAAGAAGAGGGGCATGTGGGACCTTATCGATGGCCTTAGCAAAATCGATGAATACAGCGTGTGAGAGCTGGCCATCATCATAGGCTTTCGTTAGACTATCCATGACAGCAAGCATATTGGTGATGCATGACCTGCCAGGAAGAAACCCATGTTGGGACGGGGAGAGGATCTTATTTCTACGAAGATGGGAAAGAATCTCACTCTTAAGAATTCCCTCAAAAATTTTGCTAGGGATGCTAGTGAGGCTTATGGGTCTGTAACTAGAAGCAACGTGTCTACTACCCTTCTTATAGATGGGTGCGATCACTGCTTTTTCCAGTTACGGGGGAAAACTCCATCGTCAACACATTACTGAAAAAGCGAGGCATAAGGAGCAGCTAATGTATCAGCGGCTTCCTTGAGAATACGGGGATGGATTAGGTCAGGACCCATAGGGCAATATTGGTTGAGCCGTCGGAAACCTTGAGCGACTGCACCAATGTGAATAGTTACGCGGTTAAGGGTAGTGGTCAGAGATAACGGGTGCATGGTAGGGTGGGATGATATGGGAATGGAACTAAAAACTGTACGGAAGTAGGAGCTGAATGCCTCGGCTACTTGGCTAGGGGAAGTGATTGGAGATCCGGCACTATCTTTGAGAGCTAATGGCGTCGGAGCTGTGCCCCTTAGACGGCGCATGTACTGAAAGAAAAATGCCTTATTGGTCCGTGCTCGATCAAGTACAGATCGCTGGACTGCATTCTGATAGGACCTAATCTTGTCTTTGCATATGTTCCTTATGATTCTGAAGTCTTCTGCATCACGGGCAAGGCCTGTGGCTTTATATCTAGCAAAGAGGCGTGCGCGTTCGTCTAGAATGCGCCTGATGGGGCGAGGGAGGGGTCGCTTAGCGGTCTGTGGGCGACGAATTCTGGGGACAAAATGCCTATCAGCTAAGGAGATTAACTCTCTGAGATTCTCTGCCACTTCATCAGCAGAGTTACCTGGGTTAGTTAAATTTATCTGGGAGCGAAAAATTGCACAGACTTGGTCAAAGTTGGTCCTTTTGAAGGATCTCAAAATTTTAGTTTCTGACGGAAGAGGAGGCCATTTCACGATATAATCGAATCCAATGAGAATGTGATCACTTTTGCCGAGGGGCGGCAAGTAATGCACCACATCTATTAGGAACCGATCATTGGTGATGACCAGGTCTAGTAGGGACGGGGCGTGGCCTGTGCGATATCTAGTCGGATCTCTTACGTTCTGCACCCATGAGTTTTTCAGTACGAGATCAAGGAGGGGTTTACCGAAAGTGATATCCGGGGCATCAGCTCTTTGCCAGTTTGTACTGGGAGAGTTGAAGTCACCAGTGACTAACAGATGGGTGAAGTCTGTATAGCTTTTCAGGGAGCCTAATAAGTCTATGAGACCTATGCTGTCAGTTGAATTGCATGCGGGAGGACGGTAGACAACACCAAGCAATAGGGTATCTGTCCTAGAGAGGTTAAACACGGCCCACAGACAATCAATACATGAAAAGGTTGGTGTTGTCAGTAAGGTGGGAGGAGGGATCGAATTATCGTAGTATATGATGACCCCGCCGGCACGACCTCTACTGGAGTCCCGCCTTACTGTGAAGTATCCCGGAATGGATATTTCGGCATCAAGTATGTCGGGGGTGGGCCAGGTTTCTGTGAGGGCTATGATCTGAGGCTCCTTATCCACTGCAAGCTGCCGAAGCTCCGGGATCTTATTCAACACACTCAGGCAATTGCTGTAAAAACACTTGAGCACATGCCCAGGAGTTGTTGCAGAATTGCCAGAGGCAGCTGGTTTTGGGTTTGAGGAGGGGGAAAGAGGGGGATTTGAGGATGGAAAGGAGGTCCTGGGAGAGTCGGGGGCTGAAGATATTGGGGGGCTAGAGGGTAATCAGACTGCTGGGGGGACCGGTAGGTTTTGATGTCTAGTAACCTGGGGGTTATCAATCCAGGTGGACGGCCTACATCCTTTGGTCTCCGAAAAGGGTGGACTGCCTTTTGTGGTTTGCCCTTCTGCGCACTGCTTGCTGCCCTATTCTGAGTTCTCTTGTTGGTGAGCTTATTTTTCATGACAGCACCAGATATATTATCTGGTGCTTTAACCTCCTCACTGCTTCCTTCAGTAGAAACAGGTTGCAGGTTCATGTCTGGGCTCAAGGATGAGTGAGTCTCGTCCGTTGAAACAGTTTTGTTGGCTATGATGGGGCCTGGGATGCTTTTCGTAGGCGACCGATGTTTAGTGGCACTAGGCCTACTACTGGGAGTACTTTCGGCGACGGGAAATGGTGTCAGTAGGGAAGCGAGGGATGGTGTGCATGCAGCTCGGTCCTCAAGGCGAGTTACCTGGACAACTGGCAGCACTCTGAGCTTAGGATCGGCTTTTTGTGGAATTTTAGGCTTAGCCTTCTCACTGCGGAGCCTCAGATGAAGTGGCTTATCAATGGATACGCTCTTGAGCCCTTTGATTTCTTCCTTGAGCTTTGCGGCCAGGGAAACAATTCGTTTGGCTGCATCTGTGGAACCCATTACAATGAGAATACCGTGAACCCGGTTGGTGCGTTTGGTTACTAACCAAGTGGACCGACCTTCAAGTGGGAAAGGGAGCTTAAGGCGGTTAAACACCTGGGCGTAGGTGTCATGAGAGTGATCTGAACTGAGGAAGCGGCCCCAAAGGATGACTCGCTTCGAGCAATTCTCGGTATCTTGTAAAATCTTTGCGGCGTCAAGAATTTGCTGCTCAGAAACTCTACAAACCTGATCGGCTGCCTGGGACACCGGGAGGGATTTGATTACCAAATTCCCCAGGCTGGACAGCTCATCCTTAAGGGTGCGGACGGTGGCCCTTAGCTCGGCTATCTCTGCAGCCTGACTTTGGACTGCACATTTTAGTGCATCCGTTGCCAGCGCATTATGAAGGACCGCTTCGTCCGGATTGAGGAGTGAGGCATTGGCCACGGAGGGGGAATCGCACTGCCTCATGGGTAAAGTAGCCTCATCTGAGCAAGCGGTTATATCAATGGTGGGGGGCATTGACATTATTCAGGATCCAGTCAGCACAGATAAAGATAAACTTAAATGGAGGAGGACGAGCTGTGTGTTCTAAAAATTTCAAAAACAGCTACACTCACCGAGGGAGATGACCGCACCGCTGGTGTACCGCAGTTCAGGCTAGATCGCGCTTCTTCAGCAACTGGGTTGTGAACAGTTGGGACGGTCTGCCTGGTGGAATGGTAGATCTGCAGACCGTCCAATCGTTCAAATATGCCCTAGATCGCAAGTGGTACGAGATCTTTCCTTGTAGTGAGCCTTGAGTATATTAACTAGATGGCTGACGGGTAGCACTGTGGTCCTTCTGGAGTATGTTTTAGCAGACTTTTTCCCTCATTGCATACTGTCTCAGCGAACGCTCACGATGCACAATGTCTCTCGCAGTTGATGTGCGATGGGGTTTTCCGTTTCCCTTTCATTTTTAGCGGGGATTCGACGAAATACACTCGGCAGTGGTGGGTGCATAACTGATGTGCATACCATCGAGGGAATTCTGGACGCTTGATTGGCCGTGGCCATTACCTGTCCTGTGCAGACTGAACTGAACTGAACTGAACTGAACTGAAGACTGTAGACTGACTGACTGAATGTACTAGCGACCTGACCTTGAAAATTGTGTTGCCAAAGTGTCCAAGATGGGGCATATTCTGGCGACGTATAGGGATCCCGCTTCCATGCCGGATATATCGACCGGCCCTCAGTTTGATCAGCTACAGGGATTTCCTTGTGGTCGTAAAAAACGTGTGTCCCAGGTGAGCTGATGGTCAGAAATGCTTGACCCATTGATCTTTCATGTTTAGTATATACCCAGTCAACAAAGTAGTCCTGAAATAGCCTCAAATTAGTCCCAATTGGGTCCCGAATTCGTCCGAATTCAGTCCCGTCTGAAACATCCCAGGGACGCTTTTGGGACTATTTTTAGCACATAGAGGATGCAGCGGCTTACATGCATTACTTATAAATTTCGGTAAGGTATGCTACATTATTTCATCTTGAGGCACTAGTTAATGAACTTGTAATAAGTCACATTTGGGAATTTAACATGATCTGTAAATAAACTCGAAAATCACTTGGCACGACCCAGCTATTTTATGGTCCCTAATATCCCCACAAAACGTAGTATTTTACAGAGAAGTCAAGGTTTACTTCCATGCTATGAACCATACTTGAAGTAACTGGCAATATTCTCCAACCTATATCACATTATCGGAACAGTCCTTTGAGGGACCTTTTTGAGACTGCATGATCCCCCTTTACGCTGACCGGGCAGGTATACCATAGTATTTTTCAACGAAGTAAAATTATTTTTCCATGTTCTAGGCCTGTCCAGATCTAATGATATGACAAAAGCTCTTCTCAAACGGCATTTTGAAAAGTAGTCCCTCAAGGGACTACTTCGGGACCAAAATGCGCACCTTCGTGCTGACTGATTATATATATATATATATATATATATATATATATATATATATATATATATATATATATATATATATATATATCACGCCGGCTTAAAATCTAGCGTGGTACCAAAGCAGCATAAGCTGGTAATAAAATGGGGGAGGGATACAACAGAATTTAAAAAGCGGCTTGGTAAAAAAAATTGCCATATGTTCTGATTGTTTAATTCATCACCATACACTTTTTGATGATTTTGTCAGTTTGTTTTTCCGAACAAAATTTTGTGTTCATGAAACAGACGCTGGACAATATTTGTGCCCCTGCATTTTAGTCTGCGCCATATCCCTCGACGTACCTAGCAAACGATAATCCTCATCCCTCCGTCGCCAGCGGTGAAGATGGCGAGCAATAAACGTAAGCCGGTGCTGGTGCTAGCGTCTTCATGCTTCTTCGCTAAGTCATGACATGACCGTCGCACCGCTTTTTTCAGCCTTGCTCAGCACGGGGATAGAGCACGGAAAGGTGGACGGTGGGATGGCGTATGCAATCAAGTTAAGTCAGCTTGCAGGACTTTCGGCTTGAGCCAGTAAACGTCTGTTTCCTTGCACTGCAACCTCCGGGGGAGGGGGATCCCGCTGTGCTGCAGCTTTCAGGTATTCTGTATCAGTTGTGTAGGGGGGGGGAGAAGAAAGTATGTCAGTACGCGAGAACATCCATTCAGTTCTACCTCACGACCTTGCAAAACTAGGTTCAGTGCCGTAACTCGCTGCATCCCCTGGCGAGGCATGTCCTCGAGTCGTAAAGTAAGGAAGCGAAGTGATAAAGAGTGATATTGATGTGGAGTTATGATACAAATTTATTGGAATTCCCTAAACCAAGTGATTGCGTGCAGAAGTAATTTAGGGTCAAGAAAACGGTTCTTGAAGAAAAAATCGCTTTATATTTGTTAGTTGTGTACCGGGGAAACATCTACCCAGCAGGCATCCCCCTTGTGTTTGAAAGCAGAAACCTCAATTGCTGCCACCACATGTAGAGTTAGCTTATTTCACTTGGTGATCCGATGAGAAGAACTGTGTCTGTGTTGTTTTGTTTGCTCTTGGTCTAGCCACTTCATCATCGTGCCCCCAAAGTTTAGGGTTATGACCACGGGTTGAAGAGACCTGTCGTTGATTGTGATTCCGTGGTAGAGCTTGAAATCTTCTACCAGGTCTCCCTGAGCCGTCTACAACCAAGTGAGAAAAGATATTGGAAGGTTAGCTCATCTCAATATGACACTCCTCGTAAACCACTGACCGTCGGGTTAAATCTCCGAACGGATTCCAGTGCCTTCCTGTCTTTCATTAGGTAAGGTGCCCAAGCCTGCACACTACTCAAAATGAGGTCCTACTAATGTCAGACGTAGAGGCCAAGGTACTTGGGCATTTCGGGACACCAATGTCACCAGGTTGAAAAATGTCCTGTTAGCTTTAAACACCGCAGAGATAAGCTAATGGGTGGGCTTGAAACTCCCGTGAATGCCCAAGTCCCTTACTACACTGTCTGGCCTAGTCAGTGCCGGGGAGTTAATCCAGTGAATCTTCCCTCAGTACCCGCCCAGTCTGAGAGCACGTATTTGCATTTTTCAACATTCAGTGGAAGTCTCCACTTAGTCTAAAAACTAATTGAATACAAGTCCTCGTGCAACGGACTCGAGCCAGGATAACCCGCCAGTTCGGTGTCGTCGGTGAATAGGGAACCGGGACAATCGAGAGTTACCACTAGGTCGCTCACATACAGCGAGAACAACGAGGAGCCAAGCTCCGACCCGTGAGACACTGTCTCATGCCTTTGCCAATATGGATCTGGCTTCTTGTGTTCTAACGAAGCACCACTCGGCTGGGTATGCTCCTACTCATCTCAGTACTTGTGGGGCTGCTCCAAGCACTCCCGTTTGGAAGCCAACAGCTAGTGGTTTACTGAGTTGAGGGTCTTAGGGAAATCCAGATAGCGAACTTCCTTTCATTTCCTCCGGTCAAGTCTTTATCCAGGAACGATCGTAAATTGGTCAGGTAGGGCCTACTCCCAACGAAGCCACGTTAGTGTGCGGCAATCAAATGGTGGAATACATGTTCAATCAGGCGGTCTGTGATTCGTCCTTCCAGGGTTTTTGAATAAAGAAGGTAACAAGCTTACATGCCTGTAATTTGAGGCCACACGAGACGCCCGAGCCACCGGAATCGATGTAAAGCAGTGGCTTCGATTATGTGTCAGTTATCCGCGCCCAACACAGTGGCGCACCTCTTCATTTTCCCACTAGATACGAACAGCGTTTGGTAATATCGGTGGTCAAACAGAAAGCCGTCGAGGACTCTTGGTGGGATGTGGCCAGGTCTCACAATTGTAGAGTAGAACACTAAGAACTACGGCGTTATCCGCCCGTCCCTTTGGGAAGGCCGAATGTTGTGGCGTCGCCGCATTCTGCAGGCTGGCGGAAACTGTTTTATTTCTCGCTATTCTCGATTTGATCCTCACCATCCACCACCGGTTACTTTAGTGGTGGACAGTAATCCACTGCCGTCCGGGTCGTTACCACACCTGACCTATTGGGATATATACCCGGCTTGGGAACAAGCATGGTGCCAAAGCAATAATGACAACGGCAGGGGAAAATTACAAAGTGGAGAGCGGGTGACTGAGCCAACATAATGATTACAGCAGGTAAAAGTAATTTTCTGATTTTTCCACCGTACACGTCCTGTGAATCTTTTTTGTCTGTTTTTCAGTTGTTTATGGGGAACGGGAAATCAACAGGCAGGCCACACAGCATTCCCGCCACTGGATGCGGTTCCGAGCCATATCTCTCAGCGTCTCTAACCAACGGCAAGCCTCACCTCTTGGGTCCCAACCGGGAAGGCGAGAAGCACCAACCGAAGCTTAAGTCGAAGCTAACTTCTTCATGTCCCTGCGCTAAGTCAACCTAATTTCCGCGTCGTCTTTTCCCGCCTTGCCCAGCACTTATGGAAAGAACACGCAAAAGTAAACGATGGGCATGCATACGCAATACATGCCAGAGCTATTGAAAGCGGTCTAGAACGATTCCTCGGTCATAGGATGACTATCAGCATCTATCACACGATGGCGAATCTCGTCATTGCTCACCCGATGTTCCCACTAGACACGATCAATGCTTCGGAGACACCGGTGGTCGAATACAGAAAGCGGCCGACGATCCACAACGCGGAGGAGCCAGGTCTCACAATCGTAGGGAAGAACGCTACGAACTGTGGTACTGTACAACCTTCCCTTGAAGAAAAGCCGGACGTCGTGGCGATGCCACAAATGACGCGGGTTCGCGAAAGCTGCTGTGACTCTCACAGTTCGTGATGTGGTCTCCTCCCCAACACCACCACCAGCTTTGATCAGGCTCTTGAGGTACTTAAAACTATTGGTCACCTCTAATCGACCACCACTAGGAGTGAGTGCAGGCACAGGCTCCTGTCAGTCTTGAACAAGTGGCTGTGAGGTATGCAGCCCTTCCACTGCACTCGTGCAGAAGCATTTAGTAAGAAAAAGCACCACCTTCAACCGTAATCAAGATCCCTAGATACTTAGAAACTTAGACTAGCACTAGCTGATCGCCACGGAGGGCGAGTGTAGGAACAAGGTTTTGTCAGTCTTGCAAAACAGCCTTGTACTTGAGGGGTGCAAAGTTTCAGTCTCAGTTTATTCAACCATTAACCTCGCACTTCTGTGCTCTGGCTTCGGTTGCTGCCTCCCAGCATCGTCCAGTAAGAGGCGAAAACAATAGAAGCACAGTGATAATGATCCGAAAAAGTCAACGTCTCAAGCGGAAATCAAGAGGACAAAGAAAGAGTCCGAATGCAACTACGCCACTGACCGCGACACCCAGACATATCGCCCAATGTCACCACCTTTCTCCGTGACACTTGGGACGAGGAGCGTACTTCGTCATTATCGGGCGAGTCACTGGTTGTATCCGTCTTCAAGAAGGGGATACGCAATGACTGCAATACCTATCGTGGGATCAGCTTAATTCTGGTAGTCACCAAGGTGCTAGCCTCGACTTTGCTGCGTCGTCTGACACCGGCTCGCGAGATTAACGCCCGCGAACAGTAGGTCGGATTCCGCTAAGTCGAGGATGCATCAACAAGATTTTTACTCTATGCCAACTACTTGGAACGCACCACACACGCACACCATCGACCGACAATAGTGGTTTTCCCCAAACTGGAAGGCACCTACGACCCAGTTGATAGGACAGCGCTTTTCAGTGCTCTTCGCCGAAAGGGTATGCTGCAGAGGTACATGAAACTACTGAGATTATTGTATTCTCATACTTCTGGCTGCGTAAAGGTCTACGGTGAACTATCCAGTCAGTTCGAAACGACCAGCGGTGTTCGACGGGGATGTTCCTTTCTCCATTCCTCTTCAACTTTATCATGGACGAGATAATGCAGAATGCCTTGCGAAGTCTCCAGGATGTGGGCGTCGAACTAGAAAACAGTGGAAAGATGCGTGACCCAGATTACGCGGACGACCTTGTCTGCTTGTTCGAATGTACGGAATATAAGCAACGTGCACAAGGTAGGCTCGCAAGGACTGTAGCTTCATGCGGCATGCGCTCTGCATCTTCAACGTGTAAACTGAGGTCGTTCACCTGGTCAGATGAAACCGTCCAGATAACAAAATTTACTCACTTCAGCTAGAGCTTCTCCTACCAAGAAGAGGTTTGGTGCTGAGCCGACCCAGTCCCGCAACAGCATTTTACACTTTGAAGGTGCAAAACGCATCCCAAACATCGCCGCACCGTTGTTAAGGCTATCTGAAAAAGCTTTCAACTTACCTGGATCTTCAATCAGAAGAACAGTATCGTCCGCATATTCTAAGTTAGACAGTTTGCTGTTTGAACAAAGATCGATGCCACTACTCTCACACAAGAACAGGGGAACCCCAAGAATCAATTCAATTACAAAATTGAGGAGGAAGGGTGAAAGAGGTCGACCCTGACGAACATCACTTTCGGTGGTGAACTCGGGTGAAAGATCATTGTAAGCACGAACTCGGCTTCGGCTGTTCGCATACAAGCATTGGAAAAGAGAAATGGACTTCTCGGATACACCCTTCAATAAGAGGCAGTGCCAGAGAACTATGCATTCGACTGAGTCGAACGCCGCTTTCAGATAAAGAAGGATAGAGGTTGTGGGTCTACGAAATCTGTGTCTGTGCTCTGGGGTTTGCCGAAGAGTGAAGATGTGGTCGATACAACCCCGACCGGGTCTGAAACCGCCTCGAATCTCACGCGCAGAAATTTCGCAGGCACTGGGTAATCGGTGGAGAATAGGCCCGGTTAGCAGTTTGGAGGCGATATTTACCAAGGTAATTTCTCTGTGATTTTCACAAGAGGACCTGTCACCTTTACTTGTAAATCGGCACAGTCACCGATTCACACCATTCCCTGGGAATCTGCTCACTATCATGAATAATACGGAGGAGTTTTGTTAACTCCGAAAGCAAAGCTTCGCCTCCATCCTTGAAAAAAGATGGAGACAACCCATCAGGTCCAGTGGCTTTGTACCTTCTCAATTAACCTGTCTCCCGCATAATCTTCACCTCTGACGAGGGACTGATATCCATCTGCATTGTTTCTCTGGCAGGTATATTTGGAAGGTCCACCGTTGAGGTGAGCCAACTGAATCGTTCCTTAAATTACTCCGTCCAACGCTCCAGACGTCGTCCCTAAAAGTGAATCAGTGAGCCGTCGGATTCCCTAATTAACTCACTTACACGGGGCTTCTGTGGATCGTTACCTCTAATCAAACGGAAAAGGTTGCGAGCACTGCCAATGGACGCAGCCTTTTTCATTTCCCTACATTTCTCAATCCACCACTGCTCATGATCATTTCCCAGGCTCCTAGTCAGTTGGCGTCTCAGGGATTTGCACACTCCATTGAATGTGGCATCTGGAGGCACGGATCTGCGAGCATCCAACAGGGCAACTTATGTGGAAAATGTCCATCATTTGTGGGACCGAGTTGAACCAGAGTCCTGGGTGGCATTCGAATTGGCATACAAGGCTTCCTTGATCTGTTTCCAGCGTTCCTTCGGAGCCTTAGCATCTGGCTGAATCGACAACTGCGTAGCCAGCTCCATCTGGAAACCGTGTCGCTGGTTATGGTCTAAAAGCAACTGCTCGGGACGAGTGGCATTTACTTTGGTACGACCACGGACGAGACGTAAACAGAAGCGAGCACGTACCAAGGTGTGATCTGAGTCCACGGGCGTAAACCAAAATGAACGATAATTTTCAGTTGATCCACGCCATCGGTGACCGATCACAATATGGTCAATCTGAGTCCAACGTTGTGGAGACGAAGGAGGACGCCATGTGAGTCTACACCGCTTCTTATGGCAGAAGTTCGTACTTCTCAGAAACAATCTGTGGTCAGAGCACAGTTGAATGTGACGATCGCCGTTATCAGTACAATCGGCCAGGATAGCAAATGGGCCTCTGATGTGTCCTTCAGAATCTCTCAAACGGCCAACTTGGGCGTTGAAATCCCCACCAATGGCCGCCACGTCTGTGGAACGTAAGCTCCGAAGAAGCTGAGACAAATGTTGATAGAATCCGTCTTTGGTTTCAGAGGGACTGCAGTCAGTCGGTGCATACACAGACAAGACGAACAAGCATCAGCGCTTCAGTTTGTTGCTGTTGACACGAACAGAACTGTCCTACCGAAGTGCACACAAACGACTGCTGACTGGAACCCAGTCTAGCAATACACACTCAGCTTTCATGCCCAAAGCAATCCCAACGCCAGCCTGACCACGAGCTGTAGACACCGAATCACCTGACGGACGAAGGGTGAAGCGAGAGAATGAGGTTGTATCTGGGGTGCGAAGAGTGATCACAGAAGTGGGGTCTTGCATGCGTGTTTTGGCCACACAGCATACATCTATTTTGAAGGTGTCAAGTGTTTTAGAGAGAGCAGCCTGTTGCCCTATCTGACATAGCGTGTGGACGTTGAAGGCAGCCAAGTGAAGTGAACATTTAGGCTTAAGAAGTGCATCTGATTTATACCCAACTCCTGAACTACTGCTTTCTTCAGAGCCGCAATCATCGGTGGCGGTTTGCATCGACCTTAACTTAAAAGAGGAAAAATTGGCGAGGCCCTTAAATGGGGAAGACACTAGAGGTTTCTGGACACATCATACTTCGCGGTTGCCCACACCGTGGAAGAAGGTCGTCTTTAGGAACCCTAACCGGAGCCTTTGACTCAAAAGTCTCACCCACAAGGCAGTGGGGAGTTAAACCAGCACGGGGACGTGACCGGGGCACTCGTGAAGGAACTTCTTCTGGTTTGTCACGTGAGACCTGATTGTTCCATGTATTCTGTCTTGTCATCGCTAGTGCTCTGTTATCGATCCGCTTTTCGGATTCAGTCCTTAACCCCATTTACCCAATGGAGCAAGCAGAACGTGGACGGGGAAGCACCCTTGGGTTGGGGGCTGTCCAGTTTAGACGGACGATAGTTGCCCAATGAAGTGCGATGACTTCTCCCACCGTCGACAGAAACCCCAGGTACTCCACTCCTACGTCCATCTAGTGGAGGTTTTTAGACCGGTAAACTGTTTCTCCCCGTGTTTATTCGCTGGAGTGTCCTCTCCAGGGGCATGGTGGTTAGAACTAGATGTTGCCCATCAACTGATTCTGAGACTGTACTTCGTCTGGCCTCTACCCATTAACCTGTCGGACATGATTGTATCTCCGGCTTAAGCAAGCCATCCTGCATGTCTCTTTGGGTCATGGAGGCATGCAAGCCATCACTCCATGCCAAGGCGCGGTTTCATCGTGATGGAAAAGCGCAGAGTGCAAAACACAACTAGATACCTTAGTCCCCAAGCAATCCGGAGCATGTTGAACTGCCTGTGCATTGCCACTCAACAAGACGAAGCCATCTGCATATTCTTAGTTGAAAATCTCTTCGGGACGAGTTCAGCCCCACCGTTTGGGAGACCGGGCAAAGCATTCTTTAATACATCCTCTGTGGATAAGTTGAAAAGAAATGGGAATATAGGGCAACCCTTTCGTACTCTGCTGTAGACGATAGAGGGAGATGAAAGCTGGCCGTAGGCGCTAACCCGACTTGAGGTGTGATGATGCACTTCTTCGAGAATGGATACACACCTGCCAGCTACAGGTTGACAGTAATGCAATGTTGTCCGGCCTGTTACCACACCTGAACTAATGAACCCGGCTTATCGTCTAGCAGGAGCTAGCCGCATAAATGGAAAAATAAGTATCTAGTGAGACGTTATGTATTTTTCCGCTTCAAGTCTCGGGGTCTGGTTGCCGGTCATCCTCTTCCATTGCGCTCATGCTTAAGCATGTAATAAGAAACCATTTCCCAGCGTACAGTGCCGCAGTGCAATCCTGTCGACAGAGTCAAAGGCCGGACAGATGTCTAGGAGCGCGATAATCGTTGGTTTTTGGGACGCATGATGGTGTTTTAACAGTTCTCGAAGGATGAAGATTTGGTCGATACGTCCACAACTGGTGCGAAACCCAGCCTCATCTTTATGAGTCAGCTCTTCATAAATCGGATACAACCTGCACAGTTTGACAGATTCAAGCAGGTTCGACGCCATTGAGATAAGACGGAAACCCTGTGGTTAATGCAGTTTTCGCCCGGGCCCTTCTTGAAGGTGGGGACGGAAATCAATTCCCCCACATGAAGGTAACCCGTTAAAAATTCCAGGTTATTGGGAACAACACATGAAATTCTCTGGCAGGCTGTACTCCAACATCTCTAAAAATTTCTGGGGAAAGCCATCGAATCCCGGCTTTTGGTGACATTCCAAGACTTGGTTTTCCCTGTAGATGTCCGCCCCGGTGTATGGAACTATCGAAACGGACCTATAGACATGTGCTAGAAGAGCTATGGGTGAGACTGACACTGAGGGCCAACTAAATTGCGCCTAAAAGTGCTCCGCCCAGCGTTAGAGACGCTGTTGCTGATTGTGAATGGGTGAACCATTAGCTTCATAGTTCGTTTCACACACGCTTAGCGGCTTCGCATCCAAGGCTGGAGTGGCGTACGCTAGACTGAAGCACTTATGGCGCCGACCTGATATTTCACCGAAGTTGAAAAGTCGTGTATACTGTGCTGCAGTGCGTTCAGTTTTTTTGTATGGTTGTGAAACTTGGAGTCTGCGTGCTGAAGATATTCGTCTTCTTGAGGTTTTGGACCACCGATGTTTACGTAGTATCGCTAGGATTGGGTGGAATAGCCGAGTGAGCAATTATGAGGTCAGAAATCGAGTATTGGGTATTAATTGGGAGAACGTTGTCACAGCGTACCCAACTTAGTAGACTTCGTTGGTTGGGGCACGTGTTACGTATGGCAAACACACGTCTATCATACCGTGTCCTATTCTCCGTTCCTCCTAAGGAGTGGAAGAGACCACGTGTAGGTCAACAGATGACGTGGCAGCGAGGAATGAGAAAATGTACAGCGAACTTGGAAAAAGTAGTTGCTTCACGTCTTCGTGGTTGGAGTCCAAAAGATCCGTCTACCAGTTGGCTGGAGACACTGAAGGATATGGCTGCGAACCGCGAACAGTGGAGATCGTGTTGTCACTTTCTGTCGAATCAGAATGTTTGATCGGTGTACGTTTGTACAGTTAGACTGTGTATTCCGTGTGTTGGCTACTAGGGCATTCTTTCCTTTTCCCACCCATGTAGGTCCAGTCCCTGTCCATCTTGTATGTTCACACTTTCTAATTCAACGTGCAACATGGCGAGAAAGGCAGTGGTCAGTGGGGCTTGCCCTACTGTTTAGCACTGTACGATGATGATGATGATTCATAATTCCTAGTTCTGTTTGCAAGATGGTGAGAAAGGCAGTGGTCGATGGGGCTTGCCCCACTGTTTAACGCCGTACGATGATTATGATCTCCATCTGTGACTCGAATGAGATAGATTAACTTGCATGGACTTCCCATGGGGCATCACGTTCCATCTCTGACGCATATTGCTAGCACCACACTTCGCGGTCCCTACAAAGACTTTCATTCAGTGCGCGTCTGGTTACGACCCGTGTTTCATTATGCTCGCTTATAGCTGCTATAGACTGGCGTGCGTCAAGGGGGCGCAGATATCCAGCGGAAATTCACGCGTGTGTTGTACTAACCAGTCTACCCATGGCTACACCATCTCAGCATAAAATAATCTATAACCCCAGTAAATAAAAATACGCAGAAAGATGCTCGGTCAGAGAACTAGATAATGCATACAGATTGACAGTGAAACAAAAAAGCACAAAATGAACCCAAATACTCGGAGTTCTTGGATACTATTGTGTGACAAAATTCCCCACACTGATCAACACCTTGATTATTTTGGTGCAAAATTAGGTACCGGTCGCTGCAGGGAAAACTCCCCAAAGGTGTTTTGATCCTCGTCAATTCTCAGGTAGAATCAGTTCCAGTGCAGTCCAAATCAAAAGGCGAGATTGTGCCAGAACGAGAAATTTATTTCCTGATTATTGAGATACTTTTGTGTTGCCCGGTATCATGTGTTCACAGTGTGTATTGGTTATTTACGTTTAAGCGTCGGTGCAACAAAAAGGTGCCGTACCAAAGAACGCTGCAAACATGGAAAAGATAAGAAATATACAGGTACCTGCAAGTGATTAGAAATTCGTGACCACTCGCCGGAATGACATCGTAGTGATTTCTGAAACAAAGCGATAAAGTTGACCAAAAAGAAGCCAGTAGTGATCGAAAGTTTATTTGGTCGTTTTTGAGTCCATCTCATCGCTTCGTTTTGATTTTCGCACCTCACTGAAGTTTGTACTATTTCTGACCCCTAAATGAACGTTATAAGGAATCATTGTATTTTTGTCATTGTAGTGTTACGGATTACCTCCACTCCTTTACTCAGGTTTCGGAAGAGGAAATGCTGGCTGCTGGCCTCAGACCCCACGAGCGCGACTATTGTGCCCACGTCCTAATGGCGTTCCAAAAGTGCAAGGCTGAGAACTTCTTTGCATCCATTTCATGTGCTGATCTTCGTCACGAATATTTACGTTGCCACCAAGCGGATCAACTACTGCGAAGGAAAGAGTATGAACGAGAGCGACGACTGATGGCTAAACAGCGTGAACAAATGTGAATCAAAATAACACTTATTAGTTCCACACACCTTATGTAAATTAGAATTTTAATCTACATATGTTTCTTTTTCGGCCTGCGGCACTGTCTGCTAAGGCTTAAAAAGTCAGAAAGCCTATCACTACATAAATCGGTGGTTGAACATCCATTTCACGTGCGCTAAGTTTTACCATTGTGTATAAATTTGACAAATTTGGACCATACAGTTCAACGTTATAGGCCATAATATGAGTCCAAAATGTAATCTTGTTGTGCGAGGTTTATTGCGTTTTTAAATTAGATGCTCTGTTTAAGTATTAGTAAACGTATCATTTTTGCCTGGAGATTGCTCAGTGCCACAGTCATGCCAAATAAACAGGGCTACCACGGGAGATATTCAACCGCATAACTCAGTTCAGCATGAGGTGATAGAATTGTGGATATCTTGTTGAATCGAATGGTTGTTATAAACGATGTTCGTCGTGAAAGTTAATTTTTTTATGGAAAGGTCAGCGAGATGATATATGTGACCTGATTCAGCGTTTAGTGGTCTGAAGTTGAGATTGGATGTAATTTAGGAAGCCTGACGTGACGAACTCAGATCTGTCTTTTCACCACAGTACACATGCAAAGTTGATGTGAAAGAAAAAATCTCAAATCTGCTTCCGTTGAATTTGTGTGGCCACATTAACTACCAGGTTCACCAGTCCTGTGTTTGTCCCACCATCACGTTGACCTGTGGTCACGGGAGCTGCAGTATCTTGACGAATTGTGTTTTTGGCGAGCACAGGATTGGTTTGTGTAACCTAACTGTGATCGTCTCGGATGTAGAGAGGATTCATTGTGTAACCCCTCTAGAGGTGTTTTGCCAACACGGTGGATAAATGGCCCGTGCGGCGTTAGTTTTTGACCCATATCGATCTTATGGGCCAGTGTAGCACTGGTTACCGTCTCAGTTATCCTTCTGGCTCACCATTTAGGACAGTGTTCTTCATGTCGATCGAACAGGAGCCTGGTTGTTCTTCCGACCCATATCGCCCCACAGAAGCAACCATAGGAATATACTCAGCATGATGTAGAATAATCAACCAAGCACCTTGTCCTTGAGTTTCAGCCGTAAACATGGTATAGCTTTGAACGCGATTGACAGCTTGGCTGTGTAGAAATTATTTTTTACCGCGTTAGATAGCCGGTGGGTCAGCGCTCCTGTAGCCGTATCTCTGAATTCTGTATGAGCAAAGACGATCCTTTTTGGGACGTTGGGTTATTTTGGTCGATGATTTACGTTCAGGTGTTGTCTGTGAAAACTATCTGGGTAACTGTTTTTTCTGAGTAAGTTGTTGATGGATTCCAGCGCTTTCGGAAATCGGTCCTTGGAATATATTTGGCGCGCTCTGTAGGTCAGGCAACGTACTAAGTTTCGTTTTTTCGTCATGGAAATAAAGCTTTCGAAATGAATGTACTGTCCTACCCACTCTGGTTTATGATAAATGCTGCGTTTCCCTGATCCGTTTGCTGTCCGTGGTCGAGGAATGGAGGCGCACCGTCCTGTTCCATTCCTAACGTAAATCGCTAATTCGGATGTGCTCCATCGGACTTTTGCGGTAGCTCTTGTACGTTATAGTCGGAGGGAACTAGAGAGATGTCGCCGGTCAGAGGTACATTTGTTAACAACGAATTTTTCGAGGGAAACCATTTTCTGTGATTTAGCGTTCAAATCCCGGATCACACCGACAAATTGGAACGTGTCGCGCAAGACATATAGCGATAGCTTCGTCCCTATAGGTTCCAGGAGTTCTGTGAGCCATCGTGCTGTGCTAGGGTATACTGAACCTGACATGCCAAGCATGGGTTATATGGGAATGCCTGCTTTATGTGTTTTCGGTAGGTCATATAGTCTTGGGATTATGAATCCAATGGGTCCAATCCGCTCAAATTTATTCACGTCTTTCTACGTAGTTTTCGAAGCGTAGTGGACATGTACTTCTCAGTAACGATAGTATTATCTTATTCTTGGTTTGGGTGGACTTAGCTGAGTCGCCAAACACTTTTGTGACTTTCTCGCGATGGTCACTTCTGTTCACAAGGACGACTTCTGATCCCTTGTCAGGGTATGTAATAAGACAGCTTGCGTGCCTCCATGACCCAAAGAGACATGCAGGATGGCTTGCCTAAGCCGGAGATACAATCATGTCCGACAGGTTAATGGGTAGAGGCCAGACGAAGTACAGTCTCAGAATCAGTTGATGGGCAACATCTAGTTCTAACCACCATGCCCCTGGAGAGGACACTCCAGCGAATAAACACGGGGAGAAACAGTTTACCGGTCTAAAAACCTCCACTAGATGGACGTAGGAGTGGAGTACCTGGGGTTTCTGTCGACGGTGGGAGAAGTCATCGCACTTCATTGGGCAACTATCGTCCGTCTAAACTGGACAGCCCCCAACCCAAGGGTGCTTCCCCGTCCACGTTCTGCTTGCTCCATTGGGTAAATGGGGTTAAGGACTGAATCCGAAAAGCGGATCGATAACAGAGCACTAGCGATGACAAGACAGAATACATGGAACAATCAGGTCTCACGTGACAAACCAGAAGAAGTTCCTTCACGAGTGCCCCGGTCACGTCCCCGTGCTGGTTTAACTCCCCACTGCCTTGTGGGTGAGACTTTTGAGTCAAAGGCTCCGGTTAGGGTTCCTAAAGACGACCTTCTTCCACGGTGTGGGCAACCGCGAAGTATGATGTGTCCAGAAATCTCCAGTGGTCACTCGTCAAAGACTCCATTTTTCTGTTCTTTATCCTTCACGTCTCAATTTTAAATGCGCACGAGAAGCCACAATGAGTCGTGCCTGTGAACTTGTAACCTTCGGAAAAGGTATCAAATTAGAGACCGGGGAAAAAGAGAATCCATTCTCCGAACTTAGCATTCTCTTCACTTAGCTGCTTTCAATGTCCGCACACTTTGCCAAACGGGGCAACAGGCTGCCCTAGCTAGGACTCTTGAAACCCATACCATGGACGTATGTTGTGTTTCCGAAGCACACATAGGAGACCCAGCTTCAGTGGTAACACTTCGCTCCCGAGATACAAGCTCGGCTTTTCGTTTCACTATTCGTGTGTCGGGTGACTTGGTGTCTAGTACTAGAGGTTAGGCTGGCGTTGACATCGCTCTGTGCGTGAAGGCTGTGTGTGCATTGCTCGACTGGATGCCAGTGAGCAGCCGTCTGTGTGCAGTTCGGTTGAATGGTTCTGTATATATGGACAGCACTAAACTGAAGCACCGATGCCCGTTTGTGGCTACTGTATGTGTCCCAACTGACTAGCTGTTTTGAGGCCAAGGACGGATTCTGCCAGGATCTGTATCAACTGCTCCGCAGTGTGCGCTCTATGGACATCATGGTTGTTGCTGGTGATTCCAGTGCTCAAGTCGGAAGCCTAGACGAGACGGAGAGGAATATGGGAGGCCGATATTGCGTTCCAGTCGATCAAAGTGATAATGGTGATTGACTCATTCAACTATGCTCCGACTATGGACTATTCCTATTGAGTACAAATTTCTCGCACAAAAACGACACCGGCTAACCTGGCGTCCTCCTGCGCCGACACAGTGTTGGACTCAGATCGACCATATTGCTGTCGGTTACCGCTGGCGTGGATCAGCTCAATCATTTTGGTCCACGTCTGTAGACACTGATCACGCCCTTGTGCGCGCTGGCTTCAGCTTGCTGCTTGTCAGCGGCCGAAGCAACGCCAAAGTGAACCGTCCCCCACAGCTGCAACTGGACGATAATCAACGATCTACTCTCCGAACAGAACTATCCACCAGATTATCGATGCAGCCAAATGCCCAGGATCCAGAAGAGCGATGGACAGAGATTAAATAGACTCTAAGTGCGGCTGGTGATGTTACCCAGGGTCCACCAACTAGATACACACAGAAACGATGGATATCTGTCAGATGAGGATAGCGGCACTGGACGTTTCCCAGGTGGAACAGTATCAGACTTTGAGTATGCTGACGACAGTTCTGGGTGAATGTCCAGGTAAGTTGCAAGCTTTTCTAGACAGCTTGACGGATTGCGTAGCAATGTTCGGTGTGCGTTTTGCACACTCAAAGCGCAAGATGCTGTTGCAGAGCTAGACTGGTCCGACGCCAAACCTTTCGGTGTCTGAGGAGACTATAAACATGGTGGACAAGTTTTGTTATCTGGGGAGCTGCATTCCACCTATAGGTCAGATATCGGATGAGGTATCCCTGCGTATATAGAAGATTCGTTTGACATTTGCCAGCTTGGGTCAGCTGTGGCGTCAAAATGACATCCGTTTACTTATCAAAGGCCGATTATAGGCAGCAGTAGTCACGCCCGTGCTTCTGTAGGTTTCGGAGACGTAGCCAGCGTGGGTGGAGGATGTCTGAAGAATGTCTGTATTTGGACACCGATGTCTTCGTAGTATTGTTCGAATCTGATGGGAACACCGTGTGAGCAATGCTTAGGTTCAAGGATCAGATCATTAGATGAAACACTTAAGCTAATCAGACTAAGATGGTTGGGACATGTGTTGCGCATGTCCACTGACAGGATTCCTCGGCGCGCCATGTTCGTCGAGGTGGGTACCAGTTGGAAGACGAGTAAGGGTGGTCAATCCATGACATGAAAGAAAGGTATGAAAATGCTTGCTAGTGGACTTGGCCATATGGTGTGTGTAAGACTTTCTGAGTGGGGTTCCAAGGGACCCTCCCACTCAGTGGTTACATACGTTGGGGGATATGGCTAGATACCGCTATCAGAGGCTCTCTTGCGTCCACAAACTTTCTTCACCGACTTAATTCGAATAATGTCATTCTCTTCTTGCTTCTTTCATACTGTTTTCCCCTTCATTATTTCCTTTCGAGGTTGCCGCTGGAAGATACCAGTCGAAGCCACCGCACTCAGTGCATGGTTAATAGTTGTCTAAACAGAACATGTAATAAGAACTGATTGATTGTCTCGCAGTTTCTTGATCGGTATCAAACGTTCTCATGTCGGTACATTTCTGCTAGGTATTGTGGCGATAAGTTATTGGTAACTGACAAGGGTCGACTTCAATTGGTCATATCCAGCATCTTCCATCGGTGTCAGGTCAGCTAACTGACTAAACAGATTCTCCACCTGGATTTCCGTATCTGGTTGGTGAACTCTTACTGGGGCGGCAAAATTTGTGACCGGAAGAAGAGTACCGAAAACATAGATGTGTTCTACACGTTACGTTTTCTAACTTCAGATTGTGGGAATATTTCACGAACAGAAATCAGATGTCATTGTTGACGTAAATTCAGTGTAGTACGGAGCAGTGAGTTATGTAATCACAGGGAGAACCGAATGCCCGGCATTCTCCACCGGGTCGACTGATTGATAGACAGTCTAGGAGAGATGGCTAGATTCTGGTTCCAAACTAATCTCTCTGTTATTCAACCTTTGTCTTCTGTCCCTAACCATCCCTCTTTGCCCCATCTATCCACCTATAATGCTCCCACTGATAGCACGGTCGATACTCGCAACGATTCACTGTCAAACAGTGTCGGGAATAATCCTCTGTCTGGTAACTCACATTTTCTCAAGCCCCGTCAGCCTCTGAATCTCGGCTTCTTCAACGTGCGTACACTCATGCAGGCCGGTCTGCAGGCGTGCCTAGCCCTCACAATGAACTCTCTGAAGATTGATGTTTGCTGCTTAAGTGAAACGCGTATCCAAGATTCGAGCAATGTAATTCAGCTAACTGCTCCTGGTATCTCATCGAGGTTTATTCTGCGCACCTCAGGAGACGAAGCAGCTAGAGCTGTGGGTCAACGTGGTGTAGGAATTGTCTTGACTGACAAGGCTGAGGCTGCCCTATTAGACTGGATCCCTGTTAACAGTCGTTTATGTGCTGTGAGACTCCAAGGGTCAGTTGGCGTTCGAAAGGATAGTTGTGTTAAACGCAATTTGTTTGTGATCTCGGCGTACGCCCCAACGGACTGCAGCTCAGACTTGCAGAAAGATGAGTTCTATGATGCCCTCGCCACTCTCGTTCGCAGCAGTAAAGGTTCCGACATTGTAGTGCTAGCTGGTGACTTCAATGCACAAGTTGGCAAACTCAGTGTGTCAGAAGCCTGTTTAGGTGGGCGTTGTGCTTTACCCACTGAGCGCACAGATAACGGGGATAGGCTTCTCCAATTTTGTGCAGACAATCGATTGTTCTTGTCTAGCACAAATTTCCGACACAGCTCGCGTCGCACAGCAACATGGCGTTCTAACTCTACAGGTACTTTGAGTCAAATTGACCATATCGCCGTAAGCTACCGATGGCGCAGTTCTGTTCAGAACTGTAGATATTACTGGTCCACGTACGTAGAGTCGGACCATGCCTTAGTTTTAATGCGATTATCTCTCCAGCTCCATGGTTATCGTCGCAAACCGCAAACCGGATTAGCCGTGCAACGTTTGTGTGATCCAGAAATACGCACCCGTTATGAGCAAAAGTTAGCACATGAGCTAGGATCCACGGAGAACAGTAATGTAGGTGAGCATTGGGCTCATATCAAACAAGCGATGCACTTTGCAGCAAGTTTCGCCTGTGGTCCTCGATCCGTTGTCCATCAGAGACACTGGATCTCGCAAGAGTCGCTGAGTATAATGGAGCAAAAGCGTCAGCTTTCGAACCGTAAGGAGATGAATAAGATGCGGAGAAAGCTGCAAAGACAAGTTACGCGAAGCCTTAAGAAGGATCGCGAAAATTGGTGGGTCAGTGTAGCCGAAGAAATGGAGGTGGCAGCTGCTTCAGGTAACAGTCAAAGACTGTTCAAACTTATTCGTGACACCGGTGGACGGCGAACTCAGGTCAGTGAAACGATTTGCAATAGGAATGGAGAACCCATCCATAGCAAACAGCAAAGGCTTGACCGATGGGCCGAGTACTTCAAGGAACAGTTTAGCTGGCCGCACGCTAGTGTAGTTACTCCCGTGTCAACAACTGTGACTTCTTGGGTGGTATCACTTGAGCCCCCATCAGAAGTAGAAGTAGAGTCCTGCATTCGATCAATAAAGCCAGGGAAAGCAGCAGGTCCCGACGAACTTCCTCCAGTTCTTTTCAAACTGGGTGGTGAGGCGTTGATAAAATCACTAACCGCCTTGCTCCGTGACATTTGGAACGCGGAGCGTATTCCGTTAATATAGAGCGAGTCATTGATTGTCTCCATCTTCAAGAAGGGAATACGCAATGACTGTAGTAACCATCGTGGGATTAGCTTAATCCCGATAGTCACTAAAGTATTAGCTTCGATTTTGCTGCACCGTCTTACACCGGCTCGCGAGAGGAATGTCCGCGAACAGCAGGCTGGATTCCGCCCAGGTCGAGGATGCATCGACCAGATTTTTACTCTTCGCCGACTACTTGAAACGCGTCACACGCACCGCCGACCAACAATAATGCTTTTCTTAGACCTGAAAGGCGCCTTCGATTCAGTTGATCGAACATCGCTTTTCAGTACTCTTCATCGAAAAGGTATGCCCCAGAAGTTCGTGAACCTACTGAGATTATTGTATTCTCATACTTCTGGCCGCGTAAGGGTTTACGGTGAACTATCCGGTCGGTTCGAAACGACCAGTGGTGTTCGACAGGGATGCCCTTTGTCTCCATTCCTTTTTAACTTCGTCATGGAAGAAATAATAGAGAGTGCTTTTCAAAATCTTCAGGATGTAGGGGTCGAACTAGGAGATAGTGAAAAGCTATGTGACCTAAATTACGCAGACGACGTTGTCTGCTTGTTCGAATCCACGGAACATGCTCAGCGTGCACTAGATAATCTCGCAAGAGCTGTAGCTCCACTCGGCATGCGCTTTGCACCTTCAAAGTGCAAGGTGATGTTACAAGACTGGACATCAACGATTCCGAGCTTGATGCTCGATGGGGAGGTGCTGGCAGTTGTCGATCACTTCACCTACCTCGGTAGCTGCGTGACGACGGATGGGAGCACAGTAGTAGAGGTGAGCACGCGGATATCCAAGGCTCGAGTGGCGTACGCTGGACTGAAGCACTTGTGGTGGTGACCTGATATTTCACTGAAGTTGAAAGGCCGTGTATACTGTGCTGCAGTGCGTTCAGTTTTGTTGTATGGTTGCGAAACTTGGAGTCTGCGTGCAGAAGATATTCGTCTTCTTGAGGTTTTGGACCACCGATGTTTACGTAGTATCGCTAGGATTGGGTGGAATAGCCGAGTAAGTAATGATGAGGTAAGAAAGCGAGTATTGGGTACTGATTCGGAGAACGTTTTGTCACAGCGTATCCAACCTAGTAGACTTCGTTGGTTGGGGCGTGTGGTACGTGTGTCAAACACACGTCTACCGTACCGTGTCCTATTCTCCGTTCCTTCTAGGGAGTGGAAGAGACCACGTGTAGGTCAACAGATGACGTGGCAGCGAGGAATGAGAAAATGTACAGCGAACTTGGAAAAAGTAGTTGCTTCACGTCTTCGTGGTTGGAGTCCAAAAGATCCGTCTACCAGTTGGCTGGAGACACTGAAGGATATGGCTGCGAACCGCGAACAGTGGAGATCGTGTTGTCACTTTCTGTCGAATCAGAATGTTTGATCGGTGTACGTTTGTACAGTTAGACTGTGTATTCCGTGTGTTGGCTACTAGGGCATTCTTTTCTTTTCCCACCCATTTAGGTCCAGTCCCTGTCCATCTTGTATATTCATACATTTTAATTCAACGTGCAACATGGTGAGAAAGGCAGTGGTCAGTGGGGCTTGCCCTACTGTTTAACGCTGTACGATGATGTAGGAAGCGTACACCACTGCCCACCGGCACCTGTGACAGGCGTGTACTGGGCACCCAGAATGTCTGGCTCCATCCAAAGGGCGCATGAACTGAGCAGTCAGTCACCGGCTCCCGGTGGGTTACGGACCCCACGCTTCGTCCCGCTGTTTTGCGGCTTAAGCTTTGGATGGCTAGAAGCTCCGGCTGTGGACCCCTAAGAAATCCACTTGCTTTGACCTGGGCAACCTGACAGTATTGCGCCCAAAAATAAAGCCAATCATGGGATCTCACACCATGTGTCCCTTCTTCCCCCGCTGTGCTGTTTTTTTGGCACAGCCTGAAATCAGGCGAGTGTGAAATATGATGGTAATCAATCACAGACGTTGCTTACTGTGCACTAGTGACGTGCATTTTTCGCATGACTCGTTTGGTGTGCCAGAAGTAACCATTCGATGAAAAGTACTGAATGAAGTTCAGATCTCGATATCGCATCAGGCCGTGTACTGATTAGTCGAAATAATCTTGACAGAATTGTTTAAATCGACTTTTGGATTTTCGTTTTCCGTTAATGCACTTTTTATAGTTCGATTTTTTCACCACAATCACATGAGTGAAGTGAAAGGAATATATCCCATAGCCTTAAAGACCCGCTGCTTTATTAGGGACAGCCGGCAATCGGACCCAGAGGCTTGGAGTGACGGAGAATCACGTAAAGTGCCAACAGGTCATGTGTGGTAACGAGCCCGATGACAGTAGAGTACTCTCTACCACCAAAGTGGTCGGCGTTAGCTGGATTCGAGCCTCTGACCTCCGAGGTGGTAAACAAACACTAATCGACTCCACCACGACTGGTCAACTTGTTATTTTCCACTGGGTTGTACTAAGCGGAGCAAGTGAAACCAAAGTAGTGGATTACGAGAAGTTTGGGAAAGATGAAATTCAACAAATAATCTAAGGTGTGGTGGCGCCACTAATGATTACTTATATCAACCAATTTCGACTTCCTTGCGTTCGTATTGCTTATTACTACTTATTCTATCTCATAGGTGAGTCGGCCAACGTTATTTTAAACTCAGGAACTGATCGTTTTGTGACACTTTAAACTGATCGACTAAAATGTTCCCGAATTTGGGACTGAGGCACTGTACACGTTTCTGCACAGAATAATAGTATCAAATGCTCATTGACCGGTTCATCGTCAAGGGGTTGCTGCTCTCCCAACAGTTTCCGATGGATTACCGAGTACGGTTGTTTCTCACATTCACTTTGACTCGTAATTCTGGGGGTATTGCGTAATGTACACCACGAAACATAATAATGGACATCTTTTGCTGCGGTATGCAACTGAGTCGAGTGATTACTAATGTTCTTTATGAGAGTTCCCTCTTGTCAAGTCGAGGATGCACCTTTATGCCAGAAAGGAGCAAATTTTCAGTGAAAAGTCACCAGTTGAATGCTTTGGCTGTAGCAATAGATACGCGGCAAAGAACAGAACGGCGATGATTGGATTGTGCTGGTCAGCCCACCGTGATTAAGTAAGTCGTTCTCAAGGTATTCTTTCAAAACAAGAAACCTTGCTAGATATGAAGTAACGGAGCTATAAAACGTTGCATTTCGGCAGTAAATGAGTCTAAATTAGCTACATGTAGCAGAATGGGAAGCACTGTGAGTTTGGGATGAATGCAGCGGGCGTATTTCATCAGAAGTTAGTGTTGGAAAACTGTTCACTTGCAGAAAAAATAGGTTTTTTCCACGAAACCCACAAATTCTTGCGAGCATACCTGACAATGGATTTGATATTCGTGTCATGGGCCGAGCCTCATGCGTAGTCAATGTATTAGACCTCTTATGCGGTCAGTATAAGTGCAGTCGTGACGCATCACAAGAAGATAAAACAAAAAAGGCGGGAAGTGAGATTACTAACACATTGAAGCGCTTCAGGGACCAGGGTTATGTACCACCAAGCTCCTTTGAAAGCCTTAAGCACGTAGGTTCTACCGTACCCCGACTATATGGTCCTCCAAAAGTTCATAAGGAAGGACTACCCCTCTGCCCCATCGTTAATATGGCAAACTCAGCATATCACGCGACAGCCCGGCGGCTAGTTGCTCTTTTAGAAGCCGTACGACAGGGACTTGCGAAACACTCCGAGTCGCTTCTCGTTTTAATAAAGTTAATAAAGATGCAAACATATAAGAAAATAAAGCGTTTTTTTTGAATGGGTTTGTTTGTTCACTCATGTACCGTTGATTTAAACAGTACACTTTATTTTTTCGTTTATTGCTGAAGAAACGCCTAGGAACTCCGATTGCGAATCCAAGAGAACTAATTCTTCATTGCACTTTGAATGTACAGTTCGTATCCAATAACGTCTGGGAGTCGGGAATCTTCTTGAAAACACTTCATCAGCGAGGCGGCAGTCCGCATTCTTCCAACCCACGGACAGAGTACCTCATGAACACTAACTACATAGCAGTGCAGTCGTGACGTGTGTGCCCATGAACCAATCAATCCATCACGCGTCACTGTTCACATCGATCACTGACAGACAACCTACTGCCTACCCTTCACACCAACCCGCCAACCAATCAGACTTATGACATATTGTGGTCCGTCTTAACCATTCACATCTGTGCACCACCCTTCGCAATCAATAACGACGCCATATGTGTCCATTTATTCCTCGCCTCATGCTGCATAGTGTTGATATTTGGTTACAGTTGAATACAGTTTCCGCACTATGTTCGTGTTTAAGTTTCCGTTGGGATTGGACGATCGAGATAATCCAGAGGTGTTGTGAATATGACAGCGGCAGATTAGGAGTTCCGAATAACAAGTTCTAAGAGAAGTAATGAGCGCTTTACCTGACTAATAACAGGCATATAGTGGTTGAAATGAAAATGATGGGCTACACAAATACAGTAGATGATAATATCATGACAAGAAGTTTGCGTGCTGACACAACAAGTGACACTTATTATTGCCAGCACGATGGTGTTGTTACGGCCTCATCTCTAGGACCACTTCTTGCCGACATTTTCATGGCAAAGCTAGAAATCCAGGAATTGCATAGAGCAATAAGCCGTTTTGACCGCTATCACCGTGACATGGACGACGTATTTTGTGTGATTGTTAAAGCCGATACCTCGCAAATCAGAACAACAACAGTGCTGGGTAACGCTTTATCGGAAATCTAAACACACTGCTGTGTCGCCTGACACAGGACCTTGGTAGAATACGTAGGCGTACGTGACTGATCAGTTGTGGACCAATAAAAACACGACAAGCTGGGCGCTATTGAAATATCGATTTAAATGTTAGCTGAACAAAAGAATCATGACAAACAGGGTAATGTGAAAGCAATGTTTGATTGCTGGTCATGTGAATGCCCCTGTAATACCTCTTTCCGAAAGTAAGGTATCACACATAAGTCTTTTTCTATGGCTGAATGTTCAACCTTTGAATCGGTGCATGTGTTCGTGTCGCATGCCTGCGCTCTACAGGTGGCTCAGTATTGATTTCAGAATTTTCACTGTGCTGTTGTGGAAGTGCGAATGTGTCTAACAATACATCACGTGGCAGTTCTTGATCGTCAGAGTGAAGGTTAGTTTCGGATGCATATCGATGCCGTAAATGGTTTACATGCCTTGTCCAGGTTCGCCCATTACAGCTGACTGCGTACAGGACACTGCCAACCGGATACAAAATAACACTGGGAATTCAACCCTTTTGATGTCTACTGAACACGAGCATGTAAATTCGGTCATCTGTTTTGAAAACCGATCTCTTCGCCCCGAGGTTCCGAATAAACTGATCTTTCATTGAGATTTCTAGGAACCACGGAAGTAGCTGGTAGCATCGCGTCAAGTGGTGTTCTCATACATCGTCCCAAGACCACTTCGGCTGGTGACTGCGCATATGGCGCCGATGGGTCGACCGTGGAGCGATAGATCCGTAAGGAAGTATCCACAATGAAGGATAGTCTTCCCTCCCCCTGCAATTTCTGCACAGCCACCTTGAAGGTGTCTACGGCTCATTCACCTTTTCCATTGGGTTGAGGATGGTACACGCGGTGACGTACAATGTGTAACATGGAAAAGGATCCACCCATGGAGGGTCCAATGTTTATATATAATACTGGAAAAACAAGTGGCCAAATTTTGGCATCCGGCGAAAAAACGCTCAAAGTTGTCCGCTTGAGATGATGATGACGAATATCAAGATTTGCTAATTAAAATGCCAAAAATGGTTCGTTTTAGCGCGGAGCGATCGCACAAAGCTACCGACGTACTCCTACCGCGCTATTGGTGACATATCAACCAACATGGACGCGTCTGTTGCTAATACACTAACCGTGTTGTTCAGTTTTGAAGCGCTTGTATGGAAAATCCGAGTAAAATAACAATTTAAGTAATATTCGATCGACAGGATATCATCCGTTGTCATAGTATTTATCGTTAACCTGTTCTTGGTTCAATCGTGTATATTCACATTGGTCTGGTGGATTTGTGAGTATTTAGCGAATCTTATTTCCTTGTGAAAACCAGTAGCAGTTCATCGATTGCGGTGGTTCAGTGATTCCTGCTTCTCAGCAACAGCGTGACTTGAATATCAAAACGATCATCGGGATTAAAAATCAGGGGGAAAACTATGAATAATGGTGTCGTTTTGGCTGTTAAGTTGTGCAACTACAAGTGTCACTTCTCATGTCACATGGTCATATCTTCCTGCACATGATCACTGATTGGATGGATCTCGCGGTTGTGTAACCCACCGTGGAAATCCGATACACTCTAAATGGTCCAGTGTACCGGTTCGGCTTTTACCACCTTTCTTCCATGCTACGGACTGATCATTTAATGGCGTTTAATAGTCTCTGACAAGTGGTATACTATCAATTTGCCAAACCAACCACCAACCCGACTACGAGTTAAATCTCTATAGTGTTTGGTCTCGTGATTACTATAATTTCATTCGAAAGACTTTATCGAGCTGTCAGATAGAGACGAGTGGAAGTCCCTTCAGTTTGTTCTGGCGGAATACACAGCGACTGCAATTATTATGTGCATGATCATTTGCGTGTATAGTGTAACTTTGGACATAGTTCATGTGACCTCATAACTGAGCAGTTCTATGATCGTTTTGGTAAAGCGTATTGGGTGAATTTGGAAAATCTTGGACAAGTCAGCAGAATTTATTTGGTTTCACCGTCTCCTCATCATTTCTGCCGGCTTTCTAGTGAGAGATTTTTTCATTTTGCAAAGGTTCATTAAAGTTATCTCACGATTCAATGGTGTCGCCCGCTCTAAATTAATCAGTTTATTAGCAGAGGAGCACTTTGCTTTGCGTAACCAATCTTGGAGTAACACCACAGATTGATGTAACTTGAGGAAATTGAAAAATGGTAGTCTGTTGCCGTTAGAAGCAGACAGTTCTAGTGAACCGCGTAGTCGCCTACATTTCTGGATGTCAACGTCATTTTGTCCGTTTAATTCGACCTTATCAGTAACAGTACGGGATATAGAAAAACATGTAACACTTTTGGTTATAAGGATACTGATCAGAAGTTGAAAGACACCGCTGGACAAGCCACTACCCGTACCCATTAATATCAATATATTGCTGCCTATACTCTGCTAGAACAGTCAGAGATAAAGCTGCTTTAACAGTGAAATGACTGGAAAGCGCGGCCGAAGATCAGGTGTGAGACAATTGGTTCTCAGTTTTGATCATCTACGGTATTACCTTTATCATTTTATCTTATTTTATTCAAAAGAAAAATGTGTGCTGTGGTGTGTTATTCGATAATATTGGAGGGGTCTTAGAAAATCTACCAATAATGGGCACAAAATACGTCCACTTCGAAAGTTTCGAGAGTCCTAGTGAGGGGAGCATGTTGTCCTATCTGACATAGTATGTGGACGTTGAAGGTAGCTCAGTGAAGTAAACATTAAGGCTTAAGAAGTGCGTTCGATTTATACCCAACTCCTGAACTACCGCTTTCATCAAAGTCGCAATTATCCGTGGCGTTTTGCATCAATCTTAAATAAAGGGAGGAATAAAACGTATTGCACTATACAGGGAAGATGCTGGAGACTTTTGGGTGGAGAATACTTCATGGCTGCCCACACCGTGGAAGAGAGTCGTCTTTAGGAACCCTAACCGGAGCTCTTGACTCAAAAGTCATTATTGGAATGATTTCAGGCTATATAGAATATGCGTCAACCACGAATAAAAAGTACTGATTCATCACAGGTTCGGAGTAGTCTACGAGAGCTCGTACGCAATGTAAAGGCCAAGTGTGAAGCTCGCATTTCACTGGTGCTTTGGTACCTCGGGCACATTGCTCGCACTAGCGGACAAGTTCTGCAATCTCTGAGTCTATGCGTAGGAGCGCGCGATGGCTTTCATTCGCATCATCCGTGGATTAACTGTGTGTAGCTGGTGAAGGACTTTTGTTCTAAGGCATTGGGGAATTACCACACGATGGGACAGCATCAGACCGTCACTTACTATTATGAGTGCTTTGCTTCGTCGATAGAACTGCCGAATTTCAGGGGCCGTAATGTCAGCTGGACAACCTTCTCGTAAGTAAGACAACGCGCTGCATAGCGGGGTCAGTTTGAGTTGCATTGCGGATAGTGCCAAACATTACTGGCATATTGGGTATGAAATCGTGAAATACTTGCTCAACAACTGCGTCCACATTTATCACCGTAATTATCATGTCATGATCTGATTGACTTTGTGAGTTGGTAGCTATCAGGCGTGACAAGACACCAGCGTGGCCGAAGCTATCTGTTCGTATGTACTGTATGATAAAATCATAACAAATTAGCATAGTCGCTCAGCGCTGTAGTCTGTTAGCCGTATGCGCAGGTATGTTTTTTTGGAGGAGAAAACAGTGAGTAAAGGTTTGTGGTCTGTACATAATGTAAAACGTCGTCCGTGTAACGCCTTGTGAGGCATTTTAACGGCAAAAATAACGTCATCCGTTCTTTTTAAGTCTGGCTGTATTTCTTATCAACTGCACTCGATACATGAGACACGTGACGCATTGCTTTCTGACTACCATCTGCGAATTTGTGTAATAAACATGTTGGGTGTATTACAAACTGAACTAATAGACGCATCCCAAAGAAGCAGTTGTTCTATACAGTCAATTCCTAATAGGTTCAGGTCATTTGAAGATGCACCGTAGCAAATACTAGTGCCATAAAAATCGCGGAATGAAAAGTTACACTACAATTCACCAAGAAAAGAAATGGGTTTTCCTGAGGCATTGCAAGCTACACGGCTCGTGGGTTCAAGTGTAGGGCTGTCAATACTTGCCAAAGTAGATTTCGAAATGATGGTAACGTCCGAGGTGGTGTCGATTTGCAGGGTTACAGAAGAAGCATTAATCCAAAGGTTGATGTATTTTCTCCACTGACGTATTTGTTTGTCGAGCGTAGTAGACACAAGATTGGATTGTCCTCTAGATCCAAATGACTGTGTTTGATAGCGACCTGTTCGTCTGCGTAAATCTGCACATTAATCTCTTTTATGTCGCGTCTCGCCACAATGTTCGCACTTGTCGCACCACAACTGGCAAAACCGCACATAATGGCACACACCACAGAACCAGCAAGCGGAAGGTGGTCGTAGAAATTCTGGCTTTATTTGACATTTTCGCGGTAAAATGTTTGATTTGGAAATTTTATCCGCATTCAAAATGTCTGTGTTAGCCGCTGATGCTTGGAGCATTTGTGAGTCTTTCCTTAGGTTTAATAGTCTGAGAAATTCATTGGTGAGACCTTTCAAGGAAAACGAGTCTACCGAGTCCAGTCGAGCAAGCAAATGGGTTATGATATCGCCGTCATTATGAGACATTAGGCCTGAGATAAATATCAGTGATTTAAATTATCAGTCAGTTGTTTCAATTGAAATCACTCTCACTCACGATTTACTCTACCTGCATATGCAGCGATATCCTCATCTGTCGGTCTGATGGTCTTCAAGCAGTGGTAACAAATGTTGAATATTGATATTCGCTCGCCGAATATAGTCGTGAGATGTGAAACTGTCTCGTTTAGAATGAGATCTCTTGGGTGTTTCGGTAAAATGTAGTTGCAATACAGGGTGTATTCTGGTGTGCTCAATTTCTGCATCAGAAGCGGACTTTGCCTGCTTCACCCAGAGTTGCGCCATCCACAAGAAATAGATATTCATATCATCTGTTCCAGGACGCAAATATTATTCCATTGTTTCCATCATAACTGAATTTCTGGATCGAGGTGGCCAATGATTCCTTCAATCCCTGTTCTGGTTTCGCTTTGGTATGGGAACGGCTCAACGAAATCGACATGATTTTTTCAGTCATCAGCTGAAACAGCTCTGTTTGTCTCTGTTCCTGTTCTGTTAGTGCCCGCTGGTGTAGATGGGGTTGCCCCTGTTGCTGCAAAATTATCTGGATCAGACTGTTCTGTTCCACCATCTCCTTTGCCAAACTGTTAAAGTCGATAGCTTGCTAATCAGAACAAAAACAGTGCCGGGTAACGCTTTATCGGAAATCTGAACACATTGCTGTGTCGCCTCACACGGGACCTTGGTACGATACATAGACGCATGTGACTGATCAGTTGTGGACCAATAAAAACACGACAAGCTGGGCGCTATTGAAATATCGATTAAATGTTAGCTGAACAAAAGAATCATGACATACAGGGTAATGTGAAAGCAATGTTTGATTACTGGTTATGTGAATGCCTCTGTAATATTAATAGATGCAAAAACCGACTCGGCAGATATCACTCGAATTTAACAGTACGCACTCCGCAATTAAATTTACCACCGAAATGGAGGAAGGCAATCGCCTACAGTTTCTTGAAGTATGCTTAACAAGACGCTTTGATGGCTCGATCCAGAGGAAGGTGTATCGTAAAGTGACTTGGGATGGTCAGTACACGAATTTTCAGTTTTTTCACTGGATTACAAAGGTATTCTCATACGTTGTATTCTGAACAGGGTGAGACATATCTGCACAGCGGACTCCTTGGAGGCCAAGCTAACGCTCATAAGGAAAACGCTACTAAGCAGCGGTTAGCCCGAGAGATCTACAGAAAGAAATTGGACTTAACGGACCAAACCAGTGTGCATCTCACAGGTAGAAAAGGAACCACTATTCATCCGCTCATGGGGGACATCGGAGCTGATAAAGTCAGTAGAATTTCGGGTGCCACAGTGACGACCGCTTTCAATGCCGCCAAGACCAGATGCATGTTTGTTACATCACCAGAAATCTGATGTGAAAATAAAGGTAAGCTAACCTTGTTGACCTGACCCATGATCATTCACGAATTCAAGTGCGCGTGTGGTGTAACTTACATAGGTCGAACGACAAGGTAGTCATCAAAACGCATCAAAAACACCACCCTTGATGGCTTAGGCTCTGAAGTGATTTCAAGTTCTACTAAACGTAAGAAGATAAGGATATTTGTATTATCTCGTTCACATTCAGATCCCCAAGAGCAGCCCTGAATATCGTCAACTGGCTAGTGTCGTGATTTACGTTTCCACCAGATGCGTTGCTTGGAAGTGGACGTGGCGGGACCAAGATTTTCGTCACGAATTGATGGGTGTCAGAACCTGTTACGGGGCCGAATTTAATCTCAACTTTGGTAATGATGTCGACGGAAACTACATTCTCGATGGAAATGCCAAGCCCAGCAGTAGCGACATAAAGGCCTGCGATTATTTGACTACAAGAGATTTACTGGGACCAGCAGCATTTCTTGGACTATCCTGCCGCACCTTGAACGGGAGACATGTCCAAATTTCTGAATCCTGGAGGACAGGAGGCCGAGGATGCAAACCGGGCATTTTAGCGGGTGATACGTTAGGGAAACGAGCTCAAAGCCCTACCGATCGTCAGTTTCAATGTGCTAAAAGCTGGAGGCACTGAAGTAGGTTAAGATCGGAAATGTGTTTTTCGGTGGTATGAAAATGGTGTACAGTTCATGTCCTGCGGGACCGAGTTTGTAGGTGAGAAGCCAGACCTTCGATTAATCCTTCTGTGGCCAGATCAATGGACAGGTCCTCCTACTGCTTTTCGAAGGAACCCGGGTTTACTGGTCGTAAATAAACAAGGTAATGCAACTAGTACCGTGGACAACTTGTTGCGGGCCAGAATAACTAACTGATGAACCGGGGAGGGGAGGGGAGGGGCTATTTATGAGCGCCTCTATCAGTTCTCATTGCCATTCAAACATTTGCTTCATATCAACCTGTTTGTCAATCGTCTCAATTGAATTACGACATTCACTGTAGTCCCATTGCCATCTTGTATGATAAATTTCGAACGTATTACCGTATCACAGCACCCATAATAACGTAGACAAAACGCGGCTACACACTCGATCCGAAGCCTATTCAAAATTCAAACATTATTCAATTATAGTACCGTTTTTGGACTAGCGGAGTGTATGAGACAACGGAGATTAGCGACTGAGTCTCACAAATGTGGGTTGCTGGACTACGCCAGCGTGATAACGGGCTTTGGTGTGCTAACTAGCCAGTTTTCGATGCACGTCTATTATCCGTGGCAAGCCATGGTGCACATCCATTTTCAGACCACTAATTACGGAGTGGTCGTCAAGACATCCTAATAACAACCCGTCCTTTCTATTGCCTTTCTCTTCTGTAACGGCCTATTTCGAAACAAACGAATGCTGGTTTCTCTTTGCCGCGCTGAAAATATGCTCCGCAGCACTCGTCGTTGACGAAAAAACTTGACCGGTAGTTAGAACACTGCGCCTAACGTCCGGGATGAAGATTAGGGAGCCCTCGAACTTCCTTTTCGGTCTCAACACCTGTGCGACCAAGTCACTACCATCTTACTGAAAATCGAACGTCTACCCGTTTACATGCTACGAATGAAATCTTTTTATACTTCACTTCACTCCGAAATATGCTATTTCGGCATATATCTACACGCTCTGGCGTTATGCCTCCATACCGTATTCCCTTTTTGCTGACTAAGGACTACAAATTCTCTGCCGATAACTCAAACATCTTTTACGATGTGGTGGGGCTCCCCGTATCAGCTTGCACATGACTTCTGTCTAGAATCCTATATGGATATCACGGATGATCAGTCTGATCCTCTGTATCCAAATCATAGTAGGTGTGCTTCGCCACGTACAGTATTTTTTAAGTGGTGAAAAAAACTCTGGGGGACCTACCTAAACCCACTTAAATCACATTCTGCACTGGGCTACTTTTATGCTTTTCAGTAGGCAAATTGTCGAAAAATCCACCTAGGATGTAAGCTTCGACCTGACTCCATAGGTCGCATATTTGCATGCTGACGAAATTCTCGCCGGTAAAAGTTGCCGTGGAACCACGATTGTCGACGGATGGATACCACTATGTAATCAACTCTTCTGGATCTCACAAGGTTATGAAGCCGGTGGTCCAGATTTCTTTCCGACAGCGTTATTACATGAGGTAAGAAATTAATCTTACTAACACCGAACCTTTTTGAGTATATCGGACAATGAAAGAGTTGGATCCGTCTCACTAGTGACAGAGTGAAAAGGACGATCCGTATGGTGCATATAACATTCCTCAAAGGCATGTAAATCTTACTGCTAAAGATCCCTGATGTAAATCATAATGAGCGTTACCACTCACACAGCAGATCAGACACTGTGACCTCTCCAATGCCATAATTTTCTTTTGAATGCTCATCGGGAACCGTGTAGTACCATGATGTTTTTGATACTAAACGGATGAATTCATTTTTATCAATCTGTCAAACAGAGATGGATGATGATTACTTTTGTTCGTTTTGATGGAGTAAAAAGTTACCGCGACTATTGTGTGCACGATTATTTGCTTGTATATTGCATCGTTTGGCATAATTCGCGTCATATCTTTATTACCACTAGAACGCCAAGGGAGTCCAAAGAGGCACTGGCTCATAGTGAAAATTAAATAACTTGATTCTCATAGCAATTCGTTGAAGTTTCGTGACTTTACCTGATGATTAGTTTCACGCGTTTCCTTAAAGTTTCACTGAAGTGGTGTTTCTTAGTTGCATACGATTCTCCTAGTAACTTTGGCATATCTGAAAAGATCTCACTATTGGCTTTCGAATTCGGTCCGATTAGTTTGTGTGGGGCTTTTTTCTGGCCTAATGATGCAAAGTAACCGTACGGACAGTTCACAATCCTGTCGAGATTTTTTCCGTTCGTCTTCCCAGTGTGCGGCAGCTTTTCGCTTGTTATGGTAAAGTAGCATACCAGAGAAATTGGGGAATCTGGGACTTGTCGGCAACTTTATCATTTTGCTGGTCTTTTAATAGAAGATTTTGTCATTTTGGAAGGCTCATTAAAGTAATACCATGATTCAGTCCTATCTTTCACCTTAAATTGATCGGTTTCCTAACAGAGGAGCACTTCACTTCATGCACAAATCGTGCAGCAATACCACACTTTGACTTAACTCGACAAAACTGGAAAATGTTGCAACCAACCTGTGGTAAAAGCAAGCAAATCTGGTGAACCACGTAGTCACCTAGTTTTCTGAATAACATCGATATCGGTAACGGTACTGCATACATAAATACGTGGAATAAGTTTGGTAATGACACAGGTCGGAAATTAGGAGACATTATCGAACAAGCTACTGCCCACACCCATTTATCTCAATAAAGACCTACTGAAGATTGACATTCTTGTTAATGGGCCACTAAATCAATCAGAAAGCTGCTTCTAATGTGAAGTGACTTGGAAGCGAGACCGTAGATACGGTGTGTGACAAGTGGTCCACGTTTTATTATGAATTGTGATCATCCCTCGTATTACAGTCCAAATTGAAATGACTAGATAGTTCATCAGTACGTATTCACAAACATGGAGCTTCAAAAGGTGCATCTATATGTTCACCATAACCCCCTTAGTTAATCGCCCGAAACACGGAAAGGAAGATTGAAGTGAATGAACTAAGTTTTAGCTATCGTGAAATATACTCCTTTATATCAACCCCTAATCGCAACCACCCTAATCAGATAAAGATGGACTGGGAATACCAACATCCTCACTCAGATATGATCTAATCACACGATCAGCGTGAACGCACATCACTGCTATTTCAATCAACCCCGCCAGGGTTATCACTTTTGCATGTCCATTAGCATCGGCACTTCTCAAAAAAGATGAACCTCCCGCAGACTACCACTTTGTCCCGACAGTATACCATGTGTTCATACCGCTGTAACTGTCACCCAAACCACTGATGGTAGATGTTCTAAGACCCCTCCAATGCTGGCGATTCGTACACTCCCAACACACGTATCCTGTCAGCGATCCCGTCAGTCAATGTTGGGGCACTGTACCCCTTCACACTAAGACAGCGAATTGTTTTTCTGGTCATGCCCACAGTCGCAGTCCGGTGCATTAAAGTCCTTCAATGACTCGTTTCATCCTTCCGTCCACAGCATTATCTCACCACTCTCTGTGTTGTAGCTGACGAATACATGCACACGCGTATCGGTAGTTTTCAAAAGCGATAAATCCCCGACAGATCTATCAGTTTTATTTTCCTCAACCTTCAGTCATGGAGTCTATTGAGTGTTAGTCATAGCGAACAGCGGTTATCTTAGTGCGTCAAAGTGATCTTTTCCCTCTATTGACCGTCCCGAACGGGCCCTAGTTTTTCGTGCCTCAGTTACACAGTCGATTCAGTTCACATGTTGTGTCTTAGACGTGCAAACGAACAACCGCTTAGTTTATCCGTCATAGCAGCCATATTCAGCTTAGCCGTGACACAGGGTCAACTGAACCATGTGCGATCCAGACCACTGCACTTGTAGGTCAAAATGCCTTGCTTGTATCCTGGAAAGCGGATTAGGGGTCTTCCTGGAATATGAACCGGTTACCAGATTTCAGCGAAATTTTGAGGAAGGGCGCAAAAATCATCATCAGGAAAAGTCACGAAATTCCAACGAACCGCTACGAAAACCGAGTTATTTAGTTTTTACAACCGGCGAATGCCACTTTGGACTCTTTCGGTGTTCTAGTGCTAATTAAGAAGCAACACGAAGTGTGTCAAAAGGTACACCGTACGCACAAATGGTCATGCACACAATAATTGCAGTTCCTGCGCATCCTACCAGAACAGACTTTATTGTTTCCAAAGGGACGTTGGGAGGGAGAATCACCGCGTGAGTAGTGATTATCATCCATCCCTATTTGACAACCTGATGAGGCCTTTTTAATTAGATTATTGCAGTAAAATACAATATACACATTTAACCCGTGGTCGGATTGATAGTGTTGATCTGGCTAATTATTAAAAGACCGATCTAAGCTGAACATCAGTTATGTCCAGTATTCAGCGGTCGAACAAAACCGTGTGCGCAAGAAGGGATGTGTATTCAAGTACGTCGTACGATAAGCGGTGGTCTGGATTGCAACGACGTGTTGTATTGCAGTTGGTTAACTGATCTCCGGTTGGGAGTGGGATACCGCCTGTCATTGAAGTATGTAGTAATTTTTGCTAACATCATTGAATTCATTGGTTTATTAGTTAACACGTCATGACATATTAATGGTTCTTGATGAGTGACAGAAAAAAAAATCACGGTCTTAGATAGGCTACAACATCTGATTTACTGCTTGAGCGGTAATACTCATTATGGTTCACATCAGGGATCTTTCGAAAGACTTACATGCCTTCAAGGCATTTTATGTGCCATATGGATCGTATTTTTCATTCTTTTACAAGCTGCACAGATTCAAGTTTTTAATTGTTTGATATATTCAGACGGAATCGGTATTGATAACATTAATCTGTTACCGCATATTATACGACTGTCGGAAAGCAATCTGAACCACTAGCTTCATAACTCTAAAACTAAACCAGAGCACCCAGGAATCGAATACATGCCGATATTTGCCCAACGATAATCTTGGTTTCACGGCAGCTTTTACGGGCGAGAACTTTTTCAGCGTGCAAAATATACGGTCTGAGCAAGCAGGCTGGCCTCTCTGGGCCCAAGGGAATTTTTCGATAATTTGCCTATTGAGAAACAAAAGTAGTCTGGTGCGGAATGCAATTCAGACGGCCTGGGTACATCTCCATTTTTCCACGAATTAAAAAACACTGCACGGTGCGCTCTTCAATTCGCGGAAAATATTTCGGACTACATTCTGCACAGGACTACTTTTATCCTTGTCAGTGAGCAAATTATGGAAAAATTCATCTGGGCTATGCGCGTCAGGGCTAATTGCCTAGACGTTATTTTGTACATACTGACACCACCCTTGCCAGCAAAAGTAGCCGAATAAATACCAGCACGTAGTCAATTCCTCGAGGGTGTGCAAGGTGTTAACCTAAATTGACCGATATGAAGCTTTTCTATAGCCTTATTGCATGCGATAACAAGCTGACATCACGGATACCAATGCTGCCTGAATATACAGGACAATTAAGAACTTGAATCTGTCGCACTAGTGACAGAACGAAAAGAACGACCCGTATGGTGCATATAAAATATCTTGAAGATGTGTGGAATTTTACTGCAAAAGGTCCCCGATATAAACCACCATGAGCGTTACCACCTCCACAGTAAATCAGATATTGTAGCCTCTCTAACGCCATAAACCTCTTCCTGTCACTCACCGGGAACCACGTAGTGTCATGTGTTCATTAATAAACTGGTGGATTCAGCTTTATCAAGCCGTCAAATGGGGTTGGATGATGATTGTTGTTGTTTGCTCTGGTGGAATACAAAATATTGTGCGCACAATTATTTGTGCGGAGTGCAAATTTTAGCATACTTCGTATTGCCCCTTAACCAGTTCCGCTGAAGTCTGTTAATCGGTTGATACTAGGAAGGCCCAAACCGCTTTCTAGGACACAGACGAGGAGTCTACTTGGTCACTAGCGGCGGTTCCTGTTATTTGCTGCGTCCTCACACGGGCTGATAATTGTATGAAGCTCATTTAGGTCACTTCATTGTACCGACTCAACTTGCGACCCGATCACGTCTCCGCGAAATGTTGATGGATAAAAATAGTTTCTAATGTCGCCAACGTATCTCGCTCCAAGAAATAGTGCGATGTTTCATAGGTACACTCCGTTCTCCTAACAGCGTTGGTATCTTTGAGACCTCATCACTGGCTTTCAACTTTGGCTAGGTTGGTTTGTGTGGGGATTTCTTTCTGTAGTTATGATGAAAGGTGTTCGTACGGACACATCGTCGTTCTGTCGAGGTTATCCTTTCGTCTTTCTAATGTGAAGCAGCTCTTAGCTTCTTAAGGTGAAGTAGTATATCAGGGGAATCGAAGAACCTTGGACAAGTCGGCAAATTCTGTTGTTGTTTCTCTATCATTCTCAATATTTAGTTTATCCTTGCGCGATACCATGTATTCACTCCGCTACCCGAAGGGGACCAGTGTGTTATTCTCTAGCTGTCGCACCTAAACCATCATTGTTAGATATTTTAAAACCCCTCCAACATTAGCGAGTTGCACACCCTCATCACACTTTTCCTGTCAACGACCTTCTCAGTTAATATCAGGTCACTGCACCCCCTAACATTTAAGCAGCGAATTGTTTTCTGGTCATACACACGCGACGTCCGTTGCATTAAGGTCCTCCAATGACTGTTTTCATCCTGCTATTTGTAAGATGATCTCACCACTGTATGTCTTGTATTTAACGAACACATGCACACGCGCACCGGTAGTTTTGAAAAACGATGAATCTCCTACAGACCCACTGTTTTTATTGATCTCAACCTTCAGTCAAGGAGTTTATTGAGTGTTAGTCACAACGAACGACGGTTATCCGACTGCCTTCAAATGACTTTTCCACTTGGCTGACTTTCTCGAAAAAATAAGGGGGAAGAAATAAGATTCTCCAACTGGTATGAAGCTTGTACAAGAGATAACAACAGGTATATCTGCATACTTTGTACGTTTAGTTGTCAGATCAGTACACAAGTATACAGCATTTTTCGGAAAACTCAACATCACTGCGCATCACAAACGGTTCGGGACAGAACAAGCATGGTTTTTGTAGAAGCATCCAATGAGTTGCTTGTGTGAACAGTTCACCGGGTGCGGCACGATGGTATAATGATCAACCGATTACCACCCCCGTCTATCAGTTGTTTGACTGTACGCTTTACGCACGCCGTAACTGCAAGCGCTACTTCCGGAAAACTTGCTCGGTTTTAACCGATGCGCTGTGTTTGTAAAAATCCCCTGACCGCGCGCGGCTGGCACTCCACGGCCTTTTCTCGTTGATTCCCCTGGCGAACTATTATCATAGAACCTGAAGGAGTGTGCCCCCCGGTAGCGGTACACGTTTTCTATTCAACAACAACCCTTTATCTTACGATCATAAGAGGAACCACGTCTTCTGGACGTCGACTGAGATTCATTTGTTCTTCACCAATAAAGAGCAGTACTAAAACGGCGTGCTGCCCAATATCAATCAGGAAAAATCTTTCACTTTTATACTATCCGTTCCACAGCACTCATATTTTTTAGGAGAAAGTACAAATCAGCAAAGAAAACCAAAAGAGAAACAGCCAAGGCGCACATTAATCTAGTTGTAAAGCTGACCTCGTGTTTTGTAGCAATCATTTCTGGGATAAAATAGCCGAAAGCGAAACCTGCCAAAATGATAACGACAAAATTCAAAACCATCACAAGTTGCTTGTCCATGCATCGTAGTTCTGAGCATAACGATACACCGCTTTCTTTGTTCAGCGGCACGGCGATTTTAGGTCCGAGGTTTTCGATCATTTTGTTGTATTCTTTATTAGCAAACTTCGTACGCAAGGCATTTACTCTTTCGTCTAACTCTGGATTTCTTGGGGAATTTTTCGGAACGGGCAAAATGACAGCACTGGAGCGAAAGAGTCTCCAAAGAGGTGGCGGATTTTGTCCATTGGTTTTCATCCAAGAGTGACACTCATACAAAATACAAAAGGGGATATCACTATTCTTCTTTACAAGCTGTTCTGTGCTTGTTTTTAACCGTTCCGGGAAGTCCTTAATTGTTTGGCATTCTTCAAGAAAGTTAGCTATTTGGACGCTTAAGCGAAGGTCAACCGCAATCCGACCAGGATCGGACATTATTCTGTTACAAATGATGCCCCACGGTCCTTGTGTTCCACTGATTGGTTTTGGAATCTTGAATTTCTGAGCTGAAAAGAAAATGTACTCCATACAGAATAACAACGGCAAGAATGAATTGTAAACTATATAGTTGATAAAATCGTTTGCTAAATAAGTCGGGAAATACATATAACCGCACGAATACCTTGAGTCTATCCATTTGCGTTACCAGCTAACGAAAAATGAACAGTTAGCTGGCGCACCCACAAACAGAGCGGTGGTGGTCTACCATCCGCACCCGTGGTACTACCTTCGGTGAATAACGAACAGGAAAAGATGGTGCTGTAGAGATCAGGCCAACAGTCTCCAGGATTGCATTATGACATGGTTTACTGTTTTGAGTGCCTCTACAACCCACAGCTATACAAGATGGTTTCTTTAGGCTGGAGGAGCTATTATATCTGAGGTCATTCGAAAACATTCACGGGACCAGTTAATGAGGAATATCTGGATATATGTATAGATACTAATAGTAAGTAGTACGTTACCGTGTGGACAAAGTTCCCCCGGAAGCACACGACCGGTTTCGCGGTTGCTGCCGCTCATTAGGTATGCGTACCCAGTACTCCTCTGCGCACTTATCCCGATACCTGTACACTGCGATGTTATATCTTCACTAGCACCTTATTTGGACCGTCTGGAGTGTGAATGGATAGTCATCACTGAAGAGTCCACAAATGAATCACAACTGTGATTCTGTTATTTATACGTGCCTGGGCCACTGCTAACCCAACGAACAACGAGGCTGCTATGAACACTTGCACGTGCAGCCTCGTTGTTTGTTGGGTTAGCAATGACCCAGTGAAGAATAACCATGAGAAATCACAGTTGTGATTCAGCTGTGGACCCTTCAATAGTGTGAATGGATACCCTTCATTGAAGAGCCCACAAATGTATCGCAACTGTGGTTTCCCATATTTATTCGCGTCTCGGTCACGGCTAGCCCAACGAACAACGAGGCTGCATGTGCAAGCGCTCATATTGACAGTAAGTAGTATGTAAACGCGCATATACCACACCGGCTTGAGAACAAGCACGGTGCCAATGCAAGAACAACAACAGAAACAGAGAAAAATTACAAAGTCAGGCGCGGGTGACTGAGTTCACATAAAGATTACAACAAGTAAAAGCAATTTTCTTCTGACTTTTCCACCGTACACGTCCTGTGAATCTTTTTTGTTTTCCAATTGTTCATAGGGAACGGGAAGTCAACAGGCAGGCTACACAGCATTCCCGCCACTGGATTCGGTTCCGAGCCATATTTCTCAGCGTCTCTAACCAACGGCAACCAGAAAGGCGAGAAGCACCAACCGAAGCTAACTTCTCCATGTCCCTGCGCTAAGTCAACCTAATTTCCGCGTCGTCTTTTCCCGCCTTGCCCAGCACTTACGGAAAGAACACGCAAAGGTGAATGATGGGCATGCATACGCAATACATGCCAGAGCTATTGAAAGCGGTCTAGAACGATTCCTCGGTCATAGGATGACTATCAGCATCTATCACACGATGGCGAATCTCGTCATTGCTCACCCGATGTTCCCACTAGACACGATCAATGCTTCGGAGACACCGGTGGTCGAATACAGAAAGCGGCCGACGATCCACAACGCGGAGGAGCCAGGTCTCACAATCGTAGGGAAGAACGCTACGAACTGTGGAACTGTACAACCTTCCCTTGAAGAAAAGCTGGATGTCGTGGCGATGCCACAAATGATGCAGGTTCGCGAAAGCTGCTCTGATTCTCGCAGTTCGTGATGTGGTCTCCTCCCCAACACAACCACCAGGTGTGATCAGGCTCCCGAGGCACTCAAAACTATTGGTCACCTCTAATCGATCACCACTAAGAGTGAGTGCAGGTATAGTCTCCTGCCAGTCTTGAACAAGTAGCCTGCATTTTGGAGGCGCAAAGCACATATCATATCGGGACATCTCAATTACCAAGGGGTTCAATGCGTGTTGAATTGCCTGTGCGATGTAGCTCAGCAAGGCGATGTCATCAGCGTACTCTAAGTCGAAAACTCTGTCCCCTGGGAGGAGTTTAACCCCACCGTTTGGAAGACCAGATACAGCGTTTTGCAGAACATCCTACATACCAAAGTGGAAAAGAAACGGAGATATAGGGCAGCCTTCTGGTACTCCACTGGAAAACACAAAGAAATGTGTTGGGTATCTGAGAGGAATAGCACCTCTGAATGGGTAGTCTGTCGTGCCCTCTGGGGTATTTTCCATCTCTTTGGTCTCCATCGCTAATCCAACTCTTACCTGTGACTCCACGAAGCTGAGGCATGCATCAGCGGCCACACCCCAGCAAACCGCGCGACAGGCGGACCAAACCAAGTTGAGGGTAATCAGAAATTGGGAACCTCGGTGAAACGGCGCCCGGCATGTGAGGACGGACATTACTGCGCAAGCGGACGAGATCTGTTGGGTCCAACGGCTATCAAGGAAATTCGTCCAAACAAATGAGTTGCATGGACCTATCCTGGGTTATGGTCTTTGAGCGGACTGTCAGCTGACGCTATGCGCATGCATACACACACATACACACGCACAAGCCCGCGTACGCGTACGCTCACACGCAACAGTGTTTGAACTGTCCGGTTATTCGCGAAGCCGCAATCGCTCATTTTGTATCGATTTACTTTTATCGATCTATTTGTTAGACGTGCCTGTATGTCGCGTTCATATTCATTCGAAAAAAGACCTACTCAGTGATCGGGTGTTCTGTGCCTCCTAGCAGCTGAGTCATAACAGTTATTTGGCGACGGGAAATGGCAGATCAATCTGAACTCATCAAAATGTTACAGCAACAGCAAAAGGCAATTTTGGAACAACAACGGCAACAGACGAAGATGATAGAATTATTAACATCACACTTCGGTTCTGGTAATGTCACAAGCGATGATCAATCGTCGGTAACGAAACTGAAAGAATCACTCGCGGCCAGCATTCAGGAATTCATTTACGACGCAGAAAATGGGATAACTTTCACTTCGTGGTACAGACGATACGAAGATGTTTTTTTGGTTGACGGTGCATCTTTGGATGAGCAATCGAAAGTGCGTTTACTTATGCAGAAGCTGGGACCTACAGAACACACTCAGTATTGCAATTACATCCTGCCACAGCATCCTCGAGATTTTCCGCTGAAGGAAACAGTGTCTAAGCTGAGCTCAATCTTCGGCGAAAGGTCGTCATTATTCAATATACGATACAACTGCCTCAAAATAGTCAGAAACTCAGCCGAAGAAATAGTCTCCTACGCTGGTCGGGTCAACAAAGAGTGTGAACGTTTTAAACTTAAAGAAATCACAAACGATCAATTCAAAGCACTGATTTTTGTCGCTGGATTGACATCTCCAGATGATGCCGAACTGCGTACGACGCTGCTGGCAAAGCTGGACTCTTCAGAAAAACAGTCCGTGCAAGATCTAACTGCTGAATGCATCAGACTCATGAACTTAAAACAAGATTCCAAAATGGTCCAGCACGTATCACCGTCTACTGAAAATACGGTTGTAGACAAAATAACTGGAAACACAATTTCACAACCTCGCGAAATGCGTGCAATGACACCATTCAAAAGACCGCCTTCTACTTGCTGGAACTGTGGAGAATGGCATTTTGTTCGATTTTGTCGTTACCGGACACATTTTTGTCAGGAGTGTGGACGTGTGGGGCACAAAGAAGGATTTTGTGGGCGCTCACAAAACAGAAGACCAGTAAATAACTTCTGTGCATTTCGTCGCATCAGGCACCAGTCAAACGCCGTATTCGCAGCCACGAGCCCTTCACTGAACCAATTGCGGAAATACGTGACATTAACTGTGAATGGCCATCCAGTAACTCTTCAGCTGGACACGGCATCGGATATAACAATCATTTCACGCTCAACTTGGGTTGCTCTTGGGGAGCCCTCGTACAATGCTACAAACCGGGTTGCTCGAAATGCCACGGGTCAACGAATACCATTACTTGGAGAGCTAGAATGTGAGTTTCATTTTCGTGACCGCTATGGTAATGGCATCTGTTATATATCAACCGCTGATAATTTAAATCTTCTCGGTATTGACTGGATTAATAAGCTTCAGTTATGGGATGTACCGTTCAGTTCCATTTGTGACTCAAATAACCCGACTTCACTGTCACGCTCACACTCACCAGACGTATACGACGTTGCGAACATTACCAACACTCCAACAGTTGAGGATATTCGGGAGAAGCACGCCGAAATATTTCAGCCAGGCTTGGGGTTGTGCACCAAGGCTAAAGCGATCCTTTATCTAAAACCCGGGTCTAAACCAGTCTTTCGACCAAAACGGCCTGTTCCATATGCCGCTTTGAAATCAATAGATCAGGAACTCGAAAGACTGCAGACAGCAGGAGTACTTACACAAGTTAATTATTCCGCTTGGGCCGCACCAATTGTGGTGGTTAAGAAGGCAGATGGTTCGGTTCGCATATGTGCTGATTTCTCCACTGGACTAAATGATTGCCTAGAAACACATCAGTATCCACTACCGACCCCGGAAGATTTGTTTTCCAAACTTAACGGAAGTAAGATATTCTCAAAAATCGATTTATCTGATGCCTACCTTCAGGTTGAAGTGGATAATGCATGTAAAGAGTTGCTGACTATCAATACCCATCGCGGTTTGTATCAATACAATAGATTGCCATTCGGAGTAAAGTGCGCTCCGGCCATATTCCAGCAGATCATTGACACAATGCTGACTGACCTTCCATTCGCACTGGCCTACATGGATGATATTGTCATTGTTAGTGAGTCTAGAGCTGAACATGTGCAACATTTGAACGAAGTATTACATAAAATCCGACTTTTCGGATTCAAGTTACGTATCGCGAAATGCTCATTTTTCCTCCCAAGCATACAGTTTCTCGGCTTTATCATTGATAAAAACGGACGACGCCCAGACCCCTCCAAGGTGGCACCTGTTAACCAAATGCCTGCACCCAAAAACAAAGTGGAATTGCAATCTCTCCTCGGTCTTGTAAACTTACAATAATTTCATCCCAAACATGCACAATATTAGAGCCCCATTGAACGCCTTATTGAAACGGGATTCCGAATGGCGATGGTCAAAAGACTGTCAATCATCCTTTGACGAATTGAAGCGGCTGTTGACATCCACCCTGATGCTGACCCACTATGATCCATGTTTACCCATAATCGTCGCTGCAGACGCCTCTGAATACGGCATTGGGGCAGTGCTTCTCCATAAATTTCCAGATGGCTCACAGAAGGCGGTGTCCCACGCCTCTCGGGCGCTCATAAATGCTGAACGAAATTACAGTCAAATAGAGAAGGAAGGCCTGGCGTTGGCATTCGCAGTTCAAAAATTCCATAAATTTCTTCATGGTAGACGTTTTACCCTGTGTACTGATCACAAACCACTATTAGCCATTTTTGGTACAAAAAAGGCATTCCTCTTCATACCGCAAACCGACTACAACGATGGGCAACGGTACTACCTGGTTATGACTTTGTGATTAAGTACATCCGCACAGACAGTTTCGGACATGCTGACGCATTATCTCGCCTAATACAAAGGAATTCAGCTAATCAACCAGATGAAGACTTGGTAATATCCTCAGTTGAAGTTGATTTTGAAGTCAAGCAGGTGTTTCGCGAGTCAATCCGTAATCTGCCTGTCACGTTCACTACGGTACAAAGCGAAACTGAATCAGACCTTGATCTTCAGCGAATAATTCATTTTCTGAAAACTGGCTGGCCTCAAAATATCACCGATCATTACATCATGCAATTTTATCGTCGGAAAGATGCACTCACGATAGTAGACGGGTGCCTAATGTTGTCTGGACGCATAGTGATTCCTAAGACGCTGCAAACCAGAGTTCTGAGGCAATTGCATAGTGGTCATCCGGGTATCACACGTATGAAAGCACTAGCTCGAAGTTATGCTTACTGGCCCAACATTGACAAGCAGATTGAAGAGTACGTTAGATGTTGTGAAGATTGTTCAATTGCTGCTAAGGCGCCCATCAAGGTTCCGCTACACTCTTGGCCGTTACCCACAGGACCTTGGAAACGGGTTCATGTCGACTTTGCAGGTCCAATGAATCAACAGTATTTCATAGTAATAGTTGATTCTTACTCGAAATGGCCGGAAATATTTCTTATGAAAACTATCTCTTCTTCAAGCACCATTGTCATCTTGAGACGCCTTTTCGCTCAATTTGGGATTCCTGAAACCCTAGTCACGGATAACGGGGCCCAGTTTACCTCCATTGAGTTCACTAACTTCTGCCAATCCATGACAATTGAGCACGTACGGAGTCCAGTTTATCACCCTCAATCAAACGGTCAAGCGGAACGCTTTGTAGACACACTGAAACGGGCTTTCAAAAAGTTGCAAGGGGAAGGAAGCATACAAAAGATACTTGACAACTTCCTGATGACGTATCGCTCAACTCCTAACGCATCAGTCCCAAACAATGCCTCACCAGCAGAAGCCTTCCTTGGCAGACGCATGCGAATACAGTTAGATGCCATGTACCCTACGGTCACACCAAGTTTTCGAAACGAACACATGGAAAGGCGCTTCAACAGATTTCACGGTGCAAGGCCACGCAGCTTCAGCAAAGGGGATCGTGTTTATGTTCTCGATTTTCGTCACCCTTCAAGACAATGGATGCCAGGAGTAATTGTTAGCCGACTGGGTAATGTGATATATGGTGTTCGGTTAGACAGTGGAACAGCCAAACGACATGTCAACCACATCGGGAGGCGTTACAGTGCTGCAGCGGTAGATGAGAAGAACGAGGTAGAACTACCATTACATGTACTTTTGGATACCTTTGCATTACCAGTGACAGAGAAGAAAACGGCATCAGCTGGGTCACCAAGTTCTGACTATTTTACCGAGCGGCGATACTCAACGCGGTCCCGGTCCCCTATTAAAAGACTTTCTATTGATCCCCATAAAAAGTCTTACGAGTCGACTTCTATTGGCGGGGGAAGGTGAGCGGACTGTCAGCTGACGCTATGCGCATGCATACACACACATACACACGCACAAGCCCGCGTACGCGTACGCTCACACGCAACAGTGTTTGAACTGTCCGGTTATTCGCGAAGCCGCAATCGCTCATTTTGTATCGATTTACTTTTATCGATCTATTTGTTAGACGTGCCTGTATGTCGCGTTCATATTCATTCGAAAAAAGACCTACTCAGTGATCGGGTGTTCTGTGCCTCCTAGCAGCTGAGTCATAACAGTCTTTTCTATCGAACAGCGAACCAGCTCCTAGACAGCTACCAGCAATCATGTACCAGGACTACTGGGACGCGTCGGGCATCCCGGGTTGGTAGACCATGATCCAACAGGCGTATGAACTGCTCGATCGGCCACCGGCTTCCAATACACGAACTTCCTGTTGTCCAACAGGTAGTACTTTAGGTGTTAGACAGTAATCTGCTGTCGTCCGGATCGTTACTGCACCGACCTATTGGGACCCTATGTGGATCTCCGCTAATCCAAGTCTCAGGGTATGGTTGCCGGTTATCCCCAATAGTGCAGTGGGCCTTTGTGGCTATGGGGTAAATGCCCCTTGCACTGCACTCATGCGCAAGCATATAATTAAAAAAAAACTTGGCTGTGGACGGGCTAGAGGTGCCATCTCGGACAAAAGCCGAGTGGCACTGAGGAAGCTACTTTTTACACAATCCCAAGTCACTTCATGGATTTTGTCTCTACAGTTCACTCTGATGCTACGGCGTCTCCGGTAAGCGGCAAGCCCTGTGCCCCGTCACAGCAGAGTAGATACCTCTAAGCAAGCATTTCAGGATAACGTTCAGACCCTGTCAAACGCGATTTCATCCAGAAACCCTGCGATTAACGAGGATGGTAACGCAGATGGGCAACGGACGCGGCCAAAAGTATCCAGCCCTAACGCCTCCCATGGATAGGCAATACAAAGTGGCACAGGATCTTTGCAAAAAACCATAACCGCTGCGTAAAACTACGGACGCGAGAATCCGCAATTTATCTGATTAGCACAACCTTCGGTGCAAAGCCACACGCTCAGCGAAAAGCGACTGTAAACGATATTGATCTGAAGTTAAAGGTCGCATCGAAACAGCAGCCGCTATGGGAGGCTTTTCCGACTCTTACGCTTTTTTTCGAAGAAGGCACAACCTCCTCCTCCAATACTACGCGAAAACAGCGGCCACCTCATATCGGCGTCCGACCAGAAGATCCAAGAATGGGTCGAACACTTAGGTTAGCTGCTTAACCGCCCTCCCATCTAATCCATCTGTGTAACGGCACCAGGCGATATATAACAATGTGCAACCGATCTCGGGCCTCCCAGTTTCAGTCCAGTTTATTCAACCAATAACCTTGCACTTCTGTGCTCTGGTGTTGGTTGCTACCTTCCGGCATCGTCCAGTAAAGAGAAGAAAGAACAGAAGCATAAAGCAAAAAGGATCCCGATATAAATCAAAGTAGTAAGCGGAACTTAAGAGGACAAAGAAAGAGTCCGAATGGAGCTACGCGACTGACCGCGGAACCCAGCCATATCGCTTAACTAAACTGAACTTCGCGAGTTTTTCATCCACCTCACTTTTAAAAGACTTTCGAATTTTCGCTGATTAAACAAACTCAATTCACTTTTCGCCTCACCGTCGCGTTTTTTTTTGCTCTTGAGTATTTCTCGCATCGGCACTATTTCGGTGCCACGATATACAGGATACACTACAGCATGTCTACCAACTCGTCTTCTTCATTCATTCGATCGAGGGGATTTCGTTGGTAGTTCGCTGTGAGATCTGATAGAAGACACGTTCATAAGCCTTTTTACATTTAAGGGGCTGTCTCCTAAGAAGGGATGAGCCAGCTTCATGGATGTCTGGGATTGCGCCTGACCACGCACGGCGGTCAGAGGCAAAATCGACTGTGTACTGTAACGGCAAAATCCATGAAGAGTCTTGGGAATAGTCTGCAAAGTGGCGTCCCCGGGCTTCTTATCCAGATTGCATCCCTAGCCAGTGCACAACCAAGTGTCACCTGTCGGGCAACAGGAAGATCGTGCGTTTAAAGCGGATGACCGTTCGAGCGGTTCATACGCCTTTTGGATCGTAGTCTACTAATCCGAGACACCCAAGGTATCCACTGTGAATGGTTGTCGGCGGCTATCTAGGAGCTCGTTCGTCGTTCGATAGAAAAGACCATGACCCAGGATGGGTCCATGGAACCCTGTTGGTTGAATGGTTTTCCTTATTGACCGCTGGAGGAAGCAGTAGGTCTTGCCCGCCCATTCAGGAGCAGCTGCCTTCGCATGCTGGGCACCATCTCACCGAGGTTTTCAGGCTTCGGCTACCCTCCGACTTGGTTTGGCCCACCTGTCGAGCGCTTCATCGGGGTGTGGCCACTGATGCATGCTTCAGCTTCGTGGAGCCACAGCTGGGGTGTATGGGGTATCTGAGAGGAGTAGCACTTCTGAGTTGGTTGACTGTCGTGTCCCTTGGGGCATCTTCCATCTCTTTGGTCTCCATCATTCACCCAACTCTCACCTGTGGCTCCACGAAGCTGAAGCATGCATCAGCGGCCACACCCCGGCAAACCGCTCGACAGGCGGGCTAAACCAGGATGAGGGTTACCGAGGTCTAAAAAACTTCGGCGAGACGGTGTTCGGCATGTGAAGACAGATTCTTCTGAATGGGCGGACGAGATCTACTGATCCAACGGCCACAAAGGAGACCTGTTCAACTGCCTGATCCGGCATTCCAGAGGAGGCGAACGAACCGTACAGCAGGTCACCGGCTCCTCTGGAAACACCCTGCTGCCTTGCAGTCTGCACTTGGGTGTGCAAGGGCTAGAGGTGCAACCTCGAACAAAAAGGCCGAACGGTGCTGGGGACACCGCTTCGTACCCTACTCCCGCGACTTTCTATGATTATTCACGAAACCTCAAGCGCTCATCATGCTACGGCGTCCCCGGTAAGCGACGCGCCTCGTGTCCCGGCGGTCGAGGTGATAAGACAACAAGCTGGGATTATTCGCTGCAGGAAAAGAACACACATAGCCTGTTGGAATGTCAGGACGTTTCTAGACGTCGGCAGTCAGTGCATCACAATGCGAACTCTACACGACTATGACGTAGATATTGCTTGCCTCTCGGAAGTCCGCCTTCCCAACTCAGGTAGCCGATAAATAAAGGTCCCGGGTGTGGATACATCCTACTGGCTCTATCACAGTGGCCCGAAAGACAACTCCGGTCTCTACGGTGTCGCGTTTGCTCTGAACAAAGCAGCTAATGATGCAATGATCTCTTGGGAACCCGTCTCATCCAGACTCGCCTTGGCACGTTTTAAAGGCTCCCCGCACGACTTGACAGTGATCGCGATCTATGCTCCAACCAATTCAGCTGATGACGAAACCAAAGACGAATTTTACACTAATTTGCAGGAGGTAATCAACCGGGTTTCGAGGCGCGATGTACTTTTCATCGCAGGAGATTGGAACGCTCGCACAGGTACGGCCGACGAATCTACTCGCCATATTCTCGGGAGATTCGGCCTTGGTCAACGCTGCGAGAACGGTGGCCGACTGATTGGTTTAGCCGACATCAACAGAATGGTTGTCTGCAGCACTCGATTTCAACACCCCAAGAAGCATCTACTCACATGGTACTCCAATGATGGTCGCACTGCACACCAACTCGACCACATCCTGGTGAGAGCCCGTTGGGCCTCGTCTGTGGAGGATTGCCGAGCGTACCGAGGTGCAAAAACGGGCAACACAAACGGCACCGACCATGTCCTCCTACGCTCATGCTTCAAAGTTCATCTGTCCACACGTGCTAAAGTGTCTGCACCCTCTCGGATAAACGTTGCTGCCCTAGGAAATCCAGAGAAGCGAGAATCGTTGTCACGAGCAATCACAACCCGACTAACCAGCGCAACCAATGCACAGGCAGATGAAGTTTCTGTGGGAGGGCAGTGGACTCGAATGATGACGACAATCAAGGAAGCTTCTTGGACAGTACTCGGGAGAACGAAAAGGCGGACAAAGGATTGGATCTCGGAGAGCACGCTCCAGCTGTCAACCAGAGCACACGAAGCGCGACTGGCAGGTAGTAACGAACGCCGCAGACTGCAACGAGAGGCCACACGCTCCGCCAAGGCTGATCGCATAAGATACTGGATAGAAATAGCCGAAAAAATGGAGACCGCGTCCGGAATTGGTGACTTCGGTAAACTGTTCCGCCTTATTCGCAGCGCCTCTAATAGGTTTTGTAAGCAAGATTCCCTTCTTCGTGACACGGCAGGAAACTTAATACCTGAACAGAGCAAGAAAATGGACCGATGGGTGGAATACTTTAGTCAGCTGCTCAACCGGCCTACGGACCACCGGACGGACCAACCAATATCAACCCCTCCAGCCCAGTACGAAAGCAACTGTGACCCGCCAAACACCGCGGAAATCACGGAGATGATAAACAAACTGAAAGACAGAAAGGCTGCTGGGGAAGATGGCATCCCTCCAGAAGTGTATAAAGCATGTTCATCGTCATTGATTGACAGGTTGTGTACACTTTTTGGTTCCATTTGGAGAGCGGAAGCATTTCCACCGGACTGGGGAATGTCCATACTGCTGCCCATTCCGAAGAAAGGTGATAAATCGGCATGCGAGAACTACCGAGGGATCAGCCTGATCGATGTGGCCGCAAAGATCTTTGGTTCGTTGTTACTAACCCGTTTTTCCGAGGCAAGAGACCAGCGCACTCGCCCGAACCAAGGGGGTTTCCGCCGTGGCAGAGGCTGTGTGGATCAAATCTTCACACTGCGCCGAATACTGGAGCACCGCTATAAGTTCCAGCAGCCGACGGTAGCTTGTTTCATCAACTTCCGGGCAGCTTTTGATTCGGTGAACCGCGAGTCTCGTTGGTTCATAATCCAATCCGATGGAATGCCCGATAAGCTTTTAAGGCTGTTAAGGGGATACTACTCGACAACCGGTGCTAGGGTTCGTATGTACGGTGAAGAGTCCCGCGAGTTCACACTCACTACCGGAGTTAGGCAGGGCTGTCCCCTCTCACCGGTGCTGTTCAACTACGCCATCGATTGGACAATGCGACAGGCATTACACAACTACCCCGGCGTTCAGCTTAGCCAGGAAATATACATCTCGGACCTGGAGTTCGCGGATGATATTATCGTGCTTGGAGACTCCCCCGTTACGCTACAACCAATCCTCGACCGAATCAATTCCTTCGCGAGGTCCATCGGACTTGAAGTAAACTCGACCAAAACAAAGGCTTTCACAACCCATCTGGGCCCGACAATTGAACAACTGTCGATGAATGACCAACCAGTCGAATACGTCCCTTCATTCAAATACCTAGGCTCAACTCTGTTTCCGAACGGCCAGGCAAAAGATGAAGTGGTATTACGGATCGACAGCGCCAGGAGAGCCTTTCTTCAGCTAAGACGAATGCTGTGGACTCGCAGTGAAATCAGCTTAAGAACCAAAACTCGTGTTTACCGTGCTGCCATCCGGCCCGTACTCATCTATGGCTGCGAAACCTGGCCACTACGAGCTGAGGATACCAGAAGGCTGGAGGTTTTCGACCACTGGTGCCTGCGGCAAATCCTCAAAGTCAAGTGGCGCGACAGCGTGTCCAACGACGAGGTAAGGAGACGATGCTGTGATATCGATGCTCTCCCCGTCCTCCTCCAACGTCGACGACTTCAGTGGTTCAGCCATACACTTCGGCGACCCGAGTCGGAGCTAACCAAGCAAACACTCTGCCCCACTCCCTGCCCTGGTTGGCGTTGTCGCCTTGGTGGGCAGCTCAAAACGTGGACCATTACAATCGAGAAAGACGTAGAGCTTCTAGGCCTTCGGTCAGTCTATGGAGCCCGGCGATGGAAAAAGGACTGGATCTAGATCTGTACGGAGCTCGCCTCCGACCGCCGCGCGTGGTCAGCAATGGTTCGTGATATCCATGGAGCCGACTTATCCTCTCGCAGGAGATAGTCGCGTAAAAGTAAAAGTAAGTAAGTTGGGTAGCCGATGGAAACAGAAGATGCCTGAAGGGGCATGACGGACTATCAACTCAGAGGTGCTACGCCTCACAGTCAACCCATACACCCCACCGTAACTCGAACGTCTTCTATTCAAACATTGGAAAAATAAATAATAATCCTGACACAACTTGCAATGAGGGGCAGCACCAGAGAACTTTGCGGTCGTCTGAGTTGATTAGGAAAGACAGATATTGTGGGCTTACGGAAGGTGCCTTTGTGCCAAGATTTGTCGAAGAGTAAAGATGTGATGGATACAACCCCGACCGGGTCCGAAACAGGCTTGATTCTCACACGTGCAATGTTATGATCCACGGGTTCTATTCTACGATCTGAATGGAAAACCCGCGAACTCGATCTCAGCTCGCAACTCCGATCGCTTCAATCCGGTATGGAAAATCAGAAGACGACAACTCAGCCCGTCAAGACGACTGTGTATTTCCAGAAATTACTACGTGGTATAAAAAGCTAAAATCGAACATCCCTGAATCCGGGTGTCCAGTTAGGTTCAAACCCTGTTGGGCCGATTAGGTTGATAAAAACGTTTGCCGGAATAATTATTGATCCATTGACCCTGTTTGCGTCGGACTGTGGATGACTGCTCGATTAGCAAAAGTCATGTCCTGTGTTCCGATAAGTTGTTGATTACTGGTTATTCAATTCGGCCTAGCATGCTCCAGCTGATCACTGGCTTGCTTACATAACCGCTTTTTCGTTTTGAACTTCCTAACATCCACGTTTCACTGGGACTGGATAATCGATGAAGAATAAGCCCCGTGAGCAGTTTGCATGCGATACTTACCAGGATAATCCTTGTGATTTTTACAAGAGGATCTGTCACCTTTCCTATAAATCGGCACAATCACCGATTCACAACATTCTGTGGGAATCTGTTCACTAATTCAGATTACCCGGAGATCTTTAACTTCGAAACCAAAGCTTCGCCTTCATCCTTGAGAAAGAACGAAGATAATCGATTCGGTCCAGCGGCTCTGTACTTTTTCAAGTGACTTATCTCCCGGAAAACCTTCACTTCTGAAGCAGTGATATCTTCCTGCATCACTTCCTTCGAACATACATTAGGAAGGTCCATCGTTGAAGTGGGCCAACTGAATTGTTCCTTGAAGTGCTCCGCCCAACGATCCAGACGACGTCCTTGAGTGAATCAGTAAGCCGTCGGATTTCTTGATTAACTTACACCAGGCTTCCTTGGCCCGGTATCTCTAACCAAACGTTAGAGCTTGTGAGTATTACCAACGGACGCAGTCTTCTTCATTTTCCTACATTTCTCAATCCACCACTGTTCGCAGTCATTTCTCAGGCTCCTAGTTAGTTGGCGTCTCAGGGATTTATGCACTTCATTGAATGTGGCATCTAGAGGGACGGATCTGCGAGCAACTAACAGACCAACGGATGTCAAAGATACCCATCATTTGTGAGATTTACTTGCATCAGTCCTATGTGGCACTGGAAGCAGGGTATCAAGCTTCTCTGAGTTGCTGCCACCGTTCAACTTGATCCTGGACATCCGACTGCATCGATTACAGTAGAAAAAGCTCCCGCCGGAAAGCAGTTCAGTTCAGACAACCATTTACCATGCAATGGGTGCGGTGCCTTCGATTGTTATCTCCTAGCGGCAACCTCAAAAAAATGAAGGAGAAAACATTATGAAAGGAGTAAGAAAACTACAATAATGGAATTAAGTCGATGAAAAACTTTTTGTGAATACAAGAGCGCCACTGATCGCGGCCTCCAGCCATATCCCCCAACGTACCTAACCACTGAGTGGGAGGGTCTCTTGGACCCCACCCAGAAAGTCTAACACACAGTACATGGCCAAGTCCACTAGTAATCATTTTCATACCTTGCTTCCATGTCATGGACTGACCACCCTTACACATCTTCCAACCGTTACCTGCCTCAGCAAACACAGCATGCCGTGGGATCCTGTCAGGGGACATGCGCAATACATGTCCCAACTATCTTAGCCTGGTCAACTTGAGTGTTTCATTCAATGATTTGGTTCGTGAACCTAAGACTTGCCGCCGAACCTAAGCATTGCTTACACGGTGTTCCCGCCAGATTCGAGCAATAATATGAGGACATCGATGCTCAGATATCGACAATCTTCGTATATCCCCCATCTGCAGTGACCATGTTTCCGAACGATATAGAAGCGCAAATCTGACAGCTGCATCGTACACTCAACCCTTGATAGACAAACGGGTGTCATGTCGACTCCACAGATCACTCAGGTTGGCAAATGCCAAACCAGCCTTCTGTTTACGTATAGACACCTCATCGGATATCCGACTTCCGGGTGAAATGCAGCTCCCCAGATAACAGAACTTGTCTATCAGGTCTATAGTTTCTCCAAATATTGAAAAGTTGGGTGTCGGACGAAGCCAATCCTAAAACAGTATCTTGCATTTTATAGGTATAAAATGCATACCGAACATTGCTGCGCAGTCTATCAAGCTGTCTACAAAAGCTTGCAACTTACCTGGATCTTCACTAAAGAACAAATATGTCGTCCGCATATTCAAGGTCTAACACTTTTCCACCCGGGAAAAGTTTATTGCCACTATCCTCACTTGACAGAAGTACGGTCTCTCGGACCATTTCAACCACGGATTTAAAGAGTAAAGGTAAAACGGGGAAGCCCTGGTGTACACCAATTTTCGTAGTGAACTCGGGTGAAAGATCAGCGTAAGATCGAACTTGGATTCGGCTATTATTGTAAAGGGAATTTACGATGGAAATGAATTTCTCTGGTACACGCTTCAACAAGAGAGCAGCACCAGAGAACTGTACGGTCAACTGAGTACAAGGCCACTTTAAGATCAAGAAAAACGGAGGTAGTGGGCTTACGGAAGGTGTGTCTATGTTCTAAAAAACATCGAAGAGTGAAGATGTGATCAATACAACCTCGACCAGGTCTAAATCCAGCTTGATTCTCGTGCGAGCACTGTTCGCGAGCGTTAGATAATCGGTGGAGAATAATACTAGCGAGCAGTTTGGATGCGATACTAACCAGAATTATTCCCCTGTGGTTTTCACAGGAAGATATGTCGCCTTTCATATAAATCGGTACGATCACCGATTCACATCAACTCTTTGGAACTCGCTTCCTATCCCATATAAAACCGAGGAGTTTTGTCAACTCCAACAACAATGTTGAGCCACCGTCTTAGAAAATAGATGGGGGCGACCCATCCGGTCCAGCAGCCTTTTATCGTTTGAGGTAGCCTATCTCACGGAGAACCTCCGCTTCTGACGGAGGACTGCTATCTACAACAAAAGCTGTACTCATTGCGCTAATGATCAAACCTGAGGAGGATAAAGGCTAATTAAACTGCTTCTCGAGATGCGCCGCCCAGCGAATTAGACGACGCTGCTGAGTTTGAATCAGTGAGCCGTTTGCCTCTTCGATCAATTCGCTGACGGCTGGTTTACGTGGACCGGTTTGTCTAATCAGATGGAAAAGATTGCAGCTGTTGCCAAACGCCGCAGCTTTTCCCATCTAGCTCCACTTCGCAATCCATCACTGCTCACGGTCATTTACCAGGCTCCGAATCAGTTGGCATTTAAGGCATCTTTGTGCCTCATCGTATCTGGAATCCGAAGGAATCGTTTTGCGCACATCTAACAGTGAAACTGAAGATGCAGATATCCATCGCTTCTGTGTGTATCTAGTTGGTGGACCCTGGGTAACATCACCAGCCGCACTTAGAGTCTATTTAATCTCTGTCCATCGCTCTTCTGGATCCTGGGCATTTGGCTGCATCGATAATCTGGTGGATAGTTCTGTTCGGAGAGTAGATCGTTGATTATCGTCCAGTTGCAGCTGTGGGGGACGGTTCACTTTGGCGTTGCTTCGGCCGCTGACAAGCAGCAAGCTGAAGCCAGCGCGCACAAGGGCGTGGTCAGCGTCTACAGACGTGGACCAAAATGATTGAGCTGATCCACGCCAGCGGTAACCGACAGCGATATGGCCGATCTGAGTCCAACACTGTGTTGGCGCAGGAGGACGCCAGGTTAGCCGGTGTCGTTTTTGTGCGAGAAATTTGTACTCGCTAGGAATAGTCCATAGTCGGAGCATAGTTGAATGAGTCAATCACCATTATCACTTTGATCGACTGAAACGCAATATCGGCCTCCCATATTCCCCTCCGTCTCGTCTAGGCTTCCGACTTGAGCGCTGAAATCACCAGCAACAACCATGATATCCATAGAGCGCACACTGCGGAGCAGTTGATACAGATTCTGGTAGAATCCGTCCTTGGCCTCAAAACAGCTAGTCAGTTGGGACACATACAGTAGCCACAAACAGGCATTGGTGCTTCAGTCTAGTGCTGTCCATATATACAGAACCATTCAACCGAATTGCACACAGACGGCTGCTCACTGGCATCCAGTCGAGCAATGCACACACAGCCTTCACGCACAGAGCGATGTCAACGCCAGTCTAACCTCTAGTACTAGACACCAAGTCACCCGACACACGAATAGTGAAACGAAAAGCCGAGCTTGTATCTCGGGAGCGAAGTGTTACCACTAAAGCTGGGTCTCTTGTGTGCTTCGGAAACACAACATACGTCCATGGTATGGGTTTCAAGAGTCCTAGGTAGGGCAGCCTGTTGCCCCGTTTGGCAAAGTGTGCGGACATTGAAAGCAGCTAAGTGAAGAGAATGCTAAGTTCGGAGAATGGATTCTCTTTTTCCCCGGTCTCTAATTTGATACCCTTTCCGAAGGTTACAAGTTCACAGTAACGACTCATTGTGGCTTCTCGTGCGCATTTAAAATTGAAACGTGAAGGATAAAGAACAGAAAAATGGAGTCTTTGACGAGTGACCACTGGAGATTTCTGGACACATCATACTTCGCGGTTGCCCACACCGTGGAAGAAGGTCGTCTTTAGGAACCCTAACCGGAGCCTTTGACTCAAAAGTCTCACCCACAAGGCAGTGGGGAGTTAAACCAGCACGGGGACGTGACCGGGGCACTCGTGAAGGAACTTCTTCTGGTTTGTCACGTGAGACCTGATTGTTCCATGTATTCTGTCTTGTCATCGCTTGTGCTCTGTTATCGATCCGCTTTTCGGATTCAGTCCTTAACCCCATTTACCCAATGGAGCAAGCAGAACGTGGACGGGGAAGCACCCCTTGGGTTGGGGGCTGTCCAGTTTAGACGGACGATAGTTGCCCAATGAAGTGCGATGACTTCTCCCACCGTCGACAGAAACCCCAGGTACTCCACTTCTACGCGAATATCTCTCCAGCCTCATGATCATCGTCGCAAACCGCAAACCTGATTAGCCGTGCAACGTTTATGTGATCCGGAAGTGCGCACCTGTTATGAGCAGAAGTTAGCACATGAGCTAGGATCCACGACGATCAGTAATGTAGATGAGCAATGGGCACATATCCATCAGACAATGCACGTGGCAGCAGGTTTCGTCTGTGGTCCTAGATCCGGTGTCCACTTAAGAAATTGGCTTTCGCAAGAATCGATCAGTCCAACAGAGCAAAAACGTTAGCTCTCGAACTGTGGGGAGATGAATAACATACGAAGACATCTACAAAAGCGAGTTACGAAAGCCCTAAGAAGGATCGCGAAAATCGGTGGGTGAAGGTAGCCGAAGAAATAGAAATAGCAGCTACTTCAGGTAACAGTCAAAGACTGTTCAGACATATTCACGACACCGATGGACGGCGAAACGATATGCGATAGAAATGGAGGGTCTATTCATGACAAAGGAGCAGCTTAGCTGGCCGCAGGTTAACGTAATTACTCGTGTCAACAGCTGCGATTCCTTGGGGAGTATTGGTTGAGCTCCCATCGGAAGTTGAAATGGAAGCATGCATTCGATTACTAGAGCGTGGGAAAGTGGCCGGTCCCGACGAACTTCCCCCAGTTCTTTTCAAACTGGGTGGAAATGGTTTGATAAAATCGCTCACCACCTTTCTCCGTGACACTTGGAACGAGGAGCGTACTTCGTCATTATCGGGCGAGTCACTGGTTGTATCCGTCTTCAAGAAGGGGATACGCAATGACTGCAGTACCTATCGTGGAATCAGCTTAATTCTGATAGTCACCAAGGTGCTGGCCTCGACTTTGCTGCGTCGTCTGACACCGGCTCGCGAGAGGAACGCCCGCGAACAGTAGGTCAGATTCCGCTAAGTCGAGGATGCATCAACAAGATTTTTACTCTATGCCAACTACTTGGAACGCACCACACACGCACATCGTCGACCGACAATAGTGGTTTTCCCCTAACTGGAAGGCACCTACGACCCAGTTGATAGGACAGCGCTTTTCAGTGCTCTTCGCCGAAAGGGTATGCTGCAGAGGTACATGAAACTACTGAGATTATTATATTCTCATACTTCTGGCTGCGTAAAGGTCTACGGTGAACTACCCAGTCAGTTCGAAATGACTAGCGGTGTTCGACGAGGATGTTCCTTTCTTCATTCCTGTTCAACTTTATCATGGACGAGATAATGCAGAATGCCTTGCGAAGTCTCCAGGATGTGGGCGTCGAACTAGAGAACAGTGAAAAGCTGCGTGACCCAGATTACGAGGACGACCTTGTCTGCTTGTTCGAATGCACGGAATATAGGCGACGTGCACAAGGTAGGCTCGCAAGGACTGTAGCTTCATGCGGCATGCGCTCTGCATCTTCAACGTGTAAACTGAGGTCGTTCACCTGGTCAGATGAAACCGTCCAGATAACAAAATTTACCCACTTCAGCTAGAGCTTCTCCTACCAAGAAGAGGGTTGGTGCTGAGCCGACCCAGTCCCGCAACAGCATTTTACACTTCGAAGGTGCAAAACGCATCCCAAACATCGCTGCACTGTTGTTAAGGCTATCTGAAAGAGCTTTCAACTTACCTGGATCTTCAATCAGAAGAACAGTATCGTCCGCATATTCTAAGTTAGACAGTTTGCTGTTTGAACAAAGATCGATGCCACTACTCTCACACAAGAACAGGGGAACCCCAAGAATCAATTCAATTACAAAATTGAAGAGGAAGGGTGAAAGAGGTCGACCCTGACGAACATCACTTTCCGTGGTGAACTCGGGTGAAAGATCATTGTAAGCACGAACTCGGCTTCGGCTGTTCGCATACAAGCATTGGAAAAGAGAAATAGACTTCTCGGATACACCCTTCAATGAGAGGCAGTGCCAGAGAACTATGCATTCGACTGAGTCGAATGCCACTTTCAGATCAAGAGGGACAGAGATTGTGGGTCTACGAAATCTGTGTCTGTGCTCTGGGGTTTGCCGAAGAGTGAAGATGTGGTCGATACAACCCCGACCGGGTCTGAAACCGGCTTGATTCTCACGCGCAGACATTTCGTAGGCACTGGGTAATCGGTGGAGAATAAGCCAAGTGAGCAGTTTGGACGCGATTCTTACCTTCTCCCCGGCATACTTCTTACAAGACCTGTAACTGTCCCTTGGTCAGTATTCATCCACTTTCGTTTAAGGGCGGTTGCCTATTCACTCTTTGGTTAACCAAGGAGTCCTCATATCCCTGACGAGTAATTATGTTAGATTATGGCGTCATCTTGTAATCTGCTGGGAAGTAGATGGATCAGGAATTGTTCCAACGTATGAGCACACAACGAAATATTGTGTTCTCAAATATAACTAGTTCACTCTGACCGCTGACCGAGAACGTCCCCCAAACCACTACTGAGCTCCTGTTGTTACTGGGATTCTCTCTTCGTTTCGGTAATAATTCCAAGCATCCACTCTATACATCGACTCAGGTGGCTTGATTTTGCAAACGCCTACTTCTTCGTCTACTTTTCCGTGCTCTATTCTCACGTGCTGAACAAAGCTGGAAGAAGCGACGCGGTGGCCAGTCCATGACTTGACGTAGAATTACCAAAAATATAGCATCAGCATTGTCTTCCGTTGACGCTTCCCGCCTCCCCGGTTGGGACCCAAGGGACGAGGGTCGTCGTGCATATTTCGGAGCGTCGATACATGGCTGCGGGCACGATCGTCATTCTTGAGCGGCAGCTTCGACTGCAGGTTTGCACTCCAAGCATCGCTGATGATTCGTCCAACATACATGACGTCACCACGGATGAGCCAATGGGCTGTGGGGAACAACCTAGTGACTTCAGACGTTTTTTATAGCTGATCTCACGTAGCCCGGCCACTAGGCGTGTGGCAACTCGTTGAACTCGCTCTAGTTGGACTACTTCCGCAACCGTGCAGGGATAAAGAGCGGATTACCACATTCTGAGCGAGGATGTAAGTGGGAAAATAAAGAAGGCATCCAAATGAACGGCCAACTGTGCCAAGTATTTTTCACACTGAGGTGCAGGCTCTCTTAGTGTATTTGAGTCACCAGAGTTTGGGTACAACAACTCCGAGATCTTTTTCCGCAAACATGAGACGATACACGAAACTCCCAAAGTATCGTTTGCTCTGATAATCCCCATATGAGCACATTTTTCGATGTTTATCGGGAACCCCCAGGTGGTCGACTAACTCAGTTCAGTTCAGTCCAAACAACCATTATCCATGCACCGGATGCGGTGGCTTTGGTTGCTATTTTTCAGGGGTAACCTTAATCGGAAATAAAAAAATTTGAATAGAGTAAGAAGAGACACCCAAGTAGGATCAAGTCGACAAAGAAACATCCCGAATACAAGAGCGCCACGGGTAGTGACAGCAAGCTGTATCCTGTTACGTATCTAACTACTGAGTGAGGGGATCTCTTGGATACCATTCCTGAAGTCTAACACGCCTTACATGGTCAAGTCCACTGGCTAGGCTTTTCATACCTTTCTTCCATTTCATGGACTGACCACCCTTACTCATTTTCCAAGCATTACCCGCCCCATTGAACATTGCGTACCAACCCACTTAGCCTGGTGACGTTTAGTGCTTCATCTAATGATTTGTTTCTTGCGTTTAATACTCTGCACTTAACCTCCGCATTGTTGATACGGTTCTCCCACCATACTCGAGCAATTCTACGAAGAAACCGCTGTTCGAATACCGACAATCTTCGTATATCCCCCACCCGGAGCGGCCATGTTTCAGAACAATACAGAAGGACAGACCTGAAAGTTGCAGCTTACACTCAATCAGAGAGGCGTATCGATAACGAAGCACCAAAGAAGACAAATAAAAATGTGTGCTTCCCTGGCATTAGGGACAGATGCTTCGGACACGGCTGTTGCAGCAGTGTTGTAACAGTTCGTCCACAATTCATGGCAACCAATAGCTTTCTTCTCCAAGCGTCTCCAGTCTGCGGAATTCCGATATAGTACGTTCAGCAGAGAACTACTGGCAACTTATTTGGGTATCCGACACTCTCGGCACACGCTCGAAGGCCAAACGTGCACAGTATTCACAGATCATAAACCACTAGTGTACGTTCTCCAGTCAGCTTCTGGTCGATATTCGCCACTTAGACTATGTTTCGCAGTTTACTACGGACATTCGACACGTCTCTGGGGCACAATCCCGTAGTAGACACACTCTCACGCGTCCACAATATCGAAGACCCACTACCCATGGGCATGGACCTAGAAGCAATCACCGCAACCCAAAAAACAGATCCTGAGGTCGAGAAGCTCAGAAACAGCAGCTCCCTGCATCTAGTGCCAGTGACCCTTCCAACTTCGGACGTAACTATTATTTGCGATGTGTCTTAGGGTCGACCACGACCACTAGTTCCTGCCAGTTTTCGCCGGCAAGTTTTTATCAGCCTCCACAACTTTTCGCACCCTGGTGTAACCGCCTCAGTGAAACTAGTCACCGAGCGAATAGTCTGGCCTTGCGTCAAACGTGACGTACGTCTTTGGGCCCGCGCTTGTCTTCAATGCCAACGCGTTAAAATACATCGTCACACTAAATCCATGTTAGGCACATTCTGTGAGCCGGACGCACGCTTTCATTATGTGCATGTGGCGGCTGCGTCTATATCCTCACTTGTGTAGATCGTTTCACTCGCTGGCCACAGGCCATACCTATTCCCCGTCCTACCTCAGAGGAAGCTGCAAAAGCGTTTCTAACTGGCTGGGTGAGTCAGTTCGGCTGCCCTGCTATCGTGACCAACGACCGCGGTTCTCATTTTGACGGTGCCTTTCACGAGCTACTGAACGCATTCGTTTGCAGACAAAACAAGACGACGGCCTATCATCCTCAGGCTAATGGCTTGGTGGAGCGATTCCATCGCCAGCTGAAAGCTGTCCTTCGTGCTCGTGATAACCGTTCAGTGAAGTTTTACCGATCGTTCTCTTAGGGCTGCGTAACACCGTTAAAGCCGCAAGGGTGTTACGTCGGATAAACTTGTTTACGGTTGCATATTACCACCTGTGAGTTCTAATTACGGCGAATACACATCATCATCAATAGTCATCATCGTACAGTGCTAAACAGTAGGGTAAGCCCCACTGACCACTACCTTTCTCACCATCTTGCCCGTTGAATTAGAAAGTGTGAACATACAAGATGGACAGGGACTGGACCTACATGGGTGGGAAAAGGAAAGAATGCCCTAGTAGCCAACACACGGAATACACAGTCCAACCGTACAAACGCACATCGATCAGTCATTCTGATTCCACAGAAAGTGACAACACGATCGCCACTGTTCGCCGTTCGCTGCCATATCCTTCAGCGTCTCCAGCCAACTGGTAGATCGGATCTTTTGGACCCCAACCACGAAGACATGAAGCAACTACTTTTTCCAAGTTCGCTGTACATTTTCTCATTCCTCGCAGCCACGTCATCTGTTGACCTACACGTGGTCTCTTCCACTCCTTAGGAGGAACAGAGAATAGGACACGGTACGGTAGACGTGTGTTTGACATACGTAATACGTGCCCCAACCAACAAAGTCTACTAAGTTGGGTACGCTGTGACAAAACGTTCTCTGAATTAGTACTCAATACTCGATTTCTGACCTCATCGTTGCTTACTCGGCTATTCCACCCAATCCTAGCGATACTACGTAAACATCGATGGTCGAAAACCTCAAGACGACGAATATCTTCAGCACGCAGACTCCAAGTCTCGCAACCATACAACAAAACTGAACGCACTGCAGCACAGTATACACGGCCTTTCAACTTCAGTGAAATATCAGGTCACCACCACAAGTGCTTCAGTCCAGCATACGCCGCTCGAGCCTCGGATATCCGCGTGCTCACCTCTACTAGTGTGCTCCCATCCGTCGTCACGCAGCTACCGAGGTAGGTGAAGTGGTCTACAACTGCCAGCACCTCCCCATCGAGCATCAAGCTCGGAATTGTTGACGTCCAGTCTTGTAACATCACCTTGCACTTTGAAGGTGCAAAGCTCATGCCGAATGGAGCTACAGCTCTTGCGAGATTATCTAGTGCATGCTGAGCATGTTCCGAGCATTCGAACAAGCAGACAACATCGTCTGCGTAATCAAGATCACACAGCTTTCCACTATTCCCTAGTTCGAAGCGTACATCCTGAAGATTTTGCAGCGCACTGTCCATTATTTCGTCCTTGACGAAGTTGAACAGGAATGGAGACAAAGGGCATCCCTGTCGAACACCACTGGTCGTTTCGAACCGACTGGATAGTTCACCGTAAACTCCAACGCGGCCAGAAGTATGAAAATACAATAATCTCAGTAGGTTCACGAACTTCCGGGGCATACCTTTTCGATGAAGAACACTGAAAAGCGATGTTCGATCAACTGAATCGAAGGCGCCTTTCAGGTCTAAGAAGAGCATTATTGTCGGTCGGCGGTGCGTGTGACGCGTTTCAAGTAGTCGGCGAAGAGTAAAAATCTGGTCCATGCATCCTCGACCTGGGCGGAATCCTGCCCGCTGTTCGCGGGTGTTCCTCTCGCGAGTGGGCGTAAAACGGTGCAGCAGAATCGAGGCTAATACTTTAGTGACTATCGGGATTAAGCTAATCCCACGATGGTTACTACAGTCATTGCGTATTCCCTTCTTGAAGATGGAAACAATCAATGACTCGCTCCATATTAACGAAATATGCTCCTCGTTCCAACTGTCACGGAGCAAGACGGTAAGTAATTTTATCAACGCCCTACCACCCAATTTGAAAAGAACTGGGAGAAATTCGTCGGGACCTGCCGCTTTCCCCCGCATTAGTAATCGAATGCATGACTCTACTTCTACTTCCGATGGGGGCTCAAGTGATATCACCCAAGGAGTCGCAGCTGTTGACACAGGAGTAACTACACTAGCGTGCGGCCACCTAAACTGTTCCTTGAAGTTCTCGGCCCAACGGTCAAGCCTTTGCTCTTGACCACGGATGGGTTCTCCATTTCTATCCCAAATCGTTTCACTGACCTGGGTTCGCCGTCCACCGGTGTCACGAATAAGTTTGAACAGTCTTTGACTGTTACCTGAAGCAGCTGCTATTTCCATTTATTCGGCTACCTTCGCCCACCAATTTTCTCGATCATTCATAAGGCTTTTCGTAACTTGCCTTTATAGCTTTCTCCGCATCTTATCCATCTCCTTACGGTTCGGGAACTGACGCTTTTGTTCTATTATACTCAGCGACTCTTGCGAGATCCAGTATCTTTGACGAACAACGGATTTAGGATCAGAGGCAAAATCTTCTGATACGTGTATCGCCTGTTTGATATTAGCCCAATGCTCATCTACATTACTCTTCGTCGTAGATCCTAGCTCATGTGCTAACTTCTGCTCATAACAGGTGCGCACTTCCGGATCACATAAACATTGCACGGCTAATCGGATTTGCGGTTTGCGACGATGACCATGAAGCTGGAGAGATAATCGCATTAAAACTAATGCATGGTCCGACTCTACGTACGTGGACCAGTAAGATCTGCAGTTCTGAACAGAACTGCGCCACCAGAAGCTTACGACGATATGACCAACTTGACTCAAAGTACCTGTAGAGTTAGAGCGCCATGTTGCTGTGCGACGCGAGCTGTGTCGGAAGTTGGTGCTAGACAAGAACAATCGATTGTCTGCACAAAACTGGAGAAGCCTATCCCCGTTATCTGTACACTGAGCGGGTAAAGCACAACACCCACCTAAACAGGCTTCTGACAAACTAAATTTGCCAGCTTGTGCATTGAAGTCACCAGCTAGCACTACAATGTCAGAACCTTTACTGCTGCGAACGAGAGTGGTGAGGGCACCATAGAACTCATCTTTCTGTGCGTCTGAGCTGCAGTCCGTTGAGGCGTATGCCGAGATCACAAACAAATTGCATTTAACACAACTATCCTTTCGAACGCCAACTGATCCCTGGAGTCTCACAGCACATAAACGACTGTTAACAGGGATCCAGTCCAAAAGGGCAGCCTCAGCCTTTTCAGTCAAGACAGTTCCTACACCACGTTGACCCGTAGCTCGAGATACTTCGTCTCCTGAAGTGCACAGAAAATACCTCAATGAGATACCAGGAGCAGTTAGTTGAATCACACTGCTCGAATTTTGTATACGCGTTTCGCTTAAGCAGCATAAATCAATCTTCAGAGAATTTATTGTGGGGGCTCGGCATGCCTGCTGACCGGCCTGCGTGAGTGTACGCACGTTAAAGGAGCCGAGATTCAGAGGATGACGACTTGAGAAAATGTAAGTTGCCAGACAGAGGATTGTTCGCGACACTGTTTGAAAGTAAATCGTTGCGAGTATCGACCGTGTTATCAGTGGGAGCATTATGGGTGAATAGATGGGGCAAAGAGGGGTGGTTGGGGACAGAAGACAAAGTTTCAATACAAGAGAGGGAACTCTGAGCAGTAGCACACTTATCACTACCCATCCTGCTCGATGCAATGGGCAGCGCGGTCCTGATTATCCTGCTCGACGACCGATGCAGAATGGAATTCTTTCTATTCGTGCACTTCATGGGATTACACAAAACGGCTTTCACACCAAATACGGGTCATAAAGCCCACCCCGCCTCGCGAACAAACTCTCAGCACCTACATACCTACCACTCTAGCGACCACCAGCCATGTGTTGATTCGGGTGGATGCAGTGCGATCACCACTACAAACGGCTTATTCTGTCCCGTTCCGCGTCGTCCAGCGAAAGAAAAAGAAATACGTGGTAGACGTCGAAGGCAGGAAAGAGGCCATCAGCATAGACTGCCTTACACCGGCCTTCGTCGAGGTACAAACCCACCCCAAACATTCCGCCCAATGTCCCCACCTGCTCACAACCTTCGGCTAGTCGTCCTGAGTCGGCACCTGTTACTCCCACTAATGAGTCCCCATTATCAGTTGCAACGCCAAGCTCCAGAAAAGATACAGCTGCACCCGTCAACAGGAGAAATCGACGCGGCCGCGAGCTGCGACAGCCAACGAGGTTTTCTGAATTTGTAACAGTTGCATATATTTAAGTTTATTCTTCATATTCCACTTGTACGTAGTTTTATTATACGACTGCACGACCACGTGGTTATCACAACAAGGGTAGCGCAAGTCTGTATTGCGCCGGTATGTCGCCCTCAGTCGAATATCCGTCCGCGCCCCAAGCGCAGCTTCCTTGTGTTTCTCGCCTTCCAGCTCGTCCCGTCGATCAGAGCCATATGGAATCCCAGGATCTCGCATGGCTTAAACACAACACTCATTGGATTGCGACTGGATTCACTTGACGCCGGATGCTGGCTCGTTTACGAAGGCAATAACAACCACAGGCAAACGGAACTTTGGGATATCCCGACAACGATAAACCCTACAACACAATCACCACTGCAAAGTCACAAGCAAAATCTACCCAGGTCGGATGCAATGTTAAGGATGCAATTTTGCGGTCGACGAACAGCGACCAGTGTAAGTCATGGAGAACGGCTTGTGCTGGCTTCGTTTTTGTGTTCGTTCGCGGCGGGAGGCATGGAGAGTGTCTCTCGCCACCGAAGCCGACGTACCCATTACAAGTCGAAGCTTAAGTCCGTCGGCCTTCTAGGGGGTGACCCCTGTGGTGCTACCGATACGACACACGATTAGAAAGACTAACAAATTTGTCTATTTGAACAATTACCGAATCTGGTGTCACTTGCTCCCCCCTGTGTACACTGTCTGCACGCCATTGCGTTCCTCCAATACACACGTTGTCCCGCTCCAGCATCGAGTTCTGCTCTTTTGCGCGCTGCCGAGTATATTTGCTAACGTATCACGAACCGAGGACCACGGGCTACATATTCTATAGATTCTATACAGGAGCAGGTCCTGACCTACCTTAGGAGAATCCTTAACTCATCTAATATCCGGATGAAATGCAACAACAGCAGAACATGTTTGCCTGGTCTACAGTCACCCCATATATCGAAAAACTCGGTGAAGGTCCAACCCAATCCCGCAGTATATATATATATATATATATATATATATATATATATATATATATATATATATATATATAATATACCATCTTCAGATCAACCAAAGTGCTAAGGGCAACAACAACAACAACTACAAGAAAAAGAGAAGAGGAGTACTATACACTAAAACACAGATGGCGAGAAAAAAACATACTGACTCTTTTGCTTTTAATCGTATACTTTTTGATGTTTTTGTCATTTTGTTTGTTGGAATGACATTTTTGTGATTACGAGGCATCGGAGTTCGACAGACAGACCGCACAGTATTCGTCTCTAACCAACGACAATCCTCGTCCCTTGGGTCCCAACCGGGGAGGCGGGAAGCGCCAGCCGAAGACAATGCTGATGCTCGCTTTTCATAATTCTCCGTCGAGTCACGGACTGGCCACCGCGTCGCTTCTTTCAGCTTTGTTCAGCACGTGAGAACAGAGCACGGAATAGTAGACGGTGGACAGGCATTCGTAAATCCCGCAATAGCATCTTGCACTTTGAAGTTGCATGCAACAACTGCGTAGCTACGTTTGGTATAAGTGTTGCAACACTTATACCGAACGTCACTACGCAGTCGCCTGAACTGTCCAGAAAAGCTTGCAACACTCCCAGATCTTTACTTAGAACTATTTCATCCTCATGTCCAAGGTCGGACATAAAGAAACAGAGATGGTGGGTCTACAGAAAGTGTATGTTCCAAACATTAACAGAGAGTGAAGATGTGATCGAGGTAACATCGGCTAGGTCTTGACCCAGCTTGATTCTCGCGTGAGCACTGTTTGTGAGCGCTAGACGAGTAGTGGAGAATAATACCAACGAGCAGGTTAGATGCAATGCTAACCGGACTTATTCTCCGGTGGTTTCACATAAGTACCTGTCTTTCTTGTAAATCGGTACGGTCACCGACAAACAACAAGTCTTTGGAACTTGTTCCCTTTCCAATATCAAACGGGGGGAGGGGGGTTTACCAACTTCAACGACAATGCTCAGCCAACGTCTTTGGGAACAGACGGAGGAAAACCAGCCGGTCTGTAGGGGGAATTCCTCTCCCGACAAATCAAGGCCAAGGAATTCGAATCCTCGGTCAGTTTCTACCTACCTTGCGTCCTCACGGAGATGATAGTGTCTCGTGGTCCAACTTTAATGTTCGTCAGACTAGCGTTAAGCGAGCAAACTGGAGAAAATGGTTGAGTGTGGTGAAGTTCTATACGCGGAAAATAAGAATGGTGCCCTCAGTTTCGCTGCGAAATTTGTTTTAATTTACCAGACTATATTGGGGTATACGACCTACTTTGCCCACAACAACATGGTTTTTGGAATAGCAGGTCGTGCCTAACAAACTTGGTAATCGCACGAGAACGCTGGACGATAGCCAAGGCCGAAGGACACCCTACGGACGTAATCTTCGTGGATTTTAGCAAAGCTTTTGACAAAGTTCCGCATGATTGTCAATTAGGTAAGCTTAAGGCTCTGGGTGTAGTAGATCCCTTGATTCCGTGGATAGAGGACTTTCTAAAAGGCCGAAGCTTTGCAGTACGAGTAGCACAGTCACTGTCAACTTGGCAAGTGGCAGCTAGTGGTGTTACACAAGGGTCGGTTCTGGGTCCGCTCCTCTTCCTGGCCTATATCAATGACCTACCACTAGTTTTTCAATCACCGTGCCTCATTTATGCAGACGACCTAAAGATCTGGCGCACGATTACGTCATACGCTGACGAGCTCGTTCTTCAGGCGGACATCAGAGCCCTTGAGAGATGGTCAGATCTGTGGTCACTACCAGTCAACACGGACAAGTGTGCGCATATGCGAGTAGGAGCACCGTCCAGCAGTGGGATGTACAATATACACGGGGCAACCCTTCGGCGCTCTGTCTGCGAAAAAGATCTGGGAGTGATGGTGGCCTCGTCACTAAAAACGAAACACAATACTGATAGAGTCTGTTCTTCAGCGTAGAGTATCCTGGGACCGATTACTCGTTCATTCGGCCATCTCTCACTCAACGCCTTCAAGGTGCTGTATGCAACCCATGTGCGTCCCAGGCTGGAATACGGGGGGCCACCAGTTTTCCCTTGTACGTTGGCAGAGGTGGCCAAGTTGGAAAGAGTACAGAGCGGCGCAACCCGCCTTATCGGAGGGCTACGTGGGGTCAGCTACGAAGAGCGGCTGAAGATCACAGGGCTGTTTCCAGTGGCCTATCGGAGAGTCCGGGGAGACCTGATCTTCACCAGGCGTGTCATCAGAGGCGACTTCGGCCCAGAACTACGTGCAGAGCTCCCTCTCCGCGGATATGGCCGTACGATGGGACACCCGCTAACTCTAAAGAAACTGCACTCGGTGGGCCTCCCTCTGGTGTACCGTCTATCTCGGAGGGTGACCAATCTATGGAACTCGCTGCCAGCCGAAGTGGTGGAAGAGCCTGTAGTGACCTCGATCGTTTTGAGAAAATGACTATTTTCTGGACACCATTTTGGATCTATTTTCTCCACGATCTTTTCTGACGTTTGACATTGACCTCAGTGTTCCCCGGTTGCCTACGTTTTACTGGACTGACTTTTCCGAGGTTTCCGTCGACCTCGTTTCAAATCACTTTCACTTTCGTTCGTTCGCTCGCGGTTCGCTCTCAGCACAGCCGTCGCGTTTCGTTCCGTTTTCCGTTCGGTGTATTTCTCGTATCGGTACTGTTTCGGTGCCACGATATATAGAATACACCTCGCATCTGCAAACCGACTTACGTCTTCTCTATTCGTCCGATAGAGGGGATATCGTTGGTATTCGCTGCTAGACCCGATAGGAGACACGTTCGCCAGCCGCACCCGAACGTCTTCTATATTGGTGAGCCCAAGAACTTCCAGAACCTCCTGGATTATTCGCCCGCCCGGTGAGTCTGTGATTTATCGCTGTTTCACGTCCTCCTTCCGTTGCACGATATATATTTTTTACGATATATTATCGCAACGTAGCCATGTCAGAGGATAAGGCGCAGCTCGACACAGATCTCACTCTGTCTGCGGTTGCCTTTAAACCAGTGGCGTTTATCCCCCATGATCCAGAGGTTTGGTTTGCAGCCTTAGAGCTGCAGTTTGAGGCACGTAGGATTGTTGGCCAACGCCAACGATTTTCCTATGCCTTAGAGGCTATTCCAGGTGATGTTATCGCCTCGGTGAGGGATTTGGTATTAAATCCTCCTCAAGTGCAGCCGTACGATCGGCTTAAGGAGGCTATACTACAACATTTCCTTCCTTCTCGGGAGGAAAGGCTACGTCAGCTACTAGCACGGCACCCCATAGGTGATACTAAACCCAGCCGCCACCTAGCTCATCTCCGGTCTTTGGCAGGGCCCGCCGATAAGGATTCGGAGATAGTTAAGGAACTGTGGTTGGATTCTCTACCCTTCCACGTTCAGACCACCGTTACTGCTCTCCTCGAGGACTCGTCCTTGGAACGAGCAGCCGCCGTGGCTGACAAAATTGTCGCACGTGTCGGCAGTGGGGCTAATCCCCTCATTGCCACGACATCGCGAAATCCTAGGGGTGTCGACCTGGATGAATCGCCGGAGAGGCCTCGGCACTCTCGATCCATCCAGCGCCGCCTGTCCTTCAAGGACAGAGTTAAAATACCTACACCTCGCAGTAGCCCACGTAAACAACGGCGCGGACGGGCGCCCTCCACTGCCCACGTCCGCCGTGAATCCGCCTCACCTGCCTCATCCAAACCCGATCATCCTACCAGCGGCTTTTGTTGGTTCCATCGCGTTTTCGGACCAGCCGCCCGTAGGTGCAGACAGCCGTGTTCATACGCGGCGGGAAACGCCACTGCCGGCGAGTAGAAGCGGCCGTACTCGCCGGCAATCAGTCTCAGGTTGGCCGTTTATTTTACGTGCATGATTCGTGCACTAACGCTAGGTTCCTAGTCGACACTGGGGCCCAAGTTTCTGTCTTGCCGGTTGGTAAAGACAAGCCACGAGCTTCTCTGCTTCGGCTGTCAGCGGCGAATGGTTCCTCCATTCCTACCTACGGCACGAGACAGCTTGCGGTCAACCTGGGACCACGACGACGGTATCTGTGGACATTCATTCTTGCGGATGTTCCCACAGGCATACTGGGAATCGATTTTCTGCAGCACTATGAATTACTTGTTGATTCACGTAGGCTGCAGCTTATCGATCCTTCGTCGGACATTAAATTTACGGGTACTGCAGCTCGAACAGATGCACACCGAATCACAGGATTGTTTTCTAACATTCCGCACGATTTTCAGTCTTTGTTTATTAAATTCCCCATATTGACTAAACCATTTGAAGAGATAGAGACAGTGACCGATCGTGTGGCACACCACATTGTCACTAACGGACCACCAGTCACGGCACGACCTCGCCGACTGGCACCGGACAAATTGGTTTTCGCCAAACGTGAGTTTGACACTTTACTTTCTAAAGGTATTGTTCGTCCTTCTCACAGTCCATGGGCCTCACCTCTGCACATGGTTCTTAAGAAAGATGGCGTTAGCTGGCGACCATGTGGCGACTATCGCGCACTAAATTCGGTTACCCGTTACGATAGTTATCCGATACCCCACATACACGACATCACGGCATCACTTCACGGCACGACTGTATTTTCCAAGATCGATTTGGTGCGAGCCTATCACCAGATCCCAGTCGCCGCTGAAGATGTCGAGAAAACCGCTGTCACGACTCCTTTTGGTTTGTTTGAGTTCCTACGTATGCCTTTTGGTTTGCGAAATGCTGCTCAGACATTCCAGAGGTTTATCGATAGCATTACACGAGACTTGGAATTTGTTCACGTCTATATCGATGACTTGCTAATCGCATCGTCGAGCGTAGATGAACATTTCCAACATTTGACGCTACTATTTCAACGTTTGTCCGAACATCGAATAGTAGTCAATCCTGATAAATGTGAACTTGGCAAACCGGAACTTGTGTTCCTCGGCCACAAGATCACTCGAGAGGGTATTAAGCCTTGCGAGGATAAAGTGCGCGCTATTTTAGATTACGCCGTACCGTCCTCAATCAAGGAGCTCAAAGCATTTTTGGGGTTAGTTAACTTTTATCGTCGTTTCATACCCCATGCTGCTGAACGTTTGCTTCCATTAACTGACCTACTTCGTGGCAATCCACGTAAGTTGTCGCTTACGGATGCCGCACGAGTAGCGTTTTCGGAGATGAAAGCGACATTAGCTCAGACCACGCTCCTCATGCACCCAGTTCCATCCGCCACGCTAAGCATAGCGGTGGATGCATCCGACTTTGCCATCGGAGCGGTCCTGCAACAGTCTGTTTCTGGGATATGGCAGCCATTAGAGTTCTACTCTCGACGCCTCAATCCCACGGAAACCAAATATAGTGCTTTTGGTCGCGAACTGCTGGCTGCATATAATGCCGTTAAGCACTTCCGCCATGCAGTCGAGGGTCGATATTTCATCCTCTTTACAGACCATAAGCCTCTGACGTATGCATTGCATACTAAGTCTGATCGTTACTCTCCACGAGAAGTCAGACATTTAGACTATATTTCTCAGTTCACGACTGACCTACGACACGTTAAAGGTGAGTCGAACTGCGTTGCAGATGCTTTGTCGCGTATTCCGCTTAATGCCATTAAATCTCCGGTTTTAGACATCCCTGCCATGGCTGCCGCACAGGCACAGGATTCTTCATGTATGGAAGCAGCTCAGTCATCGCCGCTACAGTGTCAGTCCGTACCTCTAGCCACCAGTGCTGGGACGATACTCTGCGACATGTCTACTGGCATACCTAGACCAGTCGTACCCTCTGCATATCGACGTCTCGTGTTCGATACCCTTCATGGACTCTCACATCCAGGCATCGCAGCCAGTCTCCGATTAGTAGCTGCACGATACGTCTGGCCGTCCATGAATAAAGATGTTCGTATGTGGGCAAAACAGTGTCTACAATGTCAACGATCTAAAGTGCATAGGCACGTAGCTTCGCCTATCGGTACTTTTGCTACGCCTGATGCTCGCTTCGATCATATTCACGTAGACATTGTGGGTCCATTGACCCCATCACACGGGTATACCTATTTACTAACGTGCATCGATAGATTTACGAGGTGGCCCGAGGCTATTCCCATCTCTATCGTCACGGCCGAATCAGTGGCTCGACATCTGATAGAACGATGGATAGCTTCATATGGTTGTCCTTCCACAATCACTACCGATCGAGGGCAACAATTTGAGTCCGATCTATTCTCTTCATTAACTCACATGCTGGGTACGGAACGCATTCGCACGACCGCGTACCATCCGGCATCGAATGGTTTAGTCGAACGTTTTCATCGCCAACTCAAAGCGGCTCTTAGAGCACACGAGAGCCCCGACTGGTACGAAACGTTACCGCTAGTTCTGCTTGGTATCAGGACTTGCATAAAGGCAGATATCCAATGTTCCGCCGCAGAGCTTGTCTACGGCACGACATTACGACTGCCTGGGGAATTCTTTACGCCACGGAGTACAGATTCACTTGCCGTACAGACTTACGTTCATCGTTTGTCTACGTACATGCAAAATCTCGCTCCGGCGCAGACTCGAATGCAGCGACGACAGGTTTTTGTTCCGACCGAACTCGAAACTTGTTCGCATGTATTCATTCGTGTTGATTCGGTACGGAAACCATTACAACAGCCTTACGAAGGTCCATTTCGCGTGATTTCTCGTCACGATAAGACCTTTAAGGTTGATCGACACGGTCGCGTCGATACCGTTAGCATCGATCGTCTCAAAGCCGCGTACGTTGATGATAGCGTGTCGCCCGCTGACATGAGATTCGATGTTAACCCTGCACCGCCTGTTGACGACACTTCCGTGTCACGTCAAGGTCTGCAGTTAGCGTTGCCTGCTACGACTTCGAATGAGGCTATCGTCTCACGTTCAGGACAGCACCCAGTTGGTACTGCTACGACTTCGAATGAGGCTATCGTCTCACGTTCAAGTCAGCAGCCAGTTGGCCCTGCTACGCCCTCGAATGAGAATACTGTCTCACGTTCAAGTCAGCAGAGCACGCCTACGCACCCGTCCGTGAATGAGGCTCCCGTCTCACGTTCCGGTCGGAAGATCGTTTGCCCAGCACGTTTTCGCGACTAGGTCAAACACGATCTTAACCATTGCACTTCGCAGTAATAACTTTCGTGTTTATCGTTTCGACACGATTTAACATACCTCATTAGTTATTACTGTATTCTAGTCAAGTCCATTGCGGTTGCTACACCAGTTTTTCATTTCTTTTTGTTTCATGGAACCTCGCCATATGGTACGCTTCGCTGGTCCCACGAAATCTGGAGAATTTTGGCACCAACGTTTGCATTCTGGATCGGCCTTGTCGTTCTCGTTCCTGCCCATTTACAAACCTATCGATTTGGCTTCCGGATATCATATTGGTTAACGGTTACCCGACACTGGACGTTACTGGTGTGGCACACCTTGATGACGATTTACGCAACCGACGTCATTGGCAACGAATCTGGTTTACGCTCGACCACCATCCTACGGTTCCTGCATACCACGGATTTTGCCCGTCAGCATCCTACAGCACAGCTACATTCACGTATTTTGCACGCATTCGCGCACACGAATACCGTTTGTATGCCATGTCCTCCTTGACATTTTTTTTTTCGAAAGCTTTCCGTGCTTTCTAGCGGGGGGCTGCTGTAGTGACCTCGATCGTTTTGAGAAAATGACTATTTTCTGGACACCATTTTGGATCTATTTTCTCCACGATCTTTTCTGACGTTTGACATTGACCTCAGTGTTCCCCGGTTGCCTACGTTTTACTGGACTGACTTTTCCGAGGTTTCCGTCGACCTCGTTTCAAATCACTTTCACTTTCGTTCGTTCGCTCGCGGTTCGCTCTCAGCACAGCCGTCGCGTTTCGTTCCGTTTTCCGTTCGGTGTATTTCTCGTATCGGTACTGTTTCGGTGCCACGATATATAGAATACACCTCGCATCTGCAAACCGACTTACGTCTTCTCTATTCGTCCGATAGAGGGGATATCGTTGGTATTCGCTGCTAGACCCGATAGGAGACACGTTCGCCAGCCGCACCCGAACGTCTTCTATAAGCCCAACGACACATTGTTCAAGCGACTTCTGGATGTATTTCTAAAAAAAGGTGGTGGGAGACACACATGAGTCTACATCACTGAGCTGTGGTGAGGAGGCTTACACGGGAGAGATACCCTCTGCCTCTATTATGAAGAATGAATGAATGAATGAATGAAGACCACTGTGGCTGATCCCGCTGGCGGCTGTGCCGCGGATGGCCGGGGGATCGTACAAGAGTGGGGGTGAGAACCCCCTTAACCGTCAGGAATTATGCTCGAAATGAGCGAAGCGGATTGTTCAGCGTGAAGAGATTCATAAAGAACCAATAAGGACCAAGAAAAATGGTCAGAATGGCCGCACTAACGTTGCTATTGCTAAGAAATAGCTGGGTAGTGGAAGCCTTTGAAGTGTCTTGTTGCGGCAGTACGCTGATATAATTATGAACCGGATTTCAGTGACTTAAGTACAGGTTATGGAAAATAGGTTCTACCGCAGATGCCACCGCCGTCAGATTTTCCGTAAAAGAAACGTTTTGTAGCATTCAACGGGCATTTAGGCCATGGATAACAGCGATCATAAGTAAGTTGCGGAAAGGCGCAATTCGATATGATCATTAAGGTGTCTTAAACTAGGCTGCAGACAACGAACTTACGCAATTACAGCTTGTATGCTTTTTACTCAAAAACAGCACCGTAAAAATAGCTGTCTTCACTAACCCAAATAGTTTTGGGAAATATTTGAGTAGTCTTAGGAATGCTTCTATGCATGTATGAGATAATCAATGCATACGCGAAATAATGTCCAGTTTATGAATACTTCAGCATGAGTTGTATCGTTGCGCACTTAGCCGTACGATTCACCAACACGCGTACCAGCTATCGCGCATCCCCAAAACCGACCGCGAAGTTTTGAATAACGCGCTGTTCAGTTCAGTTCGGTTTGCACAGGACAGGTAATGGCCACGGCCAATCGAGCGTCCAAAATTCCTTCGATGGTATGCACACCAGTTATGCACCCACCACTGCCGAGTGTATTTCGTCGAATCCCCGCTAAAAATGAGAAAGAAACGGAAAACCTCATCGCACATCAACTGCGTGAGACATTATGCATCGTGAGCGTTCACTGAGACAGTATGCAATGAGGGCAAAAGTCTGCTAAAACATACTCCAGAAGGACCACAGTGCTACCCGTCATCCATCCAGTTGATATACTCAAGGCTTACCACAAGGAAAGATCTCGTACCACTTGCGATCTAGGGCATATTTGAAGGATTGGACTGTCTGCAGATCTACCATTTCACCAGGCAGACCGTTCCAACTGTTCACAACCCTATTGCTGAAGAAGTGCGATCTAGCCATCAACCTAGATCGGGCTTTCATCAACTTCTTTTCGTGTCCCCTTGTTCTGGAGTCTACGGCGACTTGGAATAGACTATCTGGTCTAAAGCCAGAAAAGCCCTTTATTATCTTGAACGTTTCTATGAGATCCCCTCGACGTCTCCTCCTTTCCAACGAGAAAAGATTCAGGTCACAGAGTCTGTGCTCGTAAGTCTTACCCCTCTGCCCTTCAACCATTCGCGTGACGAGATGTTGGAATTTCCTAGGCAGGCGGCGTCCTTTTCGTAGAAGAGTGACCAAGCCTGCACGCTACCTTCTTAGTGAGGTCGTACTATGGCCATGTATATAGGTACGAATAACCCCGGCTTCCGGCAAGACAAAGCTGATCGCTGTCCAAAGAGCTCCCAACGAGCCTTATGCGCAGCAGCATTGCACTGCTCCGACCATTTGAAGTCACTGTTCACGATGAGCCCAAGGTCTTTAACCCTACTGACTGCCTCTACGGTGAACAGCCCTTGATCATGAGCGACAGTTAGGCTCTCTGTTGCCCTTGACAACAAATGGCTTTTTTGAGCGTTTAGAGGTAAGTCCCATTTGTATGCCCAGTTCAGGACGGTACCTATTTCCCTACCCAAGTCCGCCCTACCCTTAGATCCAACAATCTTCACATCATCCGCAAAAATAAAGCTGGGCGATTGAAGAGTGGATGCTAGGTCAATAATAAATAACAAGAATAGGACCGGGCCTAGGACGGATCCCTGAGGTACACCACTGGTGACGTTCACCAAACTGGAGCACCTGTCCCCCACTTTGAAGTAAAACATCCTGTGGGAGAGGAAGTCCTCCAGCCACCTAAATACTGGCCCATCTATACCGAAAGTCTCCATCTTGCGTAGCAAAAGACGATGATTAACGGAGTCAAACGCCTTGCTAAAGTCGAGGTAGCATACCTCAACTTGCTTACTTTCGTCCAGTCATCGAGTTACTTTATCTAAGAAGCACAGGAGATTGGTCAGGCAAGATCTATTTTTCAGGAATCCATGCTGCGCCGGGCTTAGCATGGAGTGCTGCAGTAAGTGCTGGCAGATATGGGCACGGATGATCTTCTCGAGGACTTCACAGAGAATGCTTGTTGGGCTTACCGGCCTGTAGTTCTGCACATCCGACTTGGGCCCACTCTTATGTATTGCCACGACTGCCGCGACCTTCCAGTCCTGAGGCAGCTTACCCTTGTCCAACGTGGATCTGTACAGTCTGCATACCGATGGAGCTATGATATCCGCCAACGGCTTGATGATAGCTGGGTGAATGCCATCTGGGCCCGCTTACTTGTGGCTGTTTAACCCCTGTAGGTACTTACGCACGCATTCCTCTGAGAGATCTAGCTCGTTTAACTGGGGAGGATGCACCAGAGCAAGATCTACTCGCACCCCACTATCTATCCTATATGCACCACCAAAGTATTCCCCCAGGGTGTCTGCTTTGCCCTGGTCATCAGTGACAAAACCTTTGTCTCTAGTGGATAGCGGACCTACGGCATTTCTTGTTGAGCCTTTAGACTGTACATGGCTGCAGAACTTCTTCGGCTGTTGTCTTACACACTGGGCCTATTTGAGCTCAAATTCCCGCTTAGAAGTTCTCAAAAGGCTTACAGTCTCGTTTCTCAGCTTCGTATAGCGGTTCCAGGCTAGCTGACTGCCGGAAGCTTTGTACTGGTTCCAAGAGCGGTTTCTACGTCTGATGGCCTTGGCTATTGCAGCCTTCCACCACATGGGTTTGCCCTCCCCACTCCTTCGTTTGAAGGGTGCGAACTCTTCCTGTAGGGCAGTCAGGGATCCCTTTATGGCCTGCCAGCACTCCTCCACAGTAGCCTCCTCTGGCGCGTCCCAGGTCAAACCCATCGCCCCATTACGAAGCCTATCTATGTCCATACTACGGAAATTCCTAATCAGCCTTGAGGGTACCTTCGGTTGCCGCATGCATAGAACTATTTTGACGCACACGTGGTCACTCTTTCCCAGCGGTGCACAATAATGCAGTCCAGATACATCGTTGGGGAAGTTCGTTATAGCTTGGTCCAGCAAGGATGGAACGCATCCAGTCCTATATCTGGTATTCTCCCTAATATGCTGATGCAACGCATTATCATGCAGCCATTCTAAGTAGGTTTGCTCCTCCGATCCCGGCACGCACACCTCAGCCACCCAGTCGATGTGCGGAAGATTGAAGTCACCCACTATGAGGGTCTTTTGTGCGTCCTTAACTAGTTCAGTCAAAGTCCGCAGCAAACAAACGTCCTCTTCGTGGTTTGTGCTTGGTGCCCTGTAGACACAGACGACGTTAACCCTTCTGCCTGGAAGGATGATCGTAACGGCGCATAGCTGGATATTGCGAGTGCACATCTTGGTCTGGGACTCAAGGTGGTTTGCACCTGACCTAACGAGGATGGCTACTCCACCACCAAGGCGATCTTGTTCCCGATCCTGCCTGTAGACTGCAAAACTGTTACTTATTAGGCCTGGCACATGGTCTTCTTTAGAAAGCCACGTTTCCGTGACGGCAACTATTGATGCATTCTGTTCGTCAGCGGTTCTGGCAAGTTCCGCCCATTTGTTTCTAATACTACACGCGTTTGTATATAGCACCACCGCATTTGCTCCGTCGCCTAGGTGTCTTTTGTTATTCATTCCTGACTGTTTCTCAGGCGCAACGCCTGAGATGGTAACACGTTTTTTGCTTCGGATGACCCCACTGGGGTGCATGAATCCGGCTGATGGTCCAGAATTTCCGACGACTCCCAATCCATCTCTATAAGAATGGCCACAACATCCAGACCGGCAGGGGTCGCGCTGTCATCTATCTTCAGACATTACTGCCAATTCTCGTCTTCCAGCGCATCTTCAATTACAACTATTGGCGACCCCGCTCGTGGCTTCTTTACTATTGTCGGGGTCGGGGCCTGAGAGCCGAGTACGGCATTCCGCTGAACTTTTAGGTTTCTCACCAGCGCCCTGCCTGGTCGAGCAAGGTTACCTCCCGGGGCTAGACCACCAGGCCTTACTCTATGCTCGTCCGGCACAATCTGGTATCTGCCCTTGGTAATCTGAGCCACTACCGCTGCCCTCGCCAGTAGTCTATCCCGGGTAGCCTCATCAGCAAACTCCACCAGTATTGGTCTCGCACGAAATTCGCCTTTGTTCCCCAGTGGTGACTCCCATGTCCCCACTCTGTGCACCCTTCTTATAGTAGGAGGGTACGGAACACCTGCGATTCGCAGTATGTCGCAGACCCTCCTCCTGTCAATGTCTCTCCTGGCCTTCGATTCCCTTATAACGGGTTCTTCCTGGTTTAGGATCAGAAGCCTGTGGCTTGAGACCCTTCCCATCAACAAGATCTGCCTCTGCAGCTCCTTCACCTTGTTTTCTAGTGCCAGAAGAGCAGGGTCATCCACCCTAGCCAACCCATCTTTCGCTCTATGACAGTCGCTCTTCTTGTTGACCTGCCTTGCCCTTCTCGGCTTCTGCTCCGTCCACTGGCCCTTGTCGGTCTGCTTCAAAGGAGTTGAGGCAACGACCGCCTGGCAAGCTCTCGGAGCTGGTTTGGGGCTCACAACCGAGGTACTACTTGGTGGACGTTGGTCCTGCCCTTGGGCCTGCAGTTTAAAGGCCAGACTGGCCGCCTCCTTGCAGGGGGCACAGACCCATTCAGCCCATGGGTTCTGTTTATAAAGGACACAGATGTCCTTTGCTATCCCTGAACACCTTGGGTGAGCCCACCTCTTGCATATCTCGCACTCTATACCATTCACCACACGTTTTACGCACTTAGGTGCTAGACACGGGTCGGAAACGCGTGTCATACCGAAAAACCCCAAACACGAGGGCGAAAACAACTCAACTGCTCTTTACCCAAACACAAAATACGCACTCTGACAATAGCAGGTAAATCCCGCTAACACAAAAAACAAAAACAAAAAAAAGATTAGAAGCGAGGAAAGATCGCCTCAAAAAAAAACACCGAACTCTACTCGGCAATACTACAAGGAGAATAAAAAAATTCTCCGGATAAAGCGCACCTTAAATGCAATTATGATACGCTACCCACGGAGATATTTGATATCGACTTAAGTTTGAATAACTCGAGTCTGCGCTCCACTCAGAGACTGTGTGATTCAGCCGGCCTGCGCGCGCTGTTCTTTTAATCTTCAATGTTGCACAATTCCTGTATGAGCCGTGCAGTTTCAATTCGCAGTCGACTCTGGTTCAGCGTCTAATAGACGGCTTAGCTGAAGGTTCTTTCGTCGGTGGGTAGCGACTTGGAGATGACTAAGTTTGAATGTGTATATTCATGACCAAAAATTACTTCAGACAAACTTTGCCAACTGGCACTAATCTCTAGGCCGTTTTGCATGTTACTCCATTCCACAGGGCTGTGCGTTGTTTGTCTGCTTGCAGTAAGGACATTTTGTTTCCGCCAATTGAAAACACAATTTGGACTGCTCTGCTTGCGGACGGCTGAACGTTTGGCTCCCTTGGCTAGTGTCGCTTTCGGTGTCGCTCCCAGTCGGTGTCTCACTCCCATATTCCCCAACAATTAGAGACCTTGGACTGCAATATTCTTACACTTTCAATTTCTCTGAACACACTTCCTACATAACTGCACGGGCAAATAAGTCCCTTGGCTTGTTGCAGAGAAATTTTCTTCTCACGAACAGTAAGTTAGAGATATACAAAACTCATATTCGCCCAACCCTAGAGTACTGTACACTTGTGTTCTCAAATATGCATAAACGTGACATTATCGACATTGAGAATGTACAGCGTCGATTTACCAAAAAACTGTTTGGGCCTTCTACGACCCTGACCTACAGACAGCGGTGTACACTCCTGCGGCTTGATCCCCTATGGCTTAGGAGAATAAAACTCAACCTCGCATTTTTGTTTACTTTGCTCCACAAACAAGCTGTATCCTCCAGCCAAGTTCAGTTCAGTATAAACTCGACACATCAGCTGCGTAATAGGGAACACCGTATAACGATCCCTACTTCTCGGAAATCCTTAAGGCAAAACTTCTTCCTCCTGAAATATGCAACTCTGTGGAATAAACTCCCAGCTGATGTACGTTCCGTAGATTCCCTAAATATGTTTAAGTCTAGACTACACGTAGCTCTGGACATCCAAAAACTGATAGCTCTTACGAATCCTTATATGTCTTTTGACAGAGCTTATGAGGAAAGCGTTGGATACTAACCCGAACCCTTGATAATCTAGGATGTGCCACACCATACGACGTAATTGCCATCACCTAAGCGTAAACCTACCAGTTTACAATGCCTAAACATAATAACTCTCACGACTGAGGCCAGTGCTTCAGAAGTCGTATATGAATTTATGAAATACCACTGGAAGCAAGAAAGATAGTCTTTGAACATTTCCTGTGCTGATTATTATTAGGTTTTTGCCTCTGTCTCTAACTTAAGACGCAGCACCTGTCACACTCCTCAACCTCCACCCAGTAGTCACCATAAGACATTCACAGCTCAAATTCTGTCCCTATCACAGAACTCTAGCATCCTCCACGATAGGCCTATACAACACTTGATACTTAGCCATCAAAACTACTAACCATCTGTGGATCGTACCGACGAATCACGTTGTCAGTGCTGCAAGTCGTACCCCATCTTTGTGCAGACTGGCGTTTTGTTGAACATAAACCCCATCGAATAATCACAGGCTGTGGCTGACCCTACCTCCCCCTGCATTTTTTGTCCCATGTAAACGGCCTGGGTGTTCTGACTTCACGGATAAGGCGAGTGTTAGCGCGGCACTTCTGCAAACTTTCCCGGCCGTGATGGTCTCCCTGCACAGAGTTGACCACCAATAAGACATAAATCCCAAAAAGTAAGAGACTGGCACAAAAAAGTGAGAAAAAAATATACCCCTGTTTTGTCTTCCAGGCACACCAGCCCTGTCACATGTGACCCATGTCTCTGGGTTGTAGTGTCGCTACGGATTGACTGGTGTGGTTGACCTATTCCCAACGCGGCTTGTTACATGCGGTCCATGTTTCGGCCGGGGCGTGGGAGCTGTGGTCGCCCACCAAAAGCAGCTCCGCCTTCTCTGACAGCCAGATACCTGACTGTGATAAAAACATTAAAAAAAGAATAATAAGAACGTCTAAAAAGTGTGGATCATTCTTGGAGAGCCACGTGCTGGATGCCAGTAGTTGTGTATCGTGCTACCTCCCTACCTGAAGCTGGCCCTTGTGCCGCCTATCATGAGCACTAAATGTAGACCGTTAGAGTTTGCTTCCCTGACGAAAATTCGGACCCACCTCTCACGGTTCCCCAAACCAGTCCTCACATCGGTGTAGTCCTGCTTTGCAGCACGATAACAGCGAAAAAGATACCACAGTAACCATGCAATCATATCCGCATCAGATTTCCTTGCTCACATTGGAGCTTAATCTCAGTACAATTGCACTATCGAGGAAGAGCATAGATGAACTCGCGTCAATGTCCCAAGACAAGTGACCAATTACCTCTAATGTATCACTACTGTCACCCCAATAGTTCCTTCTACTTTGACTCCTCACAATAGAATAACCACTATACTGAAAGAGACAGTAACAGCATAGAGCCACGCAAACAGTACGTTAGTCCTACTCGCTCAGTCTGTCACTTGAAACCTATCCTGTCGCCTCGTTGCCTAACCACGTTCTGCGTAAGCAAACGGTATCGAGGGTTATCATTACTAACCACTCTTAACCGTGAAGCCCTAGGTATTTTATTAGTATCCCAGCGATGCCATGCTCACGGGCAAATCACAAATCCTTGTAAAACGCATACAGTTACCAAGCCGGTGTACGCAACTTCGTCGGCCTGCAGCAGTATAGCTCAAATCCACTGCGAGTCTATTTTACCCATGCCCTACTCACATAGACCTAACCAATCCATTGTTTATTGTCTTCATATATTATCATAACCCACAGCTGGAACCACGTCCAGACTGAAATCTCCCTTTATTTCAGGTTCGTTGTCTCTCACCATCTCAGCCGCCAAATTGGCTAACCAAGGATGCCGCTCTGACTCGCACGGACAGAGACTCAAGTGGAACCTACCATAGCAACTGAGACTGAAATCAAACCACACAACAGGAGATACCCCTAATTGCTTATCAGATCGTTCAGCGTTTTCTAACGCAACGAACACGAATTCCAGTTCACGCGCATGCCGATAATATACAGCCACACTCGGCTGATCGACCGATACATACCGTGCCCTGCCAGAAGAAACTTACGCATTCAAAGCCGTACATTGCCAGAAATGACGCTAAATAACACTGAAGGCAAATGCATCAACACATACATATATTTGTCAGTGAAACAGCATAATAACGCTGAAGTCCATGCGAAGATTTTCCCACTTTATTATCCGTTACCACAGGTTATCCTTCCTCCGAACCGTAGCCGGCTGGAAATTGACTCTCCACTTCTCGAGACCTTCCAGTTGCGCCTTCTTATTTCTAAATAGTACATGTTATTGGCCATGAATCTAAACTTACCTTTTTATGGACTGCTGTTTCTCCCACACCCACCAGTTCACTTTCACGAAATTGGCCTCATGTCCCCTTGATTCTAAGCTCATTCCGTTTCTCAAACTCCGGTAAATCCGTCATTCAGGGTCTTCATGGATCGCTATCCTTTTCGCATGCGTCGATTTTCCCCCCTCTTCTTCTTGTTAAAAATTTACTCCATCTGCAGAACCTTAGTTGGCCTCCGGTTTCCTTGGCCTGCATCATTCTTGTTCATAATGCTTCCTTAGCACTGCGTAACGATTTCTTCGACATCTCCACCGCGCACCACTGCCTAGCCCGGATTCGAAACTGGTTCAAAACTGCCGCGCAAACCATTATCAGAATGATCCATTCAAACTGTTGCTGTCTATGTTTTTCCATTTCTGATACTCTCGACTTTCATACTTAGAATTTTGTGAATATTTCACCATATTGAGTAACATGTTACACCATGATCATGCGTTAGCGCGTGCCTCTCGACCATGGCCGAGAAATATACCAATATTATTATTATAAGATCTGCCTCTGCAGCTCCTTCACCTTGTTTTCTAGTGCCAGAAGAGCAGGGTCATCCACCCTAGCCAACCCATCTTTCGCTCTATGACAGTCGCTCTTCTTGTTGACCTGCCTTGCCCTTCTCGGCTTCTGCTCCGTCCACTGGCCCTTGTCGGTCTGCTTCAAAGGAGTTGAGGCAACGACCGCCTGGCAAGCTCTCGGAGCTGGTTTGGGGCTCACAACCGAGGTACTACTTGGTGGACGTTGGTCCTGCCCTTGGGCCTGCAGTTTAAAGGCCAGACTGGCCGCCTCCTTGCAGGGGGCACAGACCCATTCAGCCCATGGGTTCTGTTTATAAAGGACACAGATGTCCTTTGCTATCCCTGAACACCTTGGGTGAGCCCACCTCTTGCATATCTCGCACTCTATACCATTCACCACACGTTTTACGCACTTAGGTGCTAGACACGGGTCGGAAACGCGTGTCATACCGAAAAACCCCAAACACGAGGGCGAAAACAACTCAACTGCTCTTTACCCAAACACAAAATACGCACTCTGACAATAGCAGGTAAATCCCGCTAACACAAAAAACAAAAACAAAAAAAAGATTAGAAGCGAGGAAAGATCGCCTCAAAAAAAAAACACCGAACTCTACTCGGCAATACTACAAGGAGAATAAAAAAATTCTCCGGATAAAGCGCACCTTAAATGCAATTATGATACGCTACCCACGGAGATATTTGATATCGACTTAAGTTTGAATAACTCGAGTCTGCGCTCCACTCAGAGACTGTGTGATTCAGCCGGCCTGCGCGCGCTGTTCTTTTAATCTTCAATGTTGCACAATTCCTGTATGAGCCGTGCAGTTTCAATTCGCAGTCGACTCTGGTTCAGCGTCTAATAGACGGCTTAGCTGAAGGTTCTTTCGTCGGTGGGTAGCGACTTGGAGATGACTAAGTTTGAATGTGTATATTCATGACCAAAAATTACTTCAGACAAACTTTGCCAACTGGCACTAATCTCTAGGCCGTTTTGCATGTTACTCCATTCCACAGGGCTGTGCGTTGTTTGTCTGCTTGCAGTAAGGACATTTTGTTTCCGCCAATTGAAAACACAATTTGGACTGCTCTGCTTGCGGACGGCTGAACGTTTGGCTCCCTTGGCTAGTGTCGCTTTCGGTGTCGCTCCCAGTCGTAAACGTGAAGCATTTGGTTTCAATACTAAACTTCCTTCGCCTATTCCATCGACTTTTACCGTCTTCTGGCACACTTCGAAACTTTTGGCTCGTTGCGCTTTCCATAGGTCATTCTCGGGATCTATTTAGTGCCTGGTATTCGGAGCACTAGGGGAGTTCTTCTTTACTTCTTGAGTGGAATGTCCTGGGGCGCCGGTAGTAGCCTGAGGAACTGGGATGTGAGTAGTCCGCCCTAGCTACGCTCCTTAAAATTTCGTAACACAGTCATAAGTTGATTCGGGTAGCATATGCCAACGAAAACCTCCACTTCTGAAGGAGGACTAATGCATAAAACGAGAGCTGCAAGCTCTGAGCTAGTTAGAAAACTGAAAAGGCCGATAAAACCGCCCCTCGAAACACTCCATCCAACGAACTAGACGACGCTCCTGAGTCTGAGTAGGTAGGCTGTTCGCCCCCTTGGTCAGTTCGCTAGCACTTGGCTTTCGCTGACCCGCATTTCTAATTAGATTGAAAAGTTGAGACTACTGCGAACCTCCGCGGTTTTTTCCATCCCCCCACACTTCGCAACCGCCCCACTGACGACAGTAGTTTCTCAGGCTGCTAACACGCAGGAGTCGATCTGCGACTTTTAACGGTGCAAATGAGGGCTCAGATATCTACCGTTTCTCTGCATCTGGTTTTTTGACGTGTTGCATACACAGAAAAGATAATCAAGCATCGACACTTCGGTCTAGCTTCGTTAACATGCACAGAACTGCTCACCCCAATCGTACATCCACAAGACAGCTGACTGGAATCCGGTCGAGCGAGGCTCGCTTACCTTTCGCCCTTAGAGCAATAACAAGGTGAGCCTGACCAGGAACACCAGACACCTAATCGTTTAACAAACGAGGATCGAAAGGAGAAGCCAAAATAGATCTGGAGAACGAGGCCTTAATATAGGAGCTGGGTCTCGTGAGAGTGTTTTGAAGACATCAGTCATCTATTTTTGAAGGTTTCTAAACATCTGGTTGGGGTAGGCTGTTCCCCTATATGGCAAAGTTTGCGAAGGTTAAAAGCAGCTAAATGAATATAATTCTTGGGTCTGATAATGGATTCTCTATTTTCCAGTCTCCAAGTCACTATTCTTCCCGAGAGTTGTAAGTTCTCGATCAAGACTCACTGTGGGTTCCTGTAACCATTTAGAACTGGGATGGAAACGATGGATTGCGGAGGGATTAAAAAGTGTGGGGGGAGGAAATTTTGTGGATTTCCGAGAATATCTTTCTTTGCCCCTGCCTGTACCGCAGAGGGGGTTTTTCTTTGGGAAATTTCACCTGAGACTTTGACTCAAAAACCCTACCCAAAAGGAAATGGGGTGTTAACCCAGCACGGGAACGCGACCGCAGCACCTGTAACAGCCGGTCGTGGAAAATCCCCCTTTTCCCTCGCGATTCAGTGTTTTTCCTAACATCACTCATTTGCCTACACTATTGACTTGTCTTTACGAACTGGTTGTTTTTATGGACCAATCGTTGTTTGTTCGCGCCCAGAGCGCTACTTCGGCACATACTTGTTCAGGACTTGCGTGACGCACGTGCTGTTTGCTCACACGCTGCTATTCGGTTTCTCGTTGTTGAGTCCTTGTGATCGCATTATTGAGGTTTGTATATTTTTTACGTCATTGTTCATGTAATAATCTAGTATCGTAGAATATCGCGGATAATCGTCTCTTGATTTCGGGATCTGTTGCGAATTTGGCTACGCATTGCTCAAACGTTCGTTACAATAGTCAATAGGTCAATTTGGAACGAGGAAAAACACGCAAAATGCCAAGAAAAGAATCGAAAACATTAGAATCCGGACAGGAAGTAACACGGCAAGTCTCTTGGGAGGTTTTTGGTACATTTGATTCTTTAGTTAATGTTAGATCGCCTAGTCCTGTCAGTGCTAGTTCATGTGTTAATGAGAGTAATATTGATCGTAAGGATGTTGATTTATATAGGCTGAGAATACTAGACCTAGAACAACAGTTACTATCGGCTAGACTACGGGCGCAGGAAGCAGAGAAGAAGTGTATACAGAAAGAGCGAGAGCATGAGACCAGCGACTTCGACACTTCCGATAGATCAGGATGCAATAAGATAGGGAACCCCACGCCGGTCGCCGACTACAAACCACCATCGATCGATCTGCCTAGGGTGGAACTAACGGTTTTCGACGGGCGAGCTGAGCAATACTGCAAGTTTGTCAAGCAGTTCGAGACGTTCGTCGGAAATAAGGTAACCGACCCTGGGCAAAGGCTTCTCTACCTTACTCACTACTGCCGAGGCAGAGCAAGAGAAGCTATCGACGGGTGCACCATGCTGGACCCGGAACAAGGCTACACAAGGGCAAGGAAGATTCTAAGGGACTTGTTTGGCCAACCTTTCAACGTAGCCCGTAACCTAATAGAGGGCGTGATGGTAGAGGCAAAGAGAACCAAGGGCGACGTCTACACCATGGCCGACCTGGTGATTAAGATGCAAAACTGCTCAATAGCCCTCGACCATTTAGGTTACAGGGCCGACCTAGATGCCATGCACACTTTGTAAAACATAGATCGTCACCTCTCTCCCGAACTACAGGGTCGGTGGGCGGAAGAAGCAGAACGGATAAGCCGAAGCGACAGAGAAGCCAACTTCGAAGACCTGACCGAATGCTTGGACAGGCAAACCAAGATAGCTGACAGCAGGTTCGGCCGACTCATCCGGGACAGCAACCGAGCAAACAAGCCCAGTACTAGCCAAGTCCAAACCCCTGCACAGGGACATCCAAAGTACCAGCCTTGGACCAACACACATGTCATTTCACGAGATGCTACGGCGCAACTTAATTGCAGATCCTGTGGTAATAGCCATGGCCTACCAGAATGCCCCAAGTTCGGCAGCGCCACAGTAGACGAACGGTGGGGAATGGCGAGGACTGCAGGGGCGTGTTTTATTTGTCTTAACACCACGCACCGGGCAGCAGCCTGTAGGACAAGGAACCGATGTGGTTACGAGGGCTGCACGGGCAGACACCATCGGCTGCCGCATCAGGCGAGAGTAACCTTAACCGAGACGAGTACCAAACCCAGTAAGATTTGTTCAACGTCACGACCTGCCAGTAAACCAGTACGTTTAGGCGTAGTGGCTGTGTGAGTAGTGACCCCGACTGGGGTTGTCAAAGCGCCGGCTTTCGTCGACAGTGGATCTGACACTACTCTCGTAAAAGAGCGGTTTGCCGACAAACACCAACTCGCTAAAGGTGCGACGTCGTTGGCAGTGAACACGGTGGGAGGAACACAGGTAATGACTGCCGGTAGATTGAGGCTGCAACTCATCTCTCTAGACACTAACGAGGAAATTGAATCAACGGAGGCATTCACATTAGCGGATCTCTGCATGCGAGCACCAAGGTCGGTGAACACAATCTTGGCTAGGTGGCCCCACCTGCAGGATGTAACCGTTGTAGATTGGGAAGACAACGAACTGGATCTCCTCACCGACTGCGACGTGCCAGAGGTACATTGGGTACTTGACCAGAGAGTGGGCGACCGCCAGGCACCTTATGCCGTACGCACGGCTCTGTGATGGATGATATATGGTCCAGTAATGGGATGTGGTTTTGTGAATTATTTATCCGCCGAAACGAACGGCAGAGTGTATCACCTGCAGCAGCTGTGTGGAAGGGAGTTCCATGACACTGGAGACGAAAGACAACCGTTGTCTCAAGAGGATTATTTCGCTTTGCAAACAGTGCGGCAAGGCATTAGAGGACTCTAAAAACAGTTCGGGGTTCCCCTCCAATGGGGCACATCGGTCGACCCGTGGACTGGCGACAGAAGTTATGTTCTCCAACGATTACTACGACTAAAAGAACGCTTCATTCGAGACCAGAATCTGTGGGAGCGACACGCGGATTTAATGAAGCGAAACGAAGCCCTCGGTTACGTTGAAAAGGTGCCCACGAACACCGACGGCAAAAGGGGTATCTGGTACCTGCCTCACCACCCGGTTATCAACCCCAAGTAACCCAAAAGTCTGCGGGTGGTTTTCGAGTGTGCGGCCAAGTTCCAGAGCAAGTCGTTAAACGATCGCCTACTATAAGGGCCTGACTGGACCACGCCACTGATCGATGTTTTGTGCCGTTTCAGAGTGGGTAAAGTGGCTTTGTCTGCCGACATTAGGGAAATGTTCCATCAGGTGAAGTTTCCGGTAGAACGAGATGCTTTGCGTTTCCTGTTGTGGGAAGGGAGCGACCGGGACAACGCAGTGGTGAACTACAGGATGACCGTCCACCCCTCCGGAGCCATATCGTCACCATTTTGTGCAAACTACGCTCTCCGAGAATCAGCGAACAAACATGGCGATCCAGTCCATCGGACGGTGGTAGATAGCGTCAGCAAGAACTTCTACGTCGACGACTACCTTGGGTCATTCGATGATGTGGAATCAGCTCTAGCGCAGTTCAGGGGTCTGACGAGATTGCTGGAATAGAGCGGCCTCCATCTAACTAAATGGATGTAGAACGCTTCAGAAGTGCTGAAGGTCATCCACTATCACGAAAAGGCCGAAAGGTTAAGAGATCTTGACGGATCTCCACTTCCTACCGAGCGCAATTTAGGAATACAATGGGACGCGGAAACGGACGATTTTGCTTTCGAGCTAAACGTTCCCGAACTGCCAATAACCCGTCGTGGCATACTATCTGCTGTCTCTAGTTTGCTCGACCCGCTCGGTTTCGTCTCACCGTGGCTGCTACCCGGAAAGATCTTGCTGCAGCGGCTGTGCCGTAAGAAAGTTGATTGGGACCAGTCAATGGACCGAGGGGACCGGTTGGGCCGGGAATAATTTTTGAATGCTCTGAAGAAATTAGGGGACATAGGAATCCCACGATGTTTGACTCCTGGCCACACGACGCGGACTGGAGAACTACATGCCTTTTCCGATGCATCCGAAGTCGGTTATGGAGCTGTGGTGTACGGACGATGGTGTGCAGGAGATGGAGAATATACCACGAGGATCCTGTTCGCCAAAGCCCTAGTTGCTCCATTGAAGACGGTTTCGATCCCACTCCTTGAACTCAGCGCAGCCGTGTCAGCAGTCAGGGCAGTACAAGCGGTAAAGAGGTGCCTCGACTTCTACATTTAGTCGGATAGTTTCTGGACGGACTCGACGATAGTACTGTACTACCTTACCAACGTCAGAAGCCGGTTTAGTGCTTTCGTTGCTAACCGGCTCAAGATCATCCACGACGACTCAGCCATGAACCAGTGGAAGCATGTCAGGTCTGGCGATAACCCAGCCGACCTGTGCTCCCGGTGTGCGACCAACTTCCGGCATCTCGACACGTGGATGGGAGGGCCAAAAGTCCTGCAAATATCCGAACGGGACTGGCCGGTGTACGAATTAAAACTCCCAACGGAAGAAGAACTGGAGATCAAAGGCGCAGTGAAAGCGGCCAACGTCGTCAAACAGACATCAATTTTATCACGATTGATCAGATTTTCTCCCTGGGTGAGGATACTTCGTGCGTTAGTTTGGTTAGCCAGGTTCAAGAGAAGTTTACTAGTCATGGAGGGGCTTCGCCCCTCAGGCAGGATACGAGTGGACCCGATAAGTCTCGATGAGCTACAAGCCGCAGAATACGATATTTTCAGAATGATACAACGAGAGGCCTTCGCCCGAGAACTCGAGAGGGCGGAAGAAGTGGGACCAATCATCAAAGAAATATCTACAGGAAGTGACTTAAAGCATTCAAACCATAAACTCATTGATGGACTGTTTCAGGTGGATGGTAGGCTGACCAACGCCCGCCTGAGCTTCGACGCAAAGTACCCTATACTGTTGCCGGCTCGAAAACCTGTAGTAGAGCTAATGATCCAACACGTCCACGCCGTCGAGGGACATGCCGGGGAAAGCCACGTGACGAGCATCATCCGAAAGCGCCTTTGGTTGTTGAGAGGACGAGAGAGTGTAAAACGCGTAATCCGACGTTGTGTGCAATGTATGAGACGCAATGCCACGGCGGGCAAACAACTGATGGCCCCACTACCAGAATTCGAGGTGACCACGGGCTGGTGGCCGTTCAGTGACACCGGGTTGGACTATTTCGGGCCCTTGTGGACCAAGTGCGGGAAAAGATTAGAAAAGCGATACGGATGTATCATGACGTGTATGAAGTCACGTGCGGTACACCTAGAAGTCGCACATTCGACGACGACCGATTCTTTCCTACAAGCCTAACAGAGATTTATCAACCGAAGAGGCGTACCGGCCGATATATACTCAGATAATGGATCGAACTTTGTGGGCGCTCACCGGGAATTGCAGCGTTGGCACAAGAACATAAGCAGGGACGAACTGCAGGATCGAACCGTGGCCTACGGCATACGATGGCATTTCAACCCCCCACAGGCCAGCCACCGAGGCGGCATATGGGAACGCATGATCCGGTCCGCCAGACGGATATTGCTGTCAATCATGGAGCAACAACCGCCCAACGACAAGACGCTGAACATTGTCGAGACTGGGGTAGAGAGAATTCTGTACAACCGCCCCCTGATTCCAGCAATGAACGGCGACCCCACCCACCTGGCGCTCACCCCGAACGACTTATTGGCGTTAAGGTCGAACGAGGGTTTCCAAGGGCCGGTAAACCTTCGCGGGAGCTGCCTCCACGGATGGAAGCAAGCGAACTATCTGGCCAAGGTCTTCTGGAGGAGCTGGCTGCTGCAGTAACTACCGGCTCTGCAAGCTCGACAGAAGTGGCTGGTGAAAGCAAGGCCATTCAAAGTTGGGGATGTGGTTATGATTGCCGACGAACGCGCACATTTCAGCACTTGGTCTTTGGGAGTAGCTACGGAATCCATCGAAAGCACTGACGGAATGGTAAGAACGGTGAAGGTGAAGACAGCTAACGGAGTGCTCATTCGTGACATACGCAGTATTAGTCTACTCGAGAGCGAAGACGGAGTAGCTGATAACCCTGAGGCCTAGTAAACCTTTTCACACCAGTCATCGAAGTGGATAAAGAAACACCATATATACCACACGGTATCCGTCAAACACGTTACAGTGCTCGCGGTCTTTCATTGACATTACGTAAGGTCTTTTCCGATATGTGGTGACGAGTGCGATCCCATTGTACATCCCGACACATACACAAATGCACAACGCACTCTACATCCCGTAACCCCATCAAACATGCGACAGTGTTCGTTGTTTTGCTTTTTGTTGACGTTACCGAATGCCCCTTTGCATATGTGGAAGTAGTGGAGCTTAGGTCACACACACATGCTACATTTTACTCGTTTTCTTGCCACACAGTCTTTTGTTAGCACTGCAGAGAGTCCACCTTTGATGCGTAGTCATACCTGTGATTTCATTGTACACCCCGGCACACATACACACACTCACACACACGCACTCAAGCACACATACGGGACAACATCTATGTGACCTTTCAAGCTCGCCATCGGTCATTTGGTTCCGTGGAAGATGTAGACTAGCCTCACGTCTATGTAGCCAATGGGTTAGGTGCGACCAGTAGTAGAACGTTGACTACGAGCATTAGACGCGCGCACTGACAGCAGAGCCTAGGTAGGTAGAAAGAATCAGCACATTTCTACCGAACCGTTGACTCTGCTAAGGATCCAGGAGGATTTTGGTGGGTGGTGTAAAAGCCGGCCGTGGAAAATCCCCCTTTTCCCTCGCGATTCAGTGTTTTTCCTAACATCACTCATTTGCCTACACTATTGACTTGTCTTTACGAACTGGTTGTTTTTATGGACCAATCGTTGTTTGTTCGCGCCCAGAGCGCTACTTCGGCACATACTTGTTCAGGACTTGCGTGACGCACGTGCTGTTTGCTCACACGCTGCTATTCGGTTTCTCGTTGTTGAGTCCTTGTGATCGCATTATTGAGGTTTGTATATTTTTTACGTCATTGTTCATGTAATAATCTAGTATCGTAGAATATCGCGGATAATCGTCTCTTGATTTCGGGATCTGTTGCGAATTTGGCTACGCATTGCTCAAACGTTCGTTACAGCACCCGTGAAGGAACTTCTTCTCACAGAGAAGGACCTTCCCCCACAGTGTGTGGTGCCTTTAGAATATGTACTGCACTCACGCGGTGCAAGAATCTCATCGCGTGATTTCCGCCTAATGAAATGCCGCAAAACCGAAACTCTCCCGTTGTCCATTTGTTTATCTTAAAGACAATAGAAGATATATTCAAGACTAGCACGCTGGACCCTTCCCGTTGACTGGTGATCTGCCTTTCATTGCACCTTAAATGAATTAAAACATTAGGAGCAAACCCGGTAATCGATAGGCACTTTAAGCTTCCTTTGAAGAAGGGCGTTCATGTTAGAAACTGCTTAATAATCCTGCTTCTTAAGAGGGAGAGGAGGTAGCTGATGGGAAGACAAAGACGGGCAGCGCTCCATAGCTTAACGGTTGGGAGGGAGGAAGATTAAAAAGTGGAAGTGCAACATCTAATGACAGAAATCTGATAAACGTTGGATACTAACCCGAAACCTTGATAATCTAGGATGTGCCACACCATACGCCGTAGTTGCCATCACCTAAGCGTAAACCTACCAGTTTACAATGCCTAAACACAATAACTCTCATGACTGAGGCCAGTGCTTCAGAAATCGTATTTGATTATATGAAATACCACTGGAAGCATAAAAGATAGTCTTTGAACATTTCCAGTGCTGATTATTATTAGGTTTTTGCCTCTGTCTCTAACCCAAGACGCAGCACCTGCCACACTCCTCAACCTCCATCCAGTAGTCACTATTAGACATTCACAGCTCAAATTCCTGGCCGTGGTGGTCTCCCTGCACAGAGTTGACCACTGATAAGACATGAACACAAAAATGAAAGAGATTGGCATAAAAAAGTGAGAAAAAATACCCAACTGTTTTGTCTCCCAGGCACACCAGCCTTGTCACATGTGACCCATGTCTCCGGGTTGTAGTGTCGCTACGGGCTGACTGGTGTGGTTGACCTATTCCCAACGCGGCTTGTTACATGCGGTCCATGTTTTGGCCGGGACGTGGGAGCTGTGGTCGCCCACCAAAAGCAGCTCCGCCTTCTCTGTCAGCCAGATACCTGACTGTGATAAAACCATTTTAAAAATAATAAGAACGTCTAAAAAAGCGTGAATCATTCTTGGAGCGCCACGTGCTGGATGCCAGTAGTTGCATATCGTGCTACCTCTTTACCTGAAGCCGGCCCTTGTGCCGCCTACCATGAGCACCGAATGTAGGTCGTTAGAGTTTGCTTCCCTGACGAAAATTCGGACCCACCTCTCACGGTTCCCCAAACCAGTCCTCATATCGGTGTAGTCCTGCTTTGCAGTACGATAACAACGAAAAAGATACCACGGTAACCATACAATCATACCCACATCAGATTTCTTTGCTCACATTGGAGCCTAATCTCAGTACGATAGCACTATCGAGGAAGAGCATAGATGAAGTCACGTCAATGTTCCAAGGCAAGTGACCAATTACCTCTAATGTATCACCACTGTCACCCCAATAGTTCCTTCTACTTTGACTCCTCAGAAACTACTCAGTATAGAATAACCACTATACCGAAAGAGACAGTAACAGCGTAGCGCCTCGCAAACAGTATGTTAGTCCTACTCGCTCTGTCTGTTATTTCAAACCTATCTTATCGCCTCTTTGCCAAACTGCGTTCTGCGTAAGCAAACGGTATTGAGGGTTATCATTACTAACCATTCTTAACCGTGAAGCCCTAGGTCTTTTATTAGTATCCCAGCGATGCCGTGCTCACGGGCAAATCATAAATCCTTTGAAATGCATACACAGTTACCAAGCCAGTGTACGCAACTTCGTCGGCCTGCAGCAGTATAGCTCAAATCCATTGCGAGCCTATTTTATCCATGCCCCACTCACATAGACCTAACCAATTCATTGTTTGTTGTCTTCATATATTATCATAACCCACAGCTGGAACCACGTCCAGAATGCAATCTCCCTCTATTTAAGGTTCGTTGTCTCCCACTATCTCAGTCGCCAAATTGGCTAACCAAGGAAGCCGCTTTGACTCGTATGGACAAAGACTCAAGTGGAACCTACCACAACAACTGGGATCGAAATCAAAACACACAACAGGAGATACCCCTAATTGCTTATCAGGTCGTTCAGCGTTTTGTAACGCAACGAACACGAATTCCAGTTCATGCGCATGCCGCTAATATACAGCCATACTCGACTGATTGACTGACACATACTTTGCCCTGCCAGACGAAACTTACGCATTCGACGTCGTACGTTACCAGAATAACACTGAAAGCAAATGCGTCAACACATACATATATTTTTGTCAGTGAAACAGCATAATAACGCTGAAGTCCATGCGGAGATTTTCCCACCTCATTATCCGTTACCACAGGTTATCTTTCCTCCGAACCGTAGCCGGCTGGAAATTGACTCTCCACTTCTCGAGGACCCTCCAGTTGCGCCTTCCTGTTTCTGAATAGTACATGTTACTGGCCCTGAATCTAAACTCACCTTTCTACGGACTGCTCTTTCTCCTACATCCACCAGTTCACTTTCACGAAATTGGCCTCATGTCCCCCTGCTTCAAAACTCATTCCGTTTATCGGACTCCGGTAAGTCCGTCATCCAGGGTCTGCATTGTCTTCATGGATCGCTATCCTCTTCGCATGCGTCGATTTTCCCCTCTTTTCTTCTCGTTCAAAATTTACTCCATCTGCAGAACCTTAGTAGGCCTCTGATTTCCTTGGCTTGCATCATTCTTGTTCATAATGCCTCCTTAGAAATGCGTTAACGATTTTCTCGATATCTCCACCGCGCACCACTGCCTAGCCCGGATTCGAAACTGGCTCATAACTGCCGCGCGAACCATTATCAGAATGATCCACTCAAACTGTTGCCGTCTTTGTTTTTTCATCTCTGATATTGTCGACTTTCATACTCAGAATTTGTGAATATTTCATCTTATTGAGTAACGTGTTACACCATGATCATGCGTTAGCGCGTGCTTCTCGACCATGGCCGAGAAATATACCAATATATATATATATATAACCGGTTGCTCGGGCACCTGGTGATCGGGAGAAATATTTGGGAAGAGGAACTGCCGGACCCAGCAAAGAGGAACAAAATCCAGCTCATCGGCAACACGAGACCTAGGACTAGCAGTTTTAAAGCCTTGAAGTAATATTTGGGTGAGGCCAGAGCCAAAATATTCTCGGGTCTTGTACCAATCTTATCTGAATTTTGTCGATAGTGTAGAGAATAGTTCACTGGACACATGGAGCTGATTTAAGATGCGAGTTCTGAGAGTATCTTGCTTCCATACTTCCGGCGAGCTAGAAGATAGATTGCTATACAAAGGAAACACGTTCAGGATACTAATCTTGGTTGCATCCTGCCCCTTTTATTGCCGGTGATTTTCAGTCCAGTTTGCACAGGGCAGACAATGGCCAGGGCCAAGAAGTCCTTCGGCGGTACGCCAAAAGATAATGCGCCCCCCGCTGCGCAAGGCCAGACAGCACTCCCAGATGCGCTGCATCTGGGAAAGCACTGGGTGGTCCCAATGAAAACGATGAGCACCGCTACGAGAGCCTCGACGGGCTCAACCCATTGCCCGATCTTTTTTAATGCAAGTGGGTGCCCCTTTTTTACATGTTCTTTAGTCTCTCGACTACTGCCGTATGGTTTTTCACTTTATTATAATACCGCCACTCTTATTAAAACTGTTTCAATACTCTGCCAATAGAAAGTGTAAGTAGAAGCCATCAATAATGAAAATACAATGGATCCATTATAATAGGTCCTACGGATCCACAAGTTCCTACACGAAAGCAAGCATTTCAGAAGTTTTATTCTCATCTTAATTACTAGGACATGCATACACACGCAGTAATGAGAAAATGTCATGAAATCCCACGTGGGTCTTTCGAATAAATATAACAATCTGTTCTGCTTGTCGCTAGCCCAGTCTTTTCAGGTTTAGTCCATTACAGCTCAGCTTAGCGCTGGGTATTGTGCTACCTAGGAGTGTATTTCGCCGAATCTCTACTGAAAATAGGAGGGAAACGAAAAACATCGCACACCAACGCAAGAGACACTATGCGCTGTGAGAGCTTACTGAGTCTTGAAGTAATATACGGGAACGATGCCTGGGTTCACAATTTCCCGGATCTTGCCAGTAACCTGTTATTTGCGTGGTTCCGGCAGGCTAGCTTACCAGCTCTTGGGCTCGTTAAAGCACGGAAAATAGGCACAGGACTGGTCCACCCTTTTTACCACTCATTCGCGAATCACTTGATTATTCAGTCTAATGTTGTTATATTCTACAGCAATAACAAATCAACGACTACCCCTAACCTCACCCATCCGACCGTGGTGCAGTATGCGAGGATCAGGGCTCCTCCGCGAGGGATTGCTTGTGTTTGATTTGAAACAGAAAAAAATGGGAGACTCTATGAGCACAGGGGCTCAGCAACTGCATCACAAGAATCCTACACTTAAATAAACCGAACAACAATATGGCTGCTGAAAGCCTGCTCACTACAGCGGGAACAGTGGGATGCCCAATTAATTAATGGCACTGCATTGTTTAGTTCAATTCAATTCATTTCTTTTCAGTCTCCGCAGGATAGATTATGGCCACTGCTAATCGAGCGTTCAGAATTCCTCCGGTGGTGTGCACACTAGGTAGGCACCCACCCCCGCGCAGTTCATTTCTTCAAATCGCCGCTAAAAATGAAGGGCAGCAAACAGCCTCATGGCACATCAACAGTGTGAGATATAACTCATCGTGAGCATTCACTTAGTCGTCATGTGACAAATAGAAACGTTCAGTAATTAAGCACATCTCTGTCTGCCTCGTGACATACTCAGAACTCACCTTCAGAAGTGATCTTATTCCATGTACGACATAGGGCCACCTTTGATGCATGGGCGTTCCTCAGTTCTATTTCGTTTTCTGGCAGTCTATTCCAGTAAAGTACCACCTTACAGCTAAAGAAATTAGAAATGGCTATCAACCTGGACCGAAATGCTGTTAACTTCTTCCAGTGACCTCCTGTTCTGGAGTCTGTTGTTATACGGAGTAGACTCTCTGGTCTAAGCCCGGAAAAGCTTTTCATTATCTTAAACGTCTCCATGAGATCTTCTAGCGGTCTCCTTTCCATAAAGAAAAGCCTTAGCTCCTGGAGTATCTTCTCATACTTCTCGCTACTCTGACATTCTTCCGTGCGCTTTGCAAGGCGTCGTACGTTCTCCAAGCTGACGGCATCCTCTTCGTAGAAGGTTGACTAGACCTCAACACAGTTTTCTAAAAGAAGCCCAATTATAGGTCCATACACAGGTAAGAAAACCCTTGATTATCCGCGAGAAAGTGATGACCTCAACCTAAGTAGCTCACCGCGTGCCTTTCCTGCAGCTACTGCACACTGATCCAACCACTTTAGATCAGAAGTCAGCGCGCTGTGGGCGCGAACAAACAAAAATTGGCCCACAATAACAAACAGTGCTTAAGGACACGTCGATAAAGTAGGCAAGTAAGTGATGGTAAGAAAAACATGGAACTGCAATGGTTTTAGGGGATTTTTCACGACCGGTCGTTACCCTACCCACCAAAATCCTCTCGAATCCTTGGAAGAGCCAAAGGTTTGGAATAAAGGTACTGACTCTTCCTACCTACCCAGGCCCTGTTGTCAAAGCGCGTGCCTAATGCTTGTCGTCAGCGTTCTGCTCATGGACGTACCTAATCCGTTGGCCACATGGACGCGAGGCCATTCTACATCTTCCACGAGAACAACTGACCGATGGCGGGCGTGAAGGGGAAACGTAAATGCTGTCTTAGGAAGGGCTGTCCTGCCCTGGCTGTATGCGCTTGCTTGAGTGTGTGTGTATGATGTAATCACCGCTGCTGCCACATATGCAAAAGACATTCAGTAAAGTCAACGAAAAAACCGGCGAACACTGTTACATGTTTCATAGGGGTAATGAGGTACAGAGCGCATCGGGCATGTGCGTATGTGTCTGGATGTACAGTGGAATCGCATGCACCACCACATATCGGAAAAAACCTTCTGTTTCCTCAACGAAGGACTGTGAGCACTGTAACGTGTTTGACGTAGATCATGTGGTATAAACGAGTATAATGTAGGTGTGTGTACGTCGGGGTGTATGATGGTTCGATACGTCAGTGTGTCGTGAATGCCCCCATATATGGGGGTTTCTTTACCCACCTCAAAGAAGGGTGCGAAATAGTCCACTGGGCTTCAGCGTTATCGGCCTCTCTGCCTTCGCTCTCGAGTAGACTAATACTGCGTATGTCACGAATGAGCACTCCGTTAGCTGTCTTCACCTTCACCGTTCTTACCATTCCGTCAGTGCTTTCGATGGATTCCGTAGCTACTCCCAAAGACCAAGTGCTGAAATGTGCTCGTTCGTCGGCAATCATAACCACATCCCCAACTTTGAATGGCCTTGCTTTCACCAGCCACTTCTGTCGAGCTTGCAGAGCCGGTAGTTACTGCAGCAGCCAGCTCCTCCAGAAGACCTTGGCCAGATAGTTCGCTTGCTTCCATCCGTGGAGGCAGCTCCCGCGAAGGTTTACCGGCCCTTGGAAACCCTCGTTCGACCTTAACGCCAATAAGTCGTTCGGGGTGAGCGCCAGGTGGGTGGGGTCGCCGTTCATTGCTGGAATCAGGGGGCGGTTGTACAGAATTCTCTCTACCCCAGTCTCGACAATGTTCAGCGTCTTGTCGTTGGGCGGTTGTTGCTCCATGATTGACAGCAATATCCGTCTGGCGGACCGGATCATGCGTTCCCATATGCCGCCTCGGTGGCTGGCCTGTGGGGGGTTGAAATGCCATCGTATGCCGTAGGCCACGGTTCGATCCTGCAGTTCGTCCCTGCTTATGTTCTTGTGCCAACGCTGCAATTCCCGGTGAGCGCCCACAAAGTTCGATCCATTATCTGAGTATATATCGGCCGGTACGCCTCTTCGGTTGATAAATCTCTGTTAGGCTTGTAGGAAAGAATCGGTCGTCGTCGAATGTGCGACTTCTAGGTGTACCGCACGTGACTTCATACACGTCATGATACATCCGTATCGCTTTTCTAATCTTTTCCCGCACTTGGTCCACAAGGGCCCGAAATAGTCCAACCCGGTGTCACTGAACGGCCACCAGCCCGTGGTCACCTCGAATTCTGGTAGTGGGGCCATCAGTTGTTTGCCCGCCGTGGCATTGCGTCTCATACATTGCACACAACGTCGGATTACGCGTTTTACACTCTCTCGTCCTCTCAACAACCAAAGGCGCTTTCGGATGATGCTCGTCACGTGGCTTTCCCCGGCATGTCCCTCGACGGCGTGGACGTGTTGGATCATTAGCTCTACTACAGGTTTTCGAGCCGGCAACAGTATAGGGTACTTTGCGTCGAAGCTCAGGCGGGCGTTGGTCAGCCTACCATCCACCTGAAACAGTCCATCAATGAGTTTATGGTTTGAATGCTTTAAGTCACTTCCTGTAGATATTTCTTTGATGATTGGTCCCACTTCTTCCGCCCTCTCGAGTTCTCGGGCGAAGGCCTCTCGTTGTATCATTCTGAAAATATCGTATTCTGCGGCTTGTAGCTCATCGAGACTTATCGGGTCCACTCGTATCCTGCCTGAGGGGCGAAGCCCCTCCATGACTAGTAAACTTCTCTTGAACCTGGCTAACCAAACTAACGCACGAAGTATCCTCACCCAGGGAGAAAATCTGATCAATCGTGATAAAATTGATGTCTGTTTGACGACGTTGGCCGCTTTCACTGCGCCTTTGATCTCCAGTTCTTCTTCCGTTGGGAGTTTTAATTCGTACACCGGCCAGTCCCGTTCGGATATTTGCAGGACTTTTGGCCCTCCCATCCACGTGTCGAGATGCCGGAAGTTGGTCGCACACCGGGAGCACAGGTCGGCTGGGTTATCGCCAGACCTGACATGCTTCCACTGGTTCATGGCTGAGTCGTCGTGGATGATCTTGAGCCGGTTAGCAACGAAAGCACTAAACCGGCTTCTGACGTTGGTAAGGTAGTACAGTACTATCGTCGAGTCCGTCCAGAAACTATCCGACTAAATGTAGAAGTCGAGGCACCTCTTTACCGCTTGTACTGCCCTGACTGCTGACACGGCTGCGCTGAGTTCAAGGAGTGGGATCGAAACCGTCTTCAATGGAGCAACTAGGGCTTTGGCGAACAGGATCCTCGTGGTATATTCTCCATCTCCTGCGCACCATCGTCCGTACACCACAGCTCCATAACCGACTTCAGATGCATCGGAAGAGGCATGTCGTTCTCCTTTCCATGTCGCGTGACTAGGAGCCAAACATCGTGGAATCCCTACGTACCTAGTTTCTTCAAGGTGTTCAGAATTTTTTCACAGTCCAGCCGGTCTTCTCGGATCGGTGACTGGTCCTAATCGACTTTCTTACGGCACAGCCACTGCAGCAAGATCGTTCCGAGTAACAGCCAGGGTGAGGCAAAACCGGGCGGATCGAACAGACTAGAGAAACGGATAGTCTACCTCGACGGGTTACTGGCAGCTCGGGAAAGTTTAGCTCAAAAACAAAGTCGTCCGCTTCTGCATCCCATTGTGGTCCTAAAGTGCTTTCGGTGGGAAGTAGAGAGCCGTCCAAATCTGTAACCCTTTCGGCCCTCTCGTGGCACGGAATGACTCCAAGCACTGCTGAAGCGTTCGACATCCATTTCGTTAGATGGAAGCCGCCCTCCTCCAGCAGTCTTTTCAGGCCTCTGAATTGCGCTAGAGCCGAGTCTACGTCATCAAATGACCAAAGATAGTCGTTGACGTAGGAGTTTCTGCCGACGCTATCTACCACCGACCGATGGACCAAATCTCCATGTTTGTTCGCTGATTCCCGAGGGGCCTAGTTCGCGCAGGACGGTGACGATATGGCTTCGAAGGGGTGGACGGTCATCCCATAACTTACCACTGCGTTGTCCTGGTCCTTCTCTTCCCACCACAGGAAATGCAACGAATCTCGTTCTTCTGCCGGTATCTTCACCTGGTAAAACGTTTCCCCGATGTCGGCGGACAAGGCCGCTCTACCCACTCTGAAACGGCACAAAACTTTGATTAATGGAGTGGTCCAATCAGGTCCTTGTAGTAGCGGTCGTTTAACGACTTGCTCTGGAATTTGGCTGCACACTCGAAAACCACCCGCAGACTTTTGGGTTACTTGGGGTTGATAACCGGGTGGTGAGGCAGGTACCAGATACCCCTTTTGCCGTCGGTGTTCGTGGGCACCTTTTCAACGTAACCGAGGGCTTCGTTTCGCTTCATTAAATCCGCGTGTCGCTCCCACAGATTCTGGTCTCGAATGAAGCGTTCTTTTAGTCGTAGTAATCGTTGGAGAACATAACTTCTGTCGCCAGTCCACGGGTCGACCGATGTGCCCCATTGGAGGGGAACCCCGAACTGTTTTTAGAGTCCTCTAATGCCTTGCCGCACTGTTTGCAAAGCGAAATAATCCTCTTGAGACAACGGTTGTCTTTCGTCTCCAGTGTCATGGAACTCCCTTCCACACAGCTGCTGCAGGTGATACACTCTGCCGTTCGTTTCGGCGGATAAATAATTCACAAAACCACATCCCATTACTGGACCATATATCATCCATCACAGAGCCGTGCGTACGGCATAAGGTGCCTGGCGGTCGTCCACTCTCTGGTCAAGTACCCAATGTACCTCTGGCACGTCGCAGTCGGTGAGGAGATCCAGTTCGTTGTCTTCCCAATCTACAACGGTTACATCCTGCAGGTGGGGCCACCTAGCCAAGATTGCGTTCACCGACCTTGGTGCTCGCATGCAGAGATCCGCTAATGTGAATGCTTCCGTTGATTCGGTTTGCTCGTTAGTGTCTAAGTCGATGAGTTGCAACCTCAAGCGGCCGGCAATCATTACTTGCATTCCTCCCACCGTGCTCACTGCTAACGACGTCGTACTTTTAGCGAGCCGGTATTCGTCCGTAAACCGCTCTTTTACGAGAGTAGTGTCAGATCCACTGTCGACGAAAGCCGGCGCTTTGACAACCCCAGTCGGGGTCACTACTCACACGGCCACTACGCCTAAACGTACCGGTTTACTGGCAGATCGTGACGTTGAACAAATCACACTGGGCTTGGTGTTTGTCTCTGGTGTTGCTTCTCTCGCCTGGTGTAACAATCAATGGTTTCTGCCCGTGCAGCACTCGTAGCCACATCTGTTCCTTGTTCTACAAGCTGCCGACCGGTGCGCGGTATCAAGGCATATAAAACACGCTCTTGTCGTCCTCGCCATTCTCCAAAGCTCGCCTATTGTGGCTTTGATGAATCCGGGGCAATCTAGTAACCCATGGCTAGCATCACAGGACCTGCAGCTTGGTTGCGCTGTGGCATCGCGCGAAAAAGCGTGTGCATTGGTCCAAGGCTGGTATTTTGGATGTTCCCGTGAAGTGGTCTGAACCTGGCTGCTGCTAGGTTCTTTTAATCTGTTGCTATTCCGGATGAATCGGCCGGATATACTGTCGGTTATTTTGGTTTGCCTGTCCAAGTATTCGATCAGGTTTTCGAAGTTGGCCTCCCGGTCGCCTCGGCTTATCCGTTCTGCTTCTTCCGCTCACCGACCCTGTAGTTTGGGAGAGAGATGACGGATTATGCCTTCCAAGTTGTGCGTTGCATCTAGGTCAGCCCTGTAACCTAAATGGCCGACGGCTATTAAGCAGTTCTGCATTTTGATCACCAGGTCGGCCATTGTATAGACGTCGCCCTTGGTTCTCTTTGCTTCTACCATCACGCCCTCTATTAGGTTACTGGCTACTTTGAAAGCTTGGCCAAACAAGTCCCTCAGAATCTCCCTTGCTGAGGTGTAGCCTTGTTCCGGGTAGAGAGTGGTACACACATCGATAGCTTCCCTCGCTCAGCCTCGACAGTAGCGAGTCAGACAGAGAAACCTTTGCCCGGGGTCGGTTGTCTTGTTTTCGATGAAAGTTTCGAAATGCTTGACGAGCTTTTAGCAGTGTTCAGATCAACCGCCGAAAACCGTTAGTTCTACTCTTGGCAGATCGATCGTTGGCGGCGTTGGTGTTTCACATACGGCGACCGGCGTGGAGTTTCCTATTTTATTGTGCCCTGATCTATCGGAAATTTGGTAGTCTTTGGTCTTCTGCTCACTCTATTTCTGTCTACACTTCTCTTCTGCTTCCTGGACCTGTTGCCTAGCCGATAACCGCTGTCGTTCTAGGTCTAATATCCTCAGCCTATATAGATCGACAGGCTTACAATCCATATTGCCCTCAGTATTGCATGAGCTAGCACTGACAGGACTGGGTGACCTAGCATTAACTAAAGAATCAAAAGTACCCAAAACCTCCCCAGTGACTTACCGTATTACTTCCTCTCCAGATTCCAATCCTCTCGATCATTTTCTTGGCATGTTACGTATTTTCTCGTTCCAAGTTGGTCAAGTGAGTATTGAAACACACGTTTGAGCAATGCCTAGCCAAATTCACAACGGATCCCGAAACCAAAGGGCGATTATCCGTGAGATTCCACCATGCTAGATTATTGAATGAACAATGAAACTAAAAGGATACAAACCTCAGTTATGAGATATAAGGACTCGACAAATAAGAACAGAATTGCGGCTTGCGAGCTAAGGGCACATGCGTCACGCAAGTCCAGAACAGGGGAATGACAAGGTAGCGCTCTGGGCCAGAACAAACAACAATTGGCCCATAAAGACAAACAGTGCGTAAAACTCGTTGATAGTGTAGGCAGGTGAGTGATGTCAGGAAAAACATGGAACTGCAATGGTTTCAGGGGGATTGTCCTCTGCCGGTCGTTACACCGTGAGCTTCCGTTCACTTTACACCATCTGCAAAGAAGAAGCTTTGTGACTTTAGGACTAAGGCTGCATCAATATTAGACGGAGTAAACAGTGGTAGACCTAGTAAAGGAACCCTGAGGTACTTCACTGGTGACGTTCTCCAGTTTAGAGTTCTTGCTGCCTACTCTAGAGCGAAAAGTTTAGCAGGCAAGGAAATCCCTTACTTATTCTTGAATCTGCTTATTTACACCAAGTGACTCCAACTTGATCGGTGGAATCCGGAGGTTAATCGAGTCAAATGCCTTGTCAAATTCAAGGTGACGTACTTCCACTCGTTTGCCTTCATCTACTCTTTGAGTGACTTCGTCGAAGGAGCTCAAGAGACTGGTCAAGCACGACCTGCTTTTTAGAAACCGTGCTGAGCTGAGAAAATCATGGATGATCTTCTCTGGCACTCTGCATAGGAAGCAGGTTAGGCTAAAATGTCTGTAGTCAACCACTTCAGAGCAGGGCTCCGGCTGCGTTTTTCATTCCTGCGGGGTGGCCTCATGTAACTTGAATTTTGGAAGGTATAGGATATCTTCCAACGGTTAAATGATATCATCGGGCCTGGTAGCCTTACGGATATCTAATCCTTCTAGGTTTTTGCGCGCGATTTCCTCTGAAAGATTAAAGCTATTTAGGGTAGTCGGAAGACCCACCCCCTTAAAATCTCTCTGCCCTCCATTGTTTATTCCGTGAAAACTGCAAAAATCCCACCCAGGGCAAATTCCTTGCTTTGGTTTTCTGCTGCCGCCCTATGGTCATAGTTCGTCAGTGGTCCTACCGCGCCTCCCGAAGAACCCCCAGGCAGCACCTAGCTGTGGTACTTCTTTGGAAGCTCTTCGACACATTGGACCAACTTCATTTCATATGTACCCTTACCAAATGCAAGGGGTCCGCTTTCTCATTTCTGTGATTGGTATTTCTGATCCATTCCTGGAGACTACCGAAAGCTTAAGAAAGAGCCCAACTATGGTTTCTACATTTGGCTGGCTAGCCTGTTGCAGCCCCTAATCAAACCCGCATGCCCCGACCCCTCCTACGCTTCAGAGGAGCAACCCAGCTTAGTAGGGTAATTAAAGTTATTCTATTTCAGTTTACACGGGACAGTGTGGCTGAAGCCAGTCTTGTCCAGATAGGTGTTATGAAAGCATTTCCGTAGCCCATAAAAAGGGTTTTCGAGACGTGAACAGGTGCCCGTCTATCCGGATGTGGATATTGGTCGGATTTTTAAGCTCCTGTTACGCCCAGAGTCCTTTTAGTTTTTCTAGCCAAAATGGTTTTGTATTGGAAGTCTCGCCCAAAAACACACTTGGATGGAAGACCACGTGCGCCGCCACAGCTTTTATCTTGAAGTCGTGAAGTCTCAAAAAAGTGGCCTTGAAGTAGCACGCGGGTAGGAGGCTCAGGCACGAACGGTCCCTGATCTTGTGATTGTCTTGTTATAAGAATGTCATCGTTGATCCAGAAGATATTTCAATCGATGATGGGGCAACTAGAAAGGGAGTGAAGATTAAAAGTTTGTATGTTGACAGTATTTCGCATTTGGGTCTCCGGTGGGCTGGAAGGTAAACTACTGGACTGCACCGAAGGGTTCAGGTCGGGCCAGATCAGGACAAAGGACTGGCGGAAAAGGTCAAACAAGTCCAGTTTCTTGAGCATGAGATCTTCCGGGTCTCACCTTGCTTGGACGTTCTGGGATCATCTGTCTTCCAAGAGCTAGGGGCACTCCACCTGCTGAGATCTCCGCAAAAGGTAGTAGTAGGTAGTCGCATTTAAATAGGGAAGGCCTTGGAAGCCATCGAGTTAGCTTGTCCCGCAACAGTCAAGACCTCCAACTGTCAGCTCTCGTGAGATAGTAGGGCAAAGAAAGGTCGTAGGGAAATCGAGAAGTATTTAGGGGGGGGGCAATTAAACAGACTGAAAGGGACTGAAGAAAAGGAAGAGGGGAAGTAGAAGGAAAAAGGAGGAACAGTAGGAGTGCTGAAGCGGAGTAGAACACTAAAACCAGGCTCATGTTGCTGACTCACGGGTAGTCCGGGAAGACGTGTGTCCCTGCAGCGTCCAGCCACCTCTGGAACATTGCCACAGTGATCTTTTCCACCATCGCCTCGAGAAGTTTATTCCAGCTGTTACTTTTTCTGCTAGCAAACGACCGGGCTGTGGTGGTTTTATTAGCCATTAGCCTGAATAATTCCATCGCGTGTCCGCGAAGAACAGAGTCTCCGTTGCTGGCAAACGGCAGCTCGTCCATCATTGACAACCCATATAATCGTTCCACAGCTTCGATCGACTCCTCGGAGCTACCCTGCGCTTCGGCAAGAATAACCAAAGCCCTGTCAGCTTGTCCTTGTACTGCTCCCCTCGTAGCCCCAATACCGTTCTCCTGAACCTTTCTTGAACATTCTTCAGAGTGACTATCCCCTGCTAGCTACGGAGCCCGGGCTTGGACTACGTACTTCAAGTAGGGTCGGACAAAGGTCACATGTAAAGGCAGCAGCACCCTTGGGCCCCTTCATGTGAGTGGTCTGCGCAGCTGGTACGTGGCCCTATTTCTTTTGTTGGCAGCCTGCAGAAATAGTGCTTAAGGTTTAATGTCATTTGCAACTTTCATGCCCCCAGTCACTTACCTTGTGTTTCTGGGCAAGTGGTTCCGGGCCGTCAGGGTTCAACTGCCGCATTCCGCTGGTTCTCTAGGCTACCAGGAGTGAGCATTTTGCCAGATTCAGAGGCATTCCCCTTGCTGCAGACCACAGGCAGAGGTCATCTAGGTCAATATGAACTTGGTTAGATTCTGGGTACCCCAAAACATTCTCGTTGTCTGCGGGCTTGAAGCTGGGTGATCCCGCAGACCACGGTCAGTCGTGCATTTAAATCAGGGACAGTGCTGGACTTGGTGCCGATCTCTGAGGGCCCTCAATATCTGCTGTCACCATGGAAGACTTCGTGCCCTCAACTTTGGCGAGGAATATGCGGTCAGCTAGGTGAGCTTTTAACCATTCCATTGACTCTGCAGCCACCCCGATCTCCCCTAGCTTATGCTTTGGCAGCCTGTGATTCATGCAGTCAAGCGCATCATGGAAGCCCAGATAGCACTCCACCTTCTCGCCCTGGTCCGACCTCTTGGTTGCCTCATGAAATGGCTTGACAAGTTGCCGGGACAGGACCCGCCCCTCCTAAAGCCATGCTGTTACTCGGCTATTAGGTCGCTCCCCTCCAGGCGGGTTACAGAAGCACTTCGGATTACTTTTCCCGTGATTCTAAGTGCTACTGATAGCAGGCTAATAGGCCGGTAGTTCGTCACATGGTCCATTAAACCTCCCCTGGGGATGGACACGACTTCGGCCGACTGCCTTCCACTCGGTGTCTCAGCCACCATGAGAGGTTTGTTGAACAGAGTAATTAAATGCCTCGCCAGTTCCAGGCCGACGGTCTGAGAATGACTAGGTAGATTCCATCTGGTCCCGGGGCTCTCTCCGTGTAGGGGGCGTCCAATACCAACCGCACCTCGTCCGTGGTTATTTCCATTTCCTCCATTGGGGCAGTCACAAACCACCATAGGGTCGGTGGCTGTCTTACCTCATCGATCCCGTGGACCTATTCAAAGTACCCTCGGAGGATTTCCGCCTTTTGTCCATCATTCTCCGCCTGGTTTCCGTCCCTAATTTTCAAACCCCACAGTCTACCCGCATATTCGCCCTGGCCTGGATGTAGTTAAAGAAAGCCTGTAGGTGCTTTTTGGCCGCCCTGGCTATACTGACTTCGTGCCCCGGTTTGCCTCTCCCCGTCGTTAGCAAAACAGCTTTTTCATTCCCCGGTATTCCAGCTGTCGTCTGCGCCTCTTGGTTTCCTGATACCTCCTCCGTGCTTGCTATTTCCTCCCCAGTGCCAGCTTAGTACAGCCTTTCTACCACGGACTCTGCACACGGGGTCTTTTTCTTCTTTCAGCCAATGTAGGTTACTTTTACTGCTTAACCACATTTCATTCACCGCACCTTCAAGCTCTCAGGCTAAAGATGCTGTCATTGACAGCTACCCATCGTCGTCCACCCCCTGAGGTTTCTTTGTCATTTGTCCGGTAGTTTTCTCTTTCGCCCAGGAAAAGGAACCAGATGATTCCATGGTTGCTTTTACAAGGCCAAGCAGCTATTATCACCTAGCCTACTTCCGTGGTGAACTTATTGATAGCAAGTTCCGGTGGCCCAGGGGTCTGGCCCTCTTTCCGTCGAGTGGCCTAATGTACGGGCCGCACCAGGGCCATATACTCAACTTGGTCTGGCAAGTATTTCCCAGAAGGCCCGGCAGGCGCCCAGGTCGAATGCCAGTCGCCCTCGGGGGCATTGAGGTCTCCCAGCACCAGGAATAGCCCTGCATTTCCGATTGATGTCGCCAGATTCTCCAGCAGACCTTCGTCCTCTTCAGGGATCGATAAGGGACCCATGTAGACGCAAAAAAATGACTCCCAATCTGGCCGAATTTTCTCGGTCACGGAGACCGCCTGTATATTGGAGGAAGAATGCCGGATGCATTTCGTCTTAGCTACCCGCTCTGCTACTAGCACCAGTACCCCCGCCTATTCCTTCATCCACTCTATCCACTCTGTGCACGCAAAAACCTGCCAGAGAGGCCGGGCCTGCCCCTTCCGTTCTCTTAGCCATGACTTCTTGATGACTATGGAGTCCAAGTCCCTAGTATCAGCCTCTGGCTCCCTCTTTTATTCCCTAAGCTTCATGCATCACTCTGCATCACCGATACGCCCTCATTGCCTGGCAACCTACCGGATTGTGATACTTCGGCTTTGCACTCGAGTTTTACGCCCGAGCGCTTCCTCCGATCTTTGCCATATCCCGGTTTCCCAGGTGTGTTACGGTGGTGCTTCCGCTCGCCTCTAGGTACCATGGATTCCTAAAACCACAGGGCTCCCTTGGATCCGCTGGTCCTTGTACTCCGCTGTTTGTATCAGGCACTATATCGGGGGTAGTGGGCCTCTCGTTGATGCCGGATTACTTTGGGCAGGGCCTTGTGGAAACCCGACGGAGTCAAGTGCAGCACTGGCGAAAGTGTACCCGATGGGCTTGCTGATACCACCTACGGGGTCTGCGTGGGAGTTCTAGGATCTCGCCAAGTAGAATGGGCCCTCTATGGTGACCGGTTATCTGGTCCAGTGGTTAGGTTTCCTTTTGGTATTCCTGTTGATCTGGCCCCCAGCAGCGAGAACTGCATCCCGACACCTGAAGTTCCGAACTCGACCAGGGTCGGCCTTCCAGGTGCGGGCCCGTCAGCAATAGGCCTCCATCCGCCAGCTGTAGTACTCTCATAACGAGTGCATCGTTTGGCACTCCAACTTGCCATAGAATTTCCGATACCTGTTGTCCTACTTTCTGATTTCGTTGCAGTATCTCTCTGCAGAACGGCTCGGCCAGACTCCTTGTCGATAGATCCCTTTTCGCCCTAGCGCTACCTCGGTGTGGGCCCGAGTTTCTCGGATGGCATTTGATAGAGACGCAGCTTGCAGCGTCACTTTTTCCATTTATACAGACCGGTCCTGGATAGAGTCTGCCTGCCAAATTATCTCTCCTTTATCTGTAACCTTCAGGGCTCTACCTGTTGCCCTTTGCTTCAGCCTCGCCCCCTTCCGCTTAAGGATTAACGGAGGACGGTCTGATCGCCAGCATCAGAAAGGGGGTATTCCTTGTGTTTTCGATGTCTAGAAGCTCGAAGTCACTGACCTAACCGGTCTTTAAGTATAGGTCGCGCCGGGCTTGGCTTCCTTCTTTATCTTACTTCCCTTAGCGGATAATTCTCTGGACAGAGTTCTCTCACGTGGTGTGTACCTAAGGATACCCGGGTTAGGTCGTCATTGTTCTCGTAGGTCAATAGAATGTTCTCCGCTATCCAGTTGCATAACCAGTGAAGCCAGTCCGAGCAAGTATCGCGGCGTATACCCTCCTGGACATCCAACGAACAACGTACTTTTCCAAATGGGAACTGCACCCCATTCTGTGACTTTCCAGGCACCTTCGGCATTGCCTGGGTATTCGGATCCATGGACGAGCGTGTAGTCATACTTCTCACCGGTTTGATAAGGATAAAAGCAGCCGAGTGCAATCCTAAGAACAAGGCTTAATAAAAATTCAGGAGAGTAGCAACTTGGAATCTCAGAGAGTAAATCTACGGAAAAATGGATGGTAAGCAACAGCGGCCGAGATGAGAAGGATAGCTTCTAGCTGTGCACTCAGCATTCACCCTGATAATGATAATGATAATAAAGGTATATTTTGACTAAGCCCGAAGCATGCCAGGGTGCATGATCGGATGATTCAAGTGATTTCTGAATCGAAGTTTTCGAAAGAGAACAACATGTACGCGCAAGGTATTACGAAGAGTATTAAAGTGGATCAAAATGATAATACAGTCTGGCAAGTATAAAGGTGAAGATCGAAATGGTCGTTCCTGCTAGTGGTGCCTTGAATCTCGTTCGGAGTCGGGTAGTACCAGAAATGATCACAACAACTGGAGAAAAATCAAAGGATATTTGCAAAACCTTTTTTAAAAGAAGGAGTTCAACAGGGGGATTTCACAGATTTATTTGAACGCTGCAAAATGTGAAAAGTGCACGGATGAGAAACTCGACTACTTAAAAGAATGGATCTTTGGATATCAAATACTGTGAATCAGTAGCCTATGTGGTGGTAAATTTTGATGGTCAGAAGCCGACAGAGTTAGTCACTAGGAATGCGAAAAGCAAACTCAATGAATAGAGGGAGAGATTTCTAGAACTGTAGTGTAAGTAATAGCCAGAGGAAAGCTGATAAGGGTTCTGAGAAATATTTTCATAAATGTAGGTATATCACGAAGTATCATCAAGGATGCTGAACAATGGCGGTTCATTGATATGATGTACTTTTTATGGCGATTGAGGAGGCGGGTAGCATGAAGATGCCATAATAGAGTAGATGGTAGATAAACCGCCTGATGGCCGTTCTGATGGGTGGATAACACCTTAGTGCTAAAGAGGTAGCTACGGGACCAGTGAGTTTGATACAGAAAACAGAGACGGAATGTCGGATTTAGAATAAAATAAAACAGTCGGTGGAGACGGCGGCGAAAATTTGTGGTTAGATACTGGTGAAGTCATTTGTGTGGCAAACGAGCGACGAATTTGGAGGGATAAGAGGACAACCAAAAAGATGATGAAGTGAAGGCCGGAGGAAAACAGGTAGAGTGAAGCAAATAGTTTGATTATATTTGGTGCAAACAAGCAAGCAAGTTGGCCTAACGTTTTGTGGTTCATGCAGCTTTACTAATCGATTCGTTCTTCAGGCCTTCATTGCGTTTCTGTTTTCCTTTTTGGGATACTACTCTAGCCTACACTTTTTGTATTGCCGTTGAGCTGGAAGATAGGTTGCTGGACATTGGAAAAAGGCATTATGTTTAACCTGAGTGGCACAAAATGTTCTGACTTGGGATATCCTTCGGACGTCAGACAGCGAGATTTTCGGACCGCGGCCTTGGAGTAGTAGCCCTCGGGTACGAGGCTCAAGCCTAAACGTTCCTACCTCTTGTGATCACGTTTTATCTCACGGCAACTGAGCAAGCACAGACACCCAAACACGCGACGGTGATAACAAGGACACGGAAGCCTACGGGAGGCCACATTGAAGTTGTGAAAACGCTGTCATCAAATAAGCTACACGTTGGGACACCAACACAAAGTTCGTTCAGTAAACTGTCATTCGTCATATAAGGGAATCATTCTTTGTTCTTGCCTTCCCTCTAGCCCTATTGCGCAGTGGCAGACAAGAGAGCAAGATTTTAGGAGCGCATTCAAATCATCCTTTGCGGCCTCGACCGCTTCACTCGACGTGATGTTTGGTCCGAGGCCGCCGCGCGTGACCCTGATATAACAGTACGCGGTACGCAGCTGAAGCCCAAATGTTCCTGCATCTCGTGATCATCTTTTACCTGAATGTCACCAGTTAGCTGAGGGATGGTTCTCTGGATGATGAGGCCACAGAAGAAGAGAGGAGGTTCAGAATACAAGTCTTCAAACCGTACCAGAACAGGATTCTAGGAAAAGGTACTTAAGAGCCTAAAGCGCGTCCAATTACTTGCACTGGTAGTGTTAGGGAAACGTCCAAGGTGCTGCAATTTCGAGTATGGAGTGGTTTGATTTCAGTCCGTGTGGGTGGAAGGCTTCTCATACCTTCAACGAAAAAACAGATAACCAAATAATGTTGGCTTCACCATATATGTGTACGAATTAATAATGGCGTAAAACTAACATGGTGTGATGGAGATTTTGGGGCCGATCAATTTTGAGCGTCTGATTGTTACTACTTCTCTTAGTTAACTTTCAGGACTACCGTGATGGAGTTTGCGTGAATGATACTCTGAATTTTCTGGGTCCCCAGTGCATTTGCCCGATGGATTGATGAGGGGGCAAAACTGACAGAGAAGTAAAAAGAGTGTCAAGTATAGGAAAAGATAGAAAAGAAGCTAAAAACCAATCAGCATTTGAGTAAAAGTTGAAATGGTGGTGAGAATTTCACCGAAACCAGACTGTTTGGCTGAATGAGAAAGTCAGTTGGAAAGACATTTCACCATGCTATGGAACCACTTGCAACGCGAGACACGGAAACCAACTCATTTAGCGTGAATCTTAACGGGCTGAGAACCCGTGGTGCTTCGAGAGCTTGTGAGTTCATGTGGTGACTTGCTTTTGACAGGGCGGCATATGCCCTGAACTCTTCTGCCCAGGAGCTAACCCCACTTCTTGCCCTCTTGGTTCAAGTATGGTTCATTCAGTGTTCTCCAAGACTTTCTTGAACCATGTAATTTTCGGCAGTCTAGGGTCGCACCTCATTTCTTTTGTCAGCATCCACGGTCGGGGCTTAAATACTTTTTTATTTTATGCAACATTTGTACCACGTGTGCAACAATAATAATAACGATACATTTTGGACGTACCCGAAGCACGCTAGAGTGAATGATCAGATGATTCAAGTGATGCCAGAGTTGGAATTCGCAAAAGGGTAAAACGTGCGCACAGAGTATTTAATGTGGTGCTAAAGTTGATTGAGACTGTAGTAATGCCCGCAAATTTGAAGGTGGGGGTCAAGCGATCTAATCAGGGCCAATGGAGGCGTACCACATATCAGCCTTCCTTTTCATTTTCTTAAGAACCTCCCCCAGGCCAGTGGTCACTGCCCCATTTTGGTGAGTTTTTGGCAATGACGGTGTTATCATTTACCACAGTTTGGAATTATAGCACTGAGTCCTTCCCGCAGGATCACACATCACTTGCTGTGGAACTCTTGGTTCTATGTGTGGCAGTGGGCGTTGCGAATTCGTAGTGGTGCCGGCAAAAGTAGAGAAGTAGGAGTTTAAGGGATCTAGACATTATTTGATATCTAGGATGCCCAACAAGGAGGGAATTTCCAAACATTGTTGCCGAAGGGGCGGGACTGAATGTAGAACTTCATATAGTCCGTAATAAACTACTGCTGATTAGCCTTGTTTTACTAACACCCTGGTAACAGTTCTGACCACCCCTGGTCCAGCCTGCACCTGAAATCAGGATTGGTATAACAAGAGATAACCATCAAAGGCAGTTTAGTCCGGGACTTTACTACCCGACCTGTGGAGAATAGTGATTTTATGTTTGATCTGGATCATTCTTTCTTCGGTTCAAGCTTCCGATCTCTCAAGCCGTCCATCGATGTGGGGTGGGAAATCCTGCGGTGATTGTTCGCATTGATGGCCTTCACAACATTAGGAGTTTCATTTAGGTCATCTCCAAGTCTTCTTTTCATGGAGAATAAGTCGAGATGGGCCAGTCATTCTTTAGCGATTTGACCGTCTCCACAAGCAGTCCGGTGCACTATAGCGTCATTTCTAGTACCCAGCTGATCAGGTGAAGCCATACGGTAACTGTTGGGTCGTGTAGGTACCGCAAAGCAGCCTTGTGATTGGTCAGTACTTTAACTGCCAACAAGTACACGCCTATTTTTGTATATATACGTGTGAGCACCAACCAAACTGTAACGGAATACTTTCGTGCTGTTCTTATCCCGTCTTGTTGTTTTTCCAGTGCGGGTAGTCTGGGCGCAGGCTGTGTCACCACGCACTACTGGCCGCTTGTACGTGGTTCTTACACTTTCTTCATATGACTTTTGCCTCTGGTGCCCCAACATTTTGGTGGCCATAAGTCGCACCATTTCTCCACAGCTTATTTCACTCCACGGGAATGGTGACTATGCTTGGACACATTACTCCATGTGGAGTCGAACCACCGCTTGATATAATGGCAAATAGATTTGGGGTTTGGTGGATCTCGGAGCCCGTCTGAGTTGGCGGGGCTTTCTGTGCTCGGTTCCAGTTGCCTTCAGGCACTGGGCAGATGGTGTAGAGTCATGAGTGGTATTTATTCCTAAATCTCGTGGCGTCTTTTTCGACTTAACCTCAAGCGAACCTTGAGAAATGTCTTTTGAAAGTGGGACCTAGAAGGCTGTCAACAGTTAAATTTTGAGACATTTGGATGGAGGTCCATTTAAGTGGTCCAACGTTTCGCTGCTTGGATGTCAGCTTCCATGTAACACGGATCCTTCGGATTGTTTATTAGGTCGTTTATGAACGGCGGGGACAGAAAGGGGTTGGAACGGATTTCTGTGGAGTCTCACTAACTCCCCCCCCGGGCTTGACTGATCATCACCAGACCTAAATGGGAAAGTTCTGCCCTCAATGAAGTTGGCCCCTCATCCATTCACCGAGCCACCGAGACCAACGTCGGGCATTTTCGCTGTTAACAGTCTGTGGTTTACGGCATCGGAGTTATTGCTAAAGTTCAAGCAGCAGAATTTAACCTCTAGTCCTTCGTCCAGATGGCGGTTGACACCACCTGGGGAGCGTAGCAGATTGTTGAGGAAAAGCGGCATTTCACAAAACTGGGCCGCGCATCCTTTACCATACAACCTCCGGAGACCTACAAAATGCGGTCCCTAATCAGCCTCCAGGGCGCTCGATTAACAAGCTGGTTAGGATGATTAGTCTGTAGTTTTTGCACCGGCTTGGGGGCTGTTTTCGTGAATGGCTTCCACCGGATATTTTTCCCAGGTCCCGAGGTCACCTCCTCCGAAGATGGACACGACGATCAGCGTTTTTATTGGGTGACAGACTACTTTTGAAAGAGTTCCACCACCGTTTGATGAATTTTACCTTTCCCTGCTGCCTTATGCGGGTTTACTCCCTGCAGGATCTTTAAAACAGCCCTGGGGTGACCTTTAATTCCTCCCGGCTGGGCACTTGCTGAGAAAGAAGCCCAGACACCGTGCCATTATCGATCTGGCATAATCTGTTAAAACTTTTAGTGGGGCTTTTGCTTCTTCACTGTTGCTCGTAGAACTTCTGCCGTCCCCGGAGTATGTCTCTCCAACCCTTCCCTGAGGGCTGCCCTAAAGTGTATATGGCTGTAGAATCTCTTCGTGAAGGACTTCAGCTGCGAAGCTAATTTGAAGTCAAGTATGTAATTTGCGAAGCTTTGGGACTTCATGACATAGCTCCTTTTTGTTTGCATTTCCCTCATTCAATACCGTTTATTCGCTGGTGCCCAACAAGGGGGCTTATTATGGTTCTCCGTGCCTCTGGCTCGAGCGAATTCTTCCGTTAGTGTCAACAAACCGTTTTCGATGATTTTTGCCTCTCATCTAGTGTCGGGGATTCTCCCCGTGGTAGCCGTTTCATCTCTGAGGGTATTTTATATGTGGGTTGCTCTATCCTTTCATTCAAAATTTCTAATGATGCTCGTGCTTTTTGGTTTCTTCGGGGTCTTTATTTAGGGGGCGAGCGCGCAGTGGTTACATTTCCTCGGCGGTGACTGGTCCACTATTCCGTCGACGTCATGTTTTCTAGTGGTAATGATGAGATCTAGAAGGGATGGTTCCCGGTTCGTGCTATGTCTGGTAGGCTCGCCGGCGTAATGGTATAGGTGGCACGACTTCGATCGGCCCATGAGTGCCCTCTGAAATTCGGTGGTGGCTCTTCTGTGCCGAGCCCAGGTCATGTTGTATGCTTGAAATCCCCCGCCAACACTGGTTCTTTGTCAGCCTGTTTGAACCGAAACAGAAAAATAGTGATTTCCTTATCTTCTGGCGTTTTGCTTGGGTTGCAATAGGCACAGGTGATCACGCGATTTTCGTTCCCTATTCGTAGAACACAAGCAATTGCCAGCATGCCACCGGTGCGCCGAGCCCGAGTGCTCCCGTGGGCCGTATTCAGACCTTACTAGAAGTAGTACGCCTCCTCCTCGCTGTCCGTTTTGCCGGCTGACCTGGTAGATTATGCAGTTACTTGGCATAAGACAGTTCTCTGGTGCTTCTGCGGTCAACAAGATTTCAGCCAATGCATTGACATCGATTAGGCAGCTTCTGCCGGCAAGTTCTTCCCAGGTCTTTCGGAGGCGGCAGGCGCTGGTGTCCCACACTTGTGGCTCGGCGCCCTGCAGCTTCATGAATTTATGCAGCCTTTTGGTCGAAGGCCTCTAAGGAGCAGAACCCAAGGAGTCTCACCGTTTTTTGACGCCTTTTTGTCTATCGCATCGGATTTATCCAGGTTGCTGTTTTACTGATCAGAGCTTTTCAGAGTACACCTTTTGCAATAAATTTTTCCACTACTTGCTTTGATTTTGTGCTTGATGGCTCTGCAGTGATAATTGTAGAATATTGACAGTAACCTCAGTTTCTTGGTCCCTGGCCTGCCTAGGGTAAGCGGTAAGGATTCGATGTTTTCACGGGCTATGGAGCTGGTTTTTCGCGGTATCTGCTTGGATGTGGTCTGCGCAGTGGGCAATTCTACCAGAGGGTGTTGGCTTATGGCAGTGTTTTTCATGACATCCCCCCCTCAGGAAGTGCTGTGACGATAGCTTCCGCTTTGAGTTTTGCGGACGGTTTGGTGGCTGTTGGTTTTGGGTCTTAGAGATGTGCCTCACTCGGCTTGGTAGTTTTCTGAGGTCGCATTGTTAGTGTGTCTGACGTAACCCGGCTTTAACCATTACCCCCAAGGCCGCTTTGCTCAGTTCTAGTTATGGGCTCATCCCTGTAAAGGAGCTTGAATCTTCCGACCTGCACAGGTCTGAACTGGTTCGCCGATGATATCACCTCCCATTGATCTATTCTTTATGCTCTTTTATTACGCACGTGGCCAGAAACCTACGCCAGTCGCGGGATATTTCGCACTACTCTTTCCTTCTGGCCCCACTGTTGTTTATTTCCGGCTCTTCAGGATTACGTAAAAAGACCTTCTAATGTCTTCCAAGAGCCATATCGACATTTCATACGGAACCCCTGATTGCGGATTCTAGTTCAAACACCTGGTTTCGCAAGAGCTGAATGACTTCATTTTGCTTTTGCACAGTATTTTGCGTTTCTTTGGACTTTTTAGGGAGCTGGTCGGCTATTGGCTTTCTCTTAGATGCCTTTTTGACTTGTCCCTGCAGGAAGTCTCTCAGTTCACCGTTTTGGACTCGGAAGCAAGCATCCATAAGACATGTGCAGTGGAAACAGACCCATTTAGGAGAAAAGTTAAGCGGCTTTACCCCAGGTCCTTCTGTGCTCTGCCCGGACATACCTTGGTGGTAACAGCGCAAGCAGCGGTTACATAATACGCCCTCTCTGAGTGAAGTGCATCACACGGATTCTCCGCTTTCCGATCTGTTCGACACAAAGTGAGTTCACTTAGAACCCGGTGGATATGGGTGCTCAGATGGGCAACTCGTGAGGAACTGTAGAGCTGTGAAACCTGCTGAGGTAAGTTAAGGAGAAAGGACCGGGGAGGTCTTCAGCAATAACCTAGGAACAGAGACCACACTTTGAGGCCTCGATGACAGGATAATGGCAAATAAAGTCGTAGCACCGGTCAAGCTAAAAAAAAACAAAATCGGAGAATGAAAAGAGATCATTTGAATTCTGTTTCACGGGGTAGCCCGGGGGCACCGGATTGGCGGCCGACGCCAAAGGTAGTTCAGTTTCTTGCACCTATGAGCCCCTCTATCTCATCAGGCTTCAACTTGTAGGGGTCCCTTCTTGTCTGTCAGTTGATGGACACTCGAGTCACGCGAAATTTATCTGGTCTTCGTCGGCGAGTGTAGCTAAGACCACATTTCGACAGAGTGGAGCCCCCGCAACCAACACTTTCACTCGACACGCAAAAGCCTGGTCAATCGAATCTCAGCTGTGTTGTGAGGAAGGAAAAATAGAAAGTTCAGGAAGCATCAAGCAGTTGTGGGTGAAAAATCGATGAGGGAAATCAATGTTATTAAAACTAAAGGGGAGGAAAGGGAAAGATATCTGGACGGAGGTTCTTCTGAGCACCATCTTCTGTTTCATGGGGCACTAGACTTGACTGCTCCTTGCATCTCTAGTGTCCGGCGACATGGAAGGTAGATTGCCGGACATTGGGAGGGGGTTCAGCTCTGTAGCATATTATCTGTATTGAGTAGAGTAAACGATTCCATTTGAAAAAATCCATGGGGCTGTAAACAACAAGAATTTGGAATCGAGCACAGCCTGAGGCGAACGTGGTCTTCGGTTCATTTTCGTCTGCGCAAGACGAAAGCTTTCAAGCCCAATGGTGCAGCCAGATTGGCATGTTGTCAACGATCTTCCTTGGCTTTGAAAATGAGCATTGAAGGTTTTGGTCCAAAGAGCAGAATGTGCAGTGCAATGCCGCTGTCACAGACCTGAGTTTGCTGAAAAAAAATACCAGAGTTTCATCACCTCACCCCCCGTTCGTGCAGCCAATTGTGGGAGCGCTGCTTTCCAGCGTGAATCTAGGGAGATCTTGAAACTTGAAACGCTACCGCATCTAAAAGCATCTGTAACGATTATTCCGATCGTGAGTAACGTGCAGCCCAATTAACGAATCCCAAAGTCAGAACAAGATTTGTTTGCTGATTATACGGCACTGGATTACCAAATTATGCGCACGTAAATCTATACAAACCTCAACTATAGGGCCACAACGTCTAGCAACGAGGACCAGAGTTCAACAAAAAGTCAATGTCAGGAGCCACCGTCACGGCAAACCAAGTGCAACGCTCTGATCAGCTAGAAATAGACACATGCGCGACTCATCGGCCATCGTCTTGTGCACAGCGCTCGGTCAAAACGGAGAACACAGAGTACAAGAGAGGACAGTTTATTGGACAAGAACGAGTGCAATTGAAACAAGTTACACAAGTCCTTCACGTGTCCGGTTTCTCCGGGTCGGGATTGCTACGCTCCTCGGCAATAGCAGCAGACCTTCTTGTCCAAGACTCCTCACCAATCTTCGTCCCACCCAGACTTCCGACAGGTGCACCTGTAACAAAACAACGAAAACAAATCAGCACGTTCAAAAGACCCTCCAACATGGCCGCCCAAGCTCTTATGTTTAACTTATCCCCTACTCACGAGGGCACTGCCGTCAGTGCTCTTGCTGGGCCACCTTTTGCGGGTATTTTCAACTGCACGGCAACATTTCATGGCCCAAAGTTGCCTGAAAACGCGGCACTTGTATCTGGTCTTTGTCTGTCGAAATGTACGGAGAATGGCCTTTGACTGGAGTTCCTGAGTGACCGAACGGAATGCCTGGACGCTGACAAATTTTCACAAACTTCATAAGGCCTCTCCAGGCTCGATGGAGTTTGGTGGGTAGTCCCGGATCAGCCTGATCTGATCGCAACCACACCAGGTCGCCCGGCTCCAAAGGGCTGCCATATGTGGACTTGTCCTAATATTCCTTCTGTCGGTGATATTCTGCTTGTGACTGTTAGCATGCTAGCTGATGTCTGCGAACAATGCGTTCTCGACTTTGGATACGTAGCCACTGGCCAACAGTCCATCTGGTGCCGGGCTCGGGCGACCCATGTCAGCGGGAATTCTCCCTTCACGCCCTATTACCATGAAATTGGGTGTTTGTTCAGGTGATGCCTGCACCGTGGCACGATACGATAATAAACAGTGTGGTTTTTACCGTCCCAGTGTTTTGTACTTTCCTGGCTCACAAAGGCTTGCAAAAAGCCTTCAAGCCCAGGGCTGACCCCCGCAGCTACTCCGTTACCTTAAGGGTGATATGTCGTCCTGCGTGACTTCGGTGACCTCAACACCCGGCATAACCCCTTTACCAAAGAGCTTTCGAAGTTGGCTCCTCTGTCTGAATGAAGCTAATATGGCACGCCCCAGCGAGACATCCGGGATGCAAAAACTGTGTTGGCTGTAGTGCGTGCGTCTATCCGGATTACTGGTATGGCCTCACACCTTTTGGAAAAGTGGTCAACACGCACCGGTATATTCCAATTTCCTTTCACCGTCTCTGGAAATGGCCCAACAGCGTCGATTGTCTGTATCTCGCTAGGAAACCCCGTAGCCAGACTTTGCAGAGGTGCTCAAGTCTGATGCACTGGTGGTTTGCTCTGAGCTCAAAAACTGCATGCTAAACATGTATTGCGGACATCGTTCTACTGGTAGGGTCACAAAATCGATGTCATACTGCTTGTTCCAGTTTCTTTTGTCCCACACTCCCCAGCTCCACATGTAATTCTTGTAGTAACACGTCCACCTGCATTTCCGGGATCGCCAGACGGGGCGTGTAATTCGGTCCAAATTGAAAATATGTATTGCCCTCCCCAAATCGCAAACTTTCCCAGAGGGACAATAGACGCCTCGTTTCCCAGCCGTAACCTCTCATCGTCTCGGGAGACGGCCTGCCCCTTCCATCCTTCAAATATCTATAGATTATTTGTTTATCTGGGTCTTGTTCTTGTAACTTGCCCCACGTTTCTCCCTTCGGATGTCGCTGCGTTATCGTCATTGTCCATGCTTCGGTGCAACCGGGGCAATTTCCATGTCACAATAAGGTCGTCTGGACAGTGCACCAGCGTTCGTATGTTTTCTGCCATCTCGATGTTCGCACTCAAAACTATGCCCCTGTAACCTTTCTTTCCATCACGTCACCTGCTTATCGGGGTTCTTAAACTTTCTCAACCACTGAAGTTAAGAATGTTCGGTTCGAACTAAGAACTACTTCCCCAGCAGATAGTGCCGAAAATATTTGGTAAAATGCACCAGAGCTGGCATTTCTTTACGGGTGGTGCAGAAGTTGCTTTTAATTTGATTTAGGGTACGGCTTCCATAAGTAATGACGCGTTCTTCGTTGCACCCGTGTCCAAAATAAAGTCCCAGCAGTGTCCGATAGATCCGGTTTGGCTAAAAGGGGGGCACAGCAGAGTCTTCTTTTGAGTTCACTAGACGCTCTAGCACAGTCTTCTGACCTATCAAACGGCTTGCTCTTTTTGCCAACTCCGTCAGTGGGAAAGCGACGGCGGAAAACTTGGGTAAAAATCGTCGGTAATAAGAGGCGGGTCCCAGAAAGCCTCTCACCTCGTCCACATCTTTAGGCATAGGCCACTGTTCAACAGCATGAACTTTATCCGGGTCGCTACCAACCCCGGCCCGAGAAATCGTATGACCTAGGAACTTTCAAGAACACGCACTTCCTGGTGTTGATGCGTAAGCCAGCACCTCAATAGCGCAATCCTTCAACATCTGGTGGAGAGCGGACATCGAATCGACACTATGACAGCTTTTAGACCAGTCCTGACAACTCCCAGGGTTCACGAGAAAGGATTACGCAGGCGGTTGCTGATGACGTCAGAAGCCATAGCAATTCGACTAATAAAGCCGGATTTGTTTAAGTAACGTAACCTCGTGCAACAGCTGCTGTTGCCAGGGCCGTAAAGAGTGATTTTCCTATGGTTCCCATGCACAAATTCTCCCCAGCCCCACACCTTTTTTCATATCATTTTTTCTCACCGTTAGTTTTCACACCTATCTTTTCATGACATTTGGTTATACATTTCACATTTATTGTCGTTCACAAAAAGAACAAGATTCATCGATTTGGAGCATGTTGTCGAGTTACCGGATTTTTTGCGCACTTACTCACTCTCTGCTATCTTCAGCTGCGCATATGCTCTCTTTTACCCAGTACCATTTATGTCAATGCCTGAAGTGATGTATGGAAATGAAATTTCTTTGTGTTACAAGTTTTTTCATGAATCGATGGGCATATTCTATGATTTGCAGCCTCAAACTGTGTAAATGCTCATGAAAGGACCTCCCGGGAACAATTATGTCGTCTAGATAAACAGGCACGTGGTAGACGGCAAGCCTGCGAGAACAAATTCCGTAAGGCTTTGGAAGGTGGTTGGGGCATTCGTAAGGTCGAGAGGCATGGTATCGAATTCATATAACCCAACTGGGGATGAGAAATGCGGTCCCTTCTCAATCTTCTGGTTTTACCTCAACTTGTCAATATCCTGAAGCCAAAGTTAACGGGGAAAACCACTGAGAACAAACCGGGCTATCCAGTGTGTCGTCAGTGCGGGGTAACGGGAGAGAATCCCTTCGTGTTACTCTGTTCATCTCCCGATAATCCACACAGAAGCCTACTGACCCATCTTTTTTCTTGACTAACACTGAAGGTGAAGCCCACGGGCAAGTTGGCGGCTTGATCATCCCCTGCTCTAGCATTTTTTCCACCTCTTCTTTCAATGAATTTTTACGATTTGCAGGGACGCGCCGCGGTGCCTGTCTCATTGGTCGCGCATCACCGGTGTCAATTGAGTGTGACACTAGATTCGTTCAGCCCAGCTATTCTCTGTCCCAAGAAAATATTTGCTCATATTCGCGGAGTAGCCGTTCGAACTGTCCCTATCCGACGGTTCCAGACCCTCCACCTTGGGCGGTACCAGCTGACCGATTCGTATTCCGTGTCCGTCATGAAAAAGACAGAGGCAGTCTGTGTTTTTATGCAGGTGTCATAATCCTCCGTCTGCAGACAGTTATCTCGAAAATCAAGTGTGGATCCTGTCATCCTCAAAAAATCAACCCCCATAATTGCAGGAACTGGCAAATTTCGAACCACGGTAAAACCCTGGAGGTAGTTGAGGGCTCCGAGTCTCACCTCTGCTGTTATACCGTATACCACCCCCCCAGTGGGGTACCAGTCACACTTTTAAGCAAAACTGGGTAGTCATCTAACAGGATTCGAGGTACTTCAATAATATTATTAATATTGGTATGTTTCTCGGCCATGATCGAGATGCACACGCTAGCGCGTAATCGTGGTGAAAAACGTTACTCAATAAAATGAAATATTCACAAATTATAAGTATAAAAGTCAAGAGCATCGGTGATAGAAAAATATGGCCAGCAACAGTTTGAATGGATCATTCTAGCAGTGGTTTGCGCTGCAATTTCAAACTAAATTGGAATCCGAGCTGGGCGGTGGTGCAGGGTGAATATATCGGAAAAAAACGGTGCCGAGGGGCGCATTATGAACGAGAATGACGCAAGCCAAGGAAAACGGGGGCTTGCTAAGTTTCTGCGAACGGAGTAGTTTCTGAACAAGCAGAAAAGGAAGGAATAAAAAAACTGTAAAGCGGTCTACTCGAGAAAATCGAAGCATGCCAAGAGGATAGCTATCCATGAAGACGATGCAAACCCTGAATGACGGATTTACCGGAATTCAGTAAACGAAATGAGTTTTGAAAAAGGGAGACAAGACCAATTTCGTCAAAGTGAACTTGAGAGCACTGGTAGATGTGGGAGGAACAGCAGTCCATAAAAAGCTGAGTTTAAATTCAGGATCAGTAAAGTATACCTTTCAGAAATAAGAAAGCGCAACTGGAGAGTCCTCCAGAAGTGGAGAGTCAAGTTCCATCCGGCTAAGGTTCGAGGGAAAGATAAACTGTGGTAAAGGTCTCTAATGTGGGAAATCTCAGCATGGACTTGAGCGTCACTATGCTGTTTCACTGACAAATATATATATATATATATATATATATATATATATATATATATATATACATATATATATATATTTATATGTTGACGCATTTGGCTTCGGTGTTATTCAGCGTCATTTCTGGTAATGTACAACATCGTATGGGTATGTTTCGTCTGGCAGGGTAAATTGCGTCGGTCAATCGGCGGAGTGTGGCGGTATATTAGCAGCATGCGTGTGAACTGGAATTCGCTTTGGTTGCGTTTGAAACGCTGAACGATCTGATAAGCAGTTAGGAGTATTTCCTGTTGGGTGGCTTGGTTTCGGTCCCAGTTGCTATGGTAGGTTCCACTAGAGTCTCTGTCCGTACGAGTCAAAGTGGCCTCCTTGGTTAGCCAATTTGGCGACTGAGATGGTGGAAGACAACGAACCTGAAATATTGGGGATTGCAATCTGGACGTGGTTCCAGCTGTGGGTTATGATAATATATGAAGACAATAATAATGAAATGGTTAGGTCTATATGAGTGGGGCATGGGTTTAGTTTAATTTGAGCGGTCAGTGGCACGTACTTCACATTCTGGGTAAACTAAGCTAACAGTGAATTTGTGCTATACTGCTACAGGCTAACAAACGTGCGTACACCGGTTTGGCGACTGTGTATGAATTTCGAAGGATTTATGATCTGCACGTCGGCACTGCAGCACTCGGATACTAATAAAAGACCCGGGGCCTCACGGTTTAGAACAGTTGGAAATGATAACCCTCAATACCGTTTGCTTAAGCAGAACGCATTTTGGCAACGAGGCGATAAGATAGGTTTGAAATAACAGACTGTAAGGGAATGGGATTGGCACACTTTTAGCGTGGCGCTATACTGTTACTGCCTCTTTCGGCATAGTGGTTGTTCTATAATGAGTAATTTCTGAGGAGCCTTAAAGTGAAAGACACAATAAGGGTGACAGTGGTGATGCATTAGAGTCAACTGGTTGCCTAACGAGAAACGTTAACGTGAGTTCGTCTATGCTCTCACTATATGGTGATATCGTACCGAGAATATACGTGAGTGTGAGCAAGAAAACTTGATGTAGATGTGATTGCACGGCTGTCGTGATACCTTACTCGTCGGTGTCGTATTGCATGGCAGGAAAACAACGATACGAGGAATGGTTTAGGAGAGCCGTGAGAGATGGGAACGGGATGGGGCCAAATTTTCGTCAAGGAAGCAAACTCTCACAGTCTACACTCAACGCTCATGGTAGGCGGCTCTGGGGCCTCCTTCACTTAGGTAGGTGGCACGATACACATCCACTGGCATCCAGCTCGTTCTTTCCCAAGAGTAGTCCACACTTTTTAGACGTTTTTATTATTTTTCATGATTTTATCACAGTCAGGTATCTGGCTGTCAAAGAAGGCGGAGCTGCTTTTGGTGGGTGACTACAGCCCCCACCCTCCGGCCGAAAGTGGACCGCATGTAACAAGCCGCGTTGGGAATAGGTCAACCGCACAAGTCAATTCGTAGCAACACGGCAGCCTGGAGACATAGGTCACATGTGATAGGGCTGGTATGCATGGAAGACAAAGCAGTTGGGTATTTTTCTCTCTCTTTTTTATGTCAATCTCTTACTTTTTTAGGTTTTGTCGTCTCATTGGTGGGAAGCTCTGTGCAGGGAGACAATTGCAGCCAGGAATGTTTGCAGATGTGCCGCGGTAACACTCGCCATATCCGTGACGTCAGGTCCCCAAAGCCGTTTACATGGGACAAAAATGCAGGGGCAGGTAGAAGAAACCACAGCCTGCGATTATTCGAGGGGTTTATGTTCAACAAAAACACTCGTCTGTACAAAGATGGAGCTCAGCTTGCAGCACTAACAAAGTGATTCACTGGGACAATTTGCAGATGGTTTGCAGTTTTGCTACTGATTATCAAATGTTGTATAAGCCAATCATGGAGGACGCTAGAGTTATGTGATAGGGGGGGAGCTTGAGCTGTGAATGTCTAATGGTTTGATAGAGAGTGACTGCTGGATGGAGGTTGAGGAGTCTGACAGGTTTCGCTTCTTGGGTTAGAGACAGGGGCGAAGACTAATAGAAAATCAGCACTGGAAATGTTTAAAGACCGTCTTTTATGCAACCAGTGGTATTTCACATAATCAAATACGACTTCAGAGGCACTGGCCTCCGTCATGAGAGTTGCTTTGTTTAGGCATTGTAACCTGGTAGGTCTACGCTGAGGCGACGGCAACTACGGCGTATGGTGTGGCACATTTATTAATATTGTTATTGGTTTTTTTCGGAGAAGCCCGGAGCATGCCATGTGCATGATCTTGCTGATGCAGGTGATAGAACGGACAGGTATAATTCATGAAAGTGTGGAAATTGGCATTAAAAAGTAAGATAAAAAGGCTCAGAAGGGGGAATAAAGTGAGGTGAAAACAGGATAAATGTATGCACACCATAGAGTCTGTAGGGAGTGTAAATGAACTCAGGGGCGGACTTAAATTAACGCCCGGTGAGTCTGGGAGTCAAGGTCAGGTGGGGAGTATGACCGGGGTAGCGTCCAATTAGTCCAAAAAATTGAGCAACCGCCGTTTCTAAGGTGGTTGCTGTGTGAGCCATGGGCGGTCGATTTAATAATTAAATTAGTAAGGAGAAAATGAACTAATAGGTTTTTGGTAAAGGAAGATAGGTTTAGGTTTATGGTTTTTCTTTTTTTCAATGGCAGTTCCATTTTTAATGCCGGGGAAGTAGGGTTTACAAATTTCTGTTTTGCTTTGGCTTGTAGTTTAAGAAACTGGGAAAGGCATGTAAAAACTATTCTTTTCGTTCATTAGGAAAGGGAATACTTGATAGATTATATATACATAAATAGTTGTAGACAGCTCTAACTTGTGCCCTTAGAATGAGTAAAATATTCTACTCATTGTCCTTATGTAAACATATTCATTGAGAAAAATCCATAACATGCCAATAACTCCAATTTTGCTCAGTCGCTTAAAACACCGGTACAGTATTGGCGATACTTTTGACTTTAACCACTAAATTACCACCAAACGAGTGCCATCAATTGGCTGCTCAATGAAAACACATCCTTTCCAACAAATCGCACACTGGACCCATCAAATATCCTTGTTCTAGAGCCTCGACTTCTTTCCCGCATACGCCACCGCCACCCAGCGCGCCGCAAAGCACCCAGCAACCCACTGACGGAACTGCGGCTCACAAAAGTCTATATATGACCGATGGGCCAATCAAAACTCACCAAAACAAGTTGAACAGCAGGACTAAATAAAAACAGAGGAAAGAAGTAAAACCGGTCAGCATTTTACGATGAGAGATTTGTCAAGTCCTATGGTAATGGCATTATACCGTGACATTCATCATTCCACACTCATGTCACAACAGCTGAGTGATGCTTAACACCAGCACCTCTTGAGTGATTGGACGGTATGACTGGTCCGGGTGGAGACATCTGAAGGCCAACTGGTATGCATGAGAAAGGCTAGAAATTGGCGCAAGAAACTGCAGTAGCGAGGAACGATGGAGAAAAAACTGAGATGCGTTGCAGTGGGTTAGATATCAGTGAAGCATTTGTAATATGCAGTAGATGGTCGGTGGACAGGGCACAAAACATCGTAAACACAGGCAGCGAGCAATACAAGACGTAGAGGGTTGATCAGATGACAAATCGATCTAGAAGGATTGGATACGGCAGATGTGAGGCACAGATGTATGATTAATGGATGCAAGTCATGGCGGTCGGTGGGATGATAGCAAGAGAAATGGCCGGTGAGGAACTGCAAGATGCAGAGCTCGTGCATATATATATATGTATATGCGCAAGTATATATATGTATAGATATAAGGGGAGAAGGAGCAATAACAATGGGGTCCTAGAAAGAAATTATCAGTCATTGGGAGGGGTAGGTATGGTTAGATCAAAAGGTTGTAGAATTAACCTTGAAATATCGTGGTTAATTATCTTCATGATAGGTGCACATGGCTACCCAACAGAGAGAAAAAAAGAATGCGGAAGCACAGGAGTGATGAGGACCGTGAGGAGCAGTGCATGGAAGAGTAGAGATGAAGGATAGGATCGAAGAGAACAGGTAAAAATGGGTCTAATTATTTAATCAATGCAGGGGCGACATGTGGCGACGGACCGGAGGAATCGGGTGGTGGCAGGTCAAAATATTCGGAACTGTAAAAGAACGTCACGACGTAACGTTGTCATTACAATTGGTGGAACATCGAAATGCAGACCAAACTAAAGGGCACACAGGAAATAATAATGATATATTTCTCGGCTATGGTCGAGACACGCGCACAGGCGCATGATCATGGTGTACAGCGTTACTCAGTAAAATGAAATATTCACAAACTTCAGGTATAAAAGTCGAAAGTGCCAGCTGTAGAAAAACAGCCAGCGATAGTTTATATAGATCACTCTAATAATGGTTTCCGCACCAACTTTGAACCGGTTTCGATTTCGCGCTGGGCGGTGGCGCTCAGCGGGGTTATCGAATAAGTCGTTCATTAGTACTGCTAGAGGTGCATCATCAACGAAAATTACGCAAGCCATGAAAAACGGCGGTTTACCGGGGATCTGCAAACAGCGAAGTTTTAAATAAGAAGAAAAAGAGATTGTATGGAAGTACACTCGAGGAAATTGATGCTTGCGAAGAGAATAGCAAACCGTGATGCTGATGCAAACCCTGAATGTCGGTTCCACCGGGGTTCAATGAAAGGAATGAGCTATGAAACAAGTAGACATGAAACCAATTTTATGAACGTACTTTTTGTGCTTTTGTGAGTGTGGAAGTAACAAAGGTCCATATGAGGGTGAGCTCAATTTTAAGATCAGTAACTTGTACCATTCAGAACTGCGAAAGTACAACTGGAGGGCCCTGGAAATTGGAGGATCAACTTCCAGCCGGACACGAATCGAGGGCAAAGCGGACTGTTGCGGCAGATACAAAAGTGGGAAATCCTCGCATTGACTTGGCAATATTATGCTTTTTCACTGACAAATATATATATATATAAGATAGGTTTGAAATAACAGACTGTAAGGGAATGGGATTGGCACACTTTTAGCGTGGCGCTATACTGTTACTGCCTCTTTCGGCATAGTGGTTGTTCTATAATGAGTAATTTCTGAGGAGCCTTAAAGTGAAAGACACAATAAGGGTGACAGTGGTGATGCATTAGAGTCAACTGGTTGCCTAACGAGAAACGTTAACGTGAGTTCGTCTATGCTCTCACTATATGGTGATATCGTACCGAGAATATACGTGAGTGTGAGCAAGAAAACTTGATGTAGATGTGATTGCACGGCTGTCGTGATACCTTACTCGTCGGTGTCGTATTGCATGGCAGGAAAACAACGATACGAGGAATGGTTTAGGAGAGCCGTGAGAGATGGGAACGGGATGGGGCCAAATTTTCGTCAAGGAAGCAAACTCTCACAGTCTACACTCAACGCTCATGGTAGGCGGCTCTGGGGCCTCCTTCACTTAGGTAGGTGGCACGATACACATCCACTGGCATCCAGCTCGTTCTTTCCCAAGAGTAGTCCACACTTTTTAGACGTTTTTATTATTTTTCATGATTTTATCACAGTCAGGTATCTGGCTGTCAAAGAAGGCGGAGCTGCTTTTGGTGGGTGACTACAGCCCCCACCCTCCGGCCGAAAGTGGACCGCATGTAACAAGCCGCGTTGGGAATAGGTCAACCGCACAAGTCAATTCGTAGCAACACGGCAGCCTGGAGACATGGGTCACATGTGATAGGGCTGGTATACATGGAAGACAAAGCAGTTGGGTATTTTTCTCTCTCTTTTTTATGTCAATCTCTTACTTTTTTAGGTTTTGTCGTCTCATTGGTGGGAAGCTCTGTGCAGGGAGACAATTGCAGCCAGGAATGTTTGCAGATGTGCCGCGGTAACACTCGCCATATCCGTGACGTCAGGTCCCCAAAGCCGTTTACATGGGACAAAAATGCAGGGGCAGGTAGAAGAAACCACAGCCTGCGATTATTTATTGGGGTTCAAGCTCACTGAAATACCAGTTCGCACAAGGGTGGGGCACTACTTGCAGCCCTAACAACGTGATGCCCTTATACCTGAGTACTCCATGGGCCGCTTTGTTGGCTTGCCGCGTAAAAGGTATTTGATCGTAAAAAAATGAGATTGTTTAGCCGTCCTAGATCGTGTGAGTGAACTGCTGAGTTCCGTACTTGCTGCAGCGAGGAGGCCAAGCCCATGTGAGTCTTATTGAGACTAGGTTGCTCAAAGCGGTTATTTGATTTATCAGTACCCTATACCTACCTCAAAGGCCCGAGCTCTTGAAATATAGGGAGGCTACATCCTGGTCAACGTGTTCACCGTTAGGGCTATGCTCATTTCCTGTTTGAAATCCACCGATGGCGGTGATAATGCCCGAATTCGTTGTGGTAACTTGTTCCACAATGAAGCGCATTTGTTAGTGAAGAGGTTTGGCCGAAGTGCAAGCTTCGGCAAAGGGACACAAACCAAGAACTCATTGTCACGTAAGGGATAATTAGAAAGGGTTTTCACCGGCGGTGCTGAAATACATGATCTATTCTTCAAGATATCGTGAAAGAATAGGGGGTTATTTCTTGCGCGGCGTAGCCATAATAGATCGACTTTTAGCTGCTCACAACGTTCCATGTAATTAGAGGACGAAGAAAACCTTTGAGCCGTTTTGTGAATGCCCGTTTTACGTTCTCAAACGCTATACCGTCCCTTTGTCGCATGGTGGATCAAATGATTTAGCTGTATTCCAGAAGAGGTCTGACATGGGACTTAGAAATGTTCAGTTTACTTTCTGGCAAAATAAATGTCTGATGTATTAGCCCGATCGTACGGCGTGCTTCAGCAACCTGGATGGCTGCGTGTTCCGAAAAGTCAAACGTACATGAATAATGTAGACCAAACTCACGTACCTCAGAGTTATTGGGTACCAATTTGCCGCCAAATCTTCCGGTGGGGACGTGACATTTATACCTAATAATATTACTTTTTTCGGCGGAGAAACTCATTTTCCAATCATCACTCCAGGAGCTGAGAGCAAGCAGTGCCCTTGTAATGTCATCTGCGGTAGAGGCCAACTCCGCGGGCTCAAAATTGTACACGATTTTGATACCATCCGGGAACAGGAAGGAAACTCCCCGTTGGAAAATGGTAAATATATCATTGACGTACATTAGGAACAGTAGTGGGCCGAGTACACTACCTTGTATCACACCACTAGTTACGGGATGGCGTCCGGACTAATTTCAGCCCATACTCACAACCCGGTCTCGGGCTGATAAATAGGATGCAAAACAAGAAAGCATCGGGTCCACGATTCTATATGTTTTGATATTCTGTAGTGACCGGACATGAGATACTCGGTCGAAAGCCTTGGTCATGTCCATAAAGGTCACTATTACCGACTTACCAACATTGACAGCCTCTGTGACCAGGTTGAGGAAATCTGTCATGCATGTCGCACATGATCTGTTTTTCAGAAAACCATCCTGACCAGCGTTGATTAGATTATGGTTAAGAAGGTGGCGTGTCAGCCTTTCCTTGACCATTCTCTCCATGATTCTGGACACGACCGGGGTGTGGTTCACCGGCCGATAGTTAACTGGATCCAGATGAGATCCCCTTTTGTGCATGGGTATGATAGTGGAAGTTTTCCACTGAGAAGGGAAAACACTGCACCTGAGTGACAAATTGAATATGTTTGTCAGCAACATTGGAACGTCTTCGCCACCTCGACTGAAAATGGCAGGTGGTAATGCATCCGGACCTGGCGTGCAGGACGGTCTTGTTCTTGCAACATGGACTAAAACCTTATCAGGGTAGAACACTACCGTCGAGAAAGTTACTGATGTCGCCGGATTTAGAAAGGGTATAGGTGTGGAGTCATCCGTCGTGAAAGAGGAGGTAAATTAGGCGCTGAAAGCATCCGCAATCAAAAGAGGGTCATGGAAGTAATTATTGCTATAGTTCAAATATGGGGTGACTTGATTAGGCTGCTTGTTTCTGACCTTCATTGGCCTGGCCAGTGCTTCCACCTTGTTTGGGTGGCTTTAGGCATCTAGTTTCTGTTTATTCTTGGAAGAATCCAAACGCAATTTAATCGTATGGGATATACGTATTATTTGGAGATACGACGAGAAGTCCCTTTTCTTAGTGAATCTTCGTTGAAGTTTGGCTAGGTTACCGTTAAGACGATCTAGAGAGTTCCGCTGTTTGCGTATGATGGGCCCTGAGGCTGGATTGGTTTTGTCGAGGCAGTAATGAAGATAAGAATGTTGTTGGGCAGCAGCTACCTCTAGGTCATTAGATAAAAACGATTCGTTCTAGTTTAGGGAACGGATAAAAGAGGGTAGACTATTCCAGCAAGCTTTATGGCATTGCTTATTGGTGATGGGAAGGTGTGTTTCGGCTGACTTATCAGTGTGAGGCCAGGGTGCAGTAAAAACGCAGGATACCATCTTATGGTCACTACCGATGAAGCGACTTAAGATATGGGTGTCTAAATTCTTGACACCAATGGTGAAGATAAGGTCTAATGTATTTCTCTCTCGAGTGGGGGATAAAACATGCTGCACCCAGTTACCCACATGGATACACGAAAGGAAACCATGGAGTTTTGGGGGCGATGTCACGGAGTGCCAGCATATTTCGGGCACTTTGAAATCACCAGCTAGGATTATAGCGGTTACGGGGAGGTTAGAGACATAGTTGAATGCGTCTATTATTGCTGTCAACTCGTGCATGTCCTGGTTTGGAGGACGGTAGAGACATCCAGGGAGAAGCAGTTGTTGATCTTCTTTGATAGTGAGCCAGACCGAGTCTGGAATGTTGTTTAGAATAGGATGATGGAACCTACTCGCTGTGAATGTGTCTGGTGTAAATGATGCAGCCGCCTCCTCTTTGGTCAGATCTACTGTTGGCGGTGGCTTGATAGCCGGGTATGGATACGTGGTTTATTGGGGTGTGATCTGTCAGCCACGTCTCGGTAACTAGTAGGATATCGGGGTGTAGGTCTAATGCAAATGCTCTAAGCAGAGGCAATTTTGGGAGGAGAGAACGCACGTTAAATAGTAGGAGCGACAAGGTGTTTTCGGTGAGGTTCTCAGTAGATAGAGCCGTAATTTCATTGTGATTAGGTGATGAATCATCCTCAAATAAGGCTTGGCTTAAGATGGGCAGTCGAAGCTCGGCCCATTTTTCCGGCGTTTTAGATGGAGTGTTTGCGCCTGTGTTTAAATGCTCTGCTGGGCTTTCAAGGTGGGCGTAATTTGAAGAGCGGTTAGGGGGTTCTAATTGAAACGGCCGAATCTTGGAGGGGGTAAGTGAGGCGCGGAAGGAGTTGAGGGGATAGTGGTGGTGAGGACTTATGGACATTTGGTGCATTAGCCTGGGGCTTGATGCTATATGCGGATAGTGGTTGAGTGAGGGATAAGGACGAAAGACGGGAGCGGTCCAGGGGCAGGGTGGACGTTGAAGCTTGTGCCAAGGTTGCTGAGTGCACTGAGGTAGTCCACGGAAGGAGGAAATGGGGGACTAGGAATATTCGACAGGAAGGTTTGAACCTGGTGGTGATATGGGTCTTGGAGGACCCCTGGAGTGGTGAAATCGAATACTTTGTTTCGAGAGGTATAGGGCACGGAATCGAATGCATTTAGGGCCAGTGGTGGAAACAGAGGTCTGCCCGGCACCATATTAGATATCGGGGCAACCTGTATTATCCGAGGAGGCATACGTGGTGGTGCCGAACACTGGTCGAGGGCCTGTCACTGGGTCTCTGGTAAGGCCTCATATTGAATGGGGTTGGGCGTGGGTCGGGCCCTATTGTGATTTTTCTGACCATTCGAGCGCAGCTCGAGTGGGCTGGATGCTTGTATCTTTGAGCTAGTGCCCTCTGCAGGCCTAGAGTCTGCATGGTTAGGTTCAGGTTTGTGGGTGGATTGGTACGGTTGCCTCCGGGAGCCCACAGATGTTTGGCAACTGCTTTCCGGTTTTATTTCGGATTGCATGGTACAGGGGCCCTGGCGGTGAGCCCACTCTATCTGTTTGTGCGTGATGACGGACCGGAGTGGGTCTCGTGTTTGCACATTTTGTTGGTCCGGAAAGATTCGTGGAAGAATTGAGGGTTCTAGTAAGGGCGGGAGGGACAGGCGGATGGGCCCAACCGGATGAGGTAGTGGGAGTAGAGGTAGCCTGCATCCTAAGAACCCGCTTACTTAGCGGAGTTATAGCCGGTGATGGAGACGCCCCTAATGTCAGATCTACAGTGCCGTTGTTAGGGGCAGGTGAGGTAGATACGCTGCGGGTGGGGGTCGAAGCTGCATCTTGAAGTACCTGTCGTCCGCTGGATGTTACCTTGGGGTCCGACAAGTGTGAGCTGTCAAGGTCGACAGGCACCTGAATTGGTGCGGAGGGTGCCGGGTTGATGGAAGATGATCGCACGGCTGAGGCTAGCCTCAGCCGAGGGCCGGTTTGTGAGGTACTGGTGGAATTTACTGCTGGAATGGCTGCACTTGACACCTCTCTTTGAAGAGGAGTCCTGTCGGCCGTAATCCCGACCGATTTATACGCTGTGTTAAGGGCAAGCGACGATTGCTTCTTGGTAAATTCCCTTGCTATTTGATCGGAAGGGAACTGGAAAAGGACAGGACAAGTGTGGCGTGGTAAACGCTTGTGTAACCCTGTTCACGTGCAGGGATGGTGTTCCATGCCAGCTGCCCTGAGCAAGGTGGATTTCAGTTGTGATACTGGGTCCCTGTCCGGGAGAGTGAAGGCTATAGCATTTTTGCTATTTGAGATGCGCTTAAAGATCTCGGCAGAAACAGAATCAAGGAAGTCAGTGGAAGATTTAATCTGCTGTTGCGTATAGCTTGCCGCGGGGTCGATCAGGCACATTAGCTGGCAAGCTAGGTGAAATTGTCATCCAGGATCGAGAGTCCTGTTGATATATTTTCAAAGTCTTGGTGAATACGAGCACTGAAGATAGTATCCTTCGCGAGGCCACCAGTGGTATAAAGCATTGTTTCAGTTGTGTTAGCGGTTTCTTCACTCTAATCTTGGGTCGAAGATGTTGAATAACAGGCATGCTAAAAGTCTTGGAGAAAAATCTTTAGAATTCGTGTAATGTTTTGGGACGACTTGCCCCTAAATAACCAGCTAAGTTCCTAGAAACCTATATAACTGGCCAGCGATAACGAGAAACGTCCCCTGGCAGTGTAGCACAACTTCCTGTGGCCCGATTGGGGTCATCTGAAAACTTTCAGGCATGCATGAAAGGGGCTAGAAATCGGTATGGGAAAGGGTGGTAGTGGGAGGCGGTGGAGAAAAAAGAGGGATCCATTGCTAGGGAGTATATGGTAACGAGCTTGTGCTGCATTGCAGTAGATGGTCAGCGGGCAGGGCAAAAAACTCATTGTAGAACAGGTAACATACATTGGAATAAGGGATGGGTGGAACGGACGGCAAGAATGATCTGTAGGGATTTGATGTGGTAAATATGAGGTGCAGATGTAAAAAGATTTGACGCATATCATGAGGGTCAGCTGGATGGTGACATGAGAAATGGCCGGCAAAACGTGCAGAATGCAGTGCATGTATATATATATATATATAAAGTACATAAATAAACATGCGAGCAGCAGGAGCAAAGAGCAGTGGAGTACTAAGAGAAAAAGGTGTCAGTGATTGGAAGATGGAGATAGGACGGTATCGAAGTGTGTAGGATTGACTTGGGAGAATTCAGACGAAGTTCTTCATGACGAGATAACATAGTGAATCAACAGATAGAACGGGCTAATGAAGCACAAAAATGATGCCGGCAGTGAAGAGAAGATCATAAACGAGGGGAGATGAAGGATAGGATCAAGGAGAACAGGTAAAAAATAGGTCTAGTTATTTGATCAGTGCAAGTGCGATATGTGGTGACGGACCGGAGGAGTCGGGTAGTGACAGATCGAACGATTTGGAACTGCGAAAGGACATCACGACGTGACGTTGTCTTTACAGTGGGTGGAACATGGGGGAGCGGACCACACTGAAAGGCACACAGAAAAATGCCTGTAGCGAGCAGTAAACGAATCGAGGAATGAAAGCAATGACCGAGGAGACACAGGTAAGACATGACCAACCGGATTACTTTACTGCAGGTGAAGCGCTAAGGAGGCGGAGAAGAAAGCAGGACGCCCCAGTATAAGTGAACCAGTAATGGAACAAAAAAGTCCAAGAAGTGAATGCGAGACGGATTTGGGGCAATGGACCTGGAGAGCTGTGTGCCGGCAGACAACTGAACAGGTGGACTGAGCAGGTAGATACTAATCGGGACACTGCCTAATGGAAAGATCCACGGAGGAATCGCCGAGCCAAGAAAGGAAAATATGATGGTGGTGATTAGATAATAAATGCGACTGTAATAGAAGCAAATTTTGGAGCGGCTTGTTTTATTATTCGGTTTGGTCATGGGTGCGGGTGTGATTGGTGCATAATGGCGTTGGGCATGAGGAGGGAAAACAAGGAGCGATTTAACAAAAACAACGGGCAGTGGGGTACATGAATGCTATCAATGGGCATTCTGAGCAGGGGGTAATACAAAGTGCATATAGAATAGAAGCTGACAATGACGGCAGGTGGAAAAGAGATATTGGCGAGCGTCGGCAGAGAAAAGGGATTAGGACGATAGTGGCTCAATACAATGAAAGTTGATGTAGAAAGAGGCGATAGGAGGAAGGACAGAACGGGTAGGTGTGTATACCGTGGTAGAGCGTCAAAGATGGGAGATGGTAACAAATGATAAGAACTATAAGTGAACAAACCGTGGCGGAAAAGGATGAGGGGCATGCAGTTTTCAATCGACAGCACTGGATTCGGTGGTCCGAGAAAAGTTAGAGCTTGCGATCCAAAACCGGTGCTAGTGCGCTGGGTACCCAACCTGAAAAACACTTCGTGAAGTGAACACAAGAGGTGTGATCCACCAGTCCAATTGCGCTCGCACATCGTTGCAGATGGCCTGCATGCCCGGTGTGGGCCGGCCATAGCGGTGGATTTGACTGCGCCCTGCACCTTTGGGAATGGCACGAGTGTTCATTGGTAATTGTACAGGGGGCAAAACGACCGCGATAGGAGTGCGTGATCCAGGATCAACTGGCCGAAACTTGAGACCATGGACAGGAAAGCCAACGGAAGCAGCGAGTGGTAGACGACCGTGTAGCAATATTACCCAGGCGCGCCTGCCAGGGAGATGGTAAGTACAGCGCTCGAAGTGGTTGGCCGTCATCGAGGATCATTGGAAGGGGAAAAGGGATAGAGAAGAGCAGTCTGGGTGTGCCCCAGCTGAGGAGCAACGAATACCGAGGAGAAAAAAATAAAAATGATGGATAACAGATGAACGTAGGTGAGCATTAGGGTCATCTTATGAAGGCAGGAGGCAAGTTAGCTATGGATCAGTGAAGACAATGGCCTTAGTTCGCGGCACTGGAGAGGGGAAGTGTCAGGCATGAGGTGTGCCTAGCGGTCTGTGGAGCAGAGGTGCTAGATTTACAGTGTGAGGCCCCTTTCAAAAGCCAGGTCGGTGGAGACGAGCTCATTGGTGAGCGGTATAGCACTGGGAACTGTTAAGTATAACACATTTGCGCGCCTAAAAGCGAACAGTAAGGAGGCACTGCGTAAGCTAGGGGGGGGGGAGCTCATTCCAGATTTTGGAATAGGCTGAGAGAAAAATCGGGACTTCAGAATGAGATTAGAATGAGGGACATGGAGAGAGAAGGCACGATGTCGGACGGGGTAGGAGCAGGGCACTGCAAATGAGATACGATAATGGATGTAGGCCTGATTATGGATTGGCTTAAAGAGGAAAACCAGGTTGAGCCTCATGCGACGAACCCATATAGGCTCAATTTGTAGGAGCTCACAGCGCTGGCAGTATGTTAGAGTTATAGATACGCCCAACAGCGTTTTGGTGAAAGTACGCCGAAAGTTCTCAAAAGATACAATAGAGGGACGTGGTCAGAGGCTGGAGATAATGTGACAATATTATAGGAGCGGTCTCACATGTGAAAGATACACGGAGAGGCGGCTGGCCGGTATTAAGTAACACCGATGGATCAGGCCTAGGGTTTGCCTAGCTTTAGCGAGTATCAAGGGTTCTGGATAGTAACCTACGCTTTCCTCATAAGCTCCATCAAGAGTCATATAAGGATTTATAAGGGCGATCAGTTTTTGGATGTCCAATTCTACGTGTAGTCTAGACTTAGACGTAATTAGGGAATCTAGGGAACGGATATCAGCTGGGAGTTTATTTCACAATTTTGCATATTTAAGGGGAAAGACCTTCTGCCCTAAGGATCTTTCAGAAGTATAGATCATTAGACGGTGTTCACTATTACGCAGCTGATGTGTCGAGTTTATACTGAACTGAATCTGGCTGGAGTATACGGCTTGGTCGTAAGCAAAGTAAACAAAAATGCAAGTCCGAGTTTCATTCTCCTAAGCCACAAAGGATCAAGCCGCAGGAGTGTACTCCACCGTCTGTAGATCAGATTCGTGGAAGGCCCAAATCAGTTTTTTGGTTAATCGACGCTGTACATTCTCAATGTCAATAATGCCACGTTTCTGCATATTTGAGGAAACAAGCGTACAGTGCTCCAAGGTTGAGTGAACATGAGTTTTGTATGTCTCTAACCTACTAATCGTGGGAAGAAAATTTCTCTGCAACTGGCCAAGGGACTTGTTTGCCCGTGCAGTTATGCGGTAAGTGTGTTCAGAGCAATTGAGAGTGCAAGAATATTGCAGTCCGGGGTCTCTTATTGTTGGGGAATATGAGAGTAAGACCCCGCCAATCTTAAGCGTATCATGGGAAGTATTGCAGTTCAGCGTGAGATGACTGCTTTTGTTCACTGAAAATTCCATTTTTCAGCGATCACACCAGGAGGATAAGGACTGTAAGTCGACTGCGATGTTACTCAGTGCTACAGGTAGGTTTCCTCGTTCGAATTCGTAGGCTATCTTTATATCGTCGGCAAACCAGAAAATGTCACTATAAGTGTAAAAACTCAGATTAAATACGTATTATTTAATCTGAGTCTTTACACTCACACATCTTTGGAAGTGACTCGCGGAGAATTTAAATATCAAAAACTGAAACAACAGCACAAAATGGAAAGAATTCAAGCTCACCGAACGGGACGTCAACCGTCAAAGGTCAAAGGTCAAGTTCTTAGAGGCGAAGCCGAAAAACAAATGTCGAGCCTTAGGCACAATGGCAACCTGCTGGTCTGGATGGATAGTAGGGGTGCGACTTGTTTTCGGTGCATGAGTGTAAACTTGAGTAGAGGAGGTCGGCGGCGTACTGGGGATTTGCCGTTAAGAACTGGTCCCAGTTTCTGGGGCGAACTTGAGAGGGGAAATGGTATCATTTAAAGTGACAGAGGGAGGGGCCGTTACATGGTAGGCTATCAGTACCTGGCTTGACCTGAAATCTGCAGCTGATGATTTCATGGTCGCTACCCGTGTAGTCGTTTTGTACGGAGGCAGAGCCGTTTGTGTGGCCCGGTGTAAATATAAGATCAAGGATGTTACTTATTCTAGTAGGCTGTTTTACATGTTGGACCCACTAGCCCAGGCGAGTGCCTGGGGTGAATTGCAAATATTTGTAAGTGACAGTAAAGGAGGATCAGTATAGGCCCGGGGCATTGAGGTCGCCTGCTGTAAATTTACCACCGAATGGAAGGTCAGCGATGCAATTACTTGGGAACTGTTCACTAATCAAGCTGTAGACGGACCCGAAGTCAATCAAAGCCGTGGTTCGGTGGCAGCCAATTATAACCTCGGTCATGGGCAAGGCACCACTATGTTTATCATACTCAAAACTGTTGACGTTATCTGCATGAAAAATTAACCTACCTTCGCTGTTAATCCTCCGTCGGCAATACCGGGCGATATATCCGGGTTTCCGGCAGTATTAGCAAATTTTCCCTTCTCGAGCTGCCGGCAGTCTTCTTATCTTAGATGAAACGGAGAAAACTCCTGGGGTTGTCACGTTCATTCCACCACCAGTCTGGTCCCGCGTGGTGCTGGTAAACTGTAAGGCAGCCAGGCACTTCGGGGGTTGTAGCCGGAGGAACATCTTCGCCAAGGGGTCTCGTACCCCAGCCAAACATCGCCTCAGGATCCGACTATTTCTGTCCTCTCTTGGCTCCTCCGGAAATCCCATCCGGGCTGGACGACGCAATGTGGATAGGTATTCCACTAGTCTCTCTCCTTTGATCTGTGTCCGCACATGGAATCCATTTTTGCGGTCGATCTCGGCCACCGGGCTTCCAGCGATTCTCCGAAGCCAGGCTAATAAAGATTTTGCGTCTTCCGAGACTCCATGGTCAAGTAGTCTGCTGTACACTTCCTTCGATAATAGCTTTAGTACCAGGTCTACCCGCTCATTGGCCGGAAAACGCCAAGAATATTGCTTTGTTTGCGTTTTCCAGACGCTAACATCATCTCCTAGAGGCAGCTTGCCCGGTACCGGGTGCGAGAGCTCCCGGCGCCCGCTGAACAATAAATCCTGTTCAACCGCTTCTGATGAGAATGGACCTGACAACGTAGGCAACGGCCTGGACGGACTCGCATCTCCAGAATTCGGTCCCGCCATGGGTGCCAAATCTGTAACGGGCTGGCTAGCTAGAAGTAGACACATGCGCGACTCATCAGCCATCGTCTTGTGCACTGCGCTCGGCCAAAACGGAGAACACAGAGTACAAGAGAGGACAGTTTATTGGACAAGAACGAGTGCAATTGAAACAAGTTACACAAGTCCTTCACATGTCCGGTTTCTCCGGGTCGGGATTGCTACGCTCCTCGGCAATAGCAGCAGACCTTCTTGTCCAAGAATCCTTACAAGTCTTCGTCCCATCCAGACTTCCGACAGGTGCACCTGTAACAAAGCAACGAAAACAAATCAGCACGTTCAAAAGACCCTCCACTACGGCCGCCCCCGCTCTCATATTAACGCAAGTTAGAATCAAAATTTGTGCCACTCCACGTGATCAAAATATAAGCAAGCCCTCAAGTGTAGTGATTGTTGCATGCTGTACTTGTTCAAGGGTTAGTAAGAGCATAATCTCAAGAAAACATATACGTGACCACGGCTAGGGAAGGTTTCCACGCATGTACGTTACACTGCCCACCAAATCCTCCCATGGAACTGTCAACATCCAAGGAGTAAATAGGGGTGCTGATTTGCCCCATCCTACCTGGGCCCTAAAGTCAGTTCAGAAGTAGGTCGCCATGGGCCTCATCTATTGTTGGCCAGTCGCGGACACGCTTGCAGGTTTTCTTGAGGTTATGCTCCATACCTCGATGTCTTAGAGTTTTGCTCGAGGATGATACCACGTTATCCGTATACGGAAAGGGGCTTCGATGTAGCCGGGATGCGTAGACAGATAACGGAATGTAGAGGAAAAAGGCTTCTCGAATAGAAGTAAAGTAGGTGGTAAGATGGAGGCCGAGAATTCTTATGAAGAATCGAAAAGGCCACACTGCACTCGAACATCAGGGACCCAACGTGTGGTACTATCGCAATAAAAGTAGGTTTTTACTCACAACTTATATCCACTTGAATACAGGTTGGATAGTAATACACAAAAGGGGTCCCGGAAATGAAGGTGTTTCCACAAACGATCAACAAGTGCTTGTTCAGTAGTTTCCGATACTTCACAAACAACGTCGTATCGTGTGTTAAATTGGTGTTCCCACAGCTAACTCTATCGTAAATCGTGAGCACATTTTGAAATTAGACACAAATATACTTCAAATACTGCGTGAAGGTTTGGGACCTACGGGAGAATGCATGAGGGATAAATAAATAAATTCAGCTTCAGTTGGTATTAGCATGCTTGGTTTTAGCTTGGTCTTTAGCTTCGACTTCGCCCTCCCCATTGTCACCTTCAAGCAAACATACCTTACGGATATCTTGCAATACGTCTCCTTTGTTCGTTCTCACCACCAACCTGCTCGCGAAGCCATTGATTTCCGTACAGAAGTCCTTGATCACTCCAGCCGGCCACTAGCCTTTATGTAGGTGGCTCTCCACGAAGATGACCACATCGCCACTTCTGAACGATCTTTCCTTGGAGATTCACTATAGCCGGAGCTGCAGGGCCGACCAGCACCCCTTCGTCCAAAGTTTCCAGAAAGCCTGTGCCAGGCGGCTCAGTTGTTTCCATCCAACTATATACGTTCCACGTAGGGTTTTCGGTGTGCTTGCTCCTACATTTGCCCGCAATAATAACAGGTTGTCGGGAGTAAGAGCCGGTTCGCCTTCCGGGTCTGGGACTATCGGCACCAGGGACCCGTTGTTCAATATGCGTTTTGCTTCTGTTAGTAAAGTAGTCAGCGTCCCGTCAAAGAGGTTTCGTTGGGAGGCCAGGGCCGTGGGTATTTTACAGTCGATGGTATCAGCCTTTCCCAAAAGCCGCCGCGATGACTGGCATAAGGTGGGTTGAAGTGCCATTCTTTTCTCTTTCCTACCGTCTTGTTTTATTTTTTGGCGAGATCCAGGCGGTCACACCATTTCTTTAACCCCTTGAAAGCGCCAACGAAGTTCAAGTCATCGTCTGAGTATAAGTTCTCGGGGACTCCGTGCCTCGTGATGAACCTTTAAAAGGCCATTAGAAATGAATCGGTGGTCATATTGTGAGCTATTTTGAGATGGACTGTTCTTGACTGTAAACGTGTTACCAGGCAACCATACCTCATCTGCGTGCTTCTTTGTTGTCGCACAAGTAACGGGCCAAAATAATCGACGCCAATTTATACGAACGGGTACCATCTTGGTTGAACTCTCACGGCTGGAAGGGGGACCATCATTTGTTGGCTTTCTACAGCACTCCGGCGATGTCAGGTGACGCGGTTGCTTATGACTCGTTTGATCGTCGCTGGTCCCTTTGTCACCCAAAATCGTCGAAGCATATTGTTCAGTAAGTGGTTCAAACCTGCGTGTCCCTCTTCCCAATGTACCTGGTCTTTCAGGCACTTCGTTATGCAGTGGTCGCCAGAAACCGTTATGGGGTATTTTGTTTCGTACTCTAGATTTGAATTCGTCAGCCGCCTTACAACTCTCAGTAGTCCGTTGGCTCGCATAAGGTCTGGTCTTTGGATGCTGCTGTGCAACAGCCTGCTCCCCCTGGTGTTATCGCCTATCTTGGCTAGCCCGCGGGCCTTGAATGGGAAAGCGTCTATTTGTAGTAGACGTAGAACGTCGAGTTCGGCTTAGTTCAGCTCGCCCGGTGGTATTGTTCCCACATTTAACGTGTTCCATTGTCATGCACCTTTCAAAAACATTAAAAGCACTTTGTATCGCGTCCACCAGACCATGGCTCTTAACATTTCATCCAGTCGGGGAAGTGGCACAGTTTTTATATTAGGCTCAAGCTTCCCGTGGAGTTTGTAGCCAGTACCAGTCTTTTGGTCTCATTAGCGCCATCATCAGGCTTAGGTATTAGTAACGTTGGCTACACATCTTTAGACGCAGTCAGGAAGTCCGGTCCCATTGTCCACATCCGAAGCCCTTCTATTGATTTTAAGCCCCCTTGAGCCGGGGTCGGCAGGGCTGCTCGTGGATTGTACTTAGTGCCATTGATCGGTCTTAGTCGACTCGTGGATTATAGCGAGTCTGTTGACGACGAAGCTGTTAAAGCAAGAGCTAATGTTGTTTATGTAATGCAGTACCGTAGCTGAGTCCGTCCAAAAGTTTGGTTCCCAATTTATCCGATCGAAGCATCTCCTAATCAGCGTTGATACTTTTACGGCGGGTACTGCTGCAGCCAGTTCCAGCCTCGGAATGGACACCGTCTTCAGGGGAACCTCTCTCGCCCTTGCGAATACCATTTGACTGTGCGGCCCACCGGTTTCGTCTACCCAGCAGCCGTAATCCACTACATCGTATCCCACTTCTGATGCATCTGAAAACAAGTGGAGTAGGGCATCGTTTGTACACTTGATTCGTGTCAAGAATCTTTGTATCTTGATCTGGACAAGTTGGTCTAGGCTGTGCAACCAGTCACGCCACCCCATGTCATCGTCATCCTGGGGAGGTTCGTCCCAACCCGTCCCCCCGGCACAACGATTGCAGCAAGCACTTTCCAGGTAACAACCATTTCGAAACGAAACCTCGGGGTATGAGACTGGTGACAGGATTCCTCTCCGTGTGGCTGGTCGTTTGGGTAGGTCCAGAGTGAACATGAATTCATCACCTTCTGGTTGTCAATGAACTTCGAGCTTGCGCTCCATTTGTGAAGAAGACCCCAAAAACTCTCGCGCACTCCATTTTCTCGTACTTCGCAATAACATTGAGAACCTCCTGGCTGTTTTGACTCCATTTAGTGAGATTGAATCCTTCGGCCTTTAGACTGGCTGTCATTTCGGCCGTTTATAGAGTGACAGTATTTGGGTCTGCGAAATATCACGGAAGATCGTCCACGTAGAAGTAGTCCACTGCTCTTCCTAACAGATGGCTGGTGCCAGAGAAACTCTTGAGGACTTCTCTGAGGGCAAAATTAGCACAAAAGGGGATGATGCCGTCCCAAACGGATACACTGTCAGCCTGTACTCTCAGGTGCGCGACTTGCGCCGGTTTCAGGCCACCGGAGAAGACGAACGGCGTCCCTATTTTCAACGGGCATTTTCACTTGTGGGAACATTTCAATTATGTCCGCAGAGACGGCCACTGTTCCTAGCTGAAAACGACATAAAATCTCTACCAGTGGTGTTGTCCAGTCTGGGCCTCTGTAGTATATGGTCATTGAGTGACATATCCTGACACGTTGTGGCACAGTCGAAAACAACCCTGACCCTCCCCGGTTTCTTTGGGTTTACGACCAGGTGATGGGGTAGGTACCACCTCAAGTTTATGCTGATTGCCGCTGTATCCACTCTTTCTATATAACCCAAATCTATGTTATGTTGCATGGCTCGCGTGTGTTCTATCCTCAGTTGTAGTTCTCGAATTAGCCTGGTTTTGAGGAAGCGTAACCTTTTCAGAACCACTTCTAGGCTATTTGGCATAGGTTTCATGTTGGGTCTTCACGGGACAAAATCTTCGAAACGATCTATTACGTACTTGGCTTTCTCGGCCATTATTTTCAAAGCCGACCTATCTCCTCGTGATGGGTCATCTCTATCAGTGACCAGGTCGGCAAATTTAGCGTCGTACAGCTGTTAGAATGCCTGCTCGGTGTTTGCAGTCTCCACCGAAGTACGATTGATTTGGATTTGTTTGCTGCATCTTCCATCTGTACCACCATATGAAGTCCAGCCGAATATATTGCGTACTGCATAGGGTGCTTCCCGGTTGCCAACTCTTTGATCCAGGATCCAGTGAGCTTCCGGTACATTACAACCAATCAACAGATCACCTTCGTTATTCTGCCAATCTTTGATCGTAACCCCGTCAAAATGCGGCCACTGAGTCAGAATCGATTGCATTGACTGAGGCGCTCTCATCGGCAGTTTTTTATGATGAATGCTTCCAGACTTTCTGCTCTATAGTTGTTGACCAAGGAAACAAGCTGCGGGTGCAGCTTGGTCGACTGGATGATCTGGGTGCCACTCACTGTGCCCACCACTAAGGGAGATTGATGTCCTCTGATCCCATACCTCTCTGAAAATTCCTTCCTCACCAGAGTGGTGTCCGAGCCACTATCCACGAAGACCCACACTCTTATCACCTCAAATGGAATTTCTACTCCTACTGATATTGCTCCTGGGCAAATGCGCTCGTTAGCAGAGCGAGACAATGAGCAGACAACACATGGCTTCTGGATTTTTTGGCATTCAACTTCTTGGGTTTGTGTAGTAGGTAATGGCGTTTCTCGAAGTATCCATCCTGACTACAACTTGGTTTCATTCGGCACACCGCTGTTCGATATGACTCGTCGGGACAGATAAAACACGCCCTTAGTCTCTTAGCCATTTTCCATCGTTCGTCGACGTTTACTTTGCGGTAACGAGGACATATTGCTAGGCGATGAGGTGCCCCACAAACTTTACACACCGGCAAATTTTACCTTCGCGAGATAATGCGTGTGTGTTTGCCCATAGTTGGCTTCTACTAGGTTCCCTCGTCCGGGTTTGCGTCGTCTTAATACTAGGTAACTTGCTCGTCTCTTGAACAATTTTACCGAAAGGACTGTTTGATATTCGGGCGTAATGGTCTGTAAACTGCGTCAGGTCCCCAAAAGTAGCTTCTCGCCCAAATCTACTGACCCCCTCGGATTCCTCAGCCCATCTACCCTGTAGTTCTGTAAGCAAAGTGTTCACTATGATCTCCAATGTGTGAAGTGCCTCTAGGTCCGATCAATAATCCAGGCGGTTCAATGCGATGCTGCAGTTCTGCATTTTCATCACCAAACTGATGAGGGAGCCCAACTCGCCTTTGGAACGTCTTGCCTCTGATAATACACCATCGATCTAAGTCCGAGAGACCTTAAATGGTTGCCCAAATAGGTCTTTCAGGAGTTCACGTGACCGAGGGTAACCCGCTTCGGGATCTAGTATCGAGCACCCGGCAATGCCTCCCCCGGCTTTTCCACGACAGTAATGTTGCAGATACAAGAATCTCTGTCCTGGATCGGATACTCTCCGTCCAACAAAGTTCTCATATTGTTTGATGGACTTGCAGTACTGTTCTGAGCTCCCGTCAAAGGGGGACAATTCAGACTCTAGTAAGCCAATGGTGTGTGTTACGCCGGCACAAGTCAGCTTCAATCGTTCCTTGGAACTGCTAGGCTGAATGGCCGCATGCTCCGTGGTCTCCGAGATCGCCTCTTGCCCCCTTCTTCGGAGTTGCTCTTTCCTGGTTGACTCAGCTTTTTCCCTGGCCTTCCTAAGCTGGGTTTCTAATTCTACTATTCTCAATCTATAGATATCATTACGTTCAAATTCTATATCACTGACTGAACTACATGAAATTGCACTGACAGGACTGGCAGACCTAGCAATATCAAAGGAATCAGTGTCACCTAAGAATACCCCAGGGACTTGCCGGGTATCTTCCTCTTCAGCTTCGGTTTGCCTTTGTTCTCTTCTTGGCATTTCCGATTGATTTTCTCGTGGAGATTCCAAGGTGAGTACGGTACCGGCAATTCCGATTGTGAGCAAAGCTTAGCCCAAATAACGAATCCCAAAGTCAGAACAAAATTGGTTTGCTGATTGTGCGGCAATAAATTAACAAATTATACGCATGTAGATGTGTACAATCCTTAACTGTAGAGCCACAACGTCTAGCAACGAGGGCCAGAGTTCAACAAAAGGTCAATGTCAGGTACCATCGTCACAGCAGCCTAAGTTCGAATCAAAAATTATGCCACTTCACGCGAGCAAATATAAAAAATGTTGAAATGTACTGATCGATGAACGCTGTACTTGTTCGAGGTTTAGTAGGATAAAAAGCACAGTCTCAAAAATACGGGTATGTGACAACAGCTGGGGAAGACTTTAACATATGTGCGCTACAGCATCCTTTGGCAGTCTTTTCCACAAGAGTAAAGCCTGATTTCAAGGAGAGTTCGTTAGTCCATCCCTCAGTCTGTTTTTTTAAGCCTATGACTATGTCTAGGGTGCTGCGCTCGGTAGAAAAAGCGAATAAATTGCCCAGCCTGTACTCGAAGGACCCCTCATAATCTTGAACTCCGTTGTTTAGTCTCCCCGGCCTGTACGACGCGCTGGAAAGAAGAGACTAGGGTTACATAGATGCCAGAGATGGGACTTCCTTCGCTGATCGGTGATCACTCTGGTCCCAAGTAGATGCACTGCTTCCAGGCATTCCTTTCTATGAGGATATTAGAAAGCTCCTGGTTGCCTACAATACTCCAGAAGGGCTGCACTGAAACCTGGTAAAATGGGAAGAGGACAAGTGGGATTCTGTGCGGCTGTATTACCTACCACAGTTAAAACCCCTCTGGCCTTTTTTCAGCCTTCTGGCATTGCCCTGCGGGCTCAGAGTCCTTCGTGACTATCATTCCCAGATCTTTCACCCTCCTTAACTGTGGAAACTGAACTCTGTTCGTTCCTTATATTTTGGTAGTCAGTACCTGTAACTTAGTGAGATTCAGGGGTGATTCCATCGACCAGCCCATTTGAGAGCAGCATCAGTACCCCGCACAAAAAGGCTCCCAGCTTCCTTCATATCACCTGCAGGGGTAAAAATCAAGTTGCTCATTTCTCTTGCCGAGTCATTTGTATAGATAGGGAGGGAAAAGGTCCCAATGATGAACCCCGTAGCACACCACTGTTAATCTGATGCGACCTTGATAAATAACCACCCACTTCGACGCGAAAACTAAGATCTCCAAGGAAGTCTCGCTACCAGACCACCCGCTTTTTAGGTTATTTCAAAAGCCTGAAATTTTTATTCCAGCAAGCAATGACGTACATAATCGAAGGCACCAATGAAATAAAACTTTCAAACCTCCACTCTTGTGCCTGCATCTAGTTACCTTGTGGTCTCGTCCAAGAACGTCAGTGGGTTTGTCAAACATGATCTTCTTTTAACAAGCCCATGTTGTGCAGACTTCGCTAGTTCGTCATCGACCGGATAAAAGTAAAATTGATTTCCGATCATGCATCCGAGGCAGTCAGATAACACCGGTGTCAGACTGACAGGTTTATAATTCTCCGCCTCCTGCCTGGATCCTGTCTTACGTATTGCTACGTAAGTGGCCTTATGACAGCCTTCTTTTACTTCACTCGCTCGTAGCGGCGCTTCATACAACTGGGTGAAAGACCCTGATAAAATGTCTGGAGTGGCTGAACAACCGCCGGATGGGTCGCATTCGGTCCAGTGGCTTTGTGCTTGCACAATAATTTAAGTCCTGGCAGCTTCTCGTGTCCACCTAAAGTAAGCTCCCGAAGTACTGGAGTACCCCAGTCCGTGAGTCCGTCACAGTAAGCGACTGGTCCTGATGACACTCGCTCTCAATCCATGAGTGACATCTAGTAAGCCGACTATCACTCGAGTAACCAGCATGAATTGAAAAAGATCAAGGATGTGGCAGTCTGAAGGGTTTTCCAGCCTGGGGTCATGATTAACATTTTATCAAAAATCAAACGAATACAAATAAGGGGAAGTGTGAATGAAAGCCCAGAATAAATATGGAGGTCATCAGATTGGAAGTGGTTGTAGCCGTGGATTGTAATAGCAAGAGAGGGAGACAAAGTTGAGGCGGGAGAACGAGCTCGAGATATGTGAATTTAGAGGAATGGAAAAATATACAAACTTTCCCTATACCGTAGAGAAAGGCGGGATACGAATAGGCGAGAAAAGTTCGAACTAAGTTGATAGGCAGATCGCGTTTCTTTAGGAAATGTGTAGTGAACAACTAGTAAAGTCCACCTAATGAAGTGGCTGACCTGCAGACCATCCGCCTTTAAAAGTAGATCCTGGATGGTAAGCCAGACGAGATTGTCCGTTGTCGTGAAGTTACCGCAAGTCCACTAGATGGATGAAAGATTCAACTGTGGTCTGAATAAGGAGCTCTGTATTTGAATTTTTGCCTGCTGCATGGTGTCTCTGTGAAAGCCCACGAGGCTTGTTGTCCCTCGCAGTTAATGTGAGAAAATGTTTTACGTCGCCTCTCCTTTTTTACCCTGGATTCGACGAAACATACCGGCCGGCGCTAGGATTATGTCTTGTCTGCAAGCCATCGAGGGAATTCTGGACGCTCGACCGGCCGCAGCTTTACCTGCCCCGAGCAAACTGAAATGAACTGGACACCAGGTGCCGCTCAGGATTTTGTCTACCCTTTGCTTGAACATTGAACCGTGCACCCCTTTCACCACTTCCTCCAAGAGTGAATTTGATATACTTGTGACTGCCAATGGCTATACCAGCGGTAAGTGAATGGGTTCTAGCCTTAAAAGTGCTGGTGCCTTACCGTGTACTACTGGGTCTACTTTGCAGTTCCAGTTCCAGGTCTCCTCGAATAACGATGACTGTGAGATTGCGCTGTATCTTCCGATAAGATTCTGGGAACATCCGAGCTGCATATGGGTGACCGTCGAAGTCAGTCCAGCGTAGACCTGCGATGGAGCGAGTAGCAACTCCCGGAAATCTTTGCATCTTGGCCAATTCATCAGCAGTGTACCGGTTAGCGGCCGAGGCACCATACTCAAACCGAAGTTCCACATACGTAGCGTATAACAACCGAAAAGCAAAACGGAATATTTTTCTGAAGGAACGATGAATTGCTACAAGGATACTCCATGCCGAGGTACATGCTTTGTTTGAGCGATCCAATTTTTAAGTTCTTCTACAATACCACCTCAAAATGTCGCTCTCGGCCTGTCGTTCTCAGCAGGGTGCCAGAGGGTGTTTGACCCAGCGCTGGCAACATTGGATCTATGTACACGTGTGCAAAGTTTTCTGGTTTTATCGGAGGAGCAAATATTTTGGACCTACTCGTCAGCCAGGCGAGACAGTTCTTAGAGGCTGTCTGCCCGTATCAGGACCGAGTGAGCGCCACAGCCCCAAATCTTCGGTGCAGAATTAGTGCGGTGAGTCAAAACAGATAAGGAGATCGTTGACGTGGACCGCGGACAGCGGTTCATAGAGAGCTGAATCATAAAGAATACGACAAAAGGTCGGGGGCCACGCTGGCAGGATCCTAGGAAGACTGGCCGCAAGAAGTCGGCCCCCTGGGAAGTCCTCCATCCAGGTAAGTGGTAGATACACCTATGTAATGGAAAATCCTTTTGCATTTTCACATCAAAAGTCTAAAGCTGAGAGCCGGAATCAAACCGGCGGCCCTCCGCATACCGCGCAGATGCTCTACCAGCTGAGCTACCGCAGTCCGGACAGTCGGCTGTGAATAACGCACGAAGATAATCGGTGACGCGTGAACCACTATTACAGTGACACACAGTAACTATTCTGGTTTCAATCATTGGGCTAGCCTCGTTGGTCACTCCCCAGTGGGGCGAAAAGCACACATATGAACGTGATTATTTAGACAATAATGTGAAAATGTAAGTGGATTTCCAATTCCATGGGACAGAGGCCCCTTGTACCAGCAAATAATTCTGTGATTATATTTCAATATCCAATAGATCACGTTCATATGTTGTTGCGACTATCCCGACTTCTAGGGCTGTGAATCTAGCAGTAACTTAATTTCACTAGCTACACGCACGATATGGGAAGAACACGGTTATGGGCAGCAGAACAAATTCCAATCGAATAACCGTGTTTATCGATGATCCGTGGTTCTAAATAATACAATAAGCATAAATATACAGCAAATAAAGGACTTACAGCCAGGTGAGAAACCAAGAACAATGGGCAGTAAGCTCCCGAAAATAGGGACAGCGCAGAAAATAAAAACGATCCACTTAGCAGGCAGCTGAACGAAACTGTAGCGCAGTTCGGTTGCGGTACAGTCAATAAATCAAGAACGTTTATCGTCAAAGATCAATAAATCGATTACAAACGCGTGAATTGGACTGTGGTTGCAATGGTAGAAAGTGTCATTAACAAGTAAGCTAAGTCTGTGGAGTAAACAAAGGCACGCGTCCACATGAATAGGCGAATCCGGCACTAGATCTGTTAGTGCCGTTGACGTATGACGGCCAATATTGGAGTGCACTGACAGAAATGATAAGACTGGGAGTTCGAGCCTCCGCTCGGCAGTAAAAATGAAACACTCAGAAAGATTATATAACAGTAAAAGTGTAGACCTTTGGGAAAACAAGGTTATGAACTAATACGTGAATTGTTCATGTAATAAGTACCATGAAACTCAAGTATAAACTGATGTGATACCTTAGAAACAGGGAAAATACATTACGAATGTCCGGGGTTCACGATGCATGTACTCACTACTAATAAGTTACTAAGCAGAAAACAAAAGGACAAACTCTATTTGCGATTCGTAATCAACATATGTGTACCATCCTTCCCATTGGGGAGTGACCGACGAGGCTAGCCCAATGATTAAAACCAGAATAGTTACTGTGTGTCACTGGAATAGTGGTTCACGCGTCACCGATTATCTTCGTGCGTTATTCACAGCCGACCGTCCAGACCGCGATAGCTCAGCTGGTAGAGCATCTGCGCGGTATGCGGAGGGTCGCCGGTTTGATTCCGGCTCGCGGAGTCAGACTTTCAGATGTAAAAATTACAAGTGAATTTTTCCTTACGTGAAATCCGCGCTCCTCGTGCCAACAGTACACTCCTTGGGATACACTAATTCCATTGGTTTAAGCTTCTAGATGTTTCGGCCTTGTGGCTCTCTGAAAACAGTTTTATTAGTGTCCGGCGAAAACAACTCCGGCGGGATATCCTTCAGCCTTTTCTTCCGTCCAGTATCTAGAGGAAACAAAACGTTGTAAATGCGTAAACTGAGCTTGCAAAATCCGTGCCTTGCAAGACTGAACACCCCACGATGACCAAGAAGTTCTTCAAACTGCTTTGCTATAAGCCACGCTATCAGCCTGCAGACGACTTAGAAGAGGCTTAGCGGTAGGTAGCTAACAGCTGCCGATTTTTCTCCAACCTTGAACATCCGCACAGTAAATGCATTTTTTCGACCTTTCAGGAGTTCTCCAGCCGGTGATAAGGTGTTGGGCAACTCGATGGTTGGGCACGCGAAGCCCTTGGCCATCTTTCGTAATACCCGTGGGTGAATTCAATCTGATCGGGTGATTTACTTGGCTTGAGAGATCTTAGAAGTAGCGGTAATTGGTCCGCCCCAATATCACGGAGGGTGAGAGAAGGCCGGAATACCCACGGGGGAGATCAGAGTATTTTGAGCGTAGATACCGAAACGTGGGTCTGTCCCAGGGCGACTGCCCTAGCTACCTTGGAGTCAGTAAATCCATACAGGTAACATCTGAAGCTCAGGATGTGATAGCTTAGTCCGAGATGGATTTCTGTCCACTCAAAAAAGAAGTAGGCTCATTTATGTTCTTGTGAAGCGCCAAATTACATATAACCATATGTAGGTGTTGAAGAAGTTACCCGCTGCCGTGGTGCAGCAGTTAGTCTCCCAGTCAATGTGCGGCTCAATGACGTCACACAGGAAGAGATAGTGACTGCCTTTTGCTAAGCACGGCATGAAATGTGACGTGTTCAACAGCTTCGCGGCCCGTGTCGTATAAAGCAGACCCAGCTCTACGTATCCTTAGCTGGCAAGTTTCTCTTTACGTCACATAGCCCCGCGAAGCCTTGAGGATCTGCAAACAGACCATGGCGATATACCGAGACCTTAATTCTGAAGTAAGTCATAACTCACCCCCGTACGTGGACCGAACCCTGTCCGACAGGATGAAACATTAGCCCAAGAGCGATAGGTCCGCATCCAAACCTCTCTCCTTCAGCAAGATTTTGGTGAGAGCTATGATAGCAGGTCTTCTAGCTGATGCACGATATCCCAGATCGCTTTTTTCTTTAGGTAACTCGCGAAAGCTACTCACAGCTACTTCTGCCGCCTGATCCTTAATGAGTGTTATGGGGCCATTCACCCCTGGATCCCTGATAAGAGGGGCTGTCGACTGAGTGGTCCTCACGGGCGGCCATGTTGACGGCTGTCTATTCCCCAAGGCACTCAAATCTTGAATGTAAAGAATGATCAGACATTTTCTACGGCACCCTCATCGTTGCTTGAAGGCTTAGTTATATTTCTGGAGGTCCCCCGTATCAAGATCCCTAAGTATTCATGCTCATTTGCCTCTGAGGCATCAAAAATGTGACAATGATGGAGGAGCTTGCCCCTGGGAGGAAAGAACGACCTTAGGCAGTCTAGGCCTTCAACCTTCTCTCAGTTTCCACGAACAGAATGCTGCCTTAACACCGAACGACTAAGCCAAGCGGTCCTCATTATTAGCAAGCACTTCCCCCAGGGTTGACGGCAGTTGCATGAAATCGTGGTCGGAGCATCCCAGAGAGACTGCTACCTTAACTTGCGGGATTTTGGATATCAAAATGCAGGGGGATCGCCGATATTAGAGTTTTCTTGAAGCTCCCCTTACTTTAATTAATAAAACGTTCTGCTCCGGCAGGACTACGTGGATAGCAGCAGTTGGAGGGCCGGTGTCAGGAATTTTCTCGCGTGGCTGGAGCTTCGCCGCAAGAGGTGCAGTATCGAACGTCAAAGCGACCTCCACATGTAGTAACACGGATCGAACTGACCCCGTTTCATAATTCTGATTTCCAAGTTCATCGGGCTAGGGCAGCAGCAGCAAATGTCTTGGCTCGTTAGGCACTCTGTTCTAGGACCAAGGAAGCCTCGATGAGCGATGAAGAATCCATAAGGACAACGCCTTTTGTCCGTGGACATGGAACACAGTAGATTCACGGGTGCAGCGTATGCGGCACCTAGCTTGACCCAGGGCACTACACACATTGTGTCGTGCAGTGAGGCGCATGTCGTACAGGAGGTATGTATTACTGTCAGGGGACACTGGGCCAAGGCGGCATATAACGCCAAGCTACCAGTGTTATATTTTCGATGCAACCAACTGGTACAATGACAGCACGGTTTGGGAACAAACTAAGCAAGCTCCCCCCCAGGTGTCTCAAATTCTAGAAGCCATACCTACATTAAGTCCATTGAATAGTGCAGAACACCGCAAACTAAATTCTGTGCAAGCATCGCAAATCCGTCCTAGCATGGCAAACTTGATGTCTTAAAGTACTAAGCTGGCTCGAGGCGTTGGGCCCAATTGTCCTGTTTTTTGAAGAAATATTTGATTGTTTGTCGAATTCACCGAGATGAAACTAGGATGAAGGGAGGCGAGAGGTGGCGCAAACTAAAGCAAAATTTGCTACGTCCGGCAGGGTTTCACCATGGACAGAGCCTTACCAGGAATGGGGGTGGAAAATTCATGCATGCAGCAGAATAGAAATGCTATGAATAGCACTTTTTCCAAATTTAGCCTTTCGGACAAGGAATTACTGGGGCAGACTAAGGCAGAAGTCCAACTTTTTCTTGAAAATTGTTTCGTTCTGCGAAGGAAAAACAGTTTTTGAGAAAGCTTTCCCAGGTGCAGTAAACCGGTAGCTAAAAAAGTAAATTTGTAGAGCGACACTTGATTTTGATTAGAAAGTCCCTTTGCAGTAGCCATGGAGAGGAGATGCTGGACAGATGGAGAAGAAGCAATCGTTTCAACCTGAACCAAAAGGGTGAATATCAAAAAACAGATGGCTTCTTTTGGGCCTTAACTCAAGAGGAGAGAGACTGAGACGTAAGAAAAGGACGGGATAACATAGATGGAGAGGGCCTCTTACCACTTTCGTGGAAGTCCTATAAACTGTTTCCAGATCTCACTATCTCGGACAAGAACAGAAAGAGCTGCCAGACTAGTATATTCTAATAGAGCATGGGCGTAGCTGCCGAAATTATTGGGGAAATCATTGCTAGAGATGCGGAAAAAGGAGCTTCTGATCACAGTTAGGACTCGAAGGGCAGGCCTGCTTGCAAGCTGGTGAGGACGAAAAAGGATAAATTTAAATCTAGCCAGGAACCGAGAAAGTTACGCCGGCCAACCCCCGGCAGCGTGGTTGCCACTTCAATGGAGACTGTGTGACCAGTCACTCTGTAGGACGACAAGCTGATGCATTCGTCATCATTAACTTGAAGTTTCAATCCTTGGACCCAAATTCTGTTTCATCAACTTCAGTTTTGCAGGTACTCAAAGCCTGAACCCCGGAAGGGTTATATCGTCTGCAACCACGGAATTTTTCCGTGGCAGGGTTGTCGGAAGATCATTTGCGCCACTCAAGAATAAAATGGGACCTAGGGTCGATCCTTGTGGGACACCGAATTGTGCTACCGAAGGTGACGACAAAACATTCACCACCTCAACAACAGGGGTGTGGACGGTAGGGAGGCTTCATAAGATGTCAGACAAGGAGCTTCTAATCCCGTTTGTTTGCAGCTTATGGAGAAGAAAGGCACGTGGGATCCTGACATAGGCCTTAGCAAAATCAATAGATATTGCCTATGTGAGCTGGCCATTGACGTCAGCTTTCGCTAGGTTGTCCGTGACAGCAGGCATGTTTGCAAAGCATGATCGTTGGTGAAGAAACTCCTTTTGGACCGAAGAGTGGACCAAATTTGTACGCTGATGGGGATAAACAGCACTGCCGAGAACAAGCTCAAAATTGCTGCTGGCGATGCTGGCCAGACTTGTGGAACTGTAACTAAAGGCAAGATGTCTGCCGCTTTTCTTATAGGTGGGTGCAATGGCAGCTTATACGGCTTCTGGGAAAATTTCCACTATCAATACATCGTTGAAGAATCCATGCGCGATTAGGTGATAATGTGACTCCCTTCCCCTTGAGAATGCGAAGGTGGATTGAGGCACAATCCATGGGGAAATATCGGCTTAGCCAAATGGGAACAGTGATATTAGCTAGGGTTCAGAACAAAGATGTTGGGTGCGCCTTTGGATGGGAGGATATCAGTATAGAGCTGGAAACTGTGCGATACTGGGAGGCGAAAGTTTCGGCTATCTGGCTGGGAGGCATGATTTAGGTTATGGCATAATGTAGGAGTGCTAGTTGATTTGGAGTTGAGCCACTTGGATGGAGCAAGAGCTGAAAGAAAAATGCCAAGTTAGTCCGTGCCCATGCAGGTGCTAACCGACGTACCGCCTTCTGATGGGACCTAATTCTCTCTTTGCTCCTGTTACAACTCATCTCGATATTTTCTGTGTCACGTGCAAGGCCTGCGGCTTTGTTCCCTGTTAGCAGGCGTGCGCTTTATTCTAAGATGCTTCTGATGGGACGGAGCGAGGGGGCCATTTAGTTGTCTGTAAAGGGCAATATCCGGGTGCCCTATGGCCCAAAAGCGACGAGGTTCAAATATCCAGGATTTTATGCTATCAAGTCAGCTTAGTTGTCTAGGACAATTGAGTTCAATTACGAGCGAGGGGATGTGCAGACTAGGTCAAAGTTAGCCCTGCATGAAGACCTCAAAATTTTGAGCTCTAAGGGAAGAGGGCCCACTTCGCAATTTATCAAATCCAGTGAGGAGGGGACTAATTTTACCAAAAGATGCTGAGTAGTGCACCCTGTCTATCAAGATCGAGTAGGTATAAGGAGGGCGTTCAAAGCAATTTTGCCTCCATACCACCATATAACATATTGGTATCTGACGCAAACCTAACACCTTCATCCAGCAATCGTTCATCCACTATTTTGTTTCACTCAGAGGATATCCCCCGTCTACTGACTTCCGTGGAAACATCTGTTTACTCTAGCCCAGACGGTATCTCATCGTTCCTCTACTTCAGGCAGACCCGATGTCCCTAGTACTCCATCAAACTTATTCAACCTATCTATGGATTTTAGCTCGCTTCCGAATCAGTCGAAAATGTCTACACTTCTCCCGCTTCGCATGGCTTCCGAGCACGAACTTGATAACTATCGCCCTGTAAACCCTACACTATTTACTTCCGGGGTCATGAAGAAGACCAATAAAAATAGGATTATGACCCACCTTCTAAGTAACAAGCTTCTGGACGACACTGAGCATGGATTCCAGAAAAATTGCTTGTGTCGGACCTGCCAAGTTGACTTCTGAAACAGTCATGGGGGGGGGGGGCTGAGAGTGGAAAGGCTATGATTGCCGTGCCACTTTATATGAAAAGTGTTTTGGCTCCGGTTTCGCACCTCCGTAAGCTCTCACAAGTGAAATAGTATGGCATGGCTGACCCCTTATTAGGCTGGTTGTCATCGTATCTCTAACGGCCACCAGGCAGCCATTTCCTGACGCATCTAAACCCTGATGAAGTTCGCCGCACAGGAAGCTGGCATCTTGTCTTCTAAATGCAAAATCCCCACAGGTCATTTTCAACTGGACGATCGGCCAATCCCCGATAAACCATCAGTGTAAGACCCAAGATTGAAGCATTTATCCTTTTTTACATTATCTGAGCAAACAATCAGCCAGATTGAAAAGTGCAGAGGACTAACCGACTTAATTCATCGAAGTTCTGGTCTGCCACAAACAGAAGTATTTTTACAACTCATGTCAGACCCATGCTAGAGTACTCTACTAACATACACACAAGTATGGGACAGTGTGATATAGAAACCTTTGAGAACATTCGAAGACCACCGACATGACAACTACTTGGTTAACCGACTATGTTTTTTCCACAGCGAAAGATGCATTCTGCTGAAAGAAGAACCCCTTCCGTTCAGAAAAAATTATGTGATTCAACCTTTTTTTGATGTGGTGAAGAATGGGATTTTCGAGTCAGCACCGTAGTCCAGAAACCATAAATACCCGCGTTGTTCCGAGATCTGGAGATAACACGTTGATTGTTCTTTTCATTAAAGGGGTTTTAGGATCCAACCTCTACCTTGTGACATGCGCCTTTATTTGGGACAGACTACAATAAGACCTGCGATCTATCGGGTCTGCAATGGCTCTCAAGACCCACCTAAGTAAGTGAATTATGTGAAACATCGTACCCAACTTATCGACTCATACCCAATTGAAGGTAGAACCTCTGAAGTTGGTTTGGAGTTTTGGTATACCTACGAATAACTTGCTTATGATTGAAACACCAGCTTAATGCGCCACTGGAACAATACCTGACCACTGGAAATCTCCCGACTTCGGCTCACACTAGTATGCATGAGGCTCACGGTTTTGAAATAGTCCTTTATTCTCAGCAACTCAGCCATACGGTGTTATGCTCCCCCAAAGCACTCATCCGCATCCGCTCAGAAATTGTTTTATAGTGACCTAAAACCAAGCCTCCGTCAATCTGATCCTCTCTTCTGATTGTCACTTTTTGGTCCAGTGAACCTTAGGATCTTTGCGGCTCATCACATTCTTATCTTTAGCTTGCGACTTTAGGAAGGACTCATTGATATATCAACTCCGGCTCACACTCCTACGGCCCTGGCTGGTGGTCAACCCCTACAAAGTAAGTGGTAGTGATTTTCTCACCAAAATCGCCGTGCCTGTGAAGTTGCCTGGTATATCGGAAACCAGCGGTGCTTTCGTCAGACATCTCGCATATATACGGAGCTCACCCGGCTCTGTCATTCGCAGAAGCAAGCGTTCAAGCTGGAGCCTCAAGAATGCTGCCATCATCTGAGTGCTTGTATCATTCTCCGTCCTCTTTCATAGCCCAAGTTTGCGGCAACCCTGAAGGCAACGGCACCTAGTCTGTGCCAATCTCACAATAAGAGTAAACAGTCACCCCTCGCGGTTGCGGACTCCACGGGCCACGTGCAAAGAACGGCTGACAGAGGAGAAATGGAAGCACACCCAACGGGGTAATCATGGTCTATTGATTCTCTGTAGTAGAAAACAGACGAAGGAAACACTTCTGGCTGAAAGGGTTCTGGGTAAACAATCCCTGCCCTCTTCGATAACAGAGGAATTTCTGATGGCGGCCTAGACCCGAGGCTACATACGGAAAATCCAAAATAATTGAGCATTTGAGTAATCCTTCATTTCTTCTGTCTGAACCTGCGCGGGATGAAAGCATGCTGTTTCAGTTCGCCGTACGTACTTCCCAACCCCATCATCATTTGTTTTAACCTTTTCGTGTTCCCGGCATAACCCTTGACTAGCTTGTCGATACCCAAGGCAATAGTCAATCGGCGCTTATTCTCATATCACGTGGGGCACTATTCCACTTTTTGCCCTATGCTTCCGCTTTCTCGAGGCCAGAGTTATTTTTGATCATGTCTCTGATATGCTTTGGGCCTCTCTTAAATGAATCACTGCTGTTATTTTTGTTATTATTATCATCATATTTAGTTTACTGCCGGCGGAGTGTGCAAACCCCTCTTTTTAAATTTGTGAATACTTAATTCTACTTAGTAATGTTGCACATTCCGATCATGCATCTTTGCGTGTGTCCCAACCACGGTTGAGAAATATACCAATATTATTATTTATATTATTAATAATAATAATAACCAGTCCCACTGAAAAGAACCACGTTTGATTACATATAGAAACGCTTGGTCACAACTTCAAGTACTTTTCTCTTTTCACCGTTTTGCCGTCCTCTCGCACAGCTGGTGTGAAGACCAGATTATTGTTTTCTTCCTTTCTCACTCCGCCTTCAAATCCTTGTTTTGAAGACACATCCTTTTAGTCCGCATAGGGCTGATACTCACATGCGCATTACTGATGAAAGTTGCTCAGGGACTATTCCGGGATTACATTTTGGATAATCGGCTATTGCAGATGAAACACTGGAAGATAAAAGTATACATGTATACATTTGCGCCTGGCTAAGCCCCCAACTTGCCATTTTTGAGTAGACAACCATAGTACAAAGGTTCGTATTAAAATGGCAAACAGCTCAAGAATGGTGGTACCCTTGTCCACCCCAAAACGAATCGTTATGTTGGAGAGGCACACTCAAAGACAATAAAGTTGACGCTCTCATAATTACACTCGTTGTACGTATATACAGATGCACCTTTCAAATGCGACCCTGCCTATCATTTTCATCCGCGATAATAATAATTGCGGTGACAGTAAGCATTGGATGAGCATATACGTGATCAGATGGTACCAATGACGTCAGAATAATAGTTGTTGGGGGGTTATAACATGTGCATGCAAGGAAATACCGAGAAAATTTGCAAAGACCAGAATTACAATGACTTGGAGAGAATCTGAAGCTCAATATTAGATTGGTCGTTTGGTTAAATCCGCGTTGAGCCGGTTAAAAATGAGGAATATATACACGAAAGGTACGGAAAGTGACTGCGACGGTTGTAAATTGGAACGTGATCAAAGAATATTCTGTTTAACCTTCAAAAAAGCAGAAAATCATTGGAAGAAATATGAGTCACTTGCACTCTTTAGAGTATGAAATGTGTACAGATAGGAAACTCGAAGATGTGTGAGAGCGGAACGCCGGAGATTAAATGCTATGAAATAATCCGCCAATGCTGTGGCGGAATTTAATTGCGTTGTGCCGGCTGAGTCAATAGTAAGGGAAAGGAAAACAACTTAGGGAGGGGAGAAGTGTGATAGTGGTGGTGGAGGAAATGGCTAGAGGAAGACAGGTAACCGTACGGCCAGAGGTTTACTTTATAACAGGTGAGCCATGAGGTATCGGCGTCAGAATAGAAATGTAAGCATGGTCATGAACCGGTCCGCGTTGCGTCATGTTGCAGTTGAGGGTGCAAATATCGTGCAAAAGTGATAATAGGGTAAAGATTTGATGAGTGTACTGATGGCCATTTTTGCGAGCGGATTATATGACAACGGCGAACAAACAGCTACAGCACCAGCGAGCCTGAGGCGAAGAACGGGAGAGGGACATGGATATAGAATAAAATGTTTCGGTTATGTTGTCGGCACTGAGAACGATCTCGATAAAAAACCGGCAATGGTTGGAGAGGAACCAGGCGAGTGATACTTTTGAAGCATCAGTACCAGCATGCCAGTTGTACTTTGTAATCCAAGGGTGGTGCTGACGGATAGGCTCGACAGTGCGCTGGACACCAAACCTGAAAACCATTCCGAGAAGCAGAAGGTGCAATCCACCAATCTAGCCGGGCCCGCACATCGCCGCCGACGTCCTGAATGCCCAGCTTGCGCGGGCCTGAGCGACGGACCTGACTGCGTCCCGCACCGTTGGGATTAGAGCAAGTTATATTGGTGCGGTGAGCTCAAATGGTCCAGAATCTGGCTACTGAGTTGCGGGGCTCGTGGAATGCACAGACTGCAGGAAAACAATTAAGTGACGGGCAAGTATCAAACCGTATCGACAACCCAGTTGTTATATGTAGCCAGAAAAAGTGTTGAGTTGTTATCCATGGCAAAGAGAAGTGAGAATCGTTCTTGAAAGGTAACTTGTGGCAGAAAGGTGGAAAGGGCTGCAGTCTGTCGGCTCTATCAGCCATGGGTTTCAGAAGGGCACAAAGTCACGAGACCATGCAATAGCCGAAAGGATAGAACTAGGCCGCTGTAACAATAATGTCTGGACGCTAAGATTAAACGAGAAATGGAAAGAAGCTCAGAACATACCAGAATTGCCGCGAGCTTGGGTTCGCGAGTCAAAATATAGCCACCCCGCTTTATAAAGGTAGCTAATTCGGTGAGTCACTGCCATTCGTAATGAGGGAACAGAGGCGAGCGGGTCAAGTGCGTTGTTATAAGTAAGGGCGCTAAAATTACATGAAACCAGTCTATGGTCACCTCCGGGGAAGGGCTTAAACATGTTGGTTTCCACTTTGGACAGAAGTAATGTGGAGACTGTATCTATACTGTTATTTTCCTGTTTAGGGTGAGAACTTGTTGCATCCAGAATCCCACTCAAATTCAGGGGAGGAGAATTATTAAATAATGCAAGGGGGTGAGCAATTCCAAGTCGGCTTAGCTCCGAAGGCATTTCGGATAGTTAGTCAAAAGCATTACCGGCGGGTTTGAAGTCAGAGGCTGCTGTACTAGAAGGTCTCTACACAATGCTCGTGAAGAGGCGTGTGTGAGCAACTTGAAAGTCAATTTATAGTAAGTCCTGGGCCGCAACCAGGGTAGGGTGGCTGAAACTGCCTAGAATTGAACGAAAAATGGAAAGAAAACTTTTTTGGGTTGATCGGCAGACTATCCTTGGGCTCAGTGCGAATTACGAATGATACAATAAAGGAAGGATATGCAAACACAAGTGTGAAAAATCATGTGAAAACTATTTAAGGATAACATAGAACGGAGTGCTGTGACGAAAGACTGTTTTGAGCCAATGACAAGGCCACTGATTGGAGACACGGACGACGACCGTTAGCAGCTGATGGGGTTGCGTAAAAGGACTTGTCTGAGAAGGAAGTGATAAAATTCTAGATTTGTCAGGATTTGGAGAGTGGGGGCGCGAATAGTTTCTCGAATGAAGGATGCTCAGGAATGAGGTTTGGCCGAGATTTGCTGAAGGTCAGGTCATACTCCGAAATCTCGGCCCTCAGGCGCGACAGTAGGAGTTATTATCAAGGCACTAACAAAGGCGAGGCAACGCGTTATTGATGTTTTATTCTGGACGGGGGATGGGCACTGACGAATTTCGATGAAGGGCCTGTTTTAGAATTTGCATTGTATCAGCAGAAGAAATTATGTCCCAGAGTTAGTCTGGATTTCAAGATAATGAGACGCAGACTTCTCTGACGGAGGGAGTAGGCGGTGATCGAACGGGCATGTGATGTGTCAGTGAAAGAATATGAACTGAGACGGGTGAGCTTTTGGAAGAAGCAAGGATGGAGTTCAACGGGGCGTAACCTTGGAGCTTTGATGGTGAATATAGCTCATCGCTCCTCATGGCCAATAGCTGTGGAGTGACCAGGTAATTGTCTATTGGATTTGGTTTGTACATTCACCGGAGGTGTTATATCAGTTTGATGGGTGTTGTCGAAAACAATAGGGTACCACTCTCGACAGGATCCGATATAGAATAGATGCGACAGGAGTTTTGTATCACGCAGCATCCACGATCTACAGGAGAATTATTTGCAATTATTTACCTCGGGGGCTTGGAAAGATAAAAGATCCGAGACGATTAGGGTGCACGAACATCGCTACTTGGGATTTCTTTTGGAGGCATTTGAAAACGCAGAGCCATAAGGGTGCACTCCTCAGCAGAAAATCCCACTTCCCAGCAACGACGACTTAATTCAAGACATCTTAGATCATTCTGTATATTAAAAACTACTTGTCTAAGGCCCTGTGCTGATAATCCAGGTATAATTTTTAAGCGATCAGCTGGCAAGATAGGGAAACCATAGTGTATTATAGGGTAGGTATCTCTGTTGTATATTAGGAATGTAAGTGGCCCTGCCTAGAGAGACGTCACTGATGACAGGGAAGGATTGTGAAAAACGGTCACAAATTGATACGACTTGATTGCGACTGCAAAGGAAGGGGGGAGGACCAACTGAGGATGAGTGCTTCAGGCAAGAGTCTCAGGGTTCTGCCAGGGACCGCTAGAGAGAGAAAAGGTCAAACGTCTTATCCATGTCAAAGACGACCTTTTAGCATTTCCCATTGTCTGGGGCTTTGGCGACCGAGTCGAAAAAGTTTAGCTGATGGGTTATGGAAGGCGAAGAATTGAGAATGACGTGTTGGTATTTATGTTGGAGATTATGTTGCAGACAAAATACCTGGGCCTCAGTAAGACGTAAAAATATTTGTCAAACCAACAGAAATATCACGCCGAATCCCAGACACACTTCGGCTTCCAGATTTTGCTTCGACTTGGCCCTATATCACACTTGACTGTAAAGTCTTCACGTTTTTTGGTTCCATCATTCTTCCGTCAGCTGCGAGTTCCCCTTGTTGGATAACGTCTTATTCATTCTGGTTTTCATCTCACCATTTCACGGGACAATGGGCCCTGACGTATTAACCAATATTCTTTTGGGTATATTTTCACAACTTCAACTGGCTTGCTTCTCAGCACCTTGTGTCCTCCGGCGATCGCAAACAAGCATTTGACCACGACATTTAGCGTTACCCTTGTACACAATGTATCATCCGCCTTTGGGCACAACTTTCTTCAGCGATTAAATATCTGGCTGACTTCCTATACTGCCATAAATCAATTCAAATCTGATTCGTATTTGCAGCATAAATCTCCCTCCATTTTGCTCCATTCAAACTCAGCGATGCTTTAATAAACCGTTGCTGAAAGGTGAGATCAATTTTTAAAAATCTGTGAGTGGTTCATTATGCCGAGTATTGTCGCTCACTCTGATCCCGATATTACTCACGCTGGCGGAGTTTGAACTGCGTTTATAGCTCCTGTCCAAATACGGTCAGTTCCTCGGCCCGCTAGCAGGTCTGTTCCCAGCACTTGCCTTGCAACTGCCTCGGGATGCCGCTAACTTCACGCAAGCCTCAGGCTTCGCGCAGGAGCAACCCGTGCGCGTCATATGGAGAGGGGCAATAATGAACGGTCTCACCTGAATTGCATCACGCAACTTTCCTCCCCTACGCCATCACCTTTAAACCACCAAGCCGGCTGAGAGTGACAAGTTAGAGTGCCCCACGATGTTGACGTGTATGTTGGAATGCAAGTGTAGGTGCTCTCCAAATGATGCTGGAGCCACAACCCTCATGCCTGGTGGTCCACCGGAACATTTTCGATCTGATGTTTTTTCATTTTTCTTTCAGCTTCATAGTTGGCTGGGGCTGCTTGGGCTACTTTCCCCTTTTCCTGCTGCGTTCTCTACTACTTGGACCTTCTGTTTTCTCCTTCACCTTCAAAGCTTAGTAAAAGTTCGCCGTTTCCTTTATAGTTTCGTAATTCTGAAATTATTTCCCTGTTATCTCTCACTGTCTCTGAACATTATCATTTTTTTTCTTTTCCACGAGCTTTTTCTCATTTTTGCATTCTTTCTTTCTTAGGGCCTTCCTTTTTTGCGTCATTTCCTTTCTCTTTATGTCCGTTTCCCTTGTTTTTCCCCTTCAGTCGCCCTTTATTTTGTTTCTAGCCGTCCCAGGCGCACCGGAGTGAATGCTCTCTGCCCCCTCCTCTTTTGTCCTGTCAAGTGGGGCGTACCGGAGCCATTGAAGAGGAGGTTCACCAGAGTTGCTCATATGGGCTTCAAAGTTGACGAGCATTGCCTGTCGGTGGCTTGCTGAGATGTCTTTTCTGCCAGGTCTTCCACCTGGTGAGCTACATACGACGGTGTGTTATGGGTCAGGGGGAGAATATTCAGGATACGCTGAAAGCCTAGCAACACAACCTCGACACCTTATCACACTCGAACAACACCAGGACCCAAAACAAGCCCCGAACAAGAGGCATTCATATCAACTTCGTACCAAATCGAGTCTCCTTTAACAGCCACGGCAGTTCTGTGCGGATTGTATTACTCCAAGCGCCGTACTTGGAGTTTTGAATGGAGCATCTGGGTATTGCCCGGCCACGTTCTTAGCGAGTTGCCTTCTGAACGACTTTTTGTAAGCTTCTTCAATTACGGACTCCGGCAGCAAGTCTCACGGGATGCTGACACGTAACGAGAAACAGGTTTCCCCAGCACTTAGTTGTGGACTTCGCAGTTTAAGCTTTAGGGAGTGACCAGGTGGTGGTGAAGTGGATACCTGTGTGAACAGGCGCTGATTCTGGAACCAAGTTGCGATTGGGTTGTGCCCAAGGAGGGAGGAGTCTCCCCCTGACAAACTGCACTTACATCCGGGTAGACACAAGTCGTTCAGTCAGTAGGGTTATGGCTTGTTTGACGGTGCCTGTACGAGTTTCTTGGCACTCATTTGCACCTTCTGGATTGTTTTTTATCTCATCCCTGCAACAGCACGCACAGGCTTCCATTTCGGGTGTGGCCTGATGAGTGTGGAAAAGATCTTTGGGAACGAATCGAGATTAAAACCGAAAGGAGGCTGACTGAGCTGGTTTATTCTGAAAATAGCCCCAAGAGCTGAATTCCACGGCTAGTTACTTTCAATAGATAACCCCAAACAAGTAGGCCTAGATTTCTCACTTGCTTTGCTCTTCTCAGTAAGCAAAACCCCTAGAGAGTACTAGCTGACTGGGCTACCTCTTGAATGAACTGCTCTACATTTTCCTTTGATATAAATGAAGCTGTTCATGGCCGACTACCGGTGTAAGCTTTCCAGGTCAGTCTGCAACGCACCTCTGTCTAGTACAGTTCAAATCGATCTAAAAGCTTTGCAATCGCCAGTGTAAAACAGGAGATTCGAACTTACCTGCAGTAGATCATTCACCCAGGTACTGGACAGCCTTTGGCCTGGTATGAATCCCAGTGTTTCTTTGCCCGGGGCCCAAAATTTGTCCCAGGTAGCCCCGTTCACCCAAACCAGGAATGTTCGGCAGCATAGGTAGTATGACGTCCAGATTACAAAAGGTTCACAGGGCCCTAGCTCGCGAATATTTTTAGTAGCATGGAGTGGATCACCTTATTGAAGGTCTTCGAGAAGTCTGGGGGTGACACTCATCTGATCCTCTTCGTGGAATGACCCAGCACACCACTCCATAGCCTAAAAGTAGTTCGTTTGGCGTGATCTACCTGACCTGAAAACCATGTTGAAAATTGTTCAGGTGGCAGCCCAAAACGAATTCACAGAGGGAATAGTCAATCATCGTTCCCATAGCCTTCGAACTTACCGAAAGTGATGCTTCTTAACTGTGACTCTGGGGCCCTGATCGGTTGCGATGCCTAAAAATACCAAGATCTCGTCGATTTTCTACTCCTCGGGGACCCGGCCAGCTTTTCTGAGCGGCTGTACAGCTCATACAATGATTCTACTAGCTGTCTGTTACACTGTCGGGGCGCAAGAAGCGAATGAGAATGTAGTGGACGCGATACTGAGTGCTCCGTAGTGGATGGTAGCAATCTCAAGCAAGGTTTCCTTCTCTATAGGTTTAACGCCCGGACAAGTAGCCTAGGTTTGTACGGGACAGAGAAAAGCCGCGGCCAAGTAAACCCTCCGAATTGCCTCAGCTGTATGCACCCAGGTTGCACACCTTTCGCTTCGCAGTGTGTTTCGTCGAATCTCGGCTAAGAACACGGGAATGTAAAACCTCATTGCACATCAACCGCGAGAGCCACTGTGCACTGTAATCTTTCAGGTCAGTCCAGGTAATGTCATGTCACAGGACTAAATACTCGGTCCCCCAGGTCAACTCCGATACTTGCAACTGTAAGTTCCAGCTGATCCCCATCGGACTACGGCTCACATATTTTTCTTGCCTCACATTCTTTTCTTTTCTCTTTCGGATCTGTGGCGGAACAAGACTAAGGCCCGCGTCACAGTTAGTAATAATAGGAATAGTTTATTTTGGAGGCCCCTGAAGCTATAGTATAAAGGGAGAGAATTCGTAGGAATGTAGAAATGTGCACGACAGCAGCAGAATAGGTAGGATCAGAGGGGATAGTAAAAGGGGGTAAGGGTGTGATAAGTGCACGCATACCAAGGGAAAAAGTACGAAGTTCAAACGGACTTAAGATGGATGGAAAAAGATGCCCAGTGGGCTTAGAAGTTGAGGTCAAATAAAAAATCCGACTGGTCCAGATGGAGACAACTGAAAGTCGACAGATATACAATAAAAAGGCTAGAAATCGGTATAGAAAACCTTGTTAGTGGGAGACGACGGAGAAAAAAGTGAGATACACTGCAAGGGAATAGATAGCAATGAAGCATCGGTACTTTGCAACAGATGGTCGGTGGACAGGGCACAAGACATGTTGCAAAACATGGGGCGAGCAATGCAAGGCGGAGAGAGTGGATCAGATGACAAAATTACTTAAAGGGATTATATACTGCAGATGTGAAGCACAAATGTGGAAGAAATGGACGCATATCATGACGATCAGTGGGATGATAGCATGAGAAATGACCAGTGAGGAACTGCCGGGTGCAGGGCAAATGTATATAAACATGTATATGTATGTATACCTAAGGGGAGCAGGAGCAATAACAACGGAGTCCTAGAGAAAAATGTCAGTGATTGGAAGAGGCCGGTAAGGTTAGATCGAATGGCACAGAATTATTTTTGGAATATCCTGGTGAATTGTCTGAGTGATAGGTGAACATGGCGGATCAACAAATATATAGAGAGAAGAGAATTTGGAAACACTGAGGTGGTGACGACTGTAAAGATCAGTTCATGGAAGAGGGAAGATAAGGAAAAGTATCAAAAAGAACGGCCAAAAATGAATTTAATAATCTGGCTGATGAAGTTAAAACATGAAGAAACGGTTGAGAATGCGACATGCCTTACTAAATGGTCTGACATTATTCGACTGAGGGTGAAGGTGATAGAAATGACCGGGCAGCTCAGAGCGAATAAAGATACGAAGTGGAGAAATGTACCTGGAAAGTAAGACTGTCGGCGATGCAAAGATGCAGCAGCTGTGACGGCGAACAGTGTGCGAGAGAAATAAGCGAAAGAAGGATCAGAGGAATCTCGTAATGGCAGAACAAACGGAATAAAACTACGACTACTACAACTACCACGATGCAACGAAAAGTTTGGGAGAAACGCGAAAAAGCGGAACAGCCTGAAGGGCGCACAGAAAATTCCTGCGGCGATCAGTACACCAAGCTGAAGATGAGAGCACAGGCCGAAGGGCCAGTTGAGACATAACCAACGGGATCGTTTTACCATAGGTGGAAAACGGAGGAAGCTGAGAGGATGGAAGCACCAGGACAGGTAAACCGGGGGATGTACACAGGGCACGAGAATTGAGTGCGCATCGGGGTTGGGGCAATGGAGCTGAAGATCTGCGAGCTTTCAGAAATTATTACAGGTGAATGAATATTTAGGGCGCTAATCGGGGCATTGACTGATGGAAAGAACCACAGAGGAATCGCGGAGTCAAGGAAGGAAAATATAGTGGTGGTGACAAGACAATACATTTGGTTGTGTGAGATGGAAAACTTGGAGAGGCGAGTTCTAAAATGGGGATTGGTCGTGGGTGCGGGTGGGACTAGTGCTTAGTGACACTGATCATGAGAAGGGAGAAAGAGAGAGGATTTGACAAAACAGTTGGCAATGAAGCATAAGAAGGCAATCAATGGGCTTCATGAGCACAGAATGATACTAAGTTAACAGAGACTAGGAGCCAGCAATGACGACTTGGGTGGAAGAAATATTGGTGGTCCTCGTCAGAGAAGAGTGGGTAGGACGATAGTGACGTGCAATGAAAGATGACACGGTGAGAGTCGATAGGAGCAAGAACAGAATGGATGGGTAAGCATACAGAGGTGGGAGGACAAAAATGGAAGTGACAAGAGTGATGATCAGAGTGGTGGGGGAGCGTGCCGTGGCGGAGCGACGATAGTGGAGCATGCGATCTGCGACTTACAGCGCTGAATGCGGTAGGGGTAGGGAGAGCTAGAGTGTGCAATCTGCAACCGACGCTATTGGGTGGGGCTGGCCGTGCTCTGGCCACTCAACCTGAAAAACACCTCGAAGTGAACGCAGGTGTGATCCGCTGGCCTAATTGCACTGGCTCATTTTTGCAGACGGCCTGCGCGCCCGATGTGGGCCGGATAAAGCGGTGGATCTGACCGCGCCCCTCACCATTGGAAATGGCATTGATGTCCACCGATAGTCGTGCATGAAAGACGCAATTCAACTATGAAGGTATAAGATCCACGATCAGATGGATAGGTTGCAAGGTGTCTCAGAGGGTGGAGCACCCGCTTGGAAAATGACCATTCTGCGGGTTTAACCAGGAGCATATATAGTAGAAGTAATCTTCATGATGCTGGGGCAGTTGACCTAAGTTGATGGTGAAAAGCACATAAGAGGTAAACTGGAAAATTGAAGCAGATAAACAAAGGCAGTCGGGGTGTGCCCTTGCTATGGAATAATGGGTAATGTAGGCAAATAAAAACGTAAAAGGACGAATCATAAGAGTGTCTGGGACCACGGGAGAAGAGGAAAGCAGGCAGTGGAAAAATAGAGGTATTTCAGTGCCATTTACTCATTACGGGAATAGACACGTTTGGTCAAGCGTTGAGAATTCTGTAAGATGGACGAAACTGTCTATGGTTGACTATGCCCTCAGTTGGAAATCCGCGAAGGATTTGGCCTTAAAAGCCGAGGTCCCCTAGTATGCTATATCCTCGGCTAGGCACACGCCGGATAAATGAAGTGCACGTATAACGTTGAGATATGAAATGAGTGCAGATAGAAATTGGGGCTTGGTCTGAGAAACTCATTTTGGTAAGCAACTTATTCCAGAAGTTTGGGTAGAAAAAAAGGAAAAATACAACGTGGCTGATTCAGCTTTACTAGAACGGACAGTAAAAAGCCTTTGTCGGAGTGGGTAAGGTGTTTTACACGAGAAGCTTATCGGGTTAAACGGGGAAGACCGATTACCGAGCAGGTTATGATGGAAGAATTAGTTGAGTCTCATGTGGCGGAGCCACAGTGGGTCAGGACTCAGCTGTTGACATCGCTCACTATACTTTGAAGACGTGGATAAACCGGGTATTTGTTCCGGAAAAAGCCCTTGTATGCTTTTTAGCGCAACTGTTTCAAATTTGGTCGTGTTACAAAAGACTAGTGGGCAACATTCAATCGAAGAGCTGACGTGGGATTTGTAGATGAGGATGGTACCGTCCCGGAGACGAAAGGAGAGAAAGGGAAGAGTCACACCACTTCTAGCTTTGGTGGCTTGCATGGCTGTGTGCCCAGAGGAGTCTAGGGGGCTAGAACAGTTGAGGCCCAAATCGCGGATGGTAAGTCGACGGACCGTTGAGGACCCGCCCAGAGTTAAGGATCCAGAGGGCCATTGGCATTTGCAGGTTAGGGCCTCGCACTTATAACTGTAAAAACTCATCATCCAGGAGTAATACCAGCAGCCAATTGCAGGAAAGTCCGCGGAAATGTTGCAAAGAGTAGGTGTGGAGTTAATAAAACTGAATGAGTAGACTATTTTTATATCATCTGCAAGCTAGAATGGCGTGACATGGTGAACTAGATCGAGTGCATCGTTATCGTACAACATAAACAAGCGAGGGCCCAGTGGACTGCCCTATATAATGCCACTTGTAACAGGTTCCGGGAAAGAAGTACATTCTTTGACGGGGACCGCTTGAGAATGATGAGTGAGATAAAATTGCAGCCAAGAAAGCAGTGGGCCAGTAATGTAAATGAACGCAATTTAGCGATGAGATTGGGGGTGTGGAACACGGTCGAAACCTTCGATAATGGCCAACGCTTGCCCGCTTTCAACAGCCTCAGTGACTAGTTTGAGGAAGTCGTACTGGCATGTGGTGGATGATTGCAATTTCAGAAACCCGTGCTGCCTATTGTTAAGGGGGTTTAAGACCAGAAGGTGGGCACGATTGCCATCTTCGACAATCGTTTCCGTTATTCTGGAAATGATAGTGGGCGGCAGTGATCGAGTTTGTGAACAGGTCCATTTTTGTGTCGTGGAATGGTGACTGAACGCCTCAAGTTCAACGGTACCAAACTGGATTTGAGTGAAAAAGTAGACGGGCTTAGTAATAGAAGTGAAAGGTCCAGTCCACCGGCAATGGAGTTAACCCATTTTTTCCAGGATGCGCAGGTGCGGTATGGCATGAAATGAGCTGGAAATAATGTTTGCTTCAAACATAAGGATAGATAGAAACGGGTTGGTGATAACAAAAGGATTCGGGGGAGCTAAATCTGATGCGTGGGTCATGGAGTCGGCGAAGTGAAGGTTAAGGGTCTCATCAATATCAGAAGGGGAGGTGGCCGAAGTTTTATTCCGTAACACAACGTATTGCCTGGTTGCATCTGTTGTTGAATTCCCAGACTTATGTGGGAGTGAGAGTTCCGATGCAATATTGGGATGCCTCAGAGCTTTGGCTTCTTCTTTGCAAAGCTGATCTTCCTTTAGCCCCCGAATAATATCAGCAAGACATGTAAGCCTCATGAGAAGGGAAAAGTTGTTGTTTCGGAGGTAAAGTCCTTGTATCTTAAGGTAATTGTGTCGGAGGGAGGCAAGTTCGGATTTTCTAAGGGGGGCGTTTTGGGCAGTTGGACTGAGCCTCAAGAAGCAGTTCCCCCATGTTAAGATGAAAGTGATCAGCCTCCTGTTGGGCTACCGCTGAACAAAGACAGCTCGGATCTTGGTTACGGACGAGACTGAGCAAGAGGTTCCAATTTCAATGGGGAGAATTGTTGACTGGAGTCAGATAGCCTGATGGACGGGGATGGGATGATAGATTACCTGCTGCTATCTAATGGTTGCTACCCGAGGATTTAAACGTAACGGAAACCAAAGCCATGGAAATGCTGTGAGTGGATATAAGATCTAGGATGTCGGCGCTTCTAGTAGGGGTTTCAAAGTGATGCACCCGACCCCCAATGTGAGTATGGAGGAAAACGTCTATCAAGTTGGGAGGTGCTGCGAGGTTTGTCCAGGACATTTTAGTTCAGTTCAAATCACCGGCTATGGTTTCCGCTGCCGAAGGTAGTAGCGAAAGAAGAGCAAGTGCTTCAATTAAAGGAGACAATTTTGTATCAATGGAGGAGAGCGGGTGACAGATTAATCCAACGTGGGTGAATATAGTTGATAACCGAATTGCAAGCCGTAGAGGATCCGGAGATGATTCGAGCATGGCACGTCTAATAGGGGTTAATGGAAGGGGGTAAGTACAATAGATAGCCACTCCCGCGTCTGCCTATCCTGTTTACTCTGAAAAACCATGTACCCCTCAATCAGACTTCCGCTTGTGGGAAAGTGTTCCCTGAGCCGTGTTTCAGTTTAATGGATGATATCAGGACTCGATGTTATGACACAGAGTTTAAGGTGATGAAGTCTATAAACGATGGACCGGGAGTTAAATAAGATCGAGGATAACGCATTCACGTGGAATTGAATGTCCGGGCTATGTAACGTAGGGAGTTACCGGACGGAAAAGGTACACGAGGATGAGCATGAGTTGAAGCTCTCACCGGAGAAGAAGAAAAGTGGGCGTTAGAAACCTCCGCGATGGCTCCAAAAGATTCAGCAGTGGACGGCCCGGGAATAATTTATTTCAGGATACCACGAGGTAAACGAGAAGACCTTTGAGCAAGTAACCCTGCTAATTGCCCGGGTTCGTTAGGATCGTTCGACGCCGTAGTGTGATGACAGAGTATGGAGTTATGGAGTATATTGGCTTTCCCACGTGGCAATCTCGGTAGTGGTTAGTGTTCTGTAGTATGAGCAGGTCTCAGAAGCCAGGGACCAGGAGATTGTGGGGTGGCTTCGCCACTTGTCGATGCGGCTTGCTTGGGTGAGGAAGTAAAGGGGTCGGCACTCTGTACAGGCGGTTTGTGAATGTCATTTTGGGAGGAGGTAGTGGGAATAAGCAAAGTTGTTTAGTTGGTTTGCGGAGTTCGGTGTGATATGGAAGGTGTAAACGACAGTCAAGGTGCTGGTCTTTGAAGGAGGTTCAATAAGGCTGGAAGAAAAGAAAGACCATGGGATTGAACACCAGTGGCTGGTGGAAGTTTACGCGGAGGGTGTTTAAGGCATCCATAAGTGCTGTCCGACACCAGTTGCTTTATGGGTTCTTGCGAACACTGCACTTTTACCCTTCTTCAGTATCGCTTTTCCTTCATTCCCACGTCCATCCCGCTAACCGCACCGTCCCCGTCCCGAATTCGAAACCGATTCGCAATAGCCGCGCTAACCGTCCTCTCTTTAGCTCACTTAAACACCGTCCAAGCTGATCGTTCTATTACTGCAATTGTGTGAACCATATTCTTCTAAATTGTGATTACCCTACATAAATGTGAATTGCTGTGTTCTCTGATCATGCCTTGTGCATGTGTCTTGACCACGATCAAGAAATATACCATTATTATATCCTGCGGGCAAGGACTGCAGTTGGATGGGCATTTGTGGGGCAAAACAAAAATTTTTGTAAGGTAATGAAACTAACCGGGTGAACGTTGAAGGCACGGAAAGGTCAAGGAATGATGGGTTGGGCAGATGCAGCGATGAATAATAGCTGTGAGGTGGGTGGCGGGCATCTTTCTTATAAAAGCTCGCGGGGCTGGGATTTCGCTGGGATAAAATACGGTCTGGGAAATCACTTGCTTTTGGAACAGACATTGTAGGTCCAGGCTTTAGTGACATCCTGCTGGTGTATCTATTCGACTCTATTTTTTGCGAGGCAATTGGACAGTGGCCTGGTGATATGGGGAGGTTGCTGCTCAGTAAACTAGAATTTGAGGCCTTTAGTAGGGATGGAGGACGGGTTATCGAATTTTGGATCTACGGCCATGAGTTTCTGGTGGTACCGATACTCTGCATTGGGGGCTGAGTAAACAGCGCTAAAACTTTTTGGCCCATGGGTGATAGGTCAGGATGCAACTACGAGGTTTTGTCCTTAAGTGCGCCACTTCTTGACCGTTATTTCGTGGGGGCATGCCCCAAGGGCTGGCTGGTCTGGCTCGTACGAAAATGACCTGGCAGCGTTATGGTGTGGTCCGGTGGACAGGTTTCAGTCGCAGCCAGAGGGTGGGGGCAAGAACGATCATACGTTGGTTTATGTGGAGCCTTGAGAGTGAGAGAATCTTGTTAGGCTGGGGAGGTTACGCGATCGTGCGGCCGTTTTTGATACGCAGGGCTGGCATATGTGAAATTACCGATGAGTCTAGAGCTTTGGAAAACTAGTGGATTTGGAGGAGGTCCAGGCTCTGTGCCGAGATCTATTTCAGAAAATTGTTGGCAGGCAGACGTTAGTTGCACAAACAGGGTTGGAGGACTACATGGTGTGGGTATCTTTCGGACGGATTCCTGCCCTGAATGTTCGAGGGGGTTAAACATTTTCAGCACTTCTCGTTGTAGTGGCCTTTGTCAGATGCTATTTGAATGACTTTGTGGTGAGTTGACAACAATAACTCTTCGCCTATGAGTTAACTCATTGGCTATCAGCTAGTTCAAAAATTGGAAAAGCTGTGGGCAATGGTTTCGCTGTGCATGTTCTCGTAGTCTGCTGCTACGGCATGTCACCCATTCTACGTTAGCGGCCTTGAGGAAGGTACTGCTGACTATATTGTGTGGGGCCCTATCAGGAAAGTAAACACAAAGGCGTGATTAGAGTTTTGTATTTGTTTTGAAACCTCTGAAGATACGCCCTCAAAGAATTTGCGCGTGGCAACTTATTTACAGTCCGCGGTTATCATAGAGAGCTGCCGAAGTTCAGCCAGTAGAATCAGAATCCTGTTGGCCCAGTCAAGAGCTTTAATCAGCGGTTTGAGTGAACTAACGTGTTCTCTTGTAGCAAAACCAGTGCAAAAGCGCTCCAAAACCGATCGTATTTGGCCGAGTTATGGCCGGTTTTCTAAGAAAATTTTCCACCGAAATAATGAACAATGCTTGGTTGGAGTTTTGATTAAACAATATTGGTTTAGTTCATCGAAATGCCCTGAAAACATCGGTATAGATTGCTCTATTTTATTTCCTTCAAATGGGTAAAATAAGCCAAAATTAAGGAGAATCATAAAAAAGATTGAAACGGGCATCGAGATGCGTATTTGGGTCAGTGCAATAAATTAACGGCGCATATCAAGTACTTCGGACGATTAACACAACCCACTCGAAAACCGGTCAGGAACCATTCGGGAACCTCTCGAAAGCCAATCGGCGTAATAGTAAAACCTTTCGAAAACCGGCTGCAAACCGATCGGCTTCGGAGCGGTTTTTGGTCGGTCTCTGAGCGGTTTCCGTGAATCGTTTGAAATATGTAATATGGTTCTTTAATTTCCCTCAATAATCCAAATTACGTATTGCAATGCACATTTCTGTCTCCTAATGTATGAACTTCCAATTATTATCCTTATCTTCTCCACATCTGAGGAATAAAATAGAACGATCTTTACCGAGCTTTTCAGGACATTTTGATGACACAAACCGTACGTTTACATAAAATGCCAACCAAGCATTATACATTACTCCGGTGGACAATTTCCCCCATATCAATTAATAGTTCATCCGTGTAAAATGACCACCAAACAAACCGACCGAAAACCGAGAGAAAACCGACTTTACGAACAAGCTGGGTCATACAAGCGTCAAACGAGGCGGTCAGTCTTGCTATGTGCGTCACAATGGATGTTTGTTATTGAGACGGATCACGGGGTAGTGACAGAGAGACTTACAGCTACGCATGGCAAAATCTTACTTGCCGGTCTTTTTCTTTTGGATTTGAGCATTGGGACTGTAGGCTTCGAGTAATCAACTATTTGGTTGTTTCGTGATAATGAAAAGCCAACGTGGGGAAATAAGTTCAAATTCCACAGGAAATAACCTATCATGGTTATAAAACAGGGTTAACTAGGTGTTTTCACCGTATGGACGAACGGGGATTAGGATTTTAGTCAAGAAAGAGGCGATAACTAAGACAGGTGATTCAGCCAACAACTGCTATGCTTTTTGTCGATGGGCTGGCTAAGAGTGATTTGTGGTAGGTATAGATCTAGATTTCTTAGCAAAGGGTTTTTTTGAATTCTAGTAGTAATGGGGTACCGATGCACAGCGGTGTGTCGCGGTTATTGCCACGGACGATTTGACGCTTCAATATGAATAATCATTACTACTAGGTGCGGCAAAACCAAGTCCAAACGATGGAAAAAGGAAAAAACAAGACGGTCCGATTCTTACGCCAAGTTGACCTTGATCTGAGGAGTGAGTGGGGCAGAAACCCAAAGATTGCGAAATGTGCCCCTTCTTGCGTCTGCTTCCCAACCAAGACGGAGGGGATTGGAGAGTTAATGTGGGAATAGATGGTGACAAGTATAGGGACAACCGTCGATAAAATGACGGAAATAAGGCAGCATTTATTTTTGCCCCCTGTATAATAGTTTGGTTACCTTCAGGAAACCCTCCTAACCAGCGACGATCCGTACGGGCCTCAAAATGTGCAACCCGGGTCACAGCCACCACCTTGACCGGTAGATCGTTCCACTCGCTGCCCATCCGTTGAACAAGATATTATCCCCTGAATATCACTGGTGCCGTGGGTTTCACAAGTTTGTATTCACACAGCCCAAGCCCGAATTCAATCGGTAACGGACTTCCAGTGGTCGATGCTCCACAATCCAAAAACCGTCAGGCGTCTTATGTTGCCTTCAATACACTCCCTTATGAAAAAGTCAGTTATGATACAGAAACCGCACATAACCTACGAATTGTCTGTAGGAAACATGGGACAAAAGTCATGTGATGGAATCAATGCGCACCAGGGCTCGAGTAGGGCCGATATCCTGTGTGGTCCGACGAATGAGCAAGCGTGGCCCGAAAAGTTATTGGAAATTAAGTTTGGTGCCAGGGTTTGAGGTCGGAATGATTTTGAGCTAGAGCCTGTCTTTTAGTTGTTTTCCCAGTACACCAGTATTATCACCACTGCTAACTTCTCCGAAATGGACAGCCCCCTGATCTTTTTGAAGACTTCTGTGTGTTAAACTCTAAGTATCCCGTGCTTTAAGGACAGTAGGTTCAGTGTCTTAAGTTTGTGAATGTATACTCCTCAGTCCACCTACCATCCTGGCGAAACCACTCGGGGCTTCTTTCAGTACTGATAGGTCTCACACAAAATCTTTTGCCCAAGCTAGCCCACGCTATCCATTATGTGGTTTAACCACAGTTTTGCAGTGTGGTGGAATCATCTGAGCTTCTCTTGGTGTAAATATGCGCAACAGTTGGCGGAATGCCCATTTAGCCATGGGTGCTGGGGTTCAGCCGTTAATTTGTAAAACCCCAAGGCCTTTGATGTCCGTGGAATGCAATATCATTTTTGAATCACTCGGAGCTAGATGTATCGAATATACATCGGATTCTGTAAGGGTTATGAGACGCCAAGGTGAACCAACGGACATCACGCATGGTACGGCAAGATATGGCTTCGTGGCCACGCACGATGATGAGCTTCAATTACCTAGGTTTACCGGGGACAGGTACGGCAAAGGCTCCCTGCACTTGATCAGCTTCTAACAGAACAAATGATTTCTGACTTAAAGTATATATACAAACCAATTCCGCAAACAAATTAACGTATTGTTCTTCAGCCTTTGTCTTCTTGCTGCTTTGGTTCGCATATTTTCGGATGGGAGCGGATGCACCACTTCAAATCTGTTTATTTATCGTAGAGACTTCCGTTCCTGGTGTAGCCTATTCATACGAGTCGCTCGCTAGCAGGTAACTTGCTTTTTGTATCTTATCCGTGGAGCCATTTATGTGAATTGCGAGTAGAGTTGAACCCACAGCTGATTTCCGTGGTATCGTTGTGTATCTGACGACCTCTATCGTTGCTCAGTTTGTCCCGTAGCTAAGATATACACGGATCCACTCTAGAGCCATAGAAGCGGTCCAGATGGTCGTCGTTTTGCGTAGCAGCTTAAGATGGTTTAGGAGTCGAGGCTTTTTGGAGGTTTAAGTGGTTAACCTCTACCCCTTTTCTGTCTATCCACTCCAGCCGTCTTATCGTCCGGGAAGGAAAACGTTTGGACAAACAGTATCTGTCTTTTGTAGACTTCTTTTTTGTCTATTGCGATTCACACTATAATCGGCCAGATGACTGGTCACCCACTCCCAGGCCAGCCATTCCAGTTTTTTCGGGAACACAGGTAAAAGGCTCACCGACCGTTATTTCTGCACTTCCCCCTTTCTACCGTCTTTGAAGGTAGGAACGACTTCAGCTGTCAGTCAGTTTCCAAATGATTGTGAATCGGCTATCAACCTCGTGTACATTTTTGGTAAGGAGGCTGCTGAGATATGATCTAAAGGGCCTAGACGCTCGAATTCTGTCTGGCCCGGCTGGCTCCTGCAGCTTCAGTCCTCTAAGGGCTTCTACATCGTCATCAGGAGAGATAAAACTAGCTTCGCCCTCAGCCGTCGAATAGGAGGTTGGAAAGCAGGATCCATCCCATGGCCATTTTTATGAACCACCCAGAAGTGTCCCCTCAGCTTTTTAGTCCCGATTCTATTATCAGAAACAAGACAGCCGTCTCTATGGGTGACAAACATACGGCTTCATATAGGGCTGTTTTCGACTAAACATAGTTGTAGTTGGACCTTGGGTATCGCTTGGCCTTTCTTGTCAGAGTGACCTCGTGCTATGGTCTACACCGTTTTGGATCTAATGGCTGACTCTCGCGCACTCTTGTACCGGAGGTGCCGCCTGTTGCCTCTACTTCGCTCGTTATAAAGCCGTGCTCTGTGCTTTCAGCTTTGGTTTCTAGTGGCCCTGTGGGTCACCTGCGGTACTTTATCCTTTCCCTTCAACCGGCTTGCAGGATCAAAGTGCTCAGCGAGGAGCCCCAGGTTGTCCCTGAGTGCTTCACTCCAGGGACAGCATAGGCAAACAACCTAGCCTTTACCTACGGCCGACATATCAGTATCTGCTCGTTACTTTTTTGATTGCGCTCTGACTTTGCTGTCCAGGATCCCTCGTAAACTGGTTCCTGTCTGCCGGACTACTCGACCTCTAGGGTCACGTGGCCCCACCAACACACCTTGCGCTAGACCCACCGGTGTGGGGTGTGGTCGGATCCGCCGCTGTAGCGAGCGCACTTCGGATGCACAGAAGGTTTTCAGCTATGTTTAGGAGCAACAGGACCGGTAGGTTACTAGTTCTGTCAGCTAAACCTATATGCACGTTTCGTACCTAGCGCGCACTCAGCTACGCCTTTATTACGTTGTCGATGAGAAGGTACCGTTAATATGCCCGCACTGATGCTAGTATGCCGCCCTCTCCTCCAGTTGTCATGGATTTTCCGCCGTGATCGTATTCACAGTCGCCATTATACCTTTTCCCTACTTACACAAGGAAACGTTTATTACTCTCTTTGTGCTTTCCAATCCATTCATAATTTGCTGCGGTTCTACTTAGTAAATTATTATCTCGTACTGAGAACCCAGCGAAATTCTCGGAGCTTCATCCATTGCCTACCTTCCCGAGGTTCCACGTCAAACTACTCGCAAGTCCTGTTCGTAAACATATGCACCTCGATGATAAAGCTCAGGACTTTCTTTGCTTTTACGAGTATATCCAAACGCTGACACACTGTTGCCAATCGATTACATGCTATAGTGACCTGGAGCGTTTTGAGAAAATGGCTGTTTGCTGGACACCATTTTGGATCTATTTTCTTTAAGATCTTCTCCGACGTTTGACGTTGGCCTTATAGTGTTCTCCGGTTGCGTACGTTTTACTGGACTGACTTTTCCGAGGTTTCCGTCGGCTTCGTTTCAGATCACTTTCACTTTCGGTCGCTCGTCGATTGTACACGCTCGCGGTTCGCCATCTGCATAGCCGTTGCGTTTTGTTTCGTTTGCCGTTCGGTGTATCTCTCGTGTCAGTGCTGTTTCGGTGCCACGATACATAGAATACATCTTGCATCTGTAAACCGACTTGAGTCTTTTCTATTCGTCCGATCGAGGGGATATCGTTGGTATTCCGCTGCTGGATTCAATCAGAAACACGTTCATCAGCCGCTGTCGAACGTCTTCTATATTTGTGAGCCCGAAACTTCCAGACCTTCCTGGATTATTCGCCCGTCCGATATGTCTGTGACTTTTCGCTTTTTCACGTCCATTTTTTGTTGCACGATATATGTTTTTTACGATATATTATCGCAACGTAACCATGTCAGAGGATAAGATGCAGCTCGACACAGATCTCACTTTGTCTCCGGTTGCTTTAAAGCCTGTGGCGTTTATCCCACATGATCCTGAGGTTTGATTTGCAGCCTTAGAGCTACTATTTGAAACGCGTAGGATTATCGGCCAAAGCCAACGATATTCCTATGCCTTAGGGACAACCCCGGGCGATGTTATCGCCTCAGTGAGGGATTTAGTATTAAATCCTCCTCAAGAGCAACCGTACAATCGGCTTAAGGGGGCCATACTGCAACATTTCCTTCCTTCTCGGGAGGAACGGTTACGTCAGCTACTGGCACGGCACCCCATAGTGAATACGAAAACCAGCGGCCACGTAGCTCACCTCCGGTCCCTGGCAGGGCCCGCCGATAGGAAATCGAAGATAGTTAGGGAACTGTGGTTGAACTATTTACCCTTCCATGTTCAGACCACCGTAACTGCTCTCCTCGAGGACTCGTCCTTGGAACGGGCAGCCGCCGTGGCTGACAAGATTGTTGCATGTGTCGGCAGTGTGGCTAATCCCCTCATCGCCACGGCATCGCGCAATCCTCGGCGTGTTGAATTGGATGAATAGCCGAAGAGGCCTCGGCACACTCGATCCATCCAGTGCCGCCTGTCCTTCAAGGACAGAGTTAAAATACCGACTCCCCGCAGTAGCCCACGTAAACAACGGCTCGGACGGGCGCCCTTTACTGCCTACGTCCGCCCTGAATCCACCTCACCTGCCTCGTCCATACCAGATCATCCTACCAGCGGTGTTTGTTGGTTCCACCGCCTTTTCAGACCAGCCGCCCGTAGGTGCGGACAGCATTGTTCATACGCGGCGGGAAGCGCCACTGCCGGCGAGTAGAAGCGGCCGTACTCGCCGGAAATCAGTCTCAGGTTGGCCGTTTATTTTACGTGCATGATTTGTGCACTAACGCTAGGTTCTTAGTCGATACTGGGGCCAAAGTTTCTGTCTTACCGGTTGGTAAATACAAGCCGCGAGCTTCTTCGCTTCGGCTGTCAACGGCGAATGGTTCTTCCATTCCTACCTACGGCACGAGACAGCTTGCGGTCAACCTGGGACCACGACGACGGAATCTGTGGACGTTCATTCTTGCGGATGTTCCCACAGGCATACTGGGAATCGATTTTCTGCAGCACTGTGAATTACTTGTTGACTCACGTAGGCTGCAGCTTATCGATCCTTCGTCGGACACTAATTTTACGGGTCCTGCAGATCGAACAGATGCACGCCGAATCACAGGATTGTTTTCTAACACTTCGCACGGTATTTACTCTTTATTTATTAAATTCCCCATACTGACTAAAACGTCTGAAGAGATAGAGACAGTGACCGATCTTGTGGCACACCACATTGTCACTAACGGACCACCAGTCACGGCGCGACTGGCACCGGACAAATTGGCTTTCGCCAAATGTGAGTTTGACACTTTACTTTCTAAAGGTATTGTTCATCCTTCTCACAGTCCATGGGCCTCACCTCTACCCATGGTTCTTGAGAAAGATGGCATTAGCTGGCGACCATGTGGCGACTATCGCGCACTAAATTGGGTTACCCTTCAAGATAGTTATCCAATACCCCACATACACGACATCACGGCATCACTTCACGGCAAGACTGTATTTTCTAAGATCGATTTGGTGCGAGCTTTTCACTAGATCCCAGTTGCCGTTGAAGATGTTGAGAAGACCGCTGTCACGGCTCCTTTTGGTTTGTTTGAGTTCCTACGAATGCCTTTTGGTTTGCGAAATGCTGCTCAGGCATTCCAGAGGTTAATCGATAGCGATACGCAGGACTTGGAATTTGTTCACGTCTACATCGACGACTTGCTAATCGCATCGTCAAGCGTAGATGAACATTTCCAACATTTGACGCTACTATTTCAAAGTTTGTCCGAACACCGAATAGTAGTCAATCCTGATAAATGTGAACTTGGCAAACCGGGACTTGTGTTCCTCGGCCACAAAATCACTCGAGAGGGTATTAAGCTTTGCAAGGATAAAATGCGCGCTATTCTAGATTACGCCGTACCGTCCTCAATCAAGGAGCTCAAGGCATTTTTGGGGTTAGTAAACTTTTATGGTCGTTTCATACCCCATGCTGCTTAACATTTACTTCCATTAACTGACCTACTTCGTGGCAATCCACGTAAGTTGTCTCTTGCGGATGCCGCACGAGAAGCGTTCCCGGAGATTAAAGCGACATTAGCTTAGACCACGCTTCTAATGCGCCCAGGTCCGTCCGCCACGCTAAGTATGGCGGTGGATACATCCGACTTTGCCACCGGAGCGGTCCTGCAACAGTCTGTCTCTGGGATATGGCAGCCATTAGAGTTTTTCTCTCGACGCCTCAGTCCCACGGAAACCAAATATAGTGCTTTTGATCGCGAACTGCTGACTGCATACAATGCCGTTAGGCACTTCCGCCATGCGGTCGAGGGTCGATATTTCATCCTCTTTACAGACCACAAGCCTTTGACGTATGCATTGCATACAAAGTCTGACCGTTACTCCCCACAAGAATTCAGACATTTAGACTATGTTTCTCAGTTCACGACTGACCTACGACACTTTAAATGTGAGCCGAACTGCGTTGCAGATGCTTCGTCGCGTATTTTGCTCATTGCTATTGAATCTCCGGTTTTAGACATCCCTGCCATGGTTGCAGCACAGGCACTGGATTCCTCATGTATGGAAGCCGCTCAGTCATCATCGCCACAGTGTCAGTCCGTACCTCTGGCCACCAGTGCTGGGACTATACTCTGCGACATGTCTACTGGCATACCTCGACTAGTCGTGCCTTCTACATATCGACGTCTCGTGTTCGATACCCTACGTGAACCCTGGCACCCAGGCATCGCAGCCAGTCTCCGATTAGTAGCTGCACGATACGTCTGGCCGTCCATGAATAAAGATGCTCGTGTGTTGCCAAAACAGTGTCTACAATGTCAACGATCCAAGGTGCATAGGCACATGGCTTCGCCTATCGGTACTTTTGCTACGCCTGATGCTCGCTTTTGATCATATCCACATAGACATTACGGGTCCATTGACCCCATCACTCGGGAATACCTGCTTACTAACGTGCATCGATAGATTTACGAGCTGGCCCGAGGCTATTCCCATCCCTGTCGTCACGGCCAAATCAGTGGCTTGACATCTGATAGAACGATGGATAGCTTCATATGGCTGTCATTCCACAATCACTACCGATCAAGGGCAACAATTTAAGTCCGACCTATTCTCTTCATTAACTCACATGCTGGGTACGGAACGCATTCGCACGACCGCGTACCATCCGGCAACGAATGGTTTAGTCGAACGTTTTCATCGCCAACTCAAAGCGGCTCTTAGAGCACACGAGAGCCCTGACTGGTACAAAACGTTACCGCTAGTTCTGCTTGGTATCAGGACTTGCATAAAGGCAGGTATCCAATGTTCCACCGCAGAACATGTCTACGGCACGACATTACGACTGCCTGGAGAGTTCTTGACGCCACGGAGTACAGACACACTTGCCGTACAGACTTACGTTCACCGTTTGTCTACGTACATGCAAAATCTAGCTCCGGCGCAGACTAGAATGCAGCGACTACAGGTCTTTGTTCCGATCGAACTCGAAACTTGTTCGCATGTACTCATTCGTTTTGATTCGGTACGCAAACCATTACGGCAGCCCTACGAATGTCCATTTCGCGTGATTTCTCGTCACGATAAGACATTTTAGGTTGATCGACACGGTTGCGTCGATACTGTTAGCATCAATCGTCTGAAAGCCGCGTACGTTGATAAGAGCGTGTCGCCCGCTGATATGAGATTCGATGTTAACCCTGCACTACCTGTTGACGACACTTCTGTGTCACGTCAAGTTCTGCAGTTAGCGTTGCCTGCTACGACTTCGAATGAGGCTCTCGTCTCACGTTCCGGTCGGAAGACCGTTTGCCAAGCACGTTTTCGCGACTGGGTCAAACACGATCTTAACCATTACACTTCGCAGTAATAACTTTCGTGTTTATCATTCCGACACGATTTAACATACCTCATTAGTTATTACTGTATTCTAGTCAGGTTCATTGCTGTTGCTGCACCAGTTTTTGTTTTCTTTCGTTTCATGAAACCTCGCCATATGGTACGCTTTGCTGGTCCCACGAAATCTGGAGAATTTCGGCACACACGTTTGCATTCTGGATGGGTCCTGTCGCTCTCCTTCCTTGCCATTTATGAACTTACCGATTTCGCTTCCGGATATCATATTGGTTACCGGTTACCCGACGCTGGACGTTATTGGTGTGGCACACCTGGATGACGATTCACGCAACAGATGTCATTGGCAACGAATCTGGCTTGCGCTCGACCATCATCCTACGGTTCCTGCATACTACGGATTTTGCCCGTCAGCATCACACAGCAGAGCTAAATTCACGAATATCATTTGCGTGCCTTCTCCTCCTTGACATTATTCGAAAGCCGTCCATGCTTTCTAGCGGGGGGCTGTTGTAGTGACCGGGAGCGTTTTGAGAAAATGGCTGTTTGCTGGACACCATTTTGGATCTATTTTCTTTAAGATCTTCTCCGACGTTTGACGTTGGCCTTATAGTGTTCTCCGGTTGCGTACGTTTTACTGGACTGACTTTTCCGAGGTTTCCGTCGGCTTCGTTTCAGATCACTTTCACTTTCGGTCGCTCGTCGATTGTACACGCTCGCGGTTCGCCATCTGCATAGCCGTTGCGTTTTGTTTCGTTTGCCGTTCGGTGTATCTCTCGTGTCAGTGCTGTTTCGGTGCCACGATACATAGAATACATCTTGCATCTGTAAACCGACTTGAGTCTTTTCTATTCGTCCGATCGAGGGGATATCGTTGGTATTCCGCTGCTGGACTCAACCAGCCGCTCTCGAACGTCTTCTATACTCTCTTCCTGCTTTCCAATCCATTCATAATTTGCTGCGGTTCTACTTGATAAATTATTATCTCGTACTGAGAACCCAGCGAAATTCTCGGAGCTTCATCCATTGCCTACCTTCCCGAGGTTCCACGTCAAACTACTCGCAAGTCCTGTTCGTAAACATATGCACCTCGATGATAAAGCTCAGGACTTTCTTTGCTTTTACGAGTATATCCAAACGCTGACACACTGTTGCCAATCGATTACATGCTGTAATCTCCAAACTAAATACAGCTGCTGAATACCTTCTATTATCCCAGCAGTCAATGATTTGGTGGTTCTCAGCTCCGTCTATCCCTTTGGCTATTCACCCGCGTAGGTTTATTGCATTGCAACATCTCGTCCTTGAGGAAAATTATGTCCTCTCCACGTTTGCATATCTCGGGGGTACCAGCCACGCAAATCTTTGCTTCGTCGTTGTCGGGTGATTCGCTTTCCAAAAGGAGAATAGACAGACAGTCGACAACCCGCCATTTATTTCAAGATAAATTATGCGGGCTGTTCTCCTCTGCTACCAAAGTATCCGCCCTCGCCGCATTGACCTACCACCAAGCCTCTACTTTATTTTGGGGGCATTATGATCCACTTAACATAGAGCAAGCAGTTCGCTTAACCTTTGGTTGTTTCTGTCCGACCACATTTTATCATCTTCCTGGCAATCTCGCTGCAAGATTTTGTTCATTTTTTATACCTCTAGCTCCGTCAATATCAGGCCAGCAAACGTTGAAACTGTATTTGTCAGCCAACCTAGCCTGCTCTATATCTAATATCGCCTTCTTGTCCATCGAGTGGTTTTAAGTCCTAATCCCTCCCATACACAGGGAGCCTTCATTGACTAATTGAGTCTCGTTCGAGAAATTCTTTTTTTCCAGGAATGAATAAAGTATCAGTCAATCCTGCTTGATTCTGCAGACCTTGCAGTCCTTTTTTTCTAAACTTTACGCTCAACAAAAGTACCAATTGCAGATTCGTCGACTGCTATCAAAATGCATGAGTAAAATCGGGATCAGAGTGAGCGACAATACTCGGCATGGTGAAACACCCACAGATTTTTAAAAATTGATCTCACCTTTCAGCAACGGTTTATTAAAGCATCGCTGAGTTTGAATGGAGCAAAATGGAAGGAGATTTATGCTGCAAATACGAATCAGATTTGAATTGATTTATGGCAGTATAGGAAGTCAGCCAGATATTTATTCGCTGAAGAAAGTTGTGCCCAAAGGCGGATGATACATTGTGTACAAGGGTAACGCTAAATGTCGTGGTCAAATGCTTGTTTGCGATCGCCGGAGGACGCAAGGTGCTGAGAAGCAAGCCAGTTGAAGTTGTGAAAATATACCCAAAAGAATATTGGTTAATACGTCAGGGCCCATTGTCCCGTGAAATGGTGAGATGAAAACCAGAATGAATAAGACGTTATCCAACAAGGGGAACTCGCAGCTGACGGAAGAATGATGGAACCAAAAAACGTGAAGACTTTACAGTCAAGTGTGATATAGGGCCAAGTCGAAGCAAAATCTAGAAGCCGAAGTGTGTCTGGGATTCGGCGTGATAGTTCTGTTGATTTGACAAATACTCTAGCGGAGTTCACGAAATCTTGTTTTATTCATCAATGTCCGTGTTGCAAACAACGTTATCTCTTTTGTATGAACTGTCTTTAACGGAATTCAGATTATTTTGCTTTATTGCCTTAAACCTTTGTCCAACTTCTGGCCCTCAATTTTGCCTCGAGCATGAGTCACCCAACCTGAAGCTTGTTGTCACTGTTTTCGTTACTCTCCTCTTCTGTTCTAACTTTTGGCTGTAATTCAGCTGCAGTTGTTGTCTTGTTGTTTTATTCCGAGCTCACGAGCCCGGAAGAAACACTTTCGAGGTTTGGGTAATGTAAAATTGCTTAATTTGTTGTGTATAACGCTGAAACCATGCGGATCCGACTTTGTTTTGAAATGTTCTGGAATTGGTTGCTAATTCCCGCTCGAAATTTCCATTGGCTAAACTATAAAGTACTCAAGGTCGTTGACAGCCGCTGATAATGCACATTACGCAGCATTTGGTCGAACCATTCCGGGTCAAAAGGTAATACCCTGCAGGTGAACCAAACCCATTAGCCCGTGGACGTTTTTCATGTTTCGCGCACATACTCTGGCGTATCAAGTTGTTCCAGGGTTTTTTGTTTCCCATTTAGTTACAGCCTATCTGTTGTTAGCTGAGTTGAACGAGGAGCGGGTTGTGAGACAGCTGGAGTAGGATAGGCAAAGTAAGCTGCTCGAGATGTGAAATGAGATGGGAATGGTGAGTTTACGTTTGGAGCTCATCAAGGAGGAAGAAAACCAAGTCACCAGGGTTCAAGTCAAGGGTGAAGTAATGGGCAATGAACATCTGTCTCGCCACCTGGGTGATTGCCATGTACAGAATGATGCTTCAAGAACACCGGCCGTGGTTGCAGTGGCAGAACCTGCAGTGGATAATAGCTTAGATGTACCTTACAGCCTACCGTTTTGCCATGTCTTGTCTTGTAGCCCCTTTTCTTGACTCACGCTACCACGCACAGACCTCACCCGTACCCTTGACCAAAATCCATGTTCAAACTCGCAATTTTCCCTCTTGCATCTTTACCAGCCCCATTTATTATCCTCTCACCACCAACATATATTCCTCTTTTTAATCCCCAATTTTTTACTGATCTTTCCGTTAGGCAGCGCCTCAATTGGCATCTTTCGGCTCAGTCTAGTTGCGCAGCTGCCTTCATGCAAGCGGCTCTTCGGTTCCATCGTTCCAACTTAACTGCTCATGCATTTTTCGAGCCTCTTGTCCTATCACAGGTTTCTTGATCCTAATGCGTTTTTTCAGCCTTCGTCATGCTTCTCCTCTATTAAAAACGTTCTGACTGGTCAACTCTTACCTCTTTCTGTTCTGACAGTACTCCCATCTCCCGTTTTGCATATTGCTTACCACAGGTATCCTCTATGAGCCTTCCAGATTGCCTCTCTTTTTACACTTTTCACCTGGTGTAAAGAAACCTTGGCTGCATAAACTTCGCGTGCCATTTTTAACCTAATGTTCATCCATTACTTGATCTCTCTGGTCCCCCAAACGCTCGTTCCTCTCCCATGTTGCTCGCCGTTTCAACTGATGCATCTCTGCAACACCATCGGTCTCACCTTCCAGTTGCCTTTCTCCGCCTATGTTCTACTCTGCTCCGCTCGCTTTGTAACTACATTCGATCTGCATTCCGTTGCAGCTTTCATTGCCGTGACCTTCCCGCTGTATAATGTGCTCCTGTTTAATAACGCTTCTCCCCCGTTTTCGACAGTCGCCACGTGGTGCACCTACTTTGACCGTACTATTACGTTCACACTTATCTGTTCCCTCAAACCCTTCCGTTACCTTCTCTCGTTTATGAAGTTTTCCTCACAGCCGTAATCACTTCTGTGCCTCCAAGGTCGTTGCTCTCTGTTGATCCGTCATGTTCACGTGTGGTGAAGAAAATTTATCAGGATTATATCTGCCTGTCTCTTCTGTTCACTGCTATTTCCGTGCTCTAACACTCCACTGCTATTTTCTCCTGCTCCTCCTGTAGATATGAATTACACATTCATCCTATACCCTCCAGTTCTTCGCCGGCCGTTTCTTCTGCCCTCAACCCGCTGTTCTTCCTGATATGCGTCTATTTTGTCAATGTGTATCTCGAAACCATTGTATATCAAGCCCTCCTAAAAAATTTTCCCCATCTGACCCATCTTTTGTGACTTGCGTTATTCTCTCCCTGTTTTACGACAAATGTTTTATACTTTCACCACACAGGCTGCACAAAGAGACACTAAAAGTTAACCCGAATGTCCTTCTGCAAATGGTCGCAGAAAATAAGTCTGAAACCCTCAAAAACAATCGAAATCCAGAGAAACACTGGGGAATCCATCGCAAATGCAAAACACTTATAAGAAGAGTCTCTGCTGAGCCACATTTCGGAATGTTGATCAGCTTGGTCACAACTGATTTTACATACAGGAATCCCTGCAGTCATGAATGTAAAGGAACTTCGAAGCATATATTCCCTGACCAAAAAATGTAATAAAAAACTGTATTGACTTTAAATGTCTAGTTACCTATGTATCACGAACTTGAATGTTCCCTTTAATATATTGCTTTCCTATTTCTGGCGCCAGATTTTGGTTGCCGTCGTTTGTTTTCATTGCTGGGGCCAGGTTAATAAACACCGGGTTGCGTTAATTCGGTTTTCGCGGTTATTTGGTGGACAACTGCAGTTCAATTCCGTTTACCACTTCACCTATAGATAAAAAGCACCTACTGAAACTTGTGTGCCTATTCCAAAACTACAATGTGAAGGCTTAAGAAGCAGATCGAAGTCCGCGTGGTTCGTAAGGGAGAACTTAACTCATCTCTCATATGGAACGATGATGTACTAGGTTAGCGGCTATGAAGCTTGTTACCAATTTTCGGGCAATTGTTCCGGTTCAATCGGTAAAGAGTCACATGATTTAGATGATGACCCCAACTGTCATGAGACACCGAAGGACTCACTTATGGCAGCTACGAGGGAAGAAGTCTTAGTTAGTTCTACTTGTACTACTGTCAGATACTGCATACTGAACTGTTAAATATAAGTAGTTATCAGAGCGTGACGAGCAATGCCACTTGCATATCAAATGAGGAATTGGCATCAACTGATCTGGCATCGACCACTTCCACGAACGGATAGTTTCATGGTGATCAGCAATTTATGCAACAGAAATATCATCCAGAATTATAGAAATTAAATTTGAGACACCGAATAAAATAATAAGTATGCTTGCAGAGGATAAATCGGCTTGTATACTAATATTTTCCGGTTGTTTCTTTGGCCAGATACATTTTGAGGCAAGCTGCAATACAAAAGCACTCATCGATGGCCGATTCCAGGATTTTCTTGCCAGCTCTATGCCCACTGAAGCTTGATTTGACATTGGATCCGAAGTCATTGTAAGGGGCATTGAGGAGGATCCAAAATAAAGATGTTAACGCCGGTGGATACGTACATTTCGGGGTAGGTGAGAGGCAGAAATCAAAAAAAGATATGCAGCGGTCACAGATGCATACAACGCGGCTATCGCATCCAAAGTGAGCTTATTTCCCCGTCAGCCACCGGAAGGCTACATTGTGGCGTCGATCCTCGAAATCGTCGCCAAGGCAGTCACCATCCCGGCTCTTCTCGGTTTGAAGTATTACCAGTGAATATGATAGCTCTGTTTCCTAAGGGCTTCGTGAGCAGCATTCGTCTGGGAATAACGTGAACAATTATCGGTCTTCGGAATGGACGTTTTCTGGAAGTAGATACATTTAGGACGTTATTGATGTGCGACAAGGAAATGAACACTTGGAAGCCGTAGACATATATGACTTATGCCCAGTCAACAGCGTTTAACTGTTCATCAGTTTCACTGTGTTTTCAGGCCCCAAGTTGTAACACACTCAGTGATACCAATGACGTCAACACCGACCAGAGACACTGCAAGACGTTATAGAGTATGCAGAGGTTTTATTCAGTTGGTCACATGTTGTTTTCTTAGTGAAGCTCAAACGGTGGCAAAGATAACAAACGTGGAAGACCAGGTTTCCAAAGGTAGTACCCGTGGGAAACTTTGATTTGTATGTTGAAGTTTGGATGTTGCGTTCAATGTTCGCAGCTACGATGAACGGTCTCAAAATTGATGCTGTGGAGATACATAAACGTTAGAGGATCTTAACTTCCAACTGGCAAATTTGAACAATGCGGATGCCTCTGTGCAGCCGTTGATGAGCATGGTTCCTGTGCGAAATGTGTAGGATTTCAGCAGATTTCAAAAGACTCGGAGGATAAAACCTTTTACAAACATACAATAACTTCCGTTTTTACCGTCCTGAGATTGCCAGTTAAGACTTTTGGTCACCGCGGGAACAAAGACCACCCTTGCAGCAAAACCACTCCGGAACCCATCGGTACTTGCTGGTTTTCCCGCGGTTCTCGAGCATTTCATGCCAATCGTCTGAAATACGTGATGTGTTTCCATAATTTCTGCTACCTTTCTCAAATGAGGTTTGACGTTGGTCATTTTACCCCACAAGTTATGATTTTCTGAATAATTGTCCCTATTTTTTCCATTTCGAGGACATGGAATACAGTGATTTATAATCGAGTATTTCAGGGCATTTTCATGAATAATACCAATTTATGGAAATAAAAAGCCAACTAAACAGTGCACAATATTCGGCTCGTCGAGTCTCCTCTTATCAGTTCTTTTTGATATGCGTAAAGTGGCTACTAAAAGAACCCATCGATAACCGATTTTACGAATGGGCTGTGCGCTTTAATGTTGCCTGGGAACGTGTGCGTCAAAATATGCGAGCAATGAATTTGGATTTTTTCTGCCAACAATGAGTAGTGGGACATTCTCGCCAGATAACTGTATGCAAATACAAAAGTTTACATAATAACTGTCGGTAAGTGTGGAGTTCTGTTACCCTAATCTGTATTTGAATGTTCTCTGGCCGGGGCAAATTTCCTGGGGCTACAAGCCAACGAAAAATGCTATGTTGCATACACCGGTGCAGACCAAATGAGGTTACGAGCACCGATTCACCTTTTAGAGACGTTGCCGTACAAACCGAAGTGTTGAGTTCAGTTATGTTTCGATCAACGTTAATTTTTTATCTTTTGCCTAACCATCCCAGGGGTCCATTAGTAACGTTAAAAACTATAACTATTCTTCCTGCTACATTTTCAACAAAAAAATGTATCATTTTCTCCGTTCTAGAGCCTGTGAAATGCATTGCAAGGATACGTTGGCAAATAACAATCGTTCGCTGAAATAAGCGGCTTACTTACTTGCAATAAATTGGCAAAATTTAACTGTGCTTCGTAAAACTTGTTTATATGAACTCATTTTCCTAATGTAATAAATGTTTTAAAAAATCAGCCATTTCATGCACTTTGAGAAATAATTCCGCTGAATGGTGCATGCTTAATTACGGCTATTATTATCGTTACACTTGTGGTGACTTTCCTTTTTACCATAGAAAAATAGTATGCCAATTGGGAGGGAAACGTGTATTCAGGTGAACTGTGTCCATATTGGTATTTATAAATAATTGGTGGTAAAGGGGTCTGTTTTATTCACTTTCGGTGACCATCAACTGAGTATCCCTATTTGTTTTAAAGGGGCTACATCTGGGCGACGTTCAAGTGAAGCTCAGGCGGCTGTCTTTCCGCCTGCAAGACAACTTATTGCAGCGCAGCATCGCACCGTTTCTATCCAATTTTGTGAGTGCAATTCAATTTATTTTCCGTTCTCTCCAGCCACCGCAGTTTATCATAGCAATTTTTTGCCTCCCTCGTGTAAAATCCTCAGGGATCCAGCTACTTTCAGTTGAATCAACCAGACTCAGCACTAGATCTTTATTGTCCTCGTCGTCGGGCATAATTAGAATCCATCTGCGTCTTCATTTGGACTCCCTTCTTTATTTTATAGTGCATAAAATCTTTTTGTATTTACCTCTTTTTCTTTTCCCTCCTAATTATACTTATCCTACACCTATCATACAGTTTTCTACACCTTCATGGATTGACCACCCGCGTTATCGCTTGTAAAGGTTAAATCACATGTATGACATGCATCGGGCAGATACCAAATGAAAAACCACCATAACAATTATTTTCTCAGATATTGCCTATGGCTTTGCCCTACGGTTTCCACCAACACCCATCGAAGTGATAGAATACCCCAGGTGAATGTACAAGCCTAATTCAATGGACAATTACCTGGTCACTCCACAGCTATTGGCCATAAGGAGCGATGAGCTATATTTACCACCAAAGCTCCAAGGTTACGCCCCGTTGAACTCCATCCTTGCTTCTTCCAAAAGCTCACCCGTCTCAGTTCATATTCTTTCACTGACACATCACATGCCCGTTCGATCGCCGCCTACTCCCTCCGTCAGAGAAGTCTGCGTCTCATTATCTTGAAATCCAGACTAACTCTGGGACATAATTTCTTCTGCTGATACAATGCAAATTCTAAAACAGGCCCTTCATCGAAATTCGTCAGTGCCCATCCCCCGTCCAGAATAAAACATCAATAACGCGTTGCCTCGCCTTTGTTAGTGCCTTGATAATAACTCCTACTGTCGCGCCTGAGGGCCGAGATTTCGGAGTATGACCTGACCTTCAGCAAATCTCGGCCAAACCTCATTCCTGAGCATCCTTCATTCGAGAAACTATTCGCGCCCCCACTCTCCAAATCCTGACAAATCTAGAATTTTATCACTTCCTTCTCAGACAAGTCCTTTTACGCAACCCCATCAGCTGCTAACGGTCGTCGTCCGTGTCTCCAATCAGTGGCCTTGTCATTGGCTCAAAACAGTCTTTCGTCACAGCACTCCGTTCTATGTTATCCTTAAATAGTTTTCACATGATTTTTCACACTTGTGTTTGCATATCCTTCCTTTATTGTATCATTCGTAATTCGCACTGAGCCCAAGGATAGTCTGCCGATCAACCCAAAAAAGTTTTCTTTCCATTTTTCGTTCAATTCTAGGCAGTTTTAGCCACCCTACCCTGGTTGCGGCCCAGGACTTACTATAAATTGACTTTCAAGTTGCTCACACACGCCTCTTCACGAGCATTGTGTAGAGACCTTCTAGTACAGCAGCCTCTGACTTCAAACCCGCCGGTAATGCTTTTGACTAACTATCCGAAATGCCTTCGGAGCTAAGCCGACTTGGAATTGCTCACCCCCTTGCATTATTTAATAATTCTCCTCCCCTGAATTTGAGTGGGATTCTGGATGCAACAAGTTCTCACCCTAAACAGGAAAATAACAGTATAGATACAGTCTCCACATTACTTCTGTCCAAAGTGGAAACCAACATGTTTAAGCCCTTCCCCGGAGGTGACCATAGACTGGTTTCATGTAATTTTAGCGCCCTTACTTATAACAACGCACTTGACCCGCTCGCCTCTGTTCCCTCATTACGAATGGCAGTGACTCACCGAATTAGCTACCTTTATAAAGCGAGGTGGCTATATTTTGACTCGCGAACCCAAGCTCGCGGCAATTCTGGTATGTTCTGAGCTTCTTTCCATTTCTCGTTTAATCTTAGCGTCCAGACATTATTGTTACAGCGGCCTAGTTCTATCCTTTCGGCTATTGCATGGTCTCGTGGCTTTGTGCCCTTCTGAAACCCATGGCTGATAGAGCCGACAGACTGCAGCCCTTTCCACCTTTCTGCCACAAGTTACCTTTCAAGAACGATTCTCACTTCTCTTTGCCATGGATAACAACTCAACACTTTTTCTGGCTACATATAACAACTGGGTTGTCGATACGGTTTGATACTTGCCCGTCACTTAATTGTTTTCCTGCAGTCTGTGCATTCCACGAGCCCCGCAACTCAGTAGCCAGATTCTGGACCATTTGAGCTCACCGCACCAATATAACTTGCTCTAATCCCAACGGTGCGGGACGCAGTCAGGTCCGTCGCTCAGGCCCGCGCAAGCTGGGCATTCAGGACGTCGGCGGCGATGTGCGGGCCCGGCTAGATTGGTGGATTGCACCTTCTGCTTCTCGGAATGGTTTTCAGGTTTGGTGTCCAGCGCACTGTCGAGCCTATCCGTCAGCACCACCCTTGGATTACAAAGTACAACTGGCATGCTGGTACTGATGCTTCAAAAGTATCACTCGCCTGGTTCCTCTCCAACCATTGCCGGTTTTTTATCGAGATCGTTCTCAGTGCCGACAACATAACCGAAACATTTTATTCTATATCCATGTCCCTCTCCCGTTCTTCGCCTCAGGCTCGCTGGTGCTGTAGCTGTTTGTTCGCCGTTGTCATATAATCCGCTCGCAAAAATGGCCATCAGTACACTCATCAAATCTTTACCCTATTATCACTTTTGCACGATATTTGCACCCTCAACTGCAACATGACGCAACGCGGACCGGTTCATGACCATGCTTACATTTCTATTCTGACGCCGATACCTCATGGCTCACCTGTTATAAAGTAAACCTCTGGCCGTACGGTTACCTGTCTTCCTCTAGCCATTTCCTCCACCACCACTATCACACTTCTCCCCTCCCTAAGTTGTTTTCCTTTCCCTTACTATTGACTCAGCCGGCACAACGCAATTAAATTCCGCCACAGCATTGGCGGATTATTTCATAGCATTTAATCTCCGGCGTTCCGCTCTCACACATCTTCGAGTTTCCTATCTGTACACATTTCATACTCTAAAGAGTGCAAGTGACTCATATTTCTTCCAATGATTTTCTGCTTTTTTGAAGGTTAAACAGAATATTCTTTGATCACGTTCCAATTTACAACCGTCGCAGTCACTTTCCGTACCTTTCGTGTATATATTCCTCATTTTTAACCGGCTCAACGCGGATTTAACCAAACGACCAATCTAATATTGAGCTTCAGATTCTCTCCAAGTCATTGTAATTCTGGTCTTTGCAAATTTTCTCGGTATTTCCTTGCATGCACATGTTATAACCCCCCAACAACTATTATTCTGACGTCATTGGTACCATCTGATCACGTATATGCTCATCCAATGCTTACTGTCACCGCAATTATTATTATCGCGGATGAAAATGATAGGCAGGGTCGCATTTGAAAGGTGCATCTGTATATACGTACAACGAGTGTAATTATGAGAGCGTCAACTTTATTGTCTTTGAGTGTGCCTCTCCAACATAACGATTCGTTTTGGGGTGGACAAGGGTACCACCATTCTTGAGCTGTTTGCCATTTTAATACGAACCTTTGTACTATGGTTGTCTACTCAAAAATGGCAAGTTGGGGGCTTAGCCAGGCGCAAATGTATACATGTATACTTTTATCTTCCAGTGTTTCATCTGCAATAGCCGATTATCCAAAATGTAATCCCGGAATAGTCCCTGAGCAACTTTCATCAGTAATGCGCATGTGAGTATCAGCCCTATGCGGACTAAAAGGATGTGTCTTCAAAACAAGGATTTGAAGGCGGAGTGAGAAAGGAAGAAAACAATAATCTGGTCTTCACACCAGCTGTGCGAGAGGACGGCAAAACGGTGAAAAGAGAAAAGTACTTGAAGTTGTGACCAAGCGTTTCTATATGTAATCAAACGTGGTTCTTTTCAGTGGGACTGGTTATTATTATTATTAATAATATAAATAATAATATTGGTATATTTCTCAACCGTGGTTGGGACACACGCAAAGATGCATGATCGGAATGTGCAACATTACTAAGTAGAATTAAGTATTCACAAATTTAAAAAGAGGGGTTTGCACACTCCGCCGGCAGTAAACTAAATATGATGATAATAATAACAAAAATAACAGCAGTGATTCATTTAAGAGAGGCCCAAAGCATATCAGAGACATGATCAAAAATAACTCTGGCCTCGAGAAAGCGGAAGCATAGGGCAAAAAGTGGAATAGTGCCCCACGTGATATGAGAATAAGCGCCGATTGACTATTGCCTTGGGTATCGACAAGCTAGTCAAGGGTTATGCCGGGAACACGAAAAGGTTAAAGCAAATGATGATGGGGTTGGGAAGTACGTACGGCGAACTGAAACAGCATGCTTTCATCCCGCGCAGGTTCAGGCAGAAGAAATGAAGGATTACTCAAATGCTCAATTATTTTGGATTTTCCGTATGTAGCCTCGGGTCTAGGCCGCCATCAGAATTTCCTCTGTTATCGAAGAGGGCAGGGATTGTTTACCCAGAACCCTTTCAGCCAGAAGTGTTTCCTTCGTCTGTTTTCTACTACAGAGAATCAATAGACCATGATTACCCCGTTGGGTGTGCTTCCATTTCTCCTCTGTCAGCCGTTCTTTGCACGTGGCCCGTGGAGTCCGCAACCGCGAGGGGTGACTGTTTACTCTTATTGTGAGATTGGCACAGACTAGGTGCCGTTGCCTTCAGGGTTGCCGCAAACTTGGGCTATGAAAGAGGACGGGGAATGATACAAGCACTCAGATGATGGCAGCATTCTTGAGGCTCCAGCTTGAACGCTTGCTTCTGCGAATGACAGAGCCGGGTGAGCTCCGTATATATGCGAGATGTCTGACGAAAGCACCGCTGGTTTCCGATATACCAGGCAACTTCACAGGCACGGCGATTTTGGTGAGAAAATCACTACCACTTACTTTGTAGGGGTTGACCACCAGCCAGGGCCGTAGGAGTGTGAGCCGGAGTTGATATATCAATGAGTCCTTCCTAAAGTCGCAAGCTAAAGATAAGAATGTGATGAGCCGCAAAGATCCTAAGGTTCACTGGACCAAAAAGTGACAATCAGAAGAGAGGATCAGATTGACGGAGGCTTGGTTTTAGGTCACTATAAAACAATTTCTGAGCGGATGCGGATGAGTGCTTTGGGGGAGCATAACACCGTATGGCTGAGTTGCTGAGAATAAAGGACTATTTCAAAACCGTGAGCCTCATGCATACTAGTGTGAGCCGAAGTCGGGAGATTTCCAGTGGTCAGGTATTGTTCCAGTGGCGCATTAAGCTGGTGTTTCAATCATAAGCAAGTTATTCGTAGGTATACCGAAACTCCAAACCAACTTCAGAGGTTCTACCTTCAATTGGGTATGAGTCGATAAGTTGGGTACGATGTTTCACATAATTCACTTACTTAGGTGGGTCTTGAGAGCCATTGCAGACCCGATAGATCGCAGGTCTTATTGTAGTCTGTCCCAAATAAAGGCGCATGTCACAAGGTAGAGGTTGGATCCTAAAACCCCTTTAATGAAAAGAACAATCAACGTGTTATCTCCAGATCTCGGAACAACGCGGGTATTTATGGTTTCTGGACTACGGTGCTGACTCGAAAATCCCATTCTTCACCACATCAAAAAAAGGTTGAATCACATAATTTTTTCTGAACGGAAGGGGTTCTTCTTTCAGCAGAATGCATCTTTCGCTGTGGAAAAAACATAGTCGGTTAACCAAGTAGTTGTCATGTCGGTGGTCTTCGAATGTTCTCAAAGGTTTCTATATCACACTGTCCCATACTTGTGTGTATGTTAGTAGAGTACTCTAGCATGGGTCTGACATGAGTTGTAAAAATACTTCTGTTTGTGGCAGACCAGAACTTCGATGAATTAAGTCGGTTAGTCCTCTGCACTTTTCAATCTGGCTGATTGTTTGCTCAGATAATGTAAAAAAGGATAAATGCTTCAATCTTGGGTCTTACACTGATGGTTTATCGGGGATTGGCCGATCGTCCAGTTGAAAATGACCTGTGGGGATTTTGCATTTAGAAGACAAGATGCCAGCTTCCTGTGCGGCGAACTTCATCAGGGTTTAGATGCGTCAGGAAATGGCTGCCTGGTGGCCGTTAGAGATACGATGACAACCAGCCTAATAAGGAGTCAGCCATGCCATACTATTTCACTTGTGAGAGCTTACGGAGGTGCGAAACCGGAGCCAAAACACTTTTCATATAAAGTGGCACGGCAATCATAGCCTTTCCACTCTCAGCCCCCCCCCCCCCCCCATGACTGTTTCAGAAGTCAACTTGGCAGGTCCGACACAAGCAATTTTTCTGGAATCCATGCTCAGTGTCGTCCAGAAGCTTGTTACTTAGAAGGTGGGTCATAATCCTATTTTTATTGGTCTTCTTCATGACCCCGGAAGTAAATAGTGTAGGGTTTACAGGGCGATAGTTATCAAGTTCGTGCTCGGAAGCCATGCGAAGCGGGAGAAGTGTAGACATTTTCGACTGATTCGGAAGCGAGCTAAAATCCATAGATAGGTTGAATAAGTTTGATGGAGTACTAGGGACATCGGGTCTGCCTGAAGTAGAGGAACGATGAGATACCGTCTGGGCTAGAGTAAACAGATGTTTCCACGGGAGTCAGTAGACGGGGGATATCCTCTGAGTGAAACAAAATAGTAGATGAACGATTGCTGGATGAAGATGCTAGGCTTATGTCGGATACTGATATGTTAGATAATAGATTAGAGGCTAAGAATGTACTCAATCCTCCCGGTGTGTGTGGGTTTATGAAAAGCTTGTTCTTAGAGTGGATGAATGATACAAATGTCGATATCCCTTGTTGCGTTTCTTCGAAGTGCTCCATTATTCAGTCCTTTTTGCAATGACGCTGGGCATTAGTTGCTTGCCGAATGAAAATTCGATCCGTCTTCTGCTTGACTAACTACTTAAGCTGATCCAGTTAAAGAATTTTTGGGAGGTCTCTGTATATCATGCGGGTTGACCTGGCCTAAAAGCTCTACTTTCGAGGGGTGAAAGTTTTTTTCTCCACCCTCCTGCTCATGTCAGGATGTCCGCCGCCCGGTAGATCGCTGATTCTTGTAAACTCTACGGATTCTCCTACAAAACAATTGCGAGTTCTTCGCGTTTGTCTGCTCGCTGCTTCAGCTGAACCCGAACAAGCTTCCGTCAATTACTTTTTATACCATTCTTGAGCATACTGCATTTTCCGAACTCTTCGTTGTCACTATCATCAGGATTTTCCCGTTTGGCTAAATTTTCAAAGGGTCCTGTTCATGAAAAGGAAACTGATTTGTGTTCAGTAAACGTATCTGTGGCAAGAGGAGCCTGAACCTTATGCAACTGAATATTCACTTTCCCTTGTCACACCTAGAATTCAAACGCAGCGTGCTGGAATCGAGCCGGCAACCCCCCGCCTAAAGTGCAAATGTTCTATCAGCTGAGCTACTGCAATCCGGGTGGTCACATGCGCTTAATACACCCGACTGTCCGGACAGCGATGGCTCATCCGGTATGCGGAGGGTCGCTGTTTCCTCTGCGTCTGACTTTTCAGTTTGAAAATTGCAGGCAACATTTTCGTTACATAAGATTCAGGCTCTTCGTACCAACAATATTTTCTGTGAGTATATTTCAATGTCTAATGGATCACGTTCATATGTGTGCTGTTTGTCTCATTGGGGAGTGACCGACGAGGCTAGCTCAGTGGTTAAAACCAGGATAGCTACTGTGTCATTAGAATAGTGGTTCATGCATCACCGATTATTTTTTTGCGTTATTCACAGCCGGCTGTCCAGACCGCGAAAGCTCAGGTGGTAGAACATCTGAGTGGTATGCTGAAGGTCGCCGGTTTGATTCCAGCCCACTGCGTTCGACTTCTCGTTGACTTGTATTTGTCACGTTAGCCCGTACCGCGCTGATTCGTTCAAACACTGCCGAGCTTTATTGTACTCTAAGGAAAGTGTGCGAACCCTGATCTTCAATTTTGTGAATACTTCGCACTTTTGTGTGACACTCTACTCCGTGATCATGAATTGCACTCGTCCGAGTCTCGTTGGGCAAAAACACTCATCCATGCTAGTCCTATTGGTATTATTATTGCCCTGGTCTTCGTCCGCAAAGATTTCATTGGAGTGGTCACATCCAAACATATACGGATGTCATTGTGGAACTCAATTTCAATCAGTTGGTGATTATTGGATAGAAACTTGTATATCCTATGTAGAGACCACGAAATGTTTGGTAGGCACTTCCATCAGATCGAGTGAAAAGATTCGTGAACTGCTCTTAGTACGTCTACCGTTGTCGGCTAAGAGAACTAGCTACTTATCGCCTCGTGGTCACACAGATGAAAGCTTTCCTCGACTGATGTGACCACATCAGCAATGCTCTGGGTAAGAAAAAGCTCTATTGCAGTACTACCTCTATTGAAGAAAGTCACTTGTAGGATCCAAAAGCCAAGACTGGTGCGGGTACCCTGTTCCGTCGAGATTGAACAGGCTTGTTCATCAGACAATAAGTTTAATTTTGTCGGGTTGTACGGTAATTTCCAGCTTCGAAACTTTCTACTTCAGTGTGTAACACGCACTTGTATAGTACTCCTGAAAAATTTCATTTCGCTGTGGCCTGCACCATTTCATCATGCACCGCAGCACGCCTCGGGATTATCCGAAATAAACTGATATCAGCTTGGTTGGTTGAAGTACGTGTTGAACGACGTTTTCTCACAACACTGCAATAAGCAACTAAAGAACTCGGAATTCAGGAGCTAAAGGGTTTATCCAGTTTACGACAGGGGAGTTGAAGTCCTCAGGGATCATGATTTTACTCTGCTCCTTCTACGACCTCTCAAGGCCAGGTCGGCAGTTTGGCTCCGCAGGGCGAGAGGGGATGAGAGGATGGCTCTAAAGACCTTTGCTGACCGGATTGCTGAGTCACCAAGTTCCAAGCCACAACAGATGTCCTGTAAGTTTGGTGTTGCCTTGCTGTTTGGAACGACCTGTTTAACTCCGTCTGAGTCTATGGGCACCTGGCCGCCCAATTCTCCGACATCCGTTCTCTCAGCCCGATCAAACATCGTGAATGATTGAAGACTGAACTTCTGTTACCCTTATACATATTTAACCGATTTTGGACCACATTTTCCCACTTTACTCTTGCTGATTAGTTTCTCGGTCGACAGTCTCTCTATCACTGAAGATTCACCTGTTTTCCCTCTTGGCCGTACTTTCTTGGCGAGTTAACCTTGTAAACACGATGTGGTAATAAGCCGCAGTGACTACAGGCAGTTGGTTTTACTGCGGTCCAGATTCTCTTTCCCGCCAAAGTTGATGGACCGTGGACGGTAAATTGGTATGCGGAAAATTTGAGGCTCCACAATCAACAACTTGTTTATTGGGCTCGTCTGGGCGTGGAGAATTTGTTCCATTTGTTTGGACGACAGAACAGGTACTCTTCATTTACTCTTTTTGGTCAACTGTTCTCTTTGTGCAGATTTTCGTCCTGTTTCACTACCCTTTTGGCTGTGCAGTGGATAAGGCCAATCAGCAGAGGCACGAATAATATGCATTCATATTTACTCAAATAATACCGTAGAAATCCTACAGCAGTCTTGTTTTGATTAGGGGTTCCGCGCCGACTTGGGCTGCGCGCTGCTTTGAGGTTCCTGGGCGCTGTTCGGAAGGCTTCAAGGTAGTGTTTCGGTTGTTTGAGCAGTCGTCAGTTGGAAAGACTCGACCCTGACCAGTAGCCATAGTTTCAAGCCAAAGCTGTACTTTGGAATGCCATCTACAAGGAGTAAGAAAGCGCAATATGATTTGGATCGAACTGGACATGGATAGGGAGAGGAGGCTTAGGATGCGTGGCAGGTTCCTGCAAGTGATTTTTCTGTTTACGCCTCCAGAACTAACTGTTAAAGTCGTCTTAGTAATGGATCAAAAGTTCGTGTTTCTGTGATCAGGCTGGAGGAGGGCTGCTTCTGAGAAAGGGTGAACTAAGAAATGCAGGAATTGGAGGAAAAGCAAACGGGCAATCCTTCACCAATTTTTCAAGGACTAGAAACAGCAAAACCGGCAAAGGCATGGAGGACTATTTAAATGCACGCCTGTTGGAACCAGTGGAACGGAAGCAATGAGCCTTCCAGTAGGCTCAACCAGATGGTCTGGAATGCAAGATCGGCAGAATTTCGTAGCCCGGCTAAGCACGTCTAGTTAGGTGAGAGTAAAGAGTACCAGAAGGAGAAAAAACCCACGGTTCTGAAAGTTCCGGTTTGTATGGATCCATCCAGAGTCCATCTCTAAACATTTACCGGGTGGCTTACAACTTACTGGAAATTTATTTGACGGTTCTATACTTAAGCGGACTCAAAACCAGGCACCTATTGGAGCTTTTTTATGTTTACTTCGTTACTGCAGGGGCAGGGCTAAAGAAGTCAAGAAGGATGCGTTATGCTCCCACCCGATACAGGATATAAGAGGTCTCGCGAAGTACTAAAAAATCTTCCTGGGCGGCCGCATGAGGTGACCCGGACTTCGCCGGATGTGCTGCTATAAGAATCAAACACCGGTCGAATAAAAGCCGTTGCACTTTTGGTTCTGGCCTTTGGTGTAGAGAGCTGCAGGACGGCACTGGAGCAGATGAAGTACGCAGCAGAACTAAGCTCTTTGGCCATGCCCGAGAAAATAGTGGAGCGTCTGCGGTATGCCTTGCAATGAGATTGGGATACGACCTTAAATAGGACACCCCAGAGCGTCGGAGAACCTATCTTTGGGGAGCTGAAGAATTTCGTTTTCTGTAGCCACAATCAGTCACAGATGCCTTGGGCAGTAGGCGGAACGAAACAGGGGGAACACCCGACCTAACCAGCTATCGTATACGAGCATCCGCTATTTTGAACAGAATCGCGTTGTTAGCCTGTTGGCGCAATATGATGGTGGTCGTACAAAAGCAGCGCTTCGTGTGCACGGAACGACTCAATATAGTGAAAAGCCCTAATTTCCTGGAGACGAAAGCCACGGCCAGATGAGGGGAGGCAGGGGGATGTGGTTCGTATTTTGTGTGCCTTCAAGAAGGCCATCGGCCGAGTGGCTGTAATGCGAAAACAAGGTGCGACTTTGGGGGCTGTTTAGGCTGGCACCTTTAGTAGCGGCGCAGAGTCTCGTCAGGTGTCACCCCTCACCTTACGGAGCCGGTGGGAGTTCCTACGCGTCAACCGGACTTCAAGGGGCCCACATACCCCTGCTTTTATTCCTGCTGAACTTGAGGGCCGAAAGCCATTTTGTGAATGAGCGCGCCGTGTTGGACAATGGATCCGACACGACCCCCATAACAGTGAAGATAGCACACCAGTTGGGTCTGGGGCACTGAAACCGCCAGATAACAATAAAAAGGTTGACGGGACCATCGCGTTTTTGAAGGACGAAAATGAATCCGTGCGCGTGGAGCAATCAGTGGTAGTCACAGAGCTATCCGTGGCTATACCGATTAGTAAGAGGTCCTAGAGAAAAAGGCAACGGTCACATTCTGCCGATTTGCTGGTTGAAGAGAGCGATGTAGAAGTAATAGTGCTAGTAGGATGCGGTGTATCGGAGGCTTATAGGGTTCCAGAACAGAGACTCGGCGGCCGGAAGCTTCTGTATGTTGCACGCACCTTATAAGTTTGGGTCGTATTCGGACATTCATACAACACAGCTCGCGGGTCGAGTTCTGTCGATTGCATTTCTACAAGCTATCCTGGGTTAACAAATCAACTGACAATGGTGTACGACGCAGATTTTGCAGACGTGCAGTCCTTGGATTGGAGTCTCTCGATAAAGGACGCAAAGGCTGTCGCCGTAGTCGAACTAAGCAATCATTTCGTACACGGCCACTTTGTGGTTCCCCCGCCGTGGAGGGAGGGCGCAGAGACTGGGTTCGATGGTTACGCACCTGCTCTTGGATGACTGCGACGGCTGAGGGGGTGACTGTCCCGTAATGAAGAATGGCGTGTCAAATATACCCAGTCGATGGGAAAGTTCCTAGAGAATTAGTAGGCAGCAGCCGTCTCTGAGCAGCAACTGGGCCTTGCGTACCAACCACAGTCTTACCAGCCTTACCAGGCTGTTTTCAAACCGTGGAAGCTTGATGACCGACTTGTATTCTTAGACCACCTGGCAAAACTAAACAGGTGATCGGTAAACGATAGGCATTATCAAGGTCCTGACACAACTGGCGAATTTGTGGGAATGCTGCTGCGATTTCTAAGAGATCGGATTTCCGTAGCAGCTGATGTAGAGGAAATGTCCGTGCAAGTGAAGCCACGCGAAAGTGACCAAGGGGCACTTCGGTTCGTGTGGTTACCAAATGGAGACTTGGCTGCCGAACCCTGGACGTATTAAATGATGGCGCAGCCTTTCGGAGGAACTTCATCACCTTTTGATCTTATTTTGTACAAGAATAAACAGTCCGTCGATTCCAGGAGGGCTACGGACAAACTTCGCTGGACGCGGTAGGCTGTACCTTCTACGTAGTTGAGCCCTTGTCATCCTTTGCCGCCCGTCACGAGGCGGGTATTTTCGTAGGGGAGATAACCGAATGGATGTTGAAGGCTAGGTTCACGCTGAGGAAGTAAACATCCAACTGACCTGAGTGACGGACAATGTTCGAGGCATGAGAAGTGCCGAGCGATTCCCCTCCAGTGCCCCAACCGGATGTTAGTCGTCAGCCAGCATTAGAAGTACATAGGAATACTAGATCCGACGACTTTAACTTTATGTTTTGGTTACTTGATCCGCCAAATACTAAGATAGGTAAGCTTTCAAACTTGAGTTCGTGGTATGACCATTTGGGCCTGTTTACACCATCGAGCCTACATGCAAAACTGCTTTTGCGTAGGTTGTGTGGGAAAAATAATGGTTGGGATCAGCCTTTGCATATTGTACAAGTAGTACAAGTTTCGTTTGGGGTACAGACTCTACTGAGATCCCCAGAAGCTTGCGCAACGCAGACAAACTCGAGGCAGGCTTGACTGAGCCTCATGTATTTTGAGAAGCATCTGAAATCGGTTGCTGGGTAGTGCTTATGATTGGAGGGTCCCGGTGAACAAACAGCCTACAGCGTGTTGCTTTTCAGTGAATTTCGGGTAACCCCCTTGAAACACATTACAACAACACAACTGAAGCAATTTGCCGTGGTGGTGCTTGTCCAGGAGGGCGAAGCAGTTAAAAACGCTTCGCCAGGGCCTTTCGATCACACGTGGTATTGGGTGGATTCCGTGATAGTAAATTACCACAGTGAAAAAAGTTCACTCGTTTTACCACTTTTGTGGCGTACAGATCGGCCTATACACTAGGTCTCCACGGAGTCCCAACGGTGGCACAGAAACTCACAAGAAAAGTTGGCCGATTTCACCCCTTGAGATACATCAACGAAAATAGGCCTAGAGATTTGGGTAATGGGCCTTTCTTTCCTCACAACTACGAGGCGACCCACTTTCCTTTCTCTGTTTCACCTCAAGTAATTGTGATGAGAAAATATCCTGTCTTCTCCCCCTCGGGAAACGTCAGCAAACTGAGGCAGCTTTTGTGCTGTCTTTTGGCCTCATCAGGGATTTTTAGGGCCATTGCGTTGATGAAAAATTTCTTATCCTGTATCACGCTGTTGTGGTATCCAAGGGCTGGAGGCATACTAAGGGTAAGGAGGCCTACTTTGAAAGAGATAAGAAACCAGATTGTGAACTCTGAAAATGGTATAGAGGGAGGAATTCGGCGATCCAAAGCAGACAGCAATAGATAACATAAAATGTCCAATGAGTGTACTTTGTCTTGCGGTGGCAATTGGATTCTTTTGTGTAGATGAATAACTAAGGTTCTACAATTATTCCACAGATTTTAAGCATCCACCAATACTACGAAACCGGCATTAAGCAACGGACCTAATAATAAGCCAAGGCCATTGTGTGGAAGGCCACAGAGGTGCCTCGCATGTTTGCTAGGCTGTCCGTGAACGGCATCAGAAAGAGGGAGGAATGTGACGACCAGAAAACTCAAGCCCTAGTTCAGATGAAGCCTGATCAAAGATTCAATGCTCCACTCACCGAATAACTAAATTCATACCTACCGGATAGCACCTTGGAGCCTCAAGGCAGCCCGTAGCCCGAATCGATGATGAACCCAAATCAAGAGCTCGTTTTGCTCCGCAAATTCTACGGTTCTGTTGGAGGGTGAAATATCAGTGCAAAGTGATCGTACCTCTGACAGTGAGCCTTAGCCACGGTACAGCCAAAAAGGTAGTCAAAACAGGACAAAAATCCGCAGGAAGAGAACAGTTGACCAAAAAGTGTAAATAGAAAGTACCTGTTCTGTCGTCCAAACAAATAGAACAAATTCTCCACGCCCAGTCAAGCCCGATAACCGAGTTGTTGATTGTGCAGCCCAAAATTTACCATGAACGGGTTAAACATCTATGATTAGCCGATGTTAGAAGGGAAGTGAAACAACTCTGTAACAAAGTGTAACCGTGTTAAGTCCGTAAGACTAATTACCATACCCGCTGTTCGCGAAATGATCTTGGCTAGAAAGCGGGACCACGAAATTAGGGAGTAATTCCACCAAGAGTAGATTGACTGTAGACCACAAGGCAGTGTCAACCCGAACAACGTTGAAGAAGGCAGTCAAAAGTTGGCCAGAAAGCACTTGGAAGTTGGCAGATGAGGAATTTTTTGGTCGGCTTGGATAGTATATGTAATCGGGGCCTTGGGGAGAGTGGCTGGAGGGTTTCATTTTTCGAAAAACCTCTGTGGCTTGTGATTAGCCCATAATGGTGCCGTTGCTTTTGCTTTTTGTGGCGAATTGCTGCTGTAGCCCCTCATTTGTGGGGGTTGATTACTTCGGCCGAATTTTGGTGTGCCAATGCAGTAGGTCGGGAACGAGATACGGTTGACTTTTTACTTGCCTTCAAACCCGGGTGGTACACAGTGAAGTTGCCTTCAGTTTGGGTGCCGGTTTGTTCATCATGGCACATGCTTTTTGTAGGCAGGATAAGCACTGCCAGAAAACTAAACGGTAAAAACCGATAAAGCTTCACTAGGTCTGCCTCAAAGTTGTGCGGGTGCGTAACTCGCTGGGACCGGAATAAGACTGGCAAACTGCTGTTGGCAAAAGGAATTCAATGGCATTTCAAACTCCAGCGTCTAGTCATCGAGGAGGGATTTGAAAGCTCATGATAAGATCTGTCCGTAGGTCGCTATCATTCTGATCAGGCTGAGGACGGTTGGTGATGAGACCCTTGGGTCTTGCTTCGTGGAGACCGAAAGGATACTTATCAAGCATCCACCGGTGTCCTGGAAGTCAGGAACGAATAAAAAACTAGTTCCCGAACCGACCAGTTTGCTTCCGCTCAGGAGCAACGACCGCATACCAGTAGGGGGTAGCCTGGAAGACGGTTATTCACGTGGGTGGAAACAAGAGAACAACCTTGCAAAGGCCCTCTGGCGGTGTTGGTTGAAAGAACATTCGCCTGGTTTTCAAACTAGACAAAAGTGGATAAGCCGGCTGATGAACATTAGGAAGGGCAATTCGGTGCTAGTGGTGGCTGAAGAAAGAAATCGGGGCTTTCGCCTCTAGGAATAGTAGAAAACTGTCAGGTGGATGCTGACGGGATAGTCCGAGCTGTCGAAGTGAACACAGCGATGGAAGGTTGTGGGCAGAAATGTGCGGAGTGTATGTTTGCCTGAAGGGGCCGGCTAGTACCCGGGGTTCCTGAGCTGGGCGGTGTGCGGTTATAATAATGCTAGTTCTCGCATAGCTCAAGGGAATGGGGGGAGGGCTGCGTAAAGCTCTAAGTCCCGTGAACTGCAGGTTGTGATTTACCCAGGGCTTTGAGAATTCGACCGAGGGCTAACTTTGCCTTTTTTTCAACGGTGTGCCCATACTGGCTTTTAAAACTTTCAACTCACCCCGACGGCCTCCAACTTCTCATTTCGAGACCCCTTAGTTTATCTGCGTCAGTTTATGCTCCAATTTCTTAGGAGCATGCCTGGTATGGCTTTCTAGAAGTGGATCTCTTCTGAGTCTTGCGAACTATTGTATCCATCCCTGAGGAGCAACTGCCGGCAATCATCCCCACTTTATCGGAACTCTTACAAGTTGGACTCTTAGATTTTAAAAGCTTCACGCACTCAGTGTGAACTTTGCAGACACTTATGTTGATCGCAGGGAGTAAAAGCTTTCAGGGACAATCAGTCGCACCTTCGGTGATATCATTTACTGCAGATATCACTTTGGATACTTTTTTGACTACCTGGGAGAATCTCATGTTCCCACACTGAGACACGCCTTCTACGATCATGTTGGCACCGTTGTAAGGCTCTTTAATCCCTGGCTGACTTTAGCAGCGATTAGTGCAGCTTGACCAAAAAGCGACAGATTTAAAGATTATGAGACCGAGAAGTGAACAAGGGAAGACTCTACCTATATGGTGACCCAAAAGAAAAAAGTATCAACAGACTTTTCAGAGAACTCATCGGGCTCTTTTCCTTCACTGATTCCGAGAAAATCTTCCGAAATTTCTTCACCTCCACCTAGTCAGTTAGGTTGCCACCTTACCCGAACGGCTCTAATCTCCTCTTGATAACTGATACACCCTGGTGGAGATTTTCGTGAATGGGCTTATATGGTGATTTCCCGGTCTTTCTCATTTGGTTTCTGATGGGTTTGCCAAAGGTAGCCCCAGTATATTTCCAAGCGGGGGTACGTCTCTGGGTAATGTTTCGTAGTTGTGCGACCACGGGAAACTTTTATCGGCAAAACACCCCAAGTGGAGGAGGTTGGTCACTTCCGTCTGCCTAGTGAATGTTCACAAGGCTCGGTGTCAGAAATAACCTCGTTCAAGTTACCGTCAGGGGCACCCTCAAAAGCCTAGATGGAGCCCAATTCCACCAATTTTTCAGACAATTTATTTCGGTAAATCTCCATTTTACCTCAAAAGAGGTGAGATCCACCGGTCATCCACGGCCTAAACGTAGCCTGCTTTTTTCGTCCCCCTTGTTCGGGTACCTGGTGCCATCTGGAATGGACTCTCCGGTATGGTCCCAGAAACCCTTTTGGCGGCTAAAGCACCTATACTGGATCCACTCGTAACCTTCCCCTTTTCCATGAATAAATATCAGGGGCCTTGGATTCTGCTCGCACGTCTTATCCCTCTCACACCCGGCCGTGGTCGTTGCGAAGAGTTGTTCCTCCTCCAAACAGGTAGCGTCCAATTTTTAGAAGTAAGGCCTCACTTGAGCAAAGTTTCTTAAGAAGTCCAAGTGTGGTCGTGTGTATCGGCATGAAGCCGTCTGGTTGTCAGTGCTACAAGGCTGATCTTAGTCTGGAGAGCTCACCGTGTGCTTTTTGTCCAGCGACCGAAAACCGATTCTATCTAAAGTCACCAAGACTCTGAAGTCTTTAGCCATATTTACTGTATTTACTGTGAATGGGCCTTGGTCGGGTACAGCCTTTAGACTTGTCGCTGTCCGTGACAACAAGTGGTCTTTCCCAGCTTTCCGCGACAAGTCCCGCTTAAGTGCCCAGTGTGACACGGCGCTTGTCTCAGCTGACGTCCCCTAACCCCTGGGTCCCTCGAAATTCCCACTGCCTGCAAACGAAAGCTGATGACTAGGATGAGAACTAGGTCGTTCACAAATAGAAAGAACAGCCGTGGGCGTTATAGTGATTCCTGGGGCACTCTACCACTTAAACTCACTAGACTAGAGGCCCTATCATCCACCTTACCATGGAAAGTCTTACCTCAAAGGATGCCTGGTGGACAATACTGAATCTATCCACTTGTGAAAAAATGCCCAACGTAATAAGCAGAAACCGATGGTTCACTGTGTCAAACTCTTTGGTAAAATCAAAACATTATACACCCATTTTTTACCCTCATCGACTTTGCGAGTGGCTCCTTCGAGGAAGCGTACTGGATAGGTCGAACCAAAACCATTTTTTAGAAGTGGATGCTGAGGTGGGCAATGCATGTTATTCCAGAGTGGGTGCCGACAAAATTGCCGCCGGAGAATCTTTTTAGCACTTTGTATAGGACGCCGGTCGAGCTAACCGGTCTGCTTTTTCTCTTTTCAGAGCCAAGTCGCACTTTGTGCCAAGTCACCACTGCTGCGTTCTTCCAGTGAAAAGGCAATCCTTCTCTTTCTACCATGACTTTATATAACTTGCACGACACTAAAGGTAAGATATTTACCACAGGCTTATAAAGACAGGATGGGTATCATGTGGTTCAGCACACTTCCAGGTGCGGGTGCATGATTTCCTCCCAGATATGGATCATTCATGACCGATGAAAGGGTCAGAGCCCTCAAAAATTTGTACTCCACACTATCTGATCTGACCACACTGCGAAAATAACCGCCCTGAGCTTCTGCCTACCATTGGTTGTTTGCAGCTACCTCATGGTCATAGGCTGTCAGTAGTCTCACTGCTTTCTTCTATGAGTCCGTAGATTGCGGGCGGCTATGGTACATTTCTGGTGTTTTCGACATACTGGGTCAAATAAGTCTTATAGTTAGGTTCACCAGAGCGAGAATGAACCCAGATTTCCGTTACGTCATTTTCATGGTTAGGCGCCATCAACCCCAACGGGGACGGGGCACAGCCAGCGCCGTATCTTGTATCTTCTCTGGTGTGCTTCAGTAGAGCATTCCAATGCAGCCACTGGAGATCTCCTTTAGGTTTCCTGGGGTCACGTCCAATCCAACCAATCTACATGTGTTAAGCTGAGGTCCTTAACCATGATGGCACCTATTCCCATCCCCAACGAGAGCGGTAAGTATTTTCAGTAATCCAATGTCTTCGGCGAAGTTATACCCGTGGCCCTGTACCCACAGACAACATTCGCCCATTTGCTCGAAGGAGTGGGCGCAAAACTGCGAAGTGGAATAATTCGAGGGCAAGCTTGGGTCCACTTTCGGATTGGTTCGTGGCTGGCCTGTTGAGGATAGCCACTTCGTCCTACAAAGAGGCTTCTCCTACCCTCCCTATAAAAGGCTTAACATTTTTGTATAATTCCCGGTACATGTTCGTCTTTAGAAAGCCCTGTCCCGTCTGACGGTACCTACCAACCCGTGGTGTTTACCAGCTGCTCTGAAGAGCTCCTTCCGTTTGTTTCTAATGTCGAACTCGTTGGTGCACAAGGCCACAATGTATGCTCCGATGCGAAAATGCCCATTGTTGTTTAGTCCTGCTTAGGTCTCGGGTGCAACGACTTTAGCGAGAGCACGATTTTGAATCGACAATCCTCACTGGGGTACCTGAGGATGGTTGGTATTCTGAAACCTCAGAAGACCCCGATACACTCCTGCGGGAGTTGCCACGAGGCTTGAATTGGCAAGAATTACGTCAATATCCGCCAGAGTACAGTACTGCTAATTTACATCTAACACTTTCTTAACTAAGACCCTTCCCGACGGCGTAAGCGGCTTATTGTGGCTGTCGAGGAAGTAACCTGGAAGCCAATTACAGAATCCTTTCGTTCCCAAAGACTTTCGCCGTTGCCGTGGAAGATTGGTCCAGGTTTCCATCTGTGGCCAGGCCAACCAGCATCACTCTGCAAACATCCGGTGTAATTACATTTTTGCCATTGGTGGTATAGGCCACCACTTCTTCCCATACTGGCAGTTTATCTCATCGGAGTACTCGACCTTTATAGGTCTCTTTTTTATGCGCATTTATTTGAGTGTGGTGACCATAATGTCCCCACTTGGTGCAACCTCCGCAGAGCAGTAGACTAAGGAACGTCTGCATTTCACAGTATACCGAAGACTCTCAACTGACCCGTCTTTCCTAGCCTCCGATTCTCTTATGGAATACTTTCGTTGACTCAGCACTAGCAGCCTGCGGCTTGAGATCTTACTGCCAATAAGATCTGCCCTAGCAGATCCTCCATTTTACTTTCTAGTGCTAGAAGCCCAAGACCGTCCCCCCTTGCAAGCCTATCCTTCACAGTCTCAAAATCACCAATCATTTTGGGCTGGAACTCTTTCCTTAGCTTCCGCTCTGTCTAATGACCCGAGTCTGTCTGTCCCGGGGAAGTCTTAGCAAAGACCCCAAAGCAGACTTTCGGACGTCGCTTACTAGGTGCTGCAACCGTCGTGCCAGACATACCCCCATTTTTTCGAAGGAATTTTACAATCCGTGGTGTATTTTGGACTCACGCTAAAGATATACCGTAGTGGCCTTTGTCCCCTCCTTGTGCCTTCGATTTACGAGTCAGGCCGGCAACCTCCTTGTAGTGCACACAGGTTTACTCGGCCCATTCATTCTGCACATAAAAGAGATAGGTGTCACTTGCTCTTCCTGGACAACTTGGGCAGACTGACCTCTCAAAAACCTCTCACTCTATACCATTTACCAGTATCTTCCCGCAAGGGATACAAGGCACGGCTGTGGAGCACATGGCTTCTTGATGGACACCCAGAGCCCAGCGAAACGTATCTCTTGAGCTGCGTGATCGGGCACGAACTTTCGACCTCATCCAAACAAGAAGTATGCTCAAAAGCAAAGAGGCTGCAAGCGAGAAAAGATGGCTTCACAAAACCACCGGAGGCTGCTCCCCAACATAAAAAAGGAGAATATTCTCCAAATAAAAGGCTCCTTAAATTAAGTCTTCGCACTCCGTATCTTTAAATAACTTGAGTTATTCTCAAATTTTTCAAAAACTTCATTCAAATCCGATAGCTTTAAGAATCCGAACCGTACGTTGACCACCACGGTCGTATGCAATCAAGATAATTGCCAGCTTAACTCGGTTTATTTAAATTTTTAATTTGACCCTGTCTGTACCGGACTTTGTGAGGCTGAGGCCAGTCGTGTGTCCAGATGGTTGAGTTGCCGGAGCCATTCAGTATTTCTAAAAGTTGTTTTTGGGATAAGAGCAAACGTAGCCTATTCAGACTTAGAAACTGGTGTGGTTTATTCAGCCTCCTTTACGTCAGGATTCCGTTTAGTTTTTCTGGCTAAGAAGATTTTGCTCTGGAAGCGAAGCGGAGTTCGAACCAAATCCACGGTCAAAGGTACCACGCTCGCTGCTGCTGGGCAAGGAGTCCTGAAGTAAACAGGAGTATAATGTTTGAGCCCGAATTTTCTCGGATGTTCTAGTTGTCCTGTTTTGTGGATAGTTCTGGTGAGCCGAAAGGCATTTCAACAGGTAACGGGGCAATTAGAGGGGACTCGGAATGCACGTCGTGACGATTTTGTGCTCCTGGTATTCAGGGCTAACTGGGAGATAGATCATTAGACAACGGAAGAGGGTTGAGTTTCGCCGCGCTCTAATTCACGTGCTTATTGGGAACTATTTAGCTTTGAAAATGTCCTTGAGAATCCCCGTGGAGAAAAGAGTAGGCTTCAATCAGGGAAGGCTGCAGTAACCGACAAAAGATGGTTTGCTTTCCAAGCGAACGAAAGTGCCTAAAACTTACGTAGTCATCGTGTAACTTGTTAGATGCTACAGTCAGTTTAATGGCATAATATAGCTTTCCTCTTAAAACCTCGGTATTTAACTCTCCATAAACTAGCTTGCTCGTTGCTGATTATTGACTGAGATAGTGATCATGTACAATCGTCCACAGCCGCTGAACTTTCCGCTTTCCATTTCCCCTTTGTAGTGTCTAGTTCGCGAAGCGCAGCATAACGTCGCTGACGATTTGGCCCAGTTTCTTGAAACGGTCAGCATGATTCACCAGGATTTTGATTCTATAAGGTCCGTTCTTTGGTGCATCCATTCAACCGCTTGTATAAGATTATAAGATTCGAAAACGAGTGAGATGACGAGTAGGAGCAGTATCTTTCTACTACCGGGCAAACAGTATTATTTCATCATATATTGCTGCATCCATCGGAAAAGAATAAATTGCTCTGGGAGAAGGTAAAGTGCTTCATTATTATCCTTAATAGAAAATCTTTGCAGATATCGCAAGTGTTGTTGTCAAACCTTCGTCCCGGAGCATGCCGTCGGTTTTCTCTCATTGTGTCGCCCTGGGCAATGGTTAATCGCGTAAGTTCCAACGGTTGGCTGAAGCTTATTATGCTTAACCGCCTTTCGACCAGTAAACGTGTCATATGTTTAGCATGACGGAAATTTTATCACAACTCCCCTTGGGAAATGGATTACACCAGGCGAACTTTAGGTGGATGCCACTTTAGTCATCCTTTAGTTCGACTGGGAAAAGAATGAGTTCACTTGGCTATGTTAGAGGCAATGCGCATACGTGCGTCACTGTGAAACCATGGGCACTTGAAGATTATTACTGATGACTGACTGACGAACCTGTTTGTTCTGGTAGCCAAGGCATCGGACAACGGATTCGTTGACGTTGGCTGATGGCACACTCCAACTATACTTCCGTTGGTAAGTGTTGTGTCACTTCATGGTCATAGGATTGACGGGGTTAGAACATAGCATATTAAATGCCCTTTTTTCTAATAGCGGCGGCCGTAGCTAACCAAAAGAGGTCGAATTTTCGGCTGTCACTGACGCAGTTCGGACCGTGTTAAACCATTGCAACTGATCATAGTGCAAAGCAGTTTACGGCTTCAGGGCCACAGTACTCCAAGGCCCAGGTCGTATGCTGTAGGTTCCACGTCGGTAAGGCTTAGCCTAAGGACAGCTGCCTGCTGTTCCATGTAGCCGTCGCCAAAAGCTGTCGAATATTTCAGTGGACGCGCAGCATGGTACATACCGGAGGCAGTGCAACATTGAACAGGTGGTTAGTAGAGTATAAGGGGGGGGATAAAAGCATGGTCAGCGAACGGAAGTGTAAGAAACGGTGGCATATCTGACATTCAGGAAGTAGACAGGACTTCCTCCTTCGCAGTGTTCTTTCCAGGCTAATCGATCGCATTTACTTTGACGTCCCGTCTCACGTGCACAAAGGTAGATGCTCCATACTTTCCGACGAGGTTCTCATTTTCGGTCTTCTGCCTGGCTTTATTAGATGAGCCTATGAATTTTAAGTATGAGACAGGTTTCGTGCTAGAAAAAATTATTCTATGTGGGCGAGCAAACAATATTCTATTGCCCAAGGCGACCGTAAGCTAAAGCCCATAGGTGATCATACACTTTGACTTGCAAAGACGTTTTGGATGACTGGTCACCGTTTGCCCACAGAAGTTAAGTAACGTATGAAGTTCCCTGGACATTTTACAATAACAGGCAATAATTACCCCGAAAGTTTAGTTTTTTTAAGCCAGTGGAACACGCCATTAAAATTATTAAAAACAAGTTCTCTAGCAAAGGATTGTGAGCATCCTTCGCACCTAAATATTTTATTTAGAAAATTAATAGCGAACAAATACTTCGCAGTACATGCTGGGGCTTGCAGACCACTTTCGCAATTCTCAGATTTGCCTCCCTCCCTTATTTTTCTACCTCCGCTGAAATTTAGTTAATCCCAGGTAATACGTTACTTCCAAACCCTTCAAGTGAGAATTCTTCTGCTTCGTGCGCTTTTATTTTGCCTCGCCTTTTTCCAAGATCCAGATAAGTTCAGTCGTCTTGAGGTAGTGCACGAGTTCAAGGCAGTATTATTGCACTCGTCCTCTCTCACTTTTGAGTGTAACGTGTATGTCACGTCAGTGGTCATTCTGAAACCTCCATCTCCAATACTATTTGCAGCACTTGTCCCTGGGCGTTCGTCTGGTGTTTTCCAGTTACCTTGGTTTCACCTGAGGGGCTATCACAGTAAAGCTAGCCAACTAAGGGGGACAACTTGGTCATAAGACACTACGCATAACACCATGGCCTGACTGCAGGTTTTCTTATTCGCTTTTTGGAAGCTGCTTCCGACCTCCCGTTTCCCCCACGTTCTGACATAACAACATGCAGGAGCTTGGCAAAGCGTGGTGGCGAGCACACCATTTTTCGATGGTGTCTAAAATGGATCGAGATTGGGAGGAAGCTTGTGGGCTGTTTCAACCGATGACTGTGGTAAAAGCACCGAAAGAATCTGCCAGCTCGGAATTTTGCAGGGTTTGAGGTGCGGCCCATGACATTGGGATCAGTTTTCGAAAAGTCGCTCAGCCCTCCAAGGTTGCTGATCGAAAGTTATGGTTTCAAGATGATATTTCCTGCTAGGTTTATCAGTGCCATATTGCTGAGCATATTTCTGGGGTGGCGGCGCTTTTTTGGATAAGTGGCCCGACCATCCTGGTCGATCAAGTGGTAATCACAGTCTCAGAATGGTTTCTACCGAGAATCTGGTCGGCGCTAAGATAAACTGTAAGTGGTTGTCGGCATGGCAAGGTTTTTGGTAATACGGAATTTGCCCAAATGTGATTAAAAAATGGGTACAAGAAGGTGAGCCAAGCAGAAAGCTAAGGAGAGGAAGAGAGATTTTTGGGGCTGAAGCGACGTACCTTCAAGTTAGATGGCGTTTTATTATTTGGATTTTGTTTTTTCCATTCGATTTTTGGCCAAGGTGGCCATAAAGCTGTCTTGGAGGCCGGAATATGCTGGTATGCAAGGAACTTCAGCTTGCTGGTTATGAGGTGCTTATGGGTAATGCGAATGTTGGTAGAAGTAGTGACACGGTCGGAGTGTGTGGATGAGAAGTTCGGTACGCTACCGCCCTTCATGGGTGCACTCGGAAGGAAGACTGACCTATGTGGCGAAAAGAAATTAGGCATGGTTGTGGGGTTTCTCCATAGGCCGGGCCTGGTCCAGGCTGAATTTTGTAGGCCCCCATTTCTTCCATAGTGCATTTGGAGCAAGAGATAGTCTCGGTATGAGATGTTCATAATACGATTTACAGAGAAGTGGTTAAGCCCATTTAGGAACATACCATAGCTTCCCCGCCTACCACCGTTCTACTCGTGCGCGTATGATTTTCAATGCTGTACGGGATGGAACGTTTTCCCACTTTCGAGGTTATTCACTGTTTACCTGCCCCTCCCCTCAAGGGCGCTGCTGATTTGAGCTTTGAGGGTGGAAATTGAGGAAGGGCAAACAAGTAGAAGGGACGCATGCCTGGCCGCTTGTATCTGTTACCTGCAATTCTAGAAGCTCCCTGAAACTCATAAGGGTCGAAATTTACCTTCTTGGTGAATCGCTGTTGATCGAGGTTATTGAGTCTTGTACCAGTTGAATTAGTGTAGGGAGAAGAAAGGAAGACGTGAGCAGAATGGCGAAATGATTGAGAATGAAACAGTAGTACTTTCGAAGAGTTCCTAACTGTAGCATGCATGTTTGCTGATATTTCTGTGTACCACAGACCATACTGCACAATGTGGTGCTATGGTAATAGTAAAGCAAATCACCGAAAATATTGATGCTGTCCATATTCGACACCACAATGGAAACACTCCTGGCTGCACAAATAGAAATAATGTTTGCAATAACTTCTAAAATGTCAGGATTCCAAAAATGGATGTAGAGAGACTTGAGTCAACCTCAACATAGTGCTGAAAATATACCCAGAGTAAGAACTATTTACTAACGCTATTAGGAAGGGCCCTGGGTTAAACAGATCCAAGGTCCTGAAACTCCATGCCCTAATAGAAGGCACGATCCCCAATGGGGCGGAAGAAAGTCATCACCAGTAATTTGCTAGAGCAGGGTTATGGTTTCAGTGAAGTGATAAACGGGACCGTAGACCGTGACTGATGCATGCGAAGTGGGAGTTTGTTCCATAGATAGCAGCGCTTAACATGGAAATAACGGGTTTTAATCGGTCACCTAGGTCTGAGAATAGTAGGTTAATGTTTTCCGTGAAGCAGTGGGTAAAGCTCTGGTTTGAAGAGCCTTAGTGAGCCAGTAGGTGAGAGCGCATCACAATGGATAAACTTGTATAGGAAACATGAGATGTGCGTTAGGCTTTGGCCATAAAGAGTAGAGGCAAGACCAAGACGATGCTTACACAATCAGCTGGTTTTTGGGAGGGCTTTGGGCTTTCTCAGTGAGAACATGGTTGGTTTTAGACTGGCTTGAATAAATGAGTAGGAAGCTTCCAAGACGAGATCATGCTTGGGATACGTATGCGAGAAACATACTTTTCTGTAACTGAAGTGAACAGGGGATGAGACTTATCATATGCCTAGCCCTCGTAGTTTGATTGAACATATGTTCAGAAAACTAGAAAGTGCCCAACTTATGAAATAGGGTTCGTATACTGAGGGCCACAGGCCATTAGGCAGCGGGTTCAGCCATAAAGGTACGGAAGAAGCCTGGCATCCAAAGGTTTTGTGGTAGCTCTTTGAGTATGAGAATTTCAAAAGCCACGGAACGCGCTAGTTTTCCAGTTGTTCGAGGTCACTACATATTGCAGGCAGCTTGGGGTTGAGGTTAATCCGGGGAAGCGCGTAGAAAATCCTAATTCCTTTAGGAAAACGAAATGGGGACCCTTGGTGCAGAATGGGAAATATATTTTTGAACTCAACGGTAAAATTCAAGGGACCAAGCATGCTTCCTTGAATAACCACGATGGTTAAGGGAGCAGGTTGCGAGAGACATCCGTCAACGGAAACCCGTTGTGGGCGGTTCAAGGGTCGTGGCGCTATCGCAATAAGAAAGAACCGGTAAAGCCGTGAGCCCCGAGCCTTGCCAGTAAGGGATCTACGCGACACTATCAAAGAATTTGGTCCTATCAAGGTACATACCAGTGATGGCTTTATTATTATCCGCGGCCACAATATTGAGGCTGAAAAAACATGATGGCCAGTGGCGCACGAACGTAGTTTAAAAGAGGCTTGCTGCCCACTGTGGATGAAATAAGGCAGTAAGACGCCAGATATCCGCTGCTGGATAAGATGTTCGATCAGTCTAGGAGCATTAAGAGTCTGGTTGTTGGGGCAGCAATTTGAGGGGTCCTGTATAAGCCATTTATTGTGAACACGGTGAAGAAACTACACCGTATTTGAAGGATAGATTGTGGATATTTGACAATAGGTCTGCAGCTATGGTTACCCCAAGGCGCAAGAATTTCGGTGGAACGCCATCGTGGCCATGGCTTGAGGGCTGTCGAAAATAGGCAAGCTGGTCGGCCACCTCGTAAATAGCGAATTCTAAATATGGCGGTATATGTTTGACTACGGAGGCTACTGTGGGTTTCAGGTTGCGGGAGCTTGTCGTCGTGGAATCAGTAAAGAAGGAATTAAGCGCCTAGGCTGCCGCTACAGGTGAGGGAACAGGTAAACATGAGTCGATTCCTGTTCTTTATTAGGCGTGCCAAGCCTGACGAAGTGTCAGGGCACTTCAGGACATACACTTGTTTTTTGAGCATATCATCCGTCCTGATTCTGACTGCTACCGAGAAACTTTGGAGCAGCATGAACAACGATAAGTCACTATTGTCACTATTTGCCCTCTGGAGACTTCAATATATGTTTACTTTCGGGTAAGGACTGGACTACGGACCCAACTTGATAGCATGCTATTGGTGGTAGTTGAGGAAAGCAGGTTGGACAAGTTAGAACATAGTAAATCAGTAGCCAGCTGATGACAGCTTTGCGGGAAGAAGTCTTCCCAATTTAATAGTGGAAGATTGCAGATGAGATTATGCATCTGATCGTAAAAGCCGGTTGACTGTGCTACGTTGATTCCATCATCATAAGCTTTTGGGGCTCAGAAAGTGTACGACATCATCCTATGATCACTTCCTGCGAAGAGGTCGAGCTTTCTAGCTGAAACATTGGATGAACCAGTAGTGGAAAGTAGATGGTTGCTGTTTCCTCTGGTTAGGGCGTCAACGTGCCAGATCCAACGTCGTAAGCGGACAAATGATGTGCGGCCCACTTAGTTGCTTTGGATGGGTAGGTCATTGCAACGAATGCTCGGGGCACTGAATTCCCCAGCAATAAATTCGGAAGAACAGGGCAACAACGAAGTGTAACCGAAAGCATCAGCACTCTGTGCAAGGCCTCTTATGGGGAATTATTGACGGATCTGTGCAACTAATATGTATGGATGAGTTGGGTAATGTAATTAAAATGGCTCCTAAATCTGGGTCGGAGGAAGAGATAGACGCCTAGAATTCTTGATGTCAATTGGGCAAACTCCTCCTCAATGAGGCCAGTTTTATCTTAACACCTGGCAATCACCTCGAATGGTCTGATCTGACGGGACGGAATCTTCTGGCCAATTTTCGGATGCGATGATGATATCAGAGTCCATAGTTTCAGCAATGCTATGGAAGGTGTCAGTTCGTCGGTATATAACTGCCCTTATGAGTGTCATGGCGATGGAACGTGGTTTTTGTGGAGGTGGTGAGGCAAAGGGTAAAGATGATAGTGGAGTTGGTACTGATGATGAATTCGATAAGTACGGTGATGAATATGGCGATGAAGTGATATCGACTTCGGCCGTTCAAGAGACGTGGTTAGTCGAGGCCTAGAAGCGGGATTGCGAAGGGGGAGGATCTCGGAGGCACCGCCCAAGCAGCTTGATTATAGCGCTCTCTATTGGACGCTCTTTGGACTACATCTGACCAACTTTAGGCTTTATCAATAAAAAGTCATTCAGAGCTACCTGTGCCTAATTATGAGCTTGTTGGGCTACTTTCTAGTTTGAGGAAATTGCCAGGAATGTATACCGCTTCTTTTTACAAAACAATCTCATCTGTCTGCCTGCCCACATACATCCTTTCGATCGGAATCATTAATTTACCAATTACTACAAAAAAGCTCTTTGTAAATGTCACTAAGTTTACCATAGTAATGTCACTCTGAATGCCTGTACCAACCAGCTTTTCCAGGAATGCTTTGTTCAGAATTTTCGGAAAATTATCATCTTTTTTTTGCTAGCTGGTTACCAGTTCTGATACAAGAGGTCGTAGTAATGTGAGGCAGTAGAGCCTGAGGAGACGCTGGGTGAAATAATTTTTACATGGCGTTTAATGATGATTCGACTGAAAATTATTCTCAACAACACGGGTCAACAACTGAAATTTTACTTCCCAAAATAGCCATAATCAGTGTAAGGGAGTATGCGTAACGAAGTATGAATTAAGTCAGAGGAGCCTGTATAGTTGGTAGGTTTTAAAAACGGTTAGTAATCTTCAGGAGGCCTGAAGAGGAGCTTATTCCAGCCAATGGATAGAACAGTTTTAGGGGATTAACGAACCTGGGCTTAATTTGGGGAGAAATAATAATATACATACTTGCCCTCTCGTCTTTCCTTACCATGATCTCTATCTTCGGCAAACCGATCCTCGGTTTTTCAGCGACAGAAACTGGTTTTCCCGCTGGCTATGAAATGGAACCAACAGTGACTGCAGTTTGGTTAGAGACGACAAGTTCCATTGGCTTATCCTAGAAGGCAACAATCAGCCCCTTTTTGAAAGGCTTTTCTTTGTCCACTTCCAGACCAGCGGGCAATTATTGCCACTCGGGTCCCAATGGGCGTCATTTAGATTCACATTCAAAGACAAGTATTTAAGCCAGGAAAGCGAAGGAGAAAGACAAAAATTTGGGTGGATGCAGGCAAAATTTGAACTACGTTTTTGTAGGGGTTCCTAGAAACCAATAATTATTTACGGGTGATTGCTTGACAGGGTGCCATGAATATGTGCAGAGATACCTCATCCATGGACAAGCGATTCAATGGTAATCAGCGTGAAAAAATTTCTCAAAACAGCAAAGCAGTAAAGAGATACATCTCAGTCAATTTATAGTTTTTACAGAAATCTTGTTGAGGGTGATGTTTGATCCTCTTTGCATGATGGAGTTGAAAGCATACAGAGCACAAAATGAATGCTCGAGGCATGATCGTGAATGAAAAAAGCCATCAGCAGGAAAGTACTCTTCCTTTTGGAATTGATGAAGCCGGCCCCACGGAAGCTGCTTTATGATTAGTATGCCGGACTTGCGGATCTATCTCCGGAAGGCTTGAGTTCTCCCTTAAGAAATTCGTAAGGGAAACCAAAAGATGCTTCTCCCAACTTTGGTGTGCGAGGTATTGTCCTTAGGCAAGGCGAAGTTCCTGGTAAATGATAGCTCAGGGCGTGCGACACCTTACAAAGTTGGCTCGTGTTTGGCTTGGTGTTTTCAACACCGTCGGACAAAGTCTATGAAAAAGTGTCTACATGGAATTTGGCCTACGCGGTTCTTTCAAACGTTATGGCTTCGCCTGCCGAAATAATTTAAATAATACGAAAAAACCAACCAGCACTGGTGGCCGACTTTGTAAAGCTTGCCGTAAGTAGACCGCTGCTTGAAAGATCCACAGAACGTAAATCTGCTATCGGTCCAACTCTAGTGGCTCCACCCCAACAGTATGGACACCTGGATTACCTATTTATTACGAATCAAGGCTGGCTAAACGCTTGACAACATTAGGTTTTTCAGCTTGCTTACTGACTGTGATTCTGGCCACTACCGGCGGCGCTCTCACTATGTCATATCCTTACGTATGAGATATTTCTCCACACTGAGGGTCTTCTTGGGTCTTTAAAAGCTCCCACAACTTGTCTCTTCGAATAGGACCAAGTAACCGGATTCCTAGAACCTGAAGGTGAACGACCAACTTAACGTAGAGACATGCATTCAGTGAGGCACTAATTTCCCAGAAGAAAAGGCTGAAAAACGATTACCTGTCAGTCTAAAGATATTTACGCGTTTGTATATATACACATATATACGGATGGAATTGTGTGTAGGGAGAGATAACCGTACGCCAATGTTGAAATACTTTTTAATGATGCTCATAAGTTGCATCTGTCAGGTGAATCTTTTTTTCTCCTGAGGAGAGAGGAACGACATATCTCATCAGCTGAGAATAAAGAAATTCAGCACGGAACTGTCTGACCAAAAGGGCTCCCGGTGAAACAAAAGGCGCCGTTTTGGTAAGGCAGACGTATATAAATAAATATACTGGTACCCTGAATATTATGTTCCCTATGAAGTTTCGTGTACCTGTGCGAAAGTTTCCGGGGCGCATGTCAGGAGTCGTTTTGGCCCAGAGCTTGCACAGCGCTCACTCAGCTGCCCAGTGTAGTTTACAGCTTGGGCGATTATGAGAGTGGTTAGACTGGGATGAGTTCTGTTCTACTAGGCCGGCGAGAAAAAAGCCACCACAGTGATGAGGGGCAAAAGATATAGGTGAGCCTTGGGGGAGCAGGAGGTCATGTGATGCAATGAAATGATTGGCAGGGGTGACTGAGTATCGGTTGAGGTACAGGATGTTTGGTACTTCGGATGGACCTGAAACAGAGCAATGAATGCAGGAGAATAGATTGGGCCAAAGTGGGGTGTAAATGATAGGGCGGTCAACCGCGGTCGCAGAGTAGGGACTGAACATCGCGAAATCCCCTTGGATGTACGTGCGAATACGATCTGCTATTGCTGTGCCTCCTCGCTGTTTGCGGTGTTGCTGATTATCCATGGGTTGCCGCCTATTCTTCATCCTTTCTCTCGCCCGATTTGGTGTACTTCGTCTTTATTTCATCTCTGACTCGGTAATTTCTAATAAATCATACCCGAATCTTGACTAGCCTGTACTTCTTGTGCATTATGACCCGGATCAAAGTGGTTCCGACGCTGGTTAGGTCCTGAATCTCCTTCGCTCTGACCAACTATGGGCCGAGTCAAACGAACTGAGGGCCCGGGTGCCCATTCTATAGGCAGAGGTCGCCTAAATAAAAGCTCCAATCATGAACTCGCTTCCGACTACTACCACAGCCACTCAAACAGTGAAAGTATCCCAGCAGTTAGTTCCGGATGCGGCTTTGCTGATCAGCAAAACATCCAACGCAATAAAATGGGCTAAGATTTGGGGTCATCTCTCGAAAACTCTATGCCCGATGGATCAGCCTAAAACTCTGCTTTATGCCTTAACCATCAAAGTTTCCAATCTTGCTAAGGCTTCCTGGCCACTTTTAAAGCCTCAGAAGAAGACAGTTAGATCATGCTCTCATGACTGCTTCTCCGCTGCGGTGGACAAATATGCCGTCATTGCTATTACAGCTATATTCTTAGAATTAAACTCCAGGAAGGCTGTCTTTGTTCTGCTCACACAGACAAGCATGCTAAAATACACCCACGCATGTCAGAGGGGTCTCACAAGACCAACCTCTTTAAGTCCGATTGGAAAGAAAGCGGGGAAAGAGTGACCAAATCGGAAGCAGAAAACCCCCAGAAAAGAAGGGTCACTAGAAGCTTCTTCGCTCCCTCCGGGCTGGCCTTACGAGACTGGAAGACAAACCAGGACCCAAATCAACGGATGAATCCTCTAGAACTGCATCCCTGGAGCCCCCCAGAGGTGTGGTTTCCCATTATTCTGCGGCCCAGACAACAACCGATCCCCCTGCACTCGGCTCTTCAAACTAGGTCCTTGAGAAATCCCAGAGGAAGTTGCAACTAACGGTCATCAACACGACAGCATTACCTAGAAAATCCCCAGGAAAGCAGGTGAGCAGGAAAGAGAGCGCCACTCCCGGCCTAGTCATTCGTAGCCGTGCTATCAGTTTAAGTAGGCTTTTGGGAATCAAGCCGAACAAGAGAGGATTATTGGGTCACCCACTTCATCTCTGATTACCAGGAGCTTCCCGGTCCCACTATGCCCTAAACCGAGATGGCCTCATCGGGACCCATAGGTGCAGGTCTCCTCTCCGCACACCAGACGGCCGCTCCAAAAGTCGCTCTCCTTGAGCTCTTTTTGGCTTATTCTCAAGCATAATCGTCCCCCGGAAACAACCATGAAGAGGATAGCCTCAAAAAAGGCGAAGCCTTCGAAAAGGCCCCGCGGGCGAGTTCGAACAAAAAGCAGCACCCGGAAGGTCCTCGCTCTGCTCTTCTCCCCAAACCGTAGTCCTGTACCTTCTGAAATCTCTACTGGGAATTCTCTGAGGTGCCTCCCTAAAACTACCCCAGAAGCTCTTATAAGACATTAGACCCGGAGAGGATGTTGGCTGAGAGAAAGCCTCACATTCAGACAGTCACAGGAACATGGTGCACCAGAGTAACATTAAAGGTGAAGTTTCTGTCACTGGAATCACCTCGGTATTTGAGAATTTCCTAAGAGGCAAAGCTGGTGAGATGGTTCTGTATCTCAGCTGTTGTCTTTCCTTCTACCTCATTTATCTTCTTCCCTGTGTTCCCCTCATGACGCTTTACGGTTGAGGATTAGAACTTCTCCCCCGGAATTTCTGCCGGTGGATGTGATTTATCGTCCTTCGCACACCAGTCTGAACGAATCTCTTTATCGCAGGAAACAGTTGCAAGGTCTGAAAGCCGACTGTCACTCAATCCATCTCTTACTATTAGGAGATTTCAAGGCGCCGGGTGCCATTTGGAAGAGCAAAGCAGCTGATAGTCCTTTTGGCAAGGCCCTAACGTACCTAGTGGCCAAACTGCCCTGGTCGTTGCACATTGGCAAACTAACTGGATATCGTATGAGGCATGATCCGTCATTACTCCAACTGGTGATCTACAACGAGAACCGCCAAGTAGGTACGGTCAACCCACTCCATCCTTTAGGCGAGGGTGACCACGCGGTCCTCCAACCTGGCTTCATAATTCGCTGGCCAGCCAGCCCCTCCAGATGCAAACTCGCCTGTGCCTTCAGAAGCACCAACTTTTATTATCTAAGGTCCTCTCTGGAACAAGAAATTAGCACTGAAGACTAACTAGTCAACGCAAAAACTACCAACAATTACACTGAAGACTGTATCCATCAGATCAACCTCTTGCATATCCCTGGAAGGCATGTCACGGCTAACAGTGAACCTCCATTGCCGTGGTCCATCAGACGTCTGTTGGATGAACTCCCTGGGAGGTTTGTCAGGCTTAAAACCACGGGACTAGAGACGGACTTGGCGGAACTTAAAGCATTCCCAATGTTTGCAGGGTTCAAATAAGGGCGTTCTTCATTGGACAGCGAAGGGCTATCCTCACGCGAACAAACTCCAAAAGATCCGCTCCTTTCCGGTTTATGCTCATAACCAAGCAGCCAGGTGCCACCCGACCTGGGCTCGGGCTTATAGATGGCACTTCAGCCTCGAAACTTTCCAAAGCGGCAGAAATTTTATGCCGCTCTTCCAGACTCATTTGTACCTCACTATCTACCTTTGTTCATCCTCATCTCGAGGCCTGCTAGTGGAGCTACATTACAAGAAAAGAGGCAGGGAGCCACCTCTGTCAACTAAGTTTATTTAGCCCTATGGGCCCGGATGAGATCCACTCTGGAATTCCTATAGAAACGTCAGCAATATTGGCGGAAATCTACGCGGAGTCCTTCTAGAGATGCTTAGATTCGGGTACTTTCCTAACCTTTTGGAAGAGAGAGAAAATCAGTTCTATCTTCAAAAAAGTCCACTGCCATCAACCAGGGAGCCACAGGCATAGCCTAACTAGTATCCAAAGCAAGATCTTCGAACACATGATAAAGCCTGTCATACCGACAAACCTGCTCAAGAATGTTTGCTCTCCCCGGCTCAGAGAGGCCTCCTGCCGGGAAGACCATATGTTATTATTGTGCTCTCCGTCATGAATAGCCTTACTCGGGCCTAAGACGAGGACATGATTTCTGACGGAACCATTATGGACTTCGCAAACGTTTTGAATGGGTACGCATATTTCTCTTATACACAGGCTGTAATCCTACGGAATTTCCGGCAACATGCTCTCTCCTTTTTGTACCTTTCCCAATAATCACTCATTCAGTGTCAGGGGGGGCTCTTGCTTCTAGGAACAATCCTCGATACATCCTAGAGCCCCCCAAGGAGAAGCAGCAGACCACCCCAAGCAACTGTCTGCCGATTGGAATCTAACATTTGAGGCTACAAATGTGTGAGAATGTCGCTTGGTAATACCCCGGCTCAGCCCTTCTGGACCAATAAAACCACACCAATCCGGGATGTGAAACAGCGAGAAGTTATGGGCTTTTGACTAAACCAGTCGCATTCTTTCTCCTGCAGCCATCAATTAGCCAAATGGTCTGCTTTCCGCGTTCTCAACACGGTAAGGTGGTATGTTCCTCCGATTATGAAAGACGACTTACAGGTCAATAATGGGGCTTACCTCCAGTCTCTTCAAGCACATGGCCGTGAAGTTGTACAATCTGGCACGGTCCAAGGACCGAGACACTTTAGAACTTATACTAAGGAAAGCCACTGAACTAGATCACGGGTTTTCGCGCACCCTCCACCCTCAACGGCTGACCAGCCTAAAACCGTACCCTCCAGAACCTCGCAGACTTATGAGAGATCTTTTCCTAACAAAAAACCTATTCACTACAGGGCCTGAAGATCACTTTGTCATGAGCTTCAGCCTGGAAACCCTCAGATGGCAGGCAAAGAAAGTATTCAAGTCTCGTCCTCGTACCCACGCCTGTAAGCAAGTCTTTACTAGCAAAATGGTCTCCTTTCGAAATAACTTACTGCTGGAGGCTACCGACGCTTCGAGCAAAAAACGGTTTAAAAGCGGTTAAACAAGTTCTTAGGTCACTGTTTCCCTCTGAAACCTTTTGAACATTCCAGTCGGTGTCTGCTCATCTTCGCGTTCGCTTCCACCGGCCCGTTTTCCTACGCTCTGCCTCCTAAAAAATCTATGTACGTATAAATATTAGAAAAAGATGGGAAAAGGAAAAAGGACGAAACAGAAAAGCTGCCCTTAGATTTCCATCTGATTTGATGTATGGATGTTCCGCCTCCGTTGAGATGTTTAATCTCACGCGTTCATGCTTGATTCTGAGCGCGGTATACATGTGATCTTTCTGGCCACACTAATCTGCTGTCTGTGCTACCACGTGCTGCTTATGCCTCTGGGAGTCTTTTCCTGTTATCCAGCTCTTTTGGTCTAAGCGGAACCATTATAATGGACAAGAAGACACCTCAAGGACCTGGAACACTTGGACCCCAACCTTAAACCCATGAACTACCACAGGACTTCAAGAATCCGAGGATTTAAGGCGACGCGGGAATCGGGTAGGGTTCTATTGGACGGTCCCACCCATGTAGCACACGGCCCGTTCGAAGGTCTGGGCCCGGACCGGTCTCTGGGCGGGTTCTTTATTCGCCCATTTTATTTGAAGAGAACACAGTGGATGAACAATTTTTTCCGCGGAGCCTAAAAATATAACTACATTCTGCTTTGACTTTCATAGATAGCTTTGGGTTTTTTTTATCAAATCTTCTATCGGCCTTCACCGAGTAGCTCTGCCGTTGGTCGAGTGCACCAAAATGGCCTGCATATTTGTAACAGTGTCTAAATGATTATTTACGGCGATCAACACCTTCTGACAGATAAATCTGTTAAGATATGTAATAAGTTTTTGTATGACTTGTGGCCTTCACTTTAGGTTTATGCCCCATTAGTTAACCAGAAGGGTTCGGGCTGGGTTCAGAGCAGGCTACAGCTGAACTAGGACCAGATTAGCAGCAAGAAACCGGACGGGTTCCACGCGGGTAAACAGGCATGCGGACCGGTTGAACTCCGACTGGGTTCTAGTAGTGCTAACATACAACTGCAAAGGCCTACACATCTGTCTGTCTGGAAGGCCACACAATTCGGTGGCACCACTAGCTCCGTCTGTGTGCTCTGTCAACACGCCTTTGCGTCCCTTCAATACACATATTATCCCGCTTACAAATTTAAAGTTCTGCCATTTTGCACTCGGCCAAATATATTCCATATCTTGCCACATAACTAGGGCCGGGAATATAGACGCTATACAGGAGCAGGTCTTAATTTAACTGAAGAGAAGGTTTAACTTCCCGACGAGTTTGCAACATGAATTTCTTTCGCCTGTTTTGTTATTGAAGAAAGTAAATTGCTTTGGAACCTGGTATTACCAAAATTGGCCTAAGTTTTATTCCTTCTCGTGCATTGTTTTTCCTCATACATGTAGGAATGAAGGGCACCATTGGTGTTGTGAGTTGGGTATTCAATGGGAAAAGTATTGATTTATTATTAGGAAATCGTATAATTATACACTAACTGGCTTACAAAATGAGCGTTGTTACTGTTTTGTGACTTGAATTATTTGTTAGCGACTTCCAGCAGTAAGCAAAACTCATTGTGAAACGTAATATATCTGTCGTCATTTACGTGTTTTAATTAAAAGCGTACCGACGAAGGTCTTCGAAAACGTATGAAAAACCTCACTCTGATAACAAATGTTTTGCAGCCGTCTACAGATACCAACAACGTTGCCAATAACGGTACGAGTGTTCTTCAGAGACAGTTGATCATGATTTTGCATTTGAGACGCACTGGTATTTGGCGATTTGGCACAGAACAGGGAAGTTCGGAGGAAGTTTTCCTGTCCTATCGGTGACGAACTTTAACAGGGAGGAATAAACCCGATGATACACTTGATTTTCGAAGCTGCATGTGCAATGGCCTTGTCTAAAAGGCATGAGGACCAGCAGCGTAGGGAGCACCGACACAATCCTTGATGGTTTGCCAAATCCAGAGATTTATGAGAAATAAGGAAATACTGAATGTAAGTTTGGCGAGACGGTTTTACAATTATTACCGGATAGCGCCCGTTACACATTTTCGTTTGCCTACCTTCTTAATTCTCACAGACGTGCGCCAGTTACGTCGGTGCGTACATAGAGTCGTGCACTCATTTCACTTTTTTCAGCTGAAGTATCGCTGGAACATGAGGACTGACAGGATCAGCATTAACAAGTTTTATTCCGTCAATGCCCTATATGTCTTTATCTCCACTGTTCTTGAATCTGAAGTGAATGATAACACCAGTTATTGCCGCTTGCATCAAACTATGTGCGCGTTAAACACAACAATTAATTTTCCTTCTCATTCAGAAAAAGTAGAAGAAATACGCGTGATGACTCATAAAATCGATTTGGCATTTGCAAGTATCGGACTACCAGTAATTTCTGCTTTCGTTTATTGAATGGATACTATTAACTTTGGCCGCCTCCGCTATACTAAATTACGCAGTGGGAAGTAAGCTTATCGTGGAAATTGAGCTCACACATATGTGACGGATGGGGAAATGTTTTGGTGTAATAGAGAAGGCAAGAGTGGTGTGCGTGACAAGCCCATAAGGGAACCCAGCCAGAGCCCGTCCTGAACCTAGACGAGGCCCGGTCGAGCTTGCTACTCAGGCATTTCCTCCTCGTTAGTGTCCCTTAATTTGAAAGGTTTTGTTTTTTGGGCGGTAAAATGTTGGTTTCTATGGTTGAATCTGTACTGGCGGACTAATCTGTGGCGGTGACCTGGGTGAAATTTGGATGATTTCGAGGGGAGAATTCCAGAGTGCAGAATTGAGCTCTGAGACTTGATTGCTGTTCAAAGAGCGACGAGGAAATTAGAATGAATGGGTGTAGAAGGAGGTGAGGTAAAGGTGCAGTGAGTTATAAGCACCGTTGAACGGCTGGGTACGGAGTTGGCCGAAGGAGTTTGGTCACCCAAAATTAGGCGAGACATGCGCTCTACCGTGGACGAGTCGAGGGAACCTCTTTCACCATAGCAGATTCCGGGTGGCCTCTTCTGGTTTGTTAATTTTTAGGCCATTCTGGATGTAAGGGCTCTTGCAAGGTGGTTCACTCAGCAAGGAACTAGACGTAGTATCGAAGCCTATGGGTAATTTGTGACTTGTAACAGACTGTGTTGTCGGGGGTGGTGGCCTGTCTGAGGTGCATTAGAGCTTTGGGTTGGATTACTGGTAGCAATTTTACAAGGGTCTTCACTCAGTGTGGCCCTTGTGAACCTCTCTTTGTAGTGGGGTTTTGTCATGAAGTATCCTATCACCCTAAAGCTGGTGTCTTCCACGGCTAGAGATTGCCTGCAGGTAGAGAAGAACCTGATCGTAACACCGGCTTTTGACCGGTTTTCGAAAGGTTTGCTTAGTAGCAGTTTTATCAAACAGAACCCTGTATGTTTAGAAAGGTGACCTAGTTTGCGCTACACCAGGTCGTTTTGCGTGCTGTTATCGATATAGTTTTCATTCATCTGTCTTAGGAAATACTAAAAATTATATTTTCTTAGAGTATTCCGTTAACCCATAGAAATTCAGGTATTTTTTTCTCAGTAGTAAATTCTAACCCAGCTCTAGTTTCCGTTACTCTTCCACCTCATTCACAGCATCTTTTTGATATTTCAAAATGCCACGTGTAGCAAAGAAGACTTCTAATACTACCCCGGTCACTAGGAAAAATAGGCTTCTTCAAACTCCCTTGGCCTTAAAACAATGTTCGGTTGACCTCTGTGACTTTGTAGGCTTGGCGACGGAAAGAACAGCTGTTCTAGACCGAAGTATTTCGGATATAAAGTCTCGGCTTCTGAATTTGGAAGATACGATATCTAAACTCGCCCCCTTACTGTGCATCACTGAACGCATCGAAAATTCCACCTTACAAAACCTGACAGCTGCGGGCCGCTTTATCGACTCTGTTGCATCCGAAGTTCTCATAAGAGTGAGGAACTCTCGTAATGCAGTCGTGTTTAATGTCCCAGAGAGAATACCTCTGGAGCATGTCAAGCACACACTGTTGAATGCATGCGGTATGGCCCACCTCCCTTGTCAAATAACAAGGCTGCGTAAGCGCGTTCAGCGCTTCAACTGTCCAATCCTTATGCGATTTGCAGATGATCTGTCTGCCAAAGAGTTCATAAAAATGCGTTCCACTATAGCTTCTAATTCTCCTTATAAAAACAAAAATAGCCGAAGATAAAACCCCACTTCAAAGGGAAATTACCAGATCTCCTTCGACTTTCCCCACTAGAACGACGCCTGATAGTTCTGAGCCTTCAACACAGACGGCTGGTCGCTTACAGCTCCTTCTCAAGTCCCTACTGCTTTACCTTTACACGCGTCTCCCGCCTCTTCACAACCGCCCACTGCCTCCTCATCTGCTCCCGTACTATACTCTTTAAAATCTAATCCCATTACTGTTGATCTTGACATTTCCGCTTCTCCCCTTTTACTGCCACCCAGTAAGAGACGCCAATTATTGCCTCGCTCTCCCACCTCATCGCCTGTTGGATACACCCCGAACTCTAACTCGCCATCTGTTCCCTCCGGTGATAAACTACTCGCCGTCCAGTGGAATAGGTCTAACAGTCTTCCTATTCTTCTCACAAGCCCCTCCCTTATTCAACTGTCTCCTCTTAAATCAACTCGCTTTAACTCGCGGAATAAGGTTTCGACCTTAGAAAATACCCCTTGCTCCAATGCATCGGTGATCCCTACAAATTCACCGTGCTAACTGCCTGTCAATACCAAAATACGGCATCCACATTCCGTCCAATCTGCCACACGTCGTACTTCTCACCCAAAAACTATCTCCACTGCTCCCGCTTCTAACTGCTCCATATTTGGTGTTCCACCCAACTTGAGTTACCCCTACCACAATGTGCAGCTTAACCTACCACCCTACACCCCTATTCCTCACACATTTTCAACCCTGCCCTCTGCACCCCCCTCAGCCAATACTCGATTCCGACTGGCCGGTATTTCTCGACAGCTCCTAATCACCCTTGTCTGATATCGACCCGCCAAACCCCACAGGTTTTTCCCTTTGCTCCGATGTTTCCCCCTCCGTTGATGCCCAGTCTCTCTACCCCTCAGCAGTCCCTCTCACTGCAACATTTAATCCAGCTTGGCTGGAAGCCACCCCATCTGAACCTCCACTAGCCCCAACATCAACATATTCCCCTTTGACCCTAACCTTCGCTCCTTCCAATCGCGATAGCCTGCCTCCTTCCAAATTACACCACCCCTCTGATGTGCCTATACCACCTCCTACAAATGGTATATCTCTAGCCTTATTCAACTCGCGTTCTATTCTTGACAAACTCCCGCACCTTAAAAAACTTGTCCTTACAAATAATTACGACATTATCTTAATAACGGAATCCTGGCTTTCGGAGAGCACTTCCAATGATCGAGTATCTTTAGTAGGGTACTGTCTTCTAAGGACCGATAGACCGAACCGGCGTGGTGGTGGGTGCCTAGCCTACGTCAAGGAAGCCTACACCACGACCCCTCTTTTACATACGGCACTCGATTCTATTCCTGATTCTCTCTGGTTCAATATGAACCTCCAAACCACTGTTCTTCACATTGGCTGCGTGTATCGATCACCAAATTCCCCCAGTTCATTGTTTCCACTTCTCATTAGGTCTTTCGAATACCTCTCTTTGCTTCCTTCTGGAACCAAGCTTATTGCGGCTGACTTTAATCTCCCTCACATCTGTTGGCCCACCCTCTCGGCTCCTCCAAATCTTATGGACCTGATCACTAGCATTCATCTTGGCGGGTGGACACAACATGTTGTCGAACCTACCAGAAATGGGAACATACTAGATCTGGTATTTACTCATAACATGCCTCTCATCGACGCGACCGTAACACGAAATTTCCCCGGTAGTGACCATTAAATGGTTATCTGCCATCTGCCCCTTAATGGCCCACCTAGTCCCGCACACCCCCCCCCCAACAATACATTCCTATGCAGAAATTGGGCCTTGCTAGTCACGCTTATTCGGCAGAAAGACTGGGGTGATTATTTCCTCACCCAGGACCCTCAGCATGCTGCGGATGTTTTCTACTCCTTCTTTTCCAATTGTCTGGAAAAATTGTCCAATACTGCCCAGGCTGTACCTAAAAAGAGGTCGTCTGTCTCGCCACTCCATAAGAAGTACCATAAACTTCTCAAACAACTACATAATTCCAACGACTTTTCACTTTTTATTCGTCTAAACCGCCTCTCCACACTTATTCAACGACAAGATAATACGCGACTTCGTGACCAAGAAGCTAAGGCTTTGAGTCATCCTAACAAGTCGCAACTACTTTCTATGTTGCATAAGTCTAGAAACGCTGATGTTAAGGCCGACTTCCAACTTCTAATTCTGGATAATAACTCATCTATCACCTCCCCACCTTGTATAGCCGAAGCCTTCAATGCATTCTTTGCTTCAGCCATGGCTCCAGCTACTGTCATTGCCCCGCCCCCATCTTCACCACTTACCGACTCTGTCCTTTCTACGATACCCTTCGATGCCAGGAGTATTTCCAAGCTACTACCCAATAGCAAACCCTCTCCTCGATTAGGCCCCGATGGCTTACCACCAATTGCACTCGTCAATGGTGGACCGGATCTCCCCCTGTTGTTGCTTAACCTTTTCACTCTTTCACTTAATGGTAGCACCGTACCTGCTAATTGGAAGCGCTCGGTAATCGTTCCCATTCATAAAAAAGGACCTTTACATGAGGTATCCAATTACTGCCCTATAAACCATACCCCCATCTTATCCAGAATAATGGAAAAAATAGTTAAAGATAATATTATTAACTATTTATTAAGCCTCAATCTTATTAATCACAACCAACATGGATTCCTCCGTTCACGGTCCTGCATGACTTGTCAGTATGATTTTCTGAATCTCGTCACCGACTCTGCTGAAAGTGGGAAACCTCTTGTTGTTCTTTATCTTGATTTATCCAAGGCATTTGATCGTGTCCCTCACCCCCACCTTTTAACAAAGCTACGGTCATTTGGGATTGTCGATCCACTTCTTTCTTGGTTCTCGTCTTACTTATCTCATCGTTCACAGGTTGTCTTAATTAACGGGCACACCTCTAATCCTAAGCCTGTTACTAGCGGTGTTATTCAGGGCAGTGTTTTGGGCCCCCTGCTTTTCCTCCTATATATAAATGATATGTTTCCGACAATACTTAATGGCACGCCGTTTTTGTTCGCGGACGACATTAAGATAGTCTACACTTTCTCGCCTGGCAACCTCAGTACTACTATCCCTAAAATATCTGCTGATATATATATATATATATACCTTGGGTTCTCCACTCACTTGTCCCCCTTCCTAACTAGATTGTGCCACTTTACTACACACAATTTGCGTATATATAAATAAAACCGTTCCGTCCTTTAGCGATGGATGCTCGCTCTCAGTTAATTCCTGGCTCAAGCTAGAACTCAGCCGTCCCATCCTGCTTTTTTGTGCCTTTCTCGTACACTGAAGCCTTGCCACACGGATTACCATTCCTTAGTAACTAGGCTTCATTTCTCTACGCATATGCTCATGGGAAGTTAAGACCCCATTCCAACCGGAATCCGTATGCCCCTGCCGAATACCAGCACGTTTGCCCCCACATGAAAAATCCTCATTTTAACACTCGGTGTTTTCCCCCTTTTTACTGTTTGCCGTCCTTTACCACAGCTGGTGAACTGACCAGACTGTTATCTTCCTATTTTCTCATTCTTCTTCCAGGCCAGACCATCTACTTTTGTTTTATTCCTGGTTCCCAAACGGACACCCTCTCCTCATCCACCGCCTACCTGATATCGCCCCAAACCTCTACTATCACCCAACTACCCTAGAAAGCTACCAGTCTCCGTCTAGGGACCCCTAATAGACCTGTCCACTAGCCAAACGATAACTAACTGTTCGGATAACAAAATGTTCATTTTCTTGCTTCCATATAAACGATCATCATAACCCACAGCTGGAACACTCTCCAGACTGCCGCACTCCTGATCTCTTCCAGATTGCATTGGTTACTTGGGTATCCATCGGTCAAATCGACGTTTATTCCGGATTACCGTAAGGACTGGACGATTTGATCACTGGTTTAAACCTATACTCTCGCCTGCTGACGTTACATGGGGCACCGTACATGGAATAACAAAACCTCATGAAAGTCTCACCGGTTCGCAGAGGTGATTCCTGACAGCAACCATCAACACTCCGCTCAACGTCTATTCCCAAATAATCCAACCCAACAGTTCAATTCTTCCCGCGTTGCAGTACGAAACCAATGGCCGGAACCCAGCCTTCGCAGCTGTCAACTTCGTCAAACCAGCCCTTTTTACCAAATTCCCACAACATTCTACCTGCCACCACCTGCAACCAAGGTCTTTACGGAACAGAATACCAGCCATCTGCAGCCAACCATAATTTGATTACCAATTTTCTATTAAATACAAAACAAAACATTTTACACTCTTCCAACTCCTGCCTAGCCGAACCATTGACGCTTGTCTCCACTAATCCGTTTCATTGACGGCTTTTCTTTTCTTTAAAAGTCCGTTATATGTCCATACACCATTCATGCTCTTCAAAAGTTCACTGAAGTCCCTGCGAAGCTTTTCGCCTTCATCTGAATTTCCATATGACACTGTAATCACCTGCACAAAAGGTCCGTTTTATTATCACGTTTGACTCACTTGCCTTCATTTCACATGCTTCCTCCACAATTAGTTACCCAATGCTGGATCAGTGTCCAATATTCCGCTGGTATCTCTGACTGCACTTTGAAAGCCCCACGCTTGCTTTACTTCTAACAATGTTCTTTGGCATCTTTTTCGCCCGGTTACTTGTTAGTGACCGTCTATTTGTCGCTTAAATCAGCAATTCCACGACTGTCCAGCTACCCACACCGCCCCCAGCGATTTCGAAACCGATTTGGAATTCCCGCCTCAACCATTACCACTTTTGTTTACTCAAACACTACATGACTTTACTGGTGTATTTCGGTTGCTGTGATTTATAAATTTAGAATTTGTGAATACCTCGCACTGGCATGTACTGTTGTATACTCTGATCTTGCCTTGTGCATGTGTATTGACCACGGTCAATAAATATACTATACTGACCGCAAAGCCGTCATTAGTATAGATAAATTGTGTGTAGCTATGGCCATGAATTCCGGTTTATTTTCGTTAAATTTTTCGCATATAGACCAGTGTCGGCCATAAGGCAGTGATGAGCGGAAGTCGCTCGCAACAGAGGTTTGTCTTCGCGCCGTGCAATTTGAGTGGCTTGGCCATTTTACTTAAGCAGTGCTAAATTTCTCCGTGTTTCACTGATATGCTGACCGCTCTAAAACCACCCATAAACCACTCAGAAACCAGCCGAAAACCGATCTCTTTTTGAGAGGTTTTGCAGAGGAGTTCCGCTGACGGAGTTTTCGGAAACATCTTCATTTTTAAACCAGAACAGAAGCTGGCGGGTTGTGCTCTAGAAAGTTTCGCAAGTTTGCACAGAGTCGCACTGTTGTGAATAGAGTTTGTGATCACTTAACACTGCTCTTTTTGCTGGTGAAAGGGATTCTGGGTCTGAAATGAATAATACTTAGCCTTCCTCTCCTGTTTCATGCGTCTGAAATTTAAATAGCAGCTGTGTTTATGTACTTCATAGCCGTTATTAGGTTGGGTTGGATATGATGTGCAACGGTATGAAGCAAGAACTCTAAATGTGTCTGCCGAACAATGGTCAGGTTGGCGGAGTCAGTTTGAGAAGCGAGACTACTTCAAGTCTTGCTTATTTCGGCGGTTCTTCTTATAGCATCTCCAGGTATATATCTACCAGGAAAAGTTATATGGCATTCTGTGCGCTTGAAAGTTTAATGGCCTTGCCACTGCCGTTACCGATAGTGACTTCTAGTCGACTGGCAAGCAAAGGTAGGCAAACTTATTGCGGCAAAGATGCGGCAGCCATCCGGACAAGATGTAGGGAACACAAGAGGCAGTCAAGGGCCACGGAAGCAGTGATAATTCAGTAGAATAAGGCCTTTATAGGTAGGCTTCCGGGAGAGGTCTGTTGCTGCCGGTGGTCCATATCGGCAGAATGAACAACGTACTAATTATTCAGCGGAATTTTGGAGCTACTTTTTGCGATGAGTGTTTACGGGGTGCCTACGGAAGTATTTTCCAGCTTAGGGAAAAGAGTGAATATTCGGGAAGTATTTTAGCGACAAACGCTTGACTTACTTTGAAAAGACAGTATCGAAAGTAGCTTCCGTGATTATATTAGGCTTTTCCGACTGACACCGGTTTATCGTGTTACCCGTACCCCAAGAGGCAGTTCAGAAATTGGCTAATTATCTCAAATGTTGGGATTCCAAAAACAATTATTGGAATTTTCCGTGCCATAAAACATCGCTACAAACAACCTTGATGCGCTTCACCGTTGCTGACTGTTTTCCGTTATCACCAGCATTTTTTTAGGTTTCCAGGATTTTTCTTAGCCACCCTGCAGTGAGTCTTCCCTTGACATTACAAAAACTCATTCAGTTTTTTCCAACACTCGTATTACGCCTGCTACTCGAAAATATTGACCGAAAAATAAAGTCAAAAAACTGCTAACAAAAACTGTAATAGTGCTCCGTACCGTTGGTCGACATTTTGAAGGATGTGCGTCATGACGCAAACATCCGCCAGAACATTGGGGACAATATAGCAAGGCTAAATATCTTAGATGACAACATCGCTAAGCTGACTCCAATAATGTGCCTAATAGACTTTACAGCAAACTATATGAAAAGGCAGCTTAAACCTGCAACCAACTTTCTTGAACCTGTAACTACTGAAATCAGCAAAAGCATTTCAAATAGCAAAAATGCTAGAGCCTTGAATCACCCTGGGCGGGATCCCATATCCTAAGTGAAATCTACCCTGCTCAGAGCAGCCGGTATGGAACTCCATTCGCGCACGTCCCCAAGGCTACTGAAACGTTCCCCACGCCACACTTGTCCAATCCTCTCCCAATTCCCTTCCAACCAGATAGCAAGGGAAATTGTCAAAAAGCACTATAAACTTAACCCAACACCAAATATAGGTTAATCAGAATTACGGCCGAAAAGACCCCCAATCTCTCGAAGGGAGGCTCAAAGGCAACCAACAGACCAGTACAGTCTACATGTACACCACAAACCGATCACCGGCAGGCAACGACCTCATCCATGTGATCGCCACCCTGACAATTTGTTCACTCTACACCAATTCCAGTACCTGTCGACCTCGACATTTCATCCTTTCAGGAGCCCCGTTAGCTTCCCGCCAACGACAGGCATATATGACCGCAGCCTTCACCTCCACCTATCCCTTTTTACCCTCTCTGTTCCTAAAATTATTACCCTGGACCTGATATCAAGAACTTCTCCGTCTCCCAAGTTACCTCCACCAAGCATGCGGCCTCGAAGAATGCCAGTTACATTCCCTCCCCCGGCCTAATCCAGCGAGTCCCATCATTTCGTCCCTGTTGTCATTACCGGGTGTCTCAGAACTCCCGCCGACCTCACCGAGCCTGCAACCAACGCCATTTCTGAGCTTACTCCAACCCGACACCTGCAAACATATTGGGTACAGCCTTGCCTCCACGGAAAACCTACCTCGAAATCCGTGGTCAAACCGGGAAGCAGCTGGCAGGCTTCTGAGGTCTCTCGGCAGCAACCTCTCCGATCCATCCACCTACACGAGCCCATGAGTCCACATCGCTCGCCATCTAGACTACCTACTGTAGGATGCATCTGCTCTCCAAGAAGCTTCGCACGTGACTCGGTTCGAGACTGCTATTCCAATGAAGCGCCCACAGAACCAACTCATTAGAGACCCACCAGCCATGGAATGGATGGCCTAATTCCGTCCTCAAAGAAATCACTCAATGGCTATCACCAGCTTTTACATTCTATCAGCATCCCACTGCCAACATGCAACCTTGTGTACCTCCACATTCACTCCCAAGACTACGCGAAGCCTATACCCATTTTTGCCTTGGTTGGCCCTAAAAAAGTATGGCCCCCGCTTCCAGATGGACCTTGCCTACCAACTTTGATTCCCAATCTTTTGCTCCAGCCCAAGACTTTTCTGGCTCCCAACGCCCGCAGTACGTACGGTCACCGACCACATTCCTAACAAAGCTTTTCGCCCCCATACTGACCCACTACCGCTCCTATAACCACTCCCCCGACCTTATCATGGTTCCTCTCCGAAGGCTCCATTAGACAACGCCTTCGTACCTCTTAATTGTCTATCCGGCGCCACTCACCCGCCGCTGCTTCCAAGGCCGCTCCCCATTAGACTTCCAGAGAGTCTCACCCAAAGTGCATCCTAAGGCAATCACCCTTCTGATATCTCCGTAGAAGTGACACCCAACAACTAGGTTTCTCATAAGGGGGACCACTCCGTACCCTACAAACCACTACCACGTAACCCGCCCGCTAGTCTCCCCTTCCCAGTTACTTCCACACCTGTTGACTCCCTCTTGGTTGACAACCCGGCTGCCGGAAGCACTCTCGGCACCAACAGGCATCCACTACCCTCAAGTGGAGCCCTAGCGCCTTGTAACCTCAAAAACAGGCAGAATTTCCCTTCCAATGCTGAATTCCAGTTTGCTGTTGAACAAAGTGAATGACTTAATGAATCGTGTGCTCGCTTCCAGCTTTGACATTGTTCTGGTGGCAAAAACACGGTTAGCCGACCACACCCCAAATGACGTTGTCTCGTTGGTAGGCTATAACTCCTTTCGAGTAAGCAGAGTGAACCGCCGGGGCGGTGGTTGTCTCGCATACAGTAAATAAAAATTTACCACCAGCGTCTCACACCACCCCATGCTTAACTGCATCCCGGACAATCTTTGGCTCCCCGTCCGAAGTCCCGAAAACGTGTTGCATATAGAGTGCGCCTATTGAGCACCTACTTCCAGTTACTCCGAACTTCTTCATATTATTAGGGTTTTCGAGTACATTTTTACTCTGTCTCCAGGTCCAAAGATCATAGCAGGGGACTTTAACACTCCCAGAGTTTGCTGGAATACAACGACGACCCCTCTCGTTTATCCGACTTTTTTCTGGAGATCTAGGCTGCGGGATGGACACAACATGTCTCCATTGAAACAAGACAGAATTATGTCCTTGACTTAGTCTTCACTCCTGGTCTCCTAGAAGTGAACTTCTCCGTCACGCAAAACCTCCCCGGTGGTGACCACAAAAATTGTCACACGTCACCTCGCTGTTGTGCATGAATCATGTCCACCTGGAGCTATTGAAATCCAAGACCGAAACATCTATAGACTGACTAGCTGGGCCCAGTTACCTACTTCCCTCAGGGGAAAAGGCTGGTCCTACCTCTTCCAAACATCTGATACGCAAGTCGTCACTGATGTGTCCTATGCCACTTTGATCCCCTCCCAGACCCTTTTACCCCAACCACAAGGCATATTAGATCCAAAACCGCCTAAATTGACAGACTTCGACAAAGGATTTGTAAGCTGTGGAACTTAAAGAAGAAGTTCCAGAGCGGCTAGTGAACATGTCTTCTACTCGGTCTCACAGAGCAATACCAAAGTTATCCCATCTAAAGGAGAAAAGAGAAGATGCAAGTTGGTTGAAGGATGCAAAAATATACTCTATGTATCGTGGCACGGAAACAGTACCAATACGGGAGATACAAAGAACAAAAACGAAAGCAACGGTTTTGCAGAGGGCGAACCGCCAGTGCTTACAATGGGCGAAGGACCGAAAGTGAAAGTGATTCGAAACAAGGTTGATGGATTCCTCGGAAAAGTCATTCCAGTGAAACCTGTGCAACCGAACAAAACAGTGAGATCGTTATCAAACATTAGAAAAGATCATCGGGAAAATAGATCCAAAATGGTGTTTAGAAAACGGTCATTTTCTCAGAACGATTGAGCTCACTACAAAGACATTCCTCAAGAATCGAGATTCATCTCTGACACTCAGAATAAGCCAACCCTGCCGTGACATCTACGCAGCAACTGAGAACGAACTCAAAAAGCAAAAAGGGGCTGCACTACAACAGCCTCATGGTGTAAAGCTCCTCTCAAGACTAATGAAATCTTTCATTTCGCGCAGCACTGAAAACAATATCTCTTTCCTCATGTGAAATGGCACCCGTCTTGATCCACCAAAAGAAACGGCTGAAGCTTTCAACTGCTATTTAGCCTCAGCTTCTAATACGGATACTAACCCTCCGTCACTCTGCTGTCCGACGCTCATACAGGGGGCGATATGGACCACAATATTTATCACCGCCAACATCGGGAAATTCCTTGCAACACTAAACCCCCCTATCATCCAGGGCCTGATGCCCTTCCATCTGCTCTGGCTCGGTTTAGGGGACCTGGCCTAGTACTCCTATAGCTGAACCTGTTGACGCTATCGATGTCGTCCGGAACCTTCCTAGCTTAGTGGAATGCGTCCTGTATAATTTCACACTTCAAGAATGGTTCTTTGCACGATCCGGGGAACTATCACCCCAATAACCACGCTTCGATTGTTCCCAGGCTCATAGAGAGGATTGTATGGGATCCACTTGAAAACATTCTGACTTCTCCAAGTCTTATCAACCAAGTTCAACATGAGTTCCCAAAGCCACTTTCGTGCCATACATGCCAGATGGACTTCCTTAGTTTGATCACTTCCAACGCTGACAACAATAAACCGGTCATCGTTTTCTTTCTCGATATGACCGAAGCATTCGACCGACCATCCGACACCTTCTTACTGTCAAAAGTTAAATCCTACAAGGTCGCCGACCCCCTTCTGTCCGGGCCTTCATCCCACCTTTCCCGAAGTATTCAGGCCGCCATTGCCAACAGGACATCTTCTCAGCCCGAACGAATTACTACAGGGGTCGCGCAGGGCAGCTTTCTGTGCCCTCTCTTATTTCTCATGTACGTAAATGACGTCTTCCTGGTAGTGCGTCGTGGCACGGCATTCCTCTCTGCAGATAACACAAAGCTAGTCTACACTTTTAAGGAGTAAGCCCTGCATCCAGCTCCTAGTAATATTCTGTCAGGTTTGAGGTCCCCTGATGAATGGTGCACTCAGTGGCCGATGAGGTTTTCGGCAGCCAATGACTCTCTTCTGTCCTACAAATGCTACTTTCTACCAGGCTCTCTCACATTGAACGGTCAACCGATTCCCAACACCTGCATGACAAGGGATTTGGGCTATCATCATTCCTGTTTTTTTAACTTCCATGAACAAGCATTTGCCAAAATTGTCAAGTGAAGAAGGATGATTTCATTTATCCTCAGAACATGCCTTACCCAGCAGAGCAAGCTTCTGATATTCGGGACACACGCTACGTCGCTGTTTGAACACCGCCCCCTGGTCTTTATCTTAAAGTGAGGGGCTGATCAGGTCAGTATGGAGACGTTACAACGCTCCTTTACTAAAAAATGTCTTGGCCCCTCTTCTGACCTAAGCTACAGAGTTGGGAGCGAACTACTCCAGCTTAGACCTCTATGGTCACGTCGTACCAAGCTCAGTCTTCCATTTCTCTTCAGTCTTTTGCATCCAAAAGTCTACTCTTCTGATCACCCGCTTGGTATTGTAATGACTTCGATCGTTTTGAGAAAATGACTGTTTTCTTGACACCATTTTGGATCTATTTTTTTTATGACCTTTTCTGACGTTTGACATCGACCTTATAATGTTCTCCGGTTGCGTACGTTTCACTGGACTGACTTTTCCGAGGTTTCCGTCGGACTCGTTTCAAATTACTTCCACTTTCGGTCGCTCGCCGATTGTACACGCTCGCGGTTCGCTATCTGCATAGCCGTTGCGTTTCGTTTCGTTTGCCGTTCGGTGTATCTCTCGTGTCAGTACTGTTTCGGTGCCACGATATATAGAATACATCTTGCATCTGTAAAGCGACTTGCGTTTTCTCTATTCATCCAATAGAGGGGATATCGTTGGCATTTCGCTGATAGACCCAATAGGAGACACGTTCACGAGCTGCTCTCAAACGTCCTCTATAGTATCTCTAGTGAGACTCATCACCCCCCTGGACACGGACAATTCACCATAACAACCCTTCAATCTAAGCTGTCAATCAGATCTAGATATTTCTCGGCTGTCTTTCAAGGGTTCCGGAATAATCTTCCTGACCCACTGCGATCTTGTCGCAGGCCAGGACAGTTTGAAGCAGCACTAAGCAGAATCCTTGACGCATCTTCTGCAATCAGCATGACCCGCAATAGCGTAAAGTGAGATTAGGCACACGGAATTTTTCTTGGAAACTAGACCACAAGGAGTCGCAGCCTTTTGCATCCGAATCTCATTTTATGACCCGTCTGATAATTCCACCCATGTATATATATGCTTTCTTTTACGTGCTTAAAATCCTATACCGTTTTATACTATTTGTCAGGCCTTTGCCTAGTCCCAGTTACATAGTTGCCAACCTTAGTAGTTTCTCTGTGTTACGTAGACTTTGTTCCGTTTTCCCTCTCCCATTGTTCTGTCGATCCAAATACTGGGTTCCTTCTCTATATCATACCAACAACTTCTGTATCTCTGCAGAAAGTTTGTGTCCACACCTGTTTCCAAACATTGCTAATACATGCGGAACCGGATAATGATCTGCAACATTGATAATATCTGGCTTGTACCTAAACATGCATCGTTGTGGTCTCAACCCTAGCATAAGCCTACCGATATACATGGCTCACATTGTTCTATTCTTGTGACTGGAATCTTCTCCGCACAAGCCCTGTATTACCAGCCGCACTAACGGTAACCTTTAAACAGTCCCGGCACCATATCTGATTGAGCCTCCGCCTCTTTTTCTAACCCTGAAATGTGGCACCTGACAGATTCCCCGGGCTTCGTCTAATCAACATCTCAATCAAGTCGTGCACACACAGCTTAACTCCCTTTCCAGTCATAAGGCTGAAGCTTCGGCCCCAACCGAATACAGATCACACATCCATCAAATATCGCATCGTTCTTATGGAATTGGCTAATATAAAACCTCTATAACCCAGTCATCAAAACGACTGAGAATTTGTGGGTCGTCTCGATGTAACACTACAGTTCATGCTGACAACAGCTGGCCCACACATAAACTGAAAGTCGTAGGACCCCGGCCCTGTTAGAAGCGAGTGCTCAACTGTGCATTTCCCGAGAGTTGGCATCGTTCCGTTTGTCTGTTTCCCACTTTTCTTTCCTCCATAGCCCAAAGCCGCGACACCACCAAAGGAAAGACTGCAAGAGGTCTGTGGTTGTCTCATTATACGGGGGAAAAAACGGGCAACCCTAGCATTGGCGGAAGCCATGGGCCACGCGTAAAGAATGGCGGGCTAAGAAGAAGTGGAAAGTACGCCGTATGGGGCAAGCATGCTCTCCCGCTCCTCTGAAGCAAAAAATAAAATAACTAAAGTACCAAAAAACCTCTGGCTGCAGAGAGACCGGACTGGTGCTCTATGCCCCTCCAATGACGGATGATTTCCCAGTCACAGCCAAGACTCGGCCATGTTTACAGGAAGCCCCAAAAACAAACGAAAGTACGATTTAAGCCCCCAGCACGTTTGCCTGATCCTGTGCTGGGTAAAAGCCTGCCCAGTGAGCTCTCCACATAAAACTCGACCCTGCTCTTCTCATTTTGATCCCTCCAAGGTTCCTTAGTCCATTTCCGACCAGCTTGTCGACGCCAAATTCCGTTGTCTTTGCCCACTTTCCAAGGTTTCACCATGTGAGGTCAGCTATGTTCATAACCTTTCTTGTCGATACATGCAGCAACTATTACCAGCTTTTGTTTACGCTCGAGAATAATATCAAAACGGAACCTTTCTAAGGTCTACCCTAGATACTCACTCGAAAGTAGTTTGGAAAGCATTTAGGTTTCCATGCATCAACGTCGTTTTCTCAGAGGGCAAATGAAGTCTAAAAATAGGCTTTCCATGCGGTAGCCTCAGACCTCGTCCTCAAACTGCACAAGGTGTAAAACGTCCTTGCTTCTATCCTCGAGAACATAGACCATCCACATTTGACTCTAGACGCCGTTGATTGGGGTTACACCAAACGCATAGATAGTGCTCACACGTATCAGACAGCAGGAGCCTAGATAGCCACAGTCCTCAAGAAACATATATGGTGTTTCCTCTTAACGTAGAAATCGCCCCAACCAATAGCTTGCCTGCTCCTCTACTTCGGACAATACGTGATGAGCCGACGACTTAACATTTCACCGGAAAAGTGAAAATCTTGAAGAAAATGTACAAATAAAATTACTCTTTACAATGGTTCACTCCATGCAGCAGAGGCCACCAGCCAACCGCTAAAATATGACCTGTTTGTCCCCACAGTCTGGAAGGAGCTTGTCTACTTCTCCATTGCTCCAAATTTATACATCTGAAGCTTATTTCCCCACGGCGACTTTGTCTCCCCGCCGGCCACCACAACCCACAGCTGGAACTACTTCCAACCTGATGGCCTCCCCATTTATTCTAGGCCTTGGTTTATGTATTCCTTTAAATTGTAGTGACTTGAGCTCTAATAAAACAGCTGTCATAACCCCTAGCTGCAACATCCTCCAGATTGTCGTATCCCTGATCTGTTTCAGATCATGCTGGTTACTTGGGACCATCGGGCTAGTAAATGTAACCATCGGATTGCCGCACGGATCTAACAAACTAATTGATCAGATTGGGCTATTTTCTAAGCTGTCTGCTGCCACACGGAACCACGGTGAGCCACGGTGATCACAATCCGTCTTCTCGGGTTACAAACTTTCATAAGCCCATTTATCGCCTTCTACCTTAATCATTTTTCCCATGAGAATCAGTCGTGTCTGGTGAGCCAGCCCTTGCTCAGGCCTGAAATCGTGACCGGTGATCCGTAAAAATCACAAAGATTAAGAAATAAAATTTCAGGTACTCTTTGCTGGCCGGAACATGGTCGTATATTCTTTTATTTTAACCATAGAAACGTTTTTTATCACACACAAGTAACATTCGTTGCCTCCTCGGGTTGGGTTCTCTCTCGATCACAGCAACATTTGTTTGCTTCCATATTCATTCCACTTTGTGACCTCTTCGTATTTGCTTGACGCACCTGCTACTTCTTCTAACTCCAGCTGACTTCCTCTTCAACGACTCCATTTAGAACTCCACGGCTAAGTATCAAGATACCATTCAAACTGCTTCAGTAGCACATCACTTCTCATGTGATATACTTGTCTTTTCGTCACCTTCTCCTTGAAATTATCTAAAATGAACAATCGTAATAAACTTGTTCGACTCACTTGCGTTCAATCTACAGTTTCCTGCTTCATTAGATATTTCAAGCCTTCGTTCTCCTGGCCCAGAGATTCGTTGAAATGACTTAAGTGCGGATAAACTTATCTATGCGCAGCTGATATCGCTGTTTGTTCTTTGAAGACTCCAAGCTGGTTCTATTCTCTTCCGTGACCGATTACTAGTTGGTGAATCTCCGTCCGGTTTCCGACGTGGAACCTTCGGATATCCAGTAGGCAAGTCCATGTAATTTTAATTTCTCTCTTTTTTTCCTCTGCGCGCCTCCAATTTTGCTTCTTTTTGATCTCCTCAGAATTGATTGTTTACAAAATTGTAGTAGATGCTGCATGTTCCACACTTCTGTAATGCTTTTTCAACTACTTTCACTCCAACAGAGTCACCGCAACACCCCGTTCCTGAAACTGAAATTGGTTTCTAATAACAGCTTTGCGCGTACCCATTTAGCTCATCCAAACACAGCCCAGATTTATTGCACTGTTAATACAGGGTGTGAATCATGCTTCCAGATTTGGTGAATATTTCGTGCTGCAGTTCAATGTTGTACTCGCTGATCATGCCTTGTGCATGTGTCTTGATCGTGGTGAAGAAATGTACCATTATTACTAAGGTTATCAATAATATTATTATCATTCATTTTTTGGAATGCACCAGATAGCTCATTAGAAACAGAACCGGTAGCATCAAGAAAACGACTCGGAGTAGCGCGCAATTAGCTTCCTGTTAAACCTTTTGCCTTTGCGTGCGTACTATCACGGCGGTTAGATTTTTATCCCCTCTTCCCCGGACTACTTGCTAAAGATTTCACTGTCAGAAAGGAGCTTCTCGATCAATAGTCACATGCAGGTGGAATACCTCGTGAAAATCTCACAGAATCCGCCATATCCCACCGTACGCAAATATGCAAACGACTCTCCCAGAGAATTTTGGACGACTCACTAAAATGGCTTCATGTGGGCCCCAGCGTACGTCCTTTCTCCCCTACCACCATCAATATTTATAAAATGGTCTGTGCACGTGCATCTGCCCGCCGGTCTTCCACTGTCCCTCAACCTGCTCGCTTTTTAGGTGACCCTGCATAAAGACGCTGAACTTAGAGAACCCTTATCGTCCTAGCCTTTGAACAGGCCCTTATCGTTGCCTTGCTCCCTTTTCCGTCTAGTTGCTATGAGCGTGGCCATGTGTAGCTGAATATCCACGCGCAGGAATGCTCAAGTTAAACACCTGGTTGACTTGGCTTGGGCAATAATATTGTGAAAAAGCGATAGCGACCAGGATCACAAAAGCAATCGCTACAGCGGATTTGTTCTTCAGCGAAAAATAATTGGGCTGGATCCTTCCTGATTTCTCTCATGAAAGGTCTTCCGTTCGTGGCTCCAGGCATACTAGCTCTAGTCGGTAGAGACGAGGCTTGCAAGTCAGTTTGAAACTATCTGGAACTAGGGAGCGCCACATGGAAGAAGGGCTGGGGCAAGACCTAAGATCAATACCAGAAAACCAGAGAAAGGAGCTGCTTGGGGTCAGGCAAAGGATAGAAGCTGCTAGGCCTCCTGGGGATTGTGAATAATGTTTTCCAGTATTACCTCAGAAGTTATTGGACGCGATAAAAGTGTAATTCACTGCTTTTTAAAGAGCACGGTGATATATTTCAATAAGTATGCGGTGCCCGACAACCGGAGAGAAGCTTTTCTTCCCAAATAAGTGAATACTGGCTAGCAGGAAAAGCCAAACCCTCTATATGCGGATTAGACCTAACTTATGTTGAACTGTTTCCCTTTGATAGTTGAGTAACCTATTTGAGATTATTTAGCCCGCTCCAGCTAAACGATGTGTTGCGCTGCCATCCTTGACTGGCTAAAGCAGGCGTGGCAAAAATTAAAACGATCAATTAGTTGACCTCACGGGGCAGCACTGGCATGATGTTCCGGTCTAGAGGGGATAGATCTTTTCCCGTCCATTATCTGGCACTTTCTCTAACGTGCCGGATACGTTCCTCTCTTGGAACCATTCTAAGAAGTATTTTCAGTCTACCACCACACGAGGGGCAAGATAAAACCACCAGATAGGAGTGTCACGTTTGCTTCTGTCTTTAAATTTTTCTGTTTGCTCGAGTTTCGTGCCGCTCTTGGTTTTTGAGTTTAGAATGCCGTATGTGCCTGTAGTTGCAATCTGTCCATTGGCATTTATAACGTGAGTGCATATGGCCAAGTTTTCAGTTTATATTAGCTGAATTCCGGCTTCCTGTGGACATAACCCTTTTGATGAGAGGGGTTACCCCAAGGCCTACCGTTACGCGGCATTTCTGATTTCGATGGACTGAGTGATGGCCTTCAGCCCCCTGCATGAAATGGTCGCTTCCACATTACGGTTTCTTGAGTGCCTGGCGTACTTTGGAGCTTCAGATTTTGGACTCTCTTATAGATTCTGCACACTGGCAAATCTCAAAATAATCAGCAGGTGCTAGTTCTGGGCCCAGATTTCTCCAGGCTTTGTGTTTATCTTAGTATTTGGATACTTCCATGGAGCTCAAACGTGTCAGTGGACAAAGATAAAAGGGACAGGATACACATTTCGACAGAGTTTTTATTCGGGTTCCGTGACGGAAACGGCAGATAAAATTTTCCGTTTCGTTGCAAGTATAAGCTTTTCCGATTTTTCGGTGCTAAGACAGAAGGGTAAAGCAGTTTCTTGAGTTTCCTCAGCTGCATCCACTCACTTTGGGCGTTTTGCCCTTCGTAATGATTGACTATCAAGCAGACGGACCCGTCTATGGTCCGTTCAAGGGAAAGCGGGCTCAGGTTCTGGGTAAAATGATGAAGCAAACAAGATAATGTAAATAATGCTGACGGAGGAGAAGAAAACGAAACCTTCGAGGATGAAGGCAAACTTAAGCGATCGGAGAAAACCGACCAGAGGTTCGGAAAAGAAAGAAACTAGGAGAATGCAAAACAAAAACAATAGAGCTTTAAGAAGAAGCCAATCGAAAGCATGAGCGACGGGCGGAGAACGATTCCGATGACATTCCAAAAAGAAACCCAGGGCCTATCTTGTCATTTAAAACAGATTGGGCAAATTACCAATAAAAACTCAGCAATGTGCATTCTCGACCCTAGAGCTGCAAGAGAGAACAACGAGCGAACAACTGCGGCTAATAAAAAAACTCAGAAACAAAAATAAGTTAATCGGAAGCATTTGTAACGAGGTTCCTTCTCGGCGACCGAAGCTCAAGTCCAGGGTCGGGGTCCGATTTTGTGGCAAGCTATAGGTGAAATTACGGGAATATTAGAGACAACCGAAAATCCGTGTGATTGACTTATTTTATATCCCTTCTTATTCGGGGCACTTTCAGCTTCATAAAACTTGATAATTTATCCATTTCGAACCACGGGATATAGAAGTGCACACGTACATCCTTGTATAAAATAACCCCGCACATCTTAACCTGGTTTTCGTCTACTTGACACAGCTTGCGTGTGCTTGCTGCATTGCACTTTGGCTGTCGGTTTGAGTACTTATGAATCACATTCGGGGCTTGCATACGTTACGCAACTGTTCCTTTTTTAAATTAGTGCGTTAGATTTTGCAAACCAATCTCTTTTGGCCCTGTGGTATTTCTGATCATGAACAGGGTTGCTCAAACTACGCCTCTTGTGGCTTGAAATACCCAGGTGTTCAAACTTAGATCATGGTAAGTTTCAAACTGCCAAGAAAATTGAACGAAAGCGCAGAGGTCATCAGGAGTCGGAGAACCAAGTCCCTGAGAATGCTTTGGCTGATTTTGGTTCCCTAGGCGCTATTAGATCTGGCAGCTCTGTCAATACTGTGTCAGGGTTTTACTGGACAAGATGGAATATAGCGCTATTGATACCAGCTAGTTCAGAGAACCTCGAGTAGAACATCAGCCTTAGCTGACTAGAAACAGAGAAGCAAAGCCGAAAGAAAATCTCCCGAATGAATTTCGACGAACCCAAGGCCAGGAAAGCTGCGGATTCAAAGGCCCTTGTGTAGTGGCAGAACCTGGATGCAAAGGCTTTTATTCAAATCCGACCAGTGGGGACGGGTACCGAACAAGGGGAAGCCTCACACGCTCCACAGCTGAGAGCAAGCTCATACTCAGACGCCGACGGATTATTTCTCAAGAACAATAAAATAAACATGTGAATCATGTCTCTAACGGTAAGTCTCAGTCGTTATCAAACCGAGTTTCCAAAAATATACGTGACGGGAAGCCCGTCAACGACGGACCTACTGCCAGGTGAAACAAAGAATGGGCGCACAGTACACGGTGGCGCAAGTTGGTCGAAGATAAAATGTGCCGCACACCTGACCAGGCTTTAGAAATGCGATTTCTGAGCGTAGCGGCTAAGGGCAGCTTCAGAGCAGGCAAAAGTACTAACGGTCATTCCGGGGTGATCAGTCAAAACTGAGCCGCATCAAAACAAACCGAAGTGAGTTGGTCTATTTTGCTATCACTCGAAAAGACCAAAAGCTCGGCATGAATTACTCGTCAAAAAGTGCGAGAGGAAAACATTGTTACAGGCACGAAACTTGATGGTTCAAAAGAGAGGGTCGTTAGGAACAACGTTGGGCTGGTTATCGAAACAGTAATGCAGAAAATAACGGGGCGAAAAATCCTCAGTTGCACACCATGCTATACCGCTCATCGAAATCCCCCTGATCAACCCCGTCATCGCCTATCTCTGTCCATCCGCGCTCCGTCTTCCTACCTACGTTCCCGAGACACTGCAGTTCAGAAAAGTACTTTTGACATCTCGCTCTTTCCAAATCGTACGGGGAATCCCAGCGGCACTCCCAGCCTGGGGATGCCAAGCCTGTCGGCACCTTCAAAAAACGATATCTTCCCGTGTCCCTGAAATGCATCTCCTCGCTGGAGAGTAATACTGCTGTCTGTATGAGCCGGTCTTTGTCCACTTCCGCGTTACCATATGGTTTGTATATCTCCCGTAAAGTTCTCCGCAGCAAACACCGCCTTATCACCCTTTCAGAGATTTCTATACTCCGGGAGCCAGTTCTAGCCAGTCTAGAGAATCAGAGCTTATTCTCTCACTCACGGAACCTTGAATTATTCTTCAAAATGACTGATCTGCCTTTGGGGTTTACAAAACTTTTCTGTCGTGCTAGCACTAAGCAGTATACAACAGTCGTAACTTACGACGGTAGGCTGTCTGGAGTCAGAGGCATTCTGCTCTGGTCATCAAAAATAATCCTTTAAACTTCGACAGTGTAAGTGCAAGGAATCTCCTCGCTCTCCATCCGTCCTCTAGAAGACGCTGACAATTACTGGTGCACCGAACGGATCATCAGCTTCCATACGTCCCTGGTAGCTTCATGCTGGGGGAGGTGGAAGTGCCAGGGTGTGACTGACACGCAACGTGATCACTCAAGCACCGTCCATCCCAGAGCTTCATCCGTTTCCTAAACCTCAGAATTACCTCCACGAAATTGGAGTAATTTTAGCTATAAGATCTTGTTCGAGTTTCGCGTCTGCTAATAAATCGGACAAGGGACAATACATAGGAGTCCATACTAAACCCAGCCGTCATCTTCAAGTGAGAGGCCCGATTCTGTGGACAAGTGGGTGTGGAGCAGCACCATTTATTGATCTTCTCCCATAAACATGAAAGACAACAAAACAGTCCATTGTAAATGAGCTAACACATCGTCCCCCTCTTCTGCACGGCAGGTGGGACTGAGAGCCATCAACACCTGGCCAGCTCTATTGGCCATTCTGAGCCAGGCAAAGTATTATCCTAACAAATGTTATACTGCCCCCCCTACTCAGTAATCCAAAGCATCTGCTGCTCAACTTGAGGACGGTCGAAAAACGTAGGAATGAGCGTGCTAGCTGACGCCGTTTCTCGGCCCCAGAGAAAAGCATCAACCTGGTGGATACCGAAGATAACTGAATGCATTGTTATCATCGGAAACAGAATGGTAATGTACATTTCTTCTCTTACTGTACCCGCTTTTTTGGAATGCCATTTCCCTGGATAAACTTTCGTTGTAATCACATTGTCCTCTCCTTCTTCAGCTTTACAACTGGTACTGGGGTCCTAGACCCACAGCATCAAAGAAGTTGACGAAGCCTTCTACTTTTAAAAGAGACAGAAGACGGTTTTTGAATTTGGGTTGCCCTCGTCCTAGCAACTAAATAATGAAAAAGATTATACAGCTCTTTCCCCACCCCACCGCATTCGTTCTGTAGTTGGCTTTTGCAACCAACTTCAAGAACAAGGTGGTATACTTGCTCTATAGGCTTCTCTAAATGGGGTGACTACGTCCGTTAACCTCAAACTGTCACATTCTACCTCGCCACTGTGCTAGAACCGTGTCTGTTTCCGACTACCTTTCCCAGTTTGGCAACTGTGCTCTAGTTAAGAGCTTAACTTAGTCTACCCTGAAAAACTGTTTTTATTTATTCCGGAACCGGTTGTCACCAAGCCTGTAGCTGGTCCAGATCGCCACATGACCACACCATCCTAGTAAGGCCGCAGGTTCAGCGGAAGAATACTCACTCAAAACGGCTGTGAACAAGAAAATGTAAAAAAACGATGGTCCGGGGGTAAGAGCTGCACTCGGAGTTTCGAAGCAGACAGCTAAAACCATCTACGGGTATCCACGTGAACTACTTTAGTACAATGAATGCCGTAGCCCATGAAAAGATGAGGCAAGCTACCGGAAGAATTAAATAAACAATTATAAAATTGATAATTCACAGCCGCTGAAATGAGTTTGGAATCCCGGAAAATAAGCAAATAATTTTAGGTGAATCAAAAGTCTTCAGGGTGAAAAATGACTCTGAAATGGAGGGGACGGCAAAAAGTTCCAGCCTGAGCTTGGGCTTTTTCACTTAGCCCAAATGTGAGGTAAACTATACCATATCCAATTCCGTAGGGTTTTTCTTTGTGATTACCGCCGCGCTCCAAGGGCCCATATCCGTTACGACGAGTCAATCCAGGAAGGAAGGACACCGCCGAAATAAAACCTTTTTTACGGCATTCAGCAGAACTTTATTATGTGTGATCGTTGCGAATAAATGATGAGTGAGTACGGTACCGTAAGGATATATATCTTTTTTGTTTGACGCCAAAAATAGCGGGTTATTCAAAACAGGAGCCAGGGATAATGTTTTAGAGAGTTTACTAGGTTTTGCATATTACCCGCACTGAATGCTCTGAACCATCAGGATGTGAAGAAAATGAAAAAGTGACCGCCTGGCTTGGATTGCGTCGGTGAACAAAAGCAACAGCAGACGATAGGATCCCTCGAAGTATGATCACAGTTTGTAGTAAACTGTGGGCAGTAAAATCGGAAATCCTGGTGCTGTGTTTTCAATAACAAAGTCAGACTGGCTTGTAACGGGGGTCAAGCAAAGAAGAAGGGAACGAAATATGAGGTGAGTTTCAGAGACAAAGCAAAAGACCTCGCAGCATATTGTGGAAGATGATTCAGCAGGAAAATGTGACTTTTAATGAACATTTGCAATTTGAGGTCTTATGAAGAAGTCCATCGAAAACTAGGGTGATAAGCTTAACGGATTGAACTGGAGGTCAGGACGGGGAATGAGAAGGGGTTACGTGTTTCTAAGTGCCTTGGGCCACACCGTCCACTGAGTAGCAGTTCGGTAACCAAATACGAAACAGCTGAGGGCTAGGTTTGCTTGGGGTGCCTTGTATTCAAGCTGAAAATAGGGGAGTTCATCAGCGACGCTGGGACGGTAAAGTGAAAATCTAAACCTAATGGTCTGGGTATTGATGACGCAAATGATAAAACAAGACTTGCTGGGAGGAAGATAAACAAACGAATCAAGTTTTCTTCATTTCAGCCGCTGCTATCTTTTAAGTGAATCATTCCTAAATGTAACCGAGGTCAGACCCTTATGGCGTTAAGCTTACTTGCTTGTATATTCTTTGGTTCGTCTTTCTTTTGAGTGATCATTTGCATGCTGCATTGCAGTCAAAAAACCGTTTGTGTACTGGTTGAGAAATGGTGAGAGATGGCCACGTGGACATAGAACAGCCCCCGTATTGTCTATATTCAGCACACATGCAAAAAACACTCCGGGTTTGGAAGGATTTTGAGAGCATCTTTTTCCCCGAGTGTAATCTTAGCTGCGTAAATTTCTCTTAGGCATCATCACGGCCTGACATCCAGCTGAGAGAGAAGCTGGAGCTGCTTCTGGTGGAAGGCCGCAGCTTAGAAGCTGCGGCCGAAATAAGGGCTGTACGTAGTAAACAGCAAAGAAACGTTCAGTCACAGCCCTTAACTTGCTACTCAATATTCAAGCAGCGCTAGACTATATAGAAGAGTGATAAATCAGAATAACATTGAGGAATAGTTCTGCGATACTGTAATAGTGAACTAAAAACTAGCCACTTTTGCAAGGCAAAAAGTGGTACTAAGTTGAACCTAGTTCGAAAGGAAAGGGGCCCAGAAATAGATGCTACCACGAAAACGAAGGTCTAGCCAAACATTTCTGGATCCACAACCATCACCTCAATACAATAGCTGTCGGATACATTCCACCGCTGTAGTGTAGCGTAAGCGACGTGAGATTTCCAAAGTGGTTTTTGGAAACGTATATATACCTTAAGTCTTGCAAAGGGTTTTTTTCAGATTTATGAACATTTGTTATTCAGTAGCAACACTTCTGCCCAAGGACACTGGCCACACATGACAAGGCCGGTGGGCTGGAAATACAAACTCTGCTAGTTTAGGTGAACCTTCTAGGATTAGGCACTCATGCCAATATCCGCTGGAAGGGCTGCCTCTCCAGCCATTTTTTTGGGACCAACTTTCTATATTTTGGGTCATTTACCTTTTAATAGTGCTTGTCTGTCTCAGGCCGGGCTTCCTTTACCACAGTTAATCATGGAGCCATCTTTAATTCCTGACAGCTAAAATAATGCAGTACTTTTATGTGGCTATCAGATCTCTGCAATGCCTTCACTTGTTATGTTTGCTTCGTTATTAGTCTGCTCTCCCTCTACTCCCTCCACAGATCGACCTAGATGGATCCACCATTTGACTGGCATTCCACTCACATGTACACTTCTGTCACCCTGTTAAACTAGACCTCCACGGTTGGGTACCCATGCCACACCCGATAAGGAATGCTTTTTATCCAACCCTCACCTACCGACAATTTATCATACATATTACGAGTTGTTGATTTTTTCTGCGTCTCTTGAGCACGCTGTATCCTTTGGGCGTTCCATGAAGTCTTCCATTTAAAAAGTTCCCAAGTATCGGAGAGAGTTTTGCTCCTGGCTCAGGTGCACACTCCTCATCTTCATTCCCTTTTGCATTATCGGCTGTTTTCTTCCCTAAAAACTTTTGTTCATCGTATCTGTTTTAAAATGCACCCCGACAGTATCCTAATCTCCGATCATCTCTGCATCCCTGATCACCTAAGTGCGCCGACCATCCAGACAGCCTCACTAGGTCGTGGACAGTTTGATCGCTTGACCTAGAAATTCGATTCTGCCGGCCTGTCATTTGTTCTCACAATAAAACCTATACACTCCCTGTATGTGCTGGAATAATTTTCTGAGATACCGCATTGTTACCTCATTTTAACCATGTTCTCGTGCATCAAGCTTTCACCTGGCTCCCCGAAATAACCCATCATCAGTATCATTGCCAGCGTGGACGGATGCCTGTTGTGGTTCACCAATGATTTTTGAGTGCACAGAATGGGGCTCCTGTTTTTCGCTCTATCCATTTTTGCCAGGCAGAAATTTCCTTTTATTGATGTCAAATACTTCGGACCTTCTATGTTAGGTGTGAGTGAGTGGAAGAAGAAAGATTTGGTGACCTTTCCACGTGATTAAGCCTCAAAACGAAGCAAACTGAAGTACTGCCTCCACTCACCATATGATCATTCATCCAGGCCTGAATTCTTTTTTTGACCATCGGCAAACGGCCGAAGGTAATCCGTAGTGACTGTAAAAGCAAATTTCAAAGCAGGCTTGGTTTCATTAGGCCTTTGTTTCCCCATACGAGAGTCGGCAACTTTACTTTTGGTGAGTCAGTTTGCCAATCACGTCCACTCGATGCGAGTCCCTGGGGAGAGCTTGAGGAATGTTTGATAAGTTGACTAGAACAGTATTACCGGTAACAGCTTACGACCAGCGCATGACGGACGAAACACAACACTCCTGGCTGAAGTTTAAAGTTATTTGGCGATTGTCTTTGCTCTTTTTGACAGAATATGCCATCGACTTTGGCACGTCATTGCTAAACACAGCTACTCAGAGGTAAGCTTGCGTTGGCAAATGACGTGGGTTTTCCAAGCAAAAGGTTGAAAGAAACCGAGTTTTTCAAATAATCACAGGACTTCCGGTACTTTTTCCGAAAACAAATCATTTCAGCTGCTGAAAATAAAAGGATAATCGTGAAAATGAGCCTTTTTTCGCTGTTCAATGCTATATTCTGCAATCTACTGTCAGCAGAAGACGTAAGATGCTGTGGAGGATAGTGTGGTTAACATTCTCGTTATTCAGATCACTATCCCTCCTGCTCGCCGATAAAACTTAGGTAACAAGGTGAACAGAAGATCCTAGAAAGGCTAACTTCATTCCTTGTAACGGTGAGTTACTTTAGGACTTTGGGCAAATGCCTAAAGTTTAGGTGATGTCAGGCATTTTTAGAAGAAGGGCAAAATACATAGGAGCATGGTAAGAAAGACACAGACATCCAAAGCCAGCGAAAAATCGAGGTTATTTAGTGTCGGTAGTTTGGGATGGAGTTCACAAAATTCAGCGGCAGTTTGCAGCCATCAGCGAGGTTTATCCTGACGGGAGACCACGTGGTTAGAGGTATTCGTGTGCACTTCATGTGGGTAAGAGAGACGAGATGTTCTCAAAGTTTGTTGGTTGGAAGAAGTCTTTCCCTTAAAAGAATGCACCTCAGTACATGTCCACTCATATAACCCCGCACAGTTCGCCTCTTTTGGTAGGACGAGGTGCGTTTTATTACACGTAAATACAGCTTCAGTATAAGTTACCCAGGACTTTATGTGACTTAGACCGACCTTATATCCAAACGGTTGTTTGTTCAGTCAGTTCTTTAGCTCTAAGTTCTGGCGTTTTTGAGTTTGTATTCTACTTATATTTGGTTAGAGCTTTGTGTGGACAGAAGTCTGTATTTCAGCCCAAAATGGTTCAAACTTGGCATCTCACCGAACAAATGGAATGAAGAAAGATAATCACACATCAGTATTGCCAAGAAACCCTGCCGATACCCGCTCCCGGGTCGTTAGGATCCGAGCCAGATACTGAACGGTGAAGTTGGACATACGAGAGGATGTGGACCAAAAGTAGGAAAGTGTAGAAGAGAGAAAGTTACACTTGAATAGATCACCGTGTAAAGGGCGAGTGCTGTCTGTAAGGATTTCGTGAGCGAACTTTTCACAGGTCTTCAGGTCTAATTCGCACACCCTATCAGATGGTTCAGGTTAGAGTATAGTAGATACCCGAATAATATTGGATAAACCCCGACGAAGAATTTAAAATCCCTTCTCCAGTAGGCCACGGAAAGTGGCAAAGGACAGTGGAGTACAATAGGGGAAACATACTGATAGTCAAAAACGTATATAACATTCTGCTGACCTGTAAAATGCCCAAGCTTTCGGATTTGGTAAGGTAGCCGGAGTAGTTTTTTCCCACTGTTTGGAAAGCGAGATGACCACTTCAAATTTGCATCGAAAGTGATTCCTGATTATTTGACAGAACCCACTGTAGCTAGTGGTTTTGTGGGAATGACGGGGGGTCACAAGGATAAGCCGATCGATAGAGTGTTTATAGGCCTTCGAAGCATTTGGATAAGCTCAACGTTGGACCTGATCTGGCAGAGAAACCATTACTGTAAGACGGACTGCTGGATAAGTCAAAGAAGCCCTGGATTACAAAACTAGTTTGTCAAAAGGTCACGTAATGGGCATATCGAAATAAATGCATGAGATATTGTGATGAAAAACTACTATTGTGTGCGAAAAACAAACAGGGGAAGGCACAGCTCCATGGGGCACTCCTGAGCTGTTCACGAAATACTTGAATATTTTAAAGCATGATCGTGTGCCCTGAATCGTGGTGGTAAAATAATCAGGCAGCTATGCCAGATGAGGTGTGGGACAGCCAAAAGCTTTCTGTTTTTTAGTGGAGGGTAGACCGCGGAATTGAATTAGAAGCGGTTGGGCAGTCTAGAAAAGCGCGTCAAACAGACTTCGCTGCCCCTTTCGGTAATTAGTCACACGGGGGAATTAGGAAGCCATAGCATCCACAACGGACTTCTTCGATTTGTAAGCAAACTGCAAGGGGTTGCCACAAGAGTCTGTAGGATTTGGGCTCATAGGAAAGTCAAGCTCATCACGTTCAAAACCAGATGAAGCTGGGGCGAAGGGATGAAGGAGTTCGGCCATGCCAACAAAATTACCGATTTGAAGTTTGAAATAGGAATAGGTGCCTGCCTCGCAGAAGTAGACACTGGTGGGATTTCTGAGCATGTTACTTTGAGACTTCGTTAAGCTTGTTTAGCCGGATTATTATTGTGGGGAAAATCTTACAGTAAGTTTTAACCGCAGGCGCATGAACTTCGTAATAAGCACGAAGCCTTTGTCTTTTATTTCCTAATCCATGTTAATTTTTTTTTCATTTTATATCGACGATCTGTCATCAAGTCAACGTTAGCGATGGTAACACTGCGGCCGGAAACGCCTTTAAATGGCTGAATGTAGTGGGATAGTTACAAAAGCCATGGTTGGTTGCCGTGCCTTGCAAATTTGGCTGCCCCTCAGATCGGTTCTCCAGTTTGATCAGCTTGAAAACCTGATTCTGTTTTGATGACATGATGGTCTCGACCTTCATTTCTGACTGTGTCTGATTGTATTTACATTTTAAAAAGCCTTTGAAAGTAGGAGAACTTTTGTTTGCCTTCTTTGAGGCCCACCAGTGCCGTCACATGCCACTTATTTCTTGGTGACATTTTAGAACAATTCAGTTTCAGAGTAGCCAGGGTAACCCAGCACCGCCGTCACATGTGACTCACAGGCTGCTGCTGTCGGGGTTTGTTTTGTTCGTTTGAAATCTTCGCGCACATGTCCTGAGACAGAACGTGAAAGGACACTAGGCAACTGTGAAGTGACATCTGTCTGCAGAATATAAATATTCTGCAGATCCTCGTTGTTTGTTTACAACTTCTTTCCTGTATTTCGTGGTCACCATCGAAGTAGGCCAAATGTCAGCTAGTACACTGAAATACCGCGGTGTATTTGTCATAGGTGGTTCTTAAGTTTATTATTCTCTGGGTATATGCTGACAGGATGTAATTTCGTTGGACCACTGACGTTGTATGGCATGACGGAGTTCAGTGCTGGTCAGCCGATCGAAATTTTTATCACTGATTCCCGTTTGTTTTTATCAGTTCCTAGAACGGTGTGAGCCGTGTGTATAAGTAATAAGACGTGATACCGACGGATAGTGGTACTAATGCTGAAGCCGAGTAATGAATGATCCTTTTCCGGAACCACCTTTTCGGAAGACTTCCGTCAGGAGAGACATCTACAAACCATTACTCCTATATTTGTATTTTTTTGCTGTTTGGAAGAATAATTTGACCGAGACTGGCCATCACAACCAGCTATCAAATTCGTAGCGCATGGAGCTGGTTGCTTTGTCATTGTCCGCTGATTTATGGTCCGACTTAAACGGTCCATTGACAAATTTCGCGAGTTTAATCTTCACGTTCAGTCTGGGCATGCTTCGTACTTTACTTTTCCATCAGCGAATTCCCAATAAATGTACGGCACAAGTCGGAACTTAATTTATTGGCCAGTCTCTGCTTAATTAGTATTTTGCGCCCTGGATTGGCCTCAACTGGACTTACAGCATAAAAGATAGTATTTGTGTGCCAGTTGAACACCACGACCAACAAGCTGTAGCGGAACCCAAAATCTGTATTCTCCCGAATTAATCCTATTGCTTCACTTCATTTCACTGCATTTCTCCACTTTCATGCACCGCAACATCTTATCTCTTCCAGCCTTACTTGTCCTCGAACTCACTGTTGTCCTATGTATGCTGGTATACATTGTTATTGGTGTACATTATTTTGCGTCGTATCTGGTGCACACCCGAATGTGTCGCACCAGCCTCTTGTTTTATCTGTCATAACCTGCTCCGTGAGTCGCCAGTTTATGACATTAGGCCCACTCGCTTCTGTGGCACATGTCCGCTTTCACCGGCAATTCTAGAAATCCCGAGTGCTACGTTTGGAACTTTGGCGCCTCTTTAAGGTTCAACAAGGTCACCAATGAATATTTCTTCCAAACAAGGACACACGCTTGTTTGGTATTCATTATGGCAAGCTTTGGGCAACAAGCAGACAGACTGGTTCGAATCGCGAAAGCAAAACACGACCGATACGTATGTTTTACGATACTGAATTAGTGAATGAAAAACGATATAAAACATGCACAAACCTCAAAAGTGCCATCACACGGACACAAACATTAGAACCAAGTTAACGGCGTGCAACAGACAAGTACGTGCGTCAAGCGGGTCCAAGATAAGATATGACAAAGTAGTGTGTTGGACGCGGATAAACAAAGGTCGAATCGTAGGAACACAAACTCTACGAAACACGCAAACGTATACATCAGTGAGTAGTTTCACGAGGTCACCGTACTATAGTGCCTTCGAAGGATTTTATAACCGATGGTTACATTGATCTTTAGTCGCGCTTCGCCGCGGATACTGATGATTGGTCGGTCTTGAAGTCTATCGACTTTGATTTTTTTGGGCTAGAGTTCCCTTGGCCCAGCTCCTCTACTTCCTTTTATGCGTGAGAACTTGAGGCCAGTTCATTGGCTGCGGTCAAACTATATTTTCATCCTCAGAAGAATGAAGTGGAACAACTGCGTGTTTTTCTGCCGCTGGTTGCGGCCGCGATGCTTCGCGTGCTTGAATAAAGCAGTATTCGTGTATCAAAAACTAATTGGTCTTTGTCCTCCATGTTGCTTTCAAAACTTTTGAAGCAATGGAGTTCAAAACACATATTATAGAGCTTTAAATTAAGATACCGTTGAAAGTGGAAAGGAGAGTATGGCTTGCAATAACGGTGGCCGTTTCGAGATAGTTTCATACCTCGTTGTCCCCTTCAGCAGCATGAAATAGCCGAAGTTTGAGCCCCACTGGTTTGATTCAAGTGATATTGAGCTGACAACCAAGGTCCCTCAAGAAGGAATACAGAAAAACGGGAGGGAAAAGAAAATTACATACGGTAGAATTATGCTGTTGGAACGCGAAGCCGGACACAGGCGAGAGCCGCCGTAGCTGGATACCAAACCCGAAAAACCTCGTAGGTTCAATGCAGGAGGAATAATTGTCCGGTATTACGGCGAAAGTGTCAGCGGATTTTTCTCTCCGCTCACCTCAGTGAATGACCTAGTACAGGTTCGGCCTGATAAAGGGGTGTTGTTATCGGTCCTTTCGAAAATGCGCGTATCTTGCCTGTGGGTCTCTACAGCGGGCACGTGGATGATGGGTGCGAAACCTTACCGGAGGGCAGTTGGTATCCTGTCGTTAGCCATAGGGGATTCTCGGAAAACGGTGCCAGTCCCTCTAGAACTGCAGGCTTATAGTGATGGTATTCGGAGGTGATGGATGAGCGGAACATCAAAAGAGTTTTTCAGCGGAGAAAAGGGAAAACATTAAATGGCTTCAGTGTGGAAAACAAACCTCGGATGGGCAGCCACAACAGTGGGTGGGGAAAATCTCTTCTATTTTCACTGGCATTATTTGTTTTTTTTGTTTTTTCCGTCGTTTTGTTTGCTTTTTTCATGGAATCCGACATATCTTGTCTGCGAAAGAAACAGGTTTCTCGATCGCTCTTCAGCGGTTGGAAGTCAATGGGGGCCGCCGTGCGTTGAGGGCTGTTTCAGGACGGCCGGGTAACCGGGTCATCGGCGTTGGTACGGTTGGCTTATGGGATGCCGGAGACATGGGTGCTAGTCCTAAAGAATACGATTGGGTGACATCGGACGGATTGGATTCAGCGGGAAAGGCTGGTTTAATTCAAACCATGGTAACCATACCCTTTCTGCAATTTTGGTTGATGACGAATTTTTTCTCTAGGCTGTGTAGGACCCTATGGGGGCCGGCGCAGGCAGGTTGTAGAGGAGCTCGTGCCTCTGCTCTATTGAAAATATGCGTACAGTCTTGCGGGTGTTAGTGCGAATAAACCGTCGTGTTTTGTCCGCGAGCCGCGGGAAGTTGTGACTTGCTCATCTGGTGGGTTGGCCTGACGGCGTAATCAGCGTAGTCAAACATGCCGGTAGACTTTGAGACTACCATGTCACCAGGCGGTCGAAGGGGGCAACCAGATGTGAGTTTCGCCGATGTGGTTTGTAGTTCGTCCTTAAGAGCATTGTGGCAATCTGAAAACACCAGCGGTAGTGACTCCCGCTAGCCTGGATTTTTGTGAGCTGTTGAATTTTCCTCGAATCGCTGATGGAAAAGTTCTGCCATTCCGTTTGCCGACTGGTGGTAGGCAGATGTGTGAATGATACGGGTGCCGCAACGTTATAGAAGACTACTAGAGGCTCCTTCGAGTTGCTAGCCGCGGTCTGTGATACCCGCGACTGGATAACCAAAAGCTGACATTCAGTGTTCTAAAAAAGCTTAGGTGACTGTTTTTCCAGCTGCATTGTGCAAAGATGCAGCCAACGGCCACCTGGTGAAACGTTTTATACAAGTAAGACAATATATGCTACCCTTTGACGGAGGCAGTGGCCCTGCTAGGCCGACATGCACATTTTGGAAACGTGAGTCACCGGCTGGGACCTTTGATAATAGGCTTTTTGTGTGCCTTTGCACTTTCAATTGTTGACACTGGATGCAGGTACGGGCCCATGCAGTGACATCACGGTTCATGTTGTATCAAACAACGGTCACCGATGAGTTTGGTGGGGGCCTTTATACCTGGGTGGGACAGACCGGGCAAGGTTTCGAAAACCTTTTGCCAAAAAGCTGACGGTACCACTGACCCTGGGTGGCCTTTGGACATGTCACACGGTATGTAACCTTTTGCTGAAGGAATGGGAACCGACAGGAGCCCCGGTGGTGGGGTGCTACTGAGCTTTTCTACCTCAAGATCGTTTGCTTAAGTGGATGAGATGGTTTAGAGGTTGGTCGACCCGGGGGTGCTGAGGTCCTGGTTGTGAATGCGGGGTAGCGCATATGTGACAGGATTACCCACACCCGAAATATGACTTACATCACTGGAGTACTGAGTGATGTAATCCAGATGTCTAGACTCCCTGGGGAGTATCCGTCAACGGTGGCGCGCAAAGTGCGGATGATCGGCTTATGGTCAATGTAGACCGTGAGTTCGTGTCCCTCTAAAATGTGTCTAAAGTGACGAATGCCTAGGTAGCTAGCAAGAGTTTCTCCATCAAAGTGCCATACGTGCATTCTGCTGGTTGTAGCATTTTGGAGAAGAATTTAGCGGGTTGCCAAGTGTCGGCTAAGTATTGCTGCAACACCAGGCCCACGGCCTCGTCTGACGCGTTCGTGACTGACGCCATTGGGGAAGTTGGTTTCAGGTTTGATAGCGAGGCTATGCCGCCACAACCTGCTTCAGTATAGCAGACGCATCTCGTGCGGTTCCTTTCAAAACGAGGTGCTTCACTTTGCCTCTTAGCAAGTCTGTGAGCTGCTGCATTAGCTGGGCCAATTGTGGGATGAAAGCACAATAGAAGTTGAGCAGAACTTTGAAACGCCGTAACTGCTTGAATGACGCAGGTTCCGGGTAGTCCAGGACTGCCTGCACCTTGACCTGAAATGGTTTGATCCCCCTGGAAGTGACATCGTGGCCTAGGAAGTCTAAGGCGTCGACGCCTATTACACAATTATTCGCGTTGACCATGACCTCGTTTTTAGATAGGCGGTCGCAAAGCATGTTCAGGTGTGCTAGATGTTCTGTCTTAGACAAACTGGCAATCAGGTTATCGTCCAGATAAGCGAACGCGAAATCCATAGCACTGCAACCATATCCGTGAAACGCTGGAAAGTTTGGGCGGCCTTGCTTGGTCCAGATGGCATACGTAGAATCTCGAAAAGACCAAAAGGAGTCGTTACGGATGTCTTGGGGATATCGGCCTCAGCTGATGGCACTTCGTTATGTGCCCGCACAAAATCTATTTGACTGAAAATTATCTTACCCGACAATCCAACCGTGTCCATTAGGAAACTCATACCGGTAGTCCTGTCTTTCACTTAAGTAAGGCTACTAGGACTGGGGGCGCCCGGGGAGGTCGTCGCTATCGCCTCTCTGCCCATCACTTTCCCTGGTGGGTGCTGTAAGTACAAGGCTGTTCGCATACACGAGCCTTGGATCCGAAGCTGCGATGATAATAACACTCGCCGGATTGTGCTTTTGCTCTCTGGGCGTTCGAGGTAGAATGGCAACGGCTCTGGCTTCGTGGAAGCAGACTACTTATGGTGATCTTGTGCTGTTCAACTGCCTGTAATGAACGGCGGACTTCGTGGCATAACATCTGAATGTCAGAGTTGCTACCGGGTGCGAGGTGCTGGGCGGTTGTCGAAACAGGGTTAACGGCGGGATCAGGTGGGTAAACGGTGGTGCTGGCTAATGCGTGGGACTATGGAGCAAAAGCCCGTGCCTGCCCGAGGACTTCGTTAGCAGCCTCTGCGCGCTTATCCAAGATCTTGCCTTGTGTTAGAACGACAACTTTGCTGTGAGCAAACGGTGGAAGCCGCTGCATCCGTAGTTGACGCAGGACAGCATCGTTCATGGATGTCGTACATATCGATGAAAGCTTTTGCCGTAGAGACTGCGATGAGGTCATGTCCCTATTATAGTCGTAATGAACTGAGTTGAAAGTCCGTATCGAAATCTCCCCCACCCAGAACTATGCGAACGGAAGTGGCAAGAAGACCAAGGCCGCGAAATAGCGCGTTAGTTGTATTGCAGATTGGGTTTGTATAGATGCGTTTAATTAGGGAAAATAATTGGTAGACTCAAAGATAACTAATCATAGAGGGCTTTTGTTGGAGTTGTCCGCAACGATCCTCATTCGTTGAGGCTCAGCAGCGTACGTAGCTACGAAGCTTCACCTGGCTGTATCACATGTGACAGCTGCTCATTCACCACAACCTTCCTCCCTCAAGGGTTCCTGGTCAGTTTAGCTCGCCTTCCGTAGTGATCTTTGGACTGCAGCTGGTGGCTATGGCTCGGCCTCTGGAGCAGTCTTTTAAGGAGGCAGAATGGATGTATCACCTTAATCAACAAGGTCCCCGTCATGACCATTATCGGTTTCAGCTGTGCTATTGGTTACATCGCTGGTTGTCACTGTGAAATGGATTAGGCTAAGGTGACGCCGAAGCACCGATGCATCTTCCAAGTCCGTGACCTCGACCATAGATTGACCAAGTCGTCTTGTGATAATACCATCCGCTGGTCGATGATCGTTGCCACAGAAGTGCATGACATCACTGCGGTCATGACATATCAGTAATGGCCGTAGTCTTCTGGACTTGAAGAGCACCGTTGGACTCTCCTTAGTGGTTGTATGCACTGCGTTTCTGTACTGCAACAGAAAGCTGTCGAGAAACGCTTCCCAGTCTAGCAAAGCCCTCGGGTTGGCCGATGTTATTGCACTTTTCAAGGAACACACCAAGTTTTCCGCTGCGCCTTTAGAACGTGGGTGGCGCGGGGCCGTACGTAGATGCCGACACCCAAATCTATCAGGCCAGAATTTCAGCCCCGCCGAACAGAATTGTGATCCATTATCGGTGGCTATTGCCTATGGGATTCCTCTTCGTTGGAAGCATTTCCGTAGCACCTGGATTACGAAGGAGACGTTAAGTGAACTCGTCGGGAACAATTCCGGTCATTTAGAGTAGAAATCAGTCAGCACAAGGGCTTGATGCGGGTTCAAGTGTGAACCACAGAAGTCCGCATGAACTCTCTGCGGTGGAAAGTAGCTTTTGGGCCGTGAATTCCGGTTGGTGGGCCTCGGCTGGACTTTGAGTAAACACTTATTATAGTCCTCTGCCGTGATGCGAACACCCGCCTCCAATTCCGGCAACCAACACAGCTGTCAAGCCAGCGACTTCATTTTATCCACGCCCAAATGGCCTTTGTGCAGTTCATTCAAAACCGACTTGCGCAATGCAGGTGGAATGACAAGCCGGTCACCTCCACAAAGGACGCCGTCGGGTTGCATACTGAATTCCTCTCGCAGTGCCGAGAACTGAGGAAACTTCCGCTTCACCTTGGAATGCTGTCGCTTTCTGATAGCTGAAGTCACGAATGAGTAGTATCTTTTGTCTGCTTGCTCAGTTCTTCGCTCGACACAGGTGCGGCGGGGGAAGTGAAATGACATTGGTCCGCAGCTGAGAACCGTGAATATTGGGACATGAAGTCCGCCTGCGGGATTGTCCTGCTGAGTTGATGCAGAATGTCATAGTACCAGGCTCCTAGAGCAACGCTCCAACGCCGGATCACAGCAGCCGTGGGTTTGGCGACGGATTTATCCGGGTTATACGAGAAATGATGGGCCTGCAGGTTTGGTGGCAATCATGGACTTCACTCCACATAGGCACTTGTGCAGTCAGCGCACCGCCCAATAAAAGGCCAAAGCTTCCGTCTGCGTCTGAGAATAACCCTTCTCTGCAGTATTAAGAAGACGAGAGACACAGATACTTGGACATCTATCTCGTTCCAGAACCGCTCCCATCCTCATTTCAGAAGTGTCAGTGATCAGCATGGTCCGCTTGGATGGGGCAGGTGGGGCTAGTATCGGTCGGTAAATGTTATTTTGAATGAGACCAGGCAATATCTGTTCACGCTATTCGTTCCATCGCCACGCATCGGACGACTGGGCTAGAAACAATGGTTGGGCTCTCGTTGAAACGTTTGGAATGAGCCCGGAACAGTATTGCAGGCACCCACGAATTGATCGTAAGAGCGCCTGATTTTTCGGTGACTTAATGCCAATCAGGGGTATGAAATGATCTGGATCGAGTCGGTATCCGTTTGCTTTGACAGTGAGACCAAGGAAATCTAATTCGATGGCACCGAATTTGCACTTGTGGGCTTCTATCGATACATTGCTTCCAACGAACCACCCCGACAACCTTTTTAATCTGTGGTCGTGTTCGTCCTTCGCGGATTCAAAAATGAGCACATCATTTTGATATGCCATCACCCCTTCAATATCACGAATCATCTCGTCTATTGCAGCCTCGAAATACCCCGGAAGACACGTGCGGACCAAAAGGTAAGAAGTTGCATTGGAAAGTGCCCCATGAAGTGTCATTGGTCGTTAGTGGTTTGAACTCCATGTGCAGCGGAATTTGCAAGCATGCATTGACCAGATCAACTTTTGAGTAAGACTTGCTACCGAGCATGCTTTCCTTGAAGTCCTCAGGTTTCACTGTAGTCGCCACGAATTTACATGAACGAGGAATCAAGGTCAATCGGTAATCATCACAAATCCGGGGTGTCTGTCCGTCGCTCTTCGGCGCAACCACAATCGTGATCACCCAAGCGGATGAAGTCACGCGCGCAGTGACGCTGTGTTGCTCCATTTTGGCAGATACCTTCAGATTGCCCTCACTCCGGCCGTAAGGCAACTCTCGGCGTTTCAGGAATGCCGGGTCATCATCCACCTCCAACTTCTTGAGTTCTAACTTCATGCCGCTTTTGTTGTTCGAGCATTGTGCGATCGACCACTGAACCTGATTCACAGGATTGCCAAATGTAGATTCTAGGGTCACCAACTCCTCCAATCCATGGAAGGCCTACAAACCAAGAATCAACGGACTTTCTACGGAAATCAGAGATAGTATCGGGGAAGTTCACCCACCAATCTAGCCATCAGTGTAGTCTCGCCCAGCAATGAAAGTCGATGACCAGTAACTTCGTGAATGCGCACAGCAGAGGGGCTTATGGGTACACTGGGATGAATCAGGAGGAATACTCATTTCGGAATAATGGACTCACCGCTCCCGGTATCCAAAATTGGTCCCTCTTGGCTACGCGGCCCACGAAAAAACCTTCCACTCCTTCACAATACCTCAAAGAATAGATCATGCAGTTCGGCACCGCAGGTGAGAACCCTTTCTAGTTATTCCTTACGTAACAAAGAGTTCTTGGTTTCTGTCCCTTTGCACAAGCTTCCACTTAGGTCAAACTTCATCAACAAGTACGCTTTATTGTGGAACAAGCTACCACAACGAATTCGGGCACTATCACCGACATCGGTGGCTTTCAAACAGGAAATATGCATGGCCCTAACCGTGAACACGCTGACCAGGAGGTGCAATTCTCATATATTTGTCTCAATCTCTCAAAGTTTGACCGGTAGCGATTACAATCTGGTTAACTGTCGCATTCCCACTCACCCACAACCTACCCTGAAATCACACTGCATCAAATCCTCTCCTCTCCCTGACTAGAAGGTTCTCCCTACTACCATTCGGCAAGCTGACTGGAGTGAGTTTTTTCTTTCTCGTGATCCACAACAAGCCACTGATGTTTTCTGTGCACAGTTCTCCAGATGTCTTGATAAGATTACCTACCTCCCCAGCGAAGGAATAATAGGAAATACTACATCACTTCTCTGCAAACATCACTTGTCTCTTCTCTTTATTCCAAGCCCCAAAAATTCATGAAACTACACACTACTTTGCAATTCTTATTCAAGTTGTCCGCCTCACTTCTACTATTCAGAAGCTTGAAGAAACTACACTGCCTAACCAGGAAACAAAGGCTCTGCCACACCAAAATGGATCTCTCCGGCTGTCATCATTGTATAGGACCAGAACCTCTAATACTCATGGAGCTGTACTGAATACTGTTTCAATGGACAGTGTATCCGCCTCCACTCCCCTTTCTATTGCAGAGGCCTTCAACTCATTCTTCGCCTCAACTATAGCCCCTATTATTATTGTTGACCCTCCGCCTCTTCTCTTAGTTACCGCTTCCACTCTGTACACAGTGGAATTAGAAGCTTCAATTATCTCCCAATTATTGACCACTTTCAAGCCATCATCCTACCCAGGACCTGACGGACTACCGTCCTCTGCAAAAGTTAAATGCGGACCTGACATACCCTACCTACTACTGAATATATTTGCCCTATCAATGAACTCCGGTCTGGTGCCCGCAAACTGGAAATGCTCAGTCAAAATCCCCCACCACAAGAAAGGTCCACTGCATGGGGTACGAAACTACCTTCCCATTAGCCATACACCTGTCCTCTCTCGGCCATTAGAAAAAATCTTAAAAGAACACATCGCCAAGCATCTCTTCCAATTGGGCGTTAATAATCCTCGACAACATGGTTTCCTTCGGTCAAGATCCTGCGCAGCCTGCCAACTCGATTTTTTGAATCTCGTCACTGGAATGGCAGACAATGAAATGGCCCTTATAGTACTTTACTTGAGTGTGTCAAAGGCGTTTGACGGCGTGCCACACCCACATCTTCTGGCCAAAATCCGATCCTTTGGCATTACCGACCCTTTACTATCTTGGATCAATTCTTACCTGTCTAATCGCTCTCAGGTTGTCTCAATAAACGGACACTGTTCCAAGCCTGAACCAGTTACAAGCGGTGTTATACAGGGTAGCGTCCTAGGACCTCTGTTGTTCCTCATGTATATAAATGACGTATTCCTCTCATTGGGCCATGGCACCCCATTTCTTTTTGCTGATGACATTAAAGTTGTCTACTTGTTCAAGCCTGAATGCATCGCCTCGGCTATCTTAAACATCTCTAAAGACATATCTGTACTCCATAGATGGTGCTCAACATGGCAGATGAATTTTTTCGCTGACAAATGCGAGGTTCTTACACATAAATGCAAGCTACCTCCAGGATCCTTAGCCGTTTGTGGTTCAACCATCGCTAACAAGCAATTCGTTCGCGACCCTGGCTTAAACTATTCCTGCTCTTTTAATTTCTCGGAATATTCGGCCCTCCAGGTTGCTAAGGCCAGAAAGTGCCTGGGGCTAATATTTCGCTCCTTCCGACTTCGAGATGGCATTCTTTTCCTATATAAATCTCATGCCAAGCCTTTATTAGAATACTGCCCACTGATCTCCTCTAGTATGCGGAAATCATGCAGGATTGGTATCGAATCAGTTCAACGTAGTTTTACCAAGCGACTGATTGGATGGAGCTCTCCCCTCACTTATAAAGAACGCCGCCTATTTTTTAAACTAGACCCTTTATGGCCTCGCCGTGTGAAAATAAAACTTATCTTTTTGTATAACATCCTTCACAGCCGGACACATACTTGTAATCCATTGCACTTCGCGCCTGTTCCTAGCTATCCACTATGCTCTAGAGTTCTTACCCTTTCATCCGCTATTGCCAACACTAGCCTAAGTTCACATTTCTTCACCACAGTGTACTATCACTTACCGAATATGTTACCGTTAGAAATGCGCAGTTCTGCTTCCAGCCATCGGTTTAGAAGTGCGCTGGATAAATTCCTCACGGCTACCCAAACCCTACAGCTCTTAAATGTAGACAAACCCGATGACTGCGCAAACACTGGCGGTCTATGACAGATGGAATCGAATAAATATTCTCAATTTTTCTGCCTTCCGCAATCGAAAAACTAGTCCCAGAGAGTCACTGTATATTACTGTTGCCTCTTTGTATCCATTCTCATTCATCCCCAGCTTGGAGCATCCCAGACTGCGCTCCTCTACTTCTTCTGTATTTCCAGACCCTCATTCGTGCGTACATTTCTCTCGATGACTCTTATTACTCTGGAGACCACACCGGTCCCCAACCTGGTATGTGTGTCTACCTGACCGTCGGCTATTCGTACGCTACCCGACCGATGCATCCTTGGTTACATTCCGGGACCCCCTGGTGCCTGGTCGCCTGATCGCGGACTACCTGGTGCTCACTGCCGTTTGGCCCCACCAAGAAAACTCAGGCCAATCCCAACGGTGCGAGGCGCGGTCAGATCCACCGCTTTGGCCGGCGCACATCGGGCGTGTAGGCCGACTGCAACGATGTGCGGGCGCAACTAGGCTGGCGGATCGCACCTCCTGTCACCAGAATTGGTTTTCAGTTCACGTTTCCAGCGCACGACCAGGATCACCCACTAGCACCAGTTGCGGAATAATAAACAACGTCCCCCGCATCTTACTGCTGCCACCCATTGCCTCCTCCAACGTTCCTGAACAAGGTTTACCATACACCCGGTCAGGTTCCAAATCAACATTTGTACATGTACTTACTCGGCTCAGAAATAAACCCTACTATTTGCGACTACTGACGTTTATATCCATCGACTTATCCTTTATTTGGCTGAACTGATGCCATGTTTACCCTCATCCTATTATGTCCAGTTACCGGATTCTGTACCGCGAAACATAAAGCTGTTTCACTGTTTCGATATCTCTACTATTAACTTCACAGTTCCTGATATACTCTTGAAGAGACCATCCATCCACGTGGCAATTTGTATGTCACCACTACATTTATCTAAACAAAACCATCAGTTAAAGATTCGTTTCTCATCTGCCAGCAACTCCACACAAAGCAAAATGGTCCTCCTCCCAGCTCTTCATCTGCGTGACACCAGCTCTATGTTCATTGTATCCTTCCGTTGCATCTTCTCTCATTCAGCCATCTGCATTTCATGACAGTTGCACTGGCAATGAAGTATCCACAATCCAGGACATAAATAGTTCTATTGCCCCCTTAGCTTTTTATGTCAGACTTCAGCATATCCAGCTATGCAATCACCTGCACTTCCTGAGAGCTGTTCATATGTACTACTTTTATACGACTGTATCAGTCCACTATATGTCTACCTCCGGCATCCACTTTGTTAACAACTTCAGATGCTCTCATGCTACTCATCAACGAACTCAGACAAATCCATAATTGTATCACCTTTCACTCATCTATGAACCACTGCCGCTGCTCCGCCAAGATATCATGGCCACCCACCTGCACCACAATCCATACAGTGCCTTTTCTACATCTTTTGCTGAAAATCGACTACCTGTAACTTAGGCTGCCGTTATTCTGTTCGTCCCCCCTTCAAAGTCTCAGGTTGGACTTTCCTCAACGTACCTAGTCACCCAACTATCTGCGCTTTCTGAAGGCCTCAGCAATGTACTGCTCCTAGTTTATTCCGTCAGATATTAAACATACAAACCACTATTAAGCCCACTTCGTTGTGAGTTTTTATTCCTCATCTGCCAGTCTTGGAGTAACCCCCGATAAACCAATAGTTGAGCACCCTTTCACCCACCTGTTACTTATTGCCCTTTTTTTCACCAGCCCTCCGAAATTGGGCATCTACGCCAAAGAACACTGCGAAAGAGATCTCTCAAAACCTTTGCTGGAAATGAACTATACGTATGCCAAGTTTCTGACCTTCCGGTCGTTTCCAAAATGCCCCATGTCAGACTCTTACCGGCGCATCCCCGTAAGCGATTCTTCACATTCTTTGACAGTATCGTTTATGCACCACCCCCATACGACTTCATAAGATCGTCGTATATCAACTCCTCTGCCCACCCCGTTGTCAACTTGTGTTCACTAAGTAACCTGAAACGAACCCTTTATTCGAATCGTGTTTCACTCACCTGTCAACCTTTGCCACTCTGCTCCATTAAAATTTCCAGGCTCGGGCATCTACATCCACCTCTTCATGAGGGCGTCCTCCACAATCTCTTGATGAATATCAAGCACTAATTCAGTGATAAAACGGACTGTTTCATTCTTTAGTAATTGGTATATTTCTCGGCCATGGTCGAGACGCACGCGTTAAAGCATGATCATGGTGTACACGTTACTCAATAAGATGAAATGTTCACATATTCTAAGTATGAAAGTCGAGAGTATTAGAGATGAAAAAACAATGGCAGGAAAAGTTTGAATGGACCATTCTGATAATGGTTTGCGCGGCAGTTTTAAACCGGTTTCGAATCCGGATCAGGCAGTGGTGCGCGGTGGAGATATCGAGAAAAGCGTTAGCGCAGTGCTAAGGAGGCATTATTAACAAGAATGATGCAAGCCCAGAAAACCAGAGGCCAACTGAGGTTCTGCAGATGGAATAAATTTTGAACAAAAAAAAAAGGTGGAAAATCGACGCATGCGAAGAGGATAGCGATCCATGAAGACAATGCAGACCCTGAATGACGGATATACCGGAGTTCTGTAAACGGAATGAGATTTGAAGCAGAGGGACCTGAGGCCAGTTTCGTGAAAGTGAACACCGGTGGATGTGGGAGAAACAGCAGTCCATAAAAAGGTGAGTTTAGATTCAGGGCCAGTAACATGTACTATTCAGAAATGAGAAGGCGCAACTGGAGGGTCTTCGAGAAATGGAGAGTCAAATTCCAGCCGGCTACGGTTCGGAGAAAAGATAACCTGTGTTAACGGATAATAAAGTGGGAAAATCTTCGCATGGACTTCAGCGTTAAGCTGCTTCTATGACAAATATATATGTATGTGATGACGCATTTGCCTTCAGTGTTATTCTGGTAACGTACTACATCGAATGCGTAAGTTTCATCTGGCAGGGCAAAGTATGTGTCAGTCAATCAGCCGAGTTTGGCTATATGTTAGCGGCATGCGCGTGAGCTGGAATTCGTGTTGGTTGCGTTAGAAAATGCTGAACGATCTGATAAGCAATTGAGGGTATCTCCTGTTGTGTGGTTGGATTTCTGTCCCAGTTGCCATGGTAGGTTCCTCTTGGGTCTCTGTCCGTCCGAGTCAAAGCGGCCTCCTTGGTTAGCCAATTTGGCGACTGAGATATTGGGAGACAACGACCTGAAATAAAGGGAGATTGCAGTCTGGACGTGGTTCCAGCTGTGGGTTATGATAATATGTGAAGACAATAAACAATGGATTGGTTAGGTCTATGTGAGTGGGGCATGGATAAAATAGGCTCGCAGTGGATTTGAGCTGTACTGCTGCAGGCTGTTGAAGTTGCGTACACAGGCTTGGTAGCTATATGCATTTCAAAGGATTTATGATTTGCCCGTGGTTAGTAATGATAACCTTCAATACCGTTTGCTTACGCAGAACGCAGTTTGGCACGAGGCGATAAGATAAATTTGAAATAACAGACAGAGCGAGTAGGACTATCATACTGTTTGCGTGGCGCTACGCTGTTACTGTCTCTTTCGGTATAGTGGTTGTTCTATGCTGAGTAGTTTCTGAGGATTCTAAGTAGAAGGAACTATTGGGGTGACAGTGGTTATAGATTAGAGGTAATTATTCTGTTTAGGCATTGTAAACTGTTAGGTTTACGCTTAGGTGATGGCAACTGCGGCGTATGGTGTGGCACATCCTAGATTCTCAAGGGTTCAGGTTAGTATCCAGCGTTTTCCTCATAAGCTCTATCAAAGGACATATAAGGATTCGTAAGAGCGATCAGTTTTTGGATGTCCAGAGCTACGTGTAGTCCAGACTTAAACATAATTAGGGAATCTACGGAACGGACTTCAGCTGGGAGTTTATTCCACAGGGTTGAATAGTTCAGGAGGAAGAATTTGATGGTAAAAAGTTGGGACTGTTTTGCTGTCCTAGATCGTATGGATGAACCGCTGAGTTCCGTAATTGCTGCAGCGGTGGGGCCAACCCTATGCGGGTCTAAATGAGCCTAGGCTGCTCAGAGCGGTTATTCGACTTATTAGTACCCTATACCTACCTCAAAGGCCTGAGCCCTTGAAATATACGGATTGTATAACATAGTCAGCGTGTCCACCGTTAGGGCTATGCTTATTTCCTGTTTGAAAGCCACCGATGTCGGTGATAACGCCCGAATTCGTTGTGGTAGCTTATTCCACAATGAAGCGTACTCGTCAGGGGACATCACAAATCCTTCTGTATTATACCTCTGCTATTTTCTGGGTCATCTGGGCTACTGGTTCAAGTCCATGTCCTTCATCACCAAAAATTCTCCAATTTTTCGTTGGTATTCTTTCCAAGGATTTTTCTCAGTTTACTCATCTCTGCGACTTTACATCGACGCTATCCGAAGTACTGCGCGTTTTTACTTCATCCACGCTTTACTTCATCACGTATCTCGATCGTGGAGCCCAGTTCACTCACTTCGGAGCGGTGCTTCCACCTGGCCTTCAAACTCAAATTTGCCGGGCATTCGTTTGTGTGACCACTGAAACCTATACACTTTTGTGATGCATTTACCCAGATGAATATCCGAGGAACCGTTTTGCGACCTCATTTGTATTATATGATCATGCAATCAAGCATGCTTCGGGTGTCCCCGAAATAAACCAATATTATTATTATTATATTTCAAGGGCTCGGGCCGTTGAGGTAGGAATAGGGCACTAGTAAATCGAATAACCTCTTTAAGCAGACTGGTCTCAATTAGACTCCCACAAGGTTGGCCTCCTCCCGACAGCAATTAGGGAACTCAGCGGTTCATTCACACGATCTAGGACGGCAAAACAATCTCAATCTTTTACCAGCAAGAACTTTTATTGCAGCAAGTCAGCATAGCGGCCTATGGCATACTCAGGTATAGGGGCATCACGTTGTTGGGGCTGCAAGTAGTGTCCCACCCTTGTGCAAACTGGTGTTTCAGCGAGCTTGAACCCCAAAAAATAATCGCAGGCTGTGGTTGACTCTATCGGCCCCTGCATATTTTGTCCTATGTAAACCGCATTGGGGACCTGACGTCACGGATATGGCGAGTGTTACCGCGGCACATCTGTGAGCATTCATGGCTGTGGTTGTCTCCCTGCACAGAGCTGACCACCAATGAGACGACAGAAACCTCAAAAAGTAAGAGATTAGTATAAGGAAGAGAGGAAAAATACCCCACTGTTTTGTCTTCTATGCATACCAGCCTTGTCATGTATGACCCATGTCTCCGGGCCGTCGTGTTGCTACGGATCGACTGGTGTGGTTGACCTATTCCCAACGAGGCTTGTTACATGCCGTCCATGTTTCGATCGGGGCTTGGAAGCAGTGGTCACCCACCTAAAGCAGCTCCTTGTTCTCTGACAGCAAGATATCTGACTATGATAAAACTGAAAAATAATAAAAACGTCTAAAATGTGTGGACCACTCTTGGGCAGAACGAGCTGGATGCCCATGGGTGTGTATCGTGCCACCTCCCTAACTGAAGGAGGCTCCAGTGCCGCCTACCATGAGCACTGAATGTAGACTGTGAGAGTTTGCTTCCTTGACAAAAATGTGGCCCCATCCCGTTCCCACCCCTCACGTTTTTCCGAACCAGTTCTCAAACGGGTGTTGTCCCCCTTTGCAATATGCTAACGACGAGAAAGATGTTGCGGTAACTATGCAATCACTACTATGTCAGGTATCCTTGCTCGTAACCAAATATAATCTCAGCATGCTAGCATCATCGAGTAGGAGCATAGACGACCTTACTGCTGCTTTCCTCGGCCAACTTTCTCTAATGCGTCATCGCCGACGCCATAGTAGTTTCTTCCACTTTAAGGCTCCTCAGAAACCATTCAATATAGAGTAACCACTATACCGGAAGAGACCGTAACAAATATAGTGCTATGCTAGAAGGGTACCAGTCACTTTGACTCACATTCTGTTCTTTCAACCCTACCTTACCGCCTAGGTGCTGAACTGCAGTCTGCGTAAGCAAACTGTATAAAGGGTTACCATTTCTAGATCCTCTTAACCGCAGAACCTTAGGTTTTTCTTAGTGTCCCAACACTGCCCCACCAGCGTGAGAACCATTAATCCTTTAGAATGCATACACAGCTGCCTGACCGGTGTACGCAGCTTTGCTAGCCTGTAGCATTATAGCTCAGTCCCTTGCGAGCCTACTTTACCCAAAACGTGAAGTAGGCGCCACTGACCGCTTCATTGAAACTTTATCCTTGCCCCATTCACATAAACCTAACCAGTTCATTATTATTGTCGTCGTATATTTCCATAACCCACAGCTGGAAGAACTTCCAGACTGCCATCCCAATTTACTTCACGTTCGTCGCCTACCACTATCTCAGTCGCCAAACTGGATAACCAAGGATGCCACTTTGACTCGTTCCAACAGGAACCGAAGTGAAACATTTCATAGCATCTGAGACTGCAATCAAGCCACGCGGCAGATAACACCCTCTACTGCCTTTCAGATCAGTTAGAGTTTTCTAACGCAAAGCCTCTCCTACCGATATCACCATAGCAGCCAACACAAGTGACAGTTCACACGCAACTTGCTAATATACCAGTCATCAGTTGAATCCGTCATATATCACCACACTCGACTGATTGACCGACACATATCTTTTACCCCGCCAGACGGAACATACCCCCAGGATGTTGTATATTACCAGTAATGACACTGAATAACACTGAGGCTCAATGCGCCAAAGTATATATATATTTTTTCGGTGAAACGGCATGATGACGCTCAGGTCAATGTGGAGATTTTCCACTTCAGTATCTGTTGCAACGTTCCATTTTTCCCTCGATCCGTGTCCGGCTGGAAATTGATACTCCACTTTTCCAGGACTCTCCAGTTGTACTTTCTCATTTCTGAATGGTACAAGTTACTGATCCTGAAATTAAACTCATCTTCATATGGACTGCCGTTCCTTCCACACTCACCAACGTTCCCAAATGTACATTCATAAAATTGGTTCAATGTCTCCTTGTTTCATAACTCATTCCTTTTATTGAACCCCGTAGATCCCTCATTCAGAGTTTACATCAGCTTCATGGTTTGCCGTTCTCTTCGCATCGATTTTCCCGAACGTACTTCCATGCATCTTCTTTTTATTCCTATTTAGAACTTCGCTGTCCGCAGATCCCCAGTAGGCCGGCGTTTTTCATGACTTGCATCATTCTCTTTTATAGTGCATCTTTAGCATTATGAATGAACGACCTTTTGGGTACCCTCATGGTGCGCCACCTCTCAGCCAGAAATCGAAACCGGTTCAAGGTTGCCGCGCAAGCCATTATTGGAGTGATCCATATAAACTATTGCTGGCCATGTTTTTCTACCTTTGACACTTTTGACTTTTATACCTCAAGTTTGTGAGTATTTGGTCTCACTGGATAACGATGAACACCATGATCGTGCGCTTGCTCGTGAGTCTCGACAGTAGCCGAGAAATATACCATTATAAACTATGCATTATACATTATACAACTGATATCACAAGCAGCATTGGAAGTGGACTGATCTGTGCAGGTATTGGCTTGATTCACCGGAAACCTTCGGCGAGTATATCTAACTATCATCAGTTTTCGGATCTTCAAGGGTTGCACCCATAACAATGCACTTGGATTGACGACAAATCTTGCGAAGGTGACCAAACTCTCCATAAGAATGGTATACCGCATTGCAAAAGCGGCAAGAGGAACGTAGGTGAAATTCACCACACGAGAAGCAACGATTCGGTTGTACTGGTTTGCGTTCAGGAGTCATTTTGTTAGCAAGCTTTGGCTGAGGGGTCTTCTTTGGGGAGACTGGTCTATGGGGAAGAAAGTGTTGGTGGTGAACTATAGAATGTAAATCCGTCGCGTCGGCTACGTCATCGAATTGTTCGCAGGTTGACCTGGCTTCAGAGGACTTCGGGACTTCAGCAATAGGTTCTTTTGCAACTCCGGATGATTTGTGCCGGCACTGAGGTGGTCACTCAACAGGGCCTCCAAATGATCACCAAAATTGCACTTAGCGGCCTGTGTCTGAAGTGTCAGGACGAATTTACGGGACTGCATGTTTGAACCACGAAATGGAGAATGAAATTTTGCACGTTTGGTAGCCTGGAAGGTGACCGGAACCACGAGGCCTAGCAGTGGAGCCTTCAACTCATCGAACGGAACTGCAGTAGGGGCTCTCGGACATGCACGGTTTTTCATCATCGAGTACTATAAAAGGCCGCCAGCGGTCAAGAAGCACGCAGACTGGTTCTCCTTCCTCACTTTCTCTCGTATGCTGCACCATAACTCGAAAAGTTCAATCCAGTCCTCCATTTCAAAAGCACCATCATGCAGGTTCAGCTGTTCAATACTGGGCAGCTCCATGAGTTGACGCCGATTGTGATAGTCATCATGAACTCAGTTGAAAGTCCGTATCGAAATCTCCTCCACCCAGAACTATGCGAACGGAAGTAGCAAGAAGACCAAGGCCGCGAAATAGCGCGTTAGTTGTATTGCAGATTGGGTTTGTATAGATGCGTTTAATTAGGGAACATAATTGGTAGACTCAAAGATAACCAATCATAGAGGGCTTTTGTTGGAGTTGTCCGCGACGATCCTCATTCGTTGAGGCTCAGCAGCGTACGTAGCTACGAAGCTTTACCTGGCTGTATCACATATGACAGCTGCTCATTCACCAGAATCTCCCAGAATGATTTCCGAGAGGACTTGTCGGATACTCATCCCTTCCGACGCTTCCACGTACTTTATCAGAGCTTCCCGGGGCGTGTCGTACCGGTTGTGATCCGGTGGGCCCATACCGAAGTCCCGGACTTGTGGGGTCATACTGGCAGAGACTGCTGAAAGCAGTTCATTGTTTTTGGACTGCTGACTAGCTACGCGAGTCCCCCTGGAAACTAGAATCGAGGTTGACGTTGAACACTTTCAGATTTTCAGGTATGAAATGCGATATTTTCATGTGCGGTGCATAACACTCCGGTTCATACACTGGATTAGATTCTCCATTCATTGTGAAATAGGTACTTTGCAGAAATGGACTGACCTGAACTTTGAAGAACTTGCTGGCAAAGCCTGATAAAAGAATCTCGGAATCAATGGGAATGAAAGACTGACCGATTCATTAGTGATGATCAAAAAGGAACATTGAACGTAGGTGAAAAATGCCCAGTACGGATATGAAAAATGAGATAAAAATATATAACTCAAGTTAGGTCAAATTGTAACGACCAAAACGCTGCAATCCTGGTCCGGGTGAAGCCTGACCAACGATTCATTTATCCATTCACTGACCAATAAGCTCTACTCGTTCTGGATAGCATCTTGGAACCTCAAAGCAACGCGTAGCCCAAATCGATGCAGAGCCCAAATCAAGAACACGATTGCTCTGCAAATTCTACGGTACTATAAGCGAGTAAAAATATAAGTACAAACACGATCCTACCTTCGACAGCGAGTCTCAGTCACCATGCAGCCAAAAAGGTAGTCAAAAATAGGACAAAATTCTGTAAAAAAGGGAAAAGTTGGCCAAAAAGAGTAAATAATAAGTGCCTCTCCTGAAGTCCAAACAAATAAGGCAAGTTCTCCACGCTTATTCAGGCCCAAAGAACAATTTCCTGAGCGTGGCAGCCAAAAATCAGCGCAAACGAGCTGAACGTCTACGGCCAGTCGACGTGAGCGAGGAAGTGAAACCGAGGAGTAATAAAGCAAAACTGTGTTGAGTCAGTGCATCTCAATGTCGTACCAAATGTCCTCAAAGCAATCTAAGTAAGAAAGCACAACCATAAAAAGAAAAAGTAAGTGCACCAAGCGAAGATTAATTGTTGACCACAAAACAGTGTCAGCACGAATTAGGTTAGAGAAAGCGGTCCAAAATTGGTCGTAGAGTATAGGAATGTGTGCAGAAGAAGAATTTTTCAATCGACATGGACATCACACAAATATATGGCCGACGAAAGGAAGGAAAGACTATCGAAGACATGACCGGGCTGGGTCACTTCGGCAGTATTATTCAAAAATTATGAATGGAACGGGCTCACCAACTACTGGAGGGCACACTTGCCGGCAGCCGGAGATATTCGTACCTATTTACGTGGCTATAGTACGACCTCAATTAGAAAGTAGCGTGCAGCCTTGGTCACCCTTCTACAAAAAGGACGCCGCCTGCCTCGAGAAAGTTCAACGTCTCTCCACGCGAATGGTTGAAGGGCAGAAGAGCAAGACATACGAGCAGAGTCTCTGTGACTTGAACCTCTCCTCGTTGAAAAGGAGGAGAAGCCAAAGAGGATGTTATAGAAACGTTCAAGGTAATGGAGGGCTTTCCCGGCCTTAGACCAGATAGTCTAAATGGCTTTAGATTCCAGAACAAGGGGACACGAAAAGAAGTTGATAAAAGCCCGATCTAGGTTGATGGCTAGATCGCACTTCTTCAGCAACAGAGTAGTGAACATTTGGAACGGTCTGCCTGGTGGAATGATAGGTCTGCATACCGTCCAATCCTTCAAAGTTGCCCTAGATCGCAAGTGATACGAGATCTTTCCTTGTAGTGAGCCTTGAGTATGTTAGCTAGATGGATGACGGGCAGCACTGTGGTCCTTCTGGAGTATGTTTTAATCGACTCTTTCCCTCATTGCATACAGTCTCAGTGAACACTCACGATGCACAATGACTCTCGCAGTTGATGTGCGAAGAGGTTTTCCGTTTCCCTCTCATTTTTAGCGGGGATTCGACGAAATACACTCGGCAGTGATGGATGCATAACTGGTGTGCATACCATCGAAAGAATTCTGGACGCTCGATTGGCCGTGGCCATTACCTGTCCTGTGCAAATTGAACTGAACTGAACTGAACTGAACTGACCTTGTGAGTTGCCGCGTGGTTTGAATTTTCGAATTGCTCTCAGCGTTAAGCATTTTTGCATTGTTTGGTGGAATAACACACGTTATTTCGCCTAACTAACGTATCGTAATTAAAATTTCGGTACGCGTACTTTTTGAGGAATTCACTCTCTTCAGAAGAGTTTATTCTCTTCAAAAACTGAGTATACCTTTTGGTGTCCTTTTTGGTGTTTTTTGTTGGTGTCAGTGCAATTGATACCGAATAACATCTTTTTGTGACGCTTTTTGTAGTGTACTGTTTTTGTGGAACTTTTTAGTGTGCGGGTTTGCTGCACTTGCCTTAGTGTACCGTTTGTGTCTGTTCAAAAGGTGTGTTATTGTCCCACTGGTGTCCGAGACGAAATGAATGGGACAGAGGTTGATCCCATTGGTCAGGCAGTAAGCTGTGGGAACAAGGAATGCACTGACCTGGTGCAAGATGAGGGAATTCAATGCGACCAGTGTTGCATTTGGTTTCATCAAAAGTGCTCCAAGCTGGAAGAGAAAGACTTCGAGCTGCACATCAAGTACCCATCGATCAAGTGGATATGCGCCCGTTGCTTTGCGTTTGCCAGGGAGTGCTCGCGTATAATTCGAGGCGAACTGGGGAAAGGAGACACGAACGTGAAGCTGGAACCAAGACTAGAGAGAGCCAGTTCGATCCATAGCCTAGAGGGAAAGGAAAACCGGGTGCCAGAGTACAAACATAAAAAAGGCAACCCGAACCAAAGGGCAAAGAAGGCAAAGACGTAGCAGGATTCACCACTGTGGGGAAAAGACTCCTGACGGAAGTGGAATCCCTCAAGGAGCAGGTCAAATGCCTAGACGCTGAGGTGCAACGCATGAAGCGTGACACTGAGGTCATGGCAGACAGAAGTAGAAGACTGCTACTTCATAACCTTAGGGAGAACATCGTAAAAGACGGTAGAATCAGGAAGGAAGAAAACCGCCGGCATGTGACTGAGGTTCTTAGGATGGCTGGCCTACCTCCTACGACACCAATAGTCAAGTGCCATCGAATAGGACTATGGCGTGGAGCACAACCAGCGCCGCCACGACCCCTGATAGTTGTATTCCACAGTGTCTACTGGAGGGATATGCTGCTGTCCTGGGCGGGAGCAGTTGAGGGCAACACGCAAGGAATGGTTAGGGTTACACCGGACAGCCCGGCACTTGTCAAACTGGCTAATGCCACAGTCTCGCTGAGAACGGGCACACCTGATCTTAAGGGGCCGAAGCTACATATAGCGAAACTGGAGATGACTCCTCTTGGGAAGTCAACACCTAAGGCCCAAGGAGTAATCCAGGTACCAAAGGTGGCTTCAGGCTCCGGTATACAAAAAGCCAAAGATCAGGAAGTTCGAAAGACCAGAAAGAAGGGGACTCACAGGGCATTCAGTCCGGTTGGTGTTGAGAACGTGCAGCCAGCCAGCCCAATCCTAAAGGAGACTCCCAAAAAGTCCTCTCTGGTGCAACCAGCGAAGTTTAAGGTATCAGAGGGAAAAGACGAGGAAACCAGTTGGGCTGAGGTGGTCGCAAGACCATCCCGGGCCATCGGCACGGCGACTCAAAAGGGGGCGACGTCCTTTGTGCATGTCAAGCCTGACACCGGGTCGACGGGTGAAAAGAAAAAGCCACGAAACTCAGAGTGTCACTCGATATGCAAGATGCTGCACCGCCGACACCTTTAGAGGCAAAAAACGGGGCATCACCTCGGGGATTGCACCCGAGGATACCCTAGCCCTAGAATTAGCAATGAAGTCAGTAACGAGGACCAGGGAACCGTCAATATGGTACACCAACACCTGCAGTCTCCCGGGAAAAAGAGGGGAGTTGACGGCTAGGATCGCAGAGTCTGATGTCGTTGCGTTGACGGAAACTTGGATAAAGCCATATACTGACATGCGCTTCCAGGGATACGCTGCCTACAGACAGGATAGAACAGATGAAAGGCAGGGGGCGGAGTGGCACTTCTAATACGGACCGACATAGGCCATTGGGAGGCTCCGTTCAACTTAGTCCCCGGTAATGTACAGGTCAGATCCTACTTTATTAAGATCGAGGGACGTACAGTATGCATTATCTGTATCTACAAGGCACCACTAGCCACAGATGAGGAAGTCGTTGAGCTCTTGCAAATGCTGGATGCAGTGCTGGCACAGACAAAGGAGTTCATCTAATTAGGGGATCTCAACCTACCCGAAATTAACTGGGAAAGCGGGATCGCGCCAAGGGGATCAACGGGCGACAAGTTTCTGCAGTGGGTCCAGTTACATGCACTTACGCAGCATGTGACACAGGCCACCAGACACAGAGGTGGACAGCACCCGTCTCTCCTTGACTCAATCATAACGCGGCACCATCAGGACGTCAAGGAAATTAAGTGGGAAGAGCCACTTGGAAAAAGTTATCATGTAGTCCTAAGGGTCACACTAAGACTAAGAAACGCGCCAAAGGAAATCGTGTTACGTCGGCGCTATGGGAGAATCAACATAGGTGAACTGAAGAAGGCGGCGGAGGAAATTCAGTGGACACCGAGACACACAAACGCCTCCGTAGAGGAACGTTGGGAGACCATCAAAATGGGGCTACTCGAACTTACAGATGAGTTCGCACCCCTGACGGTGGCAAGCAGTAGAAATCTCCCCCATGGTGGAAGTCAAAAGTCCGCAAGGCCATAGTTATTCGTAGGAAACGATCGGTGGCGTACTAGCTGTACAGAACTCAGGGGGCATGGAATAGCTATAAGATGGCTAGGAACAGGGCTCAAGAAATCCAAAGAGTGGAGAAATATGCCTTCGAGCGTCGATTAGCTGCGTCGGTCCGCACAAACCCAAAGCGATTCTACGCCTACGTGCAATCTCACAAACGTATGAGAGAGAGAGCGTAGCCACTTTGGAAGGAGCACAGGGACGACTAGCTCTAAACGACGAACACAAGGCTGACATGCTCTTGGAATTCTTCAAGAGCATATATCGACCAGAAAATAGTTTGGAGGAAAGAACGGAGGGCCCACAGGCGCCTCCAATACCCGAACTTACTGTGGGAGAAGAAGAAGTGTACGCGGAGTTGCAAACGTTGAATAGAAATAAAGCAGCAGGTCCAGACGGGATTCATCCAGCAATCGTTCAGCCTCTGGCCGAGGTCCTGAAGGCTCCGGTGACGAAGCTGTATGAAAAGTCACTTAGAGAGGGAATTGTGCCGGGAGACTGGAGGAGAGCAACAGTGGTAGGCATTTACAAGAGTGGACCCCGGCAAAAGGCCGAAAATTACCGGCCGGTTAGCTTGACTTCAGTACTGTGTAAGAGCCTGGAGCGAATAGTCAGGAAACAGATCTCTAGGCATTTGGTTCAACACAAACTCATATCAAATGCTCAGCATGGGTTTGTGGCAGGGCGATCCTGTCTGACGAATCTCCTGCTGTTCCTCGATGAGGTAACCAAGCGTCTGGACCAAGGGCAATCGATTGCGGTCTGTTACTTGGACTTCAACAAGGCGTTTGATTCCGTGAACCACCGATTTCTGGACGTCAAACTGCAGTCCATGGGAATTGTTGGAAAGGCAGGACAACGGATAAGTAGTTTCTTAGCAGGGCGAGCCTTTAGTGTTGAGGTGGGGAGTCATGTTTCAAAGCCGGAAGGTGTAACAAGTGGGGTGCCACAGGGCTCGGTGCTCGGCCCTCTGCTCTTCCTCATCTTCATCAACGACCTAGCACGTGGGCTTACAAACCCCACTTTTATGTTTGCCGATGACGTCAAGATAGCTGGAGTAGATATAGAACTTGACGTGTTAACAGTACAAAACTGGGCACGCAAATGGGACCTTCCACTAAGCCTCACCAAGTGTCAATGCCTGGCCACAAATACAGGGGCTAATGAGAATGGTGTGAGTTCAATGCAAGTGGTCTCGCAGGGCAAAGACTTGGGCGTTATAATGGACAACAGCTTTAAGCCGTCAAAGCAGTGCACCTCAGCAGCCAATACGGCCAGGAGAGAACTCTTTCGAGTTAGATCCATTATGTCGAGTAGAGATCCGGAGATTTTCGTTCCGATATATCAGGCCATAGTTAGGCCGCATATGGAGTACTGCGTGCAGGCCTGGGCACCGTACTACCAGAAAGATATCGACTGTCTGGAGAAAGTGCAAGGGCTAGCCACTAGAATGGTGGCTGGGCAAAGGGGGTTTGACTACACAGAGCGTCTCCGTGCCCTAGACCTATTCTCGATGGAAAGACGGCGCATTCGCGGAGATTTGATAGAAACCTTCAAGGTAATGAAAGGACTGTCAGGAATAAGTCGAGAAGACCTTTTTTCTCTGATCCCCGAGAGAGGTACAAGGGGGCATAGCCTTAGATTACAAAGGAAACATTCGAGGCTCCAAATTAGGGCGAAGTACTTCTCAAATAGAGTGGTACCCTATTGGAATAAGCTCCCGGAAGAGGTCATAAATACCACAACCGTGGATGCTTTTAAGAAAGCAGTAGACTTATGTCGGGTGGCAGTATACCCCGAGTTATGTTAGGCAGCTTTTATGGTCAGATGCAATTTACTTATTGTTTCCACCTTACTCTGCCAGGGCTGATACTGCACAAAATTTCTGCCTTTCAGAAATGAAAACCACGCAGTGTTGGGAGCTACGGAAACGCGCCGACAACACAACTATCTGGACACACGATTGGCTTTAGCCACACCAAGTCCTGTGCAAACTGAACTGAACTGAACGGAAATTGCTCAGATGAGGCTAATTTCCCATGAGGCAATGTGATTCCCCCTCTGTGGAGAATGCCTCACTTCTCAATCCGGACGAAACGGTCCTTCATAATGTGCTGGCAATGGATGCAATAAAATGTGCAGTCCAAAGTCAGGCCGCAGAGATAAATGAGCTGAAGGCCACTGTCCGCACCCTAAGGGATGAGTTGACCAGCCTGGGGAGCTTGGTTATCAAGTCCCTCCCGGTGTCCCAGGCAGCCGGCCAGGTGTGTTGAGTATCTGATCAGCAAATTCTTGATGTCGCCAAGATTTTGCAAGACACCGAGAAATGCTCCAATCGAGCCGTCCTTTGGGGTCGCTTTCTCAACTCGGATCACCCCCATGACACCTATGCCCAGGTGTTTAACCGCCTTAAGCTCCCTTTCCCACTTAGAAGTCAGTCCACTTGGCTGGCAACCAAACGCATCAACCGGGTACACGGTATTCTAATTGAAATGGGCTCCACAGAGGCAGTCAAACGAATTTTTCCCTCAGCCGCAAAGCTCAGGGAGGAAATAAAAGGGCTCAAGAGCGTATCCATTGATAAGCCACTAAATCTGAGGCTCCGCAGTGAGAAGGCTAAGCCAGAAACCCCACAAAAAGCCGATCCTAAACTCAAAGTGCTGCCTGTCGTGCAGGTAACTCGCCTTGAGGACCGAGCTGCATGCCCACCATCCGTTGCTTCCCTACTCACTCCATTTCCCGTCGCCGAAAGTACTCCCAGTAGTAGGCCTAGTGCCACTAAACATCGGTCGCCTACGAAAAGCATCCCAGGTCCCATCATAGCCAACAAGACTGTTTCAACGGACGAGACTCACTCATCCTTGAGCCCAGACATGAACCTGCAACCTGTTTCTACTGAAAGAAGCAGTGAGGAGGTTAAAGCACCAGATAATATATCTGGTGCTGTCATGAAAAATAATCTCACCAACAAGAGAACTCAGAATAGGGCATCAAGCAGTGCGCAGAAGGGCAAACCACAAAAGGCAGCCCACCCTTTTCGGAGACCAAAGGATGTAGGCCGTCCACCTGGATTGATACCCCCCAGGTTACTAGACATCAAAACCTACCGGTCCCCTCAGCAGTCTGCTTACTCTCTAGCCCCCCAATATCTTCAGCCCCCGACTCTCCCAGGACCTCCTTTCCATCCTCAAATCCCCCTCTTTCCCCTCCTCAAACCCAAAACCAGCTGCCTCTGGCGATTCTGCAACAACTCCTGAGCATGTGCTCAAGTGTTTTTACAGCAATTGCCTGAGTATTTTGAATAAGATCCCGGAGCTTAGGCAGCTTGCAGTGGATAAGGAGCCTCAGATCATAGCCCTCACAGAAACCTGGCTCACCCCTAACATACTTGATGCCGAAATATCCATTCCGGGATACTTCACAGTAAGGCAGGACTCCAGTGGAGGTCGTGCCGGCGAGGTCATCATATACTACGATAATTCGATCCCTCCTCCCACCTTACTGACAACCCCAACCTTTTCATGTATTGACTGTTTGTGGGCCGTGTTTAACCTCTCTAGGACAGATACCCTATTGCTTGGTGTTGTCTACCGTCCTCCCGCATGCAATTCAACTGACAGCCTAGGTCTCATAGATTTATTAGGCTCCCTGAAAAGCTATACAGACTTCACCCATGTGTTAGTCACTGGTGACTTCAACTCTCCCAGTACAAACTGGCAAAGAGCTGATGCCCCGGATATCACTTTCGGTAAACCCCTCCTTGATCTCGTACTGAAAAACTCATGGGTGCAGAACGTAAGAGATCCGACTAGATATCGCACAGGCCACGCCCCGTCCCTGCTAGACCTGGTCATCACCAATGATCGGTTCCTAATAGATGTGGTGCATTACTTGCCGCCCCTCGGCGAAAGTGATCACATTCTCATTGGATTCGATTATATCGTGAAATGGCCTCCTCTTCCGTCAGAAACTAAAATTTTGAGATCCTTCAAAAGGACCAACTTTGACCAAGTCTGTGCAATTTTTCGCTCCCAGCTAAATTTAACTAACCCAGGTAACTCTACGGATGAAATGGCAGAGAATCTCAGAGAGTTAATCTCCTTAGCTGATAGGCATTTTGTCCCCAGAATTCGTCGCCCACAGACCGCTAAGCGACCCCTCCCTCGCCCCATTAGGCGCATTCTAGACGAACGCGCATGCCTCTTTGCTAGTTATAAAGCCACAGGCCTTGCCCGTGATGCAGAAGACTTCAGGATCATAAGGAACATATGCAAAGACGAGATCAGGTCCTATCAGAATGCAGTCCAGTGATCTGTACTTGATCGAGCACGGACCAATAAGGCATTTTTCTTTCAGTACATGCGCCGTCTAAGGGGAACAGCTCCGACGCCATTAGCTCTCAAAGATAGTGCCGGATCTCCAATCACTTCCGCTAGCCAAGTAGCCGAGGCATTCAGCTCCTACTTCCGTACAATTTTTAGTTCCATTCCCATATCATCCCACCCTACCATGCACCCGTTATCTCTGACCACTACCCTTAACCGCGTAACTATTCCCATTGGTGCAGTCGCTCAAGGTTTCCGACGGCTCAACCAATATTGCCCTATGGGTCCTGACCTAATCCACCCCCGTATTCTCAGGGAAGCCGCGGATACATTAGCTGCTCCTTATGCCTCGCTTTTTCAGCAATGTGTTGACGATGGAGTTTTCCCCCGTAACTGGAAAAAAGCAGGGATCGCACCCATCTATAAGAAGGGTAGTAGACACCTTGCTTCTAGTTGCAGACCCATAAGCCTCACTAGCATCCCTAGCAAAATTTTTGAGGGAATTCTTAAGAGTGAGATTCTTTCCCATCTTCATAGAAATAAGATCCTCTCCCCGTCCCAACATGGGTTTCTTCCTGGCAGGTCATGCATCACCAATATGCTAACGAAAGCCTATGATGATGGCCAGCTCTCACACGCTGTATTCATCGATTTTGCTAAGGCCTTCGATAAGGTCCCACATGCCCCTCTTCTTTATTAGCTGCAGACATACGGGATCACAGGCTCCATGTTGGCCATCCTACGTAGCTTCCTTACCGACCGCACCTTTGTGGTTAAAGTCGGGAATGCTTTGTCTCAACCCTCCCCAGTAACAACTGGGGTCCCCCAAGGGTCGGTCTTAGGTCCTCTCCTTTTCCTGATTTATATAAACGATCTACCGACAGCCCTTCATGCGAACATTGCCATGTACGCAGATGATGTAACCCTCTGGAGTTCAAGCGTTGAAGACCTGCAAATTGCAGTTTATGAAACAAAACGCTGGTCCGAGGATTGGAACCTCCCAGTTAATGATGACAAATGCGTGAGCATGTCTTTCGGCAGAGAGACTGGTCACACGTTTTCCATTAATGGAGCAGCCACACTGCCAAGGGTTGACCGACACAAGGTGCTCGGTTTCTGGTCAGATTGTAACTTGTCATTCTCTCATCATCACGAACTTGCGAGCAAGTCTGCCTTTCGAGTCCTAAATATGATTCGAAGGTCCTTTCCGCACATCTCTAGGGATGGTTTTTCCATAATTTTCGGCATGTATATCCGACCTCTGCTGGGGTGCGGTAGTCAGATAGTGCACTCTGGTCTTGACCGAGACCGTGAGTTCCTAGAAAGAGTTCAGCGGGCCTCCACCAAGGCAGTAATGGGTCTATCCCATCTACCTTATCCCGTCCGCCTCTCACTCCTCAACCTCTATCCCCTTGACGTAAGACGCGTAAGAGGTGATCTGTTTTTGATGTTCCATCTTTTTGAAACAGGTCAAAGCGATTGCTTCTTCTCCGTCTGTCCAGCCTCCTCTCTCCGTGGTCACAGCAGAAAAGTTTTCAAACCGAGGCCACGCACTTCACTAAGGATTAACTTTTTTAGCTATAGGGTTATTACTATGTGGAATGCACTTCCGGAAGATATTGTTCTCTCGCAGAACAAAACTGTCTTCAAGAAAAAGCTAGACCTCTACCTGGGTCTCTCCCAATAATTCTCTTTGTCAAAAAAACAAACAAAATAGTTGTTTTTTATCGCATACATGTTCATGAATGCCGCACCCCCACTCAGCTTAAGGCACTGTCCACAGTGTGACACTGAATGAGGTTATATGTATCTTGTTTTCGCTGCCACCCCCCCCCCCCGCTTCTTTTTACTCTCGTTTCAGCTCAGTGAATCCGACAGTAGATCAACGATTTCCTAAAGAACCGGGATAATTGGGCTCAAAGCCTCGAACCCGTGTAGTACTTCAAGACTTCAAGACAACTGAACTGAACTGAACTGAACTGCGGTACACCAGCGGCGCGGTTGTCTCCCTCAGTGAGTGTAACAGTTTTTAAAAGTTTTGGAACACACAGCTCGCGCCTCGCCCTCATTTAAGTCGATCTTTATCTGTACTGATTTGATACTGAATAATGTCATCCCCCACCATTGATGTAACCAGTTCCTCAGACGAGGCTACTTTCCCTATGAGGCAATGTGATTCCCCCTCTGCGGCCAATGTCTCATTCCTCAATCCGGGCAAGACGGTCCTTCATAATGCGCTGGCAATGAATGCAATAAAATGTGCAGTCCAAAGTCAGGCCGCAGAGATAAATGAGCTGAAGGCCACTGTCCGCACCCTGAGGGATGAGTTGACCAGCCTGGGGAGCTTGGTTATCAAGTCCCTCCCGGTGTCCCAGGCAGCCGGCCAGGTGTGTTGAGTATCTGATCAGCAAATTCTTGATGTCGCCAAGATTTTGCAAGACACCGAGAAATGCTCCAATCGAGCCGTCCTTTGGGGTCGCTTTCTCAACTCGGATCACCCCCATGACACCTATGCCCAGGTGTTTAACCGCCTTAAGCTCCCTTTCCCACTTAGAAGTCAGTCCACTTGGCTGGCAACCAAACGCATCAACCGGGTACACGGTATTCTAATTGAAATGGGCTCCACAGAGGCAGTCAAACGAATTTTTCCCTCAGCCGCAAAGCTCAGGGAGGAAATAAAAGGGCTCAAGAGCGTATCCATTGATAAGCCACTAAATCTGAGGCTCCGCAGTGAGAAGGCTAAGCCAGAAACCCCACAAAAAGCCGATCCTAAACTCAAAGTGCTGCCTGTCGTGCAGGTAACTCGCCTTGAGGATCGAGCTCCCTGTCCACCATCCGTTGCTTCCCTACTCACTCCATTTCCAGTCGCGGAAAGTACTCCCAGTATTAGACCTAGTGCTACTAAACATATGATGCCTACAAAAGTATCCCAGACCCCAACGTTGCTAGCAAGACTGTATTAACGGACGAGACTCACTCATCCTTGAGCCCAGACACAAACCTGCAACCTGTTTCTGCTGAAAGCTGCAGTGAGGAGGTTAACGCAAAAGAAAAGATATCTGGTGCGGTCATGCAAAACAGTATCACGAACGAAAAAACTCAGAGCTATGAATCACGCAGTACGCACAAAGGCAAACCACAAAAAGCAGCCCACACTTTTCGGAGACTGAAGGATGTAGACCGTCCCCCTGGAAGTCAACGATTCCGAGCTTGATGCTCGATGGGGAGGTGCTGGCAGTTGTCGACCACTTTACCTACCTCGGCAGCAGCGTGACGACGGATGGGAGCACACTAGTAGAGGTGAGCACGCGGATATCCAAGGCTCGAGCGGCGTACGCTGTACCGAAGCACTTGTGGCGTCGATTTGATATTTCACTGAAGTTGAAAGGTCGTGTGTATTGTGCTGCAGTGCGTTCAGTTTTGTTGTATGGTTGCGAGACTTAGAGTCTGCGTGCTGAAGATATTCGTCGTCTTGAGGTTTTGGACCACCGATGTTTGCGTAGGATCGCTAAGATCGGATGGAATAGCCGAGTAAGTAATGACGAGGTCAGAAAGCGAGTTTTGTGTACTAATTCGGAGAACGTTCTGTCACAGCGTATCCAGCTTAGCAGACTTCGTTGGTTGGGTCATGTGTTACGTATGTCAAACATACGTCTACCATACCGTGTCCTATTCTCCGTTCCTCCTAGGGAATGAAAGAGACCACGTGGAGGTCAACAGATGACGTGGCAGCGAGGAATGAGAAAATGTACAGCGAACTTGGAAAAAGTAGTTGCTTCATGTCTTCGTGGTTGGGGTCCAAAGGATCCATCTACCAGTTGGCTGGAGATACTGAAGGATATGGCAGCGAACGGCGAACAGTGGCGATCGTGTTGTCACTTTCTGTGGAATCAGAATGACTGATCGATGTGTGTTTGTACAGTTAGACTGTGTATTCTGTGTTGGCTACTAGGGCATTCTTTCATTTCCCCACCCATGTAGGTCCACTCCCTGTCCATCTTGTATATTCATACTTTCTAATTCAACGTGCAAGATGGTGAGAAAGGTAGTGGTCAGTGGGGCTTGCCATACTGTTTAACACTGTTTGATAATGATGATGATACGTAGTTTGGATTATTGAAATAAATTAACGAAGCATATCACGTATTTCAAACGATTGACACAAATCGCTCAGAAACCGGCCAGAAACCGATCGGTTTTCGGCCGGTTTTTGACCGGTTTTGGATCGGTTTTTACTATTAAACCGATGGGTTTTCGGGCGGTTTCTCAGTGGTTTGCGACCGATTTTCTGGACGGTTTCTGAGCGGTTTCCGAGCGGTTTGTGTCAGTCGTTTGAAGTACATGATATGCTTCGTTAATTTATTTCAGTAACCCAAACTACGTATTACGACGCTCATTTCGATCTCCTAATTTATGATTTCCCGATAATTGTCCTTATTTTACCCATTTCAAGAGAATAAAATAGAGCGATCCATACTAAGGTTTTCAGGACATTTAGATGAGTTAAATCAATACACTTAAATAAAACGCCAACTAAGTGCTGCATATTACTTCGGTCGTCAATTTCCTTCGTATCAATTCATTGTTCATCCGTGTAAAATGGCTACTAAACAAACCGAAAACCGATCGGCGTAATAGTAAACACCGATTGAAAACCGGCCAGTAACCGGCCGAAAACCGATCGGTTTCGGAGCGGTTTTGCTACAAGTTAGCACAACGGTACTCGAGGTCATTCGTGAACGCTTATGAAACAGCAGTCAATAGGCCTGCCGCTGGTAAACCGCCTCTCAAGGAGGGTGACGAGTCTATGGGATGCATTGCCAGCAGAAGTGGTGGAAGAGGAAAATGACCACTTATCGAAGCGATGCCTGGACGTCTTTCTGAAAAGGTGGTGGCAGTGCAGGTACACCTAAGTTTATGCCCCAGCATTGAGGTGACGAGGCTCATACGGCAGACCGCCCTACTACCTTCAATTTTGAAGAATAAAGATTGATTCTCGGACGACGATCCGGAAATGTCGGGGTCCCAGATGCTGCAAGACAACGGATCCAAGAAAGTCGAGGCGCAGTGGAACCCGGGGCTCGCAGGTGCAGGAGACTGGGCTATCATTGGTATTGGCAGCCAGTCCTGTGCTCTGGTCTGATCTAATCTGATCTGATTTCAACTGGACTGAGTGCGTTTACTGTCCAGGTTGTGTGTGTGTGTGTGTGTGTGTGTGTGTGTGTGTGTGTGTGTGTGTGTGTGTGTGTGTGTTTTCGTCGTGATGTGAATTCACGGGCAGCACAGGGAGCACTGGAACTTCCTTAGAGTGTATGCAGAGGCGATACTCAGCTTAGTTTTTTCCTAAATGACGTTGAAGTTACCTCTGGGATATACGAGAAAATACCTGAAAATACCAGCAAGAAGTCATAACTTTGTGGCAAGGATCGCTGACTGTCCCCAGCAGTACCACTAAGTGTCCCCGAAAGCTACATTCAGGGGACGGTCAGCAATGAACTCTGAAACGCTCGTGGTCGTTTCATTGCAAAAAACTAATTTTCATTGGTGTAAAATGCAACACAGACGTGTTCAAGTTCAAGTTTTCGGAATTAGAGGCAGTCGGACACCTCCCGTATGAGTCTCCACCGTCCTCTCTTGGCCGTGGCCTCACGATAGAGATTCACGCCAACGCTCCGTCAGGTGTGCGTCAAGTTTCCCTTTGATTAGTTTGTAGTTTTCCTGTTCCGCCACGTAAGCTGGCAGTGGGTTCAGTCGGCTGCAGCTTCGTGAGCGTCATCAAGTGCCTCGTTGTGCGCGAGTGACCACGCTAGTCAGCAACCCGCAGGCATCGCAGAACTTGCGACTTGAATTGGCTGTCCCTTGAGTGCTCTCGTTAGATACATTTTTTTACTACATGCTTGTGCATGAGTGCAGTGGAAGGGGCATATACCCCATTAGCCACGAACGCCCACTGCACTATCACTTATAACCGGCAAGCAGACCCTGAGATTCGGAGTGGAGAACTACGTAATGCCCCAGTAGGTCAGGTGCAGTAACGATCCGGACGACAGTGAAATGCTGTCAACCGCCTACTTGAACTAGATGTTCTAGATAAAAAAATCATAAAAACTGGGGGCTCAATTCTAAAGCGGCTGGTATTCCTGAAAAATCCCGTTTATTTCACTGCTTAGAGGTGCGTTTTCGCGGTTGCTTGCTGGCAGTCTTCTAAGAGTCCCCTTTTTTGTTTCACTGGTGGTCACTCAGTGATACGGACAAAGGGACACGAGTGACGGTCAACGGCACTTTCGCGCTAAATGAGTTTCTCAGATCGGGTCAAGTCAGGTCAGGTCACAAGACTTTAAGCTCGGGCCAATGGATCAGTCCAGATTCTTGAAACAGTGAGTTTCTGGTTGATTCTCACCAAGCTGCGACTTCTGTGATTCCTTTCCCTTCGTTTCCGTTTATTTTTATTTCTCGGACCTTTGAAAGAACAAGGTTAAAACTGGGTTCACTGTCAGGAGCGCAGCATTCCCACGGTTACAGGCTGGGTCCTTGCGCAGGTCTATCTCCAAATAAGAGGGTTATTAATACAGTGGCGTTTGGTACAAGGTGCTAATAGAAGGTCAGATGTGAGAGGGATAACGATGGGATTTGGAGCGGAGTGTAGAGTTGGAAGCAGAAACTGACAGATAAAAATGGGAAGGGCGCTGCATCCACCTTTGCCCTATGTATGTTAGATTAGTTGCTCTGAGGGAGTATGTCCGATCAACAAAGGTCCAGCCAGGCTTTTGACTGTACCACCGAGTCCGCAGCCACCACCTCCGCTGGTAAATCGTTGATGATCCAACACACAAACATTTTGCGCTAATTGTCTTGAGTGCTGTCGGTTTAACCATTTTGTATTCATGGCCCCTAAGTCGGGGTTCCAGTACCATCACTACAGTCGGCTTCGTTGGAATGGCTAGTCTTTTGATCTCTGGAGAATTCTGAGTTCATCTGTAAGTTTTCTATGCTTGAAGAAGTTTAGCGCCGTGAGTCTCCGGGTACGGCTTGCTTCTCAATCTGTAGTGAAATAGCGCTGGAATTTTCCCAATACTGTATCGTCTCGCATAAGGATCGGAGCCCGTGCTTGGACACAGTGTTCGCGGTATGACCTGACTATTGTTTCGTGGATTGGTAATAGTGCATGAGCTTCTCTCGATGCAAATGCGCTCTGTAGTTGGTGGAGCGCTCGCTTGACTTTGGCTGCGGCGGCCAAGCGCTGCTGGGATGGTTGGATGCAGTCAGTTGTCCGAACTCCAAGGTCCGTGATGTCTGTGAACCGAGTTATCATTTGTGGGTTACTCGGGTCTAGATATTTTGAATTCCCATCAGGCCTTCATGGAGGCATGGGGTGCCTGTTCCGCTCGTCAGTTTTAAATCGTTCGCAAACAAGTAACCTGGGATTTTTACAACTTCCATTAAGTCATTCACGTAGATTACGAACGGAAGCGGATCCAGCAGTAACCCCTGTGGGACTCCACTGATGGTTCTTACCCTCGTGCAGTTGCTGTCTTCTAACCCTACCTAGTACTTTCTGTAATTAAGATATGCCCAGGTCCGCTCCACAACCTGAGGCGCGATCCCGAGGGCCTTCATTCTGAGCAACGGCAATTGGTGGTTCACAGAGTCGAAGGCCTTATGGAAGTCCCAGCAGCGGACCTCGACCCTTATTCCTCTGTCCATTCTGACCACTACTTCGTCCAGGAATGGAAACAGGTTGGACAAACTGGATCTGTTTTTGACAGATTCGTGTTGTCTACTGAAGATAACCCCATTGGTGACTGGTCACTTGGTCCGTGATCAATCTCCCAGCATTTTTGGGAGCACGGGTAGTAAGCTGACCGTCCAGTAATTCCATGCCTCTTCTTGGCACCTTTGGCTATAGGAACGACTTCGGTTGTCAGGCGGCTTCCTGGTGGTTTTGCATCGGCAAGCGACCTAGTGTACAAGCGGGCCAAGGGTGCTGCTATGACGTGGGCTGGGGAGCGTAGAACCGTTGTGCGGACGCCATCTGACCCGGCTGTCTTGTGCAAGTTTAGTCTTCGGAGGTATTTTTCAACATCGTCAGGAGGAACTAAAACTGGCTGTATCGTCAGCAGTCGGATATGAGGTTCGAAAGCAGGGTTTAATTCATGGTCAGTTTGCTGCATCATCTCGAAGTGCTCCCTCAGCGTCTCAGCCTTAGTCCTATCGTTTAGGGCATGACCGCCGTCCTTGTCCTTGACGCAAGATGGAACTGTGTTCATAAGGTAAAAAGATGTGGTTTAGTAACCTTAGGTTCACATACTCTCATGATGGATTGTGCAGTGGTGTGCGGTATTTGCGTGTTTTGCAATCACGCTGAAATGTACGCGTACATTAACCGCGACTGCTGTTTCAGCCCGCCGCCTTGTTACTGAAAACCACTGTTGTTATGACCCACTTGTTCTTTTCTTCCATATAAATGGAAAGCTTCCCACTTGATCCTAGCTTGCAACTTCAATCGCTGCAGCCCGCTATGACAGATCGGAAGACGATTACTCAGCCCGCCAAAAGTGACTGTTTATTTATAAGAATCATAATGTGGTATTTAAGGCAAAAATGCAACATTTCCGAACTCGGGTGTCCAGTTATGTTCAAGCGCTGCTGGGTCGATTAGGTTGGTAAAAACTTCTGACCGATTAATTGTTGATCCGTTGACTCAGTTTACGTCGGACCGTAGATGACTGCTCGATCAGCAAAAGGGGTTACGTCGTGAGTGGTCCGACAAATTATTGATAATTGATAGTTCAATCCTGGCATGCTCTAGCTGATTAATGACCTGCGTGGGAATTTTTTTCTTGTTTTTAACTTCCCTGCTGCTGTTCCTATAAGCTCGGGAAACGCAATATAAATAATAGCATAGATATACGAGAAAATATATTTTCGTGCCCCCACATTTATATCCACACTGGCTGCGAAATCGCAACGTATTATAAACCCACGTAACCCATCCCTACCGGCTAAGCCACGGGATAAAAACGAGCTCCGGCTAGGTGCTCACTGTAAGGGGACTGGCTGGGGATGTTCATCGTGGCAATCGTCTTTTGAACTAGTTGTCATTTTTAAGAACGTAATTATTTTCTACCGCAAACACCGGTAAAGAGTTCCATTGTATTCCACTGAAGGCTTTGTCATAAAAAAGCGGAAAATGATAACTGTCAAATTGGAAACATCTCAGAAATGGACAGAAGAACGGGCAAACTAGAACCAGGTTCAGTTACCGAAGTTGTAGCGAAGACTTTTTTTGCAACACTCGATTTGCTCACAAGAACACGTGCTAAATAAGGCACTGTAGAATTGCAACAAAAATCTATACGGGACGGGATGAGTTTAAACTCAGAACGTGTAGAAGGATGTGAACAGCAAGCATACAAGTCATGACAAGGAAGAAGGATGGGGTCTGCAAGAATCTTCATAGCGAATTTTTCGCAGGTAAAGATGTGTATGCCACGTATTTTGTTGATGAGAGAGATAATACGAATCAAAGAAACACGACTAATGATAGCCAAACCGCAGTGTAGTGAGTGAAAATCCTTTTTAAGTGGACCAGGAAGGATTGCAGGAGTGCAGTACGGTAAGACTGGTAGCACACACCAGCGGGTGAAGGATATGATGACAGTTTTTTTGGCACCAAACTGCTTTAGTCTGCGGATTTGAAAAGAGAACTGACGCAGTCTGTTTACACTGCTTATAATAGAGGAAGTTCGTTGTGAATTGGTGCTTACAGCAACACGTAAGTAATTAATCGATTGAGCTCTGAAAACTGGGATAGGTTTAATGACCGATTGTTTATTGAGACAAGCAGACCGAGAAAGAGTGAATAAGAGCTCAGAACATTTGGCAGTGTTTACATGTAGCCCGGAAAGAGACGAAAAGCTTTGAATATTACGTAATTTCTGAGAAAAAGAGATGAAGTGGAGTTAATTGGAGAAGAACTGACAAAGAAGCACCTCGTCGGTGTACTTAAAAGTTAAGCAGGATGATCCATGGATAAATCGCCTACGTACGTAGTGAAAAGATAGACCGAAAGAACAGCATCCTGAAGAACACAAGAATTATTGATTAGGAGACTCGGCAAAATGTTGTCAACTTGGGTATCCGGGTTCTGTTGGGAAAGTAGTCCTCAAACCACAAACCAGAGAAGCCGGACAGCCAAAAGACCCCATCTTTCGGAGAAGTGGGGATGAAAGACCGAGTCGAAAGTAAAGGAACAGTCGAGAAGGACAACTAATCAACTTCACAGAACTATTTAGACTTTAAGAAATGAAATTGAAATTGAAGAAACTGCACCCAGGGTGCGCCTGTTGATCTTGTGTGCGAATTGATAATGGCCATTGGCAACAACAAAAGAGGAACGTAATCGGCCAAGCGCGCTCAGTTAACTTGAGTGCAGCGAGAGTGATGGCCATGGGACGAAAACGTTTCGAGAAAATATTAACAGTGGAGCGTTTGGGAATAGGCGCAACTGTTACAAGCTTCTACGAGGCGGGCACAGGACCGGTATCAACGTGTTTGTTGGTAAGTGAAGTCATTTTTTCCGTTAACGGACTTGCTCCAAAATTGAGAACGGTGGAAGATAAGCCACCTAGGCCAAAAGCGGAAGGCGCTTTTTGGGTTCTTAGAAGCGGAAAAACTTATGAAGAATAAACGTTCAATTTCGGAAGGAACAGAGAGCGTGTAGGACGGGAACATGTCCTTGGATGGGTGAATTAGTGTACCATTCCGACTGTCGGCATGTATACTAGAGCTACTGAACCAGACCCGCAGACCGCATAGGAACTTGATTCCGGGCCAAAGAATTTTACTGTTTGCGGTACTCAAGGATTGGTTGACGACTTAATCTACCGTTGTATCTCCTGGTTGATCAAAATACCCTAGCAGCATATTTCCCACAGCTGCTGTGGGCAAGTGTGCGAAGTTTAGGGCAGAAGTATGCACATATAAGTAATAATATCAGAAACTGTGGTGAGAGTCACCGTTTGCGCAGGTATTTACCATGTTGAATTTATGGACTTGAGATTTATTTTTCATTGTACTATTAGTTTGCAATCATAACGTGAATCACACGGGTACGCAATAGAATTTCTTATGCAATGGATCTTCATTGCGTATTGTGCATTTGAAAATCGGAGACTCATGAGAATTACCTAGTCCCGTTTTACTGTCTACACTTCGCATAACATGGGTTTTCTATAAGTTGAGTTAAGTTGAACTGATATATATATATATATATATATATATATATATATATATATATATATATATATATATATATATATATATATATATATATATGCCTCTAAATGCCTCAGTAAAGTCGGGGGTAGGTGTTTCAGGATCGGAGATGGCTACTCGTCATGAACGCCTCTCGAAGTGCTCCCAAATGACCGTGCGTCTGTGGCAGCCTCTGCTGAGGAAGTCCTACCCACTGCCTTCTCATGGTGGAGGTGTTCCCGCTAAAGTGAGAGGACGAAAGTGAATGCCCGACACTTTCCACCGGGTCGGCTAACTGAAAGTCAGCATAGGGCAGATGTTTAAACCCTGATTCCAAACCTACCACGGGTAGCGTATGAGGCGTACAACACTGTGCTCACCGGTACTGTGGCAGGAGATGTGTACTGGGCACCCAGGATGTTTGGCTTCATCCGAAGGGCAAATAAACTGAGCATTCAGTCACCGGCTCTCAGTGATTCCCAGAAGGTGCAATTGAACCATAAAATTTGGCCACCGGTTCATGTGGACCAACCCTGCTGCCTTGCAGGACGCGCTTAGCTGAACCGAAGCTGGGGGTGCATTCTCGAACAAAAATGCCTGCTGTGGACTGGGTCACCGAGTAGTACAATAGCCTGCAACGCAAACAACTGTGACAGATTCTACCATTATGATTGACGGCTTTTCCGTGAACACAAACGAGCACTCTCCTACACCGTACACAACTTGTTTTCCCATCTTCACTCCCTCCCAACTTTCTTTTCCATTTTTACACCCCACGGGTTCTTCGGTCGATCGTGACCACTGTAGTGCCACTGCTGGAAATCCTGGCTGTTCTCTTCAGTCCTGTGACTAGCTTCCGAGTCTCACCGAACCCGCTACCACCGCCTGATGCCCTGCTTCGTCCTCGATGCCCATCCAAACTAGCCACGTTCAACGTGCGAACCCTGATGCGGATAGAAAAACAGGTGGGTTTAGCTCGTACGTTTAAATCCTTTGCCATCGATGTGTGTTGCATTGAAGAGACTCGCATTCAAGACGCTAGTTCCATCATTCGATTGGCGCCCCCGTCTAATCCTTCCGTGAAGTTTCACTTACGCCTTTCTGGGGACGTTGAGGCTGCGGCTTCTGGTTTTGCTGATGTTGACATCGCTCACAGTAAAAGACCCAAAATGGCGCTGCTAGTCTGGATCCCAATCGGCAGTCGTTTATGTGCAGTGAGACCCACGGGTTCGTGCAAAGTGAGCAGTCACCGTCCCAATAGACGCAGTCTATCTGTCGTTTCGACGTATGCACCCATCTTTTTTATTACACATAAAGTGAGTCACAGCATAAGGGGTAAACCCCACAATCGGAAGACATTGTAAAAGTGGTTGTGGGGAAACATTCACGTTGGTCTTGCTTTTGAAGAGAGAAAGGTTGTAAGTGGGCAGTAATAGAGAAAGAGGGAAAGTGTTCCATACCTTAACGGTCCGGGGATAGAAAGAAGATTGAAGAAACTTGATAAGGATGACTAGTTGCCTAGGTACGTGGTGGTCGGGTAAGTTCTAGGAAGTGAAACTGCCGAAGCAAGCTCAGAAGAACAGAATCCAAAATAATATCGGTAGAAGAGAGATAACGAAGCAACAGACCGACCATGGGCTAGTGACTGCAGATTGGAGGTTAAAGAAGGGTCGTCGATCAGCCGGATGATCTTGACTTGAACCCGATCAAGAACGGAAAGAGAGGTAGACGAAGCTCCACCCCAGAGGTGACTGCAGTATTCAAATGCGGGACAAATTTGAGCTTCGCACAGCAGAAGAAGATAAACTGGTGTGAAGAAGTGTCTGGAGCGAAACAGAAAACCAACTTTTGCGCGCGGCACGAGAGGCGAGCTTAGATATGAAGGCGGACCAGCATAGAGAAGTTATAGATAAACCAAGGAGAGAAATAGAATCTGTGGAAGGCAGCACAGTTGAATCAAAGGATAAGTGAGGGGAGAATGATGTTTTCTTAAGGAAATTGAGAGGAGAGAAGTTTTGGAGACGTTAAATGCAACATGATTGTGGGATCCCCAGGAGGAGATGTGTTCGAGATCGAACTCTAAAAATGCACTGATTGCACTGCGGTCACGATTGGTGTTGTTGTTGGCATGGCGGGGACTGCGGTAAGAAAAAGAAGAATGAAGGACGGCAAAGGAATGGATTGAGTTGGAAGTATTGGATAAGAGATCATTAATAGATAAAAGAACTAGGGTGGGCGCAAGTACTGAGCCCTGGGGAACACCAGCATTCACAGAAAATGGCTGAGACAGAACCCCATCAACTCTGACGGAGATGGGTCGCTTACTGAGGAAACTTGATGTCCACGATACGAGTGCGCAGAAGAACCTGAACGAGGGCAGTTTCGCCAGAAGACCGTGCCAAGCTCGGTCAAAGGCCTTAGAGATGTCGAGCGAGACCATGTGTGTTTCTCCGCGATTGTTGAGTGCAGCCGACCAGGTGAGTGAGACGAGAGCCAGGATATCGCCGGTGAGCGGCGAGGTCGGAATCCATATTGGCGGTCGTTGAGTAGTCCTTCGCGTTCGAGAAATGCGCGCAGTGGGTCGGAGATGACAGTTTTGAATACTTTCGAAATAACGGGTGTGAGGGAAATAGGATGATAGTTATTCGGGTCAGGAAGATCACCGCGTTTGGGAATAGAAAAAATCACAGCGTGTTTCCAGGGGATCGGAAAAGTAGAAAGTTGCAGAGAGAGAGAGAGAGAGGGAGGGAGAGGGAGAGGGAGAGAGAGAGAGGGAGAGGGAGGCCAATTCAGAGGCATACATTTTGAGGATGATGGGTGGTATACCGTCGGGACCGAGTGGTTTGCATGCGTCCAGAGAACGCAGCGCTTGGTGGATCTTCCTAGTGCTAATATGAGGTTGAAAATGGGAGACAGGGAAGCGAAGGAACCGGAGGATCAGGATAAGTGGGTAGCGTGGAGTTGGAGGCAAGTCGGCTTTCCCGTATGGTTCACAAAAAAGATCACCAGAGGAATTACAGATGGGAGGGAAATCGGAAGGGTTAAAATTGCGGGAGACTGCTTTGGCAGGGGACCAAAATGTTCGGCTACCGGTGGCAGATAAGAGCGAGCGTTCGGCTTTCCAACGGACGAAGCCTTCTTTGGCTCTTTGTATGGTGGGCGAGCATGTATTCCTGGCTTGCGCGAAGCGGCGGTGGGAGTCGGGAGTGGTCGAGCGGCGCCAGCGGCGAAATAATGATCGTTTCAAAGATAGAGCACGACCACATGCGTGGTTGAACCACTCCGGGAGATTCGGGTTTGCCGGGTTTGGAAAAGTGAGGAATAAAAAGTTGCATCCCTTGAAGAACAATTTCAGTGAAGTTAGAAACGGGAACGGAAACGTCTGAAGTAAAGCAGCAATCATTCGAAAGATAGGAGGCTAGGAAATCGCGAAAACCAACCCAGTTGGCTGAACTGTAACGCCAAAAATGTTTGTCTCGAGGTAAGTGGAGGGTCGGGGCGAGTAAAATTGATAAAACGGAATAATACAGTGGTCAGATGAGCCAAGTGAAGGAAGAGCAGAGATTCCTGAGAACAGAGAGGGAACAGAAGTGTAAAGATCAAGGGTATGGCACGATCGCCAGCTCGATCGGGAATACGTATGGGGAGGTTAACAAGTTGGCATAGGTTGTTGACCACGCCGAAATGTTCAGCTTCGCGCCCAAGAGCCGAAGTATCAGATGAATGAATCAGCCAATCTCGATTTTGAACATTAAAATCTCCTAAGATGGCGTAATGGCAGTTGGGATCTGCAACAAACAAGTGCTCAGTGTTCGAAGATAAGAAATCAAAGACCGATAGGTCGCTACTGTTGGGTGAACGGTGTACAACACAAAAGCAGTGATTAAAATAAGGAAGTCGGAGCTTCAGCCACACCAACTGAAATTCGCGAATGGAGAAGTCAAGATTCTGGATTCTGGATGTGGTGACTGACTGGTGAACGAAGATACCGACACCGGCTTTGAGTGAAAAGGAGGAGTGAAAGGTAGGTTGGGAAACTGGAATTGGGTGGTGTCTGATGAAGGGAACATTTGGGTTTCGGCCAAAAATAGGGCAACAGGAAAGGAAGATTGGGGAAATTGGTGCACAGAATCGATATTATGGTTCATTCCAAAAATGTTAGTGGGGGTGGTTAGTTCATGCTTGTTTCTCGAGTGAGCGGAGCAAGCAACAGAGCGAGTGCGTGTCGTTGTGTAATCTCTTGATTTGTAGTGTGAAGGAGACCGGCAACCATGATCCTGAGACTTAATGTAGCGAACCACATAAGGCCTCAACAGATCAGGCGTGGTAGTGAGCCACCCACGGGTTGCAGCCCAAAGGCAATCAGCGATAACTTTCACCGAAAGCTCCACGACCTCTCACACAATGCAAGCCGGACGGATATCGTGATTTTGGTTGTCATCGAACGAGGCGCATCTAGGAGGCCCTTTTGGGCTAGATTCCTGTCACTCGGAAAACGGGAAACGGTCGTTGTATCTGTGCTGAAAACATCGCCTGTTCCTCTCCAGTACGAACTCCAGACGTTCTAATCGCCGGTACGCCACGGGGCGTCTATCCTCTACGAGTCAACAATGGACCCAGATCGACCACATCGCTTTGAGCCACAAATGGCGGGGTTGTATACAAGACTGTCGTTCGTACTTGAAGCATTCCCCCTTGATTCCGACCACGCGTTAGTTTGCACTGAACTGTCCATGTGCTTCGGTGGGCGCTCCAAGCACATGCTGTAACGACGGTTGGATTGTGATAAGCTTTCCGATCCATCTCGCTTATCCGTCTCCAAAAATGCGGCAGCTGAAAAGCTAACTATAGCCCCACCAACAATGGGCGCTTATCACGAATGCTTTGCATTCTGCTGGCCTAAAAAGATGGGGTCTGTCTCGTTGTGCCTCGAGACCCTGGGTTTATGCTGAATCCCTGCGCCTTCTCGACATCCGCCAGTCGATTTCGGCTGGAACCGAGTATAACAAAGCATGACTGGTAATGAGATGTGCACTTAATGTGAGTCTTCGTGGGGACCGCGAAATCTGGTGGTCGCAATGTGCATCAGAGGTGGAACGTGCCACCGCCATGGGAAGCTCTTGCAAGGTGTTCTATCTCGTCTGGGCCACCTGTAGGAAGTCACAAGGTGTGAGTGAAACCATCCATGAAGCTGACGGTTTGCCAATCGATAATCAGAAGCGGTGTCCTGTATGCTGGGCGGAGCACCTTCAGACACAGTTCAGCTGACCCTCGGTGTCGGCCTTCCTATAACCCTCCCGGCACAGGTCCCGTGGTCCGTTTCGACAGATCCAACTACCGAGGCGGAGATTCAAAACGAGATGCACGCCTTAGAACGTCACAAAGCGCCGGGCACCGATGGCCTTCCCCCAGCTCTTTTTAAAGATAGTGGGGTGCAGCTTATTGGAGAACCTTGTGTTTTGGTCTCAAAAGTTCGGAATCCCGAGCAGGTTCGGTCCTAGTGAGTGGAATCGATTGTTGTCCCTATCTTTAGGAAGGGCTCGCGCAGTGACTGCGCCAACCATAGGGATGTAAGCCTTTTTCCAGTAGCGTCGAAGCTGCTTGCATCTGTCATACTTCACAAGTTGTACCAAACGCGTGAAGAGCAGACTCGCCAGGAGCAAGTTGGGCTTCTTGCCGGTCGTGGATGTATCGATCAAATCTTCACTCTCTGACAACTGCTAGAGCACCGTCACACTTTCCAAAGACCAACAGTCATCATGTTTCTGGACATTCGCGCGACCTTTGACTCCGTCGATAGGACTGCACTATGGAACTGTTTGTTGAGAAATGGAGTACCTGAGAAGTATGTATCAGTCCTCAAAGTTATCTCGTCAAACCTCAGGTCGTGTCGGGTAAGGGCCTACGGCCAGCTTTCGTCTCCAGTGAAGTTCGACAAGGTTATCCTACAGCCACATTTCAACTCTGCCATAGGTGATGTTCCACGGAATGTTTTATCTGGTCTTCCAAACGGTGGAGTTGAACTCCTCCCAGGGAACAGGGTTTTCGACTTTTAATATGCCGATAATATCGCCCTACTGCGTGGTAATGCACAAACAGTAAAACATGCTTTGGACCGCTTGATAATTGAGGTATCCAGATATGGAATGCACTGCGCCTTCCAAGTACAAAGTGTTCTTGTAAGATTGACAGGAGCCTGTGCCTGCACTCACTATAATGATCGGCTTGAGTTAGTCAACAACTTTAAGTGCCTTTGGAGCTTGATAACAGCCGGAGGGAGTGTTGGGTAGGAGATCAGTTCATTCATAACGAGAACTAGAGCAGCTTTTGCAAACCTGTGACACCTGTGGTGTCGCCGCGACATCCAGCTCGCTCTTAAGGGACGGGTTTATGTCTCCGCGGGTCGTCGTTTTTTTACTCTACAGTTGTGAGACCTGGCCACTTCACGTTAAGAATGCTCGGCGTCTTTCCATGTTCGACAACCAATGACTCCGAAGCATTGCGCGCGTCTGGTGGGAACATCGAGTGAGTAGTGACGAGGTGCGCCGTTGTGTGTTAGTCACGGATCAGTTCAGTTCAGACAACCATAAACCATGCAATGGGTGCGGTGTCTTTAGTTGCTATCTCCTAGTGGCAACCTCGAAAAGGAAATAATATAGAAAAGAGCATAAAAGGAATAAGAGGAGGACTACAAATAATGGTATCAAGAAGATGAGAAGAGTTTGTGGATAAAAGGGTGCCACTGATCGCGGCATCAATCTATATCCTCGAACGTGTCTAATCATAGAGTGGGAGGGTCTCTTGGACCCCACCTAGGAAGTCTAACACGCCCCACATGGCCAAGTCCACCGGTTGTACTTTTCTTACCTTTCTTCCATGTCATGGACTGACCATCCTTACTCATCTTCCAACCGTTACGAGTTTCGGAGTCGAAAATCTCCCTAAAAACACGTTATCAGTAAGGCTACACTCCGCATTCGTCCAACCCACGGACAGGGTGCTTTGTGAATACTAACCACTGACAAGGCTTACATATCCCACAGTTGTGACGCGTGTACGCATGAACCAATTAGTCCATCACACGTTGCTGTTCACGTCGACCACTGACAAACAATCTACTGCCTATCCTTCACACCAACCCGCCAACCATTCCGACTTAACTATTCACATCTGTGCACCACGCTGGGCAATCAATAACAACGCCATATGTGTCCATGTATTCCTTGTCTCATGCTATATAAAGTGTTGATTTTTATTTATAATAGAATACTGTTTCGGCACTTTGTTCGTGGTTACCTTTCCGTTGGAATTGGACGATCGAGGAATCACTAAGCGGGGATAATCCGAAATTTTGCGCTGTTACACAACAACCAGCCTCAGCAAACAAAGCACGCCGAAGAATCCTATCAGGAGACATGCGCAAACGTGTTCCAACCACCTTAGCCTGGTGAGCTTAAGTGTTTCATCCAATTGTTTTGGTTCGTGAACCTAAGGCTCTCCGCCGAACCTCAGCATTACTGATACGGTGTTCCCACAACATTCGAGCAATACTACGAAGACATCGGTGTTCAAATACCCACGATGTTCGTACATCCTCCACCCACACTGGCCATGTCTCCGAACCATACAGAAGCACAGGCCTGATTGCTGCAGCGTACACTCCATCCTAGACGGATGCCGTGTCGACGGCACAGATGACTCCGGTTGGCAGTTGCTAAAAGAGACTTCTGTATACGCATAGACACCTCATCCAATATCCGACCACCGGATGGAACGCAGCTGCCTAGATAACAGAACTTGTCCAGCGTGTTTATAGTATCCCCATGCACTGAAAGGTTTGGTGGTGGACCGACCCAGTCCTGCAACAGCGTCCTGCACTTTGAAGTTGCAAAACGCATACCGAACACTGCTACGTGGTCCGTCAACGCTCTAGAAAAGCTTGCAACTTACGTGGATCTTTAATAAAAGGAACGGTGTCGTCCGAATATTCAAGATCTGACACTTTTCTACCCGGGAAAAGTTCAATACCACTATCTCCACATGACAAAAGTGCCGTCTCTAAGATCATATCAACCACAAACGTAAAGAGAAAGGGAAAAAGAAGGGAACCATGGTGTACACCACTTCTCGTGGTGAACTCTGGTGAAAGGTCACTGCAAGCCCGAACTCGGTTTTAGCTGTTCATGTAGAGGAACTTTATGATAGAAATAAACTTCTCTCGTACGTCCTTCAACAAGAGGCAGCGCCAGAGAACTGTGCGATTGACTGAGTCGAAGGCCTCCTTAAGATCAAGAAAAATGGAAATAGTGGGCCTACGGAAGGTGTCTATGTTCTAAAATGTGTCGAAGAGTGAACATGTAATCAACACAACCTCGACCAAGTCTAAACCCAGCTTGATTCTCGCGCGAGCACTGCTCGCGAGCGTTAGATATTCGGTGGAGAATAACACAAGCGAGTAGCTTGGATGCAATGGTATTCAGACTTATTCTCTTATGGTTTTCACAGGAGGACCTGTTGCTTTTTATAAATCGGTACGACCACCGACTCACACCACCTTTCTGGAACTTTTTCCTTCTCCCATATAAAACCGAGGGATTTGATCAACTCCAGTGATAATGCCTAGCCACCGTCTTTGACAATAGACGGAGGCAACCCATCTGGTCCGGCAGCCTTATGCCGTTAAAGATAGTTTATCTCACGAGGAACCTCTGTTTCTGACAGAGGATTGGTATCTACGACTAGAGCGGTAACCATTGGACTAGTGATCAAACCTGTCGAGGATAAGGGCCAATTAAACTGCATCTTAAAGTGCTCCGCCCAGGGAATTAGACGACGCTCCTGAGTTTGAATCAGTGAGCCGTTCGTCTCTTTGATCAACTAATTAGACAGAAAAGGTTGCGGCTATTGCCGGTGGCCGTAGCTTTTTCCATCTCCCTACACTGCACAACCTACCACTGCTCACGGTCGTTTCTCAGGCTACGAATCAGTTGGCGTTTAAGGCATTTCCTTGCTTCCATATCTAGCATCTGAAGGAATCGATCTACATGCATCTAACAGTGCAACTGAGGATACAGATATCCATCGTTTCTGTGTGAGCGTCGTTGTTGGACCTTAGGCAGCATCAGCTGCTTCAAATAGGGCCTGCGTGATCCCTGTCCATCCCTCTTCTGGATCTTGGGCATTTGACTGCATCGATAACACCTGGTGGATAATTCTGCTTGGAAAACTGATTAATGGTTATCGTCCAGTAGCAGCTGCGGGGGACGGTTGACGTTGCGCCGGCCACCGAAGAGACGTAAGTGGAAAGGCGTACGAACAAGAGCGTGGTCAGTGTCTACAGACGTGGGCCAAAATGGTCGACAGTTTTGGATTGATCCGCGCCAGCGGTTACCGATGGCAATATGGTCGATCTGAGTCCAACGCTGTGAAGGCGCAGGAGGACGCCAGATTGGTCGGTGCCGCTTTGCGTGCGAGAAATTTGTACTTGCTAGGAGTTGTCCATGGTCGGAACAAAGTTTGGTGAGTCAGTTGCCGTTATCGAATCGATGAACTGGAATGCCAAATTAGCCTCCTATGTTTCTCTCCGTCTTCAGCTTGAGCATTAAAATCATCAGCGACAACCATGATGTCCGTAGAGCGCACGCTGCGGAGCAGTTGAGATAAACCTTGGTAGAATTTGTCTTTAGCCTCAGAAGAGCTACAGTCAGTTGGGACATACACAGAAACGATAAGCAGGCATCGACGCTTCAGTCTAGTGCTGTTGACATGCACAGAACCATCCAACCGAACCGCACACAGACAACTGCTGATTAGAATCCAGTCGAGAAGCTCAGATTTCGAGCTCAGAGCGATGTCAACATCAGCCTGACCACGAGCAGTAGACACCGAGTCGTCTGAAACGCGAAGAGGGAAACGAGAGGCCGAGTTTGTATCCGGGGGTCGAAGTGTTAACACTGAGGTTGGGTCTTGTATGCGTGTTTCGGAGGCACAACATACATCTATTTTAAAGGTTTCAAGAGTTCTAGCTAGGGCAGCCTGTTGCCCCGTTTGGCATAGTGTGCGGACGTTAAAAGTAACTGAGTGAAGAGAATGCTTAGGTCTAAGAGTTGATTCTCCATTTTCCCACCTCCAAGTTATTGCTCTTACTGAGCGCTTCAGGTTCTGGGTCATGACTCATTGTGGCTTCCAGTACCCATTTAGAATTGGAACGTGAGGAATAAAGAGAAGAGATATGACATATCTCCCACGGGATCGGTGGAGATTTCCGGCAAAACCATACTTCGGGGCTGCCCGCACCGCGGAAGTGGTTTATCTTTGGGAACCCCAACCGGAACATTTGACTCAAAAGTCTGAACCACACGGCAGTGGGGGCATTAACCCAGCACGGGAAAGTAACCGGAGAACCCGCGAAAGAGCTTCCGGTTGTCACGTAAGACCTGATTGTTGCAAGCACTCTGTCTTGTCTTCACTGGTGCTTTGTTATCGATCCGCTTGCCGGATTCAGTCCTTATCCCCACGCACCCAACGAAGCAAGCGGAACATGGACGGGGCAGCATTCTTTGGTCCGGAGACTGCAACTTAGGCTGGGGATCGCTGTCCAATGTAGTGCGATGACTTCTCCCGCCACTGGGAGTAACCCCAGATACTCCGCTCCTACGTTTTTTTATACATGCTTGCGCATGAGTGCAGTGCTAGGGATATAACCCATAGCCACGAAGGCCTACTGCACTATTAAGGGTAATCGGAAACCAGACCCTAAGACTTTGAATGGAGAACCACATAAAATCCCAGTGGGTCAGGTGTCGTAACGCTCCAGACAACAGTGGATTATTGTCTACCATTTAGTGGAGTGTTTTAGGCCGGTAAACTGTTTCTCTCCGTGTTTATTCGCCAGTGTCCTCTCCAGGGGCTTAGTGGTTAGAACCAGATGTTGCCCATCAACCGGTTCAGAGATTGAACTTCGTCTGGCCTCTACCCATTGACCTGTGAAGCATGATTACATCTCCGACTTAAGGAAGCCATCCTACATAGTTCTTTGGGTTAGGCAGGCACGCAAGCCATCACACCACATCAGGGTGTAGTCTCGTCGTGATGATTGGGCACAGATAGCCGCCCTCTTAACGAAGTGATCGCTCTACACTATCCAATGGCTTCTACGAATGCTTGCCCGTCGTCTGCTTGTCCGTGCTCAGTTCGTACGTGCTGGGCAAAGCTGGAACAAGCGAGGCAGCGGTTAGGCCGTGACTTGGCGTAGAGGTATGAAGAAGCTAGTGTCCGTATTGGGTTCGGTTGGCGCTTCCCGCTTCCCTGGTCAGGGCCCAAGGGACGAGGATTTTCGTTCGTTAGAAACGTTGAGGGATATGACTGAGAATCGGGGTCAGTGGCGCGAATGCTGTGCGGTCTGTTTGTCGAACTCTCGTGCCTCTTAATCACAAATGATATTCCGGGAGACGAAATAAAAAAGTGTACGTTGAAAAGTGAAAAATCAGCATTTTTGCTCTCCCACCAATTGTCTTTTTTTACTATATTGTACTCCCCTCTCCCCATTTCGTAACTGTTGTTGTTTCGTTGGCACCTTGGTTGATGTCAAGGCGATATATATATATCTCTACCTTCTTCTTTTAGCCAATGCGCAGCAATGGAACCTTATGAAAAACGCTCTTTAAGACCGTTTGATACTGTAGTGAACTTCAACGAGGACTTTCATTCCGGTAAGATGATCCATTCGTGCAAGATATCAGTTGTCTAGGCTCGGAGGTATCCGGAAAAATCGTCCCATCGTCCGTATCGGTGGTTGCGGGTGATTTGATGAATAAGGCGGATGTAACAGCAAAAAATATGGACAGGAGAACCAAGGCTGTCCTTACTATTTTTAAAAAGCCCTCCAGTGTTTACAGAATGAGTCGCCGAAGTCGATCAAAAACACGGAGTGAGAACAGAAAAGCTGTTAGTCGAGTGTCTATATCAAGTGATCAAGTGACTCTGCAAACTTACACTCACTACCAGCTACCAGTAAGTGGCTCATCTCAACCCCCATTAGCACAACTTCGGTCGTACTCGCCTCCGGAGAGGGAATACCCGAAACCGATCAGGTTGCCTTTAGGACACGACAGACCTACGCCGAACGATCATGAGACAGTGTCTTCTAATGATGATTCTGCAGCTGGGGTTGTAGTCCTCAATCCACAGTTGTTGAGGATGGCTAGTGGGATTTGTAACATTGTTGACCGTTCATCTTTTAATTTTGCCCAAGCAAATGGTGCTGCGAATGACTTAAAAGTCACTGCAAAGCAGTTGACTCTGAGCGAGTCCAAGAGAAGTTTAGTTCCAGAAATTAGCGAACCTCCACGCAATGAAAAGTCATCCAGTCAAGGGAGAGCACATTCGTATGAAAATATATCGAATCGTGTGGCATTTCTCTCTCAAGAGAGTGATAATAATACAAACATTCCGGCTCAGTTTCCGAACACCGGTGCTGAAAAGAAAGATGCAGCGTTACACGAAAATATTAAGGTCTGCGAGACGGAATTGAAAAGACTTTGTGAACAACTGGTTAGACGTCCCTTGGAAACGGAACAAATCTCACAAGAGCCCGTCAATGCAAAACCACAGGAACAGTCTGTCAAGTCACCTCCAAACGAATTGACCTATGTAGAATCAATAAGTGGAGACACATTCCACAACCTAAAGAATAAGATTGGTGAACTGTATGCAGACCTTGAATCACTGCGTTGCGCGCACACACAAGCTCTTGATAAACAAGCTGATCTGCAGGAAGAGGTTTTGGCTCTCCGTCGATCATGTGATTGGTACGCCGAACAGTTAAAGCTCACTCAATGCAGCCGGGACAAGTTCTGTTGTGAAAATGAGAAATTGCAGTCATTGTTGAAAGAAATGGGGGAACATAACCACCGACTTACCCACGAAAACAACTGTCTCCAGGCTCAGCTAGCCTGCGCTCAGGCAGCCTCTGCGACTGCAAAAAGAAATCTGTCGGCCCAGTTGGACGCCATTCGAATCGATATGATAGAACGCGAAGCTATCTTCGAAAGGTTTTCCACTGAGCGCGCTTCGTTAGAAAAGTTAAACATGGAACGGGCTGGTCAGGTGAATGCCTTACAAATTAAAGTTGCAAATTTACAAAGAGACCTCAAATTCGCTGAAGAGTGGACAACGCGCCAGCGTGCTAGATTGGAGTTTTTAGAAAGTTATGTCTCTTCTGCTGATTTGAAGCAGACTGAACTCCAGGGCAAACTGTTAGTAATTGAGCAAAAGCGAGTCACAGACACTCGCGAAATAAATGAGCACCTGTCAGGCTATTCCGAAACTGTAGAGCGTTTCGAAAATCTTCAGCGGTTATGCAAGGAAAAGGATGATGCTCTTACAATCATAACGGAAGAAAAAGCAGCTTTGGAATTTGAATTGAATGCTGCATGCCGCGAAAAGGAAACTTTGAATGAGTATCTAGATCAGTTGAAAGAAAACCTGGTTCGTATTGAGGAGAGTTTTGATCGGGCTCGATCCGAATTGGATCTGAAACAGATTCAGCTGATAAGTTTAACTTATGAACGAGATGCACTACAGAAACAGATTGATGAACGGAAACAACAAGAAGAGTTAAAAACTCAGTCACAACACAATTTACCGAAATTCTTGGATAAGGTGAAATGCTCCCATAGAATTTCAAACGATAATTCTGAAATTAAGATTGATGTCGCGGTTCAGACGGAAGTGCAACTTCTGAGTTCTCACAAATTAATCAGTCATATGCCCAACATTCACTCTAAATCGGTGGTCGTCAGTGTTCCTTATGACTACGCTATGCCGAATTCTTTAGAATTATTAACTTCTGAATCATCACTTGCAACATATAAACAATTTTCTTTGGGTTACGTTGCACAAAATATCGAAGGATCTGATTCTTCAAACATTTCCCATTCTTTTGCGAGATACGAACAGCCACCGCTTCCAGGATATATTGCTCAGGAACAAGTGAACTATGCAGCGGAACAGTCACATGGAATATTCCAGAGCTCTTACAAAGAAAATGCCGAGGTAGCCCAGGAAACAGCTCATCTTGCAGGAATTGTTTTCCAGTCGCATTTAGGCGGTACATCAGACGCAGTTCCGTTGTCGTCTGAGCGATCGTCAGCTAGTTACACACCTTATGAATATAGTCACCAATGTCAAGGCGAATTGTGCGAAGCCTGTTCCGAAAAATCACTACGAGATGCCGGTAGATGCTCCCTATCTGATCGTTTAAAAGCTGATACCCAGAGACCTGATGAATTTTCAGCAGAGAGAGCAGTCGATTCGGAAGTACCGTCAAATTGCATTCAGTCGGAAACAGCGGTGTACGGTAGCTTCGGAGCTAACGATGTTGTCAGAGTAGAAATAGGCCTAGAGGAAATAGAATCTGCCATACAATCACGATTGGAAGGTGATTGTTCTACAAAAGGTGCGAGCGATTTTTCGATGGTCACTCATAACCATGGTTCTCAGAGTACCGTTTTGCGCCACAACGACGCAGAAAAGTCAAAGGCTCCTGAGATCGTTCGGTCTCCTTTGTGCGACCTGACTTTCATTGTATCAGCAGAATGCGAGAACTCAGAAGAACTTAACCTATTCGATCAACCGCCAACGACAGCATCAGACGCCCACCGGGATAGTCCGCACCTTGGTCCACATGAGCCTCATTTAGAACGTCCTCATTTATCTCCATTGAATGCATTGGAGGCACAGTTCGGTTCATGCGCTGACGATGTGACTCCGGTCGACGATATTTCCGTTGGTCAGGCACACCAATGTGTGGCTTTGGGACAGACCGATTTTCGTCGGAAATCAAGGGAGACAACTGGTAGTGTTCTGTTGATGTCAGCTCGTGAGGGGAACAACGAAAGCCACTTCCATAAAACGGTCGGTCCATGTGTACAAAATATGGTTTATCAAGGTTCCGAAAATCCAGAGAGCGGTTTCTCGCCTGGCTTGCCAGAAGCACAGCACAGTTCACAGCCCGCCGATGTCATTGTCAATGAGGAGGCCTTGTTTGACGTGCACATGTCACACAACAAATTTGCAACATCTAGCTCCGTCTTAGTAAGCAGTGGTCAGTCTCATCGTGAAACCATTTTCCAGAGACTTGCAGAAGAAAACCAGAGAGCTACCAATGCGGTTTCAAATTCAGTAACCATAAGAGGAAGTTCGGCTCATTTACAAGCAATCGGAGCTCCCACTCAAGCAATGATCGAATTGGACGCCACACGAACAAAACTGAATGAGTTGCAATCAGAAGTAGAGTCCCTCCGAAATGAAGCAAAGAATTTGCGCCAAGAATCAGCTACGTTGCGCGCGAGTCAAAATGTCTATACATCTGCGCATGTGAGTGAACTGGAAGCATTGCGGTCAATTATTAAGGTAAGCTAAGTACCGAAATGAAGTACTTGATTCTACATTTGTACAGGTCTATTTTTTCTTGTTGTTTGCTGGAGACATTTTACTATACCAGTACCTAAAGATTTCTTCCGTCATCTTCCAACCAGGTCCGTTGTTTGCAAGGTATTTGGTAACGTCAAAATTCAATTCCGCCTCCTTATTTCAAAAGGCTGTGTATGCTACATTTGTTGGGAATGGTCGTATTTAGCAGTTATTGTTTAGATAACTTTTAAACTCAGTGGGGATTGCTCCTTGCATTTGTCGCCACTCAATGCGGACACACGAAAACAGTTCATATCAATCGCAGGTTATGTCACCTTGCCATTCATCATCGTTTTTATTGTGGAATTTCTCGTTTCTGCGATAGAATGCGTTACTGTGTTGAGGTCATCATTTTCCTTCCATTCTGGAGAATCCTTCGTTGTGTATTGCGATTGGCTATTGCATGTGTTGTTTCGATCAAACACTTATCTCGTCAGAATCAGTGTTTAAAGGCCCAGAATATGGCTTTCGTCGGAAAATTCCCCGTGAACTCATAGAGAACACATCTGGTCTCAAGTTGAGTCTGACCCACACTTTTTATGTAATTAATAATCCCTATCATTCCACCTGTTTATCTAATTGGTCCGATCCCCTTACTTGTTGTAATATATTGAGATGTAATGGCGTGAGTATGAATTACGGAAAAATGAGATTCTTCGCCAATGTTCCTCCAAATATGGGCTTTGTTCGTTTGACCGATCGAGTTTAGACGTTGAGGTAGAAAATGTGGATATATGGAAATGCCTTGTGAGCGGAAGGTACTATCAAAACGTATGTATACCACATTCTTCCCCGCTGAGTTCGATAATATAAATAACGATAAAGATGAGTGTTTACATTTCACGGTTTCGGAGATTGTATGATCGTACTCTTTGTTGCTTATCTGCGAGCGTTGGTTATTTTGTGATATTGGGAATATGCTGGTCTAACATTTCCGTGTAAACGGGATCCTCAGTGTTCATGTGGTGGTCCGATATGTTGTGTTTAAAGTAAAAACATGTGCATCATCAAGATTACACCACAGCCTTTCTTTTGCAGCAGGTTGGGAATGAAAAACGTGTTTTCGCGCCTATCTGGTAGACGCATATGAGCATACTTGAGGTTGCATTCAGTGAGTTGGATTTTGTCGACAGCAAGCTCACGCTTCGACAACCGAACGTGGCGTTTCGTGAATACTGGCCCGGGAACAGTAAACCAGCTTGGCAGATTCCTGATGTGGATTTCGTGTTATATAGTTGACAACGTTTGTGCGGGGTGGTGTTTGTGGCAGTGCACAACAGAGAGCGAACTGAGCGGAGTGCATCCGAGAGGACATTTTCTCATTCGGTGAGAGGGTCAGACCCGGATTTAGCGGTGAGCGAGGTGCGACGCCATATGGTATCGTTGAGGGGTTCCACTTCCCTGTTAGACTGGATTGTAAGCTGTCGTCCTGCCGATCACAGTTCCTTTAGCATGCAAGTAATGTTTCAGTTGTTTGGACCACGTCCCTCTCTACCGTAAGTAGCGACTTTAGATCCACTGTTGACATTACGGATCTCGACAGTTCGTCTTTCATGGACTTGTATACCACTACGATTTCATCCGTTATGGGTAATATTCGGTTGTTAACTAGGGGTCGAGTTTTATGCAATTATTATGATATCCATTGTGAATCTGTGAAGAGCCCGGGGATGCGCTGTTAGGACTTTAAATCTCTCGGGAGCTGTAGTTTCTGAAGAGGTTCAAGTCTGTCGAGATCACGGTTTATGGACCTATGTGAGACATCGTATCCCAAAGGCATTGTCAGCTTCACTCCAATTGTGATTTGCTGTCGTTACATGTTAGTCTGTATTTCGGCTGCAGCGTGACGTAAAAGATTATCATTTTTCTGGTGTTTTTCTTCATCTTCTCCACAAATATCAATATTGTTCAGGTATTCACAGGTGACTGTGGGTGATTCTGCGTTAAAAGTGTTATTGATAACCCTATGAAAACTCACCGCTGGCGATACCAAAGCGAATCTGACGGACTTGGAACGGATTTCCACAAATTTCAAATGCAGTGAAAATCTTGTCTTCCCCCCGATCGGTATCTGGTAGTAGGCAGATTTCAAATCTAGAGTGCTATAAACAACATGGTTTGAGATTTTTTCAACCAGTTGATCGGCATCAAGGGGTGTGAATTGGTGCTGTCTGGTTCTAATCAATTGCCATTTTGCGTTTGTGTCGTTCGTTAGTGATGACCAGTACATAAGTGTGCCAAGATGATCTGCTCTTTTAGTGGATGGTTGATTTCCATTTTGGTGAGACCATCTGCGACGGAATGTCGTCCTGGTTTGGTAGCGATCGAAATACAGTTGGTTAATAGACTGAGGATCAGAGATGGTGGGTCAATAATAACAGCGGTAAAGTCACTTTTGCCTCCATCATTTTATGCAAACGCAAAAAATCATGACCTAAAAGTATATCGGCGCAGGTGTTGGGCGGAATGCAAAGTTTAAAGAGGAGGTAGTTAGTGTTTTCGTAAGATAGTGTCACATTGCAGTGCTCATGCGTGTTAGTTATGAGACTGATGGATGCCACGGTAATTGAATTGCGTGACCCTTTAACCTCCCAACATTGTTCTTGAACAATGGCACTCGATATGTAACTACCGGACAAGAGTGCAGTTGTTTGATTTGAATCTATGCAGATTAGATGTTGACGCTGAACACAGGAGATCGTACGGGTAAAATGAAAGAGACTAGTTACAAGCCGTTTCTGAAAAACGAGTTTGTTCTTAGGCATTGACTTATTCTCTGGAGGGTGCTGTCAAATGCTATATTGCACCCCATTGCATCGCGTGTAGCGCCGCTATGATTTTGTTCGTCTGTGACGAACTTGAAAGGACAGCGTTCTGCCAACAATGGTCCGGATTTCGGCATTTTGGCACGAGGACTAGGTGCCGAGCAGAAACAGTTTTTGGTTTTGTGTAAATTTTTTCTAGAGTACTGAATGCGGTTCCAAACGTTTTTTACTCAGCCCTGTATCTGTATACTGATGGCGTGACGCAGTTAATTAGGAGGTCGAGCTTGTCCGAACTATGTTTTGCAGATCTAACTATGAAAGTGCTGAGTGTGTGGTGTAGACACTGATCCACTGTCGCCCGGATCGTCACCACACCTGACCTGTTGCGAACTCATGTAGTTCTTTGCCACTCCCAGTTCTCATGGTTCGGTTACCGATTATCCCTAATAGTGCGGTGAGCTCTCGTGGCTATAGGGTGTAAAGCCCTTTCGCTGCACTCATGCGCAAGCATGTAATAAAAAAACCGTTGCTTCCAGACTGTTGGGGACATTTATGAGGGAGGGTTGGCATTGAAGCTTTTGGGTCGTAGAATTTTGTCCATTAATAAACGAATAAATTGTTGGGTATCGCTATTGATTATGTATATCTTGTTTCGATTAAACTCCTATCTCTTCGGAATCGGAGTGTTAAGTACCCAGTATCTAAGCTTTATTCGTTTAACAGATTGAACATATACACTGAAATATAAAATATGAATATATGGAAGTGGGCTATACGCCAAAAGTAATAAAAAATTTATATGCACCACATCCTTGTTGTTTTTGATAAAGCACTAATTGCATAAACCATAGTGCTTAATTCCTCATCAGTTTTAATATGTGAATGAGTTGAACGAACCTTATTTCTGTCAGTAAACAGTCCAAATTCTGGGACACCTTGGGGCGAAAGCGTTTCCGAGCTGATGTACAATTTTGTATGAATTTTGGCGAGAGACGTATTTTATGCCGTCTCACTAGTTCCAGTGAGAAAACTTTCCTGTCTTCGAATCACCTCGTTTTATTAGCGAAAAACAGAGAATACATAGGTTATTGTTCCATGTTCCCACACGTTGCATACAACGCATTGGTTTGACTGATGTGCGCGACCGCTCCTTGAGGTTTAAACAACACTGACAAGAACCAGCTTTCACCTGTCGATCCACTCCACCGATCGGCTGTCGTGCCACCCGAGATTCCGTTGACTCAGGCCTCGGGCTTGGTATCGCACCAGTGCTGACTGCCAAACATGACTTGACTGTGCACCAACTCTGAGTTAACACGTTCCCCCCGAAGATGATTTCGTTCCAATGCAATTCATTTACAAGCCGTAGCTGCAGAACCAATGTGATATCTGCAATAACATGTTTCGAAGCCTATCTATGTTCAGTCGGTTTGCCCTGACGTAAACTACAAAAGCGAGATTGAAAAAGCTAATAATTTTTCGTCCAGGCTTGTTCAGGAGTGGGAAAATCGTGCTTCAATATTAATCGCTACCTATTTCTCACCGTTTATTTGAATCTTTCTGATAACTGGAATCTCTTGGTTTCAATAAAGCCTCATTTAATGAACAATGAGCTATTGATATTCACGACCCTTGATCCCTTCGATTTTCGGGGGTTGTTTGGTTTCACTCTCTGAACGAGACGCCGTCGCTCATCTTTGTGATGTTCTAAAATGGGCATTGGACTTTGTGACTCCCACTGTCTTTGTTGAGGTTAGTACACAGTTCCACAGAGTTGCTTACAATGTGTTGGCAGAGTCTTTCGGACATTGTGATTTTGCTCTTTGCCCTCGGGACAGGATTTCCGGTTCTCTCCAATAACAGCGTACAGTTACTTTGAAGTGCCCAGTTTTTAATGAACTCAGATTAGACTGTGGAATAAGCCCGGTTACATAATCTGGTCACTCACACGGGTTTCTATCCTTCCTCACCCTTAATTATCCACACTGACTTAGTGAGACTTTTTCCAACTCTTCTTAATAATTCGTTTTCATATAAATGTCATTGTAATGGCTTGTGAATGGAATCACCGAAAACATATGTTCGCCTACGACTCGTGTTCTGAGAACTCAAATTAGTTTTACATTACATTCATCATATTTAATTGCAGGTATACTGAGTTGCACGTAAGTTGGTTCTGAACGGCAGCTGGGAACCGATGCGCCATATTCGATTGCATTAAGTCTTGTTCTGTCGAAGATGTGAATGATCACAAAGTGTCCTACAGTTGACGAATAATTGTGCATTATCCTGTTCTAGACAACAACCAACCATCTTGCCGTGATGTCCGCATCTTTAAAAGATGCCAATGAAGAGAAAATGCAATTACAGAAAGAATTGGCCCACATCAAAGGGAGTATTCGGGGACAACTAGAAAATTTCCGTCTATTTAGTCCTATCAAATCAGTCGATTCAATGCAGACCTTACCAGAAAAACAAAGTTCGGAATCTGTGACCTGCATTCTGCGGTCTATTGGGTTTGACGTGCACAAATTGGAAGATCTAGTTGGAGACAATGTTGAACTACCCATACTGAACAGCAAGTAAGTTTTGTGCTCTCTTTCTGTGTGAGTAATAATTGGTCCGTATGTTTGTTGGTTTTCATATGTATATCTGCCATCGCTCATTGATTTTTAAAAATCTTTTCGACAGACCTCTTACCGGATTGAATAAATGCTTCGACGCTCTCCAGGCGGAGATATCAAACTTGGAAAATGAAATCGTGCATCACGCAATGGTTGTGCAGAATTCTATGGATGGTTCCTTGTAAGTTAACCACTGTCGAGTTTCAGGTCTACTTTTAGAACCACACCAACAGACATCGTGCTTCAGTAGTGGTGATTTGAGTGTCACAGTTGCTTGTTGTTGATTGGCTATCTGATCTGATCTATGCTTCATCCGTCAACTGGTGTCTAACTATGGTCGCAAACTTGTATCCATGATCCAGAATCGATCGGCCCATTGTGTGCGTGGTTTTTTCTGCCACGTGTGTAACCATTCTATAATGAGTTGTTAATTGTGATGTTTGATTCCACCGGCAGATATTGCCTGTTAGTGGTCAGGAGTGAACGCTCCCGGTAATCGTTGTTAGTCCGTCGAAAGCCTCTTGTTAGATAGTTCGGGTAGTCAATGTTGACAAACTTCGGGTGTGTTCTTCCATTTAAAAAGCAATTAGTGTCCCTTGTGTTTATGCTTTTAATCGGTAAAAACTGACTGAAGTCATTTTGGTATCTGAACCTTTTAATTGTTGTGACACAGATTCGATAAGGCAATACACAGGTTTTCCTCAGTTACTTTCACTTTACCCCCATTTCGAATTTTTATTCTCTTTAGAAGACCGGATGGTGAGACAATTCCTGCGACCGAGAGGACCAAACAATTCTGTGATCGGGAACCATAAACACAAAATCTGTACTGTGGTCAATTATTTCCAGTTCAGTTTTTTATGCTGTGATCATTTCCCACTCATAACTTCTGTTACAAAGGTGACGGTATTTGAGCAACAATTGGTTAGGGGTTCAGATTTACCGTGGACCCGCGGCTTTTCCGGAGTGCGCTACTCGAGTACACCTTGATGTTTTGTTTTGTCCTTTTAATCACTCCCTCGCTCATCCACTGACTGACTGACCGACTGACTGACTCAATCACTCACTCGTATATACCTCTTCATATATATGAGAAACCGGCACTCAACAAAATGAGTGACATCCTGTCCACATTAATTTATATTTTCTTTGTCTTATTGATTTTTTTTCATCCTCTGTCTTTCGTTTATTTATATAATCTCAACGTGATTGAGATATTCATTGGAGTCGAGGTCATTAAATTTAGGGTCATAAACTCAGTGTTCATTTTCCAGATCAGTGGGTAAAACGGAAGACGGGGGTCAGTATTGTCCTCATAACAGTGTGAAAGTCGAACCTTAGAGCTTTAAATAACGTAATTATTCTCAACTAATTATCATCCACCGTTCGTGTGAAAATACCTCCAGAGATCATTTTTGATCGCAGTAGTTTTCTGGGAGAACACTGGCTACAGACTGAGTAGTCGATCAATAGTAACGCGTCATCCAGCACGACGAAGCCAGCTGTTCCGTTCCACATTGCGTGTTCATCGTGTCCCGGATAGCCGATGTGAGTTAGTAAGCTTCGCTCGTCACCGCCTAGCTGTTCATCTTAACTATAAATAGATGGAAAAACAATTTTCCTATCGGTCTTACAATTCTCTTTTTGTTTGTTGATTCCCCTGGTACGTAAAAATAAAGTCTTCCTCATACTTACGCATTAGGGATGTCGAAGGCTTGATCCACAAGATCCCAAGAGCCCACTGCACCATGCACGATAGTTGCCTTCCACGCGAGATTCTCTCTGACGGAGAATTCGGGATCGTATAATGAAATGATGGTGGTCCATACTAACGGCAATCGACCATTACATGACAAACCAGTAAAATATCATTCGAAATTTTCAAAACTACTATGGGTTTTACTCAGGTCGTGATTAAGTTCCTTCTACCAATTCAATTCTGAACAAGTCATTTAATGCATTGTGACTCAGTGAACATGATCGAGGGCATTGCTCTTTGTTCATTTCCAATGAGGATCGAAAGTAAGACTGAATACGTTAGTCAAAGAATCTCCGTGGGTCTATGGTGAGCATGTCTTTCTCGTCTTTTATTGATATGCAGTCAGTGTATTTATTACTTTGTACTGATTCGGGAGCAGAATAATGAAAATTCTGAATTGGCATTCTAATTATCATACCATCACTTGAAATCCAAGTAAATCCTACTTGAATTCAGGTGGGTGATCCAGTGTAACTTCCATTGGATTCACCAATTACACTGCTCTCCAAGAAAGTGGTTGGTCATCTGCCTACGAAATCTACTTCGTTATAACACAAATTTACAATGTTTGCAAGAGCTTAGCTCAAGAGTTCTTGTTGCTTATTGCGACAGTTTGCGAAATCCTTTTAAGGGGAGGGTCGAGAGCATGTCGGCGTTTTATCTCGGGCTATTTGGTGAGACGTGTGCAGCAAGTACAAGGGTTTCACTAATCGATCAACCGCTCGCTTTTCCGGGATAGTATGACCATGCAGTCAGCCGTATAACTGAAGGACGAAAGATCAAATGCAGGTGGAAACGGTTAGGACAGTGATCGTACTGGTTTACTTCGTAGATCAAACACTGACAAAGTCACTGTTTCCTGTGGGTGACTGGAAGTTCAGTTCGGACAACCAATTACCACTCACTGAATTTGGCGTTTCTAAGCGATTTTTCTCAATGGGAATCTCAATCGAAAATAAAAGCCAAGAGTATGTAAAATACGAGGGGAAATGAAAGTGTTATCTGGTTAAAAAGAGTGTGACGGCAAGAGTGCCATCGATTGCGACATTAAACCGTATTCTCCAGTGGTTTACCCCGCCGAGTTTTCGAGTGTCTGTTGAGCCCTATCCGGGAGGCCTGACGCGCCCTATATGACCAAGTTCACTGGTCGGGCATTTCACACCTTTCCTTGCTATCATGGACTGGTTAGCCTCATTCATCTTCCAACCAGTACCTTTCTCGCTGAACATTCAGTGTGTGCTTTCCTGTACACTTTTCATGCGTATAAAAATGTCATGTTTTGCATGCTCAAAAAACCGGTTCATGTCCTCTGATTGCATTTCGAGCAGTCCGGCGGTAAAAAACTGTTTCCAGGGTCATGCGCAACACACCCCAACCATTCTCGCCTAGTGAGCATTGGTGTTCTACACAATGATTCGTTTCATTTACCTAACAATGCGCCTAACCTCAGCATTGCTGAAATAGTGTTCCGACCAGATTTGAGCAATGCTACGAAGATACTGGTGTGCGAATGCCAATAATCTTGATGAATCCTCCACGTTTCTGAACTGTAAAGAGAAACTCACCCAATTGCTGCGATGTGCATCAGACCCTTGACGAACTAGCCAGATCAAAATACGAATCCCCGATTTTTCACGTGCCAGCATCGTTCTGCTTCGGAAGTCGATTTTCTCTGCATTTTCGCTGTTCTCCTTCGAATTGTCGCAAAGTCAACTTGATTTTCGATATGTTCTGTCTCCTGGAAACCCTCCGTAACTCTCGTGTTGCTTCATTAAACTCATTAAGAAGACGAAAGGAACGTTTCTACAATGTCTGCAACAAATCATAGGCAAGACACTTCCACATTGACAAAGAAGGATATCAAGCTTACGGACCTGTCGTATACCAGTCAACTGTTACGCAGCTACAAAAGCAAATGACTGTAATAAGGTGTTCGATTTCTGTGTGGAAGAAAAAGGAAACCAATGAACTGTACTGCGGACGTTGATTGTATCGGAAATGCATTCACCCGTCCATCCAACAGATCTCATCCCCGATGATCTCGCACACATGACCCGTTGTCTAGAGAAATGTTTAAGCTCTGTACGACTCAAGTAACTTCAGTGCGTTGTCTCTGATGCCTATCGCAATCACTTTTGAGACATGGTGCTGTTGCTCTGAACGATGTATTTCCCTCTCTTCTAGACGAGACCGTTTGTTTGTATTCTGTTCCCGACTGATGGAGACCCGTTGCTCTTGTTCCGATTTTCAACCACTGCAACTAGTGCCTTATCCAAACGCTTTCTTCTCATTGATGTAATTTTATCTGGTTTTAAGCTGGCTGGGCCTGCCCTCCGCAAAAGCATCGGTTTCTCTTTAACCCCCCCCCCCCCTCGATGACCCTTCTCAGTTTGCCCATAAACCGCACATATCCAACGTGAATCCTATCGCCTTTCTAGTCCATATTTTAACCAGATCCTTAGACGCATCAACGGAGTATGCACTATGTGCCTACATGGATTAATCATTAACTTTTTACTCTATTCCGCGGCACCTCATTCGTAAACTGAATACTTGTGGCTTTTTCATGCCCCTAGTGGTATGGCTGTCTTGTTATTTTACCAACAGAACTCTGCGCACGATTAAGGTTGAAAGACAATCCAAACTGCTGGTTGGTAGTTGAGGAGTGCTTTGAGGACCTGAACTTTCCCTTTAATCGTTTTTCATCTACATTTATGACCTATCAACCAGTTGTCCAGCGCATTTTTTAAATATGCCAATGGTGTGGCTTTCTGCTGGGCTATAATAATTTTTTGCAACCTATCCTACACTTATGATCTTTCTGTTCTAGCTGGTTTTACCAATCATCTATCCATATGTGTGGAATGCATTTTTACTTTTCTCGGTCAGTTTATCCGTGTAGCCAATCAAATATTAAAACAACCACTGTGGACATAAACTCGGGTGATAGTCTCAAAATTTAATTTTTGGGTGAAAATCCGCAGGTTATCTTTCCAAATACGAAAATCGAAACATTTCAGCGTTAGTCAGAATACCGTTTCCCATTTCGTTTATCCATACGCTTTACCCGTTCTCATATACTGTTCCACTGTTATTTTCATTGGTGTGCTGAAAAACGATTCCCAAATTGTTTGCCGGGGATTGTCGCTTTTCAGTCCGATATTCAACGCCGGGGTGAAGTGTAGTGGCCCAGATAACGGGACCAGTCCACTTGGCTAATTTTCTTCCTTGGATATATTAAGGTTTGATGTTGAGTTAGCCTGGTCCTGCTACATCATCTTACAATTTGAAGATGCAAAATGCCTTCCGGACGAGACTGCGCGTTCGCCTGTGTTGTTGAGAAAAGCTTGCAAACTACCTGGATCCTCATCTCGAAGAACTATATGTCCATTTCTCAAGGTCCGACACATTTCCATCTGAAAGAAATTCGATACGCTGCCCCACCTGTCAACAAGATAGTCTCTAGGCCCACGTCAATTAGAAGTTAATCATAAAAGCTAGGAGAGAACAACTCTGACATATACCACTTTTTGCTGTAAACTCGGGTGAAAGATCACCGCAAGCCCATTTTCGACTTCAGTTATTCACGTATAGATATTTTGTGGTGATAATGAAATTATCTGAGGCACCATTCAACAAGAGGCAGCGCTAAGAACTGTACAGTCAACTGTGTCAAAGACCGCTTCCAGATCAAGGAACATAGAGATGGTAAGCCTACGTGATCAGTTCGAACTTAATCAGTTCTAAACTCGACTTGATTCTCGTGTGAGCACTTATGCGAATGCTCTATAAACGGCAAGCAGTTCTGAAGTGATGACAGCTAGGCTTATCTCCGTGCGCTGCTGTCGTCATGGAATCACAAATCGTAGTCACTTCACCACACAACTGAGCTTCACGCCACCTGCTGTAAAACCACGTAGGTAAGAGCAGGTTCCATTGGTGAGTAGGTGTGTTACTGAAGGGTACAAAGGTATCAATAGCAATCTTGGCCCATGGTCTCAAGGGAACGTCTGTTGGTTGAATCCGAGTCGGCATCCGACGAGCACTCTTATGCGCTTGTTGGCAAGCCGAGGTATTATCAATGAAAGCCCCAATGGTAGGCAACATTATGGGCCACTAAAATTAGTCATGAACCCTAAGTTTCTTGCGTAAAACCCCTGGGTGACCATCACGAGCACAGGAACTGCTCTTAACAACAAACGTGGAAGGAATCGCAGAAGCGGCCCATTATCTGCTGAAATTGAAGATTATTTTGATTTCCGATCAGTAGATCATCTTTGGTCTAGATTTCGGTGTAGTTTGCGTGAAGTGCAGATACCGTTATCCGATCTCCTGCTTCTGTCAGATTCGCTTCGTCTAACGGCAGTCGTGGAAGTTTGTCAGCTAACTGGTTTTGACACTCAGGTCTATATGCTATACAAAAGTCATAATTCAGACGTTGAGCATATCAGCGATTAATCCGTAATGAGCGATAACCCTTCGACCCACGGGTAAGCAGAGCCGTCAGAGCTGAATCGTCCAAGCTTAACGTGAGAAGTTCGGCCGAACAGAAAAACATGACAATTCGCAAGCCCAGAAACAATCGGGAGTTTCTTTTTCTCCGGCAGAATCTTTCAACTCAGCTTTCCATAGTTTACGCGAAACATACGCCGCGAGTTTTTCCATCCCCCGTTAGGTTCGGGACAGAACAGCACCTTGTACTACGTCTGAAGCACACACAGGTTGGAAAGTTTGAATCCAAGATGGACAAACCAGTGTGGATGAAATTTTTCGTTTCAGTGTGATAGAACCTTGTTCGTGTTCAGCTTCCCATATGAGTTTAACTACAGGTTTGATGAGGACGCTTAACGGTTCAGCAACTGAACCGAACTGAATCACGTATCGGAGTTTATAAGAACATACCAAAAAAGCTCTTTATTTGTCTTGTATCAGTAGGAACTGGAGCATCGGTTATAGCTCCAGTGTTTTCCTGACTCGGTTTGACACCTTCAGCAGGTATGTCGTGCATCAAAAATTGCACCTGTATAGAGCTAAACGTGCATCTGTGTTCATTATGTGGAGACTCAACTGGAGTCTTTTAAGTACAGCATCAAATCTTTTTTCATGTTTTTCCTGATCATCAACAGACAAATATCGTCGATGCATGCGACAACGTTGGTCAACCCACTGATAGCATGAGTTATATCATCTGCCAAGCTACTGGGGCAGAACTGAGTCCGATGGGAGAACCTTGTGTCGTGGAGTGGGAAATCTCCCTGAAAACAAGTTATCAGTAAGGCTACACTCCGCATTCGTCCAACCCACGGACAGGGTGCTTTGTGAATACTAACCACTGACAAGGCTTACATATCCCACATAGCAATACAGTTGTGACGCGTGTACGCATGAACCAATCAGTCCATCACACGTTGCTGTTCACATCGACCACTGACAGACAATCTACTGCCTACCCTTCACACCAACCCGCCAACCATTCCGACTTAACTAATCACATCTGTACACCACGCTGGGCAATCAATAACAACGCCATATGTGTCCATGTGTTCCTTGTCTCATGCTATATAAAGTGTTGATTTTTATTTATAATAGAATACTGTTTCGGCACTTTGTTCGTGGTTACCTTTCCGTTGGAATTGGACGATCGAGGAATCACTGAGCGGGGATAATCCGAAGTTTAGTGCGCTGACAAAACAACTTGTACTAAAATAAGCTCTGTCTTCGGATAAGCAGTGAGATGGTTACAGTCCTCTGTTAAGAGCATGTGAACGGAGGCACTTCTCAAATTCAGCTTAGTGAAGATTTGGGCTCCAGGCATTCGGACAAGAAGTTCCTCTCTGGAAGGCAGCATGAATTTGTTGACCGAAATCTGTTCATTCCGAGTCTGAAGATCATTACGAAAGCGAACATATCTGTGTCTTTTGAGCACAGTAACCATCGAGTGAACCCGTTCCGGTGAATCGATGGGCTGGATCAAGTCATTCTTAAGCGTGTCGCGTAAAGCCGTAGGCAGTGCACTGCGTTTAGCTAAGGAAACCGGTCGTGGCTGACTAATTACCAGTGGTTTGGACTGTGGTTTCAATGTATTGCTATGTTGTCCGATGGGAAAGAGCCAAATTGATTGCTCGAATAGCCTTGAGTAGAGAAGTTCCCACACTGAAACATCGAGAACATTGGCTGTCGTTTTCTGGATACCCAGAGCCACTATAGCATTTCGACCCAGTAGCGGTCTGCTATTTGTTTTCGACACATAAATAACCAAGGAGGTGAGGCATGTCTGGAAGAACGATTCCACGATAGTATAACCACTGAAATCCAGGATGTGTATTTTGTAACTTCCAGATATATAGGAAGAAGTAAGATGGGAGATGCTGTTCGAAGAATGTAGATGGTATAATAGTTATGATCGAAGCGGAATCTAATTTCATGGATAAGGAAACGTCGCCACACGGTATAGGAAAAATAATGCTTTAAATAACTAAGGGCGAAGTAGTTTTGGTTCATTCACTTCAGACGCATCAGCTGGGTGAGCAGAAATATGATGAGTAAGGCAGAATATGCTCTGGTGGTCTGGTTGATGACCAGATAATCCGTCAGTCACCGATGATGCATCACAAACGTTGGATACATTCTGTAATCAGCACATACGATCAAAGTGACCAATTTTTGTGACAACTGTCATATTTTGCCGCATCAGCAAGACACGAGAGATAATTGGCTTTATGGGGGGGGGGCAATCCCACAGCAACAGCAAAGTAATATCTTAGTTCTGATATACCCTTGCGTGGGCAACAACTTATTCACTTTCTGATGGGAAAGTGAATGCCGAAACTCTTCCGATTGATTAGAAAATTCCTGCTTTATATAGGCCAGTTCACACGCTTGATAACATGCAATTTTTTCAGCATTTTCTTTCAACAGTGCCTCTCGTGTACGGTCGTCCGCGACTCCAGAAATGAATTGTTGGATGAGCATAGAACCTTCGCACTTTTGAGGAATTTAGAGTATAGTCAATGACCTATTCGTCTCATTATCTTTGTACACCTTCAGTTCATTATTATTATCACGAGTTATAAAATCGTGGTAAAGGCTCTTTGTGGCTTGCATCTACTTTCTTATAGTTGAAGGATGAGTGGTGGGAAACAGAGCGGGAAGACAAACATTGAAATGTGCCGCTGGAGTTATCTGGGCTAATCGTACTTCATGATTGCCAACGCTACAGAAGAGATATGCTCTGAGAACCATACAAGAAGCCTTTAGATTAAAAGTCCGACACAACACAATCGGGCGATGACCCAAGAAGAGATCCTGAGCAAAGCACCAGTGAAGAAAATGTTTCTGGTCTTTCACGTGAGACTTCATCGCTTCTCTTTTTTGATCTGTTCGCCGGTGTTTGAATTACCGATCAACCTTTCTGATTCGGCCCTTAGCCCCGTGTATCCAATGGAGTAAGCGGAACCTGGACGGGGCGGCATCATTTGATCTGGGACTTTTTTTGAAGCAAGTGATAGCTCTTCATTTGAGTGAGGTTGTTTCTTCGAGCTTCAAAAGAAACTCCGATACCCCACCCCTGTCACAATCTAATGGAGGCATTTTCACCAGTAAAATGTTTCTGTCTATTTTTATTCACTCGAACCTTATCTCCATAGGTCCGATGACTGGTCGCCCAGAGGGAGATGTTGCCCGTCATCTGGTTCAGTGATAATGAACTTCGTTGGACCTGTTTGGATTTAGGATGTCCGACTTTGGGAATTGAATATGCATAGTTTTTGAATTGTCGAGGCGCACAAGCAATCACACTACTGCAATGTGCAGTCTCGTTTCATCGAGAAAAAAGAAGAATTTCATTCAGTGCCGATTATTTCTCTTTTAATAAAAAAATGTCTAATGGACTGAATAAGCTGAATTCCGTGCAGAAACACTGAGGATTAATAGCTCCACAGGCGTATTATTCCATTTACCCGGAATCATATGATGTATAAATATGTGGTATAACAGAGAATACAAAGCCGCAAGGTAGAAAGAGTCACTATCGAATATCACGTCCGTCATACGCTTAGTTGAAGTGATGTTTGTAATCATTCCGTGTTAGTGAAAGTATTCTTTCGGATCTTCATATAGATGATTGTTCCGTGGAATCCTCGGATCCAAAGAGTTTAATTTAGAAGCGTCGACTGATGCAACAAAAAATGAAATGACATCAGACTGACCTTCTTCATTGAACTGCATCTAGTCAACATGGTGTCTATGAGTGGATAGATCATCCAGGTTTTCACATACAATAATGTGCAAATCGTACATTCCGTTAATTAGTTCAAAAATCGGTTTAGGAGATATACGATTGATTACGTGAATACCTCAGAATATGCTTTAATCCTGGCCTGATAATGTGGAAAATATTATGAAGAATATTTTTTACTTTACTGCTTTGAGATCAGTTTATGGCGTCACTCTGAGGAACTTAGTAGATTCAACTCTAAGTACTTGAATGGTACGCCGAGTATCCTGATCATTTGGGGCAGTTGAGCGAGATGGGGTGAGGATACATTCAGGAAGGGTTGAGAGAAAGGCCACTCTGTTAAGCATAACTCACTGTATTTTGAAGCTTATCAGATAGGTTGTTAGATTCCTCTTCGGTCGATGCAACATAACAAGTAATTACGATATCAGCATACTTAATTGCAGTTCCAGAGGAGCCAGACGAGACGTTGCCTACTTAGGTGTGGAGGAAACAGCGAAAGCACTGCAGCTTGAAGGATGAGGTGATTGTCAGTTAGGCACCCGAGCGGCTTGCCGGCAAGTCTGGTGTTTGGGATAATTCCCTCAAAACAGTCGGCATTTCCTGCCAACAAACTAGGTGAGAGATCGATTTACTGAGGCTTCTGTAATAGCAGTGATTTGAGAATGATGTCAAAGGCCGAATAACAGCCATAAAATATGCACCTAACAGATCCGACAGAATTGCTTAGTAGTTTATGTTCGTACCAAACTATATAGGATGCATATTTATATTCTATTTTACTGAAATTTAGTTGAAGTATCATTTTTCACTCGGAGGAAAACAGTGATGTGGCACTTCCTTGTTGAAATACCTCGGTCTGCTTTTGAGTTTAATATCTTGAATGATACCCAGGAAAAATTGGTTGACATCAACAAACAGCAGAAATAATAATGAGGTCAGTTGGGAAAATGGTTCATACAGAAATGTAAAATAGTTGTAAAGTCGAATCAATTTGTTTGTGAAATTCCCAAGCGGAACCCACCTGCCTCACACTTATTCTTCCCCTTTCCGATCACCTGCCGATTGCCTTTTATCCCGTCTCTTGCTACGTTGAATTCACTGTTGCCTAGCCCTTTTTTATCTATCATTCATCTGTGTTCACTTTTACTCTGGGTTAGCATTCCACCCTAGAGACCCACAAAATTTCCATTTAGTTCGCGTAACCAGTCTACCTGCTCCATGCTGACGTCGCCCACACGAAATCTCTTGTCGAACTTCTCTTTCCCAATATGCGAGTGAATTCAAGCCTTCACGCTAATATCACACCACGTTGACATGCTTGTCTAGATCATGAGAGCCTGAAGTCTCCTTTATATCATAGTCTGAACTAGCTACCCGTCCATCTGCCACATGAATGTCCCAGGCTCCTTCTCTGATTCGTTGTTTTCTACACTAATAAAAGTTGTTTTCACAGTCTACCGATGACTTGGTCCCGCGTCGCTCGGCGCACGTCCCTCTTATCCATCCAGGTGAATGATAGCCATTCATGGTTCCTAATAATTAGATTATCCCAAAAATAGAGGTGTTATTCACCAGTGAAAAGATCGTTCCCCGAAGCACACGGAGATTACCGACTCGCCTTATATGACCTCAAGTTTTGAGTTCGTGTTGAACGAGTCAGTCAGTCGGTTACTGGACAGAGCTTCATTTGTAGCAGTATTCCCAGTAAAATTCTAATTTCCTGGTTTACCTCGTGGGATCGGGGAAGAAAGCAATGATGTAATTTAGTACTGGAATTCCACATCTTCCATCCTCACAATGCATTCTAAATGGCTGGAAACTTGCACTTTTTCTAGAGCAGAATCATGGAACCAAAGAGAAAATACCAAATAGTATTACGGGCTTGTGGACGAGGAGGGCAGTAGAGACGTCTGGTTCAGCCGTTGACAAAAATTGAACTCAAATAATTGCCATGTGGATCGCGGGCTCCCGTGTCCAGTGCAGTTTGCAACCAAATGAATTAAAACAGCAAACAAATGCACAAATTCCACATGCCCCCCGATGGTGTGGACATTACGGTACACTTGCTTATCCATTTGGAAGATATTCGTGGTCTAAATGATCATTCGGTTGAGGGTACACTCCGTTGGATTTCCCGAGTAATCCATGGCGACTTCATTAATTTTGGCTACTGACAAATGTCACAGTAACAAAAACTGGAATTCGAGCGACATGGACTGTCAGATTTTATTCGTCTGACTGTACACAGTTAGTGATTGGAGATTTTGTGACGAATTTGTGCCTGTTCTCAAGCATAGTGAGAAATCACATTTGAATCAATCACTGTTAATCTGTTCAGGGTAAACTCCTATCATCGTCCATGCATTTTTTCATAACACCAAACCTGAGAAACCTGTTCAACACGAGTTACAAAAGCGTCACAAGGGGATTGAGAAAATGAAGTCAGATGTGTGTGTGGGTAAAGATTGGAAATGGCCATCATCAAAAAGCACTGATCTGCAAACAGTTCTCCTATAAACTACATCAGAAGCCAAAAGGATTGGACTTCGTGGCCAGAGAGCTGCCTTTGATTACGAAGAACACATGTCAATTTTTGTGAACCGTTTTTCTGTGAGTGGTATGCTCTTGTATTAATTACTGCATATTTACACTAGCCTGAATTTTACCTGACGCAGAATACTAGTGAAAACTTGGTCAAAATGAACTTCTTAAGTCATTAATTAGAGAAGGTGTTCCACTGGTTCCTGAGAAGGACAAAGAACCACAGTTCTTCATCATGGAATTACAAATGGGGCTCGATGGAATCTGACGTTACCATCTATGTATACTACATTGACATCCGTGTTCCAGCAGTGTCACGGAGAAGTTTCTGCAGACTATTAAATGTGATGAATTCATAAAGTTTGCATAAGTTTCTTAATATTGACTATTTTTATGGATAACTTCATATTTCAGTATTCTACAAGCATCCTACAACTGAACAGCCGTAAAATTTAAAGCTAGAAAACTGAGAGCACTACTATAGTGCTTGGATTCCATCGAATTCCCTTATTTTCAGGGAAACGACCTTCACTCTCCTACAGGTAAAACCATTCGACAGTTGAATTCGATAAGTAAGCAGATTTCTGATTTACATTACAACATCTCATTGATAAAGTTTTGAACAAACATGCATCGGAACTCAAGTTGAAGAAAAAAAATTAGTAAGAAACCAATAAGAAAAAGATCGAGTTGTGTAGACCGATAACCTCATCTCATACCTACGTCGAAGGTTCAAGCCAATGGCCACACAGTACCACAATAGAAGACGAGGGTTATGTGGTGATTTTATATCTTGATCACAAGTAATACGAGAAATCCCACTGGGAGCATTCACTTTTCTTTTGTTCAGGCAGCCTTCCAATCATCATCCATGCTTCTTTTGCACACAACCAAATATATCGTGCTTATATGAACCATATTAGTGTAGCCCTGAATATTGCTTATCGTAATGCGCATGTCTCACGCGCATGATACCTCCTCAAATCTTCAGTGAAATTCGGCCACTCTAAATTTTGTTGGAAGGTAATGCCAATGACTGCTAAGAAGCCAATCATTAGGCTCTCCGAACACATACGTGATGTGTCTCAGTGCTCCATGGTTGTCCGACTCATTACTGTGCCTTACCTGTTGAGGCAATATGGGATGGTTTGCTCCCACTCCCAAGTTCATTCGGCTACAGAAGCACAACAGTGGAATGTTTCACAATAACATTTGGCTGCAGACAAAAATGAGTAGTCCAAATATAAATATGCTTGTTTAGAATACCCCAAACAAAAGTACCCAATAGTCTGAAGCTTTCTGCATCTACCTTATTGTGTAACTGCTAATTTATTCTCTTATTCATAGCGCTTGATGATAATTAAATTTATAGGATGTTTATCACATTACCTTTTGTGTTTTGTAGATATCCACCTTTTTCCTTCGCCAGGTCGTTCAATCCAAGTGCTTCCTGGTAGCTCCAGCAAACAAACATGACTGTATATAAGTTTCTTAAAATACTAGGTTATTATAAAAATATACCGTGACTTCAACTGGTTGTTTGCTGATCAAATTCGTACACATACTCTTTATACGGTAAGTAGAGTAGTAGCGTCCAGAAGTTCAAAATCTGGCTGTCCCTGTACAAAATCTTTTGACCCCACTTGGAGTCCTACGTCCTAATCTGGCGACCACTCCAAACGAATGATATGAGGATTCTGGAACACATCAAGAATTATTTCACTAGGTTGTTCATTAGATTGAGGGGCTTGGCAGTGAGCAGCGGCTAGAGGAAGTACCACTGTTCTGGATCAAATGTTAACATAAAAGTTAACTCATTGAGGCCTCTAACAATTTCAAAGTTTCTATTGACCTGTTGGGATTGAACTTAACGAATACGCCGTCATTAGAAGAAGCTCCTCAGAGCTAGAGAAGGCGAAAGTCAGGGACCACTTGGAGGGTATACTTTCCGTAAGATATTTTATATGACTAGAATGAGTTACCGTCTAAATTCCCAACCGAGTCTACGGTTTTGAATTCCAAGCAGTAGTTTTTAGGTGGCCTCGTTTTATCTGCAAACTTATACTTTTGAGGTTTGCTGAAGCGATTGCCATACATCGATGGAAACCTACATTGTGTCAGCAGAAACAGCTATTTGTTAATGTGTCTTTACCATGGTGACGTAACTTGACTATTGTAATTTTTCCTATATTTGTCGAACATAAGGGTTTTACATGAACTTATACAAACAGTATCGTTCTGCAGTATGCACCATGTTGAGATGCAGCGAAATCGTCCCGGACATAAATCGTGCTATGTTGCAACTCTGGCTTTTCTTTTCACGATTATTTCGGGAAAAGCATGTTTCAATTTCCTCAAATCTCGTCTCCCGAAACCAACCATTAGGTCTCTCGATGACCTAGTCAGATTGAGATGTAAAATTGCCACGATTCGAGTCCGTATTGATTTTCTGGAACAATGTGTCCGTTGCAACAGATACCCGATTACATTTTGTAAACTCTTACGGAAGAATAAGATCTGTGCCTCTACCAGGAATTTGAGACGTTTGGTGCGATGTCAGATTGATGATTACAAAGAAAAACTAACGACACTTCAGACAACGTGCATCGAAAGATCAATAATTCTTGACGAACTGAGCCTCGTTAGCCGAATCAAATTTACCAACTTATGTATGGAAAACATCCGAAAAGCCAAACTTTGTGCATTAAACAAGCTTCAGAAATCCATCGTTCACAAGTTAGCTGAACCGAATTTTCCGAAACAACCAGAAAAGTTTGTGAGGAATTTGTCATCGGTTGCACTGAATGAACTTCAATTACAGGCTCTTTTCTGTGGTCTACGTTTCTGCATACCACCGAGTAAAATAAACAGCATAGAGACACAGGCGCAATTCGAATATCTATTCGAACAACTAAAAATAGTCAAACCAACTTCAAAAGATGCGGAGACTTGGTTCAAAGCAAAGCTGGTTGACTTGGAACGACAGTACCGGATGACATCGTCCAGACATAAGTCACTCCTCACACCTGAGCACATATCCGCCATTAAAGAGCTACAGCTGCGACCTGATTTGTTAATTTTACGCCCTGACAAGGGGTCCGGAGCAGTGCTGATGGATCGGAATGACTATGAGAATAAGATGGAAAGTGTTCTTGACGATCCCAGCAAGTTTGTACGCGAAGATAACTGTGATGACCCCAAAGAACTAGAACAACGGATATCGACAGAAGTACAGTTTCTACTAGAAGGACACTTCATCAATGAAAGCACAGCTCACCATCTGAAGCCAAAAGGAACTCAAACTCCACAACTCTACGGTTTACCGAAACTACACAAACCCGGAGTGCCACTTCGACCAATACTGTCTATGACAAATTCACCACAACACGAATTGGCGAAATGGCTGGTGAAACTGCTTGAGCCAGTTCATAAATCAATGGTCAGACACACTATCAAAGACAGTTTCTAAATAGTAAAGCTTTTGGACCAGATTAATGTGAAAGGGAAACACATGGCCTCATTTGATGTCCAATCACTGTTTACGAATTTTCCCGTTCGTGAGGTCATACGCATCATCTGTGACCATGTCGAGCAAAACCAACTCAAAATCGGTATACCAGTATCAGTTCTGGAACGACAATTACTACTGTGCACAACAAACGTATCGTTTTCCTTCCTTGGTCGGGCTTACAGACAAATTGACGGTGTCGCAATGGGAAGTCCATTGGGTCCCATTCTGGCAGATATATTTATGGCTCATCTTGAGGAAAAGGCGAGCAAAATCCTGGAATGTTCAGAACTTTACAAACGATACGTTGATGACGCTCTAATCATCACAAGAAGTCTCGAAGAGACAACATGGATTATGGATGAAATCAATCGTCTGCATCCGAATATACGATTTACGATGGAGGCAGAAACTGAAGGCACACTGCACTTTCTCGACATTAATATGACTAGAAGGAATGATGGAACAATCGCCAGATCTGTTTACCGAAAAGAAACTTGGACAGGCCAATACTTGCGCTTTGACAGCTTTGTACCTGTGGAATATAAACGTGGCCTGGTCCGAACACTATTTCAAAGAGCACGACGTATCTGCACAGAAGACACGATTGACAACGAACTACGGCAGCTGAAAGAAGCCTTGACTGAAAACGCTTATCCCGATGCGTTTATCGAAAGGCACAGCAAGCCTAAAGTCATCAGACAAATGAATTGTTCAGTAGAAAAATTACTAGTCACCCTTTGTCTTCCATTCAAAGGTGATGACGTCAATTGCTTGCTCAAACGACGACTTGGATCAGCGCTTGCCCGAACATATTATGCAGCTGACCTCAGAATTGTTCATCAAACGATTAAGATCCCCACACCCTCGGTGAAACAACGTCCATCTCTGTACACCAAATCGAATCTGATTTACCATTTTCAGTGTAGTCTCGGAGCCACCTACGTGGGTCGAACAGAGCGGCAGTTACGTAACCGAGTGGGTGAACACATTCCAAATTGGGTGCAACGTTTTGTGATGCAATCAGGGTCAGATCGAAGGCATAATGACAACGTTCAAAACCATAAGATCCCGTCGTCGGCCGTCCCTCGTCATCTTCTGATGACGCAACATCCAGCTGACCGAAGCACTGCGTTTCGGGTCATTTACGTGGCAAAGAATACCAGGCTTTTGAGGTTTGCTGAAGCGATTGCCATACATCGATGGAAACCTACATTGTGTCAGCAGAAACAGCTATTTGTTAATGTGTCTTTACCATGGTGACGTAACTTGACTATTGTAATTTTTCCTATATTTGTCGAACATAAGGGTTTTACATGAACTTATACAAACAGTATCGTTCTGCAGTATGCACCATGTTGAGATGCAGCGAAATCGTCCCGGACATAAATCGTGCTATGTTGCAACTCTGGCTTTTCTTTTCAAAACTTATTCTGTATTTATACTTCATCTTTTTTGACCTCCCGCTATTCTCTCCATTTCCTTTTTCCTTAGTCTCCTATTCCGATGATTTCCTGTTAGTTCTTATCTTTATCTTTCACTTCCCACCACAACTAGTTTAAGTGAAAAAACTGAGGTTGTTTGGATTTTGGCAATTTCAAATTTTATTTAATTATTAATTTCACCGATACCGATTATTAATGCAAAGATGAGATGTTTTCCCCTTTCATGGTCACTGGAAAATATTAGTAAAATAGGAATTTCCATTATAAACGATGAGAACCAAGTCCATTTGCTGGATGCTTTTTTATTTAGTGCATTGCTTTTATTTGAAGAACCAGTATGCACTAAAAATATACGGAGCCATCTTTTTTAAGTGATTACACATCCCGTGCGTGCCGTTTTCTGGACGATATGCCACTTCCGATCTCTTCAGATGGGCATGAATTCGCTTCTCCTACACCGAGTGACGACTGGAGTGAAAATTATTTGTTCGGATTATTTGCGATCATCACTTGAAAACTGAATCCGTAGGTTATATATCCTGCAATTTCGCGATTTTCGGCTCAGTTATTTCGAAGTGGTCAGTCAGTTTAAGAAACAAAAATTATCCACTTATTTCAACTGAGTTTGAGCAGGTGACTTCAACGTGGATGAAAAGGAACCGTAGGGAGTGCCATTCCCGGGCACTTGGGGAATTCAGATCAGCAACTGAACTTAGATTCAACACTACAAATGGCCCCTTAAGTGCCTCCCAAACTTCATCGGCACATCCATTTACACATTGGCCTCCGCAAAGCAGATCAGCATCCGTCTTTTCGCACCTGATCTGGGTACACAAATCAGGTTTGCTCAAGCCCTTCGAATACCCTGGGAGCAAATCGACCCCTACCATCTCAGTCAGTCAGATCTGGACGACGTACAAGGAAGAACAGTTGTAGATAGGATTTTGGCACGGACCAGCAATGTGATAAAGTCTGGTGCACCACTCTAGCCAAATATTTGTTCATATAGAAGCAAAAAAGAAAATTTATTTGTGCTTCTATTTGGATTTCTATTTACTGCATGAATCGGATTTCAGAACACGGAGCAACATACGAAAACTACTGGGCCTTCAACAGCTGGAGCAGCGGAGGTGAAAATTCATTTGGATGGGGATCTCTGTGATAATCTTGAATTGAAAGTATAGACTTGTGAGAACAAAGAGTGACAAATTCAGACATGGGTTACTGAAAAACTTGGCTAAAATAAGATAAGTCCAACTTACTTCGATGGAGGAAACTTTTAGTCTTGTCGACTTTGCTCAAGGCTGCAGGTATTTTACAATACCTGTGGCCAATCGACACAAAATCAATCTCATAATGATTAAGATCAAGTGCTACAAAGCCTAATTACATAACTTTCAGTTATTAATTAGCATTTTGTTAATTACATCAGTGTACACGAGTTTAATTGAAGGGACACATCCCGTAGCCTCAAAGACACACCGCACTCATGGGAGTAACCGGAAATCATGACCCGGATGTTTGAAGCATAGAATCACATACGGTCTGATTAGGTGAGTAAGGTGTGATGATGAGCCGGGCAATGGTTCCAAGCTGTCTACCACCAATGGGATTAGTGATAACGGGGTTTGAAACTCTTACCTCCGAGGTGAGAAGAGCTATATTCATAATCACGGGGACTTGACGCAATGAAAATAGAGCCAGAAAACTTGACCGTTGGAAATGGAGCGAAGGCCACTTAATGCATGTGTCTACAATGGGTCAGATATTGGAAAGGATAGGGAAGCATCCCAAAGTGGTGCTGTTTAGCGCCAAAGCTAACCCGTAATTATGGGATTTGAGCATCCTATTTCACGCTCAATGATCAACCTCCATCAATGGAAAAGAATTCCGTTCAGGAAAGCCGAAACTTTCTTTTTAAATTCAGCTGATTTGAAAAAATTATCTCCTTTGAGACTGCAGATTATTCATGGTGTTTATTTTTCCAAAGGTTTCGTTTATTAGCTACTTCTGCATACATATTATTTATTTTACCTAAGAAATAAAATCCTTTAAATAAATTATTGGACAATGACAGACACTCTTGATTATTTCCGAACGCGATATTTTGATGATAATTATTTTCCATTCGTAGAAGATACGTTGACTGCATTCTGTCTGTTTCGAACAAGAAATATCATAATACTTTTCTCAACATTCAGGATTCTGTCCGTCTTGAAAAGCGTAGCAACAGCCTATATTCCAGATATTTCGCTGACCAGGTGCGCTGATGGAACACCGGAGCACGATATCCAACTCTGGGCAAAATGGAATGGTCGTATCCTACGGTCTTTTAGCAGTGGCTAAAAGATATGGACTGGTCCCAGTTTCTTTCCTCAAGGAATAAATGAAGATGTACAATAAGGAATAACCGCGAAATATCTTTCCGGGCTAACGGCTCCCTTGTAACTGTCATCGAAACACACACTGCAGAATAAGAAATGTGGTTGAAGAAAATTACGTTGCACAAGTAGTAATTTCTGTTATCTATCTTTCTATCAAAGTTGACCCTTGGTTTTACCGTTATTCACAGTCCTGGATTGACAAGAAAAAATCACTCAAAATCAAGCAGTTGCATCTCCTTTATTCAGCCAGTTAGTTTCAAAACTAATTCAGTGTCTGGCAGTTATGATGCGCACGTAGTTCATCAACTTGTTTATATTTGCTTTGCCCGACGGGCTCGCCGAAGAACATGAACCAGCTTTCAAAACTAATGAGGCAACTCGCCGTGAAAAGGCAGAATGTGAAATCTTTCAGAACGCTATTGTCCAATCTAGCACCAAAACAGTTGATGTTCAGTGAGACTGATATCTCATCTAGTGCTTGGCGAGCAAATTCATTTGGGACAATACGTGTATCTGTATCAGCACTGACAAACTGAGATTTCCTCTCCAAACAGACGCACTATGAGCTTTTACTACCAAATTGTTATATTTCACATATCCAGCCATATGTGAACTGGCATGTCTTAGGTTTACAAATGACAGGACTTAACGGAATGCTTGGATCTTCCCCGGTACGTCTTGGTTATTCTTCCTAAATTTGATAATTTTTACCTAGTATTCTAACTAACGATGTCTGATTGAGCTCGTCCAAATTGCAATACCCCGAAGGAATGTCTAATTTTACTAAGTTCAGGATGGCCAGATTTGAAAACTATTCTTGTAATAAGCAAGACAAGGTCAAAAAATCCTGGGAAGCTTCTACTCAAACAAATTTGTACGAAGCATGATGTCTGTAAACTCTGTCTGGTCCACGAATCCATCTCCATCTTGATCAGCTTTTTCAATCATGTTGACAAGGTCTTCATTTCGTAGTTCCATTCCGACCTGTGCAGTCAGTTTTTCAAGTGTCGTCAAGGAGATCCTTCCGGCGGACTCTGGCAATCAAAATGCGAGATCACTGGAAAAAAACAATAGGTGAGTTTACCTGTATCAAAATATCGGAAGGCCTGTGCGATTGTATCAAGCCTATCAGTCCCGCTTCTTTGCAATGCGATAATCAGTTCAATGAATTGCGTCAACGAATACATTCTAAGTTGGATTCCAGTGCTAACACTTTCTTATTTAGCTCGCAATGAAACTCACTTCCCTGTTAATTCAAACAATTTCAGTGGTCGGTCCATATCACAGTCTTCAGAGATAAATCCGAGTCCAAACAGTGCCATTTTAATGCCATAATAATTCAGAAATCTGTAAATTATCTTGAATGCCACGCTGCGAAAACAAAATTTACCCATCCTGATCGGTGTCAAGAGCACTGAATATGGACTTGAGGTCATGAATCTCATGCAGTGCTAGCTCCTCTCGAATATGTTCGGGTAATTCAAAATTACTCGAGGCTTCTTCCCTCTCTGAAACAGACCGTGTATGCTTGATTAGAGCATTTAATAATCTGGAGACACAGAACGACAGCAAACTTTTAGTACCTGAATGAAATGTTGTTTAGATTCATCCACCGAGGTGTGTGGTTTCGCTTGTTTTCCGGCTTGTTTTCGAATGCAGTGCTGTTTCAATCCCACCATGTTTTTCTGTTTAGTTTCAGAATGTTGGATGATCCTCCAGGTTTAGATTATAACTGTAATAAATGGGAAAATACGGTAAAATACCCGAATCAAATAAACCATATTGAGTATTATCAACCCAATTTCGCACCTTCCGGGGAGTTGTTGAAGTTCATTCACTGAAGATTTACTCGAGTTGCCATTTACGTGGAATCTGGGTACAAGTGCGCTTGAAGTGGTTTGTGTGCTGTGCGATATCCGGTATTGGTCTTAGTTGAAGCGAAAGATAAGGGTTTTTCCGAGTGGCCACATACCCGGGAGAAATTTTATTCACCAGTTTGAGTTAATCAGTTCGTTCTTGGTTTCTTTGTATAAATATAAATGAGTGCGTATTTTGAAATAAACCAAGTTTGTTCCGACCAAACTCCAAAACTGATCGACCAGCATAAAAGAAGATTTCGTTGAATAATTACACACTTTTGTAAAGCAGAAATATTTATCCTGTTCTCTCTTCTGACCTCAAACAAGATGTCAAAGCGTAAAAACAAGTCTATCAAGGTGAGCTTGTCTGTATCCACTTAGTTACTTTGTTCTTTTCGGTGGATTTGTTCAATCTGGCCCCAAGGTGCTTGATTTGATTTGCTAATGACTTCTTACTTCTATCTCTCCGTCAGGTGGTCTTAAGCATTATAATACGATCGAATAAGGGCTACTTCAACCACAACGATAATGGAATCCAAATTTGTATTCCATAGAATGGAAATGTTTTCTCTCGGTATGTGAGCTGTGAGATATCAGTTGAGTTTACAGTTGCATGGAAACACAACTTATTACTGAACTAGAGTTTATGCTGTGAATCGTGATTAAAAATCTCATTTTATCCTTGGTTGAATCGAATTGATTTAAACTCGAGTGACATGTGTATCAATCTGTACGTGCCGATCTAAACAATGCTCTTCGGATTTGAAACAATCAAACGAAACTTTCACAGATAAACACATTGTTATGCTCATCGAAAAATCTTAATTTATATGATCCGCAACAATTTTTGTGAGGTTTACGGAATGGACAAAGAAAACGTACATTCAATACCAACAAGGCAGAAAACGAAAGCCAGAAAAAATTAAGAAGAAAGGGCTGGTTTATAGAAACTCATGTTCATAAAATTTGAGCTAGCTGCTACCGACCGATATTAGTCGAAATGAGGAGCGAAGCTTCCACCACAATATGAAAACGAGGACAATGACGACAACACCAGCAACAAAATCGAAAACATCTGACCAGATAAAAGAGCCAAGAAAAGGCAGCAATTTGCCGACGTGGGTGAACATTTCTTTTCCCCTCACATGTGCCTGCCCTAACGTGTCTATTTGAGATCGAGGGAGCGAGCAATCGTGCTTGTTTGCGTGCGCTTGTCCTTGTATAGGCTCACTCACGTCAGTAACACGGATCCCGGTCCTCCTTCAGTTTGACCAGCCAACTTCAGCGAAAAGCGAGGCTGTCGTCTGACTGAACAGCCGTCGTGCTCATCACAGACTGTGAGATCTCTAACGATTCCTCTCTCTCTCTCTCTCTCTCTCTCTCTCTCTCTCTCAACACCCGGTCCGTACCAAACTGCCATACGATATGATAAATATTCGGAGAAAAACCAGACAATCAATTATAGCTGGGTTTTCTTGAGTATCAGAAGTATGAGACAATGACATCCTAATTGTCTAACTACAAAATACTTTCTTTCTGTTGGGGACTGCGCAAATAAGATTCAATGTCCTCCGGGCTGAATACGAGAAGCTCTTAATGAAAGGGGGAAATTTAATATTGTTCGAAAAATGTGTTATTGTTATAAGGAGTTTGGATCTTTGATGACAAATAATCCACCTGCATTCTTCGCATGAAAATGTCCAACCCCGATAGTAAGAATTACCTAAGATTCGGGCTCTTCGTGCCAATAATGTATTTTGTGAATATATTTCAAAGCCAACTAAACCTCATTCAGTCGTGTGCTGATCGTCTCATTATGAAATGACCTTCAAGACTAGTCCAGATATCAAAATCAGGACAGTTGCCGTCTATCATTGGATATCGGCTTGCGTGATTCACACTCAACGGACCGTACCGCGACAGCTGAGCTGGTGGAGCATATGCGCGGTAAGCCGAATGTCAGCGATTCAATTCCGGCTCGCAATGTTTGGATTTTGAATGCGAACAATGCAAGTAGATTTTCCATCAGCTAATACAGTTTGCATCGAAAAATGGTGGTGAGTCAAATAAACGACGTCTTTCATTTTCTCCGTACTATCCAAACTGTTGTGCTAGAAATCCATGAAATAACAGTGAGTTTCGATGTGATCTCCCTCTACACGAGTGTCTCCATAAAAACAGCTTAGACGTTTTACATCCATATTGATTGTTGACGACTCTCTGGAGGGTAAAAGTTTGGTGAACCCCCTGATATCACTGTTGGCATTGAGCTATGTCTCACTTCCACCTACTTCACTTTCAATCACACTCGATACGAACAGACTGATGGCGTAGTCATGGGATCTCATGTGTCACCATTTGTAGCCAACCTGTTTCTACACTCAATCGAATCAAAAGCACTCATTGCCTTCCACACTCCCCGGTGGATTCAAGTCGGATACATTGATGATACATTTGTGATTTTAAAATCGAAACACAAAGTAGGTTTCACTCGGTATCTCAACACACAATGTAGTTCCATCAAATTCACAGTGGAAGATGAGAGCACGGAGAGGGTAATCGATTTCCTAGACTGCCGTTTACAGGTGAATGATTCCCAGACATTCGCAATAAGCATTCACAGAAAATTCACACACTCTGACAGATATCTGAATTTTTATTCGGCCCATCCACAATGTATCAAACGTGCTCTTATTTCGTCGTTAGCCAACCGAGTCAACAAGCTCTGCAACGAAAAGACCTCGCGCAAGCAAGACATGAGACGACTGCAGAGAGTCTTCATGGACAACAACTATCCACCAAAGCTAACTGCACATGAACTGATGAACAAAATAACGACAAAAGCAAGAAAACAAAAGACTGGCTGACTTCTTTTGGCATCCCTTACAGGTCGGGTACCTCGGAAGCAATCAGAAAAGTACTGGGTATCTACGGCTTCCGTGTGTTCTTTCGGATAAACTATACTTAGCAGAGTCAACTCAGAAAGACCAAGGACCCTTTCCTGATAAAAGACCAAAGTAATTGCATTTATAAGATCAACTGCAAGGACTGTCCTGCCCCATACATTGGGCAAACTAGCAGGCAGTTAAAAGTGAGGCTTTTGGAACATAAAAAGAAGGAGAAATCCAGGCCGACTGACAGAATTACTCTCACGAAATTGGAGCGCGACTCAGCTATCGCACTCCACGCTATAACCGAGAACCACACCATCGATTACGATGACACAAGAATCCTCCAACGGGGTTTCCGTATGCACACGGAGTGCCTAAATGCCGAAGCTTTGGCAATTACCGCCCACCCCACATGCCTTAACCGAAACGGTGGGGCAGAGATTCCAGGCATATGGACGGCTTTGACATCACGGATGCATAAACTCCGCAAAGGTCACAACACCTCATTGACCTCAAATGACCACTCCGACACTGAGAGAACAGAGACCCACTCCCATCACCCACACCCACGGTGCACGTACACACACACGCACGCACATGCAGACACCAACACACAAAACGTCTGACACCCAATGGCTAATATTATTATCCTAAGATCATTCGATTGCAAACTGTTCTTGAGAAAGGTGACCCGCGGCAACCGAAACGTCTACTGACTACCATCTTTTCCAATAACGCTGTGTTACCAAGCCATAAACTTACATAAAATATGTCATATGATTCATCATGCAGCTTCAACGCTCAACTCACTACTGAAAACCATGGAAGCACTGTACAGCTGTTTCATCCTTCCTGGGAATCATGAACAATCTGCAGAGCTTGGTTACTTTATGCAATTGAGTAGTAGGAAATTAGATTTGTATGATATGATTCATCACGCAGCTTCAACGCTCAACTCACCATTAAAACCCGTTGAGAGCCAGCCCGGATAGCCTTGTGGTTAAGGTTTTCGACTCACAATCGTTCACTCCGAGTTCAAGTCCCCGAGGTGGCTCGGCGGATGTGCACTGCCGATGATTCCCAACAAGGATGAAACAGCTGTACAGTATTTCCATGGTTTTCAATGGCGAGTTGAGCATGATGAATCATTTTAAACTAATCTAATCTCCTACTATTCAATTGCATATAACGTCACATGGCGCGTCGTTTGTTCGATACCCTCCGAACTGATCTGGGATCTGATATATTTAAATTAGGCTTCCATAACTCTCTCGACGATTTCACGGTTTATTGAACCATAATGTGAACTTCACACCGTTTGAAAGTGTCCTTCTTCATCCTCGGGGACAGATATTAGGGAAGGTACATCACGTCATGTTGTAGCTAGTTTGTATTTTCCGAGTTTGACGGACGCTATACTTGTCAGTCTTTGCAGTTGACCTTGCATATACGGTTTCTTCTTTCTGTGGCTTTGATTTACTTTTTCGATATTGATATGACCGCGGGTTCCATCACCTGCGCAGTGTCTTTATGGGTGATGAAAAGTTTTGCAATCAAATGCTAAGCGCAGTTGTCAGAATTTGCGAACGACAGTTGAATGGTGCTAATTGGAATAGGAATATGCACCAAGAAAAGAGATAAAATGAACAGTTTGCACAAATGAAATGAAAACTATATGGTACACATCCGAAATGGTTCGCGTACAATGTGTCAACCAGTGTGTATGTGTGACCCAGTCAGCTTACCTAACAAATGAAAACGTAATACGGTATTTCGCTTCTTCAGTAAAAACCCGTAACTATTACAGTTCACTCGTTGCATTTTCGTTAGGAACAATTATCAGTAGTAAAACGAATTTTATTGCATTTCCGTACTTTTCAGTGAATAGCTGACCGTCGATAACACATGACGATCGATTCACATCTCACAGTGATGCTTAGTCAGTGTCAACGTACAGATCAGTTGGTTTGACTCTCCAATACACTGTTACAAGGTTTCGTCTGAAATTATTTAGTGAGTTCCACTTTGCAATTTGTTTAGACAATGAAAACAAACTAATTACTGGTTATACAAGGTTGTCTGGTTTGTATGTTCCTGTATGTATGTACGATAAAGTGATACGCTGAAATTAAAAACAAGAAGTATGAAGAGATGAACAAAAGTGCAGTATCGATTAGATTCGTCTGAGTTGTTCATCACGCACAACTATATGGAAATACGTTGATGAGGATGTTTATCAGGGCCTTTGTTTGTTGGTACTGAGCAGAGCTTTCAATGTGGAAGTAAACTAATTTTTTTTATCCTCGATGAATTGACATCAAACATTAAATGATTTTCTTCCAGCATGATAGGCTTTTGGATAGACAGTTTGAACTGAGCAATAAAGCATGTTCTTTCGTGTGCTGAGAATTGTATCTCGATGAAAAATTCTCTCAAAACTACGATTTCACCACACCTGTTTATAAAATAAAATAAGTGGTCTGGATGACACACTGAAGGCTAATATCTGGAAAATATATAGAAAACACGAATAGCTAATCGTATTCTCTATATATAAGGAAATATGATTATTCATTGGATTTGGAAAATAGTCCTTTTGTCCTGGCCTGCATTTCTACTGTAGAGAGCTGTTTTCAGCACAAAGGGACTCAAACAAAGAATTCTGGAAAGAGAGTTGTAGTCGCGGTATGAATAACTTAAGGGGTTAACTTCCGGATATTTGGAGATCGTAAATCAGGATTATGATTTCAAATGCCTCAAAACTGCACGGCTCCCACAGCATGGGTGATGTTAATCGGTTATAGGAAACATTAATAATGGGTTTGATGGATGTAGTCGGGAAAAGTTGATAATCCGAGATCACAAACTGGATGAGAGTACAACTTTCCGTCCATCTGTGTATTAGCCTTCAGGTATCAGCAAATGGGCTTGTTCATCATACAGACAATGGGCAAGTTCTTATACTACCTAACGAAGAATAATAAATCGAAGTTTCCAGCTTATCTACACTTCAGAACATTGTCACTTGAATTCCGAATTCATCAAATTTCACTAATCTATCCGTTAGTGGCTTTGGTTGCGGGACATTATCTAAATTTTGAATCTCGTTCTATCTGACAACTGTTTCAGTGATTTAGTGAAAAAAGTTTGGCAGTTATCACTTCGCCAACTAAAGGTTGCTAACCAGATAAACGGCAGGACAATTTGACGAATCGATGGTGAATAAAAGCACAAGTTCATTGGTTCATTTTTCGGTGCAAGCCCTACTGAGCCTTTTGGTCCCATAACATTGGGGTTTTTTCTGGTTCGCTTATCACTCATTGTGGTCACCCCTGAAATGTTCCCAGGGATTGAAGATTTTAGACTTTCCCTTACTGAAGGGTGGGATTTGCCGAGAGATTTCAACCGGTTTCATTTCTTTTGTGCACTATATCACATGGCCAAATTAGAAGCGGTAGAAGTTCAAAGTTGCTTAGGAAAAGCTGTCCGGGAAGTCTCGATTGAGTTCTGCTGTACTGAACAAAGATGAAGCGAACGATAAATTCAAAATTAGGATAGTATGCACACCATCAGTGATTTTTTAACATTCCAGTCGATAGCGTATTTATTTGTTTCTTGCATCAATGGTAACCGGTTTTAAGGTAAGCAAAATAATAAAAAAGACGACTGGGCTAAGAGTTAACTTATTTTTCTGATTTACAGGATGACCAGGATATTGTTTGATGATTGCAGCTCTACGTTCAACTAAGACTGCATTCATCTAACCGAAATTAAACTTAAAGGACTCTATTAGTGGCTAGTGGATTTTTCATTATCTATGGGATTCAGAATCCTCCTTCCAATATTATACTCTATGAATTACTTCAAAGCCAACTAAACCTCATTCAGTCGTGTGCTGATCGTCTCATTATGAAATGACCTTCAAGACTAGTCCAGAGATCAGAATCAGGACAGTTGCCGTCTATCATTGGATATCGGCTTGCGTGATACACACTCAACGGACCGTACCGCGATAGCTGAGCTGGTGGAGCATATGCGCGGTAAGCCGAATGTCAGGGATTCAATTCCGGCTCGCGCTGCGGGGATTTTAGACGCGAGGAGAGCACTTAGATTTTCCAGTTTATTTATATAAGTGGAATCGGTTTATTCATTTCGGTTACTAAAGGTTACCGACTTCGATGGGTTTCAGACCCTTATTTCGAATTCCGAATTTCCAACAACAATGTTGATTTGAATATCCTCAAATCAGAATTCTTAATAAAACGGAGCCTGTAATGCAATAAAATGATTTAGAATGATGTTTGAAACTGGGTGACATCCGTAGTAAGAAAATTGTAGTAGGAAACCGGTGGTATCAAGTCTTTTTACCCCATCTGTCCTTCGATAAAATTATCTTTAATATGAGTTTCAGCAACCAAAACCTCGTTTTCATTTGTTTTACGAGCAAATAGATTGAATAGTGTTCGCAAAGTCAAGCAGACAGTTTCAGAGCAGGCAATGATTTGCATGTTCGTTTGTGAGTGTGAGCTTTAGAACGCAGCAAGTGGGCCACAGAGACAATTGGTTTTTGGTAACAACAACACACAAACACTTGAACATTATGCTTGAATGACCGTGGAAGAAGTGCCTTGCTTCTCGTTCTTCGAGATATTCGAGCCTGTAGGTGAAATTCACAAAATTATGGTGACAAAAAGATTTTTCAGTGATCTGAGAGGCTCTGAAATGTAACGCATATTCCGTGGTTCTGACATTGAGATTGGAAGTTTAAGATTAATTGTATATTTACGAAAATAAGTAGCTCTTAAATTCTGAATAGAAATTGTTCGACAATCCAAATACATTTAGGATTTGAGTTCAGAAGTCACCAGAAATTTTCAGAAGTTTTCTCTTGATTTGAATTGAATAAGTACATGCTGCTCTTATAAAAAATAAACCAGATATATGTGAATCCACTTGATTTATATCAGCAGATCCAGAGGATGGACGGAACTTCATGGGGTTTTGCTACAATACCTTGGCTCTGCACAATTCATCCCCCCTGACTATGACGAAAGAATGATCATGAAAATGACTCTGTAACCAAAATGTCAAAGATATAAATCAAAGTAAACGGGGATAGGCATATCATGTCTATTCAATGGACGATAAGACTTTTCAAGTCTTACCTTTGTGACAATTCAATGGGTGATTTCCTGAGGGTTTAGTAATTACCAAGCTAAACTGAGAAAGGAATATTAAAAAAGACTGCAATAGCTCAGTGACTGAATCATTGTCATCGATCTATCTACTGCTAAATGTTATGGTAAAAGCAATACGAATTTGCCTCCCTTTTGGTTTGTACTGACAGTTTTATCCCCCAACCCTGAGTTCATTATTTTTGATGTTTTGTTCTGGGATTTCTACTACTGTCTATCATCCCTGTTACAATCAAGTTGAAGAGGTGCTATGCTCTTGAACAGCTCATTACTCAGTTTGAGTGAAGATCAACACGGTGCTTACTGGAAGTAATTTATTCCATGTTCTGTCACACTAATGGGCTTCTAAAAGTGCAGGTACAGTCGATGTTGATGCACTCGGAAATTTGCTCAGTGATTAGTTCGAGTTTCCTGATTTTGTCTGATTGTATCAGAGCATCGGGTGCTGATAATGATTTTTTCTCAAATTTTTCTTTCATTCACATTCATTCTTAGGTGCGGTATAGTTAGCTGAATCTGTGTGACCTTGGTTGTCAAGGTGAAACGCTCTGAGGAAAGTAATCCAAGAGTTACTAAGGTATGGAAATGCAAATAAATTACTAAGCAGAGTGACATCAATCACCCTAGGTTATACTGATATATTTTTATCATCTAAGTAGTTCAGTTGAAGCCATTTTTCAGCCATTTTAGTTTTCATGATTATGTCTGTATGATAAGGTCAGAAGTACCCACTCCTGACTGGGCAATCTCGCATCACATGTGGTTTAAAAATGTTTATTAACGATGATTGTCAAACTTACTGAAACAGAAATTGCAGTTTTCATCGACGTGATTGTTATTGTCAAGGGCATCCGAAAGCTCTTGGGGGATCAATCCTAGTATATTCTAGGTTAGTTCGGAATGGACCCACAAAAACTGTGTTTTATAGGCACTCCTATAAAGGGCACTTAAGTAGAATTGCGGAGGCTTATGAATTTCTCGTTTTCTCTGACGGATCCTGTCTGGTATTTTAACGAGAATATTAGCACCAATCATTGGATACTTTACAGAAAAACTCCCAATAAATACCAAAGAGTCACAGTGAGCAGTCATACTGACTTGGGTCAGAATAAAACATGGTAAACCCTTAGGCTGACATCACTCGGTTACATCTGATTATTGGAAAAATCTTTGTCACCATGACCGAAAGATTTCCTAAAGCGAACAAAAATATGTCATTTAGACAGATAATAGATTTCAGGATAACAATCCATATTATTTTTCATTGTCCAGCGTAAATATAAATATATAAAGCGGTTTGTCTCTTCATTATTCTCTTTAGAATTGGGAAAGTATTCTCAATTTTAAGGTCCTTTTTATGCAATTACCCCTTGGTAGTGCAGAATTAAAGGCAGTCATCTTATTCCCTGTTCTGAAGAGAGGAGTCAGTAAGTTATCTCTGTTATGGCCATTGAAGTCGAGAGTAGAGAACATAATTTAGCTGAGGTCAAAGATTTATTTCACTACCTACATGGTGGATCCTTTGCCGAAGAGATTAAAAAATCCTGAAGAATAAAGAAAGACCTACTGGTTATTAGTGTGCTTGTACATAGTATTTCTACTAATGTTTAGGTTACTTCAAAGTAACAAATATCACTTCGGTTTTGCTCAGAGGCTTATATTTCATAATGGGTACCACCGACGAACATAGGCAGAAACAGAGTTTCGTCCAAATTTTGAGAATATCCGTTTATCGTATGCAAAGACATCACAAGAGTCACTTTCCTTTATTCTCGCTACTATTTGTTGGTTATGGCTAACATGAACTCATGCAGTTTTATGTAAACGCTCTCAGGTACGACAGCTAGACGTTCTTATCAGGGGCCCGTATGTATCAGTCTTGACAATACTGCAATATTGAGTATGTTCAATATAATTTTTCCCCACAGTTTATTCGTTTCATTTCCCGATTCCTTGTAAACACAGAAAGCACGCTACCTCTAGTATGCTTCCGAGTAAACCACTACTTTCCTAAATAATTAAGCAAAAGATCAGTTTTCAAAATATTACAGAAACTAACTGTAAAATATTGTAGAATAAAAAAAACTTCGGGACCGGGTCAGACCAGTAATGCGATTGTGCGAGCTAACCGCAGTCTTGAGAAGTAGACTTTTTCGCTATGGCAAGAAGTCTTGCCAAGTTTGATAAAATAACTTGGAGAACTACCCAATTTTGAGTTTCAGCGATCAACAAAGTACTTTCTTTTCACATAACTAAATTAATTTTTCGCTTCATTCAGATTTCATAAATTCAAAGTAATGTTTCTGAGGAACAGAGAGCGGGTCATTGAAATTTTATCGAACGTAGAAACGACCGGCGGCACAAGGATTTGGCCACGAGGGAGTGAATTTCACGGTTCATCACCTGGGACAGTTTGATAGTAGTCGGTTTTGGGTGGCAAGATAAAGTCACAAACGTTCCCCAAAGGTCATACTTCCATTGAATAATCAAAAACCTTTGGTGGATTTATAGTTATTTGAAGTACTTTAGTAGATAAACCTTGACTGGAGGTTCAATGAATGATATATGAAACCTAAATCTTTGTTATATCACAACTAGCATGTCAATAATTATTTATATTGAAGAGTTGGCTATTCATAGTCAAAAATAAGTACATACTTTGGCCGTCCGTTGAAACGATCCCAAACTATACCTACAAAAGGAGCCATAGTATACAGTGTGAAAAAGTAAGTGAGATTACAAGAATAATTCAAAAGGAATTACCTTGAATAATCGTTTCTCCTGGCTATTTGCTAGTCCAATGTCGTTCTTTGATTGATCAAAATAACAACGAAGGATAGAATAACAGTAAGAGTAATTAGAAACCACTTTCATGCATGGACATTTTATTGTGAAAATGAAATGTGCAAAGAGCCGGAAGGTGCTTCCCATTTAACAGGCCTCCTACCTGATAGAACAATAACATGAATCATAGGAAAGCTTTTTGATTAAATATTTTTCTCCATTCAAATTACTGTGGTTACTTCCTATTTTCAATCAGAAAAACACATAAATAGCAAGCAACCGGAGAAAGTAAAACAAAGCAAATATCACCGCATTTTTAAAGGAATGCAAACAATAATCTTCCAAAAATCTTGACACTGCAAACATTCTTCCTGACCCCTGGTCTTAAATTTTTAACCTACTGTTTTCGATAGTATTTGAGGTGGCCAAGTGAGAAAAATGGTCTGGAAATGCAAAGTAAACGCAGACAGGTAACTATCTGACTATGTGAAAAAGCAACTCTGAAGTACAACCGAGAGATAGAGAAAGGAGAGACAGCAATAGTGGATGGAAGTACCTCAGAGAGAAACAATATCCTAATTTTTTGTCAAGGAAATCTTGTTGTAAGCATGAAGACAAGTTCGAGTAAATGAAAAACAACACAGAAATTATCATCAGGCAAAAATCGAGTCAGTTTTTGTTGCGTATTTGTGAGTACCTACCAAGAATTTCAAATAGAAGTTCTGATTTCGTAAAGATGACAAACCCATGGAGATTTCACGTCAGTAAAACGGGAAACATTTTCATGGACACTGGAGGATAATCTCAATATTCCTTGGATTACAGTGATTCGCAAAATCATCCTTCCAGAAGTTCCTTTCAAATGTGATAACTTCAAGAGTTTTGCAAAAAGGAATCTGCATCTCTAGTTTGTAAACACTTTCAGTATTCGCCTAACAAGTTTTTGTGTATTCGTTGCACGTGATAGGTACAAAAATGACGAAATTTACGTAAATCTCCCGGATTTTTCAGCTCTTTGTCACTCTTGTAAATATGGTTGTGTTTCGAAAAAGGAAGTAACTTTGCATGCTCAAATCAATTATGGGGACCAAGCAAATTTTTGTAGGGGACCTGATAGAACAATAATATCAATCAGAGGAGCTAACTTTGATTGAGTATTTTTCTCTATTCAAATTGCTGTGGTTACTTCCTAATTAGTAATTGCTAAAATACAAAACAACTAGATGTCAAACAACTGGAGAAACCCAAACAAAGCAAATATCTCCGCATTTTGTAAACAACAAACACTTCGATTTTCCAAAAATCCTGACACTGCAAACATTTCAGTTACTACCTAGTTCTAAATTTCAAACCTACTTCTTTCGAGGATTTTTGGGGTGTTCAAGTGAGAAAAATGGTTCTGAAATGTAAAATCACTGGAGACAGGTAACTATCTGTCTAAGTGACAAAACAGTGCTGAAGTAGAAGGGTGAGATAGAGAAAGGAGGGAAGAGAACACGCACGGATAAAGGCATCTTAGGGAGAAACAAAGTCCTAATTTTTTGTCATGGAAATCTGGTTGTTGGCATGAAGACAGCTTCGGATGAATGATAAACAGAACAGAAATTATCAACAGGCAATAAAGTCGAGCGAGTTTCTGTAGAGCACGTTTGCAAGCTTGACACCAATGTCAAAAGGAAGTCTTGTTGTCGTAAAGATGACAAATCCAGGACTTCTACAGAGATTTCCCATCAATAAACAGAAAAATTTCAGGACACTGGAGGATAATCTTACTATTAGATCGATTAAAATGATTCGAAGAATCAGTTTTCTAAGGAATTTTTCTCATTTGTGATAATATCAAGGTTTTTGCAAAAAGAGATCTAAACCCATAGTTTGTGAACAGTTTTCAGTATTCGCCTAACAGGAATATTTATATTTATTGTAAATGATAATTACAACAATGACGAAATGTGTATAGACCTCCTGGACTTTTCAGCTGACTGTTGCTCTTGTAGATATTTTGTGTTCCAAAAAAGAAAAAAGGTCATTTTCTCAAATCGGTTACGGGAACCAAACACATTTATTTGAAGGGACCGATTTAAGGGAGCATATCCACTCCTATTGTAAGCAAACGGAAGTCAAGTGACTGCCCGAGAAAATCTTCAAGTTTTAAAATAACCCTAAAATTTGTTTGCTGAAACAATCACAGAATCGCACGGTTCGTTTGCCTTAGTCTTTTATCAAATTTTCAGCCGAAATTCGAGCAAGATATTTTGCACAATATAAGTAGTCACGCACAAGATCCGTTTTAGTTGTTCTGAAAATATCACAGATAGACGCGGGCATTTCGGAAATGTAAATTGAAATTACAGTGGAAAAAACTGGATTTGAAAACCCGGATTATTTCCCCTGGTTGATGATTCGGTAGTTTTATTGCTTCTACTGACATCACATCAGAATCCGGTAATGTTGAAACTACTTTATTTTAATTTGGATCTCAACAGCTTGGCTTGTAGCCAACCCACGGAAACATTCTAAACTAATATCCCCACGAACAACGCCGCACTAAGTTTCGTTAAACCTCTGGAAAACACTTTCTTCTATCTATAGGCAGAATTGCAGAAAAATGTTTGGTCTTTAAATCTTCTCTTTCCCCATTATCTTGGTTATTACCAACATCATGCCTCGAATACAAGTGAGTTATCTTCGTTGGTTCAAAGCTCTAATTATGAATTTTATCTACACGGGGAAAGACAGTCACCAAATGCGAAAATTAGAACTCATGAGTATTAACTACTCTGTGAAAATCATGAAAAAATATAGATCCAAGAGTGGATGATCTCAGCAAAAGATGCAGTTTAGAGAAGAATGCTACTTCAATGATGTTTTTGGCCAAGGTGATTATTTTATTTACGTAGTAATTAAGCAATGGAAGAAGAGTTAGATCTCCAGTTCAATATCCACTAAAACTATGGTTACATTGTGTTTCCGTGTATCTTGGACTTTTTCTCAATATTCTGTGAATGAATCTTGAACTTCAAAAGGCTTTTGCTTGCAGAGAACGCTACACTGCTGAGAAGTTTAGGCACTTCACAAAGGCAAGACTAGCCCAGTACTGAAGTAAAAATGCAAACTTTTTCTTCTTATTTACGAAGAATGTGCATAAATTGAGGTGAAATATTTTTGCACCCAAGGATATCAGCACACTCCTCGCCCTAATTTTTTCGCAAATCCAAGCGGTCGACATGACATTTCGTTCTGACTCTGTCGAGGGCGTGTTAATTGCGTAAGTCATAACACATGAACAAAGTCTGTATGATAAAAACTAATGAACCATGAAATTATATTCTACCGCATAAAACTACTTCAAAATAAGACATATGGTACTAGAACGGTAACCCATGAAACAATGACTATTCAGATCACTCTATGTTTGAGATAGTCTATCAGAAATCAGAAGAGAAAATTGCATGGGCAGAAACAATGTCATCACACGTCGAAGTCTGACTCGGGTTGTTCATATACAAGCTTTTTCACATACAAACATGAAACAGATACCTACAGACGTATTCACACACACACAAGCAAAGATGCACACACATTCTGACTGCAGCGGTCCGATTTCCCGTTCGCTGCTTTTGAAAAAACACGACACAGAACCAGCCAAAACAATGGAAAAGAACAAAACGATGTCTGGGTTTTTATTTGTCTAGATTATACTAGTTTATCAATCTTGAAAACTGTTTATTTTATAGCACTGAATCAACTCTTCTTTTAGAAACTCCATGGAAATTGTGCATGATAAAAGTTTTTTTGAAATTTATTTTCACTAAGCCTCAACTAGTGATCGGACACGGATGATTGGTTATACACGTTTTCGTTCGTTTATTTCGAATGACTCTCAGTAGTTTGCTTCCCTTGAAATCCAAAAAGAGCTAAGTAATTCATTTGAAGTGAAATCATCTAAATCATCAAGTTTTCATTCGACTTTCGAGCTTTAATTTGCCGTAGTTAGATAGAATCAAGTTGTTTATTAGTTTTCACTAGTTCTATTAGATATTTAGATGTATGGTAAACGAACTACTCACAAACTAATTTGACACCGGATAGTAGTTTTATAAAACTCACGTGCACTGAACGATGGTGGGTACCATGAGCAAAAGACGTTAACCTACATCTTCTTTTTATATAAGAGGACTATGTTAAGCAAAAAAATTCGACATAGTCGTCACAGCAGTAGCTAAAATCTACTTGCACCCATGTTAAATGTTAACACAAAGGCCTAGGGCTTGTCAAAGTAATACGGGTAGTGATCATGGTATTTCATTTGCTCTATTCCCGATCTTTGAATTCAAGTGAAAAATCAAATTGCTAAAACACAAGAGACCAGATTGTTTGACTTCTTCAATAAATGCAAATGTTCGATAAATCTGTTTTTCCTCCTCCTCTGTCCCTCTGTCTCTTTAGTGGACGTTTTTCTTCAAAATAATAATTTTCCCAATAGTTGCTAAATAAACTGTGGTTCTTTTTCCCATTGAAAATTGTTTTCCTAAAATGGCAAAATCATTCATAATGGTATGTGTATTTTAGAAAAAAAGCTGCATGTAATATGACGTCAGTTTTACTGAAGCTCAAAGAAAAGCACAAAATACGTCTACAAAATAGATTTTATGATAGGACTAGAAATGCCATCAAAAAACCCCCGAAAAATAAATTTGAAATGTGCAATAAACCAACAGAAACATTTGTCATTTTTTTCCGTATTTTCTTGAATTAGGCTGTTGTGAATCGCCGATTCGCCTCAGTTTACTGTGGAAGTAAATACAAACAGAAGATTGAGTGTCTCTAAAATAGACGTTCCCCGATAACTTATTATCAAAAAGGATCTGGGTCTATTACTCCCCTGGATGATAATTTATTACCTTATTTGGACATGTTTTCGTAATGAAAGTAGGTTCCGGGAGAACATGGAAAAACGTTCAATACATTCGTTAAATCAAAACTCTGATTGAATAAGTTAAATATCTGGTTAATTTTTGTGGAGTTAAACAAGAGAAAGAGTAATCTGTAGGCATAAAAGATCGAGTTCCAATCTGGAATAATTTCAAGGGTGAAAACATTTTTTCGAGGGAAAAATTTGATCCATTTAGATAACCAGTCGTTTGGTCTTAGACTCGCATGTTATACCAAAGTGAACAGTAGCTAACCTAACTGAGGCAGTTAATTTGTGTTTTCAGAGTATGTACCCACCGTTTGCGATCCAGATGCAATCATAGATGATTTCTACTAAAAGCTGCACGGTCTGCTGAAAGGAACAAGCCAAGCTGATATCTAAGGTTTGGTAGCAGATATGAATCCCAGACTGCCGTTGACCGCGGGATATATTTGAGAAGTCCCTTGAGACTAGATTCCTGTTGTTCGGATAGAGGAGAATGGATTTTTGCTCTGCCTTCTGAACATCATCTGTTTCTCACCAGTATGGAAATCAGACACTCTAACCATCGGTGTATTACTCAACGCCCTCTATTTTCGCATCAATAGTGGACTGAGATCAACCACACCGACATAAGCCCAGAATGGTAGGGCTGTATGAAAAAATGCTGATCGTACTAGAGCATATCTTTTAGCTCCGATCATGAACTAGTTTGCAATAAGCTGCCCACCTGCTTCTGAGGGTATTCCAAAAGCAAGCTGAAACTGGGGTTAAACTGTGATCAGCTGTCCCAACCATTTGGCCCACTCGTATTCCAAAACGCGATAGCCCAAATCCTAGGGTCTATCCCATTTGATAACGTCCATCAGCACAAATGGCTTAGAAAGGAAGTCTTACATTACACTGGCCTAGTGAGTTGTAGCCCGTCCCATCGTATCGTAACACCCTGAATTTCTGAAGAACCTTTGCGTGTTCTCAGTGTACACCAGTCGGTTCTGACAACAAATTGACATAGAGCTATTTCGACACTTGTACAGTGGTCTGCTTCGACTAATCTACTTCCTGAGGTGGAGAGTCAAAAATAAACCCAAGTCTATGAATTTCCTGAAAAGCCGGGTTTCGATGGCCTTCTATCAGCTCTCTTATAGATGGCAGAGTTCAGCTGATTAGAAAACTTCAAGTTTTATTCCCCAATGTCTGGAATCCTTAGCAGATTCCCTTATTATTATGAGGGGAATCGATTGGCGCTCTCATCTCCAAGATGGACTCGCTCAGTGGCTGAATCAACCGTAGGGGTATGAGTTCTATTCTGATGGGATTGAAGATGCTGGTATCTGTTATACTTCGCAGTTTGTCACCAGACGAGAAAGGAAGACTCACGAGAAACAATCTGAATTTCACGTCAGCCATGGAAACATCGACAAAATTTCACTCCCCGAAAGCTGCTAAGGCACAGTCATACCTCCCAAGAACCAACGATCATCTCCTTTCTGGACAATCTAGCCTCCTTCATTTCTTTTGAAAGAATTGCATTTTAGAACTCTTTGTTGGGAAATGATTAGTCTGAAAAGGAGGTGTCTGTCTTCAATGAGTTTTTACGTCACACTTCAGGTTGGATTAGAGCCTACAGTCAGCTTGTCTCTCCTGTACTCCTCTTCTGAGGAGTACAGGAAGGCTGCCCTATATTCCCATTTCTTCTCAACTTTGGGATAGAAGATGTTCCACGGAATGCTTTGCCTGGTCTCCGAAACAGTTAAGTTCAACCGCAACTAATTTTATACCGTTTATGACCGAAATCATAGTTATTTTTTGTTATGCAAAGCAGTTTCTACAGCATATGGTTAAAGGACTGTGAATTCATTGACTTGATTTTGCCATGAGCACTAAACGCTTAGTTCCAGTGCACCAGATATTTTTATCATCCAATCAAGAGAGTGGTCATGGGATCACCCTACGGCTCATCGCGTGCAGACATTTCTATGCTAAAGTTAGAAAATAGGGTCCGCATTAGGGAAAATCTGAAATGAATATCAACCGCTGTTACGCTGACGATATATTCACGGTGCGTAAAAAGTCAACAAATCTGAAACAGTGGCTGGGTAGTTTCCACAAGGTAAATATAAAAGCTATATGGTTCGCACTAGAGACTGGAGAAATCCGTCACATCCCATTCCTAGGTATACCCCGGTTGAGGAAACGAGATGGGACATTTGAGAGGTGCACACAGAAAACCCACTATTGATGTACACTTCGTAAACTTTCATAGCTCCATGTCCATCTGCCTTATACGAAATGTGATACACTGCTTGGCCCGACAGGCCATGAATGTTTGTTTGCGTGAAACACTACAAACGGATCTGTGGAAGATACATATTATACTACCAGAGAACTGATGCTCCGACAACTTAATTGGACTGTACCTTGAGAGACTCATTGATGCATGAAGTCTACAACTTTCCTAAGAGGGAAACTTCTGTCACTCTTCCTTTCGTGAGTGTTGACTGTAGCGAAAGTTTACAAAACGAATTTCAGGGCCATGAAAGCCATGTTCAATGCCACCGAAATACTAGTTTTCCTTTCATTTTATACAATCATCCAAGAAAAACCCAAAGATCGACTACCACGGTCAACCACCATTTACAATTTCAACTGCTCTCGTGGAGCTGGTTACATTCGTCGTACCACTTAGCAGCTAATCGGGAGGTTACAAGAAACTGATCTGGATGATTGGAAAAAAGAGTGACACAGGTCATTCGTAGTTCCAACGTGGAGAAAATGTTGATGAGCCACTAAGAATCATCTCTCAAACTCCCAGTAGTCTCGTGAATCATACCAGAAGCGTCGTTTTGAGCGCAGCCGAGGTAACTGCCATGAGGGACACAAACAAAAACTCATGTTACGCAACCTGCAACTGTCGTGGTCACGGAATAAGACATTATCAGTTACCAGATGAATAGTATAAAAGCTAATGCAATCAATGTGAATACATCGACGATCGAACAGATGTTCAACCTAAGTTGACAAACACTTTCTTCCCTGCTGTGTGAAAAGTGATATTCTCGTCCGCTCGTTTGACTAGTGTCAACGTATAGGCTCGAAAATGAGCCACCACAAGGACATTTTCTTCGTATTGCGTAAGCTCTCAACCAAAGTATGTTTTTAAAATGTATACGCTACTTTCCTCCTCACTGATGGAAATCTCAGAATAACTTGTCAGATAGCCATTTACCAAATAAATTTAAGAAGTAACAAAGGTTATTACGATAATCTGACAAAATTAGTCCTATAGGAAGTTTGCACAAGCGGGTAGTAGTAAATTGTTTTTAAATTTGATGCAATTGTGTGCTTGCATTTAGGACCATTTTGAACTGGTTAGAAGTGTTGGTGCTCTACATAGCCGACGAATACTTAGGAAACAGTTTCAGATGATGGTTTTGAAACACTGTAAGCACATCATCCCCCTGTGCACGAGCAATAACTTATGACAAATGTGCAATAAAACGTTATAATCATGGTTTGTTCATTCGTATCGTAAAAAGGGTGAACTGTTGCTATTTGGTTGAATTACTCGGGAGTAATAAACCACGTTATTTTTTCCTCGGGCGGACTTCAATGGTTTCGAGTAATTAGGACGTATTAAATTTGAACTTTGTTGCTGTATATGGAATTAACGTTAACGGAGCACTTTCAGGTTCAGCTGGTTATTATTACGGGGGATGCGATGTGAAATGATTCCGTCGCAAAACTGCACGTTTTGTTTCTACATGAAACTGCTATCCACCTCGGGTGGATCGTATTTTTACAGACATAATTCATTTTGCCTTCCAAAAGATATTTCAGATCAGTTTGTCTGTGCTGTAGATAATAGCGTGGCTTTTAGGTACAGTACCAAATTTGCCATGTGATAGAGAGAAGGTGGCTGCATTGAAAGATAGATTTGGCAAACCAAATTTTCCGAGTTAACCTGAAGGAATAGAGAACCCAATAGCACCTCGGTAATTTCCGTCACAACGGACGCACCTGTGGTTAAACTGACCCAAATACCGCTAAAAAACGGAATTTTATGAAAAACCATACAAGATTTATCGATAATACCGAGTTTCTATGTTATATCTATCACTTTCAGTTCGTTCGTTTTCAGTTTTCGAAAGGATTTTCCTTTCAGTAAAGTGAGATGATTTTAACTGATTTCACTCATATAATCACTCGTTAGTCTTTCTGTTTCTTTCTAACCTTGGTTCCACATTTTACTTAGGATAACGGATGTTACGGTTTGTATTCCACAGGGTCTATAATTTACCAGGAAATTTTCGATTTTAACTCAGGGAAATATGTTATCGCGAGTAACGAGTTTTGTGTACGGTGCAAATATGGATAATCTCTACGAAGTAGAGAACTTGCGTTTTGGGTTCTCTTTATTGCCTTGACAGCAAATTACAACTTGATTAGGGAATCCAGAGAAAATGGGACAGGGAAAGAATCGAATTAAATGTGACTTCGAGGGCGGGGAAGTATAGTGACAAGATTTGACGAAAACAAACCACATTTCTGTGAAATGTTTGAGAGGCCTAAATATTCTGAAGGTTTCAGCGGCATTCATGAATCAGAGGGTTCAGGCTTCCAGAAAAAAATTCATCTTTAATTAATTGGTGTACAAGTTAAAGGAATCTGAAATAATTTACTGGAGAGTGTCAATTTTCAACCCATCTTTTCAAACTTTGCTGGGACTCAGCAGAATTAACTATGGATGGAACATCGATTCGCAATGAAACCCGGGTTTATTAAACGTTTACAGTTGAAGTTTCCAATTAACCGAGTATGGTAATTAATTGCTTCAAGAGGTTCGTTCACACCAGTGAAAGAATAAATTTTAAGTAAATGTAAGTTATGGACCGTGTGGTACTATTTCTCACAACCAGTAATGTTTTGAAGTGCACAAGGCGGACCGGTCCTAAATTCCATTTCAAAACAATTGGCTGAATAATTAATCTACAGCGGAGGTTAAAACAGTCCAAAGTGAAGATATTTGTTCACACTATAGAAGAAAAATTTAGTGGATATGACGAGATGGACGATCATTTAGAAAGCACTTCTTTTATGCCCCCAGTAACACGATTTGATGACGACGATATGGTCACCCCGAAAAGTCTGGACCCTAACTCGGATATAAATGATGATAACCAACATATTTACTCCTATAGCAGAAGTGCAAAGGGAAAAGTTAACATATCAGTTCGAATTCGACGAATTACGTATTTCATGCTCGATCTTAAAATCAATAGTGAAAATCAAAATGTCATTCCTTGTGATCTGCATGACGTCCGAGTGTTCATTTATTTCGACAGTTTTCTTATTTATTGATTGTCTTTCAGTCACCGGGAGAGCGATGGTCATTTCATCAGAATCGGTTATCATTGAAATATCGATTTTTTTCGGGGTATTACACAGCTTGTTGACCAAAATCAATACATTTTTTCACGTTCCGATTCTAGTTATCGATACATCGACGGCATAGATCATGGAAATTTTTGAACTATGTTGGCGGTAGGTGAATTTGGTATCCAAAACCCATCCATCCGATTAGTTGACGGGCAAAAAGCAGAAACATCCAACGAGCCATGCAGATGCCCTTGAATTGAAATGAAACCAGCATTTATTTATTTCACTTTTTCAAAAGATTAATTTCCGCTGATTTTTCCGATTGTTCACCAGTATTCGTTGTATGACAAACCTCTGTTGCACGAGCTCATATTGATTTCTGCAAAACTGTTTGTGAGAAAAAAACTTGTTTCCAAGGGGTGACACTTTAGACAGTGAGAATTGAATCTGATTGATATATGACGATGGGCTATCATAAGTCTTTATGAGAATAGGACAAGTAGAAAACAGAAATGGGAATACTTTTGATGGACTTTTACATCTAAGTATATTTGTCCAGTCCCAGTCACCAGTTGAATACTTTAACGGTTTCCACAGAGGAGGCAGTTCAGAGTAAATTAGATTACCTAAATAGCAGGAGTGAACTATTCCTCATTCTATTGTAGAAGTTATTAATTCCTAAACGTACGCCGACCGTTAGTAGTTTTAGGAGATAATCAGTTAAAATGTTAACCGTTTTATCAGTTTGAAAAACACCGCACTCTATGGTGAATGTGAACAGCATTAGTATGCGCACCTACAATAGACGCCGCAAAAGCTTAGGATTTCGTTCAGTATAAAGAAAACGGTGGGAAAATTCGTAGACCGCAGTTCCATTTGTTCCCCGAAAATTGTGTTCTCGTCTTCCGTTAAACTTACTTGTCGTGAAAGGTTTTTGCCTACTGAACGACCATAACTGGATATTTCTAGGTAAATGAGAATTTGCTCTATCTGAACCTTTCTATGTATTGTTTCATTGAAATAGTTGGAGCTACCGCTTATGGAACAACTAAAATAACACGTCCTTGTAAGAAAGTGAATGTATCCTCTGACTGCCATTTATGGTTTCTAGAGAGACCATCATCGAATTCTTGGTCTTCTATAAGAATCATCCAAAGAAATTGGTTTACACCCTTGGTAATTATAGTCAAAATTCTCACAGTAGATCAGCACTTAAGTTAAGTAATATGGCTTTCACAAAAGTATTGCATATCAACGAGAAAATTCTCTCTTCCGGGGACATTAGCTTTCTTCAACTGACAAGTTCACTGAAACGTAGGTCCACCTATGAATGCCGGTACAAATAAGTGGCGGAAAACAATTTCCCATTCGTGAATTAAATATTTGAGTGTCAATGAGGGATAAGAATGTAAAGCAACCAGTTTGCATGCTGTTTACTCTATAGACCTGCCGTAAAGCTGCAAATATGAATCTCATAAAATATCAAATAATCGTCGATGTCCCGAATTTTTATAAGACAAAGTGTAATATTTCTGGATTAGGGCCGAATTCTTTCAGATGAGCAGGTGATTGGCGGTGGCAAGAAGCTAATCGAGGAATTCAAAGTCCAAATTCAACCGTTTTGCTCATTTGATCATCACTAATTCTGGTGAAAGCCAAACTACTAATGATTATTTTGTTTGCCTCATGTTCCAAAACTTTCAGTGGTTATTATTTACCAAGCAAAAGTTTGGGGGTTCAGTGATATGATCTTCCGACTATCAATCTGAGGATGCGAGTATCGTGTGCAGTTGCTACCGTGTACCTTTTGTGGTAGACAGAAGACCACTGTCGCTCCTCTTCGCTCTTTACCGTGCCTAATGTGCAGCAGCTTCACGTGATTCTTCATTCCATGTCGGGCTCTAGTTTACCGATTCCCCCTACGATCAGCTGAACTCTTTGTAGACCTGTAAAAGCAGAGTTTTATTGTTTTTTATATTTTCTGGTGCCACAATCCTACGCCTGTCCATATACAAATACATTCATTGGATTAACGATCAGACCAAATACATAGGGAAACCATTGATCAGAAAACCCAGTAGACCCATCCACATCCGGATAGCCTGTACAAGTTTTGTCTGTTTTTGCTCATTCTACCGAAACCCACTGAAATTTGCATAGGATATAAAGCATTATTACGGAAAAAAGCTCTAAAATGAAGCCTGTTTGGCCACTTTCCGTTGGAGTCTTGGTGAAAAATATATAATTGAATTGAATTAGTTAGAAATAAGTTCGTCTTCAACGTTTCACGAATTCGGGGTTGAATGAGGACTACATGGGTTTATAAAACGGTGTACAAACTGATGAGATTTTCTTCCATCAAGGAAATATTTCTAGCATAACGCCCACCTCGCCTGATTTGGATAGGAGTATTTGAAAATACCATATGTGGTTTTAGGATGAACAGAGGAACCTAAAAAGATAGTTATTTTGGATTACTCAGCAGTGCCTAGAAGTCGTGTTAATTCTTTCCGTATTGTTACCCTCAGTTGACAAAAACTGTAATTCAAAGAAGATAAATTATTGATATGTTTTAGACTCGAACATATCTTTGTTTCATTTGGAAACGCTTTTCACTTTTTTTGCTTTCTCACGAGAGCCCCGAAAGAAGTTGGTCTTGTCAGCTTTTTCAAAAGCAGAACTAAAGTATTCACCTAGAAGCCAGCTTTTGTGTGTCTCAAAAAGTACAAAATAAAGCGGATCTGGATAGAGCGTAGACAGCCCGTACAAACGTCAAAAACTCTAGCCGCTTTTCCTCACCTAGAAGCAGTTGATCAGACCACGTGAAAGGTTTGTGAGCTCCGTGTACATATATTTAACTTGCCAGGGTACAGTTCACTAAGCTTGTGCAAAAATTCTAGAAGGAGAAACAGATTATGAATTCCACAAGTCCTTTGGGTTCTGAGTTAAGTGATAAAAAGTAACTTGGAATGAACTAGACTGTGCTTACTTTTAAAATGGGAAATAAATTTCTCCTTGAAGTGAACGAACTGTAGCTCTAACAATGGCGAGAATATCGTCAAATTTGAGGTCATTTTATTCACTCATTTTTGCCTACAATAGAGAGAACAAACTGGACAACAAAATGCATATAACTAGAACTATATTTGAGGAGAATTGTTGAAGATTACTTTTCTCTTTTAATCAGAGGCGTAGAAGATAAAGGAAATTGTCCACGCTTCGGTGGAGATTTATGAATTTTCTTCCTATCCACCATGACTGTGAACCAAACTCTTCACTGATTTGAAGCCACAAATGTAGTAGTGTTTTCTCTGCAAGGTTCTTTAAGTGCTCTGCGATCATTCAAACAAATAGTGAACAGTATATCTAAGTAAACAGTATTTCTGTCTGCCATGTTTACTCAAGTACCTGAGAGAAATAACATGGTGTTTTAGGGGAAAAACAAAGCTCCAGTTGGGATAAAATGATTTCAGAAATGAAAGTAAAATCAGCAAAGGGAACCTGATAAATAGTGATCACATAAGAGGATAATCTGGTCAGGTGCTCTGTTTTCATCTACGGGATTTGCAACCGTCTGAAACTAGTAGCAACAGATAACAATCTACCTCAAGGAGTACAGTCAACAGTTGATTTTCATCCTATGGTATTTTGGTGGAAAGGATGATGCTAATCACAGAAGAAAGCGAATAGCCGAATCAGTAATCAGCTGTCAGAAAAACATCTAAAAGAAGAATGCTGGAAAAATCAGGCTGAATAAAGAAATGCGAAGAAATGGAAATCAAAGGGAAATCAAGTACTTTGGGTTTGAGAAATTTAGAAATGTACGGAGGAACTGCCCCAATGTGGATTTCAAAACAAAATTATCGTAATTTATGCACGGTGGTTCTATATTGGAAATGAATGCAAAGGCCTGATGTCGTTCCAGATCAGCTGAGAGATTTAAGGGAATAACTATTTTAGGGGTTAGTTTGAGAAATTGTGTTTATTTCTAGGAATTTCACAAATTCAAGAAACGCTGCACAATCAATATTGTAGCCAGCTGCGATAAGCGAGAGTAAGATAACACTAAATTCAAAGATTTCTGGTTCTAGTATGATTTAACACTAAACATTGAGTTGCCCTGCATGGTAGACATATCAAAACCACCAGTGTAGCCTTAGTCATTAGTTGTGAGATAAACGGAAATGGGTCAGTTATTCAGGGACGATCAGAGAAATCTGAATAGACAGTCGATGCAACAGGGAAGTGTGTTCCGGAATGGAAAACAGCTTGTAATGATTCTTTTTGGCCGTGCCACAATGCAGTTTACGTGATTTTACTTCGCATGTGAATACTTCTCCCTGAGTAGTGAATGCTGAAACCTAGAACATGGTCAAAAAGAAGAGTGAAATTCTCCGATTATGAGGTTAAGTCCAGTAAAAAACAGAGAAAAACAAAATTCCTATGGAGCTGGTACTAATTGCTTTCCCCTTTTTGCATTGGAAATCAGATGAGCCGTATGATTTGCCCAGACAAACTGTCACAGAAACATGTTAGAGTGTAGAAGATCATCGTTGCAGTGTCGACATATCATGTTAATTCTCTCTGGATTGGTAGTCTCAACTGACAAAAATTTTGATTTAAAGAAGATATGTTGTTGATATGCTGTAGTATCAAAAGTATCCTTATTGTATTTAGAAATACTTTTCACTTTTTGGCTTTTCCACGAGGGCTCCGGAACACCTTGCTCTTGTCCGCTCGCTCACAAGCAGAACTAAAGTTTTCGCCAAGAAACCGGCTTTTTCGTATATCTCAAAATGTTCGAAACACTGGATCTGAATAAGGCGTGAACAGCCCGTACAAACAACAAAAGCATCAAGCGCATTTCCCCAAGGTCTGTTACGTTACCTGGAAGCAGTTATTCAGACTATGTGAACGGTTTTGAGCCCCTTGTATGTATATTTAACTAGCTACGGTGCAGTTCACAAATGTTGTGCATGGATTATCAGTTGTAAAAGTCACTTGGGTTCTACGGTAAGGGATTAAAAACCTGGAACGAAATAGACAGTACTACCTTGTAATACCAGATTGAATTGCTCTATGAAGTAAACGACATGTGGCTCTAACAATGGCGAGAATATCGTAAATATCGCGGTCATTTTATTCAGCCTTTTTTGTGTTTAAGTACAGGAATCAAACTAGACGACAATAAATCGGTCACCAGAATTATATTTGAAGGGAATTATTGAAGATTATACGTCTTTTTTATTCATAAATATAGAAGACAAGGAAAATTGTCCCAATTTCAATGGACATTCATGAATTTTCCTTCCATCAAGCAAGAATTTCGCGGTTTACTATCCAAACTCTCCACTGAAATTAGACCGCAAATGTAAAGATGTTCCTCGAGCAAAGCATTTCAACTACCTTGAAGTCATTCATGCAAATGATGGACAGTATGTCTAAGTTAACAGTAGGTTGAGAGGGTTGAGAGTTTTAACAAAGTAATTATTTCAAGGGTTAGTTTAGGGATTCTGGTTCATCTTGGGTCACGTAAACCATAGGAAACTGTGGAAAACAATATTGTAGCCCGTAGGAAGACGTGAGAATAAGATATCACTAAATTCAAAAATTCCTGCTTCTAGTTTGATACATCGTGAAACACTGAGCTGCCCTGCACAGCAGACAAATCAAGATTATCAGGATATTCTAAATCAGTACTTGCAAGATAAACATGAACGAGTCAGTTCTTTGGGGACAGTCAGAGAAATCTTTTGATTAGACAGCTGATGCAATGGGGTTTTGTGTTCCGAAATTGACAGTAGCTTATATTAAACCACTGGCCATGCCACAATGCAATTTCCGTGATTTTACTTTAACCTTGAACGTTATCTTCTTGAATAGTGAATGCTGAAACCTATGAAGCGCTCAAGAAGTGAGTAAAAGTTCTTGGATCATGAGAATAAATGCAATAAAGACAGAAAAAAACAAAACTTCATATGTTGCTGCTATCACTTGTTTTCTCATTTTTGCAGTGGAAATCCGATGTACCCCATGATTTGCCGAGACAAACTGTCATAGAAACATATTAGAGTGTAAAAAGTCATCGTTATTTTGATCATTCCACAGAGGAATTAAATGGGTCAAGGTATTAGAAAAAATGGGACCGCACCTGTTAGCGACAGCAAGCACAAGTGGAATCAGTGTACTTTCATACTTCAAGGCTGTGTTATGTTTCCTGGATAGATTAGCTATCTGCACAAACAATATATTGTGAGAAAAATTATGTATGTATTGTACTGGTGACTATGGTGTTGAAACTAAGGATTTCTCAAATGGGTCCGCTTGCTTTATGCGTGAAATCAACATAGTTGTTTGCTAATACTTAATAATACAACAATTGTTATTTTCTTTCCCATACAAAGTCCATTGTCCGTTTATAATTTAACACAGTTTTCTCTGCCGTTAAGGTCATGTCAGTCGTTGACGTTCAGGGGAATCAAATACCTGGAAAATGACAATGTTACAATCACTCATGAGTAGGAAATGACAGTCCTTAAATTTCTTAATTCGATAGCAGGAACAGATCTGAAATCACACTAAAAGTATAAACATGAAGTTTGAGGATCCATGCAAAGTCAAATTAGTTAGGTAACACGCCGGATGCCAAGAGCAGATCAAAGTGTATCAAGATATCAGGCACTTTGTTGTCAATGTTAGGTGGACAAAATCAGACAAATTCTTGAACTACGATGCAGGGTCCTAATAGCATATCACATTTTAGGTATAAATATGACAACCAGTATGACAAGGGATAGATAGTTGTCCAGCTAGATGAACGAACTATTCGCGAGACAAAATCTTCCGATGATCTCTTTTCTGCGTCTGTGCGAACAGTAGTAATAATCTGCTTCCGCAGAGGAGTCTCATGGCAAATTTCCCAATAGCTGATGAGCCAAACAGTCATTTTTGTGAAGAGACATTCTTTGCGATGAAAGATGAATTGATATCTGACATCTAATATGAACATAACAAAAAACACTTGTGTATTTTGTGAGCATTTCCACGTTCTGTATTGAGTCACAGTCGGTACAGGAAACATACTCAGAAATAAGAGGCTCCGTAGATTTAGATCCAGCAGCCAATAAGCTTTCTTATCAGTAACCACTGCAATCCTAATGTTGTCATTCACACAGGTACATTTAATTGGCTTAACGTATCGCCATTTATAAGCTGCAGCCACTTAGAAGCCTTGAATCATCAATGTTCAGCAAGGTTCGGTGGAAGTTTTCCTTTAGGCTTGCCGATGAAAATAAAATGATGCTTTGGAAGTGGTTTCAAGTGGACATATTTAAATGGTCTCATCGTCCCCATCTGAATTGATGTCACTGTCATCATCATCATCATCATCATCATCATCATCATCATCATCATCATCATCATCATCATCATCATCATCATCATCATCATCATCATCATCATCATCATCATCATCATCATCATCATCATCATCATCATCATCATCATCATCATCATCATCATCATCATCATCATCATCATCATCATCATCATCATCATCATCATCATCATCATCATCATCATCATCATCATCATCATCATCATCATCATCATCATCATCATCATCATCATCATCATCATCATCATCATCATCATCATCATCATCATCATCATCATCATCATCATCATCATCATCATCATCATCATCATCATCATCATCATATACAGTCGTTAGTGTCGCGCAGAAAACCTTGCTGGACTCGGAGAAATGATTGGTGATTCTGACCTCAGTATGTTTTCTCGCTTCGACCCCCAGCTCTTTTCTGAACATTTGACTAATTATCTTATCTTCTAGGTCAAATTTTGCTGTCCCATGAGAAAAGTGAAAGTCCAAACGGATCGCGACTTCCCTCAAGATTAAGCAATTCCCTCGTACGAGGTGCGCTCTTTCAAAGCCATATATCATGGTATGATGATGAATCTATCAAAATTCGTCGATACAGCTTCAAGATTGAACTTTGTATACGTCAAATTGCTAACAGCCAGCAGCCATTGCAGAAAGATATGGAAGACAATCCTGCACCAAAACAATAATAATCGTCGTGAACGGACACATTTAGCGGACGTTGATGAACTCAGTCTTTGCTTTACTACTACCATATACCAACCAGTCATCTCAAAACACGATGCTGGCTTCCACCAGAACCTCGTCACAGGGAGCATCCCTCCTTGGATGTATGCAAAGAGCTCACTTACCTCCATGGAAACAATGAAGGTGGCATCGACTGCGTACAATACGTCCTGATAGTGGAATGACGAGGCACGTTATCTCCCGTGATCTCTGGTTTCTTCGTCTTATGCTTAAACCGTAATATTATTCCGGATTGTAGGAAAGTAGCATCCATCTGTCCAATATTCGAAAACGGTAAATTTCAACTACATCCAATAGCTCGAAAATCAGTGGCTCTTAGTGTTTGAAAAGCCTATACTGGAAAAGACTATCAACCTAAATCAACGTGTTGGACCCCATGTAATTTGCCTATCAGCAAGCACGACCAATCGAAGGTGGCCTGGCCTCTTTTGCACCTTCTGTCTTGTCATTCGTTGATCGCGAAAGTCAAGTAGTTAGAGGCTGTTACTTTGTAAAAGTGACACACCTAACTGCGTCGACTGACCGGAATTACGTCATATACTTGCTGACTCGGATGTCGGTTCTTCCGGCATCAGCCTTGTATCTAACTACTTTTCCAATAGATAACAATTCACATGATACTTTGGCCGAACGTCTTTATGCTTTCCGTCATAAATGGAGTCCTCCATGGTGCTTTTCTATCACCGACTTTGTTAAGTACCTGCATATGATCTGGGCCCATTTATGACCATTTTCTCCTTACCAAATGTGCTGATGATATGGGTTTTGAAATGCCGACTCTAACAGCTCCACCCACGAAGAGTAATTGATTTCGTCAACGGATGAATCCCACAAATGGCTCTGATATTCAGTTCTGTCCCCATAAAACCCATTATTAATCCAATCTGATGATATTAATCCAGACTTAGTCATCAATGGGAAGCCAATACAAAGTGTTGTCTGTGAATTACCTTGGCGTAAGTGCCAAAGGAGACCTTACTTGGACAGATCTAGTCGCGTTTTCTTTAAAGTTTGACAACTCACCTATTACTTGGGTGGATAAAGATCATTTTCTATCCCGTTTGATTTACTGAGAAGCTCTTCAATTTCGTGCATCTTCCGGCACTGGCCCTATGCTGCATCAGTCGTATTCCTCGGACTGCTTGCGAAAGGTATTAGAACTGTCGTCACTTCAATTAAACATCTGTCTCATCGTACGAAAACCTACTTGCTCGCACTGGGGTTTAAAAACCTGTAGTTTCTTACCCTACTCGGTCCCTCACCAACCGATACTCCAACACCACCGATTATCTAAATTTGCTTTTTTAAACAGATATTTTTCTTTTCCCGTTGTTATGATTTAATAGTGGTTTGAGGGGTGAAGTCGCTAAGCGGCTGCTGAATATTTGCCCTAGGGTGCGTAAAGCATATACATGACTCGACGTGATCAACACAATCATCATCGGAATCATTTGAATTAAAATCACCAGCATCATCATTATCACTATCATCCTCATCAACCAAATCATCATTATAATCACCATCAGAATCATCACCATCAACATCAACATCATCATCCGAATAATCATCATCATCATCATCATCATCATCATCATCATCATCATCATCAAAGTTGGCAGCATCGCCATCCGAATCATCATCAACAAAAACACCTGCAATAATAACACCACAACCAACAGCAATTTTAAAAGATAAATCTATTCCTAATGGAATTAGCACAATCCTTCTGCTGCCATGCTTACGAGTTTCCCTTACAAACAAACTCAAAATACGCATTTCTAGACAAGGAACGCAAGAGCAGTCGAAAAATGTGTTTTTGTGATCAGTCTCCCATGGCTTCCTCTCTTTCCAACATCACGTTTGACTGCTCGATTCACATGTTTGGTGACGTGATGCATGCGAGCGATATAACTTGAATTGTAGTAGATCGGTTTTAATTATCACATGATTCATCATATAAAACCACGGGAACACTGCACAGAGACTTCACTTTTGTTCGAAATCCTTATCAATTTGCATCCAACGAGCTCCCACGGAAACTCAAACAGGGATTGAAGGATTGTAAAGAGAGCAAATAACCACCAGTCTATCCAGGAATCATGATAGGGTGCCCTTTTTTCACTGAAATTTTCAGAGTGGCAACTCATTTGACTGCAAGCTGATCAACTTTTGTGACTAGTTCCTCATCATATATCCCTCCTATGGAAATATTCTACCAACTCAAGTAAGGCTTTGAAATAAATCTCTCTCTAATTGACTCATATGGATGTTTCAAAAAAGCAACATTTTCAACAAATATGCAGAAACTTTTTGAATGTTGTTTTCTCATATTGTTTTTAGCATTTGTTTTGACTGGAATCCTAGACTCCAAAATTGAATGGGAGATAGCTTCTTGTTTTCAAGATACGTGAAAACAAACTAAACTTATGTGTGCCTATCCATCTGCGACTCATGTAAATGTGAATCACTGAAAGTGAGGAAATTTTCAGGTCGGGGAAAACAATAATGATTTTACACAATAATCACTTTGCATCAGATGCGTATCATGCACCAAGTTCATTTTACTGAGCGATACCTGGCCCTTCCGTGGTAGGTCTGCGTCTTTGTTATCATCAAGTTCGCGGAATTCCTAACCCGTATTTACCTTGGATGCGCAGAGATTAGTGTCAGCATAAACTTCCCCAAACGACGAGAAATTAAGTCTGGCGTAGTTTCGTCAAAATTGTATGTATGATGCTAGCTGCAGAAGCCACAACTTCGATCATATTTGATAAAAAAACCTGTGCGCGAGAGTAAGTTCCATTGGATTTCGCTTGATGTATGAGAAGAAATAGGGTAAGGTTCTCACTACGAGTTTTTTTGTTCAATTCTGAAACAAGCAGTTTTTATAACAGACAAATTTCTGTAGAAATCTGAGACCCCCATCATTCACTGAGAACAGCCGTCTTCATACCTTATCACTGAATAAAAGATGGTTCTTATGTCATTTTTACCTAAATTACGATGTTTAAAATTCGTTTGGATCGGTTGTATTCCAATTCTTTTAGAAACGTTTCGCAAAGGTTTGTTATATATTCAAATGCTTGTCTCAAGTAAGGTATCACATGTTTTGTGTTCGTGAGCGGTGTGACGGAGACTGGTCATTTTAACGTGTTATTATTGTCCGTTATTGACAAATAAAATGCTAAAATGATTTTTGGAGATGGTCAACATCAAATTAGGTCACAACATCCAAACGCCCTCAAAAAGACCATTTCCAATTCAACCGTAGTAGGGCTGATACGTCTACCGGGGTCGTTACTGAACAACATTCAACCGCCACCTAGTTGTCCCCAAAGGGATTTTTTCGAACACGGATGTCTTCAATTTGGTAGTTTCAGTTGACGAAATTCAGTGATCTGTCTTTTAAAATTGGAGCTTATAAAATACGAGTTTGAGAGTTCTCACCTATTAGCGATGTTTAATTTCACCGAGACTTGGTCGTAGATTCGCATTCAGTTGGCGTGCGAAGTCCATCACTGATGTCGGGAAGATGTAGATGTGCCCATTATCATTCTACAACGATCACAATTTTATTCCAAGTGAATGAAAGTCAAGCGTAGCAGTTTATGTTAGCTGGTCCGGCGTGGGTCAAAAGTTCAACATGTTTTGGCAGTAAACTCTTATTCCTCAAGTTTAAGTGGTGCTCCGGACTGCCATCAGTACCCTCACCCCCGTCCCACCCAACTGGAAGCCTCTAACTGAATGCCACATCGTTTGTGAAATATATCCTTACTAAGACCTAATGACGACGAAATTTAAATGATGAAAATAGAGGTGAGGTTCACATTTCTTCAAAAGCCATCCACGAGACAATTTGCTGATAATTCCCTCCAGTTACTCTCTGGGACGGCAACGGTTGCAAATCATTTCGTGATAGCTATAGCAATCTTTTGTACTGTCAAATGAGTATCCACTACCGGCAATCTCAGTGGATCATTTCACGTGTGTAAATCGAATGCCAATACTGGAATGAAACCTCGAAGAAGCACAAATTGAGCGTTGGTCAGTGTAATCCGTTCTACGATTATTTTTTTGTGTTGCCTCCATCATCGAAGAAAGAAAATTACATTGTTATTTTCACTTGGCTGGGCGTCTGTAAATAAGCTTAAAAATTTGTTTCATAATGTAAGAAAACTGAATAAAGCACAACTGATACCTGCCGGAAAGTTAGACAACGGATACTCTGATTGCAAACTGAAAACTGTCTGACCGACATCGTTGTTACCGACGTTGTCTTGTCAGTTGTTATGAATTGAACTGTTATGAATGGTACAAATACAGATGGTGCCAACTTTATTTCTTTTGACTCATTGAAGCAAGCAAAAGAAAACTGATCGGTACTCTTTTGGTCTTCCTCAGGCATGCAAAGTGGCCTAAATAAGCATTCCTCCCACACCGTTTTATTTTATGACAGAAATTGCATCAACATCAAGATTACCTTATACCTTCGAAGTGACATTCAGTTGGAACAACCATTAGACAATTCGTGTTGCAGGTTACTTCATTTCAGTCGATGAATAGGTAATATTGATAAAATAAATTTGTAAAAATCCAAATTCACAAGAAATTCTTGCTTTTAAGTACATTTTTTGCAGTGTATAAGCTAGAGGTTGCTTTCAACAAGAACTGGGGCACTGTGGGTTACGGAGGTAATGTGCTTCCTGCTTTTCAAAAATTACCAAACCTACATCATTCCAGCATGAGCCCAATGTAGTTTGCACCATTCCAATTGACTAACCTTGTTCCGAGTTCTCGATGGTGCCAATAGCAGAGTGAAGTGGAACAAGAATACGGAGCAAGACGTTGCGAACAAGCGTTTGTGGATGGGGAAGCACTTCAAAGACGCCAGTTGAAATATCCACACAAAAATGAATCTACTGTTTAATACATTTAATCGAAAAGCCAAATCTTGGCCTGTGGTGACGAAAGAAATTTGGATAAGGGAATATCAAACCAATTTTTTTCATGTATAGAAGAAATGTACATGCATGGGCATATTACAGGTGTTGTCGGAATTCGCTAGACATGCTTTCTCCTTCGTAATTACTTCCTTATTCCTGAACTTTTCTTATTGTATGTCCCAAGACAAAGCTGCAGTATAAAACCCTACAGAACCTGATGTCAACCAGGCTTTTTCTCCTGCGATCCGTTGATTATTGAATTCGTGTGACCTAGATCATCATGATAAATTAGTCTGAGGTTCGGAAGACCGAAATGAGGAAAATGTTGAATATGAGTTATTGTTAGGCCGACGAAAGTTAAATTCATCGTGGGTGACTTTTTCATTGAGGAATAAATGATACCTCCTATAGAAACGTTTCGCTTTTCTGAACTGGGTGACGTGATTTTGCCTAACAGAAAGAACGAAAAACGACGCAAATATTTAAGAAGAATACTGTTTTGTCTAACAGTTTAACAAATTAATCAAGGGAACTGATCGCCTCATCCGAGATAGCCTTTCTTTTATTTCAACACGTGACATGGATTTTAAGACCTTACGAGCTCGGCTTATTCTATATTCACGTTTTCTTCTGTATGATGAAGTATTCACTGGAAATTTTCAGTCGCATAAATTTACTAAAAAAGAAAAAGATGACACCGTGTGAGCCCATCAAATATTTGTTTCTGTGATCGCTGTATTTGATCGGATATTCCCACTGAGCTTTTACTTGTTTCAATCATTAGGTTGACTATGAATCCCCCGCCTTCGACTTTGTAACTTTCTCCTGCTGTTATTGTTGTTGCCTTGGTACCATGATTGTTCTGAATTCGGCGTAAAATATACACATGGAAACATATATATATATATATATATATATATATATATATATATATATATATATATGCTGACCATATTTTGAAGAAATAGACGGGCAAACAAGTTCGGTTCTAGTGATTTATACTAACGACTTTACATCACACTATATTACAACTAGCTAGGCATCTGGAACAATGAGACAAATAGAAAGTGACAGAGAATGAAGTATTTCTTGTTCTTGTAAATAAAAGCATGCTTTTTCTTGTTATTCATGAGAAATGTGGCATCGTAATCAGATGGTGGGACTGGTATGAGAAAAACCAACACATCCGATTTTACATGCATCGAGATAATAATATCAGTCAGGAAATAATAAGTATTTATTCTGGAAGAGGACTTGACAAAAAGTTTCCAAGCGCAGTTTCAAACAAGGATAAGGAAAAGTCGGTTGACGTTCCCCTTAACTGATTGGAAGTGAGCCGATCTGCCATCAGTTCCAGTTTCACTTTATTCAACCATTACCCTCGCATTTCTGGGATCCGATTTTGGGGGGCTGCCTTCCATTATCGTCGAGTAAATGTAAAGTTACTTTGAAAGCTTTGTGGTGAGAATTGGGGGGCTGAAAATAAGCCAGCTGTAAAAAAACATTTCTGAAGAAACTCATTCTAGTAACCTTTAAGTCCAACAGTCCAACAGTTCAACAAGCCTATTACCATGTCTTGATGGCGCGTCGATAAACGTATTCTGAACAACATAGAATTTACCGTCCTCCAGAAATGAATGTTCTGCTAAACAAGTGTTCTGCATGTGTCAAACGAGAAGCTATTCTAGGAAAACTATCGTATTACAGAATGATAACTCAGGTCATACCCATATGAGACTGCACATATTACAGATGTGAACAGATCTATCCATTTGTTGGTACCATAATTTGTGTCGCAGTAATGGCACAAGGACTTAGGGCTATCTGCAATGGAGATTGAGAGTTTTACACGGGTGGAGTTAATTGACAAAATAGTATTACATGGTAATGAACAGAGATTTTATAACAAAAATTCAGATAATCGATAATCGCCATGGTCGACGCGGGCATTATTCCGTTCATCAATTAATAAGTAGTAAAATATTTTCAACTTGAACTCAACTGATTCACTTCAAATCACTTCGGTGATATCAGCCAGATGCTTTGCAAACAGCCGCTTAGCAGTGGTATTGATATCTCTGTACGATAGGTAACTATTATTCACACTTCAAAGTGCCACCGGAAAATGAAGATAAAATTTTGTATCTGGACACTGATTATTATCGGTTGGTCTGTTTCACATTCTCCAGTGCATTTGTTAAAAGGCTTGAAAGTAATCAAATCCCTAGCATACTTTCAAAATATATGATAAAAGATGTGCACACTTATAATATTCTGATTAAAATTTATTCCCTGTTTTGGTTGCATGCAGTGGAGAAGAACGGTTTTTATCAATGAGGTGTGATTTCTAATGCAGCACTGCCTCTAAAAAGTTCTGAAATCAAAGAAGTATTAGACAGTCACATATCATTTGATAAGACCTTCTGCCAAGTTACATAAGGCATCAGAATTTGTCATATTTTGTTCTCTCACAATAAAAATAGTCGTAGTCTTAGTTCAAACCTGTTCCAATGATGTAAAGATAAACGCATTTTGCTCGCAATGCATCTAGTTTCATTTCCATAAAGCAGTAACCATTGATCGTGTACTCTGGATACTACTGAATAGGGGTTGGTTGCTCATCTCGTGAATACCTCTGATGGTGTTGGTCTGCTAAGGAGGACATAGTGGGTGTTGGCCACGAATCAACCACCACGCTTACACATTCCATCATCACAATCGCGTTGGCTGAATGCACAAGTTAAACTGGGTGTTCAATTCATAAAGCTTCATTGCTTTATTCTTATCTTTACCAATAATTCTTGCACGGTTCGTTATCAAAATACCATTTTATGGCCCATCGGGGGAAAATAATGAATACTGTATTTCTGCATTCAGTTCAACTTTGATCTTACAAATACCTAGGGAAATAGTCCCCTCCAGGAACGAGGATTCCATGTTAGCCATATTTTCAGTGTTTTGCAAAGCAGATTGCATTTCACTTTAAAGCATACCTTTTAACTCGAAAAATGGAAACATTTTTAACATATATCCAAGTACATATGGCTGAGATTGCTTATCTCTTGGTTTTCGATAGATATTTTGTGCTAATTAATGAGTCAAACGCAATGATAAACCCAGGCAATGCTTAGATGAAAGTAGTTTGAAATATAAAGGCAAAATCAGTATGGATCTATCGGTCTAGCTTGGACGGTCGTAGGCATGCAAGTTCGGGATATTGTCAGTAAAAAGCAGAGGAGCGGTTTACTATTCATAATACTACTTTCGTAGTTCATAAGCTTTGCTGTAAAGCCTATTCGAGGGTAGATCCTGCATTTCTCAGCGGCATGTAACTATCTAGTATATTTACTTAGAAGAAACGTTCCTATGAAGGCCTTCAGAGAAAACCCTTTGATATTCTGGTTTTTCGGGGTCAGATGTTTCATTGATAATCAGCCTACAGGGTTTGGGGGTAAGCCACTTAAGACACTCAGAATATGTTCCTGTATGGAGGGAGGAATGACTTCAGAACTGAGTTCTGTATACGTGGTATGTTTTTTCGTTTTAAAACTATTTGACAACAGCGTTGCCAGTGAGAAACCATGAAGTAGCGAAAATAGCTGTACCCGAATCTGGCTGGGTTATTTTGGTCAGTTTTTATGAATGTTCATTGTTCACTTTTCTTAGCAGACCTAAAGAAACAAATGCATAGCTTGTCTAATATAGGGAGAAAAAGGGCAAGGTGTACACGTTGCGAGGGAAAAACCGTAGTTGAAAATATGAGAACCTTTCATTATTAAGCTTTGCCCGAACCTTTATTCCTCCGAAAGTGGTTTTACATGTAAGCTATTCCATTTGGTCTCAGTTGCGAAAGAAAATGTAAGCCAATGTTCAACACAAAAGGTCCAAGTTGAGAAAAACAGAAAGCAAACGGAGAATATACCACCAGAAATAAGAATTCGGTGGCATTTAAAATGCTCCTAATTGAATAAATGCATCAGGAACGAGATGTACTGCATTGGTGAAATAATCATATATATATATATACATATATATATATATATTATATATATAAAGAAAGCGGCTTTGATTCAGCTAGGAGCAAACAAAACAAGGTTAACAGTAAAACAGAAAAATTAAAAGAGAACAAAAGAGCTCAACAGGATGGGTGAGAGTGGTTTGTTTATAAAAGAAACATGAATACGCTTTTTCGCCCTACAAGAAAGTAGTCACACTCTTGGGTACAAGCAGTCGTTGCCAGTAAAGATAATGGGAAAAAGTCAAATGAAGTGTACATACAACAAACTTAGCTGGCAAAGAAGAACAGAATACCAATGTCCTCACATTTCAGTTTCTGGTGTGTGTGTGTTTGTGTTATAAAGGTATCACTTCAAAGCGTAACAAATGTTAGTTTATTCATAAATGCTACTCAAAGCAAAGAAAAGTGAAACTGATTTTTCAATAGAAACTACGTTTTCAAATTCAGCGTGATAAGGGGGGATAACAAACAATGCTCCTAAAATAACTTTTCAAGGAGAATTAAAATTTAAAATCCATAATCACTGAAGTGAAAAACAAACAAACCATGAGAGCAAACTTTTTGTTATGGAAAGTAAACTTTCTTCAATATTATGAACCTATTCAAGCGGCAGTCAGGAAACCAACTGACGTTATTTAACACAACGTACGCATAAAATTCGTAATCACAAACCAACAAAATTACCGATTTCCCGCTAAGAAAACAAAATAGGTCATTGGCCGTGTGACTGATGCCAGTTTAAATGGGAAATCGGTTTCTTGTACTTTAAATTCATCAGGAATAGTATAATTTCAGAGTTCATTTTTACGAATGGATGGAACTGCTGCGAAACACCACTATAAGTCCAATATATTGGTAACTCGAAAGAAAGGTTTGGCCCGGTTTCACTACGACAAGCATTCACCCGAGTCGTACCACAAGACCGTAGATGATCAGTCAGTGAATCAGCTGAAGAGTTACAAATAAAAGAAATAATTCATCACTACGAATACATAATTTGAAAATGAAAAGAAGCTGATATTTTCTCTCTGAACACGGAACCAAAACCGAACAATTACTTCCATCCGTTGTTTCTTTCGGAACATCTCACAAAAAGATCATGTGGCAGTATCCAATATGTCAGCAAAGTTGAAATATGTCAACCCGTGTTTTTCATTTATTCTGTTCTTCGTACAGTGTAGACTCCGAGGACTGCGTGAATAAATTTTCCGATAAATATACGCAGGAATATCGTCCATAAAAACATCACCTCTATGTGAAACATTTTATTGCACGTGCAACTGCTCATTTTTGCCCTCCAGTAAATTATTTTCAATAATACGTATACGGAGTCGTGCTAGATCCCATGAACTTCCGTCACGTGACCTCGAGTAAGATAATTGTACATGTGTAACCTAAGTATTCAACCCAAAATGAAATAATTTTCAACGATTCTGTGAAACCAATTCAGTCAAAATTTGCACAGAAAGAAAAAGCGAAGTTGAAAAATTGGAGTTGTGAATTTAGTAGAAAAATTTGTTCAACCTAGCCATTCATCGTGCTGACAAATTGATTTTTGGTAATTATCTCGTCAACGCACAGATTTACCACTTTTCATTGTTGTATTACTTGTCAGTCTCCTTTATTTGACAACTAAGATTTAAAAGCACTTTATAATGGAACAATAAACTACTCTCCGATATCTGAATACTGCTGAGGAATCTGTCATTGCTGTGCAAAATCTACTCAGCTCCTTTTTAAACAATTGCTGAACTATCATTATGAACAGTACTTTTCGTCAACCAAGTGATTACCATAAGAAAAAATTCACGTTTTTTTTATTTCATGACAACTGTTATGGTTTTCATTTGCCCACCAATTGGATAATATGGTTTGATTTGAAAAACATCAACATATTCTGTATTATTATGCAAAAACCAGACTTTGAACATTATTCGCTCGTAAATAGTCCCGTTGTAACCCTCTGACCCAGAAGATAAAGTGCACATCAAAAATGTTCTGTATGATAATTGAAATGACCCAGTTGAACAGGCCCAATGAAGTTCGCTAGTGAATGAACCGAAACATCTGTTAGATGACCAGATAGTTTAGAGTGAAGTCTCGTGGAAAACGGGTCAGTACTCACCTAAATAACAGCTAATTGAAAAACAATACTGCTAGAAATTATCTACTATGTGAGTAACAACAATTTTTGACAAATTCAGCATATCCTATAAAATATCGGAAATAGAAGACTATTACCCACTATGTTCAAGTTTATATTGGGTTAACCAAGGACAGCCAGCATATGCACGTCTTTTCAGATCTTTGCATTCTTATTTTAGAAGAGAATACATTTTCTGAAACTGGAATGGTCAGAAAAGTGTTCAGATCTAAGACGAGAACAGGTTTTTTGCTGCACAGTTTTCAACATCAAAGTGCTATTTATATGTCGGTAGAAAGTCGAAAATTCCCTAAAAGTGTCGACTTTCATGTATTCCTGCACGGACCAATTACAACGGTTTGAAATCTCTAGTTTTAAAGAACCATACTGAAAGAAAACAATGGTAATTCTGTTGAACGACATAATTCGCTTATCTACGGTAAAGCATCAATTTTTAGTCAATGACGAATACTAGTGATTAGGGCAATTGCAGTATTACTTGCTCCATCGGAGAAAACTGAATGGAACCCCCAATAGTCAAACACTTGACTATGGGTGACTGCGGCGGCAAGTGCCAGAAAAACGTGGAGAAGTGGCTTTCCTGGTTGTTGTTATTGTTGTGGTTATCACGATTGAGAACACTCGACTGATGATGGGATCTATCTCCAAATACACTCGAAATAGGTGTTTTGGTTTTCCTGTGTGAAAGCTTCTTGTCCGTTTCCGAAAAAAAACATATTTCGTTTCACGGTTCATTGAATGACTGAGTCATTTCAACGCATCTGGAAATTTCGTGATACTCTATAAATTATTCCTTTTATATCTGTCCATCAGAATCAGAAATACTAACTTGTCAGTTCGTACAACTATCTTCGTTCCTACTTGCCATAATTTCGCAGTAAAAATGAATAAACGTTAGCATATGCAGTAAAAGGTGACGTATACAAGCATTTTTTGGTAAACTAGCCATAATAGAATAAATAAAACAAAATGAGAAAAACATTTTCACTGTATTCTGGGCTTACCGGTGCAAACAAGTGGATGCAGAATACTGGAATCGAATTCAAGGTCAACCAATGCCACCATGGCAACCACGAGAACAAACTTGCCGCTGATCGATGGTTAGATTTATCAGCGCACAGTAAGTAGCTAGATTAGGTGGTCATCTCAGACAATAAACTGGTAAACGTTCCACCATTTGTGTATCACTTCCAGGTGAAATATGTTACTTGAAAGGGAAGCAGAACGCTGAAGATTGAAATCAGCTTTATACAGCCAAAACATATTTTGGTCTTGATTAAAAATGAGATCACAAGTGAGTCTTTCTGAGAAAACCCACCTTTCCTCAGTATCAAGATGGGTCGATGTACCAAATTCATGTCAAAAGAACCTGAGCTATCTTGTAATATGGAAAAACGAGAACAGGTATGAGTTATTGAGAGGAAAGTCCATTGTTAGGAACAAAAACGTGACCACATTTTCGGCATATTTTATGTCGACAAGTTGGAAGAAGAATACAGACATTCGATCCTTATAGGGAGTTTTCTTTTTCTAAATTGGAAAGTATAAATGCAATTTTTCATCATTTGAAATCAGAATCTCGTGGGTGTGTGATTGGGAATCATCTAGGACAAAGTCTAACCAGGACACCTAAGTTGGCACAGATGTTAACTCTGTCTACCGGAAGTCTACTGCTGACTACCACCAATGGTATACACGTGGGAAAGTTTCAAGAAAATAGTGACCTCGATCTGCTTCTCGAACACGGAGGCATTGTTTTCAAGAGGTATTCTTTTGAATAGGTGAAACATAGATAAAGTAGGTTATTAGGAAATCTCCGGACTGGTACATGACTTTGTTAGACAACAAAGTCCGTTTTAAACTGAAGTAAAAAAGATGTACGTGATGATTGTGGACACTAATGATGTAATCGGCTCCAAATATTGGGTTTTAATATGTTTCTGATTGTAGGGATAAGATGACAACTAGTGGTCATGCAAAGTGTGCGAGTTAAACACCAAAATCCACTAGTGAAAATATTATAACTATCGAGCATCGACGGGTCTCATTGTTAGGACAAATACTTGGTAGATGTGGAAGCCATAAATAATAATAACCGAATCAAAGCCTTATCAAACGAATGGTTTTACTGTTTCTTTCGACGGAGTTAGTATAATGTGTGGTTACGCCATCCCCACAACTGATGCGTTCACCTCCTAGGAAATGGAGGTTGATGCCATTTTGCTACCACTGATGCGTTCACCATTTCACGATGATTTGTGATGATCAGGATATAGTCCACCGCACAAATTCATCAACGGTTAACAAAAAGGATTGCACAAACTCCTCAAGAGAATTCAGCAACACGTGCAACAAAATGCAATGAATCGCCACTTTTATTTTGTTTCATTTTTAGCCGTGCGTATATTTAGTGACATTTCAACCAATTTCAGGGAATATTTTCAGGTAAAAATTATAACTTAGTTAAAAATGAAACTCGTCCACTTTTGCTCTCATTTACCCTAATAAGTGACAAATTACCATGTTGTTCAATTATTCAACCACCCACTCGTTTAACCTGATCGATAAAACTACAAAATATCTATCGCACAGGCATTTGTAATAGGGGTGAAAGCCTCTCGGGGTGTGGGATGGGCTCGTCAAGAACTGCCCCCTCTTTTCTCTGCTTCCAGACACTTGTCGATGGGCACAAAAAAAAAAAATTCAAAACGGTGACTGACTAGTTATCTCCGTTGTTCGTGTAGTGCTCCGTTGTCGTTCGTGATCTGTTGATATTATCGACTGTTCATCGTCACACATCTATGAGTGATAATAATCTGTGTAGTTCATGGCTAGAATCCTGAACATCGGCGACTGAATTCGGCACTCAAATTCGTGAATAAATTCCACCTATCGTGCACCACTCAATCTTGCCAACATTTTCGTATGAATTTGATATCTTCACGGATCTCCTGCTGGATTGGCTTCGATCAAGGTTTCCAAGCGAAGCATGATGGCAAAGACCTACAAACATCAACTGTGATATGGAAATAGACGTGACGGCTTTCTTGTTTAAAAAGTACCACAAAACTCAGGTTGTCTAACCAGCACTTTATTAGGGATCACCAGACTCGAGTTGCACTGTTACCAGAGCTCATCAGTAGTGCACATCCTTCGCCGTATCCAGAGTTTGATCCAGGGCCTTTTCATTTTGCACCACTCCGCTCTCTCCCAGGACGATCTGAACCACCAAGTTAAGTTTGTCTAGCCACCAACGCTTGGCAGCTTTGAATGGAAACACGGTATCTGTCCCGTTTACTCCAAGCGAATGCTATCCGCCGTGAGCACGGGAATTAGGAAATCACTACTTAGTCTGAAGCTTATTCACTTCAGCTTCGAATGTCAAAAGCACCCCTGGTATTGTCAGGCGAATGAAGTTAGTCTTGTCAGTTATGACAGTGGCTTTCCTGTTGGACACATGTATTGGCAAGTCGTATCTTGCTTCTGCTTATTAGAAGAAGTCAATTTGTAATCACAACTTTGACACTTGTAATCCTCTAATCAGACCGGTACTAAACTTGTTACTATGTGAGAGGAGGATCAAATGGAATTTTATTAGGAGTAATTTCTGCTAGGTTTATCTGAAGGGTCACAAAAACTAGGAATTGGTTTAATGAAGAGAATTTAATCTTCCTTCTGGGTGCTTTCTTCAATAATTTAGGTCTGGTAATATGTACCGACACGATCCAGAAAAACAACCGCTATCAGCAAAACAACAATGATTGTTTGATTTAACTGAGTTATGAGTAGATTTTATTTTTCAACCCAATGAATTCTGATGACAATATCAGTTCAACACATCCAAACGAAATCAAGTGGAATGGAAGCAGTTTCAATTAAACTCAACATGACCATGAATGGTAGGGTTGATAAAAACATAATTATGGGGGAAGATGGAGAGTTGAAATGATACGCGCCTTAGTGAATTACTTACAGCCAGATGTGTCCCTTCCGTCATGATTGGCGAAGTGCATCGTCCCAGTTGTAATGAATACAATCGTTCATGCATACATAGAGTGTGTTAAGCACGCACACAAATTCAGAACACAGTGAGTTTATAAATCATTAGTAGTACTAATTATTATGCCTGCTGCAGTGAAATATCCAGCATTCAATTATAATTTTACAGTCACGAATTTTTCCTTGGACAAACAGTCGTATGTACAAATAGCTTATGAATTCAGTTGCGTGCAACCGAATCTCATCGAGAGTAATAGGTCATTCATATCATCGGAATGAGATGATTACTCAAAGAATTTTGTGATAATCAGACTTGAAAATCATAAATAACAACCAAACAACATTCCTTATTTCCCTCATTCCAGTCAGGACTAACTACGTTCCACGGTGAAACCTAATAAATGCAATCGCATGAAATGCAGTCAAACTACATTCGAGGATAACAATTTTTGGATAGAAATGTATTGTGTAAAACACGAGAAGAACTGGCGTAAGTTGAAAACTATGTGCATTATTTTCAACCTAATTACTGTGAAACCAACATGAGATGAAGGTTTTGGAGTGTCATCAGAAATAATGGAATCACGACGATATGAAATGAGTTCTCGGTAATTATTTGGGATAACCAAGTTCGATTATGTGAACGAGGCTGATGCCCACTCATTCTGTTCTGTAGACCAAGAGTGAAGCTTAAACTGGTTTTCTCAAAACAATGAGCGAGGGTTACTCACTACAAACTAGAGGAAATCAGAGAAAAAAGCATCAAAAATGGAATCAGACAATTAGTGCACACTGGGAGATATTAGCTGTGGCAAAGTTGAGGAACTTGTTCAGTTAAGTGGAAAGTAAATGAACCATTTTCTGACAGAAGTGATACAATGACATATAGCATTGACGGTTATTAAGAGCCTACCAGTGTGTTTATGATTTTGTCCTCGTACGTGGTTCATTGATGCCCACATGGAACAGCTGCCAATCTTCTGAACCTATCCTCAGGTTTGCGATCTTCGGTTTCACGGAAAACAACCAACTGAATACAAATTCAGAAGTATTCCTTCCGATCCGATAAGAACTAAACTGGGAGCCAATTGACTATGCAAACATTTAGATTTGTCTTGGAGGTTTCCATGTCATCTGGTGGAAATTCAGAGGATCCACTTTATTGCTTTTTCACGTAAGTGGACAATCTTGGCCTTCCTATCTATGCGAACAGCATATTTCTTTGACCATCTAAGAAAGTTGTAGACTTGGAAGTTACTGAAATTGCTTTCTTCATTTAGCTGACTTGGATTATTCGTAATAGTCGCATTCAGACCAACACATTCATCGGGGTCTTTGGAAGGGAGAATTGATGTTGCGCAGCACTATCCAAAACGGAACTTAGCATGCATAACGACACAGATTACTGTTGTGTTTGTTTAGCTCAGCATATCACTTTGGATATATGATTTTCTCACTCAGGTAATACGTGCAGAATCAAACTAGAGTGTTTAATCGGAACAAAACCCTCATGAATAACAACCATGTTTCATGCTAAACCTTTTCCACGATAAACTTACCCCTTTAGGTTCAACGTATACCGTACCCGGGAAAGCACCTCTTAGTTAGCCGTTATTCTACTCCATAAAATCGTTGGTTTACCTATTCGCTTCCTGAGTACCGTAAACATTGAAACTAGAGTGGCAAATGTACTCACTCCGATTGAAAGAAAAGCTAAGTTATTCCGAGGTCACACGATTATGTGCAATCCCGGATCTCAACGTCATTCCGGTCATGGGAATCCACATGAAACGTTTACTTACAGGCAGTTTCTATTTGCAGAAATTCAGATATCTGAGAGGAGGTAAGTTTTATCTAACAAGGAACACAATTCTAGATTCCAAAGTGAATAATCGTCATCAGTTATCTTGAGATGAGGAATCCCTTGAATGATCAGTCGGGTTATGGACTGAGGAGCCAAATTCATAATTGTTCTTTTGGTGTTTCTTTTTTAATTTGTCCAAACGTGTGACCTGGATAACGTTGGATGTATACGATGGCAAAATACTTATGTAGAATGCTTCAAATTACTTTTTTTAGATGCATGTTTTGATTTCCGATGGTGCTCGTCAAAATCTGTTCCATTCACTTGAGATTGAGATGTCCATTTCAATTACGTGATTTTTATCTCACCTAATGGTTCGCACACCTAACTAAGTATATGAAGATTCTGTTATTGCGTGGTCTCACGGAGGACATATTATCCCCGGTATTCAATGACTGGAATTGTTATTTCGTGAAGGTGATTTCATTATTTATTCTGGCCCAAGCACATTCACCAGAGGTAACAATTTACTGATGTTTGGCAGATTTTGTCAATGTTTTGAGATGATCCAGATGTGAAAAGTCTTTTGATCCGGCGGGATTTGAACCCACGCATGGTCACCACCCTTGCTTTAGTACCGCCAGTGATACGAGACCACGTCGAGCACTCGCGGTACTAAAGCAAGGATGGTGACCATACGTGGGTTCGAATCCCACCGGAGCCAAATACTTTTCACATTTGGATCACCTCAAAATAAATAAAAATATCGACCATATTGTGTGTGAGAATATCTCTTGAATGCGTGTTTGACGTGAAATGAGCCTTGTTACTACTTGAAAGAGAATCGAAAACAGCTAATATATATATATATATATATATATATATATATATATATGTATAAATATATATATATATATATATATATATATTATTCGTACTCGCTCAGACGTATGCGTAGACAGATGTCCGTATCGATGTCCCAATCAATGGGATAAGAAAATGATTACATGTCAACATTGCTAGGAAATTCTGCCGATACTCGTCCTCGGTTTGTGAGGATTTGGATAAGATATGGGACGGAACAGTTCATGTATATGTGAATATCATTGAGTGTGGGTCGGAGGGAGGAACGTGTAGAATTAACAGAGTTACTTTTAAATAGATCATTGTGTAAAGATTGAGGGCCGTCTGCTAGGATTTTGTGAGCAAACTTCTCACATGCGGCCAGGTATAATTTGCACAGCTTAGCAGATATTCATTTAGGGGTATAAAAGATACCTGAGTAATAATAGATAGACCTCGATGGAGAATTTCCAGATTTTTCGTCAGTAGGCCGGGAAAGTAACAGGGAAAAAGGGAAGTAGAACAGGAAAACACTTTGGTAAACAAGAAGAGAGATAACACTCCGTCTGACGGTGAAAAAGTCTAAACTTTCGGGTGTGGTGAGATAGCCAGCGTAATTTCTTCAAACAGCCTAAAATGCCACATGACAGCTTCACATTTGCATCGATAGTGGTTCTTAAGTATTTGACAAGACCTACTCTAGTTAGTGGTTCGGTGGAAATGACTGATCGATCAGAAGGATAAGCCGATCACGGATAGGTATACATGCATTCAAAGCATTTGGACAAGTTTAAAGTTATTTCGGATCGAACAGAGAAATTAATAATATAGGACAGATTACTAGAAAAGTCATTCAAGTTTACAGAAACAGTCTGAAAAAGAAGCACATCATAAGTAAATTAAAAAAACTGTGCAGGAGAACTGGGTGAATGATCATGAATGTAGGTGGAATTTGTACAGGGGAGAGAACAGCCCCCTGAAGTATTCCTGAGTTGTTCACAAGTGTCTGGATGTTTAAAAACCTAGTCGGGTGCACTGAGTTCCGTTGGCAAAATAATCAGACAACTATGCTAGTAAAGGTGTGGGACAGCCGAAAGCTTCCAGTTGACGTAGAAGGAGAGATGACGGAATAGAATGGATGAGTAGTCTAGAGAAGCGCATCTGGAAACAACTGTGCCCAAATTTAAGTTTCGGCCATAAAGGGATGTTGAGCTGTAGGATTGACTTAAACTACATTAGCATGATAGTTTGGTAAGTATTCTAACAACGGAATCCGGCAAATTTGTCAGCTCCTGATTGGCAGGAATTTCAATATTTTATGTGCAACAATAGTTGTAGGTGTTCCGTTTTGCCGTTCTAGTGAACAGTTCAATTTACATTTGTGTTTCTATCAGTATGCGTCAAACGTTGTCCTATTCACTTCTTCGGAACACAATTCGAATTACACATTTCCTAATTCACAGGTACCGTCTACTTTGATACACCAGGGAGTTTATTCAGTGTGTGTACTTCCAGCTCCCTGACGTGATTAAGGTAAATCACAGCATGGGGGAATGGTGTCAATTTGGATCGTTTCCTCTCATGTATGTCGGTTCTTTGCTGCTCTGTATTTCTGTGACGTAAAAAAAAGTCGAGTTGAGAAAAAAATCAGTTGGATGTTTGACTTTTGTTCCCAAGTCAAAAGAGTATGTGCGAATAAAACCAAGATTTATCAAGATACGGAAAATAGGTAAGTTTGTAAACGAGGCAGCACCAATTACACTGGGTCATAATTATGTGGGTTTACTATCTGAGTACTTTAGGAGTAACCGTTTCTCAGTCAACACAAATTTCATGATTATGACTATATGATATGATCAAAAGAAATTCTCTCGTAATTGGATATTTTCACGTCATGGGTGCATAACAATAAGCAGAAGCGGAGAAGGTGTGTTTTGCGATGCATAGATTCTTCTGAACAATGAAGCATATTACAAGTGAAATAAACATACAAATACAAACACATTTTGGATCAGTGTCTTTCAAGAGTTGCACTGTTTTCAAGTCGTTATTTCCCCCAGTTAGTGGTCCACTTGTGTAGGGGTAACGCCAACAACTGGAACTGAAGGAAAATCCGTGATTGCCACTGATCGTACTCGTACCAGCTTCCAAAAGTATCTGTAACACTGCTCTGTCTTTCAAGGAGCTCCATTCTCGGATCAACAACACTTCCGCCCCACCACCACCTCAACTGGTACCACTAGCTCCAACTGCACTGGCTACAGTGAAGTTTGGCTTTCGGGTGGTGAAATCCCACGTGTTCCGTTGACATCCTGCATTATGCCCTCAAAGGGATCAAACTTGTTGAAATGAACAATGAATGATGGAATTCCACCTTTCATTGAGGCGTTCAGAATTACACAGATTGCACCCGATGAAACCCATTTGGCACGGCAGAGGTCTTCTTATTACCTGGACCAATTTGCAGGCTTTTCCTAATGGGAACTGAAAATTAGAGCCACAAAAGATCTCCGGCTTTCATGGAGTACCAAATGCTTTCCTCTCATATTACTCCCTTTGTCATTTCTCTGTTGCCTGGAGATTAACATGCGCGAGGTCTTTGCCCACCTTTTTGCTTCTGGAAGCCTGCTGACTTACTCAACCTCATACGTCTTCTGATTGTTACTTCTATTTAATTAGAAATCTGACGGATGTCGGGACTCCCTTCTCATTCGAGGTAAATTAGTTGTCTGTTTTTTCGAGGCATGCACTGAACCACGATAGGCCAAAATGGAGGTGAGTAAATGTTATCATTTTATAAACGAACTGATAATCAAATGGTGAAAACGTTTGACAAGATCTGCATAGTTCAATTATATGAAATGTTCTCTGACTTGTATATCGTAAACAGCAATAAGCATCACAAATAATCTCGGATGTCACACTCAACCAAATGGCAAGGCCAACAATGTGCAAACCACATTCACTTTGCCCCACATCTACGTAAAATTAGTCCGTTTTATTAAATATTCAGTGCTTTTGTGAATAACTGTGTTAACCTATTAAGTGCATTAGGGGGGGGGAGTTCACTTAGGATATGTAATCAGTGGTAAACAATGGTGGTATTTGTTGATGTTCAACTGACTTCAGCGATTGATTTGGCCAAGATCCGATATACGCATGTGAAGAGATAATCTTCCCCTTGAAAACAATAAATCAGAGATAATCCAGTTTCAGGTGCAAGGATGAACTGAAATACAGGCTAACCGATTTGCACATAACTCAATATCGATTTGATGAAATGATAAATCACAAGGTTTTCTGCATCCAAAGCAACAGGATTCGGGTCAGATATGGGACGGACAGATGACTAACCTCGGCACAAATGAAGTGAACGCCTGATGTAGTAAAGATAGAACTGCCGGGTGTACCTTTGATTTTGTACAATGTATTGTTCGGAGACTAAGTGAATGCTATGGACATTAATTTTATGAAAAACGACTTTTAACTGACAAGATTTAGACCATTTTGAGGTTGCTTCGATTTCAGTCAAGATTGTTGCTTCAAGCAAGTGTGCGTCATTGAGCACAGGGTATTGCCTCTTTGTGTCTTCATTTTTCAGAGCGTTTAATTTATGAGAAGAATTGGAAACTAAGATAGGAAGAACACCATTACTGATTTTTCAACATTCCAGTGGATAGCATTAGGACGTATGAAACATAATGCGTATTTGTTTATTTCATGCATCAATGGTTACCCGTTCTAATGTAAGTAAAATAAATTAACGATGACGACTAGGCCAAGAGTTCACCTATTTTTCCGGTCCACAGGATGACCAAGATATCGTTTAGTATTTTCAGCTCTTACTTTCAACTAGGATTGCACTTATCTAACTAAAATTGAATTTAAACGGCTATTCTAGTGGCCAGTGGAATTTTCACTATAGATAGGATTCAAACTCATCCTTCCAATAATATATTCTGTAAATATATTTCAAAGCTAACCGGACTTTATTCAGCCATACACTGGTCGTCTCATTTTGATGTGAACGACGAGACTAGTCCAAAGAATAAAGTCAGGACAGTTGCAATCTATCGTTGGATATCCGCTTGCACGATACACACTCAACTGACCGTACGGCGACAGCTCTCTTTTCGTTTACTCTCACAGTTTGGAATCGGAACCCAAAGCTCCTGGCTTTTTGTGAGGCTGTGTTGGTAAGTAGATTTAGACCTCCACTGTGTGCACAGAAACTTTTGACCCACAATGTGTGCTTGCCATGGCGGTAACCAATCAGGTTTGCCGAATCGTTTCCTAATTTTGTTCGTCCACTGTTTTGTTCTGTGCCCCATTCGAACACGTATTCGCATGTTTTACGCAAGCAGTTGACAAGATTAAAAGGAATGCTTGCATCCCGCAATTTATGAATATTTTTCTGTTTTGAAGAACTGGATCAAGGGAACCCAATATTTCAAAAACAGTTTTATTCCCCATTCCCGATTTCATCGTTTTGATGTTTTTCGTCTGACAGTTCTATCATGACATATATCATTACTGTTATCATTAAACTGAAGAAGCACTATTCTCTCAGTCGATTGATCATTTGAGCAGATCGCTACTCAGTATGAGTGGGGGTTACCGAAAGCTTACTAAAAGTAATTAATTCAATGTGTTTTCACACTTATGGGCTCCTCAAACTGCCGTTATAGTCGATTTTGCTGAACTCAAAATTTTCCCAGTGAGTTGTTCGAGCTTCCTGATTTTACTTAGTGCGAACAAAGCGTCAGATGCTGATAATGATTTCTATCAAAATGCTCTCTCAATTATCCTCATTCCTCACTGCGTTATAGTCAGTTGAATATGTGTAACATTGGTTGCCGAGGTGAAATGATCTGAGAAAAGTAAGCCAAGAGGGGCGAAGGGATGAAATTATAAATAAATTACCAAAATGGGTGACATAAATAAACCTAGGCTATATTGATAAAGATTTGTTATTTATATCGTTCTGTAGAAGCCATTTTTAGGCCAGTCTGAAGAGATCAAAAGTATTCATACATAACTGGAAGATTTTGCATCGTGTGTGGTTTACCAATGCTTCTTAACAATGTATGTGAAAGTTACTGGAAAGAAGAAATTGCAGTTTGCATCGACGTGATTGTTGTTGTCAAGGGCATCCAAATGCGCTCCGTTAATCACTTTTATTGTGATCACGATAGTGAGGAATGCACCCAGGATACATCTTTTTATAGAAACCCCTATAAAGAGGACTAAAGCTGAATTGCAGAGGCCTTTGAGTTTCCCAATTACTCTGACGAATCCTGTCCAGTATTTTAAAGAGAATAGTAGCACTAATCGTCGGATACTTTACAGAAAACTCCCAATAATTACCGCAGTGTCACACTGAGCAGTCATATTGACTTGGGTCACAATAAAACATGGTAAACCCTCAGGCTGACATCACTCGGTTACACCTCGATTATTGGAAAAATCTTCATCACTATGGCCGAAAGATTTCCTGAAGCGAATGAAATATGTCATCTAGATATTTAATAGATTTCAGGATAGCAATCCTTAGTATTTATCGTTGTCCGGGGCAAATATAATCATACAAAGCGGTTTATCTCTTCATTGTTCACCTTTAGAATTAGGAAGGTATTCTCAATTTCAAGGTCCTTTTTATGCAATTACCTCTTGGTAATGCAGAGTTAAAGACCTGTCTTTAGTACGCGTGTACGTATCATTGCTACTGATATTTCAATTACTTCAAAGTATAGAACCTTGCTTTGTTTTTGTTCGGAGGCTCATATTCAATTTTCAGTAGTGTGGAATAACATAATCCTCGGGACCCATTCAGACCAGTTATTTGATTGTGCGAGCTAACCGCTGTCTTGGGAAGTGCTCTTTTTCACTATCGCTAGACGTTTTTGCCAATTTCGATAAAATGACTTGGAGAACTAGCCAATTCTGAATTCTAACAATCAATCAAATGCTTCCTTTACCACAATCTAAATAATTTTCACTTCGTTTAGATTTCATACATTCAAGGAAATATATTTGTGGATCAGAGATTCGGTCCGTGTAAAGGGTCCGAATGAGGAAGTGACCGGTAGCACACGTATTCGACCACGAGGTCCTCAACTTCACACTTCACCAACCCCAGGACCGCTTGACAATTGTCAGCTTTGGATGGTGAGATAAAATGGCAAACAAGTTTCTGAAAAGTCATACTTCTACCGAAAATTCAAAAAAATGCTTGGGTATATAATTCTTTGCCATATTCTTAAGGATGCACTTTGACTGGGAGCCCTATGGGAGATACATAAAATCCAGATAAGTGTTCTACAATAGACGGCACATCAATAAATATCTTTATTGATGAGTTAGTTATTTGCAGGCAAAAAGTAGTACATAGTTTGGTAGGTTGTTGTAACAACCGCAAATTGTATCTACAAACCGAACCATAGTATACAGTGTAAAAAGTTAGGCGATTTTTCAACCAAGATCTAATGTAATTACCTCGAATATTCGTTTTTTCTCTCTATTTGCTAGTCCAAAGTCATTCATTTACGGAATAAAATGACAACCACGGATGAAAGAGCTGTAGGAGTAATAAGAAACCACTTTCCTACGTGAATATTCCAATGTGGAAAGGAAATGTGTAAAGAACCGAAAGATGTTTTCCAGTTACCGTGTCTTCTGCCTGATAAAACAATAATATCAGTCATAGAAGCTCACTTCGATAAAGTATTTTTCTCTATTCAATTTGCTATGGTTACTTCCTAATTAGTAATTGCTAAAATACAAAACAACTAGATGTTAAACAACTGGAGAAACCTAAACAAAGCAAATATCACCGCATTTTGTAAAGAACGAACACTTTGGTTTTCCAATAATCCTGATTGTGCAAACACTTTTGTTACTACCTAGTTCTAAATTTCAATCCTACTTCTTTCGAGGATTTTCGAGGGGCCCAAGTGAGAAAAATGGCTCTGTAATGCAAAATCACTAGAGACAGGTAACTATCTGACTAAACGACAAAACAGTGCTGAAGTACAAGAGAGAGATAAAGGAAGAAGGAGAGAAAGCTATAGTGAATGGAAGAATCTGTGGGAGAAACAACGTCCGAATTTGTTCTCGTGTTGTATGCATGAAGACAGGTTCCGATGATTGAAAAAAAACAGAAATTATCCACAGGCGAAAGTCGAGTCAGTTTTTTAGCACACTTGTGCATACCTAACAAGAATTTCGAATGGACGTCCTCATTCCGTAAAAGTAACAAGCCCAGAACTTCTATAGAGATTTACAATCAATGAACAGAAAAATTTTCAGAACACTGGAGATTGATATCACCGTTAATTAGACTACAGTGACTCACAAAATCATCTTTTCAGAAATTACTTCCAATTGTAATAATATCAAGAGTTTTGCAAAAAGAGAACTGGTTCTTTAGTTTGCAAACACTTTTCAGTATTCGCCTAACCCGCATTTCCATATTCATTGCAAACGATGGTTAAACAATGATGAAATTCATGTAAACCTTCAGGATTGTTCAGTTTCCTGTCGCTCTTGTAAATATTGTTGCGTTCCGAAAAAGAAGGACAGTTGCATGCTCAAATCAATTAAGGAAACCAAGGAAATTTCTTTGAGGGGACCGGGTTGAGGGATCGTATTTATTTCCCTTATAAGGAGGCGGAAGTCAAGTGATTGTCCGAGGATGTCTTCAGGTTTTAAAATATCCTGAAAAATGTTTGCTAAAACAAGCAAAAACTAAACGGTTAGTTTGCCCTAGTCGGAATTTGTATAAGATTTTTCGCACAATATAAATCGTCACGCACAAAACCCCGTTTCGTAGTTCTGAGAATATCACAGACAGACGCGAGCAATTCGGAAATGAAACTTTAAAATACATTGAAAAAGACTGGCTTGGAAAATGCGGATTACTTTCCACGGTGATGATTCCGACGTTCCATTGTGCCAATACGACCGAATCGAAATCCAGTACCGAGAAAATTAATTAATTCTAATCTAAATCTCAGCAGCTTTTCTTGCAATCAGTCTATAGAAAAAGTGTGAACCCCGATCCTCACAAATAATGATGAGCCAAATTTTGTTAGATCTTTGGGAAAACATTTGGTCCTTAATCATTCTTTGTTATCATTACACTGTTTATCATCAACACAATGTCTCAAAACAAAAGGGTTATCTTCGCTGTTTCAGAGCTGGAATCAAAACATTTATCCACATGAATTAGGGTAGTGACAGGATGTGAAATTCAGAAGTCACGATTATAACCGCTCTCTGAAAATCAATCAGAATATTAAGTTCCACGAGGAAATATTTTAGAAAGCAAAGAAGTTCGCACGAGAGTGCTACACCAATGACGTTTTAGCGTCGGTTAATATTTATGTCTACGTAGTAACAAAACAGTTAAAGAAGAGTGCAATCCTTAGTTTATTGTGCAACAAAATAATGCTTACATTTTGTTTTCGAGTATCTTGGATTTTTCCTCGTGAAATACTACAGGCTCTTGCATGCAAGGTTATCTACACCGCAGGAAAGTGTAGGCAATTCAAGAAGGCCAGGATAGCCTACTATTGAAGTAAAAATGTAAACCTCCCATTTTGTTCACAAAGAATATGCATACGCTGCGGGGAAACATATTTGGAACCAAAGATATCAACGCATTCCACGACCACGTTGTTTCACTGATTCGAACGGTCGGTAGGAAACGTCATCCCGAGTATTTGTCGAAGGCGTGCGTATATGTACAATAAACTAACTACTCACAAAGAAATTAAACTTGAGATGGTGGTTTTGTTAAAATCACGTGCTCCGAACGGCGGTGGGTACAATGAGCACAAATACGTGAACCTGCATCTTCCTGTTGTACAAGACGACTACGTCAAACAGAAAATCAGGATATACGTCACACCTGTAGCTAAAATCTACTCGCGCTCATATTTGATGGTAACACAAAGGTAAAGCGGTTGTCGACGAAACAAGGGAAGTGATCATGGTATTTCATTTGCTCTATTCTCAATCTTTGCTCTCAAATGGAAAGTCAAATCTTCAAAACAAAAGAGTTAAGGTTGTTTGACTTCTTCAATAAATGCAAGGTTCAATAAAATTGTTTTTCCTCTCATTCCTTTTCTAAAACATCGGTTTTCTCAATGGTTGCTAATTAAATTGTAGTTCAGTTTCCTCATTAAAAGTCGTTTTCTAAACAGTGCAACAACATTCATGAGGGTTCTAGTGGTAATAACAAAATAAAAGCATGAAATGTGATGTCAGTTTTATTGAAGCTCGATGAAATGCACAAAATACATCTACGAAATAGTTTTCTGGAAAGACTGGAATTGCAATCGAGAAAACCTTGGAGGATAAATCAGAAGTTTGCATTGAATTACGGACTCGCCTCAGTTTACTGTGGATATAAATGTGGAAAGAGGATTGGGTGTCTCTCAAATTTAGGAAACAAATACACTCTCCCCGATAGCATTTTTTCAAGTTCAACCTGGATCTACCATATCCATGGATGTACATTTATTAGCTCACTGAGAAAACTTCCAGTGTTAAAAGAAGTTTTAGGAGAACACGGGAAAATCCTAGAGATATTGTGTACGTTGAATAAAAATAAATGTCTGCCTAAAGGCAGTAGTGTTGAACATGTTCACCCGATCTCACTGAGTAAGAACGCCTCAGAATACTGCTTTTGTTCGATGCTGAGAGCAAACTGTAGGCATAAAAGTATAAGTTTCAATCTGGAATAACTTTAAAGGTGAGTAACACTGTTTCAAGATAAGAAAGCAAACCAATAACAAGCTTTTCATGTTTTTCTCGGTGAAACATGACAATCCCATTAAGGAATGTCATGCGAAGCAACTTTTTGGGGTGGATGATGCTTTGAAGTAAAATACCGACTAATGGGTGGTAGAAACTGAAACCACTGACCGTATGGTTCAAGATTCCCACAGATCAACACTGGTAATGAGAGATACAGTATTATGTACTATGATTTACCGAGCAGTATGAAAGTTCACTGAAGAGCTGAGCAATGACACCAAATGATGATTCACACATTGTATACTCACTGATAAATTGTATCCACAATCGGTTACTGAGTTGATTCCGTAAGATTATTGTCATTCATATTACTGAATAGTAATTCGTGGTGAAGAATGATACAGCAGATGTTTCCGATATGAGATTTAAAAAAGCTTGAATATTCAGTGCTGAGAGTGGAAACAGGATAAAGATTGTGAACTCACCTAGTTTTGTGAATGATTTGTCCTACCTCGACTGACAGCTTATCAACTACAAACAAGCCAGTTTATCAATGTGTGAAGTAACCAAAGTGAGTGGTTTTACTTTGAATTAGCAATCTTTCGTGCACTCGGACGATTCTCACACAATTGACAGCATTCTTATAACACACAACATTTTTGCCTCAATCCTTTGTCTCCTCTCTCTTCTTATTTTCACTTTCATCGAGAACTTTGGTGGTGTATAATAACAGCTTTATGTCTGAAGGAAATTCTGTCCTAAATTTTCTCACTGCTCTCTGACTAGCATCAGAACTGCTCCAAGCTCTCTACCTTCGGACGATAACTTGCTTCCTCTTTGATGCCTTGTTCAAAAAAGTCACTTTCAACGTGCCAAACCTTATGATTATGCAAAAACCGAGAATAGTTTGTTTATCATCCAAAGTACAATCAGATATGATGTGTTATAAAAGCCACGCGGACTACTGAATAAAGCAAGTCCGGCTGATATCTTACTTTCGGTAGCTCGTATGAATGCTAGACAGTCATCGACTGTGGACTATTTGAGAAGCTCTTTGGGGCTAGATGCCTGTTGTTCGGATAAAGTGGTACGGGTTTTGAATCTGCGTTCCAAACATCGTCTGTTTCTCACCAGTACGACTTTGAGACACTAACCACCAGTGCATTACACAACGTCCACTACTTTCGAGTCACCAGTGGACTGAGATCGACCACGCTGACACAAGCCACTAATGGCAGAACTGTATAAAAATGCTGATCGTGCTGGAGCACATCTGTTGGCTCAGATCACGAACTAGTTTGCAATAAGCTGTCCATGTTCTTCGGTGAGTATTCCAAACGCACACTGAAACTGCGGTTTTATTGACATCAGTTGTCTCAACCATTTGGCCTATCAGTATTCCAAAACGCGATAATCGAAATCCTAGGATCTACCCCACTTGATGACGCTCATCAGCACTAGTCTCTTAAGAAGAACGATTGAAATTCCGCTTGCCTAGCGAGTCACGGCTCGTCTCATCATATGGTGACACTCTGAATTTCTGCCGAATCTTTGCGTGTTCTCAACGCACTCCAGTCGATTCCGCCTCCAAGTGGGCACCGAGCTACTTCGGCACTTGTTCACCAGATATTTCTATGGTAAAGTTAGAAAATAGGGTCCGCATTAGGGAACATCTGAAATGAATATCCACCGCTGTTACGCTGACGATATATTCACGGTGCGAAAAAGGTCGACAAATCTGAAACAGTAGCTGACTAGATTAAACTAGTTAGACATCAAAGCTACGTGGTTCGCACTAGAGACTGGAGAAATCTGTCGCATCCCATTCCTTGATATACCCCACCTGAGGAAGTGAGATGGGATATTTGAGAGCAGTGCAAACAGAAAACCCACTATTGATGTACACTTCGTAAACTGTCATAGCTCCGTGTCCATCTGCCTTATTCGAAATCTGATACGCTGCTTTACCCGACAAGCCATGCATTTCCGTTCACATGAAACACTCCAAGCGGATCTGTGGAAGATACATATTATACTACGAGAGAACTGATGCTCCGACAACTTAATTGAACTGTACCTTGAGAGACTCATTCATGCATGCAGTCTACAACATTCCTGAGAAGAAATGGTCCACCTCTTTTTCTTCCCGTGAATGTTGATTGCAGCAAACTTTCACGAAACGAATTTCAGGGCCATGAAAGCCATGTTCAGTGCCACCGAAATATTAGTTTTCCATTCAGTTCATCCAACTACCCAACGAAGACCCAAAGATCGACTATCACGGTCAACCATTTCTGTGTGCATCTAAAATTTCAACTGCTCTCGTGGAGCTGGTTGCATTGTCGTTTCACTTAGAAGCTACTCAGGAGGTTACAAGACACCAATCTGGATGACTGAAAGAGAGAGAGTGACACAGGTCACTAGTAGTTCTGAAAAAGGAGAGCATTTTCAATATAGTGCATTCGGGAAATGCTGATCAGTCATTCAGAATCATCTTTCGAACTCTCCGTAGTCTCATGAATCATATCGGAAGCGTCGTGTTGAGCAAGGCAGAGGTAGCGGCCACGAAGGACACAAACATAAACTCACGTTACGCAACCTAGAACTGTAGTGGTCACAAAGTATGACAGAAACAAGTCCCGAATGAATAGCGTAATCACAAATAAAACCAATGTGAAGACACCGACGATTGAACAGATATTCATCCTAAGTTGGAAAATACTTTCCTTTGTGCTAAGTGGAAAGCAGTATTTTCAGTCGCTTACCTGATCTTTTTCAATGAGAAGACTTGAGAAAGAGTCATCAAAATGACATTTCCGCTTCACTTCCCTTCGCAATGAGTGAATTTTCGACCAAAATATATCTGTGGAAAGTAGGGATGATTTACGCAGAGGCACAAATCCTTTTCGCTTTTAAGCTTGACTTGTTCGCAATGATGATGCATAGTAGCTACACATTTGAATGCCTTTCGAAACTCCAAATCAATATCACAATCACAACCAGCACCTGACCTCGGTGAATGGTAGGAAAACTATTCGAAATCACACAAGTTTATCGGTTCACATCATTCACGAGATAATGAGTAACGTGAATTTCGAAAGAGATCCTTGTTGTCCCATTTCACTTAGTCATAGATTAAACGAAAGCTACATTTTGCAATAATATATTATTGTGTGAATGTGGCCGATACCAGCATTTATCGTTTTGTAAAAATTCACGCCTGTTTTCCAAAGTGATGAATAGGTGAACGCACTGATAACTTTTCGTTCTCTAAACAACTTCCATCATCTGTCCAAAATCTAACTCAGTTTTCACTGCCGTTAAGCTCAGGTGAATCGATGACGTCGGGGAGAAGCAATTGTCTCTTACATTCACTAGAAGTGTCGTACTGTTCAAACGACGGTTTTTTCAGCCGAATCTTCCTGAGGTATGCATTGAATCAATTTGTTCTTGCTAATAAATATTAGTAGTAACAATACTATTTTCCGCCCCTCACAAATTCCATCATCTCTTCATAAGTCTAACGCTGATGGTAAGGTCAGAATAAGCGTTGAATTGGGGGAGAAGCAACTGTCTGGGAAATGACAATGTGTGAGATACCCCTTTGAAGGAAATGACAGTTCTCGTTTTTCGTTTCTATAGTGGGAACAGATTTGAAGTCACACTAAAATTATTCACATGAATTTTGAGGCTGCATACAATGTCAAATCAATACTTCTGCAGCGAAGTGGAATGGAAAATTCCCAAATGGCTGACAAACCAAGCAGTCATTTTTGTGCCGAGATATTATTTTGGGGGCAAGAGATGAAGTAAACGTCTGACATCCGATAAAAACACAACAAGAATCATTCAGATAATAAGGAAGAGAATACATGTTCCGAATTGAGTGAGAGTTGGTACAGAAAATATACTCACGGATAGGAGGCTCTGTGAATTGAGATCTAGCAGTCACTGGGGGCGTTCAATATTATTTTTCCTTTCAGTAACCACAGCAGCGCTAATATCTTCATCCGAACAAGTACAAATAATTGATTTGAAGGATTGCCATCTATAATCTACAGATCACTTGTTCGCCTAAAGATCAGAGCTCATCAGGATTTAGTGAAAGTTCTCCTTCAGGCTTGCCGATGGAAATGAAGTGATCATTTGAAAGTGGTTTCGAATGGATATATTTCATCAACATGATCATGATCACGATCACCATCATCAACTGAATCAATATCTTTATCAAAATCATCCGCCTCGTCAGCGTCATCATCATCATCATCATCATATACAGTCGACAGAGCCCCCGGAAAATCTCGCTCGACTCAGAGATATGGTTGATAATTCTGAACTAAGTATGTTTTCTCGTTTCGATCCCTCGCTGTTTTCGAACATTTAACTAAGTAATTCAACTACTACGGTAACTTTTACTGCCCCATGAAAACGGCGAACATCCAACCCGACCGATACTATTCCCCTCAGCTAAAGAGATTCCCTCATATGAAGGTGAGCTCCTTCAAAGCCGATGTGTTGGATTCCATCCAGTTTGCATGCCGCCAATCACAATAAGCCCTAGAAGCCTCAGCCTTCTTTAATCCCCTCAGCTTTATCATCTGTCGGTAGCTAAATTCAAGCAGTAGGGACCTGTTTCTGTGAATAGTGATGCACCTAATTGCGTTGACAGATCAAAATTAATTCATATACTTGCTGACTGGGATGTCAGTTCCTCCGGCATAAGCCTTATATCTAACTACTTTTCCAATCGACGACAAGTTACAAGATAATCTGGTAGAACTTCTTCATGCTTTTATACCAAACCACTATACTGACTTTCACAAGAGCCTCGTCACAGGGAGCAACACTCCCTGGATCTATACAAAGAGCTAGCTCACATCCATGCACACAAGGAATGATGAAGCAAATTATATCCCACGTTTGCTGATTTCTTCGTCCTATGCTTATACAGTAATATTATTCCGGATTGCAGGAAAGAAGTTTCCATTAGTCCAGTACCCAAAAAGGTAAACTTTAACTGCATTCAGTAGTTTGTATATCCTTAGCACTAAGAGTCTTTGAAAAGACTCTACTGGAAAGACTGTTCTCCCCGGACAAGTGTTTGGCTCCATGTAATTTGGATATCTGTATTCACGGTCAACCCTAGATGCCCTGTCCTCTCTAACCCACCCCCCGTTTCGTTTATCGTCTCCTGATCCCAAACGTCAAGAAGTCAGGGCTTGTTTCTTTGAACAGTGATGCACCTAACAGGGTTAACAGATCAGAATTATTTTATGTACTTGCTGACTCGAATGTCACTTACTCGAGCATAAGCCTTATATGTAACTACTTTTCCAATCGACGACAAGTTATACTATACTATGGCCGAACTTCTTCACGGTTTCCTTTACACATGGAATCCTGCAGAGTGCCATTCCACTACCAACATTGTCTACCTCATTTACATCATCCACGCTTATTTCTGACCACTCCCTCGTTATCAAATGTGCTAGTGATATGGTATTTTGGAATGCCAACTCTAACAGCACCACATTTTCCACTTTAATAACAAAGAGTAACCTAGCTCGTCAACTGGTCCTCAGGTCGATACCTAAAATGAGTCCGGTGAATTATTCTGATATTCTGTCGTGTCTCATAATACCCAATAATAATCCAGTATGATGATATCCAACCCACACTGAGTCATCAATGGAGAGCCGATGCAATAAGTGCTGTGTGTAAATTAGCTCGGTGTACCTATCAACAACGATCTTACTTAGACAGATCGAGTCACGACAGCCTCCTTTAAAGTTTGAAAACTCACCTTTTACTTGGACGGATTAGGATCATTTTCTATCTCGTTTCATTTACCAAGAAGCCTTTTTAATTTCGTGCATCTTTCTGCATTGACTCTATGCTCCCTCCAACAGTCTAATTCCTCGGACTGTTTGCGAAAGTTGTTAGAATTGTCGTCACACCACTTCAACATCTGTCCAAACATAGTGCCACCCAATGCGACCTGTTCATTCCTTTTTTTGCCAACCAGCATCAAATCGCAACTGTAACTTTCTCTCTGAAATTTTTGGAAGACAGCACACACACCCTTAATTCCGGTATTAGCTTTCGCGTAATAATCTCTGCCACTCGATCCCAAAACGAAAACCTACTTGCTCACACTGGAGCATAAAAATCTCTTGTAGTTCATTACCCTGCTTGTTTCCTCACCAAACCTTATCCTATCATCACCGATTTTCTTCACTCGCTCCAATACACAGGGATTTTTCTTGCCCATGGCCATGTTTTATTGGTGATTTGTGTGGTGGAGTCGCAGCTGAATATTCGCCTGAGGGTGGGTAAAGCCTACACTTGACTTCACTTGATCAACATCATCATCATTCTGCTCATCGTCCGAATCATCCTTCTTGTAGAAACTATCCCGATTGCTTGGACCTTCAGTATGGCAGAAAACTTAGTCTCACTAGCTTTACGCACGATATGGGCTGTACCCGGCTACGGGCAGCAGAACAAATTCCAAACGTATAACAGTGTTTATCGTAATTTCATGGTTCTAAACAATGCAAGACATAAACATACATAAATGCAAATGACTTACAGCCAGATGAGCAACCAAGAGCAACAGTAAAGAAAGTTATCCGATAAATCGGGACAGTGCGGTCATAAACGGTCCACTCAGCAAGGAGTCATGCGAAACTGTAGCGCAGCACGGTTGCGGTAGAGATAGTGGATCAAGAAGCGCGAGTGAAACGTTCCGCAAATTTTTCTTACAAAGGGAATGTACAAATATAGAACAACCGAGTCGGGAACATAACGTAAAATGTTCACGCACTATACGTCATAAAAGGTAAATCTGAACTGTCAGTACAGTAGAAACAAAGAGTTGGATCACAAGTATTCGAGGTTCATCACGCATGTACACGCTACTCACGAGTAGGACAAGCAAAGATGCCGTTGAAAATACAAATTACAAAAAGCAATTTACTCTCCTCCTCCTTCGCATCATCACCATGATCATAATAAAAATATTAATAATGATAATAATAATAATATTGATAATCACCAGCATATCAACACCATAACCGACAACGATGGTAAACGATAGAACTATTCACGACGGAAATATCTCAACGCAGATTTCGCCAATTATTTCCAATGTTCTCTACAAGGGAACCAAAACTTATGCAATTCTATTCTTGAAACCTAAGAGGAGATGTAAAATTTGTTTTTCGTGATTATTCTACCATATCATTCTCCGTTTCCCTTATCATATTTGGTTGCACAACTCACATGTTTGGTGGAGATGTTTCGCATGCGAGCTATTTAATTTGGACTATAGAACATCGAGTTCAATTACCAAATGATTCCTCACGTAATACCGTGGAAGTACTGCACAGAGGTTTCAATTCTATCAGGAATCCTCGTCAGTACACATCCAACGAGCCCTCACAGGAACTTAGTCCGGGAATGGACGATTGTTAGGCAAGCAACTAACCACCAGCCTATCCGGCACTTGATATGTAGCTCTTCCGTCACCGACGTTTTGAGGGTGACAATCTCCTTGACTACTTACTGATCAACTCCTTTGGCCAGTACTTCTGCATGTGTTACTTCCATGCAAATATTTTCCCACCTCAATTGTGGCCGAACTAAACCTATGAATGATGCATAAGTAGTCATTTCATCGTTTCAATAAATGCCTAATTTTCATTGAATAAACAGATAATTTCTGAATTTGTTCTTCTTATATAGCTCTCAGGGTTTATTTAACTGAAATCATGCGCCAATCAATAGACTCTAAAACTGAATGAGAGATAGCTCCTTATTTTTTTAGACGTGTGAGAACAAACCAAAATTATGTATGCCTATACGTTTACGAGTCATGTAGAATGTGATTCACTTTAGGGGCTGGAATTTTTGGGTCGGGACAAACAATACTGATCGTACATATTAGTCACATTGCATTAGTTGAGAATCATGCACCCGTTTCGTTTGTGGAGTAATACCTGGCTGTTCCGCGGTAGATCTGCTTCCTTGTTCCCAAAAAGTTTGCGGAAGTCTTAACCAGTGTTCGTTTTGCATGCACGGCATTCACTGTCGACGTTAACTTCCACAAGCAACGAAAAATTAGGGCTTTTGTAGTTTTGTCAGAGCCGTAAGTATAAGGCCAGCAGTAGAAGCCACAACTCCAGTCATACTTGATAACACATGCCTCTGTGCGAAAATAGGTTTTGTTGAATTTCCACGAGACTATTCACTGACAGTCCTTTTTATTTGTTGTCCAAAACGGTAATTGTTCCAAAACTATTTGTGATATTTATAGCAATTTTTGTTAGTATCAAATGAGTACGTACTCGACAGTTTCAGTCGAAAATTGTCCAACCGACATCATCTTTATCCGCGTTGTTCTGTTAATTGTTAGCAAGTGAACTGCTATGAACGGTGCAAGTACAAGTGCTGCAAACTTCATTTCGTTTAACTCATGAAAACATGCAGAAGAAACTAGATCACTTCTTTTTAGTCTCCCCCAGGTATGCGAAGCGGCCTTAATAGGCTCTTCTTCCACCTGAATTTATTTTATGACAAAGATCTTACCATTATAAAGATTATATTATGCCTTTGAAGTGACATTCAGTTGATAAAACCATTGGATAATTCGTGTTGTAGGTCAATTCATTTCAGTCGATGAATAAGTAAAATTGAGAAAATTACCTTGTAAAAGCTCAATTTCAAAAGAATTTCCCGCTTTCAAGTACGTTTTTCCCAATGAATAAGCTGGAAGTTGCTTTCAACAAGAGCCCGGACAATGAAAATTACCATGGTAATGTCCTTCCAGTTTCTCACAAATTACCAAACCTACATCATTTCAGCATGAGCCCAATGTTGTTTGCACCTCTCCAACTGACTAATCTTGTTCCGCGTTCTTGATGATGCCAATAGAAAAGCGAAATGGAACAAGAAAACGGAACAAGATCTTGCGAACAAGTGTTTGTGGAGGAGGACGCACTTCATTGAAGCCAGCTGAGATATTCACACAAAAGAAGGAGTTTAATTCGCAATATATTTTATTGGAAAGTCAAATCTCAGTCTATAGTAAAGAAAAAAATAGAAAGGGGCAACAAATCATGTTTTAACAAAACGTAAAATGCACACACACAGGCAGACGTTTAGCATTCTTACAGGCATCATCGGAATTCGCTACACACGCTTTCTTCTATTAATTACTTCCTCTTTCCCGGACCTTTCTTATTGTTTCACAAGACAAAGCTTTATTATAGAATACTATAGAAATTGATGTCAATTATATTAGCGCTCCTGCGATCCACTGGCTATTGAATTTATGTGACCTTGACCATCACGATAAATTAGTTCGAGGTTCATAAGTCCGAAATTAGGTAAATGTTAAACACGGCTTATTGCTAAGCTGACGAAGGTGAGATTGACCGTGGGTGGTTTTTCCACGGAGAAATATATGTGACCTCTCATAGAAGTGTTTCAGTTTTTGAACTCTATGCACTAGTTCTACCTAACAGAACGAACCAAAAACGCTGCCAACGTATGAGGAGAATACTATGTTAACTAACAGTTGAACAAGTTACTCAATTTGAATGGCAATCTCATCAAAGAAAACATTCGGTTTATTTCTAGTGAGTGATATGGACTTTTTGATCATCGGACAGCGACTCGTTTTATATTCACATTGTTTTCAAGCGACGTTCCAAACATGGGTAAAGAAAGATCAGTTGCTCCCGTCTTCAACTGACTGAATGTCAGTATTGAATGATAAAGAAAGTTAGCTGAATTTAGCAGCCACAAATTTATCGGAATGGCGTTGTGAATCGTTTTGCCATCAGTTTCAGTTGCAATCTATTCAACCTCGCAGTTCTGTGCTCTGATTTTGGGATGCTACCTTCCAGCGTCGTCGAGTAAATGTCAAGTTACTTTGAAAGCTCCATGATGAGGATCAGGGGGCCGAAAAACGCGTCAGCTGCAAAAGAAATTTCCGAAGAAACTCATCTTTGCAATTTTTAAGTCATACAATACAACATGCTGATTACATGCTCTGGTGGGGAGCCAATAAGCATATTCTGAACGACACAGAATTGACCGTGCTTCAAAGACGTATGTTCTGTATGTGTCAAACGAGAAGTTATTCAAGGAAAGCTTTCCTGGTAAAGAATGATAACACAGGCCACACCCCACATGAGACTGCACATATTACAGACGTAAACGGATCTATCCATTTGTTAAATAACTTTATTTGTGTCAATGTTAAGCTACAAGAATTTGAGGTTATTCAAATTGTGGAATAAGAGTTTTACTTGGGTGGAGGTAATTCTTCTTTGTGACTAGATGTCAAAGTATTAAGCCTTAGGTATGATGACTCATCACATCGGATGAACAAAACAGTATTACGTGGTAAATAGGCAGAGGTTTTATAACAAAAATTCAAATAACTGGTAATCTTGTTGATCGAAGTGGGCATTACTCCTTTCACCAATTATTACGTGGTAAAATGTTTTCTACCGAAAACCCAAATCATTGCAAATCATGTCAGCATATCAGCCGAATTCTTTGCAAATAGCCGCTCAAAAATGATATTGTTGTCTCAAAACGATTGTTAACCATTATTGAAACTCCAAAGAAGCATCGGAAAATGAAGATACATTTTGGCTCGAGACATTGATTGTTATCTGCTTGTCTCTTACGCATTCTGGATTATCTGAAAAGTTTGGACACAATCAAATACTCAGCAGCTTTACAAAATATATCACGGAAAATGTGCACAAATATAGTAATTTGATTAGAATATGTTCCCTCGTTTGAATGCTTGCGATCGAAGAGAACGATTTTTCTGAGTAAGATATAATTTCTAATAAGGCACTGCCTCAGGAAAATTTGAAATCAAGGAAGTATCAGAGAGTCAACTTTGGCAAGGTCTTTCGCCAAGTTACACAGAGCATCATATTTTGCCACTTTTTGTTTTCTTACGATGAAAATGCCGTAATTTCTGTTCTAAATTGTTCCACTTGCGCAAAGATGAACGCATTTTGCTCGAGATGAATTTCAATTCATTTCTGTAAAACAACAACTAAAAAAGACCTTTGTTCCTTGTATTCAGTCGTCGCACCAAGTGTGACTAAACCTTCGAATGGCCTGGAGTTGAGCCTAAAGATGGCCGGATAGGATTCAATTCCCATTCTTTCGATTCACGCTATCGACCGCTTACTCTGCCGCTTTTGATTCTGTTACCTCGAAACTTGGGCTCGATACTGGATGGGCTCTGTTTGCACATCCCAAGAACCCGTCTGATAGTGTTGGTTTGCTAAGAAGGACAGACTTGGTGTTGGCCAAGAATCAACCACCACGCTTACATATTCCATTGTCACAATCGCGTTGGCTGAATGCACGAGTGAAACTGGATGTCCAATTCATAAATCTTCATAGCAGTGCTCTCATCCCTGGCATCAGTTCTCGAGCAGTTCGAGATCAAAAGGCCGTTTTACCGCTTGTCCGAATCATCCTCCTCCTCATCCTCATCATCATACTCACCAACATATCAACACCACAGCCGATAACAATGATAAACGATAGAACTATTCACGACGGAAATATCACAATGCAGATTCCTCCAATTATTTCCAATGTTCTCTCCAAGGGAACCAAAAGTTATGCAATTCTATTCTTGAAACCTAAGCGAAGCTGTAAAATTTGTTTTTCGCGATTATTCCACCATATCATTCCCTGTTTCCCATATCATGAAATTTTTAAAAAAGCTACATTTCCAGTATATATATATGGGTATTTTGTGACTTCTTGCTTCCCATATTTCTTTAAGGTTCCCTAAAATGAAGCCCTTTTTCAGTCAATAGATTTTAATATAGGAAGGAGATAACTTCTTTTATTCTGGATCTGAGAATAAACTAAACTTATATTTTCCCATACATTTACGAGTCATGTAGAATGTGATTCGCTGAACGGAATGGAATCTTTAGGTCGGGCCAACAACACCGATGGTATACAACTACCTCCTCGCCTTAGTTGTGTATTTTGCACCAGATTCATTCTACTGAGTGATAATTGGCTGTTCCGCTGTGGGTCTGCTTTTTCGGTTCCGTCTAAATAGCGGAATTCTCCTCCAGGTTTGTCTTGCATTCACAGATAATGACCCCAGCGGGAACTTCATCAAGCTACGAGAAGTTAGGGCATTCGTGGTTCGGTCTTAATCAAATTTGTGGGGCCAGCTCTAGAAGCCATCGCTTCAGTCATATTTGATAATATAGACCTGTATGAGAAGCGATGGGGTGAGATCGTTACAATGAGTTTAGCTGTTCCATTCTGAAGCAAGGGATTTTTTTATCAGACGAATTTTCTCATACTATAGAAATCTAATGCTCTTACATTCACTGACAATAGCTATTTGTGCGACTTATAAAATATTCAAAAATTGCTTCAAGGTCATTTTCACCGAATCATTGTGTAAAATACTTCTTTCGGATTGGTTATATTCTATTTCTTTTTGAAAGTTTCACAAAGGTTTGTTATATATTTGTTTGCGTATGTTTTGTGCTAGGTCAGAAGTTCTGTGTCTCTGAGCAAGGTAACGAGACTGGTCAATTTTAACGTGTCAGTAATTTCCCTAATAAAAAAATAGTAACATGAATAATGCAGCTGGCAAGCATCAAATTAGGAATGTTCAATAAAAGTCGTTTACGAAATTGTTGACTAGCAAGAGATCACAACATGTAAAAGCTTTTGAAAAAAACATTTTTAATTCAACCGTAGTAAGGCTTATACATCTACCAGGGTCATTACTGAACAACATTCGCTCACCACCTATTTGTTCCCAAAGTCAACTTTCCGAACACAGATGTCCTAAATTTGGTGGTTCAAGTTGACTAAATTCAGTAATTTGTCTTTTAAAATTGGAGCTTATAAAATATGAGGTCGAGAGTTCTCACCTATGAGCGATGTTTAATTTCACCGAGACCTGGCCGTACATTCGCATTCGGTTGGCCTGCGAAGTCCATGACTGATGTCGGAAAGATGTAGATGTGCCCATTATCACTCTAGGATGAGTGCAGTTTTGTTCCGCGAGAATAAAGTCAAGAGTAGCTTACTGGTAGCAGAAGACGATAGATGATCAGTCAATGAATCAAATACAAAGTTACAAATGGGGATCAAAGTCATCTCTGTGATTGCACCACTTGAAAATAGAAGGTGCGCTCAAATTTGTGACACGGAACATGGAACCAAAAGCGAAAAATTGCTTCCATCCGTTGCCGGTTTTGGAACATTTTATAAAAAGATCCCAATAAAATAACCAATGTATCAATAAAGTTGAAATATGTCGGTCAGTGTTTTCCATTTAATCGGTTCTTTGCATAGTGTAGACTCTGTGGACTGCATGAATAAATACTTAAACAACGGTCCCGTCTAGTCATGGATGATCTACAGCTATCATTCTCACCTTTGATCACAGCACCTAATTTTTTCGGTACAACGTTTTCACAGATGTGGGTAATCATGCATTTTGAACAGGATTTTAACAACTAAGTTAAGATTTTCTGTTGTCCGATAAGTATATGCCGAAATATCATCCATAAGAATGTCAGCTGCACATGAAACAATTTATTGCATGAGCGATTGCTCATTTTTATAACACATATATGGGATCATGCCAGGTTCCATAGACTTTGGTCATGTGACCTCGAGTGAGACAGTCGTACAAATGTGATTACAGTATTCAACCCAACATGAACTAATTTTTAATGATTCTGTGCAACCGATTCAGTCAAAATGTGTGCGGAAACAAGAAGTAGAGTTGAAAATTTGGAAGAAAAATTCGTCCAACCAATGCATTCACCACGCTGACAAAATGATTTTTGGTAATTATTTGTTTACCGCACAGATTCACAACGTCTCGTTTATTGGATAAGTAGAACTTGAAGTCACCTCGTAATAGAGCAATACATCACTCTCCGATATCCGAATCCTGCTGAGAAAATGGCCACGGCTGTGCAAAATCCTAAAATTCTCTTCTGTAAACGGTTGGTTAATCACCACTATGAAACCGTTTAGTCGTCAACCAAATGATCACCACACCAATACATTACTTTGTTTATTTCATGCTAACTGTTATGGTTTTCGATTGTCCACTAAGTGGATAAGTTGGATTGATTTGAAAAACATCAACGTATTCTGTATTATTATGCAAAAATCGGAGCTTGAACACTAATCGCTGGTAATTAGTCCCGTTGTGACCCTCTGACCCAGAAGACAAAGTGTATATCAAAAATGTTCTGTATGGTAACTGAAACTGATCCTTTTGAACAGGCTCACTAAAGTCCGCAAGTGAATAGACCGGAACATCTGTTAGCTGACCAAATGGTTCAGAGGGAATTCTCATGACAAACGGGTCAATCCCAATATAAGTAGCATCAAGTTGCACAATGATACGACTAAAAATTGTCTACTATGTGAGCCACAACAATCTTCGGCAAATTGGACAGGCCCTATAAAATGTGTGGAAAAGAAAAGCATTACCACCTAGGTTCAAATTTATACCAAGGGTAAACGGTGAGAGCCAGCATACAATTGTTCGTTTAGATCTTTGCAATCTTACTTTAGATGAAATCACATTTTCTGGAATTGGAATGATCAGAAAACAAATCAAATTTACCAAGAGGAACGGTTCTTCGGGATACCATTGTTAACAACAACTTGCTACTTATATGTCGGTAGCAATTCAAAGATTCTCAAAATGTGTTGACCTTCATGTATCTCTGTACCAACGAGTTACAACGAATTGCAGTTTCTAGTTTTAAAGTTTCTATCAATTGACAGATTCTGCACGTTTACAATTGAGCATGAAATTTTAATCATTAACAAGCACTAGTATTTGGGATAAATGGAGTATTACTTGCCCCGTCGGAGAAAACCGAATCAAACTGCTACTTCTTGAGCACTTGGTCATGGTAGACTACTGCAACAAGTGGCTTTCCTGGTTGTTGTTTTCGTTGTGCTTGCGGTTATCACGATCGAGTACATTCGAATGATGATGGGATCTATCTCCAATTACACCAGAACTAGGTGTTTTGGTTTTCGTATGTTGATGCTTCTTGTTCGTTTCCAAAAGAACACTTATTTCGTTTCACCGTCTATTGAATGATTCTATCATTTCACCGCATTCGAAAACGGTGTAATCTCTTAGAAATGAACCATTTTATATCCGCTTATTGGAATCTGGAATATTACCTTGTCAATTCATACGACTAACCTTCTTCCTACTTGCCATGAGCGTATGCAGTAAAAAGGTGTCGTACATAAGAAACAATTTGGTGGACTAGTCGTAGCAGCTGAGAAAAAACTTTCGCAGTAATCTGGGCTTACCAGTGTTATCATGTAAATGCAGAATACTGGAATCGAATTCAAGGTCAACCAATGCCACCATGGCAACCACGAGAACAAACTTGCCGCTGATCGATGGTTAGATTTATCAGCGCACAGTAAGTAGCTAGATTAGGTGGTCAGCTCAGACAATAAACTGGTAAACGCTCCACCATTTGTGTATCACTTCCAGGTGAAATATGTTAATTGAAAGGGAAGCAGAACGCTGAAGATTGAAATCAGCTTTATACAGCCAAAACATATTTTGGTCTTGATTAAAAATGAGGTCACAAGTGAGTCTTTCTGAGAAAACCCACCTTTCCTCAGTATCAAGATGGGTCGATGTACCAAATTCATGTCAAAAGAACCTGAGCTATCTTGTAATATGGAAAAACGAGAACAGGTATGAGTTATTGAGAGGAAAGTCCATTGTTAGGAACAAAAACGTGACCACATTTTCGGCATATTTTATGTCGACAAGTTGGAAGAAGAATACAGACATTCGATCCTTATAGGGAGTTTTTCTTCTAAATTGGAAAGTATAACTGTAATGTTTCATTATTTGAAATCAGAATCTCGTAGGTGTGTGATTGGGAAATATCTGAGACAAAGGTTACCCATGACGCCTAAGCTAGCACAGATGCTAACTCTGTCTAACGGAAGTCTACTTCTGACTACCACCAATGGTATACACGTGGGAATATTTAAAGAAAACAGTGACCTCGATCTGCTTTTCGAACACGGAGGCATTGTTTTCAAGAGGTATTCTTTTGAATCGGTGAGACATAGACAAAGTAGGTTATTAGGAAATCTTCGGACTGGTACATGACTTTGTCAGACAACAAAGTCCGTTTTAAACTGAAGTAAAAAAGATGTACGTGATGATTGTGGACACTTATGATGTAATCGGTTCCAAATATTGGTTTCCATATGTTTCTGATTGTAGGGATAAGATGACAACTAGTGGTCATGCAAAGTGTGTGAGTTAAACACCAAAATCCACTAGTGAAAATGTTATATTTATCGAGCATCGACGGGTCTCATTGTTAGGACAAATACTTGGTAAATGTGGAAGCCATAAATAATAATAAACGGATCAAAGCACTATCAAACGAATGGTTTCACTGTTTCTTTCGACGGAGTTAGTATAATGTGTGGTTACACCAGCCCCGCAGTTGTTAAATAAAAAACGTACGTCTTTCGTCCATCTTGACCCTTGGGGCCGATAAAGGTGGGTTACGTCAGTGTCTCTGGAGTAGACTGCACTATCAACGATTAACCGAAATAGTAATCCGGAGAATTGTTCTCAGTTAATCTTCCAATGATTCATCCGTAATGGCACACTGCACAACACGCGACTGCTAGCTGGTACCAAAGTGACCGACTAATATGAAAATGGAGGTTGAGACCATCTAGCCACAACTGATGCGTTCACCATTTCACGATGATTTGTGATGATCAGAATATAGTCCACCGCACAAATTCATCGAGGGTTAACAAAAAGGATTGTACAAACTCCTCAAGAGAATTCAGCAACACGTGCAACAAAATGCAATGACTCGCCACTTTCATTTTGTTTCATTTCTAGACGTGTGTATATTTAGTGACATTTCAAACAATTTCAGGGAATATTTTCAGGTAAAAATTATAACCTAGTTACAAGTGAAACTCGCCCACTTTGGCTCTCATTTGCCCTAATAAGTGACAACTTACCATGTTGTTCAATTATTGAACCACTCACTCGTTTAACCTGATCGGTAAAACTACAAACTATCTAACGCACAGGCATTTGTAATAGGGGTGAAAGCCTTCCGGGGTTTGGGATGGGCTGGTCAAGAACTGCCCCTTCTTTTCTCGGCTTCCAGACCCTTGTCGATGGGCACAACAAAAAGAATTCAAAACAAACCAACAGTGACTGCGGAATGTCCCCTTAATATCCTCTTATACCTGCCATTATACAGTACTGTGCTTGGACACACGTGTTTGTCTCCATGTCTTCGCTAGTTATCTTCGTTGCTCGTGTAGCGCTCCGTTGTCGTTCGTGATCTGTTGATATTGTCAACTGTTCATCGTTACACGTCTATGAGTGATGATAATCTGTGTTGTTCATGGCTAGAATCCTGAACATCGGCGACTGAATTTGGCACTCAAATTCATGAATAAATTCCATCCATCGTGCACCACTTGATCTTGCCAACAGTTTCGCACGGTTATGATGTCTTCACAGATCTTCTGCTGGATTGGCTTCGACCAAGGTCTCCAAGCGGAGCAGGATGGCATAAGCCTACAAATATGAACTGGTAAATGAAAATTGACTTGGTAGCTTTCTGGCTTAAAAGTGGAATGAGCAATATATGAACACTAGTTAGCCTGAAGATTACTCATTTTACCTTGGAATGTCAAATATACCATTAGAATGATGAAGCGGATCAAGTTGTTATTTGTATGAGGGAAATACTTGCGAGAAATGTGTGGGATTGATGATAATTTACTTGGCTGCCTGTCGTTTGGACTCCATGATTGACACACTAACCTCAGGTTGTCCAACCAACCCGGCATTCGGAATCACCAGACTCGAGTAGCTCTGTTGTTAGAGCTCATCAGTGGTGCATACCCTTTGCAGCATCCGGGGTTGGAACCAGGGCCTTTTCATCTGGAAGGCGTGTGCGTTACCACTGCATCACCCGGCTCCCTCTTGGGCTGATCTGAATCACTAAGTTAATTTTGTTCGGCCAGCAATGCCCGACAGCTTCTAATGAACGCACGGTATCAGTCCCACCACGAGCACGAGTGATATGAAATCACCCTTTTGGTCTGAAGCTTGTTTGTTTTAGCTTCAAATGTCCAAAGTACCATCAGTATTGTCAACATAATCGAATGAGTATTGTCAGTTATGGCAGTGGCATTCCCTGTTGGAAGCATGGGAAGGCATATCGTGACAAAAATATTATTCGGAAACTCCCTTTCAGATGAAAGATTTCAAGTCGTATCGTGTTTCTCCTAGTTAGAAGGAGTCAATTTGTAATCAAAACTTTGACACTTGTAATCCTCTAATCAGATCGGTACTAGGCTTGTTACTATGTGAGAGGAGGATCAAATGGAATTTTATTAGGAGTAATTTCTGTTAGGTTTATCTGAAGAGTCACAAAAATTAGGAATTGGTTTGATAAAGGGAATTGAATCTTCCTTCTGGGTGCTTTCTTTAATAATTTAGGTCTAGTAATATGTGCCGACACGAGCCAGAAAAACAACTGCTATCAGCAAAACAACGATGATTGTTTGATTTAACTGAGTTATGAGTAGATTTTATTTTTTCAACCCAGTGAACTCTGATGACAATATCAATTCAACACATCCAAACGAAATCAAATGGAAGGGAAGCAGGTTCAATTGAACTCAACGTGAGCATGAATTGTAGGGTTGATAAAAACATAATTATGGGGGAAGATGGAGAGTTGAAATGATACGCGCCTTAGTGAATTACTTATAGCTGGCTGTGTCCCTTCCCTGATGATTGGCGAAGTGCATCGTCCCAGTTGTAATCAATACAATCGTTCATGCACACATAGAGTGTGTTACGCACACACACAAACACACACACATTCAGAACACACAGTGAGTTTATAAATCAATAGTAGTAATAGTACATATTACCTCTGGTGAAACTGATTATCCAGCATTCACATTTTATTTTACAGTCGCCAATGGTTCCTTGGACTAGCAGTCGCATGTACAAGTAGCTTATGAATTCAGTTACGTACAGCCAAATCTCATCACGAGTAACAGATCATTCATATCAACGGAATGAGATGATTACTCAAGGAATTTCGGGCCAATCAGACTTAAAACCATAAATAGTAATTAAACAACATTCCTTATTTCCTCCGTTCTCAGTCACTTCTAACCACTTTGGAGGTAAAACCTAATAAATGCAATCGGATGACATGCATTCAAATTAAATTCGAGGTTGAAAATTTTCGGATAGTAACGTAATATGTAAAACACGAAAATAGTTGGTATAAGTTTTAAATTATGTGCAATTTCTCAACTTGACCACTGTGAAACCAACTTGTGATCATTGTCTCGCATGGTCATCAGAAATAATCGAATCGTGATAGAATGAAATGAGTTTTCATCAAATAACCGAAATAACCTAGTTCGATCAAGTGAAGCAGGCTGATGCCTACTCATTCTGTTCTGTAGATCAGGAGTGACGCTCAAACCGAATTTCTGAAAACAATGAGCACACATAGCGAGGGCTACTCACTACAAACTAGAGGAAATCAGAGAAAAAAACATCAAAAATGGAATCAGACAATTAGTGCACACTGGGAGATGTTAGCTGTGGCAAAGTTGAGGAACTTGTTCAGTTAAGTGGAAAGTAAATGAACCATTTTCTGACAGAAGTGATACAATGACATATAGCATTGACGGTTATTAAGAGCCTACCAGTGTGTTTATGATTTTGTCCTCGTACGTGGTTCACTGAAGCCCACACGGAACAGCTGCCAATCTTCTGAACCTATCCTCAAGTTTGCGTTCTTCGGTTTCACGGAAAACAACCAACGGAATACAAATTCAGAACTATTTGTTCCGATCCGATAAGAACTTTGTTACAAAAGATGAACTTTTATTCGATCCCACATTTTCAGTCACCCGAATGTAATTACCACGCAAAGTATGTTCCAAGTCACTTCACAGAATTGGGTTCAACTTTACCTACAGCAAAATGACCAACAGTCGTATTGTACTAAACTAGGAGCCAATTGACTATGCAGACATCTAGATTTGTATTGGAAGTTTCCATTTCATCTGGTGGAAATTCAGAGGATCCACTTCATTGCCTTTTCACGTAAGTGGACAATCTTGGCCTTCCTATCTATGCGAACAGCATATTTCTTTGACCATCTAAGAAAGTTGTAGACTTGGAAGTTACTGAAATTGCTTTCTTCATTTAGCTGACTTGGATTATTCGTAATAGTCGCATTCAGACCAACACATTCATCGGGGTCTTTGGAAGGGAGAATTGATGTTGCGCAGCACTATCCAAAACGCAACTTAGCATGCATAACGACTCAGATTACTATTGCGCTTGTTTAGCTCAGCATATCACTTTGGATATATGATTTTCTCACTCAGGTAATACGTGCAGAATCAAACTAGAGTGTTTAATCGGAACAAAACCCTCATGAATAACAACCATGTTTCATGCTAAACCTTTTTCACGATAAACTTACCCCTTTAGGTTCAACGTATACGGTACTCGGGAAAGCACCTCTTAGTTAGCCATTATTCTACTCCATAAAATCGATGGTTTACCTATTCGCTTCCTGAGTACCGTAAACATTGAAACTAGAGTGGCAAATGTACTCACAACCGATTGAAAGAAAAGCTAAGTTATTCCGAGGTCACACGATTATGTGCAATCCCGGATCCCAACGTCATTCCGGTCATGGGAATCCACGTGATACGTTTGCTTACAGGCAGTTTCTATTTGCACAAATTGAGATATCTGAGAGGAGGTAAGTAATATCTAACAAGGAACACATTTCTAGATTCCAAAGTGAATAATCGTCATCAGTTATTTTGAGATGAGGAATCCCTTGAATGATCAGTCGGGTTATGGACTGAGGAGCCAAATTCATTATTGTTCTTTTGGTGTTTCTTTTTTAATTTATCCAAACGTGTGACCTGGATAATAACCAAGAAAAACGGAAAAGTTCTTTAGATCTTGACCTGTAGTTGTTACTTGATGCCACGGATATTCCTATTCACTTTGAAACAGTCACTTACACGTTTTGTCCCAGAGAGTGGGTATCTACACCATTGTTCATCGCTGGACAATTATTCAGCCAATTTTCTTATGAACCTGAACCGTTGTGAATCGCGAGAATATTTTTCAGCCCCATTTTCTGTCCAGCTGTACCCATGTAGTGCTGCTTCATCATGGACGACAACCTTTCGCGTGGTTGATATGACATTAGAAGTAAAGATTTGTGAATATTGTGGATACTGTTGATGCCACCTTTTGATTAAAATGAATGCCATATCACGGCAGAAATTTGTCCATCTGGATTCAATGATAATATGGATTCGGAAGCTCGGAGAAAACTTGCTTTTATATTGAAGCAATTCTGACTGACTTAGATTTTATCTATCTTCAGTGCTGATGAGCACGCGTGCTTCAGAATTTCATATGTATACTTTGGAATAATACCTACGTATAATGCTTCAAAGTACTTTTCTTCGACGCATGTTTTGATTTCCGATGGTGCTCATCAAAATCTGTTCCATTCACTTGGGATTGAGCTGTCCATTTCAATTACGTGATTAATATCTCAACTAATTGTTTGCACACCTAATTGAGTGTATGAAGATTCTGTTGTCGTGTGGTCTCACGGAGGTAATATTATCCCCCTTATTCAATGGATGAAATTGTATTTTCGTGAAAGTGATTTCATTATTTATTCTGATCCAAGCACATTCACCAGAAATAAAAATGTCAACCCTTTTTTGTGTGAGAATATCTCTTGAAAAGATTATTTGACGGACGAATTACCTCGTGGCTACTTGAAGGAGAATGGAAAACAGCTTCTGAGATTCATATATATATATATATATATATATATATATATATATATACATATATATATATACTTATATGATATATAATTTCACCAGCACATTTAATGACGGTCATACTTGGCAAGTAAATAACATGTTGAAAGTTGTACTTGATCAGACTTTTGCATAGACAAATGTCCACATTTCAGTCAAAAGAGATATTTACTTGGGACCTAAATGAAATGATTGGATAGAAAAAAACAATAGCTTATCAAACTTGCCAAGAAGTTCTGTCGTTACTCGTCCTTGATTTGTGCGGATTCGGCCCAATGTGGGGCGGAGTTACTTTTAGATAGATCACTGTATAAAGCATGAAGGCAGTCTGCAAAGATTTTGTGAGCAAACTTTTCACATGCGGCCAGGTGTAGTTTGTTCAGCTTAGAAGATATTCATTTAGGGGTATAAAAGATATCTGAGTGATAATAGATAGACCTCGACGAAGAATTTCCAAGTCTTTCTTCAGTAGGCTGGAAGAAGTAACGGGGCAATAGTAAAGTAGAACGGGAAAACACACTGATGAACGGAAAGAAAGATAACACTCCGTCTAACGGTAAAACGTCTCAACTTTCGGGTGTGGTGAGATGGCCAGCGTAATTTTTTCAAACAGTTTAAAATGTCGGATGACCACTTCCAATTTGCATTGAAAGTGGTTCCTAAGTATTTGACTGGACCTACTCTAGTTAATGGTTCGGTGGAAATGGCAGATGGATCAGAAGGATAAGCCGATCACGGATAGGTATACATGCATTCAAAGCATTTGGACAAGTTTAAAGTTATTTCGGATCGAACAGAGAAATTAGTAATATAGGACAGATTACTAGAAAAGTCATTCAAGTTTACAGAAACAGTTTGACAAAGAGCCACATCATATGCACATTCAAAAAGCTGTGCGGGAGAACTGAGTGAATGAGCACGAATGTAGGTGGAATATGTACAGGTGAGAGAACAGCCCCCTGAAGTATTCCTGAGTTGTTCACAAGTGTCTGGATGTTTAAAAACCTAGTGGTGTGCACTGAGTTCCGTTGGCAAAATAATCAGACAACTATGGTAGTAAAGATGTGGGACAGCCGAAAGCTTCCAGTTCAGGGAGAAGGAGCGATGACGGAATAGACAGGATGAGTAGTCTAGAAAAGCGCATCTGGAATCAAATGTGCCCAAATTTAGGTTTTGGCCATGAAGGGATGTTGAGCTGTAGGATTGACTTAAACTACATTAGCATGATAGTTTGGTAAGTATTCTGACAACGGAATCCGGCAAATTTGTCAGCTCCTGATTGGCAGGAATTTCATTATTTTGTGTACAACAATAGTTGTAGGTGCACCGTTTTGCCGTTCAAGTGAACATTTCAACTTATATTTGTGTTTCTTTCAGTATGTGTCTAACTGTCCTGAGAACAATTTTTGTCAACTTAATCGATAAATATCAACAAAGTAATAGGATGAAACTTCATTGGATTAAGAGACCGTTCCACAACATGAATCTAACCACGCATTTCTTTTTTCACAGATAATTTCTTTTTTCTAAACCAAGGGAGTTTATTCAGTGCTTGTAGTTCCAGCTCCCTGACTTGATTAAGGTAAATCACAGCATGGGGGAATGATGTCAATTTGGTTCGTTTCCTCTCATGTATGTCGGTTCTTTGCTGCTCTGTATTTCTGTGACAGGATTAATAGATGTCCATTTGAGAAGAAATTCAGTCTGTATCATGCAGCACCTGGTATAATCAGAGGTTGGTCATGTGAATACGAATGTATTGACTAGTCGACTGGGTTTTCTTTGAGATGATCAGAATCTGCAGTCGCTGCATTCACGTGCGCTCATGGAATACGAAGGAGGAAAGGTGAGTGAGAAACTGGTGTATGACAATGTCGACATTTGTTCACGAGAATGATAGGCATTTATATTCTTAGTGCTTTCGTGCCACAAATAGTTGGATGTTTGAGTTTTTTTCCCAAGACAAAAGACTGTGCGAATAAAACCAAGATTTATCAAGATACGGAAAATAGGTAAGTTTGTAAACGAGGCAGCACCATTTACACTAGGTCATAATTATGTGGGTTTACTATCTAAGTACTTTAGGAGTAACCGTTTCTCAGTCAACACAAATTCCATGATTATGACTATATGATATGATCAAAAGAAATTCTCTCGTAATTGGGAGTTTTCACGTCATAGATGCATAACAATAAGGAGAAGCGGAGAAGGTGTGTTTTGCGATGCATAGATTTTTCTGAACAATGAAGCATATTACAAGTGAAATAAACATACGAATACAAACACATTTTGGCTCAGTGTCTTTCATCATTTGCACCGTTTTCAAGTCGTTATTTCCCCCAGTTAGTGGTCCACTTGTGTAGGGGTAACGCCAACAACTGGAACTGAAGGAAAATCCGTGATTGCCACTGACCGTACTCGTACCAGCTTCCAAAAGTATCTGTAACACTGCTCTGTCTTTCAAAGAGCTCCATTCTCGGATCAGCAGCCCTTCCGCCCCACCACCACCTCAACTGGTACCACTAGCTCTTACTGCACTGGCTACAGTGAAGTTTGGCTTTCGGGTGGTGAAATCCCACGTGTTCCGTTGACATCCTGCATTATGCCCTCAAAGGGATCAAACTTATTGAAATGAACAATGGATGATGGAATTCCACCTTTCATTGAGGCGTTCAGAATTACAAAGATTGCACCCGATAAAACCCATTTGGCACGACAGAGGTCTTCCGATTACCTGAACCGATTTGCAGGCTCCTCTTAATGGGAACTGAAAGGTAAAGCCACAAAAGATCTCCGGCTTTTCATGGAGTACCAAATGCTTTCCTCTCATATCACTCCCTTTGTCATTTCTCTGTTGCCCGGAGATTAACATGCGCGAGGAATTTGCCCTCTTTTTTGATTCTTGAAGCCTGGTGACTTACTCAATCTCATACGTCTTCTGGTTCTAAGATAAGTGAAGTAAATCAACGAAGACGACAGGGCTAAGAATTCATGTACTTTTCCGGTCAACAGGATGACAAGGATATCGTTTATTAATTTGAGCTCTTCTTTCAACTAGGATTGCAATCATCTAACTAAAATTTAATTTAAACGAGTATTCTAGTGGCTAGTGGAATTTTCAATATATATAGGATTCAAACTCATCCTTCCAATGATATATTCTGTGAATACATTTTAAAGCTAAATTGACTTTATTCAGTCTTACACTGGTGGTCTCATTTTGAAGTGATATTTGTGGCTAGTCCAAAGAATAAAGTTAGGACAGTTGCAATCTATCATTGGATACGAGCTTGCATGATTCACACTCAACTGACCGTACAGCGACAGCTGAACTGGTGTGCATCTGCGTGATAAGCGGAATGTTGTCGATTCAATTCCAACTCTCCCTACTGGGATTTTGGACGCGAAGAATGCACTTGGATTTTCCAATATATATATATATATATATATATATATATATATATATATATCTATATATCTATATATATATATATATATATATATATATATTTGTTGAGAAGTCAAGGCGTACATTGAATTGTAAAACGTTTATTGTGACGTTTCGATCCCAATTGGGATTCGTTGTCAAACTTGAATGAATGAGTGTGTGAATGGAAAGGCTGGTTCTACACGTTGTCGGTGTGTTGCTCGTCCATCCGTTTCTGGATTTTACGCCACCGATTTTGCCAGGATGACGTAATGCACATCAACCTCGATTTGTCGGTTGAACGAATTGATCGAGTGGAGAATTTCAAGGATCAGACGCTCCCATTTCTAATTTGCTCGGGCCACCACCTTTGCGCAAGCGATTTTACCTCGTGAACTGTCTCTGCACAGTAGGTAAAATCTTAGAGTGTGGGTCGGCGTGTCGCAATGCTAGTTTGTGTTCGTGTAGGCGAGTACGTAGTTGTTTACCTGTCTCGCATAAATGTATTCCTTATCACATCCTTGACACAGGATAGCGCAGACCACTCCTGATTGATCGTGGTGGTTCACACGGTCTTTTCCGTTGAATAGGGCGGTCCGCAGGGTGCTAACGGGTTTGTGGGCAACTTTGATGCCAACGGTTTTAGCATACAATTTACGGCCTCTGATGCTTCTCGTATGTATGGTAGCACGACTATACTTTCTGGGTTACTTTTCTTTTGGCTTTTTTTGTTATTTCGGATGCAAGAGTTTAGTTCTCATTTTGCGTAGCCCTTTGCCACAAAGAACTTGGAATGTCTGATCAGCTCTTCATTTCGGAGTTTGGGTGTGCTGCATTGTGTGTCGGCTCGGTGGAATATATATATATATATATGCATATATATATATATATGTATATACACATATATATAAATATGCATATACGGGATCTGTTCACTTGTTCCACTCAGTAAGTGTTCCTGGCTCCGATTGGTTTCTAACACTCTCCATGGCCACCTGATATGCGAGGTCACATTTTGGCCTCCAACATCCCAACACTAGTGTCTATTTGATGTTCAATAAATTAAAATTACTAACTAAACGGCACTTCTAACGAAGTGGAATGACTGAGAATGATATTGGGAACTCTGTGATAACAGTGGTTAGATTGTTATGGTAGAGACCTGGTGGTATCCAGTACTTTACCCCATCAGTCTTCTTCCCAAAAACTTCTCCTAAACATGTGTTTCATTAACCAAAACCTCGTCTTCCATTTGTTTCAAAATTAAATAAACTGACGATTTTTTTCAAAGTCAAACAGATAATTTGTGAGCAAGCAATGATGTGTATGTTTTTTTGTGTGTGGGCTGCAGAAAGCAGAAAGAGGGCTGCAGAGACAATTGGTTCCCGGCACCAGCAACACACGCACACTCAAACACAGTGCTTGGTTGACCATAGAAGTAGGGCACTGCTTCGCCTTGTTCGACTTATATAGGTTTGGTGACAAGATTCACAAAACTGTAGTGTCAATAAGACTCCCCAATAATCCTAGAGAAGCTGAGATTCAAGGCATATTCCTTCAATTTGACATTGAGATTGGAAGTTATGGACTCAATATTTGTTTCCAAAACTAAGCATCCCTCATAGTTTGCATGGAAATATTTCGACAGTCCAAATGAATCTAGGATTAAAGTTAAGAATCACCATATTTTTCCTGATTTCTTTTGAACTGAATTGAATGAACACATACTATCTTTATGGAAAATAAATAAAATTATTGAGTCTATACTGACAGTTTCAGGGGACACACGGAAAAATATAGTGTTTGTAAATACTATCTCGGTTTCACACGGATTAATCTCCCCCCGAATATAAGGAGCGACTGACCAGGGAAATGATTTTCTGGTCCGATTGTCAAAGATATAAACAGTCTTGAAGGAGGATGGGCGTACCTTGTATCTCCTAAATAATTGAAACGATAGTTCAAGTCTTACCTTCATAGCTATTCAATAGGTAATTTCGTTAGGATTTGGCAATTACTACGTCAAATTGAAAGAAATATTCTTCATTACCAATTATTTGAAAAATGCGAAGGGCAAATTACACTTTTTCGTGGGATTTTTCACATGGTGTTCGGCTTCATGAGAAAATTTCTGTCATACAATTGCACAACTGAAAAAGTAACTCTCGTCCATACCAAATTCTTGCCGACCTCAGAATAAGTGCGTTTGCATAAATGTTTTTTGTACATGACCGAGGAATGAAGCAGAATTTTTATTTATGATTCATTCATTGATATTGATCGAGTGAGTGAGGATGACTTTTGTAAAAATATGACGATCACGGGAAACACGAGGCACTTGTAGGAATCTTGTGCGATCCACTTGTTGTTGCTGTATCTGTCGCAACTTTCAACAGATTCGTGAATTCTATAGGCAGCATGCAAACGTGACTAGGAAAAGACGGTTGGATATTTAAAAACTAAATTATTGTTCAGTTCTATGATGTCTTATGTTTTGGATTTGCTAATGGAAAAATGGCTTTCTCAAGCTGATATCTTATCTCGTTTATTGAATTTACTTCACGCCTGTATGAGTCACTTCTTGTTGATTTTCATAAGGTGTCTTTTCTTATAATTTTTGGGTCTTCTAGAACGTGAGCCTGGGCAACTTTTGTTTTACAAATTGTGTAACAGCATGCTAACAAATAACCGTTACTGGAGTTTATTGATTATGTGTTTACACTTTTATGAGGAAAACGACTTAATTGTATTCGAAATTATCAAATGAATTCACGATGAGTATTGAACAAAAATTACCCCCACCAAATCCACTGTCTCAAGTACTTTACCAATACCACTTTTACTAGTAATTAAAAATAGGACAAAACTTTATTCTCCCCCTAAACTAAAGATGAAACTGTCTTATTTTTATTCATGTTAAGGTTTTGCTATGACAAATATATGATTAGTTACCGATTTACCATGGAAAGAACTTCCTAATATAACCGGTGCAAAAATATACATTTACATCTACAAGCATGTGAGTTTTACGGCCCAGCTGTGAACGACGGAACTCTGATCAATCATTATCATTTCTTTACCAGTAACTCTATAAGAGCCCCAACCCTCTGGTGGCTTCCTTCAAGGGAGGCGTTATTTTTAAACTTTTTAAATAATCATGTCCTTATCATATAGTCGTTGCAACCAAGAGATTTAAGAAAGAGTGCTAGCCAACCATTTTGACGAGTATCTTTATTGCATACATCAGTAACTGGCATAAAATCATAACATCATTTTCTGAAAAAAGTGTTCTGTTTCCAATCTATTTTTTCCACGTTTTTTCTATGATTATGCACGTTTACTTTGACCCGAGCTCCGGTGTGATCTGCTTAATCCTTCGTAAGCCATGTTCATCAAAATGATACTGTCAAAAGGTGAAACCCAACAAAAATGACAATACGTGACGACGTTTACTGCTTTGAATCAAAAATTTTATTTCAGTTGGTGAATATGTTTTGTGATGACAAAATGAATGTGTTAGGCCTATGAGGGAAATCAATTAAGCACTCACAGGTCACGATAAGCAATAGGTGTCCAAGCGCAGGAGAATGATGGAGCTGATTATTTTGCCTAACTCTCACATTATTCGAGGGAATAATAAGCGATGGAATAGAGAACTTTGCTGTAACCATATTACTGAAGGTTTCTTTCAACATAATAAACATTATATAAAAAAGCATATGATACTTGGATCATCAACAAAATTTCAGTTATTGTGGAAACCTTATTTTATTTTCATTCAATATTCAATTACTAAAGATCAGAAAAATCTTCTTTACAACCACACATTGCATGTTTTGTTCATTAACATATATGTAAACGGGCTTGTTAGCACACCTACTTTTGTTCCTATATATGCATTATCTGATTCGTGAGTTTTCTTACTGAGTGAGCAAAAACTGTTGTTTAAAACCCAAAATATATATCCTCGCCTTCTTTGCACACTTCTGTCCCTATTATTCTCTCGAGAAGCACTGATTTAGTCAATGTGTTAGTACACCAACCAAATATCTTCCTCGATGAATCAAAGAGAATTGTTCGAAATTGAAAACCAAAAATCTAATAAACAGCACAGTAGCTCAGTGACCAAACCATCATTGATCGATCTATCTACGGTTCAGTGTTACGGTAAAAGCAAGATAAAATTGCCTAGTTCCCTTTTCTATTGGTTTACTCTCACAGTTTTATTCCCCAGCCCTGATGTCATCGTTTTGATGTTTTCCTCTGACAGTTCTTTCATGACATCTATCATCGCTGTTACCATCAAGTTAAACAGGCGCTATTCTCTCAGTCGATTGGTTTTTCGAACAGCTCACTACTTAGTATGAGTGGAGGTCAAGAAAAGCTTACTGAAAGTAATTTACCTAATGTTTTTTCTCACACTAATGAGATCCACAAATTGCAGGTATAGTCGATTTTGATGCACTCAAAAATGTGCTCAGTGAGTAATTCAAGCTTCCTGATTTTACTTAAAGAAATCAGAGCATCGGATGCTGATAATAATTTCTACCGAAAAGCTCTTTCAATTATCTGCATTCTTCACTGCGTGATAGTGAGTTGAATATGTATGACCTTGGTTGCCGAGGTGAAGTGATTTGAGGAAAGTAAGCCAAGAGTTACTTAGATATGGAAAGGCAAATAAATTACTAAAGAGGATGACATAAATTACCCTAGGATTTATTTATAAAACTTTATTATTAAGATCGTTCTGTAGAAGCCATTTTTGGGCCAGTTTAATTTCCATGATTATGCCTGTATGATAAGGCCAAAAGTATTCATTCATAACTGGAAGATTTTGCATCGTGTGCGGTTTACCAATGCGTCTTAAGGATGTCTGTCAAACATACTGGAAAGAAGAAATTGCAGCGTGCATCGACGTGATTGTCATTGTCAAGGGCATCCAAATGCGCTTCGTTAATCACTTTTATTGTGATTGCGATAGTGAGGAATGGACCCAGGATAACTCTATTTTATAGGCATCCCTATAAAGAGGACTAAAGCTGAATTGTAGGGGTCTACGAGTTTGCCAATTAATCTGACGAATCCTGTTTAGTATTCTACCGAGAATAGTAGCACCAGTCATCGGATACTTTACATAAAACTCCCAATAATTACCAGTAACACTGAGCAGCCATATTGACTTGGGTCAGAATGAGACATGGTAAACCCTTAGACTGACATCACTCGGTTACACCGATATTATTATTATTATTATTATTATTATTATTATTATTATTATCTATTCACTTCTAGAATTGGGAAAGTATTCTCAATTTCGAGGTCCACTTTATGCAATTACCCCTTGGTAATGCAGAATTAAAGGCAGTCAGCTTATTCTCCCTTCTAAAGAGAGGAGTCAATAAGTTATCTCTGTAATGACCATTGAAGTCGAAAGTAGAGAACATCATTTATCTGAGGGTAACAAGTTATTTCATTCCCAGGATAAATGGCCCTTTGCCAAAGAGACTGAAGAACCCTGAAAAATAAGGAAAGACCAACTGGTCATTAGTACGCATGTACGTATTGTTGCTACTGATATTTCGATTACTTCAAAGTAACGAATCTTGCTTTGTTTTTGCTCGGAGGCTCATATTCAATTTTCTGTACTGCCGACGGGTATTGACAAAAATGGGGTTTCGTTCGAATTTTGACCATGTCTGTTTATCGTTCGCAAACACATCACTAGAGTTACTTTCCCAGAATCTCGTCAATACTTGCTAGTTAATGTTGATATGAGGTTATGTAGTTAAGTGTCACCGCTGTCAGGTACAAGAGCAAAAGTGCTCACCGAGTGCATCAGATTTGGCAGTTTCTATCACGTAGAGGATGCTCAATGTGTTCTCTCTCCATTCATTGATCTGTTTCAGTTCCAGATTCCTTGTTAGCACAGGGATCATGCAACCTCCTAAGTATTGCTGGGTAAACCCCTACTTCCCTATACAATTAAACAAAAGTTCCGCTTTCAAAATAATACAGAAATCTACTATAAAATATTGTGGAATAACATAATCCTCTGGACCCGATCAGACCAGTTATGTGATTGTGCGAGCTAACCGCTGTCTTGAGAAGTGCACTTTTTCACTATCGCTAGATGTTTTTGCCAAGTTTGATAAAATGACTTGGAGAACTAGCCAATTCTGAATTCCAACAATCAATCAAATGCTTCCTTTACTATAGCTAAGATAATTTTTCACTTCGTTTAGATTCCATACATTCAAAGAAATATATTGGTGAATCAAAGATTTGGTCAGTGTTATGTTGCCGAATGAGGAAGTGACCGGTAGCACACGGATTTGACCGCGAGGTCGTCAATTTCACACTTCACCAACCCAAGGACCGTTTGATAATCGTCGGCTTCGGACGGTCAGGTAAAATCACAAACAAAATTTCGGAAGGTCATACTTCCACTAAAGAATCGAAGCAGTTTTCGGGTGTACAATTGTTAAACATAGTTTCAAAGACGCACTTTGACCGGGAGCTCAATGGGCGGTATAAGAGATCCTAATAAATGTTCTACAATAACTAGCACATCAAGAAATATCTTTATGGATGAGTTAGTTATTTTAGGCAAAAATTAGTGCATTGTTTGATGGTTTGTACAAACATACCCAAATTTACCTACAAATAGAACCATAGTATACATTGTGAAAAGACAGTGATTTTTCAACCAATATCAAATGCAATTACCTCGAATAATAGTTTCTTCTCGTTATTTGCTAGTCCAAATTCATTCTCTTGTTCATCAAAATAACAACGAGGGATGAAATAACAACAAGTAATTAGAAACCATCTTCCTACGTGGATATTCCAGCGCGAAAATGAAATGTGTAAAGAACCGGAGGATGTTTTCTCGTTAACGTCTCTTCTACCTGATAGAAAAATAATATCAATCATTTGAACAGACTTTGAATGACTATTTTTCCATACTCAAATTACTGTGGTTGCTTCTCGATTAAAAATTGATAAAATACAAAACAACTAAATGTTAAACAACTGGAGAAACCCGAACAAAGCAAATATCACCGCATTTTGTAAAGAACGAACACTTCGGTTTTCCCAAAATCGTGACACTGCAAACATTTCTGTTACTACCTAGTTCTAAATTTTGAACCTACTTCTTTCGAGGATTTTTGGGTGGTCAAATGAGAAAAACGGTTCTGAAATGCAAAATCACTGGAGACTATCTGACTAGGTGACAAAACAGTGCTGAAGTACAGTGGAGAGATAGAGACAGGAGGGAAGAGCACACGCACGGATAAAGGCATCCTAGAGAGAAACAAAGGCCTAATATTTTGTCATGGAAATCTGGTTGTTGGCATGAATGTAGCTGCGGATGAATGATGAACAGAACAGAAATTATCAACAGGCCATAAAGTCGAGCGAGTTTCTGTAGCATACCTTTGCAAAGTCCGAATTTTTTTCTCGTGGAAATCTTTTTGTATACATGAAGGCAGGTTCGGATGAATGGGGAAAAACAAAAATTATCCACAGGCAAAATGTCGAGTCAGTTTTTGTAGCAGACTTAAGCATACCTAACAAAAATTTCGAATGGACGCCCTTATTTCGTAAAGGTGACAAGCCGAGAACTGCTATAGAGACTTCCCATCAATGAACAGAAAGTTTCAGAATACTAGAGATTGATATTGCTGTCCTTTACATTACAATGATTCACAATGTTTATCATCAAACAATGCTTCAAAACAAAAGGGTTATCTTCGCTGTTTCAGAGCCGGAATCAAAAAATTCATCCACATGAATTGAGGTATTGACATAATGTGAAATTCAGAAGTCACGAGTATAAGCGCTCTCTGAAAATCAATTAGAATATTAAGTTCCACGTGGAAATATTTTAGAAAGCAATGCAGTTCACACGAGAAAGCTTCGTTTGATATTTTTGTCTACGTACCAATAAAACAGTGAAAGAAGAGTGCAATCCTTAGTTTATCGTCCAGTAAATTAATGCTTACATTTTGTTTTCGAGTATCTTGGATTTTTCCTCGTGAAATACTACAGGCTCTTCCATGCAAGGTTATCTACACCGCAGGAAAGTGTAGGCAATTCAAAAAGGCCAGGATAGCTTACTATTAAAGTAAATATATAAGCCTTGCTTTCTGTTTACAAAGAATATGCATACGCTGTGGTGAAATATATTTGAAAACAAACATATCAACGCATTACTCGACCGCGTTTTTTCACTGATTCGAACGGTCCCTATGAAAAATTTCATCGAAGGCGTGTGTAGATGTACGATAAACTGACTACTCACAAAGCAATTGAACTTTCGATGGTGGTGGCAGTGGGTTCCATGAGCACAAATACCTGAACTTGCGTCTTTCTATAGCAAAAGACGACTATGTAAAACAAAATAATTAGGATATTCGTCACATTTGAACTTTGTTGTTCAATGCCGTACACAAAAATATAGCTTTAGGACACTGAATCCATTAACTTCTTATTGTTACGCACACCCAAACTTCAATTCCATTGTACCAGATATTTTTATCGTCCAATCAAGGGAGTGGTAATGGGATCACACCTCGGCCCATTGCTTGAAAGCATTTCTCAAGTAAAGTCAGAAAACCAAGGACCGTATTGGGGAATATGTGATTTGGATGTCCACTGTCGTTACGCTGACGATATATTCACGGCGCGAAAAAGGTCGACAAATCTGAAACAGTAGCTGACTGGGTAAATTCTTCTTACGCTCATATTTGATGGTATCACAAAGGAAAAAAGGTTGTCGACCTAACACAGGAAGTGATCATGGTATTTCATTCGCTCTATTCCCGATTTTGCATTCATATGATAAATCAAATTTTTGAAACAAAAAAGGTAGGATTGCTTGACTTCTTCCATAAAGGCAAGGTTCAATAAATTGTATTTCCTGTCATTCCATCTCTCTGTTTCTCTCTACTTGATACCTTTCCGTGAAACTTTGAGTTTCTCATTAGTTGTTAATTAAACTGTATTTCAGTTTACTCATTAAAAATCGTTTTCTAAACAGTGCAACAACATTCATGAGGGTTTTAGTTTTAACAGCGAGATAACTGCGAGAATAGTGATGCCAGTTTTATTGAAGCTTAATGAAATGTACAAAATACGTCTACGGAATAGATTTTTGATAAGTACAATAGATGTTTCCGATCTGTGCTTTAAATATGTTTGAATATCCGGTGCTGAGGGTGAAAGAGGATGAAGATTGTGAACTCACCTAGTTTTGTGGGTGATTTTTCTACTTCGACTAATAGCTCATTGACTATCAAACACGCCAGTTTATCAGAGTGTAAAGTAACCAAAATGAGCGGTTTAGCTTTGACTGAGGATTTTTTCGTGCACTTAGACGATTCTCACACACTAGACAGCACTCTCATAACACACACAACATTTGTGCCCCAATCCCTTGTCTCCTCTCTCATCTTATTATTTTCACTTTCAGTGAGAACTTCGGTGGTGCATACTAATGGTTTTGTCTCTGACGGAAATTCTGTCCCAGGTTTTCTCATCATTCTCTGACTGGCATCAAAAATGCTTCAAGCTCGCTACCCTCGGCTTAAAAAATGCTTCTTTTTGATGCCTCATTCAAAAAAGCACTTTCAACGTGTCAATCCGTATGATTATAGAAAACCCGACAATAGTTTGTTTATCATCTCAGAGTAGGCATCCATCGGTTGCGGCCCAGGTACCATCAAATACAATGTCTCATGAAAGCCACGCGGACTGCTGAATAAAGCAAGTCCGGCTGATATCTTGCTTTCGGTATCTGAAATGAATGCTAGACAGTCATCGACTGTGGACTATTTGAGAAGCCCTTTGGGGCTAGATGCCTGTTGTTTGGATAAAGTGGTACGGGTTTTGAATCTGCGTTCCAAACATCGTCTGTTTCTTACAAGTACGACCTTGAGACACTGACCACCAGTGTATTAAACAACGTCCACTATTTCCGCGTCACCAGAGGACTGAGATCGACCATGCTGACACAAGCCAATAATGGCAGGACTGTATAAAAAATGCTGATCGTACTGGAGCACGTCTGTTGGCTCAGATCACGAATTAGTTTGCAATAAGCTGTCCATGTGCTTCTGTTGGTATTACAAAAACACGCTGGAACTGCTGATAAATCACGATCAGTTGTTCCCACCGTGTCGCCCATTCCAAAACGCGATAACCAGAATCCTAGGATGTACACCACTTGATAACACTCCTCGACACTAGTCGCTCAGGAGAAACGTCTGTCATTCCAATGGCCTATTGATGACACCCTGAATTTTTGCCGAATTATTGCGTGTTCTCAACACACGCCAGTCGATTCCGCCTCCAAGTGGGCACCGAGCTACTTCAGCACTTGTTCAGCAGTCTGCTTCGACAAATCTACTTCCTGTAGTGAAGATTCAAAAGTAAATCCAAGTCTCTAAATTTCCTAAAGAGCCGGGTTTCGATGGCCTTCTACCAACTTCGCTTACAAATAACAGAGTTCAGCTGGTTAGAGAACTTCAAACTTTACTCCCCAATGTTTAAAATTTTTATCAGGTTCCCTTCTTACGAGGGGAATAGCTTGGTGCTCCCCGTCTTCGAGAAGGACTCGCTCAGTGACCGCACCAACCACAGAGGTATGCGTTTTAACCCAATGGAATCGAGGATGCTAGCATACCGAGCATCAATATGGGTTTTAATCCGGTCATGGGTGTTTCACTCTTCGGCAGCAGCTGGAGTGCCGTCGTGAATCAGGAAGACTAACGATCATTCGTTTCCGGACATTCTAGCCGCCTTCAACTGCTTTGAAAGAATTGTATTTTGGAACACGCTGTTAGGGAATGGTTAGCCTGAGAAGTAGGTATCTGTCCTCAATGAATTTCCCTGTCACATTCCAGGTCGGATTAGAGTCTATGGTCAGCTCTTGACCATTTTTCCTCCCCAGGGGAGCACAACAGGACAGCCCTACATCTCCGTCTCTTTTCAACTTCGCCGTAGAGGAAGTTCCACGGAATGCTTTGTCCGGTCCATCATGCAGTTGAGTTGATCTCGTTCCTGGGCACAGAGTTTGCAGCTGAGAATGTGCAAATGATAATGTAATGTTAGTTGTTACTAGTTATGTCTCGGAACCGAGATCGGCTCGAGAAGTATCGGAAAATCGATGCACCACGTGGAATGTTGCAGTTAAGTTTTATTTTCCACTAACACAGAGTAGTAGAAATTGCTGGTAGGTTGTCGACAGTTTGGTCAGCACTGAAAACCCTTTTCAAAACTGGTTTTGCAAAGATTACCCATGCTGATGAAAGCGTCGAGATTCTGATAACGATTTAAACTACACTGTGATAATGGACAGCAAAATGTTTTTATAATATTAGTCGATAGTATTAATACCGCACAAGCAAAGTGTCAAGTTTTGAACGACATTGCATCTGAGGTGTCCACATACGATATATGGTTTGCGCTGGTTAAGTCAAAACTGTACCTCCAAGACTGTCAGGTGTTCGAGCCTTTAACTCGTCCTTGGTGATAGGCTTTTAAATTAGTCAGTAACTTTGAATACCACCGGGGTTTGTTTATAGCTAACCGTGACTTTGGAAAGCAAAGGACAAGTATTTCAAATTTAGCCTGAGTTGTCATCTACATTATTACTAACTTCGTTCTTCAATGCCGTACACACAAAATATAGCTTTAGACCAACGAATCCATTAACTTCTTATTGCTACGCACACTCAAAGTTCAGTTCCTGTGTAAAAGATATTTTTATTGTCCAATCAAGGGATTGTTAATGGGATCACACCTCGGCCCATCGCTTGAAAACATTTCTAAAGTAAAGTCAGAAAACCAAGGACCGCATGGGGAAATATATGATTTGGATGTCCACTGTCATTACGCTGACGAAATATTCACGGTGTGTAGAGAGTCAACAAATATGAAACAGTAGCTGACTAGATTAAACTAGTTAGACATCAAAGCTACGTGGTTCGCACTGGAGACAGGAGAAATCTGTCGCATCCCATTCCTCGGTATATCCCGGTTGAGGAAACGAGATGGGACATTTGAGAGAAGTGCACACAAAAAACCCACTATTGATGTATACTTCGTAAACTAACATAGCTCCGTGTCCATCTGCCTTATACGAAATCTGATACGCTGCTTCGCCCGACAGGCCATCAAAGTTTGTTCGCATGAAACACTCCAAGCGGATCTGTAGAAGATACATATTATACTGCAACAGAACGGATGCTCCGATAGATTCATTGAGGTATATCTTGAGAAACTCATTCATGCATGAAGTCTACAACTTCCCTAAGAAGGAACCTTTTGTCACTCTTCCTTTAGTGATTGTTGAATGTAGCAAACTTTTACAAAACGATTTTCGGGGCCATGAAAGCCATGTTCAATGCCATCGCAATATTAGTTTTCCTTTCATTTCATCCAATCATCCAACAAAGACCCAAAGATGGACTACCACGGTGAACCACTTCTGTGTGCACCTACAATATCAACTGATCTCGTGGAGCTGGTTATACTCGTCGTTTCACTTGGCAGCTAATCGAGAGGTTAGAAGAAACTGATCTGGATGACTAGAAAAAAGAGTGACACAAGTCACTCGTAGTTCTGAAAAGGAGAGCATCTTCAATATAGTGCATTCTGGAAATGCTGATCAATCATTCAGAATCATCATTCGAACTCCCCGTAGTCTCATGAATCATAACAGAAGCGTTGTTTTGAGCAAGGCGGAGGTAGCGGCCATGCAAATCAACGTCCACGAAGGACACAAACATTAACTCACGTTACGCAACCTAGAACTGCCCTGGTCACAAAGTGTGACAGAACCGAGTCCCGAATGAATAGCGTAATCACAAATAAAACCAATGTGAAGAAACCGACGATCGAACAAATATTCATCATAAGTTGACAAATTATTTCCTTCCTGCTATTTGAAAAGCGATCTTCTCAATCGCTCGTTTGATCTTTTCCAATGAGAAGACTTGGGGAAGAGTAGTAAGAAAGACATTTCTGCCTCACTTTCCTTCGAAATGAGTGAATTTTCGACCAAAGTATATCGTTGGAAAGTTCGCACAATTTTCGTTCCCAATGCTGGCAATCACAGAGTAACTTATCAGATCGCCAAATTCCGTATAAGTTTGCAAAGAAACCGTAGTTATTCCGGTAATCCAACAAAATTGTTCTCATGGTAGGCTTATTTTCGCAAAAAGTAGTAAATACTAAGCAGCAGAACAGGCAAAAATAGCAATTGTTTTCAAATTTGGTGCACTTATATGCTTATCTTAGACAATTTCTAACTGTGACTGGGAAGCCATTGATTCAAATCAGACTTCAGTAGCTGGGAAGTGACATAATTCGACCACAACAAAACAGACTTCAGTGGGATGTTTGATAGGCCCAAATGTTCTGAAGGTTTCAGCGGCATTCATGAGCCAAAAGGTTCGGGCTTAATGAGAAAAATCCATTTTGGCTTTAATGATGGACAAATAAAAGGAATCGGAGCTAATTTACCGTTCAAGACTATTTTTTACCCGCCCTTTCTTACTTTGCTGGAAATGGACAGAAATAATTATAATTAAAATCTCGATTCGGAATCGAACCTGGATCAAATGATTGAGAGTAAAATTCATTAACCAATAGGCTATGCGGTAAATTATATTTCATGAATTTCAATTGTGGGTTCAACATGGGTACTGCTTGACCAGTCAAATCGTAGAAACCGAAGTAAACTCAAATATTGCTCCACTCTTTCAATTCAAATTAATTGAATATGAAAATGTTTCATTTAGAGAATGCAGTCTTAACCAACGGAAAAAGTGCTTATATTATTCGTTTCCAATACACAGCGTTACATCCTTCTACACGATATCCGACAATGTGTATTGCAATGAAAAACGGTTGAACATTTCCTCGAGAAATATGGACTGATGGTGGTTTTCACTAATCGCATATTAGGTTCAAACGACATCAAAGCATTTCGTGGTAAGAAGTGGTTTTGTAGTAAAAGAGACCAAATGAAAGATCAGAATTTGAAGTAAGCATTTCGTGTAAGGAATCCAACTTTCGGTTGAATATCACAATCAGGCATTAGAAGTTTGAAGACACACCGCCAAACAACGGAATGGTATAAATTCTGCGAGAAGAAATAGAAATCTAATTAATTGGTTGAAGAAAGTCTTCTATCTCCGATTGACTTGGATCATTTCCACATCACCTTAGAAAATCCATTCGATAAGGATGAAAACCAGTTTGGACCATTATAAGCACATCAATTTGATATCAGTAATAATCATACGAAGGAAATACAATGCAAGATGTCCAAAAATATGTATTCGTTCTGCCCACAGTTTTGATCGTACTCTTTCATGGTAAAACCTGTCAATATGAAACCTGATCAAACATGCCATGACAACAGTGTCATCAGAGTGTGCCATGTGCTGGCCTTCGATTTGCAAATCAACTGCAGAAGACATCAAGTGTAACACGTATGGACTATGGATTGAATTGATGTATGAAATAATTCCCTGTAGAATTATCGGTCATTTTTAGGCATGCTTCTTTGTGTATTCACCAAGCACACCATGCAATAATATAATTTTGTGCGAATGTGGTTGTTACCAGCATTTATCGTTTTGCAAAAATTCACACCTGTTATCCAAAGTGATGAATAGGTGAACGCATTGATGATGTTTGGCTCTCTAAACAACTTTGGTGAGCACGGAAAGTGACTTTCCTTTTGGCTGTCTGAAAAGACACTTAGATTCCGTATTGTGTACTCACAGTGCCAGTTCTTCCATGTATCTTACTGCACACAATAATGAAGTGATTTCTAAAGTTAACTCAATGTCCACCACTAGTTCACTTTAAAAATTAAAAATCCGCGGCTGTCACTCTAATCAAAATGAATGCTAGCACCTTCTTGGTGGTCTTGAAAGAAACATGATAAACTGCTTATTTTTCGAGTTTTATAGTTTTGTGGTGGACATAAGATTAAAGCCCTTCCACTTTGACCGACTTTACTGGGTTGTTTTTTCACAGAGAGCCATATATCCCGGGAATGTATTCAGTAATGTTACGAACCCAGCGCGCACGGAAGAATGCTGTTCACGTTAGAGGCATACCGAAGTTCCGGAGGAACGTGAATACATATAGTAGGATATGGATGGCTGCAGATTTTAATTGCCTAAACTGTCAGAATCAATGGAAGTGTTAGGCATTTGCTTCCATCGTCAATTTGTACAGTTCCAAAAGCATTTGATATCTCGTGCTGCACAAATATATGCAAATACATAAAAAACAGTTGATCAGAACACTCAGTAGACTCATCCAAATGGCTTTGCTAGTTTTTTCTATTATTGTCAGTTTGACCGGAACCCACGGATAGTCTCATAAAAAGTAATATATCAACATAAAATGATATGTCTAAATAGAAGCCTGTTCGACAAAGTTTCCTGTGAGACTTCGCGGAAAAAATATAATTGAATTGACTTAGTTCAAGTTAAAGTCATCGTCAATATTTCATAATTCCGGAGTCGGGAGTAAGGTGGAGGGTTTATAAAAACTGCTTACAAACTGATGCAACTCTCTTCTATCAAGAAAATGTTTCTAGAATGACACCCACCTGGGCTGATTTGGACGAAAGATTCTGAAATTACTCCATCTGGTTTTAAGATAAACAGAGACGAATTACAACAACATAGTTATTTTGGATTACACAGCAGTGTCGACAAATCATGTTATTTCTTTCTGGATTGGTAATCTTAATTGATAAAAACTGTGATTTAAAGAAAAGTTGTTGATATGCTGTAGACTCAAAATATCCTAATTGTATTTGGAAATACTTTTCACTTTTGGCTTTTCCACGAGTGCGCCAGAACATCTCGACCTTGTCCGCTCTCTCGAAAGCAGAACTAAGGTTTTCAACCAGAAACCGACATTTCGTGTATCTCAAAATGTTCGATACATAATGGATCTGGATGAAGCGTGAACAGCCCGTACAACAAAAGCATCAACCGCATTTCCTCAAAGTCTGTTACGTAAACTGGAAGCAGTTATTCAGACTATATGAACGGTTTTTGAGCCCTGTGTACGTATATTTAACTAGCTACGGTGCAGTTCACAAATGTTGTGCATGGATTATCAGTTGTAAAAGTCACTTGGGTTCTACGGTAAGGGATTAAAAACCTGGAACGAAATAGACAGTACTATCTTGTAATACCAGATTGAATTGCTCTATGAAGTGAACGAAATGTGGCTCCAACCATGGCTGGAATATCGTGAATATCGCGGTCATTTTATTCAGCCTTTTTTGTGTTCAAATACAGGGATCAAACTAGACAACAATATATCTATCACCAAAACTATATTGAAGGAGAATTCTTGAAGATTGTCCGACTTGTTCACTCATAAACATAGAAGACACAGGAAATTATCCCAATTTCAATGGACACTCATGAACTTTCCTTCCATTCAGCAGGCATTTCGCATTTTATTATCCAAACTCTCCACTGAAAGAAAACTGCAAATATGGAGATGTTCCTCGTGCAAGGATTTCCAACTGCCTTGAAGTCATTCATGCAAATGATGAACGGTATGTCTAAGTTAACAGTGTTTCCACAAACCTTGTTTATTCGAATATGTGAACGAACTCAAATGATACTTTAGGGAAAACGTAGCATCAGTGTGGATATAATGAGTTCAGAAATGAAAGTAAAATCACCAAAAGTAAGGTCGTACATAGCAAATACGTGACAGAATTTCAAAACAGATATTGTCTTGATTTACGCATGATGGTCTCATATTGGAAATGAATGCAAATACTTGATTTCGTTCATCTGGGCCTGCGAACTTTAACAAAGTAATTATTTCAAGGGTCAGTTTAGGGATTCTGGTTCATCTTGGGTCACGTAAATCATAGGAAACTGTGGAAAACAATATTGTAGCCCGTAGGAAGATGTGAGAATAAGATATCACAGAATTCAAAAATTCCTGCTTCTAGATTGATTCATCATGAAACACTGAGTTGCCCTGCACAGCAGACAAATCAATATTAGCAGGGTATTCTAAATCAGTACTTGCAAGATAAACATGAGTCAGTTCTTTAGGGACAGTCAGAGAAACCTGTCCATTAGACAGATGATGCAATGGTGCAATGTGTTCCGAAACTGACAGTAGCTTATATTAAACCACTGGCCATGCCACAATGCAATTTCCGTGATTTTACTTTAACCTTGAACGTTATCTTCTTGAATAGTGAATGCTGAAACCTATGAAGCGCTCAAGAAGTGAGTAAAAGTTCTTGGATCATGAGAATAAATGCAATAAAAACAGAAAAAAACAAAACTTCATATGTTGCTGCTATCACTTGTTTTCCCATTTTTGCAGTGGAAATCCGATGTACCCCATGATTTGCCCAGACAAACTGTCATAGAAACATATTAGAGTGTAAAAAATCATCGTTATTTTGATCATTCCACAGATGAATTAAATGGCTCAAGGTGTTAGAAAAAATGGGACCACACCTGTTAGCGACAGCAAGCACAAGTGGAATCAGTGTACTTTCATACTTCAAGGCTGTGTTATGCTTCCTGGATAGATTAGCTATCTGCACAAACAATATATTGTGAGAAAATTTATGTATGTATTGTACTGGTGACTATGGTGTTGTAACGAAGGATTTATCAAATGAATCCCCTTGCTTTATGCATGAAATCAACATAGTTGTTTGCTAGTAATAATTTGTACCACAATAATTATTTTCTTTACCATACAAAGTCCATTATCCTTTCACAATTTAACGCAGTGTTTGCTGCCGCTAAGGTCATGTCAGTCGTTGACGTTCAGGGGAATCAAATACCTGGAAAATGACAATGTTACAGACACTCATGAGTAGGAAGACAATCCTGCACCAAAACAATAATAATCGTCGTGAACGGCCACATTTAGCGGACGTTGATGAACTCAGTCTTTGCTTTACTACTACCATATACCAACCAGTCATCCCAAAACACGATGCTGGCTTCCACCAGAACCTCGTCACAGTGAGCATCCCTCCTCGGATGTATGCAAAGAGCTCACTTACCTCCATGGAAACAATGAAGGTGGCATCGACTGCGTACAATACGTCCTGATAGTGGAATGACGAAGCACATTATCTCCCGTGATCTCTGGTTTCTTCGTCTTATGCTTAAACCGTAATATTATTCCGGATTGTAGGAAAGTAGCATCCATCTGTCCAAAATTCGAAAATGGTATATCTCAACTACATCCAATAGCTCGAAAATCAGTGGCTCTAAGAGTGTTTGAAAAGCCTATACTGGAAAGACTATCAGCCTAAATCAACGTGTTGGACTCCATGTAATTTGCCTATCAGCAACCACGACCAATCGAAGGTGGCCTGGCCTCTTTTGCACCTCCTGTTTTATCATTCAATGACCGCAAAAGTCAAGTGGTTAGAGGCTGTTACTTTAAATAAGGTGACACACCTAACTGCGTTGACTGACCGGAATTACGTCATATATTTGCTGACTCGGATGTCGGTTCTTCCGGCATCAGCCTTATATTTAACTACTTTCCCAATCGATAACAATTCACATGATACTGTGGCCGAACGTCTTTATGCTCTCCGTCATACATGGAGTCATCCATGGTACTTTTCTATGACCGACTTTGTTTAGTACTTATATATGATCTGGGCCCATTTATGACCATTTTCTCCTTACCAAATGTGCTGATGGTATGATTTTTGAAATGCCAACTCTAACAGCTCCACCCACGAAGAGTAATTGATTTCGTCAATGGGTCTTCGCGCAGAGATCTAAGTATAAATCCCACAAATGGCTCTGATATTCAATTCTGTCTCTATAAAACCCCTTATTAATCCAACCTGATGATATAAATCCAGATTTAGTCATCAATGGGAAGCCAATACGAAGAGTGTTATCTGTGAATTACCTTGGCGTAAATGCCAACGGAGACCTTACTTGGACAGATCTAGTCGCGTTTTATTAAACGTTTGACAACTCACCTATTACTTGGACGGATTAAGATCATTTTCTATCCCGTTTCATTTACCAAGAAGCTCTTCAATTTCGTGCATCTTTCGGCACTGACACTATGCTGCATCAGTCGAATTCCTCGAACTGCTCGCGAAAGGTATTAGAACTGTCGTCACTCCAAATAAACATCTGTCTCAACGTACGAAAACCTGCTTGCTCACCTTGGGGTGAAAATCCTTCTGTAGATTCTTACCCTACTCGGTTCCTCACCAACCGATACTCCAACACCACCGATTATCTACCATTGCTTTTTTAACCAGATATTTTTCTTTTCCCGTTGCTATGATTTATTAGTGGTTTTAGGGGTGAAGTCGCTAAGCGGCGACTGATTATTTGCCCTAGGGTGCGTAAAGCATATACATGACTCGACGTGATCAAAACAATCATCATCGGAATCATTTGAATTAAAATCACCAGCATCATCATTATCACTATCATCCTCGTCAACCAAATCATCATTATAACCACCATCAGAATCATCACCATCAACATCAACATCATCATCCGAATAATCATCATCATCATCATCATCATCATCATCATCATCATCATCATCATCATCATCATCATCATCATCATCATCATCATCATCATCATCATCATCATCATCATCATCATCATCATCATCATCGTCATCATCATCATCATCATCATCATCAAAGTTGGCAACCTAGCCATCCGAATCATCATCAATAAAAACACCTGCAAAAATAACACCACAACCAACAGTGATCTGTCTTTTAAAATTGGAACTTATAAAAAACGATTTCGAGAGTTCTCACCTATGAGCGATGTTTAATTTCACCGAGACCTGGCCGTAGATTCGCATTCAGTTGGCGTGCGAAGTCCATGACTGATGTCGGGGAGATGTAGATGTGCCCATTATCATTCTACGACGATCACAATTTTATTCCAAGTGAATGAAAGTCAAGCGTAGCAGTTTATATTAATTGGTCTGGCGTGGGTCAAAAGTTCAACATGTTTTGGCAGTAAACTCTTATTCTTCAAGTTTAAGTGGTGCTCCGGACTGCCACCAGTATCCACCTATCTGGCAGCCTCTAACTGAATGTCACATCGTTTGTGAGATATATCCTTACTACCACCTAATGACGACGAAATTTAAATAATGAAAGTAGAGGTGAGGTTCACATTTCTTCAAAAGCCATCCACGAGACAATTTGCTGATAATTCCCTCCAGTTACTCTCTGGGACGGCAACGGTTGCAAATCATTTCGTGTTAACTATAGCAATCTTTTGTACTGTCAAATGAGTATCCACTACTGGCAATCTCAGTGGTTCATTTCACGTGTGTAAATCGAATGCCAATACTGGAATGAAACCTCGAAGAAGCACAAATTGAGCGTTGGTCAGTGTAATCCGTTCTATGATTATTTTTTTTGTGTTGCCTCCATCATCGAAGAAAGAAAATTACATTGTTATTTTTACTTGGCTGGGCGTCGTTAAAAAAGCTTTTAAATTTGTTTCATAATGGAAGAAAACTGAATAAAGTACAGCTGATGCTTGCCGGAAAGTTAGACAACGGATACTCTGCTTGCAAACTGAAAACCGTCTGACCGACATCGTTGTTACCGACGTTGTCTTGTCAGTTGTTAGGAATTGAACTGCTATGAATGGTACAAATACAGACGGTGCCAACTTTATTTCTTTTAACTCATTGAAGCAAGCAAAAGAAAACTGATCGGTACTCTTTTGGTCTTCCTCAGGCATGCAAAGTGGCCTAAATAAGCATTCCTCCCACACCGTTTTATTTTATGACAGAAATTGCATCAACATCAAGATTACCTTATACCTTCGAAGTGACATTCAGTTGGAACAACCATTAGACAATTCGTGTTGCAGGTTACTTCATTTCAGTCGATGAATAGGTAATATTGATAAAGTCAATTTGTAAAAATCCAAATTCACAAGAAATTCTTGCTTTTAAGTACATTTTTTGCAGTGTATAAGCTAGAGGTTGCTTTCAACACGAACTGGAACACTGTAGGTTACGGAGGTAATGTGTTTCCTGCTTTTCAAAAATTACCAAACCTACATCATTCCAGCATGAGCCCAATGTAGTTTGCACCATTCCAATTGACTAACCTTGTTCCGGGTTCTCGGTGGTGCCAATAGCAGAGTGAAGTGGAACAAGAATACGGAATAAGACGTTGCGAACAAGTGTTTGTGGATGGGGAAGCACTTCAAAGAAGCCAGTTGAGATATTCACACAAAAATGAATCTAATGTTTAATGCATTTAATCGAAAAGCCAAATCTTGGCTTATGGTGACGAAGGAAATTTGGAAGAGGGAACATGAAATCAGTTTTTTTCTTCATGTATAGATGAAATGTACATGCATGGGCATATTACGGGTGTTGTCGGAATTCGCTAGACATGCTTTCTCCTTCGTAATAACTTCCTTATTCCTGAACTTTTCTAATTGTATATCCCAAGACAAAGCTGCAGGATAAAACCCTACAGAACCTGATGTCAACCAGGCTTTTTCTCCTGCGATCCGTTGATTACTGAATTCGTGTGACCTAGATCATCATGATAAATTAGTCTGAGGTTCGGAAGACCGAAATGAGGAAAATGTTGAATATGAGTTATTGTTAGGCCGACGAAAGTTAAATTCATCGTGGGTGACTTTTTCATTGAGGAATAAATGATACCTCCTATAGAAACGTTTCGCTTTTCTGAACTGGGTGACGCTATTTTGCCTAACAGAAAGAACGAAAAACGACGCAAATATTTAAGAAGAATACTGTTTTGTCTAACAGTTTAACAAATTAATCAAGGGGACTGATCGCCTCATCCGAGATAGCCTTTCTTTTATTTCAATGCGTGGCGTGGATTTTAAGCTCTTACAAGCTCGACTTATTCTATATTCACGTTCTCTTCTGGAAATCTTTTAGTCCCATAAATTTACTAAACAAGAAGAAGATGAAACTGCGTGAGCCCATCGAATAATTGTTTCTGTGATCGCTGTATTTGAACAAATATTCACACTGAGCTTTTACTTGTTTCAGTCTTTAGGTTGACTATGAATCCCCCGCCTCAGAATTTTTAACTCTCTTCTGCTGTTATTGTTGTTGCTGTGGTACCATGATTGTTCTGAATCCGGCGTAAAATATGCACATGCAAATATATATATATATATATATATATATATATATATATATATGCTGACCACATTTTGAAGAAATAGACGGGCAAACAAGCTTTTTTCTAGTGATTTAAACTAACGAATTCACATTACAATATATTACAACTGGGTAAGCATTTAGAACAAATAAACAAACAAAAAGTGGCAGAGATTAAAGTATTTCTTGTCCTTATAAATAAAAGCATGCTTTTTCTTGTTATTCACAAGAAATGTGGCATCGTAATCAGATGGTACGACTGCTATGAGAAAAACCACCATATCGGATTTTCCATGTATCGAGATAATTATATCAGTCGGGAAATAATAAGTATTTATTCTGGAAGAGGACTTGACAAAAAGTTTCCAAGCGCAGTTCCAAACAAGGATAAGGAAACGTCGGTTGACGTTTCCCTTAACTGATTGGAAGTGAGTCGATCTGCCATCAGTTCCAGTTTCACTTTATTCAACCATTAACCTCGCATTTCTAGGATCCAATTTTGGGGGCTGCCTTCCATTATCGTCGAGTAAATGTAAAGTTACTTTGAAAGCTTTGTGGTGAGAATTGGGGGGCTGAAAATAAGCCAGCTGTAAAAAAACATTTCTGAAGAAACTCATTCTAGTAACCTTTAAGTCCAACAGTCCAACAGTCCAACAAGCCTATTACCATGTCTTTATGGCGCGTCGATAAACGTATTCTGAACAACATAGAATTTACCGTCCTCCAGAAATGAATGTTCTGCTAAACAAGTGTTCTGCATGTGTCAAACGAGAAGCTATTCTAGGAAAACTATCGTATTACAGAATGATAACTCAGGTCATACCCATATGAGACTGCACATATTACTGATGGGAACAGATCTATCCATTTGTTGGTACCATAATTTGTGTCGCAGTAATGACACAAGGACTTAGGGCTATCTGCAATGGAGATTGAGAGTTTTACATGGGTGGAGTTAATTGACAGAAAAGCATTACGTGGTAATGAGCAGAGATTTTATAACAAAAATTAAGATAATCGATAATCGCCATGGTTGACGCGGGCATTATTCCGTTCATCAATTAATAAGTAGTAAAATATTTTCAACTTGAACTCAACTGATTCACTTCAAATCACTTCGGTTATATCAGCCAGATGCTTTGCAAACAATGGTATTGATATCTCAGTGCGATAGGTAACTATTATTCACACTTGAAAGTGCCACCGGAAAATGAAAATAAAATTTTGTTTCTGGACACTGATTATTATCGGTTGGTCTGTTTCACATTCTCCAGTGCATTTGTTAAAAGGCTTTAAAGTAACCAAATCCCCAGCATACTTTCAAAATATATGATAAAAGATGTGCACACTTATAATATTCTGAGTAGAATTTATTCCGTTTTGGTTGCATGCAGTGGAGAAGAACGGTTTTTATCAATGAGGTGTGATTTCTAATGAAGCACTACCTCTAAAAAGTTCTGAAATCAAAGAAGTATTAGACAGTCACATATCATTTGATAAGACCTTCTGCCAAGTTATATAAGGCATCAGAATTTGTCATATTTTGTTCTCTCACAATAAAAAATAGTTGTAGTCTGAGTTCAAACCTGTGTCAATGATGTAAACATAAATTAATTTTGCTCGCAATGCATCTCGTTCCATTTCCATAAAGCAGTAACTATGTGAAGCATTTTTCCTTGTGCCCAGTGGTCGCACCAAGTGCATTGGTCCAACTGGTGAGTGCGACTAAATCTTTTAATGGGCTGGTGTTGAGGCTAAGGATCGCTGGACAGGATTCAATTCTCATTCTGTCGATCCGCACCATCGATCGTGTACGCTGGATAATACTGAATAGGGGTTGGTTGCTCATCTCGTGAATACCTCTGATGGTGTTGGTCTGCTAAGGAGGACATAGTGGGTGTTGGCTACGAATCAACTACCACGCTTACACATTCCATCATCACAATCGCGTTGGCTGAATGCACAAGTGAAACTGGGTGTTCAATTCATAAAGCTTCATTGCGTTACTCTTATCTTTAGCACTAATTCTTGCACGGTTCGTTATCAAAATACCATTTTATCGCTTACCGGGGGGGGGGGGGAATAAAAACTGCTTTTTTGCATTCAGTTCAACTTTGATCTCACAAACACCTAGGGAAATACTCCCCTCCAGGAACGAGGATTCCATGTTAGCCATATTTTCAGTGTTTTGCAAAGCAAATCGCGTTTCATTTTAAAGCATCTTTTACCAAAGCATACCTTTTAACTCGAAAAATGGAAATATTTTAAACATATATCCAAGTACATATAGCTGAGATTGCTTATCTCTTGGTTTTCGATAGATATTCTGTGCGAATGAATGAGTCAAATGCAATGTCAAACCCAGGCAATGCTTAGATGAAAGTAGTTTGAAATAAAAAGGCAAAATCAGTATGGATCCATCGGTCTAGCTTGGACGATCGTAGGCATACAAGTTCGGGATATTGTCAGTAAAAAGCAGAGGAGCGGTTTACTATTCATAATACTACTTTCGTAGTCTATGAGCTTTGCTGTAGAGCCTAATCGAGGGTAGATCTGGCATTTCTCAGCGGCATGTAACTATCTGGTATATTTACTTAGAAGAAACTTTCCTATGAAGGCCTTCAGAGAAAACCCTTTGATATTCTCCCTTTTCGGAGCCAGATTTATGATTGATAATCAGCCTACAGGGTTTAGGGGTAAGCCTCTTAAGACACCCAGAATATGTTCTTGTATGGAGGGAGGAATGACTTTCGAACTGAGTTCTGTATACGTGGTATGTTTTCACGTTTTAAAACTATTTGACAACAGAGTTGCCAGTATGAAACCATGAAGTAGAGAAAAAAGCTGTACCCGAATCTGGCTGGGTTGTTTTGGTCAGTTTTTTGTGAATGTGCATTGTTCACTTTCCTTAGCAGACCTAAAGAAACAAATGCATGGCTCGCTTAATATAGGGAGAAAAAGGGCCAGGTGTACACGTTGCGAGGGAAAAACCGTAGTTGAAAATATGAGAACCTTTCATTATTAAGTTTTGCCCAAACCTTTATTCCTCCGGAAGTGGTTTTACATGTAAGCTATTCCATTTGGTCTCAGTAGCAAAAGAAAATATAAGCCAATGTTCAACACAAAAAGCCAAAGTTGAGCAAAACAGAAATTAAACAGAGAATGTATCACCACAAACAAGAATTCGATGGCATTTAAAATGCTCCTAATTGAATAAATGCATCAGGAACGAGATGTACTGCATTGGTGAACTATTCATATATATATATATATATATATATATATATATATAAGCGTAAGAAATGTTAGTTTATTCATAAATGCTACTCAAAGCAAAGAAAATTGAAAGTGATTTTTCAATGGGAACTACGTTATCAAATTCAACGTGATAAGGGGAGATAACAAACAATGTTCCTAAAATGACTTTTCGAGGAGAATTAAAATTCAAAATCCCTAATTGCTGAATTGAAAAACAAACAAACCATTAGAGTAAACTTTTTGTTATGGAAAATAAACTTTCTTCCATATTATGAACCTATTCAAGCGGCAGTCAGGAAACCAACTGACGTTATTTTACACAACGTACGCATAAAATTCGTAATCACAAACCAACAAACATACCGATTTCCCGCTAAGAAAACAAAATTGGTCATTGGCGGTATGACTGATGCCAGTTTAAATGGGTAATCGGTTTCTTGTACTTTAAATTCATCAGGAATAATATAATTTCAGATTTCATTTTTACGAATGGATGAAACTGCTGCGAAACACCACTATAAGTCCAATATATTGGCAACTTGAAAGCAAGGTTTGGCCCGGTTTCACTACGAGTCGTACCACAAGACCGTTGATGATCAGTCAATGAGTCAACTGAAGAGTTAAAAATAAAAAAAATTATTCATCACTACGAATACACCATTTGAAAATAGAAAAAAGGCTGGTACTTTCTCACTGAACACGGAACCAAAACCGAACAATTACTTCCATCCGTTGTTGGTTTCGGAACATCTCACAAAAAGATCATGTGGCAGCATCCAATATGTCAGCAAAGTTGAAATATGTCAGCCCTTGTTTTTCATTTACTGTGTTCTTCGTACGGTGTAGACTACGAGGACTGCGTGAATAAATTTTCCGATAAATATACGCAGAAATATCATCCCTAAGAACATCATCTCTATGTGAAACATTTTATTGCACGTGCAACTGCTCATTTTTGCCCTCCAGTGAATCATTTTCAATAATACGTATACGGAGTCGTGCTAGATCCCATGAACTTTCGTCACGTGACCTCGAGTAAGATAATTGTACATGTGTAACTTTAGTATTGAACCCAAAATGAAATAATATTCAACGATTCTGCGGAACCAATTCAGTCAAAATTTGCACAGAAAGAGAAAGCGAAGTTGAAAAATTGGAGTTGTGAATTTAGTAGAAAAATTTGTTCAACCTAGCCATTCACCGTGCTGACAAATTGAATTTTGGTAGTTATCTCGTCAACGCACAGATTTACCACTTTTCATTGTTGTATTACTTGTCAGTCTCCTTTATTTGATAACTAAGATTTGAAAGCACTTTTTAATGGAGCAATCAACTACTCTCCAATATCTGAATACTGCTGAAAAAACTGTCATCGCTGCGCAAATGTCTACTTAGCTCCTTTCTAAACAATTGCTGAACTATCATTATGAAAAGTACTTTTCGTCAACCAAGTGATTACCATACGAAAACATTCACGTTTTGTTATTTCATGACAACTGTTATGGTTTTCATTTGCCCACTAATGGGATAAGTTGGTTTGATTTGAAAAACATCAACATATTCTGTTTTATTATGCAAAAACCAGACTTTGAACATTATTCGCTGGTAATTAGTCCCGTTGTAACCCTCTGACCCAGAAGATAAAGGTCACATCAAAAGTGTTCTGTATGAAAATTTGAATGACCCAGTTGAACAGGCCCAATGAAGTTCGCTAGTGAATAGACGGAAACATCTGTTAGCTGACCAGATAATTTAGAATGAAGTCTCGTGGAAAACGGGTCAATACTCACCTAAATAACAGCGAGTTGTAAAACAATACGGCTAAAATTGTCTACTATGTAAGTAGCAACAATTTTCGACAAATTCAGAAAAATCCTATAGAATATCTGAAATAGAAGACTACTACCCACTAGGTTCAAGTTTATATTAGGTTAACCAAGGACAGCCAACATATGCATGTCTTTTCAGATCTTTGTATTCTCATTTTAGATGAGGTTACATTTTCTGAAACTGGAATGATCAGAAAAGTGTTGAGATCTAAGACGAGAACAGGTTCTGTGCTAGACAATTTTCAACATCAGCGTGTTATTTATATGTCGGTAGAAAGTCGGAAATTCCCTAAAAGTGTCGACTTTCATGTATTCCTGCACGGACCAATTACAACGGTTTGAAACCTCTAGTTTTAAAGAACCATACTGAAAGAAAACAACGGTAATTCTGTTGAACGACATAATTCGCTTATCTACGGTAAAGCATCAATTTTTAGTCAGTGACGAACACTAGTGCTTAGGGCAATTGCAGTATTACTTGCTCCATCGGAGAAAACTGAATGGACCCCCAATCATCAAACACTTGACCATGATAGACTGCGGCGGCAAGTGCCAGAAAAACGTGGAGAAGTAGCTTTCCTGGTTGTTGTTGTTGTTGTGGTTATCACGATTGAGTACACTCGACTGATGATGGGATCTATCTCCAAATACACTCGAAATAGGTGTTTTGGTTTTCCTGTGTGAAAGCTTCTTGTCCGTCTCCGAAAAAAACATATTTCGTTTCACGGTTCATTGAATGACTGAGTCATTTCAACGCATCTGAAAATTTCGTGATACTCTATAAATTATTCCTTTTATATCTGTCCATCAGAATCAGAAATACTAACTTGCCAGTTCGTACAACTATCTTCGTTCCTACTTGTCATTATTTCGCAGTAAAATGAATAAACGTTAGCATATGCAGTAAAAGGTGTAGTATACAAGCACTTTCTGATGAACTAGCCATAATAGAATCTTCACTGTATACTGGGCTTACCGGTGCAAGCAAGTGGATGCAGAATACTGGAATCGAATTCAAGGTCAACCAATGCCACCATGGCAACCACGAGAACAAACTTGCCGCTGATCGATGGTTAGATTTATCAACGCACAGTAAGTAGCTAGATTAGGTGGTCAGCTCAGATAATAAACCGGTAAACGCTCCACCATTTGTGTATCACTTCCAGGTGAAATACGTTAACTGAAAGGGAAGCAGAACGCTGAAGATTGAAATCAGCTTTATACAGCCAAAACATATTTTGGTCTTGATTAAAAATGAGATCACAAGTGAGTCTTTCTGAGAAAACCCACCTTTTCTCAGTATCAAGATGGGTCGATGTACCAAATTCATGTCAAAAGAACCTGAGCTATCTTGTAATATGGAAAAACGAGAACAGGTATGAGTGATACAGAGAGGAAAGTCCATTGTTAGGAACAAAAACGTGACCACATTTTCGGCATCTTTTATGTCGACAAATTGGAAGAAGAATACAGACATTCGATCCTTATAGGGAGTTTTCTTCTAAATTGGAAAGTATAAGTGCAATTTTTCATCATTTGAAATCAGAATCTCGTGGGTGTGTGATTGGTAAATGTCTGGGACAAAGACTAACCGGGACGCCTAAGCTAGCACAGATGCTAACTCTGTCTAACGGAAGTCTACTTCTGACTACCGTCAACGGTATCCAGGTGGGAAAGTTTAAAGAAAATAGTGACCTCGATCTGCTTTTCGAACACGGAGGCATTGTTTTCAAGAGGTATTCTTTTGAATCGGTGAGACATAGACAAAGTAGGTTATTAGGAAATCTTCGGACTGGTACATGACTTTGTCAGACAACAAAGTCCGTTTTAAACTGAAGTAAAAAAGATGTACGTGATGATTGTAGACACTTATGATGTAATCGGTTCCAAATATTGGTTTCCATATGTTTCTGATTGTAGGGATAAGATGACAACTAGTGGTCATGCAAAGTGTGTGAGTTAAACACCAAAATCCACTAGTGAAAATGTTATATTTATCGAGCATCGACGGGTCTTATTGTTAGGACAAATACTTGGTAAATGTGGAAGACATAAATAATAATAAACGGATCAAAGCACTATCAAACTAGTGGTTTCACTGTTTCTTTCGACGGAGTTAGTATAATGTGTGGTTACACCAGCCCCGCAGTTGTTAAATGAAAAACGTACGTTTTTCGTCCATCTTGACCCTTGGGGCCGATAAAGTTGGGATACTTCAGTGTCTCTGGAGTAGACTGCGCTATCAACGATTACCCGAGATAGTAATCCGGAGAATTGTTCTCAGTTGATCTTCCAATGATTCATCCGTAATGGCACACTGCACAACACGCGACTGCTAGCTGGTACCAAAGTGACCGACTAAGATGGATTTGTCAAACTCTTGTCTCCTGGGAAATGGAGGTTGAGATCATTTGGCCACAACTGATGCTTTTATCGTTCCACGATGATTTGTGATGATCAGAATATAGTCCACAGCACAAATTCATCGAGGGTTAACAAAAAGGATTGTACAAACTCCCCGAAAGAATTCAGCAACACGTGCAACAAAATGCAATGAATCGCCACTTTCATTTTGCTTCATTTCTAGACGAGCGTATATTTAGTGACACTTAAACCAATTTCAGGGAATATTTTCAAATTAAAATTATGACCTAGTTACAAAAGTAACTCATTAACTTCAGCTTTCACTTGCTTTAGTAAATGACGAATTAGCACGTCGTTCAATTATTCAACCAGTCACTCATTTAACCTGATCGGTAAAACTACAAAATATCTAACTCACAGGCATTTGTAATAGGGGTGAAAGCCTCTCGGGGTGTGGGATGGGCTCATCAAGAACTGCCGCCTCTTTTCTCTGCTTCCAGACCCTTGTCGATGGGCACAACAAAAAGAATTCAAAACAGACCAACAGTGACTGCAAAATGTCCCCTTAATGTTCCGTTATACCTGCCATTATACAGTACTGTGCTTGGACACACGTGTTTGTCTCCATGTCTTCGCTAGTTATCTTCGTTGTTCGTGTAGTGCTCCGTTGTCGTTCGTGATCTGTTGATATTATCGACTGTTCATCGTCACACATCTATGAGTGATAATAATCTGTGTAGTTCATTGCTAGAATCCTGAACATCGGCGACTGAATTTGGCACTCAAATTCAAGAATATGTTCCACCTATCGTGCACCAATCAATCTTGCCACCATTTTCGTATGAATTTGATATCTTCACGGATCTCTTGCTGGATTGGCTTCGATCAAGGTTTCCAAGCGAAGCATGATTGCATAGACCTACAAACATCAACTGTTATATGGAAATAGACGTGACGGTTTTCTTGCTCAAAGAGTACCACAAGCAGTATACAAACAATTATTAGCCTGAAGCTTATTTATTTACCCTGGAATGGCAGACATACCGTTGAAATTGTAAAGTGGATCAAGTAAATAATTGTATGATGAAATTAACTGCAAATAGAAAGTTGGATTGAGGAAATATTACTTGATTGGCTGTACCCTGGACTCCATGTTTCACACACAAAACTCAGGTTGTCTAATCAACACTTTATTCGGAATCATCAGACTCGAGTTGCACTGTTACCAGAGCTCATCAGTAGTGCATATCCTTCGCCGTATCCAGAGTTTGAACCAGGGCCTTTTCATTTTGCACCACCCCGCTCTCACCCAGGATAATCTGAACCACCAAGTTAAGTTTGTCCAGCCACCAGTACTTGGCAGCTTCGAATGGAAACACGGTATCTGTCCCGTTTACTCCAAGCGAATGCTATCCGCCTTGAGCACGGGAATTAGGAAATCACTACTTAGTCTGAAGCTTATTCACTTCAGGTTCGAATGTCAAAAGCATCCCTGGTATGGTCAGACGAATGAAGTTAGTCTTGTCAGTTATTACAGTGGCATTCCTGTTGGACACATGTATTGGCAAGTCGTATCTTGCTTCTGCTTATTAGAAGGAGTCAATTTGTAATCACAACTTTGACACCTGTAATCCTCTAATCAGACCGGTACTAGACTTGTTACTATGTGAGAGGAGGATTAAATAGAACTTTATTGCGAGTAATTTCTGCTAGGTTTATCTGAAGGGTCAAAAAATTAGGAATTGGTTTGATAAAGAGAATTGAATATTCCTTCTGGGTGCTTTCTTCATTAATTTAGGTCTGGTTATTGTGTGCCGATACGATCCAGAAAAGCAGCTGCTCTCAGTATAACGACGATGAACATTTGGTTTAACTGAGTTATGAATAGATTTTATTTTTTCAACCCAATGAATTCTGATGACAATATCAGTTCAACACATCCAAACGAAATCAAGTGGAATGGAAGCAGTTTCAATTAAACTCAACGTGAGCACGAATGGTAGGGTTGATAAAAACATAATTACGGTGGAAGATGGAGAGTTGAAATGATACGCGCCTTAGTGAAATCATTGTAGCCTGGTGTGTTCCTTCCGTCATGATTGGCGAAGTGCATCGTCCCAGTTGTAATGAATACAATCGTTCATGCATACATAGAGTGTGTTAAGCACGCACACAAATTCAGAACACAGTGAGTTTATGAATCATCAGTAGTGCTGTTTATTATGCCTGCTGTAGGTAAATATCCAGCATTCAGTTGTAATTTTACAGTCACGAATTTTTCCTTGGACAAACAGTCATATGTACAAGTAGCTTATGAATTCAGTTACGTACAGCCGAATCTCATCAAGAGTAATAGGTCATTCATATCATCGGAATGAGATGATTACTCAAAGAATTTTGTGATAATCAGACTTGAAAATCATAAATAACAACCAAACAACATTCCTTATTTCCCTCATTTCAGTCAGGACTAACTACGTTCCACGGTGAAACCTAATAAATGCAATCGGATGAAATGCAGTCAAACTAAAATCGAGGATAACAATTTTTGGATAGAAATGTATTGTGTAAAACACGAGAAGATCTGGCGTACGTTGAAAATGATGTGCATTTGTTCAACCTGACCACTGTGAAACCAACACGAGATGAAGGTTTCGGAGTGTCATCAAACATAATATAATCATGATGAAAAGAAATGAGTTTTCATAAACTGATATTAGCTGTGGCAAAGGTGATGAAATTGTTCAGTTAGGTGAGAAGCAAACGAACAATTTTCTGATAGAAGTGATTCAATGACATGTAGCATTGACGGTTATTAAGAGCCTACCAGTGTGTTTAGGATTTTGTCCTCGTACGTGGTTCATTGATGCCCACATGGAACCGCCGTCAATCATCCAGGTTTGCGTTCTTCGTTTCCACGGAAAACAACCAACGGAGTACAAATTCAGAACTAGTTCTTCCGATCCGATAAGAACTTCCTTACAAAAGATGAACTTTTATTCGATCCCACATTTTCAGTCACCCGAATGTACTTACCACGCAAAGTATGTTCCAAGTCACTTCACAGAATTGGGTTCAACTTTACCTACAGCAAAACGACCAACAGTCGTATTGTACTAAACTAGGAGCCAATAGACTATGCAGACATCTAGATTTGTATTGGAAGTTTCCATGTCATCTGGTGGAAATTCAGAGGATCCACTTTATTGCTTTTTCACGTAAGTGGACAATCTTGGCCTTCCTATCTATGCGGACAGCATTTTTTTTTTGACCATCTAAGAAAGTTGTAGACTTGGAAGTTACTGAAATTGCTTTCTTTATTCAGCTGACTTGGATTATTCGTAATAGTCGCATTCAGACCAACACATTCATCGGGGTCTTTGGAAGGGAGAATTGATGTTGCGCAGCACTATCCAAAACGCAACTTAGCACGCATAACGACTCAGATTACTATTGCGCTTGTTTAGCTCAGCATATCACTTTGAATATATGATTTTCTCACTCAGGTAATACGTGCAGAATCAAACTAGAGTGTTTAATCGGAACAAAACCCTCATGAATAACAACCATGTTTCATGCTAAACCTTTTTCACGATAAACTTACCCCTTTAGGTTCAACGTATACGGTACTCGGGAAAGCACCTCTTAGTTAGCCATTATTCTACTCCATAAAATCGATGGTTTACCTATTCGCTTCCTGAGTACCGTAAACATTGAAACTAGAGTGGCAAATGTACTCACAACCGATTGAAAGAAAAGCTAAGTTATTCCGAGGTCACACGATTATGTGCAATCCCGGATCCCAACGTCATTCCAGTCATGGGAATCCACATGATACGTTTGCTTACAGGCAGTTTCTATTTGCACAAATCGAGATATCTGAGAGGAGGTAAGTAATATCTAACAAGGAACACATTTCTAGATTCCAAAGTGAATAATCGTCATCAGTTATCTTGAGATGAGGAATTCCTTGAATTATCGGTCGGGTTATGGACTGAGGAGCCAAATTCATTATTGTTCTTTTGGTGTTTCTTTTTTAATTTATCCAAACGTGTGACCTGGATAATAACCAAGAAAAACGGAAAAGTTCATTAGATCTTGACCTGTAGTTGTTACTTGATGCCACGGATACTTCTATTCACTTTGAGACAGTCACTTACACGTTTTGTCCCAGAGAGTGGGTATCTACACCGTTGTTCATCGCTGAACAATCATCCAGCCAATTATTTCTTATGAACCTGAACCGTTGTGAATCGCGAGAATATTTTTCAGCCCCATTTTCTGTCCAGCTGTACCCATGTAGTGCTGCTTCATCATGGACGACAACCTTTCGCGTGGTTGATATGACATTAGAAGTAAAGATTTGTGAATATTGTGGATACTGTTGATGCCACCTTTTGATTAAAATGAATGCCATATCACGGCAGAAATTTGTCCATCTGGATTCAATGATAATATGGATTCGGAAGCTCGGAGAAAATTTGCTTTTATATTGAAGCAATTCTGACTGACTTAGATTTTATCTATCTTCAGTGCTGATAAGCACGCGTGCTTCAGAATTTTATACGTATATTTTGGAAAAATACCTATGTAGAATGCTTCAAAGTACTTTTCTTAGACGCATGTTTTGATTTCCGATGGTGCTCATCAAAATCTGTTCCATTCACTTGGGATTGGGATGTCCATTTCAATTACGTGATTAATATCTCAACTAATTGTTTGCACACCTAATTGAGTGTATGAAGATTCTGTTGTCGTGTGGTCTCACGGAGGAAATATTATCCCCCGTATTAAGTGGATGAAAATGTATTTTCGTGAAAGTGATTTCATTATTTATTCTGATTCAAGCACATTCACCAGAAATAAAAATATCAACCCTTTTTTGTGTGAGAATATCTCTTGAAAAGATTATTTGACGGACGAATTACCTCGTGACTACTTGAAGGAGAATGGAAAACAGCTTCTGAGATTCATATATATATATATATATATATATATATATATATATATATATATATATATATATATATATATATATATATATATATATATATATATATATATATATATATATATATATACTTATATGATATATAATTTCACCAGCACATTTAATGACGGTCATACTTGGCAAGTAAATAACATCTTGAAAGTTGTACTTGATCAGACTTTTGCATAGACAAATGTCCACATTTCAGTCAAAAGAGATATTTACTTGGGATTTTAATGAAATGATGGGATAGAAAAAAACAATACCTTATCAAACTTGCCAAGAAGTTCTGTCGTTACTCGTCCTTGATTTGTGCGGATTCGGCCCAATGTGGGGCGGAGTCACTTTTAGATAGATCACTGTATAAAGAGTGAAGGCCGTCTGCAAAGATTTTGTGAGCAAACTTTTCACATGCGGCCAGGTGTAGTTTGTTCAGCTTAGAAGATATTCATTTAGGGGTATAAAAGATACCTGAGTGATAATAGATAGACCTCGACGAAGAATTTCCAAGTCTTTCTTCAGTAGGCTGGAAGAAGTAACGGGGCAATAGTAAAGTAGAACGGGAAAACACACTGATGAACGGAAAGAAAGATAACACTCCGTCTAACGGTAAAACGTCTTAACTTTCGGGTGTGGTGAGATGGCCAGCGTAATTTTTCAAACAGTTTAAAATGTCGGATGACCACTTCCAATTTGCATTGAAAGTGGTTCTTGAGTATTCGACTGGACCTACTCTAGTTAGTGGTTCGGTGGAAACCACTGATCGATCAGAAGGATAAGCCGATCACGGATAGGTATACATGCATTCAAAGCATTTGGACAAGTTTAAAGTTGATCCGGATCGAACAGAGAAATTAATAATATAGGACAGATTACTAGAAAATCAATCAAGTTTACAGAAACAGTTTGACAAAGAGCCACATCATAAGCACACTGATGCAGGTGCTTCGTTTTGCTGTTCAAATGAACATTTCAACTTATATTTGTGTTTCTTTCAGTATGCGTCTAACGGTCCTGAGAACAATTTTTGTCAACTTAATCGATAAATATCAACAAAGTAATAGGATGAAACTTCATTGGACTAAGGAACTCTGAGAGATCAGACCGTTCAAAATGACTATTTCCACAACATTATTCTAACCACGCATTTCTTTTTTCACAGATAATTTCTTTTTTATACACCAAGGGAGTTTATTCAGTGCTTGCAGTTCCAGCTTCCTGACTTGATTAAGGTAAATCACAGCATGGGGTATGGTGTCAATTTGGCTCGTTTCCTCTCATGTATGTCGGTTCTTTGCTGCTCTGTATTTCTGTGACAGGAATAATAGATGTCCATTTGAGAAGAAATTCAGTCTGTATCATGCAGCACCTGATATAATCAGAGGTTGGGCATGTGAATACGAATGTATTGACTAGTCGACTGGGTTTTCTTTGAGATGATCGGAATCTGCAGTCACTGTATCCACGTGTGTTCATTAAATACAAAGGAGGAAAGGTGAGTGAGAAACTGTTGTATGACAATGTCGACATTTGTTCACGAAAAAGAAAGGCATTTATATTCATAGAACTTTTGAACCACAGATAGTTAGAAGTTTGACTTTTGTTCCCAAGCCAAGATTTACCAAGATACGGAAGATAGTTAAATTAGTAAACGAGGCAGCACCAATTAAGCTGGGTCATAATTATGTGGGTTTACTATCTAAGTACGTTAGAAGTAACCGTTTCTCAGTCAACACAGATTTCATGATTATGACTATAAGATAAGATCGAAAGAAATTCTCTCATAACTGAGAGTTTTCACGTCATGGGCGTAAACAATAAGCAGAAGCGGAGAAGGTGAGTTTTGCGATGCATAGATTCTTCTGAACCAAGAAGCACATTATAGGTGAAATAAACATACAAGGTGGTGAAATCCCACGTGTCCGTTTACATCCTGCATTATGCCCTCAAAGGGATCAAACCTATTGAAATGAACAGTGGATGATGGAGTTCCACCGTTCATTGAGGCGTTCAGAACTACACTGGTTGCACTCGAGAAAAACCGTTTGACACGACAGAGACCTTTCCATTATCAGGTTCAGTTTGCAAGCTCTTCCTTATGACAACTGAAATGTGAAGTTACCTAAGATCTCTGGCTTGTAATGAAGTTCAAGATGTCTTCCTCTCATATTTCTCCTTTTCCAGTCTCTTTGTTACTTGGAGATGAGCTTGCGCGACGAATTCACCTCTCTTTATTACGTCTGGGAGCCTGCTACCTTGCTCAGTCTCACACGTCTTCTGGTCATTATTTTTTATTTATTCGGAAATATGACGGAAGCCGTGTCTCTCTTCCTATTCGAGGTAAATTAGTTGTCTGTTTTTTCGAGGCATGCACTGAACCAAGATAGGCCAGAATGGAGCATTTTATGTTGATGTCAGAATCCGTTCCTTGTTCAAAGAAAGTCCTAAGGAGGTTAATGAGTGTTCATTTAGTACGCACGACTGAATCATTTCGCTGCAGAAGGTAAGACTTGGTGCGTGCGAACTTTCGAAATTCGTACCTTTGTCCGAGTGTAGCTGGCCCGGTGCACACCACAGACAATGGATCGGGTCCACGGCGGTTCTGACATCCACAGAATTCAGTGGTATAACCTTATGCCATCCAGTCAAGTAGTTGGCGAGAACCAGCAAGTATTTATCACCGCGTTGTGTTATTATCAGTGGTCCGACGCCCGATCAGATACTGTCAACGCATTTTCGTAAAGGTAGCCAAAGCTAACGCGTTTTACCCGGAGATGCAGCAATTTATCTCGCGTTTACATCACGTTGTGATTCCGTGAGATATGACATGCTCTATGCCATCCCGACCGACTGGTAATAGCACCGCCTCAATGGTCCCATCACTAGTATCTGTGTAAAACTTGAAGTCACCAGCTCCATCAGAAAGGCCTGGCTTTGCCGACACAGGTGCAAAGCAAAGAGCTTCAAGCAAATAAGTAATCGTCTGTTCAGAGCGTTCATCCTAATTAAAGCTGTCGTGTTCCTGCAGCGGGGCATTAAGTGGTGCTGCTGCTCAGCAAATCCTGCGAAGATAAGAAGCTAATCTCATGAAAATCCTCAAGTTCACGAAATCGCTAGGCATTGGCCAATTTAGAACCTGTTCCAGTTCATTCCGATCAGAATGTATACTTTGGCCGGAGATGATGTAGCCTTAGGAGAGGAGTTTAAACTTGGATTTGTGCATCTTCGATCCAGCCTAAAACCAGTTCTACCTTTCCCAAATACTCCTCTTTTGCCTTCCTTTGAATCAGTACATCATCAGTGAACAGAATGAACTTTGAGGGGGTCAGTCCTTCTGGAAAGCGACTTATTAGACTTTGGAAGGTAGCAGGTGTATTGTTCAGTCCAAAAGGCATAGTCTGGAGCTCATGGAAGCCAGGTGGAATAGCAGACGCTGATAACTCATGATCTTCCTCTGTGAGGTAAACTTTCCAGTACTCCCATGCCAAGTCTGAAGTAGTGAATTATCGACTATCTCCCTGTGCATACTACAGATCATCCACATTTATCCGAATAATGTCCCTGGTAGTTGTCATTTGCGTGACATAGGTTTTCGGGATTTTCCCCACAAAAAAGGCCGTTTCACAGTGAACATAGAAACCCCATCGTTTAGTTAGTTCAAGATGCGATGCCAAAAGGCCGTGTTCGTTTCTTCAGGATAGGTCCGCCTGCCCAGGTGCTGCCTTATCCAACCAAAAAACCACGAGTGCTTATTTAACTGTAGGTTTCTGCCGTGGAATTCTGGTCGATATTGGGAGGGGTATCCGAGAATACCCAATAATTTCCGAATTAATTCAAAAGAGGACTCGAGCTCACCGCCAACAAACACTTCTGCCTCATTGATGGTGTCGTAAGCTTCTCCGAGCAGAAGTCTCATTACAACGTCCTCTGTTAACCATTCGTCATGGCTTCGTACTTGGCACTTCCATCTGCTGTAATCTTCGCCAGGGCAAAAATGCTCGAGCGCACTGGTATTAGGCACCTGTTGTGCTACCAATACCTTACACCCAACCAAGGCACGAATCAGTTCACGAAGAGATGAATACACCAAATTTGCTTTTTTTATGATCTGTCTGTAACATATTCCAGACTAACGGATTCCACTTGATCTTGGCATCCTGCTCCCGAGTTGCGGCATCAAACTGTAACAGTCAGCAAATTGGGGGAAAATACGTTTCAAAAAGCACATTGTATTTAATACAATCATATAGATATAAACATATTACGGCTAAGTCTCTTTCCCCGGTTGCACTGTTTTTCGAATGGTTAGGTTCTCCAACTTCCTCCAGTTTGTAATCAGCCTGTTTATTGTTGACGTGACGAAAATGGGACGGAAGGAAAATTCAAGACCGCGATTGGCCAAAGTCGTACAAGTTATCAGAAGTTTCTATTACATGTGGTTTAAAAATGGTTTAAAAATGGAAATTAGTTTTGCTCTTAAACTGAATTCTATCGGCAAATCCGTAGAAAGGGACTTAAGTTTAGTTGTGAACGTTCATACGTTTCCCTTATTTTGACGAATGTTTTCCAGTGTTTTGTCATGAAGATGAGTACAATTATTGGTCAATTCACAGAAAAACACTCGAAAATACACATTTCTGGGATAGAAGACCAAGTACATTGGAACAAGAGGATGACTCCTTACGCATTGCACTGGGAAACAGTGCCGTTACTTCATGTCATTCATCCAGCACGAGAATAATAAAAGGCACTCTTAGTTCCACTCGCGGTTAAGTATGTGGCCATTTCAAATGCTGCTGGTGTAACGTGCTCAGACAGATCGCCATGTCCATCCTTATCTGTGTTAGTGTTGATGCTTGCCCATAGACCTACTGAGCTCCGGCAAACCGAACTTCCTTTCTGTCTTTGTATATCCTGTAGGTACAACCCCCACCTAAGGCACTGTAGCCACTATGCCAGTATCAGGTGAAATGGAGATTGAATAAAACATCCAACAAAAGAGGGCACGTAAGGATTTCTCCAGGGATTCAAATCACCAAGCCTGTCATTTGGCAGTGGGCTTACTTTGCAAGCTAGTGCTTAGCATGTGATGTAAATGAAAAAAGTCACTTGTAGTAAGCAGTTCATCCGCCAAATTATCATACCAAATACCAAGAGATCACACCTCACAATATAATTGGTTTGGATCAGAATAAAACACCTTGCCAATTCGTACGAGCATCCTTCTTCCTAATTGTCATGAGTTCGCACTAAAAATAAGTATGAGCGTACGCAGTAAAAAGGTGTCGTACACAAACACCTTTTTGGTGGAATAGACTTAAAAGTTGAGAGAAAAAATTTCACAGTATTCTAGACTTACCAGTGTTATCAAGTAGATGCAGAATACTGGAATCAAATTCAAGGTCAACCAACGCCGCCGTGGTAACCACGAATACAAACTTGTCGCTGATCAGAGGTTAGAATTACCGACCCAAATTAAGTAGCTTGATTAAGTGGTCATCCCAGACAATAAACTGATAAACTCTCCGCCTTTTCTGTATTATTTCCAGAGTAAAAATGTAACCTGGAAGGGAAGCAGAACGCCGAAGATTGAAATCAGCATTTGACAGCAAAAACATATTGTGGCCTTGATTATAATTGAGGTCACAAGTGAGTCTTCCTGAAAAACTCACTTTGCTTTAGCAATGGGATGAGTCGAATCATCAAATTCATGTCAATTGAACCTGAAGTGTTTTGTACTATGCGGAAACAAGAAGAACTACCAGCTTATGAACGGGAAGTCTAGTGTTAGACACCAAAACATGGTCATCTTTCTAATATATATTATGTCAAAAAACTGAAAGTAGTGCACAGACATTCGATTCTTCTATGGTGTTTTTCTTCTACAGTGAGAGTTGAAACTGCAGTGTTCCATAAACTGTAAATCAGGATCTGGTGAGTGTGAGATTGAGAAACACCTGGGACACAGTTTACCGGGGACGTCTGAGTTTGCAGGGCTGTTGATTCTGTCTGCCTTGAGCCTACTTCTGACTACCGCCAATGGTATCCAAGTGGGAAACTTTCAAGAAAAACACACTTAGTTAGCGACGAACTAGCAAGTAGTTCAATTATTCAACCACTCACTGATCTAACCTGATCGATAGAACTACAAAATATTTAACGCATAAGTATTTGTAATAGGGGTTAGAGCGTCTTGGGGTTTGGGATAGGTTTGTCACGAACTTCTCCCAATTTCTTTGTCTCCAGACCCCGGTCGATGAGCACAAAGAAAAGAATTCAAAAAAGGCAAACAGTGACTGCGAAATCGTCCCCTAAAATCTCGTTATACCTGCCATAATAACGTGCCATGCTTGGAATGCTTTACATAATACACACGCGTTTGTCTCCATGTCTTCGCTATTTCTCCCCTTTTTTCGTGTGGTGCACCGTTGTCGTTCGCATTCTAATGATTTTGCCAACTGTTCATCGTTACACATCTATAAGGGACGATAATCTTGGTAGTTCATGGCTGGAATCCTGAACATCGACGACTGGATTTGAAGCTCAAATTCGTGAATAAATTCCACCCATCGTGCAACAATCAATCTTGCGAACATTTTCGCACGATTATGATATCTTCATGCATTTCCTACCGGATTGGCATTGACCCAGGTTTCCGAGCGAGGCTTGAATTCATAGGCCTACAAATATGAACTGTTATATCAAAATGGACGTGACAGCTTTCTGGCTCAAAATAGAATGAGCAATATATGAACACCGATTAGCTTGATGCCTAATCATTTCGGCCTGGAATGTCAAATGTGACGTTAGAATGGTCAAGCTGATCAAGTAAATATTTGTATGACGAAAATACTTGCAAGAAGTGTGTGGAATTGATGATAATTTACTTGGCTGATTGTCTTTTGGACTTGTTTATTCACGCACAAACCTCGGATTGTCCAGCCAACCCCGCATTTGGAATCACCGGACTCGAGCTTTACTGTTGTCAGAGGTCATCAGTGATGCTTATCTTTTGCCACATCCAGGGTTTGAACCAGGGCCTCCTCATCACGAATACGTGTGTTTGTTATCAGTGAACTACCCCGCTCCCTCCTGGGCTGATCCGAATCACTGAATTTAGTTTGTTCGGCCAGCAATTCCCGACAGCTTCGAATGGAGACACGGTATCTGTCCCGTCTACTACAAGCTAATACGTCTCCCCATGAACACGAGAAATACGACATCACTATTTAGTCTGAAGCTTATTTGTTTTAACTTCGAATATCAAAATTACCATTGGTATTGTCAAACGAATCAAGTAAGTGTTGTCAATTATGGCAGTGGCATCCCTGTCAGAAGCATCGATAGGCATGTCATGACAAAACGATTATCCGAAAAATCCCTTTCAGATGACAAATTTTGTGCATTCCAAATCGTATCGTGCTTCTGCTAATTGGAAGGAGTAAGTTTGTAATCACAATTTTTACAATGGTATTATAATCAAACCGTTACCAGGCTTGTTATTATGTGAGGCAAAAGGACTATATGGGATTTCATTGAGAGTAATTTGCCTGTGTTTAACTACCGGGTCATCGGGGTTGGAAATTGATTTGATATGGGGACTTCAATCTTCCTTCTGGATGCTTTCTTCATTAATTTAGGTCTGGTTATTGTGTGCCGATACGATCCAGTAAACAGCTGCTCTCAGTATAACGACGATGAGCATTTGATTTAACTGAGTTATGAATAGATTTTATTTTTTCAACCCAATGAATTCTGATGGCAATATCAGTTGAACAAACCCAAACGAAATCAAGTGGGATGGAAGCAGGTCCAATTAAATTCAACGTTAGCATTAATCGTAGAGTTGATAAAAACATAATTATGGGGGAAGATGGAGAGTTGAAATGATACTCGCCTTACTGAATTCCTTATAGCCAGGTGTGTCCCGTCCGTCATGACCGACGACGTGCATCGTCCCAGTTGTAATGAATAAAATCGTCCAAGCATGCTTAGAGTATGCGGCGCACGCACACATACAGAAGCAGAACGGGTTTAGAACTCATTATTCGTAGTACTGATTATTATAGCCGGTGTATTTGAATATCAAGAATTCCATTAGTATTTTTCGGTGACGAATATTACCTTGGAAGAACTGTTGTATGTACAAACAGCTTATAAATTCAGGTACGTACAGTTGAATCTCACCATTGGTTTTAGATCATTCATATCATCGAAATGATATGATCACCCAAAGAATTTCGTGTCAGTCAGACTGAAAACCGTGAACAGCAACTAAATACACTTTCCAATTATCACATCGTACAGATCCTTTCTACCACCATCGGGATCTGCTTCATAGCCACGCTGACAAGTTCCAGATTCGACATAAACATGCCTCTGATAGGTAACTTCCCGCATTCCACGCCAATAAGACTAAACTACGGGGAGTTACTTCATTGTTAAAAGAACGTGCACATTAACTTTACGCCTATTATGATAATTATCGCTCCAGTGCCCACCAAATCACACAAAATAGCTCCATTGACTTTTGCCGGACAGATATTGAGTCGGAATAAGTAAAACAAATGAAACGATAGGCGTAATACACCCACCATGATTCTGGGTTCGTGGCCCACTTCCATACAAGTCCAGGCTGTTTCCGTTTATCTGTAGAGAAGTTGGTTTGAAATTATTGCCACGGGGCCCAAGTTTCATTATTTCGATTCTTGTTCCATGATCCTTGTTGTGAAACGGATAACGTCCTCCAGTGTGGCCGCCTCGATACCAATTACCTCTCAGTTCACAGGACTGCCTTTTTCCTGTTGAGTGTTCTGCCGCTCCTGATATAAGGTACAACATTCATTTTCAATTGATATTTATACAGCTGTGCAATAAATCGTTCGTCGTCCCGGCCTTTGTCATTCCTTGTGACAGGTTCTCAAACTGCCCCACAACAATGCCTGTTTCACAACGGAGTTAGAAATTCATCGTTCAGTTAGCTCAAGATGCCATAGCAAAGGACCGCTTTCGCCTTTTCAGGATGGGCCACCTGCTCAGTTGTTGCAGTTCCCGACCAAAGAACCGCGCGTACTCATTCGGTTTCTGAGTTCTCTTATGGGATTCATGTCGATATTGGGAGGATTGTCCGGCAGCATTCAATAATTTCCAAATTTCCTCAAAAGTGGAATCACACTCACCGCCAATAAACACTTTTGCTTCATTGACGGTGTCGTTAGCTTCTCGCACCATAAGTCCCATTACAACTTTCTCTTTCTGCTTCTATGTTAACCACTAGTCATATCTTTATACTTGGCATTCCCACCTGTTGTAATCTTCGCCAACACAAAACTGCTCGAGTGCACTGATGATAGACACCTGTTGTGTTACTAATACCTCACACCCAACCAAGGCACGAACCAGTTCACGAAGAGACGAATCTACCGAATTATTCTTCGGTAGCGAGCTGCCCTTAGCGTTTTGAGGATCACCGAGTGGCAGCTCCAAATTGTCCTGGTCAGTGAAAAGAGAGGAGATACGTTTCGCGATGATTATTGCAATGAAAAAAACATACATATATATATACGTCTAACGACTCAGTCTCTTCCACTAGCTGCACTTTTTTTCAAATAGTTAGTTTTTCCAGTTCACAGTCCCCTTTTGTGGGGTTACCGTGACCAACTGGGAGGGAAGAAAAATTTGTGACTCTGATTGACCGTACTCGCACGGGGTTTCAGAAGTTTCTGCCACATGTGGTTTACAAACACTTCCTAACGTTGACTGTCACACCTACTCTAGAAGGAAAATTTCAGTTCACATCACTATCAGCCTTAGCGTCAAACTCATTTCGGTGCGCTAGTTAATCACCTATAATGGCACCGAGATAGAGATGAAACTTCTGATTAGGCGGAATTTTCTCGACACTTTCGTGACAAAGGACCAAAGTAACGTTGTAAATGCTCATAAGTTTCTCATTTTCTTTGACGGATCGTGTCCAGTGTTTTGTCACAAGTTAATTCGCAGCAAAACATTTACAAATAGCACGTTGCAGGTATCGAAAAAATAAAGCATATGGAAACAAGATAATGACTCCTAACGCACTGCGCTAGAAGACAGTGCCGTTATTTCATGTCATTCATCCAACACGAGAATATTAAAAGGTACTCTTAGTTCCACTCGCGGTTAAGTATGCAGCCTTTTCAAATGCTGCTAGTGTAACGTGCTCAGACAGATCGCCATGTCCATCCTCATCTGTGTTAGTGTTGATGCTTGCTCATACACATACTGAGCTCCGGCCCACCGAATTTCCCATCTGTCTTTGTATATCCTGTAGGTATAACCCCCACGAAAGGCACTGTAGCCACTATGACAGTATCAGGTGAAATGGAGATTGAATAAAACATCCAACAAAGGTGGGCACGTAAGGATTTCTCCAGGGATTCAAATCATCAAGCCTGTCATTTGGCAGTAGGCTTACTTTGCAAGCTAGTGCTTAGCATGTGATGTAAGTTATAAATATCATTTGTAGCAAACAGTTCATCGGCCAATTTATCATACCGAATACCAAGAGATCACACCTAACAATATAATTGGTTTAGGTCAGAATAAAACACTTCGGTAGCTGATTGAAAGTTTTCACTTTGACGACTGAAAATTTCCCCAAATGCGATTGAATTCGTCATGGGGGCTAAAATAGTTCTGAGGATATTGCTCGGTGTTACGTTGCACTAGAAGTGTGTAAATATATTCATGCCACACGATTTGTCAACTCATTATTTACCTTTATATTTATGAAAGTACACGCAACCCAAAAGGTCCAGTTCATGCAGTTATCCAATAGTATATCAGATAAGAAGGTAACAATAAACACCTCACTTGTTCTGAAAAGAGATGTAAGTGGGCTACCTACGCAATGGCTACTGGAATCAAAAGCGAAAATATAAAGTAGCATAGGCCCAATATTCATTTCATAATCATCACGGTGTACTCTATGCTGAAGAGATTTGGAAATATCTTGCATATTTAGGACACACCCACTAGCTACCAACCCGTTTGACCGTTGTGTGCTTATTATTTTTTGGGTCACTTCAATGTACCAGAAGCTGGTTTATTTTTCTATCAGCGGTTCATAGTTCGTCAAGAGCGCAGCCGTATGGTATTCGCAAAAAAGAGTTCCTTCTAAATTCTGAGCATATCTTTCCACCACAAACAAGAAAACCACCAGTGTTATTTACCTAAAACCCTCGTAATTGCTTGCCACTCATCGGAGATACAAAATCATGTGGTTTTGTGTTAGTACTTTCAGGTACGAGATCAAAAAGCACTCATCAGGTGCTAGTATGCCACAGCTTTCACATCAACTGCCTTATTTTAGCTCTATCACTAGTGATATATTGGAACCTCTCGTTGATGGTTTTTTAACGGCCGAGTTGGCCCCACAGCGATCTCTTTGTTCTTTTCTTTTGCAATGTTTTTCAATAACAAATATCAATCTAATCATGTTGGGAAAAGTGCCCCATACACTTCAGAAAAACTATTCATCGGAGAATAAGAACTGGAAATATAAACGGTAAACCATATTTTGCTAGGCTTATCCCGAACATCCCACACACTACACTTTAGTTCACTTTCTATTACATCAACACGGAAAAGTTTGCCAACGTAGTGATATAATGACTAGCAAACGAGCCTTTTCACACAAAGTTGGTCACTTGTATCCCAATCATCTGTCATAACACGATTTCATTTTCACAAACAATCGTGGTCTTTTGTATTCCAGACACCGAATGGCATCCTGCCTTGTTCAACTGAGCGGAATCGTTTTCCTTTCAAAATTCAAACACTGTCGTGTTGTAACAAAGAAGACTGAAATTTCTAACAAGGTGAAGAATACACGAGAGAAGATCAAATCAGGCACTTATCGGTATTTTCCAGATAATAAAACAACCCACACTCATAGGACTAGTTGGTGAAAAATCCACTTGTGCATAAATTTAGTGTAGAAGACATGTTTTGTGACCTTGGTGGAAATGTTCTTAATAATTACTGGAGCGCACTGTGGAATCGTGAAAGGCGTGGACTGTGCGGTACTATATCTCTGAGTTATGCTGGTGATAGCGAAATCCACTGATGTTTCATTCTTCGGATTTCCATAAAAGCCGTTGTTTGATGCAGCTGAGAATCATTATGTGACCACCGTGATCCTTGTCCCTTCAGGATTAACCAGGTAGCATGTAGGTTCACATTGAGATAGCCTAAAACCAGCCTATGTATTTGCTGAAGTATCTGTACGGGAAGAGCTTGAAAGAACTGGAAAACAAAGCTTTCATATAATGTCGGATGCAAACTAAAATACGACCGAAGCACGTAATACCGATCATAAATGCTAGGACTTGGAAATAAATTTCCTGCTTTGAATCTTACGGGTAATCAGTACACCGAGTCGCTGAATACTATAAACGTGAATATCAGTAGTACTAACAGGACTGACTGGCAATATTATCAATGTGAGAAATTTCAAATCAGTTGCCTCAATCAAATATGGAGTAAGCAAAAGCTCACAGCGGAATACATACAAAAAGTCTGTAGACGCCCATACATCTTGGATATTGCATATTACTTTCCTGGTGATGACCTGCGGACTATAAAACTGCTTAGAAAAGTAGTATCATTTGACGTTTTGCAATTCAGAGTAGTGCTGTTAGGGCATTCTGTAAGTAAAACTGACGGGACGTATAAACAAACTAAGAAACCAATTTAACCGAGGAGTGTTGACTCGAAATCACATACCTAGCTACTTGAGTGGACCAATTCACCTGGGAAACACATCAGCGAAAGAAGCCAAGCAACAATAACCAGCCCCAGAATTCGAAAAATTAAACTGGTTTCATAGCCGGAGAAAACCGACACTGTTCTTCACATTGACAACATTTGTAAACTATTAACTTGTTTTATATGTTTTCTTTACTTGACGTTCGCACACACGAGAAAACCCAAGACCGCAACAAGATTCTCACGGTTTTCTAAATATAAATAATGGAAGAAGTAAATATGAAAAGCTGATTTGATGGTCTCCTTTCAAATGATCACATTGATCACGGAAAGCCCAAAATGAATGATGCTTGAGAGCATTTGACTCTTCACAGAAAACGACTTCAAGCTATCAGACGGAATAGCGACCTTGATGGATAGATAAAATGCTTACATGGATGAGGTACTCATGAAAAGCTATCAAGTCTTTCGCGGTATCATAAGAGGACCCGATAAGATTGTCTGTTTTGGGCCTGTTCATTGACGCGACTATGAAACAGTTCAACGCGTAAACAATCGAACACCAAATTACCCAATCATGTATCATTAATGTAAATAAAACTTCGGTTATAATGACAAGAACCGGAATAGAACAATATCGTCAACACCTGATTACACTAATATTTGATAAAAAAGTAAAGAGAACAGAAGGGAGTTGCTAACGACGCTCGTCCTTTGATATTCATCATTATGCAACGAAGCAGCAACTTAAAGACACTTGTAAACAGGGAGCTGAAGATGAGTGGTGTGGGGCTGAACTACAGGTGATAAATGACCAGTTGTTTGCGTGTCTTGTTTCTAATAACGGACACAGTAAGGATTTAGAGCGATTTTGATTTTACTTCCAGCTGTTGATGTGCTTGAAAATGTCCATCAGATCACGAATTCAATCCTCTGCAATGCAGACATGAATACCTCAAATGTCACTGTAGGACTGTGGTATGCATGTGGGGCACTGGATATTAGAGGGCACAACAACCAAGCGGGTAGGCACAGTGAGGGCATTTTAATACAACAGAAACGACCACGACGATCAACATGGTCTGTATAGTCCAAGGTGCCCCATTCTACGCCTGAGGTGTGATCAGTGATACATCTGCAAGGCAGCTGAATAATTTGGCACTGTCCTGAACAAACGGAGGCAGGTCTTACGATGCACTCGTTCACGTATACATGTGTTCGGTCATTGCTTGAAAACAGGCCTTAATGTCGAGCAGTACAACGTGAGATCAGCTAGCCGAGCTAACCGCATGTAGGGGCGTCTGACACCTGAGGCACTTCACTCGTACAAAGTGATAAATCGACAACTGAAATTGATTAACATCACGCTGCAATAACAAAGCCGGTGGTGAATACTAAAGTAGAAATTTACCGGTTGGATACCATAATGGACTTAAACACACACAACCTAATATGGTCGACGTTGGTCGTATGGTGTAGGCGTTCGCTTGCCACATCGGAAATCAGAGGTTTGATTTTCTCCACTTTTGGTTACTTTGGTGGTAGACAGTAATCCACTGTCGTCCGACACAATATCACACATGATCCGCACTCCAAGTTTCGGGTCCTGCTTGTCAGCTATAATTATTAGTGGAATAGGCTTTAGAGATAATGAGCATATCATTTACACTACACTCATACGCAGGCATGTGATGTAATCCAACCATGCATGGCCAGATAAACAAACATTTACTTATCAACAAAAACACATTTTCAAGTAATCAATCGCATATTTCGCGACCGATGATTACCCATTCTCGCAATAAAAGTATCCTGTCATGTTAAGTGAATAGACAAGTAAACGGAAATCATATCACGGCCCACTGGACAAGAATTCCAACAACCACCTTATCAATCATGCCCGACCAAGGGTCTCATTCGGAATTCAAACGTCGTAATGCACATTTTATACCTCAATGTAACCCAGGTGTTTTACTTATGTCTACATACTAATAAGACGATTCCGTATAAAGCATAAAAGTACCAACTTCCAGTCGAGAAGCACAGTGGATTTTATAAGACGATTTCTGGTTAATGAAATAGATCGTCATGGAGTATCGATGCTCAACTATAGAAGTGGCTTTATCCTACCGTTTTGGGATAACCCGAGCTCTAATTGGGACTGGGACCTAAATTGTATGCAACTGGATTTCACACAAGTCAGTACCCAATTATCCGATGACGAGCCCTGAGTGTTGTGCTTTTCGTGACCACAGTGTGATGCAGAGCTCATCTGTGACAGGCTTGAACTGCAGCAATGGTCTTCGGGCACAGTGATCGACTGCCATGATTACTACTTAACAATGCAAATGTTCTTAACTCTGAGCAATGAAAATTATGTAATTCATGACTAATTTCTCTCAACAGTAATAAACGTTTCCTTATACTGGGCCATAAGGGCATTACACCGTCATTAGGATCTATGAATCACGTTCAAGATAATTTGCGCGCATCGAAAGGAGTTCTTCTTGTGATATCCTTAAACAGAGACGATTGCTAGACAAGATAAAAGTGTGATCCGATTCTCATGGCAGATCCTCACATATGGTAAAACAACCAGTTTGGTTGATTTCCTTCTCAATATTATTCCAAATAAGGACTACTAAATAATGTGGGGAATACAATGAATTACAAAGCGGTCAGTGGCTGGATTGTTAAGAAGGAAACCAGGAGACAGGTGAACAAACAATGGAATGCACTGCATACAAAGTACGACATTTTTATAAGCATGAAATCTGCATAAGTAAACATATGCATAGAGTTGTCGACTGATGAAAAATATAACTGGTGGACAGGAAATTTTCAAACGCTGTCACGGGACATGAAGGCGGGTCATCTCCGTAAGACATACACTCTAAGATATTCAATGCCCATGTTAGTACTAGGATCAGTAGTACGCGCACGATGTATTTGATTGTGCATGAAAATGCACATACGATGCTTTGAGTGTGTACTGAGCAAATTACCAGTGATTGGTTCATGTGTGGTTTATCGTATTGCTTGTGAGTAGGACACAGAATTATCCCAGTTTCTATGCATCAAGACATTCCGGTCTTCAAACTATCACATAGGATAGAAGGAATACAATTTCATTTTGAGCTGCATCTATTTGGGAAGAATCGTCGAGGTTTCAATTGTACCTAACTCTTTGTTCAACTCAGCGAGATTAGTTGGTAGGCATAGAGTTTCTTGTGGAGAACACAATGCTTGAGAGGTGAATATGTTCCCTACCGTAACTCCCGCCGAAAATTATTTTGTCGAACGAGCTTTGAGTATTCCCTGGAATGAAAGAGCACAACCGGAAAAATGGCAAAAATTTTGGAAGGATTGAATTTAAAAGCACAATAGCTGAGATTTCATAATAGAGCTGTTTTGTTTGTTCATATACCTATTGAGAAAGAGCAATGTTAAAAAAAAATCAACTGGTTTGGTGAAAAGATCATTTTTTGTCAAATGTGACACGTTTGTGAAACGATCATCATCGGTTGTGATAATCAAAGGTCGTCCATGTACACTAAGGAGCTTCACTTATTCGAGATCAAGTCACAAAACAGAATCTTCAAGGTCATTCTAACCGACACAGAGCTCCTCGTTTTGTGTACATAGTAACTATCACGTGAGTAATAACGTTAACTGTTTCAACGGCAATGAAAACAGACACTTGTGTGTTTCCTGGTCCATTCAAATATGCGAGTCAAATGGTGTGCTACAAAAGTTTTGGAGATGAATAAAAATATAGGAGAGACAGCATATCATTTTTCGACTTCTCTGATCAACAGACAGAGCAGAATTGCATAAAATCACCAAGCTACGGGGTAAAACCAATGTGAGCCACAAAACTATGGCCAAATTACTTCAAGCAAATGGTCTATCCTCGCCAAGAGTTGAAATACGTACGAAGTAGTTGAGCGAACCAGGTAGAGCTACAAAACAACAGAAGTAGAAGTGAAAAGTGTTGAAAAACCAAACACACTCAACGTCAAAAGCAATTTATTCAAACCCACATATAGCACAGGCATGTTCCTCTTCCTGCAGCAAGCAATATTAAACATTTCAGGTACCACTTATTTGTAAGATTCATCCAGAATTTTGTATCAAACTTGAGCATGTGACACGCATTTTGTTGCCAAGGTAATTGGCATGTAACTCTATTCATTTTGACAAACTTTAAAACCAATAAGCCCAATTCATTCATTCGTTTGTTCGCGGAAGCAAATTTTTATTTGTAAACTGCCAATGACTAGTTCGCTGTCAGCCTCATCAGATCGTCTGGGATGACTGGGCTTTGTGTTGGCTAATACGATTTATATGGTGATTTGAGAAAGGAAAAGCAATTTTTGCTCATAACGTCTTTCCCAAAACACAGCCATTATGTTGTAACTAACCCAGTTTTGATTATTTTACCGATTGAACAATGGATGTGCACAATTTTTAACGCCACATGAATGTCCACACATCACCACATTCTGATTATATATATATATATATATATATATATATAAATATATATATATATACATATAGTTGGCAAGTAAATATCACCTTGAAAATTGTACTCAATACGGAAGGTGGGTTTTTCCAAAAATCCCTGACTTTGACAAAAACATAACCGTGATAACTAACATGAGTGATTTGTATTTGTACTTGATCAGACTTTTGTGTCGACAGATGTTTACGTTCCAGTCAGAAGAGATGTACACTTGGGACCTAACTGAATAAATGTGATAGAAAAAGTGATTGCGTATCAAAATTGCCAAGAAATTTGGCTGATACCCGTCCTTGGTTGGTTAGGATTCTGGCCAGACATGGGGCGGTAGAGTTCTTGTACATAGTAATATCAGAGGGTGCGGATCAGAAGGAGAAACGTATCGGGACAACAGAGTTACTTTTACATGGATCACTGTGGAAACAGTGAATGCCGTCTGCCAGGATTTTGTGAGCAAACTTTTCACATACGGCCAGGTGTAGTTTGCATTGCTTAGCAGTTATTCAGTTAGGGGTATAAAAGATACCTGAGTGATAATAGATAGACCTCAACGAAGAATTTTCGGGTCGTCCTTCAGTAGACCAGCAAAAGTAACAGGGAAAGAGTAAAGTAGAACAGGAAAACACGTTGATGAACAGAAAGAGAGATAACACTCCATCTAACGTTAAATTGTCTAAACATTCGGGTTTGGTGAGATAGCCAGCGTAGTTTTTTTAAACAGTTTTGAATGCGAGATAACCACTTCCAATTTGCATAGATAGTTGTTTCTAAGTGTTCGTCAGAACACACCCTAGTAAGTGGTTCGGTGAAAATGACAGATGGTTCACAAGTATAAGCTGATCGAGCAAGGGTAATATGCATTCAATGCACTTGGACAAGTTTAAAGTTAAACCGGATGAAACAATAAAATTAATAATACTAAATAGGTTCTCCAACTTCCTCCAGTTTGTAATCAGCCTGTTTAATGTTGACGTGACAAAAAATGAAACGGAAGGAAAATTCGTGACCACGATTGGCCAAAGTCGTACAAGCTTCCAGAAGTTTCTATTACATGTGGTTTAAAAATGGATTAAAGATAGAAATTAATTTTCCTCCTAAACTGAATTCTATCTGCAAATCCGTAGAAACGGACTTCAGTTTAGTTGTGAACATTCATACGTTTCCCTTATTTTGACGGATATTTTCCAGTGTTTTGTCCTAAAGATGAGTACAATTATCGGTCAATTCACAGAAAAACATTCGAAAATACACATTTCTGGGATAGAAGACCAAGCACATTGAAACAAGAGGATAACTCCTAACGCACTGCAATGGAAAACAGTGCCGTTACTTCATGTCATCCATCCAGCACGAGAATAATAAAATGCACTCTTAGTTCCACTCGCGGTTAAGTATGCGGCCATTTCAAATGCTGCTGGTGTAACGTGCTCAGACAGATCGCCATGTCCATCCTTATCGGTTTTAGTGTTGATGCTTGCTCATTCACTTACCGAGCTCCGGCCCACGAAAGGCACTGCAACCAACCTACTACACCTGTATCAGGTGAAATGAAGATTGCAGTAAACATCCAACAAAGGAGGGCATGTATTGATTTCATTAGAGATTCAATTCACCAAGCCTGTCATTTGGCAGTGGGCTTACTTTGCAAGCTGGTTCATAACATTTGGTGGAAAAGACAAAAGTCATTTGTAGTAAGAACTTCACCCACCGATCCACCATACCGAATGCCAGTATTATTGGTCTGAATCGGAATCAAACATGATTCACCTCGTTAGCAATTTTCAATGAGAGGCATCTCAAATAGTGGGGAAACTTTCATCGTTACCACTGAAGGTTCTCCACGTTCGACTGAAATTGTCATGGAGGCTAATACTCGTCTTTACGATAACGCTCCGTGGTACGCTGCACTGGAAGCGCGGAAATATATTCATGCAACACGATTTGTTCGTTCAGTAATTACTTTTGAATTTGTGGAAATATATGCAACTTCAAGGTCCAGTTCACACGATCACCCCATAGTAGCGCAGATTCGAAAGTAATCATAAACATCCTAACTGTTCTCAAGAGAGATGTTAGTGAGCCACCTACGCAATAGCTACTGGAATCAAGCTTGGAAATGTGAGAGAGCATGGGCTAGAAACTTGTTTTACAACAATCACGGTGGGCTTCATGCCGAAGAGACTAGGAAAGATTTCGCATATTAAAGGCAGACCCACTGATCACCGTTGCCTATGAATGTTGTGTCTGTCATTGTTTTGGGTCACTTCAATGCAAATGAATCTGGTTTCTCTTTCAATCAGAGGTTCATATTCCGTCGTGGGCGCGATCGACTGGTATTGGCGAAAACATAGTTTCGTCTGCATTTCGAGCAAACCTTTCCACTACAAACACGAAAACCACAAGCATTATCTACCTAAAAACCTCGCCTTTGCTTACCAATTGTCAGAGGTATAAAATTATGTAGTTTTGTGTCACTGCTTTCAAGTACGAGAGAGCAAAACTGGCGTATCAAGTACCCATATGCATCCGTTTTCCCTTCACCTGCATAGTTTCAGCTCTATCATCCTAAATTTTTTAGGAAAGATAACCCCATTGTGAATTAAAAATACCGAAGTTAAGTAAAATGTCCAAGCGAAAGCCACCATACAATTGGACAGGGGTCACTCATACCATGAACTAGACATTGAATAAGGATCATCACCGACAACGCTACGAGAGATGTAATGACCAATATCAGACTGAAAAAGCACGACAAAACTGTCTGTTGGATCCGTAAAAACCGGGTGCAGCTCTGTTGAAGAAAACTTCCCATCCGAGTCAACAACCACTCACAAAAGACAACAGATGGCTCCGATACAATAAAGAGCGTTTCGCGTGTCACAGGGACGGAAATCCCTTACACTTTAGCGGTTATTGAAAGTGTACATTGTAAGCGTGACGTCCAGCTATCAAGTACACTTTTATCCGGTTTAGACTAATTCGATTTCCCATATATTGATCCCACAGAGTGCGACTAGGCTTTGGATTAGGTGGGTAGCTTTTGAAAAGCCTTGTGTGTTTCCGTAGAAGTGAGAAATTAGTCATGGTTAGCAGATGTGAAGTTGATTGTCCGAGACCGTTTTCAACATTTCACCATTCCCGACTTTTGATCGCCTATCTCTCCTGGTTTAATCCAACAAGCTGCCTCGTCTTCAAAATAAATACGAACAGCTTGGTGGAAATGTTCCAAGTAACTACCGTACCACACTGTGGAAACGTGGTAGGTGTGGACTGTGTGTTACTATAACTCAATTTTATACCGATGATAAATAAACCTAATGGTTATTTGCCTTCAGAATGACCAGTAACGGCTGCGTTTGCCTCAACCTCACAGGACAAATCAAAATGTCTTGATATTACGGATGTTGACATTCGAATAGCCTAAAAGTAAACCTATGTATTCACTGAAATATCCGCACAAGAATAGCATAACAGAACTGGAAAAGGAAGCTTCCAAATGATGTCCTATCCCAACTGAAAGACGAGAATAAGAAAAGAAAACTGGACCAAGTAATACCGATCACAAATACTGGGTTTTTGGAAGAAGTTTCGTTTTTCGAATCTCACGGGTCATTGGTATACCGAGTCACTGACTAGTACAGACTTGAAAATCAGTAGTACTAAAGCGACTAACCGCCAATATCACTAATGTCAAAAGTATCATATTAGTTGTCTCAAACGAATTTGGGGTAACGAAAAAGCCTAACATTGGTCTCTAAAATCTCACATATCCTAGACAGTGTGTATCACTTTCCTGTGATGATCTAAGGACTATAAAACTGCTTAGAAAAAATAGCATTATTAGACTCTTTGCAATTCAAAGTGGTCCGGCTAGGGTATTTCATAAGCACAAATGACAGGACGTATAAACAAACCAAAATCAATTTGACCGAGTTGCTTTGGCTCAAAATTTCACAACTCGCTACCTTAGAAGACCAGAGGAATAAGTCAGGCAACAATAACCAACCACAGAAATCGAAAAAATTCAAAACGTTTATTAGCCACAGAAAACAGACACTGTTCTTCACACCGACAGAATCTACGATGAATGCGCAACAGTAAAATAGACCACCTGATTTGAATAAAAAACACTGTTTTCATTTCTGACACTTTTATGAGGTGATCGTTATCGGTGGTGATAATCAAAGTTCGTCCATGTACATGAAGGAGCTCCAATTATTGGAGATCAAGTTGTAGTACCCAACTCCGATAACAGAACTATCAAGGTCACGCTGACTGACAGAGAGCTCGTCATTTTGCTCACAAAGTAACAGTCACGTGACCAAGAACGTTAAAGTTATTGAAAGCCATGAAGTCAGACACTTGTGTGTTTCCTGGTCTATGTGAATATGCCTATCAAGTGGTCTGTTACAGAAGATCTCTAGGTGAATAAAATATGTATGAGAAACAGCATATCATTTTTCAACTTCTCCGATCAACATCCAGAGCAGAATTGTTTCAAAAATACCATCCTACTGGTTCAATCCAATGTGAACCTCGGAACTGTGGCCAAATTATTTCGAGTGACTGGTCTATCCTCGCCAAGAATTGAAATACAAGCGCAGCTGTTGAGTGAACCAGATAGAGCCACAAAGCAACAGAAGTAGAAGTGAAAGCTGTTGCAAAACAATCCCACTCAACATCAAAAACCGTCTATCCAAACCCACATATGGCACTAATCGAAATGACAGGCAAGTTACTTTTCCTACAGCAAGAAGTTTTGGATATTTTAGGTATCACTTATTTGTAAGATTCAACCAGAACGTCGTAACAAACTGGAGCATGTGACGCGCATTCTGTTGTTAAGGTCCTCGTTTTGTCATTCTATTCATTTACGATAACCTTTTCAACCAATACGCCTTGTTCGTTCACTTTTCCGCTGATGAAAACACGTTCATATTTGGAAACTGGATGATAAGTTTTCTGATAGCCCTATCTGATCGTCTGAGAGGAATGGACTTCGTGTTGATTAGTACGATTTATATAGTGGAATGAGAGAGGAAATGTAACTTCTGCTTGTGACATCTTGTTCAAAACACAGCCATTATTGTAAAACTTACACATTTTTTGTGATTTTAACGATGAAACAAAGGATGCCCGTAATTTGTAACGTGACACAAATGTTCACATACCACTGTTTTCCAAGACAATGGCACAGTATTCAGATATCACGTAAGTTGGATGAATTAGCTGGACTGGCTAAAGCTTTTCTTGTCCATCTTGATTACCTGAGATGTATTTTGTTTCCTCGGAAGCATATGAGGAAACTTGTCGTGTCTTTGTACTTGCATGGAAACGAAAACCTGCTGTAAACTCTGATGAACCACAACGTAGTAATTACAGGCAACCTACTCCGTCTAATAAAACCTACTGCAATGTTGGAATTCTGAAGTTAATGTTGTCAAAGCAAGGGCTTAGGTGTTACCCATTTAGAATGGAACACATTAGTTTCTAAGATAAAAAGTTCAGTACGTTGAATTATTGAATCTTTGCAATGAAAAAGAACTCCGTTTTCATCCAAGAGCATGATAAGTAACCTAATCAAATTTTGAAGTTACCGCCTGTTGTGATTTGTCCCATTTTAGATACTTCTACGTATGGGATACGGAATTCTGGTGCTTTTTTGGGCTTTTATTAGGAATAATATAATCCTTTATCCAAAACAGAAAGGCAAACATAACAAATGCGGATTAACACTATAAAGCCGGCAGCATTTCCCGGATATAAAATTAAATTACATCTTGGACAAAGTTGTACATTCACAATTGCAGTAGCTCACCAAGTATATCTCGATCCTAACAAAACAGGTCATACCAGTCTACTTGGAAAACCTCATTGAGTTAAATTGTATCACGCTGTGATTTTGTTTTGCAAGTATGTTGAGTGATCCAGTTGATTTGCCTACTAAATCGCGACGAGTGAGAAGAGTGTAGGCATAGCTCGATTCATCACAGTGAGCTTTGAAATGTAGACACAAGCAAAGGTTTCATTGAAAGCTGTCAAAGCTGTAGGTATAGGCAAAGGCCGTGCATTAAAGGCATCGTTCTTTCGTAAGGTATATCACCGTGACCATGGTCAATACGGGTGATATAATTCACAGAATCTTTGGCAAATCAATACTACGGCAAAAACAGCATGTCTATGTGCAAGAATACCTTTTGGTTTTGAATTTTTTGACAAGCCTTCCGTCATCTGGGGTATTTTCCTGTCATTTCAGAGAATAGACGAAAAATGGTAGTAGAAAAGCATTGTGAACAAAACACCACATAGACACACAGTTGCAATTAAGTCAACGTGACTTTCTTGAAATGATTGTGAACTTTAGGAATTAAGTGGATTCCATTATGGACTGACATGAGCACGTCAAATTTTGTGGATATAAGATATAATCCTGTAAAAAGGTTTGTAGAACGGATGATTCGCTCGATGATAGCCGAATCAAAGCCTTATCCATTCATTGATCAGTAACGAAATTTGCCCTCTAATAACTCCGCTCTGTTCTGTCACGCCTGGAAATAAAACGGATTCTCTGTTGCAGGTTTAAATGTGTGCTCATCACAAAAAATGACAAGCGCAATGAACACAAAATCGACCATTATTTTAACAAACAGGTAGCCCCAATAGGAAGTGTTTACGAATCTTTTTCGGTAGTCTCTTCTGCGAGCTCAACTTATCAAAGTGTGGATGGGGAATTTTTCTAGTTGGAAGTCAGTATGAAAAGTCAGTGTTTGCTTGGGGGTCAAATCATCCAGGGGACTCAGGATGGTAATCAGTGAAATACAACTCAGTTCTAGCCAACCAAAATTGTGTAGCCGAGGAGTAGTTAACGCGGTAAACGCTATAGTCTTTCAGTTTAGATTTTGTCAAATAGGAGAAAAATGGATATATTTCCAAATGTGAAAAAATGTTTGATAAAAGGAATGTTTTTATGATCATTGGAAGTGTGTTTGTGCAAAGAATCTACTCTGTGGACCTCGCTCACAAAAATTAGGGTCTGGGTGAAATTGCATTTCAAGTACACTAGTCAGTTTAGGTCAATAATTCACTTTATTTGTCCGAATGGAGCACCATTTCAGTGGAACAAACTCAGTTATATGCTTTGGCAATGTTAATCCTTACAAGATAGAGAAAGAAAACAGTAATGAAGGATTTATGCTGATCAGTAAGCTATAGTCATCAGCGAACTCGAACTCAGTTGACAGTAGGTTCTGTTCAAAGAAAAAACCTTCCTAGATATTGAATATCCAAGTTGTAAAACTTTGTAGTTGGGGAATAGTCCAATTTCGACGATGTTGCGACTTGGTAGAACGCAAAATACGACACATACAACCTCACCTAGTTCACCGTTAGCCTAAGTTCAACGTGAGCGCATCCGATATGTTTCATTGGGAGTCCTATGCAGTATTCTATCTTTGCCGGTCATCTGATCAAGGTTAACCAGTGGAAAGAAGAACAAACACTGAATTCGCTGTCAATCTGCCTGATTCGCAGTGTCAATCTCCAGAGTCATGTGTGAAACATTTTGCTGTTTGCATGTAAAATTGCAACTTGATTAGGAACAGATGGTATAAAAACAGGGATTTGGTGTTACCATTTGTGCATTGCAAAAGATGTAGTGAACTGACTGCTCAGAAGGATTAGTATGTTATCGTTTCCTGATGACATGACAAAGCTTTCCCGCCCAATTCATATCAGAATACAGCTCCAGTTATTTACCTGTTGATTCAATGGCCATAACTTGAAAGTTCACAAAAAGCTGCTGACAATAATCTGTGAAAAACTGTGATCAGGCATCTGGGCAAATGACGATTACCATCCCACCTCTTCCCGTCTTAAGCAGAAAGGTAGCGTTTTTCATGCAACATTGATTTGAACATTTCTACGGGATTTTTCGCGTTACAAACTGCAAATGTGTTTTTCTCTCTGCCTTTGTGCAAGACCGCTGCATATGGGTAAACAGTACCTTAAGAGTTCTCCAAGTTTCGAGAGTGGAAACCAATTATCTGTGATTGGTATGTAAGTCAAAATCTCCTGCTTCACGTTCGCTTCGATTATTAGAACGCAACGGTCATCAAGTAACCTTCAAGTTGATCGTAGCTTGATATTCATATTTTACCCATTTCGTCGGCATCAAGAATACTAGGCCTGTTTGTTCGTCAGTGATGTGATAACGCAGATAAATTAGTAAAATAAGCGATGAGTAACATGAATACGGATAAAGCAGTTTGATGTACCCAAAACTACATGCAGTCTATTCCAGTACATCTCGGTGCATGTCCATGATCATGGGTAAGGAAAGTGAAAAAAATATTTAGGTCAGTTCAATTCAGGCAAACCACTTTATGCACTTCGAGGTGAATACCCAGTGGCTACCTAAACAATCTAATACATGTACAATGGAAGTAAATTACTAGCAAGGACAAAACAGACCATTTTCTATTGTTCGCTTTTCAAGTCTTTCTTCCACAATGATTTTGTGTGCAGGGAATCCGGCAGGAGAGCAGAATGTAGATGATAAGTAGACGTTCGCACGCCTAAACAATCAAATGTTCGTCGAACCATGTATCATAATTTGAGCGAAGACCTGGATAGTCATCCAGTATCTGAACAGAAAGCGTATGATGATTGCGAGGCTGTTTGAGAGTTAGATTCTGTGTTAGTTTGCCGCAACGGCTTATGGAAACATTAAAATGAACTAGCACCGTATACATGAAGTTTGCAAGAGTATATCATGTGAGTGCCCTGAGTGTCGATCACCTTGGTACCGAAAGCGTGAATAAGAAAGTGTTTCAAGTTGTAAGCAGTCACAGTCTCTACCCATGTAAAGGTGATCATCGATTGTGCTTTATCAACACCTGGGAGAAACTGTTTTGAATTCACGCCGAGGCGATTCAAGTTTATAAATCATGCACGAGTTGCTCATTTCTAAATTGCAGAGAATATGGTACATTTTTGATGTAAACGTTATCCACAGTTGACTAGATAAAGTTTCTAGGAGGCCCATAATTATCAGTGGAGACTGATGGCAGCAATAATCGTTAAAGCTGTGTTATGCTTTCGGGAAGATCTGTTCAAATATCCCTTAATACTACTCAGGTCAATTATTTCTACTTGCGACGGTAGTGTGTCCGTTGAGATTCCTCAGTGGTTTCTCCTTCTTACATTCATGATACAAGAATGATATTGTTGTCAACGAGTATCATGTACGTCATGATTGTAAATCGGTGAAAGAAGATGCAAAAGCTCGAAATTGACGAAGGTTGTTCACGCAGTATGCACGTATCCAATTGGCAAACTCACATTAACAGAGGAGATTTAGAGAAGCAGGGAATTAGTGAAAGAAAGCTGCATGTTTTACTGTTGCTGTTAAACATTTCACAGTGACTTTGTCATTTACCAAAATTAGTGAGAAAGTTTTGTAAGGCTAGCGGCACTGAATTGGAGATATTTACAGCGGGTTTAGCTCATTGATGAGGTCATCGGTCGGTGATATATCCGACATGTTACTAAAAAGGAAAACTGCTTATTTGTACAGAGCTCAGTGACTCCCTCTTTTCCTTCGCTCCAACATCGCATCATAACGTGGATGGACTAGCAAGGCGTCCAAGTAAATGTGATTATTCACTGAACAATGGAAAAACACTATATCACAATGTACGATATCCTCCAAATATCCGAAATCATGAAATGCTAAATGTAAGCTTATTCTTAGGAACTACTGAGAATTAAATGAACAGCCAATGCAGTGCTTTCAGCGAGGGTGTATCACAAACCTATCCCTCTATGCAGCTGCAAGCTGTCATGAACTGGCGATCTTTGTTTTCCGCTAACGCCGATAATCGGTGAACTCAGGGCGAAACAGGCTTATCCCGGGTGAATCCATCACCTTCAAGGGGACGGATGAAATCTCTTGAGAATTAAGTATTTGAAAAACATTCTGCTAGTTGAAACAAACGTAAATCGGCAAACACATTGGAAAAAAATGGGAAATGTGCGAAAATTCAAGACTGAAAGATGAAGAGTCAAAGAGGCAATACCCTACGTTTAGTGGAGCACACTTATTAAAAGGAACGATCTTGGATGAAATCAAAGCAAAGTAGAAGGGGGAGCGACTGATCCTGGAAATTCTCCACTCAATCGATTCGTTCAACCGACACGTCAAGGTTGATAAGCATTACGTCATCCTGGCAAAACCGGTGGCGTAAAATCCAGAAACGGACAGACGAGCAGCACACCGAAAATGTGTAGAACCAGCCGTTCCATTCACACACTCATTCATTCAAGTTTGACAACGAGTCCCAATTCGGATCGAAAAGTCACAATAAACGTTTCACAACTCAATGTACGCCTTGAGTTCTCAACAATATATATATATATATATATATATATATATATATATTATAGAGAGGATCAGGCGCTCCCCCTTCTACTTTGCTCGGGCCACTACCCTTGCGCTATCGATTTTGACCTCGTGAACTGTCTCTGCGCAGTAGGTAAAAATCTGTGAGTGTGGGTCGGCGCGCCGCAATGCTAGTTTGCGTTCGTGTAGGCGAGTATGTAGTTGTTTACCTGTCTCGTCTATGTATTCGTTATTACATCCTAGACACAGGATAGCGTAGACCCCTCTTGATTGATCGTGCTGGTCCACACGGTCTTTTCCGTTGAATAGGGCGGTCATCAGGGTGCTGACAGGTTTGTGGGCAATTTTGATGCCTAACGATTTTAGCATACGATATATATGTATATATACATATATATATATATATATTTATTGGAAAATCCAAGTGCTTTCCCAGCTTTCAAAATCCCAACAGCGAGAGTCGGAATTGAACAGATAACATTCCCCTTATCACGCAGATGCTCCACCAATTGAGCTGTCGCGGTACGGTCAGTGGAGTGTGAATCATGCAGGCGGGTATCCAAAGGTAGATTGCAACTGTCCTGACTTGAATCTCTGGACTAGTCTCGTCGATCACTTCAAACTGAGACGACCAGTGTACGATCGAACAAAATCCATTTAGCTTCGAAATATATTCACAGAATATATCATTGAAAGGATGAGTTTAAATCCTACATATATTGAAAATTCCACTAGCCACTAGAATAGCCGTTTAAATTCAATTTTAGTTAGATGAGTGCAATCCTAGTTTAAAGTAGAGCTCAAATTAATAGACGATATCCTTGTCATCCTGTGGATCGGAAAAGTACGTGAAGTCTTAGCCCTGTCGTCTTCGTTGATTTACTTCACTTATCTTAGAACCGGTAACCATTGATACAGAGAATAAATAAATGCGCATTATGTTTCATGCGTCCTAATGCTATCGACTGGAATGTTCAAAAATCAGTAATGGCGTTCTTCCTATCTTAGGTTCAACTTATTCGCAGAAGTTCGAGGCTCTGAAAAGTGAAGACACAAAGAGGCAATACCCTGTGCTCTATGACGCACACTTGTTTGAAACAACAATCTTGATCGAAATCGAAGCAACCGCAAAATGGTCTAAATCTTATCAGTTAAATTCATCTATCAAAACATTGGAGTTCATAGCATTCACTCAGTCTTCGAACAATAAATTGTACAAAACCAAAGATTCACCCGGTAGTTTTCTCTTTGCTACATCAGGTGGTCGTTTTTATGGTTCCCAGGTTAGGACCCCGATAGACTGAGCCACATCAGCTGTCGAGGAAGTAATCCCATTGTTTAGTTTTTACTAGAAAATTTAAACTGAAATCAATTCAATGTACAAGTGTGTGTATTAATATCGATGCAACATTCAGATCGCCACACTGATTAACTATGCTTTTGTGAAATGGATCAGGATGGACAAATGTTAGCGCGCATAATTTGCATAGCAAATTGCTTAGTAGCCAATGTCTAGTGCGGGCTTAGTACATCCAACCGCTCAGCTAAAACTGAACAGGAGTGTAAATCACAGATGAGCAATAGCTATCAAAGTCATGACATTTAGGGAATCCATTTGGCATCCTTTGTCTAATAGTCACTAAGACGTCGATGACTGGGTTAGTTCCGTTTATTCGTAGAGCTATGATTAGTGTTGTGTAAAGTATAGGCTAACAATTAAGTTTGCCATTATCTCACTTGAAGACATGTCGCTCTTCACAAAGAAATATTACAACTGATATTTATCTACGCTATACAAATTTCCTTTTGCAGTTGAGACCACTGATTTCTGATTGCTGATGGCGACGACCGACTGAATTCAGTTCTGATCGTCAGCTGCTGGTTAGTCACTCTATCTCCGTGGACAACGCTGGGTGAAAATCCATATCTATTTACAACAAACCCGAAAACAAAATTTGATTCTTTTCAACATGAGTCGTTACATCTTTAAAATCTGACTGCCAGAGTATCTTATTGTGGACAATAATAATCTTCCAAACATTCAATCAAGCTGTTTACAAGACAAACCAACAATACCATTTGTTTCCAGTCATCAACACAGAACCATTGTTTCGCCCTACTTTGAAAACAACAGCCTTCAGATTGCTTTGTACTGTTGAATTCCATTGCACTAGAACTCTGGGGCATCTTATTTGAGAACTATAAAACTGAATGATTGTCACAAAAGTCATACTTCTCTTTCGTTATACCTGCTCGACAGCTCCTTTTTCTGCTCACGGGCTAGCACGAAATATATTTCGTCATCAGGTTCGCAGGATAACCCAATTTTATTCATGGATCCTTTTCAAATCCGGTAAACTATCAGTGATGTAAGTTTCAAAGTACCTTGCATATCCCGTATTTCTTCACAATGGCTCCATCGTGCATAATTATTTCACTTCTTCCTGTCAACTACAATCACATCCAACTCGAATAATGATTAGGCATTTGATCACACCTCAGAACGTGCCCTACAATCAAATAAAAATCATCCAAGAAGACAAAATGACAATATGAAATTTCAAACATGTTTAAACTTCATGCAGGATGCGCAAGATTAGACGTTATGCCATAGATAGAAATTGTAAATTTGTGAAACAAGTCCAGTATTGTGATTATATGCTGGAATTGAATGATCCGTATAAAGCAGCTGCGAGTTTCTGCTCTTATGTGATCGAATTAAAAGTTCATGACGTTGAGAGTCATGGAAAATTGGGAAGTTATTCTGTGTACAACAATCGAAGAAGAGGAATCATGTGATACTGTCACAACAAAGCCAGTTATTGCTCATCTTTCTAATGTGAGAATAATTGTGTGTTCAACATCAGACTGCTATAGCTTCAGTTGTAATGAGCAACTGCCTGTCTAATGTTTTGGAGGCTACTAGTCCAGTTGACAGTATTGATGTGATTGCCACAACCGGATACTTCTGCTATTGCCTATCAGTCTGGTTTTGTAGGACTGCTTTCTCGATATCCCTGACTGTCCCCGTGCGAAAACAGACCGAGCGGTATCCTGCTTTCCTGCAAGACGAGCATCTCTTTGCACATCAAAAGCACTGTACACGTGGACATCATTGATGCCCGTCACACAAAAAGTTGTTTACGCCCATGAGACCAGAATATTATGAAAATAACTTATATGGCATAGCTATCCACCCATTCTTATCCATGGTTCGTTCACATTCTCAGTTAACTATTACTGAGGATTTTTCATCCAAGGATAACCTATCGAAAGTGGAGACCTTGGTAATGCAAACTCTAAGCTTGTTTCCATGCAACTGGTTAAGCATTAGCTCTTCGGATGATAAGTTAGAATAGTGGGATGTAACATATGCATGTTAGCGTGCACATGGTTTCTACATCTGTGAAATCGGCCCCAAAAAGGAGATACTCTGTGAACTAGAGCCGTCCAGATTAGTTCACCAGTAACATGATAATACTTGTAATCGAACATGTGACGCCACTAATATGAAAAAAAATTCGGTTTTGCCTATTTCCTGGACAGAATGACTTTTTCCAGGGCTTGCAACTACATGTATTTGCAAATTAACATGATTCACAGCAGGTGCCTTTTAGAATATTCGGGATACTTTTGCATCATCTATTGAAAACAAAGAGGGTTTTCCACTTACAGGAATATCCAATCTATTCAACAGCATCAGTTTCATTCAGCAATGGTCCACTGGAAACAGTTACAGGATACCAACAACCGAAGGTTAATTTGTTTACAACTTTTGCACTGAAACAAAATTTAGATGGAACTGCTTTAGTGATTGACTGTTCTCATTACGAAGAAGTCAAATTACATGAATCTTTACGGTTTACGATTCAGTCAATGTAATCCATTTTTGCAGAGAATGTTGTTTGGATGCATTTAGTTGTTCGTGTGTGACAATTCGAATGCAATATTTCCACACGCTGTGGAAATGAAGCACTGAGTGACCATAGGCAAATTGGTCTGCATCTTGATGTGAGTCACGGTTATCAGGTGGAAACGCCGGAACACCGCAGCGATTTGTCCCTTATAATTATCACACTAAGCCTGAGATGTACCTGTGAAAACCCTGTTTCCAAAAACAATAATACAACTTATACTTTGTGTGAATTTCCCAGTGCAGTTCAAGTTTGAGATTTTAGCTAGCACTTAAAGAGAAATCATACTGAGAAATGACGTTATTTCTCCATTTCGATACATGACGACTTTGAGTCCCATTGAGGTCAGCAATAAACATATATCCACAAACTAAATAGTTTCAAACGAGCCAGAGAAATCTCTCTTTGATGCACGGTGATTATTTTACAGTAATGATATAACTACAATCGATAATGCCAATGATCATCAAAAAGATAGAGAAACCAAGGATATCAGATATTTTATATTGTTGCGCATTCATTTATATCTTGTAATAAATACGATACTTTGAGAGCACCGCAAATCTGCTTCATCCGAATGTAACAGTGATCAGCAGCAACAAATTCCCACTGATAATACACCGAGACTCGAACTCAGGGTGAGCAATTTTGAGTGGCGCACCCAGTAAACAGACCAGCCCGGACTGGCTGTCATCTAACATAGGGTTGCTTCGTTTTGTCGGCAACGTTTGCACCTTTGCAAAATGACAGTTACAAAAGAGTGCCCTACCACGCAGTGTACTTGTTCGAGTCCCAACGGCTTCTTGGTGGATTTGTACAAGAGTGAAATGGTTGTACAATGCTTCCATGGATTTTACTGAGCAGTTCAGGTTTGAGAATGCATGGTGAGTCAAATTTTGTAAATCCTTTTTTACAATCATGAGAGCTCAATTTTGTATCCATTTAAAAATTTATATATAAATTTGTTAAAATTCAATTATGAAATTATCACACTTCTGCAACTGTTTGTTTTGTTGCGGTAATGATTGCATACCAACCCTTTCGTCGTGCTGAATCTCTCTAAATCGTAAACGGTTTTTTTACAAGACATAAACGTTAGTGAATATTTGGCCATGTCAAAATCCTCTGTGAGGTTTTTAATTTGTACTTGTGAAACAATCTTCACTCAATGAATTGGATACTTCAACGAAATTCAGATGTGTATTAGTGCAAGAGTAACATTTTTATGGTAACATTGGCACAATGAATATGGTATAAAAAACCTGTTGCATCGAAACATTTCATCAATACGTTACGAATCTAGGCTGATACAAAAGCAAAGTATGGCAAAATATTTACTTTTTTGTCAGCATGAACATAAGAGATACAGCAAAAGAACCCAGCAAATAATGGACCATAAATACATTGAATATTGATACAATTTACAATGTCTGGACAAGGGAATCGTTGAGCTATTTATGAAGACTGGTCAATAACAAATCCATATGATAGCTACAAATAATGAGCTCACTATTGTGCGTTTCAGGTTGTGTTCATTTCCATAAATCCTATAAAATCATAACTTGTAGGAGAATACCTTACCAAACAGAAATATACGGATTGATACTGGAAAGGGGACGAATTGGTTGATTTGTATCTTTGGTCACTTAGCACCAGCGTATCATTGATTAAACAGACTTCCTCACCGTGGAATCCGCTCTACTTGTCAAAAACTAATGAGTAAAATACGTTGATGCGGGTTTCATTTGAATGAATAGGCTCTCCTTAAAGCGTATTATGATTCAGGTGCTTTTTTTCTTGCTAGGGAGTATCTCCATGCCAGTTGAGTTATGATGCACTGGTGGTTATTCCGCGTATGATATCCACTGAATTTCTCAGCACATCATCGAATATCCCACTATCCAGCGCTTCTCTCTGACACTCGGAAATTTTTCTACGTTTTCTGATAAGTTGCTTCTGAAAATAACATTTATGAAATACAAGTTTTCATTGTTTCATCAAGTTAAAATAGACACATAGCTGCATACGAATATATTTCCGATTCCAGGACTTTAAATATAACAAGGAAGTGGAGCTAAGATATCGGTCTGGTTAGATTTGGAAGGAAGTGGAAAATCGGCAACAGCCTGGAAGTGTGATCTACATACTTTGAAGATCTGAGACAGAATGGGTTCTCGAACCACAGTTCACCAGCGAAGACAATAAGGGGAAACAAATGTTTCCCACCCAAACGTGATCTTCAGTTGCCGTCGACTGACAGAGATTTTCATTCTCGGAACATATTCAGAAACCAGTACAGTCCAGCTCCAGTTGGTGAAATAATGGTTTACCACTGAATAAATAATATCTATTGGTAATTTATTATGTCTAAACATTGTTTCTTCGAGGACCCCTTAGTCAATTCTCATATATGTGTTGATTTGCTCTCAAAGCAGCTTGTTTCACTCCTATGCCGAGTTTTCTAGAACAATTAACTGTTTCAGCTGCATTTTACAGCCCCTCTAATGTGTTTCAACCTGCAGGGGCAAACAGTTTATTTAACCGTTAAAGACTAAATGGGAGAGAACATGTGAATTAGAATTCGGCTGCTCGGAAAGTTGCTTCAATGGTTATCATCTTCAGACTCTATTGCTGGACTCACTAGTTTTGTTTGCACCTAGTCTGTGCACGGTTTGCTTTCTCTGTGGGAATACATTCAGGTCGTATGCTCTGAAATTGCACTGGTTGTCAACGTTGGTTGTTTCTCGAGTGTACTGACACTGGGTGGCAATCAAATACTTAATAAAATGTTTGTACACTCCCATGAATGTACACAGTTTTTAAAGGAGAGTATCCACAAAAAAACAGTTAGCTCTGCTAACAAGTCGAGGGAAAAGCACTGGGTTTAAGCAGATAGTAGAAAGTTTGGTAAAATAGTCCCATTACCATCCGTGATAATACCTGGTAACACACTGCCCTCATATTGATACTGATAAGTGAGCAACAAAGGACGGATGAGTACATGCTCAATACTTTCTTAAATGGCTGAGAAATATCTGCCGTATTTCTTGATCATGAGATTATCTTCCTCTTCTACTTATCTCACTAACATTTATCATAATATAGTTCCGAATTTCAAAACTGTCCACTTAGACTGTTTATAGTGATCACAAAACTGAAATATAAAACTCCCAAAAAGGTAAATTATCCAGCAAATTGAAAATTATCCTCAAAAGCAACCCAAAATCATCAATGGGACCTACAGATTTTATCATTGTTTGGTGAGCAGTTTTGTTAACATTGCACAGAGAATCTCATTTTTTAATTGAAATAAAAAGATTATTCAACGCCATATCTTTCCCGTTAGTTCTATATTCATGTCACCATATCAGCATGACTGAACTTGATTACCACACAGTGGTTTCCATTGTTGGTTAACATTAGCTGATCCTACCAGAAATTGTTATTTTGGGTTGAACTCCGACTAAATTTACGCGTAGCTGACAAAAGAAAAACAATGTGAATAGTATGAAATTGTATGTGGATAGCAGAAAAGGAACTTTCCAGAGGCTAACAGTCGATTCAGCGGTTGTTGTCTCTTTCCATGTATGCAGACACGGTGCTCTCCTGCCAAACCATCTCCGTACTTGAACACTCCAAAGTAAGGTTTTCAATAGATTCTCATTTGAACTGTAAGGAGCCTGTATCGTTGAAAGTCCTTTGTTACAAATATAAGGTGAATCTTCTAAGGTTAAATATTCTGTCATTCAAAACTTGGCAACATGCTTCCTGGTTCTGATGGTTAGACAATGAACTTTTGTTCGACTGTACGCTGAGAATCTGTCAAATACATATCAAATTTAAGTCGATGTCACGCGATTTTGATCTTTCAAGTAAGCGCGTTGCATTCAAATTGATGAATAGTAATGTACTGCTTGAGTTCAATGGGAGGATATATGATTCTTCGATTTAATCGTGTAGGTGTTTTTCTGTGTCAATCAATACCCGAAAATTTACGTAAACAAATACACATTTTTCCTTATTGTATACATAAAATCACCAACAAAACAAGAAGCCGTGGATTGAAAATCGACAAATATGATGTGAATAATGATTTTCATGGAAGGGAATGAACATGTTGGGGGCTGTTCACCTGTCCAGGAGATAATAAAATTCCGTCGGTATTGATTTTCTCTCCAAGTATACTTCAGTTACACGGAGAGTCAAACTGGCCTCCAAAATTGTGACTCGTGATCAGAACAACCCAAAAAACCGTATTATTTGCACAAACGCACTGGTAGTTCAAGAAGCTGTGGAATGGAAACCAACAGATACTATGGTAATTATGATATTCATCCAAGAAATACAACCCCCCGCCTCCGTCCAAAGAAGTGGAGTTGGCAACATTCAACGCATGGGGAGTTGTGCTGCAAAAAAGCATAGAAAACAATGCTTGGTTAGTGTTTAAAGCAGCTTTCTGAATGAAACAATATTCATCAAAGTCATCGGAAGCAATGTCATAAGTCTGCTTTATCCGGAGAGCCTTCAGAATCTTTGACTGTTTTGAAGGCTCAAGTTTTATATATTCCCCAAAACTCACACTTGAATGTCACTGAGGATATATTCTCGGGATTATTCAACAGTTTTCAATCTAATTTTCAAGCAATCATGTTTCATTGGGAGGTACATAAAATCTGGTGATCAGAATCTCCAAAACATTTTCTTTCGGCCTTTTGTTTTCATTTCAGTCATCTGACCTTAAGGTTTAAAAAATCCGATTTTTAATCAAGCGTTAGAAACTCCTCCATTAGTGCCTTAACACAGTTGTAACCAAACAAAACTGCTGAAAGTAATTTTAGCCACTATGTAACGGTCATCTACAAATTTCAATGCGCTTCACCTAGGAAGTGTTCGAATGCTTTCTTATTCGTAGTGAGTCTTGGTCTTTATACAGTACACACGTCTAGCCTACATTATGTATATTCGCATAGTTTGATTGGGAGCGACAACCACAAGTAACGTCAAAGATGTTGATCGGCAAAATATTCTTTCAGATGCAGTGGATTTATCACCCTTACACACACACATCCATGACGTATTTCTGTGTTGTCTACCAATACCAACAAGTTGGATGGTGAAACGAAGAAGTGGAACACCCGTCATTTCTCCCATGTTCGTCAATTGAAATCTACTTATTTTTGTGCCATTGGTCCTGGATTCTTATTTTTATTTGGTTCGAAACTTCTTGGACTGTCAGCATTTGCTGATTCTCTAACGTTTTACTCACCAGTTATAACGTGAGTTCAAAGTTCAGGTTTTTAACTGTCTTCTTTATAATTGAGAGTTAAACAACAGTTATGAAGATACCGTGTTTTGCAAACATTTTATACATCTAGTTCAGGTCATAAAGTAACTACTTTTTTATTTTTCACGGCTCGTACCGTTTTACACAATATCTGTTCTTATAAGTTAGCTCATCTAGTTCACCTCACATACAAATTGATATACTGCAATGTTATATTTACCAAGAGGTAACCTCTACATTATAAAACGTTCAGACAAGAGTGACACAACTCATCGGTGAAGATGAGTATCATCATTTCGAAACTATCTGTAACTTTCTGGTAAACAGGGCATGATAACCGGCCCAAAGCACCATCTGAAATACAACCCTGAGAAACAAAACACTATTCATACCTGCTTACCATCTATACAGTGGTTTCCATGCCGGCTGTAACCAATGAACGAACGTAGAAGGAAAGTACCCAACCTGGCCGTCACACGATCCGTACCACCAGAGCTTGTCGGAGTCTTCAATCACGCGGACTACTTGGCCTGCTCTAAACGTTTGGGTTAGATGATCCAATGCAATGTAGTGGAAAATACTTATAGTCAACAAAATCTACTGACATGGGTGGGGACGGATTCTAGAAGCTAAGGGTTTTGAGGTTCCACTTAACTCATAGCTGGATGTTCTTTCGGTAGACGTATACTGTAACACATCTACTTACGGGTTTCGAATTACGGATAAAATACCAAGTTTATCCGCCGTCTCCATTGGATGGTGCTCGTCAGTTAGGAACACAATACACATATCGGATAAACAATAGATGATAAAACCCATGTGGGATATTACTTACTGGTGAACATTAGGAAAGTACTAACAATAATAATAGGGACATGTTTTCAAAGCTGAAGGTGACAACCAATAAAATAAAAAGACGCTCACAATAACCCTCTTCAAAACACTTTCTGCAGTTCAAAATGTAAAGTCATTTGATTAAGTATTCCGGAAATAACTCATTGTATTTCCCTATTAGTCTAGATTGTGGCTGAACGTGATCATGGAATATTAACTTGCCTCAATGGGAGATCATCTCTTCTTCTCGGAACAAAGTCATTTATGACGAGATACACGTTGCCAACTGTCGACTAGAACAAAATGAGGTGAGAAAGAATTCGTTTGACAATTCGGAAAATGCTATTGACAATCCTTCCATAGACCTCACCAAACCATGGAATGCTTCAAAAAGCCAAGAAACCAATTATACTGGGAAAAATGCCTCTTTTGCTGTTGTTTTCTTCTTGACTATACAACGAGCTACAACAATTTAGGAAGGCAGCAGGGGCCAACGGAGGCTGCCAACTTGGAAAGTGACCAACATTGACGGGTAATAAATCCAGGTCGTTACTATTCAATATCTACCGGGAGAATCACTAATTATTAGATCAGAACAACATAGCAAACTGTATAGAAATTGGTTCGTTGGGAGTTTAAGTTTTCGGATGTAACAAAATGACTAGAAGGTCCTACCTCCGGCAGCTTATTGACGCTTTTCCAAAGACTGCAGTTTGCGCGTTTTATCGGAACTATCCGTCTGCCAGGTAATCACAAAGAAAACCCTTGATAGCGGATTCTACTTTCGCTGAATTGGTTTCGTTGGCGTAAAGTAAGCCATTGGTTTACTCTTCTTGATGTCAACCGCATTTCTTAGTGCGAGTTGGCGATTTTCGATTAGTGATAACATTTTTGCTAACAACCATGTTGGTGGTTGTTGAATGTTGCATCACGCTGATGAGTAGGTAAATCCCAAATCAAATTTGCTTTCATTGAAGAAAAACATGATGTCGGGTTAATAAAATTGGTTCAAATACCGTACCGATTAGAACATAATCACGAGATTTTAAATCATATTAAATAAGCGCAATATTCAGGTTGCATCAACAGCTTCTGAATATTCGCCGAAAATATAATTACTCACTGAAGTCAGTATATATTACAAATCATTGTTGTAAAACTGAACGATTTGCCACGATGTTCCAGTCAACAATCCCAACAGCATGGCAACCTAAAACGTGAGCTACAATCAACACAAATATATAAAAATTATGAAATGAAAGATTTCATAAACATACACGTTCTCTTCTGTTGTATGGTGAATATGAATAATTAATGCTACCAGACGAGGCTGCTCCACCATAGAATTTCGGCCCAACCGAGTGAGTCTCAGCAGAGCTCATATGATATGCTTAGTATGCATGTCTTAGTCTGTGCTCATCCAGGTTTAGCTGCGACTGCATATCAGTATCCCATTGTTCTATGCGGTAATTTGTTGTATGTACAGTTTCTGCAAAAACAGATTTAAGGCATAATGTATGTATTATATTTTGCAAATTTTCCTCTCGCACCCATATTAACATTAGTATTATATCAATGGAAAAATTGCCGCAAAACAAGAAATGAAATCGGGAATATATCCACAGAAGCCAATTAGGTGCACTCGATGAAAAAGGTATTTCTCCTTCTGCAACCTACTCTTTATTTCCCACTTTGACTGCCGTATCTTATTCAGTCTCGTCAAAATCCAATAATCGTATTGTTACTATGACTGATGCTGATCAGCTGTCCTAGATAATACCATATCCAGCGAAAAGATGACGACTGCAAACCTATTAGATGATGGGCAATAATTATTTCGTATTTTGGAAAACACCTAAAACCAACAAATTGGTGTGTTTGACATTTGATGAATACGAAGTACTCGTCTGACCCTGAGTGCACTCTTTGGTTCTGATTATTCGTGAACAAATTTGGCTTTCAAGGGGCCTTCTAATGTGACTGTACAGTTTTTGTTCACTTCAAGCTTCGGAAAATAGGCAAAAAAGGAATGTTGTGGTTTGAATAGATCAACTGTTTCCATTTCCCTCCATGTTTACAGACATTCCTCTTCAAGCATGTCAAAAATCAAGAATGGTGCACATTAAATAAATTAGCAAAAACTATGATTTGGTCCAAAAAACACCTGCCTTTCAGAGTAGAATTTTTGGCTTCCATGAAAATAATAAATAATTCCCAAAGAACAAGACAGGAACTCATAGAAAGTTAAAATAGTATTTATAGGCTTCAATATTATGAATTCTTGTATTGCTAATGATATTACATTAGCACTAGTATTGAGCCTCTTCCACTGCTTTCTTCGGTACATCGAATTTATTTTCTCGATCACATGCAGGAAGCTGATGTGCAACCATGAAGAAGAATGGCGGTTCATATCTACCGATTTGTAAGCCTTTTTGGCACCGTACTAGCAACTGCATGAAATAACAATTTAAGTTTCGCTTACCAAATAATAAATCATAATATCCTTGTATAAGGTGTTTCAGGAAGCGAGAGACGAAATATATCACATATCTAACCATTTTTCGACGGAGACCTGGGGGACAGCGAGTTTCGAGACGATCCGGGAGGGATGTTCCCGGCCACTCCCATCACGTCCCAATTTTGAAATCCTTTGCCCTGGACTGGATCACCATGATATCATGCGTTCACTTTCTTACGATTTCTCACTTCCATGTTTACCCAACGAAAATTTTTCACTGACAGTAATATCCTTCAAGATGCGAGAGAACGGGGAGAAAGTCAAATGCTAATGAAGCACTTTCATACGGTAATAAAACAGGAACCAAATTCTCAAAAATAAACAGGTAAAAATACGCAATTTTCACTGTTTTAATCTTTCTTACACAAATCCCATTTTCGTTTGAATGAAACCCATTGCAGACAATGCGACGATTTTCTAATAAGGAGCATATTCTTATCATAAATACCAATTAAACCTGAATGAATAAACACTCACTCCGGCATGTCCTCTTCTACTCGGATGTTTCACTGGGAAACCTTTCCTTTAATTCTCTATGACTGGGTTTTCGAATTCCTCGTACTAACGAGTTTCTGCCCAGTTGAGGGGAATGGCTCGTGGACTGGTCGGACGAGTCCTGCCGCCTTCTTCTTCCTTCCATATCATGCTTGTCATACACAGATAGATTTTTCATTCGTTCCTTAAGCGGTGGTCTCAGTTGTTGTGAATTGTATGCTGATGGAGGGAACAAACACGGTAAAAGATTTCAGACAGGCTTAGACGGAAAAGAAGTGAGATGTTTTTCAAGTTAGACAAACCTAAAGGTAAAACCAAAATAGTTTTAGTTAGTAAGAAACACAGACGACTAAAGGATTATATAATACTGTTATTTTCCTTTTTAACGATTTCTACATTTTTGACCCACCCTATATGATGTTGTCAATCACTACTCTAGAAAAATATGTAGAACATGAAACGATGAAACAAGGCGTTCGTTCAACATTTCTGATGTCACCCTCGTAATAGAATTCGGAAATATAACACTGAAACTCTTTTGTGATACACAGTGCTCTTCTTATTTCTAATTTTTAAAGTTGCAATAATTGCACCACAAATCTTCCAAACCAAAAGAGAGACTAGGTCATGAAGGTACCAGGGTGATTTGTTCTATAAACTGGTGGTTGAATATCATTATGATGAGGCCTTCATCTGCGACGGAACGTTTTCCTGATTTGGTAGTGATCGGGATGCAGTTAGTTATTGGGCTGGGTCTGTGCGAACAGCGGTAAAGTCACACAATGAGAAGGATTCGTTTCTGCCTCCAGCACTTTATGCACACGCAAGAAATCATGACCTGCCGGCTTATCGACACAGAGGTTGGGCAGAATACAAAGTTTAGAGAGGAGGTGTTTAGCGCTTTTGTAAGACAGTGTCACATTGCTGTGCTCATGCATGTTAGTTATGAGACTAATAAATGCCACGGTAATGGAACGGCGTAACCCATTAACCTCCCGACATTGTTCATGAACAATGTCACTCGATATGTAACTGTCTGAATTACCGGAAAACAGTGTCATTCTTGATTATACGCGGATTGGATTTTGACGCTGACTTCGGGGATCACGCAGGTAAAATGAAGGAGACTAGTTACATGCCATTTCTGAAGAACATGTTTGCTCCTAGGCATTGACTTATTCTCCATAGAGTGCTGTCAAACGATGTTATATTACACTCAACTGCATCGTGTGTAGCGCCGCTACGAATTTGTTCGTCTGTGAAGAACTTGAAAGGACAGTGTTTTGCCAACAATCGTCCGGATTTCGGTATTTTGGTCCAAGGAGTACAGGCGCCGAGCAGAAACCTCAGTTTTTGGTCTTGTGTAATTTTTTCCCAGAGTATTCAATGAGGTCTCATTTTTGTTGTACTCCACTATGTATTCGTATACTGATAATGTGACGCAGTTAATTAGGACATTGAGCTTGTCCGGATCACGCTTTGCAGATTTAGCTATGAAAATGGTGAGTGTGTGGAACCATTGCTTCCAGACCGTTGAGAACATTAGTGAGGAAGGGTAAGCTTTGAATCTTTCGGGTTGTAGAAATTTGTCTATTGGTAAACGAACAAAATATAGTATGATGGTATTGGTCATTGTATATCTTGTTTCGATCAAACACTTATCTCGCCGGAATCGGAGAGCTAAATGTCCAGAATCCAAGCTCTATCCGTTTAATAGATTGAACATATACGCTGAAAAAAATAAATTTGAATATATGGAAGTGCATTGTAAGCGAAAACTGATAAAAATAAATATACGCACCAAATCCTTGTTACTCTGACAAAGTGCTAATTGCATAAACCATGGTACATAATTCCTCATCAGTTTCCAAAAGTGAAAAAGGCTGGTCCTGCTTTAGTTCTGTCAGTGAAGACTGTCCAAGTTCTAAGGAGCTTAGGGACGAAAGGGTTTCTGAATTGATGTACGATTTTGTGTGAATTTTGGAGCGAGATGTTTTATGCCGTCTCACTAGCTCCAGCCAGAAAAGTATTTATGTCTTCGAAATTAGTGTATCTCTTGCTTTCATGCTTGCTGTCGGTAAAATTTGACTGAAATCATTTCGGTAACTGAACCTTCTGATTGTTGTGATACAGATTCGAGAAGGCGATACACAGGTTTTCCTCAATTACCTTCAGTTTACCCCGATTTCGGCTTTTTATTCTCTTCAGAAGACCCGATGCTGACACAACTCCCGTGACCAAGAGGATCAAACAATTCTGTGATTGGAAACTATGAACATAAAATCTGTACCCTGGACGATTACCTTCAGTTCAGTTTACGCTGTGTGCCCATTTTCCACCCATAACGTCTGTGGCAAATCTGACGGTATTTGACCAATAATCGCAATGAATTTGATTGTTCTGATTGATTTAGTTCAGTGGGATTGTCAGTGAAAAACAAAGGCCAAGACTGTGTAAAATACACACATTGTAACATCAGAACACGTTTTCATGGACGAACAATTGTTTTCAATGATTCATTTTCTGGTCTTTACAAATCATGTAGGAAATAGTTGCACTGAGATGATCAAGGGTCATTCGGATTGGATATAGTTTGTCGGAAGGGATTGGGGTTAGATCGACCTTTCGATCCGCATAACTAGGTCGTGTCACTCATATGGTTCGGAGGTGAGTCACTGGGGTGAGGGTGGTCCATCTCAGCACGACCATTTCCTATGTGATTTTTAAACACTAGAGAATGAATCCTTGAAAAAAATTGTTCGTCTCTGAAAACGTGTTATGTAAAATACAGGGGAGAATAAAAATTTTATTTGGTTGATGAACGTAGATTTGTTATTGTGAGAGTACCATTGATTGCGACATCAAACCAATATTCTCCTGTGGATTTCATCCCCGAGTTTTCGAATCTATTGGGCCCTAATTGAGAGGCCTGACGCACCTCACACGACCAAGTTCATTCATCGGGCATTTCATAACTTTCCTTGATGCCGTGGTTTGATTACTCTCGTTTATCTAGCAACCAGTACCTGCCTTGGCGAACACTGAGTGTCGAGTAATTCTGTGATGATGTTGTGCCCCACTCATAAGCCATACGAGAAATTCATACTGCATAGGTTTCTGTTCATTTGTTCAGGCTACATTGCAATCATCGTCCATTCATTTTCACAAAAGACAAACTACACTGTGCGAGTATGACTCATCTCACTTCAGCCCTAATTGGGGGTCGTGACAGTGCGCTTGTCTCGCATACATGATCCACCTCTACTTCATGTAAAAGCGTTAGGCGAATTTGTATCTACCAGTCACATTGTGAATCGATAACTGCGTGCTTATATTTTTCTGTACACATTCCATGCGTATAAAATGCCTCGTTTTTTATGCCCCAAAGAGCACCAGTTCGTGTCCCCTGATTTTATTTCGAGCAGTCAGGCTGTAAGAAATGGTTACCAGGGCTTTGCACAACACACGTATCGGCCATTCTCGCCTAATGAGTATTGGTGCTCCACTCAATGATTCCCTTCACTCACCTAACAATGCGCTTCACCTCAGCATTGCTGACTTAGTGTTCCAAGCAGTTTTGAGCAATGGTACGAAGGTACCGGTATGCAAATGCCAATAATCTTCACAAATCCTCAACGTTTATGAACGGTAAAGAGAAGCTGAACCAATTGCTGCAGTGTACATTAGATCCTTGACGAACTAGCCAGATCAAAATAAGAATCCCTGATTTTCCACGTGTTAGCATAGCTCTGCTTTGGAAGTCCCATTTCTGTGCATCTTCACCGTTCTCCTTTGAATTTTCGCAAAGTCAACCTAATTTTCGATTTGTTCTGTCTCCTGGAAACCCTCCGTAGCTCTCGTGAGGGTTCTCCTTCAGCGGAATCCTTAAGAAGACGAAAGGAACATTTCTACAACGTGAGAAACAAAAAATAGGCCACTTGCCTATCCATATTGATAAGAAAGGATATGAAGATCACAGACCTGTAGTATACCAGTTAAATGTTATGCAGCTAAAAAAGCAAATTACTGTGATATGGTATTCGGTTTTTTTTGAGGGAAGAAAACGTAACCCATGAACTGTACTGCCGACGTTGATATTATTAAAAATGCATTCATTCACCCATCCAATAAATCTCATCTCCGACAATCATGCACAAATGACCCGTTGTCTAGTAAAGTGTTCATGCTCAGTAAGACTAGAATAACTTTAATGTGTTGCCTCTGATGCCTATCGCGATCACTTTTGAGACATGATTCTGTTGCTCTGAACGATGCATTTCCCTCGCTTGTAGACGAGGTTGTTTGCTTGTATTCTGTACCCGACTGATGGAGACCCGTCGCTATCGTACCGATTCCCAAAAGCTGTAACTAGAGCCTTAGCCAAATACTTTCTTCTCATTGATGTAACCTCTTCTGGTTTTAAGCTGACCGAGCTTGCGCCCTCCCCATCAACTCCTATCAGTTCCTTTTTAAATGCCTTTGACGACCCTCTTTAGTTTGCCTACAAACCGCACAGATCCACTGTGAATCCTATTGCTTCTCTAGTTTATATTGCAATCAGCTCCTCAGACGCATCAATGAAGTACAAATTATGTGCCATCCTGGGCTGTTCAATATCATTTTACTCTATTACTTGGCTCCTGATTCGTAAACTGAATACTTGTAGTTTTCCCATGCTGATAGTGACGTGACTGTCCGATTATTTTACAAACAGAACTCTCCTTCAAGGAAATGGGTTTTCTACCAATTTGTTCTTCATCTGCATTTGTGACTTATCGACCAGTTGTCCAGCATGTTTAAATATCCCACTGGTGTGACTTTCTGATAGGCTATCTTCCAGGATTTTCATAACTTCTTGTAATCAATACCACATTTATGATCTCTCTGTTCTAGCTGGTTTCATCAATAACCTATCTAAATGTGTCGAAAACATTTCTACTTTTCTCGGCCGATTTATCCGTGTAAACTATCTAATAGTAAAACAAACACCGAGGACTGTCTTTTTTCAGTCAGATGTTCAACCTCGAGGCGAAATGTAGTGGCCCAGATAACGGGACCAGTCCACTTGGCTAATTTTTTCTGCGGACATATTGAGGTTTGATACTGAGTCAGCCCAGTCCTGTTACATCATCTTACAATTTGAAGATGCAAAACTCATCCCAGACATTGCTACTCGTTTGTCTATGTTCTTGAGAAAAGCTTGCAAACTACCTGGATCCTCATCTTGAAGAACTATTTGCCCATTTCTCGAGATCCAACACATTTCCATCTGAAAGAAATTCGATACGCTGCCCCACCTGTCAACAAGGTAGTCTCTAGGCCCACGTCAATTAGAAGGTAATCATGAGAGCTAAGAGAGAACAACTCTGACATATACCACTTCTTGCTGTAAACTCGGGTGAAATATCACCTCAAGCCCATTTTCGGCTTCAGTTATTCACGTATGGATATTTCGTGGTGATAATGATATTATCTGGCACACCCTCCGAGAGGAGGCAATGCCAGAAAACTGTACAGTCCACTCTGTCAAAGACCGCTTCCAGATCAAGGAACACAGAGATGATAAGCCTACTGGATCTGTTCAGACCTAATCAATTCTAAACTCGACTTGTTTCTCGTGTGAGCATTGTCCACGAACGTTCGATAAACGGCGAGCCTCTAAGATCCGATGATAGCTAGGCTCATTTCTGTGTGCTCCATTTGTACTTCCACTAGTGTACCTGGCATAGATATTGCACTTCTCGTTCTTTGGAAGTTTACGCGTCCTTGGGATTGTGGTACCTTGTACAGCAACCTTGACTTTACTTTTTTTCCAGTCTCGAACAGAGGATTTTTAGAACAACACGATTCAATAATTTGGCATGGTGGAGATAGTGTAGGTGGGCTCTTCCGGGTAGTGTAGTTTTTAGTACGTATGTAGCTGCTGGAATCAACACTGGTGCCTCACTCCTGTAAGTCATTTGACAGAAGGATAGCAGCTGTTTACATGGCTCCTTCGCCGTCATGGGCAACTGAGCCACAGAATTCAGCTTTGATTGGATTGCTCGGCCAAACAATAATTCTACAGGCGTTTCATTTAGACCGTGTGTAATGTGGTTTTGTATGTAAACAGCAGTTTAATAATCGAGTCTTCCCAGCCTAAATCTTCTAGTTGGTTAGTTTGGCAACTCTCCTTCAAGGAACGGTTAAGTCTCTCGACTATGCCATTAGCAGCTGGGTTATACGGTACAGTTCTGCAGTGTCTAAAGGCGGTAGCCCCTAATAACTCTCCGAATTCACGGCTGGTGAACTGACAACCATTATCAGTTACAATTACCTCGCCCCCCCCCCACCCATAACTGCTGAGCATGCACTTAGTCCATCGAATAATAAACCGTAATCATTTAACCACAAAACTGAGCTTCAGGCCACTTGCTGTAAAACCACGCAGGTAAGAATAGTTTCCGTTAGTCAATGGGTGTGCGTTTGAAGGGTCCGATGGTATCAATAGCAGTCTTGGCCCATGCTCTCAAGGGAAAGTCTTTTGGTTGAGTCGGAGTCGGCATCAGACGAGCAATCTTATCCGCTTGTTGGCAAGTCAAGCAATTATGAACGAAAGCCTCAACGGAAGGCATCATTCTGGTCCCCCAAGAGTAGACTTGAACTCCACTCTTTTTACGTAAAACCCCTGGGTGACCATCATGAGCACCGGAACTGATCTAATCAACAAATTTTTAAGTTATTGAATATAGATTCCTGTGCAATAAACAAATGTCAACAACAAAAGTTCATTCTGATAGAGTAAAATGGACGCAACTCATATTGTACTTTGTTATTTGGAGACCAGGAACCGCAGAAGAAGCCCATTATCTGTTGAAATTGAAGATTATTTTGATTTTCGATCCGTAGCTTATCCTTGGTCACGTTTTCAGCATCGTTTGCATGAAGTACAGATACCGTTTTCCGATGTTGTGCTTCTCTCTGATTCACTTCGTCCAACGGCAGTCGTGAAATACCGTCAGCTACCTGATTTTGACGCCCAGGTAATACACGATACGCAAATCAAAATTCAAAAGTGGAGCATACCAAAGATTAATCCGTAATGATCGACAACCCTGCTCAGCATGAGAAGTTCGGCCGAACAGAATATTATGCAATTTTTTGTAAGCCCAGTTGCAATAGAGAGCTTCCTTTTCTTCGGCAGAATATTTCGACTCAGCTTTCCATAGTTTACGCGAAACACATGCCACAATATTTTTCATCTCCCTTTGGGTTTGAGAAAGAACCAGATCTAGTCCTATATCTGAAGCATCGGTAGTCATGTAGGTTGGTGGTTTGAATCCAAAATGGTCAAAACCAGTTTGGATGAAACTTTATTTTTGTTCTGACAGGAGGTTGTTCGTGTTCAGCTCCACAAGTGAATTCAGCTCCAGATTTGATGAGGGCTCATAACGGTTCAGCAACTGAACCGAATTGAGTCATATGTCAGAGTTTATAAGAAAACATACCAAAAAAATTCTTTACTGGTCCTTCATCAGTAGGAACTGGGGCATCCGTTATAGCTGCAGTGTATTTCTGACTCGGTTTGACACCTTCAGCAGGTATGACATGCCTCAAAAATCACACCTATGATAAGTTTAATGTGCATCTGCCTTCATTACGTCGGAGACACTATTCCTGGAGTCTTTCAAGTACGGCATCCAGTATTTTTTCATATGCCAAACAGAAATATCGTTGATGCATATGACAACGTTGGTCAAACCAACAACAGCTAGAGTGATGACATGTGCCGAGCTACTGGGGCTGAACTGAGACCGATGGGAGAACCTTGATGTGACCACCTTACGGACTTTTCTGGGTCTCGTCAGTCACTACAGTTTACTTCTGCCAGAAACTCATCACCTTCATCACCGGATGAATGCTCTTTTGAATAAAATGTACCAAATGGAACTGGTCTACCGATTATCAACGGTTGTTTGAGCAATTGAAGGAAATGTTTAAATGCGACCGGCTCCTTAAACACCTCGACCCCAGTCCGGGGATCTTCGTTGCAACAGATGCCTCCAACTGTGGGATTGGACAGGTTATTTCACACATGTTTCCTGATGGACCGTAAAAGGCTGTTTCGAATGCTGCACGATATCTGACATCTAAAAAGAGCTACTGTGGACATATTGATAAGGAGGCTCTGGCTAACATGTTTGCAGTGCTTAAATTCCACAAAATGCTCCACCGTCATTGTTTCACTCATACCACAGATCGCAAGCCTCCTCTCCAAATTTGTGAGTTAAAGAAGGGGATTTTAGTCCACTCACTGAACTGCCTCCAGAACTGCGTATCAGTGCCGCTCGGATACGATTTCAAAATCCAGCATCGGTCAACCACTAACATGGGACAAGCGAAAACACTCTCGCGTCTCAATAACACGCGAAATAACAAACCAGAGAACATAATCATCGTGTCTGTTGCTGTTGATTCCACGATCAATAGATTTTTTTTCCAGACTGTTCATGTACTTCCAGTCAGTTTTGAGAAAGTCGACCGTGCAACCAAAGAGGATATACTACGGCGAAGAGTCATCAAGTAACATCAAATTCAATGGCCGTTGAAACTTTCAGGTGACCAGAAACTATTCTGTCAAAGACGTCAGTCCCTATCGATCATCGATGACTGTACCCCCTTCGGCGAAAGTGTTGTTCTCCTACAAAAGCTATAGGTAGAGGTCTTACGATAGTTTCATGCTGAACATCCAGGAATCAACCGCATAAAAGCTCTTGCTCGCAGTAACGTATATTGTCCCAACACGGACAAGCAGCTGGAACACCTAGTTCGCACCTGCATTAAGTGCGCCCAGACGACGAAATCCCCAACCAAGGTCGAGCCCCAGGCATGATCCAGCGGTCATATCGACTACGCAAAACCAGTTAATGGCCAAAACTTTCCCGTCGTAGTAGATACCCACAACAGATAGCCGGAAAATTTTGTCATGGAGTGAACAACATTGGAAGCATAAATGAGTACTCTACGCCAACTTTAGCTGCCACGAAATTTTAGTGAGTGACAATGGCGGGCAGTTACATCAGCCACGTTCACCCCGTTCAGCAAATGATCCGGAATCAATCACGTGAGATCATCGCCATATCATCGACAGTCCAACAGCCAGGCCGAACGATTTGTGGACATGTTTTAGGGTCCGCTTCAAAAATTGAGGGGGCAAGAACCTCAAAGGGTGTTCTAGAAACTTTTCTATTGGGCTATCACTCAACGTCAAGCCCAAACTCTGCAGATAGTGTGTCAACTGCAGGGGCTCTTGTGTAAAGGAAACTCGGCATTACTTCCGACACCACGATGCAAGAGAGTTTTTCCAGTTGGATCAGAGGGTACTAGCAAAATACTATGGAAACATGCAGGAGACACGGTCTCTTGTACGCATTCACCAAAACTGTGGTGAAGTAATCTATAATGTCATTGTTTTATCTGATATTTGACGGAAGCATATCAATCAGTTGGGACCATCATATTGTGCGGATATACCAGGTGGAATTTCGGGACCACCATTGGAGCTGTTGTTGGATGAATCAAATTTGCCAATGCGGCAACAAGAAAATCCATCACCAGCCGAAGAACAAATACCTCAATCAGTCAGGTGAACAAACCAGATTCAGAAACCAACGGTGCCATTCCAACCCATCCGAAGATTGCACTCCCACATCAAGCAATCCGACTGAGAATAGGAAGAATCAGGGAGTCGGAAATTTCCCTGAAAACACGTCAACAACGAGGCTGTAGTCCCCATTCCTCCAACTCACGGACAGGGTGCTTTGTAAACACTGACCACAGACAAAGCCCACATATCCCACATAGCAGTACAGTCATGACGTGTGCGCGCAAGAACCAATCAGTCCACCTTATGTCACTGTTCACACCGACAGCTGACACAAAACCTGCTGTCTACCCTTCACACTAACCCGTTAATCATTCCTCCTTATGATATACTGTGACACGACTGCTGAATCAATAACAATCTCATATGTGTCCATGTATTCTTTCCCTTACTCTATGTAAAGTGGTCATCTTTGCTTACAATTCAATACGGTTTCCGCACATTTTTGATGGGTACCTTCACGTTGGGATTAGAAGATCGGGGACTCACTGACTGAGGATAATCCAGAGGTTTAAGTGCTGACACAACAACTTGTACTGAAAATAAACTTTATGTCGTCAGGAAAGCAGTCATAAGCTTACAGTCCTCTGTTAAGAGCGTCTGGAAGAAGGCACTGCGGAGATTCAAATTAGTGAAGATCCGGGCTCTTCCGATTGATTAGAGATTTCCTGCTTCATACAGCCCAGTTCACACGCTTTATATCAAGCTAAATATTCAGCATCTTCTTTCAGTACTGTTTCTCGTATAAGCTAGCCCGCTACACGGGGAATGAATTGTTCACTGGGCTCATTGCGTTCGAGTTTCTAAGGAATTTAGCGTATACACAATAGAGTATTCGCCATATTAGCTCTGTCCACCTTCAGTTCATTATTATTATCATGAGTAAGAAATTCCTGGTAACGACTCTTTGTGGCTTGCATCTACTTACTTATAGTTGGTGGATGAATGATGGGAAGCAGAGCGGGAATAAAAGCATTCCAATGTGCCACTGGAGTTTTCTGGGGTAATCGCACTTCATAATTGAAAACGCCACAGAAGAGATTTGCTTTTGGAACCATACAAGGGGCCTTCCGATTACTAGTCTCATCCACAAGACAGTGGAGTGATAACCCAACAAGAGATTCTGAGCAAAGCACCGGTGAAGAAAATCCTTCTGGTCTATCACGTGAGACTTCATAGCTTCTCTTTTTTAATCTCTTCGTCGGTGCTTGAATTATAGATCAACCTTTCTGATTCGGTTCTTAGCCCCATGCATCCAATAGAATGAATGCAATTTCGACGAGGCGGCACCACTTGATCTGGGGCTCTCCATTTATGGCAACTGATAGCTCTTCATTCGAGTGAGATGAATTCTTCGAATTCCAAAAGAAACTTCGATACTCATCCCATGTGACAATCTAGTGGAGGTATTTTGATCAGTAAAATGCTTTCCTCTTTTTTCAGTAACTGAAATGTTCTCTCCATAGGCACAATGGCTAGTCGTCCAGAGTAAGATGCCACCCGTCTTCTGGTTCAGTGACAAGGAATTTCGCTGGAATTCTTTGGATTTAGGATGTCCGACTTTGGGAATTGAATATGCATAGTTTTTGAATTGTCGAGGCGCACAAGCTATCACACTACTGTAATGTGCCGTCTCGTTCCATCGAGAAAAAAGAAGAATTTCATCTAACGCCGATCAATTCTCTTTTATTAAAAATATAAATTGCAATGTCGAATGGACTGAATAGGCTGTGCTCCGCGCAGAAACACTGAGGATTAATAGCGCCACAGGCGCATTATTCCGTTTACTCGGAATCATACGATGTATAAATATGTGGTATAACACAGAGAATACAACACCGCAAAATAGAAAGATTCACTCTCAAGTATCTCATCCGAGGCACGCACAATTGAAGTGATGATGTTTGTATTCTTTCCGTGTAAATTAATGAATTCTTTCGGATCTTCATGTAGACGATTGATTTTGGGAACCTCGGATTCAATCGAGTTCAGATTAGAACTATCCGCTGATGTAACAAACGATGAAATGACATCAGACTGACCTTCTTCATTGAACTGCATCTGGTCAACATGATGTCTGTGAGTGGACAGATCATCCAGATGTTCACACATATTTAAGTGCAAATCGTACATGCTGTTAATTAGTTCAAAAAACGGTTTGAGAGATATACAGCTGATTACGTGAATACCTCAAAATAAAATTGTAATCCTGGCTTGATAATGTGGAGAGTATTATGGAGAACAAAGATATTTTTATTAAACCACGCCGAGATCAGTATGTGATATTACTCTGGGGGATTCAATTCTGTGTACCTGAATGGTACGTGGAGTATACTGATCATTTGGGAAGGCTGAGCAAGATGGGGTGGGGATACATTCAGGAGCGGTTGAAGTAAAGAACCCTCTGTTCAGAATAACTCACTGTATTTTTAGGCTTATGAGATAGGTTATTAGATTCCTCTTCGGTCTGTACATTACAACAAGTAATAACATTAGCTTTCCTTAATACAGTTTCAGAGGAGCCAGACGAAAGGTTGCTAACTTAGGTGTGGATAAAATGGCGAGAGCACTGGAGTTTGAAGGGCAACTTGCCGGCGAGTCTGGTGTTTGGAATAATCCCATCAGAATAATCAGCATTTCCTGCCAACAAACAAGGTGAGAGATCGAGGCGGTGGGGCTATTGTAACAATAGTGGTCTGAGAATGATGTCAAAGGTCTAATGACAGTCACCAAATTATGCCCCTAACAGATCTGACGGAATTGCTTAGCATTTTATGTTTGTACCAAACTATATAGGATGCATATTGATATTCTATTTTACTGAAATTTAGCTGAAGTATCATTTTTCACTCGAAGAAAAACATCAGTGATGTGGCACTTCCTTGTTGAAATACTTCTGTCTGCTTTCGAGTTTGATATCGTGATTGACACCCAAGGAGAATGGTTTAAAATCAAAAACTGCAGAAATGATAATGAGGTCAGCTGGAACAATGGTTCACGTAGAACGGTGATATGGTTGTAACACTGAATCAAACCGTTGATGAAATTCCCACGTGGAATATCCCTGTCTAGCATTTATCCCTCCGTTTTCCGATCACATGTCGATTGCCTTTTCTCCCGTCCCTTGCTACGTTGAATTCACTGTTGCCTAGCCCTTTTTTGTCTATCATTTCTTTGTGTTCTCTTCTATGATGGGTTGGCACTCCACCCTAGAGACCCACACACTTTCATTTAGTTTGAGTAACCAGTCTACCTGCTCCATGCTGACGTCGACCCTCACACACCAATCATGCTATTTTCTGTGTATGTTCATATGTTGATCTGGTGCACAATTCGTTTTCACACGAAATCCTTGTCGAACTTCTCTTCCTAATATGCGAGTGATGTCAAGCCATCACACTTATATCACGCCACGTCCACATGCTTGTCTAGGTCATGAGTGCCTGAAATCTGCTCCATATCATCGTCTGAACTTGCTACCCGTCCATTTGCCATATGAGTATCCCTGGTTCCTTCTCGATTCTGCACTATTCAAAATGGTTTCCACAATCTACCGGTGACTTGGTCAAGCGTCACTGGACACACGTCCCTTCTTTCCCATTCAAACGATTGATATCCATTCACGAATCCCAATAAGTGGATTGCCCAGAAAATAGAGGTATGTTAATCACCATTGTATTGATCGTTCCCTGAAGCACACGGAGATTACCGATTCGCCTTACATGGCTGTAGGTTTCGAGTTCGTGTTCTACGAGTCAGTCAGTCGGTTACTGGACAGAAGTTTACTTAAAATAGTATACCCAGTAATATGCTAAATTCCTGGTTCACTTCGATGGCGCGAGGCAAAACGGAATGATGTAATTCATTACTAGCATTCCACATCGTCCATCCTCATAAAGCATTCTAAATGAATGGAGGATCATACATTTTGCAGAAGAGGATCGTGGAACCGAAGAGAAAAAAACAAATAATATTACGAGCTTATGAACGAGGAGGACAGCAGAAACGTCTGATTCAGCCGTTGACAAAAACTGAACCCAATTATTTGTGGATGAGATATTGGGTTGCATGTGGGTCATAGGCTCCCGTGTCCAGTGCAGTTTGCAAAGAACTGAGGTAAATTAGTAGACAAGTGCACAGAATCCACATGCCCTTCGGTGGTATGGACATTACGGTACACGTGTTTATCCATTTGGGAGATATTCGTAGTATCAATGATCATCCGGTTGGGGGTACACTCCGTAGGATTTTCCCAGTAATCCATGGCGACTTCAATAATTTTGGCTATTGACAACTCTCCCAATAATAGAAAATAGAATTCGAGTGACCTGGAATCTGATCGATCTCATTTGTAAGACGGTACACAGTTGGTGAGTGGAGATTTTGTGATGAATTTGTGTCCTACTCACAAGCACAATTAGATATCCTATTTGAATCAATCACTGTGAATCTGTTCCGGATAAACTCCAATCCTCCTCCATGCACTTTTCCATAACATCAATTCTGAGAAAACCAGTTCTACACGACTTACAGAAGCATCACAAGGGGATTGAGAAAATGAAGTCAGATGTGTTCGTGGTTAGAGATTGGAAGCGTCGATCATCAAGTAGAGCTGACCTGCAAACAGTGCAGATGAATAATGACCGATTGGCCAAAATTAACTTCATAAATCACCAATCAGAGAAGGTATTCCAAGGGTTATTGTGTCGGACAATCAACCACAGTTATTTATAGTGGAAATAAAAACACAACTCGATGAGATCGGATATCGTCATCTCAGTATACTACACCGACATCTGTGTTCGAGCCGTGCTACCCAGAATTTCCTACGTATCATAAAGTGTGTTGAGTTCATAAAGATCACGTAACTTTGTTCATCTTGACTGTTTTGATGGACAACTTCATATTCCGGTATTCCACAAGTGTTCTACAAGCAAAAAACCGTACTATTTAAATTGAGAAAACTGAGAGCACCAATACAGTGCTTGGATTCTCCCGAATCTTATTTTATCACATAAATGACCTTTAACCTTCTATAGGTATACCTACATGACAGTCAAAGTTGATAATTGTGGACATTTCTGACTTATTCTATAACAGCTCATGAAGAAATTGTTGATCATATAAGTATCAGAACTCCAGCTGAAGAAAGACAAGCCGTAAGAAACCCATAAGTCGAAGACCGAGTCGTATAGGCTGATAACCTTATCTCAACCATACGTCGACAGTTTAAGCCAATAGCAACACATCACCACAATAGATGGGTAGCGATATGTGGGGATTTTGTGTCTTAATCATAAGCATTACGAGGAATCCTACTTGAACCAATCACTTATCATTTGCTCAGGCTGCATTCCAAACATCATTCATGCTTTTTTGTACACAACCAAATATATCGTGCGCATACGAACCATATTAGGGCAGCCCTGGATATTGTTTGTCGTAATACGCTATCTAACGCTCATGATACGCCCCTGAGTCTTTAGTGAAATCAGGCCCATCTAGATTTTGATGGGAGGTGATGCTCCTGACTGTTGACAAACCAATCACATCGCTCTCCAAACACATGCGCGATGTGTGTCTCAGAGCTCCATGGTTGTCCGACTCAGTACTGCGCCTTACCTGTTGAAGCAATATGGGACGGTTTGCTCCCACTCCTAAGTCCATGGTTGCCACCTATCAGTGTTTGTACAGTAGAGCTATGAAACTATGAACTTTGATCATTCGGCTACAGATGTATAACAGTGGAATGTTTCACAATAAAATTTTCTTGCTGATAAAACGAGTAGCTGAAATGTAAACATTCCCGTTTAGAAAAACTCCAAACAAAAATACCCAATTATCCCACGCCCTCTGGATCCAAATAATTCTGTAATTACCTATTAGTCCTCCCATTTTTAATGCTCGCTCATGAATGAACAAATAGTATGTTCATCATATTACCTTTTACGTTTTGTAGGTTTTTACCATATTCCTTCTCTTGGTCATTCAATCCGAGTGCTTCCTGGTAGCTCCAGCGAGCAAACATGAATGTAAGCAACTTGCCTGAACTACTGGGCTATTTGAAGAATGCAGTGTAACTTCACTTGGTTGTTTGCTGATCGAACCAGTAGGCTTGCTGTCTATACGGTGAGAGGAGAAGTAGCGTCCAGGAGTTCGAGATATGGTTATCCTATCAGAAAACCTTTCGACCCCACTTAGAGTACTAAATCCAAACCTGGAGATCACTCCTAGCGAAAATGTGAGCATTCTGGAACACATCAAGGGTTATTTCACCAAGTTGTTCACTAGAGTTGAGGGCTTAGCAGTAAGCAATGGTTGAAGGAAGTATAACTGTTCTGGATCAGATGTTGACATAAAGGTGAACTTATCGAGGCTTTTGACGATTTCACAGGTTTTATTGACCTGTAGAGATTGAACTCAACGTAAACACAGTCATCTAAATAAAATCCTGAGAGCCAGAGAAGGTGAAAGTCAGGGACCACTCGCAGGGTTAATTTTCTGTAGTATTTTTTCTCTGACTGGAATAAGTTACTGTCTAAATCCCTAACGGAATCCACGGTTCTCAGTTTCAGAGCAGAGATTGTTCACTTTATTCAATTGACTTTCAGCAGGCGACTCTAACGTGGAGGAACAGGGTCCTTAGTTAGTGCCTTTCTCGAACATTTGGTGAACTCAGATCATCAACATTCCAAATCGGTCCTTGAGCACCTCCTAAACCCAACAAACACATCCATTTACACACTGACCACCGCAAGGGCGATCAGCACCCGTCATTTCGCACCTGATATGGGCACATAAATCAGGTTCGTTCACGCTGTTCGAATACCCTGGGGGCAAATCGACCCCTCTCATCCCAAAGAGTGAAATCCGGACCATGTTCAAGAAACAAGAGTTTTAGATGAGTTTTCTGGGTACGGGCAAGCGATGTGAAGATGTCTGGTGCACCAGTCTAGCAAAATATTTGCTCACAATATTGCTACAAAGAATATTTAGTTGTGCTTCTTCTTACATTTCTATTTACTGCACAAATCGGATTTCAGAACATGTGGCAACATACGAAAATGCTGCTCTGTTAAGCATTCAGCAGTTGGAGTAGTGGGGATGAAAGTCTGATCGGCAGAAAATCAATCTCTTGCTGATTGATACCAAGTACCACAAAGCCTAATCACATAATTTTCCATTGATGATTAGCATTTATTTTAAATAAATCACTGTACATCAATGCAATGGATGAGACAGCGGATTACTTGTGGCTTTTATTTTCACAAAGTTTTTGTTTATGTGTTACCGCTGCACGTATATTATTCTTTGTAACTAGAAACCAAAGCCCTTAGAAGAACTAATAGACAATGGCAGATATTCTTCATTATTTCCGAAGATGATTATGTAAAATTAATTACTTCTTATTCATAGAAGATATGCTGACTGCATTCTGTCTGTTTCGAACAAGGAATAACACATTTCTTTTGGTAACATGCAGAACTTTATATGGACTGGGAAGCATAGCAACAACCTTTATTCGAGATATTTCTTTGACCAGGCGCGCAGACGAAACACTGATGCATGATATCCAACGCTGGGCAAACTGGAACGGATAAAACTTATGGGTTTTTAGCGGTGACTAAAAGACATGGACTGGTCCCAATTTCTTTCCACAACGAATAAGTGAAGAAGTAGAATAAGAAATAACCGCGAACTATCTTTCCGGGCTAACAGTTCCCGTGTAACTGTCATCAAAAGACACACTGTAGAACAGGTAATGTGGTTGGGGGAAATTGCGTTGCACAAGTAAAAATGTCTGACAGCTCTCTGCCTGTTCAAGTTGACGATTTGTTTTACCCATTTAATCACAGTCTTGGATTGGCTAGAAACACTCACACAAAATCATGCAGTCGCGTCTGTAGTAAACAGTCAGATAGTTTCCAAACTAATTCAGTGTGTCTGACAATTATGTTGCGCACGTGGTTCATCAATTCGCCTGTATCAACCTTGACAGACAGGATCGCTGAAGAACGTGAAGCAGCCTTCCAAACTAATGACGCACTTCACTGTGTAAATGCAGAATGTGGAATCTTTCAGAGCGCCATTGTCCAATCCAGCACCAACGCCGCTGGTGTTCAGTGAGACTGAATCCTCAGCTAGAGTTTGCAGCATAAACATCGTTTGGAACAATATGCGTGTATGTATCAGCCCTGGCCAACTGACCTTTCCTCTCCAACCAGATGCACTTTGAGATTTGACTGCAAGTTTTGCTATTTCACATACCCAACCGTATGTGAATTGGCGAGCCTTGGGTCTACAAATGATCGGATTTAACGGAATTCTTGGGTCTTCCTTGGTATGTCTTGGATATTCTTCCTAAATCTGAAAACTGGTACCTAGTATTCTAGCTGACAATGTCTGATTGAGCTCGTTCAAAGTGCAAAACCCCCAAGAGAAAATACAATTTACTGACTGCAGGATGGTTGGACTAGAAAGTCGTTTTTGTGGTAAGTAAGGCGAGGTTGAAAAATCCTGGGGATACTTCATGCAAACAAATTTGTTCGAAGCATGAGATCTGTAAACTCTGTCTGGTTCACGAACCCATTTCTATCTTGATCACCTTCTTCAACCGCATTGACAAGGTCTTCATTTCGTATTTCTATCCCGACTTACGCAATCAGTTTCTCAAATGTCGTCAAAGGGATCCTTTCGGTGAACTATGGTAATCAAAATCACTGGAAAAAACAATAGTTAAGCTTACCTGTATCAAAATATCGGAAGGCCTGTGGGATGGTAACTAGCTTAACAGTTCCCCTTCTTTGCAATACCATAGTCTACTCAATAAATTGCATCATCAAGTGTATTCTTCTTTGGATTCCAGTGCTCACTCTTTGTTGTTTGTTGCACAATGAAACCTAATTTTCTGAGGATTAGAACAGTGCAGAAATAGATCCATACCACAGTCTCCAGAGATATATCCGAGTCCAAATAGCGTCATTTCAATGCCATGACAATTCAGAAATCTGAAAATTATCTTGGATGATACACTGCACAAATCAATTTTACCCATCCAGAACGGTGTCAGAGGTACTGAATTTTGACTTGAAGTCATGAATCTCATGCAATGCTAGCTGCTCTCCAATATGTTCTGGTAATTCCAAATTGCTGTAGGCATCTTCCCTCTCTGAAGCAGAATGTGTGTGCTTGATTAGAGCATACAATAATATGGGGTTACGAAAAGAAAGCAAATTTTAAACACATGAATGATATGTTAATTAGATTCCTGCACCGGGGTATGTGGTTTTGCTTGTTTTCTGCAGTGCTGTTTCAGCCCCACCGTGTTTGTTTGTTTAGTTTCAGAATGTCGGATGATCCTCTAGGTTTAGATTACAACTGCAACAAACAAGAAAATACAGTATTTATACCTCACTCGAATGAACTCTTTTGAGTATTATCAACCCAATTTCGCACCATTCGGTGAGTTGTTGAAGTTCATTCACCGATGATTTACTCGAGCTGGGACTCACGTCGAATTCTGTGTACAAGTGCACTTGGAGTGGTTTGTGTGTTGTGCAACCCGCGGTATTTGTCTCAACTGAAGCAAAAGATAAGGGTTTCTCCGAGTGGACACATTCTGGGAAAATGTTCATTCTTTTGTGTGAGTTAACAAGTTCATCATTGGTTTCTTTGTATAAATATATCGTATCACATATTTTTAGGGAAGCCAAGTTTTCCCAAATAAACTTCAAAGCTGCTTGACCAGTAAAGACGAGGTTCGGTTGAATAATTACTCACTTTCGTATTGCAGAATTATTCATCCCGTTCTCTCTCTCCTGACCTCAAACAAGGTGTCAAACCGTAAAAACAAGTTTATCAAAGTGAGCTCGTTTGTATCCATTTATTTATTTTGTTCTTCTCTGCGGACTTGTAGAATCTGACCTTAAGGTGCTTGATTTGACTTGCCAATGACTTTTCACTTCTATCTCTCCGTCAGGTGATTTTAAGCATTATAATACGATCGAATAAGGGCCACCTCAACCACAACGATAATGGAATCCAAATTTGTAATCCATACAATAGAAACATTTTTTCTCGGTATGTGAGCTGTGCGATGTCAGTTGAGTTTACAGTTGCATGAAAACACAACTTATTACTGAATCAGAATTGATGCTGTCAACTGTGATTAGAAATCTCATTTTATCCTAGGCTGAATCGAATTGATTTCAACTCGAGTGACATGTGTTTCAATCTGTACGTGCCGAATCACACAATACTCTTCGGATTAGAAACAACCAAACAAAACGTTCACAGATTACAACATTGTTATGTTCATCGAAAAAGTTTAACTTGTATGATCCGCAACGATTTTCGTAAGGTTTACGAAGTGCACGGAGAATACGTACATTTAATACCAATAAGGCAGGAAACGAAAGCCGGAAAAATTAGAAGAAAAGGGATAGTTTATAGAAATTTATGTTCACAAAATTTGAGCTCATTCCAACAGACCGATATCAGTCGGAATGAGGAGAGAAGTTTCCACCACAATATGAAAACGAGGGCAATGACGACAACATCAGCAACAAAACCGAAAACATCTGACCGGATAAAAGAAAGAAGAAACGGCCAAAATGTGCCGAAGTGGGTGAACATCTCTTTTCCACTCACATGTATCTGCCCTCATGCATCCGAGTGAGATCGAGGGAGAGAGCAATCGTGCTTGCTTGCTTGCGCGTGTCTCCATGTAAGCCCATTCACGTCAGTAACACGGATCCCTGACCTCTTCCAATGTGACGAGGCAACTCCGAAGTGGAGCAAGGCAGTCGTTGAAATAAACAGCAGTCGTTCTGATCACAGACTGTGAGATCTCGTAAGATTTCTCTCTCTCTACCTTCAAAAGCAGGAAATTAACTCATACTGTTCGAAGAATGTTTTATTCGTACGAGGAGAGTGGCTGACCGATAACAGAACTCTACTTGCATTCTTCGCGCGCTAATGTCCGACGCCGATAGCAAAAATTACCCGAGATCCAGGTTCCTCGAGCCAATAGTATATTCGCTGAATATATTTCAAAGAAAACTGGACATCATTCGGTCATGTGCTTGTCGTCTCTTTATGAGGTAACAGACGAGGCCAGTCCAGAGAATAAAGTCAGGTCAGTTGCAATCTATCATTGGATACGATCATGCGTGATTCACACTCGACTGACCGTATTGCGATGGCTCAGCTGGTGGAGCATTTGTGCGGTAAGCAGAATGTCATTGGCTGGCTGTGTTTCGATTTGAATGCGAACAATGCAAGTAGGTTTCAACCAGCTAATATTGTTTACATGATACGTTTACCTGAGGGAAACTTAATCAATCAGCATAACAAGAAAAAAGGATTGAACTAAAACTTTTCATATTTCTTTGTACCTCTCACACACTCAAATTCGTTGTAAGAAGGACAATTTGTTCTCAATCTTTTCAATAATGCTTATGACGCCGCACCTACCGTCTGCTACAAAGTTATTTTCATTTTGAAAGATGAATTTATTTCATAGAAGAAATTTTCTCACTCTGTCGTGGTGTCTTATTTCGGATGGAATACCTAGGGTTTACGGACCTGTTTGAATAAAAAGATGGCAATACTCTGTGGCATGTTCTTGACCATGAATTCAGAGCAATTCTTTCAATGACCAAAAGAGAAAATGAGAGCACGCCTAGCGACCGAGAACATTTTAATTTCCAAGAAATTCACCCTAGGAACCAGTTCGATTGATTGGCAACATTTAGCCAAATTACAAGGTTCAACTTCAACGCACCGGACAAAACAGAGACAGGAAGCTGTGGAGGTAAAATCGGGTAAATAATGATCTGTAACGGATAGGTCAATGTTGTCTAAATAACGAATATAAAACGATGTTCCTGGACAACACTCGATAAAGGACAAGTTCACAGACGTGCTCTTCCATTCAAGATGGGAAACCTAGACCACGATTTCAATGCAATAGTTTCAAAATTGACTTATCAATCGGATTAGTTAAAAATTTGGCTTTTTATAATCAGTTTCTTTTCGGTGATGTACATCAAAACCCCTACTCTCTGTGATAAGGTTCTGACAATTTTCAGCACATCCAAAGTCATAGAGAATTACAAAATTTGCTAATATGACTGAACAGTATCAATGCTATGAGATATACAGAAACAGGTATACAGGGAATAAAATATGTTCTTTACTGCCGCGAATTCAAAAAGCATTCCAAATGTCCAGAAAAAAGCTACCAATGGCATATTGTTGGGTTTGAAACAAATGTTTTGCCAATCAGTTTTCATAGTTTACTCTTTAAAGTGTTTTATTCATTCCGCTTGGCTTTTAGTTCTCATTCATTCCTCTGTCAATCGTGAGACTATTGTGGATCTGTGGCTTACGCAAACACGTTTGGATGCCAGTCAAACAAAAGGCATTTTTGTTGACTACACAGGTCCCATATAATTCTCACCATCATATTAAACCATTTTTGAATAAAGGTACAATGCCCACCCATATAAAAGAGGCTTCTCAAAATTCCACAGACATTTATATGAGAATAAATCCATACCTGTCAACACATTGTGCGTAGAGCTGGTTTGTACGGTTTAGAGAAAGAGTATCTGATCCTCGAGGGAAATTCGTGAATGCCAAATGGGCTAGTCTTGTTAGCTTCGGAAAATTGGCGAATTTTCTACTGCATTTCTGTAGAACTATATTTCTGCAGCCCTTTTAGGTGTGCATGCAAATGCTTCTGGGAAATAGACAGTGATGTAAACAGACTAAGGTAATAAAATGTGCATTTCCTGAATCCCGTTGAGTCGTTCATATGCACTCCTGCTAAACTAAGTTTCTTTACTATCGGTCTCATGCAAAGAAATAACATTTTCGCAAGGTGACACATACGCTGTCGACCAAGAGGGAACTAAGTAGGTTGACCTCAGCGGTCCATTTCTGTCCCAAAAAAGACTTCCTCCTTGTCAGCCTAGTGAAAATGACAAGATCCCGTTTTTTTAACTGACCAGCCACATCACCTGGGTAACATTTAGGTCATCTAGATAGGGAGTGACTGCCCGTGGCTGTCAGTGACCAAGCGAAGGTGACTTTGTGTTCTCCAGAAAACAGGAACATGGCACAGTAGAACCAACATCTAATAAATCGATTGAATAATTGTAGATCAGTCTTTTGCAAACCAAGTTATAGTTGTGAAATATGTCGGTATTTTGCCGTTCAAAACACTGTCCGAAAAACGATACGTTCGAAACCAGCAAGAAAAATTACTTATTAAGCAAGCACAAAGGATTCTAAAACAGTTCGGTTCAATATTCTGGAGTAGAAGGACTTAAAGAAAAGCGATTGCCGGAAAGTATCCAAAGAATGCCTAAACTGCCTCACCTAAATGCTCCAAATCACAGAAAAGGGGCAAGTGAATAAATAACTACGGGGAGGCAAAATGGTAGACGTGAAGGAGAGAAGAAAGATGAAGTTATTTATTAGCATGACTTTACTGTGATTTACGGATTTGGTTGCAGCATACAACAGAAGCCACACCGGAGGCTTGTTACCAAGTGGTATAAAGGTCTGATAGAACAGTTGGGTGCTCAGTGGTTTCAAAAATCGATGTTGGCCATGGCTCAGGTTAGTGGTTTTCAACAGCTTTTGATCTCAGTGTCTTATGTCCGGGTAGCTGAAGTTCCATCTCCGATTAAGGTGATCACATCGACACTTCACATACGAAGTTCCCTAACTGAATTGTGTTCAAAGGAACCGCAACTTTTGATTTGATCTGGTTCGCTCAGACCAAATTTAACTCAGAGTTTACTGATGGTAAAAATTTGACCTTGTGACCGTTTGGCACACACTTCTATATTTAATGAAGTGATCTTTCAACTTTCTGTAAAATTCATCCAAGAGTGGTAATTTGACCTCAGCCAATATGCCCCTGATTCTGTTCAGAAGCCTGGATCATTCGCTCAGCGAGACTGATGCGTTCACACAAGGAACATGGGTTCTTCGCTGTGGGAAAGTAGGACTAACATCGGATTGCTATGTGTTCCGTTTCTTGAACTATTTGAATTTCTTATATTTCAGGAGATTGCAAACGCGATCCAATTCGATGTGTATACTGATTGAAGTGCTTGATTAATTCATGGTTTCTTGATCAACAATGTGAATCTTATCCACATTATGATTGTTTTTTTTCTCCTCGAGGACGGATATAAGGGGAAGGGGTTGACCATGTCCAGTTGTAGCTAGTTTGTGGTCATGTATTTGTGTGGAAAGCGCTTTCCGAGCTTCACAAACGACATACCTGTCACAGTTATTGCAGCTGACTCTTTCTGTGGCAGTAATTTGCTCTTTCGGTCTTGATATGATTGCGGGTTCGATCACCTGCCCAGTGTCGTTATCACCTCGACTGGTTATGAAATGTTTTGCAATCAAGTTCTAAGCTCAGTATTCAGAACTTCCGAACGGCAGTTGAACGATGCTCATAGGAATAGGAATATGCACCAAGGGAAGAGATAAAATGAACAGTTTGAACAAATGAGATGAAAACTGTATAGTACACATCAGAAACGAATCGTGTCCAATTTTTCATCTGGTGCGTGTAGTACTCAGTCCGCTCACCTATTAAGTGAAAATGCATTACGGTATTTCAGTTTATCAGTTAAAAATCCGTAAATACTACGGTTCACGCGTTGAATTCTTGTTAGGAAGTAGTATCAGTAGTAAAGTAAGTTTTACTGAAGTTCCATATTTTCGAATGAGTAGTTGAATGTCGATACCACATGATGACCGATCCACAAGCAAAATATCCACATATCAGAATATTGTCGCTTGAATTCTGAAATCTTCACAATTCACTAATCTATCCGTTAGTGGTCATGATTGCGGGAAGTGATCTAAATCTCAAATCTCGTTCAATCTGATAACGTTTTGTGATTCGGTGCAAAAAATGTGGGACGTTTCCACTTTTCCAACTGAAGGTTGCTTACCAGAGAAACCATATGGCAATTTGACAAATCACCGGTGAATAAAAGAAAAAGTTCATTGGTTCATTTTTCGGTGCAAGCCTCACTGAGTCTTTTGATCCCATAACATTGTGGCCTTTGCTGGTTTGCTTATCATTCATTGTGATCACCTCTAAAATGTTCCTCGGGGCTGAATATTTAGGGATTTCCCTTACTGGAGGGTGGGGTATGCCGATAAATTTCAACCTTATTCTTCTCTCAGAGTAATTTGTTTCTGCACCATTTGTGTATGCCACGGGCTTTATCACATCGCCGAATTAGAAAACAGTAAATTTTGAAATCGTTTGAGAATAACTAGCCAGGAATTCTCGATTGAGCTCTGCTGTACTGGACAAAGATGAACCGAGCGATGAATTTGAAGCCTAGATAGGAGCTTCACCATTATTGATTTTTTAACATTCCAGTCGATAACAGTGAGATTTGTGAAACTCCATGCTTGGTTACTTATTTCCCGCATCAGTGGTAACCGGTTCTAAGGTAAAAGAAATATTAAAGAAGACGACTGCACTAGGAGTTAACTTATGTTTCCGGTCTACAGGATGACCAAGATATCGTTCGGTAATTTCAGTTCTACTTTCAACCAAGACTGCATCCATCTAACACAAAATTATATATACAAGATTGTAATAGTGGCCAGTGGATTTTTCACTTTCATCAGGATTCACATTCCTCCTTCTAATAATATATCCTGTGAATTATTTCAAAGCTTACTAGACTTCCTTCAGTCGTGTAATGACCGTCTCATTATGAAATGACCGACGAGGCTAGTCCAGATATGAAAATCAGGACGGTTGCCGTCTATCACTGGATATCCGCTTGCGTGATCCACACTCAATTGACCGTACTGCGATGGCTCAGCTGATGGAGCATCTGCGCGGTAAGCCGAATGTTATCGGTTCAATTACTGCTCGAGCTGTTGGGCTTTTGGATGCGAGAAATGCACGTGGATCATCCTGTATGTATAAGTTTGATCTGTATATTTATTTCAGTTACTAAAGTTCATCGGCTTTGACAGGTTTCAAAACTTCGTTGTCCCTAGTCGATGTACGAGGTCACACCTCCGACTTCCGACCTCCTAACAGAAGCTTCGATTTATTATCTTCACATAAAAATTCCTACTCAAATAGCACCTCTGAAGCATTAAAAAGGATTTAGAATGATGTTTGAAACTGGGTGACAGTTGTGGTTAGAAAAAGATTGTAGAAACCCGGTGTGCATGCACAGATATATATGTATGCGTGTGTGAGCTTCAGAACAGACAAAGTGAACTACAGAAGAACAATGGTTTTCGGCCCAACAACGCACACAAACACTTGAACATTATGCCTGCTTGACCGTATAAGTAGGGCTTTGCTTCTCATTGTTCAACCTATATAAGCCTTTTAGTAAACTTCCCGAAATTATGTCGACAAGGAAATTTCTCAATAACCCAAGATGAACTGAAAAGTAGCGAAAATTCAGTGGTTTTGACATTGCGATTGGGAGTTAGGGATTCATTGTACGTATACAAAAACGAGTATCTCTCAAAATTCTGATCGGAAATTCTTTGAAAATCACAATGAATTTAGGATCAAAGTTTACAGTTCAACACAATTTTCCATGTTTCTCTTGATCTGAGTTGAATAAGTACATGAAGCTGTTACGCAAAAAAAAAATTAAATGTATGTATATTCAATTGGTTTGTATTGGCAGATCCAGGGGCTTATGGTACGTCGTTTGGTTTTGGTATACTACATTGGCTCTTCACAATTCATCCCCCCTTCTGACTATGAGGAACGAATGATCAGAAAAATGATTCTGTATTCAAAATGTCAAAGATATAAGCCACAGTAAACGAGGATAGGCATATTATGTTTATTCACTGGATGACAAGATATTTCAAGTCTGAACGTTGTGAAAATTCGACGATTAATTTCCTAATGGTTTGGTAATTACCGCAAAAAACTCACAGAGAAATTCCTAATCACAACTTATTTGAAATACGCCAACGTTTAACTACCCTGTTTCTCTGATGTTTCACATAGTATTCGGAGTCATGAAAACTGTTCTAGCGTGTCATTTCACAACTGAATATGTGGCTCAAATCCATAAAATAATGCCCACCTCAGAATAAGTAAGTTTGCATAGATGTTCTGGATGCAAAACCGAGAAATAAAGCAGTAATTTTGCTCATCTTTTATTTATTGATAATGAGCGAGCGAATGAGGATGACTTTTGTGAAAATACAACGACCACGAGAAACACGAGGCAGGTGTGGGAACTTTGTGTGATCCACTGTTTGTTGCGGTGTCTGTCGCAACTTTCATCAAGCTCGGAAATTCTATTAGCAACACGCAAACCAGGCCAGAAAAATACAGTTGAATAATCGAAATCTAGAACATTGTTAATCACTTCTATGATGTTTTTTAAGGAAGTGATTAATTGCTAACTAAGGTTTTGGATGCTCGATCAGAGAAAACAGTTTTCTCCAACGGATGCTTTGTCTTGTTTGTTGAATTTATTTCATGACCTGTCTGAATCATTTCTGACAGGTCTTCATAAACTGTGATTCCTTATAACTTATAGGTTTTCTGGAACATCACTTTAAGCGGTTTTTTATTTCAGAACGTGTGCTACAACGTGCTAACACATATCTGTGACCGCACTTTATTGATCATGTGATCTCAGATTTATGACGAGAATGATTTTATTGTATTTGAAATGACCAAACAAATTCATGACGAGTACTGAACAAAAATTACTCCCTACTGAATCAGTTGCCTCAAGTAATCCAAAAATACTACTTATATTGTTGTTTCGCAGTTAGACAAAACGCTTCTCTTGACGAAAGCTGCAGACGACGCTGTCCGATTTCTATTGATATAAAGTTCTTGGTACAAAGAAAAGAATATAATTCGTGAGAATCCGTCATGGAAAGAACTTCGTGGTAAAACTATTGCGAAAATGCTCATTTCCATCCTCCAGGATCCAAGATTTACTGCTTCACTTTCAATGACGAAACTCCAATCGTTCATCCTAACCTCTTTCAACAGTAATTCTGATGAAGCATCAACCCTCAGTCATGCTATCTTCAGGGGTAGTGTTTCTTTTGAAGTTTTGGAATCACTGTTCTTCCCATCCAGCTGTTGCCACAAAAGAAAAAGTGCTGGCCAACCAGTTCAAAGCGTATCATTGTTGCCTGTGTCAGAAACTCGCAAACAACTATTATCTAGTTTTTTGAAGTGGGTGTTCTATTTCCAAACTATTATTCCCACACTTTTGCTATGATTGTCTTCTCTTACCTTGACCTAAGTTCCGGAGAGATCCGACTGCTTTCATTGTACGCCATGTCCATCTAAATGATATTGTAAAAAGATGAAAATTGGCACGAATGACAATGCATGATCGCGTCTACTGCTCTGAATCATACTTTTGTTTTGGTGGGTGAATATGTCTCAAAAAAAAGAAAATGAGTGTGTGCGGCCCATCAGAGAAATCAGTTATGCCCTCGGAGGTCATCATGAGCAATGGGTGTCCAAAAGTAGTAGAATGGTGGAGCTGATAAATTTGCCCAGCTCTCAGATCAATCAGGGAATTATTGGCTAATGAATTAAAAAACTGTGCAACTGTCATATCATTGAAGGTTGCTTCCAAGATGATAAGCATGCTATGGAGAAAGCATTTGATACGTTGATCAACTGCAAATTTGAATTATCACGCAAACCTTGGTCTTGCTTTTATTTATTATCCAGTTATTAGGGATCACATGAATATTTTTTGCACAACTTATTGCATGTTTTTCCGGAACACCGGTTTCAACGGCCTTGTTACCGCATCTACTAAATTTTTTTCCATATATGCAGCATCTCGGTCTTGAGCTTACTATTTGAGTGGGTATAAACTGTTGTTTGCAACCCAGAATAGATATCCTGGAATTCTTTGCACACTGGTGTCTCAAGTATTCTCTCTAGGAGTGCACATTCAGTTTGTGTGTTAGTACATCACCCAGAAGTCTACCAAGATAAATGAAAAACAAGTGTTCAAATCCCAATACCAGAAATCTAATAGACACCACAGTAGCTCAGTGACCGAATCACCTGCCTACTTTTTATTTTACGGTAAAAGCAATAAGGAATTGTCTGGTTCTCTTCCCTTATGGTCCACTCTCACAATTTTATTCCTCAGTCCGGATTCCATCATTTTTGATGCTTTGTTTTGGAATTTCTACTACACAGTCTATCACCATTGGGACAATAAAGATGAAGAAGTGCTATGCTCTTGAACAGTTTGTTACTCAGTTTGAGTAAAGATCAACACGGTGCTTACTGGAAGTAGTTTATTCCATGTTTTTGTCACACTATTGGACACAATAAAGTGCAGGTATAATCGATTTCGATGTATTCGGAAGTTGGTCAGTGAGTAGTTTGAGCTTCCTGATTTTATCTGATTATATCAGTGCATCGGATGCTGATGATAATTTTTTCTTAAATTCCTCTTTTATTCACATTCATTCTTAGCTGCGGTAAGGTTAGTCGAATCTATGTCCTTGGTTTTCAAAGTGAAACGTTGTGAGGAAAGTAATTCAAGAGGTACTAAGGTATGGAAATGCAAATTTATTTGTATATGTTTATCATCTAAATAGGTCAGTTGAATCCATTTTTCGACCACTTTGGTTTTCATGATTATGCCTGTATGATAAGGTCAAAAGTACCCAATCCTAACTGGAAATCTCGCATCACGTGTGGTTTACCAATGCTTCTTAACGACTGACTGACGCGGAGCAATCATAATGACTTGGGCTCGAATAAAACATGGCAAGCCTTTTGACTGTCTTCACTTGGTTACACCTCGATTATTGGAAAAACCTCCCTCACTATGACTGGAAGATTTTCTCAAGCGAACGAATTATGTCATCTAGATGCCATCATAGGCGAGAGTGAACATAAAAATGCAACGCGACTTATCTCTTTACTTTTCACTTTTAGGATTGGGAAAGTATTCTCAATTTCAAGGTCCACTTTACTCAATTACCCCCTGGTAGTCCAGGATTAAACGCAGTCAGCTTTTCAGTTCTGAAAAGAGGACACAATGGGCTGCTTCCATCTTGGCCATTGAAGTCGAAAGTACAGTACATTATTTAGCTGGGGTTAAAGATTTATTTCATTACGTAATGAACAGACCCATGGTTTAAATCAAAACACGTAGTCTAAGTGAAAATATGTTTTCGATGATTCATTTTCAAGCCATTACAATCACATTTATTTGTCGTGAGAAAGGAAGAAAGAGGGTCGGAGAGAAACAGAGTCCCAACTTGTTCTCACGGAATGTTTGTTGTTAGCGTGAAAACAACTTCAGATGGAAGATAAACAAAACAGAAATTATCAACAGGCAATAAAGCTGAGCGAGTTTTTGAAGCACATTTGCACATGCTTAACACCAATATCAAATGGAAGTCTTGCTATCGTAAGGGTGGCAAACCCAGAAATTCTAGGGAGATTTCACATCAATGAGAACACTTGTGTATAATCTCACCATTCGGTTGGCTAAAATGTTTCGAAAAATCAGTGTTTCTGAAATGACTTTCAATTGTGACGATATCAATGGTTTTGAGAGTAGAGACCTGCACTCATAATCTGTGAACATTTTTCAGTATTCGACTTAAAAGTATACTCATACCCATTGTAAATGATAACTACAATTAATGACGAAGTGTAGACACACCTCTCGAATTGTTCAGCTGGCTGTCGCTTTTGTAAATATTTTTGTCCCGATAAACGGGGAAGATTACGTGCTCAAACCAATTATGGGAACCGATTTCAGGGAGCGAATTCATTCCTCTTGTTAATTTCAGTTGTTCTGAAAATATCACAGATGGAGCCATGCACTTCGGGAATGTAAATTGAACATACAATGGAAAAACTGCCTCATGGACAAGGGAGTTGTCTTCACTGTTTCGATGCACCCATTCAGAAATTTTATCCACATGAGGTAGGACCGTCATAATGTGCGAAAACTAGAAGTCATGAGCATTAACCACTCTGTGAAAATCATCATAGAATATAAATTCAACAGTGGGCGCTCTCAACAAACGATGCAATTCACACAAGAATGCTACTCCAATGATGATTTTGACCAAGGTTACCATTTCATTTACGTATAATTAGAGCAGCTAAATGATAGTAACTTCTCCAGTTGAATATCCACTAAAATCATGGTTACAATTTGTTTTCATGTATCTTGGACATTTTTTCAATATTCTGTGAATTACTTTTGAACTTCAACAGGCTTTTGCTTGCAGAGGACGCTACGCTGCTAAAAAGTGTAGGTATTTCACAAAGCCAAAAATAACCTACTACTAAATTAAAAATGTAAAGCTGTTCTTTTCGTTTACAAATAACATGCGTTTGCCACGCTGAAATATTTTTGGGAACCAAAGATATCAATGCATTTCTCGCCCAAGTTCGTTCACAAATTCGAACGGTCGATGTGAAACTCCATCTCGAATCTTCGTCAAAGGCGTGTTCATTGCATCGATCAGAATACATGAAACAGCTGTTACGTTTAAAACATAAATCATGAAATTGTCTTCTACCGCACAAGAATGCTTCAAAATAAGACACATGTTACCTGATTGGTAACATGTAAAACGTTAGGAGTGTTAAATGTCTTGTCCAATCCATTGGACATGAGCATCAAGCTGGGCACACAATTCTATAGAAAGCACTAGATAGTAAACTCAAAGAATGACTACTCAAGTGCCTTCATCTTGAGGATAGTCTATCAAAATTCAGATGAAAAAGTTGTATGGGTGGAAAAAATGTAACTACACGTCGAAGCTTGCCTCGGGATGTTCATATTCCCTCCCACTGATTCTGAAAAGAACACGACACAGAACCTTTCAAAACAGTGGCAATAAAGAAAATGATGTCCGGATTTTATTAGTCTAGATTGTCCTCAAGTAAAAGTCGTGAAACCTGTTTATTTTCTAAAAAATCCATGAAAGTTGGGTACGATACAAATTCTTCAAAGTTTATTCCCACCAAGCCCTAACTAGTGGTTGGACACGGATGGCATGATTGTTGGTTATACAAGTTTTTGTTCGTTTATCTCAAATGAAATCCATAAAAGAGCGAGGTTTTCTATTTTAATTCAAATCGCCTAAATTAATATGTGTTCATTAGACTTTCAAGCAATAACTAGCCGCAGTCAGGTAGAATCAAATTGTTTGTTAGTTCTCAATAGTTCTGTTAGATATTTAGACGAACTTTCACAAACGAATTGGACATCCAATAGTAGTTTTACCGAAATCACGTGCATTGAAAGATGATGGGTACCGTGAACAAAAAAACATTAACCTACATCTTTTTATTATTTAAGACAACTAAGTTAAACAAAAAAATCGGGATAGTAGCACACCAGTAGGTAAAATCTACTTGAACTCATGTTAGATGGTAGAGCGAGGGCCCAGAAGCTCGCCAAAGGAACACGGGAAGTGATCATGGTATATAATTTGCTCTATTCCCGATCTATGCATTCAAATGAATAATAAAATCTTTGAAACGCAGGAGGTCCGACTGTTCGGCTTCTTCAATGAATGCGTAAATTCAATCAAGTTGTTTTTCCACCTCCTCTGTACCCCTGTTTCTTTACTTGACATCTTCCCTGAAAAAAATTATTCTGTCAATAGTTCTTATCAAACTGTGGTCATTCTTCCCATAGAAAATTGTTCTCTCCACGGTGCATCAACCTTTAAAAGGTGTGTGTACTTAAGACAAGAAGCTTCATGAAATGTGAAGTCAGTTGTATTGAAGCTCACTCAAATGCACAAAAAACGTCTACGAAAAGGAATTTTTGGTAGGACTAGAATTGTCGTCAAGAAACCCCTGAAGAATACTTTCGAAGTGTGCTGCAAACAAAATGCAGACTTTTACCATCATCCTCCGTCCTTCTTTGAGTTAGGCTAACATGAATTACGAATGAGCCTTAGTGTACTGTGGATGTAAATGCAAGCACAAGATCGGGTGTCTCTCAAATGTTAGAAAATAACGAACGCTCCCCGATATTTTTTTACGAAAATGAACCTGAGTCTATCATGTCCCTGGAAATATATGTATTTGATTACTGATGTATGTTTAGTGGCAAAAATAGTTCTATGTAGAACACGAAAAAGGGCTACAGATATTGTGTGGAGTAAAAAAAATCAAATGTTGGCGTAAGCGTAGCAGCGTTGAACGAGTTCATCCAATCTCATTGAGCATAACGCAGAAAACGTACGTTTCGGATAGTTTTGCTCATTGGTGATGGTCAATTTTAGACAAGAACGAACGAAATTCAATCCAGAACAAATTCAAAGGTGAGAGAAATTGTTTCGAAATAAAAAGCAAACAAACATGATGTTTTTCACGTCTTTTCTTGGTATCATAAGACAGTTGCATTCAAAAGTGTCATGCGAATCACTTTCTTCGGGCTGGTGAGGCTTCGAAGTGCGAAACAGACTTTTCGGAAGTAGAACCTAAAACCGCCGAACATATGGTCCAAGATTCTTAGAGATCAATACTGATAATGATAGGTACAGTTTCATATGATATCATTCATCATGCAGTATCAAATTTCAGTGAAGAGCTGAGTAATGACACTGAATGATCATTCATGCACTGTATACTCTTCGATATACCGTACCCGAAATCGGGCACTGAGTTGCTTTTGTGATGTTATTGTGATTCATATCAATGAATTGCAATTCTACAAGTAACAGGAAAAATCTGAGTTTCATTGTGAAAAATGACCCAATAGATGTTTCTGATCTGAGCTTTCAAAGGCTCTTGAACATTGGATACTGAGAGTGGAGAGAGGATGAATATTGTGAACTCACCTAGTTTTGTGGGTGATTTTCCCACCTCGACTGTTAGCTTATCAACTATTAAACACGCCAGCTTATCGAAAGATAGGACAACCTTAAAAAACGTGAATTGCTGCCCTTGACCAATCTTTAATTTACTCAACCGATTCACACACTGAACAGCACTCCCATAAAGAACACAACATTTTTAACTCACTCCGATTGTCTCCTCTCTCATTTGCCGAAAATTCGCATTTGTATCGTGAATTTCGGTCGTGCATACATACAACTTTATCTCTGGAGGAAATTCTGTCCTAGGTTTCCTCGCCCGTCTCTGAATAGTTTCAAAACCAGTGCGGATTAGCTACTTTCGACTGATATCCTGCTTCCCATGTAATACCCATTCAAAATAGTCACGTTCTACATGGTAACTCTGATGCGCCAAGTAAAACAAATATATGTAGCTCGTACGCTTGAGATCCTTAACATCGCTGTGTGTTTTATCCAAGAGACTCGTATTCAAGACTACTTTCCTATCGTTGGACCGACGTACCCATCCAATTTTATCGTGAAATTTCATTTTCGCATTTCTAGGAATCCGCGGGTTAGGGATTTTGATCTCCCTGGTGTTGAAGTTGCTCAAAAAGTGGAGGACTGAAGCTGCGCCGTTCGATTTGATCGCATGTTACAACGATGTGAACAGTCGCCAACCCGATTGAAGCAGTTCATTTATCGTTTCAGAGTATGCACTCATCAAATAAAGTCACCAGTGGACTAAGATAGACCATGCCGACATGAGACCCAAACGGCAGGGCTGTTTAAAAAAATGCTGATCTTACTGGAACACATCTGTTGGCTCCGATCACGTAAAAGTTTACAATAAACTGCCCACGTGCTTCAGTGGTTATTCTAAATGCACGCTGAAACTGCTGGTAAATTGCGATCAGCTGTCCCAACCATTTGGTTTATCAGCATTGCATAACTCGATGACCAAAATCCTAATATCTATCTCACTTTGTAACACCTATCAGCACTAGTCGCTCAGAGAGAACATTTTACATTCCACTGGCCTAGTGAGTTGTATCCCATCTCATCATATGGTGGCACCCTTAATTTCTGCTGAATATTTGCGTGTTTTCAAAGCACGCCAGTCGATTCCGGCTCCAAGTAGGCACCGAGCTACTTTGGCACTCGTCTAGTGGTCTGCTTCGATAAATCCACTTCTCGAGGTGGAGAAACAAAAGTTAATCCAAGCCTATAGATTTCACAAAGCGTCGGTTTCCGATGGCTTTCTACCAGCTCTGCTTACAGATGACAGAGTTGAGCTGGTTGGAGAACTTCAAACTTTACTCCCCAATGTTTCGACTTCATGGCAGTTTCTTTTTATGTAGGGGATCGAACGGTGCTCCCCATCTTTAGAACTCGATCACTGACTGGATCAACCGTACGAGTATCAGTGTTATCCCAATGGAGACGACAATACTAGCATCACGAGTATCAATATGGGTTCCACTCCGGTCATGGATGTATCGACCAAATGTTTACTCTCCGACAGCAGCTAGAGCACCGTCATAGCTGAGAAAGACCAGTGATCATCTTTTTGGACAATCTAGCCGCCTTCATCTTTCCTGACAGAACCGTGATTGAGAAGAGTTTGTTAGGAAATGGTGTCTGTTCTCAATGAATTTTCCCGTCACACCTCAGGTCGGATTAGGCTTTGATCTGATTTTGTCCCATTTGTCTTCCCGAGAGAAGCACAACACGGCTGTCCTATATATCCATCTCTTTTCAACTATGCCATAGAGGATGTTCCACGGAATATTATTTCTTGTCTCTCAAGCAGTTGGGTTTTCAGCTGAGAATATTCGAATGATACTGTAGTAATTACTTTTATATGTTATTTGTCAGAACTGAGATGGGTACGGGAAGTATCGGAAAGTCGATGCTCCCCATGAAACGTTGTAATTAGATTTCATTTTCATTAAAACAACGTAGTCAAAGTCGCTCGTAGGTTGGCGGCGTTTCGGTCAGCACTGACAACCCTTTTCAAGACTGGTTTCGCAAAGGTTACTCATACTGACCAATGGGTCACAGTCTTATAACGATTTCGACAACGTTGTGTCGACTTTTTCAACTATAAAACTGGTTGATAATATTAATAACGCACACGCGGATTTCATGGCAAATGAGATGTCCACATACGATGTGTGCTTTGCCCCAGTTAAGTGAATAGTTCACGTCCAAGAATGGCAAGTGTCTAAGCCCCCAAACTTGCCCCCGGTGATGAGCGGATAAAATCAGTTCATAACCTTCAGTACCACGGGAGTTTGACTGCAACAATACGTGGCGTTGGAAAGGAGATGAGGAAAGATTTGAAATTTGGCTGAAGGTTTTACTTTCAGAAAGTTTAGTTATCAAATTGAAACTCAGTACAAAAGGTGACCGCAACTCATCCTACATCGTTTGTGATCGAATTGTGGTTAATTTTGGTATTTCTTGCAGTTTCCATAAAAGATGGTTTGAGAGCACTTAATTCATGGAGGACAGAAACATAAACTCACATTACGCAACGTAGAGCTGCCGTGGTCACAAAGTGTGACATAACCAACTCCCGGTTGAATAGCATATCCACTAATAAAACCGACGTGATGACACCGACGATCGAACAGATATTCTTCCTAATTTGACAAACGCTTCCTTCCCTGCTGTGTGAAAAGCCATCTTCGAAGTCGATCGTTTGACCTGTTCCAACGTATAGGCTGGAGAAAAAGTCATTACAAAGATATTTTCGCCTCACTCTACTTCGTAATGAATGAATTTTCGATCAAAATATGTCCTTAGAAAGCTTACACAACTCCCTTCTTAATTAAAGTCAATCTCAGATCGCCCATTTTCGAATAAATTTGAGGAGTACCAATGGCTATTTCGGTAATCTAACGGTATTGTTCTTATAGAAACTACTTTTTTCGCAAAAACAGTAAATACTGAATAGTACAACTGATAAAAATAGCCATTTTTTTCCGAACTTGGTACACTTGTATGCTTGCATACAAGACACTTTTTAACTGGCTAAACTCATTAAAGCGCCGAATATCCGACGATCGTTTAAACGTATCCATTCAGAATTCGTTAGCTTACAGACCACATAGGAACCTGTTTTGGATCATCATTTCGAAACACATTAGAAAGACACCAACCCCCTGTGGATAAGCATTAACTGATAGCAATATTGTGTGTGACAAATGTGCACCGAAACGTGATATTCATCGTTCGCTCATTTGTATTCATAAAAAAGTGCAAACTGTTGCTATTTGGTAAAATCACTCGAGAGTAATAAACCACATCATATTATTCTCGGGTGGAATTCCACGCGTTGTGTTACTTAGGGCTTATTATGTTTGGACTCCCTTGTTGCAATTGGAATTATTAGTACCAAAGCAGTTTCCTAGTCACGGTTTAGTACTACGAGTGTAGCTGATAATACTAAGCGAGACAGGAGGTGAAGCAATTCCATCGCAAAATGCAATCCTCCATGGGTGCATTGTGTTTTGCAGACAAAATTCAATTTTCCTCCCAACAGCTCTTTCGGGTCAGTTTGCCCGTGCGGCAGATGACAGTGTGGTTTTTTGTTACAATAAGAAAATCGCAATTTGACAGTGAGACGGTACAGGAACCGAAAGATAGATATGGGAAAACAAATGTTCCGAGTTACCCTGGAGGAATAGAGAGCCGATTAGCTCCCTGGTATTTTCCGTCACAACCGATATACCTGCAGTGAAATTGACTCAAATACCAATATAAAACGAAACCTCATCAAACATTATCTGGGCATTCTATCAGTTTCATGTCTTTGGCCTTCAGTTTTCGAGCAAAATTTGCTCCCGGTGAAGTGAGAGAATTTTATCTAGTTTCACTCAATCAATCGTTGGTCTTTTTGTTTCTTTCTAGCCTTCATTCCACGGTTTTGTAAAAAACTGATACGCTGATTTGTAACTCACTAGGTCTATACTTTAGCTTTAGTATAAACAATTTTTGATTTGAACTTAGAGAAGTATGCTACCACAAGGACCGATCGATTTATATCGTGCGAAAACAAATTAGAGAACTTGGATTTTGGATTTCCTCAGTATCTCGATAATACATTATAACTTGATTATGATATCCAACGAAATTTGGACTGGGAAGTAATCGATTCAAATCAGACTTTGGAGACGGGGAAGTATAGCGAAGTATGTTGACAAAAACAAGGCACACTTCCGTGGAATCTTCGATGGGCATGAATATCCTGAAGGTTGCAATGGCATTCATAAACCATAGGGTTCGGATTTTAATGAGGAGAATCCACTTGCATTTTATTGGTGAACAAATAAAAGAAATCTGATTAAATTTACCATACAAAGTCAATTTTTACCCCAACATTCCAAACTTAGCAGAATGTCAACGGAAATCGTTATAAATATAACTCGATTGGGAATCAGCAACGAATTGGATGATGGTGATTAAATAAACTAACCACTAGGCTTTGCGATACATTGCTTTTCATGACTTTCAATGTGGATTTCATCGTGCGCACTGCCTGATCAGTCAAATCATAGAAGCCGAAATTTAAGTGAAATATTATTCAACTCTTTCAACACAAATTAAATGGACATGAGAATAATAAACACATTGGATGCAAATCAGAAATGTTCACATGGTAGCCTTTTCCAATACACAGTGTTACGGATCATATGCAGTCGAAAAAGGCTACATATTTCTTTGAAAATAATGGACTGCTGATGGTTTTCACTGATCGCAAAGGCATGTTCAGATAACGTCAAAAGGTTCGTGGTAAGAAGTATTTTTTAATAAAAGAAACTGAATGATGGATCAGAATTTGAAGTAAGCATTTTGTGTAAGGAATCCAACTTTCAGTTGAATACCACAATGAGGCTTTGGAAGTTTAGAAGCACACCACAGTATAGCTGAGTGGTATGTTTTCTGTGAGAAAATAAGTGGGATACTAATCAATTGAGTGACGCGTGCCTTTTATCTCGGATTGACTTCGACGATTTTCACGTCACCGTAACAATTGCATTCAATGCGAATTAAAATCAGTTTGGACTGTCGCAAGCACACCAATTTGATATCAGTAATAATCATACGAAGCAAATACAACGCAAACTGTCCAAAAAAATGTATTCGTTTGTTTGGAATTAGAGTATATGCTAGAAACGGAAAAATTTATAGAAAAGCACAACTCTCTTTTGATTTTAGGCTTTGCTTATTTGCAATGATGATGCACAGTAGCTGCATGTTCAAATGACTTTCGGAGATCCAAATGGATATCACACCGACAACCAGCATCTGACTACGGTGAATGGTGGAAAAACCTTTCGAAATCATTCATCCGTTTACCTCATTCACGAGTCCTAATTCATTAAGTTATAGATAAATCGAGAGCTACACTTTGCTCACAGGTTTGGTCTAATCGTTTGTGATAAAACCTATCAATATGAAAACCGAGCAAACATGCCGTGACAATAGTGTCATCAGAGTGTGTCATGTGCTAACTTTGGGTTTGCAAATGAGCTGAGGAAGACGTCAAGTTTAACATGTATGGACTGTGGATTGAATTGATGTGTGAAATAATCCCCTGTAGAGTTATCGGTCATTTTGAGACATTCCTCCTTGTGTATTCAGCAAGCACAAGAGACAATAAAACAATTTTGTGTAAATGTGGCCGATACAAGCGATTATCGTTTTGCAAAGATTTACACCTGTTTTTCAAACAGATGAGTCGATGGAAGCATTGATGAGATTTGTCTCTCTAACCAACTGTTGTGCGCACGTGAAACTGACTTTCCTTTCGGTTAACTGAAAATACACTTGGAATCCGTAATGCGTGTTCACAGTGCCAGTTCTTCTTGACAAACTGTACAGTTCGCCGATTCTTGCTACGATGCGTTGAACTCTGTGCAGACCAATGGCAGCACAGTACTGTGAGTATTTTTAGGTTTCCTGATGCCAAAATTTACACACTTTTCCATAAGCAACTGCACTTACTGGACTAGCCTACATACCACTGACCGGTTGTGATTGTAAATATCTCGCTTCACGGTTTATTACCTCAGTGTTGGGAGTGGGAATGAACATTCTCTGTTCACTTTTGTTTGGGTCTAAACAATCGGTGAATTTTCCGACCTTTTTTATTTGATCTTCAGGGTCCTAGTTGATCAGTTCTTACTGATGCAAAATTGGTTTTCAACAACGTCAGTAGAAGTCGCTGAAGTCTGCCATTTGGTTTTAGGATGGAAGGAGAGAAAATTCTAATCAGGAAACTATCTTGGACTATTCGGCAGTGCCAAGGAATCACAAAACATCTTTTTCTGTTGTCCCGCTCAACTAACAAAACTTGTGATGTAAAGAAGGTAATTTGATGATGTTCGTGTGAATCAAATATATCTTAGTTGCATTTCAAGCAATTTTCCTTTCTTTGCTTTTCCACCAGGGCGTTGAAGCACCTTGATCTTGTCCGGCCAATGAAAAACAGAACTAACGTTTTCACTCAGAAACCGACATTTTGTGTATCTCAAACTATACAAAACATAATGGATATGGATAAACCGTAGATAGCCACTATAAACATCAAAAGCATCAACGGAGTTTCCTCACCGTCACACTTTCAAATAAAATGTCACACTATCTGGAAGCAGTTAATCAGTCCTTGTGAACGGTTTTTAAGTCTCGTGTACGTATATTCAACTGGCTGGAATGCAGTTCACAAATTTTGTGCAAAGATTGTAGAGAATTGAAAGAATATGAATTCTGGAAGTAATTTGGGTTCTACGTTAAGGTGTAAAAATAACTTGAAGTGAAAAAGACTGTTGTATCTTGTAAAACGGAGAATAAATTTCTCTTTGAATTGAAGGAATTGTAGCTCTGACAATGGCGAGAATATCGCAAAATTCGCGGTCATTCTATTCAGTCTTTTTCTTTTGCAAGTGCAGGAGATGAACTAGACCACACTTTGTCTATCACCAAAACTATATTTGAGGAGGAATTCTTGAAGGCTGTCTTTCTTTTCTAATCAGAATTGTAGAAGACAAAGCATATGTTCACTATTCAGTGAGGATTTATGAAGTTTCTTCTTATCAAGCAAGAAGTTTGCCTGTGCGATCCAAAGAAAGATTTTTACCTCTCTTTTTGCAGTTATTCATCTAAATGGTGAACAGTGTCTAAGTAAGCAATATACTGTTATGCCACGTTCACTCAAGTTTCTGGGAGAAATAACATGGTTTTTCAAAGCAAAACAAAGCATCATGTTGGATAAGATATTTTCAGAAATCAAAGTAAAATCAGCCAAGGGGATGTCGTGAATAGCGAATGCCTAAAAGGATAGTTTGGTCAAGCACCCTAGTTTAATCTACTAGGTTTACAACTAGTACGAATAGATTACTACCAGCATCATGCAGTGCAATCAACAGTTGAACCTCAACCTATTTTATGTCGTGTAGAGAGGATGATGCGAACCACAGATGGAAGCGAATATAAGAGTCGATAATCAGCTGTATGATCAACATCAAAAAGAGATATGCTGAAAAAATCGGGTTGAATAAAAAGAGGCCAAGTAATCGAAATCAACGGGAAACCAAGCACTTTAGATTGGAAAAGCTCTAGAAGTGAACGGTGGAGCTCCTCTAATGAGATGCGCTTTATTCATAATATGACCGTGTAAATCAATGTAAGATGACTCGGTAAACGTGAAAACCAGAAGAGTGTCTTCGGCACAACACGGAATACCGCAGTCCGATCGCTGGAATTTGTAGGACAAGATTTGAGAGATTTACCAGAATAATTATTTCAAGGTGGTAACCTAAGGATGCAGTTTTAGCACAAAATTAACGTAACTGTGAAAAAACTGTTGAAGCCGGCTAAAATATGAGAGAATAAGATAACAGTTATTAAAAAATTCCCGGTTCAATTGTCATTCATCATAAAACACTGAGTTACCTTGTAGAGTAGACATATCAAGATCATCAGTATAGTTTAAGTCAGTAATTGCAAGACAAACATGAATAAATTAGTCATACTAGGACAATCAGAGAAGTCTTTGAGTCAGACAGGTGATGCAATAGGGGAACGTGTTCCTAAATGAATATCAGCTTGTAATGATTATCTGGCCACACTGTATTGCAATTGCCGTTACGTCACACTGAACGTGAGCATTTTCTCCTCGAAAAGTGAAAACTGAAATCTAGGAAATGATCAAAGAAGTGAGAAAAATCCTTGGATCATGAGGTTAAAAGCATTAAAGCACAGAAAAAAGAAATTCCTATGATCCTGGTTCCACCAGTGGAAATCAGTTGCACTCCATGATTAGCCTAGAAAACTGTCACAGAATCGCAGTGAAGTGCAGTAGACTATTGTTGTTCAAATGATTCCGCAAGTGAAGCAAAGGAGAAAGGGAGTTTCAAAAAAAACGGAGCCATACGTGGTGACGACAGTGAGCAGAAGTGGAATCAGTGTACTTTTATACCTCAAGACTGTCTCCTTTTTACTGCATAGGTTGGCGATCTGCCCAAACTATATGTACAGTGGGAAGGAGTATGTTACTGGAATTTTTGTTTGAGACAAATATGTGGTCATTTGATTCACAATTTGCCATTTGTTTCAAAAATGGGACTGATTCGATGGCGGGTTGAAGATGGTTTACATGTGGGTTAGAGAAAGGAATCTTTGATAACTTCATGTTTTCACTTGACAGAAACTTCGTCTTTCCGCCAACAAAAGTGTTGTACTGCTAGTTATAGTGTTCAAAGGAAAATGTTTCCGAATGAATCCCCTTGAGTTATAGATCGAATAAACATATTCGTTTGCTAATAGTTCTTAATAAATCCTTCACTTTGAAAGTTCGTCATCTGTTCTCAATCAAAAGCAGTTTGCACTACCCTTAATTTGGGGTCAGTTGATGACGTCGAGAAGTTTGCGATTTATGCAAAGCTGAACCAATTTGGTAACGTGCATAATGCTAGGAGCAGATGGGGCTTTTTGTCACCAATGGGTGGACAAAACCAGAAGAGTTCGTGAACTACGGTACAGGGTCCTAATAGGCATCACACAGTTTAGTCGTAAGTCGGACAGCCAGTCTACTGGAGAATGGACAGTCGTTCAGCTGAATGGATAAACTATTCACGAGACAAAGTCTTCCGACGACGCTTTCTATACTGTGCCCGTCGCAACAGTAGTAATAATCAGCTTCTGCAGCTAAGTCATTCTTGTGCGGAGACATTACCTGGGATGACAGATGTATTATATATTTAGTACCTAAATTACACAAAAAAATAATCTTCGAGATATTGTGTCAACAGTTCCATATTCGGTATCGAGTCAAAGTCGGTACAGGAAATATATCCAGAGATACGAGGCTCTGTAAAGTTACATCCAGCAGCCATTAGATGTTCACTAGTATCTTTTCTTCTCAGTAACCACTGTAGTGCTGAAGTTTACATCCACACAAATAAACTTAACTGGTTTCAAGAATTGTCATTTTTATAATCTACAGTCCAATTACTTGCCCTTAAAGATCAATACTCATCGAGATTTAGTGGACCTTTTCATTGAGGTATACAATGCAAATAAAAGGACCCATTGGAAGTGGTTTCAAATGGATATATTCAAATTTTCCCATTACCCTCATCGTCGTCATGATCATCCTAATTTTCATCACCGTCAGCATCATGTACAGTCGACAGTTGCGCCATGAAAACTACGCTCGGTTCACAGATATGGTTGGTAATTCTGATATAGGTATGTTTTCTCGTTTCGACCCCCAACTCTTTTGTGAACAGTTAACTAACTGCCTCCAATCCCATGTCAACGTTTGCTGTCCCATAAAAACTGTGTACGTTCAACCAGATCGATATTATTCTCCTCAACTTAGGAGATTCCCTCTTATGAAGGGTGTGCTGTCACAGAGCCAAAGATCACTATGAGGGCTCTTACAAAATTCATCGAATCAGCTTCAAAACTGAATTCTGTGTTCTTCCAATTCCTAACCGCCAGTAGCAATTGCAGAGAGATATGGAAGACAATCATGCACCTGAGCGATGATAATCGTCGCGAACGGCCACATTTAGCAGACGTTGATGAACTCAGTTATTGCTATACTGCTACCTCATTCCCACCAGCCTTCCCAAATCACGAGCCTGACTTCCGACAGAACCTCAGCACAAGGAGCATCCCTTCCTGGATCTACACAAAGAGCACAATTACATCCATACAAACAAAGCAAGCGGCCTTGACTAGATCCAATTCATCCTGTATATGGAATGACGAAGTACATTATCTTCACCATGTTTTCTGATTTCTTCGTCCTATGCCCACATTGTAGTATTCTTCGGGGTTGTAGAAAAGCAGCTTCCATTAGTCCAGTTTCCGAAAAGTTACATCTGAACTACATTTCATAGTTCGTATATCGCTAGCTATTAGAGTCTTTGAAAAGATTATACTGGAACGACTGTCTGCCCGGATCAGTATTGGACTCCATGCAATTTGTATATCTCCAATCACGACCAACCCTAGGTGCCCTGGTCTCTCTAACCCCCTCTCGTTTATCCTCTCTTGATCGCAAAAGTCAAGAAGTTCGGGCCATTTTCTTTGAACTGCATTAACAGATCGGAATTACTTTATATACTTGCTGGCTCGAATATCAGTTATTTCCGCATAAGCTCTATATTTAACTACTTTTCCAATCGAAAACAAGTTACACGATACTATGGCTGAACTTCTGCACGGTTTCCTTTACACATGGAGTCTTGCAGAGTGCCATTCCACCACCAACTTTGTCTACCTCTTATGGATTATCCACAATTATTTTCGACTACTCCCTCTTTATCAAATGTGCTGATGATGTGGTTTTTGTATGGAAACTCTAACAGCAACACATTTTCCACTTCAATGACAAAGAGTAATCGAGCTCCTCAACCGGTCCTCAGGTCTATATCTAAGAATGCGTCCGAATCGTAGCAGAAGACCAAAGCTGATCAGTCAATGAATCAATTAGAAAGATACAAGTAGGGAAAAAAAGTCATCTTTACAAGTACATCATTTGAAATTAACTAGTGCGCTGCGAAGTTTGACGCGGAACACGGAACCAAAACGGAACCATTACTTCCATCCATTGTTGGGTTCGGAACATTTCATAAAATGATCCCATGGCAATAACCAACATATCAATAAAGGTAAAGTATATCGGTCAGTGTTTTTCATTTAATCGGTACTTTTATCGTGTTGACTTGGTGGACTGCATGCGTAATTGCCCTGACAATATTTCCATTTAGTCATTGATGATCTACAGCTTTCATTCCCATATTTAATCGAGGCGTTTAATTGTTTCGCTACAAAGTTTTCAGAGATGTGGGTAATCATGTATTTTGAACTCAATTTTGACAACTAGGTTCAGTTTTTCTGTTGTCCGATATGTATAAAAACATTACCTCTACAAGAAACAGTTTCTTGCACTTGCGATTGCTCATTTTTGATCTCCACTGAATTATTTTCATAATACATATACGGGATCGTGCCAGATTCCATAGACTTTGGTCGTGTGACCTCGAGTGAGATAATCGTACAAGTGTGACTACAGTATTCAACCCAACATGGAATATATTTTAATGATTCTGCAGAACCAATTCGGTCAAAATTCGCGCAGAAACAAAACTTAGATTTGGAAATTTAGTAAAACGTTCGTTCAACCAAAGCATTCAACACACTGACAAACTGATTTTTTGTTAATTATATGTTCAACGCACGGATTGACAGCTTTTCACTATTGTACTCCTCGTCAGTCTCGTTTACTGGATAAGTAAGATTTGAAGGCACTTCACAATAGAGCAGTACACCATTCTCCGATATCTTAATCCTGCTGAGAAAACTGCCACCGCTGTGCAAAAATCTAAAATCTCCTACGTAAACGGTTGGTAAATTACCATTATGAGACCTATTGCTCGACAACCAAATGATCACCACACCAATACATTATGTTTTTCTATGTTATGACAACTGTTATGGTTTTCGATTGTCCATCAAGTGGATAAGTTGGGTTGATTTGAAAAACATCAAAATATTCTGTATTATTATGCAAAAACCGGCGCTTGAACTCTAATCGCTGGTGAGTAGTCCCGTTGTGAACCTCTGGCCCAGAAGACAAAGTGCACGTTAGAAACTTCCCGTATGGTAACTGAAAATGACCCAGTTGAACAGGCTCACTAAAGTTCGCAAGTGAATAGACCGGAATATCTGTCAGCTGACCAAATGATTCAGGGGGAATTCTCATGGTAAACGGGTCAACACCAATTTAAATGACATCGAGCTGCAGGATGATACGGCTAAAAATGGTCTATTGAGTGAGTAACAACAAATTTCGACCAATTTGGTAAACCCTATAAAATATCTGGAAAGGAAGAGTGCTACCCATTAGGTTCAAGTTCATTTCAAGGTTAAACTTGGACAGCCAGCTTATTCATATCCGTCTACATCTTCACAATCTTATTTTGGATGAAAATACATTTTCTGAAACTGAAATGATTAGAAAAGTGTTCAAGTCTAAGACGAGAAGGGGTTCTTTGCTGCACAATTGTCAACAACAACGTACTACATATGTGTCGGCAGAAAGATGAAGATTGCCAAAATGTGTTGACCTCCATGTATTCCTGAACGAACGAGTTACAACGAATTGAAATTATTAGTTTTCGAGTTTCTATCGAACGACAGGATTGGAATGTTCACAACAAAACTAAAAAATTATTCATTGACGATTTCTAGTGTTTAGGAGAATTTCAGTGGTACATGCTCCATTGGAGAAAGCCGAATGAAACTCCTACTTCTTGAGCACTTGGTCATGGTTGACTGCTACAACAATTGCCAGATAAATGTAGAGAAGTGGCTGTCTCGGTTGTTGTTGTTGTTGTTGTGGTAGTGGTGGTTTTCAAGAACGAGTACATTCGACTGATGATGGGATCTATCTCCAAATACACCAGAACTAGGTGTTTTGGTTTTCGTATGTTGATGCTTCTTGTTCGTTTCCGAAAGGAGACTTATTTTGTTTCACTGTCTATTTAATAATTCAGTCATTTCACAGCATTTGAAAATTGTGTGATCTCTTATAAATGATCCATTTTAAATCCGTTTATTGGAATCTGGAATATCACCTTGCCAATTCGTACGACTATTCTTCTTCCTAATTGTCATGCGTTCGCACTAAAAATAAGTATGAGCGTACGCAGTAAAAAGGTGTCGTACACAAACACCTTTTTGGCGGAATAGACTTAGTAGTTGAGAAAAAAATTTCACAGTATTCTAGGCTTACCAGTGTTATCCAGTAGATGCGGAATACTGGAATCAAATTCAAGGTCAACTAACGCCGCCATGGTAACCACGAGTACAAACTTGCCGCTGATCAAAGGTTAGATTTATCGACGCAAATAAGGTAGCTTGATTAGGTGGTCAGTCCAGACAATAAACTGATAGAAGCTCCACGTTTTCTGTATTATTTCCAGGGTAAAAATTTAACCTGGAAGGGAAGCAGAACGCCGAAGATTGAAATCAGCATTTGACAGCAAAAACATATTGTGGCCTTGATTATAATTGAGGTCACAAGTGAGTCTTCCTGAAAAACTCACTTTGCTTTAGCAATGGGATAAGTCTAATCATCAAATTCATGTCAATTGAACCTGAAGTGTTTTGTACTATGCGGAAACAAGAAGAACTACCAGCTTATGAACGGGAAGTCTAGTGTTAGACACCAAAACATGGTCATCTTTCTAATATATATTATGTCAAAAAACTGAAAGTAGTGCACAGACATTCGATTCTTCTATGGTGTTTTTCTTCTACAGTGAGAGTTGAAACTGCAGTGTTCCATAAACTGTAAATCAGGATCTGGTGAGTGTGAGATTGAGAAACACCTGGGACACAGTTTACCGGGGACGTCTGAGTTTGCAGGGCTGTTGATTCTGTCTGCCTTGAGCCTACTTCTGACTACCGCCAATGGTATCCAAGTGGGAAACTTTCAAGAAAAACACACTTAGTTAGCGACGAACTAGCAAGTAGTTCAATTATTCAACCACTCACTGATCTAACCTGATCGATAGAACTACAAAATATTTAACGCATAAGTATTTGTAATAGGGGTTAGAGCGTCTTGGGGTTTGGGATAGGTTTGTCACGAACTTCTCCCAATTTCTTTGTCTCCAGACCCCGGTCGATGAGCACAAAGAAAAGAATTCAAAAAAGGCAAACAGTGACTGCGAAATCGTCCCCTAAAATCTCGTTATACCTGCCATAATAACGTGCCATGCTTGGAATGCTTTACATAATACACACGCGTTTGTCTCCATGTCTTCGCTATTTCTCCCCTTTTTTCGTGTGGTGCACCGTTGTCGTTCGCATTCTAATGATTTTGCCAACTGTTCATCGTTACACATCTATAAGGGACGATAATCTTGGTAGTTCATGGCTGGAATCCTGAACATCGACGACTGGATTTGAAGCTCAAATTCGTGAATAAATTCCACCCATCGTGCAACAATCAATCTTGCGAACATTTTCGCACGATTATGATATCTTCATGCATTTCCTACCGGATTGGCATTGACCCAGGTTTCCGAGCGAGGCTTGAATTCATAGGCCTACAAATATGAACTGTTATATCAAAATGGACGTGACAGCTTTCTGGCTCAAAATAGAATGAGCAATATATGAACACCGATTAGCTTGATGCCTAATCATTTCGGCCTGGAATGTCAAATGTGACGTTAGAATGGTCAAGCTGATCAAGTAAATATTTGTATGACGAAAATACTTGCAAGAAGTGTGTGGAATTGATGATAATTTACTTGGCTGATTGTCTTTTGGACTTGTTTATTCACGCACAAACCTCGGATTGTCCAGCCAACCCCGCATTTGGAATCACCGGACTCGAGCTTTACTGTTGTCAGAGGTCATCAGTGATGCTTATCTTTTGCCACATCCAGGGTTTGAACCAGGGCCTCCTCATCACGAATACGTGTGTTTGTTATCAGTGAACTACCCCGCTCCCTCCTGGGCTGATCCGAATCACTGAATTTAGTTTGTTCGGCCAGCAATTCCCGACAGCTTCGAATGGAGACACGGTATCTGTCCCGTCTACTACAAGCTAATACGTCTCCCCATGAACACGAGAAATACGACATCACTATTTAGTCTGAAGCTTATTTGTTTTAACTTCGAATATCAAAATTACCATTGGTATTGTCAAACGAATCAAGTAAGTGTTGTCAATTATGGCAGTGGCATCCCTGTCAGAAGCATCGATAGGCATGTCATGACAAAACGATTATCCGAAAAATCCCTTTCAGATGACAAATTTTGTGCATTCCAAATCGTATCGTGCTTCTGCTAATTGGAAGGAGTAAGTTTGTAATCACAATTTTTACAATGGTATTATAATCAAACCGTTACCAGGCTTGTTATTATGTGAGGCAAAAGGACTATATGGGATTTCATTGAGAGTAATTTGCCTGTGTTTAACTACCGGGTCATCGGGGTTGGAAATTGATTTGATATGGGGACTTCAATCTTCCTTCTGGATGCTTTCTTCATTAATTTAGGTCTGGTTATTGTGTGCCGATACGATCCAGTAAACAGCTGCTCTCAGTATAACGACGATGAGCATTTGATTTAACTGAGTTATGAATAGATTTTATTTTTTCAACCCAATGAATTCTGATGGCAATATCAGTTGAACAAACCCAAACGAAATCAAGTGGGATGGAAGCAGGTCCAATTAAATTCAACGTTAGCATTAATCGTAGAGTTGATAAAAACATAATTATGGGGGAAGATGGAGAGTTGAAATGATACTCGCCTTACTGAATTCCTTATAGCCAGGTGTGTCCCGTCCGTCATGACCGACGACGTGCATCGTCCCAGTTGTAATGAATAAAATCGTCCAAGCATGCTTAGAGTATGCGGCGCACGCACACATACAGAAGCAGAACGGGTTTAGAACTCATTATTCGTAGTACTGATTATTATAGCCGGTGTATTTGAATATCAAGAATTCCATTAGTATTTTTCGGTGACGAATATTACCTTGGAAGAACTGTTGTATGTACAAACAGCTTATAAATTCAGGTACGTACAGTTGAATCTCACCATTGGTTTTAGATCATTCATATCATCGAAATGATATGATCACCCAAAGAATTTCGTGTCAGTCAGACTGAAAACCGTGAACAGCAACTAAATACACTTTCCAATTATCACATCGTACAGATCCTTTCTACCACCATCGGGATCTGCTTCATAGCCACGCTGACAAGTTCCAGATTCGACATAAACATGCCTCTGATAGGTAACTTCCCGCATTCCACGCCAATAAGACTAAACTACGGGGAGTTACTTCATTGTTAAAAGAACGTGCACATTAACTTTACGCCTATTATGATAATTATCGCTCCAGTGCCCACCAAATCACACAAAATAGCTCCATTGACTTTTGCCGGACAGATATTGAGTCGGAATAAGTAAAACAAATGAAACGATAGGCGTAATACACCCACCATGATTCTGGGTTCGTGGCCCACTTCCATACAAGTCCAGGCTGTTTCCGTTTATCTGTAGAGAAGTTGGTTTGAAATTATTGCCACGGGGCCCAAGTTTCATTATTTCGATTCTTGTTCCATGATCCTTGTTGTGAAACGGATAACGTCCTCCAGTGTGGCCGCCTCGATACCAATTACCTCTCAGTTCACAGGACTGCCTTTTTCCTGTTGAGTGTTCTGCCGCTCCTGATATAAGGTACAACATTCATTTTCAATTGATATTTATACAGCTGTGCAATAAATCGTTCGTCGTCCCGGCCTTTGTCATTCCTTGTGACAGGTTCTCAAACTGCCCCACAACAATGCCTGTTTCACAACGGAGTTAGAAATTCATCGTTCAGTTAGCTCAAGATGCCATAGCAAAGGACCGCTTTCGCCTTTTCAGGATGGGCCACCTGCTCAGTTGTTGCAGTTCCCGACCAAAGAACCGCGCGTACTCATTCGGTTTCTGAGTTCTCTTATGGGATTCATGTCGATATTGGGAGGATTGTCCGGCAGCATTCAATAATTTCCAAATTTCCTCAAAAGTGGAATCACACTCACCGCCAATAAACACTTTTGCTTCATTGACGGTGTCGTTAGCTTCTCGCACCATAAGTCCCATTACAACTTTCTCTTTCTGCTTCTATGTTAACCACTAGTCATATCTTTATACTTGGCATTCCCACCTGTTGTAATCTTCGCCAACACAAAACTGCTCGAGTGCACTGATGATAGACACCTGTTGTGTTACTAATACCTCACACCCAACCAAGGCACGAACCAGTTCACGAAGAGACGAATCTACCGAATTATTCTTCGGTAGCGAGCTGCCCTTAGCGTTTTGAGGATCACCGAGTGGCAGCTCCAAATTGTCCTGGTCAGTGAAAAGAGAGGAGATACGTTTCGCGATGATTATTGCAATGAAAAAAACATACATATATATATACGTCTAACGACTCAGTCTCTTCCACTAGCTGCACTTTTTTTCAAATAGTTAGTTTTTCCAGTTCACAGTCCCCTTTTGTGGGGTTACCGTGACCAACTGGGAGGGAAGAAAAATTTGTGACTCTGATTGACCGTACTCGCACGGGGTTTCAGAAGTTTCTGCCACATGTGGTTTACAAACACTTCCTAACGTTGACTGTCACACCTACTCTAGAAGGAAAATTTCAGTTCACATCACTATCAGCCTTAGCGTCAAACTCATTTCGGTGCGCTAGTTAATCACCTATAATGGCACCGAGATAGAGATGAAACTTCTGATTAGGCGGAATTTTCTCGACACTTTCGTGACAAAGGACCAAAGTAACGTTGTAAATGCTCATAAGTTTCTCATTTTCTTTGACGGATCGTGTCCAGTGTTTTGTCACAAGTTAATTCGCAGCAAAACATTTACAAATAGCACGTTGCAGGTATCGAAAAAATAAAGCATATGGAAACAAGATAATGACTCCTAACGCACTGCGCTAGAAGACAGTGCCGTTATTTCATGTCATTCATCCAACACGAGAATATTAAAAGGTACTCTTAGTTCCACTCGCGGTTAAGTATGCAGCCTTTTCAAATGCTGCTAGTGTAACGTGCTCAGACAGATCGCCATGTCCATCCTCATCTGTGTTAGTGTTGATGCTTGCTCATACACATACTGAGCTCCGGCCCACCGAATTTCCCATCTGTCTTTGTATATCCTGTAGGTATAACCCCCACGAAAGGCACTGTAGCCACTATGACAGTATCAGGTGAAATGGAGATTGAATAAAACATCCAACAAAGGTGGGCACGTAAGGATTTCTCCAGGGATTCAAATCATCAAGCCTGTCATTTGGCAGTAGGCTTACTTTGCAAGCTAGTGCTTAGCATGTGATGTAAGTTATAAATATCATTTGTAGCAAACAGTTCATCGGCCAATTTATCATACCGAATACCAAGAGATCACACCTAACAATATAATTGGTTTAGGTCAGAATAAAACACTTCGGTAGCTGATTGAAAGTTTTCACTTTGACGACTGAAAATTTCCCCAAATGCGATTGAATTCGTCATGGGGGCTAAAATAGTTCTGAGGATATTGCTCGGTGTTACGTTGCACTAGAAGTGTGTAAATATATTCATGCCACACGATTTGTCAACTCATTATTTACCTTTATATTTATGAAAGTACACGCAACCCAAAAGGTCCAGTTCATGCAGTTATCCAATAGTATATCAGATAAGAAGGTAACAATAAACACCTCACTTGTTCTGAAAAGAGATGTAAGTGGGCTACCTACGCAATGGCTACTGGAATCAAAAGCGAAAATATAAAGTAGCATAGGCCCAATATTCATTTCATAATCATCACGGTGTACTCTATGCTGAAGAGATTTGGAAATATCTTGCATATTTAGGACACACCCACTAGCTACCAACCCGTTTGACCGTTGTGTGCTTATTATTTTTTGGGTCACTTCAATGTACCAGAAGCTGGTTTATTTTTCTATCAGCGGTTCATAGTTCGTCAAGAGCGCAGCCGTATGGTATTCGCAAAAAAGAGTTCCTTCTAAATTCTGAGCATATCTTTCCACCACAAACAAGAAAACCACCAGTGTTATTTACCTAAAACCCTCGTAATTGCTTGCCACTCATCGGAGATACAAAATCATGTGGTTTTGTGTTAGTACTTTCAGGTACGAGATCAAAAAGCACTCATCAGGTGCTAGTATGCCACAGCTTTCACATCAACTGCCTTATTTTAGCTCTATCACTAGTGATATATTGGAACCTCTCGTTGATGGTTTTTTAACGGCCGAGTTGGCCCCACAGCGATCTCTTTGTTCTTTTCTTTTGCAATGTTTTTCAATAACAAATATCAATCTAATCATGTTGGGAAAAGTGCCCCATACACTTCAGAAAAACTATTCATCGGAGAATAAGAACTGGAAATATAAACGGTAAACCATATTTTGCTAGGCTTATCCCGAACATCCCACACACTACACTTTAGTTCACTTTCTATTACATCAACACGGAAAAGTTTGCCAACGTAGTGATATAATGACTAGCAAACGAGCCTTTTCACACAAAGTTGGTCACTTGTATCCCAATCATCTGTCATAACACGATTTCATTTTCACAAACAATCGTGGTCTTTTGTATTCCAGACACCGAATGGCATCCTGCCTTGTTCAACTGAGCGGAATCGTTTTCCTTTCAAAATTCAAACACTGTCGTGTTGTAACAAAGAAGACTGAAATTTCTAACAAGGTGAAGAATACACGAGAGAAGATCAAATCAGGCACTTATCGGTATTTTCCAGATAATAAAACAACCCACACTCATAGGACTAGTTGGTGAAAAATCCACTTGTGCATAAATTTAGTGTAGAAGACATGTTTTGTGACCTTGGTGGAAATGTTCTTAATAATTACTGGAGCGCACTGTGGAATCGTGAAAGGCGTGGACTGTGCGGTACTATATCTCTGAGTTATGCTGGTGATAGCGAAATCCACTGATGTTTCATTCTTCGGATTTCCATAAAAGCCGTTGTTTGATGCAGCTGAGAATCATTATGTGACCACCGTGATCCTTGTCCCTTCAGGATTAACCAGGTAGCATGTAGGTTCACATTGAGATAGCCTAAAACCAGCCTATGTATTTGCTGAAGTATCTGTACGGGAAGAGCTTGAAAGAACTGGAAAACAAAGCTTTCATATAATGTCGGATGCAAACTAAAATACGACCGAAGCACGTAATACCGATCATAAATGCTAGGACTTGGAAATAAATTTCCTGCTTTGAATCTTACGGGTAATCAGTACACCGAGTCGCTGAATACTATAAACGTGAATATCAGTAGTACTAACAGGACTGACTGGCAATATTATCAATGTGAGAAATTTCAAATCAGTTGCCTCAATCAAATATGGAGTAAGCAAAAGCTCACAGCGGAATACATACAAAAAGTCTGTAGACGCCCATACATCTTGGATATTGCATATTACTTTCCTGGTGATGACCTGCGGACTATAAAACTGCTTAGAAAAGTAGTATCATTTGACGTTTTGCAATTCAGAGTAGTGCTGTTAGGGCATTCTGTAAGTAAAACTGACGGGACGTATAAACAAACTAAGAAACCAATTTAACCGAGGAGTGTTGACTCGAAATCACATACCTAGCTACTTGAGTGGACCAATTCACCTGGGAAACACATCAGCGAAAGAAGCCAAGCAACAATAACCAGCCCCAGAATTCGAAAAATTAAACTGGTTTCATAGCCGGAGAAAACCGACACTGTTCTTCACATTGACAACATTTGTAAACTATTAACTTGTTTTATATGTTTTCTTTACTTGACGTTCGCACACACGAGAAAACCCAAGACCGCAACAAGATTCTCACGGTTTTCTAAATATAAATAATGGAAGAAGTAAATATGAAAAGCTGATTTGATGGTCTCCTTTCAAATGATCACATTGATCACGGAAAGCCCAAAATGAATGATGCTTGAGAGCATTTGACTCTTCACAGAAAACGACTTCAAGCTATCAGACGGAATAGCGACCTTGATGGATAGATAAAATGCTTACATGGATGAGGTACTCATGAAAAGCTATCAAGTCTTTCGCGGTATCATAAGAGGACCCGATAAGATTGTCTGTTTTGGGCCTGTTCATTGACGCGACTATGAAACAGTTCAACGCGTAAACAATCGAACACCAAATTACCCAATCATGTATCATTAATGTAAATAAAACTTCGGTTATAATGACAAGAACCGGAATAGAACAATATCGTCAACACCTGATTACACTAATATTTGATAAAAAAGTAAAGAGAACAGAAGGGAGTTGCTAACGACGCTCGTCCTTTGATATTCATCATTATGCAACGAAGCAGCAACTTAAAGACACTTGTAAACAGGGAGCTGAAGATGAGTGGTGTGGGGCTGAACTACAGGTGATAAATGACCAGTTGTTTGCGTGTCTTGTTTCTAATAACGGACACAGTAAGGATTTAGAGCGATTTTGATTTTACTTCCAGCTGTTGATGTGCTTGAAAATGTCCATCAGATCACGAATTCAATCCTCTGCAATGCAGACATGAATACCTCAAATGTCACTGTAGGACTGTGGTATGCATGTGGGGCACTGGATATTAGAGGGCACAACAACCAAGCGGGTAGGCACAGTGAGGGCATTTTAATACAACAGAAACGACCACGACGATCAACATGGTCTGTATAGTCCAAGGTGCCCCATTCTACGCCTGAGGTGTGATCAGTGATACATCTGCAAGGCAGCTGAATAATTTGGCACTGTCCTGAACAAACGGAGGCAGGTCTTACGATGCACTCGTTCACGTATACATGTGTTCGGTCATTGCTTGAAAACAGGCCTTAATGTCGAGCAGTACAACGTGAGATCAGCTAGCCGAGCTAACCGCATGTAGGGGCGTCTGACACCTGAGGCACTTCACTCGTACAAAGTGATAAATCGACAACTGAAATTGATTAACATCACGCTGCAATAACAAAGCCGGTGGTGAATACTAAAGTAGAAATTTACCGGTTGGATACCATAATGGACTTAAACACACACAACCTAATATGGTCGACGTTGGTCGTATGGTGTAGGCGTTCGCTTGCCACATCGGAAATCAGAGGTTTGATTTTCTCCACTTTTGGTTACTTTGGTGGTAGACAGTAATCCACTGTCGTCCGACACAATATCACACATGATCCGCACTCCAAGTTTCGGGTCCTGCTTGTCAGCTATAATTATTAGTGGAATAGGCTTTAGAGATAATGAGCATATCATTTACACTACACTCATACGCAGGCATGTGATGTAATCCAACCATGCATGGCCAGATAAACAAACATTTACTTATCAACAAAAACACATTTTCAAGTAATCAATCGCATATTTCGCGACCGATGATTACCCATTCTCGCAATAAAAGTATCCTGTCATGTTAAGTGAATAGACAAGTAAACGGAAATCATATCACGGCCCACTGGACAAGAATTCCAACAACCACCTTATCAATCATGCCCGACCAAGGGTCTCATTCGGAATTCAAACGTCGTAATGCACATTTTATACCTCAATGTAACCCAGGTGTTTTACTTATGTCTACATACTAATAAGACGATTCCGTATAAAGCATAAAAGTACCAACTTCCAGTCGAGAAGCACAGTGGATTTTATAAGACGATTTCTGGTTAATGAAATAGATCGTCATGGAGTATCGATGCTCAACTATAGAAGTGGCTTTATCCTACCGTTTTGGGATAACCCGAGCTCTAATTGGGACTGGGACCTAAATTGTATGCAACTGGATTTCACACAAGTCAGTACCCAATTATCCGATGACGAGCCCTGAGTGTTGTGCTTTTCGTGACCACAGTGTGATGCAGAGCTCATCTGTGACAGGCTTGAACTGCAGCAATGGTCTTCGGGCACAGTGATCGACTGCCATGATTACTACTTAACAATGCAAATGTTCTTAACTCTGAGCAATGAAAATTATGTAATTCATGACTAATTTCTCTCAACAGTAATAAACGTTTCCTTATACTGGGCCATAAGGGCATTACACCGTCATTAGGATCTATGAATCACGTTCAAGATAATTTGCGCGCATCGAAAGGAGTTCTTCTTGTGATATCCTTAAACAGAGACGATTGCTAGACAAGATAAAAGTGTGATCCGATTCTCATGGCAGATCCTCACATATGGTAAAACAACCAGTTTGGTTGATTTCCTTCTCAATATTATTCCAAATAAGGACTACTAAATAATGTGGGGAATACAATGAATTACAAAGCGGTCAGTGGCTGGATTGTTAAGAAGGAAACCAGGAGACAGGTGAACAAACAATGGAATGCACTGCATACAAAGTACGACATTTTTATAAGCATGAAATCTGCATAAGTAAACATATGCATAGAGTTGTCGACTGATGAAAAATATAACTGGTGGACAGGAAATTTTCAAACGCTGTCACGGGACATGAAGGCGGGTCATCTCCGTAAGACATACACTCTAAGATATTCAATGCCCATGTTAGTACTAGGATCAGTAGTACGCGCACGATGTATTTGATTGTGCATGAAAATGCACATACGATGCTTTGAGTGTGTACTGAGCAAATTACCAGTGATTGGTTCATGTGTGGTTTATCGTATTGCTTGTGAGTAGGACACAGAATTATCCCAGTTTCTATGCATCAAGACATTCCGGTCTTCAAACTATCACATAGGATAGAAGGAATACAATTTCATTTTGAGCTGCATCTATTTGGGAAGAATCGTCGAGGTTTCAATTGTACCTAACTCTTTGTTCAACTCAGCGAGATTAGTTGGTAGGCATAGAGTTTCTTGTGGAGAACACAATGCTTGAGAGGTGAATATGTTCCCTACCGTAACTCCCGCCGAAAATTATTTTGTCGAACGAGCTTTGAGTATTCCCTGGAATGAAAGAGCACAACCGGAAAAATGGCAAAAATTTTGGAAGGATTGAATTTAAAAGCACAATAGCTGAGATTTCATAATAGAGCTGTTTTGTTTGTTCATATACCTATTGAGAAAGAGCAATGTTAAAAAAAAATCAACTGGTTTGGTGAAAAGATCATTTTTTGTCAAATGTGACACGTTTGTGAAACGATCATCATCGGTTGTGATAATCAAAGGTCGTCCATGTACACTAAGGAGCTTCACTTATTCGAGATCAAGTCACAAAACAGAATCTTCAAGGTCATTCTAACCGACACAGAGCTCCTCGTTTTGTGTACATAGTAACTATCACGTGAGTAATAACGTTAACTGTTTCAACGGCAATGAAAACAGACACTTGTGTGTTTCCTGGTCCATTCAAATATGCGAGTCAAATGGTGTGCTACAAAAGTTTTGGAGATGAATAAAAATATAGGAGAGACAGCATATCATTTTTCGACTTCTCTGATCAACAGACAGAGCAGAATTGCATAAAATCACCAAGCTACGGGGTAAAACCAATGTGAGCCACAAAACTATGGCCAAATTACTTCAAGCAAATGGTCTATCCTCGCCAAGAGTTGAAATACGTACGAAGTAGTTGAGCGAACCAGGTAGAGCTACAAAACAACAGAAGTAGAAGTGAAAAGTGTTGAAAAACCAAACACACTCAACGTCAAAAGCAATTTATTCAAACCCACATATAGCACAGGCATGTTCCTCTTCCTGCAGCAAGCAATATTAAACATTTCAGGTACCACTTATTTGTAAGATTCATCCAGAATTTTGTATCAAACTTGAGCATGTGACACGCATTTTGTTGCCAAGGTAATTGGCATGTAACTCTATTCATTTTGACAAACTTTAAAACCAATAAGCCCAATTCATTCATTCGTTTGTTCGCGGAAGCAAATTTTTATTTGTAAACTGCCAATGACTAGTTCGCTGTCAGCCTCATCAGATCGTCTGGGATGACTGGGCTTTGTGTTGGCTAATACGATTTATATGGTGATTTGAGAAAGGAAAAGCAATTTTTGCTCATAACGTCTTTCCCAAAACACAGCCATTATGTTGTAACTAACCCAGTTTTGATTATTTTACCGATTGAACAATGGATGTGCACAATTTTTAACGCCACATGAATGTCCACACATCACCACATTCTGTGAGAATGGTACTGCATCAAGATCTCACTTAGGTCGAATTAAATGGTTGGACTGACTGATGCTTTCCTTCTCCGTCTTCATTGTATGTGATAAGACGTTGTTTTGGATTTTCCGCAAGTAAATGAGAAAACATGTACTCGCAAGGAACAGATAACCTGCGGTAAAGCTCGGATGAAGTATATGGTCGTTCTTCATACTGATGTACATACGACGGTGGGGACCACAACCTGATAATGACAAGCAACCAACTCCGCCTCATAGAACGTACTGCAATAATGTGATTCTGAAGTGTAATAGGTGCAACCTAGTTGAGATGAGACTTACCAGTGACTGAAGGGGACCTGTTTTATGAAAATTCTTCTGAGACAAATAGCTCAATATGTCGGATAAATGAGTATTCACAACGGAACGGAACCTCGCTGACATTCAATAGCACTTCAAGCAACCCAAATAAATTTTTAATTACAACCAGTTTTAACTATTTCCATTTGAGATAATTCAACAAGTGGGATTTGGAATTCTTGGGCATTTTTGAGCTGCTATTATTAGATAACAAACGCGGATTACCAAAATATAGCTAACAGCTTTTCCTCAATAGGAGAAAACTACATCTTGGACAAGGTTTACATTCAACCTAGCAGTAGCTCATCAGATATTACTCGATCTTCACAAAATAGATCTTATCTCTCGATGTGGAAATGCTCATTGAGTTGAATCGTATCACGTTGTGATGGTGTTTTGCAACTGCTTTCCATGGTCCAGTTTGTTTGCATTTCGGATCACAAAGAGTGAGAAGAGTGTACGCCCAGGTTAATTATTCATAGTGATGTAGGAATTATATTGTTCAATATCAAAGCGTAGTTGAAATCCCTGGTGGGTTGTCGAAGTTTCGGTCACCACGGATAACCTTTCTCAAGACTGGTTCTACAAGCTTGTCATCGATATATATGCCAATCCACACGGTGTATTTATATGAAAAACAATTGTCTCCGGAGATATGATATTGTTAGGTTCAGTGGGGTGGTGCATCAAGGGTGCAGATGTAACAAGTTCATTCGGTCTCGTCGAAGCATATCTGGATAGACGAACGTCGTAAAATAAAAGCATCGTTCATTTCTAAGGAATATACTATACCACCTTGACTACGGTCAGTGCGAGTGATTGAAATCACATAATTTCGGGCAAACCAATAGTACGGCAACAACAGAACGTCAGTGTGCATGACCACCCTTTCATTTCGGTTATTCTGACAAGCCCGCTGTCACCCGGAATGTTTTACTATCGGCTGAGAGAAACAGAGAAGAAAAGAAAATACATAGGCATATTGAATCAGTTGTACTAGTGAAATTAACTCAGCATGAGTTCTTAAAAATGTTTCAATATTAGATAAAACCCTGTGAACTGGTTTGGAGATTGAATGATTCACTCGATGGTAGCACAATCAATGCCTTATTCATTTGATGGTCAGAAACGGAATTTACGCCCCGACAATTCTACTCTCATCTTTCATGCTTGAAAATAGAGCGGATTCGTTGACACAGTTTCAACTGTGTTCTCATCACAAAAGAACATAAGTAACGAATAAAACATCACAATCATTCTACAAAATATATAATCCAAACAAGCGGTGTTTATAAATCATATTTCAAACGAATAGTTGCAAACGGCTGAGTTCGGCTGATTGTTTTGAAATCCTACTTTGATTCATGAAACTTGACAAACGTTCTGGAAGAAACATGAAGTAATTTTGAACGAGTTGATGAGAAGAAAACGCGTAACAAAGAAGATAAGTGTGCCCCAATAATGGAGTATTGCAAGAGCTGAATCGTCAAACTCGTTATTCGCTTCTGCGAGCTCAACCTATCCAAGTGATTCTGCAAGGATGGAGAATGTTTCTTATCAGAAAACAGTAAAACATGTAAATGTTTGTTCGAGGGTCAAATGATCTATAGGAATCGGGTTGGTAATCACTAAAGCATAATTCAGTACCAGCAAACCAAAATTATGTCTCCGTGAAGAGTGAATATGGGAAACGATATAGTCTTTCAGTTTTGATTTCGTCAACAGAGGAAAAACGGAAATATTCCCAATTCGGAAATGCATTATGCGTATTGAAAGTACGTGATTGTGTGAAGATGGTATTCTGTGGGCTCCGCTTGCAACAATTAAGATCTGGCTAAAAATCCATTTCAAGTAACTTAATCCATTCAGGTCAATATTGCACTTTATTTGTTCGGAAGGGGCACATTTTCAGTGAAACCATCTCAGTTATATGCTTTGGCAATGTCAATCCTTACAAGACAGACGGAAAAAGATAACGACGGAATCATGCTGATCAGCAGGCCGTGGTCATCAATGAACTCACATGTAGCTAATAAGGTGTTCTTCTGAAAGAATAAACCATCCTAGATAGAGAATAACCGAGTTGTAAAGCGTTGTAATTGGGAAATAGTCCAAACGTCGAGTTCATGGGACTGTGCAGAAGACAAAATATGACGGATACAAACTCACTTTGTTCACAGTTACCGTAAGTTCAGATATGTTGTATTGGAAGTCCTGTGTAGTATTCTATCCTTGCCGGTCATCCGACCAAGGTTTACCAATGAAAAGAACAACAAACGCTGAATTCGCTATCAATGTACCTCCTAGCACTGTCGATTTCCTGAGTCATGCGTGAAACGTTGTACTGCTTGCATATAAAATTGCAACCTGATGAAAAACAAATGATCAATACGAAGCAGATGATCTGGTGATACAATTTGTACCCTGCAAAAGATGAACTGAAATAATTGCTCAGAGTGAGTAGTTATCAGTGCACAGGACTGCCTTCTTCCTGTTGAGTGTTCTGCCGCTCCTGGCATATGATACAACATTCATTTTCAGTTGGTATTTATACAGCCGACCAATCGATCTTTCTTCGTCCCCGGCCTTTGTCAGTCCTCGAGACAGGTTCTCAAACTGTCCCCACAACAATGTCTGTTTCACAACGGAGTTAGAAATTCATCGTTCAGTTAGCTCAAGATGCCATAGCAAAGGACCGCTTTCGCCTTTTCAGGATGGGCCACCTGCTCAGTTGTTGCAGTTCCCGACCAAAGAACCGCGCGTACTCATTCGGTTTCTGAGTTCTCTTATGGGATTCATGTCGATATTGGGAGGATTGTCCGGCAGCATTCAATAATTTCCAAATTTCCTCAAAAGTGGAATCACACTCACCGCCAATAAACACTTTTGCTTCATTGACGGTGTCGTTAGCTTCTCGCACCATAAGTCCCATTACAACTTTCTCTTTCTGCTTCTATGTTAACCACTAGTCATATCTTTATACTTGGCATTCCCACCTGTTGTAATCTTCGCCAACACAAAACTGCTCGAGTGCACTGATGATAGACACCTGTTGTGTTACTAATACCTCACACCCAACCAAGGCACGAACCAGTTCACGAAGAGACGAATCTACCGAATTATTCTTCGGTAGCGAGCTGCCCTTAGCGTTTTGAGGATCACCGAGTGGCAGCTCCAAATTGTCCTGGTCAGTGAAAAGAGAGGAGATACGTTTCGCGATGATTATTGCAATGAAAAAAACATACATATATATATACGTCTAACGACTCAGTCTCTTCCACTAGCTGCACTTTTTTTCAAATAGTTAGTTTTTCCAGTTCACAGTCCCCTTTTGTGGGGTTACCGTGACCAACTGGGAGGGAAGAAAAATTTGTGACTCTGATTGACCGTACTCGTATGAGCTTCCAGAAGTTTCTGCCACATGTGGTTTACAAACACTTCCTAACGTTGACTGTCATACCTACTCCAGAAGGAAAATTTCAGTTCACATCCCTGTCAGCCTTAGCGTCAAGCTCATTTAGGTGCGCCTAGTTAATCACCTATAATGGCACCGAGATAGAGGTGAAACTTCCGAATAAGCGGAATTTTCTCGGCACTTCGGTTAAGAAGGACCAAAATACTTGCTGTAAATGCTCACAAAATTCCCTTCTTCTTTACGGATCATGTCCAGTGTTTTGTCGTGAAGAAGAACACAATTACAAGTTAATCTGCCGCAAAACATTCACAAATAACTCGTTTTAGGTATAGAAAACGAAGCATATGGAAACGCATTGTGCTAGAAGACAGTGCCGTTACTTCATGTCATTCATCCAGCACGAGAATACTAAAAGGCACTCCTAGTTCCACTCACGGTTAAGTATGCGGCCATTTCAAATGCTGCTAGTGTAACGTGCTCAGACAGATCGCCATGTCCATCCTTATAGGTGTGAGTGTTATTGCTTGCTTGTGCACTTACCGAGCACCGGCCCACGAATTTCTTATCTATCTTTGTATATCCTGTAGGTATAACCCCCACGAAAGGCACTGTAGCCACTATGACAGTATCAGGTGAAATGAAGATTGCATAAAACATCCAACAAAGGTGGGCACGTAAGGATTTCTCCAGGTATTCAAATCACCAAGCCCGTCATTTGGCAGTAGGCTTACTTTGCAAGCTAGTGCTTAGCATGTGATGTAAGTTATAAATATCATTTGTAGCAAACAGTTCATCGGCCAATTTATCATACCGAATACCAAGAGATCACACCTAACAATATAATTGGTTTGGATCAGAATAAAGCACCTCGTAAGCTGATTTTAAATTTTCACCTTGACGACTGAAAAATTCCCCAAATGCGATTGAATTCGTCATGGGGGCTAAAATAGTTCTCAGGATATCGCTCGGTGTTAAGTTACACTGGAAGTGTGTAAAAATATTCAAGCAACATGAATTGTCAGTTCATTATTTACCTTTACATTTGTCAATATACACACAACCTAATTGTCCAGTTCATACAACTATCCCCTGGTAGCTCAGATTTAAAAGTAACTATAAACATCCTAAATGTTCCCAAAAACAGATGTAAGTGGGCTACCTACGCAATGGCTACTGGAATCAAAAGCTAAAACATAAAGTAGCATAGGCCCAATATTTATTTCATAACCATAGCGGTGTACTCTATGCTGAAGAGATTGGGAAATATCTTGCATATTTAAGGCAGACCCGCTGACTATCATCCCCTTTGACCGTTGTGTGCTTATTATCTTTTGGGTCACTTCAATGTACAAGAAGCTGGTTTATTTTTCAATCAGAGGTTCATAGTTCGTCACGAGCGCAGCCGTATGGTATTCGCAAAAATGAGTTCCGTCTAAATTTTGAGCATATCTTTTCACCACAAACAAGAAAAACAACATGCGTTATTTACCTAAAACCCTCGCCATTGCATGCCACTTATTGCAGATAAAAATCATCTAGTTTTGTTTTGGTTCTTTCAGGTACGAGACCAAAAAGCACTCATCAGGTGCTAGTATGCCACAGCTTTCACCTCAACTGCATTCCTCCAGCTCTATCACTAGTGATATATTGGAACCTCTCCTTGACGGTTTTGTAACGGCCGAATTGGCCCCAGAGCGACCTCTTTGTACTATTCGTTTGCAACTTTTTCAATAATAATAATCGCTCTATTCTTCTCAAGAAAAATGCCCTATAAACTTTGGAAAAAATACTTATCTGAAAACAAGGACTGAAAATGTAAAAAATAGATCATATTTTAGTAGGCTTATCCCGAACGTCCTACATACTACACTTTAGTTCACTTTCTGTTATATCAACATGGAAAATTTTGCTAACGTAGTGATATAATGTCTAGCAAACGAGCCTTTTCACACAAAGCTGGCCACTTTTGTAACAGTCATCTGTCATAACACGATTTCATTTTCACAAACAATCGAGGTCTTTAGTATCCCAGACACCGAATGGCATCCTGCCTTGTTCAACTGAGCGGAATCGTTTTACTGTCAAAATTCAAACACTGTCGTGTTGTACCAAAGAAGACTGAAATTTCTAACAAGGTGAAGAATACACGAGAGAAGATCAAATCAGGCACTTATCGGTATTTTCCAGATGAGACAACAACCCACACTCATAGGACTAGTTGGTGAAAAATCCACTTGTGTATAAATTTAGTGTAGAAAACGTGTAGTGAGAGCTTGGTGGAGATGCTCTAAATAATCACTGAAGCATATTGTGGAATCGCGAAAGGCGTGGACTGTGCGGTACTATATCTCTGAGTTATGCTGGTGATAGCGAAATCCCCTGGTGATTCATTCTTCGGATTTCCATATAAACCGCTGTTTGATGCAGCTGAGAATCATTATGTGACCACCGTGATCCTTCTTCCTTCAGGATTAATCAGGTAGCATGCAGGTTCACATTGAAATAGCATAAAACCAGCCTATGTATTTACTGAAATATCCGCACGGGAAGAGCATTAAAGAACTGGAAAACAAAGCTTTCATATAATGTCGGATGCAAACTAAAATACGACCGAAGCACGTAATACCGATCATAAATGCTAGGACTTGGAAATAAATTTCCTGCTTTGAATCTTACGGGTAATCAGTACACCGAGTCGCTGAATACTATAAACGTGAATATCAGTAGTACTAACAGGACTGACTGGCAATATTATCAATGTGAGAAATTTCAAATCAGTTGCCTCAATCAAATATGGAGTAAGCAAAAGCTCACAGCGGAATACATACAAAAAGTCTGTAGACGCCCATACATCTTGGATATTGCATATTACTTTCCTGGTGATGACCTGCGGACTATAAAACTGCTTAGAAAAGTAGTATCATTTGACGTTTTGCAATTCAGAGTAGTGCTGTTAGGGCATTCTGTAAGTAAAACTGACGGGACGTATAAACAAACTAAGAAACCAATTTAACCGAGGAGTGTTGACTCGAAATCACATACCTAGCTACTTGAGTGGACCAATTCACCTGGGAAACACATCAGCGAAAGAAGCCAAGCAACAATAACCAGCCCCAGAATTCGAAAAATTAAACTGGTTTCATAGCCGGAGAAAACCGACACTGTTCTTCACATTGACAACATTTGTAAACTATTAACTTGTTTTATATGTTTTCTTTACTTGACGTTCGCACACACGAGAAAACCCAAGACCGCAACAAGATTCTCACGGTTTTCTAAATATAAATAATGGAAGAAGTAAATATGAAAAGCTGATTTGATGGTCTCCTTTCAAATGATCACATTGATCACGGAAAGCCCAAAGCGGATGATGCTTCGGAGCATTTGACTCTTCACAGAAATCAACTTCAAACTATCAGACAGAATAGCGACCTTGATAGATAGATAGAATGCTTACATGGATGAGGTACTCATGAAAAGCTATCAAGTCTTTCGCGGTATCATAAGAGGACCCGATAAGACTATCTGTTTTGGGCCTGTTCATTGACGTGGCTATGAAACAGTTCAACGCCTAAACAATCGAACACCAAATTACCCAATCATGTATCATTAATGTAAATAAAACTTCAGTGATAATGACAGGAACTGAAGTAGAACAATATCGTCAACACTTGAACACACTATTATTAAGAGAACAGAAGGGAGTTGCTAACGACGCTTGTTCTTTGATATTTACCATTATGCAACGAGGCAGCAATATAGATGCACCTGTAAACTGGAAAGTGACGGTGAACAGTCTGGGGCTCAACTAAACGAAATGAATGATCAGTTGTTTGCGTGTCTTGTTTCTAATAACGGACACAGTAAGGATTTAGAGCGATTTTGATTTTACTTCCAGCTGTTGATGTGCTTGAAAATGTCCATCAGATCACGAATTCAATCCTCTGCAATGCAGACATGAATACCTCAAATGTCACTGTAGGACTGTGGTATGCATGTGGGGCACTGGATATTAGAGGGCACAACAACCAAGCGGGTAGGCACAGTGAGGGCATTTTAATACAACAGAAACGACCACGACGATCAACATGGTCTGTATAGTCCAAGGTGCCCCATTCTACGCCTGAGGTGTGATCAGTGATACATCTGCAAGGCAGCTGAATAATTTGGCACTGTCCTGAACAAACGGAGGCAGGTCTTACGATGCACTCGTTCACGTATACATGTGTTCGGTCATTGCTTGAAAACAGGCCTTAATGTCGAGCAGTACAACGTGAGATCAGCTAGCCGAGCTAACCGCATGTAGGGGCGTCTGACACCTGAGGCACTTCACTCGTACAAAGTGATAAATCGACAACTGAAATTGATTAACATCACGCTGCAATAACAAAGCCGGTGGTGAATACTAAAGTAGAAATTTACCGGTTGGATACCATAATGGACTTAAACACACACAACCTAATATGGTCGACGTTGGTCGTATGGTGTAGGCGTTCGCTTGCCACATCGGAAATCAGAGGTTTGATTTTCTCCACTTTTGGTTACTTTGGTGGTAGACAGTAATCCACTGTCGTCCGACACAATATCACACATGATCCGCACTCCAAGTTTCGGGTCCTGCTTGTCAGCTATAATTATTAGTGGAATAGGCTTTAGAGATAATGAGCATATCATTTACACTACACTCATACGCAGGCATGTGATGTAATCCAACCATGCATGGCCAGATAAACAAACATTTACTTATCAACAAAAACACATTTTCAAGTAATCAATCGCATATTTCGCGACCGATGATTACCCATTCTCGCAATAAAAGTATCCTGTCATGTTAAGTGAATAGACAAGTAAACGGAAATCATATCACGGCCCACTGGACAAGAATTCCAACAACCACCTTATCAATCATGCCCGACCAAGGGTCTCATTCGGAATTCAAACGTCGTAATGCACATTTTATACCTCAATGTAACCCAGGTGTTTTACTTATGTCTACATACTAATAAGACGATTCCGTATAAAGCATAAAAGTACCAACTTCCAGTCGAGAAGCACAGTGGATTTTATAAGACGATTTCTGGTTAATGAAATAGATCGTCATGGAGTATCGATGCTCAACTATAGAAGTGGCTTTATCCTACCGTTTTGGGATAACCCGAGCTCTAATTGGGACTGGGACCTAAATTGTATGCAACTGGATTTCACACAAGTCAGTACCCAATTATCCGATGACGAGCCCTGAGTGTTGTGCTTTTCGTGACCACAGTGTGATGCAGAGCTCATCTGTGACAGGCTTGAATTGCAGCAATGGTCCCCGGGCACAGTGATCGACTGCCATGATTACTACTTAACAATGATAATGTTCCTAACTCTGAGCAATGAAGAACATGCAATTCATGATTCCGTAAGTTCTCTCAACAGCAGTACACATTTTTTTACTGGGCTATCCCAGGATTTCACCGTCATTACGATCTATGAATCACGTTGAAGATAAGTTGTGCGCATCGAAAGCAGTTCCTCCTGTGATATCCTAAAACGGAAGCGACCGAAAGACAAGATGAAAATTTAATCCGATGCTCACTACCGTAACCACCGGTGAAAAGTATTTTGTCGAACAAGCATTGAATATTCCCTGGCATGAAACAGCACAACTAGGGAGGAGTTCACTCGCGGAATAAATGACAACAATTTCCGTAGAATTGCATTCATTACGACCACAGCTGAGATTTCACAAAAGAACTGCTTTGTTTGTTCATAAATCTACGGCGAATGCTAGATTGAAATTAAAAACATTGTTTTGATTTCTGGAACTTTTGTGAGGCGATTGTTTTCGATGGTGATAATCAAAGGTCGTCCATGTACACTAAGGAGCTTCACTTATTCGAGATCAAGTTGTAAAACTCAACTCCGATAACAATGTCTTCAAGGTCATTCTAATCAACAGAGAGCTCCTCGTTTTGTTTACAAAGTAACAATCACGTGAGTAATAACGTTGACTGTTTGAACGGCAATGAAAACAGACACTTGTGTGTTTCCTGGTCCATTCAAATATGCGAGTCAAATGGTATGTTGCAGACGTTTTCGAGATGAATAAAAAAATATGAGAGACAGCACGTTCTTTTCCAACTTCTCCACCTAACATCTAGAGCGGAATTGCACGAAACCACTATGCTACGGGGTAAAACCAGTGCGAGCCACGAAACTGTGACCAAATTACTTCAATCGACTGATCTATCCTCGTCAAGAGTTGAAATATTTTCGAAGTAGTTGAGCAAACCAGGTAAAGCTACAAAACAACAGAAGTAGAAGTGAAGGCTTTTGCGATAACAAATCCACTCAACGTGAAAAATCGTCTATTCAAACCCACACATGGCACTGGCTGACATGACAGGCGAGTTATTTCTCCTACAGCAAGAATTATTAAGCATTTTCATTATAACTTATCTGTGAGATTCCACCAGAATTTCGCAACAAACCTGGACATGTGACAAGCATTCCGTGGCTAAGGTCATTATCATATCATTCTATCCATTTTGATAAACTGTACAACCGACATGCCTAATTCATTCACGTTTCTGCTGAAGAAGCCACATTTATATTTAGAAACTGTGAATGACTAGTTGGCTGACATCCTTACCTGATCGTCTGGGATGACTGGGCTTTGTGTTGGTTAGTACGATTTATATGGTGATTTGAGAAAGGAAAAGCATTTTTTGCCCATACCATCTTCCCCAAAACACAGCCATAATGGTGTAACTAACCCAGTTTTGATTATTTTACCGATTGAACAATGGATGTGCACAATTTTTAACGCCACACGAATATCCACACATCACCACATTCTGTGAGAATGGTACTGCATCAAGATCACACTTAGGTCAAAATAAATGGTTGAACTGACTGATGCTTTCCTTCTCCGTCTTCATTGTATGTGAAAAGACGTTGTTTTGGATTTTCCGCAAGTAAATGAGAAAACATGTACTCGCAAGGAACAGATAACCTGCGGTAAAGCTCGGATGAAACATATGGTGGTTCTTCATACTGATGTACATACGACGGTGAGGGCAACAACGTGATAATGACAAGTAACCAACTCCGCCTCATAAAACGTACTGCAATAATGTGATTCTGAAGTTAATGAAGTTGAAGCAGTGGATTAGGTGCAACCTAGTTGAGATGAGACTTACCAGTGTCTGAAGGAGACCTGTTTTATGAAAATTCTTCTGAGACAAATAGCTCAATATGTCGGATAAATGAATATTCACAACGAAACGGAACCCCGCTGACATTCAGTAGCACTTCAAGCAACCCAAATAAATTTTTAATTACAACCAGTTTTAACTATTTCCATTTGAGATAATTCAACAAGTGGGATTTGGAATTCTTGGGCATTTTTGAGCTGCTATTATTAGATAACAAACGCGGATTACCAAAATATAGCTAACAGCTTTTCCTCAATAGGAGAAAACTACATCTTGGACAAGGTTTACATTCAACCTAGCAGTAGCTCATCAGATATTACTCGATCTTCACAAAATAGATCTTATCTCTCGATGTGGAAATGCTCATTGAGTTGAATCGTATCACGTTGTGATGGTGTTTTGCAACTGCTTTCCATGGTCCAGTTTATTTGCATATCGGATCATAAAGAGTGAGTTTAGTGTATGCCCAGGTCAGTTCATCATAGTTACGTAGGAATTATATTGTTTACTGACACAGCGTAGTTGAAATCTTTGGTTGGCTGTTGAAGTTTCGGTTGAAACGGGTAACATCTCTCAAGGCTGGTTTTGCAAGCCCGCCATCGGTATATATATATATATATATATATATATATATATATATGCATAGGCGCACAATGTATTCATGTGGAAGGTAATTTTCTCTGGAGATATAATATGGTTAGGTTTAGTTGAATGACACATTAGGGGTCAAAAGTAACGCGTTTATGCAGTTTATTTCTAATAGCGAAATGTCTGGTCGTAGCATACCTGGACAGACCGTGACTATGAACGATGTGAGTGACTTAAATCACATAATTATGGGGAACTCATTACAACGACAACAACATTATGTCAGTGTACATGAACATGAAGAGATACGGACAACGTTCTGCCGAAAAATAGGTCGGAGAGTTGAGATAAACAGCGATGGTCTGAATAACATTACGATAAGATGCAAATTTATTTATGAAAATTTTGAGAAATAAAACTGGTAATGTTTCAAAAGAACGAGTATAGGACACCTATGAGTGATGTGCAGCAATAAGCGTTGGAGCGGTTGTATGCTTCCAGAAATCGTTTTCCAGCCATCACTGGATTCTGCTTTCATCAAAGTATTCAAACTTCCAACCGTAGGTTCATCACCATCAAGATTAACTTCGATTACCGCACGTAGAACTATGGAAGATTGACCGTTGTGGTTCCTTAATGGTTTCTTCTTATTTCATTGCATTGTTGTCAATGAATATCATGTACATCATGATTCTAAATCAATGATAAAAGATGAAAAAGCTCAAATGTGACGAAGCACATCCATGCAGTGTACATGTATTCAACTGGCGAACTCACATTCACTGGAGATATTTAGAGAAGCAGAGAATTAGTGAGAGATTGTTGCATCTTCTACTATTCTTGAAAAACATGTCAAAGAGATTTCGTCATTTACTGAAATCAGTGAAAAGGCTAGCGGCATTGAATAAGAGGTATTTACAGCTGATTTGAGCTCATTACTGAGGTCATCGGTCGCTGATATATCCCACGTATTTCTTAAAATGAAATTTAAATATTTCTACAAAAATCAGTGACTACCATTTTTCCTTTGCCCTTATCCGGAAAGATCAGCGATACACTGAACAATCACTTAAATAATAGAGAAAAAGTTCGCGTAAATTATTATCATTATCACGTAGTCTAAACAGATAGGAGCAAAACGGTTTCTGGTACAACAAAGTTAAATATTTTCGTATGACTGTTCATTTCCTCATTGCGCTCAACAACATAACGGTAAAACAGCAACTGCAAGGTTGTATTGTTTAGTAAACAATGGAAAGACCGCATATAGCAAAGGGCTATTTCCTCCAAATATCCAAAAACATGAAACCCTAGATGTGAACTCAGTCTTACGGACTTTGGTGAGATAAATGAATTGCAAATGCTATGTTTTCAGTGAAAGAGTATTTCAAACCTATCCCTCTGATATGATTCCCGATGTGCAGCTGTGAGCTGTCATGCACTGCCTGGTATCGTATTCCGCTGACACCGATAACCGGAAAAAGTGAGGCAAAAAGCCTACCCTGGGTAAATCCATCACCAGATAGAAACGTACTTTTTGTGAAGTCCCCTAGAATTGAAATATTCGAAAAATTTATGTTATCAGAAGTTATCTTATATCGGCTAACCCATCAAAAACAAAACTTGGTTCATATGCCATAATACGATTAGATTTATAGGTTTACCGGTTTTGAAGGGAACTACTCTGAAGAAAGAAGACACAAAGAGGCAATACCCTGTGTTCAATGACGCACACTTGCTTGAAGCAAAAATCTTGATGAAAATCAATGCAACCCCAAAATAGCTCAAGTCATATCAGATGAATGTCGTCTTTTATATAAATAAAGCTCATAGCATTCACTTCTTCGAACAATACCCTGTACAAGACAAATTGTATACCCGGCAGTTTATCTTCAATAAAACAGGTGGTCATTTCAATTATGCCGAGGTTAGTCATCTGTGTATTCCAAATAGTTCAGCCATCTACTTCTCTGTTGTTTTGGGTGCAGAAAACCTTGTGATTTATCATTTCATCAAATCGACGTTGAGTTATGTGCAAATCAGTGAGCCGGTTTCTCAGTTCATCCTTGCACCTGAAACTGGATTGTCTCTGATTTATTGTCTTCGGCAGGAACATTATCTCTTCACATGCGCATATCGGATCTTGGTCAAACCAACCGCTGAGGTCACGATTGGTTACCAATGAATAAATATCCTCAATTTACTTCCTTTACTGATCTTGACATGCTAACCACCGTTGTTCACAAAGGCGCTGACAGTTTAATGAAACGGGATAATTTTACTCAAGTCCATTGAGAAATGAATGCGGTTTGCACATCGATGGCTTTGCCATTTGGTTGAGTGTGACATCCAAGATTAATTGTAATATTTATTGTTGTTTAGGATATAAAAGTTCGAGAATATCTCACATGCTAAATCTATGCAGCTGTTGATACACATTTTCATCATTTGCTTATCAGTTTATTAATAAGATGGTAACACTGTGAATTTACTGAGAAACTCTTCATGGAAAGGAGAGAATCAAACGGAGTCCCTCGTCATTGGTTGGGAACCATGAGCAATATCTTTCATGTAAATGCCTATTGACATGATCGCGCATGATTACCATAAACTATTTGCAAATCAGAGTGTACAACAACGAGCAGTGCGTTGTTTTATCCGCCGACTGGGCATTTTTCAAACAATGCAAACCCTACAATGTCTTTCGAGATTATCTCTGTAAGTCGGCTGTAAATGTCGGAGAGAGAATCTGCATGATTCGGTCCACTATGAATCCACTTAAGCTGTAAATCACAAATAGTTATACTCAAATGTGATGCACAGATCAGTGAGCCCATCCTGAAAAACGTTTCCTGGGGATGAAAACTGCGAGTTTATTTGCTGGCAAGTAAACATGGATCCAAATTTGCATGAGACCTCAGAAAGGCACATTGAAATCTTCGGTAGTTTGATTAATTCCTCACTTTCACTACTACGGCTTCTTATAAACGACACGAGTTAAACGATTTATTGTCCCGACTTTTTGTAACCAGATCAACAGTGCGATTATCTGGCGGTAGTGGGTGATATCGCAAGCTTAGTTCACAACCTACAAGCCATCGTATCCCGTTGTTATATATTTCCTCTCGTTTGGAAAACTAAGTGTTGGACATAAGCGAGCAAGTGAATAAATTGGTGCACAAAAATTGAAATTTCCGTTGGAAACGAACGAAACGTTTGGCAATTTGTTGAAGAGCTTTAGACCTGTTAAATGGGATCCTTTTTTTGTTCTTTTCAAGGAATCGGTGATTAGACGGCCTGTTGAATCCCCAATGCTTTTTTCATATGGCCGATGTGCTAAATGTACATCAGTAGATAGTAAAAAGTCGCTGGAAATGAGACGCTGATTTGTGTGATAAATTCAGCCTACTCGGTGATATTTTTATTTCCCATGTAAGCATGTTACTACGGAACTTTATTTCAACGAATCAGATAGAGAGGCGGAGGGGTTTCTTTGCATTCACAGGGAATCTGTTTCATATGGACTGTGTTGATGAGGAAAAGTGTAAGACTGACGTGGAGCGAAATGGCCTAAAACATAGTCCAATAAATCAAAAGCTTTTATGAAGTAAGCACATGGCCTCTTTGCCATCATGTACAATAGTGAAATAAGTGGCGAACCGAAAACTAGCCTTTCCGTTCATACTTGGGAGGCGGTGTCTTTCTCTTTGATTTATTACGGTGGCGTATACAAATGGTAGGACTTCGGTGGATTGAGCCACGTCTGCTGTCGAGAACATAATCCTATAGTTTAGTTTCTACTCAAAAGAAAATATTCGAATCCATTAAATGTACAGTTGCGTGTATTCACATCAGTGCAACATTGACATCACCACACTGACTGACTGCGCTTTATTAAGATGGATCAGTATGGACGATTGTTAGCGCGTATAATTCACACAGCCAACTGCTTGGTAACCGGTGTCCAGTGCTGGTTTATCTGATCTTATCTGGATATTTATGCTTAACATTCTAGTAGCAATTTTTCTCAACTCCAACACCAACACTTTCGAGTAAAGTAACTGTATAGCATGCCACCATGTCACTAAAACGTAGCTGAATGGGGTAATTCCGTTTATTCGTGGAGCTATGATGAATGTTGTGTGAAGTATAGGCTAACAATTAGCTGTGCCATTTTCTCACTTGAAGACATGTTTATTTTCACAAAAGAATAGTACAGCTGATATTTATCCAAGCTAAACAACTTTCCTCATGGAGTTGAGACCAAAGATTTCTGACTGTTGATGTCGACAACCGACTGAATCCAGTTCTGATCGTCAGCTGCTCGTTAATCACGCTATTTCTGTGGGCACTGCTGAGTAAATGTTCGTATCTATTTAAAACAAAGCCGATAAAAATCGAGTTATTTCAACATAAATTGTTGCACCTTGAAAATCAGACTATGCCAAAGTATCTTATGGTGGGTAATAATAATCTTCCAAACATGTAATCAAGCTGTTCACAGGACGAGCGAACAACATCAGCGATATCCGGAGAACTGGGATAATTCGTAAAAAGAGCCATTGATCTGAAGCATCAGTAGTAAGTCTTTTGGATACTTTTGCGACTTGGGAAAAAAGGAGAATACTGGAAGTACGACTTGTGCACTTCATCATTTTTTCAGTTTGGGCGTCGTTTTCCTTGTGCATATTAATATTACTGTATGATTCATGTATGTGTATGCATCGTGCACAGAGTACAAACATGTATACCTGTCAAATAGAAAACCTGGAAATTCGGTTCAAAATATTGCCGTCAATAGCGAACTTACATATACTGGGACCTCAGTGTCAGATTGTGCCTTGCACAAAAAATGTCGAACTTTATGAAAATTCATTTCAATGAAAAGTTAAATTCATCTTCATACCTGGAAAGTAATGAATAAGAATATACTGCCCATTGATGTATCATCGTATATAGAGTTTCCCAATAAAATGCAAGTGTTGGATGACAACATCACTCAGTAATCCTTGCATTGTCTCATAAAGTATCGTTTTTCACAGTAAGTCCCTTTTGGTTTCAAGGAAATCTGCTGTGAAGACCGGTGAACTACTTTGAATTGTGATTATATATTTAGGTAATGCATAGATGAATACAAGCGTTACCAGAGAATTCATAAACTTGTCACAATGCTTTTTAATGTAGGAAAGTAAACCAGTTTGTGTTTTCTGTATTTATTTTTTTTACCACGCCATCTTTATTTACAAACTGGACTGCCCCATAAGATGGGCGATCAACGCTTAATTTGAACTCTTATGCATCAGAATAAAATGTACTCATCAATTCTCCTGACCATTGCTTGGTCAGCATCGTTCTCTGAGCAACATTCAGAACAATCACGTGGTTTTCCAATTTGACAGCTTACAATCCTTATAACCAAGGAAATCATGACATGGATTTCTTGAGTTCAACTTGAGGAAACTAACTCGCGTGATCTGCTGAAAATCAATACAAAATCACTCTCCTAATTTTATGTGAAAGAAAAAATTCATTATTTTCTTGCATCCTCTGGACTAAAAGTTATCATACCGTGGGTATGCCAAACGAAATATAAGTGTCAGTCAAACTGATCATGAAATTAGATATTTAGCCCAAAGAAGAGCATTCCGCTTCATACAATCTCAAGAGGTATATATATGAGTGGATTTGACTGTTGTCGGTAGATGTTATACACCAACATTTCGGTTACCGTGAGTAACCTTCCTCTAGATAATTGTACAACCAAAAACAACTCATAGCGCATCGAATTTTCGATACATTACTGAATTCGTTTGTTGCGGATATTCGTCCCATGAGACTTATAAATGGCATGAGGAACCAGACTGTTGTTGTTGAAGTAGACCCATCTATTCATTCAGTTCATTCAAAAATAGTCGTTTTCGCTTCTTGCATTAGTAAAATAAACAAGTCACTCGGAAATAACAACAGGGATCATCTAAATCTTGATGAGCCGGATGCTAATTGCATGACAAATGAGTTGTTCCATCAAGGTAGAACTATGTACATACTCCGGAAGAATCTGAGTAAATGCAAAATGAAATCCGAATCGGACCACTGCAATAGGACTACTCGGTGGATTTTCACACCAATTTTACCAAGTTTAATATCATTGCTGATAGATTGATTTCCGTCTGTTTGTTGGTGAAGTTTCAATTCTGGTCGGAATGCTACGTATCATTTTAAAAATTTCAGCAAACATATGGATGCAGATTGTCTTGTGGGCACATGATTTCTATATCTATAAAATCGGTCGAAACAATGAATACTCTGTGAACTAGAGCCGTTCAGATTAGCTCATCAGTAATATGATAGTACTTGTATTTGAAAATGTGACTCCACGAAAAAATAGTCATGAATTATGCCCCAACGGAACGAAAAAATTCGGGTGTGCCTATTTCCTGGACAGAATGACTATTTTCCAGGGCTTGCAACTACATGTATTTGCAAATCAACATGATTCACAGCAGTTGCCTTCTAGAATATTTATCATACTCTTGCATCATCTGGTAATAAACAAAGAGGGTTGTCCACTTACAGGGATATCCAATCTATTTAGCAGCATCAGTTTCATTCAGCAATGTTCCACTGGAAACAGTTACAGAATACCAACAACCGAAGGTTAATTTGTTCACACCTTTTGCACTGAAACAGAATTTAGATGGAACTGCTTTAGTGATTGACTGTTCGCATTACAATGAAGTCAAATTGCATGAATATTTACTGTTTACAATTCAGTCAGTGAAATCCATTTTTGTAGAGAATGTTGTTTGCATGCGTTTAGTTGTTCGTATGTGACAATTTGAGTGCAATATTTCCACACGCTGTGGAAATGAATCACTGAGTGACTATGAGCAAATTGGTCTGCATCTTGATGTGAGTCAGGGCTATCAGGTGGAAAGGCCGGAACACCGCAGCGATTTGCCCCTTATAATTATCACACTAAGCCTGAGATGTACCTGTGAAAACCCTTATTCCAAAGACAATAATACAACTTATACTTTGTGTGAAATTCCCAGTTCAGTTCAAGTTTGAGGTTTTAGCTAGCACTTAAAGAGACATCATACTGAGAAATGACGTCATTTCTCCATTTCGATACATGACGACTTTGAGTCCCATTGAGGTCAGCAATAAACATATATCCACAAACTAAGTAGTTTTAAACAAGCCAGAGAAATCTCTCTTTGATGCACGGTGATTATTTTATAGTAATGATATAACTACAATGGATAATTTCAATGAGCATCAAAAAGATAGAGATACCAAGGATATCAGACTTTTATATTGTTGTGCATTCCTTTATATCTTGTAATGAATACGGTACTTTGAGAGCACCGCAAATCTTCCTAATCCGAATTTATCAAAGAACATCAGCAACGAATTCCCACTGATCTTACACTGAGGCTCGAACTCAGGGTGAGCGATTTTGAGTGGAACACCTAGTAAACAGACCAGCCCGGACTGGCTGTCATCCATCGTAGGGTTGCTTCGTTTTGTCGGCAACGTTTGCTCCTTTGCAGAATGGCAGTTAGGAAAGAGTGCCACATCACCCAGTGTACTTGTTCGAGTCCCAACGGCTTCTCGGTGGATGTGCACACGAATGAAACGGTTGTACAACGCTTCCGTGGATTTTAATGAGCACTTGACGTTTGCGAATGCATGGTGAATCAAATTTCATAAATTCATTCCTAATAATAATCAGATCTTAGTTTTGTTATCATAAAAATATTCTAAATAAGTTTGGTAATATGTTTTTCTGTAATTAATAACCATTGCGGTAACGATAGCATACCAACCCTTTCGTCGTGCTAAATCTCTTATGTTCTCATTTTCTGACTATCATTAGTAAACATTTGCTTCTGTTACAACACACAAACCGTGGTGAGTATTTGGCCGTGCACACGAATGTATTTCCGATTCCATGACATTCAATGTAACAAAGAAGTGGAGTTAAGATGTCGGCCTAGTTGGACTTAAAGTGAAGTGAAATGTTTGTTTTGTAGGAAAACAGTTCGGGGGACGAATAATAGCCCAGAAATGTGGTTTGCACAATTTGAGGATCTGAGACATAGTATGGGTTCTCGAACCTGAGGTTACCAAGGAAGACATTTATGGGAAGCAACAGTTTCTCACCCAAACGTGATCTTCATTTGCCTTCAAATAACAAATATTTTCATCCTCGGGACACAATCAGATATTAGTTCAGTCCGGTCCCAGCTGGTGAAATAATAATTCACCACAGAATAATGAGAATCTACTAGTAATTAACAATGTCAAAATATTGTTTCTCCGAGGACCAGTAAACCAAATCTCGCCTATGGTCCACGATACCATTGTGTACAGAAATGTTTGTGATTTCCTCTATCAGGCCTCGTCCATGGGATCAAAATAAAAAGTAATAATGTGCAGTGGGCAAAGAATTCGTTGGTGATTCGTAGGGAAAACGTTTTCCTAGTTCGAAACGATGATACCGTATACTACAACTTCTGAATTTCTCATTTTTCACGCCCATTTGGGCAGAATTGACAATATTGCAGAAAATACTTTCGTTTGAAAATACCGGATTAGGAAAAATGTTCGCAAAATTTACTTTCCGTCACCCAGACTGTGATGATCATAAAATACAGAGTGAAATGTTATTTGTTTGTTGTATTCTGTCAAAAACAGGACATTGATATGCACGTTATATTTTCTTCCACATCGAATTTTGCGATGATTTGTTTGTCACAGCAACACATTTGACTTCTTTGCCGAGTTTCTCCAAAAAAAGCAACTATTCCAATTGTTTTCTACAGTTTCTCCAACATGTATCAGCCTGCAAAGATTGTCATTTTACTTAACTGCAAAATATTTAGTGATAGAGAATATCTGATTTAGAATTCAGCTCCAAGGAAAGCCGTTTCAATGATTATCATCTTCGGGAAATATTTATGGACTCAGAGTTTTGTTTTCACCCCGTTCCCCTCCAACCCCTACGATCATTCAAACGTGTCTTACGGGAAAAAGAAATTGAGCAAGTGAACCTAATCGCGGCTTCTCCAAATGTGCCAGCTACGCTTTCAATACTGTGTTCGAGTAGCACCGAACACTGAACGATAACGGCATATTTGAGCTGAATTTGGAAAATGTATGCCTAGTGATGTGATACAAGCCACAAAGTATGGACTCGGATTATCTATCGGTAGCACGTCTGATTCCGAATCTCAAGTTCCAACACCTGAACGAATAGATCGATATGCATTACCGATATGTCTTAACTGGGACAATAGATTTGTGCTTTACTTCCAAGGATTCCAGTGGAGAGTTGAGTCGAATATGCATAATGGATCACGAAATATAAATATAATTGATAAATCTTTTCCAAAACATAACGTCTGTGCACGGTTTGCTTTCTCCGGGGAAAAACACTCAGGTCGTATGCGCCGAATTTGCACTGGTTGTCGACGCTGGTTGTTTCTCTGGTGTAGCGACACTGGGTGGTATTCAAATACCTAATAAAATATCTGTACACCATCATGAATGTGCGTATCTTTGAGAGGTGATCATCCACAAAAATAGTAGGCTCTGGTAACTTTCTAAAATAGCCGAGAAAGATCTGTGGTATCTCGTCACTTTCTTCTTATCTCCCCAAATTCTTTTCATAAAACAGTACTGAATTTCAAAATCGTCCAGTTAGACTGTTTACGCTGATCACAAAGCTGGAATTTAAAACTCCCAAAATGGTAAATGAATCGTCAAACTAAAAATTCCCTTGATAGCTACCCAATCCAACCAATAGCACGTACAGATCTCATCAATATTCTGTTAGCAGTTTTTCAAACATTGCGCAGAGAATCTTCTTTTTCTAATTGACAACGGTTTAATGTGAAATAAAGGCTGTGCAAAGCCACACCACTACCGTCAGTCCTATATTCACCCGTCACCATATCAGCATGACTGAACTTGATTACTACACAGTGATTTCCATCGTTGGTAACATAAGCTTATCCTACCGGAAACTTATTTACATAGAATACCGACTAAATACATGCGTAGCTGACAAAGGGGAAACAATGTACATAGTACGGAATTGTATGTGAATGACAGGAAAGGAACTTCCCAGAATCTCACAGTCGGTTCAGTGGTTGTTGCATCTTTTCAGGAATGCAGACCCAGTACTCGTTTGTCAAATTATCTCCACACGTGAACACTCCACAGTAAGGTTTAAGCTAGATCGTAAAATGAATTATTCGTTCGTGCACGCTCCTACTGATTCAAATGAGACGACACTGCAAAACAATGCGGATTCGATATCGTACCCTGGCTGGACAGTGAACTCTTGTTTGACTATGGACTCGGAATCTGTCAAGTACTCACCAAGTTTAAATCAATGTCACACGATTTTCGTCTTTTAAACATGCACATTGCTTTCAAATTGATGAAGGATAATGTACTGCTTTTGTTCAGTGGGAAGACGTATGAATACTTGATTGGTTGGTGCAGGCGCTTTTTTGTGTTAATCATTACCCGAGAACGTCCTGTGAGAATAAACACATTTTTTCGTTCTATATGCATAAAATCATGGAAAAAACAAGAAGCTTTGCACTAGAAACAGACAGACACTATTGTAATAACTATTTCGAATGAAGGAAAAGAACATTAAGGAAGCTGTTCACTTGTATCTATTTGGAGAATTTTCCATCAAATTAGCTGGAAGTTTGCAAATAAATATGAAGAAACACAATGAACTGCATCGGCTTTGTGGTGAAACTAAAGCGAGCAGTGTGTGACTAAAAGGCAAACATGCGATGTTATCAAGAAGATAATAAATTTCCATTGCTGATGATTTTTCTCTTGAATAATACTTTATTCACACTGAGGGTCATACTTGAGCTCCGAAAATGTGACTCGTGATCAGAACTCGTCAAAAAACCGTATTATATGCATAAAAACACTGAGAGTACTTGAAGCCGAGGAATGGTAACCAACAGATACCACGATAATAATGAGATTCATTGGAGAAACTTAACTCCCCCCTCCGGCGAATTCGAGATTACAACATTCAGTGCATAGGGTGACATGTTGCAACAAAGCATAGAAAATTAGATTCCGTTAGTGGTATAAGCAGCTTTCTGAATGAGGCATTACTCATCGAAATTGTCGGAAGCAGTGTTTTTAGTCTGCTCCATTCAAGGAGCAGTCAGATATTCTAGCTATTTTGAAGGCTCAAGTTTCAAACCCATACTCCAATGTCACTCAGGGTATATTCACAATTTTACCAAACTTTTCTTTATCTTAAATTTCAGGCAAACATGTGTCATTGAGTGGTACACGAAAACTGGTGAACAGTGTTTGAAAAAAGATATTCTGCTCGCTTTCTGTTTTATTTATCATGTGCAAAGGAACAATAATCAAGAGGGTGGGCAGCGGCCAAAGGATGGATACTAAATGAGGAAGAGACTGGCGGAGACGCGAATCGAACGTGGGTCGTTTTTGTCGAAAGTCCACCATGATAACCGCTTGACCACAGTTGGTTAATACGAATAAGTTCATTGCCAATAAATGAAGGCTCCTTGTGATATTGTTTAAACTGAGGAGTTATTTCTGTACTCCCTAAAATATGGTGTATATTCACATGCACATAAATACTCCTGCATGAACTCAAGGTTCAAAGGCCCTAAAGGTTGGGAGTCTGTAGATTCGAACAAATGATGGCTTTCTTGAATATTCTATGTTCCGTTTGTCCATTGGAGTTAGTACGATTTCGTATGCCTCCGTATTTACTGATCAAGAAATGACACATGATTCTAAAATATTCATTTCTGTTGGGGCACAAAATTGTATGCAAGAGATGAACCAATAACAAAGAACCATCATATCACACAAGCTCAAAAAAATATTTGTTGTATCATTTCATCCTATTTCACAATGCATCTAAGAGAAAATCTGACTAATTTTGTGGATAATCTCCCTCAGATCACAGTAATTCTACGCGGAAACTCGTCATTTTTACATTTTTTTACCTCTCGTTCAAACATTTGCTAACGGAAGTGAATTTGGCTTTTGAATTTATGAGGTATTACGGGGAATTGACTGCTGTCAACAAGAGGTGGATTTATTTAGGCTTGCCATTAGCCTATTCACCGAACTCAATTGATTAGAGGGTACAGAAATAGCTGCTGCCGGATGACAGCGAAACTCAATTCAATACCGATTTTCGCGGAACCCATACATGCAGTAACATCTTAGAAAGCTAAAAATTACCTTTCTCACATAACTTGTGATTTGACAGAAATTGGAAGATAGATACTGTAAATGTTGCTTTCGAGCTGACCATGTTTATTTCTACACTATCATGTTGAGGCTTACCGTGCAGTTTCATTTGACCCGAAATGTATTAACAGCCATTGTGGAATTGAAACCCTAACTTCCCTCCTGTCAGTCTCCCATTCTGCAGCCCTTTATTGGCGACAATTTCCTATTGAACATGATACGACATCTTTTAGTCACATGACTGACTTTTTTACTATGATAATATTGGATCTGCACCAATGAGTTTTTTATTCCAGACCAGATCCATTTTTCAAGATATACCTTGGAGTTCACACATTTTCACGGAAATTTCCATCAAAAAGAAATAAGTAACTAAACCAGTTCGGACAAAAATGGTTTTTCTTTGTTACAACTAGCATTCATCTTCCACCGTGGTCTGCAAAGTCTTACCAAGAATAACCGCTGCTACCGTAAATATCCACGCCATTAGTTGTTATTTTGAGGCCCACTGCCGGAGCCCTCCACTCATGACAACAACATTCTTCACAATTCAATTTTTCTTGCAGATTGCATTTGCACTATAGTACAGATCAAGCTTAAATGATATTTAGCTTTTGCGTCCCACCTAAGGAAATTGAAATTGAAATTGGAAGCACATTATTGTCACTAAACTTCGTACTTACTATTGATTACAGGGTAGATGGATTCACCACACGCATGCCCACTCCGTAAAATACTATACTGAAGTGTCTTAAACCCGTAAGACATCCCACAACTAATGACAAACAACATATATGTTACACCAGTATTCCCGAGTGTTTGGTATACCAGCTCAACTCTGGCTGTTTTCAAGTTAAGTTTTTGCTAAGTTCGGCAATAGCTTTCAAAAATAAATAATTTGTATGCACCAACTTCCACTCAGAATTCACCATGTGACTTTCGACCACGTCATGGATAATTAATGCTAGTGTTCAATGAGGAAGCAAACACCCACTGACATTTTGATTGATTGGTAATTGCTTAAAATCCCACTTGTCTCCAACCATGATTCTGTGATCGAATAGTCCGTCATGGCTTAAAATACGAATGATCAAAAAAATTGGAGAAATATTTACCAGACTTACGACTGCACTCCGGCTTTCTCCGACGATTTCCTGGGCAAAAGAAAACCTTAGTTCCTTATGCACTTGTGAAAAACAGATAATAAGCCTTTTTTCGAGGCAGACTAATTTGCAGATTGAATGGATTCAGCAAGACAATCCCACAGAATAATTATGAATTCTGCTTCCCATCGTCAAATTAATCACATGTATTGCCAAAATCCAACTATTGGACCACTGAAAATTTATTATCATTCACTGATGAAGTGGCACACAAAACCTACTATGGTGAAGATACATTTAGGAAGGGTTGAGGGAAAGACCACTTAGTTCACAATCACACAGTATTTTAAAGCTTATCAGATAAGTCAATAAACTCCACTTAGAAATGACACAACATTACAATTACTTAAGACATCAGCATACCTAGTTGCAGTTCCAGAGGAGCCAGACGGATGGTCGTTAAATTAGGTGTAGAGAAAGCACTGCAGCTTGAAGGACGAGGTAATTACCAGTTAGGCACTTGAACTACTAGCCGGCAAGTCTGGTGTTTGAGATAATCCCCTCAAAATAGTCGGCATTTTCTGCCAACAAACAAGGTGAAAGATCGAATTAGTGAGGTTTCCGTAATGGCAGTGGTCTGAGAATGATGACAGAGTTCCATAAAAGTCACGAAATATGCACCCAACAGATTTGACAGAATGGCCTAGATAAAATACATAATACTATTCTATTCCCCTGAAATTCAGCTGACGTTTTCTTTTTCACTCAAAGGAGAACATCGGTGCTGTGTCACTTGTTGAAATACCTCGGTCTGTTTTCGAGTATATTATCGTGAATGATACCAACGGTAGATCGTTTAACATCAAAAACTGCAGAAATATAAATGAAGTCGGTTGAGAGAATGGTTCACGTAGTTTGCGTAACCAGTCTACCTGCTCCATGCTGACGTCGACCCCTACACACCATTCATGCTATTTTCTGTGTATGTTCATATGTTGTTCTGGTGCACACTTCGTTTTCACACGAAATCCCTGTCGAACTTCTCTTCCATAATGTGCAAGTGAATTCAAGCCATCACGCTAATATCACGCCACGTTCACATGCTTGTCTAGGTCATGAGTGCCTGAAATCTCCTTTATTTCATTGTCTAAACTTGCTACCCATCCATTTGTCAAATGAGTATCCCTGGTTCCTTCCCGATTCTGCACTATTCAAAATGGTTTCCACAATCTACCGGTGACTTGTTCAAACGTCACTGGACACACGTCCTTTCTTTCCCATTCAAACGATTGATATCCATTCATGAATCCTAACAGGTCGATTGCCCAAAAATAGAGGTATGCTATTCACCATTGTATCGATCGTTCCCTGAAGTACACGGAGATTGCCGACTCGTCTTATGTGACTGTAGATTTCGGGATCGTGTTCCATGAGTCGGTCAGTCGGTCTGTGGACAGAGGTTCACTTGTAGTAGTATACCCAGTAATATGCTAAATTCCTGGTTCACTTCGATGGCGCGAGGCAAAACGGAATAGTGTATTTCATTACTAGCATTCTACATCGTCCATCCTCATAAAGCATTCTAAATGAATGGAGGATCGTACGTTTTGTAGAGGAGGATCGTGGAACCGAAAAGAAAATACCAAATAATATTACGAACTTGCGGGCGAGGAGGACAGCAGGAACGTCTGATTCAGCAGCTGACGAAAAGTGAACCCAAATAATTGTGGATTAGATATTAGGTTGCATGTGGGTCATGGGCTTCCGTGTTCAGTGCAGTTTGCAACCAATTGAGTGGAAGTAGCAAACAGATTCACAGAATCCGCATGTCCTATTTATCTGAAAACTTATTCTCTGTTTCGGATTCACCATATTTGACTTTCCCTATCCTCTTAATTTCCTTTCTTCCTATTCCACTATTCCAATGCTTTCCTGTCAGTCCTTGTTTTTTTCTTCCACCCTCCACTCCAAATATTTTTAGTGAAATGACTGGGGTTGTTTGGATTTTGGCAATTTGAAATTCATATCAGTCATTATTTTCACCGATACTGTTTAGTAATATGCAAACGAGATATCTTTCCTTTCCGTGGTCACTGGAAAATATAAGTAAACATGGAATTTCCGTTATCAATTATGAGAGCTAAGTCTATTTACTGAGTGCGTTTGCAACTAGTGCATAGCTTCGCAATGAGGAACCAACATTCAATAAAAATGCGGAGCCATTATTTTCATGAGATTACTCATCCGGCTTGTGTCGTTTTCCGGACATGTACCTTTCCTTCACTTCACATGTGCACAAATTCGCTTATCCGAAGCTGAATAATGATGTGAGAGAAACTGATTTGTGCAGATTATTTGCTATCATCACTTGATAACTGAATACATATGTTACATGCTACTGTTTCGTGAGTTTCTGCTCGATTATTTTTAACTTGTCAGACAGTTTCGTAATTTTGGGTAATCAACCATATATTTCACCGGTTTATCTCGCACCTATTAAAAAAGTATCCCCCTCATTGAACTGATCTTGAGCAGGTGGCTTCAATGTGAGGAAGCGGAGAGCTTAGGCAGCTCCATTCTCGGGCACTTGGTTAACTCAGATCAGCCACTGAAATTAGATTCAACATTCCAAATCGTTTCTTCAGTGCCTCCCAAACCTCACCAGCACATTCATTTACACACTGGCCACCGCAGAGGCCATAAGTATCCGTCTTTTCGCACCTGATCTGTGCACACAAATCAGGGTCGCTCAAGCCCTACGAGTACCCTGGGAGAAAATCGATCCCTCTCATCCTGACGAGTCACATTCGGAACATGTCACAACACTCAGTGCATCAAAGTAATCCCAATACCGATCACCCACACATAAAATGCTCTGTTCAATCCGAATAACCCCTGAACCTTATAAAGCACCCAATTCCAGAATGATTAGTACAGGGTAAAGTATGAAACTCCAAAAACGGTTGTTTGACTCCGAATACGTGTCACAATTTGCATATTCCGACTTCTAATGTAACTCATATTTAGCAGGAAATTAGTTGTGTTTACTGGAGGTTTTAGTAAACGGAGCTGACGTGACAGTGACTGAAGTTCATATATAAAACACAAATTGTACAATCTCATATCTCTCCGTGAGATTATCGTCTCGAGCTTTGAGCATTTAACATCCTGTGAATTGTGTGAAGCTTTGTCTGTTGCTCAAGTATTTTGAACACTCATTCCAATATACTTGGACATTTTGAAAATTGACGGTTTGTGTAACTACTTGGTATCTAAATGAGTGGAACTTAAACTATATGGAATGTCAGTTTACTCACTCAAGGATAGATCGTTGTCTCAACCACGATTCGTTTGCACCCGTACGATGTACAAGGTGAGAACAGTTTTTGCACGGACCACCGATGCGAGGAAGTCTGGTGCACCAGTCTAGCAAATGATTTGTTCATATGGAAGCAACGAAGAAAATTTAGTACTGCTCGATCTTGAATTTCTAGTTACTGCGCGAATCTTATTTCAGAACATCTGGCAACATAGGAAGAAGACTGTGCCGCTGAGTCTTCAACAGGCTACTTACAGTCGTATTGGTAAAGGGTAGCAAAGTCATCCCAAATTGGTGCTGTTTAGTGCTAAAGCGAACTCGATATATTGGGGTTTGAACCTCCTATTTCATACTCGATGATGAACCACCACCAATGGAAAAGCTTGCAGTTCAGGAACGAAATAAAGGAATTTTATTAATCTTATTTCTACTAAATTATCTGTCAGTTAGACAGTGGATCATTTGTGGTATTTATTTTCACAAAGATTTTGTTTCTTTTTCGCCGCTTCAATTATATTTCTCATTTCACCTAGGAAACGAAAGCCTTAGGACACACTAGTGGACAATGACAGTTATTCTTGATTATTTCCGAAGATGATATATTAAAATTAATTACTTTTCATTCAGAGAATGTATACTGATTGCATCCTGTCTGTTTCGAACGAGGAATACTATAATACTCTTCTGAACATTCAGAATTCTATTTGCCTTGGAAAACATAAGAACAGCCTGGACTCTAGACATTGTGTTGACCAGGTACTCAGAACAAAATGGAACGGTCGTAACCCATGGTCTTTCAGCAGTGGCTAAAAGACAAGGACTGATTCGAATGTCCTTTTCCAAAGAATAAGTGACGGAGTAGGATAAGAAATAACCGCGAAATATCTTTCCGGGCTAACAATTCCCGTGTAACTGTCATCAAAAGACACACTGCGGAACAAGTAATGTAGTTGAAGGAAATTACGTTGCGCAAGTAATAATTTCTGACAGCTTTTTATCTGTTAAAGCTGACCCCTTGTTTTACCCATTTGATCACAGTCTTGGACTGGCCAGAAAACTTCACGCAAAATCAAGCATTTGCGTCTGCTGTAAACAGTCAGATAATTTCACAACTAATTCAGTGTATCTGACGATTGTTTTGCTTATGTGATCCATCAATTCGCCTGCATCAGCGTTGACAGACAGGATCTTGATTAACGTGAACAAGCTGTGAAAAAGCCCCATGTGAAATCTTTCAGGGTCCTATAGTTCAATTTTAGCACCAAAATCGTTGGAGTTCAGTGAGAATGATTCCTCAACAAAAACCTGGCACGCAAATTTATTCGAAACAATATATAAATACGTATCAGCACTGACCAACTGACATTTCCTCTCCAACCGAAAGCACTACGAGATTTAATTATAAGTTGTTATATTCCGCATATCCAGCTATATGTGACCTGGTATGTCTTAGGTTTACAAATGTCAGGATATAATGGGATGCTTGGGTCTTCGTTGGTATGTCTTCGTTATTTTCCTCAATTTGATAATTTTTACTTAGTATTCTAGCTAACGATGTCTGATTGATCTCTTTCATTGCCTAATACCCTGAAAGAACAATTCGCTTTACTAACTGCGGGAAGGTTAGATTTGAAAACTATTATTTTAACAAACAAGACAGGATCAAGAAATCCTGTGGGATATCCTATGCAACCAAATTTGTACGAAGCATGGGGTCTGTAAACTCTATCTTGTCCACGAACCCATTTCCATCTTGATCACCGTCTCCAACCATGTTGGCAATGTCTTCATTTAATAGTTCCATTTCCAATTGTTTGGTCAGGTTTCCAAGTCCAGTCAAAGAGATCCTTCCGTTGAAATCCGGCAATCAAAATGCGAGATCACTGGAAAAACTATAGGCAAGCTCACATGTATCAACATATCGGAAGGCCTGTGTGATTACACCTAGCTTATCAAGTTCCCTTCATTGAAATACGATAGTCTGCTCAATTATATGTACCATCACGTATACCCTTGTTTGGATTCCAGTGCTCCCACTTTCTTGTCTGTTGTACAATGAAACTCAGTTTTCTGAGGATTCAAACAGTGCAGTAATCGATTCATATCACTGCATCGAGAGATATATCCGAGTCCAAACAGAGCCAGTTCAATGCCATGACAATTCAGAAATCTGAAAATTATCTTGGATGACACACTGCACAATTCAAATTTACCCATCCTGAACGGCGTCAAAGGTACTGAATTTGGACTTAAGTCATGAATCTCATGCAATGCTAGCTGCTGTCCAATATTTTCTGGTAATTCCAAATTGCTAGAGGCTTCTTCCATTCTCGAAGCAGACTGTGTATGCTTGATTAGAGCATACAATAATCTGAGGATACGAAAAGAAAGCAAACTCTGAGCACCTGAATGAAATGTTATTTAGATTTATGCACCGGCGTGTGTGGTTTCGCTTGTTTTCTGGCTTGTTTTCGAATGCAGTGCTGTTTCAGCCCCACCATGTTTGTTTGTTTAGTTTCAGAATGTCGGATGATCCCCTAGGTTTAGATTATAACTGCAGCAAACAAGAAAATTCGGTACTGATACCTCACTCGAATGAACTCTTTTGAGTATCATCAACCCAATTTCGCACAATCCGGTGAGTTGTTGAAGTTCATTCACTGATGATTTACTCGAGCTGGGACTCACGTGGATTCTGCGTACAAGTGCACTTGGAGTGGTTTGTGTGTCGTGCAACCCGCGGTATTTGTCCTAACTGAAGCAAAAGATAAGGGTTTCTCCGAGTGGACACATTCTCGGAAAATGATCATTCATTTGTATGAGTTAACAAGTTCAGCATTGGTTTCTTTGTATAAATATATCTTATCACATATTTTTAGGGAAGCCAAGTTTTCCCAACTAAACTTCAAAGCTGCTTGACCAGTAAAGACGAGGTTCGGTTGAATAATTACTCACTTTCGTAACGCAGAATTATTCATCCCGTTCTCTCTCCTGAACTCAAACAAGGTGTTAAACCGTAAAAACAAGTTTATTAAAGTGAGCTAGTTTGTATCCATTTATTTATTTTGTTCTTCTCTGTGGATTCGTAGAATCTGACCTTAAGGTGCTTGATTTGACTTGCCAATGACTTTTTACTTCTATCTCTCTGTCAGGTGGTCTTAAGCATTAGAATACGATCGAATAAGGGCGATCTCAACCACAACGATAATGGAATCCAAATTTGTAATCCATACAATAGAAACATTTTTTCTCGGTATGTGAGCTGTGCGATGTCAGTTGAGTTTACAGTTGCATGAAAACACAACTTATTACTGAACCAGAATTGATGCTGTCAACTGTGATTAGAAATCTCATTTTATCCTAGGCTGAATCGAATTGATTTAAACTCGAGTGACATGCGTATCAATCTGAACGTGCCGAATCACACAATACTCTTCGGATTAGAAACAACCAAACAAAACGTTCACAGATTACAACATTGTTATGCTCATCGAAAAATTTCAATTTGTATGATCGACAATGACTTTCGTAAGGTTTAGGGAATTCACGGGGAATACGTACTTTCAGTACCGATAAGGCAGAAAACGAAAGCCCGAGAAGATTAAGGGGAAAGTGCTGATTTATAAAACTTAAGGTTCATAACATTTGAACTAGCTGCAACAGACCGATATTAGTCGAAATGACGATTGAAGCTTGCACCACAAGATGAAAACGAGGACAATGACGACAACACCAGCACCAGTCCTCTTAGATGTGTCGAGCGAACGTCGAAAAAGAGCAAGGCTGTCATTTGACAGAACAGCTGTGATGCATGTATGGTAAATGTTCGGCGAAAACGAGAAAGTCATTTTCAGCTGGGTTTTCCTGAGCAGAAAGCGAGAAGCCCCATCGGGTAAATACTAATGTGTAACGGATAGATCAATGTTGTCTGAATACCGAATACTAAACAATGTTCATGAACAAAACCCGATAAATGACAAGTTCACAGACGTGCTCTTGTATTGAATTAGGGAAAACTAGACCACGATTTCAATGCACTAGTTGCAAAATTGTCTTATCAATCTGATCAGTTAAAAATTGGACTTTCTTAAATCAGTTTCTTTTTGGGGATGTACATCAAACACCATAGCATTTGTATTAAGGTTCTGACAATTTTCAGCACAACCAATGTCATAGAGAATCACAAAATTTGCTAATATGAATGAACAGTATCAGTGCTATGAAATATACAGAAACAGGTATACAGAGGATAAAATATGCCCTTTACTGCCGCGAATTCAAAAAACCCTTCAGCTGTTCAGAAAATAGCTACCAGTAGCCTGTTATTGGGTTTGGAACAAATGTCTTGTCAATCAGTCTTCACGTTTTATACTTGAGAAAGTTTTATTCTTTCCGTCTGGTTTTCAGTTCTGCTTTATTTCTCAGTCACTCATGAGACTATAGTGGATCAGTGACCAATGCAGACAAGTATGAACGCCTGTCAAGCAGGAGGCATTTTTATTGTCTATACCTGTCCCATATAATTCTCAGCATCACATGATACCATGTTTGAATAAAGGCACAAAGCCCATTCACCCAGTTGGGGTTTGTGCAGATTTCACGGACATTTATCTGAAAATAAATCCATACGCGTCAATGCATTGTTCGTAGGGCTGGTTCGAATAGTCGAGATGAAGAGGGTGTGGTATTCCAGGGAACATTCTGATTATGAAATGAGCTGTTCTTTTAGTTTTAAAACATAATGCGAATTTTCTAGTGAATTTCTGCAGAACTGTCTTTCTGCAGCACTTTTTAGTGTGTATGCACAAGTTTCTGGGAGAAATACGGTGACGCAAACAGACTACTCTAATGGAGTGTGCATTTCTTGAATCCCGCTGGTTCGTGCATACACACTGCTGCTAAACTAAGTTTCTTTACTATCTGTCTCATGTAGTGCAATAACATTTTCGCAAGGTGACACATTCACTGTCGACTAAGAGGGAACTAAGTAGGTTGACATCGACAGTCCATTTCTGTTCCAAAAAAAGACTTCCTCCTTGTCAGCCTAGTAAAAATGACAAGATCCCGTCTTTTTAACTGACCAGCCACATCATCTGGGTAACATTTAGGTCATCTAGATAGGAAGCGACTGCCCGCGGCTGTCAGTGACCAAGCGAAGTTGACTTTGTGTTCTCCAGGAAACAGAAACATGGCACAGTAGAACCAACATCGAATAAATTGCCTGAACCAATGTTGATCAGTCTTTTGCAAACCGAGTGAGAGTTGTGAAATATATCGGTGTTTTCACATTCAAAAACACTGTTCGAAAAACGAAACTTTCAAAATCCGCAGGAAAAATATTTATTAAGCACGCACAAAAGATTCTAAAACACATCAGTTCTACATTCTCGATTAGATCGACTTAAAGAAAAACACTGGACAGAATGTCTCTAACGAATGCCTAAACTATCTTACTTAAATGCTCCAAATCAGGGAAATCGGACAAGTGAATAAATAAGTGCGGTGTGGCAAAATGGTAGACTTGAAGGATAGGTGAAAGCCGAATTTATTCATTAGCGTGACTTTACTGTGATTTGTAGACCTGGTCGCAGCATACAACAGACGTCACACCGAAGGCTTCTTACCAAGTGGTGTAAAGGTCTGATAGAACGGTTAGGCTGTCAGCGGATTCAAAAATCGACGTTGGCCGTAGCTCAATTTAGTGGTTTTCAACAGCTTTGCACCTCGGGGTCTAATGTCCGGGTAGCTAAAGTTCCATCTCCAATCCAGGTGATCATATCTTCAGCTCACGTGCAAAAATCCCTAACTAGACTGTGTTCAAAGGAACCCTGCCTCTTGATTTGATCTCGTACTTTCGGACGAGCTTTGACTCATATGTTACTAATGATAGAAAATTGACCTTGTGACCGTTTGACGCACACTTCTAAATTTAGTGACTTGTTCTTTCAAGTTTCTGTGAAATCTTCCAAGAGTGGTAATTTGACCTCAGCCAATATTCCCCTGATTCTGTTCAGAAACCTGGATCATTCACTTAGCGAAACTGATATGTTCACACAGGGAACATGGGTTCTTCAATTTGGGCCAGTAGGACTAGCATCCCATTGGTAGGTGTTCCGTTTCTTGAATTATTTCAATTTCTCATATTTCAGGAGATTGCAAACATATTCCAATTCGATGTGTCTACTGACTGAATTGCTTGATTATCTCATGTTTTCTTGACCAACAATGTGAATCTTATCAATATTATAATGGTCCTTCTTCATCTTCGTGGATGGATATCAGGGGGAATGGATCATGTCCAGATGTAGCTAGTTTGTGTTCATGCTTTCGTCTGGAAAAAAGGCTTCCAAGTTTGGCGGACGGTGTACTTGTCACAGTTATTTCAGTTTACCCGGCATATAACATTCCTTCTTTCTGTGGCTTTGATTTGCTCTTTCGGTCTTGATATGACTACGGCTTCGATCGCCTGCCCAGTGTCGTTATCAGCTCGACGGGTTATGAAACGTTTTGCAATCAAGTTCTAAGCTCAGTAGTCAGAACTTCCGAACGACACTTGAACAAGCCAATTGGAATAGGAATATGCAACAAGTAAAGAGATAAAATAAATAACCTGAACGGATGAAATGAAAACTGTATAGTCAGCTTCCGAAATGGTTGGCGAACAATTTTTCAACTAGTGCTTGTGCGACGTAGTCTGTCTACCTAACAAGCGAAAAAATAATACGGTATTTCAGTTAATCAGCTAAAAACAATAACTAATGCAGTTCATGTGGTTCAATTTTGTTATGAACTAATACCAGAAGTAGAATTAGTTTTATTGCTTTTCCATATTTTTTCAATGGATAATTGAAGGTCAATACCGCATAATGATCGATCCACATATGACATACTGATGCCTAATCAGTGTCAATATACAGATCAATTGGTTTCACTCTCTTATGAATTTTTAAAAGATTTCGTGCCAAATTCTTCAGTGCATTCTGATTTGCAATTAGTTATGTCTATGAAAACAAATTAGTTTCTAGTTATACAAGGTTGTCTGGTTCTTTAATGCGTGTATTTATGTATGATAGGTAATGCTCTGAAAAAAATAGAATAGAAGGACGGTCAGAAATGCAGTGTCGACTAGATTCGTCTGATCAACTCATCATCCACAACCATATGGAAATACTTTGATGAGGCTGTTTATCAGGGCCTTTGTTTGTTGCTTTCAATGTGAAAGTAAACTATTTTTTTCATTCTCGATGAATTAACATCAAACAATAAATGATTTCGTTTCAGCACGATATGCTTTCGGATAGACTGTTCGAACTGAACTATAAATCATGTTATTTCGTGTGCTGGGACTTTTATTTCGATGAAAAATTCTCTCAGAACGATGATTTCACCGCACCTGTTTATCAAAAATAAATGGTCTGAATGATACACTGAAAGCAAATATCTGGAAAATATATAGTAAAAACGAACAGCTATTCGTGTCCTCTATATATAAGGAGATGGTAACATTCACCAAATTTCGAAAATAGTAATTTTATGATGGCTTCCATTTCTACTGTGGAAAGCTGTTACCAGCACAAGGCGACTCAAACAAAGAGATCTGGAAAGGGAGTTGTAATCATGCTATGATCTATTAAGGGAGTTAACTTTCGGATATTCGGCGATCGTAAATCAGGATTATGATTTCAAGTGCCTCAAAACTGCACGGCTACCACAGCATGGGTGATGTGATTCGGTTATAGGAGACATTAATAATGGGTTTGACAGATGTACTCGGGAAAAGTTGATAATCCGAGATCACAAACTGGATGAGAGTACAGCTTTCCGTCCATCTGTATATCAGCCTTCAGGTGTCCGTGAATGCGTTCCATCGTCCTGCAGATAACGAGCAGGCTCTTAGACCGTCTAACGAAGAATATTGAATCTAAGTCTCCAGAGAGTCTTTCAATAATGTTTATACAGAAAAAATTTACCTCACAGATTATCTGAAAACGTATTTTGTTTTGTAATTGCATTCGTATCAGAGATTCTTACAAGCAGAATATCTACATATCAGAACACTGCCGATTGGATTTCAAATTCTTCACGGATCACTAATCTATCCGTTAGTGGCCATGATTGCGGGATGTGGTCTAAATCTCGAATCTCGTTCAATCTGCTAAAGTTTTTTGATTCAGTGCAAAATAATGTGGGACGTTATCACTTTTCCAACTGAAGGTTGTTTACCAGAGAATCCATATGGCAATTGGACAAAATCAGTGGTGAATAAAAGCACAAGTTCATTGGTTCATTTTTCTGTGCGTGCCTCACTGAGTCTTTTGATCCCATAACATTGTGGCCTTTGCTGGTTTGCTTATCATTCATTGTGATCACCTCTAAAATGTTCCTCGGGGTTGAAGATTTTAGGACTTCCTTTACTGAAGGGTGGGGTATGCCGAGAGATTTCAACCTTATTCTTCTCTCAGAGTAATTTGTTTCTGCGCCACTGGTGTACGCCAGGGGCTCTATCAAATCGCTGAATAGGAAAACGGTAAACTTCGAAATTGTTTGAGAATACCTAGCCAGGAATTCTTGATTGAGCTCTGCCGTACTGAACAAAGATGAAGCTAAAGATGAATCAGAAGCTACGATGGTAACCTCACCATTAGTGATTTTTCGACATTCCAGTCGATAACAGTACGATGTATGAAACTTCGTGCTTGGTTTCTTATTTCCTGCATCAGTGGTAACCGGTTCTAAGGTAAGTGAAATAATAATGAAGACGATTGCACTAAGAGTTAACTTATTTTTCCGGTCCACAGGATGACAAAGGTATCGTTCAGCACTTTCAGCTCTACTCTCAACTAAGACTGCACTCATCTTAATAAAATTGAATTTAAACCATTATTCTAGTGGCTAGCGGATTCAGACTCCTCCTTCCAACAACATATTCTTTTATTATATTTCAAAGCTGACTGGACCTCATTCAGTCATGTGCTGATGGTCTCATTATGAAGTAACAGACGAGGCCAGTCCGGCCGATGGCCGTCTATCACTGGATATCCACTTGCTACATTCACACTCCACTGGCCGTACTGCTGTAGAACACAGAAAGTGGGCCACAAAGACGATTGGTTTTCGGTACCAGAAAAGCACACACACCCACGTGAACATTACGCTTGAATGACCGTCGAAAGAAGGGCACTGCTTCTCATCGTTCAACCTATATGAGCCTGTTGGCAAAATTCTTAAAATATTGGTGATAATAAGAATTCCCAACAATCCGAGGTGAGCTGAAATGTAGGGCTAATTCACTGGTTAGGACATTGCGATTGGAAGTTAGGGATTCATTAGATGTTTAGAAAAATGAGTACCTCTCAAATTCCGATTTGAAATTGTTCGACATTCACAATGAATTTAGGATTTAGGTTCGCAAATCACCACATGTCAAAGATAAAACCATCGTAGTCGAGGATATGTATATCATGCCTATTCAATAGATGACAAGATATTTCACGTCTAACCATTGTAACAGTTCCACGGATAATTTCTTTCGGGTTTGGTAAAACCATGTTAAACTGAGATAGAAATAAAAATCAACCATTCCCCTCTACTAATTTGAAAACAGAACTCAAAAATAACAGATTGCACGATGTCCTGGGTCATTTCGCTGCATCTTTACAAAGTAAACACTGCAGTCGAAGTGAATATTTCCATAGCAAAATAAATGAACGAAATGTTTATAAAGAAAGGCAAAATCACATAACGCACACATTCACACATGTCTATCGGATAACCACACGACAAGTATCACACTTCGTTACCACGGCAATGATAAATCGATTACAAGTTTACTTTGTCTGCACAGTTCAGGTTTGTGCGCACTAATCGACAGGGCCTCCATAAATCTTATTAGTTTGGTACTGGTGGTCAAGTAGATCACTTTGAAAGCTTGACTTGCGTTGACGCAATGCTTAGTCTCGTAGAGATGTCGAGCAATTGATGATCTGGTTGACCTTTGCTCGGTTGTTGGTGCATTTGTGGCGAAATTGCTACTCATTGTCTTCTGAAGCCACACTGGAATGTGATCAGACATTCGATGACGTAACTGCATTGATTTGGCGTGGATAGGCAAGGGTTCTTTCATCGATGGTCTAGTTTGCCGATTAGTTGTAAATATAGTCACCGGATTGGCGGCATAGTACGTGCGGCTGACAACTGATTACAAGCGCTTTTTGATCAACTCACTTACATCATCACTTTTGTAGGAGAGTTTATATATATATGTATGAATATGTGCGTCACGTGCATTTGCCGTTGAATATAAACATTTCGTCCATTCATTTTGCTATGAAAATAATCACTTCGACTGCAGTATACACTTTGTGGGTGGGCTTCAAGGAAACATTTCTTGCGTGCCGTTTTACAACTGAATATGAAGCTCAAATCCATACAAATAGTGCTCACCTCAGAATGAGTAGGTTTGCATAGATATTCTGGATGCAAGACCGAGAAATAAAACAGTATTTTTGCTAATTGTTATTCATTAATATTGATCGCGCGAATGAGGACGACTTTTGTGAAAACACAACGATCACGGAAAACACGAGGCAGGTGTGGGAACTTTGTGTGATCCACTTGTTGTTGCGGTGTCTGTCGCAACTTTCATCAAGTTAGTAAATTCTGTTAGCAATACGCAAACCAGACCGGAAAAATAGAGGTGAATAATTGAAATCTAAATTATTGTTTGTCTGTTCTACGGTAATTTTTAAGGAAGTGATTAGTCGCTAACTAATGTTTTGGATGCGCGATCAGAGAAAACAGTTTCCTCCAACGGATGCTTTATCTCGTTTGTTGAATTTATTTCACCGCCTGTCTGAATCATTTCTGACAGGCTTTCATAAACTTTCATTCCTTATAACTTATAGGTTTTCTGGAATATCACTTTAGGCAGTTTTCTTTTCAGAACGTGTGCTTCAACGTGCTAACACATATCTGTGACCGCACTCTATTGATCATGTGATCTTACATTTGTGACGAGAATGATTTTATTGTATTCGAAATACCCAGGACTAATGTTGTCATCAAGAAACCCTTGAAGAATACTTTTGAAGTGTGCTGCAAACAAAACGCAGACATTTACCATCATCCTCCGTCCTTCTTTGAGTGAGGCCAAGACGAATTACGAATGAGCCTTAGAGCACTGTGGATGTAAATGCAAGCAGAAGCGTGGGTGTCTCTCAAATTCTAGAAAATAACGAACGGTCCCCGATATTTTTTTACGAAAATGGACCTGGGTCTATCATGTCCCTGGAAATATATGTATTTGGATACTGATATACGTTTTAGTGGCAAAAGCAGTTTTATTCAGGAGACGGAAAAGAGTTACAGATATTGTGTGTAGTAAAAAAATCTATTGTTGGCGTAAACTTACCAGCAGTGAACAAGTTCACCCAATCCCATTGAGCATAAAAATGAAGTTTCAGATAGTTTTACTCATTAGTGAGGGTAAAATCTAGATATGAACGAACAAAATTCAATCTAGAACAAAAAAAAAGGTCAGAGAAGCTGTTTCGAAATAAAAAAGGAAACAAACATAGTGTTTTTCACGTCTTTTCTAGGTATTATAAGACAGTTGCTTTCAAAAGTGTCATGCGAATCACTTTCTTCGGGCTGGTGAGGCTTCGAAATGCGAAACAGACTTATCGGAAGTAGAACCTAAAACCGCTGAACATATGATTCAACATTCTACGCGATCAATACTGGTAATGAGAGATACAGTTTCACATCATGTTATCCATCATGACGTATCAAATTTCAGTGATGGGCTGAGTAATGACACTGAATGATCATTCATGCACTGTATACTCTTCGATATACCGTACCCGAAATCGGGCACTGAGTTGCTTTTGTATTGTTATTGTGATTCATATCAATGAATAGCAATTCTATAAGTAACAGGAAAAATCTGAGTTTCATTGTGAAAAATGATTCCGTAGATGTTTCTGATCTGGGCTTTCAAAGGCTCTTGAAAATTCGATAGTGAGAGTGGAGAGAGGATGAATATTGTGAACTCACCTAGATTTGTGGGTGATTTTCCCACCTCGACTGTTGGCTTGTCAACTATCAAACACGCCAGCTTATCGAAAGATAGGACAACCCTAAAAAAAGTGATTTTGCTGCCCTTGACCAATCTTTCATTTACTCAACCGATTCACACACTGAAAAGCACTCCCACAAAGAACACAACATTTTTAACTCACTCCGATTGTCTCCTCTCTCATTTGCCCAAAATTCGCATTTGCATCGTGAACTTCGGTCGAGCATACAAACAACTTTATCGCTGGAGGAAATTCTGTCCTAGGTTATCTCGCCCATCTCTGAATAGCTTCAAAACCAGTGCGGATTAGATACTCTCGGCTGATATCCTGCTTCTTATGTAATACCCATTCAAAATAGTCACGTTCTACGTGGTAACTCTGATGCGCCAAGTAAAACGAATATATGTAGCTCGTACGCTTGAGATCCTTAGCATCGCTGTGTGTTTTATCCAAGAGGCTCGTATTCAGGACTACTTTCCTATCGTTGGACCGACGTACCCATCCAATTTTTATCGTGAAATTTCATTTTCGCATTTCTAGGAATCCGCTGGTTACGGATTTTGGTCTTCCTGGTGTTGAGGTTGCTCAAAAGTGGTGGACTGAAGCTGCGCCGTTCGATTTGATCGCATGTTACAACGATGTGAACAGTCGCTAACCCGACTGAAGCAGTTTGTTTATCGTCCCAGAGTATGCACTCACCACTTGCAGCCCAGATACAACCAGGGAAGATTTCTTCCAAAAGCTACTTGATCTACTAAAGAAAGAAAAGACCGGATGATATCTTACTTTTGGTAGCAGATATGAATGCTAGACAGTCAACGACCGCGGAGCATTGGAGAAGCCGCTTCAGGAAAGATGCCTGTTGTTTGGAGGTGTCAACTTACGATGTGTGCTTTGCCCTAGTTAAGTGAAAAGTTCACGTCCAAGAATGGCAAGTGCCTAAGCCCCCAAACTTGCCCCCAGTGATGATCAGATAAAATGAGTACATAACCTTCAGTACCACGGGAGTTTGACTACAACAATACGTGACGTTGGAAAGGAGATGAGGAAAGATTTAAAATTTGGGCGAAGGTTTTACTTAAAAAATGATTTCATTGTCGCTATCATATTATCATAATGTTTTTTCTTCCTCTTAATAAAGCTGAACTTAGTACAAAAAGTGACTGCAACTCATCTTACGTTGTTTGTGATTGAAATTATGGTAAATTCGTCATTTATTACAGCAACGTAGTACTGTCGTGGTCACAAAGTGTGACATAACCAACTCCCGGTTGAATAGCATATTCACTAATAAAACCGACGTGATGACACCGACGATCGAACAGATATTCTTCCTAATTTGACAAACGCTTTCTTCCCTGCTGTGTGAAAAACGATCTTCGCAGTCGATCGTTTGACCTGTTCCAACGTATAGGCTGGAGGAAAAGTCATTACAAATATATTTTCGCCTCACTCTTCTTCGTAATGAATGAATTTTCGATCAAAATATGTCCTTAGAAAGCTTACACAACTCCCTTCGTAATTAAAGTCAATCTCAGATCGCCCATTTTCGAATAATTTTGATAAGTAACCATGGTTTTTTCGGTAATCTAACGTTACTGTTCTAATAGAAACCACTTTCTTGCAAAAAACAGTAAATAATAAATAGTAAAGCTAGCAAAAACCATTGTTATGAACTTTATGCACTTGTGGGCAATTTCTACAGACCACATAGGAACCTGTTTTGGATCATCATTTCGAAACACATTAGAAACTAAATATCCCCCTGTGGATAAGCATTAATTGATGGCTATTGAGTGTGACAAATGTGCACTAAAACGTGATAATCATCGTTTGTTCATATCTATCCATAAAAAAGTGCAAACTGTTGCCATTTGGTAAAATCACTCGGGAGTAATAAACCACATCATATTATTCTCGGGTGGAATTCCACGCCTTATGTTGTTTGGGGAGTATTATGTTTGAACTATATCGTTGCCTTTGGAATTATCGGTAACAAAGCAGTTTCTCAGTCACGGTTTAGTACTACGAGTGTAGCGGATAATACTAAGGGAGACAGGACGTGAAGAAATTCCATCGCAAACTGCCATCCTCCTCGGGTGCATTGTGCTTTTGCAGACAAAATTCAATTTTCCTCCCAACAGCTCTTTGGGGTCAGTTTGCCTGGGCTGCAGTGGACAGTGTGGCCCGTAGGTACAATATTCGAATCACAATGACAGCGAGACGGTACAGAAATCGATGGATAGATCTGGCAAACCAAACGTTCCGAGTTACCCTGGAGGAATAGAGAGCCGATTAGCTTCTTGGTAGTTTCCGTCACAACCGATATACCTGCAGTGAAATTGACTCAAATACCAATATAAAACGGAACTTCATTACGAATTATCTGGGCATTCTATCAGTTTCATGTCTTTGGTCTTCGGTTTTCGAGCAAAATTTGCTCCCGGTGAAGTGAGAGAATTTTATGTGGTTTCATTCATATTATCAATCGTTGGTCTTTTTGTTTCTATCTAGCCTTCATTTCGCGGTTTTGTGAAAAACTGATAAACTGATTTGTAACTCACTGGGTCTACACCTTAACTTCAATCAGGAGATTTTGATTTGAACTTAGAGAAGTATGTTACCACAAGAATCGGTTTATTTATATCGTGCGAAAAATGGAAGATCTTGACGAAGTAGAGAATTTGGAATTTGGGATTTCCTTAGTAGCTTGATAACAAAATAATAACTTGTTTCTGACATCTAACGAAACTGGGACTGGAAAGTATTTGATTCAAATCAGATTTCGGAGGCAGAGAAGCTTAGCAAAGTAATTTCACAAAAACAAAGCAAACGTCCGTGGAATGTCTGATAGGCATGAATATCTTGAAGGTTGCAGAGGCATTCATAAACCATAGGGTTCGGATTTTATGAGGAGAATCCACTTGTCTTTTAATGGTGAACAAATAAAAGAAATCTGAATAAATTTACCATACAAGGTCACTTTTCAACTCACCATTCCAAACCTTGCTGAAAGTCAGCAGAAAAAATTACAAACAGTACTAGATTGGGAATCGATACCGGATTGAGTGATAGTGATCAACATAACTAACCACTAGGCTTTGCGGTACATTGTTTTTCATGACTTTCAATGGTGATTTCATCGCGCGTAATGTTTGATCAGTCAAATCATAGAAGCCAAATTTAAGTGAAATATTGTTCAACTTTTTCAACACAAAGTAAATGGACATGATAATAATGAACACAGAGAATGAAGAACAGACATGTACACATGGTAGCGTTTTCCAATACACAGTGTTACGATTCATCTGCGGTGAAAAATGGCCAAATACTTCTTTGAAAAAAATGGACTGCTGATGGTTTTCACTTATCGCATAGGCATGTTCAAATAACGTCACAAAATTTCGTGGTGAGAAATATTTTTGTAACGAGAGAAACTCAATGATGGATTAGAAATAGAAGTTAGCATTTGTGTAAGGAATCCAACTTTCGGTTGAATATCAAAATCAGATATTGGACTTTTAGAAGCACACCACAGTATAGCTGAGTGGTCTGTTTTCTGTGAGTACAAATTGGAGACTAATCAAATGGGTGACGTATGTCTCCTATCTCGGATTGACTTGGATCATTTCCACGTCACGGAAAAAAATGCATTCATTGAGGATGAAAACCAGTTTGGACCATCGTAGGCACACCAATTCGATATCGGTATTATTCATACGGGGGAAACACAACACAAGCTGTACCAAAACATATGTATTCGTTGGCTTAGAATCAAAGTGTGTGCTAAAATATGGACGATATCTGCCAAATATATAAATTCCTTTCGATTTTAGGATCGACTCGTTTACAATGAAGATGCATAGTAGTTGCATATTTAAATGACTTTCGGAGATCCAAATGGATATCACACCGACAACCAGCATCTGATTACGGTGAATGGTGGAAAAACCTTTCGAAATCAATAACCACATTCATCTGTTTACCTCATTCACGAGTCCTAATTCACTAAGTTATAGATAAATTGGAAGATACATTTTGCCCACTGGTTTTGTTGTCGTCTCTCGCGGTAAAACCTGTCAATATGAAATCTGATCAAACATGCCGTGACAATAGTGTCATCGGAGTGTGCCATGTGCTAGCCTTGGGTTTGCAAATGAACTACGGAAGACATCAAGTTCAACATGTATGGACAATGGATTGAATTGATGTATGAAATAATTCCCTGTAGAGTTACCCGTCATTTTAAGGCAAGCTTCTTTGTGTATTCATCAAACACACCAAGTAATAAAATAATTTTGTGTAAATGTGGCCGATACAAGCAATTATCGGTTTGCGAAAATCCACACCTATTTCCCAAACAGATGAGTGGATGAAAGCATTGATGAGATTTGTCTCTCTAACCAACTGTTGTGCGCACGTGAAACTGACTTTCCTTTTGGTTAACTGAAAATACACTTGGATGCCGTAATGCGTGTTCACAGTGCCAGTTCTTCTTGACAGACTGTACAGTTCGCCGATTCTTGCTACGATGCGTTGAACTCTGTGCAGACCAATGGCAGCACAGTACTGTGAGGATTTTTAGGTTTCCTGATGCCAAAATTTACACGCTTGTCCATAAGCAACTGCACTTACTGGACTAACCTACATACCACTGACCGGTTGTGATTGTAAATATCTCGCTTCACGGTTTATTACCTCAGTGTTGGGAGTACGGATGTACATTCTCTGTTCACTTTTGTTTCGGTCTAAACAATCGGTGAATTTGCCGACCGTTTTTATTTGATCTTCAGGGTCCTAGTTGATCAGTTCTTACTGATGCAAAATTGGTTTTCAACAACGTCAGTAGAAGTCGTTGAAGTCTGCCATTTGGTTTTAGGATGAAAGGAGAGAAAATTCTAATCAGGAAACTATTTTGGACTACTGGGCAGTGCCAAGGAATCACAAAACATCTTTTTCTGTTGTCCCGCTCAACTAACGAAACTTGTGATGTAAAAAAGTTGATTTGCTGATCTTATGAATGTGGATAAAAGCATTGATCATATTTGTCTCTCTAACCAACTTTTGTGCGCACGTTAAACTGACTTTCCTTTCGGTTATCTGAAATTACACTTGGATTCCGTAATGCGTGTTCACAGTGCCAGTTCTTCTTGACAAGCTGTACATCGGAATAAATTTCTTGTTCTGTGTTGGTCTACATTTTGCCGATTCTTGCTACGATGCGTTGAACTCTGTGCAGACCAATGTCAGCCCATTACTGGTGGGATATTAAGGTTTCCTGATTCCGAAGGTACACACGTGTCCATATGCAACTGCACTTATTGGATTCAACACCACATCACTGCCTGCTTGTGATTGTAAATACCTTCCTTCACAGTTTATTACCTCAATGATGAGAGTACTAATGGGCATTACCTAATCGCAGCTGTTTGGGCCTAACCGAACAGTGAATTTGCCGACAGTTTTTATTTGATCTTCAGGGTCCTAGTTCATCAGTTCTTACTGAGGCCAAATCGGTTTTCAAAAACGTCAGTGGAAGTCGTTGAAGTTTGCAATTTGTTTATAGGATAAAAAGAGAAAAATTCTAGTGAGATGGTTATTTTGATTTACTCAGCTGTGCCAAGGATCACTTTGATTTCTAATAGATTGTCCCGCTCAGCTGACGAAAATTGTATTTTGAAGAAGATAAATTGATGATATGCTTCAGACTCAAATAGGTCTCAGTCGCAGTTGGAACACTTTTCGTTTCTTGGCTTTTCCACGAGGGTGCTGAAGCACATTAATCTTGTCCGCCCAATCAAATACAGAACTAAAGTTTTCACTCAAAACCGACTTTTCGTACATCTCAAAAAGTATAAAAAGTAGTGGATAAGGAAAAACCGTAGACAGCCACCACAAACTTCAAAGTCATCAATCGCGTTTTAGGATGGAAGGAGAAAAATTCTAATCAGGAAATTATTTTTGACTACTCGGCAGTGCCAAGGAATCACAAAACATCTTTTTCTGTTGTCCCGCTCAACTAACGAAACTTGTGATGTAAAGAAGGTAATTTGATGATCTTCGTGTGAATCAAATATATCTTAGTTCCATTTCAAGCAATTTTCCTTTCTTTGCTTTTCCACGAGGGCTTTGAGGCACCATAATCTTGTCCGGCCAATGAAAAACAGAACTAACGTTTTCACTCAGAAACCGACTTTTTGTGTATCTCAAACTGTACAAAACATAATGGATATGGATAAACCGTAGACAGCCACTACAAACATCAAAAGCATCAACGGCGTTTCCTCACCGTCACACTTGCAAATGAAATGTCACATTACCTGGAAGCAGTTAATCAGTCCTTGTGAACGGTTTTTAAGTCTCGTGTACGTATATTTAACTGGCTAGAATGCAGTTCACAAATTTTGTACAAAGATTGTAGAGAATTGAAAGAACATGAATTCTGGAAGTAATTGGGGTCCTACTTTTGGGGTATAAAAATAACTTGAAGTGAAATAGACTGTTGTATCTTGTCAAACGGAGAATAAATTCCTCTTTGAAGTAAAGGAATTGTAGCTCTGACAATGTCGAGTACATCGTAAAATTAGCGGTCATTTTATTCAGTCTTTTTCGTTTGCAAGTGCAGGAGATGAACTACACCACACTTTGTCTATCACCAAAACTATATTTGAGGAGAATTCTTGAAGGTTATCTTTCTTTTTTAATCAGAATTGTAGAAGACAAAGCATATGTTCACTATTCAGTGAGGATTTATGAAGTTTCTTTTGATCAAGCAAGATTTTCGCATTGTGCGATGCAAAGAAAGCTTTTCTAACTCTCTTTTGCAGTTATTCATCCAAATGGTGACCAGTGCGTCTAAATGAGCAATATACCGTCATGAAACGTCCACTCAAGCTCCTGAAAGAAACAACACAGTGTTTTAGAGAGAGAAGAAACAAAGCATCAATTTGGATAAGATGTTTTCAGAAATCAAAGTAAAATCAGCCAGGGGGATGTCGTGAATAGCAGATGCTTAATAGGATAATTTGGTCAAGCACCCTAGTTTAGTCAACGAGGTTTACAATTAGTACGATTAGATTTCTATCAACACCATGCAGTGCAATTAACAGTTGAACCTCAAGCTATGATATGTCGTGTAGAAAAAATGATGCTAACCACAGATGGAAGCGAATATAAGAGTCGATAATCAGCTGTATGATCAACATCAAAAAGAGAAATGCCGGAAAAATGAGGTTGAATAAAAAGAAGCCAAGGAATCGAAATCAACGGGAAACCAAGCACTTTAGATTGGAAAATCTCTGGAAGTGAACAGTGGAGCTACTCCACTGAGGTGCGTTTTATTCACAATATGACCGTGTAAATCAATGTAAGATGACTCGGTAAACGTGAAAAACAAGTGTCTTCGGAACAACACGGAATACTGCAGTCCGATGGCCGAAACTTGTTGGATTTCTTGTTTGGTCAAAATGCATCAATTCACGCCAGATAGAAGATGTCAAAGCACATAATATCATAAATTAACCAGGGTGGCTCTATACTGGAAATAGATGCGAAATTTAATTTCGTTTGACAAGAGTTGAGAGGTTTACCAGAATAATTATTTTAAGGGGTAACCTAAGGATGCAGTTTTGTCCCGGTTAGCACAAAATTATGCTAACTGTGAAAAAACTGGTAAAGCCGGCTAAAATATGAGAGAATAAGATAACAATTAATGAAAAAAATTCCTGGTTCCACTGTGATTCATCATAAAACACTGAGTTACCTTGTAAAGTAGACACATCAAGACCATCAATGTAGTCTGAGTCAGTAATTGCAAGACAAAAATGAATAAGTTAGTCATTCAAGGACAATCAGAGAAGTCTTTGAGTCAGACAGATGATGCAATAAGGGAATGTGTTCTGAAATGAATATCAGCTTGTATTGATTCTCTGGCCACACGGTAATGCGATTGCCGTAATGTCACTCTGCACGTGAAAGTTTTCTCCCTGAAAAGTAAAAGCTGAAACCCAGAACATGATCAAAGAAGTGGGCGGAATTCTTGGATCGTGAGGTTAAAAGCAATAAAGCACAGAAAAAAAATCCCTTTGTTCTTCGTACCTCTTGCTTTCCCATTTCACCAGTGGATATCCAATGTACCCCATGATTTGCCCAGACAAACTGTCACAGAAACGCAGTGGAATGCAGTAGACTATTGTGGTTCAAATGATTCCACAAGTGAAGCAAAAAGGGAAAGGAAGTTCCAAAAAACGGGGCCACACCTGGTGACGACAGTGAGCACAAGTGGAATCAGTGTACTTTTATACTTCAAGATTGTGTCATTTTTCATGGATAGATTAGCGATCTGCCCAAACAATATATACTGTGGGAAGAAGTGTGTTGCTGGAATTCTTGTGGGATACAAACATGTGGTCATTTGATTCACTCTTCGTCATATGTTTCAAATATGGGACTGATTTGATGGCGGGTTGAAGATGGTTTACATGTGGGTTAGAGAAAGGGATCTTTGATAAACTCGAGTTTTCACTTGAAAGAAATTTCGTCTTTCCGCCAACAAAAGTGTTGTACTGCTAGTTTCAGTGTTCAAAGGAAAATGTTTTCGAAAGAATCTCCTTGAGTTAAAAATCGAAGAAACATATTCGTTTGCTAATAATTCCTAATAAATCCGTCCCTTTGAAAGTTCGTCATCTGTTCTCAATCAAACGCAGTAATCACTGCCCTTAATTTGGGGTCAGTCGATTGTGATTTATGCAAAGCCGAATCAATTTTGTAACGTGCATAATGCTAGGAGTAGATGGGTTTTTTTTTGTCACCAATAGGGTGCACAAAACCAGACGAGTTCGTGAACTACGGTACAGGGTCCTAATAGGCATTTCACAGTTTAGTCGTAAGTCGGACAGCCAGTCTACTGGAGAATGGACAGTCGTTCAGCTGAATGGATAGACTTTTCACGAGACAAAGTCTTCCGATGACGCTTTCTATACTGTGCCCGTCGCAACAGTAGTATTAATCAGCTTCTGCAGCTAAGTCATTCTTGTGCGGAGACATTACCTGGGATGACAGATGTATTATATATTTAGTACCTAAATTACACAAAAAAATAATCTTCGAGATACTGTGTCAACAGTTCCATATTCGGTATCGAGTCAAAGTCGGCACAGGAAATATATCCAGAGATACGAGGCTCTGTAAAGTTACATCCAGCAGCCATTGGATGTTCACTAGTATCTTTTCTTCTCAGTAACCACTGTAGTGCTGATGTTTACATCCACACAAATTCACTTGACTGGTTTGAATGATTTTCATGTTTATAATCTGCAGTCCAATTATTTTCCCTTAAAGATCCATATTCGTCGAGATTTAGTGGAAATTTTCATTCAGGCTTACAATGAAAATAAAATGACCCATTGGAAGTGGTTTCAAATGGATATATTCAAACTGTCACATTACCCTCATCTGAAACACGGTCATTGTCGTCATTATCATCCCAATTTTCATCACCGTCATCATCATGTACAGTCGACAGTTGCGCCCAGAAAACCTTGCTCGGTTCACAGATATGGTTGGTAATTCTGATATAGGTATGTTTTCTCGTTTCGACCCCCAACTCTTTTGTGAACAGTTAACTAACTGCCTCAAATCCCAAGTAAACGTTTGCTTTCCCATAAAAACTGTGTACATCCAACCAGACCGATATTATTCTCCTCAACTTAGGAGATTCCCTCTAATGAAGGGTGTGCGATCTCAGAGTTAGAAATCACTGTGAGGGCTCTTACAAAATTCATCGAATCAGCTTCAAAACTGAACTCTGTGTTCTTCAAATTCCTAACCGCCAGTAGCAATTGCAGAGAGATATGGAAGACAATCATGCACCTAAGCGATGATAATCGTCGTGAACGGCCACATTTAGCAGACGTTGATGAACTCAGTTATTGCTATACTGCTACCTCATTCCCACCAATCTTCCCAAACCACGACGCTGACATCCACCAGAACCTGGTAACAGGGAGCATCCCTCCCTGAATCTACACAAGGAGCACACTTACACCCACGCAAACAAAGTAAGCGGCCTTGACTAGGTACTATCCATCCTGTAAATGGAATGACGAAGTACATTATCTTCACCATGTTTTCTGATTTCATGGTCCCATGCTTATACCGTAATATTATTCGGGATTGTATAAAAGCAGCTTCCATTAGTTCAGTTTCCAAAAATGTAAATCTGAACTATATTCCAAAGTTTGTATACCAATAGCTATCAGAGTCTTTGAGAAGTTTATATTGAAAAGACTGTCTGCCCGGATCAGTGTTGGACTTCATGCAATTTGCATTTCTCCAATCACGATCAACCCAATATGCTCTGGCCTCTCTGACTCCTTCAATTTTATCATCCGTTCATCCCAAAAGTCAAGAAGTTAGGGCCTGTTTTTTGAACAGTGACGCAAGTAACTGCGTTAACAGATCAGAATGACGTCATGTACCGGCTGACTCGAATATCAGTTACTTCAGTATATGCCTTTTATCTAACTACTTTTCCAATCGAAAACAAGTTACACGATACTATGGCCGAAGTTCTTCACGCTTTCCTTCACACATGGAGTCCATTCCACCACCAACTTTGTCTGCCTCTTATGCATCATCCACGCCTAATTTGATTACTCTCTACTTATCAAATGTGCTGATGATTTGGTTTTTGTTGTGCCAACTGTAACAGTACCGCATTTTCTACTTTATTGGCAAAAAGTAACTGAGCTGGTCAACTGATCCTCAGGTTGATATCGAAGTATGAGTCCGGCGTAGTACTTTGATATTCTGTTTTGTCTACATAAAACCTAACAATACTCCAGTATGATGATATCCAATCTACACTGAGTCATCAATGGAGAACCGATGCTATAAGTGTCGTGTGTAAATTACATCGGTGTATTCGTCGATAGTAACCTTACTTGGACAGATCGAGTCGCGGCAGACTTCTTCAAAGTTTGACAACTCACATTTTACTGGAACTGATTAGGATCGTTTTCTATCTGGTTTTATCAACCGAGACAGCTTTTTAATTTCGTGCATCTTTCTGCACTGGCTCTATGCTGCTCCAACAGTCGGATTTCTTGGACCGCTCGTGAAATGTGATAGATATGTCGTCACACCTCTTCCACATCTGTCTCTACATAGTGCCACCCAATACGACTTGCTCATTCCTTTTATCGCCATCCAACATCAAGAGGGAACTCTGACATTCCATTGGAGGCGTCTATAAGACAGCACATACACCCTTCATCCTGGCATTAGCATTTGCGTGATAATCTCTACCACTCGATCCCAGTGCGAAAACCTACTTGCTCGCACTGGAGCTTAAAAATCTTCTGTGGTCCCTCACTCTGCTTGTTTCCTCACCAAACCTTATCCTATCACTACCGAGTTTCTTCACTCGCTCCTTTATTTATGTAATTTTTGTTACCTACCGCTAAATTTCATTAGAGGCTTTTGCGGAGCTGTGGTTACGTAGCAACTGAATATTTGCGCGAGGATGCGTAAAGCATCTAGTTGACTTGACTTGCTCAACAACAACAGGAACAACAGCAACAGCAACAACAACAACAATATCATCACCATCACCATCATCATCATCATCATCATCATCATCATCATCATCATCATCATCATCATCGGAATCATCAACATTATCATCAGAAAACTCAAAGCTATCACCTATCGCAATTCAAAAGACAAATCTTTTTTTAATTGAAATATGGCACTCCATGTCCCTGTAATCTTACGAAATTTCTTCCAATGAGAACCCAAAATTGTGCAATTCAATAGTTGAAACCTAGGAGCAACTGTAAACGCGTTTATTGGTCATTCTGCCATGACATTCTTTGTTTCCCATGTCAGGTTCGACTGCTCGATTCACAAGTTTGGTCGAGATGTGTTGCATGCGAGCGATTTGACTTGAACTATAGTAAATCATTTTTTTTGTATCAAATGGTTCATCATATAAAACCATGGAACCACTGCATAGAGGTTTCAGTTCCATCAGGAATTTGTAAGTACACTTCCAACGAGCCTCCACTGGAACTCAATGATAGAATGGACGATTGTCAGTCGTGCAACTAACCACCAGACAATTCGGCACGAGATATAATGCTCTTCCATCAAAGATGTTTTGAGGGTGACAACCCCTGTTGACTGTATACTGATCAGCTAGTGTGGCCAGTACTTCTGCATGTATCTCTTCCGTCCAAGTATTTTTCCACCTTCAGTAGGGCTTTGAAATAAATCTCCAAATAATGCTCGACTGACTAATTCACACTTTTTAAAAGAAGCAACATTTTCATTATATATGCAAATATTTTGTGAATCGTTTCTTCCTACATATCTCCTAGGGATTGTTAAATGAAATCTTCTGTCAAAAGATTCCCAAATTGAAAGGGATGTAGCTTCTTGTATCATTTTCAATCATCATTTTTAATTCAACCATAGCAGGGCTGATACATATATCGGGGTCGGTACTGAACAACAATCGCCCACCACCCATTTGTTCCCAAAGTTAGCTTTCCGAACTCAGATGTCTCCATTTTGGTGGTTTGAGTTGACTAAATTCACTGATCTGTATCTTAAAATGGGAACCCATAAAATACGGGGTCGAGAGTTCTCACCTATGACCGATGTTTAATCCCACCGAGATATGACCGTAGACTTGCATCCAATTGGCGTGCGAAGTCCCTGATTGATATAGGACAGATGTAGATGTGCCCATTATCATTCCTGTAGTGCATTTCTGATTGTACATAATCCTGTTTCCTTTCCTTTTATCTTCCAGATGCCGTCGTGAACCACGAGGCGGAGCCATACAGTGCGGCAGGCATCTCACCTCCCTCTCCCCCCGAACAGTGACCTTGACCCCGACCCCAAGACTGAATAAAAACCCCCCATGGACACCCCCGTAGGACCCACTTCCGGTTTCGAGCTGTACCAGTTAAGGCGTCGCCTTGTGTCAATACAAGTCCATTGTTTTCCGAGCTTCGCCTTCTGTTGTGACTGACCTCGTGCTGTGACCAGTTGTGCTGATCTGTGCGTCTATTTTCAGACCTCCGAACCCCACGTGTATTACAAAATTGGTGGCAGCGGTGGGATACGACCAATGGCAGACAACACGACTCCCGAGAAACCGGAAGTTGATGTCTCCGCTAATGCGATTAACATCTTGATCGATGCCCTGATGCGGTTAGGGCAATCCGGAAATAAACCAACGCCCGTGTCCTTACCAGTACCCGATAAATTTGATATCGGCGATAACTTCGACATGTGGGAGGCGAGAGTGCGCCCATATCTGGAACTATGTGAACCCGGTCATCGCAGGTATACATTGTTGTCACTACTGGGCCAGGAGGCGTTTACCTTGGTCCACGAAGAGATCCCAGAAGGGGGAGTCAGTGAGGAAACCTTCTCAGTCTTGCGGAAAATTTTGACGCCCCAAAAAACCATGAGCGAGCTGAGAGACGAATTCCGGTATCGCACCCAAAAACCGGGAGAAGGTGTCCGACAGTACTCCGTGGAGCTGAAAAAGATCGCTCGCCAAGCCCTCGTCGGGTATGACCCCTCGGTGAGGGAGATGCTGATACTACACCGGTTCATAGACGGCGTGAGCTCAGCAGCTATTAGAGAAATGTTCTCGCTTGACCCGCCAGGAAACCTGCCCGACGCGGTCGAACGGGCGGCAAAAAGAGAAGCAACAGTGGGGGCCCAAATATCTCCGAAGAGTCCACAGGGCATGCCCAACGTTAGCAGCCGCCCCGGTGACCAACCCAGGAGAGGTCCATACGGCCGGGACCGAGGAAGACGTTTTCAACCGGAACGCTGGGTACAGGCCAATGAGCGGAAGGACACAAGCATGGCCAGGAAGGAATATAATGGAGCCATTAGTAAGTCTGCCCATGTTAGTGCTGTACCAGTTGTTTCCACTGTTTTTGGTAACTTCTCACCAACAGTCGATGGCTTCATTAACGGGGTAAAGGGCACGTTTTTGATAGATACTGGGTCCAGCTGCACGCTAGTTCGGGAGGCTCCCATGATAACTTTAGGGGAGAGGGTGCCGCAACGTCTGTGGGCCGCCAATAATCAAGAAATCCAGACACTGGGTGTTGCCAAACCCATCTTTCGCATAGGCCATCAGGAGGTCGCCCACCAGGCGATTGTCGTAAAAGAATTACTTTGGGACGCTATCATTGGTGTTGACTTTCTAACCCTCCATCAGTGTCTCATAAATTTGGCGGCCGGGATCTTGCATATTGCAGGAGAACAGGTTGCGTATCGACCTGCAGCCAACATACACGTGCCAAAGGACTTCGAAGTGTGTGCAGTTAGGGAAGCTCAGCAGCCCAGTCCAGAATAATTGAACCGGCTAGGGAATGAGTCGGAGATTGCATCTTGCGAAGAACGAAAGAAACTGACAGAATTACTGACTGGCAACCAAGATGTGTTTTCCTGGTCTTCAAAAAAATTGGGACGCACGCAGGTAGTTAGACATCATATCGACACGGGAGACGCAGCACCAATCAAGCAACCATTCAGACGAATCCCGGCACATTATCGGGACGAAGTAGATAACATAGTTAAGGAAATGCTGGATAATCGAGTCATTTGTCCATCCGTTTCACCCTGGGCCTCCCCAGTAGTGATTGTAAAAAAAAAGATGGAACCCTAAGGTTGTGCGTGGATTATAGACGACTGAATGCCATTACAAAGAAGGACGCCTTCCCCATACCCCGTATCGACGAAACATTGGAGGCCGTAGCAGGATCCAAGTATTTTTCAACCCTGGATCTGGCGTCGGGATATTGGCAGGTAGAGGTTAGTTTGGAGGACCGGGAGAAAACGGCCTTTGTAATTCCGTCCGGATTGTACGAATTTCAAACCATGCCTTTCGGGTTAACCAATGCCCCCGCTACGTTTCAGCGCCTGATGCAGAAGGTGCTGAGTGATCTTACGCCAACAAAATGCCTGGTATACCTGGATGACATTATCGTTCATAGTCAGACTTTCCAAGACCACATCGAAACTTTACGGTGTATATTTGAAAGGTTGCAGGCGGCAGGCTTGAGGCTGAAACCGAGTAAATGTCATTTTCTACGGGCACGAGTTCAGTATTTGGGACACGTAATAAGCCGCGAGGGGGTTCATACGGATCCAGAAAAAGTTAAGCAGATCCAGCAATGGCCTACCCCTAGCAACTTGGATGAGGTAAGAAGTTTCATGGGTCTAGCCTCATATTACAGACGATTCGTACGCAGCTTTGCCACGGTTGCAGCTCCACTACACCGGTTGACTGAGAAAAAGAGTCAATTCCGTTGGACGGAGGAATGTAATAACGCCTTTCAGGCGCTTAAAGAGGCTCTGACCAACTCGCCTGTCCTAGCCCCACCGGTATTTTTTCCCGAAGCTGAACCCTTCGTCTTGGACACGGACGCAAGTGAAACGGGGATCGGTGCAGTATTATCTCAGAATCAGAATGGTATAGAACGAGTCATAGCTTATGGCAGCCGATGTCTAAACAAACACGAGAGGAACTATTGCACAACACGAAAGGAAATGTTGGCCTTAGTATATTTCTTGGCTCATTTCCGCCATTACCTACTGGGAAAAGCGTTCATCGTTCGAACCGATCACCAGGCGCTGGTTTGGTTACAGTAGTTCAAGGATGCTGCCGGTCAAGTTGCCAGATGGCAGGAGAAGATACAAGAGTACCAGTTTCAATGTATCCACCGCCCGGGGCGCAGCCATCAAAATGCGGATGCCCTATCAAGACGACCTTGCAGGGCACATGGAGAGTGTCTCACGTGCTCCAACACGCACGTAGCGGCTATCACGCTGCAGACGGCGCCGTCGGATGTTTGGAGGAAACGCCAAGCAATAGATCCGGAATTAGAGCTGATATATAGACGGTTAAACGAAAACAGTACTAAACCGACACGAGACGAAATGGCTGGCCAGAGTTGGGAAACCTTGTGCTTGTGGAATCTATGGGAACACTTGACGATCGTGGATGGCATCCTCTATTTCCAATATGGGCCTACCTATACGAGGAGGATAGTAGTACCCCAGGTGGCTGTCGAGACAGTGCTAGCGGAATTACATCGTGAGCTGGGACATGCCGGACAACGGAAGATGTTGGCAGCGGTTCGCACCAGGTTTTGGTGGCCACATCAGGTGAGGGATATAGTGAATTTCTGCAACAATTGTCAACTGTGTATGCGTTTCAAGGCGCCACGGACCACTAACCGGGCACCCTTGGCACCCATCATGGCGGGATACCCAAACGAACGGTTGGGGATTGACATTGTCGGTCCCTTCCCCGAGTCCAATAAAGGAAATCGCTTTGTTTTGGTCATGGTAGATTACTTCACGAAATGATGTGAAGCAGAACCTATACCACGCACTGATTCCTTTACCATAGCCCAGACAATCTTTAATACCTGGATCGCACGTTGGGGGGCACCACTATTCATTCACACGGACCAGGGCTCCAACTTCGAAAGTATGTTATTGGCCAACATGTGTCAGTTACTGGGAATAAAGAAAACTCACACGACACCGTACCACCCCCAAGGGAACGGACTTGTAGAACGAACTAACCGAACCTTAAAAAACTTGCTGAAAGCCTTCATAGAGAGACATACCACTCGACACTGGGATAGTGCGCTACCCACATGTTTGCTCGCATACAGGGCATCAGTGCAGACTTCAACAGGGCAATCGCCACATTCCATGATCACCGGACGGGAATTGCGGTTACCCATCGATCTTACGGTGCCACGGCTAGCCGACGACATACGGACCTCAACGGACTATGCAATTAAGCTTTGCCGAACCCTCGGCGACAGTCATCGTCTTGCACGTACACATTTGAGGACATCACAACGCCACCAAAAAGAGTTCTACGACCGTAAAGCTCACGGAACACCAGTACAGCCGGGTGAAGAGGTCTGGGTGAAGTCGATGACACAGGTCGCGGGAATACCTTCCAAGTTTAAGTACGATTGGACCGGACCATTCATTGTAATCGAGACCTTGAGCCCCACGACGTGCCGTGTTGCTCGCGTCGGCGAAAACCCAGAAACCCAGAGACAAATTGTACACTACAACCGGCTGAAGCCCGCGACACACAACGATGGAATAGTTAGCAGCAGGCCTCCTAGCATTCCATCGGTTGCTGAGGAGGTTGAAGTGCATACAGAAGGGCTGAGGACAGCCCTTTCACGAGAGGGGGCTGTGTAGTGCATTTCTGATTGTACATAATCCTGTTTCTTTTCCTTTTATCTTCCAGATGCCGTCGTGAACCACGAGGCGGAGCCATACAGTGCGGCAGGCATCTCACCTCCCTCTCCCCCGAACAGTGACCTTGACCCCGACCCCAAAACTGTATAAAAAAACCCCATGGACACCCCCGTAGGACCCACTTCCGGTTTCGAGCTGTACCAGTTAAGGCGTCGCCTTGTGTCAATACAAGTCCATTGTTTTCCGAGCTTCGCCTTCTGTTGTGACTGACCTCGTGCTGTGACCAGTTGTGCTGATCTGTGCGTCTATTTTCAGACCTCCGAACCCCACGTGTATTACAATTCCAAGACGACTGGAGTTTTGTTCCACGAGAATAAAGTCAGGTGTAGCAGTTTATATCAGTTAGTCTGGCGTGGGTCAAAAGGTCAACATGTTTCACCTTTAAACCCTTTTGCCTCGAGTTCAAATCCTGCTTTAGAAGGCGATCAGTTCCCCTCCCCATCCTCATTTGACAGTCCCCCTGATTGATTGCCACATCGTTTATGATATAACTCAGCATTCTCACATAACAAAATAAGGTAAATGAAAATTAAAAGATAATAATAGAGATGAGATTGCAAATCGTTTCGTGATAATCATACCAATCTTTTCTACCCTCAAATGAGTATGCACTACTGACACTTTCAGTGGATTGTTTCATAAAAGTAAGTCGAAAGCACAAAAATGAGCTTTGGTCAGTGTGATCCTTTCTACGATTATCCTTTGTGTTGCCACCGTCAACGAAGAAAGAGGAGGTTCAATTGTTGTTTGTTTTCTTGACTGAAAATTGTTAAATAGATCTCAAAACTTATTTCATATCAAAAGAGAGTTGAACAAATTACCGTTGATGCAAAGCACCTGAAAACTGATTCCTCAAAAAGAGCTAAGTTGTCAAAATCAACATGTTGAGATGGGTTACCAATCGATGCCCTCACAATAAGTGTCGATAAAAGTTGAGGTTTAAAATGGAAATCACATATACATGCAAGTATACCCCATTACCATTGAACAGTGAAGATTTAAAAAAACACGAAATAAAACTTTCGGTTTGCAAAAAATGAATTTTCCTTAAAGTTGTGAAATTAAAAGGCCGCATTCCGAAACGAATTGATGACATTATGCAAAGCGCTGGCATGGAGATTCGTAATAATAAACCAGAAAAACGTACCGACTTCCCGTAAGGGACAAACCAGGTCATCAGCGTAATAACCGGTGCTGGCTTAAATGGGAAATCGGTCTATAGCCCTTTAAATACACCAAGAATAATATAACTTCAAATCTCTTATTTGAAAATGGATGAAACTGTTGCACAATGCTGTTATAAAAATAAATGAAATTATATTTCAAAGATACTCTTTTGCCCGATTCCACTACCACAAAGATTCAGTCGAATCGTAGTAGAAGACCACAGATGACCAGTCAATGAATAAATTGCAAAGTTGCAAATAGGGGAAAAAGTCATCTTTATATTTACGTGTTTTGAAATTAGAAAGTACACTGAATTTTCGAACTAGAAGATGGAACCAAAACGGAATGATTACTTCCATCCGTTGCTGGTTTTGGAACATTTCATAAAAAGATCCCATGACAATAATCAATGTATCAATGAAGTTGAAATATATGGGTCAGTGTTTATCATTTATTCGGTTACTTGAATAGAGAAGATTTTGTGGCCTGCATGAATAAATGCTCAAACAACGTTTCCGTTTAGCCACAGATTATTTAGAACTTTCATTCCCAACTTTGAGCATTGCACTTTATTGTTTCCTTACAAAGTTCGCGGATATGTGGGTAACCATGTATTTTGAACCGAATTTTACCAATTGGGTTCAGTTTTTCTGTTGTCACATAGGTGTATGCTGAAATATCATCCATAAGAATATAACCTACACATGAAACATTTATTCCACTTGAAATTGCTCATTTTTGATCTCCACTAGATTATTTTATATAATACATATACCACTGGTGATTAGTCTCGTTGTGAACCTCTGACACAGAAGACAAAGTGCACATTAGAAACTTCTCAGATAGTAATTGAAAATGACCCAGTTAAACAAGCTCACTAAAGTTCGCAAGTGAATAGACCGGAACATCTGTCAGCTGACCAAATGGTTCAGATGGAATTCTCATGGTAAACGGGTCAACACCAATTAAAATAACATCCAGCGGCAGAATGATACGGCTAATAATTGTCTACTATGTGAGTAACAACAATCTTCGACAAATTCGGCAAACCTTATACAATATCTGGAGAGGAACACTATTATCCACTAGGATCAAGTTTGTATCAAGGTTAAACATGGACAACCAGCAAATTCATATCCGTCTGGATCTTAATGATCTTGTTTTGAATGAGATTACATTTTTTAAAATTGAAATGATCAAAAAAATATTCAAATTTACCACGAGGAACGGTCATCTGCTATACCGTTGTTAAACGTCTACGTGCCACTTGTATGTCAGTAGAAATTCAAAAAGTCTCCAAATGTGTTGGCCTTCATATATTCCTGAACAAACGAGTTACAACGAATTGAAACTTTTAGTTTTCAAGTTTCAATCGAACGACAGAATTGGAATGTTCACAATAAAGCTAAAATTATTCATTGACGAATACTAGTGTTTAGGATAATTGCAGTGGCACATGCCCCATCGGAGAAAATCGAATGAAACCGCTACTCCCTGAGCACTTGCTCATGAATGACTGGGACGACAAGTGCCAGATAAATGTAGAGAAGTGCCTTTCTTGGTTTTTGTTTTTGTTGCTGTGATGGTGGTGGTTTTCAAGAACGAGTATAGTCTACTGATTATGGGATCTATCTCAAAATACACCAGAACTAGGTATTTCGGTTTTCGTATGTTGATGCATCCTGTTTGTTCCCGAAAGAAACCTTATTTCATTTCACTGTCTATTGAATAATTCAGTCATTTCGCAGCATTTGAAAATTGTGTGATCTCTTATAAATGATCCATTTTAAATACGTTTATTGGAATCTGGAATATCACCTTGCCAATTCGTACGAGCATCCTTCTTCCTAATTGCCATGAGTTCGTACTAAAAATAAATATGAGCGTACACAGTAAAAAAGTGTCGTACACAAACACCTTTTTGGTGGAATAGACGTAGTAGTTGAGAAAAAATTTCACAGTATTCTAGGCTTACCAGTGTTATCAAGTAGATGCGGAATACTGGAATCGAATTCAAGGCCAACTAACGCCGCCATGGTAACCACGAGTACAAACTTGTCGCTGATCAGAGGTTAGATTTATCGACGCAAATTAGGTAGCTTGATTAGGTGGTCAGTCCAGACACTAAACTGATAAAAGCTCCGCTTTTTCTGTATTATTTCCAGAGTAAAAATGTAACCTGTAAAGGAAGCAGAACGCCGGAGATTGAAATCAGCATTTGACAGCAAAAACATATTGTGGCCTTGATTATAGTTGAGGTCACAAGTGAGTCTTCCTGAAAAACTCACTTTGCTTTAGCTTTAGGATGAGTAGGTTTATCTGATTCACTTCAATAGAACTTGAGATTTCTTGTACTTCGCGGAAACCAGAACTTCATGCTTGTGAACGGAAACTCCATTGTTAGACACCAAAACTTGACCATCTTTCCAGCATGAAATATGTCTAAAAATCTGAAAGTAGTGCACAGACATTCAATTTTTCTATGGTGCTTTTCTTCTACAGTGAAAAGTAAAACTGCAGTGTTTCATCAATTGCAAATCAGGATCTCGTGAATGTGTGATTGAGAGACATCTGGGACACAGGCTAACGGGTACGCCTCAATTTGCAGAGCTGTTTATTCTGTCCACCGGGAGTCTACTTCTGATTGCGGACACTAATGATGTAATCGGCTCCAAATATTGGTTTCTATACGTTTCTGATTGTATGGATAAGATCACAACTAGTGGATTTGGAAAGTGTGCAAATTAAACACCAAAATTTGGCCATCTAGAGTTCATAAATGAAGACATCATAACCATGGAGCATACATGGATCTCATTTTTAGGAAAAACACTTGATAAATTTGGACCCCATAACTGATTATAGACGTCAATGAACCAAAAGGTTATCATACGAATGATTTCACTGTTTTTTTTGACCGAGTTAGTTTATTGTGTGACAACACCCGTTTGGCAGTCATCAGATGAAATGCTTCTGTCTTTGGTCCATCTAGGCACTTGGGGCCGATAAAGGTGGGATACTTCAGTGTCTTTATGGTGGACTGCGCTATCGACCACTAACCGGAATTGTGATCCAGAGAATTGTTCTCAGTTAATCTTCTAATGATTCAGCCGTAACGGTGCACTGCACAGCAGGCGACTGCTGGCTAGTACCAAAGTGACCGACTAAGATGGAGTTGCCAAACTCTTGTCTCCTGGGAAATGGAGGCTGACACTATTTGGCCACCACTGATGCGTTCACCGTTTCACGGTGATTTCTGCTGATAAGTGGTATAGTTCGCAGCACAAATTCATCAACGGTTAACAAAAAGTATTGCACAAAGTCCCCAAGAGCATTCATCGACACGTGCATGATAATACGTGAAACCACCACTCTGAATTTTTTTCGTTTCTAGATGTGCGCATATTAAGTCACATTCCAACCCGTTTCAAGGAATATTTCCAGGTAAAAGTTATAATTGAAAAACAAATAAAACTCAGCAACTTTGGCTCCCAATTGCCTTAGTATGTGACGAATTAGCACGTTGTTCAATTATTCAACCACTCACTCACTTACCTGATCGGTAAAACTACAAAATATCTAAAGCAGAAGTATTTGTTATAGCGACGAAAACGTTCCGGGGTTTGGGATAGGTTGGTCAAGAACTTCTCCCATTTTCTTTGCTTCCAGACCCCTGTCGGTGGGCACAACGAAAATAATTCAGAACAGACCTGTTATATATGTCATCTGTGTAGTTCATGGCTGGAATCCTAAACATCGACGACTGAATTTGACGCTTAAATTCGTGAGTAAATTCCACCCATCGTGCATCAATCAATCTTGTCAGCATTTTCGCACGATTATGATATCCTCAGGCATCTCCTACTAGATTGGCTTCGATCAAAGTTTCCAAGCGAGGCTTGATTTCACAGGCCTACAAATATTAACTGTTATATGAAAAAAGAGGTGGCGGCTTTCGAGCTCAAAAATAGAATGAGAAATATATGAACACCAATTAGTTTGAAGCTTTATCATTTTGGCCTGGAATGTCAAATGGAAAACTGAAATTGTCAAGCTGATCAAGTAAACATTTGTGTGACGAAAGTACTTGCGAGTGGTGTGTGGAATTGATGATAATTTTCTTGGTTGATTGTCTTTTGAACTTGTTTATTCACGCACAAACCTCGGGTTGTCCAACCAACCCCGCATTCGGAATCACCGGACTCGAGCTTTTCTGTTGTCAGTGGTGCTTATCCTTTGCCACATCCAGGGTTTGAACCAGGGCCTTTTCATCACGAATACGTGTGTGTTATCACTGAACCACCTCGCTCCCTCCTGGGCTGATCCGAATCACTGAATTCAGTTTGTTCGGCCAGCAATTCCCGACAGCTTCGAATGGAGACACGGTATCTGTCCTGTCTACTACAAGCTAATACTTCTCCCCATGAACACGAGAGATATGAAATCACTATTTAGTCTGAAGCTTATTTGTTTTAGCTTCAAATGTCATAATTACCATTGGTATTGTCAAACGAATCAAGTGAGTGTTGTCAATTATGTCAGTGGCATCCCTGTTAGAAGCATGGATCGGCATGTCTTGACAAAACGATTATCCGAAAAATCCCTTTCAGATGACAGATTTTGTGCATTACAGGTCGTATTTTGCTTCCGCTAATTAGAAGGAGTCAGTTTGTAATCACAACTTTGACAATGGTTATCTTCTAATCAAACCGTTACTTGGCTTTTTGAAAGAGGACCAGATGCAATTTTATAAGGAGTAACTTGTCCCGGGTTTATCTAACGGGTCACGAAAATTGAGATTGGATTTGACTTAGGGACTAATATCTTTATTCTCGATGCTTTCTTCAATAATTTAGGTCTGGTTAGTATATGCCGACACAATCCGGAAAAACAGCTGCTCTCAGTATAACGACGATGAATGTTTGATCTAACTGAGTTATGGGTAAATTATATTTTTCGAACCCAATTAAGTCTGTTGACAATATCAGTTCAACACATCCAAACGAAATCAAGTGGGATGGAAGCAGGTTCAAATAAATTCAACGTGAGCATGAATCGTAGAGTTGATAAAAACAGAATTATGGAGAAGACAGAGAGTTAAAATGATACGCACCCTACTGGATACCTTACAGCCAGGTGTGTCCATTCCGTCATGATCGGCGACGTGCATTGTCCCAGTTGTAATCAATGCAATCGTTCATGCATACTTAGAGTGTGTTACGCACACACGCAAACACACACACACACACATTCAGAACACACGGAGAGTTTATAAATCATTAGTAGTAGTAGTAGTACTTATTGTATCTGGTATAATTGAATATCCAGCATTCAATTATAATTTTACAGTCACGAATTTTTCCTTGGACAAACAGTCATATGTACAAATCGCTTATGAATTCGGTTACGTTCAATCGCATCTTATCATGAGTAACAGATCAGTTATATCATCGGAATGAGATGATTACTCAAAGAATTTTGTGTCAATCTGACTTAAAACCACAAATAGCAACTGAGCAACATTCCATATTTCCCCCGTTTTCAGTTACTTCTAACCAGGTTGCATGGTGAAACCTGATAAATGAAATCGGATGAGATGCATTCAAATTAAATTCGAGGTTGACAATATTTGGATAGTAGATTTATACGTATAACACGAAAAGATTTGGTGTAAGTTCGAAATTATAGGTATTTCTTTAAACCTGACCTGTGGTAAAACCAGCATGTGATCAAGGCTTTGGACTATCATCAAAAATAATAGAAAATTGAATAAATGAGATGTGTTTTCACCAAGTAACTGGGATAACCAAGTTCGATCAAGTGAAGTAAGCTGTCCATTCATTTTGCCCCGCCGACCAGGAAGGACTTTCAGTGATTATATAATATTTGTTTGACGAACATTCGTGGTATCAACATTTCTCCGTAGAATGTTTCAGTGCTTTTAGTATACATGCTTTATTTATGACACTGCTCAGCAAAATCTGCTCCACTCACTTGGGATTGTGATGTCCATTTCAATCAAGTCTTACACTCGAATTCAATATTAGAAGGATAATGTGTTGTCAATCTTTTCAATGCATATATTGTGTCTTACTGAATGGCTCTGCTGTATCTCCGATTTTAAAATCCTTGTGATAGAAGACAGCCTTGAGATTGTTCACCGAATAGAACACGATGTTTATGTCGCTGCAGCTTCCGTCTGTTACAAAATAATCAATATTTTGGAAGATAACCTTATTCAAGAAGAGAAGATATTTTCTTTTACCTTCGTGATCTTACTTCTGATTAAATACTTTGGGTTCACTGACGGGTTTGAAAAACGGATGGCAATACCATGAGGTTTATGGTCGACTATGAAGTCAGATCCAATTTGTACATGGTCAAAAGAGAAACTGACAGTGGACTTATTGACCAAGAACAGTACGACTTCCAAGCAGTTAACTCAAAGGAACCAGTTTGATTGGTTGGCAATATTTAGCCAAATTACAAGGTTCAACTTCAACGCACCGAACAAAACAGAGGCAGGAAGCTGTGGAGGTAAAATCGGGTAAATAATGATCTGTAACGGATAGATCAATGTTGTCTGAATACCGAATACGAAATAATGTTCATGGACAATACCGAATAAGGGACAAGTTCACAGACGTGCTCTTGTATTGAATTAGGGAAAACTAGACTACGATTTCAATGCAGTAGTTGCAAAATTGTCTTATCAATCTGACCAGTTGAAAATTGGACATTCTAAAACCAGCTTGTTTTCGTAATGTACATCAAACACCATACCATTTGTATTAGGGTTCTGACAATTTTCAGCACAACCAATGTCATAGAGAATTACAAAATTTGCTAATATGACCGAACAGCATCAATGCTATAAGATTTACAGAAACAGGTATACAGAAGATAAAATATGCCCTCTACTGCCGCAAATACAAAAAACCCTTCAGCTGTCCAGAAAATGGCTACCAGTAGCCTGTTATTGGGTTTGTAACAAATGTCTTGCCAATCAGACTTCATGTTTTATACTTGAGAAAGTTTTATTCTTTCCGTCTGGTTTTCAGTTCTGCTTTATTTCTCTGTCACTCGTGAGGCGATTGTGGATCAGTGACCAATGCAGACAAGTATGAACGCCTGTCAAGCAGGAGGCATTTTTATTGTCTATACCTGTCCCACAAAATTCTCAGCATCACATGATACCATGTTTGAACAAAGGCACAATGCCCATTCACCCAGTTGGGGTTTGTACAGATTCCACGGACTTTTATTTGAAAATAAATCCATACGTGTCAATGCATTGTTTGTAGTGCTGGTCTATATAGTCTATAGGACGAGGATTTGATATTCCAGGGAAATGTTTGAATGTTAAATGAACTAGTCTGGTTCGTTTTGGAAAATCATGCAAATTTTCTTCTGAATTTATGTAGAACTGTCTTTCTGCAGCCCATTTAGGTGCGCATGCACATGCTTCTGGGAATTAGACAGTAATGTAAACAGACCACGATAATGAAGTGTGCATTTCCTGAATCCCGTTGAGTCATTCATACACACTGCTGCTAAAGTAAGTTTCTTTACTATCTGTCGCACGTAGTGCAATAAGATTTGCACAAGGTAACACATTCACTGTCAACCAAGAGGGAACGGAGTAAGTTGACATCAACAGTCCATTTCTGTTCCAAAAAAAGACTTCCTCCTTGTCAGCCTAGTAAAAATGACAAGATCCCGTCTTTTTAACTGACCAGCCACATCATCTGGGTATTATTTAGGTCATCTAGATAGGGAGTGACTGCTCGCGGCTGTCAGTGACGAAGAGAAGTTGAATTTGTGTTTTCCAGGAAACAGAAACATGGCACAGTAGAACCAACATCGAATAAGTTGCCCTAACAAATGTAGACCAGTCTTTTGCGAACCAAGTTATAGTTGTGAAATATGCCAGTATTTTGCCTCTGAAGGATAGGTGAAAGACGGAGTTATTTATTAGCATGACTTTACTGTAATCTATGGATTTGGTGGTAGCATACAAAGGAGGTTAAATCGGGGGTTTGTTACCAAGTGGCCATGGCTCAGGTTAGTGGTTTTCAACAGCTTTTGGTCTCAGAGTCTTATGTCCGGGTAGCTGAAGTTCCATCTCCGATTATTGTGATCACATCGAAACTTCACACGCAAAGTTCCCTAACCAAATTGAGTTCAAAAGAACCGCACCTCTTGATTTGATCTGGTTCTGTCAGATGTGCTCTACCTCAGAGTTTACTAATGGCAGAAATTTGACCTTGTGACCGTTTGACACTTACTTCTACATTTAGTGAAGTGATCTTTCAACTTTCTGTGAAATTCATCCAAGAGTGGTAATTTGACCTCAGCCAATATGTCTCTGCCTCTTATCAAGATTATAATGGTCTTTCTTTATCCTCGTGGATGGATATTAGAGAAGACAGATCATGTCTAGTTATAGTTAGTTTGTGATCATGCCTTCGTCTAAAAAAAGGTTTCCAAGTTTGACGTACGATGTACTTGCCACAGTTGTTGCACTTGGCTTGGCATATAACATTTCTTCTTTCTGTGGCTTTGATTTGCTCTTTCGGTCTTGATATGTTTGCGAGTTCGATCACCTGCCCAGTGTCGTTATCACCTCGACTGGTTATGAAACGTTTTGCAACCAGGTTCTAAGCTCAGTAGTCAGAATTTCCGAACGACAATCGAACGGTGCCAATCGGTATAAGATTATGCACCAAGAGGAGAGATAAAATGAACAGTTTGAACAAATGAGATGAAAACTGTATAGTACACATCTGAAACGAATGGTGTCCTATTTTTCATCTAGTGCGTGTACGACTTAGTCCGTTTACCTAATAAGTGAACAAGTAATACGGCATTTCACTTCATCAGTTAAAAACCCGTAACCACTACAGTTCACGCGTTGATTTCTTGTTAGGAAGTAGTATCAGTAGCAAAGTAAGTTTAACTGAAGTTCCATATTTTTAAATGAGTAGTTGAACGTCGATACCACATGATGGCTGACCCACATATGCCATGTTGATGCTTAGTCAGTGTGAACATACAGATCAAGTGGTTTGAAATTTTAACAAAATTTTAAAAGGTTTCATCTCAAATCACTTAGTCAGTTTCACTTTGCGATTTCCTAACACTATGAAAACAAACTAATTTCTGGTTATACAAGGTTGTCTGGTTCATATATGCCTGTATATATGTATGATTAAAGATTCGCTGGAATTAAAAACAAGTAGTATGAGATTATGAACAGAAGTGTTGTGTCGATTGGATTCGTCTCAGTTATTCATCATCCACAACCATATGGAAATTCATTGATGCAGCTGTTTATCACGGTCTTCGTCTGTTGGCACTGCGCAGAGCTTTCAATGTGAAAGTAAACTATTGTTTTCATCCACCATGAATTGACATTACACAATAAATGATTTCGTTTCAGCACGATATGATTTCGGATAGACAGTTCGAACTGAACAATAAATCATGTTCTTTCGTGTGCTGGGACTTTTATCTCGATGAAAAATTCTCTCAGAACGACGATTTCACCGCACCTGTTTATCAAAAAAAAGGGTCTGAATGATACACTGAAAGCAAATATCTGGAAAATATATAGTAAACACGAACAGCTATTCGTGTCCTCGATATATAAGGAAATGGTAACAGTCACTAAATTTCGAAAATAGTAATTTTATCCTGGCTTCCATTTTTACCGTGGAAAGCAGTTACCAGCACAAGGCGACTCAAACAAAGAATGTGGAAAGACAGTTGTAGTCGGAGTATGATCTATTAAGGGAGTTAACTTTCGGATATTCGGAGATCGTAAATCAAACTGCACGGCTACCACAGCATGGGTGATGTCAATCGGTTATAGGGAACTTTATGAATAGGTTTGACAGATGACCCCGGACAAACTTGATAACCCATGTTCACAAACTGAATGAGAGTACAGCTGTTCGTTCATCTGTATTTTAGCCTCAACGTATCAGCGAATGGGTTTCATCAGCTTGCAGACAACGAGCAGGCTCTAAGACTATCTAATGAAGAATATTGGATCGAATTATCCAGATTATCGTTGGATAATATTTATGTAGAAAACATTCCCTCAGAGAGAATTTAAAACATATTTTGTTTTGTAATTGCATTCGTATTAGAGATTTTTACAAGCAACATATCTATATATCAGAACATTGTCGCTTGAACTCCGATTTTCCCACAGTACACTAATCTATCCGTCATTAGCTCTGCTTGCGGGATGTTATCTAAATTTCTAATCTCGCTCTATTCGCTAATATTTTCTGTGCTTCAGAGGGAAGACTTTTCGCCTGTTCTCACTTTTCCAACCGAAGGTTGCTTACCAGATAATCCATATAGCTATCTGACAAATCATTGATGAATAAAAGACAAGTTCATTGGTTCATTTTTCGGTGCAAGCCTCACTGAGTCTTTTGGTCCCATAACGTTGTGGCCTTTGCTGGTTTGCCTATCACTCATTGTGGTCACCTCTAAAATGTTCCTCGAAACTGAAGATTTTAGAATTTCCCTTACTGAAGGGTGGGTTATGCCAAGAGTTTTTGACCTGTGTCATTTCTCAGAATAGCTTTTTCTGTGCTATTCATGTATGCCAGGCACTGTACCACATCACCGTATTAGAAAAAGCAGAAGTTCGAAGTAGCTTTGGAAAAACTACCCAGGAACTCTTGATTGAGCTCTACTGTGACGGACAAGGATGAAGCGAACGATGAATTTGAAAGTAAGATAGTAAGCACACCATTATAGGTGTTTTAACATTCCAGTCGATAGCAGTAATATGTGTGAAACATCATGCATAATTTTTCATTCCTGCATCACTGGTAACCGTTTCTAATGTAAATGAAATAAATCAACGAAGACGACCGGGATAAGAGTTCACGTACTTTTCTGGTCCACAGGATGACAGGAATATCGTCTAGTATTTTCAGCTCTACTTTCAACTAAGAAATATTTTGACCCACAACGAGTGTTTGCAGTGGCAGCAATCAATCAGGTTTGCCGAATCGTTTCCTAATTTCATTTGACACTGTTTAGTCCACTGTTTTGTTCTGTGCCTCGTTCGAACATGTATTCGCATGCTTTACGGACGCAATTGAGAAGATTAAAAGGAATGCTAGTATTTGCAATTTATGTATATTATCTGTTTTCAAGAACTGGATCAAGAGGACCCAATATTTCAAAAAACAGTTTTATTCCTCAGTCCCAATTTCATCGTTTTAATGTTTTCCTCTGAGAGTTCTACCATGACATTTATCATCACTGTTACCATCGAGGTGAAGAAGCGCTATTCTCTCAGTCGATTGATTTTTTCGAACAGCTTGCTACTTAGTTTGAGTGGAGGTCGAGTAATCTACTCAATGTTTCTTCATACTGATGGGATCCTCAAAGTGCAGGTATAGTCAATTTCGATGCACTCGAACATTTTCTCAGTGAGTAGTTCGAGCTTCCTGATTTTACCTAATGATAACAAAGCGTAAGGTGCTGATACTAATTTCTACCGAAATGCCCTCTAAATTATCTCCGTCCATCGCTGAGTTATAGCTAATTGAATATGTGCACTATTGGTTGCCGAGGTGAAGCGATCTGAGGAAAGTAAGCCAAGAGGTACAAAGGTATGGAAAGGCAAATAAAGTACCAAAATGGGTGTCAAACGATAACCTAAGCTATATTTATGAAGCTTTACTATTTAAATGGTTTTGTAGAAGCCATTTTTAAGCCACTTCAATTTCCATAATTAAGCCTGTATTATAAGGTCAAAAGTATTAATTCATAACTGGAAGATTTTGCATCGTGTGTGGTTTACCTATGGTTCTTAACGATGAATATCAAACTTACTGGAAAGAAGAAATTGCAGCGTGTATCGACTTCATTGTTATTGTCAAGAGCATCCAAATGCGCTTCGGCAATCACTTTTATTGTGATCGCGATAGTGAGGAATGGACCCACTGGAACTCTCTTTTATAGGCACCCCTATAAAGGGGATTACAATTGAATTGCAGGGCCTATGAGTTTCTCATTTCTTCTGACGGATCCTGTCTAGTATTTTAACGAGAATAGTAGCACCGATCATCAGATGCTTCACATAAAAAGTCCCAATAATTACCAAAGTGTCACACTGAGCAGTCATATTGACTTGGGTCAGAATAAAACAGGGTAAACACTTAGGCTGACATCACTTGGTCACACCTCGATTATTGGAAAAATCTTCATCACTATGGCCGAAAGATTTCCTGAAGCAAACAAAAATATGTCATCTAGATATTTAATAGATTTCAGGATAACGATCCATATTATATTCCATAGGCGAGCGTAAATATACTCAAGCAAAACGGTTTATGCAGTTTTATAATTGGAAAAGTATTCTCAATATCAAGGTCCACTTTATGCAATTACCCCTTGGTAGTGCAGAATCAAAGGCAGTCATCTTATTCTCCATTATAAAGAGAATAGGCAATGAGTTATCTTAGCCATTGCCATATTCAGTTTTCGATACTGCCGACGGGCATTGACAAAAATAGGGTTTCGTCCGAATTTCGACCATGTCTATTTATCGTAAGCAAACACATCACTAGAGTTACTTTCCCAGAATCTCGTCACTACTTGCTGATCATTGTTGATATGAGGTTACGTAGTTTTGTGTCAACGCTGTCAGGTACAAGAACACAGTGTGCTCACCGAGTGCATCTGTTTTGGCAGAATCTGTCACATAGAGGATGCTCAATACGTTTTCTCTCGATTTATTGATCTATTTCTTTTCTAGATTCCTTGTTAGCATAGGAAGCATGCAACTTCTTGTATACTTCCGGGTAAACCACTACTTCCCTGTACAATTAGGCAAGAGTTCCGTTCTCAGAATAACACACAAAAGTACTATGAAATATTGTGGAATAACATAATTCTCAGGACCCGATCAGACCAGTTATTTGATTGTGCGAGCTAACCGCTGTGTTGAGAAGTGCACCCTTTCATTATCGCGAGACGGTTTTGCCAAGTTTGATAAAATGACTTGATGAACTATCCAATTTCGAATTCCAGCAATCACTGGCTTGCTTCCTTTACCATAACCTAAATAATTTTTCCTTTCGTTTAGGTTTCGTACATTCAAGGAAATATTGGTGGATCAGGGATTAGGTCAGTGTAATGTTGTTGAATGAGGAAGTGACCGGTAGCACACGGATTTGACTACGAGGTCGTCAATTTAACACTCCACCACGCCCAGGACCGTTTGATAATCATCGGCTTTGGATGGTGAGATAAAATCACAAGGAAATTTCCGAAAGGTCATACTTACACTAAAGAATCAAAGCTTTTTTAGTCATGTATTTGTTTAACATATTTTTAAGGATTCACTTTGATTGAGAGCGTAATGAGAGACATAGAATACGAATAAATGGTCTACAATATCAAAGAATATCTTCATTGACGTGTTACTTATTTGTAGGCAAAAATTAGTAAATAGTTTGATAGTTTGTCGAAACAACCCCAAATTATACCTGCAAATAAACCCATAGTATATAGTGTGAAAAAATAAGTGAGTTTACAACAAAGAATCAAAAGCAATTACCTCGAATGATCGTATCCTCTGACTAGTTGCTAGTCCAATGTCGTTCACTGATTGGTGAAAAAATTAAGGAGGGATAGAATAACCGTACTAGTAATTAGAAACCACTTTCCTTCGTGGACATTACAGTGTGGAAATGAAATGTGCAAAGAACCGAAAGGTGCTATCCAGGAGACCGATTTGAGGGAGAGTATCTACTCCCCTTGTATGCAATCGGAAGTCAAGTGACTGCCCGAGGAAGACTTCAAGTTTAATATATCCCTAAACGTTGTTTGCTTAAACAATCACAAAACTATACGGTTAGTTTGCTCCAGTCTTTTGTTAGATCGTCAGTTGAAATTTGTATCAGATATTTTATACAAAACAAATCGTCACCCACAAAATCTATTTTCGTTGTTCTGAAAATATCACAAACGAAAGCGAGCAATCAGGGAATGAAACTTTGGAAATACACTGAAAAATCGGCTCTGAGAATTCGGATTATTTCCAACAGTGATGATTTCGCAGTTTTATTGTACCAATACGATCACATCAAAATCCGGTACTATTGAAATTACTTTATTTTAATTTAGACCTCAACAGCTTCGCTTTTATTCAGTCCACAGGAAAATTCTAAACTTAAATCACCACCAATAATGCCGCGCCTAATTTTGTTATATCTTTGGAAAATACTTTCGTTTATTGAAAGACAAAATTGCAATGAAACATTTGGTCCATAATCCTTCTTTGTCATCATCACTTTGTTTATCATCAACATAATGCCTCAAAACAAAGAAGTTATCTTCGTTGTTTCAAAGTCTTAGTTAGGAAACATATCCACATGAAGTAAAGTAGTGACAGAAAGCAAAACTTAGAAGTCATGAGTATAACCGCCCTGTGAAAATCAAACAGAATAAGTCGAACAATGGGAGATATCAGCAAGCGATGCAATTCACACAAGAGTGTTACACTAATGATATTCTCGGCTTTGGTTAACATTTTTATTTACGTGGTATAAACGAAGTTAAAGAAGAGTAAAATCCTTAGCTTATCGTCCAATAAATTATTGGTTGCATTTTATTTTCACGTATCTTGGATTCTTTCCTCGTGAACTACCACAGACGCTTGCTTGCAAGATCAACTACACCGCAGGAAAGTGTAGGTTTTCCACAAAGGCCAGAATAGCCTGCTATTGAAGTAAAAACGTAATCCTTCTTTTTTGTTTACGAGGAATATGTATACTCTACGGCAAAATGTATTTGGAACCAAAGATATGAACGCGTTTCTTGCCCACTTTCTTTCAAAAATTCAAACAATCGATAGGAAACCTCATCCCAAGTCTTTGTCCAAGGAGTGTACACAGTTACGATAAACGAACTATCCACAAACCGATTGAAATTCCGATAGTAGTTTCATCAAAATCACAGGCTGTGAACGGCAGTGGGTACCATGAGCACAAAGATCTGAACCTGCATCTTCTTATTGTTTGAGACGTCAAACAAAAAATTCAGCATAGTCGTCACACCAGTAACTTAAATTTACTAGCACTCATATTTGATGGCGACACAAAGGCATAGTGGTTGTTGACGTAACACGGGAAGTAATCATGGTATTTCACTTGCTCCATTCCCGATCTTTGCATTCATATGAAAAGTCAAATCTTTAAAACAAAACAGGTAAGATTGTTTGACTTCTTCAATAAAGGCAAAGGTTCAATAAAATTGTTCTTCCTCCTCATCTGTCCCCCTGTCTCTTTACTCCACACTTTTCTTAAAAACCTTATTTTTCTCAAAAGTTGCTAATTGCACTGTGGTTGACTTCCCCGTTAAATAATTGTTTTCCAAACGGTGCAACAACATCCTTCTTGGTGTGAGTGTTCTAGACAAAAAACTGCAGGAAATGTGACATCAGTTGTACTGAAGCTCAATGAAATGCACAAAATACGTCTACGAAATAGATTTTATGATGAGGCTAGAATGGCCATCGAGAAAACTTCGGAGGGTAAATTTGAAGTGTGCAGTGAACAAAAAGAGAATTGACGTCATTTTTCGGTTTTCCTGGTTTTTATGGATATAAATGCAAACATAAGATTAGATGTCTCTTGAATTATGGAATCAATTAAATGCTCATCGTGACTCATTATCATACTGAATCTGGGTCTATCGTGTCCATGGATATACATTTATTTGATTACTGAGATATATGTTAGTGTTGAGAGTAGTTTCAAGGAGAATACGAGAAAATGTTAGAGATGGTGTGTACTCCGAATGAAAATAAATCTCTCCTTGAACGTAGTAGCTTTGAACACATTCACTCATTCTCATTGGGTAAGAACGTAGAAAACTGGTGCATTTTAGATAGTTTTATTTTTTTCTGGAAGCAAATTGTAGGCATGAAAAGAATAAGTTTCAATCTGGAATAACTTTAAAGGTGAGAAAAACTGCTTCGAGGTAGAAAGTGAACCATTTTGAATTTTCTCATGTCTCTTCCTAGTAAAACAAGACAACCGCTTAAGGGAATGTCATGCCATGCACCTTTGTTGAGTTGGTGATGCTTTGAAATACTATACTGACCTATCGGGATTAGAACTTCAAACCTCTGACCATGTGGTTCAATATCCTGAGATATCAATGCTGGTAAGGAGAGATACAGTTCTATACACCATTATTCACCAAGCCGTATCAAAATTCAGTAATAATGCTGAGTAATGACACTAAATGATGATTCATACATTGTATACTCACTGATATGTTGTATCCGTAATCGGTAACTTAATTGCTCCTGCAAGATTATTGTCATTCATAACATTGAATGGTATTTCTACGAGTAATAGGAAAAATCGGAGTTTGAATGTGAAAATTGATTCAGTATATGCTTCTGCTCTGAGCTTTTAACGATGCTTGGATATCCACTACTGACAGTGGAGAGAGGATGAATGTGGATGATTTTTCTACCTCGACTGATAGCTTATCAACTAAAAACACAGCAGTTTGTCAAAGTGTAAAATAACCAAAACGAATGGTTTTGCTTTGACTGAGCAATCTTTCGTGTCCCCAGACGATTCTCACATGCTAGACAGCACTCATAACACTCAAACAACATTTTTGCCTCAATTCTTCGTCTCCTCTCTCATCTTCCTATTATTTTCACTTTCAGCGGGACCTTCGGTCGTGCATACTAACAGCTTTATGTCTGACGGAAATTCTATCCTAGATTTTCTCGCCATTCTCTGAATAGCATCCAAACCGCCGCAAACTATACCTTCGGCTGATGCCCTGATTCTGTTTTCTGCTGATACAAAATGGTAACGTTCAAAGCGCCAATCTAGAATTTTAGATATTGTAGCTTGTGTGCTTGAAACCTTAATTATCTTTGTGCGTTTCATCCAAGAGACTCGTAAATAGGACCACTTTTCTACGTTGAGACTGGCGCACCCATCCAATCTCACCGTGAAATTTCACTTGCGCAGTTCTGGGACCCGCAGGTTGCAGATTGTTACCTTCTTGATGTTAACCTTGCTCGATAAATTGAGGACTGAAGCTGCGCCGTTCGATCTGGTCTATACGATAGTTTATGATATGCTCTTAGACTCGCCTGTTTAGGCGATGTAGACAGTCGCCAACCCGACGGAAGCAGTTTGTTTATCACCTCAGAGTATTCAACCACTGATTTCAGCCCAGATGCAACCAGAGTGGATTTCTACCAAAAGCTACACGGTTTACTGAATAAAGCAAGCCCGGGAGATATCGTAGTTTTTGTAGGTGATATGGATGCCAGACTGCCAGAGACCATGGGGCATTCAGGAAGCAGTTTGGGCTAGGTGCCTATTTTTCGGATAGAGGAGAACGGGTTTTGGAGTTTCGTTCTGAACATCGTCTATTTCTCACCAGTATGAATTTGAGACACATTAACCATCGGCGTATTACGCAACGTCCAATCGTTTCGCATCACCAATGAACTGAGATAGACCACGCCAGACATAAAACCAAAATGCCAGTGCTGTTTCAAAAATGCTGATCGTACTGGAGTTTATATGTTGGCTCTGACTTCGCACTAGTTTACAATAAACTGCTCATTTAATTAGGTGGGTATTCGAAATGCACGCTGGAAATGGTGTTAAATTGTGATCAGTTGTCCCAACTATTAGGCCAATCCGCATTCAAAAACGTGATAACCGAAATCCTAGGATCTACCTCACTTGATAAAACCTATCAACACTATTTGCTTGGCGAGAACGTTTTACATTCCACTGGCCAAGTGACTTGTGGCCCGACTCATCATATGTTGACACCCTGAATTTCTGCCGAATCTCTGCGTGGTCTCAACCCACGCCAGTGGATTCCGGCTTCAAGTGGGCAGTGAGCTACTTTGGCACTCTTCCAGCGGTCTGCTTCGACAAAACCACTTCCTGAGATGGAGATTCAAAGGTAAATCCAAGCCTTAGATTTCACAAAGAGTCGGTTTCCGAAGGCCTTTTACCAGCTATGCGTAAAAATGGCTGAGTTCAGCTGCTTAGAGAAGCTCAAGCTCTAAAAGGGCCTGTAGAAGATAAATAATATAGTGCAGGAGAACGGATGCTCCGATGGTTTCATTGAGGTATATCATGAGAAACTCATTGGTGCATGAAGTTTACAACTTTCCTAAGAAGGAAACTTCTGTCACTCTTCCTTTCGTAAACGTTTACTGCAGGAAACTTTCACGAAACGAATTTCACGGTCCCTGAAAGCCACCTTTAATGCCACCGATTTAATAGTGTTCCATTCAGTTCATACAACTATCCAACAAAGACCCAAAGATGGATTACCATAGTCAACCACCTCAGTGTGTATTTACAATTTCAACTGCTCTCGTGGAGCTGGTAACATTCGTTGTAGCACTTGGCAGCTAGTCATGAGGTTACAAGAAACTAACCCGACTGATTGAAAAAAGAGTGACACAGGTCATTCGTAGTTCTAAAGGAGAGAACATTTTCAATATGATGCATTAGGGAAATGCCGATCCGTCATTCAGAATCATCTCTCGAACTCCTATCAGTCTCATAACTCATATCAGAAGCGTCATTTTGAGCAAGATGTAGGTAGCGGCCATGCAAATCAACTTCCATGAAGGACAAAAACATAAACTCACATTACGCAACCTAGACCAGCCGAGGTCACATGGTATGACGTAATCAACTCCCGAATGAATAGCATATTCACTAATAAAACCAATGTGAAGACACCGACAACCGAACAGATATTCATCCTCAGTTGAAAAATGCTTTCCTTCCTGCTATGTGAAAAGTGACATTCTCCTTCGCTCACTTGATCTGTATCAATTTGAAGGCCTGATAAAGAGTTAGAAAAAAGACATCCCTGCTTCAATTCCCTTCGCAATGAGGGCATTTTCGACCAAAATATGTCCTTGGAAAGTTCACGCAATTTTTCTTCTCATTGCTGGCAATCACAGAGTAACTTATCAGATCGCCAACTTCAGAATAAATTTGGGAAGTAACCGTAGTTATTCCGGTAATCCAACAACGTTGTTCTTTTGGAGAGCTCATTTTTGCAAATGATAGTAAATAAAAAGCCACAGAAAAGGTAAAAATTGCAGTTGTTTTTGAACTTGGTGCACTCACACTTGTCTCAGACAATTTTACTGAAACCAAACTGTGAATGGGAAGCAATTGGTTTAGGTCAAACTTCAGTGTCGGGGAATTATAGTGACATAATTCGACGACAACAAAACAGACTTCTGTCGAATGGTTGATAGGCCCAAATGTTATCAAGGTTTCAGCGGCATTCATGAATCAGAGGGTTCGGGCTTTATGAGAAAAATCCATTTTCACTTTAGTTATGGGCAAATAAAAGGAATCTGAAATAATTTACCATACAGGATCGATTTTTAACCCACCATTTCCAAATTTGCGGGAAATCGACAGAAATACTTGTAACTAGAACCCCGATCCAGAATCGTACCCGGAATAAATGACTGTGAGTAAAATTCATTAACCATTGGGCCGTGTGGAACATTGCATTTTATAGATTTCAATGGCGAGTTCAACATGGGTACCGCTTGACCAATCAACTCATAGAAACCGAAGTAAATTCAAATATCACTCCACTCTTTCAATTCAAATTAAATGAGTATGAAAAGGTTTCATCTAGAGAATGCAGTCTTAACCAACGAAAAACGTGCATATAATAACCGTTTCCAATACACAGTGTTACGTTCTTCCACACAATATCTGACAAAGTGTCATTGTAATGAAAAATGGTTGAACTTTTCTCCGAGAAATATGGACTGCTGATAGTTTTCACTTATCGCATAGGCATGTTCAAATAACGTCAAATATTTCGTGGTAAGAAGTATTTTCGTAACAAGAGAAACTCAATGATGGATTAGAGTTTGAAGTTAGCATTTGTGTAAGGAATCCAACTTTCGGTTGAATATCACAATCAGGCATGGGAAGTTTAGAAGCACACCACAGTATAGCTGAGTGGTGTGTTTTCGGTGGGAAAAAATTGGAGAATAATCAAGAGGGTGACAAGTGCCTCCTATCTCGGATTGATTTCGGTCATTTTCACGTCACCGCAGAAACTCCATTCATTGAGGATGAAAATCAGTTTGGACCATCGTAAGCACACCAATTTGACATCAGTAATAATCATACTAAGGAAATACAACAGAAGATGGAGCTCTTAATGGATATCACACCTGACAACCAACATCTTACTTCTGTGAATGGTAAAAAAATTAGTCGAATTCATTTACCAAATTCATCCATTTACCTCATTCGCGACATAATCAGTAATGTGAATTTCAAAGGAGACCCTTCTTGTTCTAATTCACTTAGTTATATAAAAATCGAAAGCTACATTTTGCTCACAGTTTTGGTCGTAATCTTTCGAGATAAAACCCGTCAATATGAAAATTGAGCAAACATGCCAAACTGATGAATAGGTGAACGCATTTATGGTGTTTGGCTCTATAAACAACTTTGGTGAGCACGTGAAACCGACTTTCCTTTTGGTTATCCGAAAGTACACTTGGATTCCGTAATATGTACTTACAGTGCCAGTTCTTTTATGTATCCCACTACACACAATAATGAAGTGGTTTGTGAAGTTAACTCAAAGTCAACCCTCGTTCCTTTCATATATTACCAAACGGCGGCTCTCATTCTATTTAAAGTTAGTGCTAGCACTGCCCTGATGACATTACATCACACTTGACAAAATGACCATCGGAATAAATTTCTCGTTCCATGTCGGGCTACAGTTGGCCGATTCTTGCTACCATGCGTTGACCTCTATGCAGACCATTGGCAGCACAGTATTGTGGGGATTTTTAGGTGTCCTGATGCCAACTATACACATTTGTCCATATGCAACTGCACTTACTGGATTTACCACTATACCACTACTATGTTGTGATTGTAGATATCTTGCTTCACAGTGTATTACCTCAGTATTTTGAGTACTAATGGACATTCTCCGTTCACCGTTATTTGAGTCTAACCAATCAGCGAATTTGTCGAGGGTTTTATGTAATCTTCAGGGTCCCAGTTGATCAGTTCTCACTGAGGCAAAATCGGTTTTCAACAACATCATTGGAAGTCGCCGAATTCTGCGATCTTGTTATAGGATTACCAGAGAAGAGTTCTAATGAGATGGTTTTTTGGATTACTCAGCAATGCCGAGGAATCGCGTTAACTCTTTTTGTATCGTCCCGCTCAACTGACGAAAATTGTGATTTGAAGTAGGTAAATTCTTCATATGCTTCAGACTCAAATATGTCTCTGTTGCATTTCGAACACTTTTCTTGTCTTGGATTATCAACGAGGGTGCTGAAGCACCTTGATCTTATCCGCCCAATCAAAAACAGAACTAAATTTTTCACTCAGAAGCCGACTTTTGTGTATCTCAAACTATACAAAACATAATGGATATGGATAGACGGTAGACAGCCACTATAAATATCAAAAGCATTTGCCGCGTTTTCTTACCGTCACACTTTCAAATGAAATCTCATATTACCTGGAAGCAGTTAATCAGTCCTTGTGAACGATGTTTAAGCCCCTTGGATATATAGTTAACTAGCTAGAGTGCAGTTCACAAATTTTGTGCAAAGATTGTAGAGAAGTGAATAATATGAGTTCTAAAATTCACTTGGGTTCTACTTTAAGGGGCTAAAAATAACTCGTAGTGAAATGAACTGTGGTACCTTGTAAAACGGAGATTAATTTTATCTTTGAAGTGAGGGACGTGTAGCTCTGACAAGAGCAAGAATATCGTAAAATTCGCCCTCACTTTATTTAGTCTTTTTTCGTTCTCAAATGTAGGGGAAAAACTACACAACATTACATCTATCACCAAAACTATATTTGAGGAGAATAGTTGAAGAATAGTTCTCCTTTTTGATCAGAAACGTAAAAGTCAGAGGAAATTGTTCACATTTCAGTGGCGAATTATGAAGTTTCTTTCGATCAAGCAAGAATTTCGCCCTGTGCGATCCAAAGAAAGATTTTCAACTCTCTTTTGCAGTCATTCATCCAAATGGTGAACAGTGTGTCTAAATAAGCAATATACCGTTATGCCACATTCACTCAAGTTTCTGGAGGAATACCATGGTTCTTCAACAAAAAAAAAACAGCAATTTGGATGAAATGTATCCAGAAGTGGAAGAAGAATCAGCAAGGGACATCTCATAAATAGAAGATGCCTAATAGAATAATTTGGTAAAGCACCCTCGTTTAATCTACTAGGCTTACAACTAGTACGAATAGATTACTATCAACATCATGCAGTACAATCAACAGTTGAACCTCAACTTATTATATGTCGTGCAGAGAGGATGATGCCAACCACGGATGGAAGCGAATATCAGAGTCGATAATCAGCTGTCTGATCAACATCAAAAAGAGAAATGCTGGAAAAATGAGGTTGAATAAAAAGAGGCCGAGGAATCGACATCAACGGGAAACCAAGCACTCTAGATTGGAAAATCTCTGGAAGTGAACAGTGGAGCTACTCCAATGAGGTGCGTTTTATTCACAATATGACCGTGTAAATCAATGTAAGATGACTCGGTAAACGTGAAAAACAAGTGTCTTCGGAACAACACGGAATACTGCAGTCCGATGGCCGAAACTTGTTGGATTTCTTGTTTGGTCAAAATGCATCAATTCACGCCAGATAGAAGATGTCGAAGCACATAATATCATAAATTAACCAGGGTGGCTCTATACTGGAAATAGATGGGAAATTTAATTTTGTTTGACGAGAGTTGAGAGATTTACCAGAATAATTATTTTAGGTGGTAACCTAAGGATGCAGTTTTGTCCCGGTCAGCACAAAATTATGCTAACTGTGAAAAAACTGTTAAAGCCGGCTAAAATATGAGAGAATAAGATAACAATTAATGAAAAAATTCCTGGTTCCACTGTGATTCATCATAAAACACTGAGTTACCTTGTAAAGTAGACATATCAAGATCATCAGTGTAGTGTAGTTTAGTGTAATTGCAAAATAAACATGAATAAATTAGTCATTCGAGGACAGTCAGAGAAGTCTTTGAGTCAGACCGATGATGCAATAAGGGAACGTGTTCCGAAATGAATATCAGCTTGTAATGATTCCCTGGCCACTCTGTAATGCAGTTGCCGTAATGTCACTCTGCACGTGAAAGTTTACTCCCTGAAAAATGAAAGCTGAAACCTAGGAAATCGGCATAGAAGTGAGCAAAATCCTTGTACCATGAGGTTGAAAGCAATGAAACAGAAAAAAAGAAATTCCTATGTTCTTGGTTCCACCAGTGGAAATCCAATGCACCCCATGATTTGCCTAGACAAACTGTCACAGAAACGCAGTGGAGTGCAGTAGACCATTGCTGTTCAAATGATTCCGCAAGTGAAGCAAAAGGAGAAAGGGAGTTTCAAAAACAAAAAGGGACCACATCTAGTGATGACAGTGAGCAGAAGTGGAATCAGTGTACTTTTATATTTCTAGACTGTCTCCTTTTTACTGCATAGGTTGGCGATCTGCCCAAACTATATGTACTGTGGGAAGGAGTATGTTACTGGAATTTTTGTTTGAGACAAACATGTGGTCATTTGATTTACTATTTGCCATCTGTTCCAAATAAGGGACTGATTCGATGGCGGGTTGCAAGAAATTTTACATGTGGTTTAGATAAAGGGATCTTTGATAAACTCGAGTGGTCACTTGACAGAAATTTCGTCTTTCCGCTAACAAAAGAGTCGTACTGCTGGTTATATTGTTCAAAGGAAAATGTTTCCGAACGAATCCCCTTGAGTTATAGACTGAATAAACATATTCGTTTGCTAATAATTCCTAATAAATCCGTCCCTTTGAAAGTTCGTCATCTGTTCTCAATCAAACGCACTTCTCACTACCCTTAATTTGGGGTCAGTCGATGACGTCGAGAAGTTTTTGATTTATGCAAAGCCAAATCATTTTTGTAACGTACACGTTTTTGTCACCGTTGGGTGGACAAAACCAGACAGGTTCGTGAACTACGGTGCAGGGTCCTAATAGGCATTTCATAGTTTGATCGTAAGTAGGACAGCCAGTCTACTGGACAATGGATAATCGTTCAGCTGAATGGATGGGCTGTTCACGAGACAAAGTCTTCTCATGACGCATTCCTTCTTGTACCCTTTGCAACAGTAATCAGCTTCTGCCGCTAAGTCACGTACAATTCCAAATGGATGATAAACCATACGGTCATTTTTGTGAGGAGACATTACTTGGGATGAGAGATGACTTATGTATTTAATATCTAAATTATGCACAAAAATTCTTCGAGATGTTGTAAAAGGAGTTCCATGTTTGGTACTGAGTCACAGTCGGTGCAGGAAATATATCCAGAGGTACGAGGCTTTGTAAAGTTAGATCCAGCAGCCATTAGATGTTCACTAGTATCTTTTCTTCTCAGTAACGACTGCAGTGCTAGTCTTTCCATCCACACAAAAACACTTGACTGGTTTGAATGATTTTCATGTTTATAATCTGCAGTCCACTTAATTGCCCCTGAAGATCAATATTCGTCGAGATTTAGTGGAAGTTTTCATTCAGGCTTACAATGAAAAAATAAAAGGGCCCATTGGAAGTGGTTTCAAATGGATATATTCAAATTGTCACATTACCCTCATCTGAATCACGGTCACCGTCATCATCATCATCCTAATTTTCATCATCATCATCCTAATTTTCGTCATCATCATCATTATGTACAGTCGACAGTGGCGCCTTGAAAACTACGCTCGGTTCACAGGTATGGTTGGTAATTCTGACAAAAGTATGTTTTCTCGTTTCGAACCCCAACTTTTTTGCGAGCATTTAACTAACTGTCTCCAATCCCATGTCGACGTACGCTATCCCATGAAAATTGTGTACGTGCAACCAGGTCGATAATATTCTTTTCAGTTATGGAAGTTCTCTCATATGGAGGTGTGCAACCTCAGAGCCAAAGATCACGGTGAGGGCTCTTACAAAATTCATCGAATCAGCTTCAAAACTGAACTCTGTGTTCTTCCAATTCCTAACCACCAGCAGCAATTGCAGAGAGATATGGAAGACAATCATGCACCTAAGCGATGATAATCGTTGATAGATCAGAATTACTTCATGTACTGGCTGACTCGAATGTCAGTTACTTCAGCATAAGCTTTTTATCTAACTACTTTTCCAATCGACAACAAGTTACACGATACTATGGCCGAACTTCTTCACGCTTTCATTTACACTTGGCGTCCTGCAGGGTGCTATTCCACCACCAAATTTGTCTGCCTCTTATATAACATCCACGCTTAATTTGACTACTCTCTCCTTACCAAATGTGCTGATGATGTGGTTTCTGGCATGCCAACTCTAACATCCCCGCAGTTTCCACTTTATTGACAAAAAGTACCTAAGCTCGTCAACTGGTCATTAGATGTATATCTGAGAATGAGTCCGGTGACGTACTCTGATATTCCGTTTAGTCTCTATAAAACCTCACAATACTCCAGCATGATGATATCCAATCTACAATGATTCATCAATGGAGAGCCGATGAAATACGTGTTGCGAGTAAATTACCTCGGTGTACTCATCAGCAGCGAGCTTACTTAGACAGATCGAGTAGCGGCAGACTTCTTCAAAGTTTGACAAACCGCTTTTTACTTGGACGGATTAGGATCGTTTTCTGTATCGTTTCATTTACCAAGATCCTTTTTTAATTTCGTGCATCTTTCTGCACTGGCTCTATGCTCCCTCCAACAGTCGGATTCCTCGGACCGCTCGTGAAATGTGCTAGATATGTCGTCACACCACTTCCACATCTGTCTCAACATAGTTCCACCCAATACGACTTGCTCATTTCTTTTATCGCCAACCAGCCTCAAGAGGCAATTTTGACTTTCCATTGGAGGCATCTAGAAGACAGCACACACACCCTTCATCCTGGTATTAGCATTCGCGTGACAATCTCTGCCACTCGATCCCAGTGCGAAAACCTACTTTCTCGCACTGGAGCTTAAAAATCTTCTGTGGTCCCTCACTCTGCTTGTTTCCTCACCAAACCTTATCCTATCACTACCGAGTTTCTTCACTCGCTCCTTTATTTATGTAATTTTTGTTACCTACTGCCAAATTTCATTAGAGGCTTTTGCGAAGCTCTGGTTACATAGCAGCTAAATATTTGCGCGAGAATGCGTAAAGCATCTAGTTGACTTGACTTGTTCAACAACAACAAGAACAACAGCAACAGCAACAACAACAATATCATCATCATCATCATCATCATCATCATCATCATCATCATCATCATCATCATCATCGGAATCATCAACATTATCATCAACAAACTCAAAGCTATTACCTGTCGCAATCCAAAAGACAAATCTATCTATAATTGAATTATGGCACTCCATATCCCGGTAATCTTACGAAATTTCTTTTAATGGAAACCCAAAATTGTGCAATTCAATGCTTGAAACCCAGGAGCAACTGTAAACGCGTTTATTGGTCATTCTGCCATGACATTCTCTGTTTCCCATGTCAGGTTCGACTGCTCGATTCACAAGTTTGGTCGAGATGTGTTGCATGCGAGCGATTTGACTTGAACTATAGTAAATCATTTTGTGTATCAAATGGTTCATCATATAAAACCATGGAACCACTGCACAGAGGTTTCAATTCCATCAGGAATTTGTAAGTACACTTCCAACGAGCCTCCACTGGAACTCAAACATAGAATGGACGATTGTAAGTCGGGCAGTTAACCACCAGACAATCCGACACGAGATATAATGCTCTTCTATTAAAGATGTTTTGAGGGTGACAACCCCTGTTGACTGTATACTGATCAGCTTCTGTGGCCAGTACTTGTATCTCTTCCGTGCAAGTATTTTTCTACCTTCAGTAGGGCTTTGAAATAAATCTCCAAATAATGCTCGACTGACTAATTCACACTTTTTAAAAGAAGCAACATTTTCATTATATATGCAAATATTTTGTGAATCGTTTCTTCCTACATATCTCCTAGGGATTGTTAAATGAAATCTTCTGTCAAAAGATTCCCAAATTGAAAGGGATGTAGCTTCTTGTATCATTTTCAATCATCATTTTTAATTCAACCATAGCAGGGCTGATACATATATCGGGGTCGGTACTGAACAACAATCGCCCACCACCCATTTGTTCCCAAAGTTAGCTTTCCGAACTCAGATGTCTCCATTTTGGTGGTTTGAGTTGACTAAATTCACTGATCTGTATCTTAAAATGGGAACCCATAAAATACGGGGTCGAGAGTTCTCACCTATGACCGATGTTTAATCCCACCGAGATATGACCGTAGACTTGCATCCAATTGGCGTGCGAAGTCCCTGATTGATATAGGACAGATGTAGATGTGCCCATTATCATTCCAAGACGATTGGAGTTTTGTTCCACGAGAATAAAGTCAGGTGTAGCCGTTTATATCAAGTAGTTTGGCGTGGGTCAAAAGGTCAACATGTTTCACCTTTAAACCCTTTTGCCTCGAGTTCAAATCCTACTTTAGAAGGCGATCAGTTCCCCTCACCACCCCCATTTGACAGTCCCCCTGATTGATTGCCACATCGTTTATGATATAATTCAGCATTCTCACATAACAAAAGAAGGTTAATGGAAATTAAAAGATAAAGATGGAGATAAGATTGCAAATCGTTTCGTGATAATCATAACAATCTTTTCTACCTTGAAATGAGTATGCACTACTGACACTTTCAGTGGATTGTTTCATAAAAGTAAGTCGAATGCCGATACCGGAGTGAAACTTCAAACAAGCACAAAATGAGCTTTGGTCAGTGTGATCCTTTCTACGATTATCCTTTGCGTTGCCACCGTCAACGAAGAAAGAGGAGGTTAAATTGTTGTTTGTTTTCTTGTCTGAAAATTGTTAAATAGATCTCAAAACTTATTTCATATCAAAAGAGAGTTGAACAAAGTACCGTTGATGCAAAGCACCTGAAAACTGATTCTTCAAAAAGGGCTAAGTTGTCAACATCAACATGTTGAGGAGGGGGGGGGGGGTTACCAATCGATGCCCTCACAATAAGTGTCGATAAAAGTTGAGGTTTAAAATGGAAATCACATATACATGCAAGTGTACCCCATTACGATTGAACAGTAAAGATTTAAAAAAACACGAGATATAACTTTCGGTTTGCAAAAAATGAATTTTCCTCAAATTCCTGAAATTATAAAGCTGCATTCAGGAACGAATTGATGACATTGTGCAAAGCGTTGGCATGGAAATTCGTAATCATAAACCAGAAAAACGTACCGATTTCCCGTAAGGGACAAGCTAGGTCATCAGCGTAATAACCGGTGCTCGCTTGAACAGGAAATCGGTTTCGTGCTCTTTAAATGCATCAAGAATAATATAATTTCAAATCTCATATTTAAAAATGGATAAAACTGTTGCACAATGCCGTTATAAATTAAATGAAATTATACTTCAAAGATACTCTTTTGCCCGATTCCACTACCACAAAGATTCAGTAGAATCGTAGCAGAAAACCATCGATGATCAGTCAATGAGTCAATTGGAAAGGTACAAATAGGGAGAAAATTAATTTTCATAATTACGTCATTTGAAAAAATAGAACGTACGCTGAATTTTTGAACTAGAACACGGGACCAAAACAGAACAATTACTTCCATCCGTTGCTGGTTTTGTAACATTTCATAAAAAGATCTCTTGGCAATGATGAATGTGTCAATGAAGTTAAAATATATCGGTCAGTGTTTATCATTTATTCGATTGCTTGAATAGTGTAGAGTTTGTGGACTGCATGAATAAATGCTCAAACAACGTTTCCGTTTAGCCATAGATTATTTACAACTTTAATTCTCAACTTTGAGCATTGCACTTTATTGTTTCCGTACAAAGTTTTCAGAGATGTGGGTAACCATGTATTTTGAACCGAAATGTATCACTTAGGTTCAGGTTTTCTGTTGTCTGACAAGTATATGGTAAAATATCATCCAAAAGAATATCACCTGCACAAGAAACGATTAATTGCACTTGAATCGCTCATTTTTGATCTCCACTAAATTATTTTATATAATACATATACGGGATCCTGCCAGATTCCATAGACTTTGGTCATGTGACCTCGAGTGAGATAATCGTACAAGTGTGACTACAGTATTCAGCCCAACATGAACCGTATTTTATGATTCTGTGGAACCGATTCAGTCAAAATTTGTGTGGAAACAAAAAGTAGAGTTGAAAATTTAGTACAGAAGTTCGTTCAACCCAAGCATTGAACACGTTGACAAGCTGGTTACCTGTTCACTGCACAGACTTACAACTTCTCACCTCCGTATTCCCTGTCAGTCTCGCTTATTTGATAAGTAAGACTTGAAGGCACTTCACAATGGAGCAATACACCACTCTCCGATATCCTAATCCTGCTGAGAAAACTGTCACCGCTGTGCAAAAATCCAAAATCTCTTCCGTAAAAGGTTGGTGAATTACCATTATGAGACCTATTGCTCGACAACCAAATGATCACAAATTATCACTATTTCATGACAACTATTATGGTTTTCGTTTGTCCACCACGTGGATAAGTTGAGCTTATTTGATGAACATCAAAATGTTCTATATTATCACGCAATAATGATCTCTGGTTAGTAGTCCCGTTGTGACCCTCTGACCCAGAAGACAAAGTGCCTATTAGAAACTTCCCGTATGGTAATTGAAAATGACCCAGTTGAACAGGCTCACTAAAGTCCGCAAGTGAATAGACCGGAACATCTGTCAGCTAACCAAGGGGTTTAGAGGGAATTCTCAAGGCAAAGGGTCAATACTAATTTAAATAACATCAGGCTGCAGAATGATACAACTAAAAGCTGTCTACTATGTGAGTAACAACAATTTTCGACCAATTCGGTAAACCTTATAAAATATCTGGAAAGGAAGAGCATTACCCACTAGGATCAAGTTTGTATCAAGGTTAAACGATGACAGCTGGCATAGACATGCTCATCTAGATCATTTCAATCTGATTTTTGACGAGATCACATTTTCCGAAAGTGAAACGATCAGAAAAATATTCACCTTTACAATGAGCAACGGTTCTTTGCTATACCATAGTCAATATCAACGTGCTACTTATATGTCGGTAGAAGGTCAAAATGTCTCAAAATGTGTTGGCGTTCACGTATTCCTGAAAGAACGAGTTACAGCAAATTGAAATTCCTAGTTTTAAAATCTCTGTCGAACGACGGAGTCTGAAATTTTATTCAGTGCCGACTACTAGTGTTCAGGACGAGTGCAGTAATACTTGTCCCATCGGAGAAAATCATACGAAACTGCTACTCCTTGAGTACTTGATCATGGTAAACTGCGACGGCAAGTACAAGGAAACCATGAAGAAGTGGCTATCTTGGTTGTTGTTGTTGTTGTTGTTGTTGTCGTCGTCGTCGTCGTCGTCGTCGTCGTTATCACGAATGAGTGCACTCAACTGATGATAGGATATATCTTCAAATACACCCAAAATCGATCTTTTGCTTTCCGAATGTTGAAGCTCCTTGTCCGTTTCCCAAAGAAAACTGATTTGTTTACCCGTTTATTAAATGACAATCATTTCAATAGCATGTGAAAATTTTGTGATCACCCAAATTTTATCATTTTATATCTGCTGATCGGAATATGAAATAATTACTTGTTAGTTCAAACAACTGTTCTTGTTCCTCCTTTGCGTATATCTGCAATGAAAATAAACGTGAGCTTATGCAGTAAAAACGTGACGTAAGCTAGCAACATTTTGGTTGATTAGGAACAGTAGTTACAAATAAAACAAATTGGGAATAAAAATGTTCACTGTATTTTGCGTTTACCAGTGCTAACAAGTGGATGCAGAATACTTGAATCGAATTCAAGGTCAACTAATGCCACCATGGCAACCATGAGAATAAACTTGCCGCTGATCGATTGGTGGATTATTTGAGGCACAGCAAATAGCCAGATTAGATGGTCAACCTAGACAATAAACTCATAGACGCCTCACCTTTTCTGCCTCTCTTCCAGGAGAAAAAAGGAACTTGAAAGTGAATCAGAATGCCGAAGATTTAAATCAGCGTTATGCTGCTAATATATATATATATATATATATATATATATATATATATATATATATAAACAGTATCGTTCTGCAGTATGCACCATGCTGAGATGCGGCGAAATCGTCCCGGACATAATTCGTGCTATATTACAACTCTGGCTTTTCTTTTCAAAAATGTATTGTGGCCTTGTTTATAAATAAGGTCACAAGTGAGTCTTCCTGAAAAACTCACTTTGCTTTAGCTCTGGGATGAGTCGATTTATCAGATTCACTTCAATAGAATCTGAACTATCTTGTACTATGCAGAAACAAGACGAACTACGAGCTTGTGAACGGAAGGTCCATTGTCAGACAGCAAAACGTGTGCATCATTCCAGTATATAATATGTCTAAACAACTGAAAGTAGTGCACAGACATTCGATTTTTCTATGGTGCTTTTCTTCTACATTCAAAAGTAAAACTTCAGTGTTTCATCAATTGCAAATCAGGATCTTGTGATTGTGTGATTGAGAGACATCTGGGACACAGGCTAACGGGGACTCCTCAATTTGCAAAGCTCTTGGCTCTGTCTACCGTGAGTCTATTTCTGATTGCGGACACTAATGATGTAATAGGCTCCAAATATTGGTTTCTATATTGTAGGGATAAGATCACCACTGGTGGTCTTGAAAAGTGTGCAAAATAAACACCAAAATTCGGCCATCAAGAGTTCATAAATGAAGATATCATAACCATGGAGCATACATGGATCTCATTTTTAGGAAAAACACTTGATAAATTTGGACCCCATAACTAATTACAAACGTCAATAAACCAAAAGGTTATCATACAAATGATTTCACTGTTTCTTTTGACCGAGTTAGTTTATTGTGTGACAACACCCGTTTGGCAGTCATCAGATGAAATGCTTCTGTCTTTGGTCCATCTAGGCACTTGGGGCCGATAAAGGTGGGATACTTCAGTGTCTTTATGGTGGACTGCGCTATCGACCACTAACCGGAATTGTGATCCAGAGAATTGTTCTCAGTTAATCTTCTAATGATTCAGCCGTAACGGTGCACTGCACAATAGGCGACTGCTGGCTAGTACCAAAGTGACTGACTAAGATGGAGTTGCCAAAATCTTGTCTATTAAGAAATGGAGGCTGACACCATTTGGCCACCACTGACGCGTTCATCGTTTCACGGTGATTTGTGCTGATAAGTGGTATAGCTCACTGCACAAGTTCATCAACGGTTAACAAAAAGTATTGCACAAAGTCCCCAAGAGCATTCAGCGACATGTGCATGATAATTCGTGAAACCACCACTCTGAATTTGTTTCATTTCTAGTAGTGCGCATATTTAGTCACATTTCAACCCATTTCAAGGAATATTTCCAGGTAAAAGTTATGATTGAAAAACAAATAAAACTCATCAATTTTGGCTCCCAATTGCCTTAGTAAGTGACGAACTAGCACCTTGTTCAATTATTCAACCACTCACTCACTTACCTGATCGGTAAAACTACAAAATATCTAAAGCAGTAGTATTTGTTACAGCGACGAAAACCTTCCGGGGTTTGGGATAGGTTGGTCAAGAACTTCTTCCATTTTCTTTGCTTCCAGACCTCTGTCGGTGGGCACAACGAAAATAATTCAGAACAGACCTGTTATATATGTCATCTGTGTAGTTCATGACTGGAATGCTCAACATCGACGGCTGAATTTGACGCTTAAATTCGTGAGTAAATTCCACTCATCGTGCATCAATCAATCTTGTCAGCATTTTCGCACGATTATGATATCCTCAGGCATCTCCTACTAGATTGGCTTCGATCAAGGTTTCCAAGCGAGGCTTGATTTCACAGGCCTACAAATATGAACTATTATATGAAAAAAGAGGTGGCGGCTTTCGGGCTCAAAAATAGAATGAGCAATATATGAACACTAATTAGCTTGAAACTTAATCGTTTTGGCCTGGAATGTCAAATGAAAAATTGAAATTGTCAAGCGGATCAAGTAAATATTTGTGTGACGAAAATACTTGCGAGTGGTGTGTGGAATTGATGATAATTGTCTTGGTTGATTGTCTTTTGGACTTGTTTATTCACCCACAAACCTCGGGTTGTCCAACCAACCCCGCATTCGGAATCACCGGACTCGAGCTTTACTGTTGTCAGTGATGCATATCCTTTGCCACATCCAGGGTTTGAACCAGGGCCTCATCATCATCAATACGTGTGTGTGTTATCACTGAACCACCTCGCTCTCTCCTGGGCTGATCCAAATCACTGAATTCAGTTTGTTCGGCCAGCAATGCCCGACAGCTTTAAATGGAGACATGGTATCTGTCCCGTCTACTACAAGCTAATACGTCTCCCCATGAACATGAGAAATATGAAATCTCTATTTAGTCTGAAGCTTATTTGTTTTAGCCTCGAATGTCAAAAGTATCATTGGTATTGTCAGACGAATCAAGTAAGTGTTGTCAATTATGGCAGTGGCATCCCAGTTAGAAGCATGGATCGGCATGTCATGACTAAACGAATTTCAGGAAAGTCCCTTTCAGATGACAGATTTGGTGCGGTCCAGGTCGTATCTAGCCTCTGCTAATTAGAAGGAGTCTGTGTGTAACCACAATTTTGGCAATGGTAGTCCTCCAATCAAACCACTACTGGGCTTGTTATTATGTGAGGGAAGGGGACCAGATGCAATTTTAAAAAGAGTAACCTGTCCCGGGTTTATCTAAAGGGGTAACGAAAATTGGAAACTGATTCGACTTAGGGACCAATGTCTTCATTCTCGATGCTTTCTTCAATAATTTAGGTCTAGTTAATGTGTGCCGACACGATCGAGAAAAACAGCTGCTCTCAATATGACGACAATGAATAATTGATTAACCAAAGTTATTTATGTCAACCCCATTATAAGTGAGTATATCTCCTGAAAAGCATGTTTGATGCACCATTAGCCTTGTCGCTACTTGAAAGAGAATCGAAAATAGCTTCCAAGATTCTGACATACATGCACGTATAGATTCATCAGCGCTTTTACTGAGAGTCATGCTTGACAAGCAAATTACACCTTGAAAATTGAACTGAATATGAAAGATTGATTTTTACAAAAACCATTGAATTTGATAAATGCATTATTGAGATCGCTTAGATACATGGTGATTAATTGTGCCCGAATCTCTGTTTTGGTCATGAGAGGATGTTGGACTTAACAGTTCAATTTATATTTGGGTTTCTCCCAGGATACGTCTATTTCTGTTCTAATAACAAGTTTCGCCACCCTAGTAAATACATGACAACTTCATCGGGATCTGCTTCATAGCCACGCTGACAAGTTCTAGATTCGACATAAACATGCATCTGATAGGTAACTTCCCGCATTCCACGCCAATAGGACTAAATCACGGAGAGTTAGTTCATTGTTAGGAGAACGTGTACATTAACTTAACGCTTCTTATGATAATTATCGCACCAGTCCCAACCAAATCACACAAAATAGCTCCACTGACTTTTGTCCGGACAGATATTGAGTCCGAATAAATGAAAGCAATGGAAACGATAAGCACTACAGACCCAACTTATTTCTAGGTTCACGGCCCACTTCCATACAAAGCTAAGCTGTTTCCGTTTATCCGTAAAAAAGTTGGCCTGAAATTATTGCCACCGGGGCCCGAGTTTCATTCCTTCGATTCTTGTTCCTTGATCGTTGTTGTGAAACGGATGAAGTTCTCCAGTGTGGCCACCTCGATACCAATTATTTTTCAGTTCACAGGACTGCCTTCTTCCTGTTGAGTGTTCTGCCGCTCCTGGCATAAGTTACAAGTTTCCTTTCCAGTTGGTATTTATACAGCTGACCAATCGATCTTTCATCGTCCTCGACCTTTGTCATTCCTCGTGACAGGTTCTCAAACTGTCTCCACAACAATGCCTGTTTCACAACGGAGTTGGAAATTCATCGTTCAGTTAGTTCAAGATGCCCTAGCAAAGGACCGCTTTCGCCTTTTCAGGATGGGCCACCTGCTCAGTTGTTGCAGTTCCCGACCAAAGAACCGCGCGTACTCATTCGGTTTCTGGGTTCTTCCGTGGGATTCATGTCGATATTGGGAGGATTGTTCGGCAGCATTCAATAATTTCCACATTTCCTCAAAAGTGGGATCACACTCACCGCCAATAAACACTTTTGCTTCATTGACGGTGTCTTAGGTCCCTCCCATCGAAAGTGCCAGTACAACATTCTTTTTCTGCTTCTACGTTAACCACTAGTCATATCTTTATACTTGGCATTCCCACCTGTTGTAATCTTCGCCAACACAAAACTGCTCGAGTGCACTGATGATAGACACCTGTTGTGTTACTAATACCTCACACCCAACCAAGGCACGAACCAGTTCACGAAGAGACGAATCTACCGAATTAGTCTTCGGTAGCGAGCTGCCCTTAGCGTTTTGAGGATCACCGGGTGGCAGCTCCAAATTGTCCTAGCCAGTGAAAAGAGAGGAGATACGTTTCGCCATGAATATTGCAATGAAAATAAACATACATATATAAACGTATAACGGCTCAGTCTCTTCCACTAGTTACACTGTTTTTCAAATAGTTAGTTTTTCCAGTTCACAGTCCACTTGTGTAGGGTTACCGTGACCAACATGGAGGGAAGAAAAATTCGTGACTCTGATTGACCGTACTCGTATGAGCTTCCAGAAGTTTCTGCTACATGTGGTTTACAAACACTCCCTAACGTTGACTGTCACACCTACTCTAGAAGGAAAATTTCAGTTCACATCACTGTCAGCCTTAGCGTCAAACTCATTTAGGTCCGACTAGTAAATCACCTATAATGGCACCGAGATAGAGATGAAACTACCGATTAGGCGGAATTTTCTCGACACTTTCGTTACAAAGGACCAAAGTAACGTTGTAAATGCTCATAGGTTTCTCATTTTCTTTGACGGATCATGTCCAGTGTTTTGTCGTGAAGAAGAGCACAATCATAAGTTAATTCGCAGCAAAACATTTACAAATAACACGTTGCAGGTATAGAAAATGAAGCATATGGAAACAAGAGAATGACTCCTTACGCATTGCGCTAGAAGACAGTGCCGTTACTTCGTGTCATTCATCCAGCACGAGAATATTAAAAAGCACTCTTAGTTCCACTCACGGTTAAGTATGCGGCCATTTCAAATGCTGCTGGTGTAACGTGCTCAGACAGATCGCCATGTCCATCCTTATCGGTGTTAGTGTTGATGCTTGCTCATACACATACTGAGCTCCGGATTTCCTTTCTGTCTTTGTATATCCTGTAGGTACAACCCCCACGAAAGGCACTGCAGCAACTATGCCAGTATCAGGTGAAATGGAGATTGAATAAAACATCCAACAAAAGAGGGCACGTACGGATTTCTCCAGGGATTCAAATCACCAAGCCTGTCATTTGGCAGTGGGCTTACTTTGCAAGCTAGTGCTTAGCATGTGATGGGAATGAAAAAAGTCATTTGTAGCAAACAGTTCATCCGCCAATTTATCATACCGAATACCAAGAGATCACACCTAACAATATAATTGGTTTGGATCAGAATAAAACACTTCGTTAGCTGATTTAAAGTTTTCACCTTGACGACTGAAAAATTCCCCAAATGCGATTGAATTCGTCATGGGGGCTAAAATAGTTCTGAGGATATTGCTCGGTGTTAAGTTGCACTAGACGTGTGTGAAAATAATCAAGCAACATGAATTGTCAGTTCATTATTTACCTTTACATTTGTCAATGTACACGCAACCTAAAGGTCCAGCTCATACAACTATCCCCTGGTAGCTCAGATTTAAAAGTAATTATAAACATCCTAAATGTTCCCAAAAAGAGATGTAAGTGGGCTACCTACGCAATGGCTACTGGAATCAAAAGCGAAAATATAAAGTAGCATAGGCCCAATATTTATTTCATAATCATAGCGGTGTACTCTATTCTGAAGAGATTGGGAAACATCTTGCATATTTAAGGCAGACCCGCTGACTATCATCCCCTTTGACCGTTGTGTGCTTATCATTTTTTGGGTCACTTCTATGTACAAGAAGCTGGTTTATTTTTCTATCAGAGGTTCATATTTCGTCACGAGCGCAGCCGTATGGTATTCGCAAAAAAGAGTTCCGTCTAAACACTGAGCAAATCTCTTCACCACAAACAAGAATACCACAAGTGTTATTTACCTAAAACCTTCGCCATTGCTTGCCACTTCTTGCAGATATAAAATCATGTAGTTTTGTGTTGGTTCTTTCAGGTACGAGACCAAAAGTATTCATCAGGTGCTAGTATGCCACAGCTTTCACATCAACTGCATTCCTCCAGCTCTATCACTAGTGATATATTGGAACCTTTCCTTGATGGTTTTTGCCGCCGAGTTGGCCCCGGAGCCATCTCTTTGTACTATTCGTTTGCAACTTTTTCAATAATAAAAATCGTTCTATTCCTCTTAGGAAATGTGCCCTATACACTTCGGAAAAACTATTTATCTGAAAACAAGGACTGAAAAGGTAAAAGTTAGATCATATTTTAGTAGGCTTATCCCGAACATCCTACATACTACACTTTAGTCCACTTTCTGTTATACCAACACGGAAACTTTTGCCAACGTAGTGATATAATGTCTAGCAAACGAGCCTTTTCACACAAAGCTGGTCACTTGTGTAACAGTCATCTGTCATAACACGATTTCATTTTCACAAACAATCGAGGTCTTTAGTATCCGAGACACCGGATGGCATCCTGACTTGTTCAACTGAGCGGAATCGTTTTACTTTCAAAATTCAAACACTGTCGTGTTGTAACAAAGAAGACTGAAGTTTCTGACAAGGTGAAGAATACACGAGAGAAGATCAAATCAGGCACTTATCGATATTTTCCAGATAAGAAAACAACCCACACTCATAGGACTAGTTGGTGAAAAATCCACTTGTGTATAAATTTGGTGTAGAAAACGTGCAGTGAGAGCTTGGTGGAGATGCTCTAAATGATTACTGAAGCACATTTTGGAATCGTGAAAGGCGTGGACTGTGCGGTACTATATCCCTGAGTTATGCTGGTGATAGATAAGTCCACTGGTGATTCATTCTTCGGACTTCCATATAAACCGCTGTTTGATGCAGCTCAGAATCATTATGTGACCACCGTGATCCTTGTTCCTTCAGTATTAACCAGGTAGCATGTAGGTTCACATTGAGATAGCCTAAAACTAGCCTATGTATTTGCTGAAGTATCTGCACGGAAGAGCATTAAAGAACTGGAAAAGAAAGCTTTCATATAATGTCGGATGCAAACTAAAATACAACCGAAGCACGTAATACCGATCATAAATGCTAGAACTTGGAAATAAATTTCGTACTTTGAATCTTACGGGTCATCAGTACACCGAGTCGCTGAATACTACAAACGTGAATATCAGTAGTACTAACAGGACCGACTGGCAATATTATCAATGTGAGAAATTTCAAATCAGTTGCCTCAATCAAATATGGAGTGAGCAAAAGCTCAGCGGAAAACATACAAAAAGTCTGTAGACGTTCATACATCTTGGATATTGCATGTCACTTTCCTGGTGATGAACTAGAGATTATAAAACGGCTTAGAAAAGTAGTATTATTTGATGTTTTGCAATTCAGAGTAGTGCTGTTAGGGCATTCTGTAAGTAAAACTGACGGGACGTATAAACAATCTGAGAAGTCAATATGACCGAGGAGTGTTGACTCGAAACCACGTACCTAGCTACTTGAGTGGACCAATTCACCTCGGAAACACATCAGAGAAATAAGGCTAGCAACGATAACCAGCCTCAGAATTCGAAACATTAAACTAGTTTCAGAGCCGAAGAAGACCGACACTGTTCTTCACATTGACAACAGTTGTAAACTATTACCTTGGTGTATATGTTTTCTTAACTTGGTGTTCGCCATCACGAGAAAAACCAAAACAGCACCATGATTTCCTGGGCGTTCCAAATATAATTAATAGAAGAAGTGAATATGAAAAACGGATTTGATGGTCTCTTTTCAAATGATCACATTGATCACGGAAAGCCCAAAATGAATGATGCTTGAGAGCATTTGACTCTTTACAAAAAACGACTTCAAACTATCAGACGGAATAGCGACCCTGATAAACATAATGCTTACGTGGACCAGTTACTCATGAAATGATATCAAGGCTTCGGTGGAAAAACCTTGAATTCATAAGCGGAGCCCCGATGGGACTATCTGTTTTGGGCCTGTTCATTGACGCGGCTATGGAACAGTTCAACGCCTAAACAATCGAACACCAAATTACCCAATCATTTATCAGGAATGTAAATAAAACTTCGGTGATAATGACAGGAATTGAAATAGAACAATATCGTCAACACCTGAACACACTATGATTTGGTATAAAAGTTAAGAGAACAGAAGGGAGTTGCTAACGACGCTTGTTCTTTGATATTTATCATTATGCAACGAGGCAGCAATATAGAAACACCTGTAAACTGGAAAGTGACGGTGAACAGTCTGGGGCTCAACTAAAGGAAATGAATCACCAGTTGTTTGCGTGTCTTGTTTCTAATAACGGACACAGTAAGGATTTAGAGCAATTTTGATTTTACTTCCAGCTGTTGATGTGCTCGCAAATGTCCATCAGCTCACGAATTCAATCCACTGCAATGCAAACAAGAACAATTCAAATGTCCCTGCAGAACTGTAGTATATATGTGGGGTACTGGATATTAGAGGGCACAACAGCCAAACCGGTAGGCACATTGAGGGCATATTTATACAACAGAAACGACCGCGTCGATCAACACGGTCTGTATAGTCCAACGTGCGCCATTCTTCGCCTGAGGTGTGATCAATGGTACATCTGCAAGACAGTGACAAGATCTGATACTGTCCCAGACAAACGGAGCCAGGTCTTACGATGCGCTCCTTCACGTATACATGTGTTCGGTCATTGCTTGAAAATAGGTCTCAAGATCGAGCAGTACAACGTGAGATCAGCTAGCCGAGCTAACCGCAAGTAGGGGCGTCTGACATCTGAGACAATTCACTCGTACAGAAAGATAAATCGCCGGCCGAAATCATTTAACCTTACGCTGCTTAAACAAAACCAGTGGTGAATAATAAAGTGGAACTATACCAGTTGGATACCGTAATAAACTTGAACACATACAACCTACTATGATCGATGTTGGTCGTATGGTGTAGGCAATTGCTTGCCACCTCGAAGGTCAGAGGTTTGATTCTCTCCACCTTTGGTCACTTTGTTGGTAGACAGTAATTCACTGTCGTCCAACACAATATCACACATGACCCGCACTCCAAGTTTCGGGTCCTGTTTGTCAGCTATAATTATTAGTGGAATAGGCTTTCGAGATAATGAGCATATCATTTACACTACACTCATACGCAGGCATGTGATGTAATCCAACCATGCATGGTCAGACAGACAAACATTTACTTATCAACAAAAACACATTTTCAAGTAATCAATCGCATATTTTGATACCGATGATCATAGGCTCTAGCAATAAATGTATTTTGTCATGTTAAGTGAAGAGACAAGTAAACGGAAATCATATTACGGCCCACTGGACAAGAATTCCAACAACCAGCTTGATCAATCATGCCCGACCAAGAGTCTCATTCGGAATTCAAACGTCGTAATGCACATTTTATGCCTCAATGTAACCCAGATGTTTTACTTTTGTGTACATACTAATAAGACGATTCCGTATAAAGCATAAAAACCAATTTCTAGTCGAAAAGCACGGTGGAATTTATAACACGATTTCTAGTTAATGAAATAGATCGTCATGGTGTATCGATGCTCAACTATAGAAATGGATTCATCCTACTTTTTTGGGATAACCCGAGCTCTAATTGGGACTGGGACCTAGAGTGTATGCAACTGGATTTCACACAAGTCAGTTCCTAATTATCCGATGACGAGCTCTGAATGGTGTGCTTTTCGTTGACACTAAATGATTCAGAGCTCATCTGTGACAGGCTTGAATTGCAGCAATGGTCCCCGGGCACAGTGATCGACTGCCATGATTACTACTTAACAATGATAATGTTCCTAACTCTGAGCAATGAAGAACATGTAATTCATGATTCCGTACGTTCTCTCAACAGCAGTACACATTGTTTTACTGGGCTATCCCAGGATTACACCGTCATTACGATCTATGAATCACGTTGAAGATAAGTTGCGCGCATCGAAAGCAGTTCCTCCTGTGATACCGCAAACGGAAGCGACCGAAAGACAAGATGAAAATGTAATCTGATCCTCACTGCCGTAACCACCGCTGAAAAGTATTTTGTCGAACAAGCATTGAATATACCCTGGCGTGAAACAACACAACTAGGGAGGAGTTCACTCGCGGAATAAATGACAACAATTTCAGAAGAATCACATTCATTACGACCACAGCTGAGATTTCACAAAAGAACTGCTTTGATTGTTCATATATCTACGGCGAATGCCTAATTTAAATTAAAAACATTGTTTTGATTTCTGGAACTTTTGTGAGGTGATTGTTTTCGATGGTGATAATCAAAGGTCGTCCATGTACACGAAGGAGCTTCACCTATTCGAGATCAAGTTGTAAAACTCAACTCCGATAACAGTATTCTCAAAATCATTCTAATCAACAGAGAGCTCCTCGTTTTGTTTACAAAGTAACAATCACGTGAGTAATAACGTCGACTGTTTGAACGGCAATGAAAACGGACACTTGTGTGTTTCCTTGTCCATTCAAATATGCGAGTCAAATGGTATGTTGCAGACGTTTTCGAGATGAATAAAAATATATGAGAGACAGCACGTTCTTTCTCAACTCCTCCACTTAACATCTAGAGCAGAATTGCACGAAACCACTATGCTACGGGGTAAAACCAATGTGAGCCACGAAACTGTGACCAAGTTACTTCAATCGACTGATCTATCCTCGTAGAGTTGAAATACGTATGAAGTAGTTGAGCGAACCAGGTAAAGCTACAAAACAACAGAAGCAGAAGTGAAGGCTTTTGCGATAACAAACCCACTCAACGTGAAAAATCGTCTATTCAAACCCACTTATGGCACTGACTGACATGACAGGCGAGTTATTTCTCCTACAGCAAGAATTATTAGGCATTTTCGTTATAACTCATCTGTGAGATTTTAACCAGAATTTCGCAACAAACCTGGACATGTGACAAGCATCCTGTGGCTAAGGTCATTGTCATATCACTCCATTCATTTTGTTAAACTGTACAACCAACACGCCTAATTCATTCACTTTTCTGCTGAAGAAGCCACATTTATATTTAGAAACTGTGAATGACTAGTTTTCTGACATCCTTATCTGGTCGTCTGGGATGACTGGGCTTTGTGTTGGTTAGTACGATTTATATGGTGATTTGAGAAAGGAAAAGCATTTTTGCTCATAAAATCTTCCCCAAAACACAGTCATTATGGTGTAACTAACCCAGTTTTGATTATTTTACCGGGTGAACAATGGATATGCACAATTGGTAACGCCACACGAATGTCCACATATCACTACATTCTGTGTGAATGGTACTGCATCATGATCTCCCTTAGGTCGAATTAAATGGTTGGACTGATTGATGCTTTCCTTCTCCGTCTTCATTGTATGCGATAAGACGTTTTTGGATTTTCTGCAAGTATATGAGAAAACATGTTCTCACAAGGAACAGATAACCTGCCGTAAAGCTCGGATGTAGCATATGGTGGTTCTTCATACTGATGTACATACGACGGTGAGGGCCACAACGTGATAATGACAAGTAACCAACTCCGCCTCATAAAACGTACTGCAATAATGTGATTCTGAAGTTAATGAAGTTGAAGCAGCGGATTAGGTGCAACGTAGTTGAGATGAGACTTACCAGTGTCTGAAGGAGACCTGTTTTAATGAAAATCCTTCTGAGACAAATAGCTCAATATGTCGGATAAATGAGTCTTCACAACGAAACGGAACCTCGCTGACATTCAATGGCACTTCAAGCAACCCAAATACATTTTTAAATTACAACCAGTTTTAACTATTCCCATTTTAGATAATTGAACAAGTGGGATTTGGAATTCTTGGGTATTTTTGGGCTCCTATTATTAGATAACCAACGCGGATTAACAAAATAGAGCTAACAGTTTTTTCCTGAATAAGAGTAAACTACATCTTGGACGAGGTTGTACATTCAACCTAGCAGCCGCTCATCAAATATTACTCGATCTTCACAAAATAGATCATATCTCTCTACGTGGAAATGCTCAGTGAGTTGAATCGTATTACGTTGTGATGGTGTTTTGCAACTGCTTTCCATGGTCCAGTTTATTCGCATATCGGATCATAAAGAGTGAGTTTAGTGTATGCCCAGGTCAATTCATCATAGTGACGTAGGAATTATATTGTTCAATAACACAGCGTAGTTGAAACCCCTGGTGGGTTGTCGAAGTTTCGGTCACCACGGATAACTTTTCTCAAGACTGGTTCTACAAGCGCGTCATCGATATATATGCCAATCCACACAGTGTATTTATATGAAAGTTAATTGTCTCCGGAGATATGATATTGTTAGGTTCAGTGGAGTGGTGCATCAAGGGTGCAGATGCAATTTTGAACGAGTTGATGAAAAACAACGCGTAACGAAGAAGATAAGTGTGCCCCAATGATGAAGCATTGAAAGAGCTGAATAGTAAACTCGATATTCACTTCTGTGAGCTCAACCTATCCAAATGATTCTGCAACGATGGAGAATGTTTCTTATCAGAAAGCAGTACAACATGTCAATGTTTGTTCCAGGGTCAAATGATCTATGGGAATCGGGTTGGTTATCACTAAAGCATAACTCAGTACCAGCAAACCACAATTATGTCTCCGTGAAGAGTGAATGTGAGAAACGATATAGTCTTTCAGTTTTGATTTCGTCAACAGAGGAAAAATTGAAATATTCTCAAATCTCAAAGAAGGATTAATAAATCAAATGCAATATGCACATTGAAAGTACATGTTTGTGTGAAGATGGTATTCTGTGGGCTCCGCTTGCAACAATAAAGATCTGGCTAAAAATCCTTTTCAAGTAACCTAATCAGTTCAGGTCATAAATGCACATTATTTGTTCGAAAGGGGCACATTTTCACTGAAACCATCTCAGTTATATGCTTTGGCAATGTCAATCCTTACAAGATAGATGGAAAAGGATAATGACGGAATCATGCTGATTAGCATGCCGTGGTCATCAATGAACTCACATGTAGCTAATAAGGTGTTCTTCCGAAAGAATAAACCATCCTGGATATAGAATAACCGAGTTGTAAAGGGTTGCAGTTGGGGAATATTCCAAACTTTGAGTTCATGCGACTGTGCAGAAGATAAAATATGACGAATACAAACTCACTTTGTTCACAGTTACCCTAAATTAAGATATGTTGTATTGGAAGTCCTGTGTAGTTTTCTATCCTTGTCGGTCATCCGACCAAGGTTTACCAATGAAAAGAACAACAAACGCTGAATTTGCTATCAATGTACCTCGTAGCAATGTCGATTTCCTGAGTCATGCGTGAAACTTTGTACTGCTTGCATATAAGATTGCAACTTGATGAGAAACAGATGATCGATTCGAAGCAGATGATATCAAACCAGGGATCTGGTGTTACAATTTGTGCCCTGCAAAATGTGAGCTGTAATAATTACTCAGAGTGAGTAGTATGTTATTTTTCCCGGTAGGCAAGACAAGGTTTCCCAGTACGATTCAAATAAATGTACAGCTGCATTTACTTATCTGGTGATTCGATCACCATATTTCAAGCGATCACGGAAAGCTACTGACAATGATTAGCGAAAAACTAGGTCGGAGAGTTAGGATAAATAGCGATTGCCTGAATAACATTACGAAAAATGCAAACTAATTCACCAAAATTTTGAGAGATAAAATTCGTATTGTTTTGAATTCACCCTCATGATTTCAACACACTTTGGCCATGAGTTTGCTCCAATCAGACGATAATTATTATTCCCGCAAACCGAAATTCTTCCATTGCATTACCATTTATTCTACAGATGTTCGGGTCTCCCCTGTCCAGGGTAAACTATTTTTGTGGGAGAGAATTCACGGTTACATTGTAATTCTACTCGAATATCTGCCCGAAACAAACATTTACGGATGTCAGTCCCTCTCCCGTGACCCAACTCAAAGCCCAATACTATGAACCAAATCTGTTCCCCAAGAAAGCAGGCATAAACCGATCATCCAATCTTATGAAATGTAAGCAAGACTGATGTCTATCGGTAAGCAGTACCCCAATAGGTCCTCGAGTTTCGAGAGTGGAACCCATGTATCTGCGATTGGTATGTAGTTCAAAATTTCCAGCTTCATATTTGCCTCGATTACTAGAACGCATTGGTCGTCAAGTAACTTTCAAATTTATTGTAGCTTTCAAATCATATTTCACCCAGTTCTTAGGCATCAGTTATATCAGGCCTATTTGTTCGTAAATTGGAGAAGGCATCATAAGGTTCCACTGTTGCTCAATCCGCTTCACTAACAAAGATAAATTAGTAAAATGAGAGAAGAATAACATAATCATGGGCAAAATAGTTTGATGTAACTGCATGCAGTCTATTCCTGTACGTGATCATGGATAATGTAAATAATAATACATTTTCTGGTCAGTCCACGTTAGGCTAACCGCGGCATGCACATGGAGGTGAATACTTAGTGGCTCCCTAACCAACCTAATACACCTACAGTGGGAGTATATCACAAGCATGAACGAACGGGTTGTTGCCAATTGATCGTTTTCAATTCTTCGTTGACAGAATTTCGTGTGCAAGGAATTTGGATGAAGAGATGGTTGCGGATTATTACCAGGCGTCTGCACACCGAAACAATCAGATATTCAAAGACTTACTAGTCGTCGAATCATGTATCTGAATGATGTTTCATCCAGTATCTTCGAAGAAAGTGTCACATGAAAGTGAGGCTGTTTGGAAGTTAGATTTTGGGTCAACTTACTACAAGGGTTTATTGCAACATTGTGATAAATTGGCATGATATTCAAGAGGCTTGCAATAGTATATCATTTGAGTGCCTTGACTGTAGATCACCTTGGTTCCGGAGCCTTGAATGAGCAAATGCTTCAAGTAGCAATCAATGATATTTTCCACCCATGGAAAGGGGATCACCGATTGTGCATTAGTCACTCCTGAAAGAACAAATTAGAATTCACTCCAGGACAATTCAAGATCATAAATTGGACACGGGTGGCTCACTTTTGAACTGCAGGGAATATCGTGCATGTTTGATGTAAATGGTATCCACAGTTCGCTCGAAAATGTCTCTCGGAAGCACCCAAATTCCAAGAAGAACATATAGACGAAAGAACGAGTATAGGACATCTTTGAATGGTGTGCAGCAATACCCGTTAAAGTGGACGTAAGCTCCCAGAAGACACTGTCCAACCCTTGATGGATACTGATTTCATCAGCGAATATCATGTACATCATGATTGTAAATCTGTGACAGAAGATGGAAAAACTCGAAAATGACGAAGCATATTCCTGCCGTGTGCACGTATTCAACTGGCAAGTTTACATTCACTGGAGAGATTTAGAGAAGCAGGGAATTAGTGAGAGAATGCTGCACGTTTTACTAAAACTGTAGAATATTCCACAGTGATTTTGTCATTTACTGAAATCAGTGAAAAGGTTCCGCGATGCTAGTGGCATTGAAAGGAGATATTTACAGTGGATTTGAGCTCATTACTGAGGTCATCGGTCGCTGATATATCCCATGTATTTCTTAAAATGAAATTTACGTATTTCTACAAAATTCAGTGATTCCCATTTTTCCTTTGCCCTTACCTGGAAAGATCAGCGATACTTTGAATAATCACTTAATCAACAGAGAAAATGTTCGACTAAATTATTATCATTATGATGTAGCTTAACAAAAGGAAGCAAAATAATTTGTGGTACAAAATAGTTTTACACTTTCATTTGACTGGTCTTATTCCATTGCGCTTAAGAAAGTAACGATAAAACAGTAATTTTGAAGTTGCAGTATTTATTAAACAATGAAAAGACCACATATAGCAAAGTGAGATTTCCTCCAAATATCCAAAAACATAAAACGATAGATGTGAACTCAGTCTTACTGACTTTGGTGAATTCCATGAATTGCAAATGCTATGCTTTCAGCGAAACAGTACTTCAAACTTATCCCTCTGATATGATTCCAGTTGTGCATCTACAAGCTGTCACGGACTGGAGAGCATCGTATCCCGTTGACAAAGATAACTGTGAAACTTGACACGAAACAGACTAATCGTGGGTTAATCCATCAGCAGGTGAAAACGTACGTTTTGTGAATTGTCTCAGAAGTGAAGTATTCGAAAAACGTTCCGTCATTCGAGATCAACATATATCGGCGAGCCCATTTAAAACAAAACTTGGTGAAAAAACGATAGTGAAATTAGATTTATGAGTTGAACAGTTGTGAAAGAAACTACTCCAATTCGGGGCTTTGGAGAAAGAGGACACAAAGAGGCAATACCCTGTGTCCCGGGATGCAGACTTGTTTGAAACAACAATCTTGATTAAAATCACAGCAACCGCAAAGTGGCTCAAGTCTTATCAGTTGAAAGTCGCCTTCATAAATTTATGCCAAGGTTAGTCATCTGTGTAATCCAAATAGTTCAGCTGTCTTTTTCCCTGTTGTTTTGGGTGCAGAAAACCTTTTGATTTATCACTTCACCAAATCCATATTCAGTTATGTGCAATTCGGTTGGCCTGTTTTTCAGTTCATCCTTGCACCTGAAACTGGATTATCTTTGATTTATTGTCTTCGGCAGGAACATTATCTCTTCACATGCGCATATCGGATCTTGGTCAAACCACTCACTGAATTCACGATTGGTTACCAATGAATAAATTTCCTCAAATTACTTCCTTTACTGAACTTGACAGGGAACCACCGTTGTTCATAAAGGCACTGATAGTGCAATGAAACGGGCTAATTTTACCCGTAGAGAAATAAATATGGTTTGCACATCAATGGCCCTGTCATTCGGTTGAGTGTGACATCCCAGATTATTTGTGATGCTTATTGCTGTTGAGGATATAAAAGTCCGAGAGTAGTTCATATAGAAATACTGTGCAGTTCATAATACACATTTTCATCATTTGCTCATCAGTTCATTAATCAGATGGTAACACTGTGAATTTGCTGAAAACCTCTTCATGGAAAGGAGAGAGTCAAATGGAGTCCCTTATCATTGGTTGGAAACCATGTACAATATCTTTCATGTAAATGTCTATTGACATGATCGCGTACGATGACGATAGAATTTCTACAAACCAGGGTGTACAACAACGAGCAGTGCGTTGTTTTATCCGCCGACTGGGCATTTTTCAAACAATGCTAACCCCCGCAGTATCTCTAGTGAATAGCTCTGTAAGTCGGCCAGAAATGTCTGGGGGAGAATCGGCATGATTCGTTCTACCCTGAATCCACTTAAGTTGTAAGTCAAAAATAATTAGACTCAAAAGTGGTGCATAGACTGGTGAACCCGTCCTGAAAAATGTTTTCTGGAGATGGAAACTGCAAGTTTATTTGCTAGTAAATAAATGAAGACCCAAATATGATTGAGACCTCAAAATTTCACTTTGAAATATTTGGTAGTTTAAATAATTCCTCACTTTCAGTTCTACACCTTCTATAAACAACAAGAATCTCAACGTGTTTATATTGTGACTTTGTGTAGCCGGAACAACAGTGCGTTTATCTGGTGAAAGTGGGTGATAGAGCAAGCTTAGTTCACAATTTACCAGCCATCGTATCCCGTGCTTGATCATCCCGTGTCATGAGGGTTGTTATATATATTTCCTCTCGTTTGGAAAGTTGGTTTGTGTAGAAAAAGGCCGTCGAATGCATAAACTCGTGCACAAAATATTGGAATGCCTTTGAAACCAATGACAACTTCCTCAATTTGATGAAAAGCCTCATATCCGTAATATGTGATGCGTATTCTGTTCGTTTCAAGGAAACAATGTTCAGATGGCCTGGTAAATCCCCATTAGAATATTCATGGAGCTAGTTTGCTGAATGTCCATCAATAGATAGTTAAATATCGCTGGAATTGGGACGTAAATTCATGTGATAAATTCAGCCTATTCGCTGATATTTTTATTTCTGATATGAACATATTACTAGGAGACATTGTTTCAATGGATCATATAGAGAGGCGGAGGGGTTTCGTTGCATTCACAAGAAATCTGTTTTTTGTGGACTGTGTCGATGAGGTAAAGTGTAAGACTGATATGGAGCAAATTGGCCTAAAATTTGGTACAACAGATATAAAGCTTTCATGAGGAAAGAACATTACGTCACTGCCGTCATTCGCTAATGGGAAAAGAAGTGAAAGAACATAGTTTACAATAAAGTCGTCACAAAAATGAAACAACTTTGGTGTGACTTGCTATGGTGCACCGACCATCAACTTCTAACTAAGAACCATGAAAGCTGTGTATAGATCATTTCCATCCGAGCTTTGACATATTGCATTCATTGCATATTCATTGAATGCACAGAGACTGAAACCATGGTGGCTGATAATCATTCATGTAGATTATCACAGTGATCATTCTGAGTATGTTCAAAATATAGTTGAGTCCCCCACACAATGACAGAAATCGAGGCTTTCCTAGATCTGCAAATTAATTTATTTGCTGATTCACAGTCTAGTGGCTATTTTCATTAGTTCGAAAGCCAAAATTCTTGCATTTAGTTGTCGTATAATAAGTGCTATTCTAATTACATAAGAAAGAGAAATCACTATATGATCTTTCATCGCAATCGATTATTATCCATAATCATCCTATTGCTAGCCAGTTTTAAGAACGTTACTCGGAGTAACCTTGAAATTCATGAAGACGACAAAGTCACGATTAATGAGGAGTTTTAATCAGGAGGAAATTCCTGGCGAACTGCTGAAAACCTAATGTTCACGACCTCCTTCACAGTGCAACTCTAACTTTGAAAATGCGTTGGTAACGTCTGTGTCAAAAGAAAGTTGCGTTCTAACAGTGTAATCGTTGCGCAACTTCAATTGGAATGCTTTCGAGATATATAAGGGCGAGTTCAATCACTGCACAGCCCCATTACATTCGCTCCGTTCACATCCAAATAAATAGAAATTTGGTAACCTGTTTGAAGTGCGTCGTTTCCCGTGCAGCTTTGTACTGAACTAATAACGGAAGATTTTTGAAGTGGAAACAGCAATTATTCTTTAAAATATTGCAAATAGAATCACGAACAAATCATTCAGCATTTTGCAGATGTATGTATGATTTGCTAAGTCAAAAGAACTGGCAGCTGGGAGGGACACATTGTAGGCTGTAACTTTCACCCCTTCCTGGCTAAACTAACCTAGGCATGCTCCAAATTTTATTCGTCTTCTAAGTCAAATTTATAAAAATAGATTAGTATGCAATTGGTTCTTATGCCATGAGGCTAGCATTAGACATCTCTCTCAATCTTCGTAAGACCAACTGAACTGAGTTTTATACTGGCGAATCGGAAACTGCCCTTTCCTTTCATACCTGAGAGGCAGTGTCTTTCTCTTTGATTTATTACTTCGGCGTATACAAATGGTAGGACTTCGGTGGATTGAGCCACGTCTGATGTCGAGAAAATAATCCCATAGTTGCGTGTATTCACATCAAAGCAACATTGACATCACCGCACTGACTGACTATGCTTTATTGAAATGGATCAGTATGGACAATTGTTAGCGCGTATAATTCACACAGCCAACTGCTTGGTAACCGGTGTTCAGTGCTGGTCCATCTGATCTCATCTGGGTATTTATGCTTAACATTCTAGTAGCAATTTTCCTCAATTCCAACACCAACACTTACGAGCATAGCAACTGTATAACATGCCACCTTGTCTTTGACATTACCACTTGCAAACACTCGGATAAATTATTACTCAGGTTATTTATTCCATGTTCATGTAATGGAGCAGAAATATTTAATAAACACATTTGAGACTCGGAAAAAGCAATGCCCACTGAGTTTAACATGACTTCCCATTTGTTCACGTGCTGCCTTGCTGTGTTCGGTCCATCCCATCATTCATGTACTCATTAGGAAAGCTCACCACATCTTCCATTATTATTCAAAAGCATAACTGTACGGAAAAGAAATTCTATCTAAATATACACTTTCTCAATTTTGTCTGGTTTAGACCACATGCTAGAAAGAAAACGAAAATTTGACAGACTGGGCTGGATTTGCTTCAACCACGTTATTTTGTTGTTGGCTATCATGAAAATATAAAGCAAACTTATTAAATCCAACTGCTCAGCTAAAACTGACTAGGAGTCAAGATAGCATAGCTGAGCAACAGTTGTCAAAGTCCTGACTGGGGTAATTCCGTTTATTCTTGGAGTCAGGTTGAATGATGTGTGGAATATACGCTGACAAATAATTGTGCCATCTTTCTCACTTGGAGACAATGATTTTCATGAAAAATTACAAATCAGATTTATACAAGTTATACAACTTTCCTTATGGGGTTGAGACTACTGATTTCTGATTGTTGATGGCGACAACCAACTGAATCCAGTTCTGATCGTCAAGTGCTCGGTAATCATGCTATTGACGAGGACAATGCTGGGTAAAAATCCATATATATTTATAACAAAACCACAAAAACTTGAATCCTTCCAGCATGAATTGTTGCACCCTTGAAATCCGACTATGCCAATGCATCTTATTGTGGACAGAAATAATCTCATATACATGTATTCAAACTGTTTACAGGACAAGCCAACAGTATCATTAGTTTTTATTTGTCAACACAGAACCGTAGTTTTGTCCTACTTTGAAAACAACTGTCTTCAGGTTTCTTTGTATTGTCGAGTTCCAGTGCACTAGAAAGAGAACTCTGGATTGATGTGATTGCCACAACCGGAAACATCTGCTATTCACTATCAGTCTGGCTTAGTAGGACTGCGTTCTCGGTATTCCTGAGTGTACCCGTGCGAAAACAGACCAAGACGTGTCCTGTTACCTTAAAAGACAAGAATCTCGTTGCACATCAAACGTATTGTGCACGCGGACAGCATTCGTGCCCCTCACACATTACGTTGTTTACACCCATGGATTCAGCATATTCTGAAAATACCACTTATTGCACAGTTATTCAACCACCGTTATTTATAGTTGAGTTGTGCTCTCAATTGATTATTACAGGGGATTTTCCATCCTAGGATAACCTATCGAAAGTAGATACCTTGGTGATGCAAGCTCAAACCTCGCTTCTGTACAACTGGATAGGCCAACATAGTGAGCTGTATTTCACCCACATTAGTGTGCTAGTACTTGGGTTTGAAACCTATGCCTTTGTTGATACACATTTCTAATACCTGTAATACTTCATGTTGAATTGGTTACGGTTGGCTCAACTGGAAACTACGGCAGCAGCAATAAGGGTAGAGATGGGGATACTCAAAGATTTGAGAACTACCAGACAAATTGGGATAATTTGTACGAAAATCCATTGACCTGAAACATCGAACTCACATATACTGGGACCTCAGTGTCGGATTGTGCAATATACGAAAAATGACGAATTTTATGAAAATTCATTTTCAAGGAAACTTAAAATATTCTTTGTGCCTAGAAAGTAATGGCCAAGAGTATGCTGCTCATTGAAGATTCATCGTATATAGAATTTTCCCAAACAAAACTGCTGTAAAGACCGGTGAACTACTTTAAATTGTGAGTATATATCCAGGTAAAGCACAAGTGAAACAAGCATTAACAGAGAATTCATCAACTCATTGCAATGTTTTTCGATGAGGGAAAATAGACCAGTTTGTGTTTATTGTATTTATTGTCTTTACCATGCCATCTTTATTTACAAACTGGACTGCCCCATTAGATGGGTGATCAACACTAAATTTGAACTCTCGTGCATCTGAATAACATGTACCCATCAATTCATCTGATCAATGCTTGATAAGCATCCTTCATTGAGCAACATTCAGAACAATCACGTGATTTTCCAATTTGTGGGCTTACAACCTCTCTAATCACGAAAATCGAGGTGAATTGACCATGACATGGATTTCTTGTGTTCAACTTGGGGAAACTAACTCGCACGATCTGCTCAAAATGATTAGATTATTACGATTTCAATTTTGTGCCAAAGGAGAACTTCATTATTCTCTTGCATCCACTGGAATAAAAAATATCACATTGTGATTGTTCCAAACAAAATATAAATGCCAGTCAAATTGATCATGAAATTAGATAATTAGCAGTAACAAGAGCATTCCGTTTCACACAATTTCAGGAGATATAACGATGAATGGATTTGACTGTACATGTTTTTCTACCGTTATCCTTTGTCATGTTTCTAATCATACAGTATGAATGAACGTTTTAATGTAAATAACATCGTTGTTGGTCGATACAATATTAAGAAGTTCCGGCTACATTGAGTAACCTTTCTCAAAGCAATTTACCAGTCGAAAACAACACACAGAGCATCCAATGTTTGATACAATCTCCACATCGTTCGGTCCGGATATTCGTTCCATGAGGCTTATAAACGGCATGAGGAACAAGACTGCAATAACCACCTGAGACTGTTTCTTTTACGGCAGTAATCATTGTGGCACACTCCCTTCATCGAGATGCTTCTATTATATTCTCAGATTTTGACTATCATTCGTAAACGATTTTTTTTGTTACAATGCATAAACTTTAGTGAGTATTTGTCCATGTCACCATCCTCTTTGGGCTTTTTAGTTTTCACATGTGAAACAATCTGCATTCAGTAATTTGGATATTTCAACGACATTCTGATGCGTGTTGCTGCACGGGTAACACTTTTATCTTCAAATTCGGAAACAAATATATATATATATATATATATATATATATATATATATATATATATCAAAGCCCACGGTTAGAAATAGCGAGCTCTTTCCATTGCGTTTCAAATAGTTTTCCTTTCAGGAAGCTTATGAGATGGTAACCCGTAAGAGAACATTTTCGCCGAACAGAAATATACGGATCTGTACTAGAAATTGGACAAATTGGTTGATTTGTATTTTTGACTACCGGAGCACCAGTGCCTTATTGAATAACCAGGGCCTTCAGATAGTCCGGCTATTTTGAAGGTCGAAGTTTCATACCTTCCCCGAAAATAATATTTCGAATGTGATTCAGAACATATTCTCAATTTTATCAAACTATTTCTCATCTGAAATTTCAAGCAAACATCTTTCGTTGAATGACACACGAAAGAAGGTGAACAGTGTTTGAAAAGGTATCCTGTTTGATTATCTTTTTGTTTATAATATGGGAACAAAGAATACTCGAGTTCGAGCGCCGCGGCCAATGGAAGGCTACTAAATGAGGAACGGACTGGTGGAGACGCAAAGCGAACTCGGGTCGTTGTTGTCCGAAGTCCACGATGATAACCGCTTGACCACCGTTCGATAATACGGAACAATTCATTTCTAATAAATAAAGGCCCACTTTCAATTGTGTTTACCGGGAGGTTATTTCTGTAATACCTAAAATGTGATGTATATTCACATGCACATAAATACGCAAGGTTGGGAGTCTGTAGATTCGAACAAATGATGGCTTTCTTGAATATTCCATGTTCCATTTGTCCATAAGAGTTGGTACGATTTCGTATGCCTCCGTATTTACTGATCATGAAATGATACATGAATCTAAAATATCCATTTCTGTTGGGGCACAAAATTGTATGCAAGAGATGGACTAATAACTAAGAACGAGCATATCAAACAAAGTTATAAATTATTTTTTGTATCATTTCATCCTATTTCACAATGCATCAAAGAGCAACATCGTCGAGAGTTCAGAAAAATCTGACTAATTTTGTGAATACTCTCCCTCAGGTCACATAGTATTTCTACGAAGGAAATCGCCGTATTTACATTTGTTCTATTTCTCGGTCAAACATCTGCTAACGGAAGTGAAATTTGCTTTGAAATTTATGAGGTATAACAGGAAATTGACTTTTAGGCTTGCCATAAACCCATTCACTGAACTCAATTCATTAGAGGGTAGAGAAATCGCTGCTGCCGGATGACTGTGAAAAGCAATTCAATATCGATTTTCGCGGAACCCATACACGCAGTAATATCTTAGAAAGTTATTAATTACCCTTCCCACATAACTTGTGATTTGACAAAACCTGAGAGTTAGATACTGTAAAGGTTGTTTTGAACTGATCTTGCTTGTTTCTTCTCTGTCATGTTTTGGCTTACCGAGCAATTTCATCAGATTGGCAATGGTCAAACGGCCATTGTGGAATTTAAACCCTGACTCCCTGCCCGTCATTCTCCCATTCTGCAGCTATTCACTAGCGAAGGTTTCTTCGGTGTAAATCCAGAACTCGAGGGTTGCAGTGGTCTTTTTCCCTTACCGATGGACTTGCGTCCTAACTAAGGAAATTTAAATTGATTTTCGCAGCACATGATTTCGACTAAAATTCCTATTTACCACTGTTCACAGGGCAGATCGATTCACCGCATGCCTTCCCGGTTCATAATATACCATCCTTAAATGTTCCAAACCCATATTACTTCACACGACCAACGACAACCAAAAAATATATTCAACCAGTATTCCCAAGTGTTAGGTATACCAGCTCCACTCTGGGTGCTTTCAAGTTAAGTTTTTTCTAATTTCGTCAACAGCTTTCAAAAATAGATAATTTGTATGCACCAACTTCCACTCAGAATTCACCATGTGATTTTCGACCATGTCATGGATAATTAGTGCTAGTGTTCAAAGAGAAAGTCAACACCCATTGACATTTTGATTGATTGGTAATCACTTGAAATCCCACTTGCCACTAACCATGATTCCGTGATCAAATAGTCTGTCATGACTTTTACACAACGAATGATCACAAAATATGGAGAAAATTTACCAAAATTACCATTCCATTCCGGTTTTCTCCGACGATTTCTTGAGGGAAATAAAACCTGAGTTCTTTACGCATTTGCGAAAACCAGATAACATGCCCTTTTTTGAGACAAACTAATTGCCAGACTGCGTTGATTCTACAAAACAATCCCACAGGATAACAATGGATTCTGCCTTTCGTCGTCAAATTATTCACATGTATTGCCAACTTTCAAATAATGGTCAGGCAAACAAACCGGAGTCAGAAACCAACGGTGCCATTCCAAGACATCCCAAGATTGCACTCCCACATCAAGCAATCCGACTGAGAATGGGAGGAATCAGGGAGTCGAGAATCTCCCTGAAAATACGTCAACAGCAAGGCTGCAGTCCCCATTCCTCCAACTCACGAACAGGATGCTTTGTAAAGACTAACCACAGACAAAGCCCACATATCCCACATAGCAGTACAGTCATGACGTGTGTGCGCAAGAACCAATCAGCCCATCACATGTCACTGATCACACCAACCACTAACAGATAACTTACTGTCCACCGTCCTATCCAACCCGACAACCATTCCTCCTTTTGACATACTGTGACACGAATGCTGAATCAATAACAATCCCATATGTACCCATGTATTCTTTGATTTGTGGTTGCAATTCAATACGGTTTCCGCACATTTTTCATAGTTACCTTCACATTGGGATTAGAAGATCGAAAAATCACTGACCGGGGATGATCCAGACGTTTGCGTGCCAACACAACAACTTGTACTAAAAATAAACTTTATGTCAGCAGGAAAGCAGTCACATGCTTACAGTCCTCGGTTAAGAGCATCTGGAAGAAGGCACTGCGGAGATTCAAATTGGTGAAGATTCGAACTCCAACCACTCGGACAAGGAATTCCTCTCTGGAAGGCAGCGCGAATTTGTTGACCAAAGTTTTTTCATTCCGAGTCCGAAGATCTTTTCACATGCGAACACATCTGTATTTTTCAAGCAAACTAACCAACGGGCGAACTGATTCCGTGTATTCCATGGGCTCGATCATGTCATTCGTAAGCTTTTCGTGTAAACCAGTAGATACTCCACTGTGGTAAGCCAAGGCAATCGGACGTGACCGACTAATCACCAGTGGTTTGGACTGTGGTTTCAACATAATGCTATGTCATTCGATGGGAATGAGCCAAATTGATTGCTCGAATAACTTTGAGTGGCAAACTTCCCATACTGAAACATCGAGAGCATTGGCTGTCATTTTCTGGATATGTAGAACTATTCCCAAAGCCACGGTGGCGCGAGATGTTTAGAAGGACAATTCCACGATAGTATAGCCACTGATATCCAGGGTGTGTTTTGTGTAAATAAGTAGAAAGATGCTGCTCGAAGAATGTAGATGTTATAATAGTTATGATCGAAGCGGAATCTAATTTCATGGATAAGGAAACGTCGCCACACGGTATAGGAAAAAATAATGCTCTTACAAACTAAGGGTGAAATAGTTTTGGTTCGATCACCTGTGAAGCATCAGCTGGGTGAGCAGAAATGTGATCACTTAGACAGAATACGTCTTGGTGGTCCGGTTGTTGACCAGATAATCCGTCCGTCACCCATGATAGGTCGCAAACGTTGCATACATTCTTCAATCAGCACATACGATCAAAGTGACCAATTTTCGTGAGAACTGTCATATTCTGCCGCATCAGCCAGACACAAGAAATAATTGGCTTTATGAGGAGCAATCCTACAACAACAGCAAAGTGATATTTTTGTTTTCAATACACTTACGTGTGTAACAACTCAATAACGTTCTGATGGGAAGTGAATGTCGAAGCTCTTCCGATTGATTAGAAATTTCCTGCTCCATACAGCTCAGTTCACACGCTCTATATCGTGCTCAATATTCAGCATCTTCTCTCAGTACTGTTTCTCGTACAAAGTCGTCCGCTACACCGGGAATGAATTGTTCACTGAGCTCATAGCGTTCGAGCTTCTGAGTAATTTAGAGTATCGACAATAGAGTATTCGCCATATTAGCTTTGTCCAACTTCGGTTCATTATTATTATCATGAGTAAGAAATTCCTGGTACCGACACTTTGTGGCTTGCATCTACTTACTTATAGTTGGTGGATGAATAATGGGACGCAGAGCGGGAAGAAAAACATTCTAGTGTGCCACTGGAGCTTTCTGGGCTAATCACACTTCATAATTGCCAACGCCACAGAAGAGGTTTGCTTTTGGAACCATACAAGGGGCCTTCCGATTACTAGTCTCATCCACAAGACAGTGGAGCGATAACCCAACAAAAGAGTCTGGGCAAAGCACCGGTGAAGAAAATTCTTCTGGTCTATCACGTGAGACTTCATAGCTTCTCTTTTTTAATCTCTTCGTCGGTGCTTGAATTATAGATCAACCTTTCTGATTCGGTTCTTAGCCCCGTGTATCCAATAGAGTATGCTGAACCTGGAGAGGGGGGGACATCATTTGATATGGGGCTGTCCATTTGTGGCAAGTGATAGCTCTCTTTATTCGAGTGAGATGACTTCTTCGAATTTCAAAAGAAACTTCGATACTCATCCCATATGACAATTTAGTGGAGGCATTTTGACCAGTAAAATGCTTCTCTCCATTTTTAGTCACTGGAATGTTCTCTCCATAGGCACAATGGCTGGTTGTCCAGAGTAAGATGTCGCCTGTCAATTGGTTTAGTGATAATGAATTTCATTGGGCCTCTTTGGACTTAACTTTCAGAAATGAGGGAATGTCCGACTTTGGGAACTGAGTATGCTTGGTTTCATGGGTTTGGAGGCACGCAGGCCATCACACTACTGCAATGTGTAGCCTCGTTACATCGAGAAGAAAGAAGAATTTCATATAATGCCGATCATTTCTCTTTTATTAAACATAGTAATTGCAATGTCAAATGGACTGAATAGGCTGAACTCCGCGCAGAAACACTGAGGATTACTAGCTCCAAAAGCGTATAGAACATAGCGTATTATTGCGTATATTCGGAATCATGTTATGCACAAATATGTACTATAACAGCGATAATACAACACAGAAAAATAGAAAGAGTCACTCTCAAATATCTCATCCGAGGCACACACAATTGAAGTGATGCTGTTTGTATTCCTTCCATGTCAAGGCATGAATACTTTCGGATCTTCAGATGGACGATTGTTCTTTTAGGATTCTCGGATTCAATCGAGTTTAGTTTAGAACTATACACTGATGTGACAAAAGATGAAATGACATCAGACTGACCTTCTTCATTGAACTGCATCTGGCCAACATGACGTCCATGAGTGGACAGATCATCCAGATTTTCACGCACAATATAGTGCAAATTGTACGTTTTGTTAATTAGTTCAGAAAACGATTTGGAAGATCTACGACTGATTACGTGAATACCTCAAAATGAAACTATAATCCTGGCTTGACAATGTTGAAAACGTTTATAGAGAAGAATATTTTTAGTTTGCTGCTTTAAGGTCAGTATATAACATCACTCTTGGGTCTTCAGTAGATGAAACTCTGTGTATTGCAATGGTACGTGGAGTATACTGATCATCTGGGAATAGTGAACAAGATGGGATGGGGATACATTCAAGATGTGTTGAGGGAAAGACCACTCGGTGCACAATTACTCACAGCATTTTGAAGCTTATCAGATAGGTTATTAGATTCCTCTTTGGTCAATATGACACTGCAAATACTTACGACATCAGCATGATTAATTGCAGTTCCGCAGGAGACAGACGAGAATTCGTTAACTTAGGTGTGGAGAAAGCACTGCAGTTTGAAGGACGAGGTAATTACCAGTTAGACACCTAAACAACATGCCGGCATGTCTGGTGTTTGGGATAATCCCTTCAAAATAGTCGGCATTTTCTACCAAAAAACAGGGTGAGAGATTGAGGTGGTGAGGCTGTTGTAATAGCAGTGGTCTGAGAAAGATGTCAAAGATTGAATAACAGTCACAAAATATTCACCTTACACACCTGAATAAATGGAAAATCATACATTTCGTAGAGGAGAATCATGGAACCGAAGAGAAAATACCAAATAATATTACAAGCTTGTGAATGAGGAGGGCAGCAGAAACGTCTGGTTCAGCCGTTGACGAAAACTGAACCCAATTATTTGTTGATGAGATATTAGGTTGCACGTGGGCCATGGGCTCCCGTGTCCAATGCAGTTTGCAAAGAATTGAGTTAAAGTAGTAAATAAGTGTACAGAATCCACATGCCCTTCGGTGGTATGGACATTACGGTACACGTGTTTATCCATTTGGGAGATATTCGTAGTATCAATGATCATCCGGTTGGGGGTACACTCCACAGGATTTCCCCAGTAATCCATGGCGACTTCAATAATTTTGGCTATTGACAATTCTCCCGGTAATAAAAAATGGAATTCGAGTGAAGAGGACTCTGATCGATCTTATTTGTCAGTTGGTGAGTGGAGATTTTGTGAGGAAATTGTGTCCTACTCACGAGCATAATGAGAAATCCCATTTGATTCAATCACTGTTAATCTATTCAGGGTAAACTCCAATCATCGTCCATGCATTATTTCATAACACAAATCCTGAGGAAGCCTTTTCTACAAGAGTTACAAAAGCCTCACAAGGGGATTAGGAGAACGAAGTCCCATGTATTCGTGGTAAGGAATGGGAAACGGCAATCGTCAAGTAGGAATGATCTGCAAATAGTGCATCTATGAATTAAATCAGAAGCCCAAGGACTGAATTTCGTGGCCAGATGGCCGTCTTTCAATAAAAAAGGAGTACATATTTATGAACCGTGTTTCAGTAATTGATATGCTATTGTAATAACTGCCGCATATTGACACTAGCCTGAAGTTTACCTGACGCGGAATATTAATGAAAATTTGGTGAAAATGAACTCCGTAAGTGATTTATTTGAGAAGGCATTCAGAAGGTTCGCGTAATGGACAATCAATCACATTTATTCAATATAAAATTAGAAACTCGGCTCAATGGAATCGGACTTAGTTGTCTAAGCATACTACACCGATATCCGTGTTCTATCATAAATTAAGTTGAGTTCATAAAAACCACGTAACTTTTTTCATCCTGACTGTTTTTATTGACAACTTTGTGCTTCGGCATTCTTCAAGCGTTGTAGGAGCAAACATCCGTACTTTTTAATGTGATAAAAATGAGAGAACCCCTACAGTATTTCGATTCCACCGAATTTTCTTGTTGATACAGGAATGACCTTCAACCTTCTAAAATATCACTGAACGACAGCTAAAGAGGTTGATCCTGAAGATTTCTGATTTACACTGCAACAGCTCATGAAGAAATTGTTGATCACATACGCATTAGAACTGCAGCCGAAAAACGAGAAGTGGTAAGAAACCTATAAGTTGAAGACCCGGTTGTATAGGCCGATAACCTCATCTCAACACTAAGCCGACAGCTCAAGACCATGGCAACACGATACCTCCATCAGGAGTGAGAAATACGTGGTAGTTTTGTGTCTTGATCACAAGTATTACGAGAAATCCCACTTGAACCAGTCGCATTTTATTTCATCAGGCTGCCTTCCAATCATCATCCATGCTTTTTTGCACACAAACATATTAGGGAAGCCCTGGATATTGCTTATCATAATGCACATGTCTCCCGCGCATGATACGCCCTCAGATTTTTAGTGAAATCCGGCCACTCCAAATTTTGCTGAGAGGTGATGCCACTGACTGCTGAAAAACACGTATGTGATGTGTGGGTAAGAGCTCCGTGGTTGTCCGACTCAGTGCGGCGCCTTACCTGTTGAGGCAATATGCGACGGTTTGCTCCCACTCCAAGTTCATGGTTGACCCCATTCAGTGTTCGTACAGCAATGAACTTTGACCATTCGGCTACAGAAATACAAATGTGGAATGTTTCACAATATCATTTTCTTGTTGACAAAAACAAGTAGTCGGAAGATAAATATGTTCGTTTGAAATACCCCAAACCATAGTACGCAACTGTCTCACGTGTTCTTCACCTGACATATTCTTTCACGTTTTCTGGATTTGCACGATGTTCCTTCTCTTGGTCATTCAGTCCGAGTGCTTCCTGGCAGCGAAAAAACTTGGCCGTAATTCATTTTCCTAAAATATAAGATTATCGCGAAAAATACTGTAACTTCATTTGGTTGTTTGCCGATCGAACCAGTAGGCTTGCTGCCTATACGGTGAGTGGAACAGTGGCGTCCAAAAGTTCGAGAAATGGTTGTCCTTGTAGAAAACCGTTTCACCCCACTTGGAGTGCTACATCCAGACCTGGAGACGACTCCCAGCGAATGATGTGAGAATTCTGGAACACACCAAGGGTTTTTTCACCACACTGTTCACTACCCTTAGGGGCTTAGCACTGAGCAGTGGTTAGAAAAAGCATAACTGTTCTGGATCAAATGTTGACATAAGGCTGAACTCAGCGATTCCTTTACCAATCTCAAAGGTTTTATTGACCTGTTGGGATTGAACTCAAAGAAAACATAGCCATCAGAAGAAGCTCCTGAGAGCTAGAGAAAGCTAAAATCAAGAACCAGTTGCAGGGTGAATTTTCTGTATCATTTTTCATATGACTGGAATAAGTTACTGTCTAAATTCCTAACCGCATCCATGAGTTTGATTTTCAAACAATGGTGTTTAGGTGGCCCCGTTTTATCTGCAAACTTATTCTTTATTTCTAAATCATGCTATCTGACCCTCCCTACTCTTTCCTTTTCATTTCTTCCTATTTCCCTCGTCTAATAATTTCCTCTCAAACCTTGTCTTTATCTTTCACCCTCCACTACAACCAGTTTTAGTGAAATAACTAGGATTGCTTGGATTTTGGCAATTTCAAATTCCTATCAGTTATTATTTTCGCCGATACTGTTTAGTAATATGCAAACAGGATCATTTTCCCTTCCGTGGTCACTAGAAAATATAAGTAAAAATGTGAAGTTCCCTTATGAAGGATGAGAGATAAGCCCATTCACTGAGTGCTTTTATTTGGTGCATTGCTTTTAAATGACGGACCAGCATTCACTAAAATTATGGGGCCATAATTTTCGTGAGATTACACATCCTGCGTGTGCCGTTTTCCGAAATGTATGTCACTTCAAATCATTTCACATGCCTATTGAGAAATGAAAGCTGGATTAGAGCAGACATTATCCACCTAATTGAACTGACTTTGAGCAGATGGTTTCAACAAGGAGGAACAGGGACCTTAGGTAGTGCTTTTCTCGGGCACTTGGTTAACTCACATCAGCCACCGAACCGAGATTCAACATTCGAAATCGTTCCTTCAGTGCCTCCCAAACCTCACCGGCACATTCATTTACACACTGGCCACTGCAGAGGCGATAAGCATCCGTCTTTTCGCACCTGATCTGTGCACACAAATCAGGGTCGCTCAAGCCCTACGGGTACCGTGGGAAAAAATCGATCCCTCTCATCCTGACGAGTCACATTCGGAACATGTCACAATATTCAGTGCATCAATCTAATCCCAATAACACTCACCCACACATAAAGAGTTCTGTTCAATCCGAATGACCCCTGAACCTCATAAAGCACCCAATTCCAGAATGATTAGTAAAGGGTAACGGATGAAACTCCAAAAACGGTTGTTTGACTCCGAATACGTGTCACAATTTGCATATTCTGACTTCTAATGTAACTCACATTTAGCAGGAAATTAGTTGTGTTTGATGGAGGGTATAGTAAGCGGAACTGACGTACCAGTGACTGAAATTCAGATATAAAACACAGATTGTACAACCTCATATCTCTTCGTGAGATTATTTTCTCGAGCTTTGAGTATTTAACATCCTGTGGCATGTGTGAAGCTTTGTCTGGTACTCAAGTATTTTAAACACTCGCTCTAATATACTTGGACATTTTGAAAACTGACGGTTTGTGTAACTACTTGGTATCTAAATGAGTAGAGGTTAAACTCTATGGAATGTCAGTTTATTCACTCAAGGATAGATTCTTATCTCAACCACGATTCGTTTGCACGAGTACGATGTACAAGGAAGAACAGTTTCAGATACGTTTTTGCACGCTCCACCGATGCGAGGAAGTCTGGTGCACCAGTCTAGCAAATGATTTGTTCATATAGAAGCAACCAAGGGAATTTATTAGGGCCTCTTCTTGAATTTCAAGTTACTGGGCGAGTCTGATTTTAGAACATCTGGCAACATACGAAGAAGACTGTCTTCAAAGGTTGGAGCAGTGGGGGTGAAAGGTGTTTGGATGTGGGTGTCAGTGGCATTCATGATCCGAAAATAAAGACTTGTGAGAAGGAAGAGTGACAAATTTACTTACGAGTGGCTGAAAACACAGGCTAGATTAAGATTAGTCACACTTTGCAGTGACTAGAAGACATAGACTGCTCCCAATTTCTTTTCCCAACGAATAGTTGAAGAGTCAGAATAAACACTAACAGTGATAACATACAGGATTGCTGAAGAACATAAACCAGCTTTCAAAAATAATCATGCAATTCGCTGTATGGTTTACAAATGACAAGATTTACCGAAATGTTTGGGTATTTCTTGGTATGTCTTGGTTATTCTTCCTAAATTTGATAACTTTTACCTGGTAGTCTAACTAATGATGTCTGAACAATTCATTTTACTAAACGCAGGAAAGCCAGATTTGAAGACTATTATTTTACCAAGCCACACAGGGTCGCAAAATCTTGGGGATCTGTAAACTCTGTCTGGTCCACGAACCCATTTCCATCTTCATCACTTTCTCCAACCATACTGACAAGGTCTTCAATTCCTAGGTTCATTCCCATTTGTTCAGTAATTTTTTCAAGTCCAGTAAAACAAATCCTTCCGGTGAACTTTGGCAATCAAAATGCGAGATCACTGGAAAAACAATAGGTAAGATTACCTGCATCAACATATCGGAAGGCCTGTGCAGTTGTATCAAGAGTATCGGTCCTGCATCTTTGCAATGCGATAATCAGCTCAATAAATTGCGTCAACGAATACAGCCCAAATTGATTTTCAGTGGTAACACTTTCTTATTTGACACACAGTGAAACTCACATTATTGAGGATTAGAAAAGTGCAATAATCGATTCATATCACTGTATCCAGAGATAAATCCGAGTCCAAACAACGCTATTTCAATGCCATGGCAATTCAGAAATCTGAAAATTATCTAGGATGACACACTGCACAACTAAAACTTACCCATCCTGAACGGCATCAAAGGTACTGAAGTCATGAATCTCATGCAATGCTAGCTGCTCTCCAATATGTTCTGGTAATTCCAAATTACTCGAGGCTTCTTCCCTCTCCGAAGCAGACTGTGTATGCTTGATTCGAGCATACAATAATCTGAGGATACGAAAAGAAAGCAAATTTTGAACGCCTGAATGATATGTTATTTAGATTCATGCACCGGGGTGTATGGTTTCGCTTGTTTTCTGGCTTGTTTTCGAATGCGGTACTGTTTCAGCCCCACCATGTTTGTTTGTTTAGTTTCAGAATGTCGGATGAACTTCCAGGTTAAGATTTTAACTGCAAAAAACAAGAAAATACGGTACTGATACCTCACTCGAATGAACTCTTTTGAGTATCATCAACCCAATTTCGCACAATCCGGTGAGTTGTTGAAGTTCATTCACTGATGATTTACTCGAGCTTGGACTCACGTTGAATTCTGTGTACAAGTGCACTTGGAGTGGTTTGTGTGTTGTGCAACCCGCGGTATTTGTCTTATCTGAAGCGAAAGATAAGGGTTTCTCCTAGTGGACACATTCTCGGAAGATGTTGATTCATTTGTGTGAGTTAACAAGTTCATCCTTGATTTCTTTGTATAAATAAAATCCAGTAAATATTTTTAGGGAAGCCACGTTTTAGCGACCAAACTTCGAAGGTGCTTGACCAGTATAGAAGGATACTCGGATGAATAATTACTCACCTTCGTAATGCAGAATTATTCATCCCGTTCTCTCTCCTGACCTCAATCAAGGTGTCAAAGCGTAAAAACAAGTTTAATAAAATGAGCTCGTTTGTATCCGTTTATTTATTTTGTTCTTCTCTGCGGATTTGTAGAATCTGACCTTAAGGTGCCTGATTTCATTTGCTTATGACTTTTCACTTCTATCTCTCTGTCAGGTGGCCTTAAGCATTAGAGTACGATCGAATAAGGGTGACCTCAACCACAACAATAATGGAATCCAAATTTGTATTCCATAGAATGGAATATTTTCTCCCGGTATGTGAGCTGTGAGATGTCAGTGGAGTTTACAGTTGCATGAAAGCACAACTTATTACTGAACCAGAATTGATGCTGTGAATCGTGATTAGAAATCTCATTTTATCTTAGGCTGAATCGAATAGATTTAAACTCGAGTGACATGCGTATCAATCTGAACGTGCCGAACCAAACAGTACTCTTCGGATTAGAAACAACCAAACGAAACGTTCACAGATTACAACATTGTTATGCTCATCGAAAATTTCAATTTGTATGATCGACAACGATTTTCGTAAGATTCACGGAATGCACGGGTAATGCGTACTTTTAATACCAACAAGGCAGACAACAAAAGCCGGAAAAATTAGGAGAAAACGGTTGGTTTAAAGAAACTGTTTATAGAATTTGAACTGATTCCAACAGACCGATATCAGTCGGAATGAGGAGAGAGGTTTCCACCACAATATGAAAACGAGGACAATGACGACAACATCAGCAACAAAACCAAAAACATCTGACCAGATCAAAGAGAAAAGAAACGGCCAAAATGTGCCGAAGTGGGTGAACATTTCTTTTCCACTCAAATGTGTCTGCCTTAACGTGTCCCAGTGAAATCGAGGGAGCGAGCGATCGTGCTTGCTTGCGTGCGCGTGTCTCCATGTAAACCCATTCACGTCAGTAACACGGATCCCTGACCTCTTCCAATGTGACGAGCTAACTCCGAAGTAAAGCATGGCTGTCGTTCAAATAAACAGCAGTCATGCAAATCACAGACTGTGATATCTCGAAAGATTTCTCTTTCTCTGTGAACGGAAGGAATTATCTAATACTGTTTGAAGAATGTGTTATTCGTACGAGGAGTCTGGATTTCAGATAACAAAAATCCACTCGCATTCTCTGCCTGCCAATGTACGACGCCAATAGTAAGAATTACCTGAGTTCCAGGCTCCTCATGCCTAAGAATATTCCATAAATATATTTCAAAGCTAACTAGACCTCATTCCGTCGTGTGCTGGTCATCTCATTATGAAGTGACAGACGAGGTTAGTCCAGTGATCAAAATCAGAACAGTTTCCGTCTATCACTGGATATCCGCTTGCGTGATTCACATTCGACTGACCGTACTGCGATTGCTCAGCTGGTGGAGCATCTTCACGGTAAGCAGAATGTCATCGACTAGCGGTGTTTGGATTTCGAATGCGAACAATGCAAGTGGATTTTGCACCATCAAATGATATTCACCAGAAATGGTCACCTGAGGGAAACGTAACCAATCAGCATAACAGGAAAAATGGATTGTACTAAAAGTTTTCACATTCACTTGTATCAGTCTTACACTGGAATTCGCTATTAGAAGGACAATGTGTTCTCAATCTTTTTAATTCATTTTTTCGTGTCTTACTGAATGGATTTGTTGAACCTCTGATTTTAAAATCCTTGTGACAGAAGACAGCTTTGAGATTGTTCACCGAAGGGCACACGATGGTTTTGTCGCTGCAGCTTCCGTCTGCTACAAAATATTCAATAGTTTGGATTGAATAATCTGGGGTCCACTGACTGATTTGAAAAAGGGACGGCAATACCGTGAGATATATTTCCCACTATAAAGTCAGATCCATTTTTTACACGGTCAAAAGAGAAACTGACAGCGGACTTATTGACCAAGAACAATATGACTTCCAAGCAGTTCACTCAAGAAACCAGTTCGATTGGTTGGCAATATTTAGCCGTATTACAAGGTTCAACTTCAACGCACCGAACAAAACAGAGGCAGAAAGCTGTGGAGGTAAAATCCGGTAAATACTGATGTTTAACGGATAGATCAATGTTGTCTGAATACCGAATACGAAATAATGTTCATGGACAATACCCAATAAAGGAAAGGTTCACAGACGTGCTCTTGTATTGAATTAGGAAAAAATAGACCACGATTTCAATGCAGTAGTTGCAAAATTGTCTTATCAATCTGATCAGTTAAAAATTGGATTTTCTAAAATCAGTTTGTTTTTGGGTAATGTACATCAAACACCATAGCATTCGTATTAGGGTTCTGACAATTTGCAGCACAATCAATGTCATAGAGAATTACAAAATTACCTAATATGACCGAACAGTATCAATGCTATGAGATGTACAGAAACAGGTATACAGAGGATAAAATGTGCCCTTTACTGCCTCGAATTCAAAAAACCCTTCAGCTGTCCAGAAAATAGCTACCAGTAGGCTGTTATTCAGTTTGGAACAAATGTCTTGCCAATCAGACTTCATGTTTTATACTTGAGAAAGTTTTATTATTTCCGTCCGGTTTTCAGTTCTACTTCATTTTTCTGTCACTCGTGAGGCGATTGTGGATCAGTGACCAATGCAGACAAGTATGAACGGCTGTCAAGCAGGAGGCATTTTTATTGTCCATACCTGTCCTATATAATTCTCAGCATCACATGATACCATGTTTGAATAAAGGCACAATGCCCATTCACCCAGTTGGGGTTTGTGCAGATTCCACGGAAATTTATCGGAAAATAAATTCATACGTGTCAATGCATTGTTTGTAGGACTGGTTTGTATAGTCTATAGGAAGAGGATCTGATTTTCCAGGGAAATGTTTGATTGGTAAATGAACTAGTCTTGTTCGTTTTGGAAAATCATGCGAATTTTCTACTGAATTTCTGTAGAACTGTCTTTCTGCAACGCATTTAGGTGCGCATGCACATGCTTCTGGGAAATAGACAGTAATGTAAACAGACTACGATAATGAAGTGTGCATTTCCTGAATCCCGTTGAGTCGTTCACATACACTGCTGCTGAACTAAGTTTCTTGACTATCTGTCGCATGTAGTGCAATAACATTTGCACAAGGTGACATATACATTGTCGACTAAGAGGGCACTCCGTGAGTTGACATCAACAGTCCATTTCTGTCCTAAAACGACTTTCTACTTGTCCGCCTAGTGATATTACAAGATCCCGTCGTTCCAACTGACTACATACATCACCTAGGTAATATTTAAGGTCATCTGGAGTTGGAAAATATCAGTATTCTGCCATTCAAAAACTGTCCGAGGAACGGAACGTTCGAAACCAGCAAGAAAAATTATTTGCTAAGAATGTACAAAAGATTCTTAAACAGCTCCCTTCAACCTTTTGAAGTGGATGGTTTCAAAGTAAAACGCTTGACAGATAGTCTCTACGAATCGCTAAACAGTCTTAATCGAGTGCTCCAGATTCGGTGAATCGACCCATTGAATGAATAGCTCCAGTGTAGCAAAACGGTGGACGTAAGGTCGAAGTAAAAGAGGAAGTTATTTATTAGCATCACTTTACTGTGATTCACGGATCTGGTTGCCAAACACAGTCACAGCCACACCGGAGGCTTGTTACCAAGTGTTGTCAAGGTCTGAGAAAACAGTTAGGTGCACAGTGGTTTCAAAAATCGATATTGGCCATGGCTCAGGTTAGTGGTTTTCAACAGCTTTGGATCTCAGAGTCTTATGTCCAGGTAGCTGTAGTTCCATCTCCAATCGAGGTGATCACATAGACACTTCACACACGAAGTTCCCCAACTAAGTTGTGTTCAAAGGAACCGCAATTTTCGATTTGATCTGGTTCTCTCAGACGTGCTTTAACTCAGGCATTACTAATGATAGACATTTGACCTTGTGACCGTTTGGCACACACTTCTAAATTTAGTGAAGTGATCTTTCAACTTTCTGTAAAATTCATCCAAGTGGTAATTTGACCTCAGCCAGTATGCCCCTAATTCTGTTCAAAAGCCTGGGTCATACACTCAGCGAGACTGATGTGTTCACACGAAGAATATGGGTTCTTCGCTGTGGGTAAGTAGGACTAACATCCGATTGCTATGTGTTCCGTTTCTTGAACTAGTTGAATTTTTCATATTTCAGGAGATTGCAAACGCATTATATATATATATATATATATATATATATATATATATTGTTGAGAAGTCAAGGCTTACATCAAGTTGGAAAACGTTTATTCTGATTTTCCGATCCAAACTGGGACTCGTTGTCAAACTTGAGTGAATGAGTTTGTGAAGGGAACGGCTGGTTCTGCACATTTTCGGTGTGTTGCTCGTTTCTGGATTTTGTTGTTTTTTTGTTACTTCGAATATGAGAGTTTACGACGCCTTTGGTAACCGTTTGCCACGAACAACTTGAAAAGCCTGATCAGTTCTTCTTTTCGGATTTCGGGTGTACTGCATTGTGTGTCAGCCCGTTGGAATACATATATATGCATACGAGATCTGTTCATTTGTTCCACTCAATGAATGGTACTGGCTCCGATTGGTTTCTAACCCTCTCTATGACCACCTGATATGCGAGGTCACCTTTTCGGCCTCCAACATCTCAAAACTAGTGTCGATTTGATGTTCAAAAAATTAAAATTTCTAACCAAAGGGCACTTCTAACGAGGTGAAATGATTTCGAAAGTTATTGAAAACCCAGTGAAAACTTTAGTGGAAACGTTATGGTAGAAACCTGGTGGTATCCAGTATTTTACTCCATCTGTCTTCTTCCCATAAAATCCTCCTAAACATGTGCTCCATCAACCAAAACCTCGTCTTCCAATTGTCTCATAAATAAATAGATTGACAAATGCTCGTAAAGTCAAACAGATAATTTCTGAGCAAAACAATGATGTGTATATTTTGCATGTGAGTGTGGACTGCAGAACGCAGAAATTGGGCCACAGGGAAAATTGATTCCCGGCACCAGCAACACATGCACACTCAAACACTATGCTTGGTTGGTCATAGATATAGGGCATTGCTTCTCCTTGTCCAACTTATATAGGTCTGGTAACAAGATTCACAAAACTATTGTGTCAATAAGATTTCCCAATAATCTGAGAGGAGCTGAGATGTAAGGCATACTCCCTCAATTTGTTATTGGGATTGGAAATTATGGACCTAATGGTCGTTTCCAAGACTAAGTATCTCTCATAGTTTGCTTGGAAATTCTTTGACAGTCCAAATGAATCAAGGATTAAAGTTAAAGACTCACCGCAATTTTCCAGGTTTTTCTTGATCGGAATTGAACAAACCTATACTACTATTATGGAAAAGAAATAAAAGATGTGTAATTATTTGGTTTATATTGACAGTTTCAGGGGACGTAAGGAAAATCGTGGTGTTTGCAATACTATCTCGGTTTCGCACGGGATAATCTGCCCCCAAATATGGGAAGAGATTTTCCAGGGAAATGATTTTCTGGTCAGATTTTCAATGATAGTAGCCGCCCTAGAGGAGAATGGGCATACCCTGTGTCTTAAGCAGATGAAAGTTCGTTCACGTCTTACCTCCATAGCAATTCCATGGGTAATATCCTTAGGGTTTGGCAATTACCACGTCAAGTTGAGAGAAATGTTCTTCCTTATCAGTTATTTGAAATATGCGAAGAGCAAATTACAGCTTTTGTGGAATTTTTCACATGGTGTTCGGCTTCATGAGAGAATTGCTTGCGTGCAATTGCACAATTGAAAAAGTAACTCTCGTCCATACCAAATACTTGCCGACCTCAGAATGAGTAAGTTTGCATAAAGGTTTTTGTACTTGACCAAACAATGAAGCAAAGTTTTTGTTTATGCTTTATTTATTGATATTGATCCAGCGAGTGAGGATTGAACAAGATATATCCCCACCAAATCCACTGTCTCGAGTACTCGACCAATATCACTTTTAGTGGTAATTCCCAATAAGATAACACTTTACTCTTGGCCAAAACTAAGGATGAAGCTGTCTTATTTTCATTGATGTAAAGGTTTTGCTATGACAAGTACATGATTGGTTACAAATTTAACATGGAATAAACTTCCTAATATAACCAGTGCGAAAATATACGTTTATATCTACAAGCTTGTGTGTTTTATGGCCCAGCTATGAAAGACTCAATTCCGATCAATCAGTATCATTGTTTTACCAGTAATTCTATTAGAACCCCAACTCTCGAGTGTGCTTTCTTCAGGGGAAGCGTTCCTTTTAAACTTTTAAACTACTATGTTCTCCTCATCCAGTCGTTGCAACCAATGGATTTAAAGAAGAGTACTAATCAACCAATTTGACGAGTATCTTTATTGCATACATCAATAACTCGAAAACAATCATTACATCATTTTCTGAAAAAGGTGTTCTGTTTCCAAACCTTGTTTTTCCACGTCTTTCTTTTGATTGTATTCGTTTACGTTGACCCGAGCCCCGGTATGATCTGCTTAATCCCTCGTACGCCATGTTTATCAAAATGGTACTGTAAAAAGATAAAACCCAACAAAAATGACCATACGTGACGACGTTCACTGCTTTGAATCATACTTTTCTTTAGGAAGTTGAACATGTTTGATGGTGGCAAAATGAATGTGTTAGGCCTGTGAGGGAAACCAGTTAAGCCCTTGCGGGTCACGATAAGCAATAGGTGTCCAAACGCAGGAGAATGATGGAGCTGATTATTTTATCTAACTCTCGCATTATTCGAGGAAATTATGAATCAGAGAAATATTCTTAACCACAACACATTGCATATTTTTTCCGGAACATCATTGGTAACGGGCTTATTACCACATTTTAAACTCAGTTTTATCCTACATATGCAACATCTGAGTCGTGAGTTTTCTTACTGAGTGAGCAAAAACTGTTGCTTAAAAACCAAAATATATATCCTCACCTTCTTTTTACACTTCTGTCTCTATTATTCTCTCGAGAAGCACTGATTCGGTCACCGTGTTGGTACACCAACCAAATATTATTCACGATGAATCAAGGAGAAGTGTTCGAAATTGAAAACCAAAAATCTAATAAACAGCACAGTAGCTCAGTGACCGAACCACCATCGATAGATCTATCTGCAGTTCAGTGTTACGGTAAAAGCAAGATAAAATTGCCTTGTTCCCTTTCCTATTGGTTTACTCTCACAGTTTTATTCCCCAGCCCTGATTTCATCGTTTTGATGTTTTCCCCTGACAGTTCTTTCATGACATTTATCATCACTGTTACCATCAAGTTAAACAGGCGTTATTCTCTCAGTCGATTGGTTTTCTCAAACAGCTCACTACTCAGTATAAGTGGAGCCAACATGTGCTTACTGGAAGTAAGTTACTGAATGTTTTTCACACTAATGGGATCCTCAAAGTGCAGCTATAGTCGGTTTTGGTGCACTCGAACATTTTCTCAGTGAGTAGTTCGAGCTTCCTGATTTTACTTAGGGATAACAGAGCATCAGGTGCCGATACTTATTTCTTTTGAGATGCTTTCTCAGTTATTCATAAAGCTTTAATATTTAAATTGTTCCGTAGAAGCCATTTTTAAGCCACTTCAATTTCCATAATGAAGCCTGTAGGATAAGGTCAAGGTACCCATTCCTAACTGGGACATTTCTCATCGTATGTAGTTTACCAATGCTTCTTAACGATGAATATCAAACTCACTGAAACAGAAATTGCAGTTTGCATCGACGTGTGCGTTATTGTCAAGAGCATCCAAAAGCGCTTCGTTGATCACTTTTATTGTGATCGCAATAGTTAGGAATGGACCCACTGGAACTCTATTTTATAGGCACCCCTATAAAGAAGACTATAATTGAATTGCAGAGGCCTATGAGTTTCTCATTTCCTCTGACGGATCCTGTCTGGTATTTTAACGAGAATAGTAGCACCGATCATCAGATGCTTCACATAAAATCTCCCAATAATTACCAAAGTGTCACACTGAGCAGTCATATTGACTTGGGTCAGAATAAAACATGGTAAACCCTTAGGCTGACATCACTAGGTCACACCTCCATTATTGGAAAAAATCTTCATCACTATGACCGAAAGATTTCCTGAAGCAAACTAAAATATGTCATCTAGATAGTTAATAGATTTCAGGATAAAGATCCATATTATTTTCCATAGGCGAACGTTAATATACTCAAGCAAAAGGATTTATCTCTTCATTATTCACTTTCAGAATTGGAAAAGTATTCTCAATTTCAAGGTCCACTTTATGCAATTGCCCCTTGATAATGCAGAATTAAAGACAGTCATCTTATTCTCCGTTCTAAAGGGAGGAGTCAATGGGCTATCTCTGCAATGGCCATTGAAGTCGAAAGTAGAGAACATAATTTAGCTGAGGGTAACAATTTATTTCATTCCCAGGATAATTGGCACTTTGCCAAAGAGACTGAAGAACCCTGAAAAATAAAGAAAGACCAACAGGTCATTAGTATGCATGTACGTATTATTGCTACTGATATTTCGATTAGATCAAAGTAACGAATCTTGCTTTGTTTTTGCTCAGAGGCTCATATTCAATTTCCAGTACTACTGACAGGCATTGACACAAATGGGGTTCCGTCCGAATTTCGACCATGTCTATTTATCGTACGCAAACACATCACCAGAGTTACTTTTCCAGAATCTCGCCACTTCTTTCTAGTTATTGTTGATATGAAGTTATGTATTTTTGTGTTCATGCTGTCAGGTATGAGAGTAAAACGTGCTCACCGAGTGCATCAGTTTTGGCAGAATCTGTCGCATAGACCACACAGACTATTTGCGTGATTATGCGATCTAACTGCTGTCTTGGGAAGTGCACTTTTTCACTATCGCTAGACGTTTTTGCCAAGCTTGATAAAAAGACTTGAAGAACTAGCCAATTTTGGATTCCAGCAATCAGTGGCTTGTTTCCTTTACCATAATCTACATAATTTTTCACTTCGTTCAGATTTCATACATTCAAGGAAATATTTGTGGATCAGAGATTCGGTAAGTGTAATGTTGCCGAATGAGGAAGTGACCGGTAGCACACGGATTTGACCACGAGGTCGTCAATTTAACACTTCACTAACCCCAGGACCGTTTGATAATCGTCGGCTTCGGACGGTGAGATAGAATCGCAAACAAGTTTCCGAAAGGTCATACTTCCACTAAAGAATCAAAACAGTTTTTGGGTATATAATTGTTCACCATATTTTCAAGGATGCACTTTGATTAGGAGCTCAATGCGGATATGAAAAAGCCTAATAAGTGTTCTACAATAGCTAGCACATTATTAAATAGCTTTATTGACGAGTTAGTTATTTGTAGGCAAAAATTGGTACATAGTTTGGTAGGTTGTCAAAACAACCCCAAATTTTACCTACAAATAAAACCATAGTATACCGTGTGAAAAAGTAAGTGATGTTACAACGAATAATCAAAAAGAATTACCTTAAATAATCGTTTCCTCCGACTAATTGCTAGTCCAATGTCGTTCACTGATTGGTGAAAATATTAAGGAGGGATAGAATAACTGTGGGAGTAATTAGAAACAACTTTCCTACGTCGCCATTTTAGTGTGAAAATGAAATGTGCAAAGAACTGAAAGACGCTTTCCAGTTAACAAGCCTCCGACCTGATAGATCAATAACATCAATGATAGAAACTCACTTTGATTAAATATTTTTCTCTAGTCAGCTACTGTGGTTACTTCCAATTACATTACAAATAAACGTCAGGCAACTGAAGAAAGTCAAACAAAGCAAATGTCACTCCATTTTTAACAGAATGAAAACATCAATCTTTCAAAATTCTTGACTCTGCAAACATTCTTCCTGACCACTGGTCTTAAACTTTTTAACCTACTGTTTTCGATAGTATTTGGGGTGGCCAAGTGAGAAGAATGGTCCAGAAATGGAAAGTCATTGGATACAGTTAACTATCTGACTAAGTGAAGAAGCAACTCTGAAGTACAACTGAGAGATAGAGAAAGGAGAGATAGGAATAGTGGATGGAAGCATCTGAGAGAGAAACAATATCCTAGTTTGTTCTCCTGGAAATCTTGTTGTAGGCATGAAGACAAGTTCGAGTGATTGGGAAACAACACAGAATTTATTAACAGGCAACATTTGAGTCAGTTTTTGTTACATATTTGTGCAAGGATTTCAAATAGAAGTCCTGATTTCGTAAAAGAGACAAACCCAGCACTTCTATGGAGATTTGTCATCAATAAACAGAAAACATTTTCAGGACACTGAAGGATAATCTCACATTTTCTTAGATTACAGTGATTCGCAAAACCACCTTTCAAAAATAATTTCAATTATGATAACATTAAAGGTTTCGCAACAGGAAATCTGCACCCATAGTTTACAAACACTTTTCAGTACTCGCGGTAACAAGATTTTGTATATTCATTGCAAATGATAGTTACAAAATGACGAAATTTACGTAAACCTCCCGGATTGTTCAGCTCTTTGTCGCTCTTGTAAATATATAGTTGTGTTTGGAAAAAAGAAGTAACTTTGCATGCTGAAATCAATTATGGGAACCAAGCAAATTTGTTTGAGTGGACCGATTTAAGGGAGAGTATCTACTCCCCTTGTAGGCAAACGGAAGTCAAGTGACTGCCCGAGGAAGACTTCAAGTTTATTATATCCTTAACTGTTCTTTGCTAAAACAATCACAAAACTATACGGTTAGTTTGCTTCAGTCTTTTATTAGATCGTCAGTTGAAATTTGTATCAGATATTTTGTACTATACAAATCGTCACCCACGAAATCCATTTTCGTCATTCTGAAAATATCACAAACAAAAGCGAGCAATCGGGGAATGAAACTTTGGAAATACACTGAAAAATCGGCTCTGAGAATTCGGATTATTTCCAACAGTGATGATTTCGCAGTTTTATTGTGCCAATACCATCACATCGAAATCCAGTACTATTTAAGATACGTTATTTTAATTTAGTTCTCAACAGCTTGGCTTGTAATCAGCCCACAGAAAAATTCTAAACTTAAATCACCACCAAAAATGCCGCGCCTAATTTTGTTAGATCGTAGGGAAATACTTTTGCTTATTGAGAGACAAAATTGCAATGAAACATTTGGTCCATAATCCCTCGTTTCCATCGTCACCTTGTTTATCATCAACATAATGCCTCAAATCAAAGAAGTTATCTTCGTTGTTTCGGAGTCTTAGTTGTGAAACTATCCACACGAAGTAAGGTAGTGACAGAATGCAAAACTCGGAAGTGATGAGTATAACCGCCCTGTGAAAATCAATTAGAATAAGTCGAACAATGGGAGATATCAGCATACGATGCAATTCACACAAGAGTTTCACACTAATGATATTCTCGGCTTCGGTTCACATTTTTATTTACGTGGTATAAACGAAGTTAAAGAAGAGTAAGATCCTTAGCTTATCGTCCAATAAATTATTGGTTACATTTTATTTTCACGTATCGTGGATTCTTTCCTCGTGAACTACCACAGACGCTTGCTTGCAAGATCAACTACACTGCAGGAAAGTGTAGGTTTTCTGCAAAGGCCAGAATAGCCTACTATTGAAGTAAAAACGTAATCCTTCTATTTTGCTTACGAGGAATATGCATACTCTACGGCAAAATGTATTTCGAACCAAAGATATCAACGCATTCCTCGCCCACTTTCTTTCAAAAGTTCGAACAATCGATAGGAAACTTCATCCCGAGTCTTTGTCCAGGGAGTGTGCAGAGTTACGATAAACGAACTATCCACAAATCGATTGAACTTCCGATAGTAGTTTCATCAAAATCACAGGCTGTGAACGGCAGTGGGTACCCAGAGCACAAAGATCTGAACCTGCATCTTCCCGATGTTTGAGACGACTATGTCAAACAAAAAAATCAGCATAGTCGTCACATTAGTAGATTGAATCTACTAGCACTCATAATTGATGGCGACACAAACGCATAGCTGTTGTCGACGTAACACGAGAAGTAATCATGGTATTTCACTTGCTCTATTCCCGATCTTCGCATTCATATGAAAAGTCAAATTTTTAAATCAAAACACGTAAGCTTGTTTGACTTCTTCAATAAAATTGTTTTTCCTCCTCTTCTGTCCCCCTGCCTCTTTACTCCACACTTTTCTTAAAAACCTTATTTTTCTCAAAAGTTGCTAATTGCACTGTGGTTGACTTCCCCGTTAAATAATTGTTTTCCAAACGGTGCAACAACATCCTTCTTAGTGTGAGTGTTCTAGACAAAAAACTGCATGAAATGTGACAGTAGTTTTACTGAAATGCACAAAATACGTCTACGAAATAGATTTTGTGATAAAGCTGGAATGGCCATCGAGAAAATTTCGGAGAATAAATTTGAAGTGTGCAGTGAACAAAAGAAGATTTGACGTCATTTTTCGGTTTTCCTGGATGTAAATGCCAAGAGGAGATTAGGTATCTCTTGAATTTTAGAAACAATCAAATGCTCACCGTAACTAATTATCATGTTCAATCTGGGTCTGTCGTGTCCATGGATGTACATTTATTTGCTTACTGAGATATATTTTAGTGTTAAGAGTAGTTTCAAGGAGAATGCGAGAAAATGTTAGAGATAGTGTGTACATTGAATGAAAATAAATGTCTCCTTGAAAGTAGTAGTTTTGAACACATTCACTCTTTGTCATTGGGTAAGAACGTAGAAAACTAGTGTATGTTAGGTAGCTTTATTTTCTTCTGGAGGCAAGTTGTAGGCATGGAAATAATAAGTTTCAAGCTGGAGTAACTTCAAAGGTGAGAAAAACTGCTTCGAGGTAAAAAATAAACCAATTTGAATTTTCTCATGTCTCTTCCTGGTAAAACAAGACAATCGCTTAAGGGAATGTCATGCCATGCACCTTTCTTGAGTTGGTGTTGCTTTGAAATACTATACTGACCTATTGGGAGTAGAACTCCAAACCTCCGACCATGTGGTTCAAGATCCTGAGATATCAATGCTGGTAAGGAGAGATACAGTTCTATATACCATTATTCACCAAGCGGCATCAACGTTCAGTAATAAGCTGAGTGATGGCACTAAATGGTGATTCATACATTGTACACTCACCGATATTTTGTATCCATAATCGGTTACTGAATTGCTTCTGCAAGATTATTGTCATTCATATCATTGAGTAGTATTTCTACAAGTAATATGAAAATCCTGAGTCTCAAAGTGAAAAATGATTCAGTATATGCTTCTGCTCTGAGCTTTTTAAGATGCTTGAATATCCACTACTGACAGTGGAGAGAGGATGAATATTGTGAACTCACCAAGATTTGTGAATGATTTTCCCACCTCGACTGATATTTTACCAACTATCAAACACACCAATTTATCAAAAAATGGGGCAACCTAAAATGAGTGGTTTTGCTTCGACTGAGCGATCTTTCGTGATCTCAGAGGATTATCACACTCTGAACAGCACTCTCGAATCATATACAACATTTTTGCCTCAATCCTTTGTTTCCTCTCTCATCTTCCTATTATCTTCACTTTCAGCGGGAACTTTCGTCGTGCATACTAAAAGCTTTATGTCCTAGATTTTGTCGTCGCTCTCTGATTAGCAGCAAAACCGCCGCAAACTCTCTACCTTCAGCTAATAACCTGCTTCTTCTTTGATGCCTCACTCAAAATCGTCACGTTCAAAGTACCAATCCAGATGCGTCTGGAATATTAGATTTTAGATATAGATGACAGACTGTCATAGACCGTGAAGCATTCAGGAGGCCGTTTGGGGCTAGATGCTTATTGTTCGGATAGATGAGAACGAGTTTTTGATCTGCATTCTGAACATCGTCTGTTTCTCACCGGTAGGAACCTGAGACACTCTAACCACGTCCACTATTTTCGAGTCACCAGTGGACTGAGATCGACCATGCCGTTGGCTTCGATCACGAACTAGTTTGCAATAAGCTGCCCATGTGCTACGTTGGGTATTTTAAAAGCACGCTGATTCTGGGGTTATATTGCCATAAGCTGTCCCAACCATTTGGTCTATCCTGATTCCATAACGCAAAAACTAAAATCCTAGGATCCAGTCCACTTGAAAAAATCCATCGGTGCTATTCGCTTAACAAGAACTTTTGACATTCCACTGGCCTAGTGAGTTGTTTCCCGTCTCATCATATGGTGACACCCCGAATTTCTGCCGAATCTTTGCGTGTTCCCAACCAGAACCAGTCAATTCCGGCTCCAAGTGGGCACAGATCTGTTTTGGCACTCAACCAGTGGTCTGCTTCGATAAATCCACTTCCTGAAGTGTAGATTCGAAAGTAAATCGAAGTACCTGAATTTCACAAAGCGCCGGATCCAGAGGGCCTCGGACCAATTCTGCCTAAAACTGGTTGAGTTCAGCTGATTAGAGAAGCTCAAGCTTCATTCCAGATGTTTGGAATTCTTATCAGGTTCCCTCCTTCTGAGAGGAATAGCTTGGTGCTCCCCGTCTTCAAGAAGGATTCGCTCAGTGACCGCACCAACCACAGGGGTATGCTTTTTATCTCAATGGAATCGACGACGCTAGCACAATGAGCAATTATATGGAGTCCAATCCGGTATTGCGTGCATCGACTCAATGTTTACTCTCCGACAGCCGCTAGAGCATTGTCGTAAATCCGAAAGACCAACAATCATTGTCTTAACGGACATTCTACCCATCTTCAACTTTTTCGATAGAATAGTATTTTGGAAGAGTTTGTTAGGAAATGGTTAGCCTGAGAAGTAGGTGAATTCTCCCATCACACCTCAGGTCGGAGTAGAGTCTATGGTCAGCTCTTGTCCATTTTGTCTACCCCAGAGGAGCACAAAACGACTACACTCCATCACCACCTCTTTACAACTTCGCCATTGAAGGTGTTCCACAGAATTCTTTGTCCGGCTCCTCAAGCAGTTGGGTTGATCTCCTTCCTGGGCACAGAGTTTGCAGCTGAGAATGTGCAAATGATAGTGTGATGTTAACTGTGACTGGTTATATATCAGAACCGAGGTCGGCTCGGGAAGTATCGAAAATTCGATGCGCAACGTGACATTTTGTAGTTCAACTTTACTTTCACTAGCACAGCGCGTTCGAAGTTGCTGGTAGGCTGTCGACAATATGGTCAGCACTGCCAACCATTTTCAAGACTGGTTTTTCAAAGGTTACCCGTGCTGATGAAAGCGTCGAGAGTCTAATAACGATTTAAACTACACTGTGTTAATGGACAATAAGATTTTACCAAAATATTAGTTGATAATACTAATAACGCAAAATCATAATAACAAGTTTTGAACTGCATGGCAACAGAGGTATCTACATACGATAGGTGCTTTACCCCTGTTAAGTGAAACGTGAACCTCCAAGATTTGAAGGTGTTCGAGTCCCCAACTCATCCTTAGTTATGAGCATATAAATTGGATAAATACCCTTAAGCACCACCGGGGTTTGTTCAAAGCAAACTGTGGCTTTGAGAAGAAGAGGGGAAGAATTTACAATTTGGCCGGAGTTTCTACTTTTAGAAATTATTATATAGTTCCTATTATATTGTAATTGTTGCAATTATATTTTGGTAATAAAGCTAAAATTAGTTGTTGAATTTAAATTCAGTACAAATCGCGACGGCAACTCACTTTACATTGTTTGTCATCTCAATTATTATTAACTTTGTTCTTCAATCCTGCAATATACAAAATATGGTTTGAGGAACACAACCCATTGATTTCATATTGCTATGCACACTCAAAATTCAGTTTCTGTCCACCAGATATTTTTCTCTTCAAATCCAGGGAGTTGTCATTGGATCACCCCTCGGCCCATCGCATCCAGACATTTTTATGGTAAATTTGGAAGACCAGGGACTGCATTAGCAAACAACTGAATTGGATATCCACCGCAGTTATGCTGACGATCTATTCGCGGTGCGCAGAATGTCGACAAATCTCAAACAGATACCGGCTAGATTCAACTAGGTAGAAAAAGCTACGCTCTTCGCACTAGAGACGGGAGAAATCTGTCGCATCCCATTCCTCGATATACCCCACTTGAGGAAGAGAGATGGGATATTTGATAGAAAACCCACTTGTGTTGGACAGTACACAAACTTCCATAGCTCCGTGTCCATCTGCCTTATGCGATATCTGATGCACTGCTTGGCCCAACAGGCCATGAATGTTTCTTTGCATGAAACACTCTAGACGGGTCTGTAGAAGACACATAATATACTGCAAGAGAACGGATGCTCCGATACTTTCATTGAGGTATATCTTGAGAAACTCATTAATGTATGAAGTCTACAACTTTCCTGAGAAGAAAAGTCCTGTCACTCTTCCTCTCGTGAGTGTTGACTGTAGCGAAAGTTTACAAAACGAATTTCAGAGCCATTCAAACCATCTTCAAAGCCACCAGAATACAAGCTCTAACTTTATTTCATCCAATCACCCAACAAAGACCCAAAGATCGACTCCCACAGTCAACCACTTCTGTGCGCATTTTCAAATTCAACCGCTCTCATGGAGCTGATTAAACTTGTCGTACCACTTGACAGCTAATCAGGAGGTTGTAAAGAATTTGACCTGGATGACTGAAAAAAGAGTGACATAGGTCATTGGAAGAGGTCTAATGAGGAGAACATTTTCAATATGGCACATTAGGAAATGCCGGTCAGTCAATCAGAATAATCTCTCGAACTCCTAGTAGTCTCATAACTCGTATCAGACGTTTATCCCGAGTTGACAAATACTTTCCTTCCTGCTATGCATAAAGCGATCTTCTCAGTCACTCATCTGATCTGTATCTATTTCAAGGCTTGAGAAAGAGTCCTAACGAAGACATTTTTCCTTCACTTTCCTTCGCAATGAGTGAACTTTAGACCAATAGACTAATCAAGTGGATGATGTGTGCCTCCTATCTCGGATTTATTTCGATCATTCTCACGTCATAGTAGAAAATGCATTCAAAATGGCGAATGTCGGAGCAATGAAGATGAAAACCAGGTTGGACCAACAAATGCACATCATTTTGATAAATGTAATAGTTTTATATGGGAAATACAACAAAATCTGTCCCAATCATATTTATTCATTTGCTCGATATCAAAGTATATGCTAAAATAGGAAAGATATCTGCAAACATACCAACTCCTTTCGATTTAACGCTTGACTCGTTCGCGATTATCATGCTTAGTAGCTTCATATTTAAATGACTCGGAATTCCAAATCAATATCCCATTGACAACTAGCGTCTGATTACGTCGAATGGTGGAAAACCTTTTCGAAATCAATACACTAATTCACCCGAAATAATGAGTAATGTGAATTTCGAAAGAGATCCTTGTCGTCTTAATGTACTTAGTTATAGGCAAATTGAATCTAAATTTTGCTCACAGTTTTTGGTCGTACCCTTTCGTGGTAAAACCTGTCAACATGAAAATTGAACAAGCATACCAATACAAGAGTGTTATCAGAGTGTGCCATGAGCTAACCTCAGAAATGCAAATGAATTGAGAAAGAATTACAGTTCAAATTGTATGGGTCATTGATTGAATTAATGCAATAAATAATTCCCTGTAGAATTATCGGTCATTTCAGGCATTCCTCTTCGTGTATTCACCAAGCACACCAAGTACTAATATAATTTTGTGGAAATGTAGCCGGTGTTAGCAATTATCGTTTTGCAAAAACTCACACCTGTTTTCCAAACTGATGGGTGGATGAACGCATCGATGATATTTGGCTCTGAGAACCACTTTTGTGTTGGCATAAAAGTGACTTTACACATGATTATTTGAAACTACACCTGGATTCAGTAATGCGTGTTTACGGTGTCAATTCGTTTACGACTCCTACTGCATACATTGGCGAAGTAATTTCCAATGTTAATTCGAATTCAACATCTCGTTCCATTCAAAAGTTGAGAAACAGCGGCTATCATTCTAATCCAAATGAATGCTAGCACTTTCTTGCTGGTCTCGAAAGAAACACGACAAACTGCGTGTTTTCGAGTTTACAGTTTTGTTGTGCACATCAGAAGGAGTTCTTCCCACTTTAATTGTTCCTTACCGCATTGTTCTTTCAAAAACGGCCATATATCCCGGGTATGTATTCAGTAATGTGACAAATCCGACGCGCACGAACGAATGCTGTGCACACTGGAAGATTACTAAAGTTCTGCAGGAAAAGGTAAATTACTGGTGCCACTTAAATACGCTATTACGTTTAGTAGGATGTGGTGGGCTGTAGATTTTAATTGTTTGGACTGTCAACAGATCATAGCTGAAACTGCCGTTTATGAAAATGGTTTTGGCTTTTCCCACTCGGCTGTCTTCCATTGGCTGCGGTTCTCTTTCTGGGAAGCAGAACATTGTCGTATGATAAATGAACGAAGAGGAAACACGTTTTTTGGTTTACTAAAGGGAGAATTTCACTGACACACAGTAGAAGTCACGCTCAAGCTCCGGATCTTGTATTTACAAGTATTCGTCACGTTGACTGGTGCCGAGAAGAGCCAGAAGCGACCACGAAAAACGACTTCTTTAAATATCCCTCTAAGTAACGAAGGACACCTGGAAAGTAACCGTATAATAAGTATAGTAAACGAATGATAGCTGATAGGAAGGCGGAATTTGCACATGGTTATAAAAAGTCATACTTCCCCACGCTACTCAGAGAAATGGATGTAATACCCTGCTTTATTCAGTTTCGTATTATGGATTACATGCCAAAAGGCACCTTATAAGCAGGATTTACAAAAGGTCCCCCTGAAAATTGTACACAGTGAACGTTTCAACCATTACATGGTGGACCTGCTTTTGATCTTTTCAATGTTGATTAGCTATGACCGACAGCTGCATCAAGGCAGGCATTCTGGTCATCCTGCCACTTTTCCTGGAGTCCGTTTTCAGTTGGAGTTTCCAATTAGCCGAGTATGGCAACCAATTGCTTTCAGACCTTTGTTCACACAAGTGAAACAATACATTTTAATTGAACATAATTTATGGTTATGGACGGTGTAGTACTATTTCTCACAAGCAGTAATGTTTTGAATTGCACAAAGCGGACCGGTCCTAAATTCCATTTCGAAACAATTGGCTGAATAATTAATCTACAGCCGAGGTTAAAACAGTCCGAATGACGATATTTGTTCACATTATAAAAGAAAACTTTATTGGATATGAGGAGGTGGTTGATCATTTAGAAAGCACTTCTTTTATGCCCCCAGTAACACACGTTGATGACGACGATATGGTCACTCCAAAAGGTCTAGACCCTAACTCGGATATACATGATGATAACCAACATGTTCACTCCTATAGCATAAATGCAGAGGAAAAAGATGATATATCAGTTCGAATTCGACGATTCACATATTTCGTGCTCGATCCTAAAATCAATTGTGGAAGTCAGAATGTCATTCCTTTTGATCCGCTGTACGTCTAAGTGTTCACTTATTTCGACAATTCTGTTATTTGTTGTTTGTCATTCAGGCATTGGGAGAGCGCTGGTCATTTCATCAGAATCAACTTTAATTGAACTTTGTTTGGTTGACTGTTCTTTGAACTCCAAGTTTGACGCGCAAATCTCAGGTCATCCGACCAACCTGCACTCGGAAGCATCAGACCCGAGTTTCGCCCTTGTCAACATTCGATTATCACGTTCGCGAACCTGGACTTCTACGTATGAAGCTTTATAGCAGAGCTCTCATCTTTACCACTAATTCTTGCACGGTTCGAGATTGAAATATCGTTTCTTTGCTTATCGGGGAAAAACTCAACAAACACCGTTTCTTTGGGTTCAGTTCTATTTGCATCACACAAAAATCTCATCGAACAGTCAACTCCACGAATGGAGATTCTATGTTTATCAGATTTTCAGTGTTTCGCAAAGCAGGTGTGTGTGTGTAAAAAGGTATCACTTCAAAGCGTAGGAAGTAGTGGTTTATTTAAAACTGCCATGCAAAAAGCTAAAAACTGAAAAGAAAACAGATTTTTAAATAAGAACGGTGCATTCAAAGTCAACAAGGTGACGAGGGGTTGACGAACAATGCCACTAAAATAATTTCCCCATCAAATTTCAAAATCTAAAATTCAAACCACATATACCAATACGTACGTCTCATTATAATTGGACTGTAAAAATAAAGAAATCACGAAAAAACTTTCTGTTGCAAAGAACAAACGTATTTCAAGTTCATGAAATGACTCTAGCCGCAGTCAGGAAACGAACTGACGACATTGCTCAAATCGTTGGCATGGAAATTCGTAATCACAAACCAACAAATGTACCGATTTCCTGCTAAGAACGAAATAGGTCATCGGCGGTAAAACTCATGCCAGTTAAAAAGAAAGAACAAGTCATCCTCGCGAAATTATCATTTGAAAATAGAAAGAAGGCTGCAATTTTCTCATGGAACACGGAACCAGAACCGAACATATACTTCCACCTGTTGCTGGTAACAGAACATTTCATAAGATGATCGCATGACAATACCCAATATATCAACGAAGTTGCAATATATCGGTCAGTGTTTTCCATTTATTCGGTTCATTGCATAGCGCAGACTCTGTGGACTGAAAGATTGATTACTCTAACAAAGTCCCTGTTTAGTCAGATTTTGATCACTGCGCTTTGGTTATTCCATGCAAAGCTTTCCGAGATGTGAGTAATCACGTATTCTAAACTGAATTTTGAAAACAATGTCTTTTTTGTTTGTTGTCCAATAAGTATTATCCAAAATACTATCCATACGACATCACATCTACGTGAAACATCTTCGTGCACGTGCCATTGCTCACTTTTCATCACTAATAGGTTACCTTAAATAACATACGTATGCTATCGTGCCAGATTCAATAGACTTTGGTCACGTGACCTTGTGTGAGATAATTGTACAAGTATGACTACAGTATTCGACCCGAAATGAACAGATCTTCAATAATCCTGAGCAACTAATTCAGTCAAAATTTGCATAGAAAGAAAACTTTCAGTTGGAAACTCAGTAGAAAAACTCGTTCAACCTAAACATTCATCATGCCAACAGGCTGGCTTTTGGTGGTTGTTTGTTTACCGCACAGATTTACAATTTTTCACCATTGTATTGCTTGTCAGTTTCCTTTATTGGATAAGTAAGACTTGAAGGCACTTCATAGTAGAGCAACATACTACTCTCTGATATTCGAATCCTGCTGAGAAAACTGCCACCGCTGTGCAAAAATCTAAAATCTCCTCCGTAAACGGTTGCCGAATTACCACTATGGAACCCATTACTCGTCGACCAAATGATCACCACACCAATGCAATATGTTTTTTTATTTCATGACAACTATTATGGTTTTCGTTTGTCCACCAAGTGGATAAGTTGGGTTTATTTGAAGAACATCAAAATGTTCTATATTATCACGAAATAATGATCTCTGGTAAGTAGTCCCGTTGTGACCCTCTGACCCAGAAGACAAAGTGCCTATTAGAAACTTCCCGTATGGTAATTGAAAATGACCCAGTTGAACAGGCTCACTAAAGTCCGCAAGTGAATAGACCGGAACATCTGTCAGCTAACCAAGGGGTTTAGAGGGAATTCTCAAGGCAAAGGGTCAATACTAATTTAAATAACTTCAGGCTGCAGAATGATACAACTAAAAGCTGTCTACTATGTGAGTAACAACAATTTTCGACCAATTCGGTAAACCTTATAAAATATCTGGAAAGGAAGAGCATTACCCACTAGGATCAAGTTTGTATCAAGGTTAAACGATGACAGCTGGCATAGACATGCTCATCTAGATCATTTCAATCTGATTTTTGACGAGATCACATTTTCCGAAAGTGAAACGATCAGAAAAATATTCACCTTTACAATGAGCAACGGTTCTTTGCTATACCATAGTCAATATCAACGTGCTACTTATATGTCGGTAGAAGGTCAAAATGTCTCAAAATGTGTTGGCGTTCACGTATTCCTGAAAGAACGAGTTACAGCAAATTGAAATTCCTAGTTTTAAAATCTCTGTCGAACGACGGAGTCTGAAATTTTATTCAGTGCCGACTACTAGTGTTCAGGACGAGTGCAGTAATACTTGTCCCATCGGAGAAAATCATACGAAACTGCTACTCCTTGAGTACTTGATCATGGTAAACTGCGACGGCAAGTACAAGGAAACCATGAAGAAGTGGCTATCTTGGTTGTTGTTGTTGTTGTTGTTGTCGTCGTCGTCGTCGTCGTCGTCGTTATCACGAATGAGTGCACTCAACTGATGATAGGATATATCTTCAAATACACCCAAAATCGATCTTTTGCTTTCCGAATGTTGAAGCTCCTTGTCCGTTTCCCAAAGAAAACTGATTTGTTTACCCGTTTATTAAATGACAATCATTTCAATAGCATGTGAAAATTTTGTGATCACCCAAATTTTATCATTTTATATCTGCTGATCGGAATATGAAATAATTACTTGTTAGTTCAAACAACTGTTCTTGTTCCTCCTTTGCGTATATCTGCAATGAAAATAAACGTGAGCTTATGCAGTAAAAACGTGACGTAAGCTAGCAACATTTTGGTTGATTAGGAACAGTAGTTACAAATAAAACAAATTGGGAATAAAAATGTTCACTGTATTTTGGGTTTACCAGTGCTAACAAGTGGATGCAGAATACTTGAATCGAATTCAAGATCAACTAATGCCACCATGGCAACCATGAGAATAAACTTGCCGCTGATCGATTGGTGGATTATTTGAGGCACAGCAAATAGCCAGATTAGATGGTCAACCTAGACAATAAACTCATAGACGCCTCACCTTTTCTGCCTCTCTTCCAGGAGAAAAAAGGAACTTGAAAGTGAATCAGAATGCCGAAGATTTAAATCAGCGTTATGCTGCTAATATATATATATATATATATATATATATATATATATATATAAACAGTATCGTTCTGCAGTATGCACCATGCTGAGATGCGGCGAAATCGTCCCGGACATAATTCGTGCTATATTACAACTCTGGCTTTTCTTTTCAAAAATGTATTGTGGCCTTGTTTATAAATAAGGTCACAAGTGAGTCTTCCTGAAAAACTCACTTTGCTTTAGCTCTGGGATGAGTCGATTTATCAGATTCATTTCAATGGAACCTGAACTATCTTGTACTATGCGGGAACAAGAAAAACTACGAGCTTGTGAACGGAAGGTCCATTGTTAGACAGCAAAACGTGTGCATCTTTCCAGTATATAATAAGTCTAAACAACTGAAAGTAGTGCACAGACCTTCGATTTTTCCATGGTGCTTTTCTTCTACAGTGAAAAGTAAAACTTCAGTGTTTCATCAATTGCAAATCAGGATCTTGCGCTTGGGTGATTGAGAGACATCTGGGACACAGGCTAACGGGGACTCCTCAATTTGCAGAGCTCTTGGCTCTGTCTACCGTGAGTCTATTTCTGACTACCGTCAGCGGTACCCACGTGGGAAAGTATCACGAAAAACACTGACCTCGGACTACATTTCGAACACAGAGCCATTGTTTTCAAGAGGTATTCTTTTGAAAAGTAGTTTACCAGGAATTCTCGGTTACAATGATTTGGTGGGCCAAGATAATCCGGACGTGTACATGAGTTTGTTCGTGCAGTGGGGCTCTCTTATTCTTTGTTAAACTGCAAAGTCCGGATAAAACTACCACAAGTGGTCGTAGAAAGTGTACAAATCAAACACCAAAATCCGGCCATCCAGAGTTCCCGAATGGAGATATCATAACCATGGAGCATCCGCGGACCTCATTTTCAGGCCAAGTACTTTGAAAATTAGGATCGTCTAAATAATAATAAGAGTCTGTGAATCGAAACAATAACAGCTAATCTTCCAGTGATCCAGCCGTACCGGCGCACTGCACAATAGGCGATTGCTAGCTAGTACCAAAGTGACCGACTAAGATGGGGTTGCCAAACTCTTGTCTCCTAGGAAATGGAGATTCACACCATTTGGCCACCACTGATGCGTTTATCGTTGATTTCCGCTAATAAGCAATATAGTCCACTGCGCAGATTTCCCAGGAGTATTCAGTGTCACGCGCAAGAAAATGCAGATAACCACCACCTTTAATTTGTTCCATTTCTAACGGTTCGTGTGGGTAGTGATATTTCGACAAGTCTCACGAACTATATCCAGCCAAAAATTATAACTTGATTGCAAATGAAACTCATCAACTTCGGCTCTCACTTGCTTTAGTAAATGACGAATTAGTACGTCGTTCAATTATTCAACCAGTCACTCATTTAACCTGGTCGGTAAAACTACAAAATATCTAACGCACAGGTATTTGTAATAGGGGTGAAAGCCTCCCGGGGTGTGGGATGGGCTCGTCAAGAACCGCCCCCTCTTTTCTCTGCTTCCAGACCCTTGTCGATGGGCACCACAAAAAGAATTCAAAACAGACCAACAGTGACTGCGAGATATACCCTTAATATCCTCTTATACCTGCCATTATAATGTACTGTGCATGAAATGATCTAACCAAAAAATCACATGTTTGTCCCCATGTCTTCGCTAGTTCTCTCCGTTATTCGTGTAGTGCTCCGTTGTCTTTCGTGTTCTGTTGATATTGTCAACTGTTCGTCGTCACACATCTATGAGTGATGATAATCTGTGTAGTTCATGGCTAGAATCCTGAACTTCGGAGACTGAATTTGGCACTCAAATCGAGAATAAATTCCACCTATCGGGCATTGCTCGATATTGGTGATATTTTTGCACGATTAGGATATGTTCATAAATCTTCTACTAGACTGGTTTCAACCAAGGTTTCCAAGTGAAGAATGATGTCGTGGGGTTGAAAATATCAACTGTTATGTGGAAATGGAAGTGAGGGCTTCCTGGCTCAAAACGTGCCGCAAGCAGTTTACAAACATTAGTTAGCCTGAAGATTACTCATTTATCCTGGAATGTCAAATATACCATTGAAATTGTCAAGCAGATCGAGTAAATATTTGTATGACGAAAATACTTGCGAGTAGCTTGTGGAATTGATGACAATTTATTTGGCTGATTGTCTTTTGGACTTCTCCATTCACGCACAAACCTCGGGTTGTCCAACCAACCCCGCATTCGGAATCACCAGACTCGAGCTTTTCTGTTATCAGAGGTGATCAGTGGTGCATATCCTTTGCCACATCCAGGGTTTGAACCAGGGCCTCTTCACCACGGATACGTGTGTGTTATCACTGAACCACCTCGCTCCCTCCTGGGCTGAGCCGAATCACTGAGTTTAGTTTGTTCGGCCAGCAATTCCCGACAGCTTCGAATGGAGACATGGTATCTGTCTCGCTTACTCCAAGTGAATACTTCCCACCACGAGCACGACAGATATGAAATCACTATTTAGTCTGAAGCTTATTTATTTTAGCTTTGAATGTCTAAATTAACATCAGTATTGTCAAAATAATCAAATGAGTATTGTCAATTATGGCAGTGGCATCCCCTGTTAGAAGCATGGATAGGCATGTCACGACAATGAGATTATTCGGAAACTCCCTTTCAGATGACAGATTTCGTGCATTCCAAGTCAAATCTCGCTTCTGGTAATTATAAGGAGTCTGTTTGTAATCACAATTATGACAATGGTAATCTTGTAATCAAACCACTGCTGGGCTTTGTATTATGTGAGGGAAGAGGACTAGATGCAATTTCAAAAAGAGTAACCTGTCCTGGGTTTATCTAACGGGTCACGAAAATTGAAAATGGATTTGACTTAGGGACTAATATCTTTATTCTCGATGCTTTCTTCAATAATTTAGGTCTGGGTAATGTGTGCCAACACGATCTAGAGAAACAGCTGCTCTCAGTATAACGACGATGAATATTTGATTTAACTTAGTTATAGGTAAAGTTTATTTTTTCAACCCAATGAATTCTGATGGCAATATCAGTTCAACACATCCAAACAAAATCCAGTGGGATGGAAGTAGGTTCAATTCAATTCAACGTGAGCGTGAATCTTAGGGTTGATAAAAGTATGATTATGGTGGAAGATAGAGAGTTGCAATGATGCTCGCCTCACTGAATTCCTTACAGCCAGATATGTCCATTCCGTCATGATCGGCGACATGCATCGTCCCAGTTGTAATCAATGCAATCGTTCATGCATACTAAGAGTGTGTTAGGCACACACACATTCAGAACACACAATGGGTTTATAAATCATTTGTAGTAGTAATAATAATTATGCCTAGTGTATTTAAATATACCACATTCAATTAATACTTTACTGTCATGAATATTTCCTTGGACAAATTGTCGTATGTACAAATAGCTTATGATTTCAGTTACCTACAATCGCATCTCATCATGAGTAACAGAACATTCATACCATCGGAATGAGACGAGTACCCAAAGAATTTCGTGTCAATCAGACTGCAAACCACAAATAGCAACTGAGCAACATTTCATATTTCCCCCGTTCTCAGTCACTTCTAACCATGTTGCATGGTGAAACTTAAAAGGTGCAATCAGATGAGCAGCATTTGTATTATATTTGAGGAAAACAATTTTTGGATAGCAATGTAATATGTATAACACTAAAAGATTTGGTGTAAGTTAGAAATCATGTGCATTTTTTTTCAAGCTGACCTGTGTGAAACCAACGTGTGGCAAATGTTTCGGACCATCATCAAAAATAATAGAAAAACGATGAAATGAAATGAAATGAATTTTCATCAAATGACTGTGATAACCAAGTTCGATCAAGTGAAGCAGGCTGATGCCCTTTCATTCTGCCCTGTCGACCTGGACGGAAGTTCAAACTGGTTTTCTGAAAAAAATGACTACAGACAGCGAGGGTTATTCATCACCTATAAGAAGAATTCAGACAATATGTGCATCAAAAATGGAATCAGATAATAATGCTCTCTGGAAGATAGTATCTGAGGCAAAGTTGAGGAAATTTCTCAGTCAGGTGAAACTTAAATGAACCATCTTGATGGAAGTGATTCAGTGGCATGTAGCATTGACGGCTATCAAGAGACTACTTGTGTATATGATTTTCTCCTCGTGCGTGGCTCTTTGAAACGCACAGTGAACAGCTGTCAACATTCCAGCCCTATCCTCAGGTTTGCGTTCTTCGCCTTCACGGAAAACAGCGAACTGAATACAAATTTAGAACTAATTATTCTGATCAGACGAAAACTTCGTCAAGAAAAATAAACATTTTATTCGGTCCCTCAATTACAGACACCTAAATGAACTTACCACGCAAAGTATGTTCCAAGTGACTCCACAAAGTTCGGTTAAACTCCAGCTATACCAAAATGACCGACAGTCATATTTTTTCATACTCGGAGCCAATTGGATACGCAAACATTTAGATTTGTCTTGTGAGTTCCTGTTTCATGAGAGAGAAATTCAGAGAAAACACTGCATAGCTTTTTCACGAAAAAGGACCATCTTGGCCCTTTTATCTATGCCACAGCACCTTTCTTTGCTCATCTAATAACGTTGTAGACTTGGAAGTTCCCTAGGCTTCTTTGTTCCTTTAGCTGACTCAGATTATCCTTAATAAGCGCATTCAGATCATCGGGGCTTTGGTGGGGAAAATTGATGTTGCACAGCACTTTCCGAAACGGAACTTTGCACCCATAACAACGTCTCAGGGTATTGTTGTGTTTGTTTAGTGCAGCATAATACTTTGAATATACGGCCTTTTCCCTCACGTTATAATTGCAGAATCAAACTAGTGTATAGTCGTAACGAAACCCTCAAGACTAACAACTTTGTTTCCTTCTGAAGCCCTTTTACGAGAAACTTATCCCTTTAAGTATAAAAGCGTACCGTACTCGGGATGGTATTTCTTAGTTAGCCGTAAGTCTACTCCATAAAATCAATGGTATACCTTCTTGCTTCCTAAGAAACATAAACATTGAAACTAGAGTAGCAAATGTACTCACTACTGATTGAAAGAAAAGCTAAGTTATTCCGAGGTCACACGATTATGTGCAGTCCCGGATCTCAAAGTCCTTCCGGTCATGGGAATCCATGTGAAACGTTTGCTTACAGGCAGTTTCTATTTGCAGGACCTGAGATATCTCAGAGGAGGTAGATGATGTCTAACAGGGAACACATCGCTAGATTCCAAAGTGGACAACGGTAATCAGTTACCCTGAGACAAGGAATCACTTGAAGGACCAGTCGGGTAATGGACTGAGGAACCGAATTCATAATTGTTCTTTTGGTATTTTTTGTCAATTTTTCCAAACGTGTAACCACGATAATAATCAAGAAAAACGGAAACGTTTGTTAGAGTATAAAATGTAGTTGTTCCGTGATATTACGGATAATTCTATTCACCTTTAGACAGTCATATACACGTTTTGTTCAAGACAGCTGGTATCTACACCCTTTTTCATCGCTGATCAATTATTCAGCATACTCTTCTTAATGAACCTGAACCGTTCTGAATCGCGAGATTATTTTTCAGCCCACTATTCCCTCCAGCTCCACTCATGAAGTGCTGCACCATCGTTGACGTTAACCATTCAAGTGGCTAATATGACCTTTGTAGCAGAGATGGATGAATATTGGGGATTCTGTTGACGCTACCTGTTGATCATCTTGTATGCAACTTCACCGTTAAAATTCATTCATCTAAATCCAATGATATGATGGATTCGGAATCTCGGACAAAATTTGCTTTTTATTGGAGCAATCCTGACTGACTTAGATTCTATCTATCTTCAGTGCTGATGAGCACGTGTGCTTCAGAATTTCACATGTATTTGGTGGCAATATACCAGTATTAAATGCTCCAAAGTAATGTTATACTGAATGTTTTTATTTCCGATGGTGCTCATCGAAATCTGTTCCATTCACTTGGGACTGTGATGTCCATTTCATTTACGTGGTTGTTATCTCTCTTAATTGTTCGCACACAACCAAGTAAACGAACATTCTGTTACTGTGTAGTCTCACGGAAGAAATATTATCCCACGTAATCAACACAGTAAAAAGTCGACCCTATTCTGTGTAAGAATATCTCTTGAAAACAAAGTTTGACGCACGATTAGCCTCGTGGTTACTTGGAAGAGGATAGAAAGTAGCGTCTCAGATTTATATATATATATATATATATATATATATAAATATATATATATATACATATAGTTGGCAAGTAAATATCACCTTGAAAATTGTACTCAATACGGAAGGTGGGTTTTTCCAAAAATCCCTGACTTTGACAAAAACATAACCGTGATAACTAACATGAGTGATTTGTATTTGTACTTGATCAGACTTTTGTGTCGACAGATGTTTACGTTCCAGTCAGAAGAGATGTACACTTGGGACCTAACTGAATAAATGTGATAGAAAAAAACGATTGCCTATCGAAATTGCCAAGAAATTCGGCTGATACCCGTCCTTGGTTGGTTAGGATTCTGGCCAGACATGGGGCGGTAGAGTTCTTGTACATGGTAATATCAGAGGGTGCGGATCAGAAGGAGAAACGTGTCGGGACAACAGAGTTACTTTTACATGGATCACTGTGGAAACAGTGAATGCCGTCTGCCAGGATTTTGTGAGCAAACTTTTCACATACGGCCAGGTGTAGTTTGCATTGCTTAGCAGTTATTCAGTTAGGGGTATAAAAGATACCTGAGTGATAATAGATAGACCTCAACGAAGAATTTTCGGGTCGTCCTTCAGTAGACCAGCAAAAGTAACAGGGAAAGAGTAAAGTAGAACAGGAAAACACGTTGATGAACAGAAAGAGAGATAACACTCCATCTAACGTTAAATTGTCTAAACATTCGGGTTTGGTGAGATAGCCAGCGTAGTTTTTTTAAACAGTTTTGAATGCGAGATAACCACTTCCAATTTGCATAGATAGTTGTTTCTAAGTGTTCGTCAGAACACACCCTAGTAAGTGGTTCGGTGAAAATGACAGATGGTTCACAAGTATAAGCTGATCGAGCAAGGGTAATATGCATTCAATGCACTTGGACAAGTTTAAAGTTAAACCGGATGAAACAATAAAATTAATAATACTAAATAGGTTCTCCAACTTCCTCCAGTTTGTAATCAGCCTGTTTAATGTTGACGTGACAAAAAATGAAACGGAAGGAAAATTCGTGACCACGATTGGCCAAAGTCGTACAAGCTTCCAGAAGTTTCTATTACATGTGGTTTAAAAATGGATTAAAGATAGAAATTAATTTTCCTCCTAAACTGAATTCTATCTGCAAATCCGTAGAAACGGACTTCAGTTTAGTTGTGAACATTCATACGTTTCCCTTATTTTGACGGATATTTTCCAGTGTTTTGTCCTAAAGATGAGTACAATTATCGGTCAATTCACAGAAAAACATTCGAAAATACACATTTCTGGGATAGAAGACCAAGCACATTGAAACAAGAGGATAACTCCTAACGCACTGCAATGGAAAACAGTGCCGTTACTTCATGTCATCCATCCAGCACGAGAATAATAAAATGCACTCTTAGTTCCACTCGCGGTTAAGTATGCGGCCATTTCAAATGCTGCTGGTGTAACGTGCTCAGACAGATCGCCATGTCCATCCTTATCGGTTTTAGTGTTGATGCTTGCTCATTCACTTACCGAGCTCCGGCCCACGAAAGGCACTGCAACCAACCTACTACACCTGTATCAGGTGAAATGAAGATTGCAGTAAACATCCAACAAAGGAGGGCATGTATTGATTTCATTAGAGATTCAATTCACCAAGCCTGTCATTTGGCAGTGGGCTTACTTTGCAAGCTGGTGCATAACATTTGGTGGAAAAGACAAAAGTCATTTGTAGTAAGAACTTCACCCACCGATCCACCATACCGAATGCCAGTATTATTGGTCTGAATCGGAATCAAACATGATTCACCTCGTTAGCAAACTTCCATCAGAGGCATCTCAAATAGTGGGGAATATTTCACCGTTACCACTAAAAGTTTTCCATGTTCGACTGAAATTGTCATGGAGGCTAATACTCGACTTTACGATAATGTTCTGTGTTAAGCTGCATTGGAAGCGCGGCAATATATTCAAGCAATACGATTTGTCCGTCCAATAATTACTTTTGAATTTGTGGAAGTATATGCAACTTCAAGGTACAGTTCACACGATCACCCCATAGTAGCGCAGATTCGAAAGTAATCATAAACGTCCTACCTGTTCTCAAGAGAGATGTTAGTGAGCCACCTACGCAATAGCTACTGGAATCAAGCTTGGAAATGTGAGAGAGCATGGGCTAGAAATTTATTTTACAACAATCACGGTGGGCTTCATGCCGAAGAGACTAGGAAAGATTTCGCATATTAAAGGCAGACCCACTGATCACCGTTGCCTATGAATGTTGTGTCTGTCATTGTTTTGGGTCACTTCAAAGAAAATAAATCTGGTTTCTTTTTCTATCAGAGGTTCATATTCCGTCGTGGGCGCGATCGACTGGTATTGGCGAAAACATAGTTTCGTCTGCATTTCGAGCAAATCTTTCCACTACAAACACGAAAACCACAAGCATTATCTACCTAAAAACCTCGCCTTTGCTTACCAATTGTCAGAGGTATAAAATTATGTAGTTTTGTGTCACTGCTTTCAAGTACGAGAGAGCAAAACTGGCGTATCAAGTACCCATATGCATCCGTTTTCCCTTCACCTGCATAGTTTCAGCTCTATCATCCTAAATTTTTTAGGAAAGATAACCCCATTGTGAATTAAAAATACCGAAGTTAAGTAAAATGTCCAAGCGAAAGCCACCATACAATTGGACAGGGGTCACTCATACCATGAACTAGACATTGAATAAGGATCATCACCGACAACGCTACGAGAGATGTAATGACCAATATCAGACTGAAAAAAGTCGACAAAACGTTCTGTTGGATCCGTGGAAACCGGGTGCAGCTCTGTTGAAGAAACTTCCCGTCCGAGTCAACAGCCACTCACAAAAGACAACAGATGGCTCCGATACAATTAAGAGCGTTTTGCGTGCCATAGGGACGGAAATCCATTAATCTTTAGCAGTTACTGAAAGTGTACATTGTAAGCTTGACTTTTTGCTATCAGGTACACTTTTATCCGATTTTGACTAAATTCGGTTTTCAATATATTGACCCTTCAGAGTGCGACTAGGCTTTGGATTAGGTGGAAAGCTTTTGAAAAGCTTTGTGTGTTTTTGTAGGAGTGAGAAATCAGTCATAGCTAGCAGATGTAAAGTTGATTGTCCGAGACCGTTTTCAACATTTCACCATTCCCGACTTTTGATCGCCTATCTCTCCTGGTTTAATCAAACAAGCTGCCTTGTCTTCAAAATAAATACGAACAGCCTGGTGGAAATGTTCCAAATAACTACCGTAGCACACTGTAGAAACGTGGTAGGTGTGGACTGTGTGTTACCATACCTCAATTTTATACTGATGATAAATAAACCTAATGGTTATTTGCCTTCAGGATGACCGGCAACCGCTGCGTTTGCCTCACCCTCACAGGACAAATCAAAATGTCCAGATATTACGGATGTTGACATTCGAATAGCCTAAAAGTAAACCTATGTATTCACTGAAATATCCGCACAAGAATAGCATAACAGAACTGGAAAAGGAAGCTTCCAAATGATGTCCTATCCCAACTGAAAGACGAGAATAAGAAAATAAAACTGGACCAAGTAAAACCGATCACAAATACTGGGACTTCGGAAGAAGTTTCGTTCTTCGAATCTCACGGGTCATCGGTACACCGAGCCGCTGACTAGTACAAACTTGAAAATCAGTAGTACTAAAGCGACTAACCGCCAATATCACTAATGTCAAAAATATCATATTAGTTGTCTCAAACAAATTTGGGGTAACGAAAAAGCATAACATTGGTCTCTAAAATCTCATACATCCTAGACAGTGTGTATCACTTTCCTGTGATGATCTAAGGACTATAAATCTGCTTAGAAAAAATAGCATTATTAGACTCTTTGCAATTCAAAGTGGTCCGGCTAGGGTATTTCATAAGCACAAATGACAGGACGTATAAACAAACCAAAATCAATTTGACCGAGTTGCTTTGGCTCAAAATTTCAAACTCGCTACTTTAGAAGACCAGAGGAATAAGTCAGGCAACAATAACCAATCACAGAAATCGAAAAAATTCAAAACGTTAATTAGCCGTAGAAAACAGACACTGTTCTTCACATTGACAGAATCTACGATGAATGCGCAACAGTAAAATAGACCACCTGATTTGAATAAAAAAAATGTTTTTATTTCTGACACCTTTATGAGGTGATCGTTATCGGTGATGATAATCAAAGTTGGTCCATGTACATGGAGGAGCTCCAAATACTCGAGATCAAATTGTAATACTCAACTCCGATAACAGAACTATCAAGGTCACGCTGACTGACAGAGAGCTCGTCCTTTTGCTCACAAAGTAACGGCCACGTGACCAAGAACGTTAAAGTTATCGAAAGCCATGAAGTCAGACACTTGTGTGTTTCCCGGTCCATGTGAATATATGCCTATCAAGTGCTCTGTTACAGAAGTTCTCTAGGCGGATAAAAATATGAGGGACAGCATATCATTTTTCGACTTCTCCGATCAACAGCCAGAGTAGAATTGCATAAAAATGCTACCTTATTGGTTCAATCCAATGTGAGCTTCGGAACTCCGGCCAAGTTACTTCAAGCTACTGGTCTATCTTCGCCAAGTGTTGGAATAAAAGCGCAGTTGTTGAGTGAACCAGGTAGAGCCACAAAAGAACAGAAGTAGAAGTGAAAACAGTATCACAAACAATCCCACTCAACTTCAAAAACCCTCTTTTAACCCACATACGGCACTGATCGATATGACAGGTAAGTTACGTTTCGTACAGCAAGAAGCAGAAATATTTTAGGTATCACTCACTTGTAAGATTCAACCAAAATTTTGTAACTATCTTGAGCAGGTGATGCGCATTCTGTTGCCAAGGTCATTGTCATGTTGTTCTATTCATTCGTGATAAACTTTTCAACCAATAAGCCTAATTCATTCACTTTTCTGCTGAAGAAGCAACATTAATGTTTGGAAAATGTGAATGACTAGTTTTCTGACAGCCCTATCTGATTGTCTGGGATGAATGGACTTTGTGTTAATTAGTACCGTTTATACGGTGATATGAGAAAGGAAAAGCATTTTTTGCTCATACCACGTTGGCTTAAACACGGCGATTAAGGTGTACCGTGCCCGGTTTTGATTAATTTACGATTGAACAGTGGATACGCACAATTCGTAACACGACACGAATGTCCACATCCTACTACTTTCTGCGGGAATTGCACCGGATTCAGACCTCACGTAAGTTGAATGAAGTAGTTGGACTGACTGATGCTTTTCTTGTCCATCTTGAGTATATGTAATAGGATGTATTCCGTTTTCTCGGAAGCATGTAAGAAAACATGTCGTGTACGTGTACTTGCAAAATAGAAAACCCTTGTAAAATTCTGATGAACTACAGCGTAATAATGACAGGCAACCTACTCTGTCTAATAAAACGCACTGCGATGTTGCGGTTTTGAAGGTAATGTTGTCAAAGCAGTGGCTTAGATGTCACTCATTTAAAATGGATCTCACTAGCTCTGAAAGAGACGTGTTTCATGAAATCCTTGCTAAGGCAAAAAGCTCGTAAGTTGAATCAATGAGTTTTCCTAATGAAACAGAACCCCGTCTTCATTCAAAAGCTCTTCAAGCAACCAAATCAAATTTTGAAATTACAAGCTGTTGTAATTCGTCTCATTTTAGATATTTCAACAATTTGGGCATCGAATTTTTGTGCATTTTCTAGCTGTTAGTGAAGTCAATATGATCCTCTATCCCAAATCAGAAAGGTCAACATAACAAATGCGGATTACCAATATATAGCTGGAAACATTTTCCCGGAAAAGGGTTATTTATATCTTGGAAAATGCTGTACACTCACACTTGCAGTAGCTCATCAAATATCTCTCGATACTCACAAAGCCAGATCATATCTCTATGTGGAAATGCCCATTGAGTTGAATCGTATCACTTTGTGACAGTGTTTTACGAATGCGTTCCATGGTCCAGTTTGTTTGCATACCGGATATATATATATATATATATATATATATATATATATATATATATATATATAGGCGCACTGTATATTCATATGAAAGATAATTTCCCCTGGAAATGTGATATTTTTAGGTCCAGTGGAATGATGCTTTGAGGAATCAAAAGTAACGAGATTATTATATTTATTTCTTATAGAGATACGGCTGATCGAGGTGAATCTCGATTGACAAACTCCGTACATTAAAAGAGTCGTTCTTTGTGTGGTCACCACTATATCACCGTGACTATGGTCAACATGGGAGTATGCGAATCGCATAGTTTTGAGCAAGTCAATACCACTAAAACAAAAGCGTGTCGATGTGCATGAACACCCTTTCGTTTTGGCTATTGTGACAAGCCCACTGTCGCCCGGAGTATTATACTGTCAGTGGAAAGATATAGAAAAAAAGAATTGTGGATAAGCATGGAGAGCAAAACATCACTTAAGCGTACAGTAGCAATTTAGTCAGCGTGACATTTTTGAAATGATTGTCATCTTTAGGAACTAAGTGAACCCTATTATGGGCAGACTTGAGCATGTCTTATTTTGTGGGTATAAGATATAATTCTGTAAAAAGGTTTGAAGAAGGATGATTCGTGCAATGATAGCCGAATCAAAGCCTTATTCTTTTATTGGTTAGGAACGAGATTTGTATCCTGAAAACTCCACTCTGTTATGTCACTCTAGAAACTAGAGCGGATTCTTTGTTACAGGTTCAAATATGTGCTCATCACAAAAAATGACATGCGCATTGAATACAAAATCGACAATCATTTTATCAAATATATAGCCCAAATACGAAGTAGTTATATATCATTCGAAAACAATAGTTGTTATCGGTTGCTCTCAGTTGGTTGTTTCAATACGTACAATGCAGATCAGTGTGAGAATTAAAAAAGGCGCATTATCCGTGTTAGTCGAAAACTGAAAAAAAACTGGAGATGGCGAAATTTCATTCATTCTATGTGTTCACAAATTACCAATTGTGCGGATAACTCGGTAGATACGTCATTCTACTTTGTCTGTGTTAGATGATGTTACTTCATTAAAAATAAACGTTTTCGTTGATTCTTGGTAACAAGTTTTGAGGCTCATGCAAAAACTGAAAGCAACTTGAAGCAAGGGGGAAGAGTCACGAAGTACATGAAATTATCTCAGTAACGAAGTATTGCAAGAGCCGAATCATCAAACTCTGTAGTCTGTTCTGCAAGAAAGTGATTCTGCTTAGATGGGGAATTTTTCTGGTTAGAAGGCTTTATGAAAGTCAATGTTTGTCTAGGGGTGAAACCATCCAAAAGACTCGGGTTATTAGTCTGTGAAACATAACTCAGTTCTAGCAAACCACAATTATGTACCCGAGGAGTAGTGAATGCCGTAAACGACATAGTCTTTCAGTTTTGATTTTGACGAAAGAGAAGAAATAGAAATATTCCCCCAATCGAAAAAAGATCAATAGATGAAATGCGCCATGCTCACTGAAAGTGTGTGTTTGTGCAAAGAATTCTTTCTGTGGACTCCATTCACAACAATGAAGATCTTGGTGAATATGCTTTTTAGGTATACTAGTCAGTTTAGGTCAATAATGCACTTCATTTATCCGAAAGGATTACATTTTCAGTGAAACAATCTCAGTTATAGGGTTTGGCAATGCCAATCCTTACAAGATGGAGAAAAAAATAATAGTGATGGAATTATGCTGATCAGCAAACCATGATCATCAGTGAACTTGCATGTCGTTGATAGGAGGTTTTTCCGATAGAAAGAACCTTACTAGATATGGAATAGCTGAGTTATAAAACTTGTCAGTGGGGGAATATCCCAATCCTGAGAATCATGCGACTGTGTAAAACGTAAAATATGACAAACTCACCTAGTTCACAGTTACCCTACGTTCGACTTAAGCGCATCAGATATGTTTCATTGGCAGTCCTGTGCATAATTCTATCTTTTCCGGCCATGTGAATAAGGCTAACCGGTAGAAAGAAGAACAAACACTGAATTCGCTGTCAATCTGCCTGATTCGCAATGTCAATCTCCAAAGTCTTGCGTGAAACATTTCGCTGCTTGCATATAAAATTGCACCATGATTAAGAACAGATGGTATAAAAACAGAGATTAGGTGTTGCGATTTGTGCATTGCGAAAGATGAAATGAACTGACTGCTCAGAATGAGTGATACGTTATTGTTTTCTGATGACAAGACAAAACTTTCCTGCCCAATTCGCATCAGATTACAGCTGCATTTATTTACCTGTTGATTCGATGGCCACACGTTGAAAGTTCACAAAAGCTGCTGACAATAATCTGTGAAAAACTGTGATCAGGCATTTGGTAAATAGTGACTACCATCCCACGTCTTCTCGTCGTCAGCAGAAAGGTAGCTTTTTTCATGCAACATTGATTTGAATATTTCTACAGGCTTTTTCGCAATACAAACTGCAAATTCGTGTTTGTTTATCTGCTTTTGAGCAAGACTGATGCCTAATGGTAAACAGTACCCCAATAGGTCCCCGAATTTAGAGAGTGGATTCCAATTATCTGTGATTGGTCCGTAGTTCAAAATTTCAAGCTTCATATTTGTTTCGATTATTAGGAAGCAAATGTATTTCAGCTTGCAAATAATATTTCACCCATTTCTTAGACTTCAAGAATACGAAGCCTGTTTGCTCGCTAATTAAAGATGGCATTCTGAGGGTTGGACTGGAGCTCAATCCACTCCACTAAATATGTGATAACGCAGATAAATTAGCAAAATAAGAAAAGAATAACATAAATACGGAAAAAGTTATTTAATGGATTCTAAACTACAAACTGTTTTTTCCAGTACGACTCGATACTTCTCCATGATCATGGATAATTTGAATGAAAATAAATATTTAGGTCAGTCCAAGTTAGGCTAACCGCTCTACGCACCTTGAGGTGAATACCTAGCGACTACCTTACCACTCTGATACATCTACATTGGAAGTGAATCACAAGCATGAACGAACAGGCTGTTCCCAATTGTTTGTTTTCAAGTCTTCGTTGACAGTGATTTTGTGTGCAAGGAATCTGGCAGAAGAGAGGATTGCAGATGATTAAAAGGAGTTTGCACACCCAAACAATCAAATAATCAGAGACATACTAGTCGTCGAATCATGTATTAGAATTTGGACAAAGACCTGGATAATCATCAAGTATCTTAGAAAAAAGCGTGAATAAGCAAATGTTTCATGTAGTAAGCAGTCACAGTTTCTACCCATGTAAGGGTGATCACCGATTGTGCATTAGTCATTCCTGAATAAACAACTTGAAATTCACGCCAAGGTAATTCAAGTTTACAAATTATACACGGATGGTTCATTTCTAAATCGTAGAGAATATCGTACATTTTTTATGTAAACTTTATCCTTATTTCGATAGACAAGGTTTCTAGAAGGCACATGACTATCAGGGAAGAATGAATAGACGAAAGAACGAGTATACGACACCTTTGAGTGACGTGCAGCAATATCCGTTAAAGCGTTCGTATGCCTCCAGAGGACATTGCCCAACCCTTGCTGGATACTGATTTCATCAACGTCCGACCGCAGCATGGTCGACATCGAGGTTAGTTAACAACTGAAGCACATGGAACTATCAGCGATTGACCGTTGGGGTTCCTCAAGGGTTTCTTCTCCTCACATTCATGATACACAAATTAGATTGTTGTCAATGAATATCATGTACATCATGATTGTAAATCCATGACAGAAGATGGAAAAACTCGAAAGTGACGGAGCTTATCCTTGCCGTGTGCACGTATTCAACTGACAAGCTTACATTCACTGGAGAGATTTAGTGAAGCAGGGAATTAGTGAGAGAATGTTGCACGTTTTACTATAACTGTAAAATATTCCACAGTGATTTTGTCATTTACTGAAATCAGTGAAAAGGTTCCGCGACGCTAGTGGCACTGAATAGGTATTGTTCACAGTGGATTTGAGCTCATTACTGAGGTCATCAGTCGCCGATATATCCCATGTATTTCTGAAAATAAAATTTACGTATTTCCACAAAATTCAGTAACTCCCATTTTTCCTTTGCCCTAACCTGGAAAGATCAGCGATGAGTTGAATAATCACTTAATTAATAGAGAAAATGTTCACGTAAGTTATAACCTATAGGAAGTGGCCTGACCAAAGAGAAGCGAAATGACTTGTCGTACAAAATACTTCATTTTCATTTGACTGGTCCTATTTCTATTGTGCTTAAGAAAGTAACAGTGAAACAGCAATTGTAAAGTTGTATTATTCACTAAACAATGGAAAGACCACATATAGCAAAGTGAGATTACCTCCAAATTTCCGAAAACATAAAACGCTAGATGTGAACTCAGTCTTACTGACTTTGGTGAATTCAATGAATTGCAAATGCTATGCTTTCAGCGAAAGAGTACGTCAAACTCATCCCTCTGATATGATTCCAGCTGTTCAGCTACAAGCTGTCACGGACTGGAGAGCATCGTATCCCGTTGACACCGATAACTGTGAAACGTGACACGAAACAGGCTAATCGTGGGTTAATCCATCAGCAGATGAAAACGTACTTTTTGTGAACTGTCTTAGAAGTGAAGTATTTGAAAAACGTTCCGTCATTCGAAATCAACATATATCGGCAAACCCATTGAAAACAAAAATTGGTGAAAAAAGGAAAATGCAATTAGATTTATGAGTTGAACGGCTTTGAAAGAAACTGCTCCAATTCGAGGCTCCGAAGAAAGAAGACACAAACAGGCGATACCCTGTGTCCTGGGATGCACACTTGTTTGAAACAACAATCTTGATTAAAACCAAAGCAGCCGCAAAAGAGCTCAAGTCTTACCAGTTGAAAGTCGTCTTTCATAAATTTAAAGTTTAAAGCATTCACTTCATCTTCGAACAATAGCTTGTACACGACAAATTGTATACCCGGCAGTTTTATCTTCACTAAATCAGGTGGTTTAGTTCATTTATGCCGAGGTTAGTCATCTGTGTAATCCAAATAGTTCATCTGTCCATTTACTTGTTGCTTTGGGTGCAGAAAACCTTGTGATTTATCATTTCATCAAATCGATATTGAGTTATGTGCAATTCGGTTAGCCTGTATTTCAGTTCTTCTTTACACCTGAAACTGGATTGTGTCTGATTTAGTGTTTTCAGCAGGAAGATTATCTCTTCACATGCTTATATCGGATCTTGGTCAAACCAATAGCTGAAGTCACGATTGGTTACCACTGAACAAATATCCTCAAGTTATTTCCTTTATTGAAATTGACATGCTAACCACCGTTGTTCACAAAAGCGCTGATAGGTTAGTGAAACGGGCTAATTTTACTCAAGTCCGTAGAGAAATGAATGTACTTTGCACATCAAGGGCCTTGCCATTTGGTTGAGTATGACATCCCAGATTATTTGTGATGCCTATTGCTGTTGAGGATATAAAAGTCCGAGGATATTTCACATAGAAAAACTATGCAGTTCCTAATACACATATTCATCATTTGATTACCAGTTCATTTATAAAATGGTAACACTGTGAATTTACTGAGAAACTCTTCATGGAAAGGAGAGAATCAAATGGAGTCCCTTATCATTGGTTGAAAACCATGTACAATATCTTTCATGTAAATGTCTATTGACATGATCGCGCACGATGACCGTAGAATTTTTACAAATCAGGGTGTACAACAACGAGCGCAAGCTTAGTTCACTATTTACCAGCCATCGTATCTCGTGCTTGATCGTCCTTTTCCGGGAGGGTTGTTGTATATTTCCTCTCGTTTGGAAAGTTGGTTTGTGAAGAAAAACGCCGTCGAATGCATAAACTCGTGCACAAAAATTGGAATGCCTTTGAAACCAATGACAACTTCCTCAATATGATGAAAAGCCTCATATCCGTAATATGTGATGCGTATTCTGTTCGTTTCAAGGAAACAATGTTCAGATGACCTGGTAAATCCCCATTAGAATATTCATGGAGCTAGTTTGCTGAATGTCCATCAGTGGATAGTTAAATATCGCTGGAAATGAGACGTTAATTCATGTGATAAATTCAGCCTACTCGCTGATATTTTTATTTCCCATATAAGCATGTTACTAGGAGACATTATTTCAACAAATGATATAGAGAGGCGGAGAGGTTTCGTTGCATTCACAAGGAATCTGTTGTTTGTGGACTGTATCGATGAGGTGAAATTTAAGATTGACGTGGAGCAAATTGTTTTAAAATTAGGTACAACAGACATAAAGCTTTCATGAGGAGAGTACATTGCGTCACTGTCATCATGCACAATAGGAAAAGAAATAAATGAGAATAATTTAAAATAAAATCGTTACAAAAATGAAACAACTTCGGAGTGACTTGCTATGGTGCACCGAACATCAACTTCTAACTAAGAACCATGAAAGCTGTGTATAGATCATTTCCATCCGAGCTTTGACATATTGCATTGATTACATATCCATTGAATGCACAGAGACTGGAACACATGGTGGCTTTACATCATTCATATAGATTATCACACTGATCATTCTGAGTGTGTTCAAAATATAGTTGATTCACCCACACAATGACAGAAATCGAGGCTTCCCTTGATCTGCAAGTTATTTTATTTATTGATTCACCTTCTAGTGGCTATTTTCATCAGTTCGAAAGCCAAAATTCTTGCATTTAGTTGTCGTATGATGTGTGTTATTCTACATACCTAAAAAGAGCGAAAAAACTGTATGATTTTCCATCGCTTTCGACTATTAGCCCTTGTTCATCCTATTGTAAGCTTGTCTTCAGAACGTAACTCGGACTAACCTTGAAATTCATGAAGAAGACGAGGACACAATTACTGAGGAATTTCATCAGAAGGAAATTCCTGGCAAACTGCTGAAAACCTAATGTTCACGACCTCCTTCACAGTGCAACTCTAACTTTGAAAATGCGTCGGTAACGTCTGTGTCAAAAGAACTTTTCGTTCTAACAGTGTAATGTTTGAGCAACTTCAATTGGAATGTTTTCCAGGTATGTGAGGGTGAACTTAATCACTTCACTGCTCCATTTCATTCGCCCCATTTGCATCCAAATGAATAGAAATTTGGTAACCTGTTTGAAGTGCGTCGTTTCCCGTGAAGTTTTGTACTGAACTAATAACGGAAGATTTTGGAAGTTAAAATGGCAATTATTCTTTAAAATATTGCAAATAGAATCACGAACAAATCATTCAGCATTTGCAGATGTATGTATGACTTGCAAAGTCAACAGAAATTAAAGCTGGGGGTGAGGGTGAGCACATTGTAGGGTGTACCTTTCACCCCTTCCTGGCTAAACTAACCTAGGTATACTCCAATGTTTATTCATTTTCTCATTCAAATTTATAAAAAGCGATTAGTATGCGATTCGTTCTTATCCCACGGGGCTGGCATTAGCAATCTCCTTCAATCTTCGTAGGACAGTCTGAACTGAGTTTTATACTGGAAAATCGGTGGAGAGAAAGCCCTGCCACTTGAAAGACGAGGTAATTACCAGTGAGCACCTAAGCAACTTGCCGGCATGTCTGGTGTTTGGGATAATCCCCTCAAAACAGTCGGCATTTCCTGCCAACAAACAAGGTAAAAGATCAAAGTGGTGAGGCCTGTGCAATAGCAGTGGTCTGAGAATGATGTCAAAGGTCAAATAACAGCCGTAAAACATACACCTAACAGATCTGACGGAACAGCTCAGCATTTTATTTTTGTACCGAACCAGAAAGGATGTATATTTTTATTCCATTTTACTGAAATGTAGCTGAAGTATCATTTTTCACTCGAAGAAAAACATCAGTGATGTGGCACTTCCTTGTTGAAATACCTCTGTCTGTTTTCGAGTTTACTACCGTGATTGACACCCAAGGAGAATTGTTTAAAATCAAAAACTGCAGAAATGATAATGAGGTCAGCTGGACAAACGGTTTTACGTAGAACGGTGATAAAGTTGTAACAAAGAATCAAACCGTTGATGAAATTCCCACGTGGAGTATCCCTGTCTAGCATTTATTCTTCCTTTTTCCGATCACATGTCGATTGCCTTTTCTCCCGTCCCTTGCTACGTTGAATTCACTGTTGCCTAGCCCTTTTTTATCTATCACATATTTGTGTTCACTTCTATGCTCGGTTGGCACTCCACCCTAGAGACCCACAAACGTTTCACTTAGTTCGTGTAACCAGTCTACCTGCTCCATACTGGCGTCACCCCCTACACACCAGTCATGCTATTTTCTGTGTATGTGCATACGTTGTTTTGGTGCACACTTCGTTTTCACACGAAATCCCCTGTCGAACTTCTCTTCCCTAATGTGCGAGTGATGTCAAGCCGTCACGCTAATATCACGCCACGTCCACATGCTTGTCTAGCTTATGAATGCCTGGAATCTCCTTTATTTCATTGTCTGAACTGACTACCTGTCCATTTGCCATATGAACATCTCATGTTCCTTTCCCGATTTGGTTTTGCTGCACTATTCGCAGTGGTTTCCACAATCTACTGATGACTTAGTCCCGCGTCGCTCGATACACATATCATTTTACCAATTCAAACGATTGGTATCCAATCACGGTCCGTAATAATCCTATGGTCCAAAAAATAGAGGTATGTTATTCACTATTGTATTGATCGTTCCCTGAAGTACACGTAGATTGCCGACTCGTCTTATGTGACTGTAGATTTCGAGATCGTGTTCTACGAGTCGGTCAGTCGGTCAGTCGGTCAGTGGACAGACGTTCACTTGTAGTAGTATACCCAGTAATATGCTAAATTCCTGGTTCACTTCGATGGCGCGAGGCTAAACTGAATGATGTAATTCATTACTAGCATTCCACATCGTCCATCCTCAAAAGCATCATAAATGAATGAACAATCATACATTTCGTAGAGGAGAATCATGGAACCGAAGAGAAAATACCAATCATCGTCCATGCATTATTTCATGACACCAATCCTGAGGAAACCTGTTCTACACCAGTTACAAAAGCGTCACAAGTGGATTAGGAGAACGAAGTCCTATGTATTCGTGGTTAGGAATGGGAAACCAGCAATTGTCAAACAGCGCTCATCTACAAATAGTGCACCTGTGAATTAGATCAGAAGCCCAATGACTGAATTTCGTGGCCAGAGAGCTGTCTTCAATTCCAAGGAGTCCTGTAACGGACAATCAATCACAGTCATTCGACATACAATTAGAAACGCGGCACCATGGAATCGAATTTTGTTGTTTCAGTATACTACACCGATATCCGTGTTCCAGTTGCGCTGCCATGAATTTCCTTCGCATCATAAAATGTGTTGATTTCATAAAGATCACAAAACATTGTTCATCTTGACAACTTCATATTTCGGTTCTCTACAAGCATTGTCGGTACAAACAGCCGTACTATTTAAAGTGAGAAAAATGAGAGCACCACTACAGTATTTCGATTCCACCGAATTTTCTGGTTGATGCAGAAATGAACTTCAACGTTCTACAGGTGACCCTACATGACAGAGTTCTGATTTACACTACAACAGCTCATGAAGAAATTGCTGATCACATACGCAATAGAATTGCAGCCGAAAAAAGGGGAAGTGGTAAGAAACCTATAAGTTAAAGACCGAGTTGTATAGGCCGAAAACCTCATCCCAACACTAAGCCGACAGCTCAAGACCATGGCAACACGATACCACAATCAGGGGTGAGAAATACGTGGTAGTTTTGTATCTTGATCTCAAGTATTACGAGAAATCCCACTTGAACCAGTCGCGTTTTATTTGTTCAGGCTGCCTTCCAATCATCATCCATGCTTTTTTGCACACAACCAAATATATCGTGCCTGGATGAACCATAATAGGGCAGCCCTGGATATTGCTTATCGTAATGCACATGTCTCACACACATGATTCGCCCTCAAATCTTTAGGGAAATCCGGCCACTCCAAATTTTCTTGAGAGGTGATGCCACTGACTGCTGAAAAACTCGTATGTGATGTGTGGGTAAAAGCTCCGTGGTTGTCCGACTCAGTACTGCGCCTTAACTGTTGTGGCAATATGTGACGGTTTGCTCCCACACCAAGTTCATGGTTGCTCACAATCAGTGTTCTTACAGTAGTATCTTTGGAGCCATGAAATTTGACCATTCGGCTACAGAAATACAAATGTGGAATGTTTCACGAAAGCATTTTCTTGTTGACAAAAATGAGTAGTCCAAATATAAATATGCTCGTTTGAAATACCTCAAACCAAAGTCTGCAACTTGGAATACTACATCCAGACCTGGAGACGACTGCCAGCGAATGATGTGAAAATTCTGGAACACATCAATGATTATTTCACCAAACTGTTCACTAACCTGGTGGACTGAGCAATGAGCGGCGGCTTGATGAAGTTCGTCTGTTCTGGATCAAATGTTGGTATAAGGGTGAACTCAGCGATTCCTTTACCAATCTCAAAAGTTTTATTGACGTGTTGGGATTGAACTTAAGGAAAACACAGCCATCAGAAGCGGCTCCTGTGAGCTAGAGAAAGCTAAAGTCAAGAACCAGTTGCAGAGTGAATTTTCTGTAATAGTTTTCATATGACTGGAATAAGTGACTGTTTAAATTCCCAACAGCATCCATGAGTTTGATTTTCAAACAATGGTGTTTAAGTGGCCCCGTTTTATCTGCAAACCTATTCTTTATTTCTAAATCATGCTATCTGACCCTCCCTACTCTCTCCATTTCATTTCTTCCTATTCACTTATTCCAATAATTTCCTCTCAGTCCTTGTCTTTATCTTCCACCCTCCACTACAACCAGTTTTAGTGAAATAACTAGGATTGCTTGGATTTTGGCAATTTCAAATTCATTTCAGTCATTAGTTTCACCCATACTGTTTAGTAATATGCAAACAAGATATTTTTCTTTCCCGTGGTCACTGGAAATTATAAGTAAACATGTGAAGTTCCCTTATAAAGGACGAGAGCTAAGCCCATTCACTGAGTGCTTTTATTTAATGCATTGCTTTTAAATGAGGGACGAGCATTTACTAAGAATACGGGGCCATAATTTTCGTGAGATTACACATCCCGCGTGTGCCGTTTTCCGAAACATACGTCACTTCAAATCATTTCACATGCCTATTGAGAAACGAAAGCTGACTTAGAGCAGACATTATCCACCTAATTGAACTGACTTTGAGCAGACGGTTTCAACAAGGAGGAACAGGGACCTTAGATAGTGCTTTTCTCGGGCACTTGGTGAACGCAGATCAACCACGGAATGTGGATTCGACATTCCAAATCGTTTCTTCAGTGCCTTACAAACCTCACCAGCACATTCATTTACACACTGGCCACTGCAGAGGCCATAAGTATCCGTCTTTTCGCACGTGATCTGTGCACACAAATCAGGGTCGCTCAAGCCCTACGGGTACCCTGGGAGAAAATCGATCCCTCTCATCCTGACGAGTCACATTCGGAACATGTCACAATATTCAGTGCATCAAAGTAATCCCAATACCGATCACCCACACATAAAACGCTCTGGTCAATCCGAATGACCCCTGAACCTTATAAAGCGCCCAATTCCAGAATGATTAGTAAAGGGTAACGGATGAAACTCCAAAAATGGTTGTTTGACTCCGAATACGTGTCACAACTTGCATATTCCGACTTCTAATGTAGCTCACATTTAACAGGAAATTAGTTGTGTTTAATGGAGGGTATAGTAAACGGAATTGACGTGCCAGTGACTGAAATTCAGATATAAAACACAGATTGTACATTCTCATATCTCTTCGTGAGATTATTTTCTCGAGCTTTGAGCATTTAACATCCTGTGGCATGTGTGAAGCTTTGTCTGGTGCTCAAGTATTTTGAACACTCGCTCCAATATACTTGGATATTTTGAAAATTGACGATTTGTGTAACTACTTGGTATCTAAATGAGTGGAGGTTAAACTCTATGGAATATCAGTAAATTCACTGAAGGATAGATCGTTGTCTGAACCACGATTCGTTTGCACGAGTACGATGTACAAGGAAGAACAGTTTTAGATACGTTTTTGCACGCTCCACCGATGCGAGGAAGTCTGGTGCACCAGTCTAGCAAATGATTTGTTCATATAGAAGCAACGAAGGAAATTTTTTAGGGCCTCTTCTTGAATTTCTGTCAACACCACGAATCGGATTGCGCAACATGGAGCAATATGGGAAGAAGTCTGTGCTGCTTAGTCTTCAACAGTTGGAGCAGTGGAGGTAAAAGATACTTGAATGGGGGTGTCTATGACATTCATGATCCGAAAATAAAGACTTGTGAGAAGGAAGAGTGACAAATTTACTTACGGGTAGCTGAAAACCCAGGCTAGAATAAGATTAGTCACACTTCGATGGAGGGAACATTTAGTCTTGTCCACCATGCTCAAGGATGCAGGTATTTTACAACATCTGTGGCTAATCGACATAAAATCAATCTCATACTGATTAAGATCAAGTACCACAAAGTCTAATCAAATAACTTCCAGTTAATAATTAGCATTTTGTTAAATACATCAATGCACATGAGTTCCATTGTAGGGACATATCCCATAGTCTCAAAGAAACATCGCACTCCTGGGAGGAACCGAAAATCATGACCCGGAGGTTTGGAGAATAGAATCGCATACGGTCTCATTAGGTGAGTAAGGTGTGGTAACGAGCCAGGCAATGGCTCCAAGCTGTCAACCAACAATGGGATTAGTGGTAATTGGGTTTGAGGCTCATTCCTCCGAGGTAAGTGGAGCTATATCCATAATCACAGGGACTCGCCGAAATGAAAATGGAGCCAGAAACCCTGACTGTTAGACATGGAGCAATTAACTGCAAAAGGCTACTTTCAGTCGTATTGGAAAAGGGTAGCAAAGGCATCCCAAATTGGTGTTGTTCAGTGCTAAAGCTAACTCGTAATAATGGGGTTTGAACCTCCAATTTAATACTCGATGATCAACCACAACCAATAGAAAAGCTTGCAGTTCATGAACCAAATGAAGGAATTTTATTCATCTTATTTTTAATAAAAATTATCTCTCACTAAGACAGTGGATTATTTGTGGTATTTGTTTTCACAAAGATCTTGTTTGTTTTTACCACTTCACGCATATTATTCATTTGAAATAAGGAACGAACGCTTTTAGAAAAATTATTGGGCATGACAGTTATTCTTGATTATTTCGGAGGACGATATTATAAAATAATTTCATTTCATTCACAGAAGGTATATGGATTGTATTATGTCTGTTTTGATTGAGAAATGTCGTGGTCCTCTTGTTACCATTCAGAATTCAATCTGCCTTGGAAAGCATAGCAACAGCCTATACTCTGGGCATTTCGTTGACCGGGTGCGCAGATGGAACACTGAAGCATGATATTCAACTCTGGGCAAATTGGAACGGATGAAACCTATAGGTTTTCGCAGTGACTAAAAGACATAGACTGGTCCCAATTTCTTTCCACAACGAATAAGTGGAGAATTAGAATAAAAAACAACCGCGAAATATCTTTCTGGGCTAACGGTTCCCGTGCAATAGTCATGAAACATACACTGCAGGAAAACAAATGTGGTTGGAGAAAATTACGTTGCACAAGTAATAATTTCTGACGGCCCTCTGCCTTTTAAAGTTCAGTCTTGGATTGGGCAGAATAGTTCACTCAAAATCAAGCTGTTGAGTCCGCTGTAAACAGGCAGATAATTTCAAAACTAATTCAGTGTCTGACAATTATGTTTCGCATGTGATCCATCAACTCGTCGATATTTGCATTGACAGACAGGCTCACTGAAGTACATGAACCAGCTTTGAAAATTAATGATAAAATTCGCTGTATGGTATGCAGATGACAAGGTTTAACGAAATGCAGGAAAGCCAGATTTGAAGACTATTATTTTAACAAGCCAGACAGGGTCACGAAATCTTGGGGATTTGTAAACTCTGTCTGGTCCACGAACCCATTTCCATCTTCATCACTTTCTCCAACCATATTGACAAGGTCTTCAATTCCTAGTTTCATTTCCACTTGTTCAGTAATTTTTTCAAATCTGGTCAAAGAGATACTTCCAGTGAACACTGGCAATCAAATTGCAATATCACTGGAAAAACAATAGGTAAGCCTAACTGTATGAAAATATTGGATGGACTGTGATATTATATCGAGTATCAATCCTGCGTCTTTGCAATAGGAAAATCAGCTCAATGATTTGCATCATGGAGTATGCCCTAAATTAGATTCCGAGTCCAAACAAAGCCATTTCAATGCCATGGCAATTCATAAATCTGAAAATTATCTTGGTTGACACTGCACAATTCAAATTTACCCATCCTGAACGGTGTCAGAGGTACTGAATTTTTACTTGAAGTCATGAATCTCATGCAATGCTAGCTGCTCTCCAATATGTTCTGGTAATTTCAAATTACTCGAGGCTTCTTCCCTCTCCGAAGCAGACTGTGTATGCTTGATTAGAGCATACAATAATATGGGATTACGAAAAGAAATCAAATTTTGAACACATGAATGATATGTTATTTAGATTCCTGCACCGGGGTATGTGGTTTTGCTTGTTTTCTGCAGTGCTGTTCCAGCCCCACCATGTTGGTTTGTTTAGTTTCAGAATGTCGGATGATCCTCTAGGTTTAGATTATAACTGCAAAAAACAAGAAAATACAGTACTGATACCTCACTCGAATGAACTCTTTTGAGTATCATCAACCCAATTTCGCACAATCCGGTGAGTTGTTGAAGTTCATTCACTGATGATTTACTCGAGCTGGGACTTACGTGGATTCTGCTTACAAGTGCACTTGGAGTGGTTTGTGTGTTGTGCAACCCGCGGTATTTGTCTCAACTGAAGCAAAAGATGAGGGGTTTCTCTGAGTGGCCACATTCTCGGAAAATGTTCATTCATTTATGTGAGTTACCAAGTTCATCATTGGTTTCTTTGTATAAATATAACTTAGTAAATATTTTCAGGGAAGCCACGTTTTACCAACTAAACTTCAAAGCTGCTTGACTAGTATAGAAGGATATTCGGTTGAAAAATTACTCACTTTCGTAATGCAGAATTATTCATCCCGTTCTCTCTTCTGACTTCAATCAAGGTGTCAAAGCGTAAAAACAAGTTTAATAAAATGAGCTCGTTTGTATCTGTTTATTTATTTTGTTCTTCTCTACGGATTTGTAGAATCTGACCTTAAGGTGCTTGATTTCATTTGCTTATGACTTTTCACTTCTATCTCTCTGTCAGGTGGCCTTTAGCATTAGAAAACGATCGAATAAGGGCGATCTCAACCACAACAATAATGGAATCCAAATTTGTATTCCATAGAATGGAATATTTTCTCTCGGTATGTGAGCTGTGAGATGTCAGTGGAGTTTACAGTTGCACGAAAGCACAACTTATTACTGAACCAAAATTGATGCTGTCAACTGTGATTAGAAATCTCATTTTATCCTAGGCTGATTCGAATAGATTTAAACTCGAGTGACATGCGTATCAATCTGTACGTGCTGATGTAAGCAATACTCTTCGGATTAGAAACAACCAAACAAAACGTTCACATATAAACACATTGTTATGCTCATCGAAAAATTTCATTTTGTATGATCCGCAACGATTTTCGTAAGGTTTACGGAATGCACGGAGAATACGTACATTTAATACCAATAAGGCGGAAAACGAAAGCCGGAAATATTAGGGGAAAAGGGATAAATTATGGAAACTGTTATTCATAAAACTTGAACTGATTCCAACAGGAGAGAGGAGCTTCCACCGCAATATGAAAACGAGGACAATGACGACAACACCAGCAACAAAACCAAAAACATCTGACCAGATAAAAGAGAAAAGAAACGGCCAAAATGTGCCGAAGTGTGTGTACATTTCTTTTCCACTCAAATGTGCCTGCCCTAACGTGCCCCAGGGAAATCGAGGGAGCGAGCGATGGTGCTTGCTTGCGTGCGCGTGTCTCCATGTAAGCCCACTCACGTCAGTACCACGGATCCCTGAGCTCTTTCAATGTGACGAGCTAACTCCGAAGTAAAGCAAGGCTGTCGTTCAAATAAACAGCAGTCATGCAAATCACAGACTGTGAGATCTCGAAAGAATTCTCTCTCTCTGTGAACGGAAGAAATTATCTAATGCTGTTTGAAGAATATGTTATTCGTACGAGGAGTCTGGATGTCAGATAACAAAAATCCACTCGCATTCTCTGCCTGCCAATGTACGACGCCAATAGTAAGAATTACCTGAGTTCCAGGCTCCTCATGCCAAAAAATATTCCATAAATATATTTCAAAGCTAACTAGACCTCATTCAGTCGTGTGCTGGTCGTCTCATTTTGAAGTGCTCGACGAGGTTAGTCCAAAGATCAAAATCAGGACAGTTTCCGTCTATCACTGGATATCCACTTTCGTGAGTCACACTCGACTGACCGTACCGCGATAGCTCAGCTGGTAGAGCATCTGCGCAATAAGCTGAAAGTCACGGACTAGCGGTGTTTGGATTTCGAATGCGAACAATGCAAGTGGATTTCGCACCATCAAATTATGTTCATCAGAAACGGTCACCGCAAAAAAAACGTAACAAATCATCATAACCGGAAAAACTGATTGAACTAAAAGTTTTCATATTCACTTGTATCAGTCTTACACTCGAATTCATTGTTAGAAAGACAATGTGTTCTCAGTCTTTTCAATGCATATTTTGTGTCTTACTGAATGGCTTTGCTGAATCTCCGACTTTAAAATCCTTGTGACAGAAGACAGCCTTGAGATTGTTCACCGAAGGGAACACGATGTTTATGTCGCTGCAGCTTCCGTCTGTTACAAAATAATCAATATTTTGGAAGATAACCTTATTCTAGAAGAGAAGATATTTCCCCACTCTTTCGTGATGTCTTATTTGGGATTGAATACTTTGGGTTCACTGACGGATTCGAAAAAAGGACGGCAATACCATGAGGTTTATGGTCGACTATGAAGACAGATCCATTGTTTACATGGTCAGAAGAGAAACTGACAGTGGACTTATTGACCAAGAACAAAATGACTTCCAAGCAGTTCACTCAAGAAACCAGTTCGATTGGTTGGCAATATTTGGTCAAATTACAAGGTTCAACTTCAACGCACCGGACAAAACAGAGACAGGAAGCTGTGGAGGTAAAATCCGGTAAATACTGATGTGTAACGGATAGATCAATGTTGTCTGAATACCGAATACTAAACAATGTTCATGAACAATACCCAATAAAGGGCAAGTTCACAGACGTGCTCTTGTATTGAATAAGGGAAAACTAGACCACGATTTCAATGCAGTAGTTGCAAAATTGTCTTATCAATCTGATCAGCTAAAAATTGGATTTTCTAAAATCAGTTTGTTTTTGGGTAATGTACCTCAAACACCATAGCATTTGTATTAAGGTTCAGACAATTTTCAGCACAACCAATGTCATAGAGAATTACAAAATCAGCTAATATGACTGGACAGTATCAATGCTATAAGTTGTACAGTTACAGGTATACAGAGAATAAAATATGCCCTCTACTGCCGCGAATTCAAAAAACCCTTCAGCTGTCCAGAAAATAGCTACCAGTAGCCTGTTATTGAGTTTGAAACAAATGTCTTGCCAATCAGACTTCATGTTTTATACTTGAGAAAGTTTTATTCTTTCCGTCTGGTTTTCAGTTCTGCTTCATTTCTCTGTCACTCATGAGACTATAGTGGATCAGTGACCAATGCAGACAAGTATGAACGCCTGTCAAGCAGGAGGCATTTTTATTGTCTATACCTGTCCCATATAATTCTCAGCATCACATGATACCATGTTTGAACAAAGGCACAATGCCCATTCACCCAGTTGGGGTTTGTGCAGATTCCACGGACATTTATCTGAAAATAAATCCATACGTGTCAATGCATTGTTTGTAGGACTGGTTTGTATAGTCTATAGAAAGAGGATCTGATATTCCAGGGAAATGTTTGAATGAACTAGTCTTGTTCGTTTTGGAAAATCATGCAAATTTTCTACTGAAATTTTGTAGAACTATCTTTCTGCAGCGCATTTAGATGCGCATGCACATGCTTCTGGGAAATTGACAGTGGTGTAAAAACAGACTACGATAATAAAGTGTGCATTTCCTGAATCCCGTTGAGTCGTTCATACACACTGCTGCTAAACTAAGTTTCTTTACTATCTGTCTCATGTAGTGCAATAACATTTGCACAAGGTGACATATACACTGTCGACTGAGAGGGCACTCCATGAGTTGACATCAACAGTCCATTTCTGTCCCAAAAAGACTTCTTCCTTGTCAGCCTAGTAAAAATGACAAGATCCCGTCGTCCCATCTGACCACATACATCACCTGGGTAACATTTAAGGTCATCTGGAGTTGAAAAATGTCAGTATTCTGCCATTCAAAAACTGTCCGAAGAACGGAACGTTCGAAACCAGCAAGAAAAAGTATTTGCTAAGAATGTACAAGAGATTCCCAAACAGCTCTCTTCAACCTTTTGAAGTGGATGGTTTCAAAGTAAAACGCTTGACAGATAGTCTCTACGAATCGCTAAACAGTCTTACTCGAGTGCTCCAGATTTGGTGAATCGACCCAGTGAATAAATAACTGCAGTGTAGCAAAACGGTGGACTTAAGCTCGAACTAAAAGAGGAAGTTATTTAATAGCACGACTTTACTGTGATTTACGGATCTGGTTGCCAAACACAGTGGCAGCCACACCGGAGGCTTGTTACCAAGTGTTGTCAAGGTCTGAGAAAACAGTTACGTGCACAGTGGTTTCAAAAATCGATATTGGCCATGGCTCAGGTTAGTGGTTTTCAGCAGCTTTGGATCTCAAAGTCTTATGTCCAGGTAGCTGTAGTTCCACCTTCGACCAAGGTGATCACATAGACACTTCACATACGAAGTTCCCTAACTAAGTTGTGTTCAAAGGAACCGCACCTTTCGATTTGATCTGGTTCTCTCAGACGTGCTTTAACTCAGGGATTACTAATGGTAGAAATTTGACCTTGTGACCGTTTGGCACACACTTCTAAATTTAGTGAAGTGATCTTTCAACTTTCTGTAAAATTCGCCCAAGAGTGGTAAGTTGACCTCAGCCAATATGCCCCTGATTCTGTTCAGATGCCTGGGTCTCACACTCAGCGAGACTGATGTGTTCACACGAAGAATATGGGTTCTTCGCTGTGGGTAAGTAGGACTAACATCCGATTGCTATGTGTTCAGTTTCTTGAACTAGTCGGATTTCTCATATTTCAGGAGATTGCAAACATGATCCAATTCGATGTATCTACTGATTGAATTGCTTGTGTTTCTGATGGTTTCTTGATCAACAATGTGAATCTTATCCATATTAAACTTTTCTTCCTTCATTCCCGTGGACGGATATAAGGGGGGGGAGGGTTGACCATGTCCAGTCGTAGCTAGTTTGTGTTTATGTATTTGTGTGGCCTGGCGTATAACATTTCTTCTTTCTGTGGCTTTGATTTGCTCTTTCGGTCTTGATATGGTTACAGGTTCAATCACCTGCCCAGTGTCGTTATCACCTCGACTGGTTATAAAATGTTTTGCAATCAAATGCTAAGCTTAGCAGTCAGAACTTCCGAAAGACAGTTGAACGGTGCTAATGGGAATAGGAATATGCACCTAGAGAAGAGATAACAAAATGAACGGTTTGAACAAATGAAATGAAAATTGTATAGTACACATCCGAAACGAATCGCGTCCAATTTTTCATCTAGTGCGTGTAGTACTCAGTCCGCTTACCTATTAAGTGAAAACGTATCACGGTATTTCAGTTCATCAGTTAAAAACCCGTAACTACTACAGTTACCGCATTGAATTCTTGTTAAGAAGTATTATCAAAAGCAAAGTAAGTTTTAATAAAGTTCCACATTTTTGAATGAGTAGTTGAACGTCGATACCACATGATGACCGATCCACAAGCAGAATATCTACATATCAGAATATTGTTGCTTGAATTCCGAAATCTTCACAGTTCACTAATCTATCCGTTATTGGCTCTGCTTGCGGGATGTTATCTTAATTTCTAATCTCGCTCTATTCGCTTATATTTTCTGTGCTTCAGAGGGAAGACTTTTTGCCTGTTCTCACTTTTCCAACCGAAGGTTGCTTACCAGATAATCCATATAGCTATCTGACAAATCGTTGTTGAATAAAAGCACAAGTTCATTGGTTCATTTTTCGGCGCAAGCCTCACTGAGTCTTTTGGTCCCATTACGTTGTGGCCTTTGCTGGTTTGCTTATCACTCATTGTGGTCATCTTTAAAATGTTCCTCGAAATTGAAGATTTTAGAATTTCCCTTACTGAAGGGTGGGGTATGCCAAGAGGTTTTAACCTGTGTCATTTCTCAGAATAGCCTTAACTGTGCTATTCATGTATGTCAGGCACTGTACCACATCGCCGTATTAGAAAATGTAAAAGTTCGAAGTCGCTTAGGAAAAACTAGCCGGGAACCCTTGACTGAGCTCTGTTGTGATGGACAAAGATGAAACTAGCGATGATTTTGAAAGTAAGATAGTAAGCACACCATTAGAGATGTTTTACCATTCCACTCGATAGCAGTAAGATGTATGAAACATCATGCATAATTTTTCATTCCTGCATCACTGGTAACCGTTTCTACGTAAGTGAAATAAATTACCGAAGACAACCGGGCTAAGAGTTCACGTACTTTTCCGGTCCAAAGGATGACAAGGATATCGTTTATTAATTTGAGCCCTACTTTCAACAAAGATGCCATTCATCCAACCGAAACTGAATTTCCGCGATTGTTCCGGTGGCTAGTGGATTTTTCACTATCTATAGGATTCAGACTCCTCCTTCGAATAATATATACCGCGAATATATTTCAGAGCTGACTGGACCTTATTCAGTCGTACACTGGTCGTCTCATTTTGAAGTGACCGACGAGACTGGTCCAGAGATTGAAGTCAGGACAGTCGCAATCTATCACTGGATATCCGTTTGCGCGATTCACACTCAACTGACCGTACTGCGAGAGCTCAGCTGGTGGAGCATCTGCGCGGAATGATATCGATTCAATTCGGACTCGTCCTATTTGGATTTTGGAAGCGAGGAAAGCACTTGGATCTTCCAATATATATATATATACATATATATATATATATATATATGTTGTTGAGAAGTCAAGGCGTACATTGAGTTGTAAAACGTTCATTCTCACTTTTCGATCCAAACTGGGACTCGTTGTCAAACTTGAGTGAATGAGTTTGTGAAGGGAACGGCTGGTTCTGCACATTTTCGGTGTTGCTCGTCTGTCCGTTTCTGGATTTCACAACACTGGTTTTGCAAGAGTGATGTAATGCTCATCAAACTCAAAGTGTCGATTGAACGAATTGATCGAGTGGAGAATTTCAAGGATCAGGCGCTCCCCCTTCTACTTTGCTCGGGACCCCACCCTTGCGCTATCGATTTTACCTCTTAACCTGTCTCTGCGCAGTGGGTAAAAATCTGTGAGTGTTGGTCGGCGCGCCCTTTCTTTCGTGCAACTGCACAAATGAAAAAGTAACTCTCGTTCATACTAAATTCTTGCCGACCTCAGAATGAGTACGTTTGCATAAATAATTTGTGAATGTGACCAACGAATGAAGCAGAATTTTTGTTTATGCTTTATTCATTGATATTGATCGAGCGAGTGCGGTTGACTTGTGAAAACATGACGATCACGGGCAACACGAGGCACTTGTAGGAATTTGTGCGATCCATTTGTAGTTGCTGTAACTGTCGCAACTTTCAGCAGATTGGTGAAATCTATAAGCAACATGCAAAAGTGACAAGGAAAAAACGGTTGAATATTTGAAAACTAAATTATTGTTCAGTTCTATTTTGTCTTTTAAACGAACTAATTAGCCGCCGACTTATTTTTTGGATTTGTGGGTGGAGAAATGGTTTTCTCAAGCTGATGCCTTATCTCGTTTGTTGTATTTATTTCACGCCTGCCTGAGTCCCTTTTAAATTGATTTTTATAAAATGCCTCTCCTTATAATGTTTGGTCTTCTGGAATATCAGCACAGGCATTTTTCCTTTTAAAACTTGTGTAACAGCGTGCCAACATATATTTCTGACTGGAGTTTATTGAATACGTGTTCGCAGATTTATGAGCAAAACGATAAATTGTATTGGAAATTATCAAATGAATTCACAATGAGTATTGAACAAGATTATCCCCACCAAATCCACTGTCCCAAGTACTCGACCAATATCACTTCTAGTGGTAATTCCCAATAAGATAAAACGTTATTCTTGGCCAAAACTAAGGATGAAGCTGTCTTATTTTCATTGATGTAAAGGTTTTGCTATGACAAGTACATGATTGGTTACCAATTTAACATGGAAAAAACTTCCTAATATAACCGGTGCAAAAATATACGTTTATATCTACTAGCTTGTGAGTTTTATGGCCCAGCTATGAAAGACCGAACTCAGATCAATCAGTATCATTGTTTTACCAGTAATTCTATTAGAACCCCAACTCTCGAGTGTGCTTTCTTCAGGGGAAGCGTTCCTTTTAAACTTTTGAATTACTATGTTTTCCTCATCCAGTCGTTGCAATCAATAGATTTAAAGAACAGTGCTAGTCAACAATTTTGACGAGTATCTTTATTGCATACACTAATAACTCGCAAACAATCATTGCCTCATTTTCTGAAAAAGGTGTTCTGTTTCCAAACCTTGTTTTTCCACGTCTTTCTTTTGATTGTATTCGTTTACCTTGACCCGAGCCCCGGTGTGATCTGCTTAATCCCTCGTATGCCATGTTCATCAAAATGGTACTGTAAAAAGATAAAACCCAACAAAAGTGACCATACGTGACGACGTTTACTGCTTTGAATCATACTTTTCTTTAAGAAGTTGAACATGTTTGATGGTGGCAAAATGTATGTGTTAGGCCTGTGAGGGGACCCAGTTAAGCCCTCGCAGGTCACGATAAGCAATAGGTGTCCAAACGCAGGAGAATGATGGAGCTGATTATTTTGTCTAACTCTCACATTGTTCGAAAAAATTATGAATCAGAGAAATATTCTTAACCACAACACATTGCATATTTTTTCCGGAACATCATTGTTAACGGGCTTATTGCCACATTGTAAACTCAGTTTTGTCCTACATATGCAACATCTGAGTCGTGCGTTTTCTTACTGAGTGAGCAAAAACTGTTGTTTAAAAACCGAAATATATATCCTCACCTTCTGTTTACACTCCTGTCTCTATTATTCTCTCGACAAGCCCTGATTGAGTCACTGTGTTAGTACACCAACCAAAAATCTTCTTCGATGAATCAAAGAGAAGTGTTCGAAATTGAAAACCAAAAATCTAATAAACAGCACAGTAGCTCAGTGACCAAACCATCATTGATCGATCTATCTACGGTTCAGTGTTACGGTAAAAGCAAGATATAATTTTCTAGTTCCCTTCTCTATTGATTTACTCTCACAGTTTTATTCCCCAGCCCTGATTTCATCGTTTTGATGTCTTCCCCTGACAGTTCTTTCATGACAATTATCATCACTGTTACCATTAAGTTAAACAGGCGCTATTCTCTCAGTCGATTGGTTTTCTCGAACAGCTCACTACTCACTATGAATGGAGGTCAAGAAAGGCTTACTGAAAATAATTTACTGAATGTTTTTCACACTAATGGGATCCATAAAGTGCAGGTATAGTCGGTTTTGGTGCACTCGAACATTTTCTCAGTGAGTAGTTCGAGCTTCCTGATTTTACTTAGGGATAACAGAGCATCAGGTGCTGATACTAATTTCTATTGTAATGCTTTCTCAATTATCCTCATTCCTCACTGAGTTATAGCCAGTTGAATATGTGTAACTTTGGTTGCCGAGGTGGAGCGATCTGAGGAAAGTAAGCCAAGAGGGAAGAAAGTGTGGAAATGCAAATGTTTTACTAAACATAGTGACACAAATTACCCTGGGCTATATTCATAAAGCTTTACTATTTAAATTGTTCTGAAGAAGCCATTTTTAGGCCACTTCAACTTCAGTAATTAGGCTTGTATGATAAGGTCAAAGTACCCATTCATAACTAGAGAATCTCTCATCGTATGTGGTTTACCAATGCTTCTTAACTGAAACAGAAATTGCAGTTTGCATCGACGTGTGCGTTATTGTCAAGGGCATTCAAAAGCGCTTCGGTGATCACTTTTATTGTGATCGCGATAGTGAGGAATGGACCTACGGAAACTCTCTTTCATAGGCACTCCTATAAAGAGGACTAAAATGGAATAAGTTTCTTCTTTCCTCTGACAGATCCTGTCTGGTATTTTACCGAGAATAGTAGCACCGATCATCACTTTTAGAATTGGAAAAGTATTCTCAATTTCAAGGTCCACTTTATGCAATTGCCCCTTGATAATGCAGAATTAAAGACAGTCATCTTATTCTCCGTTCTAAAGGGAGGAGTCAATGGGCTATCTCTGCAATGGCCATTGAAGTCGAAAGTAGAGAACATAATTTAGCTGAGGGTAACAATTTATTTCATACCCAAGAGACTGAAGAACCCTGAAAACTAAAGAAAGACAATCAGGTCATTAGTATGCATGTACGTATTATTGCTATTGATATTCTGATTTCTTCAAAGTAACGAATCTTGCTTTGTTTTTGCTCAGAGGCTCATATTCAATTTTCGATACTGCCGACAGGCATTGACAAAAAAAGAGTTTCGTCCGAGTTTCGACCATGTCTATTTATCGTAAGCAAACACATCACTAGAGTTACTTTCCCAGAATCTCGTCACTACTTGCTAATTATTGTTGATATGAGGTTACGTAGTTTTGTGTCAACGCTGTCAGGTACAAGAACAAAATGTGCTCACCGAGTGCATCAGTTTTGGCAAAATCTATCTCATAGAGGATGCATAATATATTTTCTCTCGATGTATTGATCGATTTCATTTCTAGATTCCTTGTTAGCGCAGGAAGCATGCAACTTCTTGTATACTTCCGGGTAAACCACTTCTCCCCTGTACAATTAGGCAAGAGTTCCGTTCTCAGAATAACACACAAACGTACTAAAAAATATTGTGGAATAACATCATTCTCGGGAACCGGTCAGACCAGTTATTTGATTGTGCGAGCTGACCGCTGTCTTAAGAAGTGCACCCTTTCATTATCGTGAGACGGTTTTGCAAAGTTTGATAAAATGACTTGAAGAACTATCCAATTTCGAATTCTAGCAATCTGTGGCTTGCTTCCCTTACCACAACTTAAATTTTTTTCATTTCGTTTAGGTTTCATACATTCAGGGAAATATACTTGTGGATCAGAGATTCGGTAAGTGTAATGTTGCCGAATGAGGAAGTGACCGGTAGCACACGGATTTGACCACGAGGTCGTCAATTTAACACTTCACCACCCCCAGGACCGTTTGATGATCGTCGGCTTCGGACGGTGAGATAAAATCGCAAACAAGTTTCCGAAAGGTCATACTTCCACTAAAGAATCAAAACGGTTTTTGGGTATATAATTGTTCACCATATTTTCATTGATGCACTCTGATTGGGAGCTCAATGCGAGATATGAAAAATCCTAATAAGTGTTCTACAATAGCTAGCACATTATTAAATACCTTTACTGACGGGTTAGTTATTTGTAGGCAAAAATTGGTACATAGTTTGGTAGGTTGTCAAAACAACCCCAAATTATACCTACAAATAAAACCATAGTATACCGTGTGAAAAAGTAAGTGAGTTTACAACAAAGAATCAAAAATAATTACTTTGAATAATCGTTTCCTCCGACTAATTGCTAGTCCAATGTCGTTCACTGATTGGTGAAAATATTACGGAGGGATAGAATAACTGTGGGAGTAATTAGAAACAAATTTCCTACGTCGCCATTTTAGTGTGAAAATGAAATGTGCAAAGAACTGAAAGACGCTTTCCAGTTAACAAGCCTCCAACCTGATGGAGCAATAACATCAATCATAGAAACTCACTTGGATTAAATATTTTTCTCTAGTCAGCTACTGTGGTTACTTCCAATTACATTACAAATAAACTTCAAGCAACTGAAGAAAGTCAAACAATGCAAATATCACCCCATTTTTAACAGAACGAAAACATCAATCTTTCAAAAATCTTGACTCTGCAAACATTCTTCCTGACCACTGGTCTTAAATTTTTTAACCTACTGTTTTCGATAGTATTTGGGGTGGCCAAGTGAGAACAATGGTCCAGAAATGGAAAGTCATTGGAGACAGTTAACTATCTGATTAAGTGTAGAAGCACCTCTGAAGTACAACTGAGAGATAGAGAAGGGAGAGATAGCAATAGTGGATGGAAGCATCTGAGAGAGAAACAATATCCTAGTTTGTTCTCTTGGAAATCTTGTTGTAAGCATGAAGACAAGTTCGAGTGATTGGAAAACAACACAGAAATTATTACGAGGCCAAAATTCAGTCAGTTTTGTTGCATATTTGTGCGAGGATTTCAAATAGAAGTCGTAGTTTCGTAAAAGAGACAAACCCAAAACTTCTATGGAGATGTTTCATCAATAAACAGAAAACATTTTCAGGACACTGAAAGGTAATCTCACTTTTTCTTAGATTACAGTGATTCGCAAAACCACCTTTCAAAAATTCGTTTAAATTATGATAAGAATAAAGGTTTCGCAACAAGGAAACTGCACCCATAGTTTACAAACACTTTTCAGTACTCGCGGTAACAAGTTTTTGTATATTCATTGCAAATGATAGTTACGAAATGACGAAATTCATGTAAATCTCCCGGATTGTTCAGCTCTTTGTCGCTCTTGTAAATATTGTTGTGTTTAGAAAAAAGAAGTAACTTTGCATGCTGAGATCAATTATGGGAACCAAGCAAATTTGTTTGAGTGGACCGATTTGAGGGAGAGTATCTAGTCCCCTTGTAGGCAAACGGAAGTCAAGTGGCTGCCCGAGGAAGACTTCAAGTTTAATATATCCCCAAAAGTTCTTTGCTAAAACAATCACAAAACTATACGGTTAGTTTGCTTTAGTCTTTTATTAGATCGTCAGTATAAATTTGTATCAGATTTTTGTACAATACAAATCGTCACCCACAAAATCCACTTTTGTTGTTCTGAAAATATCACAGACGGAAACGAGCAATCAGGGAATGAAACTTTAAAATACAATGAAAAATCGGCTCTGAGAATGCGGATTATGTCCCTTAGTGATGATTTCGCAGTCTTATTGTGCCAATACGATCACATCGACATCCAGTACCATTGAAATTACTTTATTCTAATTTATATCTCAACAGCTTGGCTTGTAATCAGCCCAGAGAAAAACTCTCAATTTAAAACACCACCAACAATGCCGCGCTCAATTTTGTTAGATCTTAGGGAAATAATTTTCCTTATTGAGAGACAAAATTGCAATAAAACATTCGGTGCATAACCCTTCTTTTTCATCATCACCTTGTTTATCATCAACATAATGCCTCAAAACAAAGAAGTTATCTTCGTTGTTTCGGAGTCTTAGTTGTGAAACATATCCACACGAAGTAAGGTAGTGACAGAATGCAAAACTTAGAAGTCATGAGTAAAACCGCCCTGTGAAAATAATTAGAATAAGTCGAACAATGGGAGATATCAGCATACGATGCAATTCACACAAGAGTTTCACACTAATGATATTCTCGGCTTCGGTTAACATTTATATTTACGTGGTATAAACGCAGTTGAAGAGGAGTAAAATCCTTAGTTTATCGTCCAATAAATTATTGGTTACATTTTATTTTCACGTATCTTGGATTCTTTCCTCTTGAACTACCACAGACGTTTGCTTGCTAGATCAACTACACCGCAGGAAAGTGTAGGTTTTCCACAAAGGCCAGAATAGCCTACCATTGAAGTAAAAACGTAATCCTTCTATTTTGCTCACGAGGAATATGCATACTCCACGGCAAAATGTATTCGGAACCAAAGAAATCAACGCATTCCTCGCCCACTTTCTTTCAAAAATTCGAACAATCGATAGGAAACCTCATCCCAAGTCTTTGTCCAGGGAGTGTGCAGAGTTACGATAAACGAACTATCCACAAACCGATTGAACTTCCGATAGTAGTTTCATCAAAATCACAGGCTGTGAACGGCAGTGGGTACCATGAGCACAAAGATCTGAACCTGCATCTTCCTATTGTTTGGGATGACTACGTCAAAAAAAATCAGCATAGTCGTCACACCAGTAACTTAAATCTACTAGTACTCATATTTGATGGCGACACAAAGACATAGTGGTTGTCGACGTAACACGAGAAGTATCCACGGTATTTCACCTGCTCTATTCCCGATCTTTGCATTTTTAAATCAAAACAGGTAAGACTGTTCGACTTCTTCAATAAAGGCAAAGGTTCAATAAAATTGTTTTTCCTCTTTTTCTGTCCCCCTGTCTCTTTACTCCACACTTTTCTTAAAAACCTTATTTTTCTCGAAAGTTGCTAATTGCACTGTGGTTGACTTCCCCGTTAAATAATTGTTTTCCAAACGGTGCAACAACATCCTTCCTGGTGTGATTGTTCTAGACAAAAAACTGCAGGAAATGTGACATCAGTTGTACTGAAGCTCAATGAAGTGCACAAAATACGTCTAAGAAATATATTGTCTCATAAGGCTAGAATGGCCATCGAGAAAACTTCGGTGGATAAATTTGAAGTGTTCAGTGAACACAAAGAGATTTGGCGTCATTTTTCGGTTTTCCTTGATGTAAATGCCAAGAGGAGATTAGGTGTCTCTTGAATTTTAGAAACAATTAAATGCTCACAGTAACTCATTATCATTTTGAATCTGGGTCTGTCGTGTCCATGGGTGTACATTTATTTGCTTACTGAGATATATTTTAGTGTTAAGAGTAGTTTCAAGGAGAATACGAGAAAATGTTAGAGATAGTGTGCACATTGAATGAAAATGAATCTATCCTTGAACGTAATAGTTTTGGACACATTCACTCTTTCTCATTGGGTAAGAACGTAGAAAACTAGTGTATGTTAGGTAGTTTTATTTTCTTCTGGAGGCAAGTTGTAGGCATGGAAAGAATAAGTTTCAATCTGGAGTAACTCTAAAGGTCAGAAAAACTGCTTCGAGGTAAAAAGTAAACCAATTTGAATTTTCTCATGTCTCTTCCTGGCGAAACAAGACAATCGCTTAAGGGAATGTCATGCCATGCACCTTTGTTGAGTTGGTGATGCTTTGAAATACTATACTGACCTATCGGGAGTAGAACTTCAAACCTCTGACCATGTGGTTCAAGATCCTAAGATATAAATGCTTGTAAGAAGAGATACAGTTCTATATACCATTATTCACCAAGCAGCATCAAAGTTCAGTAATAATGCTGAGTTATGACACTAAATGATGATTCATACATTGTATACTCACTGATATTTTGTATCCATAATCGGTTACTGAATTGCTTCTGCAAGATTATTGTCATTCATATCATTGAGTAGTATTTCTACAAGTAATAAGAAAAATCTGAGTCTCAACGTGAAAAATGATTCAGTATATGCTTCTGCTCTGAGCTTTTAACGATGCTTGAATATCCACTACTGATAGTGGAGAGAGGATGAATATTGTGAACTCACCGAGATTTGCGAATGATTTTCCCACCTCGACTGATATTTTACCAACTATCAAACACACCAGTTTATCAAAAATTGGGGCAACCTAGAACGAGTGTTTTTGCTTTGACTGAGCGATCTTTCGTGATCTCAGAGGATTCACACACTCCGAACAGCACTCTCGAATCATACACAACATTTTTGTCTCAATCCTTTGTCTCCTCTCTCATCTTCCTATTATTTTCACTCTCAGCAGGAACTTTCGTCGTGCATACTAACAGCTTTATGTCTGACGGAAATTCAGTCCTAGATTTTCTCGTCGCTCTCTGATTAGCATCAAAACCGCCGCAAACTCTCTACCTTCGGCTAATAACCTGCTTCTTCTTTGATGCCTCACTCAAAATCGTCACGTTCAACGCGCCAATCCAGATGCGTCTAGAATATTAGATATTGTAGCTTGTGTGCTTGACGTTTTAATTATCGTTGAGCGTTTCATCCAAGAGACTCGTAAATAGGACCACTTTTCTACGTTGAGACTGGCGCACCCATCCAATCTCACCGTGAAATTTCACTTGCGCAGTTCTGGGACCCGCAGGTTGCAGATTGTTACCTTCCTGATGTTAACGTTGCTCGAAAAGTGGAGAACTTAAGCTGCGCCGTTCGATCTGGTCTATACGATAGTCTATGCTATGCTGTTGGACTCACCTTTTTAGGCGATGTAGACAGTCGCCAACCCGACTGACGCAGTTTTCTTATCGCCTCAGAGTATGTAACCACCAATTTCAGCCCAGATGCAACCAGAGATGATTTTTAGGAAAATCTACACGATTTACTGAATAAAGCAAGCCCGGGAGATATCGTAGTTTTGGTAGCTGATATAGATGCCGGACTGCCATAGACCGTGAAGCATTCAGGAGGCCATTTGGGGCTAGATGCCTGTTGTTCGAATAGATGAGAACGAGTTTTGGATCTGCATTCTGAACATCGTCTGTTTCTAACGGGTAGGAACTTGAGACACTCTAACCACGTCCACTATTTTCGAGTCACCAGTGGACTGAGATCGACCACGCCGACATAAGCCACTAATTGCAGGACTGTGTAAATCAAAGCTGATCGTACTGAAGCACATCTGTTGGCTCCGATCACGAACTAGTTTGCAATAAGCTGCCCATGTGCTTCGTTGGGTATTCCAAAAGCACGCTGATTCTGGGGTTATATTGCCATTAGCCGTCCCAACCATTTGGTCTATCCTTATTCCATAACGCAAAAACTAAAATCCTAGGATCCAGCCTACTTGAAAAAATCCATCGGTACTATTCGCTTAACAAGAACTTCTGACATTCCACTGGCCTAGTGAGTTGTTTCCCGTCTCATCATATGGTGACACCCCGAATTTCTGCCGAATCTTTGCGTGTTCCCAACCAGAACCAGTCAATTCCGGCTCCAAGTGGGCACAGATCTGTTTCGGCACTCATCCAGTGGTCTGCTTCAATAAATCCACTTCCTGAAGTGTAGATTTAAAAGTAAATCCAAGTATCTGAATTTCACAAAGCGCCGGCTCCAGAGGGCCTCGAACCAATTCTGCCTAAAAATGGTTGAGTTCAGCTAACTAGAGAAGCTCAAGCTTCATTCCAGATGTTTGGAATTCTTATCAGGTTCCCTCTTTATGAGGAGAATAGCTTGGTGCTCCCCGTCTTCAAGAAGGATTCGCTCAGTGACCGCACCAACCACAGGGGTATGCATTTTATCCCGATGGAATCGACGACGCTAGCACAATGAGCAATTATATGGAGTCCAATCCGGTAATTCGTGCATCGACTAAATGTTTACTCTCCGACAGCCGCTAGAGCATTGTCGTTAATCCGAAAGACCAACGATCATTGTTTTAACGGACATTCTACCCATCTTCAACTTATTTGATAGAATAGTATTTTGGAACGGTTTGTTGGGAAATGGTTAGTCGAAATGGCTGGTAGGCTGTCGACAATATGGTCAGCACTGACAACCATTTTCAAGACTGGTTTTTCAAAGGTTACCCGTGCTGATGAAAGCGTCGAGAGTCTAATAACGATTTAAACTACACTGTGTTAATGGACAATAAGATTTTACCAAAATATTAGTTGATAATACTAATAACGCAGAATCATAATAACAAGTTTTGAACTGCATGGCAACAGAGGTATCTACATACGATAGGTGCTTTACCCCTGTTAAGTGAAAAGTGAACCTCCAAGATTTGAAGGTGTTCGAGTTCCCAACTCATCCTTGGTGATGAGCATATAAATTGGATAAACAACCTTAAATACCATCGGGGTTTGTTTGAAGCAAACTGTGGCTTTGAGAAGAAGAGGGGAAGGATTTACAATTTGGCCGGAGTTTCTACTTTTAGAAATCATTATATAGTTCCTAACATATTGTAATTGTTGCAATTATATTTTGGTAATAAAGCTAAAATTAATTGTTGAATTTAAATTCAGTACAAATCGCGACGGCAACTCACTTTACATTGTTTGTCATCTCAATTATTATTACCTTTGTTCTTCAATCCTGCAATATACAAAATATGGTTTGAGGAACACAATCCATTGACTTCATACTGCTATGCACACTCAAAATTCAGTCTCTGTCCACCAGATATTTTTCTCTTCAAATCAAGGGAGTTGTCATTGGATCACCCCTCGGCCCATCGCATCCAGACATTTTTATGGTAAAGTTGGAAGACCAGGGACTGCATTAGGAAACAGCTGAATTGGATATCCACCGCAGTTACGCTGACGATCTATTCGCGGTGCGCAGAATGTCGACAAATCTCAGACAGATACCGGCTAGATTCAACTAGGTAGAAAAAGCTACGCCCTTCGCACTAGAGACGGGAGAAATCTGTCGCATCCAATTCCTTGATATACCCCATTTGAGATAGAGAGATGGGATATTTGATAGAAAACCCACTTGTGTTGGACAGTACACAAACTTCCATAGCTCCGTGTCCATCTGCCTTATGCGAAATCTGATGCACCGCTTGGCCCGACAGGCCATGAATGTTTCTTTGCATGAAACACTCTAGACGGGTCTGTAGAAGACACATAAAATACTGCAAGAGAACGGATGCTCCGATACTTTCATTGAGGTATATCTTGAGAAACTCATTAATGTATGCAGTCTACAACTTTCCTGAGAAGAAAAGTCCTGTCACTCTTCCTCTCGTGAGTGTTGACTGTAGCGAAAGTTTACAAAACGATTTTCAGAGCCATTCAAACCATCTTCAAAGCCACCAGAATACTAGCTCTAACTTTATTTCATCCAATCACCCAACAAAGACCCAAAGATCGACTCGCACAGTCAACCACTTCTGTGCGCATTTACAAATTCAACTGCTCTCATGGAGCTGATTAAACTTGTCGTACCACTTGGCAGCTAATCACGAGGTTGTAAAGAAACTGACCTGGATGACTGAAAAAAGATTGACACAGCTTATTGGGAGTTCTAATGAGGAGAACATTTTCAATATGGTACATTAGGAAATGCCGGTCAGTCAATCAGAATAATCTCTCGAACTCCTAGTAGTCTCATAACTCGTATCAGACGTTTATCACAAGTGGACAAATACTTTCCTTCCTGCTATGCAAAAAGCGATCTTCTCAGTCACTCATCTGATCTGTATCTATTTCAAGGCTTGAGAAAGAGTCCTAACGAAGACATTTTTCCTTCACTTTCCTTCGCAATGAGTGAACTTTAGACCAATAGACTAATCAAGTGGATGATGTGTGCCTCCTATCTCGGATTTATTTCGATCATTCTCACGTCATAGTAGAAAATGCATTCAAAATGGCGAATGTCGGAGCAATGAAGATGAAAACCAGGTTGGACCAACAAATGCACATCATTTTGATAAATGTAATAGTTTTATATGGGAAATACAACAAAATCTGTCCCAATCATATTTATTCATTTGCTCGATATCAAAGTATATGCTAAAATAGGAAAGATATCTGCAAACATACCAACTCCTTTCGATTTAACGCTCGACTCGTTCGCGATGATGATGCTTAGTAGCTTCATATTTAAATGACTCGGAATTCCAAATCAATATCCCATTGACAACCAGCGTCTGATTACGTCGAATGGTGGAAAACCTTTTCGAAATCAATACACTAATTCACCCGAAATAATGAGTAATGTGAATTTCGAAAGAGATCCTTGTCGTCTTAATTTACTTAGTTATAGGCAAATTGAATCTACATTTTGCTCACAGTTTTTGGTCGTACCCTTTCGTGGTAAAACCTGTCAACATGAAAATTGAACAAGCATACCAATACAAGAGTGTTATCAGAGTGTGCCATGAGCTAACCTCAGAAATGCAAATGAATTGAGAAAGAAGTCCAGTTCAAATTGTATGGGTCATTGATTGAATTAATGCAATAAATAATTCCCTTTAGAATTATTGGTCATTTCAGGCATTCCTTCTTGTGTCTTCACCAAGCACACGAAGTAATTACATAACTTTGTGTAAATGTAGCTGGTGTTCGCAATTATCGTCTTGCCAAAACTCACACCTGTTTTCCAAACTGATGGGTGGATGAACGCATTGATGATGTTTGGCTCTGAGAACAACTTTGTGTTGGCATAAAAGTGACTTTACATATGATTATTTGAAACTACACTTGGATTCTGTAATGCGTGTTTACGGTGTCAATTCGTTTACGACTCCTACTGCATACATTGTCGAAGTAATTTCCAATGTTAATTCGAATTCAACATCTCGTTCCATTCAAAAGTTGAGAAGCAGCGGCTATCATTCTAATCCAAATGAATGCTAGCACTTTCTTGCTGGTCTCAAAAGAAACACGACAAACTGCGTGTTTTCGAGTTTACAGTTTTGTTGTGCACATCAGAAGGAGTTCTTCCCACTTTAATTGTTCCTTACCGCATTGTTCTTTCAAAAAGGGCCATATATCCCGGGTATGTATTCAGTAATGTGACAAATCCGACGCGCACGAACGAATGCTGTTCACACTGGAAGACTAGTAAAGTTCTGCAGAAGAAGGTAAGTGATTGGTGCCACCTAAATATGCGAATACGTTTAGTAGGATGTGGTGGGCTGTAGATTTTAATTGTTTGGACTGTCAGCAAGTAATAGCTGAAACTGCCGTTTATGAAAATGGTTTTGGCTTTTCCCACTCGGCTGTCTTCCATTGGCTGCGGTTCTCTTTCTGGGAAGCAGAACATTGTCGTATGATAAATGAACGAAGAGGAAACAAGTGTTTTGGTTTACTAAAAGGAGAATTTCACTGACACACAGTAGAAGTCACGCTCAAGCTCCGGATCTTGTATATACAAGTATTCGTCAAGTTGACTGGTGCCGAGAAGAGCCGGAAGCGACCACGAAAAACGACTTCTTTAAATATCCCTCTAAGTAACGAAGGACACCTGGAAAGTAACCGTATAATAAGCATAGTAAACGAATGATGGCTGACAGAAAGGTGGAATTTGCACATGGTTATAAAAAGTTACACTTCCCCACGCTACTCAGAGAAGTGAATGTAATACCCTGCTGTATTCAGTTTCGTATTATGGATTACTTGCCAACAAGGACACTGTAAGGCAGGAATTACAAAAGGTCCCCCTGAAAATTGTACACAGTGAACGTTTCAACCATTACACGGTGGACCTGCTTTTGGTCTTTTTAATGTTGACTAGCTATGACCGACAGCTGCATCAAGGCAGGCATTCTGGTCATCCTGCCACTTTTCCTGGAGTCCGTTTTCAGTTGGAGTTTCCAATTAGCCGAGTATGGCAACGAATTGCTTTCCGACTTTTGTTCACACAAGTGAAACAATACATTTTAATTGAACATAATTTATGGTTATGGACGGTGTAGTACTATTTCTCACAAGCAGTAATGTTTTGAAGTGCACAAAGCGGACCGGTCCTAAATTCCATTTCGAAACAATTGGCTGAATAATTAATCTACAGCCGAGGTTAAAACAGTCCGAAGTGACGATATTTGTTCACATTATAAAAGAAAAATTTAATGGATATGAGGAGGTGGTTGAACATTTAGAAAGCACTTCTTTTATGCCCCCAGTAACACACGTTGATGACGACGACATGGTCACCCCAAACGTTTAGACACTAACTCGGATATAATTGATGATAACCAACATATTCACTCCTATAGCATAAGTGCAAAAGGAAAAGATAATATATCAGTTCGAATTCGAGGATTCACATATTTCGTGCTCGATCTTAAAATCAATTGTGGAAGTCAAAATGTCATTCCTTTTGATCCGCTGTACGTCTAAGTGTTCACTTATTTCGACAATTCTGTTATTTGTTGTTTGTCATTCAGGCATTGGGAGAGCGATGGTCATTTCATCAGAATCAACTTTAATTGAACTTTGTTTGGTTGACTGTTCTTTGAACTCCACGTTTCACGCGCAAACCTCAGATCATCCGACCAACCTGCACTCGGAAGCATCAGACCCGAGTTTCGCCCTTGTTAGACGTCATCGGTGGTGCATATCCTCAGCCAAACCCAGGGTTCGAACCCGGGCCCTTTCATCTCGGAGGCGTGTGTGTTACCATCGTGCCACCCAAATCCCGTCCGAGCTGGTCGGAATCACCAAGTGAAGCTTGTTTAGATTTCGTCCTCCATGACAACTATAAATGCCCGACAGCTTCAAATGGAGACATGGCATCTGACCAGTTAACTCCAAGCGAATGCCTCCTACCAGATAAGGTCTCCTCCACAAGATGAGGGCAGTGGACCCACATTTTTAAGCCTGTTTCGCATTTTAAATAAAATGTTTAAGAGAAAATATTTGTTCCCGAGGGTTTGCTTCTAGACAGTGAGAGCTAAATCTGATTGATATATGACGGTGGGTAATTGAAAGTCTTTATGGGAATAGGCTAAGTAGAAGACATAAATGGGAATACTTTTGATGGATTTTTACATCTAAGTATATTTGTCTAGTCCCAGTCACCAGTTGAGTACTTTCACTGTTTCTACAGGGGATACAGTTCAGAGTAAAAAAGGTGATCTGAATTGCACGACTAAACTGTTCCTTATTTTATATTAGAATTAATTAGCTCCCAAAAGTACGCTAACTGCTTGTCGTATCAAGAGCCAACCAGGTAAAATGCTAACCGTTTCATCAGTTTGAAAAACACCGCACTCTATGGGGAATGTGAACAGCATTAGTATGTGCACCTGCAATAGACGCCGCAAAGGCTTAGGATTTCGTTCAGTATAAAGAAAACTGTGGGGAAATTCGCAGACCGCAGTTTCATTTGTGTTCTTGTCTTCCGTTAAAATTGCTTTTCGTAAAAGGTTTTTGCCTACTGAACGACCATAACTGGATATTTCTAGGTAAATTAGCATTTGTTCTATCTGAACCTTTCTATATATTGTTTCATTGAAAAAGTTGGAACTACGGCTTATCGGAAGACTAAAATAACATTTCGTTGTAAGAATACGAATGTATCTGCAGTTTCACGTGATTCTTCGTTCCATATCGGGCTCTAATTTGCCGATTGCCTCTACGACGAGATGAACTCTTCGTAGACCAACGTGAACAGAGTTTTATTGGGCTTTTTGGATTATCTGATACCACACTCTTACACTTGTCCACAGGAGATTGCTTTTATTGGTTACTGGTTGTGGCTTTAAATACCATGCTTCTCATCTGATTACTTTAGTATTGTAAGTACTAATGAGCCCTTTCTGTTCACAGTTGTTTGGGTCTAACCATTCAGTGAATTTTGTAGAGGATTTTTATTTAATCTACAACGTCCTAACTGATCAAATAATAATCAGTTTAAATCCTGTTTGACAACCTTTCCTGTAAGACTTGGTGGAAAGAAAGTAACTGAACTGACTTAGTTCGAAATAAGGTCATCGTCTATAATTCACGATCCCGGAGTTAGGCGAGGGCTTGAGAGGTTAAAAAAACTGTTTACAAACTAATGCACATTTCCTCTATCAAAAACATATTTCCAGGAAGAAGCCCACTTGGGCTGATTTGAACGAAATATTTTGAAGGTATTGTATCCGGTTTCAAGATGAACAGAGGAAAATTCTAATATGACAGTCATTTTGGATTACACAGCAGTGTCGACAAATCACGTTAATTTTTTCCGTATCGTTCCCTTAATTGACGGAAATTGTTACTCAAAAATATAAATTGGTAATATGCTGTGGACTCAAATATGCCTTAACTGTATTTGCAGACAGTTTTCACTTTTTGGCTTTTGCACGAGCGCGCGGAGACATCTTGACCTTGTCCGCTCTTTCAAAAGCAGAACTAAAGTTTTCACACAGAAAATGACTTTTGTGTACCTCAAAATGTTCCAAACATATTGGATCTGGATAAAGCGTAGACAGCCCGTTCAAACATCAGAAGCACTAACCGAGTTTCCTCAAGGTCGCATTTGCGAATGAACTGTTACTTTACCTGGAAGCAGTAAACCACTCCCTGTGAATGGTTTTTGAGCCCCGTGTACATATATTTAACTAGCTACGGTGCAGCTCACACATTTTGTGCGTTGATTCTAGAAACGAGAAAGATTGTGAATTCCAAGAGTCACTTGGGTTCTACATTAGAGGTGAAAATAACTTGGAATGAAATGAACAGTGCTACCTTGTAAAACGGAAATTAAATTCTTCTTTGAAGTAAACAAAACATGGCTCCAACAATGGCAAGAATATCGTAAATATCGCGGCCATTTGATTCAGCTTTTATTGTGTGTGCATGTACAGGGATCAAACTAGACAACAATATAGCTATCACCAGAACTATATTTGAGGAGAATTCTTGAAGACTGTCCGGCTTTTTTGCTCATAAACACAGAAGACAGAGAAAATTGTTCAAATTTCAATGGAGATTTATGAATTTTCCTTCCATCCAGCAAGAATTTCGCGGTTTATTGACCAAACTCTCCACTGAAATTGAGCCTCGAATGTGGAGGTGTTCCTTGAGCAAGGATTTTTGACTGTCATTCATGCAAATGGTGAACAGTATGTCTAAGTAAACAGTATTTCCGCAAGCCCCGTTTATTCAGTTATGTGAAAGAACTAAACTGATGCTTTAGGAAAAATGTAGCACCAGTGTGGATATAATGAATTCAGAAATAAAAGTATAATCACCAAAAGAAACGTCGTACATAGCAAATACGTAACAAGATAATTTGTTCAGGCAAACCTGGTTTCATCCACGGGATTTACAACCTTTTGAGGCGTGGACATATATAATACACTCAATTTCATGCAGGGAAATCAACAGTTGAACCTCAACCTATGATTTGTCATGTTGAAAGAATGATGCAAATCACAAATGAAAGTCTGTACATCAGATTCACTAATCAGCTGTCGAGATGACTTCAAGCAGACCAATGCTGGAAAAATCAGATTGAATAAAATTAAGTCAAAGAAATAAAATCAACAGAAAATCAAGTCCTTCAAATTTAACAAGTCTCAGAAGCTTGCGGAGAAGTTGCTCCAATGTGGATTTCAAAACAGATACTGTTAGCATTCATGGACGATGCTTCCATGTTGGAAATGAATGCAAGCCTTAATTTCGTTCTACAAGAGTTGAGAAATTTAACAGGATAATTATTTCAAGGGTTAATTTAGGAATTCTGTTTTTTTTTTCCTGGAACTCCAAAAATTTCAGAAACTGTGAAAAAATGTCGTGGCCAGCAGGAGGACGTGATAATAAGATAACACTAAATTCAAGGATTTCTGGTCCTAGTGTGATTTATCATGAAACATTGAGTTGTCCTGGAGAGTAGACATATCAAGACCATCAGTGTAATCTAAGCTAGTAATTGCAAGATGAACGGAAATGGGTCAGCTGTTCAGGAACAGTCAGGGAAATCTTTTGACTAGACAGATGATGCAATGGAGGAATGTGTTCTGATATTCATAACTGCCTAAATTAATTCACTGGCCATACTATAATGCAATTAGAGTGATATAACTTTGAACGCGAACTCTTTCTGCTTGAATACTGGATGCTGGAACCTAGAGATCACTCAAAGAAGTGAGTGAAAATTCTGGGATTATGGGGTTAAATGCAATGAAAACAGACAAGAGAACTTCACATGTATCTGCCTCCTATTTTTTTCCAATTTTCATTGGAAGTCCGATGGACCTCATGATTTGCTTAGACAAACTGTCCCAGAAACCCACTGGAGTGCAATAGCTCACTGTTGTTCAGATGATTTCTCAAATGAATCAAATGGGAAAAGGTGTTAGAAAGAAATGGTACCACACCTATTAGGGACCGTGAGCATGAATGGAATCAGTGTACTTTTGCACTTCGAGATTGCTTTATTTTCCAAAGACAGATTAGCGATCTACAAGAAAAATATACTGTGGGAAGAAGCATGTTGCTGGACGTCCTGTATAAGACAAACATGTGGTCATTTGGTTCATTCTTGGTCATCTGTTCCAATTATGGGACTGACCCAATGGCAGGTTCCAAGACCGTTAATATCTGGGAGAGAGAGAAACAGATCTTTGATAAACTCAGGTGATTTCTTGACACAATTTTCCCCTGACCGTCAACAGAAGTTTTGTACGGCTAATTATGGTAGTAAAACGAGGGATTTTCAAACGAACCCTCTTGTGTTCTAGAACGAATCACCATATTTGTTTGGTAATAAATAATAGTAAAAAAACTATTATTTTCCTCCCCTATCAAATTCCTTCATCTGTTTTCAATCTGACGCAGTTTTCGCTGCCTTTGGGGTCAGGGTAATCGTTGACGACGAGCAAAAGCGATTTTCTGGGAAATGGCAGATATTCATGAGTAGTAAATGAAAGTTCTTTTCTGTTTTTCCGTTACTATAGTGGGCACACATTTGAAATCACTCAGAAAGTATTTACAAGAAGTCCTCATGCAACGTCAAATCAAAGCTTGTGCAGCGAAGTCGAATGGAAAATTTCCAAATATCTGATGAACCAAGCAGTCATTTTTGCGCAGAGATGCAATTTGGGGGCGAGTGATGAAGTATTTATCGAACATCTAATATAAACACGACCAAAATCATTGGTGTTGCCAAAGCAATTTCATGTTCGACATTAAGTCACAGTCAGAACAGGAAATATACTCACAAAGAGGAGACCCTGTACATTTAGATTCAGCAGTCACTGGGGGGCCTTCTGTATCATTTTTCTTTTCAGTAACCACCGCAGTGCTTGTGTTGTCATCCAAACAGATACACTGCATTGGCTTGAAGGATTGTAATTTATAATCTACAGTTCACGTATTAGCCAAAATGGTCAAAGCTCACCAAGATTCGGTGGTATGTTCCTTTCAGAGATACGATGTAAAAAGAATGAACCACTGAAAGTGGTTTATTTGTCTCAACGTCCTCATATGAATGATCGTCATAGTAATCGTCACAATCATCATCATCATCACGTATGTCGTCGAAAAACGCACCATTCTCATGTTCATCATCAACGTCCGAATCAACCGAAACATCATCATTATCACTATAGTCATCCAATCATCATCTCGAATAACCTCCACCACCGAATCGTCATCACAGTCATCCTCAAATCCATCAACATAAAACACATCATCGTCATCATCGTCATCAACATCATCATCACCATTCGAATCACCATCGAGCAAACCATCAGCTCCACCACCAACATCATCACCATCGTCATTCGAATTTTAATCCTCCGAATCATCGGGATGAATATACTCTCCGGTTTCATACGCATCAAAAAAGCCATCGGAATAATCATGATCATCATTATCAACTCCATCTACGTCTTCCGAATCATCATCGTCATCATCACCATCATCATCATCATTATCAGCAGCAGCAGCATATTTCACCGTCATCATCTTGTTCATCATCTCATACTCATCATCGTTATCTGCATCAATATCGATATCATCATCATAGTCACCAGCAAACAAAGATAACATGACTGACTAATTTGGATGATTCAAAGGAAGCAACAATTTCAATGGATTCTAAAATTGAATGGTAGAAAGCTTCTCGTTTCCAGATATGTTAGTTGTTCGGAAGTGAACTGCTATGAATAGAGCAAGTACATGTAATGCCAACTTCAGTCCTTTTAACTAATAGCTTAAGCAGAAACATAGATCGACGCTTTTATCTCCCTCAGCTATGGAAACATTTCCTGAGAAGCACTCCCGCAATCTCGAATTATTTCGTGAAAGAAATTTTATCAACATGAAGGTTGTATTATGCCTTTTAAGTGACAATCAGTTGAAACAACAACTGGACAATTTTTGTTGTAGGTCAAATCATTCCAGTCGATGGATAGGTAAAAATGATAAAATCTCATCATAAAAACTCAACTTTACATGAATTTTCCCTTACCAAGTGCATTTTTTGCAATTTTCAGGTTGAAGGCTGCTTTCAATGAGAATCCGGACACTGGAAATTATGGAAGTAATGTGCTTCCAGCTTCTCACAAATTACCAAAACCATATCATTTCAGCATGAGCCCAATGTTGTTTGCACCTCTCCAATGGACTGAGCTTGTTCCGAGTTGTCGATGATGCCAATAGAAAAGTGCAGTGGAACAAGCATACGGAACAAGACCTTGCGACCAAGTGTTTGTGGATGAGGACGCACTCGAATGACGCCAGTTGAGATATCCACGCAAGAAAAAAGAATTTACTTCGCAATACATTTTATGGAAAATTCAAATCTTGGTCTATAATGGAGAAAAAATAGAAAGAAGGGACAACAAATCATGTTTTCAAAAACGTAAAATGCACATACACAGACATACTTTTAGCATTATTACGAGTGTTGTCGAAAATCGCTAGACATGCTTCCTTTTCCGCATTTACTTCCTTTTGCCTGAACTTTTCTTATTGTGTCACAAGACAAAGCTAGATTATAAAATCCTACAAAAACTGATGTCAACTACTTTGAAGCTCCTGTGACCCGTTGACGATTGAATTTGTGTGTCACTGGTCATCACGATAAACCAATTCGAGGTTCAGAAGTCCGAAATTCGGTAAATGTTAAACATGACGTATTGTTAAACTGACGAGGGTGAGACTCGCGATGTGTGGTTAATCTATCAGAGCAATTGGACTAACAGGAAGTGATAGAAATTGAAGTGTTTCCTGTTCTTGTGAATAATAGCATGTTTTTTCATTATTCAAGTAATTTTGGTGCCATTATAAGATATGATATGCGAAGAACGAATACATCCGAATTTAGATGCATCAGGATGACAATATTAATCAGGAAATAATAGGTATTTAATCCGGAAGAGGAGTTGATGGAAAACATACAACGCATGCTTCAAACAAGGGTAGATAAAAAATCGGTGGCTCCCGTCTTCAACTGACTGAATATCAGTATTCCATGAAAACGAAATTTGGCTGAAAGTTGCTACCACAAAAATATCCCAATGGCGTCGTGAATCATTTTGCCACCGGTTTCAATTTCAGTTTCAGTTTGTTCAACTTCGTAGTCGTGTGCTTTGATTTTGGTTGCTGCCTTCCAACATCGTCGAGTGAATATCAAGTTACTCCGAAAGTGTTGTGGTGAGAATTAGAGGGCTCAAGAATACGTCGACCGTAAAAACAAACTTTCCGGAGAAACTCATTCTGGTGACTTTTAAGTCAAACCATCCAACAAGCCGCTTACAGAGCTTTCAGGTGGTATCATTAAACACGCCCTGAACAAAGTAGAATTGACCGCACGCCAAATATGAATGTTCCTTATGTGTCAAACGAGAAGTTATTATAAGAGAGTTATGTTAGGGAATGATAAGCCAGATCATGTCCAACAGGAGGGTGTGCGTATTATAGAAGTAAACAGATCTATCCATTTGTTATTACTGTTTGCAATTGCAAAACCACTGGGAAATTAGGGATTCCGTTTTTACAATTTCCTGATGAAAGTCACGGTTTGACTAAGATCAGATATTTAACCCTTGTGTTAGGGGAAGAAGTTATCGCAACTTTCCTATGTAAATTAAAAGTTTTCCTCTAGTTTAGCCTTGTATGACGGAGATTGATCATTTAGAAAAATCGCAAGATCTAGGGAATTTCGACAACACCGGTAACTTACGTCACTATATAGCCGCGGTGATTTGGAATTATCCACTATGAGGAATGAGAGTTTTCGATGGATATAGCTATTTCTTTTTTGGGATAAGATGTCAGGGAGTTACCCCCAGCTATGATGAGTCATCACATCAAGTGAACAAAAAAGTATTGAATAGTATTGAGTAAAGATTTTATAAAATTTTCACGTAAACGATAATCGCGATATCAAAACACGCAGTTTTCTGTTCATCAAATACTAACTAATAAATTGTTTTCAATTAAAAATAACCTGATTCATCCCAAACCACATCGCTCAACAATTACATTATTATTTCATTACTGTTGGTAACTGTCAATGAAACTTCAAAGTAGCATCAGCAAACGAGGATAACATTTTGTATTGAGACATCTGTTCCATCTGCTGTTTTGTTTCCCATTGTGCAGTGCATTTGCTGGAATGCTTGAACATAATCCAATCACCGTCAGATTTTCAAAATATATCATGAAAAGTATGTACAATTTTAATAATTTGATTAGAATTTGTTCCATTATTTGGTTGCATACAATCGGGAAGAAGAGCTTTGTCACATTCTGTTTTCTTGCAATAAGAAGGGAAGTAATTTCCTCTTGAAACTGTCTACCTTATGCAAAGATGAAAGCGTTTTGCTCACAATAAATTACATTTCATTGGCATAAAAGAGTAGCTTTGGATTGCTTCTTTACTTGTACCCAGTCGTCGCACCAGGTGCATCGGCCCAACTGGTGCATACGACTCAACATTCTAATGGGCTGGCGTTGAGGCTGAAGAACGGCGGACAGGATTCAATTCCCATTCTTTCGATCCACGCCATCGACCGTCTACTCTGCCGCTCATGGATCTGCTGTCTCGAGCCTTGAGTTCGGTACTGATAAGGGCTGCTTGCTCATCCCACGAAACCCTCCGATATCGATGGCCTACTAACAAGGACAGGCTGGGTGTTGGCCACGAATCCATCAATACGCTCATACATTCGATTATCACGTTCGCGACAAATGATTGCACAAGTGAACCTGGACTTCTACGTATGAAGCTTTATAGCAGAGCTCTCATCTTTACCACTAATTCTTGCATGGTTCGAGATTGAAATATCCTTTCTTTGCTTATCGGGGAAAAACTCAACAAACACCGTTTCTTTGGGTTCAGTTCTATTTGCACCACACAAAAATCTCATCGAACAGTCAACTCCACGAATGGAGATTCTATGTTTATCAGATTTTCAGTGTTTCGCAAAGCAGGTGTGTGTGGGTGTAAAAAGGTATCACTCCAAAGCGTAGGAAGTAGTGGTTTATTTAAAACTGCCATGCAAAAAGCTAAAAACTGAAAAGAAAACTGATTTTTTAATAACTGTGCTATCAAAGTCAACAAGGTAACGAGGGGTTGACAAACAATGCCACTAAAATAATTTCCCCATAAAATTTCAAAATCTAAAATTCAAACCACATATACCAGTACGTACGTCTCATTATAATTGGACTGTAAAAATAAAGAAATCACGAAAAACCTTTCTGTTGCAAAGAACAAACATACCTCAGGTTCATGAAATGACTCAAGCCGCAGTCAGGAAACGAACTGACGACATTGCTCAAATCGTTGGCGTGGAAATTTGTAATCACAAACCAACAAATGTACCGATTTCCTGCTAAGAACGAAATAGGTCATCGGCGGTAAAACTCATGCCAGTTAAGCAGAAAGAACAAGTCATCCTCGAGAAATTATCATTTGAAAATAGAAAGAAGGCTGCAATTTTCTTATGGAACACGGAACCAGTACCGAACAAATACTTCCACCTGTTGCTGGTAATAGAACATTTCATAAGATGATCGCATGACAATACCCAATATATCAATGAAGTTGCAATATATCGGTCAGTGTTTTCCATTTATTCGGTTCATTGCATAGCGCAGACTCTGTGGACTGAAAGATTGGTTACTCTAACAAAGTCCCTGTTTAGTCAGATTTTGATCATTGCGCTTTGGTTATTCCATGCAAAGCTTTCAGAGATGTGAGTAATCACGTATTCTAAACTGAATTTTGAAAACAAGGTCTTTTTTGTTTGTTGTCCAATAAGTATTATCCAAAATACTATCCATACGACATCACATCCACGTAAAACATCTTCGTGCACGTGGCATTGCTCACTTTTCATCACCATTAGGTTATCTTAAATAACATACGTATGCTATCGTGCCAGATTCAATAGACTTTGGTCACGTGACCTCGTGTGAGATAATTGTACAAGTATGACTACAGTATTCGACCCGAAATGAACAGATCTTCAATAATCCTTAGCAACTAATTCAGTCAAAATTTGCATAGAAAGAAAAATTTGAGTTGGAAACTCAGTAGAAAAACTCGTTCAACCTAAACATTCATCATGCCAACAAGCTGGCTTTTGGTGGTTATTTGTATACCGCACAGATTTGCAAACTTTCACCATTGTATTGCTTGTCAGTTTCCTTTATTGGATAAGTAAGACTTGAAGGCACTTCATAGTAGAGCAACATACTACTCTCCGGTATTCAAATCCTGCTGAGAAAACTGCCACCGCTGTGCAAAAATCTAAAATCTCCTCCGTAAATGGTTGCCGAATTACCACTATGGAACCCATTACTCGTCGACCAAATGATCACCACACCAATGCAATATGTTTTTTTATTTCATGACAACTATTATGGTTTTCGTTTATCCACCAAGTGGATAAGTTGAGTTTATTTGATGAACATCAAAATGTTCTATATTATCATGCAATAATGATCTCTGGTAAGTAGTCCCGTTGTGACCCTCTGACCCAGAAGACAAAGTGCCTATTAGAAACTTCCCGTATGGTAATTGAAAATGACCCAGTTGAACAGGCTCACTAAAGTCCGCAAGTGAATAGACCGGAACATCTGTCAGCTAAAAAGGGGTTTAGAGGGAATTCTCGAGGCAAAGGGTCAATACTAATTTAAATAACATCAGGCTGCAGAATGATACAACTAAAAGCTGTCTACTATGTGAGTAACAACAATTTTCGACCAATTCGGGAAACCTTATAAAATATCTGGAAAGGTAGAGAATTACCCACTAGGATCAAGTTTGTATCAAGGTTAAACGATGACAGCCGTCATAGACATGCTCATCTAGAGCTTTTCAATCTAATTTTTGACGAGATCACATTTTCCGAAAGTGAAACGATCAGAAAAATATTCACATTTACCACGAGGAACGGTTCTTTGTTATACCATAGTCAACATCAACGTGCTACTTATATGTCGGTAGAAGGTCAAAATGTCTCAAAATGCGTTGGCTTCCACGTATTCCCGAAAGAACGAGTCACAACAAATTGAATTTCCTGTTTTAAAATCTCTGTCGAACGACGGAGTCTGAAGTTTTATTCAGTGCCGACTACTAGTGTTCAGGACGAGTGCAGTAATACTTGTCCCATCGGAGAAAGTCATATGAAACTGCTACTCCTTGAGTACTTGATCATCGTAAACTGCGACGGCAAGTGCAAGAAAAACGTGGAGACGTGGCTTTCTTGGTTGTTGTTGTTGTTGTTGTTGTTGTTGTTGTTGTTGTGGTGGTGGTGGTGGTGGTGGTGGTGGTGGTGGTGGTGGTGGTGGTGGTGGTGGTGGTTGTGGTGGTGGTGGTGGTGGTGGTGGTGGTGGTTATCACGAATGAGTGCACTCAACTGATGATAGGATATATCTTCAAATACACCCAAAATCGACGTTTTGCTTTCCGTATATTGAAGCTCCTTGTCCGTTTCCCAAAGAAAACTGATTTGTTTACCCGTCTATTAAATGAAAATCATTTCCATAGCATATGAAGATTTTGTGATCACCCAAAATTTATCATTTTATATCTGCTGATCGGAATATGAAATAATTACTTGTTAGTTCAAACAACTGTTCTTGTTCCTCCTTTGCGTATATTTGCAATGAAAATAAACGTTAGCTTATGCAGTGAAAAAGTGACGTAAGCAAGCAACGTTTTGGTTGATTAGGAACAGTAGTTACAAATAAAACAAATGGGGAATAAAAATGTTCACTGTATTTTGAGTTTACCAGTGCTAACAAGTGGATGCAGAATACTTGAATCGAATTCAAGGTCAACTAATGCCACCATGGCAACCATGAGAATAAACTTGCCGCTGATCGATGGGTGGATTATTTGAGGCACAGCAAATAGCTAGATTAGATGGTCAACCTAGACAATAAACTCATAGACGCCTCACCTTTTCTGTCTCACTTCCAGGAGAAAAAAGGAACTTGAAAGGGAATCAGAATGCCGAAGATTGAAATCAGCGTTATACTGCTGTGGTCGTAAAAAGTGTACAAATCAAACACCAAAATCCGGCCATCAAGAGTTCCCGAATGGAGATATCATAACCATGGAGCATCCGCGGACCTCATTTTCAGGCCAAGTACTTGGAAAATTAGGATCGTCTAAATAATAATAAGAGTCTGTGAATCGAAACAATAACAGCTAATCTTCCAGTGATCCAGGCGTACCGGCGCACTGCATAATAGGCGACTGCTTGCTAGTACCAAAGTGACCGACTAAGATGGGGTAACCAAAATCTTGTCTTCTAGGAAATGGAGGCTGACACCATTTGGCCCCCACTGATGCGTTTACCGTTTCACGGTGATTTCTGCGGATAAGCAATATAGTCCACTGCGCAGATTTCCCAGGAGTATTCAGTGTCACGCGCAAGAAAATGCAGATAACCACCACCTTTAATTTGTTCCATTTCTAACCGTTCGTGTGGGTAGTGATATTTCGACAAGTCTCACGAACTATATCCAGCCAAAAATTATAACTAAGTTACAAATGAAACTCATCAACTTCGGCTCTCACTTGCTTTAGTAAATGACGAATCAGCACGTCGTTCAATTATTCAACCAGTCACTCATTTAACCTGGTCGGTAAAACTACAAAATATCTAACGCACAGGCATTTGTAATAGGGGTGAAAGCCTCTCGAGGTGTGGGATGGGCTCGTCAAGAACTGCCCCCTCTTTTCTCTGCTTCCAGACCCCTGTCGATGGGCACAACAAAAGAATTCAAAACAGACCAACAGTGACTGCGAAATATACCCTTAATATCCTCTTATACCTGCCATTATAATGTACTGTGCATGAAATGATCTAACCAAAAAATCACATGTTTGTCCCCATGTCTTCGCTAGTTCTCTCCGTTATTCGTGTAGTGCTCCGTTGTCTTTCGTATTCTGTTGATATTGTCAACTGTTCGTCGTCACACATCTATGAGTGATGATAATCTGTGTAGTTCATGGCTAGAATCCTGAACTTCGGAGACTGAATTTGGCACTCAAATCGAGAATAAATTCCACCTGTCGGGCATTACTCGATATTGGTGATATTTTCGCACGATTAGGATATGTTCATAAATCTTCTACTAGACTGGTTTCAACCAAGGTTTCCAAGTGAAGAATGATGTCGTGGGGTTGAAAATATCAACTGTTATGTGGAAATGGAAGTGAGGGCTTCCAGGCTCAAAACGTGCCACAAGCAGTTTACAAACACTAGTTAGCCGGAAGCTTACTCATTTATCCTGGAATGTCAAATATACCATTGAAATTGTCAAGCAGATCAAGTAAATATTTGTATGACGAAAATACTTGCGAGTAGCTTGTGGAATTGATGACAATTTACTTGGCTGATTGTCTTTTGGACTTCTCCATTCACGCACAAACCTCGGGTTGTCCAACCAACCCCGCATTCGGAATCACCAGACTCGAGCTTTTCTGTTATCAGAGGTGATCAGTGGTGCACTTTGTTTGTCACATGCAGGGTTTGAACCATGGCCTCCGCACCACGAATACGTGTGTGTTATCACTGAACCACCTCGCTCCCTCCTGGGCTGAGCCGAATCACTGAATTTAGTTTGTTCGGCCAGTATTGTCCGACAGCTTCGAATGGAGACACGGTATCTGTTCCGTCTACTCCAAGCAAATACTTCCCACCACGAGCACGAAAGATATGAAATCACTATTTAGTCTGAAGCTTATTTATTTTAGCTTCGAAAGTCCAAAGTACCATCAGTATTGTCAAAATAATCAAATGAGTATTGTCAATTATGGCAGTGGCATCCCCTGTTAGAAGCATTGATAGGCATGTCATGACAAAGAGATTATTCGGAAAATCCCTTTCAGATGACAGATTTTGTGCATTCCAAGTCAAATCTCGTTTCTGCTAATTATAAGGAGTCTGTTTGTAATCACAACACTGACAATGATAAACCTCCAATCAAACCACTACTGGGCTTTGTATTATGTGAGGGAAGAGGACTAGATGCAATTTTTAAAAGAGTAACCTGTCCTGGGTTTATCTAACGGGTCACGAAAATTGAAAATGGATTTGACTTAGGGACTAATATCTTTATTCTCGATGCTTTCTTCAATAATTTAGGTCTGGGTAATGTGTGCCAACACGATCTAGAGAAACAGCTGCTCTCAGTATAACGACGATGAATATTTGATTTAACTTAGTTATAGGTAAAGTTTATTTTTTCAACCCAATGAATTCTGATGGCAATATCAAATCAACACATCCAAACAAAATCAAGTGGGATGGAAGTATATTCAATTAAATTCAACGTGAGCGTGAATCTTAGGGTTGATAAAAGTATGATTATGGTGGAAGATAGAGAGTTGCAATGATGCTCGCCTCACTGAATTCCTTACAGCCAGATATGTCCATTCCGTCATGATCGGCGACATGCATCGTCCCAGTTGTAATCAATGCAATCGTTCATGCATACTAAGAGTGTGTTAGGCACACACACATTCAGAACACACAATGGGTTTATAAATCATTAGTAGTAGTAATAACTATTATGCCTAGTGTATTTAAATATACCACATTCAATTATTACTTTACTGTCATGAATATTTCCTTGGACAAATTGTCGTATGTACAAATAGCTTATTATTTCAGTTACCTACAATCGCATCTCATCATGAGTAACAGAACATTCATACCATCGGAATGAGACGAGTACCCAAAGAATTTCGTGTCAATCAGACTGCAAACCACAAATAGCAACTGAGCAACATTTCATATTTCCCCCGTTCTCAGTCACTTTTAACCATGTTGCATGGTGAAACTTAAAAGGTGCAATCAGATGAGCAGCATTTGTATTATATTTGAGGAAAATAATTTTTGGATAGCAATGTAATATGTATAACACTAAAAGATTTGGTGTAAGTTAGAAATCATATGCATTTTTTTCAAGCTGACCTGTGTGAAACCAACGTGTGGCAAATGTTTCGGACCATCATCAAAAATTATAGAAAAATGATGAAATGAAATGAAATGAAATGAATTTTCATCAAATGACTGTGATAACCAAGTTCGATCAAGTGAAGCAGGCTGATGCCCTTTCATTCTGCCCTGTCGACCAGGACGGAAAATCAAACTGGTTTTCTGAAAAAAATGTCTACAGACAGCGAGGGTTATTCATCACCTATAAGAAGAATTCAGACAATATGTGCATCAAAAATGGAATCAGATAATTAATGCTCACTGGAAGATAGTATCTGAGGCAAAGTTGAGGAAATTTCTCAGTCAGGTGAAACTTAAATGAACCATCTTGATGGAAGTGATTCAGTGGCATGTAGCATTGACGGCTATCAAGAGACTACTTGTGTATATGATTTTCTCCTCGTGCGTGGCTCTTTGAAACGCACAGTGAACAGCTGTCAACCTTCCAGCCCTATCCTCAGGTTTGCGTTCTTCGCCTTCACGGAAAACAGCGAACTGAATACAAATTTAGAACTAATTATTCTGATCAGACGAAAACTTCGTCAAGAAAAATAAACATTTTATTCGGTCCCTCAATTACAGACACCTAAATGAACTTACCACGCAAAGTATGTTCCAAGTGACTCCACAAAGTTCGGTTAAACTCCAGCTATACCAGAATGACCGACAGTCATATTTTTTCACACTCGGAGCCAATTGGATACGCAAACATTTAGATTTGTCTTGTGAGTTCCTGTTTCATGAGACAGAAATTCAGAGAAAACACTGCATAGCTTTTTCACGAAAAAGGACCATCTTGGCCCTTTTATCTATGCCACAGCACCTTTCTTTGCTCATCCAATAACGCTGTAGACTTGGAAGTTCCCTAGGCTTCTTTGTTCCTTTAGCTGACTCAGATTATCCTTAATAAGCGCATTCAGATCATCGGGGCTTTGGTGGGGAAAATTGATGTTGCACAGCACTTTCCGAAACGGAACTTTGCACCCATAACAACGTCTCAGGTTATTGTTGTGTTTGTTTAGTGCAGCATAATACTTTGAATATACGGCTTTTTCCCTCACGTTATAATTGCAGAATCAAACAAGTGTTTAGTCGTAACGAAACCCTCAAGACTAACAACGTTGTTTCCTTCTGAAGCCCTTTTACGAGAAACTTATCCCTTTAAGTATAAAAGCGTACCGTACTCGGGATGGCATTTCTTAGTTAGCCGTTAGTCCACTCCATAAAATCAATGGTATACCTTCTTGCTTCCTAAGTAACATAAACATTGAAAATAGAGTAGCAAATGTACTCACTACTGATTGGAAGAAAAGCTAAGTTATTCCGAGGTCACACGATTATGTGCAGTCCCGGATCTCAAAGTCCTTCCGGTCATGGGAATCCATGTGAAACGTTTGCTTACAGGCAGTTTCTATTTGCAGGACCTGAGATATCTCAGAGGAGGTAGATGATGTCTAACAGGGAACACATCGCTAGATTCCAAAGTGGACAACGGTAATCAGTTACCCTGAGACAAGGAATCACTTGAAGGACCAGTCGGGTAATGGACTGAGGAACCGAATTCATAATTGTTCTTTTGGTATTTTTTTCAATTTTTCCAAACGTGTAACCACGATAATAATCAAGAAAAACGGAAACGTTTGTTAGAGTATAAAATGTAGTTGTTCCGTGATATTACGGATAATTCTATTCACCTTTAGACAGTCACATACACGTTTTGTTCAAGACAGCAGGTATCTACACCCTTTTTCATCGCTGATCAATTATTCAGCATACTCTTCTTAATGAACCTGAACCGCTCTGAATTGCGAGATTATTTTTCAGCCTACTATTTCCTCCAGCTTCACTCATGTAGTGCTGCACCATTTTTGACGTTAACCATTCAAGTGGCTAATATGACCTTTGTAGCAGAGATGGATGAATACTGGGGATTCTGTTGACGCTACCTGTTGATCATCTTGCATGCAACTTCACCGTTAAAATTCACTCATCTAAATCCAATGATATGATGGATTCGGAAGCTCGGACAAAATTTGCTTTTTATTGGAGCAATCCTGACTGACTTAGATTCTATCTATCTTCAGTGCTGATGAGCACGTGTGCTTCAGAATTTCACATGTATTTGATGGCAATATACCATTATTGAATGCTCCAAAGTAATGTTACCCTGTATGATTTTATTTCCGATGGTGCTCATCGAAATCTGTTCCATTCACTTGGGACTGTGATGTCCATTTCATTTACGTGGTTGTTATCTCTCTTAATTGTTCGCACACAACCAAGTAAACGAAGATTCAGTTACTGTGTAGTCTCACGGAGGAAATATTATCCCACGTAATCAACACAGTAAAAAGTCGACCCTATTCTGTGTAAGAATATCTCTTGAAAACAAAGTTTGACGCACAATTAGCCTCGGGGTTACTTGGAAGAGGATAGAAAGTAGCGTCTAAGATTTATATATATATATATATATATATATATATATAGTTGGCAATTAAATATCACCTTGAAAATTGTACTGAATACGGAAGATGGGTTTTTCCAAAAATCCCTGACTTTGACAAAAACATAACCGTGATAACTAACATAAATGATTTGTATTTGTACTTGATCAGACTTTTGTGTCGACAGATGTTTACGTTCCAGTCAGAAGAGATGTACACTTGGGACCTAACTGAATAAATGTGATAGAAAAAGTGATTGCGTATCAAAATTGCCAAGAAATTTGGCTGATACCCGTCCTTGGTTGGTTAGGATTCTGGCCAGACATGGGGCGGTAGAGTTCTTGTACATAGTAATATCAGAGGGTGCGGATCAGAAGGAGAAACGTATCGGGACAACAGAGTTACTTTTACATGGATCACTGTGGAAAGAGTGAATGCCGTCTGCCAGGATTTTGTGAGCAAACTTTTCTCATACGGCCAGGTGTAGTTTGCATTGCTTAGCAGATATTCAGTTAGGGGTATAAAAGATACCTGAGTGATAATAGATAGACCTCAACGAAGAATTTCCGGGTCGTCCTTCAGTAGACCAGCACAAGTAACAGGGAAAGAGTAAAGTAGAACAGGAAAACACGTTGATGAACAGAAAGAGAGATAACACTCCATCTAACGTAAATTGTCTAAACATTCGGGTTTGGTGAGATAGCCAGCGTACTTTTATCAAACAGTTTCAAATGCGAGATGACCACTTCCAATTTGCATAGATAGTTGTTTCTAAGTGTTCGTCAGAACACACCCTAGTAAGTGGTTCGGTGAAAATGACAGATGGGTCACAAGTATAAGCTGATCGAGCAGGGGTAATATGCATTCAATGCACTTGGACAAGTTTAAAGTTAAACCGGATGAAACATTAAAATTAATAATACTAAATAGGTTCTCCAACTTCCTCCAGTTTGTAATCAGCCTGTTTAATGTTGACGTGACAAAAAATGAAACGGAAGGAAAATTCGTGACCACGATTGGCCAAAGTCGTACAAGCTTCCAGAAGTTTCTATTACATGTGGTTTAAAAATGGATTAAAGATAGAAATTAATTTTCCTCTTAAACTGAATTCTATCTGCAAATCCGTAGAAACGGACTTAAGTTTAGTTGTGAACGTTCATACGTTTCCCTTATTTTGACGGATATTTTCCAGTGTTTTGTCCTAAAGATGAGTACAATTATCGGTCAATTCACAGAAAAACATTCGAAAATACACATTTCTGGGATAGAAGACCAAGCACATTGAAACAAGAGGATAACTCCTAACGCACTGCAATGGAAAACAGTGCCGTTACTTCATGTCATCCATCCAGCACGAGAATAATAAAATGCACTCTTAGTTCCACTCGCGGTTAAGTATGCGGCCATTTCAAATGCTGCTGGTGTAACGTGCTCAGACAGATCGCCATGTCCATCCTTATCTGTGTGACTGCCGATGCTTGCTCATTCACTTACCGAGCTCCGGCCCACGAAAGGCACTGCAACCAACCTACTACACCTGTATCAGGTGAAATGAAGATTGCAGTAAACATCCAACAAAGGAGGGCATGTATTGATTTCATTAGGGATTCAATTCACCAAGCCTGTCATTTGGCAGCGGGCTTACTTTGCAAGCTAGTGCATAACATTTGGTGGAAAAGACAAAAGTCATTTGTAGTAAGAACGTCACCCACCGATCCACCATACCGAATGCCAGTATTATTGGTCTGAATCGGAATCAAACATGATTCACCTCGTTAGCAAACTTCCATCAGAGGCATCTCAAATAGTGGGGAAATCTTCACCGTTACCACTGAAAGTTCTCCACGTTCGACTGAAATTGTCATGGAGGCTAATACTCGACTTTACGATAACGTTCCGTGTTAAGCTGCATTGGAAGCGCGGCAATATATTCAAGCAATACGATTTGTCCGTCCAATAATTACTTTTGAATTTGTGGAAGTATATGCAACTTCAAGGTCCAGTTCACACGATCACCCCATAGTAGCGCAGATTCGAAAGTAATCATAAACATCCTAACTGTTCTCAAGAGAGATGTTAGTGAGCCACCTACGCAATAGCTACTGGAATCAAGCTTGGAAATGTGAGAGAGCATGGGCTAGAAACTTGTTTTACAACAATCACGGTGGGCTTCATGCCGAAGAGACTAGGAAAGATTTCGCATATTAAAGGCAGACCCACTGATCACCGTTGCCTATGAATGTTGTGTCTGTCATTGTTTTGGGTCACTTCAATGCAAATGAATCTGGTTTCTCTTTCAATCAGAGGTTCATATTCCGTCGTGGGCGCGATCGACTGGTATTGGCGAAAACATAGTTTCGTCTGCATTTCGAGCAAACCTTTCCACTACAAACACGAAAACCACAAGCATTATCTACCTAAAAACCTCGCCTTTGCTTACCAATTGTCAGAGGTATAAAATTATGTAGTTTTGTGTCACTGCTTTCAAGTACGAGAGAGCAAAACTGGCGTATCAAGTACCCATATGCATCCGTTTTCCCTTCACCTGCATAGTTTCAGCTCTATCATCCTAAATTTTTTAGGAAAGATAACTCCATTGTGAATTAAAAATACCGAAGTTAAGTAAAATGTCCAAGCGAAAGCCACCATACAATTGGACAGGGGTCACTCACACCATGAACTAGACTTTGAATAAGGATCATCACCAACACCTCTACGAGAGATGTAATGACCAATATCAGACTGAAAAAGGTCGACAAAACTTTCTGTTGGATCCGTAGAAACCGGGTGCAGCTCTGTTGAAGAAACTTCCCGTCCGAGTCAACAGCCACTCACAAAAGACAACAAATGGCTCCGATACAATTAAGAGCGTTTTGCGTGCCAAAGGGACGGAAATCCCAACAAACTTTAGCGGTTACTGAAAGTGTACATTGTAAGCTTGACTTTTTGCTACCAAGTACACTTTTATCCGATTTAGACTAAATTCGGTTTTCAATATATTGACCCTTCAGAGTGCGACTAGGCTTTGGATTAGGTGGAAAGCTTTTGAAAAGCTTTGTGTGTTTTTGTAGGAGTGAGAAATCAGTCATAGCTAGCAGATGTGAAGTTGATTGTCCGAGACCGTTTTCAACATTTCACCATTTCCGACTTTTGATCGCCTATCTCTCCTGGTTTAATCCAACAAGCTGCCTTGTCTTCAAAATAAATACGAACAGCTTGGTGGAAATGTTCCAAATAACTACCGTAGAACACTGTAGAAACGTGGTAGGTGTGGACTGTGTGTTACTATACCTCAATTTTATACTGATGATAGTGAAACCTTATGGTTATTTGCCTTCAGGATGACCGGCAACCGCTGCGTTTGCCTCACCCTCACAGGACAAATCAAAATGTCTTGATATTACGGATGTTGACATTCGAATAGCCTAAAAGTAAACCTGTGTATTCACTGAAATATCCGCACAAGAATAGCATAACAGAACTGAAAAAGGAAGCTTCCAAATGATGTCCTATCCCAACTGAAAGACGAGAATAAGAAAAGAAAACTGGACCAAGTAAAACCGATCACAAATACTGGGACTTCGGAAGAAGTTTCGTTCTTCGAATCTCACGGGTCATCGGTACACCGAGCCGCTGACTAGTACAAACTTGAAAATCAGTAGTACTAAAGCGACTAACCGCCAATATCACTAATGTCAAAAATATCATATTAGTTGTCTCAAACAAATTTGGGGTAACGAAAAAGCCTAATATTGGTCTCTAAAATCTCATACATCCTAGACAGTGTGTATCACTTTCCTGTGATGATCTAAGGACTATAAATCTGCTTAGAAAAAATAGCATTATTAGACTCTTTGCAATTCAAAGTGGTCAGGCTAGGGTATTTCATAAGCACAAATGACAGGACGTATAAACAAACCAAAATCAATTTGACCGAGTTGCTTTGGCTCAAACGTTCACTACTCGCTACTTTAGAAGACCAGAGGAATACGTCAGGCAACAATAACCAACCACAGAAATCGAAAAAATTCAAAACGTTTATTAGCCATAGAAAACAGACACTGTTCTTTACATTGACAGAATCTACGATGAATGCGCAATAGTAAAATAGACCACCTGATTTGAATAAAAAAATGTTTTTATTTCTGACACCTTTATGAGGTGATCGTTATCGGTGATGATAATCAAAGTTCGTCCATGTATATGAAAGAGCTCCAATTATTCGAGATCAAGTTGTAATACTCAACTCCGATAACAGAACTATCAAGGTCACGCTGACTGACAGAGGGCTCGTCCTTTTGCTCACAAAGTAGCAGTCACGTGACCAAGAACGTTAAAGTTATCGAAAGCCATGAAGTCAGACACTTGTGTGTTTCCCGGTCCATGTGAATATATGCCTATCAAGTGCTCTGTTACAGAAGTTCTCTAGATGAATGAAAATATATGAGAGACAGCATATCATTTTTCGACTTCTCCGATCAACAGCCAGAGTAGAATTGCATAAAAATGCTACCTTATTGGTTCAATCCAATGTGAGCCTCGGAACTCCGGCCAAGTTACTTCAAGCTACTGGTCTATCTTCGCCAAGTGTTGGAATAAAAGCGCAGTTGTTGAGTGAACCAGGTAGAGCCACAAAAGAACAGAAGTAGAAGTGAAAACAGTATCAAAAACAATCCCACTCAACTTCAAAAACCCTCTTTTAACCCACATACGGCACTGATCAATATGACAGGTAAGTTACGTTTCGTACAGCAAGAAGCAGAAATATTTTAGGTATCACTCACTTGTAAGATTCAACCAAAATTTTGTAACAATCTTGAGCAGGTGATGCGCATTCTGTTGCCAAGGTCATTGTCATGTTATTCTATTCATTCGTGATGAACTTTTCAACCAATAAGCCTAATTCATTCACTTTTCTGCTGAAGAACCAACATTAATGTTTGGAAAATGTGGATGACTAGTTTTCTGACAGCCCTATCTGGTTGTCTGGGACGAATGGACTTTGTGTTCATTAGTACCATTTATACGGTGATATGAGAAAGGAAAAGCATTTTATGCTCATACCACGTTGCCTAAAACACGGCGATTAAGGTGTACCGTGCCCGGTTTTGAATAATTTACGATTGAACAATGGATACGCACAATTCGTAACGCGACACGAATGTCCACATCCTACTACTTTCTGCGGGAATTGCACCGGATTCAGATCTCACGTAAGTTGAATGAAGTAGTTGGACTGACTGATGCTTTTCTTGTCCATCTTGAGTATGTGTAGTAAGATGTATTCCGTTTTCTCGGAAGCATGTAAGAAAACATGTCGTGTATTTATACCTGCAAATTAGAAAACTTTTGTCAAATTATGATGAACTACAACGTAATAATGACTGGCAACCTACTCTGTCTAATAAAAAGCACTGCGATGTTGCGGTTTTGAAAGTAATGTTTTCAAAGCAGCGGCTTCGATGTCATTCATTTAAAATGGATCTCACTAGCTCTGAAAGAGACGTGTTTCATGAAATTCTTGCTAAGACAAAACGCTCAGTAAGTTGAATCAATGAGTTTTCCTAATGAAACAGAACCCCGTCTTCATTCAAAAGCTCTTCAAGCTACCAAATCAAATTTTGGAATTACAAGCTGTTGTAGTTCGTCTCATTTTAGATATTTCAACAATTTTGGCATCGACGTTTTGTGCATTTTCTGGCTGTTAGTGAAGTCAATATGATCCTCTATCCCAAATCAGAAAGGTCAACATAACAAATGCGGATTACCAATATATAGCTGGCAACATTTTCCCGGAAAGGAGTTATTTATATCTTGGAAAATGCTGTACACTCACACTTGCAGTAGCTCATCAAATATCTCTCGATTCTCACAAAGCCAGATCATATCTTTGTGTGGAAATGCTCATTGAGTTGAATCGTATCACTTTGTGACAGTGTTTTACGAATGCGTTCCATGGTCCAGTTTGTTTGCATACCGGATATATATATATATATATATATATATATATATATATATATAGGCGCACTGTATATTCATATGAAAGATAATTTCCCCTGGAAATGTGATATTTTTAGGTCTAGTGGAATGATGCTTTGAGGAATCAAAAGTAACGAGATTATTATATTTATTTCTTATAGAGATACGGCTGATCGAGGTGAATCTCGATTGACAAACTCCGTACATTAAAAGAGTCGTTCTTTGTGTGGTCACCACTATATCACCGTGACTATGGTCAACATGGGAGTATGCGAATCGCATAGTTTTGAGCAAGTCAATACCACTAAAACAAAAGTGTGTCGATGTGCATGAACACCCTTTCGTTTTGGCTATTGTGACAAGCCCACTGTCGCCCGGAGTATTATACTGTCAGTGGAAAGATATAGAAAAAAAGAATTGTGGATAAGCATGGAGAGCAAAACATCACTTAAGCGTACAGTAGCAATTTAGTCAGCGTGACATTTTTGAAATGATTGTCATCTTTAGGAACTAAGTGAACCCTATTATGGGCAGACTTGAGCATGTCTTATTTTGTGGGTATAAGATATAATTCTGTAAAAAGGTTTGAAGAAGGATGATTCGTGCAATGATAGCCGAATCAAAGCCTTATTCTTTTATTGGTTAGGAACGAGATTTGTATCCTGAAAACTCCACTCTGTTATGTCACTCTAGAAACTAGAGCGGATTCTTTGTTACAGGTTCAAATATGTGCTCATCACAAAAAATGACATGCGCATTGAATACAAAATCGACAATCATTTTATCAAATATATAGCCCAAATACGAAGTAGTTATATATCATTCGAAAACAATAGTTGTTATCGGTTGCTCTCAGTTGGTTGTTTCAATCCGTACAATGCAGATCAGTGTGAGAATTAAAAAAGGCGCATTATCCTTGTTAGTCGAAAAATGAAAAAAAACTGGAGATGGCGAAATTTCATTCATTCTATGTGTTCACAAATTACCAATTGTGCGGATAACCCAGTAGATACGTCATTCTACTTTGTCTGTGTTAGATTATGTTACTGCATTAAAAATAAACGTTTTCGTTGATTCTTGTTAACACAAGTTGTGAGGCTCATGCAAAAACTGAAAGCAACTTGAAGCAAGGGGGTACAGCTACGACGTACATGAAATTATCTCAGTAACGAAGTATTGCAAGAGCCGAATCATCAAACTCTGTAGTCTGTTCTGCAAGCTCAACCTATGAGAGAGATTCTGCTTAGATGGGGAATTTTTCTGGTTAGAAGGCTGTATGAAAAGTCAATGTTTGTCTGGGGGTGAAACCATCCAAAAGACTCGGGTTATTAGTCTGTGAAACATAACTCAGTTCTAGCAAACCAAAATTATGTACCCAAGGAGTAGTGAATGCCGTAAACGACATAGTCTTTCAGTCTCGCTTTTGACGACAGAGAAGAAATAGAAATATTCCCCCAATCGAAAAAAGATCAATAGATGAAATGCGCCATGCTCACTGAAGGTGTGTGTTTGTGCAAAGAAATTTTTCTGTGGACTCCATTCACAACAATGAAGATCTTGGTGAATATGCTTTTTAGGTATACTAGTCAGTTTAGGTCAATAATGCACTTCATTTATCCGAAAGGATTACATTTTCAGTGAAACAATCTCAGTTATAGGGTTTGGCAATGCCAATCCTTACAAGATGGAGAAAAAATAATAATGATGGAATTATGCTGATCAGCAAACCATGATCATCAGTGAACTTGCATGTCGTTGATAGGAGGTTTTTCCGATAGAAAGAACCTTACTAGATATGGAATAGCTGAGTTATAAAACTTGTCAGTGGGGGAATATCCCAATCCTGAGAATCATGCGACTGTGTAAAACGTAAAATATGACAAACTCACCTAGTTCACAGTTACCCTAAGTTCGACTTAAGCGCATCAGATATGTTTCATTGGCAGTCCTGTGCATAATTCCACCTTTGCCGGCCATCTGAACAAGGCTAACCGGTAGAAAGAATAACAAACACTGAATTCGCTGTCAATCTGCCTGATTCGCAATGTCAATCTCCAAAGTCTTGCGTGAAACATTTCGCTGCTTGCATATAAAATTGCAACATGATTAGGAACAGATGGTATAAAAACAGAGATTAGGTAATGCGATTTGTGCATTGCGAAAGATGAAATGAACTGACTGCTCAGAATGAGTGATACGTTATTGTTTTCTGATGACAAGACAAAACTTTCCTGCCCAATTCGCATCAGATTACAGCTGCATTTATTTACCTGTTGATTCGATGGCCACACGTTGAAAGTTCACAAAAGCTGCTGACAATAATCTGTGAAAAACTGTGATCAGGCATCTGGTGAATAGTGATTACCATCCCACGTCTTCTCGTCGTCAGCAGAAAGGTAGCATTTTTGATGCAACATTGATTTGAATATTTCTACAGGCTTTTTCGCAATACAAACTGCAAATTCGTGTTTGTTTATCTGCTTTTGAGCAAGACTGATGCCTAATGGTAAACAGTACCCCAATAGGTCCCCGAATTTAGAGAGTGGATTCCAATTATCTGTGATTGGTCCGTAGTTCAAAATTTCAAGCTTCATATTTGTTTCGATTATTAGGAAGCAAATGCATTTCAGCTTGCAAATAATATTTAACCCATTTCTTGGACTTCAAGAATACCAAGCCTGTTTGCTCGCTAATTAAAGATGGCATTCTGAGGGTTGGACTGGAGCTCAATCCACTTCACTAAATATGTGATAACGCAGATAAATTAGCAAAATAAGAAAAGAATAACATAAATACGGAAAAAGTAATTTAATGGATCCTAAACTACATACTGTTTATTCCAGTACGACTCGATACTTCTCCATGATCATGGATAATTTGAATGAAAATAAATATTTAGGTCAGTCCAAGTTAGGCTAACCGCTCTACGCACCTTGAGGTGAATACCTAGCGACTACCTTACCACTCTGATACATCTACATTGGAAGTGAATCACAAGCATGAACGAACAGGCTGTTCCCAATTGTTTGTTTTCAAGTTTCCGTTGACAGTGATTTTGTGTGCAAGGAATCTGGCAGAAGAGAGGATTGCAGATGATTAAAAGGAGTTTGCACACCCAAACAATCAAATAATCAGAGACATACTAGTCGTCGAATCATGTATTAGAATTTGGACAAAGACCTGGATAAGCATCAAGTATCTTAGAAAAAAGCGTGAATAAGCAAATGTTTCATGTAGTAAGCAGTCACAGTTTCTACCCATGTAAGGGTGATCACCGATTGTGCATTAGTCATTCCTGAATAAACAACTTGAAATTCACGCCAAGGTAATTCAAGTTTACAAATTATACACGGATGGTTCATTTCTAAATCGTAGAGAATATCGTACATTTTTTATGTAAACTTTATCCTTAGTTCGATAGACAAGGTTTCTAGAAGGCACATAACTATCAGGGACGAATGAATAGACGAAAGAACGAGTATACGACACCTTTAAGTGACGTGCAGCAATATCCGTTAAAGCGTTCGTATGCCTCCAGAGGACATTGCCCAACCCTTGCTGGATACTGATTTCAACAACGTCCGACCGCAGCATGATCGACATCAAGGTTAGTTAACAACTGAAGCACATGGAACTATCAGCAATTGACCGTTGGAGTTCCTCAAGGGTTTCTTCTCCTCACATTCATGATACACAAATTAGATTGTTGTCAATGAATATCATGTACATCATGATTGTAAATCCATGACAGAAGGTGGAAAAACTCAAAAGTGGCGAGGCATATTCCTGCCGTGTGCACGTATTCAACTGACAAGCTTACATTTACTGGAGAGATTTAGAGAAGCAGGGAATTGGTGAAAGAATGTTGCACGTTTTACTATAACTGTAAAATATTCCACAGTGATTTTGCCATTTACTGAAATCAGTGAAAAGGTTCCGCGACGCTAGTGGCACTGAATACGAGATATTTACAGCGGGTTTGAGCTCATTACTGAGGTCATCGGTCGCTGATATATCCCACGTATTTCTGAAAATGAAATTTACGTATTTCTACAAAATTCAGTGACTCCCATTTTTCCTTTGCCCTAACCTGGAAAGATCAGCGATGCGTTGAATAATCACTTAATTAATAGAGAAAATGTTCACGTAAGTTATTACTTGTACGATGTGGCTTAACCAAAAAGAAGCGAAATGACTTGTCGTACAAAATACTTCATTTTCATTTGACTGGTCCTATTTCTATTGTGCTTAAGAAAGTAACAGTGAAACAGCAATTGTGAAGCTGTATTATTTACTAAACAATGGAAAGACCACATATAGCAAAGTGAGATTTCCTCCAAATATCCGAAAACATGAAACGCTAGATGTGAACTCAGTCTCACTGACTTTGGTGAATTCAATGAATTGCAAATGCTATGCTTTCAGCGAAAGAGTACTTCAAACTTATCCCTCTGATATGATTCCAGCTGTTCAGCTACAAGCTGTCACGGACTGGTGAGCATCGTATCCCGTTGACACCGATAACCGGTACACGAGAGGCGAAACATGTTAATCCCGGGTAAATCCATCATCATCACAGGCACAGATGAAAACGTACTCTTTGCGGTGTCTTTCAGGAGTGAAACATTTGAAAAACGTTTTAATAGTGGAAGTTATGTTATATCGGCGAACCCATTGAAAAAAAACTTGGTGAATATGCTACAATGCAACTAGATTTATAGGCTGAACGGTTTTGAAAGGAACTACTCCAATTCGCGACTCTGAAGGAACGAGACACAACGAGGTTTTCCGGCGTGGCCTCGTAGCTCAGCTGGTAGAGCACTCGCGATACTAAAGCGAGGGTGATGACCATGCGTGGGTTCGAATCCCGCCGAGTCCAAAGACTTTCCACATTTGGATCAATTCAGAACATTATCAAAATCTGCCAACCATCAATATATCTCGCATTTGTTGTTTTCAGCGAGTAGATTATCTCCATACATGCATTTATCAGATTAGGGTCAAAGCAATTGCCTAACTCAGTTGAACATCAACAAATATCACGATTGGTTACCAATGAATAAATATCCTCAAATTATTTCCTTTATTGAACTTGACATGGAACCACAGTTCTTCACAAAAGCACTGATAATTTATCAAAACGGGCTAATTTTACTCAAATCTGTGGAGAAATGAATGTTGTTTGCACATCAATGGTCTTGCCATTTGGTTCCGTGTGACATCCGAGATTATTTGTGATGCTTATTGCTGTTTAGGATGTGAAAATTCGGGAATCTATGCAGTTGTCGACATACGTTTTCAGCATTTGATTATCAGTTCATTTGTAAGATGGTAGCGCTTTGTGAAATTACTGAGAAGCTCTTTATGGAAGGGAGAAAATCAAGTGAAGTCCCTTACAATTGGTTGAAAACCATGTATGGAATCTTTCATGTAAACGTCTATTGACGTAATTGCACACGTTATTCATTGGAATTGTACAAATCAAAATGTGCAGCAAAGAGGAATGTGGCGTTTTATTAACCGACGGAGCATTTTTCAAACAATGCTATTCCTACAGTATCTTTCGTCATTGGCTCCGCAAGTTGGCTGAAAATAATAGAGATAGAACCTGCATGATTTAGTTTTACGCCTTCTTATAAATAAGGCAAGTCTAAATCTCCTTACATTGCGACTTTGTGTAACCAGAACAACATTGCGCTTATCTGGCGGTAGTAGTTGATAGCACGAACTTAGTTCACAATTTACCAGTCATCGTATCCCGTGCTTGATCATCCTATTCCTGGAGGATTGTTATATATTTCCTCCCGTTTAGAAAATAAACTGGTGAACAAAAATCTATCGAATGAATAAGTTCGTGCACAAAAATTGAAATGTCTTCTGAAACAAACGACAATTTCGTTAATTTGTTGGAGAGCTTCGTACCGGCCGTATTTGAAGCATACTTTGTTCATTTCAGGGAAACGATTTTCAAATGGCCTAGTAAATCCCTAATACAATATTTATAAAGCTGATGTGCTAGATGTCCATTATTTAATAGTGGAAAATCACTGAAAATGTGAAAAATTTAGTATACTGGCTGATATTTTTATTTTTGATGAGAACATGTTAATAGGGAACATTATTTCAACGAATGATATAGAGAGCCGCAGAGGTTTCGTTGCACTCAGGAGGAATCTGTTTTTTGTGGACTGTGTCAATGAGGTAAAGTGTAAGACTGACGTGGAGCAACTTGGCCTAAAATTTGGTACAACAGATATAACGCTTTCATGAGGAGAGGACATTGCGTCATTGCCATCATGTACAATAGGAAAAGAAATGAATGAGAATAATTTAAAATAAAATCGTTACAAAAATTAAACAACTTTGGAGTGATTTACTATGGTGCACCGACAATGAACTCCCCACTAACAACTATGCAAGCTCTGTATAGATAGCATTCATCTAAGAATTGATATATTGCATTCATTGCATATCCATTGAATGAACAGAGACTGGACCCAATGGTGGCTTAAGATCATTCAGTTTGTGTATCAGAGTGATCATTTTCAGTGTGTTCAATGACTCGTCTTTTAGTGACTATTTCTATTAATTCGAACACCAACTCTTTTTCTTGCATACGTTGTATAATGTGCGCTACCTTACATGCATAAACAAACGTGAAAGCGCTGTATGATTTTCCACCGCATTTGATTATTATCCCATATTCATCCTATGGTAAGCCTATCTTGAGGACGTTACCCGCAGTTACTATGGGGACAACGGAGTCACAACTATTCAGAAGTTTTAATCAGAAGGAAATTCCTGACAAATTGCGGAAAACCTAGTGTTCACGGTCTCATGCACAGTACAACTCTAACTTAGAAAATGCACTGGCAAAGTCTTTGCCAAGAAATATTTCTTTGCTCACAGTGTAATTTTTTCACGACTTAAATTAGAACGCTTTCCGGATATGTAAGGGCGGAATTTTTTTCTCTCCAGTAGTGCTCAAATTAATAGAAAACAGGTCACTTATTAGAAGTGTTTCGTTTTACGTTAGGTGTTTTGATAAACTGATGAAGGAAATTTTTATAAATTGGAACAGCAATTGTTCGAGAATATGCCTTACTCAAGATCGGATTTCAGATTATGTTCTTTGACATATTCTCCGTAGAATCTAAAACAAATTATTCAGCATTTTGCAGCTGTGTGTATAGGTTGCTAAGTCAACAAAATTGAGCACAGCGTGGGATGTGCCGTTCGCCCTTTTCTAGCTTAACCAACCTGAGGATACTCCAATTTGTATTTATCTTTTAAGCCAAATCTAGGAGAGAATCAGTAAGCAAATATTTTTAATCCCGTGAGGATTGCTCTTCCATCAAACATCAGTCTAAATTAGACATCTCCATCAATCTCCGTAAGACCGACTGAACTAGGTTTTATACCGGAGAGCCGGAAACTGGCCTTTCCATTCATACGTGATAAGTAGTGTCTTTCCCTTTGATATGTTAAAGCGGCTTATACAAACGTCAGAACCCCGGTAGATTGAGCCATATCAGCTGTCGAAGAAATAATCCCATTGTGTAGTTTTTCACTCGACATTCAAAATTCGGATCTGTTCAATTACCAGGTGTGCTCATCCACATTAAAGCAATATTCAGTTCACCACGCTGACTAGCTATGCCTTTTTGAAGTGGATCAGGATAGACAAATGTTAGCGCGTATAATTTACACAACAAATTACTTAGTAGCTAACGTCTAGTACTGACTAAGTACATCAAACAGCTCAGCTAAAACTGACCAGGAGTGGAAATCACATAGACAAGCAATAGCTGTCAACGTCATGACATTTAGGGAATCCAATTGGCATCCAGTGTCTAGTGGTCACTAAGACGTCGATGACTGGGTTAATTCCGTTAATTCGTGGGCTATGATGAATGCTATGTTGTATATGCTAAAAATTCATTACGCCATCCTTCTCAATTGAAGACGTTGATTTTCATGAAAAAATATTGCTTTTGAGATTTGTACAAGTTATACAGCTTTCCTTATGGAGTTGAGACCACTGATTTCTGGTTGTTGATGGCGACAACCGATTGAATCCAGCTCTGATCGTCAGCTGCTGGTTAGTCACTCTATCTCCGTGGACTACGCTGGGTAAAAATCCATATCTATTTACAACAAACCCGAAAAAATTTGATTCTTTTCAACATGAATTGTTGCATCCTTGAAATCTGACTATGCCAAAGTATCTTATTGTGAACAGAAATAATCTTATGTACACGTAATCAAACTGATTACAGGACAAGACAACAATACCATTTGTTTTCATTTGTCAACTCGGAATCACAGTCTTGTCCTACTTTGAAAACGGCTGCCTTCAAATTGCTTTGTATTGTCGAATCCCATTGCACTAGACAGAGAACTCTGAAGACTTTTATTTGAAAACTATAAAATTGAATGATTTTCAAAATGTCATACTTCTTTTTCGCTGTATCTGCTCGACAGCTGCTTTGTCGGCCCGCGGGCTGACACAGAGTATATTATGTCATCAGGTATGCGAAATGGCCTTGGTTTATTCATGGATTCTAGTAAGATCTGGCAAATTACCAGTGATCTGAGTTTGAAAGGACCATTTATATCCCGTATTCATTTACAATGGCTTCACTGTGGATAGTTATTTCGCTTTTTTCTGTCAAATCCAATCATACTCAACTCAAATAATGATCGGGCATTTTATCACAGATCAGAACATACTCTTCAATCCAATAAAAATCCTCCGACATCACAAAATTGCAATATGAAATTTTAAACAATTATAAACTTCATACAGGATGCCCAAGATTAGATATTTTGCCATAGATAGAAATGGTGGCCGTGTGTAACAAGTCCAATATCGTGACTACATGCTGGAATTAAATGATCAGTATAAAGTATATGCACGTTTCTGCACTTTTGTGATCGAATCAGAATTTTATGAGGATACAAACCCTAGAAAACTAAGGGTTATTCTGCATACAACATTCAAAGAATAGGAATCACGTGTTACTGTCACGACAAAACCAGTTATTGCTCGTCTTTCTGAGGTGGGCTCAATTGTGAGTTTAACATTAAACTGCTATAGCTGCGGTTGTAATGAGCAACTGTCTGCATAATGCTTCGGAGAGAACTCTTCAAGTTTACAGTATTGATGTGGTTGCCACAACCGGATACTTTTGCTATTCCGTATCAGTCTGGCTTTGTAGGACTACCCTCTTGATATCCCTGACTGCCCCCATGCGAAAACAGACCGAAGGGCATCTTGCTCCTCTAAAAGACAAGAATCTCTTTGAACATCAAGAGTATTGTGCACGCATACATCATTGGTGCCCCTCACATACAACGTTGCTTACACCCATGGGTTCAGCATTGCATAGTTATCTAGCCACGGTTGTCCGTAGTTCATTTATACTCTTGGTTAACTAATACTGAGGATTTTTCATCCTGGGATAACCTATCGAAAGTATAAACCTTGATGATGCAAGCTCGAATCTCGATTCTGTACAAATGGTTATGCGTTTGCTCTTCGGACAGTAAGGTAACATAGTGAAATGTAATACATCCACTTTAGTGTGCCAGTGCTTTAGTTGAAACCTGATACAGATTTTTTATTCCTGAAATGCTTCCTGTGGAATTTCGTACAGTTGGCCTAACTGGAAACTGCGATAGCAGCAATCAGTATAGAGATTGCGACACTCAAACATTTTAGCTCCATCTGGCAACATGAGATATCTTGTTCGAAGATCCATTGACCTGAGGCATCGGTATTCAGTCCGTTGGGTACTTCTGCGAAGCAACAACGAGAAACATTAGTGGAAGGACGATTTGCGCACATCATCATTTTCTCAGTGCAGGCCTCAATTCCCTTGTGCACATTCATATAAATGTATGATTCATATACGTATATGAATCATGCGCAGAGTTCAAGTAACAACACCTGTCAAGTAGAAGAAGAGCATTCCGTTTTATGCTATCTGGAAAGGCAAGCAAGTGAATGGTTTCGACAGTGTGTTTTATAAGCTCTATCAGTGAGATTGATAAATGGCACGAGGAACCATTCTGTAGTTGCTGAAGGCCTTTCCCCATGAAAAATTAAACCGGCCAGCCTAAATTGACTCGGGTATTTTCCGTTAGCAAAATTCATTTTTCTCCGAGAAAAGCATGTCGGAACAATCCTAAATTGTATCGACACGCAAAGGCTCAGCTGGCACTACCACCCCGGTGTAAGAAACAGTATTTCATTTGCATACAGAACATTTTGTTGATAAACTGGCTTATCCGTACGCCATCGAGCAAGTGTAGACATGTACGTTTATCACGGAGCACCTGTTGAAAACTGATGTTCTGCCCCATTTGGTTATTTGCAGCAAAAATCACTGCCACTGTCAGTAACTTCACCGGTTCCAGAATTTATCCGATTTTATCAAACACGCCTTTCCACGGTTGTGCTTACGGCCCGCCAACTGTGTGTCCAACAGAACCCTGTTTTCAGCGAACAAGACAAAACCGTAAGCTTGATGCACCGAACAGGGCCTACAACTGTCAGTATTCGCAGGAAAATAATTTATGGACTAAAAACGAAACAAACCAGAATTCATTCTAGTCATTTAAAATACTTCGTTTTCGCTCTTAGCTTTAGAAAAATAAACACGGCACTCGAAAATAACAATAGGGACTATCTAAATTTCGATGAGTTGAATGCTAGTTGCATGACAAGTGACTGGTCTCATCAAGGTAGGACTATGGACATACTGGAAAAGAATATAAGTGCGAAATAAAATCCGAATCGGACCACTGGAATAGAACGGATCGGCAGATTCTCCTAACAATTTTCACCAAGTTAAATATCATTGCTGATAGATTGTTTTCCGTTTGTTCCTTGATGATGTTTTAATATTTGTCGGAATGCAAAGTCTCATTTTAAATACTTCAGCAACCACTTAGATCCAGGTTGTTTTTTTGGCATATGGTTTCTACGTACGTAAAATCGGCCCTAAAAGGGAATGCTCTGTGAACTAGAGCCATTCAAATTAGCTCATTAGTAACGTGATAGTACTTGTGATCGAACATGTGATACCACTAAAAGGATAGTCATGATTTATGCCCCACGGATAAAGAGAAAATATTCGGTTTTGCTTATTTCCTGGACAGAATGACTTTTTCCAGGGCTCGCAACTACACGTATTCACAAGTCGACATGATTTACAGCAAGTGTCTTTTGGAATATTTATGATACTTTTGCATCATCTGGTAATAAACAAAGAGGGTTGTCCACTTACAAGAATATCCAATGTACTCAGCAGCGTCAGTTTCATTCAACACCGTTTCACTGGATCCAGTCACAAGATACCGACAACCTAAGGTAATTTATTCACACCTTTTGCAATGAAACGAAATTTAGATTGAAATATTCTAGTGATTGACTATTCAAATTGAAAAGAAGTCAACTTACATGAAAATTTACGGTTTACGATTCAATCAGTGGAATCCTTTCTGTAGAGGATTTTGTTTGTATACATTAAGTTGTTCGTGTAGGACAATGTGAGTGCAATATTTTCACACGCTGTGGAAATGATGCATTGAGTGACTATAAGCAAATTGGTCTGCATCTTGATGTGGGTCAGGGCTGGAACACCGCAGCGATTTGCCCCCTATAATTATCATCCTAAGCTTTAGATGTACCTGGGAAAACCCTTTTCCCAAAGACAATCATACAACTAATACTCCGGATGGAAATCCTAGTGCGGTTCAAGTTTCCGTTTTTACCTAACAGTTACGGGGGAAACAACCTTGAGAAATGACATCGTCTCCCCACTTCCGTGTATGATGCCTATGAACCCCTTTGAGATCTGCAATAAATATAAATCCACAAACTAAAAAGTTTTACGCAAATTATCTCCAACACGTGGTGATCATTTTATAGTAATTGTGATCGATAATTCCGATGACCATGAAAAAGATAGTGATACCAAGTATAACAGATCGTCCATTTTTTTTGCATTCCTTTGAATCTAGTAATTAATAAAGTACTTTGAGAGCACCGCAAATCTGCACCATCCGAATTTATCAATGATCAACAGCAACGAATGCTCACTGATCTTACACTGAGACTCGAACTCAGGGTGAACAATTTTGAGTGGAACATCTAGTGAACAGACCATCCCGGACTAGCTGCCATCCATCATAGGGTTGCTTCGTTTTGTCGGCAAAGTTTGCACCTTTGCAAAGTAGCAGTTACGAAAGAGTGCCCCATCACCCAGTGTATTTGTCGAGTCCCAACGGCTCCTTGGTGAATGTGCACAAGAGTGAAACGGTTGTGCAGTGCTTCCATGAATTTTACTGAGCACTTCACGTTTTAGAATGCATGGTGAATCAAATGTTATAATTCCCTCTTTATTATTAATTCAAGAATAAATTTTGTTATTATACAAAATATTTTCTGAAATCTCTCAAAATATTCCTCCACAAATTTTACCCATCCGAAAAGGTTTGTTTTATTGCGGTAATAATCGCATAACAACCCTTGCGTGCTGCATCTCTTATAATCTCATATTTTGACTATCATTCATAAATGTTTTTTTTGTTACAATGCATAAACTTTAGTGAATATTTGGCCATGTCACCATCCTCTCTAGGCTTTTTAGTTATGACATTTGAAACATTCTGCATTCAGTCAATTGGATATTTCAACGACATTTTCCCAGAGTACCATTTTTATCTTCAAATTCGGAAACAAATATATATATATATATATACCTGTTGTTTTTAAACGTCATCGAAACATTATGATTCTAATCTGTTACAAGGCGAAGCATGCAAAATATTTAATTTTATGTCAGCATGAACACAAGAAGCAACGGCAGTAAACTGCAACACATAATGGGCCAGAAATGCATCGGACAATGATACAATCCTCAGCTTCTCGACAAGGGAATCATTGCGCCATTTATAAACCGATCAAAACCAAAGTCCATATAATGGCTAGAAGTAGTGAGCTCATTCTATTGCGTTTCAGATAACTTTCAGTTCCCGAAAGCTTATCACACAGAAACCCGTAGGAGAAGACTTTGCCCAACAGACACATACTGGTTCATACTAAACAGGAGACAAATTAGTTTATTTGTATTTTTGGTCACTTAGCACCAGCATTTTATTGATTAAACTGAATTCCTTACAGTGTAAGCTGCTTCCTTTGTAGAAAGCTAATGAGTAAAATATCCTGATGCGAGTTTTATTCGGAAGCACAAGCTCTCCTGAAAGCGGATTATGATTCAGGTGCTTTTTTATTTCTAGGAAGTATTTCTATGCCGGTGAAGTTATGATGCCATGATAGTTATTCCGCGTATGAATTTCACTGAATTTCTCAGCACATCGCCAACTATCCCACTATCCAGCGTTTTTCTTTGACATTCAGAAATTTCTCTACATTTTCTGATTAGTTGCACTTGAAAATAACATTACTGAAAATACAGGTATTTCTTTTTCCATCAAGACGGAAGAGACAAATAGCTGCATAGAAATATATTTCCGATTCTAGGACTTTCAATATAACAAAGAAGTGGGGCTAAGATATCGGTCTAGTTAGATTTAGAATGAAGTGGAATCTTTGTTTAGTGGAAAACGAATCAAGAAATGGGCCACAGCCTAGAAATGTGATTTTCACGATTCGGAGATCTGAGACATAGAAAGAGGTTCTCGAACCACAGTTATCCGTGGTAGACATTTAAGAGGAGCAAATATTTCTCACCTTGCCGTGATCTTCAGCGGCCTTCAACTGAAAAAGATTTTCATTCTCGAGACACTAAGAAACCAGTTCAAAGCAGTTCCGGTTGGTAAAACAATAATACATCAAGAAATAATTTAAATTTATTGCTAATTTATGATGTCCTCGCACTATGTCTCCGACTGCTCATAGGTCAGTTCTCACATATGGTCCACAAAATCTGAGTGGACATGGATTTTTGTGATTTCCTCACTCAAGCCTCATCCAAATCTCGCCAATAGGGAAGTGAAAAGGTTGCAGTGAGCAATGAACCCTTCCATAGTTTGCAAGTAAAACCTTTTCTAAATTCAAAACGATGACACTGCCAACTATAACTTCTCAACTTTACCACTTTAGAGTTAGAGTTCAGCTGTTTGGAAAGCCGTTTCAATGATTATCATCCTCGGGAAATATTAATGGACTCAATGTTTTGTTTTCACCCCCTCACCCTCTAACCTCTGCGATCAATGAAATGTGTCTTACGGGGAAAATGAAATGAAATTGATCGCGGCTTCTCCAACTGTGCCAGCTGCGCTGTCAATGCTGTGTTCGAGTAATGTAATATGCGGGAATCAGTGTCTTCCGTGGGGGTTGCACGTGTACGATCTACAAGGACGGTAAGAAAAATCGGTGAGCCGGAGCTCAGTAAGCGCATCAGCAAGCATCAACACTTACACCGATAAAGATGGGAATGGCGATCTATCTGAGCATACTACCGTAGCGCCGAACACTGAACAATAACGGCAAAGTAAAACGGGTTTCAGAAAATTTATGCCCAGTGATGTGATACAGGCCAAAGAGCATGAGCTTGAATTATCTATTGGTAACACGTTTGATTCCGAATCACATAACTCAAGTTCCAACACCTAAAAGGAATCGATTAATGCGCGCTGTCGATAGTTCCTAACTGGGACGATAGATTTGTGCATCAGTCCCATGGATTTCAATGGAGAATAAGATTGAATACTCATACTGAATCACAAATATACATAAAACTGTTACGCGCGTTTCAAAAACAACAATTTTTCCCGGTTAGCTTTTTTCGGGCATAACATTTAGATCCTATGCTCTGAATTTGCACTGGTTGTCAACGTCAGCTGTTTCCGGAGCGTGCTGACACTGAGTGGTATTCAAATATATATAAAAATGTTTGTACTCTGACGTGAATGGTTGGGGTTCTGGAAACAAGCCGAGCGTGGAACACTGGGTTTGTGCAAATTGTCAAAACGTTTAATAAAATAATTTCCATTACTACCCGTGATTATACCCGGTAGCACACTTCCCTCATATTGATACTGATAAGTGGGCAACAAAGGACGGATGAGGACATGCTCATTACTTAGTCAAAAGGTCGAGAAAGATCTGTGGTGTTTCTTGGCCATAAGAATATCGTCACTTTCTACTCATCTCGCAAACCTTTATCATTATATAGCTATGAATTTCAAAATCATCCAATTAGACGGTGTACACTGAACACAAATTGAAATAAACAACTCCTAAAATGGTAACTGAATCGTCAAATTAAATTTCTGTTACAGTTACCCACTTCATTTGTTGGTACTTACAGATTTTATCAACATTCGGTGAGCAGTTCTATGCTAATAGCGCAGCGAATCTTCTTTTTTAATTCACAAAGGTGTATTGTTAGATAGGTTTGAAATAAAAAGGCTATGCAAAGCCATATCAATACCGTTAGTCCTATATTCATCCGTCACTACATCAGTATGACTGAACTTCATTACCACACAGCGATTTCCGTTGTTGGTTAACATAAGCTGACTTTGTCAGACATTGTTATTTAAGTAGAATACTGACTAAATATATGCGTAGTTGTCAAAAGGGAAACAATGCAAATAGTACGGAATTGTATGTGAATGACAGGAAAGGAACTTCCCAGAATCTCACAGTCGGTTCAGTGGTTGTTGTCTCTCTTCAGTTATGCAAACCCGGTACTCTTTTGTCAAACCACCTCCATACTTCAGCATTCCATAGTAAGATTTCCTCTAAATTCTCATTTGAAATGTAAGGGGCCTTCATCACCGGAAGTCTTGTGTTGTAAATACAAGGTGATTCTCTGAAGGTTACCTTTTCTGTTATTCGAAACTTGAGAAAATGCTTCCCGGTTCTCAAAGTTAGCTTTGTTACCCGACGAAGTGGGTTCGAGAAATCACGTTTTGATTTTAAAAAAGGAACTATTCTTCCATGCACGTTATTTACAATCCAAATGAAATGACTTTGCAAAGCAAACACGGACTCTATAATGTTCCGTGGCTAGACAGTGAGCTCTTGTTTGACTATACGCTCGGAATCTTTCAAATACACATCAAGTTAAAGTCAATGTCACACGATTTCGGTCTTTTGAACATGCTCGTTGCTTTAAAATTGATGAACACGTTTCACTGGTTAATAAGTAAAACAATATTTCCAAAAAATACTCCTTTTCATTTCTTTCCTGTTTACTATGTAACAAAAAACAGTCACTAAGGCAAGGGGCCGCGGCTAATGGAAAGCTACCAAATGAGGAAGGGACTGGCACAGACGGGAATCAAACTTGGGTCGTTGTTGTCCAAAGTCCATGATGACAACTGTTTGACCACCTTTGAGTACTATGAAATAGTTCATTGCTAATAAATAAAGACCCCTTATGTTATTGCTTAAACTGGGAAGTTATTTTTCTACTCCCTAAAATATGGTGTCTATTCACGTGCACATAAATACTCCTGCATGAACTCAAGGTTCAAAAGCCCCCAAGGTTGAGAGTCTGTAGATTCGAACAAAGGATGGCTTTCTTGAATATTCCATGTTCCGTTTGTCAATAAGAGTTAACACTATTTCGTATGCCTCCGTATTTACTGATTATGAGGTGCTAGAAGAACCTAAAACATACTTTTCTGTTGAGGTACAGAATTGTATACAAGAAATAAGCCATTAAAAAGGAACCATCATACCGCACAAGCTTGAAAAATACTTGTAATATTTCGTTTCATTTCACATTGCATTTAGGAGCAACACTGTTGCAAAATCAGAGGAAAACTGGTTTATGTTGCTCATACTCTCCCTCAGGTCACCTAATGATTCCACGCAGAAAATCGTCGTATTTACATTTGTCCTATTTCTCGTTCAAACATATGGGAACGGAAGTGAATTTTGCTTTTGAATTTATGAGGTATAACAGAAAACTGACTGTTGTCAACAGCGGGTGGATTTAGTTAGGCTCGCAGTGAACCCATTCAGTTAACACAATTCATTAGAGGGTACAGAAATAGCTCCTGCCGGATGACTGTGAAAAGCAATTCAATATCGATTTTCGCGGAACCCATACATGCAGTAACATCTTAGAAAGCTAAAAATTACCTTTCTCACATAACTTGTGATTTGACAGAAATTGAAAGATGGATGCTTTAAAGCTTGCTTCCGAGCTGATCATGTTTATTTCTACAATATCATGTTGAGGCTTTCCGAGCAATTTAATTATATCCGAAATGGTCAAAAGGCCAATGTGGGATTCAAACCTTTACTTCCCGCCCATCGTCGTCACATTCTGCAGCCCTTCATTGTAGACCGTTTCCAACTGAACATGACACAATGTCGTTTATTCTGTCAAATGACTTATTTCACTATGATAAAATTGGGTCTGCACCAATGAGATTTCAAGTCCAGACTCGATCTGTTTTTCAAGATACTCCATGGAGTTCACACATTTTTACGCAAATTTCCTTCGGAAGGAAATAACTAAAGGCAATTTGGACAAAAATGGTTTTCTTTCTTACAACCAGCATTCATTCCCCATCGTGGTCTTCAAAATCCTAACAAGAATAACCTCTGCTGCCAAAAATATCTACTCCATTAGTTGCTACTTTGTGGCTTGCAGCCGGAGCCCTCCACTCATGACAGCAACATTCTTCACACTTCAATTTCTCGTGTAGATTGCTTTTTCACTATAGTACAGATAAAGCTTGATTCTTGGTGTAAATCCAAAGCTCCAGGTTTGCAACGGTCTTTTTGATTCACCGATGGACTTGCGTCCTACCTAAGGAAATTTAAATTGATTTTGGCAGCACATGATTTCGGCTGAAATTCATATTTACTATTGTTTACAGGGCACATAGATTCATCACATGTCTTCCGGTCCATAGTATACCATCCTGAATTGTTTTAAATACATAATATTTTAAATGACCAACGACAGCCAAAATATATATCCAACCAGTATTCCCAAGTGTTTGATATACTAGCTCAACTCTGGGTGTTTTCAAGTAAACTTTTTGATATGTTCGTCAACAGCCTTCAAAAATAGATAATATGTATGCACCAACTTCCACTCAGAATTCAGCATGTGATTTTCGACCATGTCATGGAGGGTGAGTGCCAGTTTTCAATGAGAAAGCAAAAACCCAATGACATTTTGAATGATTGTTAATGGCCTTAAATACCATCTTTCGCTAACCATGATTCCGTGACCGAAGGGTCTGTCATGATTCAAGCAATCGTAGATCCTAAAATCAGGAGAATATTTACCAGATTTACAAGTTCACTTGGGTTTCCTCTGACGATTTCCTGGGAGAAATAAAACCGTAGTTTCTCGTACACTTGCGAAGACCAGATAATATGCCGTTTGAGACTGACTAATTGACAGACTGAGTTTATTCTACAAAATCCCACTGGATAATTATGGATCTGGCTTCCCATCGTCACATTATTCAGATAAATTCAGAACATTCGAATAATGGACCACTGAAGGCTGATTATCATCTACTGATGCAGTTGCACACAAAATCAGTTATCTGACCTCAAGGGTTAAAAAATCCGATTTTGTATTCGAGCTTGAGAAACTCCTCCATTAGTGCCTTAACACAGTTGCAACCAAACAAAACTGCTGAAAGAAATGTTAGCCACTATATAACGGTCATCTCAAAATTCCAATGCGCTTCACTTAGGAAGTGTTCAAATGCTTTCTTATTCCTAGTCAGTGTTGGCCTTTGTACAGTGCACAGTCTAGCCTACATTATGGATATTCACATAGTTTGATTGCTTCCGACAGCCACCAGTACCGTCGAAGATGTTGATCGGCAAAATATTCTTTCAGATGCAGTAAATTTATCACCCTCACACACACATCCACGATGTATTTCTGTGTTGTCGACCACTACCACCAAGTTGGATTGTGAAACGAAGAAATCATTTCTCCAGTACTCGTCAATTACAATTTGCTTATTTTTGTGCAATTGGTCCTAGTTTCTTATTTTTATTTGGTTTATAACTTCTTGGTTTGTTAGCTCATGCTGATTTTCTAACGTTTCACTCACAAATTATAAAGTGAGTTCACAGTTCATGCTTTTAACTATCTTCTTCATAACTGAGAGTCAAAACAACTGTTCAGAAAAGACCATTATTTTCAAAAGTATTATGCATCTAGTTCAGGTCATAAAGTAACTACTTTTTTATTGTTCACGGCTAGTATCGTTTTACACAATATCTGTTCTTATAAGTCAGCTCATCTAGTTAACCCTACATACAAATTGTTATATTGCAATGATATATTTACCAAGAGGTAACCTCGACATTATAAAACTTTCAGACAAGAGTGACACAACTCATCGGTGAAGATGAGTATCATCATTTCGAAACTACTTGTAACTTTCAATCAAACAGGGCATGATAACCTGCCCAAAACACCATCTGAAATACAAACCTGAAAAACAAAACACTATTCATACCTGCTGACCATCTATAACTACAATCGATAATTTCAATGATCATCAAAAAGATAGAGATACCAAGGATATCAGATCTTTTATATTGTTGTGCATTCCTTTATATCTTGTGATAAGTACGATACTTTGATAAATTCGGATGGTGCAGATTTGCGGTGCTCTCAATGATCAGCAGCAACGAATGCTCACTGGTCTTACACTGAGACTCGAACTCAGGGTGAACAATTTTGAGTGGAACACCTAGTGAACAGACCAGCCCGGACTACCTGCCATCCATCATAGGGTTGCTTCGTTTTGTCGGCAAAGTTTGCACCTTTGCAAAGTAGCAGTTACGAAAGAGTGCCCCATCACCCAGTGTACTTGTTCGAGTCCCAACGGCTCCTTGGTGAATGTGCACAAGAGTGAAACGGTTGTGCAGTGCTTCCATGGATTTTACTGAGCACTTCACGTTTGAGAATGCACGGTGAGTCACATTTTGTAAATTCTTTTTTATTATCATGAGAGCTCAATTTTGTAATCATTTAAAATATTTTATATAACTTTGTTAAAATTTGCTTCTGCAATTATTACCCTTCTGGAACTGTTTATTGTTTTGCGGTAATGATCGGATACCAACTCTTTCGTCGTGCTGAATCTCTCTAATACGTAAATGGTTTTTACAATAGATACACGTTAGTGAGTATTTGGCCATGTCACAATCCTCTCTGAGGTTTTTAATTTTTACTTGTGAAACAATCTGCATTCAATGAAATGGATACTTCAACGACATTCGGATGTGTATTAGTGCAAGAGTAACATTTCTATGTTAACATTCGCACAATGAATATGATATAAAAAGCGTGTTGCGTCGAAACATTTCATCAATACATTACGATTCTAGGCTGATACAAAAGCAAAGTATGACAAAATATTTTCCTTTTTGTCAGCACGAACATAAGAGATACAGCAAAAGAACCGCGGCAAATAATGGACCATAAATGCCTTGAATATTGATACAATTTACAGTATCTCGGCAAGGGAATCGTTGAGCTATTTATGAAGACTGGTCAATAACAAATCCATATGATGGCTACAAATAATGAGCTCACTTTTGTGCGTTTCAGGTTGTTTTCATTTCCATAAATCCTACAAAATGAAAACTTATAGGAGAATACTTTACCAAAAAGAAATATACGGATTGATACTGGAAAGGGGACGAATTGGTTGCTTTGTATTTTCGGTCACTTGGCACCAGCGTATCATTGATTAAACAGACTTCTTTACCGTGGAATCCGCTCTCCTTGTCCAAAACTAATGAGTGAAATACGCTAATGCGGGTTTCATTCGAATGAATAGGCTCTCCTGAAAGCGGTTTATGATTCAGGTGTTTTTTTTCTTGCTAGGGAGTATCTCCATGCCAGTTGAGTTATGATGCAGTGGTGGTTATTTCGCGTGTGAAATCCACTGAATTTCTCAGCACATCATCGAATATCCCACTATCCAGCGCTTCTCTCTGACATTTGAAAATTTTCCTACGTTTTCTGATACGTTGCTTTTGAAAATAACATTAATAAAATACAGGTTTTCCTTGTTTCATCAAGTTGAAATAGACACATAGCTGCATACGAATATATTTCCGACTCCAGGATTTTAAATATAACAAGGAAGTGGGGCTAAGATATTGGTCTGGTTAGATTTAGAAGGAAGTGGAAAATCGGCAACAGCCTGGAAGTGTGATCTACACACTTTCAAGATCTGAGACAGAATGGGTTCTCGATTCACAGTTCACCAGCGAAGATATTAAGGGGAAACAAATGTTTCCCACCCAAACGTGATCTTCAGTTTCCGTCGACTGACAGAGATTTTCGTTCTCGAAACGTATTCAGAAACCAGTGCAATCCAGCTCTGGTTGGTGAAATAATGGTTTACCACTGAATAAATAAAATCTTTTGGTAATTTATTATGTCTAAGCATTGTTTCTTCGAGGGCCCATTAGTCAGTTCTCATATATGTAATGATCTGCTCTCGTAGCAGCGCGTTTCACTCCTTTGCCGAATTTTCTAGAACAATGAGCTGTTTCAACTGCATTTTGACAGCCCCTCTAATATGTTTCAACCTACAGGGGCAAACAGTTTATTTAACCGCAAAAGACTAAATGGTAGAGAGCATGTGAATTCGAATTCGGCTGCTCGGAAAGTTGTTTCAATGGTTATCATCTTCAGACTCTATTGCTGGACTCACTATTTTTGTTTTTACCTAGTCTGTGCACGGTTTGCTTTCTCCGTGGGAAAACATTCAGGTCGTATGCTCTGAAATCGCGCTGGTTGTCAACGTTGGTTGTTTCTCGAGTGTACCGACACTGGATGGTAATCAAATGCTTAATAAAATGTTTGTACACTTCCATGAATATACACAGTTTTGAGAGGAGAGTATCCACAAAAAAACAGTAAGCTCTGCTAACAAGTCGAGGGAAAAGCACTGGGTTTAAGCAGATAGTAAAACGTTTGGTAGAATAGTCCCATTACCATCCGTGATAATACCCGGTAGCACACTGCCCTCATATTGATACTGATAAGTGAGCAACAAAGGATGGATGGGTACATGCTCATTACTTTCCAAAATGGCCGAGAAAGATCTGCCGTATTTCTTGATCATGAGCTTATCTTCCTTTTCTACATATCTCACGAATATTTATCATAATATAGTTCCAAATTTCAAAATTGAACAGTCAGAATGTTGACAATGATCACAAAATTGAAATATAAAACTCCCAAAAAAGTAAATTATCCAGCAAATTGAAAATTATCCTCAAAAGCAACCCAAAATCATCAATGGGATCTACAGATTTTATCATTGTTTGGTGAGCAGTTTTGTTAACATTGCACAGAGAATCTCATTTTTTAATTGAAATAAAAAGGTTATTCAACGCCATATCTTTACCGTTAGTTCTATATTCATGTCACCATATCAGCATGACTGAACTTGATTACCACACAGTGGTTTCCATTGTTGGTTAGCATAAAATGATCCTACCAGAAATTGTTATTTTGGGTTGAACTCCGACTAAATTTACGCGTAGCTGACAAAAGAAAAACAATGTGAATAGTATGAAATTGTATGTGGATAGCAGAAAAGGAACTTCCCAGAAGCTAACAGTCGATTCAGTGGTTGTTGTCTCCTTCCATGTATGCAGACACGGTACTCTCCTGCCAAACCATCTCCGTACTTGAACAATCCAAAGTAAGGTTTTCACCAGATTCTCATTTGAACTGTAAGGAGCCTGTATCGTTGAAAGTCCTTTGTTACAAATATAAGGTGAATCTTCGAAGGTCAAATATTCTGTCATTCAAAACTTGGGAACATGCTTCCTGATTGTGATGGTTAGACAGTGAACTTTTTTCGACTGTAGGCTCAGAACCTGTCAAATACTTATCAAATTTAGGTCGATGTCACGCGATTCTGATCTTGCAAGTAAGCGCGTTGCTTTCAAATTGATGAATAATAAAGTACTGCTTGTGCTCAGTGGAAGGATTTATGATTCTTCGATTTAATCGTGCAGGTGTTTTTCTGTGTCAAGCAATACCCGAAAAAGTTACGTACCCGAATACACGAATTTCCATATCGTATACATAAAATCACCAACAAAACAAGAAGCCGTGGACTGGAAATCGACAGATATGATGTGAATAATGATTTTCATCGAAGGGAGAGAACATGTCGGAGGCTGTTCACCTGTCCAGAAGATAATAACATTCCGTCGGTATTGATTTTTCTCTTGAATTATACTTCAGTTACACGGAGAGTCAAACGGAGCTTTAAAAATGTGACTCGTGATCAGAACGCCCCGAGAAACCGTATTATTTGCACAAATGCACTGATAGAACAAGAAGCCGTGGAATGGAAACCAACCGATACTACGGTTATTATGATATTCAACCAAGAAACACAACTCCCTGCCCCCGTCCAAAGAAGTGGAGTTAGCAACATTCAACGTATGGGGAGATGTGCAGCAAAACAGCATAGAAAACAGGGTTTGGTTAGTGTTGCAAGCAGTTTTTTGAATGAAGCAGTAATCAACAAAGTCACGGAAGCAATATTTTAAGTCTGCTTCATCAAGAGAGCCTTCAGAATCTGTGACTATATTGAAGGCTCAAGCTTTATATATTCCCCAAAACTCACACTCGAATGTCACTGAGAATATATTTTTGGGATTATTCAACATTTTTCATCTAAATTTACAAGCAATTATGTTTTATTGGGTGTTATGTAAAACAATATCTCTAAAACATTCTCTTTCGGCTTTCTTTTTTTTATAATGAATTTTCACAAAAAATCAGTTATCTGACCTCAAGGGTTAAAAAATCCGATTTTTTATTCAAGCTTGAGAAACTCCTCCATTAGTGCCTTAACACAGTTGCAACCAAACAAAACTGCTGAAAGAAATGTTAGCCACTATATAACGGTCATCTCAAAATTCCAATGCGCTTCACTTAGAAAGTGTTCAAATGCTTTCTTATTCCTAGTCAGTGTTGGCCTTTGCACAGTGCACAGTCTAGCCTACATTATGGATATTCGCATAGTTTGATTGCTTCCGACAGCCACCAGTACCGTCGAAGATGTTGATCGGCAAAATATTCTTTCAGATGCAGTGGATTAATCACCCACACACACACATCCATGACGTGTTTCTGTGTTGTCTACCAATACCAACAAGTATAATTTGTCATATACATTTATAAATATAACGTCATTATGTAGAACAAGCATGTACATCAAAACCTTGTTTATTTCAACTTGTTGTTGTAACGTAGTTATCATATTTGTCATATATAAAATATGCAAGCTCCTCTCGGTATAGAGCAAACTTATAAATGCCAGATTTCTTGATATCTCACGTAGATTCATCTCCATGTTTTTAAGAAGCTCCTTCGGCAATCTGCAAAGAAGATACAAATAAACAGTATTCACTGTGAAGAAAAAAAACTCCACTTTATGGCCAGTTCAAAGCTGTTATCCGGAATTTGATCACCATTAGTTTATCTTAACCTTTAGCGAACGTTTCATGAAAAATAACATATCCCTTGACAGTTTGTGGATCCGGACAATGTTTTTTCCGTCAAACTGAAGACACTTCTCGGTATTATCGCCCTATGGATTGTTTTCTCTATACTGATTTTAAACGGGTTAGATAGTGAAACGAAAAAAATGGAACACCCGCCAATTCTCCTGTGTTCGTCAGTTTAACTCTGTTTAGTTTTATGCATTTTTTCCGGATGTCTCTCTCTCACTGTGGTTTGAAACTACTTGAACAGTCAAAACGTGCTGATTTTCTAAAGTTTTACACAGAAGATATAACGTGAGTCCATGCTTATAACTGTCTTCTTAATAAATGAAAGTTAAACAAAAGTTCAGAAAAGACCGTTATTTTCAAAAGTATTATGCATCTAGTTCAGGTCACGACTAGTATCGTTTTACACAATATCTGTTCTTATAAGTCAGCTCATCTAGTTAACCCTACATACAAATTGTTATATTGCAATGATATATTTACCAAGAGGTAACCTCGACATTATAAAACTTTCAGACAAGAGTGAAACAACTCATCGGTGAAGATGAGTATCATCATTTCGAAACTATTTGTAACTTTCAATCAAACAGGACATGATAACCTGCCCAAAACACCATCTGAAATACAACCTTGAAAAACAAAACACAATTCGTACCTGCTGACCATCTATACAGTGATTTTTATGCCGGCCGTAACCGATGAACGAACGTAGAAGGAAAGTATCCAACCTGGCCGTCACACGATCCGTACCACCAGAGCCTGTCGGAGTCTTCAATCACGCGGACTACTTGGCCTGCCCTAAACGTTTGGGTTAAATGATCCAATTCAATTTAGTGGAAAATACCTATAGTCAACAAAAGCTACTGACATGGGGAGGACGAAGTCTATAAGCTAAGGATTTTGAGGTTCCACTTAACTCATAGCTGGATGTTCTTTCGGTAGACGTATACTGTAACACTTCTACTTACAGGTTTCGAATTACTGATAAAATAGCAAGCTTATCCGCCGTCTCCATTGGATGGCGCTCGTCAGTTAGGAACACAATACACATATCGGATAAACAATAGTTTATAAAACCCATGTGGGATATTACTTATTGAGGAACATTAGGGAAGTACTAACAATAATAATAGGGACATGTTTTCAAAGCTGAAGGTGACAACCAATAAAATAAAAAGATGCTCACAATAACCCTCTTCAAAACACTTTCTGCAGTTCAAAAACTAAAGGGATTTGATTAAATATTCCGGAAATAACTCATTGTATTTCCCTATCAGTCTAGATTGTAGCTGAACGTGATCATGGAATATTAACTTGCCTCAATGGGAGATCATCTCTTCTTCTCGGAACAAAGTCATTTATGACGAGATACACGTTGCCAACTGTCGGCTAGAACAAAATGAGGTGAAAATGAATTTGTTTGACAATTCGGAAAACGCTATTGACAATCCTTCCACAGACCTCACTAAACCATGGAAAGCTTCAGAAAGCCAACAAACCAATTATACTGAAAAAATGCCTCTTTTGCTGTTTTTTTCTTGTTGACTATACAACGAGCTACAACAATTTAGGAAGGCAGCAGGGGCCAACGGAGCCTGTCAACTTGGAAAGTGACCGACAATGATGGGTTTTAAATTCAGGTCGTTACTATTCAATATCTACCGCGAGAATCACTAATCATTAGATCAGAATAACATAGCAAACTGCGTAAAATTGGATTCAGTTGGATATTGAATTTTCAAGTGAAACAAAATAACTAGAAGTTCCTAGCTCCCGCCGCTTAGTGACATCTTCCAAGCACTGTAGTTTGCGCGCATTTTATCGAAACTACTCCTCTACCAGGTAATCACGAGGAAACCATTGATAGCAGATTCTGCTATGTGCTGAATTGGTTTCATTGGCATAAAGTGAGCCACTGGTTTACTTATCTTGATGTTAACTGAAATTCTCGGAGCAAATTGGCGATTTTTGATTACTGATAACATTTTTGCTAACAAACACATTTGTCGTCGGGGAATGTCGAGTAGTGCTGATGAGTAGGCAAGAGAATGTCCTGAATTTTCATACTTGGAACAGCAATATATCTCTCACATTACTTCTTCAAACTCGTGGATTCATATTTTTCCCCAAATAGGCTCAGCGTTCATTGAACTTACATGACTTTTGGTTAATAAAAAAGGTTTCAATACTGTACGGACTCGAAAATATCCACGAGAAATTTATTTCACACTAAAATAAGCACAATATTCAGATTGCATCAAAAGCTTTGGAATATTAATCAAAAATAGCAACTACTCACTGAAGTAAGTATATATTAAAACTCATGGTTGCGAAAATAAACGATTTGCCATGATGTTCTAATCAGCATTCCAAACAAAAACCTGAACTGCAACCAACACAAGTATTTAAAACCGCTGAGATGAAAGATTTCATAAACGCACACGTTCTCTTCTGTTGTATGGTGAATATGAATAATTAATGCTACCAGACGAGGCTGCTCCACCATGGAATTTCGGCCCGACTGAGTGGGTCACAGCAGAACTTATAGGATACGCTTGGTGTGCATGTCTTGGTCTGTGCTCATCCAGGTTTGGCTGCGACTGCATATCAGTATGCCACTCTCTTGTGCGGTCTTGTGGTGGATGTACAACTTCTGCAAAAAGAACAAATTTGAGGCATAAAGTGTGCAATAAAGTTTGAAACGTTTTCTCTCGCACCCAAATTAACATTAGTATTACATCAATGGAAAAATTGCCGCAAAACAATAAATGAAATCAGGATTCTATCTACAGAAACCAATTAAAAGCTTTTGACTCAGTGGATGGAAATTAGTCTCCTCATTAGGGACAACAAACTTCGGTGAAAAACGTATTTGTTCTTCTGCTATCTACCTTATGTTTCCCACTCCGACTGCCGTATCTTATTCAGTCTCGCCAAAATCCGATAATCGTATTTTTAGTATGACTGATGCTGATCAGCTTTCCCAGATAACAGCACATTCAGCGAGAAAATGACGACTTCAAAACTATTAGATGATGGGAAAAAATTCTCTCTTATTTTGCAAAACACCTCAAGCCAACAAATTGGTGTGTTCGACATTTGATGAATACGAAGAACTCGTCTGACCCCTGAGTGTACACTTTGGTTCTGCTTAATTGTGAACAGATTTGGCTTTCAATGGGCCCTCTAATGTGGCTGTACAAGTTTCTGTCACACCTAGCTTCGGCGAATAGGTAGAAAGGAAAAGTTGTTGGTTGAATAGATCAACCGTTTCCATTTCCCTGCATGACTAGAGAATGTTTTTTCAAGCCGATTAAAACAATGCGCTTTACGAGTGAAAGCTTTCAACACAAGTTATGATTCAGTCCGAAGTAAGTAAGAACTTAGTTTTTCCTTCCAAAGAAATAATAAATCATTCCCACAGAACAGGACAAAAATTAAAGGAACGTAAAAGAGTATTCACAGTCTACAATAATAGGAATTTTTATATTGCTAATGATGTGACATTGCTTTCACTTAAACTCTTCTACCTTTTGTCCTGTACATCAAAATTATCTTGTCGATCACATACAAAAAGCTGATATGCAACCAGGAAGAAGAATGTCAGTTAATATCTACCGATGAGTAAGCGTCTTTGGCGCCCTGCTGATAACAGTATGAAATTACGATTTCAGCTTCACCTACCAAATAATAGATGATAATACTTTTGCATAAAATGTTAGGTGAGGCCAAAAACGCAGTATGTTAATCATCTCACCATTTTTCGACGGAGACCTGGGTGACAGCGAGTTTCTAGACGATCCGGAGGGATGTTCTCGGCCACTTCTACCACGTCCCGATTTTAAAATCCTTTGCCCTGGACTGGATGACCCGGATATCACGCGTTCACTCTCTTCCGATTTCTCGCTTCCAGGTATATCCAACGAAAAGCTCTTCGTAGACAGTAATATGGCTTAGGGTGTGGAAAAACGGGAGAAAGTCAAATGCCAATGAAGCACTTTTGTACGGTAATAAAACAGGAACCAATTTTTTTTAAATAAACTTGAAAATATTCACTTTTGTCCATTTTATTCATTATTACACAGCTCAATTCCTTATATGCGTGAGGCCCAATGCGGACAATGAGACTATTTTCTATTACCGAGTATATTTAAATCATAAATAAAATACCAATTAAACCTGGATGAATAAACACTCACTTCGGCATGTCCTTTTCTGCTCGGAGGTTTCACCGGGAAACCTTTCCTTCAATTCCCTATGACTGGGTTTTCGAATTCCTCGTACTGACGGGGTTCTGCTCAGTTGTGAGGAATGGCTCGTAGACTGATCGGACGAGTCCTGCCACCTCTTCCTTTCTTCCATATCATTCTTGTCATCAACAGATAGACTTTTCATTCGTTCGTTAAGCGGTGGTCTCAAATGCTGTGAGTTGTAAGCTGATGGAGGGAACAAACACGGTAAAAGATTTCAGACAGGCCTAGACGAAAAAGAAGTGAGATGTTTTTTCTATGTAGACAAACTTAAGTGTAAAACCGAAACAGTTTCAGTTATTAAGAAACACGGATGACTTAGGGATTATATAATACTGTGATCTTCCATTTTTGGCAAGTTCTTCATTTTCGATCCACCTTGTTCTATGTGGTCAGTCACGATTCTAGGAGAATGTGTTGACCAAGATATAGTGAAACCAAGCATTCGCTGAATATCTCTGATGTCAATAACATGTTACGATTTGGAAATATAACACTGAAACTCTTTAGTGATAAACAGTGTTTTCCCCAGTTCTAGCGTTCAGAGGTGTAATAAGTGCATCATCGACCTCGTGAAATTCGTGATTTTTGAAACACCACTACTATGACAAGTGTTATGCACTCAAATATATTTATGCAGACCATTTTTCAATAATCCATTTCTCAGAAATTGATGTACCTTGAACTCGCTTTTGTTCCATAGAACATTCGACCGCGTTTTCTTCCAAAGCAAAAGAGAGACTCTTTTGTGCATTCTTCAGCATATTTCTCCGGGCGTTTAGTCGCTTGTGTTGCTCTACATTGTAAAAAACAAATAGTTCACGTTTGTGTTAACAAAAAAGAAAAGTATATCACCCTCGTACGAACATCTGGAAAGTCAAGGTACAAATTCTGAAAGCTTTCAAGGAGTGAGATTCTGTCTAGTCCCGCAGCAGACAGGTTTATACTATTGGAAAGAAAATTATGTAAGCATTTTTGTCACGACTGCTTCGGCAGCAGCATTTGCAACAGGCTAATTCAAATAACTCGCAACATTCGTAATAATAACCAAATGTTTTCTTGATTTCCCAATGAAACACAAAGTATATTACATTTGCGCTTGCCTGTTCAATAAAATAGTTTAACGCATGAATCTTTTTTACACAAAAAGACTGCTCCGTTTTTTTTCCTTCCTATTCTACCGAGGACTGATTATAAAAACGTTCAAAAACAGGACGTGCATGTTGATTCCTCTTTTGCAATAGATAGAGGCAATTTAGGAGGGGGTTTTATTTATTAATAGTCTCCACGAATCGGAGTGCTTGAACTCACCATAGGCAAGTTGTGCCTCTCGTGATTTCTCATCTTCAGCACTTCCTTCTAATATTGTTTCACCCCAGTCCAGAATCAACGGTGCTTCTTTCATCCTGGAATCCAGAAGAATGTTTTGGCCGATGGCCCTCGCTGGTGAGCGGACGGTTATGGTTGCATCGGTGAGATCATCCAGCAACATCCGTCCATCCTGACGGTGTTCTACTTCCGAGGACGTAAATATCGAACCATGATATGGAGACCGAAATGTCACACTGGAGGATTTTTTACTCGAAGTAGCTTCATTGCCGTATGGGCTATATTTGCCAGAGCACTCGCCTCCATAACTGATTTCCTGAACTTCAAAACAGAAAATAAGAAAATCAGTCGTTTTGGGCTTTCTTAACTGATCTGAAAGTGCCTTTCCATCCAAAACAGAGGAACTTCCACTGGGGAAATTTTATCCTTTAGTCCCTTGTGAGTTGAATGAGGAGTGTGCAGTCCTTGCTGTCACCCAAAAAATCCTGAGCGACAAAATAGAATCTTCTACCACTTTATTATCCAATTCTTGAAGAAATTTCAGCTGCCGCTGGGACAAGGAGTTTTGCACTCAGCGCCATTGGATCTTTACTATAGAGCTGTAATCAGCCCTCTATGTTCTCAATTTATCTCAAAGACTGCATCCCAGTTGTACATCAATAACTGAATTGTGTGACGAAGATTAGACTGCCATTATGATAGCACGTCTTGAGTGACTCGAGAAATATACAAACAAATTACTTAAATATTGGAAGATGAATTTCTTGGTTGAAGCACAACTTATTATCATTTATTTTTTGGCATGTTACCCCGAAAATGTTGCGAAAACAATTTTTATGGGTGCATAATCTTTGCAATAAAATACTGCCTACCCGCTGTCCATTCATTTGACTTGCAACCCTAGGATCATAAAATCTGACATCAGTCCAGGTCGAAAGAAGAAATGGATCCCATCGTCAATCAAAATCTCAGAATTTGGCAACGGTGAATTTTGCGCTTAGTAAAAAAGTAGCCTCACGGTGCATTCCGGTATATCTCAAAAGGTTCCCACAACACAAAGTTGTGATGTATCGCCACACATATCTTGAGCACTTCACTTGTACTTAGCCACGGATTGAATTTCTCGTTGAATCATAGTTTTAAATGCTAATATCAATTATATCGGTCGCACAAATCGACAAAACTTTTTTCCACAACAGTTATAAGAAGACTGTAGCTTACTGATATTTCTGAACAAGTTTTCATCTACAAGGAACGGAAACACGTTTAGCTGAAGAGCTACTGGAAGACTTTAGGCGGAATTTTAGTTTGATAGCCGATGCACAAAACAAAACAACGTTTTGCTACACATGATTTGCTGTTCTCGGGTGCTTGATCTGCTTAAAGTATTCATGGAGCAGATACTGGTGCAATCTGTTGCAAAAATAAGGCAGTCACTGTATCCAGCACACTAATAATTTACCAAAAAAACGAAAAAAGGTAGTTTTAGAAGCTCCCATTTACCTGAACATTTATTACCACAAAAGCCTCGAATTAGCTAGATATAAAAAGAAAGCGATGTGCATCGAACGATAATTTTTGAGGTTAACAGCATTTCTCAAAAGCAATCACTACTGTAAGGCTTGCCAGAAAAAACGGATAGTATGCTTTCACGGAAACCGTAGTTTTGCCACTAAAGTTTATGGCTCTAAATAAGTCGCCGTCATTCAAAATTTTACATGTGCTCTACTTCATATTCTACCACCAAACACATTGATAACATGAGAGAATCAATAGAAATACTTTTCTGTCTCGAATCTCAGACTTGCTTCAGTATAATTAAAAAGTGTGAATAATCTTGAGTAACTTCACCACGTCCAGGATATTCTGTGAATAAATTTGTACGTGAAAGTATTTGTGATAAGTTGCTTTTGAAAACATTTCCCTGTAAGAAAGTTTTACAAACGAAAATGAACTGAAAGAATACCCGTCACTTTTGTCGGGGAAATGCTGTTCTCATTGGCTGGTGCACTTGACTTGTTTGCGAAGAAAACTAACAAAAACACAGGTTTATTTTTAACATATCAATCGCGTTGGGTCAGGCATTAAGTTCGAAAAATGTCTTCTCTTTTGCGTATGAAAAAAATCGTGCATAATCTGCACTCTGACAGTTTACTCAGGTAACTTGGCTTCAGGCTTCAATAAAAAGGCAATTTATTGGAGAATAGTGTTGGCAGAAACTCTACATTCCAGTGAAACTTGAGTTATCGCTGGGGGTAGGATGCATGGATGAGGGGCCCATTCATCGAATCACAAGGTGATTCTTTCAACGTTATTACGTTAATTACTAAGGCTAACCTCCATAACGAGGACACCTGATCCCAAGGATAAATTTTCGAAGTGAGCAGTATAGTGTTTTATCTGAAGGAAAGGATCAAATTTCCCAGATGCATTTGTCCCCCGTGTCCTCGTTCTGAAGGTGACCCGTAATAATGGACGAAATTAATTTGGAAGACCCATCCTGCAATTCTATAAATGAGCTCTTCGTTCACGAGTGCTCCTCACGACTCAAATGAGATTACAATGAAAATCCACCCGTGGAGTGTTCAAGTATGGGGTTAGTTTACCAGAAGATTACCGGGTGTGCATACCTGACGTTAGACTATCACCGATAGACCGGTGGTGTGTATGCGGGGGGTACAACTCCATAACGTTTATAGTAACTATTGTTTTTACTCCCGACTTTCTTCCTTCTCATATTTGACAGGTAACATTTATAGTGAATGAATAATCAAAAATCGGAATTCACGTGATTGTTCAGTCGCTCACTACTCACTTTTCGTATCGGTTTTTGTTACTTCTTTTATTTTGTATTACGAAGGCAAGATTGCGCACCACTCTCAACACTTTAGGACACATGCTATGTTCAACTTTTCAAGATTGAAATGCAAATTCAACGATCTTGACGTCTGTAGATTATTCTGCACTTGTAACCTGAGAACAGTGTGTAGGTATATCGAAATTCAATCACGAAATATTTAACTCGTGAGGTTTTGACCACAAGCTAGATTCATTTGTGCATCACTTCGCTTTTTTGTGAGATTCGAGACAATGAGCAAAGTTATCAGGAATGAACACGTCGTTCCACTTCAGTGGACTGCCTGATCATGCCATCACCTTTACAGTTTCAACAACACAAAATTACTTCACTGTGATGAGACAACTTTTGCTAAATCTTTCGCAAACGATATTTTCTATTTCAGTGAGGGCGTTTTGGAGCATTCCATGTAGCAATCACATTCATTCACTCAGAATTTACCTACAAGTCTCATCAATGAAAAAGACTAATTTCGTTGAGTCCATGGTAATATTTACAGATTCGATTTATTTTTCTGCGTAATTGCATGAAACATTTGGAAGTTCACAAACATCTCGCGACAGTGAGTCCTAGTTCTCACTCGGGTCCATTCACATTCTAATGATAGTTCGTCATTTCCTACCTACAAGTCTCATCAATGAAAAAGATTAATTTCATTGAGTCCATGGTAATAATTACAGATTCGATTTATTTTTCTGCGTAATTGCATGAAACATTTGGAAATTCACAAACATCTCGCGACAGTGAGTCCTAGTTCTCACTCGGGTCCATTTACATTCTAATGATAGTTCGTCATTTCCGCTCGTGAAAGTATTCCGTCTAATTATCCACACATGGTCAAACAGCACATGAGAAGTCGGGTTACTGCCCCAATGGTTTCCTTTCACGAATAAGGTGGTGACATTTTTTCAGGTCATTCTTGGTGAAGTGTGGCCACCAAAATTGAATGAGACGGAATTTGTGGAAAAGCACCTTGAGAATACCATGTGGGATATTATTCTAAACACATTGAATGCGTGACATTTTTCATCCCATGCTCGCTGTCGTTAGACTGATCGATTGACCCGGGGAAAACATGGCGTGGTGGGCAGAGTCCCGCTTGCTTCATCTGAACTGGTGCTGTGAAAATTAATTGGAAAGCTCCCTGTAAGGTGTGCTTTCTGTATTCTAACAGCCGTGATTGGGAGAAATTTCAAACTTTCTGTCTGCATAATAATCTTCGATTTGCTCATTGGTCTGAAGTAACAGAACATTACCTTCTTCAAAAAAATCAGGGGAGAGCTTTTCTGTTACACTGTAGCATATGAAATTTCTTCAGTTCGTGAAATATCTCGTTTAGTCAAAAGTAATTTACCATAGTAAAAGGAATATTACAAGTTGGTGTATTTATTGAACTTTTTCGGCGGGAATTGCTTTTATTCCACCATGATCCCGTTCATCTTTATATAGGCTTGAACTAAAGTCATTCATTCCATGAAATCGGAATAAAGTTTGACGGTAATAATGTGCATTCGGTTGTTTTGAGTGTAGGAGCAGTCATTACCATTTTTTAAGGAAATTCCGATGATACGCAGTCCGCTTGATGAACACCGAAGAAAGCTCACCGCTAAATTTTACAGATTACCGGTACTTCGTCCATTACCCCTAAGTCTTTTGCTCCAGTTGCATAGGAATACCATGTGTTACTATTTTTGAAAATGTAAAACGTCGACTTCCTCGAAAGTCCCTGGGCCCGCAAAAAGCATCAACACACGTTGTTCATTACTTGTTTCTACAGAAGGTTTGAAATTGTTCGCGTAATAAGATCTGAGTTCATGTTTTCCCTTTGTATGCCACAGATTACTTGAAAGCAATGCATGTAGAAATGTCGGCAGTTTTTAGCACCAAGTTCAGGCCAACGTAAAAGGTGTAATTTAATTTTCTTTTTTGATTAGGTAAAAATTCGACTACTGTACACGAACAAAACTACTTTGGGCAATCTTTTTTTTCTGAAAAGCCATGTAAATAAATATGAGTGATGACTATCTGCTCCAAATGAGACAGGCTTCTGGCGAACTCATCCGCGTTTTCGTAACATCCTAATGTTTGATCAATTTCAGCTACCCTTGCCATGATACTAAGGTGAGTGATCACAAGAAGTCGAGTTTTATAATCCAGTCGCCAACTTTTTGGATGATATAGCATGAAATTATTATCCCTAATCTTGTGTCTCATTTCACATGTCGTGATGGGATGCATAGGACTGTCCAAAGCAGCAGATGAACAATAACCGTTTTTGTTGGTGTTACGTCAGCTTAAGGATTTCTGAGATAATTTGCTTTCACTTGATGTGTGCATAACGGAAGTTTCCTTATAATTGTGAACAGAAATGCAAGCAACACCAGAGTCATAGTGCTTTGTGTACTACAGTTTCTGACCCACCCAAGCACAAATTAAGAGTCTAATATGCTAAACTCTAAATGTTTACCATGTTCACCTTCATGCCATTATCGTTTCACCATGCAGTTTACCGTAGCATTTTATGTTACTATGTTTCCTACTACATATTCAGATATAGTATCCTCATTTACATTTTATACAGGCCAAACTTTGAAACCTAGGATCTGAAAACAAATTGGAAATCCCATTACAATGACCAACCAATCAAAGGCTCTGAAGTTTCGACGACTTATGCACAGTGAGATACTCAAAAACTCTACCAAATTATTTCTTCCATTTATGTGGTCATTAGGAAAGCATACTAACAAACCATTTCTAAAACACAAGAAACCTGTTTTGCATCTAAAGATGAGCTGGATTAACCGACATTTGACTGCTTGTCGTGTGCAGAGATTCCTAGAAAGAAGGAAAACCCCTCCAAGACGGTTTCCTGTGTTTCCACCCACGTTAATCGAATACAGATTAGGAACCATGGACGACCTCAAGCATAAAACCAACGATGTTTAAAGGTGATCCTATCTGAGTATTGCGGAGCAAGGATTTTACAAAATTTGAACTTGATCGACGTTGCTTTACCAACAGTTTAAAGAGTACCTAGCAAGCATCAACGAAGTTTGATATTTCCGAAGACGTTTGTCATCATTTATCCCAGAAAAATTAATAATTTAGTGAGAAAGTGGTGGAAAAGTGCTTCATTGTAATGTAGTACAGTAACTCGGGATTTTCGTTGTATCGGTGTAATATACATGACATAAGTGTGCTTCAGTAAAGACCGACCAGCAAATTTCAAGCAAATCTGTAGCAAATAGGGTAATCTTCACTGGATACGACGAAAATTGACATTGCGATGGTGTCACTAAGGAATCTGCTGTGTTCTTGTTAGGGTTTTCGATTTTTGCGTTGCCCCATGCTAGACTACGTGTTTTTTCACGACCATATAGGATAATTACAACTTCGGCATTCGAAGAGAGGTGGTTCTCGTTGGAAGTCCAATTGGTTTGCGTTCCACACGTCCTGTTGTGACGGGAAAACAACAACGACTGAACACAACATGAAAAAATCAATGGGAAATGACAACAGTTATAAAAACCATAGCAAGAACAACAGTGAAAAAACAACGATGAAGCGACCCATTGATAAAACAATCAATAACAACATAGCATGCAGAAAATAATGAAAAACAAAAAAACGGGGACAGAAACAAGTGGTAACGTGTTGTTCACATGGGACGACCTTACCGTGATTCAGACTACCTCAATCATTGCAGAACCAAATTCCATTGAAATATGAAGAACTGCCACAAATATGTATTAGGTTGGACTTAAGTTGGGTGCTTTAGAATTTAACCTGACATAAAATGAACTGTCACCTGGAGTTTTTTTTCCAAAACCTATGTTAAGTGCTGAACATTTGGAAGTAAAAGTTTATTCAAATTTGAAATTGTAAGATTGGAATGAAGCGAAAAGAGTTTTCGAAAGTACCATGCGGAGAATGTGATGATGTAAGTGCTGCTTTGATGCCTTCCTTTTCCAAACAACCGTGATCTCTTTAACTGCCGCCCATGTTATTGCAAGGTAGAAAGATATATCTTACACTAAAAGCTGGTGAGTCGGGGAATTTGATGGTATATGGGGACAAAACTTTGATAGAACCCAGAATAATCCATTGCACTTTTAGACAAGTATGGGGCCGAATGAATTCTTTGAGCACATTTCTGAACAGATCCGTCACAAACAAATTAAAAGTGAATGAGTTGTTGCAGACGTTTTTGTGTGCATCATCCGACAGTGTAACAATATAGAAGTGTTCAATGAGATACTACTATGTAGATGGAACTAACGAAACCGAAATTTGTACCTTTCTAGCAAAGTTCATGGACGACGGAATTAACCATACTAAAATGATCACAACGTGAAAGATTTTGACAGTAAAGGTGTTTGAATCCATGCGTGAAAACTGACCACGCTTTAGTGTATGAATGACTTACAAGGAAATCCTCTTGCAAATGGTTTATTTACAAGTTAGTTCACTGTGACAGATTCCACATGCCCGTGCAATTTGGATGAGTAAAAGGTATGATCCATGTGCGAGACTTTCGAATTCCCTTAGAGTGGCCTTATATATCAGACAGTAGAGTGCACACAACACTAATGAGTGGGTGTTATCCCGTCATAATGTCAAATACTTTTCACAACTGTTAATTTATTATCTGTCAAATCAGTCAAACCTTTATTTTATAAAAACGGAAAAATGTTGTTCATCTGTCCTTACCAATCTTAGGTACAAATACAATTTGTGCAGCCGTACACTGGATCCATAAAATTGTGAAAAGTGCCGAATATAACCGTCTCATCGTTGCATACATTTTTCAGTGTATATATATGTATATATATATATATATATATATATATATATATATATATATATATATATATATATATATATATATATATATATATATATATATATATATGTATATATATCCGAAATGCAGCTGAGTGCCAACATTTTGCGTACAATTAAAAAACAGTTGTCATATTGTGTGCAAGTCTGACGGATCAGATTCGAGTTTAAGGCATGCAGACATTCAGGGATGACAAGCTTACTTGAATTTGGAGATTCCACTGTATTGGGTTTCATCCTGTCGACGCTTCTCATGGGACCGAGGCCAGTGGTTGCGATAGCTGTAGACTGGCTTTTACTTGCAGCGCATCTCAGCAGGTGGTAGACAGGATCGATTTCATCTGAAACAGAAGAACGATGAAGAGTGCACAGAATAGAACATAATCGAAGTATAGGCTTCAAAGGTCTGATTTGGCAATTGAAAAAGTTCCGTGAATATTATCAGTCTGACGATCACAATTTTCGTGCAGTAGAGATGGCGTAGTTGATTTCCTTGTGTACAACGACTAGTTCCAACAACATTTTCATTTATCTATCATTCATTGTCGTAATCTTGAAGTGAAAATGAAATATTTGAGGAGTGAAACTGACTGAACACCCCTTCGGTGAAAGGTTAGAAAAGTACCCTCGGGGTGGGGGCATTTGCGCCTAGCTTATTTCGTGGTTGATACTACTGTTGTATGGGTTTCAAGAACTAAAAATTTCGAATGGTAAATTTTAAATGAGAGACGCAATCAGTGAATACATTTACCTACAATTACCTCGGTATCACTTTCACCGCTGACTTACCGTCATGATTGTGCTTTTATATTTGTGCACGATCAGATAGCTTCCCCTGTGTTGATGTACACTGAAAGTCGCGCAACTCTGTACTGATTTTATTTGATGTTTTTGTATCGTATAACGGAATTCAATGCACACAGCAAGCCACATGGAGTAAATGACTTTATTCCAGGAAATTGTAGTTTTTTTTATTTTTTCAATAAAGCTTATATCCATGAGTCAGCAGAAGTATTCTTACGCTGGATTATTTTCCATCCATTAGATAACGGGGCGCAAAGCATTGGGTTAGTTTCATATCAATGTACTTTGGAAAGCGATGACAGTTCTGAACCATTGGATCATTAGTGAAGTAGAAACAATAACATGTTGTTTCATCATTAACTACAAATTTTACTTATAATTATTTAAAGTTTGTGTCACAACTGCATTGCAAAGGAGCATAACGTTTAACCAAACCAGTAACCGGAAAAAACATTCCACTTGTATCTCATTTTATTGTATTTATTCTATAAGTAATGAGTTCCTTTTACTTATGAATATGAATAAGATTTTGGGAATTCTAAGCCTCAGAATGGAAGTCCTCAGACTTTTCGGCATTGAAAAATGCTCTTAAATGTTGACTGTTTCCTAACGACTGAAGCTTACCAGATGAGCTTGGTGGTTCTCTTCTTTTTGATAGGCTGGGTTCTCGTTTTGGCTATAAAAATATAAAGCGGAAATAAAGACCTATAAATCTTTGGACCCGTGAAAAAAAACAATCTTAAAGGAAACGGAATGACGCCAAATTTCATTGCAGACGTATTGTTACCACTATCCAAGCAGATGATGAAACATATGATTTTTTGAGATCCGATAATTATGCTACGCAACATCAAAGCCACAAGAATCGGCTTCCGTCTGTTTTATCATCGACTGGAAATGAGATTCCTATCGGCAAATCATTCTATCTAGAACAACTATTATCAAAAGCACAAGTTCAGGTGAACAATTATTCTCGAAAATTAGTTATCACGCCTTAGCAATTTACTTAACTGAAACTAAACAAGTGATGAAGAATCTGCTAACAGAATATCCAATGGGTGTAAGCGTGTGCGATGTGATGAGGAGTGAAGAGGACGTGGTCATAGCGCCGTGCCACTGAGTAACGTGGTCAATTAATTGTAGCCAGAATGTCACAATAAATATTGGAGGGTCTGATTTGAGCTGTTCAGTTTCAACAAATATATGATTCAATAAGCGAAACGGCAAGTGACATCAAGACAAAAGATGATCACTGCAGTACTTTTGCAAAAACGCAGTTCAGCTCGAAATTACTTAGACTTGTCCAACTTGGATAAATGCATAGCCTACTTACGTGATTTTGAATGTGGAGCATTCATTCAGCTTAAGGGGAAAGTGTGGAATTTAATACAGGGTCGGTGCTCAATATGATAGTTAGTATATTTCTATAATTGAAAATCGCAAAGATATTAGTGAGCTACGCGTTCCTAAGTTTCACGTTCACGCTACTACGGTGGCTATTTTCATATTGGTGCATAACTTTAAAATAAACACACACATAAACACGTACTCCCAAAACCGCAGAAATCAACCAACCTTGTCTTTGCGCAGTGATTGAAATGCACGCTTCCACAATCCCTTGATATTTGGCGCTCCACTTCCAACGGGGAACTTCACATCAGAAACATTGTCTTTCTCTGACCCGATTATTTTCAACTGATGTGCAAAAACAAAAATTTTGAAGACTAGAGTTTTTGGTAGCATTTTAAAGTGTGGCGCACAGATGAATGCAAACAATTCGCCGACTTTTCCGTTTCAGTCACCAGAATCCCAATGAGGTACTCCACCATATGCTAGCAATGCCGTCAGATTTCTAAGCATTTCTTCTTGGGATTTGCAAAAGTTTACCCCTACTTTTCCCGAACCTTTTTCAACTCAAAGAAAATTATATATATATATATATATATATATATACTGTTTTAGATTAACTACGTTTAAACTGATTTGGATGACCACTTCGGGACATTTTGTTCCGATGTCTGTCGCAGATTACCTGTCTATGTTTCACGGTGCCCTGACTGTGGCATTACTGGTAGATACTTCAACAGCGTAGTAAAATATTCGATCATAAAAATTAACATCAAACACCTATTGTGAATGAAATTACATTGATGCAGCAGTTTTGGTTCTTTGGGTTGGTTCAACCAATGAACTATTATAAGTACTGGACAAATCTTTTTCTAGAATCATTATTGTTACCGAAACCAATCCGGGATTTCGTATTTTCCACCATAAACGATAGCTTTTCGGTCGCGTTGTGGAATTGATGATTTCTAGCTTCCCAAAATGTGGAGAACATTTGTTTTCAGAGATGGCAACTCACCAAATCGATTTGATTTTTTGAAATTGAGTTCGGAGACCCTTTCGAGGTTTTGCCGGATGCCTCTGATAACTTTAGCTGACTTTTGTCATTGGATTTGCCGGCTTTCCTTGAATTGCGTTTGTTATCTTCCAAATTTATACGAATTTTTACTCCACCTTGTTCATAAGCCTCGCGGAATAACTGAATGGATGAGTCATTAGGTTGACCACTGGGGCTCGAGGCAAAGTGGCGATTATGGGATTGCTGAGATGGGCTTGTTGACTGTAAGTTTGAACTGGCTGCTAGAGGAATAATATCCCGGACAGTGTGAGAAATCGTTGCATTTGCTTCGGGCTCGTTAGAACTAGTCCAACTGTTGGCACTCATAGAAGAGTCGTAGGATTCGAATGAAGGCTGATGGGACACACGACTGACTGCAGGTACCGAAGAGTTGCCGCTGATGTTTTGGTCAAACCCTGTCAGATAACGTGGGCTTAACTGATCTCGCGTGCGCAGCGGATCCGGTTGAAATGAACAAACATCGTCCGGCCCTGGTGAACTTGACTGCCCTTTTTTGTCCAAATATTTTCCACCCTCATTCGGAAGAGACCCCAAATAAGTTGGAGTGTGCAAATTTGGTACTCTCGGGAATCTCTCGTCAGCAAAACTCTCATTTGAATTCACAGATGTCTGACGCTGCAAGGATTGCTGAATTTTATAACTCGTAGGGCGACGAGCCATTCGCTCAGTTATCACCACCACTGGGATGCCCAAACTATTTCCAGAAAGTCCCAGCACGATAATTCCATTTGTTCACGTCAGAAGTGGCAACATGGCGAGGTTGTACGGTAAACAAACCAATTCCCACAAATAAAACCAGGATGGCTTCCAAAACTAGCTTTAAAAGCGACCATTGGTCCAGTTGGCCAATTGAAGGTCACTCGGAAGGACGTGTGATTGGCTGAAAACTGATAGTTTGTAGTCTGACCTACAGATTAGTTTTGCACCTGGCTATAGTGTATACAAACTACAAATGAAAAAACGTTCAGATAGCTTTGCACAGATGAGAGATCCGTCATACTGATTTTGAAATTCTCCTTAACGTATTTACCGAGATAGCTACAATTTTGGAGGTTTTACTTCTACTGACAAATTCATTACTGCTAAACAAAACCGTGGTTGCTTTTACTGCAACCGTCTCTAGCTTCAGTTTGGTTAAAGTACGCAGAACAGCAACTTCGGTCATACGACATGATACTGATTATCTCATCAAATGATTTATTTTCAGTGTGCTCGAAAGAGAGGATTTTACGGATAAACATAATTTACATTTACCAGTTCTCGGAAACCATAAATGAGCAGAAGACTTGCAGTAAAATGCCTTTTTTAATAGAGAACTAAATTCGATTTTCTTTCTTTCTGTTCCGTTTTGTGCAACCTAAATTCTCGTTTATTAATTTATATTTCTAACCGAAAAAATCAGTTATGTACCATGCAAGTCCTCAAATTTGTGTAGCACAAATGACGCAAAAACTGCTCACAAACACAAAATCTGATTTTTCGGATACGTTAACTGAATCGCAATGATATGTTCTGCATGCAGATTTTAGAACGGTTATTATAATTTTCTTTTTGACTAGAGAATTTTCCATATTCCATTGTTGTGTTTCTAACAAAAATATTAAAGCCAATATTTCGCAACATTGTCATTTTACATGAAATGTTGCAACAAACAAGTTAAAGAAAATCACGTACAATACTCGAGTCGTTGCCGTCTATTGTGAGATTTTCTATACTTTTTAAAAGTAAAAGTCAACTGAACGGCATAATGACTGCCATAAAATCTTCGATCGCAGAAATATGTTTCTCACATGATCGAACAAAGGACGGATCACTCCACGCATAGCTGTATGAGCACATACAAAAGGCAAATAAAATGAATTATTCAAACCACTCGGGGTTGATGGAAGCAAACCCTAAAATATGAATGAAGCAGTAAATTTATCTGCCAATTTTCACAGTTGATTCGAATGTTCAAGGCTTCACAACAATACTTCGTTATTAGTCAGTGAAACTAATTAACTCGGAGGTCATAATTTTTCTCATTCCTGTTAAAATTTGGCAAATAGCTTCATGGACGTTGTAGTGAATGGTCTAATCAATCTAGATGCATCGATGGGCGCAACGCTTTCATGATGTCTGAAAGAGCGAACACACTTTCGATGTTTTATTCGACCATTTCTCTAAAGCAAAGTGAATGGAATCGGGTTAATTTGAAAGTCAAGATTGATTGCGTTGTGTGTAAATCATACATTCGGATAAACGGCAGTTTGCTTTTCCCTCAGTTGAGCGGAACACTTGATTTAGCGCAAGAAAGCGAAAAAACCCGTTGGTTAGTGTTGACCGATAGGGGTTGGAATTATCAGACTTGAAGTTCTTATCTGCACATTTCACGAGTTCAGTTGTGTACTATGTTGTACACTCAAATCAACAATACAGGACAGGTTGTGATATGGGAAAATTATTGTCCACAGTTTGATTCTTTCAATCATGCTCCCCTCAGTTTTCATTTGCTTTTTCTATTTTCAAATGTATTCCATTGAAAAGTCATTGTTATGACATTGAATGGACTGGTAATGTATAAAAACGGTTTGACTACCCAAAATTATAGAAATTTCAAAAGTACCTGGTACACATCTACTTTTGTGAAAATACATTTTAGCCCTGATAGGTTGTTATGTAGAGGCATAAAATACCGGTCACAATAAAAGAGTGAAAATCAATTAAAAATGTGGAAGAACTAAATTTGGGAAAGCAGCGGGGAAAGATGAAGTCAAAACTTGAAAGAACTCCATCGAGTTTAGTCAGCTATCAAACACACAAGCGGTCACGTAATCTAGCCTCTAAAACCACACGTATATTTTTCGAAATAGTCTTCAGAGATTCCGAAATGCAATCGTCTGGAGTATGATTGCAAGACTCAGAGTTAGTGATGCAAGGAACTCTTCAACACTGAAAGGAATGATTTGGTTCCGGTATGTCATTTTGGATACTTGTAAAAGATAACCTTTAATTATTTCGATAAACGTGATGTACATTATCAGGCGCACTAAAGCCAGTTTAATTTACAATTACTTTTGATTAAAATGGCAGAATTCTTACTTTACTTTTTTGAGTGAACATCTTGAAATTAAGTTTTTTTTCCATTAACATTGTTGCTTATGTATGCTGTATTGCACAACTGCATAAACAATAAAAGAAGGTGTAACAAAAGGTTTATTGGATGTTCTGCAGTAACAAAATTAAATACGTGTGGCACAGAGAATCTCATCATCGAACGGACATATGCACTGTTTCAGTTTTTTTCAGTTTTGAAGACCATCGTTGTGCATGTAACGAATGGAAATAACCGCTGCATTCAGTGTGCTGAAAAAATGGAGAAAAAACTAGTATTCTCTTATGCCAACTCAAATTTAATTAAGTCGACTGGCTCACCTGAACAGAGACACCAGCCAGAACAATGCTAGCTCGACGTATTTCATCGCTTTTACGGCAGATATCATCTTGCAGCTTGCAAATCGTTTCCAGTGATTGACTTTCAGAATCAGACCTAAAAGGTAGACATCAAAGAACGACTTATCACCAAGCAGCTGTTCCATACAAACAATGTTTGACGGAGGAGTTTCGCGCTGATCCGCGCATTTCAGTTTACGGTCAGGAATGCTTTCGGCAATTTTCAAGCTTTTTTTTGTTATTTACAGAAATCACAAAACGTTTCACCCTCAGTTACCTCATTTCCGCTTGGGAAGAGTGAGTGAAGACTGATCATTGAGGAATCCACTAGGAAATCACAACGGCGATTCTCTAACTGTTCTTTGTAAACCAGTCATATACACTACTATTATATAATAGAGCCTATACTAACGTGTACTACTAACTATAAAATCTCAGGCACTGCGTATTTGACAAAGTCCCATCAGAAACTGGAACACAATGTGCAGAATCAGGAGAGCTACACGCTAAACTTTGCGCCAGCCGGTTTGGCTCCTTACTGGTAGTTATACTTCAATACTCCATTATCATTACCGTACCTGCTCTCACGTGGTGCACCTTGGATTTTTTACTAATTTACCGTCACAAAAACATTGCATCTATGCATCTGGAGAATAGTATCAGATATTTTTTATCAATTCAACCAGAAAAATTTGTATTCGGAGTAAAATGCACATATCAGGGAAAGTGGGATGAGTTTTAAAACAAAGACCAAGTTAGATGGTTCTACTTGTAGGAGATGTCAACGATGAAAAACAAAATAATGGTGATTTAGTGCTGCAACGGCCTTTCACACCGCTATTGGTTCGCACATAAATTGAAGTAAAATTGAAAAATGTGTGTTTGCAAATAAAAACGACATAATGCCATTCTACTGAGTACAATTTATATCAATATTCCTAAAGTCGTCAGTTTACTGCAATTATTTCTATTTCATTTAAATTCCTTCGAGGCATTTATTCACGGTTTCAAATGATAATGACTCATAAGTAACTGGTGGCACCGGCGGGTGTCAGAAACTGATCATCACTTAAGGATGTGAACCACTCTTATCGTCTTCACGTCGTAGCAGGTTAAAAACAACACTACTTTCATTTCACACAACCCCTCGAATTAATTATTCTTCAAGTATGATATAGTTGACAGGCTTAGCAGAACGATGGTTATTCGAACTACACGCAACAAAATCCCAGTTTTTCCCGAACGCGTTTGAAAAAAGAGGACCACCTTTCATATTTTGTGCATCAATTCTTGAACTCGGAAATTTCACTGAATTTACTTTCTGATCGACCGAGATCATGCGCAACAATATGTTACACCAGGTCAGTTTCATATGACCAATATGATCTGCTATACGTTTTTTACCCAACGTGATGTCCATAAGTCTCGCAAATTGTTGACCTAATTTTATCCTCACCTCGAGAGAAGGCTTTTCACTTACAGGAGGCGATCGACCGGTTTCTCGTTGCTTCCAATGCATTTTCTCTTTATGTTGATCAACACGAGGATCGTGTGTTATTTTCGTTTTCAAGGGTCACTTCACATGAACCGGCAAGTACACAATGCAACTTGTGCCTTGTACATAAGCAGGCGTAAGCTGAAGATGACCGTGTGTGTGTGTGTACAATGTGATTTACGATTACCGGTGTGCCGAATATGGGGATCTGTGGGTAGGCAACGTCAGGCATGTTTGCCGCTCTCACATGCAACCCTTCAAGAGGGTATACATTTGTTTGCATAGCAAAATGAGTAGCATGATGAACTATGCAATGGTAAACAGAAGTGCACTATTCCAGGTGACTTAACACCTGGAACGGTCACATATATTACACAGTGATTTAGGTAACCACACCTTTCGGGAGTCAGCTCATGTGTGGTACAACTTAGTACGATGTGAGTAAATGGATGTGCCGTAAGTGATTTTAGGACGCTGCGCACACTAGGCTGTCATCTTCGCCTTACTTTCTGCTACTCTGATCATCTACAATTATTATCTTCAAAAGCAGAAACAGTAAACCATTTCTATTCTGAGTATTTGTCTAAAATCTTCGTGTATAGAATGGTCAGCGGGACACCCATCTTTTTCTTTTGGTGATAAAACTATTTTCGTGAAACTAAAAAACCAACAAAACAGAATCGTGCTTTACCACTCCGTCACTTACTCTGTACACAGGCTTTTATTTTATTCCACATACCACTAAAAATAGAGTAGACTGCCTAGATATAGCCTGCTATATTTGCTACAGATTTATTGAATATGGAGAATAATTCGTCGTTTTCTTTTCCACAGAATTTTTATTTGGTTTTGACAAGTATATAAATGGTGTCAATACAGTCGTTTCTGTCGATAATCGTTAGTTATTATACCATACAAAGCTTTCGTGAAGCCTTACAAATGCTTCCTTATGCATTATAAATCTCAAAAGTTAGCAAAGTTTCGATGCCGTATGAAAGTAACCTTGCAGAAGATGAAATACCCCGAATGTTGTTTACATCAAAATTCGTTAAACTACCACTGAAAACAGCTTTCAACGTTTTTTAAGACGTGTCCTGAACAAATCTAAAATTAGATGTTCCGGCAGCGACCTGAAACTGACTGGCTTTCTTAAACTTCACAGTCAATAAAAAATACGGTCGACATTTGCTAGTTGCTTCACTGTGTCGCTTACCCGTACGAAGCTCTACGCACAACCTGTCCCAGAGCACACTCGTTAATTACCGTCCATAAATAATTCATTAATTTTCCCATTCAAAGTTATGCCCCACCCTACTGACTTCCGGAGGTAATCAGATGTCCACATAACAATAAAAGTTGTCTGCTGAATTATTCCAGTGGTTACAATTCTGATGTCTTTCACGTTCAAGCCCGTAGACAATAATTCTAGCTATGGGGTGCTTAGTGAACAATATACCAGAGTTCTTCAGGCAAATAAAAGCAGACTACCTGCAAAACGTGCAATTTCTGCACATTGTTTCAAATTCTTTTCAAATTATTTGAAATTCTACTTTAGCGCGATCACGACGAATTATGAGTAAACCTAAGCTTGCTACACCTTGGTTTATTACCGAAAAAACTAACAAATAGAAGCTAGCTTACAATCCCAACAAACACGAAAAATTAGGTTTACTTGATAGAACCCACATATACCGCGCGGGAGAGTCCCGCTCTGTTTTATCGTGACTGGATGTTGGCGTATATTCATAGCATTGCTGAAATCTTTCACAATTAAGTGGACGATCGTTGCATCGTCCAGAAGCACAACAAATGACATTCAAAAACCGCTTCACCAAAAAACTTCATTTATCTGAAATCAGGTCGAAATATTGACCTCCGTGCTCGCGTTTTGCCGCCTAGTTAATGGTTCCTCAGAATGGTTTTCTTAGGCGTTATGAACTACCCAAATGGATAAAATTGATCTCCTTTTACCATATTTTTTCTCAATTTGTTGATAAATATCTGTCCTCATCTGCACGTGTACTGTTAATTTTCACACACTGAATGCATGGAACAGTTATCATGAAACGGTTTTCACCTCTACTCATGCGTTACACGTGAATATATATAAAAAAAATATTTTTCAGGAACTAAGGCCTAAACGTATGTTGAATGTGACGCAGGGTTTGAGCATGTGAGATTATTAATTTCTGGACCCCGTTCCTCCCTACTCTGATCCGAGGTAACGTACAGTTCACCAACCTCATCAGTCCTATTGAATAATTTGGCGAAGCTGAGTACTTACTAGCCCTGACGGCCACCCTAGATTTTTTTAATCCCAAAATCGTTCCGAATCGGTGCAGCTTGGTTGCAAACCTGACCATTTGGATTGATGCGTGTGCAATGCACACCTATATAAATCTGAGGCAGAATTTGAATTCAGGTTTTGAGTGGATAAAAATTGTATCAAAAGTGTTTGTAGTTATCATGTAATTTTACCCGTTCCACAGCTCCTCTGCGATTACTGCATCTACAAAACTGTAAGGGCCATCCAGATAGTAGGAGTTTTGCTTCTTACAAACCAAAGGTGAATATCAGAATTAGTGTACAAATTTATACCCAACAACGGCCGTAATTTCTTTGAATTCGAGCAACATACAGCTAAAGCACTTCTGCGTCGAATTCTGTTGTTCCACTAGTGATGTATTAGAAACGTGTCGAATTATTTCACAAATTAAAACTCGTTCAACTAGGCGGTATTCGAACTCGCGCATAATTGTCATCCACGCTCTATTACTGAGTGCGTTCTGCCGAATGAGCTTTCAGCTCACACCAAAGATCTTTGGCGGCATCGCACACGAAAACAGGGCAGATCAGCTTCATTATCACAATCGTAATCCGAAAAGATCATTCTTGTTGCTTAAACCGAAAGAATTACGTCCTTGGAAATCCTAGAATATTTGGAAACAGGAAGGTTCGATTTTACAAAGCATTTCTGTCCTAGTATTGCTTATTCCATTGTTTCTCTAGAAAAAAAAGGACTTGAAAATTTCTCTGCAATCTTACTAAGCGGTTACGTTATTGTTTTTCTGGGTAATCGGTTTAGTATCTAGTTAACCGTTATAGCTCTGCAGATTTTGAATTTTACTTCACATTGCATTACCTTGTCACCAGTATTTCACCTCGTTCCACTCAGATTTTTTGTATAGAACCAGTAAGCTCAAAGCGTTTTATCAACTATCTTAAGTGGTGACTACAAGTTTCCCCGTCTGAAGGAAATTATTATTATATTTGGCGATCAGAGAACCAAATATCAACCGGCAACATTCAACACACGAGATGGAACTATTGTCTTGTTGATCGGTGCTGTTCTGTAGCACTTTTGTATCTCCATATTATCTGAGTACCAGTTTTTGAAATAAAGCGAAGATTAAAGAACAAAGTTTGACCTGTCTCACTGCTTACATGCATGATCCGAACGGATATTTTTTGAATGACTTTGCAAGTTATTTTCCCATTATAGTCCTGAGCATTTGATAAAACCCATCTGAACATGAAAATTACACACGCTGAGTTCTACACTCATCTGTTCACTAAGATTGTTTACATCTATCTCTCTCACTTCACGCCTCACAGATAAAACTGCTTTGCTTGCCAAATTAAACAAACAGCGACACATGTTTCTCATCGATCGATATAACTATGACGGAAACGAGAAAAATGTGTTCCTAGGCAGATCGTTTAAGTATGGCTTCGTTTCTCAACGTTGCCACTTTCATACCTGAGTGTTTTTGCTCAAAACCAAATGCTGTAGCGGAGATGAATGGATTGCGCACAATCTCATTGTGCTTTATCGACAGGACACTTGAGCACTACGCCAAATATTGCAAGGTTTTACATAGGAAATATGATGCTTCAGATGGATCTTCCCCAGCTAAGATAAACTGAAATCCAAGCTCTGACCATTCTGATGAAAATCTTAGGTAAATGTCAAACCTGATCCTTCTGTAGGAGTAACTAGCAAAAACGTGTTTACATAATAATTCCCTATTTCTGGGTGGTACTAATCACATACAGTCAAAAATGCAAAAACTGGATATGCAATAATGCTCCCATAGTAACAATCTGAAATGTCTGTGTATCACAATGAGCAAGGATTATTCTTTCTTCGAGTTTGCGAATTTCTGAATAACCATGAGATAACCCTGGTTGGAAAAAGTATGCATGTGAACTGGGAAGTAATAAATTTTCCGATAATTATATTATCTGTCTTAGCATAGCGTATGACTTTTTGACCGTTATTTGTCCTTTTATCCGTGATATGAACCAATACAGAATGCAAAGCTGAGTACTGAATAACGAAATTAGATTAGTACAGTCACGCTTGAGTAAGTATACATGTGGATGCTTGTATGAACACATTCAGTTTCACAGGCGAGTGAGTTTTTAAGAGCAGAATAGAAGAAAAAAGCAAATAAATCTTTTGTCATCATAATATGTATCTGGATTGCACAATTTATCGTGAAACCTAGTCAAAGCCAATGAAATAAATTGGATTGCATGAAAATATCAATGTCATTATTTCTTCCACGGTATATAATTGATGCTAAAAGCTGCCTGTCATCGTTTCTATCTCTTGAATTATCGATATTGTCCACTACAACTGATAAGATCATTGTTACTAATAGAGACGTTACTCGCTAAACATCTTCAGATTTTTAAAACCCTTCGGTGATAAACACTTATTTTCGTTTTCTATGTTGTTCCAACCTGGATTCTAATAATATAAAATTGGAGTTGTCAGAACTCATGCAATTAAACAATGTTGTCTGTATATCATTTCTGTCCATACAATAACCACCCGAAAAATGTAGCAATCAGCGATAAACTTCGGAGAAAGTATTTTGGTTTTTACCAATTTTTTCTCATGAAACACTGAGTTTTTAATTTAAGCAAAGCTCTACTAGTATTTCAAGCCCTTCTTAACGTTTATATTCACAGTGAGTGAAATGGTTTTGATAAAACACCAATACACGTCTATCTTTTACATCCAAAAGTCCAAACTGCGGGGGGGATGAATAAAACCAAAATTCCAAATCTATCCCTAACCTTTTGAATATAATTGCACATTTCGTTTTTTTTGAACGATGAATAACGGTTCTTTTTTGAATTTTACTTCTGATACTTTCGAACTGGTTTATCTAACTTTGCAAGATTTTAATTAGCCTCCCGTTGCAAATATTAGTGGTTGTACACTGAGTGGCGTTTTCGTATACCTGGGTGTTCATTCGTCAAAGACGACTAACACATCATTTTAGCTAATAAAACAGTACCGTCCTTCAGACAGATCAGTCGTTTTTCAATTCTGCCGAACAGACTGTTTATCTACGCGTAGGTTCCAACCTAACTATCCATAAGCGAACCACACATTATTCATGAAGACCGCGTGATCTTTTTCCTCATTTACACACCCCGTGTAAACAAATTTCGGGAACATGATTTTCTTATCGCTTTCCGGCAAACAAAACAAACCAACGGTGACAACAGTTAGTAAATACTCTTTTTAATCTCCGTTTTATGAATTAAAACTGAATAATAAGTCAAAAGATGGGAGTATTAATTGATCAGATTAAACGTAAAGTCTCCAAAATCTTGGAACAGAACAATTCTATCCTTTTACACAATCAAATGATGAAAAAGGTGAGTCATTTGGGACACCTTTGGGGCCACTATATACATGCAAAACCAGTCACAATTTACAGTTTAAAGTGGTGAGGGCTTGACGTTTTTTAAGTCAACGCAGGAAAAACAAGTCATTCGTATGGCATTTTATCATAGTGGCAATAAATCTTCAATACTTAAACCACTCAGAGATCAAACAACGAGGTAGAGTATTTATGTATTAAACAGCTAAAACTTAGCGTGATGCAATTTATCCCGCCGTGATGGTTTGGACAATTCGTTCTGTTTATGATGCATGAGTAAATCATATTTCGGAAATCGCCAGTAATACTCAGTGACTTCAAAACTTTTTTGGACATATTCAACTGTATACTAATTAGCAGCTCATTTTTTCTTATTTTTGTGAGATAGACGTGAGTATTCGATGATTCAGTGTGTCAAATCGACTGAAGCTTGCATCTCATATGAATTGGCAACTGACTTTTGTAGGCATTTTGAAGGTGACTTGCATGCAAAACAGTAAATGCGGTCAGAAAAATGACTGAAATACATAAACATGAAAATGGTCAACTAATCAATCTTCGTGACAGTGAACTCCAGCCATAACGAACAGAGAGTACCAAATAGCAGCAGAGATAAATCAGCTTGTTGCCAACAATAAGACAACGCACCGTTTTTCCAGATTTTCCAGGGTTTCCACCACATCACGATTTTGTTGCACGAAGGAAGAAAGTTCTGAGAACTGCTTCTTCAATTGAACAAATTTTGTTTGTAACTCATGCTTCACCAACTTATCCGCTATAATGTGTTCTGACTGAAGTATCTTAAAATAAAATGCACATGAATTTACAAAGACACTTCAGCGGAAATAACTGCAGTCATAAGGGTAACACAAAATAAGCTGCTTCTCTGATCTAGTTACCTACTTTTTCAGTTGTATTGTGTTCAGTTATCAACCCTGACTTTTTCTTCTATCAGTGGCCTACCAAGGACAGCGTTAATCAAATCTTGAGTAGAAAGAGAGCCGCAGCTTCCAATATTGAACAGTAAGCAAACCAAAGTCTCGAACTACTTATGGCACTGCTTGTTAAAGCTATTCATATCATGTGCGTCCTCAGCCAAACCGAGAACAAAACCTTCACAGCCCGTCCAAGATCCGCTCAGATTAAAGCCCTCGTGTATTTTACACAGGGTCTCAAACCATTCAGTCTTATCTGTTTTGGTTGCAAGACATAAACTTCAGTAAATATAACGAGTCAAAAAGTCAACTAATAATCCCCACAGAATTTTCCAGCAAAGTGACATGTGTCGTATGCACAATTTATTATTTGGTCAAACAGGCCGTTTCTCGGTTCCGATCTTCAGACGTTCGGACGCAGCTGTCATATATTGATGAAGAAGGCACACACCACTGGTGCAACACGCAATATTGCCATTCATCTGCTGATCGTATAAGCCAAGTTTATGAATCGTAAGAGAGAACCAATATGGTCAAGATAGAACCCTCAGCAAGAAAAAGAGTATCAGCTTGTAGCTGAGTGTGACGGGTGCCGTTAGCATGTTTGAAACCTGAGTACATAAGACACCAAATAGCAGTCTACAAAATAAAGGCAAGCAACCATCACTTTCTCAGTGGTGAGCTCACATTCCATGGTACATAGTAAAGTAACTGACTGAAATGCTTGGACAAAGAAGTATTTTGTGCTAAATGATGCAACTAATGATCCGTCAAATGATGTTTGAAGCGATACAGCAAGCTGAGCCATAAGAAGATGAGCAGTCAGGGCAGAAAACAGAATTTTATGCAGGGTTTTATTACGGAAGTGGCTGCACATAGATTGATGAAATAATACAACGGCTATCACGAAATGATACCCGTACTTTTCTTTTTTTTGAAATGCTACTCAATACTTCACTTTTTCTTCAAACGGGTACATTTTGTGACGTTCATGACTTCACCAGCAATAGAGTTACAAACATGCTTACAGCCAACGAATTTCACGACAATAAATCGGATTCTAACGTCCGCAAAAGTCGGTCTGTTTCGGGTATTTTTTTAATTGAAATTGCTTCACTTACCTCAGGACAGTCACTATCCGGAGGCAAATATTCTACCGGTTGCCAATGAGATAAGCTATGATTGCTGTTCAGCAGTTCCACGATGGAGGTCACGTCAACGTCTGGAGAAATGTCACGCAGTTTCGCATGCAGTTTTTGAAATCCCGCGTTCGTTGTTTCAGTCTGTAATGATAAATAGTTCCTGCACATTTGGAGTTTATTTCACTTATGATATTTACTGGTATTAGTTGTTGTATTCTGTCAAAACCGTACATAGGTCGTGATTAATATTATGCCCCATTATGTTTAGTATATTTCAGTCCCCAGTAACCATATATCAGAGACAATTTCGATCTTAAATTCGCCCAAAGGCTTTGACTTTATGGAACAAAACACATCTGCTTGCTTGTGTGAGATTCTTATCAGCCAACCAAATAGCCTTCAACAAACTTTAGTGCATTATCTGATCAAAACAGTCAGGAAACTGCTGTTGAATATTAAGAATATTAAGGTGAGATATTGAAACTAAACATGTGAAGGTAAATCTCGTTGCTTAGAGAAATGGGCCTCAAGAATCGCGAAAACCGCTCGTATCACCAAGTGTACTTGATTATTCCACATTTTCTTAATGCATTCGCAATGAATTGCATCCTGGTCATCTTCGTTAATCCATATATCATTTGAAAACTGACTTTTGGATGATTCTAATCTGATATTACCGTGGGGACTTATGTGACGTCAAATGTATTATTAGTTGCCTAAAGCAAAGAAATTTGTTTCAAGTGCTAAAATATTCCGAATCCATCGCGCATACAATTACCAATAGTTAAATAGGAAGTGTTCATCCATATATATATATATATATATATATATATATATATATATATATATATACATATATATATATATATATGCCAGCAATTTTACAACTCAATGACAGCTGATACAAAATGCATAAACCATTTATGTAAAATGACAACTGAGTGTTCAGTTTATTGAACGATAAAACCTCACCAAAAACAGCAGTATGGGAATGGAAAGTGGTAATTCTTGTTGCATCCAAAGAGACACATGAAGCAGCATCGAATAAGGACAGTAAATTTCTCAAAACAACGGAAATAAAACGCGTCAAGCCAGACCAAACGCGTTTCCCTGATTTCTCTAGACAGACAAAAATTCCAAAATATTTTGGGGCATATAAAAACTTTTTCATGAATGAAAGTTCTGAGCTGTGCGCGAATCGTGATATCAACTTCACTGACAATTGTGATGAAAGTGATGGTCCGGAGGATGATGGCGATTAGGGGTCCACTGAACGATAGAGCAACCCGACAACCCCGTCCCATCCTCTCGGCCTCAATGGTTCACACAAGGTAGTATCCCCGAAGATAACAAAAGGCTGTCCACTGACAACGTTGACCCGCTTTAACGGAGTTGGAAACTGTCACTTAGGGCTCAATAGTCAGAGACATATACAGCTCGAGAATCCCCGGTTATTTATAAGCGGTGAATTCTATCTCCAAGTGGCCACCTAAATCTCTTACGTTGCAACCAACTGATGCAACACTTTTCTTTGGGGAAGAAACTGGCTCTGGCACCTTGTAAGTAACTCACCACACTTTCTTGTAAGGTAAAGTAGATTGAAACCAACTGCATGAACACGTTTGTATTGTAGCGAATCGCGTTTTCAAATTCCTAAAACAAACAAAATGTGAATCAAATAGGATGTATACTGCAGTTATTGTATTTGGTATCACAAAGCCCACGTGAAAAACAGCAATATTAGCGCACTGAGTAGGAAGGTAAACCTATATTTTGTTGATTGTTAGATTCATCTAAAGTTTACAGTAATGTTCTGCTTGCTCATGTCGTTTCATTTGTAGTAGTGACTCCCGTAAAATCACCAAATTGTACAAACAGAAAACTAAAACAACTTGTGACTTTTGTGACTTTTAAATTAAGGGAATCTACTTGAGTGGCTTGACCAAAAATCACATTCTGTTTTAAGTCCAATCTATTCTGTGATGGCTTTTCGATATATCAGGACGCCCATATCTCATGTAGCCAAATGTGGCCAGCACACTAAGATTTTTTCTTTCATTTGTGCGCTAACTTTGATACGTTTTGCATCCAAGCTATTAAAAGACTGTGCGTAGGTTGCAAATAGATGGTGGTAAAGCTGCTCATAGATTTTTTGCGCATTCGTCGAGATTAGTCAAGGATTATCGCGGAATGATCTGTAGGAATGAGTTTGATAAAAACAAGGAAGTTCGTTTTGGTTTACTGAATATGGTCAAAAAACACCGTCAATCATCCTTACCTGCATTAACTGAGGAATGATAACGGCGTGGTAGTGTTCCTTCATAGTGTTTGTCATGTGTAGCTGAAGTACGTATTCATTATGCCCGTTCAAGATATCTTTGATAGTTTTCAACTGTAAAGTTTCTCGGTTGGCCTGATAAATCTCGCAGTAGTCAGCATGAAGCTATTCAGTGCAAAACGTAAGAATTGTGAGGACCGGAATAATGGAAATCCAAAGAAAACATAGCACACTGTCTCGCTATCAAAAATTCCATCAGAATGAAAAATAAACATTTGGCAAAACCACAAAAAAATATTAGCGAAGGAAATCGATAGCCATCCATTTCCAAGATGTGCGATAGTACAAGCCTAACTCAGCTTGTCCATCACGATATCGTTTTATTTAGCATCGTTCACTTCTTCGATGAATCACTCGAGCAGTAAAATCACTTCTCGAACTAATTTTTTGCGAAATAAAACCACTTGTTTTCGTTATGTTTCAAATATTCACGTCGCAAATGATAGCCAGAGAAATGATTTCTTGCTTTTAAACTGTCCTGACTCTTGATTCTGTGTGCTCCGCTTGTATATGAACGATCTGAAGTTGCGTTAACCTATATTGTTACTCATCTACTAGAATCGGGCACTACGACGAAGACCGCAAAATTATTTAGAATCGTGTGCTAAGTTCGACCAATTGATTCAATGATAATATGGGATTCCGTGGTTTTCACCGAAAATTTTATATCAGGAACCTGAAGCTCCGTGACAAAAGACCGACAATATTGACATCGACTGTGACTTTAGTCTTTGCCATAGGCTGTGACATTAAATTATTCTCAGCCAAATTTGTCATCTTTCTGATGGATTGGTTTAGGAATGAAATGACCGTCTGAAATACCACATGACTTATTTAGCGATAACTGGAAGCCACTGGTTAACTCAGCTCAGTTCACAAACGTAATGGCTTGAGAACAAAATAGTTAAAAATGTGTTTGCCTACAATACGCGCTCTGAAGGGTCAGTCATGTAAGCAGATTCACATGATGCTAAATATTTGATCAATATATATACATATATATAAGCTAAGCTGGAAACCTCAACCGCCCACGTGATCGGTGCAAATGGCAATTCGTCCCTTTAATGTTTGTACTGTTCAGTTCTCGGTGTATTTAACAGTCTGACTGTTCTATTACAATAACTTGGGCTATTTTCCACCATTATTTGAGCATTTCTGAGCAGAGATTACTATTATACTGGATAAAATGAGCGCCTTCCAGCTTCCACTTTTAGAAGGAGGTCATGTTTACCTTCTTACGTTTTCTGATGTCAAAATCCTCACAAGCTGGCATTTTTTGATAGTATGCCTGCTGACTCTTTTAGCGTTTTCCACAGCAAACATTTCCAAGCACTCCCGACATTTGCTCTTCACTGACTGAGACGGAAACAATATCTCACCAGAATATTCTGTTGTTTACCTGGGGGAACCTCATAGTTTCTGATTCGTTTTGAAGGAGAATTTCGATCGGAATTACTGAAGAACATGTACTTTTCCAGTCATACAAATCCCCGATAGTTTTCCAGTACGACTATTTGAACCTGGCCTAAAATATATTTTCTGCTCATCGTATTAGTATTTTTCTAACTAGATTGCAATTAAAGGCCAAAAGAGTTCGATACTTCTTGTATGCAACCGTATTATTAATTATATACGCGGTTGAACAAATAGTCAGTCGATATGGAACCTAATTTATATATATACCCCCTCCTAAAATCTGTTGTTTTTTGCAGTGGAAATGCAAACGCTCTCTATTTTCATGCAAACTCACTGCCGCAGTCATGTCAGAAGCTTCTTGAAGACAATTATCCGCATTTCGACGGAATGCATCAAGCCTGGAAACCTGTGAACGCTTGTGCATCAAAATGCACATAAGTGGTTCAATCACTCTGGTGCGAGTCTCTTTCAAGGCTTTTTCCTGCAACTGAAAAAACGGGATACAAAACAAAGCTCACATTCTGATAGACAGGTAGCTATTTGACGGATGTTACTAACTTCCAGTAAATTAGTTTCACAGATTAAATCAGTAGATCAACATTTCTAGTTTATCGTTGGTTCAGTAATTATTCATCCATTGCGGGATTTTGCGCAATCAAACCGGCACTGACGCTTCTAGCATTGAGACAAATTTCATATCAGTTTTGGGAAAAAATGGTAGCGATCCCTTAAAGTCATTTTATCTACAGTAAAAAAATTCCTCCTACTGATCAAACTATTTGAATGATAAACGTGAAACAGGGGATGCTTTTGTGTGAGCGCACTAGAGTGCTTGAGTGATTCGTCATAAAATCTTGTTCATATTTCCCTTGAAATACGTGCTTCCATTTGATCTTTTTTATTGACAACATCACGGTGAAGAGAGAATATTGGGGTTTACCTTTGATGAACTTCAAACAGTATTATCACAGAAAATAATTAAAATGTTTTTTAACTGGCCTATTTCTGTCGCTACTTTTCGTTCTGTTAGCATAAATTTATCGAAAACAACAATCAATAAATAGTCCTAGTCAATGCACTCATTGACCAAAAATCTACCCATTTTCTGGAAGTACCCACCTTTTGTTGAGTGCCACAGAGATTTTACAGCACAACAACTATCTTTCAGAATGTTACTTTATCCACGGTCGATTCTCATTTTATTTGCTTCTTTGTTTTACAAAACTGTCCTGAATGGCTTTCAGCTGCTGGCATATTACTTCCGCACTTCAATTTCTGATAATAAACTTTATAAGAATTGCTATTTGGAACCTTTTGCATTGCTTTACCGTATAGAAACAAGCGGACTATTAAAAGCTTCAAATTTTGCTGAAGGTCTGAGGTTAACGGTGACGCTTATTTCTTTAAAACACATCATACTATAGTATTATTTTGTTTTTGGCCTAGCCAAGTATGTTGTCCTTATTCAAGTTTGTCCTTCTTTGCACTTTATAGTATAGCTTTCATGTCTTACGCTTTCTCAAGAAAGCAATAAACTGGCGTTCAGAGGACCCTTCTGCCACTCCATTTTGCGAAACCTAGTTTCCTATAGCAATTGGTTTTTCAAAAAAGAACCAATAACCACAGAATGGTTCCTCCAAGAAATGCACATGAATCCAAATAACTTGTTTTTTCACTCAGGTCAAGCTCATGCGTTGATAACTATGAGTACATTTGAATGCCTTTCCTTCACGGTATTTTGATTCGAAATTGGAGAATAAAATTGCAACCAGTGTGAAGATGAATGCACACAATTTGCAGCACAATGATTATCGACTGATTAGTTGAGCTGAACTGGTTCAATTAGTAGACTTGAGAGTCATTATCTCCAATTATCGGAGGTTTTCCGCACACTTAAGGTAGCGTCTTAGTGAAATTTATTTCAGTGTTATGAATTAAGGGATTTTTTCTCATACGGTCTGCCTTCTCTACTCTTTTCATCCATGTTAGCGGTCAATAATAATAGAATTCCAACGAATAAACGATGTGATCTCCATTTTCCACTGGACTCATAAGATACAGATCGTTCCGGAAAATACCTACTGATAATCAGTAAGTAGTTAAAGCCTTTTCGTGGTTGCTTCCAAAAAGTTTCTTGAGTATTCTCGATCTTCTCACAACCTGCTGATCACACAATTATTGTTTGTGTAAAAATGAGCACTCAGTATAGTTGTCTTTGATTCTTGTTCTGAAAAAGACTACAGTTTTACGCTTCAGAAACAACCAGAATGCGCCATATTGTAACTGCCTCCAACTTTTGAGAATGGTTTCTACAGCTGCATAGTTGTTCTTTTAGATTTAACGAACCAGGTTGCATTTCAACATTAGGGCTACCTCTTCTACCTTCTGGGCGGTTTATAACTGTGCGCTAATCGTCCCATTGAGATTCATCTCATGTCTCTCTGCTGAATTCATATTTTTAACCCTGAACAAGAACAGTAAAAAGAGACACTAAAAAAGGCTAAACTTCATTCGTCAACAGTTCGATACCTCCCTTGACAAAGATCTTATCAAGTACTGCGTTGAAAATGACCAGGACCAATTGGTGTTACCTCTCTCCCTTTCCAATTTGTGTGTGCCTGTACGTGACGCATTCGGCCTAGTTATGTGATCCTACTGTGGTCGGAGATTCAGAAGGAGTATACTCTTTTTGTCTCTCGACAAAAGAAGAACTGAGCATTTGAATACGGCAACTTGCCGTCGTGTCCAACTAAAAAGGTTACGAAAGATCAAACGAAGCTTCTATTGTAAGTGCTTTACTCCTAGAACAAACTCATTGTATCAATGACGCAAACAAGCAACCGCATTCATGGCTTCAGGTGAGAACAGGTCAGGAATGTCACAGTCATCCCCCCCCCACCCCTCACCCCGTCCGTTCTATCACAGAAACCGAACACTAACAAGAATCAGAAATGACGTGCAAATTATGGTACACAAGAACTGATGGCATTAGTATATGAACTCTGTTGAGTGAAAGCTACCGAGTGACTTTATATATGACCAAAATTGATCGGGATAAAAAATAAAAAGGTACGAAAATCATATTCTTTCGGGTAAACAGCAGACGTAGGTTACTAAAAGAGGAAAATTTGTTTCAGTGCTCGTTTCTCGTTATCTTATATTCAATGCCGTTGGTTTCGTGCCACAGACTGGCCAAATTCATTTAGAAACTGAATGCTACAGACTTCAGGGAATCTCGGTTGGTCCATTCAAACAGCTTCTGCTTGCAAGCAAATTTCGGTCACAGTCCCGTACTAAAATCCGTAATCATATACCATCTCAATTTGAAATTCAACTAAGCCACGAAATTCAGACAATTGGCACACCATACCAAAGGAGTAATAAAACAAGAAATAAATCAAGAAATGAAATGGTGGTAGATAAGTTGTTTAACTAGGGTAGTCAGCTACAAGTTGCGTCGAACACATCAAAAATGCGTGGATCACTTGTCATTGCTTCCTACAAACACCACTGAAGTTCTACTACTGCACTGCGAAAACATGAAGTTGGGAACGTTTTGAAATGACATCATTTTACTGAATACATTTGTTGCCTATGTGTCATAAGAGGGCTCAATAAACAATACTATAAGCCAGTGCATCATTTCGCCGTACTGTCAAAGATACTTAGTGATTATCACGTCGTCCTTTCTACAATTTACGATCACTCACTTCGGTAGGAGTTTATCAGTTACTGTAAAAAGTTACCAGTTGCTTCTGTAGGTTGATTCACCTGCACGTGTTACTCTTATGAGTTGATTGTCGAAGCTGAACGATAAGTTATTTCATGAACAACTTGAACCTGATACTGACACTGCTTATTGTAATCACAACTTTTTCAAAAAAGCTAGGCTTCATTTCTCTCTAGCAGACGAGTAATTTATCAGGCACTGCGTTCAGTTTTCAGATGATCTTTTCGGGAACAGAAATCTCTCTGTTTAATTTTATTGATGGACAATTTTTCGTACTAGTGTACACCGTTAGCGACTGCTCCTGTAAACTAACCAGCAATCAATGTATTGGAAAACTGAGTTTTTGCGATGGGCTTATTCGTATTTTTTTCATTCAAGCACCAAAAATGGTACCAAGTGTGAGGTTAGAGGCAGACTAGTCTATAAACTCCATGATTTGGTGGTCAGACAGCACGCCTTTGCCTGTCCAAAATCAAGGGCAAGATCGGAGTCAGCAAGGCAAAGAGCACGTGATCGGCTGTCCGGAATCTAAAACAGGAACAGAACCAGCTAAGCGGATCAATGGACTAAGCACCGGCCAGCTGTTTTCAGAACCGACCGGGGGCAAATCAACCAATCCGGATGCAACCAGGCAAACCAACCACACGAGCTGTTTGGGAATATCAGTAGACCAATAAACATTCATCCAAGGATTTGGTTATAACTGTCGTACAACTAATATAAATAATCAGTTTTGTAGGAAATATATGAGGTAGTTTGGATGCAGAAGACTCTTCTCATTTGACCTAGTGGGTCAAACTGAACACCAATGTTTTCTCACCCTCAGATTGTGTGCAACACTGTTGTCGCAAGAAAGAATGAATACACCCAGCTTACATTTTGACTATAAGCAAAGAATATACCTGTTTTCCTTCAAAGGGCCTAAGACATGCACGCAAAAGGCAAACCACTTTTTCAATTCGGGTTATTCGAGGGTAAATTCCGACCCATACTTTCATTTTCATATGTTGTGGCTGACTAGATCAGTAAAGATTTAAATTAACTACAATCAAATGAAACCCCCGAATGTCCAAATACTGATGACTGTGGGTTAAACGCGGTATATCTAAGCTACCTGGGATGACCTTTATCGGTTCACGTCGCATCAACGGTGCATGATATAGTGCCTTACATACATGACTTTTTAAATGATGATAGAGCACTCATTTCTCAACATGGATGAAGTCCGCATAGGGACCCAAATAGATCGAATATATTACAAATGACCGACCGAGCTTGGCCATCGCATTCAAGTGAATTGGGTTGCCGGTGAATATGCACTACTAGTGATTTCTAACAAGCCAGATGAAACGGTAGTTTGGCGTTTTCATGGTTTTCAACGACGATACTGCATCACGAATAACTGCGTGAACAAAATTAATCCCTTACTACTCACCCTGAAGAAAATTCCAGTGCCCGTAGATCTTTTCCTAAAACTTAGTCAAGTAGGCGCATTATCCAAAAAGGCTTTTATTGAAATCTTTTATAAAAGCCGCCATTTTACGACAGGTTAAGGTCAGAATGTGTTCTGATCTTACGTTTTTTTCTGCTTGCATGGATGATATAATTTACCGTCACAGCATCTTTGAAAATTTCAGATATTTTTATTAAACTATGAAAGGTGCCGCCTGCTTTGAATTGCATATTCGCAGGAAAAAGTGTGACACGGTTTTGGTGCTATTTAGTACGGTAGATACCAAGACCCGGGAGATTTTGTGTTCTCTTATGAAACGCTACTGATTTCAGAACACTCAAGTCAAGTTTTAGATGGCAAATACTCCACAAAACCAAAGTTGACATATCACACTCGGTTAGTTAAGTTACTTTTGAACATCCTACTGTCATATCTTTCTACCTTTCGTTTTGAGCACAAACCTTTGTCATATATTAAAGACAGAATTGCTGTTTCAGTTGATAGCTTCAAAAATGAAGTCTTTTGATGAGTTCTTTATTTTTCTACTGATCTTGAATTAAAAGTGTGACAAGTACCCACAGATATGGCCAAGTGCATGAGACTAACGGTGAACATAAACAAAAGTTCGTTCGAATTGGACGATGCAATCAAGCCGCGAACTCTATGAAATGTTGACGAAACGGCTGACTTGACTGCTTTTTATATGACGTGATTTTCTACCTAACCCAGTTTCCTATCCAATTTTTACTCAGAAGACTTTCGTTTCGCGATTTCCAAGTATTATTTTCATAGCACTTCCATTAAGTATATCCAGGGTTGAACAGAGCGAAACCTTTGGTACGTTGTTGTGTTTTACTGGTCTTTTACGGATCAAGACATACACAAATTGGCACTGGCGAACAGCTGATATGCAGCCGCTGCAAAATAGCTTTCACAGAGTGAGCTACGTTGAAGGCTTTTTGCACTAAAACAATGAAACCTCCTTCGTGTGGATTTTTCTGGTTCACTCTATGACACGTAACACCAACTGGGTGTTGACTCCGAGTACTAGTAGCTGAAAAATGATATTACACAATACCTACCACGACTTACTGTCCTAAAACAATGTCTTGCAGCTTACGCTTTGCGGAGTTGTTTTTTAATGTAATCGTGTTCAATTACCAGTCGTGAAGTCCTCTGAATTGTGTTCTATCGAGAGAGTTGTAAATGCTCGCAATTTTATTGACCACACCACATTGAAAGAATAATTTGCAAGGTGAGGTGAAACGTAAGGTGGTGTGTTTCGAGAACCTTGTCCGCCCATCTGTAGATAATGAAGAAATTAAAAATGCGTACTCGCGATCATAGAGTCGTCCTTCTTGATGTTAGCTGTGTGCAACCCGCATAGAACTATCGGCGAACCACCGTTGAGGGGCCCCATTGGACTCTCCGAAAAACATGCCTCCACTCATAGTCCTGATAAGCAAATTAGATTGGAGTGAAGACACATCTACGGAGTGGGCAATTATCAGAACAAGTGGATTGACAGAAGACCACCGGATACGCATAACTGATGAGCGGTAATAATTGCGAAACCGGTCGTGTTTCCGAGAATCTTTGTCCACCCATCTGTAAATCAGAATTTGCGTGGTTTTTACATATCTCAAACTGCACAAACATACATGCCCGAAAAGATAAAAGTAATTGACGAAATTAAGCTGGAGTTTCCTTTCCAAAGCATCATTATAAACTCACAATTTCCAGGCAATATATCACCTAATTAATGCTTTTTGGAACAAAAAAGAGAAGTGTCTGACTGGTTTCAACAGGTTTTAGGAGTTCAACCACCGGAACCAATTTCATTCAGTGATGAAACTTCGTTTTAATTAGGAGTTAGATGCCAACTAGTGGCGGAGCCAATAACTTCCAAAGTACTGTTCATGTTAAATAGTAGCACAATCAGATAATGGATACTTCTGATAACCTCCTTCTTCGTATGTGAGCATAATTTCTGAAGAAAACATCGGAACAGTAAAATAACTGGAAGTTCAGTCAGTTCAGTTCACTGTTGCCTACAAAGCCTAACTTTATTCCAGTGCAAACAAGAATGATGCTTAGTGACCATTAGGTAAATATCGGTCCAAACACAACGGTAAACAAGCGATAATTGCATTTTTCCAAACTCACCTCGACCTCACTCCGCAAATGGTCCAGGAAAGAGTTGCGAAAATCTTCCAAGGTTGCAGGAAAGTACGATCTTTGAACAGAAATTCACGGAATGATACGGTTTCTTAATTAGTGGCATTGATGATTGACTACGCATTTCATGAGTAAGTCTCAGCGTAAAGCCGGGAACTGATTCATTCTTTGTCGAATGCTTGACATTTCTGGTTTGCATTTGACAACATGGCAAGTCCTAATTTAGTTACCAGAAATATTTTAAGGGTCAAAGGTTTGTTAGGTGCAAAAATATGATTTCAAAACTGATCACATTCTCATGGTCCATAACAAAAGTGCTTCGGTGAAAAATGCCTATTGAACGGACAAATCTCGGACAAAAACTGAAGGCACGGTTGATTTCCTGCTAAAGTACTGTTAATGTGGAACATGAATTCGTTACGTGGATGTTTGTCAGAATAATTCAGGCGAATATTTACTGAATTTCATTTTCTTTTGCCAACGTTATTGCAAAATAAAAGAACTTTTTTAGTGTTCACATATTTTGTGCCATATGGTGAACGAAAACTTACGTTTTCTTTCTATCAAACTCGGTAGAACTGTTCTGAATCTTGTTGCATACCGCTTTCACTGCCTCAATATGGGTCATTCTTGCTTCTGTTAAATCTTCAAGTATCTCAGCCACTAGATGATTAGAGCATAAAAGAGAAAAGACCTCCTGGATCAAAGCGAAATAACAAAAATATCTTTAAAGCGGTCATTCACATAATGCATACCATAATTTACGACTTGATCAAATTCCGTGGAAGTCCTAATAGACAAAAATTTGAATGCCGTTTCGTCATTTGTTGTTTTTTTGCTACGATTATTTGTCATTATGGCCCTTCACACGGGTTGGTTTACCCAAAAACCATAAAATCAGTGTGACGGGAGGAGTAATGATTTGATCGCATCTCTTAGGCGTATTTTAGTGAGAGCCCATTCATTGTTCCACCACAGTGAAGATGTTGTTTTTTTGTTGAAGAGCTCATTACTTCCCTCTTCATGGAGATAGTTACTCTGATGAGACACTATACGTTCGCCAACGGGACCTAATGTTGAACTGTTCCTAAATGGCAGAAAACCTCGATGCATAATCAGCTCCCAAAATATTGTGATTGATGGTTGTGACCGGTTGAGTGCAATGTTTGCGTAAGGTACAATCTACCAGCAAATTTAGCGGGGCCTTTGAATAGCAGCCGTGCTTCAAATACTTTTCCATCGTTCATAATTTACCAAAGAATCTTTTTCCTGATCCCCAAGTTGAACTAATTTTCAAAGCTAAATACTACTTTACAACTACTCCTTTTTGAATTCCACGCGGATCCTCGTGCTTGGCGAGTTTCGAGCGTTTTCGAATGTAGTCAGTGTAAAACATTTTTACATAAGGTACGTGGGCACTCAAGAAAGCATCGTGTTGGTATGAGAACTGCTCTAAGACGTAATACTGTTTCCAAAATAACGATACCGTCAAGTACGTGCTGAACATTTATCCTTCATCGGGTCCATAGAAGCGCTTGTTGACCCGACTTGACTTGTGTATGCTGACCTAGTAAAAGATGTAGCCCAAAAATGATAGAGAAAATTCGTCCAGTATAATATTTACTTTAAGTTTATGAATGTTCAGATATTTGTGATGGAAGGTTCAAAAACAAATATGAATAACGGAATATCAAACACCTTTCCATTTATCTGACTACTTGTTTGAAGGACTACCGATTAACTCACTTTCTCGAATAAGGCTGAGTTGGTTCGAGATGGCTTCAATGATCAATGGATGATAGCTTTGGTGCATTAGAAACTGAAACCCTAAATTTCTGAACGACGGACGTGGCTCTCGGCTAGCCGAATAAACCCAACTTCTGGAGGGCGCAGATTTCTGCAGAATAAAAAAACAAGGTTAAAGGTACGAAAATGGAAACGATTTTATTTCACTGAAATTCGATACTCGTAGATTACTATAACAGGGTATTATGACATTAGTCGGTCAGATAAACGCAAGGTACATACATCGATCTCGGCCGAGAGAATACGGCCAAATAAGTGCCTCCTGTGGTTGAGTCATATACTGAACCGAACTACTTTCAGTATTCCCACTGATTATCATTCAAAACTCAGAGCAGCTTTTCGACTTTATGAAACTGTAAAACGAACACCGAATGGTGAGAGTTTTCTGACGTTCCTCAAGCACATAGTTTAAAATACACATTGCCGTGAAATGGGGATTGGGTTTTGAACACCAAAGAAAACTACTGGATTTCTATAGAGTGCTTAGTCAGTCGCTTCTTCTTATGAGAGACTTTCACCGCTCAATTCGTCGAATTCGTGATTTCAATTTGTAAGATCTCGATTGTTCAGAAATACCATGGAATAAAGCCTGTCGGGAAACATTGAACCTCCATGGAACCTAAGGGAATTATTTGCTTCATAAGGCGTATAAACAACCTAATAATACTAATTGCTCTGTAAGACTGTCGAACTGAGTGAACATTTGTCCAATAGGAAATCACGACACAGAACAGTTCGACTGGAATACGTAATCATTCATTTTTTCCTTAGTCCACTGTGGGCAGAGAAACAAATAAATAATCACGTGCACGTAAACCGAAAGAATTCACTTCAACCTTTTGTTCGGTTACCATTATAACTTTTCGAATAACGATGGCAAAATAAATATCGTGTTCCGGCGCCGACTCGGAAGCTCAATAAAAGAAAAGAAAGTGAACATTTTTAGAAACTACTGCTGCGTAAAAAGTTTCATCACTACTTTTGACTGCTATCAAATTATTGCTAACTCCTTAGACAGCTTGACAATAGACCTACGGATGCCACCAAAGACTACGGTTTACAGCCTGGCTTTTAAGGAACGGTTTCATCCATGTTGAATGATGATGCACCTAGTGTGATTGAAGCTGACCAATAATAAATTCCAACATATTTAGTTTCGATATCTGGGCACATGCCCATCCACATTTTTACTTAATGTCAAGGGATAAGCTAAGTAAACTTATTGTATTGTTTTTATTTTGTCTTCTCCGCCATTTTCGTCATACTGAAAAAACAGTCATAATAATGTAATTCTGAATGCCACTTAAGCGAAACGCTTCTTTATAAGGCACTGGATAAAGTATAAATGTATCCATCATACAAATCAAACACGCAAACAAAGCAGGACACCAATATGCATTGCAAAAACTAAACGCCTTCCTACTTCCCTTTTTTGTCGAATTTCATCTGTCCTAGATACACATTGGATTAGACCCACGAGAACTGGTTGTTATGAGCAGAGGGAATTCATTTGGAACACTAGAACTAAAAGTGAACTTTCAAAGGTTTGCACATATAATATCAATCAAAAAACTTCGCTAATTGTCACCTTCTTTCTCGTTTATTCAACGTCTATTCATCTAGCATGCAGTCACTTCCGTTACCTTTAAATGTCTATAAAAACTAATCCTTATTTCCGAACGATACGATGTAAGTACCAACAGCCTATGGTAGCATACTGTCCCATATTAAGAGCTGAACACTAACCTCAAGTGGATTAGTTGATAATCTGGCGACAAATAAATCAGAAAGGAGCTAAAATCTTTAGAAAAATGGCGATTTCTTCAATAAAGATAGCAAAAACATGCTACTCAAACATTGAACTATGACCATACTGAATTCTGTCCCAATCTTTGGCTGACCACCGTCCCACCATTGAAATGGAACCCTTTTGTCAGAATGAAATTAAAATTTGTGATGGTCATGAAATCAGCAAAACTTTGAACTCGAGGCTCTAGCTCGAAATTGGCCGGATTCCCTACCTTCGTCCCAAAAACTGATTCCTATTTAACGCAATACGTTGCACCTGATCACACATCAGACACTGAACTTAATTACGCTGACTGGTTCGAGCGCCAATCTTGCACCATGACCTTTAACCCCCATTATCTTCAGATATTTCGTTATCCTGGCCACTTACAGCTCAAGCGATTCCCGGTTTGTTTGCATTTAGCTGATTCTAATTTGCGGAGCGGTCACCTTTGAGGTTCTTATAGTTTAATGTGAAAGTAGTGATATTTTGTTTGGAGAGATGTAGACAAAAAAGCAATCAGACGTTTACAGTCTTTCACACTGCTACACGCATCTCAACAACCGCTAGAAGTCATTACAGATCAAACTGAAAGTGGTTGTAATTTTATGCGCACTGCAAGTGAACGATAACATTATTCGTTCATATTGCGCTAACGAGGGGATTGTAAAAATTTGTCTGGCGACCATTTTCCGAGCAACCATACTAAACGTGCTTGTGTAAGCGGAAAGCTAAATTGCATAAATGTTTGACTTCAAACATATGGCTCCAACTACTAAACATTAGGGAGAAAACTGCTTCTTATTCCCGTTTAAAACTGCCGGTCCATGTGTTTTGTCTCAAGACAAACCATATTGTGCTAAACGAATGGAAAGTGGGTTATACAATTCGCTGCTTGTTTCTTTGACTTACAATAATTCGTTAACCTTTATAATGTATTCACGCTTAAAACCTGTGATTTATCTCTCAGCTTAACATCGATTATTCCTCAGCACAATTGTCACGGTAGATACAGCAATCCAAATGTGACCAGAAAGCCACAGCACCGTGTTTCCTATTTGGTAAACGGACAGCGTTATCATTGTCATTATCATCGAAAGCAATAATGGCGAAAAACTTATCGAAGACTAATGATGAGAGCTAATCATGGTAGAGTACTGCAATCCGTGTTTGGTGTGGGGGATTCATACCTCGTTTTTGCAACGACCACAACCACACGGGTAACGACTCCGTCCGTAGAAGAGCCACAGCTATCTTGTGCTGAATCCAACTGTATTTATCGGTTTAGTTGTAGATGATCAGTGGTTTACGCGGACAGAATTTAGAGGCAGTTGCGGCACCACATAATTCAGCTTATACTGGTGCAGCTTCGAGAAGCGATGAGTAATCAGTTCACAGCGAGGATATCGCCCATTAAACCCTACACAATGAGGTAATCCGTTGTACCACATCTGATTGGGCAAAAATATTGTGCAACTCCGAAAAACTCGCTCAAGTTAATATAGGACAGGTGATAGTCGCGTAGTTTGGAGCGTTTCATTACCATCTCGGATGTCAGAGGTTCGAATCCCCGCCATCGTCTGTCACTTTGGTGGTAGACAGTAATCCACTGTCGTCCGGCCCGTTACCACATCTGACCTACCGGAACCTTATGTGGTCCTCCACTCCAAGTCTGAATGTCTGGTTGCATGTTATCTTTAATGGTGTCTTGAGTCTTTGTGGCTACGGTGTGTACCCCTTCCATTGGACTCATGTGCAAGCAATTATTAAAAAACTGCGCGGGTCACTAGCCATCTTTAGCTATGAACCTGACTGTGCAAACAGTGTAAACAGCTTGCCAGTCTGGTATCACCTTAAACACCATTCACTTGTATCCTCTCATTCGATTTTACAAAGCCATCCGTGTGAATTTGCTACCGTTATTTCACCTATCATATGAACAGAATAAATTGACTTCAGTGTAAACGTTTACAAATGCAGCAAAATGTTCCCAGATAAATCGTTCAAACTTATTTCTGACTTCTCTATCCAATCCTGTAACTGGAAAACAATATTTCTACTAGTAAACGGTAATCTGAGTTCATTGTGCGCTCCGAGACTTCTTTCTTCCACAAAGTCGTTCCTGTGTGCTTAGATCACGTCTCCGTGACCGATTAATCAATGTTCCAGCCGCGAATAGAATCGGAACTGGAGTCATTTGGGATTGGTTGGAGGAAACGATTAAACGGTGCGGAATCAGTCATTTATTTCAGTGTTTTGACCAGTCTTCACTGGATGACTTAGAATCGAATTGATCACTGACCGGTCTAATTAGCCCTTAGCCAACTTGGCTGATGACGGCAAAGGCCTCGCTGTGAGACCTAGGCAGAATACGTTCCCTGAAAAAACTGCAGATTGGAGACTAGATCAGTTCAAAACTGTGAGACAAAGACACGTAACACAGTCAAAGACTAAGTAATTGCATTGTTGACTGCATAATCTGCAAGGTCCGTTACCATATTTCTTTCCCACTGACGGGACGTCTGTTCTTTGTGAGACCAGGCGAATACAACGGTTTACTGCAGTTATAATCTTTGAACTCGAGAAATCAAAATGAGGGGCAATAAAAATTTGTTCCAGAAATCATCTGTTGCGTGTACCGATATAAGTTCGAACAAGAAAGAACCGGGAAATTTGATTTGATTTATTCGCTGACAGACGGGCAAACCACGGCAAAATACGTTAAATATGAAAGGGTTGCATATCAAAAAGAAAAGTCAAAACGCTCCACCCAGGTCATAAGCTACAAGGATATCCACGGTGATCATATTTCACACCATGAACACCATCAAGTACAAGTCACATACAAGTTAGAATCAGACTCGTTATCAGATCATGCAGTGACGACAGATATATGAGAAAATATATCTATTCAATAAAGCAACAAATAATTTGAATGGTTGTAGTTCTTTTTTGCAGATCTATTTGTTTCTTCATCGTCCTCATGGTGGCTTGAATACATCTCAATCTTAGCCAATATAAATAGTAGCGTTGTAGTGCAGAGCGAGAACATTATTCTATCTCTAAATGAAGATTCTGAAAGTGGCATTTTATTTCCATTTCTGTCAAGCAGTTTGTGATAAAAGCCTCGTCACAAAAAACACTGGACCATTGTTCACTGGACCCACTTTACTCAGTATGACTATAGAAATAAAGAGCGGAATAGATTTTCCACGGCTCCTTCTATTGTGTTATCTTTTTTACTGCTGCTTTCTTAGCAGGCCTGATCGTTCGACCGACCGACCGATCGACTGTCCGTTTCACCTAGCACTGATGATAAATCATTCAAAAGTACGAGATACAATGTCCGGTCCATCTGTTTACAGTTTGTCAGTTTAAGTCGACGTTATGAGTATTTTTGAAAGAAGCATAAGACAAAAATGTTTTGTAACCGGTTGCGATTAACCGCATACACCACATACAAAGCTACTGTATGTGAAGTGGGAGAAGATTTTATTTTTCAGAAAATACTCCGGTCAGCTACATACAACTTTCAAGCTCCGAAATAATTAAAATTCCAGTATACCATTGAGTCACTCACTGCTTTGGCAGTGCTTTCTCCTGTTTCGTTGGGATTTTTACCCTCAAATGTCTTTAATATTTCCAAAAATTGCACACCGCTCTCATCCTTGGTGGAAGAAAGCTTGAACTACATTGGGCAAAAAAATGAATGTGTATTTCTTCTCCATATTCTGGCCTCAAAACGTATGGGAATATGCAAATTTCAGTCGAAAAAATAACATTTAGAGTCGAAATTCCGTTCGGCATTGAACTGGTCAGAACTAACAAATCAGACACCATGGTACCGGCAAAATCCCACATTAAAACAATTTTGCAAACTTTAATGTTATGGTCCACGTCTCAAGTGGTCTTACATCTGAAGAGGTACTTGTAAAAAGCGCATAAGTGTCTTTACTTTTATACAGAATTAACCTTTCAAGCACCCGTGACGTTGATAGATCGGTGCTGCTTGTTGATGTTGCACTGACAGCAATATATCGCATTCGGTCAGTCGCTTAATCGGCGAGATATCACGCACAACACTCTCTCTGACATCCGGCGTGTCACTATATTCGGATACATTTTAAAGACTGAGAGTTGATGAACGAGGGCAATGAGAATAGGTGCAGCAACAAACGTAAAATACAATATAATTTTCCGATCTACCGAACCCTTGGACAAAATTTCATTTCCCCTTCCGGTGCCTTAATTTGCTTGACCTGCAAATAGCACATACGACAATTCACGTGGACTTTCCCGGGAAGATATAAACCACTTCTTCAAAACATAACTTTCCAGACACAAATTTGAATATAGAAATCAGTAGCATTAGATTGCACGATGTATTCCGGACCATTTCGCTGCATCTTCACTAGTGCATACTGCAGTCAAGGTGATCATTTATAAATGGTAAATTGAACGTTCTCATGAGATCAAAGGCAAAAGTGCACACACACACACAACTAATGATAGCAAATAAAAACGCGTTACCAAGGCAAGGCTAACGTAATTATCCATTCTCGCTGTTTGCACAGTTGAGGGTGACGTTGGTTAATTGCTAGTGCCTCCGCGTATCTCAGTAATCGTTGATTGTTTGTGACATAAGTGACAGTGAACGCCGTGCTCAGATTAACACAGTGATTTGTCTCCCACAGGTGTTTCGTAATGGATGACCTGAGTGTTCTGCGTGCGTTCGATGACGTCACTGATTGTATCTGTCCGCTCATTGTTCTTTGTAACCAAACCGGAATATGTTCAACCATTCTATTACGCAATTGTCTCTCCGTTCTGCCGATGTAGGTGGCTGAGCACCCACACTTCAACTGGTAAATGCAATTTGACTTGGCGTGGAGAGGCAGCGATCCTTTTATCGATGGTAGTTTCATCCGGGAAGTTGTATAAAGAATGATGATGTTAGCGGCATAATACGTACGATTAACAGCACAGTTGAGGCGTCTGCTGATTAGGGTATTAGTGTCATCACCTTTGTAAGGTAACTGTAGGTAGGTTGTCAGTTTTGGGACTGTAGTAACTTTCGTTTTGCGTGGTGGTGTCTGTGGGGGCTTGGATACAAATAATTTTGGATATCCGTTGGCCTCAAAAGTTTTGAACAAGGTACAGCACTCTTCTTCCAGCGTGTTAGTTGTACACATTTCGTGTGCCCTGTGGAACATGGTGCGGACGAGGCTGATTTTGTACTTTATGGGGGCAAAGCTGGTGAAGTGTAGATACTGTCCTGACCACGTAGTTTTGCGATGGACTGATTTTCTGACTGATCCATCGATTCGGCGGGTAATTTCAATATCTAGAAATACGATTTTGTTGTTATCTTCCCCGTTTTTGGTTAGTTGAATGTTTGGGTGTATGTTGTTGAAGTGGTAAAACATTTTTTCGCACTCGTCCTTCGTGTTAGCAATGACAAATATATCGTCCACGTAGCGTCGATAAAGAGTGGCCTGAGCTATGAACAATTCAAATCTAGCCTGTGAGTCGACGCGGGTAATACGCTTTGGAGGAACACAATAGTTGAGACCACACGAGCAGCTGTCCGGCTTACATCCAACGAACGAGGACGCCATGGGATGGTTCAAAGCAAAACTGGTGGACTTGGAGCACATGTACCGAACAAGCATCACGAAAGAGAATTGTCTTTTGACAAAGGACCACTACAAAGCTATCAACCAACTGAGGGAGAACCCTGACTTGATAATTCTCCGACCAGACAAAGGCTCAGGAGTAGTTGTTCTGAACAAATCAGACTACGGAGATAAAATGGAGTCCTTACTAGGAGACGAAACGAAATTCATACCGGACTCAAAGGCTGACGACACCAGCGAACTAGAAAAGAAAATAAGGACAGAGCTAGACAACCTTTTAAAAGCCAAATTGATCCCGGAATCCACGGCCAAGAGTCTAAGGTGCAGGGGAAGCCAAACACCACAAATGTACGGCTTGCCAAAAGTACACAAAGAAGACATGCCACTACGACCAATATTGTCTATGACCAACTTTCCGCAACACAAACTAGCAAAATGGCTCGCGGAACTATTAAAATCGGTAAGGGAATTGGTCGGGAAGAACAAAGTGAAAGATATATAGTTCCGCGAGCCATTTTGCTAGTTTGTGTTGCGGAAAGTTGGTCATAGACAATATTGGTCGTAGTGGCATGTCTTCTTTGTGTACTTTTGGCAAGCCGTACATTTGTGGTGTTTGGCTTCCCCTGCACCTTAGACTCTTGGCCGTGGATTCCGGGATCAATTTGGCTTTTAAAAGGTTGTCTAGCTCTGTCCTTATTTTCTTTTCTAGTTCGCTGGTGTCGTCAGCCTTTGAGTCCGGTATGAATTTCGTTTCGTCTCCTAGTAAGGACTCCATTTTATCTCCGTAGTCTGATTTGTTCAGAACAACTACTCCTGAGCCTTTGTCTGGTCGGAGAATTATCAAGTCAGGGTTCTCCCTCAGTTGGTTGATAGCTTTGTAGTGGTCCTTTGTCAAAAGACAATTCTCTTTCGTGATGCTTGTTCGGTACATGTGCTCCAAGTCCACCAGTTTTGCTTTGAACCATCCCATGGCGTCCTCGTTCGTTGGATGTAAGCCGGACAGCTGCTCGTGTGGTCTCAACTATTGTGTTCCTCCAAAGCGTATTACCCGCGTCGACTCACAGGCTAGATTTGAATTGTTCATAGCTCAGGCCACTCTTTATCGACGCTACGTGGACGATATATTTGTCATTGCTAACACGAAGGACGAGTGCGAAAAAATGTTTTACCACTTCAACAACATACACCCAAACATTCAACTAACCAAAAACGGGGAAGATAACAACAAAATCGTATTTCTAGATATTGAAATTACCCGCCGAATCGATGGATCAGTCAGAAAATCAGTCCATCGCAAAACTACGTGGTCAGGACAGTATCTACACTTCACCAGCTTTGCCCCCATAAAGTACAAAATCAGCCTCGTCCGCACCATGTTCCACAGGGCACACGAAATGTGTACAACTAACACGCTGGAAGAAGAGTGCTGTACCTTGTTCAAAACTTTTGAGGCCAACGGATATCCAAAATTATTTGTATCCAAGCCCCCACAGACACCACCACGCAAAACGAAAGTTACTACAGTCCCAAAACTGACAACCTACCTACAGTTACCTTACAAAGGTGATGACACTAATACCCTAATCAGCAGACGCCTCAACTGTGCTGTTAATCGTACGTATTATGCCGCTAACATCATCATTCTTTATACAACTTCCCGGATGAAACTACCATCGATAAAAGGATCGCTGCCTCTCCACGCCAAGTCAAATTGCATTTACCAGTTGAAGTGTGGGTGCTCAGCCACCTACATCGGCAGAACGGAGAGACAATTGCGTAATAGAATGGTTGAACATATTCCGGTTTGGTTACAAAGAACAATGAGCGGACAGATACAATCAGTGACGTCATCGAACGCACGCAGAACACTCAGGTCATCCATTACGAAACACCTGTGGGAGACAAATCACTGTGTTAATCTGAGCACGGCGTTCACTGTCACTTATGTCACAAACAATCAACGATTACTGAGATACGCGGAGGCACTAGCAATTAACCAACGTCACCCTCAACTGTGCAAACAGCGAGAATGGATAATTACGTTAGCCTTGCCTTGGTAACGCGTTTTTATTTGCTATCATTAGTTGTGTGTGTGTGTGCACTTTTGCCTTTGATCTCATGAGAACGTTCAATTTACCATTTATAAATGATCACCTTGACTGCAGTATGCACTAGTGAAGATGCAGCGAAATGGTCCGGAATACATCGTGCAATCTAATGCTACTGACTTCTATTTTCAAACCGTGTTTTACCACTCCCTGTCCGGCGTTATCAAAATACCGGAACTAAAAGTAGTAACAATCTGTAAGGTGCTTGATTTTCCATGAACAATAATGTTTCCGATGTTTCTTGAAGTGGGTAGCGGCTAATTAACGAGGGCCAAATAGGGAGGTAATTGGCGGTGTGGAGGTTCGAACACGTAACCACACCAGTTTTTCTGGTTCCTCATGATGAATGTTGGACCACCTTTAGTCCAACACACTGCATCGTCAAACTAATTCTCCTTCGTTTATCCCATATATTTAGGAAACTAACTGACATCATTTATTTCAACCCGGATTCTTATTTGTATACAAATATTTTTATTCTTGTTTTTTTGGCAATCCTTTCTGTCAATGTTTACGGATCCTCTCTTGTTTTCATCTCCCCAAAGATACAAATCTTGTGTTTCATTTTTTGATCTGAGGCTCTTTTAGAGTTGAGTTTGCCACTTTGATAAGCTTCCCAATTTATTTTAACTGAAATATCGTGCACGTTTGAGCCATCACCATCGGCACTCAAATGTTTCTTATCTAAAATCAGTTTCGTCGTCTTCCTGAAACATCTAAAAACGAAAAAAACCGCAACCAAGAAATGGATCTTTGAATGGCAGACTCGCTTGAGAACCGACAAATTATGTTACAAACACCGCCAGGGTTCAATGCCCCCAAGAAATGTCCATTTAAAGGACAGCCTTTAGTAATTTGAACTAATAAGTTGCCTCCGGGAACACATTTGTCAACAGAAGATATTCATCTTATGTGATTGTCTAGATTTTTTGTTTTTTGAGCACTTTCAGAAATCGTCTAACAAATATAGGCGATGGTTCTAACTAGTTCCTGGTGCTTCTTCAGTCGGAAGAAGTTCTTCCGGGAGTGATATTCACTGATATGAAGTCCTCTCGTGAACACATGTGGCGAAAGTTAAAATACTAACTTGATACTGCAGTTTATTTATCAAACTGTGATACGCTGAGTTTTTAAAGACTTTTTCACCAGAATGCGGCAATGAGCCAGTTGTTCCTAATCTCCAAAAATTGTCTATCAAATGAACAACTCCAGGGCACAAAACTTTATCTCAAACGACTCTTATTTTTGTGCTCACGAATCGGTTGATTGAATGTTAGCTGGCTTGAAGGTCATTTTTACAGTGTAACAAAGGCGAACGGCATGGAGCTGGATTCTACAGGTAATGTGTGCTAATGTAGGTTCAGTTTATTTCCGACTTAACCAACAATATCCGGTTTTATTGGAGATTATTTTGTTCTGCAGGTCCCGTCATTGGTCAGTTTACTTGAAGTGCCCGAATTAGTCCGCAATAAACGGACAGTGATAATCCTACGTGAGATTATTCAGACTAGTCAGGACTACATAACACTAAAGTTTTGCTATTCCTGGGTTTCTCCGTTAGTTCTCCAAAATCATACTATACGTCTCCTCGTTTCCCATGTATTTTAAGTTCGGAAACTCGAACACCCAGTTATTTTACAAATTAAACGAACCTAACAAGATTAACTGCTTCAAACACGTTTACTTCACAATCAATAAAGACTTCTATAAAAACGTATATTTTGGTTCATCACGAATAAAATCGGTCAGTCAGCCATTCTAGATATGTAAAATTCCTGTTGCATTTAGTCACGTATGTATCACATTTAGCGGAGGAAAAAAATAAAACACTCACGAGACCATCTGGGGTGGTGAAGAGACTCTTGCGACTGTTCTGTACCAAACGATTCACATTGCCAGACGAAAAACGACCAATAGAAGCAAACAGTGAACCTAATCCGGTCCCTTGACCGGATTCTGTGATAATATTTGAACTGCTTCTGTTAACCGATACGAGTGGATCGAAGCCTCTCAAGCTCTTCTTCGGTGCATTACTTGTACTTGGTATGAGAGTCAGCTCGCGTGTCACAGGTGCACCAAAAGGAGGTGGGAGACCTGTGGTATTGGTGAACATCCCCGAATCACCGGCTGACTGGACTAGACTGAACAAAGGCCATGGTGTTGGGGGCAGTTTGAAAGAAGCTGACCGAGGAGTGTGTTGGATTTCATTTGCTGGTGGGGTTGTCCCGGGAACTGAGGAGCTCATCTGTGTGCTATAAAAGGAAACGAATTTAGACGATTTCAAAAGTGATGTGGTGACGTATGACCCGATCACATTTCACTCCACTCTAAACTCCTGACAGCTAGTCGACAAAAGGTTGTTTCCACTTTGTTTTCGTCATGGCTATAGACTGAAAAGCCGGACCCAGGTTTAAACATTGTCACTAGATTCGCGATATTTTCAAAGTTTGTTTTATAGACTTACTTTCAAAGTTGCGGAATCCATCGCACGTCCTTGAGATCTGCCTTATCTCACTTTAACTCACACTCGTCAATCGGGTGAAGACTGACTTATATTCCTGGCTTACACAATCCCGTCAGGGGTTAGATATTTTCAGGAGGAAACAGTGATGCACTTTCACGTGAGTAGTACTGAATCGTGCACAAAAATCACAAAACGACCAACCTCTACTATAATGTCATCGACTTTAAGCCAGTATCTTTTCTTAAATAAAACACCTGTCGCTTTAATACAACAGAACAAGCATGAGGACATGGTCGATGGATGCGATATGTGGAATAGTAAGAGCTGCAGCAGTTCACTAACTCTGTGGGTTGAGTGACCTTTTCTTGGTCGGTAAGTTAAAGATGTTTCGCTGGAATTGCGGTCCTTCTTAAAATGTTCTCGTTGAAAACCAGTCAGCTGCTTAATTCCCCATACTGGTTTCCCATATGCTGTGGCCGGCAACTTATCTCTAACAGTGGTGATGAAAATCCTGGAAATCAGGATAAATCATGAGTGAGAAAAGAAAACATTCACACTGTCGTCTACTGTCTCCGAATTCAGAATTTCACTTTTTCGTATTTGCTCACTTAGAATTATTTGCTCTGATGTAAAGTCAGATTGTGTACGGATGGTGTACCAATCTGACAAGAAACAATACAATCGACGAAAATATCTGCCGTTTTGAAGTAACATTTGCTGGAATTGTTTGTTTTTCTGAGTATTTTGTGCATTTGTTTGCGCCATCAGTTCACATGATCGAAACGGAAGCTGAAACAAGCAAGACTGGAATGTTTTTCCCGCGATGACAGTCAACTATGTGTGCTCGCGCGTGAATGAGCACATTCTCATTCGGAATGCTGTCTGGGTGACGATCAAATATGGGGACATTGAAGGCCGAAGACTTTGAACTGAGACCCTTGTTGGCTGGGTCGGTATTTTCTCTAGTTATCACAAGCACAGGGTGATCAGTTGGAATGAAATCTCGAAATTATTAGAAAAAAAGAAGGAAAAAACTAACAATTCAGGATTTCGAAAAAGAAACTTTCGGAAGTCAGCAATGAACAACGTGACAGCAAAACTTTCAATATTGAATGAGAACAAAACCGGTTGTATGGAGCGATCAGATGTTTACAAACTCTTTTTTGTTTCTGAATGTGGTCACATTGATGCGGTCGAATACACGAATTGCAATATTGAGGCAGCCAAACAATACACTCGTTTTGTTCCCATTTTCCTAAAACTTTTCAAATGATAACAAGAACTGAGATAGTTTACACCATTTTTCTAATTTATATTTTTTGAAACAAGCTTGATTTGCCTTTATTTAAGACAGACAAAAACAATCACAAATGCTTTCAGTGCGATTTTCAGGACTTTGTGGAGCAAAGTTGTAGTAAATACATGAACGCAATAGGATTCGATGCTGAGCAAGATAGTAACTGGCAAATAAATTTTATTACATATACCAAAATAACAATAGGTATCATTCCAAGAGGCCAACAGTTGGAATCAGTCAGTTTGTCTAGAGGTGACGCGATAGCCCGGAATGTCGAAACTCATGTTCAACGGGGTGTCCGGTCTGTTGCTAGTGAATCCCAATTTAAACGTCAACAATGGGCCGAACGTAATAAGTCACATTCAGTTTTACTGTTTCGCCAATTTGAGCACGAAAGAATTTGCATAGCAAGCTGGTATTTTCCAGTAAGTAAATATATAATCGTGCTCCTTGTGAAATTTATAATCTGAGTTGATTCTTCAGTTGAGAAAAATCGATACCGTATTTATACGCTCTACAAACACTTTTTCTCTGCGCCTCAGTTGTGATAACAATTCGCTCTGTTTTACTTCCTCTGCGGTTCTTCTGGATGGTCCCCGATTTTCTCAATCTTTATATTGGTATCCAACTTTTCTGAAATCACTTACTGCGTCACGAAAATCTCGTTCTATTTCCGAGTTGGACTATTTTTCCTCTTTTGTTGAACCACACCAGGCCCACCCTTATGTATTACAGTCACATTTGGATCGGGTCTTCTCTGTCTCTCGTTTTTATGTCCGATCAGGTCTAACATGAAAACATTTACTTTACTGATGATCTATTCAAAGTTGATGATATACGGACCCTATCTCAAGAACGGCGTGGTAGTTTCCGGTTTTCACTTCTTCTAACGGTAATAAGACCGATTAGTTTATTATTGAACCCATCTAACCCCTCTTCCACCGGCTTCTTTCCGTGAATCCAGCTCAAAAACATAAATTCATCCGCATCAGCGGTCGTCAGAGTTTGGTTTCATAATTGAAAAACTTCGGAACGTTCCACCACTTGTTCTGTACACCTTATCATCATTTATCTCACTTTAGATGCAGAATTAATTCACTATTTTTGCTATTTATGCTAGCACAACTTCAAATGTAAAATAAGTTTAAATAAAGTACGAAGTATAACTTTCCCTTTCTCAGTTATTTTTGTTAAAGAAAACAAGAAGACTTGTAAGAAAATGAAGAAGGGTCTTCGCAAAATTGTTTTTGCTGCATTGTATTTGGGCCGAAACTGTGCAGGTTTCTGACTTCAGTCATACATTTGGTTTATTCAGACCTGACTTCCTGATACATTGTCAAAGAAATTCATCCACTTTTTTCGGGAAAAATCTGAAACGGGTTTTCCAGACCAAACAGAGGTGGACTATGATAAGGTATTACCCTTGACTGACTAAAATTTTTTATTATTTATGCGGCAAGCACTAATGACCTATATTTTCTCTACCGCCTTTTGTTTGGTTGTGGCTAACTTACTCAAATTGCACTCACTTTTCAAAAATTAAATTAACATGACTTAAATTAAGCATAAAATTAAAACAACCAAGATCAAAATCAGTGGATCATATGTGAGGCATCTCGATTTTGGAGCCTCGTTAGCGCTAACAGAAACTGAACAATCTCAAACAGATAGTCGTATATTCTTCTTTTACCCAAGGTTAAAATGTAACAGAACACCATCCTTTCCAAGTTTTATAAAATCTTCCACATAACATTTTATGAATCACGACTTAGTTGCAAGTGCGATAATATACCGATTACATACATCCTGGGTGTTCGAGTAGGGGCTTTCATTAAGGGAGCCAGGGATTTTAGTTCCGATCTACAAAGCCATAGTTAAGTCGCGCCTGGAGTACTGCATGCAAGCCTAGGCACCGCACTGCTGGAAGGACATAGACTGCTTAGAAAAAGTGAGAAGGCGAGCCACTGGAATGGTGACGGGCCAATGGGGCAATACCTACGCGGGGACTTGGGTCTGTTTCCGGTGAGGTGAAAGCGCGTGCTTGGAGGTTTGATAGGAACCATGACGTAAATTAAGGGGTTGCCGAGTATAAATCGAGAAGAGATTTCCTCTGCAATCCCGAAGAGCGGGACAATAGGGCATAGCCTAAGATCACAAAGGGAGCATTCATGGCTTCAACTAACGGCGAATTACTTCTTAAATACAGCGATATCTGTGTGAAATAAGCTCCCGGAGGAATTTGTCAGTATGACCGCGTTGAGGGCTGTTAAGAAGGCAATAGACGAGCATTGGGGGAGGAGAATACCCCCTAGTGTGTTAGGCAGCCTTGGGATCAGAGATAACACGCTCAGTGTTTTCCCCCTTTTCTCTGCCGGAAAGGATATTGAACAAAATTTCTACCTTTCAGAAAAAGAAAATATCACGCATTGTTGGGTGCTACGGAAACGTGCCAATAACATAATTATCTGGAAACACGACTGGCTCTAGCTACGCAGTATCCCGTGCAAACTGAACTGAACGGAATTGATAAGAGTAGTCGTTTGTTCAAATAATGGGTTTCTGGAATTCTTGATACAGATAAAGAGTAAACAGTGTATATTTGTGCTATTCCCACAGTTAGGTCTAAAGCTGAAGCGTTTGCTGCTTAAGCTTACAATATTCTTTGCCAAATTAGTCTCTGATTTTCATAAATAAAACTGTCAGTAGACTGACAGACTCTGTTTAACCGAAGTGACAAGCTACAATTTAGTCAGCACGCGTTATACACTGATCAGGCTCTGCGTGCCGATTCAGACGTCCTTTCTAATGAATACGCCATAAGCGACAGAAAAGTTATATTCGATTTTTAATTAATTATCATCCGTGTCAGCCAAAAAGTTCAAATTAATTTCTCTTTATAAAAAGTCAATGACAGTATCTAGAAAAGAAACAGACATTTCACCTATGGCGTCTCATTTATTGTAGCGGCAATAGTTGCTTCTTGATCACGTGTGGAACATTATACACTGTTCTCGGCATCTCATCCGCGTTCTCCCTTGCATGAGCTGAGTTGACGAGTTGGTGAGTAAAGTCCAGTACTTTTGTTCGAATTGCTGTTAGCAATGTTATCTCGTATCTGTTTTCAGACCGGTTGAAACCCAGCTGAACACCGGGGTTCTTCTTGCTCGTTATGTATAAAACGTGCTATTTTAGAAACAAAGTACCACTCAACACTGTTTTAATGGAATGAATTTATAATAATTCTACAATTTATAAAACTTGAGGTTATATTATATTTTGTTATTGAATCCACCTAAATACGAAAACGTTGACCCCCGCGGTTGGATCCCACCAATCGTATGAATTCCTTGCATACTTTCGTATCACGTGCGTCATACCAGGCAAGCAACGCCACAACAACGAGGAATTCAAACAGCTTATAACAGATCATACTTTTATTGCTTTCTACATAATTACATTTTCAGCGTATTTATTTCTCTACAATTTACCACAGGTTGCGTAGCCATGCAGCACCCACATCGCGGACACCATGAAAAACAGTCGTGCCACGAGAGATTCTTAAATCATGCAAAACCGAATAGTTAACCGAAGTGGCCATTGCATAGGTTATACACATTCAGTGAAGCATTGTTCAATTTACTTGCAGTTAAACAGGTATTCATGAATTCAGTGAGACAACTAGACTTATTAAGTTCACGTGTGCTGAAAACTTGAAATTTCACTATTCAATCACTATAATATTTCTTCCTATCAAGTCAAATTTTCCTACCCGATTACGACTGATTTTGCCTCGTTACTTACTTCCTATTTTTTCTCAAAACTGACAACCCATTGACCTACTACACTAGTTAGCATATTTTTAACCAACATGGAAATCTTGTTCTAACAGACGGAGTGGAAACTGGGTTGACTTTTCATAGTCCTGTCAGATCTTGATCTCAGTCTTTACCAAAATATTATCAGAAACATGGATCTCGAGAAACTAGCATCTAGTTCTTGCCAATGTTCAACGGACAAACGAAATCAATTCACCACGAGGTTTTCATTCCATAAGAATGTCGTATTTTTGCGGATATCAGGCTTTGGTACAATTATTCTAATTTGTTTTACCACTAAGGCAGTAAAACAATCGATTGTATCCTGAACAAACTGTACTAATTCTTTGATCATTTAATTCTTATAAACTATAAATTCCTTAATCGCAGGAAAGCTTTTACGTGAACTAATTTTGTAGCCCCCGGAATCCGTTGACCAGACAAACGCAACATGACTTCAGCGCCTAATTACTCGTTCCTGAATCCACATTGAAATACATCCTACAATGATGATACCTATACCTAGATTGTACGCCCCCGCACCACGTGAATGCCCGCAGAATGCATTAGCGAACGAATAGTAGACGTGCCTATATCATTAATATCAATTAATCAACAAAACTTGGAAAAGATTTAATGGCCAAGAAAAAACACGTGGGCGGCAAAGTGTATTCTGTTCATTGGTAAAGTAATAATCTGACAGAAAGAGAACTTTATTTTTCCCCTGAACACAATAGCTACGTGCAACTCATGGTTAATTTGAGTTCCGAAGTAAAAAAATTTGTTAACATCAAAAGGTTATATCAGTTCTCATCGATCCTTTTTTAGGTCTGTATTTTTTTCTTACTAATGAAATGACATTCTAACAACAGTGAAAACATTTCAGCCCAATCTTTATGCATGAGTGGTTCAAAATGATTAGCTCACTCTCGCGTTATTCTCGTTGATTTTCATATTATGAACAGCTGACAACGTGTTCGCTACCTCGTCTAGTTCCATTTAGCTTGAGAAGTTACATGAAAAACTAGGATCAAAGTTTGTCTGACGTTTCAGTAAACACCTGATTGATAAAACCACTTATTAGTTTGCTAGTTTCCTGGAATTACCTACTGAATATTCGCTAGTGAAAATTTACTTTTCTTTTGGACACAAACATTTTCTAATTACACTGTAATTCAAAGCATAAAATTCGGACAGTATTTGTCTGCATTGCTCCGGATCTGAGAAATTGTAATGGTTGAACATCACCAAGTGGTAGAGCTTAGTTAATTGTTTTCTTCTGCATTTGTTAGCTTTTAGATACTTTAAACTGATATCCTTTATTGCCTGAAGTGTTCCACTGGATTTATTCTAGCCGTGGTTGACTGCTCTCTGCCAACCGACTCACCGATGCGTGAACTGTACATCGATGTTTAGAAAAAAAGACACAATGAAGCCAATTGACAGTTGTATCTGGTTGCTAGTCTGATGGCTGAGCAAACACGCGAGTTGTTTTTAATGCTGTGTGAAATTCGTCTAATGTTGTAATGGCCAAATTCAGTCACTTTGATATTTCAGAAAACCAGTTGGATCTGCCTTGGCAAATGCCGTGTCTTATATACGCAACAAATTTTCCTCGATGATTATGAGCATTGGAGAAATCGAAACTCCCAGTTCGTCTTATTTTTTCATAACTAACCAGTAGTAATAGTTTGAACTTACATACATAAGCAGTTGAAGAGGAGTTTGCGTACAAAACGTTTTCCAGAGAAACAAATGTATATTTCTGTCCGTAACCGAGTACCGAGCAAGTAAAACGTCTACAGTGTCTTCAATTCAGAGGGACAGCCTTGACTTAAAAACTTGAAGTTTAACCATCAAAAGCAACAAATGATTTTTTTATTCCCTATGCTGAAAATTCTTAACGACTTCCATTGACTGGCATTGCCGTTTTTCACCTTGCTTCTCCAAGCGGTCGGAGCTGTTGCTGCTCTCGTAAAGTAAAAACATTTATATTGTGATTTCCAAACTATCATTTATATCTTTGTACGGTTAGAAGAGACTATTCAAAATATAACTAATTGACATAGAATAATAGATCACAGTTGGTTAGTTAACACACACCAAACACTTTGGTTGGTTGATCCCTTTAGGCTTGCATTTTTGAGGGCTATTGACAGTCTCCGACTATCCGTCTTCTCAACAGATGATGTGAATTATAGCACAAACTCCGTCTTAAAAGTGGACCCCACTAAATGCACAGATATAAATAAGGGAATATTCTGAATCCCGATGGGTAAATTGGTTGCTTGATTCTTTGCGTTCACAATCTTGGGCAGAACCTAACAGGTCTATCAGTGTGTCTTCACAGTCTTGACTTTGCATCCCGTCGAAACAAGACTTCAATATTATACTGTCTCACCCAGCTTTAAAAAGTTGACCGCTTAATCCCCGTGTCAGAATCGCTTAACAAGAGACCATGCAGTGAATCTGTCCAAAAAATGACCTTGAGGACAGTATCCGTTCAATGGACACCAACCTGTACAATTTCCATTCGAAACGACGACGAGATTTCCGTTGTGCCCAACTACGCTTGCATTTGGACAAAAAGAAAAAGCGCAGCAACTGAACTATGTCTCAAAATCTGGGAAAAATACATTTTAGCATATTCTGCGCAATCATATCCAGTACCGACATTCATCCTCATTAAATATCTTTTTTATTAGCGTGCATCCGACGTTTTCAGTTATGATTTGACTGAAATGCAACCACAGGTGATTGTAAAAGCAATGTAAATAAGTAAACAAGCAAGCTCAGCTCTGCCAAACAGGTTGTGACCGTTGTATCTTGGACTTACATCAACTAAAGATACGAAAACGCGTTCCGAGAAAGAAAGGCCTGATCAATATTTGTATTTCGTGTTTCTTTAATAGGACTGGGAAATATCTGCATTAGGGTACGACATATTACTCAAAGACGCCAGACAGGTGTTACAGTTCTTCCTCTCATCGCACGCACACGCCCACAGGCACACTAAAAAACCAGATCATCTGGATTAGAAAATATGGGGACTCTCTAATTCTCCTTATCTGTTGCTATCACTTTAATTTCGGCTTAGACATTTTGTAGAGTAGGGTAGTGTCGCACTAGTCACGTTGAAGATTCACAGGATTTATGTGGCTAAATGTCGTCGCCGTGCCTATCACGAGACCCATGCGATAATTTGCCTTCAAGCGTAATCTACTCAACCGTAGTACACCCATTGTTTGCAAATGTTGTGAATATACTCATTCAGTTACAATTTACTTTTGGGGTTTTTGTTAAATTAACACCATCGAAAGTAAATTTACAGCTTTCCTATCGAAAACCATTTTGTTAGTATTCTACAATACTGGTTAAAAATTTACTTGGCAAAGGTTAACCAAATTGTCTCATTGATGGGTTTCATACTGAAGGCTTAAAACAACAGACAGAAAGAGGATGGTCAATTACTGACGATTGTCAGCGCTATTAACCCGGCGGAACATTCACGCGCGAAAATCCGGTTCAAATTATCCACAAAGTTCACGTATTCTAGAGCCAAAAGTTGTTTGTGATCAACGACGGACAAGCTCCTCTGGACCGTAACCCCAGTAAACATCACGAGAACCAAACACTGAAATTTACTTCATTGCAGTTGCTGCTAAAACTATGCATGATTTATGCATCTGAGTTTATTTCTAAAGTACAGCGAGTAAAATAATGGAAAAAATATTCCATTGCATTCGTTTTTCTTTTGTCAACTGAGACTACAGAACCAGGTGCGTGCGTCTGGAAAATAAAAAACTGAACAGTTTTTGTTCCGCTTGTCCGATATAAAACATCATCCTAGCACGTTACTCACAACACGGGAAGGCTTAACAGGTTTCAAAATAAGGTATCTATAAATCATGCGCACATTGGTTCGTTTATGAAACAGAATTTTCCCATTGATTCTCATTACGGCTGTTGACCGGAAACATTGCATTTAAAAAAGTAGACAGGAGACAATTCCACTACCTTATTGAGAAGGCACATCCATTAGGGTCCTGCATATTTTATGAGCCCTCACAAAACCCCGTGGTAGTTCAGGGTTTCTGCTTGATGCAGTAAAATATTCACACCCAAAAGATTAACAGATGTGTGTAAAACCCATTGCATTGCACAAGTATTCACCGCAAGTATCCCATTACATTTATTTTTTCCGCAAGTGGAAATCGTATTGCCATCAAGAGTGGACACGAAAAAAGGAATCAGAAACATAGGTTTGCACAATGTATCCTCAACCATTTCACTGTATCGGTACACGTGCGTACTGCAATCAATGTGATTTTTATACAATCAGTAGAGTAACGAGTGAAAATGAGACAAGGCTGAAGTAAACGCTAAGTGATAGCAGCGAACAAGAATGGGAGGGGGGCTAGCTCTTAGTTCATCAGAGTAGGGTCAAAATGATAAGCCTTTCAATCTGTTACTAAAAATAGTTAGGGTTTACGACAGAGGATGGCAAGAGCCTCAACATATCTGAGCGATTTCATTCTTGTAATTGTATATGACCGTGAACGAGTTGCCTTTAGTAACACAATATGCTTGCTCAATCAGATATTGCGCAACTGATGTTCTGATTATTTTTGGTTCCGGCGATGACGAAATCACTGCGAACTGATTATTATCGCATTTTGAAACCACACGGAAATATGTTTGTTTATTAGGTGACGCGATTGTCTCTCTTTTCTGGTTATGTAGACGGCTGAGTATTCACATGTGAATTGATGGAGGGTTCTCTTGGCACAGAAAGGTAGAAGTTCTTTCGCTGACGGTGTAGATATGTGTGTGGTTGTGGAGGCTATGACTGATTCAGTTGCGTAAAAAGTGCGTTTGATGACGGAATTCAAACGCCTACAAATTGTCTAGTTGACGACGTCGCCGTTTAATGGTAGTGTTAGAAAAACCTTCAACTTCTGAGTACTTCGTGACTTCGTATTAGATGGTTTTGCTACAAACTGGTTCAGAATAACTTGTATGGGATAACAGTAGGACTGTGACGTTGGGGTTATTTTCCATATTCATCAGCTAGTGCGTCTTCCGTGCACATATCACGTGTCTCGTGAAACAGTATTCGAATGATCCCAACCTTGTATTTCGTGCAAGCAATGTTTTCCGGTAGACTAATCGATCCTTCTGATCGGCGAGAAACTTATACGTCTAGAAAGATGTGACATGACAAGTCACACTGATGTTTGAGTGGACACCATTAAAACGATCAAATAACTTCTGTTATCCCTGATGAACGTATCATCAACCTAGCGGCAGTAAAGATTGTCTTGAAATGTTCGGTTGTAATCTACGTCCCAAGTGACTAACGAAAATGTCTGCCAGAATAGGTCAGAGAGGACTTCCCATATTCTACCCATCCATTTGTCTAAATGCTTCATTGATGTGCAAAGGAGTAGAAGCCGGGCTATTTCATCACCGGATAATCCAAGATTCGGTTATTTTATTCAATAGTTTGACGAATTATCTGAGTAGTTTGCTGAATGTGGAAAATTCTCCTGCTACCGAGCTCGATTATTATTCTTTTCTTATATAATGAATAACCGCCACTGATCGCAAATGTTTTTTTGGCTGAGAATCGTGGATAAACTCGTTAGATTTGCTTCTGGACAGTAGCAACACAAAATAAATGTTAGAAGCAAAACAGAGTGGCGGACAAGCTCGTTTTCAGTTATTTGTGCTTTGTGGACAAACATTGCCAAACAGCTAACGAGTAGTGTTTGTTATTTCGCTCTGACTGTTCACTATATCAAGTGCTTCTTATTATAGATTGCCAAGGCCAGACGGACTCCTGTTTTATTCTATAATCTGACGCTCTAGGAATCATCAGGTTCAGTGCACTTTGGCCAACTCTCAGCTGGTAGTTCAGCCTGGAGTGCAGCGTTTTCAGTCCAACACGCTCTGACACTCAATGTTTGGCTCCCGGTTAACACTCGATGGTAAATTACCCGTACATCACTGGCTTTGGAGCTTGAGAAAACCGTCACTTGTAAAGCAGCCGGATTCTGGGATGAGTAACTAATCAGGTTGAGTTCGACTGAGACGAACCACAAAAAGAACAGAGCTTGACTACTTGACCAGTTAAAGTAGAAAATCTTGGTTTTTTATGGAATCCCAGATGCTATAGGGGAACACCCAACCGTCATTTTGGTGTCCCCTGAGGGACGGCCGAACAATATCACGCAAGTGCACCCAGCAACATACGAAATCCATGGAGAAAAGTGGTAGTCGATCATGAACGTAGAAATTTTTCCAGTGAAAGATATAATAATCGAAATTTGGGAATATGCAGTTGCTAGATTCCGGCTGAAATATAGACATGTAAATCTCTCTCTGTGAATGGAAAGTAATTTCAAATATAATGTTTCATAAACAAAACTCATAGTTGTCTTTTTGGTAGATCAGACTACCGCATATAGCAAATCCCGAGTTCCTGTTTATTTTATTGGATTCGTTATTATGATTGTCCGTTTTAGGCGACACATGTTCGCTGTTGCTGTTCACGGTAAGCTGTTTGGCATTTGATTGCATTTCGTTGGTCGTTAGACATCTTTTATGTTCCTTCAGTTCGTCCAATCGTTCTCTCTGGTGAAATCAACCTTTTGAAATGGAACTGAGGAATCATATTGATAAGCTGATCTTCCATACATGTAATTTGTAACCGCCGTATGTGGTCCACTGTTTCCTGATGCGATTCATTTGATTATCCACCAGCACTGTTTTACGTAAAACTCCAGTGAACTTTCCTAGGTATATAGATGAAATTGTGCGACTACTCCAAGTATGAAATTCACATAGTTAGCCGAGACTACTCACGAACGGTGATCCCGCATGTACATCAACAATACATAATAGAACCACCAAAACGGGACCGAGAGAATAAGTTATCTCACAGCGAGAAATAAATGTCAATTTTCCCGTCAGCCACCTGGAGAATTTTAAGTGACGCTGTCTTTTGAAATCGTCGCCGGTACAGGCATCTCAGTAGTCATTCGGAGTATGAACGACTACCAGCGGAACGGAAATGACAACGAGGGTGAAATATGTAAACCGTAGTAAAGAATTAGTACACAAGTCCCACGGGAAAACGTCAGTTGGTGTTTGACGTCCCTTTTAGATCTGTTTATTGCGGCTGAAATACGACCTCACAAATCGTGTTATAGACGTTCAAAAGAAGTTATAGGACATGAAACAGACAGTGCATCAGTGTACAGTGTGTAGGAATCCAATAAACTGAGTAGAAAATTGGAAGATTAAACATATCATCAGAAAATGGCAATTCATTTCTTCAGTGATTATTTGGGGATTTGCACTAAAAATAATTCCTTCTTTCGGTCAGTGTATACGTCAAATTCTAAGCTTTTGCATAAAATAAACCGGACACGAATCCATATACGGCAATAGTTTGCCAAGACGGAGATTTGCACAATCACGATCAATGAGTACTGTAAGGCATATCACCATTTTTTTCTTCAAACAGATCCCGTCCCTTGACGTAACTTTTCTGGGGCTACCGTGCAATTCATCAACGAAAAAATGCGACGTTGAGTAAACCGACGTACTCATCAGCGGATCACCATGTGCAGACTTTGCGTACAGACAGATAACTTACTGGTAAATGAAAGTCTAGGCGGTGTTACCTCGTTACAAAAGATTAAATGGTATGAGTTTTGCAATATATACAATTAAATTCGTAATAATTATTTTGGCGTTCATCGTTCAACAATGACCTCTATTTTTTCATTGTATCTCAGTGACTACCGGTGGGAGTGCATTATGGAGACGAAGCATGATAATCCATTGTCAGAATTCATTGTACATGAACCTACTTATCATAATATAATAACCACTTTACGAAATCGGGCTTTGGCGTGCATTCCGGGAATTAAGCTCACCGAATGATGTAGACGGAATTAGGGTTGTAATTACTATTACTATACCAGTGGCGAATTTCCATATTTCAACAGAATAATAGTATAATAATTGAAAAGTATACCTTTATTTAGGGACGGTAAGTCAGAACCACTACCAAGAGTGATGGAAGTACCGGGGTCCATTTTGATCAGTTTTGGCGACCGTCATCTCAGTGTTTCATTCGTGTTTCAAAGGGTTTGCTCCGACGATGGTCGTGATGCCTCGGGTGATTCATCAAGCTGTGAGGAATTTAACTAACCTTTCCAGGATTATTCTATAGCCATCTGTATTTATTCTTGACAAAAAACTAACAGATCCCAGAAACCCTTACATTCACCTCCAATACAACAATACTCATTAGCATTAACATGAAGATAACAGTACGGCTTCATTTCTGTTTTTCTCCCCAACACTCACGTAGTGCTCTTCCTTTAGTAACTATATAGGCAAAAATACAACTTTGATTACAGTACTACTATCCCTTGAAAAACATATTCGACATTTCCTCGAATTCCAAACAAGACTTGTGGTAAATATTATTAGTTAAGAGGTACCACAAGGGTCAGAACTTCAAACGAGCATTATATTGGGTGGATGAGTTTAAAATAATAATCGGAGGAGGAACTCTCCTAAATTGGTCTTTGATTTCTATTCTTTTCATCATTCATCCAACGGTGATGCGTAAAAATTGTCATGTCCCACAAAACCTTCCCAATCAGAATAACTGTTGTTCGTTTCAATACGCCTTTTTTGAGATATGCCAATAAGAAAGAGAAAGGTGTAACCAGTTCTTATCGACTGTTTATGTAAACCGTTCCCATGGGACATTTTGAACTGCTTTTTATCGATACTGAAAAAAGACTTTCTAAATTTCTCCCACATGTTTGTTATACATTGACGATATATTATTTACACGACGACTGTGTCTAAATACTACGTAAACCATGTCATTTGGCTCGTTTGATCAATCAAGCACGCGGTTTAGGAAACAAGGAAGCTGAGTTCAATTAGATATTGTTTGCCTATCGCCATTGAACTCCTGTGATCATACCAGTTCGTCTGTTCAAACGAACTGACTTTTCATCAACTGACACATTTCAACTCATAACTGGTACAGGTCAAGTCAAGTCAAGTAGATGCATGGTGCCCTCCTATGTGTGAATATTCAGCCTTTACATGGCCAAATACGCATCCTCAAAACGGTAACTAGTGCAATACAAAAATAACAACGAAATACTGGATTAACGGTTAGTAAGCACCTGTGTTATTCCAAATATTGTGTGAGTTGTGAAATTACGGAAACTGGACTGCTTGACAACCTTGCTAGGTAAGGATTAGTGGAATTGCTGTAAGCCCGAGTGCATGAATAAAGATGTTTGTGGTAACAACATGCTGAGGAAGTGAATGGGATTTTCACAAGATCTGTATGAAGCGGGTAAACAGAATCAGTAAGAATCTCTGTGGCAAATTTTACTGGGCTGGAATGTGATAAAACGAGTGAAATGCTGTCGAGATTTGCTATCAGATGATAAGAGGTCAAGTGGTTTGGCACTGAACCTGAAGTGCTTCAACAAATGGTCAGTAATGATAGGTGAGTCATATAGCCGGTGAGACAGGATATATGAAAAGACAAAGCATTTGATAGAATGAGTAGATGCGGAGTGCACTTTTGGATATGAAGCATAAGACAATCGTCTAACTTTCAAAAAAGAAATTGAGGCTTGAGCCAAGTAAGACTGCGGTTGCGCAACACCCAAACTGCTTAACCGAACCATGAAAATCCTGCGTCTTCCCGCTTATTGAAGTAGAAACGCGGTCCTCCTGGAAGTTGGAACACATACTACCATTCATCAGAGAAAACGCATTTTCACCGGACTTTATTGGGTTAAGGCCTGAGTTATGAGCATCGGAACAATCTGAGGTTCGAGTGGTGCCAGTTTTGAGGATATAAAATGTAGGATCGCATGCATACGGAATACCGGACACGACGTTACCCGTATATTTGATAAGTAGAGTATTTTCATGTACAAGAAAAGAAAAGATGTACGCTGAAAATAGAAATGAGGACAATATGACAGTTCGGGGAACACTACCGGCAATGGTAACAAGAGGTATTGCCATTATAAGGAATAAGATAAAGGCGGCTTTGAAAGTAATCTGTCAACAAATAAACAAGAGAAGGCTCAATACCAGGTAGAGTCCTGAGTGTTTAGAAAAACAAACATACTAGTAAGATATTTGCACCGGTACATGTCAAATGCTGTCAGAATGGAACTCCACAACTGCATCGCATCAAACGGAGATCCTTACTATTTATGTATTATCTGACATCACTGATGTCCTAAATTAGAAGGATTTGTTGCCGAAAAATTACGAATAGCTCACAATACAGTCGGATGTTGGGAACAACCTCGCGTCAAACATTTGTGGCATGAATCAGAACACCGGAAAATCTAAGATCAAGATTACTGTAGTCAAAGTGAGTTAGCATGTACTGTTTTGTTACATTCGCTCCTTTGGAGTCGGATTATACGCATTGCACTCCAGCTATTGCAATCAATCATATCACTTGATATCATTCAACCTTTCTCTGAACACCGGAATTTTTCAATGTGATGTAACCTTGTATACGAATCCAGAGCAAATTTAGTGTTTTGCGATTTTCATAATGGGAGAAACTTTTCTTGTGGTTAAATTCTTCTCATGATTTGTTTTCATTCACGATCAGAGGCAAATATTTCATTGTGATTAGGAGCCATTCTTGTACATCGTGTCTGAATCAGCAAGTGGATATCACGGTGATGGTTGGCCGACGTCTTCAATTTGCTTTTAGAAGTGGTACATCTGGCTCAAATTGTTTGAGCTTCCCGAGCTAGTCCTCGGGAGATTAAAACACCTTACTACTTACTGTTTTCAGGGTTATACAACAGATCCCTTCACAGGGTTCTCTTCCATTCGCCTAAAAAAGTAGTCCATGAGGCCGTTGTTACAATAAGGACGGTAACTGCATTGGACGCACTTCCAGACGCACAATTAATCGCATTCGCGAACACCACGCCCTGGTGGCTTGGTCGTGGACCAACAAATGGCAGCATGACAGCAACTGCCACTCATGTGGTTGATACCAGTCATACGATTGACGCGTGTGGGTCATTTAGGTCTCTCTACACTGTCACGGCGATTGAGATTCGGCTGGACAAAACCCTAAATCAAAAAACAGTCAGTCAGAGCCCTAGACCCACCTTGGTTGTTCTTAACCCAACTGATGTCATTACACACTTGGCGAGTTATTCTACTTTGACTGAATTGATCTCACATCAATCGAGTGAAATGAATTTGTGTTCAAGATTGCCCATCCTACCATCGAACACAGTCCAACCCAATTCACCATTATTTCTCCCTTTTTGGTTTGTTTTTCCTAATATGAATGAAGGCAGTGGAAATGCGCTTTATTTGACTGGTTAATGAAGCAATAAAAAAGCTTGCTTGCCACCTGTTCTTCTGTTAAAATCAACACAGGCTTGAAAAAGTGTTTTACAAGAGCTCCTCAATAACTGCAAATATCAGAGAAGCAGATAAGCTAATAATCATTTCCTAACCCTTACATTACTTATAATCTTTCATACTAGTCTGTATGTGTGGAGAAACTTCACATTTTCTCAGGGACTGCGAGAAGATCAACGCTAGAACTTCAAATTTGGTCAAAAAGCATTCTTTCAAACATCACACCGCTAGCATATATTCACACATTCATAATTACGTGACTTGAATACTAATGCAAGTCCTATGCTGTTGACTGGAGTGAAGATCTGTGCTCAAGTGACAGCTTGTTACACGCTACACGTTCGGATCACTGGAGCAATTATTTGACTGCGGACGAAGCCACAGTCTTGCATGCAGAGTTGTCTTGTTCAAACTGGTGACGTACAAATCACCCAGAGAGCCCAAGAACGCGTACTGCACACTGACGATATTACCTCGACCGATGATGAAACGTTTACGACCTAAACACCAAGCTTAGCGATCAGAAGCTGTTGTTACGAGAAGAGTTTCACTTCTGAATCATATCAAAAAGCCCTCATCTCGCGGAAAGAAAACATTTGATTCAGCCAACGATTCACAGAACGACCACTGTAATCAGATGTATTATACGTAAAAAACAATGAGGTCATGCAAACTGTACCGCACAGTTGCACAAAGGACTATAATCTTGTATTTTTGCAGACGCTAAGTTTTCGCGTTAAATGTGCATATTCTAAATGGCCATCAAAGGATGAGCTAGTCTCAATTCTCTTTACCATTGTTGTCTTAGTCAATTTCATTCGCAGTTGGCGTAAAATTCTTTGAGCAATACATGTGTCACTCGAAAATTGATGATATTTTTCATTCGGAGTATAAGTGAAAACCGCCATCCACTTTGCCATTGTGAGAGGTTTAGATTTCCCCTTTCGTTCACTTCCATTATGATGATAATATTTTGTTTATGCTAACAGAAAATGCAACATAAACGATTTTCCATTTGCAAAGTAAGCCAATCATGCTAGACAGAACACGAGTTGTAGGTGAACATCTTTCCGAAGATTCCATTTTCGAGCCATTCCGATCACGTGCATGTATATTTGCACGTGATACCTTGGTGGAAATTGGCTCATCCATCCTCTCTTACCCTTATCGTTCCATACGGACTTAGCGAGGCTTTTTCCCCATTCTTCTTATCGATTCGTTTTCATTTTAATTTGATTGTAATGACTTGATAATGAAATCCTCGAAAACATGTGTTCGCCTACAACTGGCGTTCTGATTTTCCCTTCGACGTGATTTCCTCACATTATTTCTAAAATAGTAATTCTGTTTACTTCGGTTAGAACACACATTTCTTGTCTGTTCAACCGATAGTATTGCGTTTGATCAAGTCGAACCGCGAAAACGACAGTTTCTGTGTGACTGTTTCATTTCGTACTGCGAACTGCATTCTCTCATCCGTACACAACGATAGATGCTAGTCTGTGATTACCGACGCGCGTCAACACGAGAACATGAAACAAACAGGTTAGGTAACAAACTAGAGCATTTTGAGTCTAAATTAAACATTGCCGGAGGCAAGTCAAATGCAGGAGAAAAAACTGATTGACTGTTAACAGATGTTTTTACGAGATGTAGCGAAAGTTACGGAAACATTAGGAACAGACAAAAGCTATGGTTAGACGCAAGGAAACCACAGAGATAAAGGGTATGTTGCACAGAAAAGACTACGCTTCCTATTTCATTATCACTGAAACCACCGTAAAACATTTCACGGACATTTGTTTACGGACAGGCGATCAGTAAAAAGGCTTGATAGATGTCAGTAATGCGTACCCAGTATGTTTTACTAGTAAAAACACATTTTCTATTAGTTCAATAAAATGCTATTTGCAGCCTTCTTTCTGGGCACTGTATAGCTCGAAGGATTCGAATGTTCCGTATTGGCTGTAAATATTACTAAGTTCAGTTTCAGCAGCAGATTCGAAATAATTATAAAACGTTTCAGCGTGCAGTATCAACGCTGAACTGATCACTGAAAACTATGGATGCGCTGTACACCTGTGAGAAGACCAGACAAACCTAGTTCAGCCCTTGACTGCTTGCTAAGTTTCACTTAGGCCCCCGCAGTGACGATGTCCATCGTGAGTTATCAGTTATCCACATCGATCGACAGTGATGGATGGTACCTTATATACAGTACTGTAGACTTAAAGCAAACCTTCCAAAGCCAAAGCAAACAGTTGAGTGGTCACGTGTGTCACTATCAATCATGCATTGTTTGAGGATTTTTACCACAAATGAAAAAACAGTACAGTTGCTCCAAGGTTTTCAGTGTTTGACTGAGTAATAATACTGCATGATGAGTTATTTCATAAATATTGTGAATAGTATCATTAACGCTGATTTTTTTAGTTGAAATATAACTCATATTTTGGTCACTTTCGAATAGCTCATGCTCTGTAGATTCAGCCCCTCTAGCTTTACCAAAATTACATCAAAAGTGAAACCTTTGCCTGAACTACAGGGAACAGCGTATTCCATTTGTAAGCCGTCTGCGGGGTCACAAATGAACACATCAGAAAAGCACATAGTCCATGTTTGAAACTGAAGTACATTCATATATCAGGTTACTGAATATATTCCCGAGGACACCGTGGCAAGGCGTATGTTACTTTCAATCATTCCATTTGCAGACACTATCAAAGGGATCTTCAGCCGACTCAAAAGAATTGCTAAACAAAAAGGTTCAAGGCAGAGGGTACACTTTTGTAAGTTTATTACTCTAAGCTATTCGGATAAGGCGTATTCTGACCAGTAGGAACACGAACACACCCATCGTTGGAGCCGAGCAACTATTCATTAATTATCTATTTAATAGTTTTTAGAAATTACTGGATAGAATTCACCGAAAGCATAGTCAACAATTCGAGTTGCTGCTGTTGTCGGATTCTATGCCAATGAGTGATAACGTTACATACTTCTTAAGTTAAACAAAATGGGAAAGATTATGTTCTCACTTACTGACTCACCTATTTGCCTTATCGGATCAATTATGGAGGCGACTGCCGATGAACGATGCGAGCTTTTTTATATCCACTGTCTGATGCGAAGACTAACACTGCCCATGTAATAGAGCCAATTCAGTCATTCATATGCATGAACCAGGTGCACAATGTACAAGCTGGAGTGAACAAAATTAAATAAAATCTCAGGTATATCTGTGCACACACCCGGCTTCTGCCACAGACGTGTGGGTTCTTAGTTTTGGGAAGCCATGTTTTCAGATATATATATATATATATATACATATATACACATGTATAAATGGATATAACCCAGTGATTATTCGTAATGTTCAGTGCAGTGGTTCCGTGATCATCTGCATGCATTAGCTCGCGCCCACCTCGTCCGCAAGTCAGTCAGTCAACCAGTCATTCAGTCCTGTAGTCACTCGCTCACTCGCCCACTGGTGTCCGTCGCGATTGTTCAGGTGGACTGGAACACCGATAGAGGCAAGCTGGAAAATGAATGGCTAGCTGTCTGGAGAAATAAATGGATAGGTGGATGGATGAGTGGATAGATGGGTGGATTTGTGGATGGATGAATAAATGAGTGAATAGCTGGGTCAGGTGGTTGAGGGCATTCCCAGCTACATGGAGCATTAGTGTAGTATATTCACAGTTGTATGTATGTGTACATGTGTCGGTGATAAGCGCGCCCCCGGAATCCAATATATAGTTAGTTAAACTAATGCACCAGCTACTGGGTGAATGGCAACTTAGTTTGCTATAGTGTACTCAAGTATATGCATGGAACAAAGATGAGCGTGCAATGTCCCATCCTCTCTGTCCACGATATGCTCTCCAGGCACGGAGATGCACATACATACACATGCGAAGTGGGATTTCTGTGCAAATAATCAATCAATACGTGAACAAAGCCATTATTTAGAACAAAAGATCAAAGAACTAGCACGTCATCTCAAAACAAGTCAGTAGTCACATGGAAGCAAAGTTTTTTATCTAACCGGATCAGAATGTGCTACTTTTCAGGCCATAAGTAAAGTGAATGTGTCCTCAATCTTAAAAAGTACTGCTTCGGGAAAATAAAGAATGAGATTGTGAATTTCCGTTGCAAAAATATCCGTTCGGTGGTCGTTCTGAAGATAAAAATCAGCATGACAACAAACCAATTTTCGGTGTCTCTATTTTGCTTTTACTTAAAGAAACAGCAAGTATAAGACTAAATTCACTGACTGGAAACAGATTCTGGGAGCAATGGACCTGCGAGAGTGTGATAAAAATGATCCTCTATACTTAGTCATGAAAACATGATTGGCAAAAATGCCTTTTATTATTCACTACGTAAGCGTGCCCTATTGCGACCGTTTCCAAATGTTTCATTCAATATTAGGCGCTCCTCGCACTTTTATCTGAAGGAAATACTCAGCCGATAACTTGTAACCACAGGTATAACTGAGCAACCTGAAAACGTTTCAGCGTGATTGTAACACTTTCGTTTTTTTTTATAAATTATGTTACGCATTTTAACCCATTTATTTGCTGACATCACATTCCAAGCTCATTAATTAAACAGGAAGTGCTGGTGGTTGGTTTGAATATTTGCTTTCGAATTTTGATGTGTCGTCCTTTCAAGTGTATTAGTACAGCGGGAAAGGCAATAACGAATACGGCAAAATATCGGATATTAGACGAACCTTCAACGACTCCAGTTGAAGAGGATAAACAAGATTGGCCAAATCATCATACTTACAGGCGCACGGCATCGATGCTCAGCAGCAGAACCTCTGCAATTTATACAACCTGCCAGTGTTATTGTCAAGCGAAAACCACTCAGGCGTCACTAGACGGGACACGATGATTCGTCTTCAACATATAACTTGAGAAGCTGAGGGGGGGAGAGTATTTTTCATGCGTGTTTCGAATACAATCGACACGAACATACTTGCTTCACTGATACTAGAATCACCAGTTGCGGTAGTTCTCTTTTTAAGACTACTCGGCAGAGGAGTACACCGCTTAAATTCGTCTCTAACAATTCGAAACAATGATTTTCCACCGTAAATTTGAATGGAGAAGTCAGAAACGTAGGTTTGCACAATGTATCCTCAACCATTTCGCTGCATCGGTACACGTGCGTACTGCAATCAATGTGATTTTTATACAATCAGTAGAGTAACGAGTGAAAATGAGACAAGACTGAAGTAAACGCTAAGTGATAGCAGCGAACAAGAATGGGAGGGGGGCTAGCTCTTAGTTCATCAGGGTAGGGTCAAAATGATAAGCCTTTCAATCTGTTACTAAAAATAGTTAGGGTTTACGACAGAGGATGGCAAGAGCCTCAACATATCTGAGCGATTTCCTTCTTGTAATTGTATATGACCGTGAACGAGTTGCCTTTAGTAACACAATATACTTGCTCAATCAGATATTGCGCAACTGATGTTCTGATTATTTTTCGTTTCGGTGATGACGAAATCACTGCGAACTGATTATTCATCGCAATTTGAAGCCACCGCCGCGGTAACCGAAAAGTCGACTGACTGCCATCTTTTCCGATGTTGCTGTTGCCGAGCAATAAATACTTACGCTAACACATGGAAATATGTTTATTTAGTCGGTGATGCAATTGTCTCTCTGTTCCGGTTATGTAAACGGCTGAATATTCGCATGTGAACTGATAGAAGGTTCGATTTGGCACAGGGAGGCAGCGGCTCATTCACCGACAGTGTTGGTTTTAGTACAACTACTGTTCGAAGGCGACGACGTTAGACAACCAATTGGTAGGCACACATTTGGACATTACACCTGAGTGGCCGCATCGAGATAGGTCAGTTGGTCGAGTATCTATTTAGATAAGTGAAATGTCGCCAATTTGATTCCGACCCGTGGCGTTGGACTTACGGACGTGAAAAACGCCAGTGGATCTTCCACTAGTAGGGGCTTGAATTCAATCATCAAACGTACTTATTGCGCATCTTATACGGTCACCATCTTCAGAACCACACAGATACCAACACCATCAATCTCCCTGTACCAAACCAGACCGTCAATCAATTCACATGCGGATATTCAGCCGTTTACGTAACCAGAACAGAGAGACAATTGCGTCACCGACTAAATAAACATATTCCCATGTGATTTCAAATGGTAATTACGTTATCACCGAAACCAAAACAATCAGAGCATCAGTTACGCAATATCCAACTGAAAACACCGTGTAACTGCGGGCGGCGCGATTAAAGTTATGTACAACTCGATATATACGAAACTGCTCAAATATTTTAAGGCTTTAGTCATTCTCAATAATAAAGCCTATGTTTCCACCATGATTGTCTTGTCAGTTTGACCTTACCTTGATGACCTAACATTTGATCCCCTCCCATCAACCAACCACTGAAAACCACGGAAGCATTGTACCGCTGTTTAATTCTTGTTGGAGATCATCAGCAGTGCACATTGTAAAAAGGATGGAACAGCTGCACAGTGCTTTCATGGTTTTTACCGGTGAGTTAAGCTTTGTTACTATATGAGCTATTCGCTAATCAAATCCAATCTGCTAATATTGAAATCAACCAAACAGTCCAGCTTTGAAGACCGTTTCGAACGTACAGCTTCTATTGTCACTTCGGCTTCCTACAGCAAAATCGTTCATCAACGGGGTCGATCACTTTGCCGCCGATGTGTTGTCACTCTTGGAAAAGCCGGTGACGGAAAGGATCTAAATTATGTAATCATAAATTTAAACAAGTAGTTAGAAGCCAGCCGGGATAGCCTGGTGGTTAGGCGTTCGGCTTACAATCGTTCGTCCGGATTCGAGTCCCCGTGGGGGCTGGTGATACCTGACAGCAATGAAACAGCTGCACAGCTTTCCGTGGGTTTTCAAGGGCGAGGTAAGTTTCTTTACCGGATGATGAATCATTCGTTAGTTAATTTTTCCTGGGCTTAAGGAGATATATTTGCTACCCAACTCAGTGCAAATATTGGCTGAATTTGTTGATAAGTGCCCCGCTTAGAATACCTATCTTGAGTGCCTTGTGCTTGCTTGGTCCAGAACCAGTCAGCAAACGTTCCCATGTTTGTCAGTCCGTTGAATAACATATGGACCACCTACCCGTTACTCCGGTGTTCGGCAGTACGCAAGCGCGATAATCAGAGCAATTTTTTCTCACAACCCGTGAGAACGAGAAGGCGATCAAGAGCAACAGTGTGGTAGGTGCGTAATTGCGAGAGCATGTGAGCAACTGTCAAATGGCCAGCGCGTTTGGCAGTCAGTATCCAGTTAAATGAAAGTTCGTGTTGAACGGAAGAACGATGTTGAATCTTGTTACGGGGGCCCCCACCTAAAAGTTCGACGGAGTTGGGCTTTGATCTCGGCTGCAGTCCGAGCGTGTTGACATCCCAGGAACTAAGCACTTCTCGCTCCTGCACTGCTGAAAACATGACAACGTCTGCACATTGAGGTCCCCCGTGGGTGCTTCGTGGACGCGACAGTCCTGCGCTGAACACCTAAACTGAAAACCGATTTTTGTTGACAAGGAGTGCGACCAAGAAACCTATGCGCCCGACTGCCGTTGCAGAGGGCCTTCATGCCTGATGTGGGCAGTTAAGCGGTTGATCAGCGGCTTCCCGGCACTCATGGGTTTCGCACACTCACGAGTCCATAAGTGCCGCATCAAGCTCATCCAAAAGAAGTCTAGATGTCGTCCCCGATGCCAAGCTAAACCATTCGTTTCGTTGTCCAGTAAGTGATTGTCTTCCTGTACGCATGCCAGTGTCAGCGAGAAAACGCGGGTAGCCAGTGCGATTGTGTGAATTCGTCTGAGAGAGGGTAATGCAAACTGGAAACAATAGCGCGTTCACACAGACACGAGGAATAAGCAGCAACGCTTCAGTTTGTTGCTGTTGACCTACACAGAACCGTCCAACCGAACTGCACACAAACGACTGCTGACTGGAATCCAGTCTAGCATCACACACTCAGATATCATGCTGAAAACAATCCCAACGCCGGCCTAACCACGAGCACTAGAAACCGGATCACCCGACACACGAAGAGTAAAGCGACAGACTGAGGTTTTATATGGGGTGCGAAGCGTGATCACAGAAGTGCGGTCTTGTATGCGCGTTTCGGAGACACAGCATACATCCATCTTGAATGCTTCAAGAGTTTTAGTGAGAGCAGTCTGTTGCCCTAGCTGACATGGTGTGCGGACGTTAAAGACAATCAAGTGAGGTGAACATTAGGCTTCAGGAGTGCATTCGATTTATGCCCGACTCCTGAACTAATGCTTTCTTCGGAGCCACAGTTACCCGTGGCGGTTTGTACGCACCTTAAGTTAAGGGAAGGAAAAGTTGGTAAGGCCCTTTACAGGAAGGAGGCTGCCTAAACCACAGAAGTGGTTTTCTCTTTGGGGAACCCTAACCGGAGACTTTTACTCAAAAGTCTCACCTACAAGGCAGTGGGGCGTTAACCCAGCACGGGAACGTGACCGAAGAACCCGTGAAGGAACTTCTTCTGGTCTAAGGAACGAGAGAAACCTTCACTGTGAGATAAAACAGTCTTATCAATAGCAAATGCTGTGACGCAGTACATAAATGGACGATTTGAAATGCCGGTACCGTGGCGACCTTTAATAGGCCACCTACCAAACGATCGAGAAATGGCTCTAGAAAGATTGGCGTACCCAAATGGGCATTTGAATCGAGACCAACAATTGAAAAAGAGATATTTAGAAGCTATGCATCGCAATCTCGACTTGGGCTATGTAAGGAAAGCAGTCCATGCACACTTTACTGGAAGAACATGGTACCTATCACACTATCCCGTAATAAACCCCATAAAGCCAGAAGGGTGGGGATAGTATTCGACTGTGATGAGAAATACCGCGGAGTTTCTGTGAATGACTACATTCTACAAGGCCCCGATTTGACTACCCCTCTGATCGAGACATTATGCCGTTTTAGAATGAGCAGGATAGCTATATCTGCCAAAATACAGGAAATGCTCCCTCAAGTGAACATCCCTATTGAACACAGAGATGCATTTCGTCTAATATGGTGGCCAAAAGGCGATACCATCAACAACCTAAGGAATACTGCTTGACGGTGCATCCGTTTGGGGCGGCTTCTTCGCCATTCTGCGCAAACTTTGCCCTGAGAGAAACAGTTAGACGACAGGGACCTTCAGGTTACCCCACAAGTGCAGGCTAATTTGACTGAAAACTTCTACGAGGACGACTTTCTCGGATCATTTGATGACGGACAAGCGTCTATGCAACAAGTGGTTCAGCTAAGAACGATTCTGAAAAGAGGCAAGTTTCACCTGAACAAATGTATGTCGAACTGCAGGCAGGTGCTCGAGTCCATCTCCGAAGCAGAAAAAACCGGTGGAGTTCGAAAACTTCGTGGGAACTGTTTACCTGTTGAACGCACCCAGGGACTACAATGGGACGTTCAAAATGACGAGTTTATATTCCAGCTAAATATTTCAGAAAGACGGGTGACACGCAGAGGGCTGTTGTCATCTGTCGCAAGCTCATACGATCCGTTTGGATTTGTGTCACCATGGTTAATTCCGGGAAAGATGTTACTATAACAATTATGCAGAAACAAGGTGCACTGGGACTAACCGCTGAACGACAAGTCCCAAAAATGGTGGTTTGACTTGTCAAATGAACTGACTCCTCTGGGGCAGATAAAAATAGCCGGAATAGCTACCGATATTCACCATTAGGCTTCCCCAATTTCACGGTATGCTGTGTTACAAACAAATACGCCTTGTATGATTGAATTATTAACGGTGGTCAAAAGCCACATCGGATTCGGCAACTTTGCTTCCCCCCTCCCCCCCCCCCCCTCCTTCCCCTAGTGGTTGCTCTTTGAGACAGTGCAAGGACACTGGATTCATCGGAGGGGAAATCTGGTAGGAATTGGGAAGTGCCAAACACGAGGAATGTCAAGAGAGAGAAATATCCTAACTCATTCATATTTGATTTTCTACCTCATGACAATAGTACCTTCGAGTTGAAACTAATCTATTTGCAATTTCCGAAATCAGACTGAGTTAACAGGATGAGATAAATAATCATCAAATTCGTACAGCGTGAGACAATGAAGTACAATGCCCCGGATGCTTCATTGCTCTAGACTTACAAAAACGAGGAATGTTTTTATTAGATGGAGAGGGTATAAGCTTATAAATGGGATGACAAAGTGGAACCAATCTGACCACGACGTGGACTGCACGGTTTGACCTTGTGTACGGGCATGTATTCGCGAACAATCCAACTTGATAAGAAACGAACCACTATCGTAAATTCTCGTATCCAATATTACTTGTACTGAAAACTGTTAGACAATTTCCGTAACACCAAACCGCGACCACCGTTTATTCTGCATCAGTTACCGCAAATGCAACAAACGAAAGATGAAGACACAGCGCTTTTCATCTACACTGGGTATTTTACCGCTAAAATGTGATGTCAGAAACAAAAAGATCAATTCCCTTTCACGTGACTACTGATTTTGGTTACTATGGCAAACAGTTAAGACCCAAAAGCCCATTTAATTGTTTTCCAATCATTGTGAAGCATGACTTAATCCAACCAGTTGGTTGCACTTTACCCAATTGATCGAAGCTACCACGAATTCATCACACCAACAATAGAGCCCTGTCTTTGTCTTCAAAATTCATCACCGTTTCGTAATTTGAATAACTTTCTTTTCCCGTTCCACTGCGCAGACTATTCCCACATGTTACTTAAGTTTTTAACATTCTCCTCATCAACATGAGAATAACATTGGGCAAACTACAAGTATTTTGTTGTGGGACTTTTTTCAATAAAGTGACTGTCTGATCAAATTTGAATATCCTCACAGAACTTCACAAACTGACAGGGAACAAGTGGTCATCCAGATACAACTGGCCAACTACAATGTGCTCGTGTTTTGAGCCACCCAACATTATCTACACAGCCCTTAAATGCCTCAGTATGGTTGGGGGTGGGTGTCTCAAACTCCGAGTTGGCTATTCGTCCTGAACGCCCCTCGATGTGCTCCCATATGACCGTGCGTGCCACAGCCTTTGCTGAGGAAGCCCTGCTTACTGCCTTCTCGTGGCAGAGGTGATCCCACTAAAGTGAGGGCGAAACCGAATGCTCCGCGCTTTCCACTGAAAGTCAGCCTAGGGAAGATGGTTAAACCCTGATTCCAAATCAACCACGGGTAGTGTATGAGGCCTACAACATTATGCCCACCGGCATCTGTGGCAAAGGGGAGCAGTGAGCACCCGAAATATTTAGCCTCATCCAAAGGGCAAACGAACTGAGCAGTAAGTCACCGGCTCCCAGTGGTTTCCATAAGAGGCAAATGAACTACACGATTGGCCCCCGGCTCATCTGAGCCAACCCTTCTGCTTTGCAAGGCGTGCTTAGCTGAGCAAAGGCTAGAGGTGCATCCTCGAGCAAAAATGCCTAATCTAGACTGGGCGACCGAGTAGTATAACAGCCCGCAAAGCAAACAAACATGACTGACCCTACCATTTTGATTGACAGCTCTTACACGCGCACAAACGAACACTTTCCTAGACCTTTTATTCAACCTTTGTCTTCTGTCCCCAACCAACTCTCTTTGACCCGTTTATCCATCCACAGAGCTCCCACTGATAACACGACCGATACCCGCAGCGGTTCGTAGTCAAATAGTGTCGTAAATAACCCACAATCGTATAACTCACATTTTCTCAAGCCCCGTCAGCCTCTGAATCTGGGCTTCTTTATAGTGCGTACTATCATGCAGGCTGGTCAGCAGGCGTGTATAGCCCTCACAATAAATTCTCTGAAGATTGATGTCTGCTGCTTAAGCGAAACGCGTATCCAGGATTCGAGCAGTGTAATTCAACTAACTGCTCCTGGTATCTCATCGAGGTATATTCTGCGCACCTCAGGAGACGAAGCAGCTAGAGCTGTGGGTAAACATGGTGTAGGAGTTGTCTTGACTGACAAGGCTGAGGCTGCCCTCTTAGACTGGTTTCCTGTTAACAGTCGTTTATGTGCTGTGAGACTCCAGGGGTCAGTCGGCGTTCGAAAGGATAGTTGTGTTAAGCGCAATTTGTTTGTGATCTCGACATACGCCCCAACGGACTGCAGCTCTCACACGCAGAAAGATGAGTTCTACGATACCCTCGCCACCCTCGTTCGCAGCAGTAAAGGTTCTGACACTGTAGTGCTAGCTGGTGACTTCAATGCACAAGTTGGAAAACTTAGTGTGTCAGAAACCTGTTTAGGTGGGCGTTGTGCTTTACCCACTCAGCGTACAGATAACGGGGATAGGCTTCTCCAGTTTTGTGCGGACAATCGATTGTTCTTGTCTAGCACAAATTTCCGACACAGCTCGCGTCGCACAGCGACATGGCGCTCTAACTCTACAGGCACTCTAAGCCAAATTGATCATATCGCCGTAAGCTACCGATGGCGCAGTTCTGTTCAGAACTGTAGATCTTACTGGTCCACGTACGTAGAGTCGGATCATGCATTAGTTTTAATGCGATTATCTCTCCAGCTCCATGATCATCGTCGCAAACCACAAACCCGATTAGCCGTGCAACGTTTGTGTGATCCAGAAGTACGCACCCGTTATGAGCAGAAGTTAGCACATGAGCTAGGATCTATGACGGACAGTAATGTAGATGAGCATTGGGCTCATATCAAACAAGCGATGCACTTTGCAGCAGGTTTCGCCTGTGGTCCTCGATCTGTTGTTCATCAAAGACACTGGATCTCGCAAGAGTCGTTGAGTATAATGGAGGAAAAGCGTCAGCTCTCGAACTGTAGCGAGGTTATTAAGATACGAATACTTCAAGGAACGGTTTAGCTGGCCGCACGCTAGTGTAGTTGCTCCTGTGTCAACAACTGGGACTCCTTGGGTGGTATCACTGAAGCCCCTGTCGGAAGTGGAAGTGGAGTCATGCAGTCGATTACTAAGTCGGGGGAAAGTGGCCGGTCCAGACGAACTTCCTAAGGTTCTTTTCAAACTGGGTGGAAATGCTTTGATAAAATCACTTACCGCTTCCCTCTGTGACATTTGGAAGGAGGGGTGAATCATTGATTGTCCCCATCTCCAAGAAGGGAGTACGCAATGATTGCACTAACCATCGTGGGATTAGCTTAGTCACCAAAGTATCAGCATCGTCTTACACCCGCTCGCGAGAGGAACACCCGCGAACTGCAGGCTGGATTCCGCCCAGGTCGAGGAGGCATAGATCAAATTTTTACTCTTCGCCGAAAACTTGGAACCCGTCACATGCACCGCCGACCGACAATAATGGCTTGCTTAAACTTGAAAGGTGCTTTCGATCCAGTTGATCAAACAGCGCTTTTCAGTGTTCTTCATCGAAAAGGTATGCCCCAGAAGTTCGTGAACCTACCGAGATCATTGTATTCTCATACTTCTGGCCGCGTTAGGGTTTACGGTGAACTATCCGGTCGGTTCGAAACGACCAGTGGTGTCCGACAAGGATGTCCCATTTCACCATTCCTGTTCAACTTCGTCATGGACGAAATAATGGGGAGTGCGCAGCAAAATCTTCAGGATTTAGGCGTCGAACTAGGAAATAGTGAAAAACTATGTGACCTAGATTACGCAGACGACCTTGTCTGCTTGTTCGAATCCACGGAACGTGCTCAACGTGCACTAGATAGACTCTCAAGAGCTGTAGCTCCGTCCGGCATGCGCTTTGCACCTTCAAAGTGGAAAGCAATGTTACAAGACTGGATATCAACCATTCCGAGATTGATGCTCGATGGGAAGATGCTATTAATTGTTGACCACTTCACCTACCTCGGTAGCTGCGTGACGACGGATGGGAGCACTGTAGTAGAGGTGAGCACGCGGATATCCAAGGCTCGAGCGGCGTACGCAGGACTGAAGCACTTGTGGCACTGACGTGATATTTCACCGAAGTTGAAAGGTCGTGTATACTGTGCCGCGGTACGTTTAGTTTTGTTATATGGTTGCGAGACTTAGGGTTTGCGTGCAGAAGATATTCGTCATCTTGACCACCGATGTTAACATAGTATCACTAGGATTAAGTGGAGCAGCCGAGCGAGCAATGCTGAAGTCAGAAGTCGAGTATTGGGTACTAATTCGGAGGACGTTTTGTCACAGCGTATACAGCTTAGTAGACTTCGTTGGTTGAGGCACGTGTTACGTATGGCAAATACACGTCTACCATACCGTGTCCTATTCTCCGTTCCTCCTAGGGAGTGGAAGAAACCACGTGGAGGTCAACAGATGACGTGGCAAAGAGGAATGAGAAAATGTACAGCAAACTTAGGAAAAGTAGGTGCCTCACGTCTTCGTAATTGGGGTCCAAAAGATCCGTCAACCAGTTGGCTGGAGACACTGAAGGATATAGCTGTTAACCATGAAAAGTGGCGATCGTGTTGTTACTTTCTGTCGAATCAGAATGATTGGCCAGTGTGCGTTTGTACAGTTAGACTGTGTATTCCGTGCGTTGGCTACTAGGGCATTCTTTCCTTTTTCCACCCCTAAAGGCCCACTCCCTGTCCATCTTGTACATTCATACTTTCTAATTTAACGTGCAACATGGTGAGGAAGACAGTGGTCATTGGGGCTTACCCTACTGTTTAACGCTGTACGATGATGATGATGATCTCCTACACCTTACACAACTTGTTCCCCCACCTCCACTCTCTTCCTCGCTTCCTCTCCCATTTTCACACCCCACGAAATCCTCAGTCGATCGTGCGCGCTGAAATGCCAAGGATGGAAATCCTGGCTACGCTTTCTCTTACCCTTCTTCGACTAGCTCCCGAGTCTCACCGAACCCGCTAGCACCGGCTGATGCCCCGCTTTGTACATGATGCCCATTTAAGCTGGCCACATTCAAAGTTCTAACCCTGATGCGCACGGGACAACAGGCGGGTTTAGCTCGTAAGCTCGAATCCCTTGCCATCGATGTGTGTTGCATTCAACAGACTCGCGTTCAAGACTCCAGTTCCATCATTCGATTGACACCCCCATCTAATACTTATGCGAAGCTCCACTTACGCTTCCTAGGGACGCTGAGGTTGCGGCTTCTGGTATTGCTGGCCTTGGCATTGCTCTCAGTGAAATAGCCGAAGCGGCGCTGCTAGACTGGATCCCAGTCCACAGTCGTTTAGGCGCAGTGAGGCTCAGAGATTCATGCAAACTGAGCAGTTGCCACTTTGACAGACGCAATCCGTTTGTCATTTCGGCGTATGCAGCCATCTATTGCGGCCCAGATGCAATCAAAGATACCTTCACCAAAACTCCACGACCTCTTAGATGAAACAATCCGGGCTGATATTGTGATTCTGAATGCTAGAGTTGGTCGGTTGTCAACGAATGAGGCGCATCTACGAGGCCCTTCTGGGCTAGATTCCTGTCACTCGGGAAATGGGGAACGGTTGTTGGTACTGTGCTCAGATCATCGTCTGTTCCTCGCCAGTAGGTACTTCAAGCGTCCTAATTGCCGGTACGCCATGGAGCGTCCGCTCTCTTTGAGTCAACAGTGGACCCAGATCGACCACATCGCTTTAAGCCAAAAATGGCGGGGTTGTATACAGAACTGTCGTTCGTACTGGAGCACCACCTTTGATTCCGACCACGCATTAGTCTGCACTAAGCTGTCCATGTGCTTCGGTGGGCGCTCCTCACGCATGCTGCAACGGAGGTTAGATTGCGATAAGCTCTCCGATCCATCTCGCCCATCCGCCTTCCAAAATGCGCTAGCTGGAAAACTAGATGCAGCCTCACCTGATGATCTAAACCAGCACTGGCCGTTTATCAAGAATGCATTGTATTCTGCTGGCCTAATAAGTTGTGGCCTGTCTCGTCGTGCAGTAAGACCCTGGGTTTCTGCTGAAATTCTGCGCCTTCTCAATGAACACCGGTCGATTCTGGCTGGAAGTGAGTATAACGAAGCACGACTTGTAATGAGAAGTGCACCTAATGCGAATCTTCGTAAGGACCGCGAAATCCGACGGTCGCAATGCGCATCAGAAATGAAAGGTGCTGCTGCTATGTGAAATCCCCGCAACCTGTTCTATCTCATTCGAGTCACCGGTAGGAAGCCTCTAGGTGTGAGTGAAACAATCCGTGAAGTTGACGGTTTGCCAAGCGACAATCAGAGCGGTGTCTTGAACGCTGGGCGGAGCACCTTCAGGCACAATTTAGCTGGCCCTCAGTATTACCCTTTCCTGTAGCTCTTCCAGCACAGGTCCAGTGGGGCATTTCGACAGATCCGCCTACCGAGGCGTAGATGCGAAAGGAGACCCAGGCATTAGGATGTCACAAATTGCCGGGCCCCGATGGCATTCTCCCAGCCGTTTTTAAAGATGGTGGAGTGCAGATTGGCAGAGAACTTTGTGTTTTGTCCTCAAAAGTTTGAAATTCCGAGAATGTACCGCCCTAGTGGGGAAATCGATTGTTATTCCCATCTTTAAAAAAGGCTCGCGCATTGACTGCGCCAACCATTCTAGTATCAGCCTTACCCCAATGGCGTCGAAGCTGTTTGCGTCTGTCATGCTTCGCAGGTTGTACTAAACGCGTGAACAGCAGACACACTAGTAGCAAACTGGGTTTTGTGCCGGTCGTGTGTGTATCGATCAAATCTTCACCCTCCGACAACTGTTAGAGCACCGTCACACTTTCTAAAACCCGACTCTCATCGTGTTCCTGGACATTCGCTCGGCCTTCGACTCCATTGACAGGACTGTACTGTGGAACTGTTTTTTTTTATAAATGGAGTACATGAGAAGTATGTGTCACTCCGCAGAGTTGTACTGTCACATCTCACATTGGGTCAGGGTCTACGGCCAGCTTTGGTCCGCTTTTGTAGTCTTCAGTGGAGTTCGACAAAGTTGCCCTGTTTTGAACCGTCCCACTAACCCTAATGAGAACTCAGTTTTTCCTCAGAATCGAGCCGGTTTACTAGCACAAAACAAAGAATATATAGGTTGCTCTCACATTCGCCCACTCGTTGCACACAGTGCACTGGTCCGACTGGTGTGGGCGACCACGCCCTAAGGCTAAAACAACGCTGACAAGACTTATCTATCATTTATCGATCCACTCCAGCGATCGGCTGTCTCGTCACCCGAGGTTCCCTCACAGCCCTATAGCCACATTTCTCCTTAACTTTGCTACAGAGGATGTTCTACGGAATGCTCTGTCGGGTATTCCAAACGGTGGAATTGAACCCCTCCAAAAGAGTAGAGTTCTTGGCTTGGAATATGCCGATGATACCGCCTTGCTGAGTGATAGTGCACAGGGAATGCAAAATGCTTCGGACCGCTTGGTATCTGAGTTATCCAGATACGGAATGTACTTTGCACCTTCCAAGTGTAAAGTGTCTGCAAGATTCGCAGGAGCCTGTGCCTGCGCTCACCCATTGCGGTGATCGGCTAGAGTCAGTCGATACTTCAAGTACCTTGGGAGCTTGACAACAGCTGGAGGTGGTGTTGGGAGGAGATCAATTCACTCACAGCGAGAGCTTGAGCAGCTTTTACAAACCTGCGACGCCCGTTGCATCGCCGTGACATTCGTCTCTCTCTCTTACGAGACGAGTGTATGTCGCCGCGATGCACGGTGTTCTACTGTACGGTTGCGAGATCTGGCCAATTCGTGTTGAGGATACTCGGCGTCTTTTCGTGTTCGATGACTGATGTTACCAAAGCATTGCTCGCTTCTGGTGGGAACATCGAGTGAGTAGTGACGCGGTGCACCTTCGTGTGTTAAGCACAGATAGTCGCCCTCCTAATGAAGTGATCGCTCTACACAGCCTCCGGTGGCTCGGTCATATTTTACGAATGCTTGCCCATCGTCTACCTTTTCGTGCTCTATTCGCACATGCTGGGCAAGGCTGGAAGAAGCGATGTGGCGGTCAGGCCATGACTTGGCATAGAGGTTTGAAAAATCTAGCATCAGCATTGGCTTCGGTCGTTGCTTCCCGCCTCCCTGGTCGGAGCCCAAGGGACGAGGATTGTCGTTGGTTAGAAACGTTGAGGGTGCAAATGCTGTGCGGTGTCTGTCGAACCCTGGTGTCGCGAAATCACCAAAATGTCATCCCGAAAAACAAAATGACAGAAAAAACATCAAAAAGTGTACGGCGAAAAGCAAAAAATCAGCATTTTTTTCTCACTAACTGTCTGTTTTACCGTATTGCACGCTGCTCCCCTTAGTTTGTAACTGTTCTGTTGAGCTGGCATTTTGCTTGACCTCAGGCCAGTATATATATATATATATATATATATATATATATATATATATATATATTCGAACCTCACACTCATCCTTGAATGTGCTGGATGAGAAAGCACGCATTAGGTTGATATCTATAACCGATATCGAGTTAGACTCGAACCATTGCACTATTCTAACTCTTCACATGGAACCCTTCATACAATAATAGTGAAACAAACAGCATGAAATATGTCCGCTTTTATGGCAGTGAACCAATCCAGGTCGTCTAATACTTATCTGTTATGATTTTTGAGTCCATATGGACTGCAGAATGTACTGAAATGGCTTGAACTCGGAACTAGGCACACCGAAGACCGACAAAACCAGAAGAGCGAGTATACGTTCTGCAAGCTTTATCAACAACACATTCTTTCATACGTGAATAAATGTGTGGCACAATTAGTTGACAATGTACTCACTTACTTAGTTACCTACTTTTCTGCGACTAACTCCTAAGGACAAATCGGATTCTTGGGTATCTCTGACAGCGGCTCCCCACGCGTTGTGACTGGCGGCAAAGTTGGTACATAGTGACTTCCTATTCTCGGCCCACATACGAAGTCCAACCGGTCTAGATATTTTAAACCCAGTGTGCTGACCCACGTCGTCAGCTGGCCGCCAAGGCGACGCTTCCAACTCGGCCAAGTTGACGGTAGAAGGCTTCTCTTTGTGAGTTCTGGTCTACGGAAGATATGGTCGAACCACTGGAGACGGTGCCCTTGAAGAAAAGAGGACAGCACTTCTGCGTTCGAGCAGCTTTTTTGTATGGCGGAGTTTGTGGCGCGATCATACCATTTGGTTTTGGCTATGTGACAAAGACACCGGTAGTAGAAGCTTTCCGGTTTTTTCGTATGCTTTACCCTCAGCGACCAAACTTCAGAAACGTACATAAGAACTGGACGTATGGCAGGACGGTAAATGTGCGATTTCATGCGGAGACTTATTTCACGACGAGACCACAGTGATTTCCGAATGTGAAGAGATGCTCACCTCGCGCAATCGACTCGAACACTCAAACTTCAGTCCGGCCGTTTGGTTTCATGTTAGACCCGGGGTACTAGTTCCGAGAATTGGCCCCTTACTTCAGTGGAGCCTATTGGATAGAGGGGAGTCATGAAGACCTTGGCTTTGTGGTATATATCTAAAGAGCAATCGCCCTGGACGCATATTCGACACGGTTTAGAACCGGTTGTAGATGGTTCGGTTTGCTTCCCAAAACGATAACATCGAAAAGTGCTAATTCCGCGATCTCAGCCTTCTGGCCTCGTTGAATTTCACTAACCCTTGATGAGTAGCGACACCACAGCCGCATGCTTTCGAGCGCAGCTCCCGGTTGCGGACAGAAGGGAGTCCAATCCCGTCGTTAAGCGAGAAAAAATGAGCAACAGCTCACAATAAGTGGTCGTAGACTGCAAAGATTTTTTGGGTCTGGACATGAAAATTAAGCTCGCCATATCAAGAAACGGCCTTACACCGGTTTAGTCCAGATCCCGCGCCATCCGCACAATTTTCTATCTTCCATTTATCAAACAGTTCCTTTGTTTCCCATGCACTTAAACCACTATATCACGCCAGCCACCTCCCCCCCCCCCGCCCGCGTGATAATTTGTTTTTCCACTCCCATTGCGTCACACAACCTTGGCCTTTTTTCTACGGCAAGTGTTGATTAATGTTATCGTTGTATCCTTAACCCGTACATGCCTTATTTGTTCGTACCAAACCCTGATCCTTAGCCGATTTTGTCGCTTACATAACCTTCCTTCCCCTTTGTCCCTATGCGAACTGATCTACTGGCTGCCATGACGACTCCATCGGCGTTGTTGTTTCCGCACACTCCTCCCCACTCACCAGTGTGCTTTTATCCGACCTATTATGTTACTGCCTCATGATCGCCTGGATTACTTGACTTGGTCTCACCTCTTGGGTGTGACTACCTCCCTCCCCACCCCTCTCTCGCTCTCTATTTGCTATGCCTGTGTGAATGACTGAACTTTGACCTTCCCGTTTTAATCATGCTTGTAGTTCACCACGCTTTTTGTATATAATCTCTTATGCGATTAATTCTCTTCTGAAGGTTGATTGACCAAAATGCTCCCATAAATAACGATTTTTTCTGTGAACCACTTGAATCACTTCAGTATCACCGTTTTATGTGTTTCCTGCCCATTGTTCCCTGGGCGTTTTGAAGTTTTTCCAACTGTCTTGACTCTGTGATTGGTTTGCCCACAATTTGAGATTTTACTGCTATCGTTTGATATTTTTTCCTACACTACACGTAGTAAAGCGAGCTTGTATTCTCTGCCGCGTGACTCGAGGTTCGGTTATCTGCAAGTCACTCAACAACAGGTCGACAATCATGTACGGTACCAAATTTATCACAGTACTCGTAGTTGCGGCAGTACTCAAAATTGGCTATATTTTTATTGTTGAGTGACCGACTGGTAAAGCTCCACCCCTGGAGTACGGGCCATTTGCCCAATAATCACACTGGTGAGTATCCGACTGGAAAAACCCCAAGTCTAGAGTACAGACAACTGGCAATATTCATTGATTAATATCCAACGCACAAACTTCAATCGCTGAGTTTTCAATTGATATTGGATATCTGACTGATAAAAGTGCCCAATTTGATCGACGATTTTGACTCTAATATGCCAACAACGAGGAGTCAAAGCATGGATCAAATCACAGACAAAGCACATGGGCAAGACACTTTAAATGCTGTTTGACGCCACGGCCCCTATTGTAGTAGGGAGAATAGACCCAGTATCGTACGCATCTTGTTTCTAAAGGCCCAGATAAGAGAATAACAACTTAAGAAAGAAATAGATTAAGAAGAGGAACTTGAGTTGCTAAAAGCTCAACAATAAACGGGAGTGGCTTGTTTCCGCTCCTCATAGGAACAGAAAAAAAGAAAGTTGATAGAAAGGTCTTCCAAGATAAATGGCAGAAAACCCTGTCAACTCCGCACATTCACCAAAGAAACCGCTTCTCCTGTTCCGATGCCCGTAAATCTTGACTGTATTGCAGAACCAATGGTAATTCCTATCACCGATGGAGAACTGACGGTCAGAAGTGTGCGGCTTGATCTAGCGAGCGCACAGGCTGACTTCTCCGATTCAGCACTCAGGATGCCAGGTTGTTTGGCATCGGAACAGCAGAAAGGCAAGGATACTCAATAAAATAAGACGTTGCTGTAAGAAACATATGGCGTAGCATCTCACGGAAAGGAAATCCAGCAGTGTGCGGAATATATTCAGAGGTACCTGAAGCGTGATAACGTAGTGATTGGCTTTATGTAATCAGGCACAGAGCTGGCTCTGACGGCCCTTTAGGATATTTCAGAAGATAATGATTGTCTGACGAATGAACACCACTTCCAGGTTGCCCGCTGTACAAAATTTACAAAGGCGGACTCAGAAGAACCGAAAATATACCAATGATGGGAAGCAGTTCGGGAAATTTGTAGCTTTGCCTACAGATATTGAGGAGCGAATGCGTGCTGGGGTCAATCGTACCAAATATCAACTTAATTTACCTTCAACATTCCAAATTCGACTTGAGTGTGCCAATGACGCACGTAGAATATAAACTTAACATGACATACAACGATGTTGTTTGTTGTGAAGAACAACTTGAACGACCCCCAGGGATAATGAAAATGTCCTTTCTGCATCCAAAACAGCTTGTCAACGTTGGAACTGAACCATTGAAAGGTATGCCTTTGTTCAATCCTCCTACTTTGGCAAGACGCTCCGTGCGAGAGCTGCGATGAACAACACTGAAGCTTGTTTCATTCTTGTCATCGATTCTGAGCTGGTGCAAAAATACGTTGGCGATGGGGTTGGCATGGTACGAAAGTAATTCGAGTTAGACCCTTGCACTACACTTTTCATGCTATCTCTTCGTCGGCAACAGACAGAAGAGAGCTTGTTTTGGATATAAACGCTCGTCTGCCATAGAGTGCTGAGGAGTGTTTCATCCATCGCAAAGCTCAACACGGCCTCTCCTACAACTGATAACTGAAAACTTTTATCTACCACCTAATCGGTACCTCAGAGTTCCCGCTCCCCTATCCTTCCCCCACCCCCCCCCCCCCCTCTGCTCACCTTCATCTGTGATTCTCCTGACCCTATGGTTTACGGACGCTGAGATACAGGATATTTTCGTCAAACTACTTTTCATGATTCCTTTCTTCTTCCGCCTCTATATTCATCAAGTCCTCACTTAGACTTTGTTGATATTACCAGATAGATTCACCAAAGTCTGCATTCACTTGAACTATACAAGTCACCTGGCCTTGAGTTGCATGTTTGCGCGTCATCATTTTCGTCTCTCCATCTATTGTCTGCCTCATCCTTTGGGTAAACGCCGTGATTATCTCCATCCCTAAATACATAGACATAGCTGGTAACAATACAATAACAATTATATATATATATATATATATATATATATATATATATATATATATATATATATATGAATTCGTAGGGGCAAACTTCATAGTATCAAAGGCCTAATGCTCTACTAGGGGCTCTGAGTTTAGTTCATTCAAACGCCAACCTCGCAAATCGGTACTAAAAATTCGGTTTTTGCCTTACAGCATCCAGTTAAGACCAAGATGAATAGAATTAGAAAGTGGAAAAGAGCCGAAAATCGAATAATAAGCGGAAATCACGAAAACAAAGAGAGAGCACGAATGAAAATATGCCGCTGACCGACCAAATAACCATATCACTTAATGTCTCTAACCATTTGGTAGGCAGATCTCGCAAACCCCAGTCCAAATATCTGATACGCCATACTTAAAAAGTCCACCGGTCGAGGTTTTCATATCTCTGTCATTTCATGAACGGATCACGTTCGCCCACCCTCCATCGACCACATTTCTTGAAGAACAGCTTACACCGAGGAAGACTATCGGTGGCACACGTAACACATTGTTAGGGTTAACTAAAGCATATCCATAAAAAAGATAGACAAGCCACATGAACTGATACACGGTGTTTGTCGCCTCTGTTATCTCATCACATTCAACAACAAAGCATATTTACACTAAGTAATCACGGATCACAGGCCCATTTACGATTTCCTGTCAGAACGGAATGGGATCAGTGTTCTCTTTATCTTCACGATATTCGCCACACCATCAGCCCACATACAGCGATCGTTTTTAATGAAGCTCTCGAGACAGCCTATTTTGTAATCATTTAAGACCCTAAGATAAACCTAACAAACACTTTCTTAGCGAAGAAATTTCGTTGAGTTTCTGTTTGCGAATATTTAAGACTTACATGAGCTGCGACAGCGGAATAAGAACCTCTATTTTGGACTACAAGCTTGTGCATGATTTAGTTGGAAGGAGTTTACCTCAGAACATCAAAGGTATACTGCAATATTAGGGATAGACGGTAAACTGATCCTGGGCCTTAGTGTGGAGAACCACATAAGGTCTCCATAAGCTCGGTTTGGGATACAAGACCACGTCGTTTCTCAGAGAAATCAACATCACATAAGAGAATTCACTGGATAGATACACCGCAGTCTGATCGAGAACTATCGCGGGTTTCCAAAAAGAACTGTCAGGGTAACACTCTTGAAATCAATTCATCAACATCAGTTTTCGTTACGACATTTATTTCAAGTAATTTGTCATAAAAATGAATATATTTAAGAGAATTTATGGTACAACGGCAACTCCTGTCTTTTGGTATTAGAACTTTTTTACAAACTCAATCTTTTGAGAAAGCGCCAGAAAAGATTTTCTTTTTTTGAAGAGGCCCACATTCCTCTTCCTTTTTGTCGCGCCTTAGACTCCAGATTCAAATATGCGTTCAATTTGCTCGGGGGTAATAGTTTCCCTCCAATTTCGGACACCGAGGACAATCCCAGTCGGATAAGATGTGCAGACAAATCACGTCGGATAACAAAAGCCTGAAAGCAAATTCATTATAAATCACAATGGATGACAAATTACACGTCTGACGTGCACACACGCCACCAAATAGCAACTATCGGTAGTGACACCCACGGGTGAAAACAGCACGGGGGAGTTAGGTTTGATGCTTCTGCGCATCCAGTTTACGCCTTTCTCGGAAAGTGCAACAGGAAGTGTGAGAGGCAAGCAACCAGCTTTGGACGGTTGACTGGTGGGAGAGACACTTACCATCCACGGGCTGCCAAAAAAAACGAATAACTGGTTTGTGAACAACTTCCAATGTGCCAACAGCAGTTACTCCAGTGACAATACCTTTCAGTTTTAGGCCACGAGAGCACAACTCTGGAGTAAATTGTGAAACTGAGTGAAATTTAGAAAACTTCCAGTTAATTCGTCAACTTGATGCTTACTAAACAATAATGTCTCGAAATAAGAATGACCCCACACAGACCCAAAGCGGTGGGGAAGACCTGATATTCAAATATCAAATAAACACGAAGTTAATTACCCGAATCATCTGTAGATTTCGATCCACAAACTGCTGGAGTTTGTCTAATAAGGATGGCATTGAAGCTCCTAGCCGAAAATTTGGTCAAACTTGAGAACTTGTATACACGTTTTATAATCAGCAGTCACCTCTGAAAATGAAGAGAACTAAGTTTTTAAGATCATAACAAATCAGAGATGATTTGCATTCAATTTAAATGGTGATAAACTTACGACTGAGATATCAATGACCTACATCAACGGAAGAAAGTCACTACGCAATTGCTATTCTTGAATCTATATTGATGAACTCTAATTGTTTTGCAGGCTCACAGTGACTTGGTAGGTCAGCCGACGGGTCAGAAGGAATTCACTACGTAATCGGACGAGTCCCACTCCAAGGATTCGACTACCAAAAACCGGAATGCAAACTGTCCCACGTCCCATACGACGTCCTCACGAAGAGCAACCACGCCTCCTTACAATATTTAGAGCTACGCAGCTGCAACGACATGTGAAACCTCAAAAGGGGAGGAAAGCATGCAGCCACAGTAAAAGAGACTGATAACGACAAGTTCAATAGGTAGTTCCAGACTGGGAAGCGATAAAGCATTTTTGGTGAAAGCGGGCTACGGGGATAGCTCACCTACCAAAAGCAGTGATTTTCGACGTGACGAAGCATACTACCCGTAAGTAGTAAAACATTGTAAACGCAAATATTAAATACAACAGCATTCAGTGATTGCAACCGCAGGATATTTCTGATCATTATTTGTTAGAAATATCTGTAACAATTAAAAAGAAATAACAAGTAGTATTTCCAAGTTAGATAACTCAACATTATTCTGACATTACGGTGAGCAGAGAAATATTCTAAATGATAATGCATGTAACCCAAAGCGATCCCTGTTGTTTGGTTATGAGAACCATGGAAAGCAATTAATATGGCTTTTCATTGACTATATTAGATTCAAATGCAGTTTCTGCGCACCGAACTTCTTGCACGAGGACCGAGCGAGGTTACGAAACACTAGTGTTCCTCAGCCATTCCTATCTGCACGTTTCAGTTTAGTTTATCCAACTAACCTCGCACTTCGGTGTTCTGGTTTCGGTTGCTACCTTCCAGCATTGTTCAGTAAAGGGGAGAAAGAATGGAAACATAAAGTGAAAAGTCAAAATTCCAAAGTACTAAGAAGGAATCACGAAGACGAAGAAAGAGTCCGAATGCAACTACACCATCGGCCGCGAAATCTAGCCGTATAACTTAATATTTCCAGCCATATGGTAGGCGGATCACGTGGACTCCAACCTGGAAGTTTAACTCGCCCTACTTGGCCAATTTCACAAGTCAAGGTTTCTATACATTTCTGCCATGTTAAGGACTGACCATCACGACTTACATTCCAACAGCCATCTGCCTCAGGAAACAGGGTGCGCCGAAGAAGTCTACCGATGAACATGCGTGACACGTCCCAGACATCTTAAACTGTTGAGATTCAGTAATTGATCCAGAGACTGACCCCTGGTTCCCGACACTATGTCAAACTTCAGGATTGCTGATACGGTGCTCCCATCATACTTGGGCAGTGCTACGGATACATCGATGCTCGAACATCGACAATCTTCGCCTATCTTCTACTCTTGGTCTTAATGGTTTCTGAACCGTCACGACGAGACTGCACCTTGACGTGGTGTGATGGCTTGCGCGCCTCTATGACCCAAAGAGCTATACAGGATGGCTTCCTTAAGCCGGAGATGCTATCATACCTGACAGATCAATGGGTAGAGGTCAGACAAAGTCCAGTCTCCTGGTCCTCCGGGTTGGGGGTTGATTTGAGCTGGCAACTCAATCGGCAAAATCAGTGGAAGAATAATTGATCCAAGCGAATGGGCTTCCACTAAGCCATCCCACTGCCTTGCGGATAGGTTCTTGTTAGAACTAAAGGCTTTCGATGAAGACTCTAATCGTTCTCCTGCTTTGTGGCTGGACACCCTAGCAGTACCCGTCTAACATCTCCCATGAACTGCACGAATAGAAAGAATTCCATACTGCATCGGTCGTCGCGCAGGCTAATCAGGACCGCGCTGCCCATTGCATCGAGCGGGGTGGGTAGTGATAAGTGTGCTACTGCTCAGAGTTCCCTCTTCTGTCCCTAACCACCCCTCTTTGCCCCATCTACCCAACCATAATACTCCCATTGATAACACGGTCGATACTCGCAACGATTCACTGTCAAATAGTATCGGGAATAATCCTCTGTCTGGTAACTCACATTTTCCCAAGCCTCGTCAGCCTCAATCTCGGCTCCTTCAACGTGCGTACTCTCATGCAGGCCGGTCAGCAGGCGTGTGTAGCCCTCACAATAAATTCTCTGAAGATTGATGTCTGCTGCTTAAGCGAAACGCGTATCCAGGATTCGAGCAGTGTAATTCAACTAACTGCTCCTGGTATCTCATCGAGGTATATTCTGCGCACCTCAGGAGACGAAGCAGCTAGAGCTGTGGGTAAACATGGTGTAGGAGTTGTCTTGACTGACAAGGCTGAGGCTGCCCTTTTAGACTGGATCCCGGTTAACAGTCGTTTATGTGCTGTAAGACTCCAGGGGTCAGTCGGCGTTCGAAAGGATAGTTGTGTTAAACGCAATTTGTTTGTGATCTCGACATACGCCCCAACGGACTGCAGCTCTCACACGCAGAAAGATGAGTTCTACGATACCCTCGCCACCCTCGTTCGCAGCAGTAAAGGTTCTGACACTGTAGTGCTAGCTGGTGACTTCAATGCACAAGTTGGAAAACTTAGTGTGTCAGAAACCTGTTTAGGTGGGCGTTGTGCTTTACCCACTCAGCGTACAGATAACGGGGATAGGCTTCTCCAGTTTTGTGCAGACAATTGATTGTTCTTGTCTAGCACAAATTTCCGACACAGCTTGCGTCGCACAGCGACATGGCGCTCTAACTCTACAGGCACTCTAAGCCAAATTGATCATATCGCCGTAAGCTACCGATGGCGCAGTTCTGTTCAGAACTGTAGATCTTACTGGTCCACGTACGTAGAGTCGGATCATGCCTTAGTTTTAATGCGATTATCTCTCCAGCTCCATGATCATCGTCGCAAACCACAAACCCGATTAGCCGTGCAACGTTTGTGTGATCCAGAAGTACGCACCCGTTATGAGCAGAAGTTAGCACATGAGCTAGGATCTATGACGGACAGTAATGTAGATGAGCATTGGGCTCATATCAAACAAGCGATGCACTTTGCAGCAGGTTTCGCCTGTGGTCCTAGATCCGTTGTCCATCAAAGACACTGGATCTCGCAAGAGTCGTTGAGTACCATAGAGCAAAAGCGTCAGCTTTCGAACCGTAAGGAGATGAATAAGATGCGGAGAAAGCTGCAAAGACAAGTTACGCGAAGCCTTAAGAAGGATCGCGAAAATTGGTGGGTCAATGTAGCCGAAGAAATGGAAGTGGCAGCTGCTTCAGGTAACAGTCAAAGACTGTTCAAACTTATTCGTGACACCGGTGGACGGCGAACTCAGGTCAGTGAAACGATTTGCAATAGGAATGGAGAACCCATCCATAACAAACAGCAAAGGCTCAACCGTTGGGCCGAATACTTCAAGGAACAGTTTAGGTGGCAGCACGCTAGTGTAGTTACTCCCGTGTCAACAACTGTGACTTCTTGGGTGGTATCAATTGAGCCCCCATCAGAAGTAGAAGTAGAGTCATGTATTCGATTACTAAAGCGTGGGAAAGCGGAAGATCCCGACGAGCTTCCCCCAGTTCTTTTCAAACTGGGTGGTGAGGCGTTGATAAAATCACTAACCGCTTTGCTCCGTGACATTTGGAACGAGGAGCGTATTCCGTTAATATGGAGTGATTCATTGATTGTTCCCATCTTCAAGAAGGGAATACGCAATGACTGCAGTAATCATTGTGGGATTAGCTAAATCCCGATAGTCACCAAAGTATTAGCTTCGATTTTGCTGCATCGTCTTACACCGGCTCGCGAGAGGAATGTCCGCGAGCAGCAGGCAGGATTCCGCCCAGGTCGAGGATGCATCGACCAGATTTTTACTCTTCGCCGACTACTTGAAAAGCATCACACGCACCGCCGACCGACAATAATGCTTTTCTTAGACCTGAAAGGCGCCTTCGATTCAGTTGATCGAACAGCGCTTTTCAGTACTCTTCATCGAAAAGGTATGCCCCAGAAGTTCGTGAACCTACCGAGATCATTGTATTCTCATACTTCTGGCCGCGTTAGGGTTTACGGTGAATTATCCGGTCGGTTCGAAACGACCAGTGGTGTTCGACAGGGATGCCCTTTGTCTCCGTTCCTGTTCAACTTCGTCATGGACGAAATAATGGGGAGTGCGCAGCAAAATCTTCAGAATGTTGGCGTCGAACTAGGAGATAGTGAAAAGCTATGTGACCTAGATTACGCAGGCGACCTTGTCTGCTTGTTCGAATCTACGGAACATGCTCAGCGTGCACTAGATAATCTTGCAAGAGCTGTAGCTCCATTCGGCATGCGCTTTGCACCTTCAAAGTGTAAGGTGATGTTACAAGACTGGACGTCAACAATTCCGAGATTGATGCTCGATGGGAAGATGCTATTAATTGTTGACCACTTCACCTACCTCGGTAGCTGCGTGACGACGGATGGGAGCACTGTAGTAGAGGTGAGCACGCGGATATCCAAAGCTCGAGCGGCGTACGCGGGACTGAAGCACTTGTGGCGCCGACCTGATATTTCACTGAAGTTGAAAGGCCGTGCATACTGTACTGCAGTGCGTTCAGTTTTATGTGTGGTTGCGAAACTTGGAGTCTGCGCGCTGAAGATATCCGTCGTCTTGAGGTTTTCGACCATCGATGTTTACGTAGTATCGCTAGGATTGGGTGGAATAGCCGAGTAAGCAACGATGAGGTAAGAAAGCGAGTATTGGGTACTAATTCAGGGAACGTTCTGTCACAGCGTATCCAACTTAGTAGACTTCGTTGGTTGGGACACGTGTTACGTATGGCAAACACACGTCTACCACACCGTGTCCTATTCTCCGCCCCTCCTAGGGAGTGGAAGAGACCACGTGGAGGTCAACAGATGACGTGGCAAAGAGGAATGAGAAAATGTACAGCAAACTTAGGAAAAGTAGGTGCTTCACGTCTTCGTGGTTGGGGTCCAAAAGATCCGTCTACCAGTTGGCTGGAGACACTGAAGGATATGGCTGCGAACCGTGAACAGTGGAGATCGTGTTGTCACTTTCTATCGAATCAGAATGACTGATCCATGTGCGTTTGTACAGTTATACTGTGTATTCCGTGCGTTGGCTACTAGGGCATTCTTTTCTTTTCCCACCCATATAGGTCCACTCCCTGTCCATCTTGTACATTCATACTTTCTAATTCAACGTGCAACATGGTGAGGAAGACAGTGGTCAGTGGGGCTTGCCCTACTGTTTAACGCTGTACGATGATGATGATGATGGTTTCTGAACCGTATAAAAGAACGGATCTAACTGCCGCAGTGTACACTCGACCCCTGATAGACGCCACTTCAAAGCCACAGACGACTGAAGCTAGCAAAAACCAAAGGCACCTTTTGCATGCGCGACAACAGTTCATTCGATATATCACCAACTGGTGAGATGTAACTGTCCAGATAACAAAACTCATCTACTTCAACTAGAAATTCCTCTGCCAAGACAAGGTTTGCTGTAGCGCCAAACCAGCCATGCAGCAGCATTTCACACGTTGACAGTGAAAAACGCATCCCAACCATTGCGACGCTGTTGTTAAGGACATCTAGAAAGACTTGCAACTTATCTGGATCTTCACTCAAAATAAAAATATCATCCGCGCACTCTAAGTCAGACAAGTTACTACCTAAGTAAGGGTTGTTGTCGCTATTTTTACAACAGCATAGGGCTATCTCAAAATCCAAATGAATCACAAAATTGAAAAGGGAACGCAATAGAGAATAATCCTAACGAACAACACTCCTCGTGGTGAGCTCGGGTGGAAGATCGCTCTAGGAAAGAACGCGGATTCCACTGTCCGCAAATAGGGATTGGAAAAGAGAGATACATTTCTCTGGTACGCCCTTCAAAGAGAGGCAGTGCCACAGACCTATGCGGTCGACTGAGTTAAATACCACTTTAAGATCAAGAAAGATAGCGATTGTGCGTCTACGTAAGATGTGTCTGTGCTCTAAGATTTGTCAAAGAGTAAAGACGTCGTCGATACCACCACGACCGGATCTGAAACTAACTTGGTTCTGACACGTACACACTTCACAGGATCTGGACAATCGGTGGAGAATAATCCCGGTGAGCGGTTTGGACTCGATACTCGCCAAGCTAACTCCTCTGTCGAGGAGGATATATCACCTTTCTCGCAAATCGGCACAACTATCGATTCACATCTCTCTGGGAATCTGTTCACTATCCCAGATTATCCGGAGGAGTTTCGGCAACTCTAAAACCAAAGCTTTGCCGCCATTCTTTAAAAAGGATGGAGACAACCCATCCGGTTCAATGGCTTTGAATTTTTCAAGTAATCTATCTCCCGCATAAGCCCCATTCCTGATGGAAGGATGGATATCCATCTGTATCGTTTCTCTGGCAGGTATATTCGGAAGGCCCACTGTTTAATCGGGCTAACTAAATTGTCTCTGTAAGTGCTCCACCCAACGGTCCGGCCGACGTCCCTGGGAGTGAATCAGTGAGCCGTAGGATTCCTTGAATAACTTATTTACACCGAGCTCCCGTGGACCTGTACTTCTAGTCAAACGGCAAAGGTTGCGGGTACTCCCAATAGACGCGGTCCCTTCCATTCCCCTACATTTCACAATCCACCACTGCTCGCGGTCCTAGTTAGTTGGCATCTCAGGGGTTCACGCACTTCATTGAATGTGGCATCCGGAGGGACAAATCTACGAGCAGAAAACAGTGCAGCTGATGTCGACGATATCCATCGTTTGTGAGGCCTACTTGAATCAGAGTCCCGTGTGGCATTATACGCGACATACGAGGATTTCTTGATCTGTTGCCAGCGTTCATCTAAATATTGCACATTCGACTGCATCGATAACCGCGTAGATATCTCAGCCTGAAAAGCAGATCGCCCGTTATCGTCTAGAAGCAACTGCGCGGGACGGGTGGCATTTACGTTGGTGCGACCACGGACGAGACGTGAACAGAAGTGAGCACATACCAAGGCGTGATCTGAGTCCACAGTCGTAGACCAAAATGAACGACAATCTTTAAATGGTCCACGCTAGCGGTGACTAATCACAGTATGGTCAATCTGAGTCCAACGGTGTGAAGACGTAGGAGGATGCCGTGTCAGTTAATGTCGCTTCTTATGGCAGAAGTTCGTACTCGCCAGAAATAATCTGTGGCCCGAACACAGCTGGATGAGAAAATTGTCGTTGTCAGAGTGATCGGCTGGGATAGCTATTGGGCCCTCTATGTGTTTTTCGGAATCTCCCAAACGGCTAGTTTGGGCGTCGGAATCCCCAGCAATGACCACCACGTCTGTTAAACGCACGCTTCGAAGCAGCTGAGACTAATCCTGATAGAATTTGTCTTCGGTTTCAGAGGAACTGCAGTCAGTGGGCGCTTACTCAGACACGATGAACAAGCAGCAACGCTTCAGTTTGTTGCTGTTGACCTACACAGAACCGTCCAACCGAACTGCACACAAACGACTGCTGACTGGAATCCAGTCTAGCATCACACACTCAGATATCATGCTGAAAACAATCCCAACGCCGGCCTAACCACGAGCACTAGAAACCGGATCACCCGACACACGAAGAGTAAAGCGACAGACTGAGGTTTTATATGGGGTGCGAAGCGTGATCACAGAAGTGCGGTCTTGTATGCGCGTTTCGGAGACACAGCATACATCCATCTTGAATGCTTCAAGAGTTTTAGTGAGAGCAGTCTGTTGCCCTAGCTGACATGGTGTGCGGACGTTAAAGACAATCAAGTGAGGTGAACATTAGGCTTCAGGAGTGCATTCGGTTTATGCCCGACTCCTGAACTAATGCTTTCTTCGGAGCCACAGTTACCCGTGGCGGTTTGTACGCACCTTAAGTCAAGGGAAGGAAAAGTTGGTAAGGCCCTTTACAGGAAGAAGGCTGCCTAAACCACAGAAGTGGTTTTCTCTTTGGGGAACCCTAACCGGAGACTTTTACTCAAAAGTCTCACCCACAAGGCAGTGGGGCGTTAACCCAGCACGGGAACGTGACCGAAGAACCCGTGAAGAAACCTCTTCTGGTCTGTCACGTGAGACTTGATTGTTGCAAGCATTCTGCCTTGTCATCGCTGGTGTTTTATTATTCACCCACCTTTCGCATTCAGTTCTTAACCCTATACAACCAACAGAGCAAGCGGAACGTGAACGGGGCAGCACCCTTTGGACTGGAGACTGTTCAGCTCAGACGGGCGATAGCTGCTCAATGAAGTGCGATGACTTCTTCCGCTGTCCATAGAAACCCCAGATCCTCCACTCTTACGTCCATCAAGTATAGGTTTTTAGACCAGTCAGCTGTTTCTCTTCGTGGTTATTCGATGCAGTGTCCTCTCCAGGACGTAGTAGTTAGAACCAGGTGTTGCCCAAAACCTGGATCACCGAGACTGAACTTCGTCTGGCCTCCATCTATCGACTTGTCAGGCACGATAGCATCTCTGGCTTGAAGAAGCCATCCTGTATTGGTCTTCGGCTAATGGATGTTCGCACGCCATGTACTGGACACTGGTTGACTGCCATCAGGTCCTAGATACCAAACTTACGACGAGCCTTAACCTTGGCGTAGTGTGATGGCGTGCTTGCATCTATGACCCAAAAAGCTTTCTCAGGCCGGAGATGCTATCATGCCTGACAGGTCTATGGGTAAGGGCCACAAGAAGTCCAGTCTCTAAACCAGTTTATGGGAAACACCTGGTCCTAACTACTATATATATATATATATATATATATATATATATATATATATATATATATATATAACTAGGAAGAGGGAAGTACAGCAGAGAATAAGTAATTAGTAACAGATAGGATACGCTGATACTTTTTTCTCACTGCGTATTTTTCGATCCTCCTGCCTTTTTGTTCATCTGAGCTACATTCTTGTGATTGTGGGACGAGAGCTCAGCATACAGACAACCGTTGGGTATTTGCGTCACTACTATTCTTAGCTATGTCCCTCAACATCCCTAACCAACGGGAATCCCCTTCCTTTGGGACCCAATCAGGGAGGCGGGAAGCACTAGCCGAAACCAATGTAACGAACTAAATTTCACTTGAATGTTCGTTCCACACGTACCAATTTACAGTGTCTTTTGACTGTGCGGTTCACCACTTTTGCTGTAAATCACTTATTTAAAAATTGCTGATGCCAACATTTTCACGTCTTAACGCCGAGTCATGGTCTGACCAACGCATCGGTCCTTCCAGCCTTGCCCAGCACATGTGAACAGAGGACGGAGAGGTAGTCAATGGGCAGGCATTCGCAAAACTTTTCCCAGCCACCGGAGGCGGTGCAGAACGATCACGTCGATAAGAGGGCGACTGTCCGTGCACAATACATGACGGCGCACGCCAACACTAATCACTTGATGTTCCCGCTAGAAGTGGGCAACGCTTCGGAGAAATCGGCAACGTACACCCGTCCCTTACGAGAGAGCCGGATGCCACAGCGATGCTCATACGTGTCGCAGGTTTACGGTAGCTGATCTATCTCTCCTTATTCCTGAACTGATCACCCACCCAACATCCCCTCCAGCCGTTTTCTTACTCTAGAAGTACCTAAAGTTGTCGACTAACTCTAACAGATCACCATAAAGAGTAAGTGCAGCCACAAGCTCCTGCCAATCTAAGAAAAGTACTCTGCACTCGGAGGGCGCAAAGTGTATACCATACCTGGATACTCTAATCACCAAGCGGCTCAGAGCATGCTGAACTACCTGTTTCATTACATGCTTGCACATGAGTGCTATGGAAGCGGTATACTCCATAGCCACAAATGCCTACTGCACTATTATAGACAGCCGGTAACCCGACCCTGAGACTGAGTAGTGAGCCACATTACGTCCCAAAAGTTAGGTGTAGTACCGAGCCGGACGACTGACACCGGCATTATCATTAAGTAAACCGATAACATTGGCATTTTGCAAGTCAAAAACCGTTCTTAGGAGGAGTTCAACTCCACCGGTTGGAAGACCAGACGAGTTATCCCGTAGAACATCCTCTATGCGTAATGTGAAAAACGGAACTAGACGAACTACCGTTATCGACTTTCACAGGTACGATCGTTTCAAATTCACCGTTTTACTCCAGGCACACGGCGACTACGATTATATAACGGACAGCCACAGGAAGAACACAGCGCGATCCAGCAACGGCAATTGTATTATTAGATCCTGGGTATATATAAATCTAACACTCGTCAAGTTTTTAGTCCGGCTTCTGATCCCCTTCTTCAGCATCATGTTCGTACGCCACCGCCAACATATCTTCCGTCTGTTCCGCATCTAATGCATGGAACTGTTTTTCTCCTGGAACAAATTGGGAAAACAGATTTTATTAGTAACCGGTTTAGTCTGTTCGATCAATAACCTTTCAATGCCATTACACTTTTCTCCCCCTGAGAGTGGCACTGGCCCCAGTGCCCTCGGGTGCATCAGTCACAGTACCACGCCCTCCTTCTGATGGTACTTTGACATACGTAGCCGGGGTTGGTACAATGGTCGGTGCTAACGGCTCGAAGATCCCTTGATAAACAGATGTCCTATATGACTTTTCTTGGTTGTAGTGCACGGTCAGGAAATCGGCATTTGGGCATTGCGGGTTACAAAGGACATACACTTATGGAGAGCGCTGATTGACTTTAATGTAAGGACCTTGCCGAGGTTGGTGGAATTTATGTGAAACGCCTGGGGCCGGTCGTGATCGGTATAGCAGAACTAAGTCACCTGATGCATATTGGGGGCCCTAAGCATCTTGATCATATCCATATTTCTGATGTTGTTGGGCGCATTGTATCATCATCATCATCGTACAGCGTTAAACAGTAGGGCAAGCCCCACTGACCACTGCCTTTCTCACCATGTTGCACGTTGAATTAAAAAGTATGAATATACAAGATGGACAGGGAGTGAACCTATATGGGTGGGAAAAGAAAAGAATGCCCTAGTAGCCAACACACGGAATACACAGTATAACTGTACAAACGCACATGGATCAGTCATTCTGATTCGATAGAAAGTGACAACACGATCTCCACTGTTCACGGTTCGCAGCCATATCCTTCAGTGTCTCCAGCCAACTGGTAGACGGATCTTTTGGACCCCAACCACGAAGACGTGAAGCACCTACTTTTCCTAAGTTTGCTGTACATTTTCTCATTCCTCTTTGCCACGTCATCTGTTGACCTCCACGTGGTCTCTTCCACTCCCTAGGAGGGGCGGAGAATAGGACACGGTGTGGTAGACGTGTGTTTGCCATACGTAACACGTGTCCCAACCAACGAAGTCTACTAAGTTGGATACGCTGTGACAGAACGTTCCCTGAATTAGTACCCAATACTCGCTTTCTTACCTCATCGTTGCTTACTCGGCTATTCCACCCAATCCTAGCGATACTACGTAAACATCGATGGTCGAAAACCTCAAGACGACGGATATCTTCAGCGCGCAGACTCCAAGTTTCGCAACCACACATAAAACTGAACGCACTGCAGTACAGTATGCACGGCCTTTCAACTTCAGTGAAATATCAGGTCGGCGCCACAAGTGCTTCAGTCCCGCGTACGCCGCTCGAGCTTTGGATATCCGCGTGCTCACCTCTACTACAGTGCTCCCATCCGTCGTCACGCAGCTACCGAGGTAGGTGAAGTGGTCAACAATTAATAGCATCTTCCCATCGAGCATCAATCTCGGAATTGTTGACGTCCAGTCTTGTAACATCACCTTACACTTTGAAGGTGCAAAGCGCATGCCGAATGGAGCTACAGCTCTTGCGAGATTATCTAGTGCACGCTGAGCATGTTCCGTGGATTCGAACAAGCAGACAACGTCGTCTGCGTAATCTAGGTCACATAGCTTTTCACTATCTCCTAGTTCGACGCCAACATTCTGAAGATTTTGCTGCGCACTCCCCATTATTTCGTCCATGACGAAGTTGAACAGGAACGGAGACAAAGGGCATCCCTGTCGAACACCACTGGTCGTTTCGAACCGACCGGATAATTCACCGTAAACCCTAACGCGGCCAGAAGTATGAGAATACAATGATCTCGGTAGGTTCACGAACTTCTGGGGCATACCTTTTCGATGAAGAGTACTGAAAAGCGCTGTTCGATCAACTGAATCGAAGGCGCCTTTCAGGTCTAAGAAAAGCATTATTGTTGGTCAGCGGTGCGTGTGACGCGTTTCAAGTAGTCGGCGAAGAGTAAAAATCTGGTCGATGCATCCTCGACCTGGGCGGAATCCTGCCTGCTGCTCGCGGACATTCCTCTCGCGAGCCGGTGTAAGACGATGCAGCAAAATCGAAGCTAATACTTTGGTGACTATCGGGATTTAGCTAATCCCACAATGATTACTGCAGTCATTGCGTATTCCCTTCTTGAAGATGGGAACAATCAATGAATCACTCCATATTAACGGAATACGCTCCGCGTTCCAAATGTCACGGAGCAAGGCGGTTAGTGATTTTATCAACGCCCCACCACCCAGTTTGAAAAGAACTGGAGGAAGTTCGTCGGGACCTGCCGCTTTCCCCCGCCTTAGTAATCGAATACATGACTCTACTTCTACTTCTGATGGGGGCTCAAGTGATACCACCCAAGAAGTCACAGTTGTTGACACGGGAGTAACTACACTAGCGTGCTGCCAGCTAAACTGTTCCTTGAAGTATTCGGCCCAACGGTTGAGCCTTTGCTGTTTGTTATGGATGGGTTCTCCATTCCTATTGCAAATCGTTTCACTGACCTGAGTTCGCCGTCCACCGGTGTCACGAATAAGTTTGAACAGTCTTTGACTGTTACCTGAAGCAGCTGCCACTTCCATTTCTTCGGCTACATTGACCCACCAATTTTCGCGATCCTTCTTAAGGCTTCGCGTAACTTGTCTTTGCAGCTTTCTCCGCATCTTATTCATCTCCTTACGGTTCGAAAGCTGACGCTTTTGCTCTATGGTACTCAACGACTCTTGCGAGATCCAGTGTCTTTGATGGACAACGGATCTAGGACCACAGGCGAAACCTGCTGCAAAGTGCATCGCTTGTTTGATATGAGCCCAATGCTCGTCTACGTCACTGTTCTCCGTGGATCCTAGCTCATGTGCTAACTTCTGCTCATACCGGGTGCAAACGTCTGGATCACACAAACGTTGCACGGCTAATCGGGTTTGCGGTTTGCGACGATGGCCATGGAGCTGGAGAGATAATCGCATTAAAACTAAGGCATGGTCCGACTCTACGTACGTGGACCAGTAAGATCTACAGTTCTGAACAGAACTGCGCCATCGGTAGCTTACGGCGATATGGTCAATTTGACTCAAAGTACCTGTAGAGTTAGAGAGCCATGTCGCTGTGCGACGCGAGCTGTGTCGGAAATTTGTGCTAGACAAGAACAATCGATTGTCTGCACAAAATTGGAGAAGCCTATCCCCGTTACCTGTGCGCTCAGCGGGTAAAGCACAACGCCCACCTAAACAGGCTTCTGACACACTAAGTTTTCCAACTTGTGCATTGAAGTCACCAGCTAGCACTACAGTGTCAGAACCTTTACTGCTGCGAACGAGGGTGGCGAGGGTATCGTAGAGCTCATCTTTCTGCGTGTGAGAGCTGCAGTCCGTTGGGGCGTATGTCGAGATCACAAACAAATTGCGTTTAACACAACTATCCTTTCGAACGCCGACTGACCCTTGGAGTCTTACAGCACATAAACGACTGTTAACCGGGATCCAGTCTAAAAGGGCAGCCTCAGCCTTGTCAGTCAGGACTATTCCTACACCACGTTGACCCACAGCTCTAGCTGCTTCGTCTCCTGAGGTGCGCAGAATATACCTCGATGAGATACCAGGAGCAGTTAGCTGAATTACACTGCTCGAATCCTGGATACGCGTTTCGCTTAAGCAGCAGACATCAATCTTCAGAGAGTTCATTGTGAGGGCTAGGCACGCCTGCTGACCGGCCTGCATGAGAGTACGCACGTTGAAGGAGCCGAGATTAAGAGGCTGATGAGGCTTGAGAAAATGTGAGTTATTAGACAGAGGATTATTCCCGATACTATTTGACAGTGAATCGTTACGAGTATCGACCGTGTTATCAGTGGGAGCATTAGGGGTGGATAGATGGGGCAAAGAGGGATGGTTAGGGACAGAAGACAAAGGTTGAATAACAGAGAGGGAACTCTGAGCAGTAGCACACTTATCACTACCCACCCCGCTCGATGCAATGGACAGCGCGGTCCTGATTAGCCTGCGCGACGACCGATGCAGTATGGAATTCTTTGTATTCGTGCAGTTCATGGCGCATTGTATGGTGTCATGTATAACTCGAAATGTGGATGAGAGGCGTTGCTGCAGTTGACGAACAAAAGGGTCCAAATCGAGCGTTTCTGCCGGTGCCAATGGTAACTGGTTCTCCTGTGGGAGACGAAGTTCATGCCCAAAGCGAAGAAATGCAGGGGAAAATCCTGTAGAAGAATGGAGTGCAGGGCGATGGGTGAAGAGGGCCCTGGCAAAAACGTGTCCCAATCGTCGGAGTGATCACAATCGACCGTTGTTCGCATAATATTTCTCAGTGTGCTACTGGTTCGTTCGACCAGTCCGTTGCCTTGAGGGTGGTAAGGCGTGATTCGAGTCTTAGTAACGTGTAGTATGTGGCAGATAGATTTAAGCACGTGGTTTTCAAACGCTGTCCCCTGATCCGAGAGAAGGAAGTGTGGTGCTCCGTAGCGGCATGTCCACTCACGAACAATGGCTAAGGCGACCGAATGCGCATCCTACCGTTCAAGGGGAATCGCTTCGCACCATTTAGTGAAATAACCCAAGATCACTAAAACATAACGATGGCCCAGTTTCGACAATGGCAATGGTCCCACGATATCGATCCCTACTCGGTGGTTCGGACCCTCGATGGTGACGGGCAGCAACTGCGCTTTCGGTTGGGGTTTAAGAGTCTTTATTCATTGGCACACGTCGCAGTTTTGGCAATGAACAATGACGTCATTGTGAATCATCGACCACCAATAGTGTTGTCTTGTAGCTGCTTCCGTCTTGCGCTGGCCATCATGACCAATGTCGAGATGAGTCTGTGCGACGACCTCTGCAACTAGCGCGCGTGGGACCACTACCCGAGGTGAGTGGCCTTGGTCGTTGCGTACATACATCACCGCGTCCGGCTATAGCATCTTGGACCATAAATTCCAAAATCACTGCGGACATCCTGATCAGGCGTTCCTCTTCGATAGAATTGCATCCGTCTCCGGGAGAGAATACATTCGGCGTTTTTGCTGGTGGCTGTGCAACTTTGCCTTCAGCGCGAATAATTCTGAATACCGGTGGTGAAGCGGTCGGCTTCTCTTCGGGTACTGATATCCCACTTCCGACACTAATCAATGTAACTAAATACAGAATGAGATGGATTACAGTTATTGATTTACACAGATACAATCGCTCCAATCAACACTATAAGGTCGCTAAACCTTACTTCGTGGTTTTCTTATTAAACGTGTTTTTCGGTCCTTTGTACTGCGTGTACCCCCTGCACGTCACTCTAATGCTCGGCACTGTACGAATGCGTTAACCAGAACGGTATTCTTCACGACCCGTGAGAACGAGAAGGTGATTGGGAGAGATAGTTGTTAGCGTGTATTTGAGAACGTGCGTGACAGTGTGCGTGAGAGCGTACCCGAGAGCAACGGTCAAATGGCTACCGCGCTTGGCAGTCAGCGTTCAGTTAAACAATAAGCGTGTCAAAAGCATGAACAAAGATGGCTGTCGCTACAGGGGCCTCCTACTAGAAGTTTGACAGGGTTGGGCCTCGATCGTGGCGGTAGACCGGAAGTATTGATAGTCCAGGAACTTCTCGTAGCCCGCTCGATATATTGTTGGTGGCGTCGAACGACCGCTGGTGAGCTTGACGGCCAATGCACTCTTGAGGTCCGATGTGCGTCGGTCCAACGGCGTTTTGACGCCCACGGGTCTTATACGCTCACGAGCTTGAAGATGCCGCGTCAGATCCATCCAAAAAGGTGTCTAGTTGTCGTCTCCAGTGCCAAGCTGACCAATCGTCCCGTTGTCTAGTGAGTGGTTGGCTCCTTGAACGTGCATGGGAGTCAGCGAGGCTACGGATGAAGCTCATGTGACTGTGTGAATCCATCTGAGGGAGGGCAAAGGCAAACTGGAGGGAAATAGCGTCTGAGGCCGCCAGCGGATGTTGGACCGTAATAACAACACACGAACGATGTTCGGTATTGTTGTAGTCGCTAGGAGATGAGAAAATGAAATTACAACCACCGATTGTAATTTCTCGAGCCTAGCGATTGGTAAATCCATGGCGAACTTCCCAACTTAACGCTAACAATCGTTTGTAAAAATTGTCACGAAATTGGCAAAACGGACGGGATTTCGTAGTTGGCGACCATGACAGCTACTTTGCGTGGCGGGGACGGTTGGAGATTCTGATGGGCTAACTTCTGGGTTCTCACTAGGTGTAATTGTGAATGTTGCGAGTAATAACTCGCTCGATGCGGGTGACTGAGCGGCTTGGGCGGGCGGTTCGCACTCTATGAAAGCAGGTTTGCGGTGGTTAATAGACACGGTGTCGTGTCGCCCGATGATGTCTATGACAAATGTTTTTGCCCTGTTTTTTATCGCCCGAAACGGGACAGTGTATGGCGGTTGTAGTGTTGATCGAACACCATCGACACGAAGGAACACGTGAGTAGAGGCTTCTTATGCAGCTGGAAAATAACTTGTAGAATATTTTTCGCGCGGCAGACTGGCCTTGAGCACTCGTACGTGCTGCGTAAGGCGCTGAGCATAGTCACCGTAGTCGAAAGTCACGGTTGGTGAGGGGGCTACCAACCCTCCAGGCAGACGAAGTGTACAGCCATATACTAGTACTAGTATACCACTAGTATACAAATACTACCAGCGGTCAATCGGGAAACATTCTTTATCTCTCTACTCTTCATCCTTTACGTTCCAATTCTAAGTACGTACGAGCAGCCGCAATGAGTCGTGCCTGTGAACTTGTTGCTCACGGAAAGGGTAGAAAATTAAAGAAAGGGGAAGAAAGAGAATCCATTCTCCGACCTAAGAATCCTTATCACTTAGTTGCTTTCAACGTCCCCACACTCTGCCAAACGGCGTAACAGGCTGCCCTAGCTAGAACTCTTGAAACCTTCAACATTGACGTGTTGTATCTCCGAAACACGCATACAAGACGAAACTTTAGTGTTAATACTTCGCTCCCCTGATAGAACCTCAGTCTCTCGCTTCACTCTTTGCGTGTCGGATGATTCGGTATCTAGTGATTGTGGTCAGGCTGGCGTTGGCATCGCTCTGAGCGTGAAGGCAGAGCGTGCACTGCTAGACTGGATCCCAGTCAGCATTCGTCTGTGTGGAGTTCGGTTGAGTGGTTCTGTGCATGTCAACAGTACTAGACTGAAGTGCTGATGCCCGTTTGTCGTTTCTGTGTATGCCCCAACTGACTGTAGCTCTCCTGAGGCTAACGACGAATTTTACCAAGATGTCATAAATGCTCCGCAGTGTGCGCTCTACGGACATCATGGTTGTTGCTGGTGATTTCTATGCTCAAGTCGGAAGCCTAGACGAAACGGAGAGGAATATAGGAAGCCGATATTACGTTCCAGCCGATCAAACTGATAACGGTGATCGACTCATTTAACTATGTCCCGACCATGAACTATTCCTAGTGACATCGGTTAACCTGGCTTCCTCCTACGCCTTCACAGAGTTGGACTTAGGTCGACCATATTGCTGTCAGTTACCGCCAGCGCGGATCAATTCGACTGTCGATTATTGTGGTCCACATCTGTAGACACTGATTACACCCTTGTCCGCGCGCGCTTCAGCTTGCGGTTCGTCGGCGGCCGAAACAACGCCAAATCAAACCGTCCCCCCAAGCTGCTACCGGACGATAACCAACGATCTACATTCCGAACAGGATTATCCACCACGTTATCGATGCAGCCAAATGTCCAGGATCCAAGAGAGCGATGGATAGAGATCAAACAGGCTCTACGTGCGGCTGCTGATGCCACTCAGCGTCCAACAACTAGAAACACACAGAAACGATGGATATCTGCATCCTCAGTTGCACTGTTAGATATGCGCAAAATGATTCCTCCGGATTCCAGATACGACGAGGCAGGGACATGCCTTAAACGCAAACTGATTCGGAGCCTGAGAAACTATCGTGAGCAGTGGTGGATTGCGAAGTGTAGGGAGATGGAAAAAACTGCGGCGATTGGCAACAGCCGCAACCTTTTCCGTCTGATTAGACAAACCAGTCCACGTAAACCAGGTGCTAGCGAATTGATCAAAGAAGCGAACGGCTCACTGATTCAAACTCAGAGGCGTCGTCTAATTCGCTGGGCGGAGCTTTTCGAAATGCAATTTAGTTGGCCTTAATCCTCTTCGGGTTTGATCACTTGCCCCATTGGATACGGTTTTTGTCGTAGATACCAGTCCTCCATCAGAAACGGAGCTTCTTCGTGGGATAAGTAATCTTAAACGACATAAGTCTGTTAGACCGGATGGGTTGCCCCCGTCTATCTTCAAAGATGGTGGCCCAGCACTTTTACTGGATTTGAAAAAACCCCTCGGTTTGATATGGGAGGAAGAACAAGTTCCAAAATGGTGGCGTGTATCGGTGATTGCACCGATTTGTAAGAAAGGCGACAGGTCTTCCTGTGAAAAGCACAGAGGAATAAGTCTGGTTAGCATCACATCCAAATTGCTAGCTGGTATTATTCGCCACCGATTATCTAACGCTCTAGAACAGTGCTTGCACGAAAGTCAAGCTGGGTTTAGACCTGGTCGAGGTTGTACTGATCACATCTTCACTCTTCGACAAATTTTAGAACATGGACACATCTTCCATCGGTCCACTACCTTCGTTTTTCTTGACCTTAAAGTGGCCTTCGACTCAGTCGACCACACAGTTCTCTGGCGCTGCCTCTTGCTGAAGGGTGTACCAGAGAAATTCATTTCCACCATAAAATCCCTTTACATTAATAGCCAAATTCGAGCTCGGGCTTACGGTGATCTTTCATTCGAGTTCACCACGAAAATTGGTGTACGTCAGGGTTGCCCCCTCTCTCTTTTTCTCTTTAACTCTGTGATTGATATGGTCCTAGGGACCGCACTTTTGCCAGGCGAGAATAGCGGCATTGAACTTTTCCTGGGTGGAAAGGTATCAGACACTGAGTATGCGGATGACATAGTTATTCTAAGTGAAAATTCAGGTAAGTTGCAAGTTTTTCTAGACAGCTTGACACATTGCGTAGCAATGTTCGGTAAGCGTTTTGCACCTTCAAAGTGCAAGATGCTGGTGCAGGACTGCGTTGGTCCAACGTCAAACCTTTCAGTGCCTGGGGGGACTACAAACGTGGTAGATAAGTTCTGTTTTCTGGGGAGCTTCATTTCACCCGGAGGTCGGATATCGGATGAAGTGTCTCTGCGTATACAGAAGGCTCGTTTGGCATTTGCCAGCCTGAATCATCTGTGGCATCGATATGACATTTGTTAATCTATCAAAGGCCGAGTGTACGCTGCAGCGGTCAGGCCCGTGCTTCTCTATGGTTCGGAGAAATGGCCACTGAGGGTGGAGGACATACGAAGATTGTCGGTATTTGAACACTGACGTCTTCGTAATATTGCTCGAATCTGGTGGGAACACTGTGTGGGCAATGCTGAAGTTCGGCGGAAAGTCTTAGGTTCAAGGATCAAATCACTGGATGAAACACTTGAGCTCACCACGCTAAGATGGTTGGGACATGTGGTACGCATGTCCCCTGGCAGAATCCCTCGGCGTGCTATGTTTGCTGAGGCGGGTACTGGTTGGAAGGTGAGTAAGGGTAGTCAGTCCCTGACATGGAAGAAAGGTATGAAAAGCCTAACTATTGGACTTGGCCATGTAGGGTGCGTTAGACTTCCTGGGTGGGGTCCAAGAGATTCTCCCACTCAATGGTTAGATACGTTGGGGGATATGCCTAGATGCCGCGATCAGTGGCGCTCCTGCATTCGCAGACTTTCTCCATCGACTTAACTCCATTAGTGTGGTTCTCTTACTCCTTTCATACTCTTTTCTCCTCCATTATTTCTTCTTGAGATTGCCGCTAGGAAATAGCAACCGATGCCACCGCACCCAGTGCATGGCTAATGATTGTTTGTACAGAAGAGAACAGATATACTAGTACAACCGATGTTGTGTGCGATTCTTCCTCAACGGTACTACGCACGCTTAAGAGTGCTAATGGTAGTGTTTCAATCCAAAGTGAGTTACCATTTGCTCGAAGGGCAGCTTTTAACTGCCGGTGGAAACGCGCAATCATACCATTGGCCTCAGGGTGGTAGGCTGTCGTCTTAATGTGTTGGCAACTGAGTGTAGCGAGTAAGCTGCCAAAAACGCCGTCAAAGTGTGGACCACGATCGGCTGTCACTATTGCCAGGCAACCGAAATGACAAACCCAACCGGTCAGAAAAGCTTTCGCGGCCTCTTTTGACGTGGGACGAGGAGAAATGGCCTGCGGACAGCGAGTAAAACGATCCACACATGTGAGCGTGTAGGCGTACACAAGTGAAGGTAGCAGTGGTCCTACGAGGTCGACGTGCACATGATGAAAACGTGTTTCAGGTTCCGGGGACCTGGCTAACGCCGTCTTAGTGTGCCTATGGGTCTAAACACATTGACACTGCAGGCAAGTACGGGCCCACTGATAGACATCTCGTTTGACATTGTGTCAAACAAAATGCCCGGTAACCAGTTTCACCGAGGCAGTCACACCTGGATGAGCCAGATTATGGAGTGTCAGGAAAATAGGACAGCGGTGGGCAGCAGGAGCCACCGGCCTAGGACGACCTTGTGACACATCGCACACAATGGTATTCTGGGAAGTTGGGATAGGTACTGTCATCAAGCTCAAAGAACAGTTTTGTCGAAGTTGTTCGATGCCAGGGTTCGTAGTTTGGACATGTGCCATTGCGTCTAAGTCGATGTTAGGCGTTGGTGACAGACTCAGCTGATGTACGTGTGATAAGGCGTCAGCGACGGAATTGAGTAGCCCCAGAAACGTGTCGTATGTCCACAGTAAACTGTGAGACAAAGTTCAAGTGGCTAATCTCGCGTGGTGAGTATCGATTGGAAGCTGACTTCAGTGCGTACACCAAAGGCTTGTGAACCGTAAACACCGTGAACGAACGGCCTTCGAGTGCGTGTCGAAAATGACGGATGCCCAAGTAGATGGTTAATAACTCCCTACCAAATGTGTTGTACCCAGATTCGGCGGGTTGTAGGCGATTAGAGAAGAATGCTAGAGGTTGTCAAGTTGTCTACGAACTGTTGCAGTACTACTCCAACCGCTGTGTTCGAGGCATCCGTTACTAACAAAATAGGAACCAAGGGTCGTGGTGAGTAGGGAGTGCTGTGTTATTGATAGCAACCTTGACCGAGGCAAATGCGACTTGTGCCGTGTCGGAAAAAACGAACGTTCGGCTGCCTTCGCACAACAGGTCGGTGAGGGGTTGCATCGTTTCCGCACAGCGGGGAATGAGCCGGCGGTAGAACATCACTAGGCCGGCAAATCGATGCAACTGCAGGAAAGATTAAGGTTCAGGATAGTTGCGAATAGCAATAACTTTTTCTGGCAGAGGGCGGATACCCGAGGATGGTATAGAATGTCTTATGAAGGTGATATCAGACCGGTTTAATTCGCATTTCGTGATATTGATCGTGACGCTGTGCTGGCTGAGGCGTTCGAAAAGTGCCCGTAAGTGTACAGCGTGATCTTGCTCTGAAGAACTAGCCACCAAAATATCATTCAAGCAGACATTTTCTAAAACACGGGTTGTCTCGTGTATGAACCGTTGAAAGGTCTGGGGCTGCATTGCTGAGTCCAAACGGCATGCGCAGAAACTCGAACAGCCCAAAAGGCGTAGTGACTGCAGCTTTAGGGATATCCGCCTCTGCTACAGGGATCTGGTTGTACGCACGAACTAAATCGATACGGCTGAAGACAGAGAAACCTGATAAAGACGAAGTAAGGTCCTGTATATGGGGAATCGGATACCTGTCAGGGACGGTGACTTTGATAGGTGCTCGGTAATCACCACAGGGTAGCTAATCGCTGCTAGACTTAGGGACCATATGAAAAGGGGAAGCCCAAGGGCTACTAGAAGGGCGTATTATACCGAGTTCTAGCATGTGTTCGAATTCAGCCTGTGCAACACGGAGCTTGTCTGGTGCTAGCCGACGTGGCCCACTGAACACTGGAGGTCCCTTAGTGTCGATATGGTGAGTGACATTGGTAGTCACTGCCGGGAGGGGCCCAACCTGACGGATCATGGCCGGGTAGGCGGCGACGAGTTCGCCATGAGGTTGGTGTGACTGTAGTTGAACATATACAGGTGTGAAGTGATTCACCCACGAATTGTAACCAGCGACAGTGAGAGAGGTCTGACGATCCACTACCCTGCAGTGGCGTGCATCAACCAACAAGACAGTGTTGAAGGAAGTCAACGCCTAGAATTGGATACGGGATGTCGGCGATGATGAATACCCAACAAAAGTTACGCTTCAAACCTAAGTTTAAGGTGAGCGACGGCTGGCCAAACGTTGGGATGGCCATACCATTGGTAGTGCGTTGTGTTTGGGCCTGTGGTGTGTTATTGTCGCCTTTTGATCGGGGGATGATACTCACCTCGGCACCGGTGCCCACAAGAAATAGATTACTTGAAATGATATCCCTCGCGTTCAAAAGGCAATTGTTGGCCTGATACCCGGCTTCGTGGGTCGCCACCACTGACCGGGGGTTTAGTTTCCCTGATGAGCACTGGGAAACGTACGCCTTGGTATGCATCGTTTGGTTCCCTCACTGAAGCGATTGTAGTATTTACAATACTTTTCTTTTGAAAGGCCGAAACGTCGTCATAGTGATGGACTATGGTGCCTAAGTGAGCGTGCGCGGTACCGCTCCTATAGCCCACTTCTACTCACTGCTAGGCGTTGCAGGCTCGCGTTAATTCTAGACAAAACTCAAGCGAGATCGCTAGATGTTGACAAGGCAAGCACCTTTGTGACGGAAGACCTGGTTACTTCAGCGGCGACTGGGGTTGTATCGTGACGTCATCAGCTATCGCTGCAGTTCCCTCTAGCGAGCACTTATGCGTGGCACTTAGCAAAACTGGAATGTTGTGCCGCAAACTCTGCAGCTAAGACTCCTTTAAGAGCGGGTCCTCACCTAATGTCGGTCCTCTCAGGCGCTGCATCTCACGCAGCAGTTCAGAGGGCTTTCTGCTTCCAAGCTCAACGCTCTGAAGTTGTTGCATGCGTTGGTCCTGCGTTGGGGTCGTGTGGGCAATGATGGCCTCCTTCAAAGCGGGGATTATTAGGTCCTTTACTTGCATTGTGACCTCCGGCGGGAGGTGGCAAGCTACCCACCTGAAACGGCTGGCATCACTGGTTATACGGCAGTTTTTGAATTCCAACTCGACCAGCTTGAACCAGAGTCCTGGATCAGCAGGCGTGAATTCCGGTATGTGCAGCGTGATCGCCCCCCAACGGTGGGGGCTGGGCAAGGTTTCTGCTCAGCAGATATAGCGATTACTTTACCGAATAAAGACGGCGAAAAAGTTCGACGACCAATGTGGCAATACAATCTAAAAAATTAACCACGACGAACTAGGCACCGAAAAAACGTATGGAAAAAACGATTTGGAAGACCGACCAAAAAAGTCAACAAAATGGAAAATTAAAAAAACACTAGGAAACGTACGCAGACGGGACTTTGAAGGGTGCAAAACAAGGGAACAAATCAAATTAAATCAAATAAGAGCACAGGACTGGCGGACGACGCCAATGGTAGTCTAGTTTTCTTGCCCATGTGAGCCCCCGAGTCTCACCGGGCTTGGACTTCTTGGAATCCTTGTCTGTCTGCGGATGAAAATTCAGTAACGTGACACTTGTCGGGTCGCCCTCGGAAAGGGCAGCAAAAGCAACGTTTCGGTGAAATAAATCCTCCGCAACCGACACGTTCACTCGTCATGCAAAAGTCAGTCACCCGATAATCAGCTCTCCTGCAAAAAAGGAAGAGTAGAGGGTCTAAGAGGCCTCAAGGAGGCATAGATGAAGATCAATGAGGAGAAATAAATAATAAAGGAAGAACAACAGTAAGCAGAAGAAGAAGAAGAAGAAGAAGAAGAAGAAGAAGAAGAGGGAGAAGAAGAGGAAGAGGAAGAGGAAGAGGAAGAAAGAGTTCGGTATGGGTTTTATTGGTGCTATCCGCTGTCCCACTGGCACCCCGGGAATACTTATGTCCACGCGAGGTCTAACTTTTATTGAGAATCGATGACAGTATCTGCTGCCACAACATCTGCAGGGAGTTTATTCCAGCTGTTTATTACTCCGCATGAGAACTGAGCTCTGATATTCGTGTTGGCCCTTGGCTTAACAAGCTTCAGTTCGTGCCCTCGGAGGGTGTAGTTTCTGTCATGGGTAAATAATGACTGGCTCGTTCTGGACAACTCTTTTAGTTCATTCATTGTTTCTATCAGGTCGCCCCTTGCGCGTCTACACTTGAGCAAGAACAAATTTGGCGATTGCAATCCATCCTCGTACTCTAAATCTTCTTAGATCGGAAACAGTTCTTGTCAATCTCCTTTGGACCTTATCCACTGTGTAAGTGTCCCTAACTTACTGCCCATGGTGAGATAGGCTGTATGGTGACGATGATGATGAATGGACCTAACCAACTGGGGAGCCCATGCCTGGACGACGTACTCTAGGTTGTGTCTCACCAGTGCGGTGTAAAGGGGTAGTGTAAGGTTGGTTAGACCTTACATGTTGTTTCCTTATTACGTACGTTCGTTAGTCCAATCCGACACGCTTGGACCACCTGTTCGTTACAGTGGTACTCTGCAATAAACCATCATGATCACCACGACATTGTTTCCCACAACCCATGAGAAGGAGAACACTATAGGTAGGGAGAGAGTGGTTAGTGTATATTGGAGAGGCGTGCGTGTAGCGTGCACGAGCAACGTTCAAGTGGCCACCGCTCTTGGTGGCGCGAGTTCACATAAACCTTGATCTGTGTCAAACAAATAATCAGGGTTGAATGCCACTACAGGGGCCTCCTAGAAGTCCGACGGAGTTGGGCTTCGATTGTGGACGTAGGCCAGTTGTGTTGACACCCCATGAACTCCGCGTATGTCACTCCTTGCATTCATGGCCTGACATGGGGTGGCTAATGGTGAGGGGTTAACATCTGCACCTTCGAATTTCATCCAACAATGCATCCACCTGTCGTCTCCAGCGCCACGCTGACCAATCGTCCTGTTGTCCGGTGGGTGGTTACCCTCTTGAACGTATCAGGAGTCAGCGAGGAAACAAATGTAATCAGTGTGACTGCATCTATCTGAAGAGAAGGCAAAACGGAAGGAAAATGCGCCTGGGGCGCCAGCAGATGTTCGACCAAGATAACAGACATAAACGACGTTAGGTGTAGTCGTTGAAAAGTATAATAAACGTACTGACAGACTAAGTTTGTTCAGGCGTAATCACGGGCGGTGAGTGCTAGTAACGACGTCAGGCGTAGTGAATCATTTAATGGAAGTCCCTTGATATCACGCCCGCCTTTTAGGCATGTGCCATTGTGTCCGAGTCGTTGTCAGACTGTGGCAGACGTAAGCGGTGTACGCGTGATAAAGCGTCGGTGACGAGATAGTGCCCCAGAGACTTATCGCATGTCCACAATAAACTGAGACAAAGTCTGAACGGCGAATCTCGCGAGATGAGTGTCGATGGAAAGCGAACTTTAGTGCGTACCAAAAGCTTGTGATCTGTGAACACCAGGAACGAACACCTCTAAGTGCACGTCGCAAATGACAGATGCCTAAGCGGACGAGCTATAGTTCCCCACCAAACGTGCTGTATCGGAGTTTGGCAGACTGTAGGCAATTAAAAGAGAAAACTACCAGAATCCGAGGTATAGGAAGGATCCAGCGAATAAGGATAAAAGAGGCTAATTGGACGAAGAAAAAACAATAGTACATGTACTAAAATCAAGAGAACCAATACCATTCTACGAAAAATCAACATACCGAGAAAAACAGGACGACCATAGGCGAACAAAAATAAAACTGGCGTGACCTTGGCATCACGTCGGGCTCACCAATTGTAAGGTTGGTTAGACCTTACATGTTGTTTCCTTATTACGTACGTTCGTTAGTCCAATCCAACACGCTTGGACCACCTGTTCGTTACAGTGGTACTTTGCAATAAACCATCATGATCACCACGACATTGTTTCCCACAACCCATGAGGAGGAGAACACTATAGGTAGGGAGAGAGTGGTTAGTGTATATTGGAGAGGCGTGAGTGTAGCGTACATGGTGTAATACACGTGAGGTCCGGAGGTCTGAAAATAGACGCTCAGATCAGCACAACTGGTCACAGCACGAGGTCAGTCACAACAGAAGCGAAGCTCGGAAAACAATGGACTTGTATTGGCACAAGGCGACGCCGTAACTGGTACAACTCAAAACCGGAAGTGGGTCATACGGGGGCGTCCATGAGAGTGGGGTAAGTTCCGACCTGGTCTAATGTAATGCAGACATCATACAGCTGACAGAAAAGCTTCTGAATTAAAATGGAACAAAAATGTCTTGAAAGTGTGCTTAATGGGAGTGGCTTTTATAAACATATATTCTTTATTTTTGGTGAATCTTGTTTTTCTCGGTCAAATCTCGGTAATTAGCTCTCCAGTCATTGGCTTAGCCGTTGCTGATTGTTGATTGGGTTAGTGGTCATATATAACCTGTTGCACGAAGTTCAGTCCCTACTTGCCGTTCCCTGCGACGCGGTTACCGGCTATTCAGTGTGCAATGGGAGATCCGGCCCAGTTCCCTAATTTGCGTTCAATTTTCTGGAATTTCAACCAACCAGTTTTTACGTATACGATTGGCGAGCAAGGGGAATGGCTTCACCGGCTCGGGAGGAATGCGTACACTGTCTGGCTCGATGACGAACGTGGAGGACAACGTGACTGTTAACATGGTACCTATGGGGCCACCACATTTTGATTACCGTGTTGCTTCTCTGAAGCCGTTTTGTTGTTGCCTTTTCATTTCTCTTGCATGTGAGTCTCGTTTCACGTGCGCAAGCCTGGGAATACTAGCTTCATATAGGGGGCGATCATTTGCGAGTTTGGGCGTGGTATATAGAAAACTCCGTGCTTTGTTAAACATTTCGTGAAGATCGACTGAGGTTTAACAGCTTCAGAAGATTGGAAGAAATTAGCATTCAATTCAATCGATTACCCATATCACGTAAGTTACAGTACTGAAAGCATTGGTAGCAGGAGCGCAGTTATCTACTATGTTCAGACAAGAGGATCAGCTAGTTGGTTCAGTGAAACTTTGTTGCTAGACACATGGAAGAGAGCTCGTACAGTGGGACATAACTATATAACTAATATATATATATATATATATATATATATATATATATGTGGAGACGAAGATAACAAATGTCATGTTGCATTTATCTTTGGTCAGCTAAGTACCGCTTCGGAGTAAGTGGTATATATATATATATATATATATATATATATATATATATGTGGAGACGAAGATAACAAATGTCATGTTGCATTTATCTTTGGTCAGCTAAGTACCGCTTCGGAGTAAGTGGTATATATATATATATATATATATATATATATATATATATATATATAATATCCTTCGGTTACGGTGGACGCGAAACACCCATCACTTACGTAACTCATTACGCCAATGGTGTACACGCAGGTAGAAAAACACAGTTTAGGTATTCTGGCAGTTATTCTTTTAGCCAAACTTCACTGGATCAGATCACATCGCCCAGTGGTCCTTCGGAAAGCGCACCCCCGCTAGGGCCAGGTTTTTCACACAAAATAGAGATTTTGGGACAATGACAAGTGAGGACCACTTTCCCAAATAATGATTAAGAAACAGTCCAACGTTTTCAAAATATTTCACCCTTTTTTTGCCATTGCCAGATACGAATCGACATCCCATTTCAATTTTAGAGTCAGCTATACAACAATGATGACCATTTCGTTGATCGAGATGTTTCTACCAAGGAAAAATCGCCCATTTTTTCTCTTTATAAATATACCAAGTAAGTCACTTAAAACCCAGCAAGTAACTCGTATTTCAAAATAAGCTTGGCGGATCAATTTCTTGTGTTTCAAAATTGGCGCCCCAGAATTCCAGGATTACGCGCCAATTCAAGAATATCCAGGTCAGAACTTACCCCCCTACCGGGGTTCCATGGGGTTTTTTTATACAGTTTCGGGGTCGGGGTCAAGGTCACTGTTCGGGGGGAGAGGGAGGTGAGGTGCCTGCCGCACTGTATGGCTCCCCTTCGTGGTTAACGACGGCACCTGGAAGATAAAAGGAAAGGAAGCATGATTATGTACAATCATAAATGCACTACAACGGGCAAAGTTCAAGTGGCCACCGCGCTTGGTGGCGCGAGTTCACATAAACACTGATGTGTGTTAAACAAAATAATCAGGGTTGAATGCCACTACAGTAGCATAACTCTATGGTCCCTTGAAGTTACTGTTCTTTTCAGTTGGTACATGACTCCGTTCTCCCTGTTTACCGCTGACAGGCACTGCGCCGACGGCTCGTAACGATTATCCTAAAGTCCCGGATCTCTGTCTTCTGGACCATTGGTTCTGGGTTGTCCGGGTTCAGACAGCGGATCCCCCGGACCCACCTTCCAGCAGACGTGTATATTTCCCTGTGTTCAAGAGTAGGTCCTAGGCTACTGTCCAGTTGTGGATAGCGTCTAGGTCTTCCTAAATGTGGGTAGATTGAGGAGGTCCGACAATTTCACGTTGTCTGCGAACATAAAGCATGGTAATATAGTGACACTCGGTAGGTCGTTCACATATACCAGGAAAAGTACTGGTCCCAGCACTGATCCTGGCGGTACTTCATTGGTTACCGTTGCCATTGCGGACTTAGCGTCCTTAATCTTGACTTAAAACCTCCTATCGCACGGGTAGGCTTAAAACCAGCCCGTTATCCCGGTGGCCACATTCATCCCTCCTAATTTGTGCAGCAAGTCTGTGTTTTACACTACCAACATCACCTCTGAGTTCCCTCGTCAAGGAAGATCAGATTGTTGAAACAGAACTGTTGTGTCTGGTTAGGGTCTCGCACACTACGCGGAAAACCGATCAATATTCCTCTCATGAATGGACATACTCCCAATTTGCCTCGATCTTTAACCATGCTTTAGAGCCAGCAGTATTGACCTATCGATTTTGCTGTGTACTGATTGGTATTTCTCTGCTGCGCGTGACGGCACAAGTAGTTTAATTCTTTATGCCAACTCACTTGCTTGTTTGCCGCTTAGTCGCCGGCTTTGGCCGGGTTTTGTGTTTACAATCGCATAAATAAATAAAACGCCACCATTACGTGTTCTGCTACCGGTAGAGGACACAACAAAGAACTTTAATTTGGTGAACCCGTGCTGTTCCCCTGCAACTAGATTGTTCCCTTGTAGCAAAACCGGTGCAAAACCGCTTCGAAACCGATCGGTTTTCAGTCGATTTGTAATGGCATTCAACCCTGATTATTTGTTTGACACAGATCAAGGTTTATGTGAACTCGCGCCACCAAGAGCGGTGGCCACTTGAACGTTGCTCGTGCACGCTACACGCACGCCTCTCCAATATACACTAACCACTCTCTCCCTACCTATAGTGTTCTCCTTCTCATGGGTTGTGGGAAACAATGTCGTGGTGATCATGATGGTTTATTGCAAAGTACCACTGTAACGAACAGGTGGTCCAAGCGTGTTGGATTGGACTAACGAACGTACGTAATAAGGAAACAACATGTAAGGTCTAACCAACCTTACAATTGGTGAGCCCGACGTGATGCCAAGGTCACGCCAGTTTTATTTTTGTTCGCCTATGGTCGTCCTGTTTTTCTCGGTATGTTGATTTTTCGTAGAATGGTATTGGTTCTCTTGATTTTAGTACATGTACTATTGTTTTTTCTTCGTCCAATTAGCCTCTTTTATCCTTATTCGCTGGATCCTTCCTATACCTCGGATTCTGGTAGTTTTCTCTTTTAATTGCCTACAGTCTGCCAAACTCCGATACAGCACGTTTGGTGGGGAACTATAGCTCGTCCGCTTAGGCATCTGTCATTTGCGACGTGCACTTAGAGGTGTTCGTTCCTGGTGTTCACAGATCACAAGCTTTTGGTACGCACTAAAGTTCGCTTTCCATCGACACTCATCTCGCGAGATTCGCCGTTCAGACTTTGTCTCAGTTTATTGTGGACATGCGATAAGTCTCTGGGGCACTATCTCGTCACCGACGCTTTATCACGCGTACACCGCTTACGTCTGCCACAGTCTGACAACGACTCGGACACAATGGCACATGCCTAAAAGGCGGGCGTGATATCAAGGGACTTCCATTAAACGATTCACTACGCCTGACGTCGTTACTAGCACTCACCGCCCGTGATTACGCCTGAACAAACTTAGTCTGTCAGTACGTTTATTATACTTTTCAACGACTACACCTAACGTCGTTTATGTCTGTTATCTTGGTCGAACATCTGCTGGCGCCCCAGGCGCATTTTCCTTCCGTTTTGCCTTCTCTTCAGATAGATGCAGTCACACTGATTACATTTGTTTCCTCGCTGACTCCTGATACGTTCAAGAGGGTAACCACCCACCGGACAACAGGACGATTGGTCAGCGTGGCGCTGGAGACGACAGGTGGATGCATTGTTGGATGAAATTCGAAGGTGCAGATGTTAACCCCTCACCATTAGCCACCCCATGTCAGGCCATGAATGCAAGGAGTGACATACGCGGAGTTCATGGGGTGTCAACACAACTGGCCTACGTCCACAATCGAAGCCCAACTCCGTCGGACTTCTAGGAGGCCCCTGTAGTGGCATTCAACCCTGATTATTTGTTTGACACAGATCAAGGTTTATGTGAACTCGCGCCACCAAGAGCGGTGGCCACTTGAACGTTGCTCGTGCACGCTACACGCACGCCTCTCCAATATACACTAACCACTCTCTCCCTACCTATAGTGTTCTCCTTCTCATGGGTTGTGGGAAACAATGTCGTGGTGATCATGATGGTTTATTGCAGAGTACCACTGTAACGAACAGGTGGTCCAAGCGTGTTGGTTATCACTGGCGATCTTACGTTAGTTCTAACCAACCTTGCATATTGTTGATCGGTTCTCGATCAGTTTTTACTATTACGCTGATCGAATTCCTGTCGGTTTGTTCATCATCCACTTCATACGGATCAACATTGAATTCATACGAAGGAAATTAACGACAGAATTTATGTTCTGTGCATAGTTGGCGTTTTGTTCACATATTTTGGTTTAGTTAATTGAAATGTCCTGAAAACCTCGGTATAGATCACTATTTCATTCCCTCGAAATTGGAAAAATTAGAACAAATAATCGGAAAATCATAAATTAGAATGTGGAAATGAGCATTGTATTACGTAATTTGGGTTAGTGGAAGAAACTAACGAAGCATGTCACGTATTTTAGAAGATTGACACAACCCGCTGGGAAACCGTCCAGAAACCGCCCAGGAAACGGGTCAGAAACCACTCAAAAACGGCTCGAAAACCGATCGGTGTAATAATAACAACCGCTTCAAACCGGCTAAAAACCGGCCGAAACCCAGTCGGCTTCGGAGCGGTTTATGGTCGGTTTCCGATTAGTCTGAATCAATCTTCTGAAACACGTGACATGCTTCGTCAGTTTCTTCCACTAACCCAAATTACTTAATACAGTGCTCATTTCCACCTTCTAATTTATGATTTTCCGATTAATTGTTCTCATTTTGCCCATTTCGAGGGAATGAAATAGTGATCTATACCGAGTTTTTCAGGATATTTCGATTAACTAAACCAAAACATCTGAATAAAATGCCAACTAAGCACAGTACATAAATTCGGTCGTTAATTTCCTTCGTATAAATTTAATGTTGATCCGTGTGAAATGGATACTGAACACACCGACCGAAAACCGATCGAAAACCGATGTTATGAACGGGCTGCCCAAGTAGCACGTTGCCCAACAGGGTTGGGCAATGCCCGACGGACCGTTGGGGCGGCGCACGTTGACGATACTTTTCAACAGAAATCGCATAGATCTTCCTGAACTGCAGGGCGCCGTTTGTATGTATCGATTTCGTACAAATAAGTATGACATTTGCACACTTTTTGTTTTACTGCGTGCCCTCGTGACCGGGTGGCAATCACTGGTTTCGTTCATTGTTTGTCGGCAGGTGAGTGTTTTCAGCGATGCGTAGTTGCGGTATGTGGTCTAATTGTCTAGGACTCATGGATAAGTATCGTTTAGATTGTGTTAATACTGTTCTGTCGTCTTATTCTTGTATCGTAGGCATTAATTGCTTGAAACATTCCTTAATTCATATAAAATTATAAGTTTCTTTCGAAGTTGTCATTATGGAGGTAACCAGTTTTTCCTGGAAAATAAATCTCATTATTAAAATGGTTGCCTGTTGAAACCCATTCTTTCGTCGTTTCTCAATCCCATAGGAAACATTTTGTTATGCCGAAAGAGAGCAAGTGGCAAAGGTATAGGAGGAGAAAGAAGGAACTGGGCTCCGTGCTGTGTCCCGTATGTCACGATGCCAGTTTTTAGGAGCACAGAACTTCGTGTCCCAGAGAGAGAACCTGGAGTATGCTCTTATAATAGATTTACTTATTTGAGTTTTTGAACAGCATTTACCGCTAGCACTTCCGGTGCATTTCTTAAAGCGGAGCCACGAACGCCGGAGGTACAAACAGAAGGAGTGCCCGGGGACCTAATAGGTGTAGATACACTTCCCATTGGGTGCACATCGGTGGGGTTTGTTCTATCGGGTAAGATGCTATCGTTTCTATATTGCGTTTTTTTCAAGCGACGGAAGACATGCAGCTTGGAAGAAATACATTCATTAACGTTAAAGTGGATGTGGTGCAACCGTCGCTGTCTGATTTGTTCATCTCAAACTTAAACATGAAACAGCGGCGAGACGTACTTTCCTGTATGGGCAAGATTTTGCCGGGTCTCCCACGTGATCCGCGGACTATTTCTCGTAAACCACGTTCACGTGAGAAAGTTCAGTTAGACAGTGGAATATATATTCATGTTGGACTGACAGACGGAATAAATATGTGCCTTAGCAGCATGGATGTTATTCCGAATTCTATCGATCTGCACGTGAATATAGATGGGCTGTCGTTGTTTCGGTCATCTTCCGTTCAGATGTGGCCGATTTTGGCAAGGATAGTGCAGCCTATGTGTGCGCAAATCATCACTGTTGGATTTTTTTTGTGGCGTTAGAAAACCATATCCAGCGCATGATTACTTATGTCACGCAGTGAGAGAGCTGGACCAACTTCTACAAAATGTCTTTAGCTGTCGTAATTCTTTCATACGATGTTGCTTGAAGGCTGTTATCTGTGATACTCCAGCTAGGGCCTTTGTTCGTCAAGTCAAAATCCCTGCTGGGTATTTCGGCTGTGATAAAAGCAACCAACGCGGCTCGCATATTGATGGGAGGATGACTTTTCCCGTCGTCGAGGCTACCGCATGAACGGATGAAAATTTTCGCGCCGGAAAGTATCATCGTCATCACGTAGGTACCACCCCGTATCTATACCTACCCATCGATATTGTGACCACATTCCCGTTGGATTATATGCATTTATTATGCCTTGGGGTAACTCTGAAACTACTTATCACCTGGCTGAAGGGCGGTCATTCATCACCTCGCAGTCTGAGTCGGTCGGGTGCGGAGGAACTTGGCGACCGAATTCTGGAAACCCACAGTGCTCGTACTAGTGACTTCCAGCGCAAATGCCGTCACACGAGTGATATCGAACGCTGGAAGGCGACGGAATTTCGCTAGTTCCTCTTTTACCTTGGTCCTGTTTGTCTGTTTGATTTATTACCCCATGATTTCTATGACCATTTTTTACTTTTGATTGTTTCTGTATATATTTTTTCGCATCCCGTCTCACATGTCCACCTAATAGATTTCGCTCACGGAATTTTGCGTGTTTTTGTGCACGAGACGTCAAAGTTGTATGGCCCCAACTCAATTGTGTACAATGTTCATTGTCTGACTCATCTAGCAGAGGATGTGAGAAGAAGTGGAACTTTGGACCGCTTTTCATGCTTCCCTTATGAATCTCATTTGAGAATGCTAAAATGTTTGATAAAAGGGCCGGCTAGACCAGCGGAGCAGTTATACCGGCAGTTGCTGCTTTCAAGTGCGTCACTGCCCGATTCGGTTCCGGCACACGAATTCGTGGAGATGTTCGCCGCAGGTGAATGTTTTTAAACGTAACTCTCCTGGACAATTTCGGGGATGCTTTCGTTTTCGAAAGTAGGCTGCTAAACGAATCTTCAATCTGCAGCACAGATAACACTGTGCCACAAACACTGTTTGGCCAGCGCCATTCAGTTCGCAGGAGGTAGGAAGGATTATGAGTTAACACTGTTTAAAGGGTACCAACACAGTTAACGTCGGATGACAGTTTTGAGAAGGGGCGCACTTTAGTATCTCGTGAACCCTGTGGATCTTTCGAAATGCCGCCATCCCCGCCACCTGTCTTGGAGAGAGCACTTCGCGTTCATTTTAAGACAACTATTTTATTCCTGTAAAACTAGTACATTTAGTTTATCTGACACGACGCCGAACATCACGTCAACCCCAATTGCGGCACGCGAACCTCCAGTCACTTATTCACCGGAGTCCATTGAAAGACCATGGGCAACAGTAATTATCAAATGTCATGAACAACTAATCATATAGTAACGTTACTGCTTCTGCAACAAGCGAAGGGCCAATGGAGAGACTCAGCAAGCATTTGCGTGAAGTTTTGCGTGAGTGACTACTACATATAATCATGTATGATTATAGGTAAGATGAACGCTATGAACCACCGCTTCCACAAGGTCGAACGTGCCCTTGATGGGCTAACCGTCGCGTTGGGTTCCACGCACGCATCAGCTGTGCCGTCGAAGGCGCGAAGAGCCGAGAAGTGGGGGGAATTTCAGAAACTCCACGAGATTCTGAGCTCGCCCGAGGTGTATGCGAGCATGGTAAGTATATCCACTTTAACTGAACCTTTTCAGGTCGCAACGCTCAAACGGTTTGCGGATCACGGTTTGGCTGAAACTGTGCGTAGCATCCTTTTTGCATCCATCGGGGACGAAGTTGCCCTTAATTGTTGTTGGCTAGGGAGCCTTCAAAGAAAGGCCGTAAACGACCATAAGTTGATCGCCGCCGTTAGGGGTAGGTTATTCACATTTACTATCATACAAAACATCAGATGCTATAAAAGGAATGGAGCGACTCTCCAAAGAGCCAAAGTCCGTCATTGACAGACATATAAAGCGCTGGTTCATCAACGCTTGGGATCGAGGCGAAGGGGGACGGCTAGGACGGTACGCTATTCTCTTATATATGGTGTCGCATAACAGTTTTATTTCCTGCAAATTGCCTCGTTAAATACTTCAGCTGTTTCAGTTTACATCATTTTGTATGCATACTTAGACATGGGGTTTATCACCTGTTTCTCCGTTGTAACGTAGCAGTCTCTTAAGTGCAAATTTTGCCCATTGTCTGGTGATATAGTCGGATATATATATATATATATATATATATATATATATATATATAATCTAGTGCAGAACTATTGTTATTTAAATGCTTAACGTTTAAAACTCAAGATACAGCTTTTTACTTAATTTGCCAATGATGTAACTAATATCCGCATTTCCGTGCCTTGAATTTCCAGATCCCGTGAACACCAAGAAGAAGAACCAGGAACATCTTCGCGTAGGATGGATTGATGGGAAAGTGGCTTTTTGTCAAATAAATCCGACATTTTTTTCAATAAAGTTATCTACTTTTCTAATAAGATGGTCATTTTGCTCATATATATAGGGTCAATTTAGTGGTTAAGCTCGGAAGGAAGGAGAATACTTTAATGATATTAGGCGATTGAGCGAAATTGGAATAGTTGGCGAAAAGTGAATATCCGTTTTTCGCGATTTTTTCGATGCTCTGGGCATGCCCAACCCTAGCCCAACTGGGCGCTGGTAGCTCTGCCCAACGCATTTCAGTAGAGCTGCCCAAAGTTGCGATGGGCTAGACCAACCCTAGCCCAATTGGGCAAACGTTGGGCAGTGCTGCTTGGGTGGTTGCTACAAGGGTTTATCTCCAGGTGCCCCGCCAGTGCATTTTTAATTACCCTCTCCAGTACTTTCAGGAATGCCGGGAGTAGGCTGGCAGGCATATAACCCTCTACTTGATCCCTTGCTCAACCTTTATCTGTTCGAACAATAACGCGTAAAACTCCATGAACACGAAGGTTAAGTAAAAGCATCAACAGAGTCTTGCGCCTACGTTTATCGAACAATAATATACCGCGAACAGCCTGCGTAACAGGAGGACGAAGGCTCCCACGGCACAACGGAAACGACGACGACGACAACAACAAAGAAAACGACGGCGGTCCGACACGAACACGGAGGAGCAGGGCTGCCGGATGTGCTGGATGCAGCGCTCTTCCATGAGGGTTGCAAGTACACGATCTGTAAAAGCACAGATAAAATGAAAACCCGATGAGACGAAGCCCAGTAAATGTATAAGCAGGTACCAACACTTACACCAAAGAAAACGGCGATGGCGGCCCCCACTAACGCGCCACAAATGTAGGTACCTGCACACTTCCGACTTTTCTCATGATTTTCAGCGTCCTTAGGAGCGACACTCCTTTGTTGTACCGACGTTTTAATGTAAAACACAAACTTTTTGGGCGTCATCACTGCGCAATACAAAAGGCTGCAAATAAATCTTTCATTCTGGCACGGTCTCATCTTCTGGTTTGGGTGTCTTGGAATTATATCGGTCAGAACTAACTGAGAAACAAAACATTTTAGGATCCTCCACGGCGTCTCTTGGCACTTCGCTCAATACCATCCTGTTCTGTTCGACGGATGGCCGTCAGACCGATTGAACTGAAGTTATTGGCGGATATTGACTCTTCGGCACTCATCTCCTGATCACAAGAACATTGAACAACTGTGAGTTTGAGTCACACCTTTTGTTTCATTTTAATTCTTAATGTACATACCCTTTCGGCCTTTTTATCACAGCACGCTCCCCCGCTCATCTTAGTTTGCTAGTGTCGTCTTAGATATTGTTGACATTCATTTAGTATACCGTATAGACGGAGTAGTGCGCCACAAAATTGGTGAGCCCAGGTTGTTTTTACATCCTTTGATACTAGCTTCATTCTTTTGGTCCAAGTTCCACACGATTCACCATGTCTGACAACGAATCTACTGACATCCACGCGGTTGCTCTCAAACTGCCCGTTTTTGCCCCGACCAAACATCGAGTGTGGTTTCGACAAATGGAAGCCGTATTTACCACTCGACGTATAACCAGCAGGCGTGTGAAATACTCTCACGTTGTCCAAGCGCTTCCCTTTGACATCGTCGTTGACGTGGAAGATTTCCTCGATCCCATTCCATCAGAAGCTCCTCACACGAAGCTTAAGGAGGCAGCCATTCAGCGTGCCGGAAAATTAGCCGGAAAAATGCTCCGTGAGCTGTTCACGTCGGTGGAGCTCGGAGACCGAACTCCGTCCCAGCTTATGCGCCACATGCGGTCGCTACTGGCTGGACGTCAAATGGACGACGCCATTTTCCGGAAGACGTGGGTCAATAAACTACCCCTCCCGATGCAGCAGGTCTTGTCAATGTTGGAGCCCACTACTCCTCTTGACAGAGCTGCTCAGCACGCTTATAGAATAGTGGAATGCTACCCGTCTGGTAGACCATGTGTTCACATGACATCACCTGCCGAAACAACTCCGACACACGAATCCCCTATGGCATTACCAGCACCTGCCCCTGATCGCCGTGGCGACGTTTCTCGCAGTCCTGCTCCCCCATCTCATCACTCTCATATCGATAAGGACATTACGGGCCTCAAAGAAACCGTTCGCATGTTGTGCAATCAGGTCGGTGCAATGTGCAACGCATTAACTACCCACTGGGCTCGAGACGGAGCGCGCAAGGTCAACTGCCGAGAGCCACAAGGCCACTCTTAAGACTCGAAGTCATGAAGTAGTACATGGGTACGAGGCTGCTGCCCAAGAGTTCCCGGATCTTGTGATTTTGTTATCTGAATGTCACCGGTGAGCTGTAAGATAACTCACTGGACAATAGGTCGATGAGAAAAAGGGAGAGGGTTCAAAATATAAATCTTGAGATTATCGTGCATCTGCCGTTGCCAGTGATTTGGAAGATAGACCACTGGACAAAGCGAAAGTGTTCAGGATACTAGTCTTGACGGACCACTGGACCACGGATGAGAACATTCCGTTTGGCTTGGGTGGCGCAGAAGATTTCGTACAGAAAAATCCCTCGAACGCGAGACTTTCGAGTCGCTTCCCGCCCGCGACCTCATCGCGGCAGTTCTTTTTGGGGGTCCGACAACAAATCCTAACCGCAGCCGAGGCGATTGTAATCAGGTTACATCGGCCAATCTTGTGTCCCCAAAAAAAGCTTGCCAAAGCACTGCTTCTTCCCTAGCAGAAGGTCAGCAGAATAGTGAGATATACGCAGCTAAGCATAACAGCTGCAGACGATGTTGGGTGAGTAGCCGATTAGCGAACATCAGACTCACTAAAATGCTATAGCTACCTTAGAACTTAGACGTCCCTTGCTTATAAATAGGTAGCAGTACTGAGCCTACTAAGAAAGATAACCGCTCCCCAGGAGCATCCGCCTCTGGCATCAGGCAATCTTTTTTTTCAATCTTTCTTTTCAGTCACATAAAGCAGCTTGTATTTAGGACAATTCCGCTTCATAGTACTTTTCCACATCTTCGTCAGCCGGACAAGGGGGCCCGTTCTCGAATCCCTGTAGGAAATTTGGGTGATTTTCATCAATCATCCGGTGACTTTCGTAACTGTTCAAGCAAAGGCTGACCAAGCTCTTCCACAGGCCAAGAATTCAGGTTAGTCCCAGTCCCTTCAATCGACTGGTTACTTGAGTTCTGTTTGCTTAAGTCCACGTGGTGCCGGCATACACATCACGACTATCTTAGGCCAAGTGGCTCTAGATCGAAGGCGCACTTCCGGTCTTCAGCCCCGCCATTAGCTTGTTCAGTATCCCATATTCTGTCAGTTATACAGGATAACCAATATAATTGTCAAAACCGATCAATTGCCATCGTTCAGCTAGCTCCACTCATTGGACTGGAATCGGGTCCTCATTTATCGTGGGAGCGTCCAAATTGGTGCACCCTTTACGAATTGTTTTTTCTCTCTGTTCGTTTCAGAGCTCCTTTTATTTTCGTTGTGTATATGCATACCAGGATGTAAATGGTGTCGGTTTCAGTCTGTCACAATATATTCATTTTTAATCTTTTTGTTATGGAAGAATCCAAGTGAATTACGTCCGAGCCTGCGGTGCTTGAAAAGCTTCCTGGTGCACGCCTAGTGAAGGCATGGCCATCTATTCCGGGGAATCCATCTCTTTGGCTGACTGGAAACATAGTTTGGCGATTCCGGAATAGCCTCACAGCAACAGAATTATAGTAACGAGGATTGCTTGTGCTAGGGATCTGCGTGAACATCAAGACGAGCGGACGAACTAAACGAGGGCTACAAACAGGACAGGCAGCGAATATGTCCGAGGCTTCCCGAAGCGGACAAATAAAGGCGTACGGACTACAGGAAAGCAAGCAGCGTGATCTACGGCAACCAGCAAGGTAGCCCGGGTGAGGGGCTGCTGATCGAGCCGTCAACTGAGAAAATCGGATCAACCAAAGAGAAGTGACGCCCAAGAAAGGCAAGCCATCGGCCACGGGCAACTGGCCAGAACGCAGCCGAAGCGCTTGAGCAGCGGCAATAGCAGTCTTGGTGCCGAGCAGTCTGGAAAAGGGCCTATATAAACGATTGTATGTATTTCATGACATGACAAGTTTGGCCGGTGAAGTACAAGAATCCTGCCATTTTTTGTAGCCCTAGTTACATTGTTGTCGTGATCACACTCATGCAGTGAAGCTTCCTTGGCCTGTTCCGTTCGCGGGTGGGAATGCGGAGGGACGGAACACAGATTTCGAAAAAACAGCGGCATGCAACGGAGGGGAACGAGACAAACCCTTGTTGACCATGCTTGGGGCGTTGCCGGCTGGGTGCGCCAAGGTGGTGTTTGGTCTGAAAATGGGGGAAAAACAAGTCCTATATATCGGGAGGTCAGTGCGGGGCTGGCGACGGAGTTAACACAGGAAGGTGATCACCAGTAAGCAATGGACCAATTAAAAAAGGCTCGGTAAGATAGCACCCAAGACTCGGTCGTTCGTTATCAGTACCTATTGCCCCAACAATCGATCGGGCTGCCAAGGCAAGTGGCGTAGCTAGGGCTTGCCCTGTTCATGATCGTTTCTTTCAAAACATGGCCCAGAATGTCGAAGGCAGGTTGATAATTGCAGTTGCGTGCGACATGAATGATACAGAAAGCCTGTTCATGGTTGTTCATGCACTCCAAGGATTTACCGATTGGAGCAAATGGATTTAGAGCCCACGCTGCAGAAGATGAACGGGGAAGTCGCACAGTTGAGACTGGAACTTGACCGACAAACACAAAGCAAGACTGAAGTGCTGATGCATGGAGTACGAAGGAGGTGTTTTGTATGCGACAAGATAGGACATCTTTCCCGATATAGTCCAGAAAAAGCGCCTCGTCTTGCGTTCCTTTGTCCACATTCAGGTCGAAGCGGGTGCCTATGGTTGAGATCATAATTAGGGGCGAAAGTAAGGTTTCAATTGTAGATACGGGGGCTGGGGTGTCTGTGACACCTAACGTTGAGGGAACTTTGGTGAGGCCATGCGAAATGCAAGTGCGGGCATTTGGAGAGGAGGCTCTGGAAGTAGCAGGAAAGCAGCAGCTAGCGGTCCAGATCGGCAGGGTTCGTGTGACACAAGATGTTGCTGGGTGAATGGGTTGCTGAGACAATTGCTGGGGCTGATCAGTTGGAAAGTGCAGCAGCTAAAGTCGATTTTGAAGCTCATCGATTGCTAGTTGGGGAGAAGGATGTCGAGCAGCAATCTTACTGGGATCGGCTAAACCGTGTTGGTGGTGTTGAAACGTCCTCTTTTCCAGGTTGTCCAGTCCCGTGTGTCACGCAGTGCATCGAGAGGTATGCGAAGTTATTTTCGACACCGCATGACAAGTACGGCTTTTGTGGTTGGCATGAACACAGAATTAACTTGATGCCGGGTGCAGTGTACAAGCCAGCGTATTGGAGGATGCCGCGGAATTGGTACCGGAAGTAGAGAAGCAAATATGAGACATGATACCGAAGGGAGTGATTCGGGAAAGCGCTAGCCCGTATTCCTTTCCGGTGTTGTTAGCGCGAAAATTGGATGGCACGGAAGGACTTTGGGTTGACTTCCGGGAACTCAACCGTATCAGTACTAAGGAAGCATTCCCAATGCCACTAACCGAAGAGGTATTTGAGCAGCTTCACAATGCTGCAGTGCTGCAATTATTCGGCTTGAGGTCGGGCTAATAGCAACTGCCGGTGCTTGCGAGCGACGGAGAGAAAACAGCATTCTGCGTTAATGGAAAGCAGTATGAGTTCCCACGGAAGCCTTTTGTGCAGTGTAAGGCACCGGCTACCTTCAGTCGTATGCTGCTGCAGGTACTGGAAAACCTGGATGGTGTTGTGGTGTATGGGGATGATACTGTGGTATTTTCACAGAGGATTGACGGGCATGTGTCCATACTAAAAGCAGCCCTGGACAAAATCAAAGCGGCCGGTTTGAAATTGAGTGCAAAGAAGTGACAGATTGCGCGTGACCAAATCGTTTGCTTGGGACATATCTTTGGAGGAGGAAAAATACAACCCCTACCCGAGAAAGCAGAAAAGATGGGGAGCTTCCCCTCGCCAAAATCAAAGCGCCAACTGAGATCTTTCCTTGGCTAGGTTGGCTATGATTCCAAGTTTGTGCCAAATTTGGCCCGGAATGCTGGAGTCCTGTTTCAACTACCGAGGAAGGATAAGTATTTCGAGTCGAGACGTCAGATACGGAGGCGGCGTTCAGGAAACTCAAGGAAAGTGCGAAAACCCTCAAAGCTGTTCGACAATACCAAAGCCAGTGTCGTCGGAATTGGCGCAGTGTTGTCACAACCGTCTGGGGTGATCGAGTACGCCAGCCGGCTGCTCACAAGTGTCGTGATGAAATAATCCACCACGGAGAAAGAATGCTTATCAATACCGTGGGCACCAGAAAAGTGAAGAACATATCTGATTGCCACTAACTTCTGCTTCACAACGGATCACAAGCCATTGACGAGGTCGATGAGAGAACGAGATCCAAGAGGGAGGTTGGCACGGCGGGCATGCCGTCTGCAAAAATTCACTTTTACAATCCAGCATATTACCGGACGAGAAGACAAAATACATAACGCATTATCCCACCCGGTCCCAGACGAACAAACTCCAGCCAAGGCGATCCCAGTGAATCGACTAATGTCAAATGGTGATGATTTCAGCCACCAAAGAAATGACAGTCTGGCGCGGACTGTGTGTTCTCATCTTCAAACCAAGAACATACTGGATGGGAACTCGTCCGAGCGGCACGACCTATTGAAAATTCGGGGGCCAATCCATGCGAAAGATGGCAAGCCGTTCAATGACGCGGATGTAGGGCGGGGTCTGTAAAGACCGGTCGCGGGAAACCACCCCAAAAACTGCGAGACCTTTGAGCAATAGGTAGCAAAATTCGAAAAGGATCCCGAAATCAGAAAGCAATTATCCGTGAATTTCTGTGTTACTAGATTATTAAATGAACAATGACATGAAACGGATACGAACCTCATTTATGCGATCACAGTGGCCCAAAAAACGGGAACCAAGTTGCGGCTTGCGAGGAAGGAGCTCGTGCTTCCCACAGGTCCAGAATAATGACGAGAGAAGAGCGCGTTGGACTCGAACAAACAAAAGGTTCGTTCATGAAAACAAACTATGCATAAAACAAACCCATAAGTGTGCGTGGATGAGTGGTGTCAAGGAAACATGAAGTTGGTGCGCTTCTAGGGGGATTTTCCACAAAGCGTCGTTACACCGCCCACCAACATCTGCCCGAATCTTGGGAGGGTCAGGGGTTAGGAATAAGGGTACTGAGTCTTCCTACCTACCTAGATCCTGCTGTCAGCGCGCGTACCTGATACTTCTGCCATCTGCATTCTACTGACGACCGCACTAGATCCGGTGGCCACACTGACACGATATTACTCTGCATCGTCCATGAGAACGGCTGATCGATGACGGGCGTGAAGGAGGAATGTGAGTACTGTTCGCGAGACAGAGGTCGTGCATCGGCTGCTTGTGCTTGTGTGAGTGTGTGTGAGTGTGGGTGTCATGGGCGAAGTAGCGTTCTGGTATATTGGCAAATCGTACCAACTACCGCCTACGGGAGGTGTCCACCGTAATGCCAGTGGTAAATCAGGAACAGTCAGCCCTGCGGCGTGTTTGATTGGTGTCATTGAGCACGAACTTGTATCATGTAAATGTGTGATTGGTGTGTCTCCGGCGTATGATCGAATCACAACGAATACCACAGATGGGAAGAGTCTTCCGCAGGGTCAACGAAGAAAGGTGAGCGTGGCAACGTTTCTGATGGAGGTAATGAAGTACAAATGTGTATCGTGTGCACGTGTGTCTGGGTGTAGGTCTAGTTCAATGAGTCAGTATGTAGCAAATGCCCCACAAACTGGAGGTTCCTTCAACCACTTCAAAGACGAATGAGGAATAGCCTACCGGGATTTTGCGTAATCGGCTTCTCCGTCTTCACTCTCGAGGAGGCCGATACTGCGTACGTTGCGGATCACCATTCCTTTGGCGGCCTCCATTTTGACCGTTCTTATTAATCCTTCGGAGCTTCTGACAATTTCCACGACAAAGCCCAAAGGCCAGGCGCTGAAATTTGCGTGTTCACCTGCGATCACCACTGCACCCCCAACCTTGAATTGTCTTGCTTTGATCAGCGACTTCTGTAGAGCTTGCAGAGCCGGTGGGTACCCCCGCAGGCATGGCCTCCAAAAAACCTTGGCAAGATAGCTTGCCAGCTTTCACCCACGAAGGTAGCTGCCACTAAGGCTTGTCGGTCCTAAGAAGCTCCCGTTCGACCTTAACGTCAATAGATCGTTCGGGATGAGCGCCAGATGGGTGGGGTCACGTTGGTTACTGGGGCCAGTGGGCGGTTGTTCAGAATTCTTTCGACCTCGGTTTTGACGATGCTCAGCTTTTCGTCGTCGGGCGGCAGTTGCCTAATGACTGACAGCAATATTTGCCTGGTGGACTTGACCAGACGCTCCCATACTCCACGGTGATGACTGGCCTGCGGGGGGTTGAATTGCCACCGTAAGCCGTAGGCCATGGTTCGATTCTGCAGCTCGCCTCTGTTTATGTTTTGTGCCAACGCTGCACTTCCCAGTGAGAGTACACGAAGTCCGACCCATTGTCGGAGTATATATCTGCTAATATGCCTCTTCGGTTGACAAAGAGTTGCAGGCCCCGGAGGAAAGAGTCGGTTGTCATCAAATGCGTAACTTCTACGTGCACCGCGCGTGACTTTGCGCAAGTCATGATACATCAGCGTCGTTCTTCCAACCTCTTCCTGCGCTTGATCCACAGGGGCTCGAAATAGTCCAGCCCGGTGCCACTGAACGGTCATCAACCCGGAGTCCATCTACATTCTGGCGGAGGAGCCATGTGTCATTTGCCCGCTGCGGCATTGCGCCTCCTACAATGTACACATCTTCGCAATACGCGTTTTACAGTTGCTCTTCCTCTCAGTAACCGAAGGCGCTTTCGGATGACGCGAGTCACGTGACTTTCCGAGGCATGTCTCGCCAAGGCTTGGATGTGTTGAATCATTAGCCCTATCACAGGTCGTCGAGCCTGTAACAATATGGGATATTTCGTGTCAAAACTCGGGTGGGATTTGGCTAGCCTACCTTCCACCCGTAGTAGTCCATCAATGAGTTTGGGGGTGTAAATGATGCATGTTGCCTTTCGGGGATGATATTCTTTTGCCAATTGGTCCCTCTTCTTCGGCCCTCCCGAGTTTTCGGGTGGAAGTCTCACGTTGTATCATCTTGAATAAATCGTGCTTCGCGGCTCGTAATTCATCAGGGCCTGTCGAACCTACTCGTATCCGGCTGGAGGGACACATCCATTTCATGCCTAGAAAATGTCTCCTAAACCGGGCGGACCAAACTAACAAACGAAGTATTTTCATCCAGGAAGAAAACCTGAGCAAACTTGACAAAGTGAATGTGGCTTCGACAACTGTGGCCGTCACCACTAAGCCCTTGATCTCCAGTTCCAATTCAAGAGGCGCTTTAGTTCATACACGGGCCAGTCCTGTTCAGGCATTTGCGGGAATTTCAGTCCTCCCGTCCGCGTGTCGAGTTGCCGGATGTTCGTCGCATCCCGGGAGCACAGATGGGCTGGGTTATCGCCACACCTGACATAATAAAGATAATAATAATAATAATGGTATATTTCTTGATCATGGTCAAGACACATGCACAAGGCATGATGAGAGGATACAGCAATTCAGAGCGATGTGGGGTAATCACACTTTTGAAGTTCAAGGTTCACACAATCGCAGTAATAGAACAATACACTCGGACAGTGTTTAAGTGAACTAAGGCTTAGACGGTCAGTGCGGCTGTTGTGAATCGGTTTCCAACTCGGGATAGGGAACGTATGGTTAGCCGAGTGGACGTAGGAACGCAGATAAAAGCTATACTGAAGGTAGGTAAACGTGCAGTGTTTGCAAGAACCCATAAAGCAACTGGTGTCGGACATCACAACATGAACAGGGAGTTAAGGCAGGAATAATGCACAACTTGCCTTACGAGTGCCGATAACTGTCCACGACAAATCCGGTAGTCCAGAATGGACCACAGCGATCTACGGAATTTGGTGTGCAGTCATTGAAGATAGAGAGAGAACGGTGGAGTGAGAGAGATTCAAAGTAGAGTCGGGTAGTGTAGAATGAGACGCGGTGTGGCACCAATTAGATATTTGAGGAATCAATATCAAGAAACTGGTTGAGAGTGTTACCGGAAGAAAATTAAAAACAGAGTCAACATGGTGTTGACAAAGTGCAGTCGGAGATGCCTGCTGATATAGGGAAGGCTGACCCTCCGTTGGAAAACTCAAATTAGAGGGAGCCTGTGATACGAATGCAAGCGAGTCGAATGGGATAATCAGACTGGCCTTTCTGTATAGGTAGTTCCGGTATTATATGGAAAGTCATATGGAAGCAGAAACCTTCACCAGGAATGCAGTGTGCTTTTACGGAGCGTGAATGGTGAATGGACAAAGAACGGGGAATTTCAACAAGGAGCCATCGAGGAAACTCTTTGTTGGAGACAAGCAATGCTGATGCAACCAAGCAAATACGCGCAGGTGGTGAAGAGGAAGGAAAACTGCCGTGACTGGGAGAGGCCAGACTTGAAGGAAGAGAGGAAGATGAAAGAGTGTAAAAGTGAGATTTTCTGCATACGTAATAGAAGAATGAATAACCAATAGGTTAGTATTTTGCTTCTTAAAGACACTGGTTGCTGTTGATGGCAGGTAGTGCATGATGAGGGTAGCAGTCAAAAAGGGCTAGGCTGAAAAAATAGGGAGTGTAGGTAAGAAATGCAGCGGCCAGGGCCAGATTCCAGTCATTATTTTCAATACTGCAACGCAAAATGAACTGAATTGTTTGTGTGGAGTACGGAAAATGGATGCTGATAGGGTGTAGGGTGATGAGTGATGTCAGGAATCCGTCCAGCAGTCCGGTGAGACTATCATAATCGATGGTAATACTGGTTATGGGATAGCGATCACTGGTCAGCCACGTAAAGTGCTCCACATAGAGCGTCATCAGGAGAGAGTATAGGTTTAACAATGGTCAATCCAATCGATCAAACCGTTTAGTCCGTTAGGTAATCCAAGGGTAACGTCGATTAGGTTGCTCAGCTAACCAGGTAACCAGTGCTTTCTGAAAGAGGAGAAACGAGGCAGTCTGGAGAATGTTCCAGCTGTGGGTTGTGATCAACGGCTTAACGAAGATTAGGGTGATAATGCTACTTGACTGCCAGTGGGCCAATCTACCGGCGGAGACTGGTAGTTTTGTAGAGCAGTTGGTTGATGATGGAGATATTAGGCGTATGCCTTGCTGGAGTGCAAAATGGTTAGGCTGATAGGTGGTAGAAGAGTAAAAGGGCACAGTTGAGGACCAAAAATAAAACGGAAGAAGCTGGGGTCAGAAACAGGAACGGGAAAATGGAAGACAGCATTCAGGTTGTTGACCCGGCTGTACATGAGGGTGGAAAAGTTACAAAAAGAAAGGGAAGAGCTCAGGGCCAAGGTGAGGCCTCCTTGTGTGAATGCGAACGTGCTGGCTTTCCGTGGGGTCATGAGTAATCAGATGCATACGCTCGCCAGGTGGAATGGGGTCCTAACATACGCTGATCGGTGAGTATTGGTTAGTGAAGGACGGTAATCTGCGTGGTAGGACCCCAGTGAACGGAGGAGTGTAAAAAAGTGAGACCACTGAGTTATGGCCTACCACAAGAGAATTAAGTGAAGGTGGGCATTTATCATTAAAGGAATGACTGTTTATTAAGGGAATTAGTGTGAGTGAGAATTTTGTTTTTGTAACTGAGTCAACATGGTGGCAAACAAATCATCGCTGAATTTGGACAACATTGTTACTGCTTGGGCTCCGTACTCGGCTTAGGGCGCGTCAGAAAGGGTGTGTAGTTCTGCCGTCCGTTTTGTATGACCAGGGGGCGGGCACCGTGTAATCCGTGTGCCTCCCAGTTTCATTAAAGTGTTCAGAAGTTCCTCCCAGTCCATCCTATCACCTCGGTCCATTGGATGGTCCCCATCGACTTTCCTACGGCAAAGCCGCTGAAGCAGGATCATTCCGGGTAACATCCTCCTACCTCACAAGAGCACTGTACCACCCGGCCAAATTTGTCTGGACGGCCTGCCCATCCCCATACACCCCATGGTTACCGATCTTGGCGTACGCTACTTTTGTTCCTTTAGCTTCTCAGAACAGGCAGGTTTCCAAATCGCTAAAGATAAGCGAACCCCGGGCCTGATCAATCGGTGTTTCTTAATACCGGCCAATAGCCTCTCCATGTACCTCTCACACTTGAGACCGCTCCTAGAATATTGTCCTATTACCACCAGCCTCTGGCCACGTTCCTCTATTGTATCTCTTGAGAACTTTCAGCTTACTTTCACCAAAACGCTGTTGGGCGTATCCATAGCCCTGACATACAGCCAGGGCTGTGAGCTCCTACAAATTGAGCCTCTATGGATTTGTCGCATGAGGCTCAACCTGATTTTCCTCTTTAAGCCAATCCATGACCAGGCCTACACCTCTTATCCCATCTCATTCGCTGCGCCCTGCTCCTACCCGGCCCGACATCGTGCCTTCTCTCTCCCCGTTCCTTATTCCAATCTCTGTCTGAAGTCCCGATTCTTTCTGTCAGCCTATTCCAAAATTTGGAATGAGCTTCCCCTTAGCTCACGCAGTGCCTCCTCACTGTTCACCTTTAGGCGCGCACTTGTGCTATACTTAACAGTTCCCAATGCAATATTGCTCACCAATGAGCTCATCTCCACCGACCTGGCTTTTGAAAGAAGCCCCACATTGTAACTCTACTAACTCTGCGCCACAGGCCACTAAGTACACCCCATGCCCGACACTCCCCCTCTCTCTAGTGCCGCAAACTAAGGCCATTGCCTTCACTGACCACAGCGAACTTACCTCCTGCCTTCATAAGATAACCCTATTGCTTACCCACGTCCATCTCTTATCCATCATATTCAGTTTTTTCTCCCCAGTATACGTTGCTTCTCAGCTGGGGTACACCCAAACTGCGCTTCTCTATCCCTTTTCCCTTTCCAGTGATCCTCGATGACGGCCAACCACTTCGGGCACTGTACTTACCATCTCCCTGGCAGGTGCACCTGGATAATATTGCTACGCGATTGTCTACCACTCGCTGTTTCCAGTGGCTCTCCTGTCCATGGTCTCACGTCTTGTTCAATTGTTCCTGGATCACGCACCGCTATCGCGGTCGTTTTGTCCCCTGTACAATTAACAATGACCACTCGTGTCACTCCCTCTCCCTTTTTCTAATCTCAGTCTAAAGTCCCGATTCGTTCTGCCAGCCTATTGCAAAATTTGGAATAAGCTCCTTAGCTTACACAGTGCCTCCCCAATGTTCGCTTTTGGGCGCGCACTTTTGTCATACTTAACAGTACACTTATCAATGAACACTCGTGCCACTTTCTACTGTGTGGGGCGCGGTCGGATCCACTGCTATGGCCGGAGCACATCGGGCTTGCAGGCCGTCTGCAACGATGTGCCAGCGCAATTAGACTAGCGGATCACGCCTCCTGTGCTCACTTCACGAGGTGTTTTTCAGGTTGGGTGCCCAGCGCACGGCCAGTCCCACCCACTAGCACCGGCTGCTGATCGCACGCTCTAACTTTTCCCGGACTACCAAATCCAATGCTATGGGTTGAAAATTGCGTGTTCCTCATCCTTTTTCCGCAACACAGTTTGTTCACCTATAGTTCTTATCATCTGTCACCTCTTCCCCTTTTTGTCGCCCTACCACGGTTTGCACACCCACCCGTTCTGTCCTTCCTCCTATCGCCTTTCACTACATTAAAATTCATTGCATTGAATCACTATTGACCTAACCACTCTTCTCTGCCGACGCTCGTCAATATCTCTCTTTCCACCCGCCGTCATTGCCGGCTTCTATCCTTTGTGCGCTTTGTACTACCCTCTGCTCAGAATGCCCATTGATAGCATTCATATACCCCACTGCCTGTTGTTTTGGCAAATCCCTCCTTGTTCTCCCTCCTCTTGCCCATTGCAATTATTCACCAGTCACACCCGCACCCATGACCGTTCCGCATATTGGAACTTGCTGCTCCAAACTTCGCTTCTTTTACAGTCGCATTTATTATCTAATCACCACCACCATATTTTCCTTTCTTGGCTCCGCGATTCCTCTGTGGTTCTTTCCATTAGGCAGCGTCCCGATTAGCATCCACCTGTTAAACTGTCTGCCGGCACACAGCTCTCCAGGCCCATTGCCCCAACTCCGTCGCGCTTTCAAATTTTTGGGCCCTTTTGTTCCATTACTGGCCCATTTATCTTGGGGCCTCCTGATTGCTTCTCCGCCTCCTTCGTATTTCATTTGCAGTAAAATGATCTGATTGGTCATGTCCTACCTGTGTCTCCTCGGTCATTGCTTTCATCCGTTGATCCGTTTATTGCTTGCTACTGGCATTTTTCTATGCCTTCCAGTGTGGTCCGCTCTTCCATGTTCCACCTATTGTTAAGATGACGTTACATCATGATGTTCTTTTACAGTCCCAAATCGTTTGATCTGTCACTACCCGATTCCTCTGCCCCGTCACCACATGTCACACCTGCATCGATCAAATAATGAGACCCAATCTCATCTGATCTCTTCGATCCTGTCCCCCACCTTCCCTCGTTTATTATCTGTTCTTCACGGCCGGCATCACTTTTTTGCTTCTTCGGTCTTCCCTATCCGTCGATCCACTATGTTGTCCCGTCATGAAATACTTCGTCTAAATTCTCCCACGTCAATCCCACACACTTTGATCCCATCATATCTCCCTCTTCCAATTACAGATACTTTTTTCTCCTGGTACTCCATTGCTCTTTGCTCCTGCTCCTCGCATATCTTTTTATATACTTATATATATCCACGAATATATATACACATATGTATATATACATCTGTACTGCATCCTGCACTTTTTACCGGCTATTTATCATACCACCATCCTGCTAACCTCATGGTTTGCTTCCAATCATTTTACATCTGCACCCCGCATTTACCATATCAAATCCCTACAGGTCATTCTTGCCGCCCGTACCACCCTTTACATATTCCAATGTCCGCTACCTGTTCTGCGATGAGTTTTTGTGCCCTGTCCGATGACCATCCACTGCAGTGTAGCACGGCCTAATTACTAGATAACCCCTAGCAATGGATCGCTCTTTTTCCCCACCGTCTTCCGCTCCACCCTTTCCCATATCAATTTCTAGCCCCCTCCATGCATGCCTGACAGTTTTCTGATGTCCACAATTGGGCCACAGGCATTTCCTGTCTGTCTTTCAGTTTGGTCTGCTTTTCCATGTTCCATCGACTGTAATGATAACGTTACGTCATAACGTTCTTTTACAGTTCCAAATCGTTTGATCTGTCACTACCCGATTCCCCTGCCCCGTCACCACATGTCACACCTGCATTAATCAAATAACCAGACCCATTCTTGCCTGTTCTCCTCGATCCTATCTTTCATCTTCACTCTTCCATGAACTGCTCCCGACAGCCTTCATCACCTCTTTGCTTCCGCATCCCTTTTTACTCTACGTTGGGCTGCCATTTGCACCTGTCATGAAGATGATCCACCACGATATTCCAAAGTTAATTCTACAACCATTTGATCTAACCTTGCCCACCCCTCCCAAGGACTGATAATTTCTTTCTAGGACTCCATTGTTCTTGCTCCTGCTCCTTTTATATCTATACATATATATACATACATAATATACATATATATATATAAACTTGTGCAAATATGTATGTGTGCACGCGCTCTGAATCTTGCAGCTCCTCACCGGACATTTCTCTTTCTAAATTTCTAAATTTTCTAAATTTACATATATATATTATATTGGTATATTTCTCGGCCATGGTCGAGAAGCACGCGCTAACGCATGATCATGGTGTAACACGTTACTCAACAAGATGAAATATTCACAATTTCCAAGTATGAAAGTCGAGAGTACCAGAGATGAAAAAACAAAGACAGCAATAGTTTGAATGGATCATTCTGATAATGGTTTGCGCGGCAGTTTTAAACCAGTCTCGAATCCGGGCTAGGCAGTGGTGCGCGTTGGGGATATCGAGAAAATCGTTAACGCAGTGCTAAGGAGGCATTATGAACGAGAATGAGGCAAGCCAAGGAAACCAGAGGCCAACTAAGATTCTGCAGATGGAGTAAATTTTGAACAAGAAGAAAAGGGGGGAAATCGACGCATGCGAAGAGGATAGCCATCCATGAAGACAATGCAGACCCTGAATGACTGATTTAACGGAGTTCGATAAACGGAATGAGTTTTGAAGCAGGGGGACATGAGGCCAATTTCGTGAAAGTGAACTGGTGGATGTGGGAGAAACAGCAGTCCATAAAAAGGTGAGTTTAGATTCAGGGCCAGTAACATGTACTATTCAGAAATAAGAAGGCGCAACTGGAGGGTTCTCGAGAAGTGGAGAGTCAATTTCCAGCCGGCTACGGTTCAGAGGAAAGATAACCTGTGGTAACGGATAATAAGGTGGGAAAAACTCCGCATGGACTTCAGTGTTATTATGCTGTTTCACTGACAAAAATATATGTATGTGTTGACGCATTTGCCTTCAGTGTTATTCTGGTAACGTACTACATCGAATGCGTAAGTTTCGTCTGGCAGGGCAAAGTATGTGTCGGTCAATCAGCCGAGTGTGGCTGTATATTAGCGGCATGCGCGTGAACTGGAATTCGTGTTGGTTGCTTTAGAAAACGCTGAACGATCTGATAAGCAATTAGGGGTATCTCCTGTTGTGTGGTTTGATTTCGGTCCCAGTTGCTATGGTAGGTTCCACTTGAGTCTCTGTCCGTACGAGTCAAAGCGGCCCCCTTGGTTAGCCAATTTGGCGACTGAGATAGTGGGAGACAACGAACCTGAAATAAAGGGAGATTGCAGTCTGGACGTGGTTCCAGCTGTGGGTTATGATAATATATGAAGACAATAAACAATGGATTGGTTAGGTCTATGTGAGTGGGACATGGGTAAAATAGGCTCGCAATGGATTTGAGCTATACTGCTGCAGGCCGACGAAGTCACGTACACTGCTATCATCCCACCGAACTTCATGATATGCATCCGTCAGTCCTACATCTGTGCCTCACATCTACAGCATCCAATCCTTCTAAACCGTTTTTGTCGTCTGATCAACCCTCTACTTCTTGCATTGCTCGCTCCTTGTTTGACGATGAGTTTTGTGCTCTGTCCACTAACGATTCACTGCAGATTACAAGTGCCTCATTAATATCTAATTCATTGCCGTGCACCTCACTTTTTTCTCCATCGTCTCTCACTACTGCGGCTCCTCATACTAATTTGTAGCTTTTCTCATGTTTATCAGTCGGCCTTCAGATGTACCCACCCGGACCAGTCATATTCTCTATCTGACCTTGACTTTCAAACTCACCGGGCGTCCATTCAAATCCGCCCTTGAGCTCATTTAAACTCCCCACAATCTCTATGGTGTGCATACTTTTATCCCATTTTCATCCCGCTTTATTCCTCCTTCTGAGCCCTTTTATCTTACATTTTCATGCAAGTTTCCACAGTTTCATGAATTATATCTGTCCATTCCATCACCTGTGTCAACAAGATCATGCACATGGCATTCTTCGGGTGTCTCCGAAATAGACCAATATTACATTATATTATATTAACAGCCAGTGAGAGGCAAAACCGAGCGGATCGAACAAACTAGAGACAGCAGATAGTAGGCCACGACGAGTTACTGGCATCTCGGGAACGTTTAGCTAAAAAACAAAGTCGTCCATTCCCGCTTTTCATTGTATTCCTAGCGTGCGTTCGTAAGGAGCGCAGAGAAGTCCAGGTCTCTAACTCTTTCGGCCCTCTCGTGGCACTGAACGACTTCGAACACTTCCGAAGCGTTCGACATCCACTTCGTTGGATGGATACCGCCCTCCTATAGCAATCCTTTTGGGCCTCTGAACTGAGATAGGGCCGGGTCTACGTCATCGAATGACCCAAGATAGTCGTCGAAGTAGAAGGTTCTGCTGAAGCTTTCTACCATCGATCGGTGAATTATAGCTCCATGTTTGTTCACTGATTACAGGAGGGCGTAGTTCGCACAAAACTGTGATGATATCACCCTGAAGGTGTGGAAGGTCATTCCATAAATTATCACTGCTTTGTTTCAGTTGTTCTCTTCTCGCCATAGGAAAAGCAAAGCACCTCGCTCTTCTACCGATATCTTCACTCGGCTTTCGCACCTTGACTTCTCCGGTTGGGACTTTGAATATACTCTGCTTGAAATTCGTTCCTCCCCCATTTATCATTGATTTTTTACTATACGCCTCGCCCCTAACAGTAGCGACCGCATTTTGAGTCTGTATCTTTAAACTTTGAGACACTGACTTCAACAGACTCCAGCTGCCAAACTACCACTCTTGGTTATTCACTATCCACATCAAGGATTGCCCGTTGCTTTGAACGGGAGCTTAAAACAAGGGACGTGAAGCCAAGGCTTTAGCTGTAGCCAACAAAATTTTCCAACTGGTGGACCCCCGTACATACATTCCCGATCGTATTTTCCACCGTCCACACTGTCTTGACCTCGTGACCACATCCATTTGCACCTCAACACACAAAGTCACTTATTAGTTTCCCTGGGTCCATCGAGTGATCATCCCGCCTCATTTCGCTCCGATGCTTTTCTTCCAGCCTCAACACCAAATTTTGGGCCGACCCTCCGGCTTTACAACTCGGGTAACTGGGGGGGGTTATAACTTTCTAGACCGTTATTCTTGGAAAGACTGGTGTTTCATGCCAGCTGTTTCCCTGTCGGATTCTTAGTCGACTAGGATGCTTCTTCAATGTATGTATCTCAGCATTCCTCCGTTTTCTAAACTCAGCAACCCACCACCTATTGTGCGGTTTGGCCAAGCTTGCAAACGTGCTTTTCGTTTGAAAACTCAGCACACCATTGTTAAAACCGCTCACACAGCCAGATGCCACGAACCCTTTTGTGCTTGCCGGTAGCAAGTGCTCACCGACCTTACGGAGGAATGAAGAGCTCTTCTTGCGCCAAGCCGAACGTCTAACACCATCCTCTGCCAGTGGCTGATCGTCCCCATCCCTCGTAAGTCCGGTTTCTTGTTATTTGTACCTTTCCAACTTTCATCCCCTTCTGGTCTGTCACCTTCTCTATAGGGTTGAGGTCTTCTCCCGTTTTGCTTGAATTTCCGCTCTATCCCTCAGCCCTACTGTCTTGCATTCATTTTGCTTTATCAATCACATGTTTCTACCAGCAACAACCATCAGAAGACTTTCCCAGACTCTGAGTGACATGAAAGTTTTCAAACCTCCCGATCTGGAAGTTACTCCGAATTGCTTTCACTTCAAGTCGTCCACCCCCTTCCGCCCCCGGCCAATGAAGTTTTTCCTCTTAGTGGAAGAAAGTCGCTAGCCCTCCCGACTAAAAGTACGGTGACTTTTCTGACCCCTGGGATCGTCGCTCTGTCATTGTCACTTCCGTGCCTTCAAAAGTTTTCAAAACGGTCACTGGTAATTCCGCTCAACGGGTGATATTGTCCAACGGCTTCTATTCCCACTGTTTACCAAACAAAGGATTTAGGTGTAAGGTCCCGATTCCAGTCCGGCTGAAACTGGAACTGTCAAACGATACGGCACTACTATTGAAGCAAAGGATTATTTCCATCAATTGTGTCAATCCGGAATTATGTGGCATCCGGTCGTTAGCTTTACCAAAAGGTACTTAGGCGTAATGTCTTAAGAAAGGATAATAAATAAAATCGTAGACTACAACCTAACGGAGGACACAAGACAGCTGCCGCCGAGTGTAAGTTCGACAAGGTAGTAATTGGCTCTGTCTAAGCGGGAAGCTGTCGAAAGGATGATCGCACGCAGGCTGGTCACTCGTCAGTACAACGAGGCCGGCTAACTGTTCTTGGGGAACAATCACCTAGGAAGAGAGCTGAGTTCGCATGTGTGACGAAGCAGTGCACAAGCTCAGCCTGATTCCTCTCTAACTAGGAATCATGCACGCACTCTTGAGTCCACCCCCCTAGCCGGTGGGCCAAAAAGGAGACCCAGTAGCTGAGGGAAAGCGGGATCCACAATGATCTGAGTCAACTAAGGAGCGGAGTATGCGTGCATGTGTGTTAGTCTAGTAAAAAGAGAGCACTCGACGTGCACACAAAAGCATCGGGTCGGAGCTCATTGTCCAAAATAACAAGTGACTTGTCCAAGCGTGGTCGATAGCATTGCCGCTAACCGAGCCATCCGTGGTACCTAAAAATGAGGGGAAAATGAGCAAGTATAAACGGGAACAAACCCGGCCCCTGCGCAGTGGAAACTTAGACTGAGTGAAACGAAACAACAATTCTGAGAAACAGAATCAACAGTCACTCCGACCAACTGCGTCCGTTCGTTGAACGTGAGGGTACGCTGAGAGATCCTCAAAACCGACTCCCCCCAAGTCATTCTACGAGCGACGTACCAGCGGCCGTCTCACACTCATGGTCGTCTTCACTCATCAACCACAGAGGAACCCACTTAGTCCCACCGGACACGACAAAAGCTTTCGACTAGGTTTGATTTGGAGATCTACCACAGAGACTCTCCTCGGTTAGGTTCCATCCGGCCCTCATATAGAGAATATCATGTTTCCTTGCAACCGACCCATCTCTGTCTGAGTTCGTGAGGCCCTTCCTCGACAGTTCCCTTTAAAAGCCAGTGTTTCACAAGGTTCCAAAGAGGCCCCAACCCCTCCTTGTTTGTAAAAGTTCTGTATTCATACTCCGACCCATTTCACTGTTTTGCCAATAAAGCCAGCCTCCACTGCTCCTGTTATTAACTTTTCAATCGCCAGGCCATTATCAACATCGATTACCATCGTACCGTTCCCGGTTCGTAACTTGCATCTGATCTTGGACAAAATTCTGCCCGGGGTTCCGCCAACAACACCTGACCCGAGGTAGAAAACGCTCCTCTTTCCTGCTTCACCCAAACATCAGTCAGCATAAGTAATGCTAATAGATTTTTAAAACGTTTACCGTAGTCCCCAGCTGAAACACGATCCGAGCTGCAGCGCCCTCTATTTATTTAAAGTACAGCTGAATACTGTATTCTGCATCACACCCTCCGGCTATGAATCTCGAAGATACTATGATTCCTCTGGGCTGACTGATTTTGTCATGCCGCTTTTCAAGCCTAACGGCCAAGGATTGCCGTCTGGAACCATTTCCATCGCTAAATACTCCGATCGCGACTGGCAAACAGAAATGAAACTCTCCCAAGTGCATCACAGTAGGCTGGTTGGAATATTTTAGTATAGTACACCTCATATTTTGTCGCTTTCGACGTCTGCAAGAAGACATTCCACAAACCAACTGTTGCCATACCAACTGCTATAGCCCATCGTTCTCACCACTAAGCCTTGCCACAACCCGCCGACCAACTTGCCCAATGAATGATAATCCCGCCGATCTGATAACATATCCCTTACCCCACCCGGGTAACCATACTCACCGGATAATGCGCGGTACCAGCGACAGTCGCCCGCAGATTGTTCCTTCATCCCAGTATGAATCACCTGACACCCAACGGAAACAATGTAAGAGATGCCCGTCTGAACCTTGACTAAACTCCAATCTGTCAACTGTGAGCTATTAACCACCGTGCAAAGATACCTATTTTAATAACTAGTGGGCCAGGCTCGCTAATGTCTTTCCGCTTCAGAATGAGTGTCAAAACGGTGTGCATGCGAACCCCGAGTCCGTGAGCCCTCCCCTCCTATGGCGCCCAATAAGGACACAAAAAAGTCCGAGGCGACTCTATAAAATTACATATTTGTCATTTTTGCTGCGTGATCAGGCCTGGGCCGAAGCGGCTTTTCGTCACTTCCCTCCTTTGCGATATTTTGTTCCCCTTGACACTGTGCTCATCTCAGTAATCAATCCTCGATATCTTGCGACTCTGTCCTTCTTCCACCAGCCGCGGATTCTCATAACTGAATTATACTCTTTATTCATTCTGGCTATTATCCCACTTTATTAGACGTTAGTGTTTTCCCTATCCATGAAAGCCGATCATTTTTTTACCGGTTTGCTCGCCTACTGAAAACTTGCATCTTCAATGAACTAGAGTAAGCATCACTGGTCATTTCCTGCGTCATCCTTGTGCATATGGTACCTTCTGCCTTCTAAGACAACGATCGTCCCAGCAGTTTTACTGCTGGTCTTTTCCGCACTATTATCAATGTTTAGTTCGAAACTGACATGTGCAGCTCCATTCTCCTTTCGCTAAAGTGAATGACCCTTCCTTTTAAAGTTTGTGAATATTTCGTCTTATTGAGTCATAATGTAGTCTAACCCTGCATCCGTGCGTGCTTCTCGACCGCGGTCGAAGAATACGCCATTATTGCGGTTATTATCATTATGGGCAGGAAAAATAACCCAAGCCCGCTCGTACTGGTCATAGGCTCCGATGAATAATTACGACCTCTGCTACAAAGTTCATACAAACTAGGGGAAGAGAAGGTGCTACTCCTCCGTAGTCTGGACACTGAGGATAGAGAAAAATAAGTCAGCACTATAAGGTTTACAAAAATTTCGAACTAAAGGGGAAAATGGGTTGTTCACCCGGGCTTTTCGGGCACTAAGGAGAAGTCTCCAACTCCGGTGGAAGCCGTTAGATCGCAACCGCCGACTTTTCAATCAGGTCATTTAGCCATGGAGTTTCTATAGGGGAACTCACAGAGGCTAGGACAGTTGGGACCAAGCAGCCATTATGCCGTCTAACGTCGCTTGTCTTTTGAGTGAACGAGATGAGCCGGAGACTTCGGCGTTGTTCGGCTTGCAAAAGCTGGTTCCGTTGAGAAAGGAGTGGCCCACAAGAAAGCTGAAGGATTCAGAGGTAGATTTCCCAGTCTACGTAATGGTTATTCCGATCGTGCGTAACGCTTAGCCCAATCACCGGATCCCGAAGTCAGAACAAGATTGATTCGCTGATTTTACGTTGCTGGAATAACAAATTACACGCATATAAATGTGTACAAACCTCAACTGTACTGCCACAACGTCTAGCAACGAGGACCAGAGTTCAACAAAAGGTCAGTGTTAGGCAGCACCGTCACGGCAGTCCAAGTTCAAATCAAACTTATGCCACTACACATAAGCAAAATATGAACAAGTGTTCAGGTGTAGTGATTGACGCACGCTGCACTTGTTCGGGAGTCAATAGGATTAAGAGCATAGTCTCAACGATACAAGTGTGTGACAAAGGTTAGGGAGGATTTCCACAGCGATGTATATCTGAGCTGAAATCTCTTAGCTGCGGTTGTATCACCAGACAGTCCCGCGGCGATTTGCAGAATCGTTCTGGTGCCGCGCAAAACCAACAGCCGGTGAATTTAGATCCGTCGGTGTTATTTAGCCGTCCTCAACAGCGGATTTACTAAAATCATTGACTGGCTTGCGACGGAGGGTCCGAAATAACCGTTGTATAATTCTAGGCGGATTTAGCTCAACCAAGGTCGGTTGGGAGAACCTACCACGGAACTCAGGTGGGATTGATTTGCAGGCGGGATACAGCCAAAGCTGCCGGAGACTGCCCTGTATCGAAACGTCAGGATTCCCGCCAGAATCCAGAATCTCGAATATGTATTCCGGACTTGTTAATATCTCCATCAAGTCCCATCAAGTCAGGAAGGCTCCACCTCCTAGGGAGTGGTATCCACAAGTTCAATAAGACACTGACCAGACTTGAGAGGAAATTCGAGATGAAATACTTTAGGCGACATCAAACCTTCACTGCAAGGTCCAGAAGGAAACCGCATGCAATAGGTTCGCCCCTGTTTGACTCACAATTCGAAAGCCTTGTGAAGAGTCGAAGTCGTGTACGGAGACCGCCATGCAAATGGAGAAGGACATGACCTCTATGGCAGAGTCTACAATCAGCGCATCCAAACGAAGCGAGAAAAGCGGTACATATTTGGGGAGGCTCTAGGAGTGGATTCGGTTCGGGCATCCGAACTTTTTTTCGCCTATCTGAAAGGGAGACGTGGGCTTCCATCCCTATTTCAGCCCTTAAGGATCATAACTCGCTAAGAGTCACAGATGAGTGCAGAATGCTATATTGGCGGGAGGCGCCTGTCATCCTATCTTTCCTAACTGACTCACCGTCCCACGCCAAAGACTGCAGTCCATACTCCCTGTTGCCGTACGATGAAATCGGCGAGGAAGAGATAGCTGCCGCCATGAGCCATCAAAATCAATCAATCGCCAGGATCAGATGGTGTATTCTTTGGTGATAACAGAACTGGTCGATTCATTAACTCAACCAGCTTCTAGGCTATTCAACGTGTCTGTATCAGCCGATTAGCTTCCCCAGGAATGGATGGAGACTATCGCTTTTTCCGTTACACCACGGCGAACTGAAGGCCGAGGCTGCCAATTATCGGCCTTCCAGCCTAATGTTTGTGGTCGGAATTTTTATGGAAGGCCCACTGGCCACTCCGTTCCGGAAACATATCGGTGGGAACGATCTGCTACAACGACCACATGGTTTCTGGAACTTGTTAGTAGCATGGGGAGACTGAACGGATGACAAGGCCGGGGACTACCCAATAAAGTATTCTTCGTGGACCTCTGCAAAGCCTCACCAAGTTCCGTATGGCCGCCTAATAGGTAGGCTGAAGGCCCTCCTTGTAGCAGGCTCATTGATCCTTTGGCTCGAGGATGCTTTGAATTGTGGGTCTTCGCAGTGAGAGTAACAATGTCAATGTTGACACGAAAAAGGGTATTCGTAGTGTGATGAAGGACAAGATCTGAGCCCACCGTCTTTCCTGGGTCGGGTTAGTTACCCAACAGCGATCTATTATTCGCTCTGTTAAGCTTATGCGGGCAACTTAGAGATCCGGAATATGATCACCTCAAACGCAGATGAAGCTGTTCTTCAGGGAGGTGGCAAGACCCTAGAGAGGAGGTCTGGTCCGTGATCCTCTTCGATCGGCACCGAGAAGTGTGTACTTTCACGTGTAGGTACACCACCCAGTACTGCGATACACTGTGTACACCAAGCAGCCTTCACCATTCTTCCTTCGACAAGGACCTTAAGGAGACTACGGCCTCGTTACTTAGAGCAAAAGTCAGTACCAACAAACCCTGTGCTTCTTGGAATACCCTTGAATCGATCATTCGGCCATTTGGCCAAATCTCAGTCGACGCCTTCAGTGCTACAAGCCTGCAATGTACGGTTTAATATGAAATACAGAGAGACCAGATGAGTTCACACGTGCTGAGACAGAAGGGACAAAACCGGAAAGATTGCGAGTGAGTGCCATCCCTCGGGTCGGGTGATGGTGGGATCAGCCACGGAAGACTCGAGTCGAGGGCTGTTCAACAGTCTTGTTGTGTCATGTTTGATAGACTTTCCACAATGCGGTCGCCTGCGCCGCGCAAGCTAAACGGAATGCAAAAAATGAACCCTCTTATGTTGTTCTGTGTTCTACCTTCTAACTCACCGGTCACACAAACCACAAGATGCTGTCAGGGTTTGGTTCCTGAACCCCCCCCCCCCTCCATATTTTCCCCTTTGCTCCATTGTCCACCAAACTATCTTTCAGCCCACCGAAATATTCACACAACAAGATGAACATACGACCCGAGCTTCATCCTCGTACTTGAGTATTTCTTCAAGAATTCAGGTTACCGGGTTGTTTCCAGTGGCATATCTGAGTCCGAGGCGACCTAATCCTCTCCACGCATACCATCCGAGGCAAATTCAGGCCACAACTACGTATGAAGCTCGATCCTCACGGTCTCAAAAGTACGCGGGGAGATCGATCACCTTAAAGAAGCCGCGGTCGGTGGGCCCATCTGTAACGTGCCCCCTTTCTCGGAGGGCGAGCAATCTGTGGAACGCGCTGCCAGCTGAGGTGATGGAACGGCCCAGTGACCAATGGTTCAAGTGACTCATTGATGAGGAGGTAGTGGCCTGTGACTCACTCTTGAGTTCAAGTAGCTGATTTGTGGTGATGAGGATTAATCGGGACAGAAGCCCTCGGGCCTCTGTTATGAAGAGTGAAGGGTGAACCAGGATAATCGTGGGATCCCGGTGATACTGCCACTGAACCTTGGCACATGGACTTTTCCTTCCCTCTTTGATCTGAAGATGGAACACAGGCGACCCTCCGTGGAGAAGCACTGGATCTTGTGTGTGCGCTGCGAGCGAAGCTCAAAAATCTTACTGTTTGGAGCTCAACTGATTTCCAAGACTCAGTCGTTTGCGTTACTCAAGCTGAAATAGATGCCACAGAGTTGAATCCTCCTCCAATTTTCGCTGATCTTTCTTCCAGTTCACCGGCAACACAAGCGGCAAAATACAACCAAGACTAGTATCCTGGACCTTTTTGCGTTGTCCAGCGGTCTATCTTCCAGTTCGCCGGCAGTACCAGATGCAAGATACTGTCAAGATTTGTATTTTGAACCCTTTCCGTTTTACCACTTCCCCACTATCTAGTGAACTATCTTACAGCTCACTGGTGACATTCAGATGACAAGATAATCACATGATCCGGGAACATTTGGGCTGTAGCCTCGTACCCGTGTATTACTTCAAGACAGACTTCAAGACTTCAAGACTTCAGGACATCTTTATCGGTGTGAGTGATGATGCTCACTTACACACTTATTGAGCTCTAACTAACGGAGCTTCCATCTTATGTCTTTGCAGATGGCCCACGTGCAACCAGCTGCAAAAACTGTACTGGGGTGAACTGGATGCATCATCCAGCATATTACACTACTTCGCGACTGCTCTCAAGGTCGCGGCTGTTCAAATGTGTGATGAGAGGACGCGTAGTCTGGAGGTTCCTCGAGTTCACCTATGTTTCTGGGATACTATGTAATATTTTTGTGCATTTATTTTGCCTCATTAGCGCGTTCTGGTAATTCCCGCATTTTTAGAATCTCTAATTATTAGAAACATGCACCCAGCAACCCTTAAGCTTCGGGCCAAACTGTTCTCTAGTCTGTCACTGCTTGGATGGTGATTGTGATGCCCAAACAAACGGTGTTGGTTGCCTTTCAGGGAGGTGCAGCCCTGGGTTTAGTGGTTTCCCTGGGTGCCAGAAAGGTAAGTTTTCGAAGCACAGAATCTGGTGCATTACTGCGTAGTGTGTTCTCAAGGTAAATTTGGGATCAATTGTGAATCAGAATGTTTTTGCGAACCAATAAATACCTGTGAATCCACCAATGGTAACTGTTTGGGGAGTAACAAGTGTAACCGATTTCGATTTGGATCCGGGTGCGAAGGCGGTGAGTTATCTCGTTCTTACCTTTAAGCTCTCATCCCGAGTAGTGAGGGCACAACTTAACAGCAGACCAAATGTAATCACGGACTGCCAAGCGCTCACCATATCATGGCCTGGACTCAATAGTGGATTTTACACTGGGGCATCAGAAATCGTTCAGTATGAGTAGGTTATCTCCCTAGGTGATATGTTTTGTAGGGTCTTCTACAAGACACTTTCAAAGCCCGAATTATCGGAAATAAACACAACAGTGCAAGAAACGGGCAAAAATTCTTATAGTATCAAATTCACCCCAGACAGTCCGAGGGAACCTCATAGCTTCAGTGTGCGACCTGATTTTCGTGTGCCAATACCTCCGGACCATTACATTGAAATCGGTGTTCCAAGTAACCTGTCACTTCCAGTGATTTTGCAGTGCCCAGGTATGCAGTGCTGATTTGCTGTTATGAGCCCTTTTTAATGTCAATTTTCCATGGTGTTAACATGACTGTAAAGGGGACCTAGCTTCATGGTTATCTGAATACTACTTCCGAATTAATATACTCGACTCTGAGCCCACCAGCACATCTCAGAAGGACCAGTTGACTGAGTTTGACGGTATTTTGCTTACTTTTTTCTTTCGTAAAACTTACTGGCGAAATCGCTGATAAGAAGCACAGTTCGCAAATCGTCTTCGGCTTTCTTTCTGACAAAAGTGATGTGTACCGGAAATATTGAGTATATTTCCTGGCTCTCTCACCTGTTGGTAACATAGAACCTAGATTGTTGATGCGTGGGGAAGCTCCTTGACTTGCATGAGAATCCATTTTTCCTCTTATTGCCCAAGTGATCCAATAAAAGTTTTTCACGTGATTGATCGTGGAAGCCGAGACCGAAATTCTTTGGCCCACCTGAAATTCGTGACCACTGTCGGTCGAACGGAATTTTGTTCGGTTTTCAATGTGGAACTAGATTTGAAGCTGTCATATAACGATGTGTAGTTTCAGAACTTGTTGGTCAATTCTTTTCAAGCATTTGGTGTTCCGGGAACGAAGAAAACCTTCAAAACTATCTTCATGCGTTGACATTCTTCAAAATGGTTCAGCACATGCGTACTATTGCAAAAAAATGAATCAAATGATGCCACAACGATAAATGAACGGAGCACGTTTCTAGGTGGTTACGTCGTATGATGCGTAATATGGCACTGTGCTTTTCAAATGGATCAAGCTACATTTTATCACTCCACTTTATTTATTCCTGTATCGTTTCGATGGTGGATACATTAGCTCTGGAAGGCCTGCAAGTCAGTGTCGAAGGGAAATTCGTGATAATCTCATGGAAACCGTATGACGTACCTGCGGTTAAAAAAATGCATGCAGATTTTCACTTGAATAGTATTGGAGATTGTGACCAGTTGATTGGTCTTAGGCCAAACATGATCACAGCTGTTGCTGACTTGAATTCACTGAAAGCTACTCAAGAACTTGAGCACTGGCGGCAGTATTCACTGGAAGTCTATGGAGTTACGGAATCTGGAGCCCGTACACTTTCGCAAATTTTCAATGTGACGACGTCAGTTGCTGGTAAGTCAAATACAATCCTGTTATTATTATGGCTTTTCGGTTTCGAGGTTGACCGGAAAGTCCATTTAAAATAAGAACCCATTACTTTTGTCTCCAGAGATTAAATTTATTATCAGTCAAAAATGGAGTATCTAACTTCGTGTTACGGTTCCGATTACTTTTCGTGAATCTAATGCAGTCAAAAAACACATCTAACATCACAGAATGCGCAGTAAAAGGTAAAGTTGCAAGCTCATTTGACAGAAACATACTCATCGATTTGGGTATGTGTTACGCGTTGAATAGGTTTTGTCGTGACACGTGAAAACTTTTATTGCATGTCTAAACTACTTGGGCAGTTCACAGAAGCCAAACGTAAGGGTTGCCGAACGCCTCATTATTAATCTCCTTGGACATAAAAATGTGAACCATATATGCTATAGTAAGCGGTAGATAACTTCGTTTTTGTCTTGTTGAGTACACCAGAAAAGACGCAATTTAGGCATTACGTTTGCCTAATTATTGTTGATGTCTGCTTTCTAATATCAGACGGTGAATTTGTCCAGTGTATGCGGACAAAAAGATGCACAATGAAAGTGTTTACTGAGAGGGAGTTCGTTTTTCATTGTAACACCACAAGCACTACTGTAGGTTGTCATGCGCAATGTGGTTTTGTTCCAATACAGTCATCAATTGTGATGTAGCTCACAAGATTCATGGACATGTTATTCCATGCTAGTTTCCGACCTCAGTTTGAACAACCACTACCCCACACTGTTGCGTTCAGTTTGTGTAAATTTCTTACTTCATTATTGTGACCCATATATCTGAATAATTAAACCATAAGTCGAACCATTTGAGAAATAAAGTATAACAAACAGTGAAAGAGTGCACCTATGAGTAATATATGGACGTATGATTTGAGTTAGTCTTAAGTGCTACGGTCCCCATACTAAACTGTTCACTAATGAAGGACCTATTAAAAATTGCACATAATGTAAAATGCAAGGACTAAAGTTCCTCCGCGGAGGGTTGCTTATATTCAATCTGTGAAATACAAAAAACAGAACTCCACGAGCACAAAGGCTCAGGGAGTGCATGAACGGGATCCTCCACTTAGATCAGTCGGAAACCAATAAAGCTGATCACGGCCAGCTCACTACCATAAAAAGATCGTGATGCAGCGTTATGCGTTCGAGGCTTATGATCGATGAATTTTTATATCATTTGGTGTTGACTCGGAGTAAATGATTGATAGCTAGCCCGACCGGCCACATAGTAATTTGAGACTTGCAGTTTTGCATAGCGCGTTCAAGCCGCAACGAGGGATCGGTGAATACCCAATTTTTATATCCAAGAAGGCCGTTGGGACGTTGTTGATCCACAAGAGATCATTCTAAGAATGATAAATGTTCAGTAAGCAGCCACTGCCTATCTTACCAAACAATCCACGTCAAGGTAGTCTGTCAGAAAACATGCGCGGTGCCCGGAGGCTGAACAAGTAACAAATCCTCCTGTTTGGTCTGTTGTTGTGCTCATTAAAGCACCGACACAAAGACCAAGTTCGGCTAATTTTTACTATTGTCTTTGTTTGTTTTGTTTGTTCTATATGTTGTTAGTTTCTGTTGACTGGTTTAAGAAGAGGTAGAAACAACAAAGCCACCGCTACTCTGTTTTTGCTGCGTATTCAAAAATAAGAGCTGTTTAGTTGGTTATCGCCATATATTTAAGTAACAATGTGACGGCAACGACATCCAGATGCTTACGATTTTAGAAACGTTTTTGTAAGGAAATTCTTGAATCTTATATGAGGACCAACCTGGCCGTTGCAGCTGACGACGAATGGATGAATAAAACATGATGATAAGTTATGAAGCACGAATTATTTTCTAAGATTTCAATGGGCAGCCTGCGTACTTGATCTTTGTTCGCAACTCCGATCCCTTCGGCCGCAATAACCGGTCAAAAGGCGGAAATACAGCACACCAAAATAACAATACGTGTACATAAATTAACAACACCTTATTTAAAGCGAAAATGGAACATTCCGGAGTTTGTACGTCAAGTCAGGTTCGTGTCATGTCAAGTCGATTGGATTGATAAGTCGTTGGCCGGATTGATTATTGACTGTGGGTCTGATTTGCGTCAGGCTGCGGATAGCTGCTTGATTAGAAAAAAAGTTTTACTCTTGTGAGATCTGACGGGTTTTTGGTTATTGATTATTCAGTCCAGCCTGGCATGCTTGAGCTGATTGGTGACTTATTTTGGGGAAGGTTTTTCTTAGCTTGCTAACACGCCAAAAATGATAAACTTTGAGTTCACTAAAGCACTTCATTTATTGCTCAGTCGTTACATGGGATTTATACACCCGGAGGATTTAACCAGGCCCTCTAAATTCATGTATAAATAGGGTTTTGTGTTAGGGAAAACTATTTTTTAGGGAACCTTTTTGAATTTTGTGCAGCTAAGCGTAGTCATTTTGTAACGGAGAATGCTGGAGTAACAAGACAACACGAATATCAAACCCATCGGGCTGTCTGGAAAGAAGAATATATAAACAATTGTATGTGTTTCATGCACTTAACTTGCTTGGCCGCTCAAAACAAGTGTCCACACCCGTCTTGCAGTATTCGTTACAATCTGTCTATTTTGTAAATGGACTTAACTGTTTGTAATAAATAACTGCGATTCATACGGGGAAACTCATTCTTGCATCATTAGAGCACGCTTTCGCTTTCACACTGTTACTTCGTGTAGAGAGCTGCTGCATGGTTAAGTTGATACGAAGCCCAGCCGTGAACCAACAAAAAAACTGTTGGTTTTCGGGGACGATTACTGTTGTCTGGGCAAATAAACGGCACCTAATGGCAGAGTGTAAAGATAGAGTTTTACCACGTTTACATATCGTATTCGTAATTTTTGCTTGGATCAGTCATTTTCAGTTGAAAACGTTTTCCCGTCAAGGGTGGACCGTGGGCTATAACCGTTAGGTTAAGTTTGTTAAACGGTACTAGTGTGAGTCCGTCGCTTGCAGATTCGCTTTAGCCCATGTTTAGCTTTTATGTCTTAAACACCGTAGAGTCATCAGTGCTTAAACCAGGAGCAGATCACTAGACGTTTGAGACCAGTCTCTCCACCAGACAGTGTTTCTGAGTGGTTATTGTAACTGAATCTTGTTACTCATATTTTCAAGTGTACCTTGACACACAGTTCGCCGGAGAGGGTTGCGGTTTGAAGGCAGGTAATGATATTCAGTCCCTTACAAGACAGATTAGTATAAAAACTTCGGTCGTGTATGTGAGGGCGTTATTTTCTTTCCAAAATCCAGCTGAATGTTAGTGCATCGGAGCCTAAATTGTGGTGGCAAATGTATGGTGCATCGTTTTCTTCATACATACAGTTCATCTTGAAGTTTGGCTACGTTACCCAATCTGTTTCGGCTGTGATATCAGTTGTCAAAGCAACAAACAAGTTAAAATCTAGATAGCATATCCCATGCTAAAACAGTCATCCGAATTCCAAAACAATGCTGTGAGATTTGTCCTGTTCACAATATCGCCTGGATGCGCAAGATTAGTTGAGAAGACAAATAAGCTTGGTTCATTAAGCAAAAGCCCGTGGCATTCACGGATACGCAATGTTTAAAAATAAACCTCAATGGTCCGACTAACTTCCTTTTCATCTACTACTGTGCAGTTCTGTCCACACGTCACACGGGAACGTAAAACTTTTGTATCTTCTCTTGAAAAATAAATAGCTATGCAAAAGTGTTACTGGAGTAGGACTCAGCAGTGTGTATTACGCGGTGTAACTCGAATATCTAAAACAAGCACCCCACTGACACCTGATTCGTTACCACGACTACCCTACCACGGCCTCAAATAATTTCCTAAGTCCAAGTCCTAACTTTAGGGTTTCTGGTTTCCCCTTATGAAGTAGAAACTCGTTGTGGTGATTGGGTGCACTCCTTCAGTCAAATCATGCTCGGGCATGGAACGAGGAAAATAAAAGGTTGTTTATCAAACATACACCACGTTGTTCACTCCCACACACGCCCCCTAAACGATACAGTCACAACAGCTTCCGCGATTTTTCTATTGATTATGAATACCTGAGAAAACCGTCGATCAACAGAGGTGGGTACAAGCTCTGTAGCTCTCAGGCCTACGGTTTAGAAAATGGGCGAAGCGTTGGTTCTGATTCCACACCATAAACTGTCGCTCATCGGCAAAACGTTCTCAGTTTCTCACAGACGGCAAGCCACTTTAAATTTCAACCTCGCCTGCACAGTGAAACTGCATTATGCACAGTGCTCTAGGATTGTCACGCACAACTACGTGCATTACTATTCGATTTATTATGCTTCACTCCAAAAATAACGAAACCAAACGTTGTCCAAATAATAAAATAGCAGTTAGCCATTGAAAATACTAGTCGCTAACAACTTGAATGCTTTATCAGGCTAAATAAATCTTATTCGAAACATAAAAATCATAATTCACTACCAGGTGGTGTCCGTGTATTCAGCTGATGGACACTGGCTAATACAAAGAGAAATCCTGCTGGAGAGAGCCCAATTAAAAGTTCACTTTGGGGAATGATACGCGCTTATGTAATCTTGGGGACTACCAAGTATGGTCCGTTTTTGATATGCCCAAAGCCCTTGGTGTGATCTCAGGGATCAGCTGATAGAGTGCACGCAGTGACCAAGTGTGAGTAGCATCCATGCGCGGGTTCAAATCCCACCGAGTTCAATGGGCTTTAACATTTGAAACCACCTTATACCTTTCACTTATTTACAGACAAACCTAGTGAAAAAAATAAGGGTAATGATCATTTTTCAAAATTGTAAACAGATATTACCTGGCGTGACTTAATTTGAAAGGTCACAGCTATAAATCACAGAGTTTGCACACCTCGTCGTTTTCCCTGTGGCGCAGCTGACTTCACTGGGCCGCCGCAAATCACAGCACAAAACGAATAGCAATTTACTGTAATTTTGAACAAGAGCTATAAAATATCATCTTACAAGCGAATATCTCAGAAAAGCGTAGAGCATCATAGGACATCCTCATTTAATGTATAAGGCACCGAGCCTTAGCATCCTGTAATTGGGTTAAGAGGTTTGAAACATAACCGGTAGTTCGTAGCAGGAGCTGAAGACATATCTTTTGTTGTCGTCCGATAAAGCTACAGATAAATTGTGTTTCATAAGGAAACTCCACAAATGGTGTGATATGCCAATTTGTATGTAAGCCGGTCTTGAGAAAGATCACCAGCGACAATCGAAACGTCGACTGACTGTCATAGTTTCCGACAGCGCTGCGCTACCGACTAGCTGGATGTTGTTTGGAAACACTGGCTCAAATACCCAGGTCGATGACTTTCAGACTTCTTCCTTTTTGAACCTCCTTGCCCAATGCATTTGCTATTTTGGGCGTGCAATTTGCACTACGATGCAATAGTAGTCAAAACCAGGCGATTATATACAAGGTTGATGTTTTTTCCGTTGTTCGATGTTGACGTAATTCTGTCTTCAGTACATCGGACATCACCATGGACGTGGTTGATATCTGTTTATTGTACTTGTGCGAGTTACCGTAAAGAGAGTAAATCTCATGATTCTAGGTCCTAATATGGAGGAAACAATGCTGATAGGTTTGGTACATAGTTAAGTAGCAGGCTTGTCCCTCATATAGAAATGATTAGTGGTGACCTACTCCTATACGACCTGATTTGTGTAAACACGTTAATCAATCTAATAGATATTCATGCTCACTGCACTTTAATGTAAGAAGTTAATGAAAGGAGTTTAATACTAATGTTATATGAAGCAACACTGGTGATTGAACCTGGGTCTAGAAGTAACTGGTGAAGTTTAGTGACTGACAGGAAGATTTCTGTACTGCTAGTAAACCTATAAAGTACAATCAAAGGGTACGTTGACTACAAAAGTTTGGCCTATGGGATTGGGACCAATGCAGTTGATACGAATGTCTTTATAGCGACGCGAGTGGTCAGTAATTCTCTTTTTTATCGGCATCTTTCCTCTACATTACAAACTTCGAACAACAACTTGCGATTCACATGTCAAGTAACACATTTGAATCGAGTTTGTGGAGTTTCCTTATGAAACACAATTTATCTGTAGCTTTATCGGACGACAACAAAAGATATGTCTTCAGCTCCTGCTACGAACTACCGGTTATGTTTCAAACCTCTTAACCCAATTACAGGATGCTAAGGCTCGGTGCCTTATACATTAAATGAGGATGTCCTATGATGCTCTACGCTTTTCTGAGATATTCGCTTGTAAGATGATATTTTATAGCTCTTGTTCAAAATTACAGTAAATTGCTATTCGTTTTGTGCTGTGATTTGCGGCGGCCCGGTGAAGTCAGCTGCGCCACAGGGAAAACGACGAGGTGTGCAAACTCTGTGATTTATAGCTGTGACCTTTCAAATTAAGTCACGCCAGGTAATATCTGTTTACAATTTTGAAAAATGATCATTACCCTTATTTTTTTCACTAGGTTTGTCTGTAAATAAGTGAAAGGTATAAGGTGGTTTCAAATGTTAAAGCCCATTGAACTCGGTGGGATTTGAACCCGCGCATGGATGCTACTCACACTTGGTCACTGCGTGCACTCTATCAGCTGATCCCTGAGATCACACCAAGGGCTTTGGGCATATCAAAAACGGACCATACTTGGTAGTCCCCAAGATTACATAAGCGCGTATCATTCCCTAAAGTGAACTTTTAATTGGGCTCTCTCCAGCAGGATTTCTCTTTGTATTAGCCAGTGTCCATCAGCTGAATACACGGACACCACCTGGTAGTGAATTATGATTTTTATGTTTCGAATAAGGTTTATTTAGCCTGATAAAGCATTCAAGTTGTTAGCGACTAGTATTTTCAATGGCTAACTGCTATTTTATTATTTGGACAACGTTTGGTTTCGTTATTTTTGGAGTGAAGCATAATAAATCGAATAGTAATGCACGTAGTTGTGCGTGACAATCCTAGAGCACTGTGCATAATGCAGTTTCACTGTGCAGGCGAGGTTGAAATTTAAAGTGGCTTGCCGTCTGTGAGAAACTGAGAACGTTTTGCCGATGAGCGACAGTTTATGGTGTGGAATCAGAACCAACGCTTCGCCCATTTTCTAAACCGTAGGCCTGAGAGCTACAGAGCTTGTACCCACCTCTGTTGATCGAGGGTTTTCTCAGGTATTCATAATCAATAGAAAAATCGCGGAAGCTGTTGTGACTGTATCGTTTAGGGGGCGTGTGTGGGAGTGAACAACGTGGTGTATGTTTGACAAACAACCTTTTATTTTCCTCGTTCCATGCCCGAGCATGATTTGACTGAAGGAGTGCACCCAATCACCACAACGAGTTTCTACTTCATAAGGGGAAACCAGAAACCCTAAAGTTAGGACTTGGACTTAGGAAATTATTTGAGGCCGTGGTAGGGTAGTCGTGGTAACGAATCAGGTGTCAGTGGGGTGCTTGTTTTAGATATTCGATTTACACCGCGTAATACACACTGCTGAGTCCTACTCCAGTAACACTTTTGCATAGCTATTTATTTTTCAAGAGAAGATACAAAAGTTTTACGTTCCCGTGTGACGTGTGGACAGAACTGCACAGTAGTAGATGAAAAGGAAGTTAGTCGGACCATTGAGGTTTATTTTTAAACATTGCGTATCCGTGAATGCCACGGGCTTTTGCTTAATGAACCAAGCTTATTTGTCTTCTCAACTAATCTTGCGCATCCAGGCGATATTGTGAACAGGACAAATCTCACAGCATTATTTTGGAATTCGGATGACTGTTTTAGCATGGGATATGCTATCGAGATTTTAACTTGTTTGTTGCTTTGACAACTGATATCACAGCCGAAACAGATTGGGCAACGTAGCCAAACTTCAAGATGAACTGTATGCTTAAATCCCACCATTTAATCTAACTGCAGTTTTCTGTTTACCTTGTGTTCTTCTGCACATTCACAGCGACGAGCTTAGACTGGCTTTGTTGCTTCCGGTTTTTGCTCATGTGAATCGTCCCTATATTATCGTTCGTTATTTTCACTTGTGGGTTCAGAAAAATTATTGATGCACGTTTGACTTCGTCTGCTTCTGGGTAAAGGTCAAATCACAGATAAGCACGTTGGTGATTATCGTCTAGATAAGCATAAGTAGCGGCAAAAACACCCAGAAGCGATCGATATCTGTGCTTGTATATTCCTTTCTTTGGGTACTATATATGGTCATCTCTGATTATCACCTAGAATACAACTCATGATGTACCTCAGGAGTCTCAATAATCGTGGGATATTACGATGGTCAGATTTGTCAGACCACTGTGTGCGACAAACACAGCTGTCTCTTCGGTACGGGGTTTTGTAAAAATTAGTAAGTTTACCACATTGTTCACAGTTCACAATAGTAACTGTCAGTCTTATGACCGGATCGCACTCGCCTCGGCTTTTGGCAGAATTCGTTGTCTGACATCTTTGGAGCAGCTTTAGGAAACTCGGTAAATGACTTAGATCAATCTGTCTCGTGTTAACATATGCCCTGCATCGATTGCACTGGTTACGGTTGTTTTGATTCTTTTGGTTAACAACTGGAGCAATGCTCTTGGACTCGTTCAGACAGACGTCTGCTTGTCCTTCCCACTCATTCCGCTCAACAGGAACAGGCAAATGAGTTCGCACTGACCGAAGTCAAATGACTAGGTAGTCTGTCTTTGAGTTTCAGTCGTAAACACGGACTGTTGTTGAACGGGGTCCCAAGCTTCATTGTGTTGAATGTCTTCGCTGCCGCGTGCGATAGTAAACGATTCGGCTTTTCGGATGCTACGTCTCCTTTGAATCTCAGGTTTACGTAGATGGGCTTTTACGAGCTACTTGGATATCTAGGCCTTGAGGCAACGTCCATATAATGCCGTAGGAAATTGTCTGGATACTAGTTTCCTCACAGATGTTTTCGATCGCTTAGGAGGACTGCATTGTCGGATTAATGGATAAAAAGTCCGGTCTATGAAATGTACATGTTGACCCCCAGAGAACCGTGCTACAGTATCTTCCGTGGTTTGTCAGTCAATTGTCGCCTTTCACCGTAGTTTAAAAGCCTTGTGCCATTGTTCAAAAGTCGTCCATCACCAATAAATGAGTTATGCATAAAGAAATAAATTATGTCATTTATTTCGCAAAAGAAAACTGACGATCTAAAAGGTTTTTGGGTAGTTGTATGAATGTGAAATTTTTCCTGTCTTAGGAAGCACATGCGGTTGTTGTGATATCGTGATTGGATTTATGGCGAATTTCTTGTAACGAAAGAAACTTATGCATCTTGGCAGACTGTCCTTCGGGTATTCTCATGAGCTTTTCCCGAACTTTTGAAACAGTTAAATGCCTCGTCATTGAGGTTGCAAAGTGGACTATGCGAAGGAAGAAAACGTAAAGAATGTCTAATGACCGAACGAGCTTCAGATGCCCGTTGATGCATAGGAACATTGTGAAAAATGAGCCCTACCTGAGTATTGAGCTGTTCAGTGTTCACCTTAGAAGAGCATACTTCCAAGAATCTGTTGAAATGCTGGTTTTCTATTTTTGCCTGACATTCATAATATGGCGTCCCAAGGGTCGACATGCATGCAATGATATTCAGGTTCGCACGTTTATTTGACGGCAAAGTTTTGATACATGGTTTACCTTTAACAGATCGTCCGATCGATCGAGAGCACCAAACATTATAATTGGCTTTGTCAACGTAAAGTCTTAACATGGAGCTTCCTTGCGCTTGTAGCCATTCTGTTTTCTGGGCCCGCTTTGTCTTGACGTGAGTGCTGTTGCGCTCAGTGGGTTGAGTTGTAAGTTTTTTTTCATGCTGTAGCCCTGATTATCAAGGAATCGATCAAAAGAGGTCACGCTAATGGCAAACTCGGGACTTTCAGATTCAGAAATTGTTTTAATTCGAGCGAGAGTTATTGGGGAATTCCCGTTCGTAATGTTGCATAGCTTAGCGATAATATGATCCAGAAATTTCCTTTTTTGAAGGCTTGTTTTAACCCAGTTTCCTAATGTCTTTTCGCAGCGCCTTTGCATGTTTTTATATTTACTACGAGTTTGTCATATATCAGCTTTAAATCATTGCCATTTATGACACATTTTACAATGCGCCTGCGATATTCATTGTTGACAGTTTTTCTTTTGTGTATAGGATTTTCATTCTCTGGTTTCAGATCGATTATTTCGATCCCCTCCGTCATTTCCTCAGTGGACGTCTTCTAACTTGTTCTTTTTCCGTGTGACATAGTTTCCTATCTTCTCACCATTATGTTAGGTTTAAATTGACGGGACAACCAAGATCCGCCCAAAACCAATAGTCTGTAATCATGCCCTCATGTAGCATGTGGTGTGATGCAGACAACGTCACTTGAGTTAATCCCTTTTTGACCATCAAGCCTGCTGAATCACATGGTCCCCTGGTAGGTAAAACACGTTTCTAGGCTTAAATGACATCGAAAAGCGGAAATAACATACCATAACGATTGAATGTTTCGAAACGCACACGTTTGGTAGGTTTGGCTTTACAGTGTTGTTAGGCCTCAATGTGTGCTATCCCGTTGGCTTTGACCCAAAAATCCTGTTTGCACCACTTTGTAGCATTCAGATCCACGTTAATACATGTGTTTAGATGTGTGAGTTAAAATATCCTATATTCCACCGTTTACACAGGGTGTGGGACAGTCCATCCAGGAGGTGCTAGTGAACGGTTCTAAAACTATGGCACAATGCTTTTAAACCACGGTGTAAGGGTCTTGACTACAAAACACTGTAGTTCGCTTATAACTTGCGTTCTTCTCTCACCCCGATCTTAAGCTCTCGCCAGAGTCCCACAAGGCTGTTCGATTACGGTATCCTCGGCTCATCAGGAAACACACAAGTCAGGATCACTGAAGTATTTCCTTGCTGAGAGGGAGTCAGATGTCCAGAAAAAAACAGTCACTTATGTAGTACCACTAGGAAAGAAGCGATTAATAAAAACACGCACACAAAGTGGATCACTTAACATTCGGTATTGCTTTTTATTATCGAAATGGTTCCGTGGAATCTATACCATAACTGATTCTCAATAGGGTTGAAAAACATCCGGACAGCCTTTTAGTTTTCTTGCACAAACCCGGTTGTGCACTGTTCGCCAGTTAACGCCCACGCTCCACTAAATAAACTATGGCCTTGTAGCTCCATACCGTCATTTCGGAGTACTTCAGACGAGCCCAACATAGTTGTACTTTGACGTCATACATTCTACCGTTTGCGTGAGATTTGCTGTGAAGATCTGACAGATGCGTGTTTCCCAGTCCGACAGCCTACACATCTGTCTACTCTTTTGAGTTCATGTAATGCACACAAAGTGAACGTCTTCTGACGTGAAGTCATGCCAGGAGATTACCAACCATTTCGGTCTTTCAAGACGGATAATAAGCAGGTGGATCGGTCAATTCAACAATGGAAATCCATCATTTGGGACGATGAGTCAATATTTTCGTTATTCAAAGATGATCGCCGAAGGCGTGTTTGAAAATAAATTTCCGAACCTAATAAAAGTGGAATAATAACAGCAACAATGTCTGGGGAGCCATCTGGTGGAGAGGTCGGAGCTAGCTGGTATTTCAGGACCAATGGCAGTATTACCAATGGCCAAGTCTACCTAGAAGTTCTGATTGCACACATCTTACCCCTGTTATGCACAACTACTAAAACGATTTTCCAGGATGACAACGTACCTGCATATCGTTCAGTTGTCGTACGCGAGTTTCATGCGCACCACGGTACAAAAACGATCTCGTAGCCAATTGGATCCCCCAATCTCAATACAATCGAATTTTGTGGGATCAGTTCGGGAGGAAAGTGGATCAGAGGCAGTAATACAAATCCCTATGGAAGTTTAAGACTGTCTCGAAGGAGGAATGGGGTCGTATGCCACGAGATACTATCGGATTGTTGGTAACGGGCATTACCCGGAGGGTAAATTTTGTTATATCATCCAAAGGTGACTCAAACATAGACCAATGAGTGACGATTTGAGAACGATGAGAATATTCTATTCACCATAAAACCTTTTGGTTTCGATGAAGGTTCGCAATAATGTGCAGTACTTTGATAATGTGGGTGGGTGCATTTTTGTCGAAAAGTGTAGTAACATTCGTGATAGTGCATCGTCTCTTCAACCGAACTATATCATGTTCACATACAGATTTGAACTTCCAAGAAAAATTAATAATAATGTGGCTCAAATGTAGTTTCTAATGGACATCGTAGCTCTGCTGTAAAAGACTTCTGTCAATACATTGCTCCAGCATCCCAGTCCCTCCTCAAATGCTCCTCACCATCAAAGTGCTGCGGTTGTTCTCATAATCAACTCCAATTTGCGATTAACTTTTGAAAAACCTCAGATTAGCACTTTCGCCGATATCTAAGGGACTAAATTTGTCATCGGATTTACTGCAGCATAACATTATTTCCAACCGGTCTTTTGCATTTTTTGTGCCAGAACATTTTTTAACTACTTGCGCAACGCTTCTTTTTGGCATGCTTCGAAAATCAAATCTGTCCCAATAGCATTGAATATGTTGTGCTGCTGGTTTATGTTGCGATGCGTGATCTCACAGTTCATCAAAATTCGGTGCAAAAACGGCTTACTAACATCAGGATTACTGTTCACCTCATCACTGTCTGCGTCACCTTGATAGGCGAACAGCTTTGAGGTCTTAGCGTGAGATGGAAACCCTACCACCCCTAATCAACAAAAGTCTGTATCATTGTTGCTCACTTCTCTAGACAAGACTTGGTCAACATAATTGGAATTCAACAAACTCATGTACCTAGTGATTCTAACTGATATCATAGCCAGACCAGGCGCTTGTCCGAACGTGTTCGTGAACACCACCCGGCTTGGTTGAACACTGGAGCAATTAAGACAATTACTAGTGCTGTGTGTTGTTGAGTCAAACCATTCCGTAGAGGTGATAAACGCTTTTCGCCCCATTTACAAAGTCCGGGGCAAGAAAGCAAGACTTGTCAAGTGTCGCATCTTAGCCACAGCCAAAGACGTGAGTATTCGACTCTACAATCCTCCTCTGTGCGCTCAGAAAGAATTTGTTCAAGCACTTAAACTTCCATGGCCCACTTCTTGTTCCCGAACACGTGTGCGACCACTCGAACATTCTTCACTGTGATCAATTTCACATGCACACACACACACGTGCACAGACAGATTTGGATGATCATCTCCTTTGTTGGTTTGAGTCATATTAAACGTTATGTATTGGTATGAGTACGAATAGCTGAAAACGAACTTGTTCACCACGCTGTTTTGTTCTCAAAAGTGTACGATTAATTTTGTGCCTGAAAAAATCTCATCCGACCTGAAAATGTTCATTGGTGGTAAAATTCCAGTGAAACTGTTTCTTACTTGGTTCTGAGTGGAGCCTATTGCGTGAGAGAAGGCTTTCCATAAAGAAAATTTTCTTGCACATCAGAAATGTTTCTTGCAGCTAGGTTGTTGCATTCTGAAGGGGGGGGGACTATTTAATCTGAACTCCACTGCATAATGAAGTTTCTCGTATAGTCATACAAGTGGATCATTGATATAGTCCAGGAAATAAAATTGCCGACTTGGAATTTATCGTTTTGTTGAGTGATAACGCACTGCGAATGAGATGTGGCCTACGTCGTTTAGTGAGTGGAGTGTCCATGTATGGCGCGAACTTTACTCTACTTGTGTATTTCTGGAACAAAGACAGAAAGTTTCGCCCGTGGTGATCAGTTCGGCTCAGTTCTTTCAACCTTTAACTTCGCACTTCCTTTGTGGTTTTAGTTTCTACCTCACAGCATTTGCTGGCAAAATGAATAGAAGCCTAAAATAAAAATTAGCAAAAAACAAAGTAATAAGCGGGAATTACAAAGACGAAGAAAGAACCCGAACTCAGCTGTGCCATTAGTTGAGGTATAGTCATGTCACGTAATGTCCAACCATCTGGTAGGCGGTTATCATGAACCTCAATCCGAGATCAAGGTTTTCACAGCTTTTTGCCATATCATGTACTGACCGCGTCGACCTACCCTCTAGCCACTACCTGCTTTGGAGAATAGCTTACGTCTGTGGGTGGGCATGCATCATACGTCCAAAACACATCAACCCATTTCAATTCAGCACTTATTCTGATGACTGATCTCTGGTTCCCAACACTACGCCTAACATCAGCATTGCTCATACGACGCTCCCATTTAGAGTGATCAGTTATGAATGATTAATTGCCGTGTCTACTGAATTTCACTACAAGTCACGGTGAGAGTGAGGAGATCCCGTCACGAATAGCCGCAGGGAGGTCTGCGGCATTACAATGTCCGGATCTCCTTGTTGCTTTTGTGTTTGGAAGTCAGTGTTTTGATAGTTAGAAGCGATAAACGACACGAGTAGTGTCACTATCAATGGCATTTTCATTTCCGGATTCTTTCTTCTGCTCCGTAGCTCTTCCGTTTACTTTCACTCGTAATGTCGTTTTCCGAATAAATTTCTGCGGGCCGGTAATCATTACCTTCGGCTAGTTCTCACAGCAATACCTAATGCAAGCCGTTTCCTAAGAATCCGGGTCTTAAAAAAGAAACAAAGTCTAAGATTTAAATCCTTTTGTCTAAGTTCTCAAGCTATGGGTTACGGGTGTTCAGCGATACTTAAGTTGTCGATATATTGTTTATTCTACCGTGAGATAGAAACACACAACTTCGATTGTTTTTCGAAAAATGGAAATTAGTTTTCCTGACGTAGTATTTTATTGCTAATGTAAGTTGGAGTTTTTAACTTATGTTGTCTACCTCTGTCGGTGGTATAGTAAAATAGATATTAATCATGCTCTCGGTAGCATAAACTATTATATATAAGTGCTTTCGTGGAATCAATTCCTTTCGGAAAATGAAATATTAATAAATGTGGAAATTCGGTTGGCAGAAGACCCTAAACTCGCGATTCAAAAGAAACGACAGTGTAGATAGAAGTGAATTTAGCGCACTTCCTTCCAACAACTGTGTTTTCTAGCCAGTTTGTGATCAATGTTTGACCGGTGCTGTTCGAATGGTACCAGTTGATCAACGCGAGGGGTTGACCACGGGCAGGCAACTCAGAAGCACGTTAGTTTCGGTTATTAATATAAACATGCGCGTAGCGGAAGAATAGAAGTTCAAAGTCGTTAATCCGTTAACGAATAATTAAGGAAGTTCACATTTTTGGTCATTATCTTCTGTTTTTCGCTATTTTAGTAAAGTAATCCTTCCCTCCCCCCATCAAGAAGCACTCACCGCGATCGCTCAACTTGTTTCTTGTTGAGGGATATTTCTTTCGGAGAGGGAGATGGTTAAATAGAAGTAGTCACCTAAGTAGTATCAATTTTAACGCAGGGTTTGCGTCTTCCAACTATTCTACAAGTAAATTGAACCAGGAGGACATGTGTCGACTTGATAACCCTAAAAAGGATCGAGTATTATTCGTGAGCGAAACGCATGATTTTGCGATATGTCACCTCAAAGTTCATCAATTTTGATACAAAAGCAGCTCAGTCTAGCATCAGGGTTACAGTTTACTTTATCAGCGCCTGGGTCACATTGGCAGCCGAACAGTATCAGTGTTTTAGCATGAGACGGAAACCCGCTCACCCCCAGGCAATTAAAGTCGTTAACGTTATTACTGATTGACCTGGATGAGACTCGGTCAGCATGATTAAAACCTAGAGGCCCAAAAATTCCGAGTCATTTTATTACAATGGTTGTGCATGAGTACATTGGAAAAGGCACACCCCATAGCCTCTGAGGCCCACTACACTATTAGGGAAAGCCGGCAACCAGACCCTGAGATTTGGAGTGAAGAACCACGTAAGGTTTCGTGTGGCAATGAGTCAGAAAACTGATATCATATCCCTGGATAAAAGCTCATAACCAATTCTGTTGGGAAAACAAAATTCTCAGATATATTTGACGAGATAATGTTTCTTGTTGGGAGTGAAATTCCAGTGGTGCTTCTTGTTCTGTTCTGGGGGGGGGGGGGGCTGCTGCATGGCGGAAGGTTTTCCGTACAGAAAAGTTTCTGTCACATAAAGCGTTTCTTGCAGAGAGGTTATCACAGTCTGTGGGAGGGGAGACTACTCTACTGTCTTTTGTATTAACTAACGTAAATATAGGCTTATCACAGGCTGCTCCCTACGGCAGTTTTACGAACAAACGTCTTTTATTTGACCCTTAGCCCCCGTCGGTGCCCCGCGCAATGTGCATTTATTGGGTGACGTTAACGAAACTTCTGCGCAAATTACCTGGGACGACCCTCCTTGTGAGGAACGGATGGGACCTCTTAAACAGTATTTGGTTGAAGTCGTTCCTCTCGTCGGTGCGATGATGATTACTCAATCTTTCTTCACCACCAGACACCTGTTCCTGCTTTCTTATTTAATTCCGAACACCACGTACGCGGTGAGCGTTGCGTTTGAAAACGCTGCCGGAACAGGCCCACGGACGACCGTTCACTTCAAGACTGCAATTCCTGGTAAGCTCTGCTACGATTGTGATTTGGTCCATCTTGAATTTCCTGAGTAATCAGTATGTGTGGTTGGTCTAGAGCACTACCTCAGATATGAATTTACTGGAAATATACGATTATTTCGAACGACGGTAAAAAGCCAGTGAACTCGATTTGGCTTTGAAGGTTGGATTGCTTTCAAAAGGCTTGCGAGTCGATCATGTCCTTGGTGTCACTCCGATGGATGCTGGTCATATTTCAATTTAGCCGTCTTACTGAGAGTTTTTTTACTGATTTAGCTGTTAATCCAGTTCTGACGTCGATAGTCCCTCATTTTATTATTTGTTACCACATAATGTTTTGAGCACGAATTTACGATGTTTTCATTCGTAGAGAAAAAGATAAGGAAAACTCTACGCGTCAAAATTGGTTAGTATTTCAGACAGAACATCATCAAACACCAGCGAGGAACGGGATCGCAGAATTCCCGAAGAAGAAAGTAGTCGAAACGTGGAGTGGGTCAACGGGTACGATTGACCTAGGGGGAGGTTGCAGTGCAGTCGTAGTGAACAGTCAGCGATGATCTTTTCTGAAAATACAGTAGGTGCTATTATATGCTTCTCACGTAAGTTGAGGTCTCTTAAAACTATACCAGAAACAAAACTGATGTTGTTCAAACCCTTATGGAGGATGATGTAGCCCGTTCAAACTAGATCAGAGAACAAAATCGAACCATAGGAAATACAAACCGCTGTACGGAGGAAGAAATGACGAACTGCGGAGCACTGAATTGTCGTTTGCGAATTTGGCTCGACAACAAATATTGCGTTGGTAGGGGAAGCTCTAGCCGAAGTAGATAAGTTTTGTTACTTGGGCAGTTACGTTTCACCAGGTGGACAGATATCGAATGAAGTGTCATCGCGTACGCAGGAGGCGCGTTTGATTTTTGCCAACCTCAGCCATCTTTGGCGCTGGCATGACATCCGATTGTCTGTCAAGAGTCGAGTGTACAATGTAGCGGTTAGGTCCGCTCTTTTATACGGCTCAGAAACATGGCCGTTGAGGGTAGAAGATAGGCGAAGACTGTTGGTGTTCAAGCATCGACGTCTTCGTAGCATTGCCTGAATTTGATGGGAACACCGGATAAGCAATGCTGAGGTTCGGCGTAAGGGGTTGGGAACCAAATATCAGTCTCCGGATCAAGTAATAAATCAAAACGGGTTGAGGTGGCTGGGACGTGTGTTACGCATGCCCACCGATAGACTTCCTCGGTGTAAGCTGTTCTCAGAGGTAGGTAGTAATCGGAAGATAGGTCGACGTGATCAATCCATGACTTGGCAAAAGGGTATGAAATTCTCGATCAGTGGACTTGTCTAAGTAGGATGGGTTAGACATTCGGAATGAGGCCCACGCGACCTACCAACTGGTTGGAAACACTAAGTGATATGGTTGCATGGTCACGTTACTCAAATAAATTTTCGTTTTATTTCTCATTTATGTAGTCCAGGAAGTTCTATGTGGTTCTGTGGACATGGTGCAAGGAGTACTGCTACACTCATTCCACAGACAGATTTTCCTGCCTACTCCCCAATTTCATGAAAACAATCGTTGACCGCCGTGAAAGGTAAACAAAAAGCGCCATCCTGCAACCATGGTAACATTGATCTGCTTGGTCTCATTTGGAAATCCACATTGCGTTGTTTTTGATGCCATTGAGATTACTTGTTTTCGAATTTCGGATGATTTGAACTTTATCATCTTAGGGACGTATGAATTCATCAATTTTGGTTTCGGATTCAGTATCGTTTGGTTTACTTGAATGTTTCGAATGCCTTCTACGTATCATCTGATGGGGACTGTTATTTTCTTTATTTTATAGTTGAAACTGATTCTGGTCTTGGGGAAAGTTTATCGTCTATTTTTCGCTCGATCACGTTTCTTTGTGTGGCCACGTCTCTTTTCATTCTGTCAGCATATCCATCATCTGTTCGCCTGGTTTCCCAAAGGCCTGCCTCAACCGTAGTGGCTTGGGACTCTCCCCAGACCGGTCATGGGCGGGGAAATCTGACCGGTTATCAGGTTACTTATTGGCCCAACGATTCGTTGAACCAGATGCAAACTTCGGGCGTTCTACCTGATACAATTCATTTGGAGCTTGGGCGCTTGAAACCTTTGACTCACTATAAGGTTCAGGTAACTAAGCCGTTTGATTGTTCAGTTCTCCCAAACGTATTCTCTCACGTACAATCCGAATTTCGGCCATGCTTACCTTACTGGTACATATTCCACCACTTTGACGTAGTATAAATGCTTGCGTGCCCCCATGACTACACGTGCTCCGCAGAGCGGCTTCCTTAAGCTGGAGATGCAGTCGTGGGTAGAGGTCAGACGAAGTCCAGTCTCACTAGACCACTTGATGAGCATTATGCAATTCTGTACGACTAGCCACTATGTCCCTAGAGAGGACGTTCTAGGGAACAACACGAAGAGAAGAAATTTACCGAAGAAAAAACCTCCACTAGGTAGTCGTAGTAGTGGAGTACCAGGGATTTCTCTTGACGGTGGGGGGAACTCATCGCACTTCATTGGGCATCCATCGCCCGCCTGAGCTGGGCAACCCCCGGTCCAAAGGATGCCGCTCCGTTCATGTTCCGCTTGATCCGTTATGTGCATGGGGCTAACGAGTGAATCCGAATGGTGGGTCAATATTAAAGCACCAGCGAAGACGATAGAATGTGTTCAACAATCAGGTCTCACATGGTAGACCAGAAGAAGTTCCTTCACGGGTGCTTCGGTTGCGTTCCCGTGCTGGGTTAATGGCCCACTACCTTGTGGGTCACACTTTTAAGTCAATGGCTCTGGTTAGGGTTCCCAAATAAAAACCCCTTCTGCGGGCAGCTGCAAAGTATGATTCGCCCAGAAACCTCCAGCATCGTTCCTGTAGAGGACCTCACTGATCTCCCCTCTTCTAATTTAAGACTGATGCAAGATGCCACGGGTTACTGCAGCTCCCAAGGAAGCAGTAGTTCAAAAGTAGGACACAAATCAAACGTAATTCTTAAGCCTACTTGCTCATTTCGCTTAGCTGCATTCAGGGTCTGCACATATTGTCAGATGGACCAACGAGCTGCTCTCTTTAAAACTCCTGAAACCTTCAAAATAGATGTGTGCCGTGTCTTCGAAATGCGCATACAAGATCCCACCTCTGTGATCATTCTTCGCACCTCGGATACAAACTCAGTCTCTCGCTTTATTCTTCGCGTGTCAGGTGATCCGGTTTCTAATGCTCGTGGTCAGGCCGGCGTTGGGATTGCTTTCAGCATGAGAGCTGTGCACTGCGAAGTTTGATTCCAGTCAGCAGTTGTTTGTGTACAGCTCAGTTTGATGGCTCTGTAAGCGTTAACAGCAACAGACTGAAGAGTTGACGCTTGTTGGTCGTGGCTGTCTATGCGCCCATTGAATGCAGCTCCTTTGAGACCAATGATGAGTTCTAACAGGATTTGTCTCAGCTGCTTCCAAATGTGCGTTCATTGCTCACTTTGACTTTGGGAGTATTTCAAAAGGTACATTGGAGGCCTGTTAGCTATCCCGGTCGATCGTACCGACAACGGCGATCCTCTCATCTAGCTGTGCTGTGACTACAATTTTTTTCTGGAGAGTACGATTTCCTGCTGTAGGAAGCGGCATAAACTCACGTGACGTCTTCACAACATTGTACTCAGATTGACCGAATTTCCATTGGTTACCGCTAGCGCGAACTAATGGAAGATTCTCGTTCATTTTGGCCGAGGCCTGTGGACTGAGATCACGTCTTGGTATATGCTCGTTTCTCGTCAGTGGTCGCGCGAATGCTAAAGCCAGGAGTCCCTCGCAGTTGCTTCTAGATGATAACCGACGATCTGCTTTTCAAACAACTTTCTACACGGTTATAAGCGCAAATCGGATGTCTAGGACCCAGGCGAACACAGGAAACAGATCAAGGAAGCCTTGTGCGTCGATTCCAATGCCAAGCAAGACTCTGGTTCAAGTAGGTCTCACAACCGATGGATATCTTCGACATCAATTATTCTGTTGGATGCTAACAGATCCGTCCCTCCGATGTCCTACAATGAGGTCCTCAAATTCCTTGGGCGCCAGCTGACTACGGGTTTGATAAATGACTGGTGGTGGTCAAGTGGTTTAGATCCTTGGCGCACCACCTTGGAGGTCTGAGGTTCGAATCCCGGCCACCACCGGTTACTTTGGTGGTAGACAGTAGTCCACTGTCGACCGAATCGTTACCACATATGACCTATTGGAACCTTATGTGGTTCTTTGCCACTCCAAGTCTTAGGGTCTGGTTGCCGATTATCTCCAATGGTGGAGCGGGTCTTCGTGGCCAGAAGGTGATTGCCTCTTCCACTGCACTCATGCGCAAGCAAGTAAAAAAGCAGTGGTGGATTGCGATATGTAGGGAAATGGAGAGGGCTACTTCTGTTGGCAATAGTCGCAACTTTTACCAGTTGGTTAGAAGTACCGGCTCAAGGAAGCCAAGTGTAGGTGACGTGATCAAGGAATCCGACGACTTGGTAGTTCATTCTCAGTAACGTCATCTGGACCGTTTGGCAGAGCATCTTAAGGAGCAGTTCATTTGCCCCCCTTCCACTGTGGACCTTCTGAATATACCTGCAATAGGAACGATGCTGGTAGATATCATCCCTTTATCAGAAATATAGGTTATTCAGGGGCTAGGTTACTCTATAAGGTACGAAGCTCCTGGACCGGATGAGATGCCTCCGTTTTCAAGAAAAAGAGGCGAAGCTTTGGTTTTGAAGTTTACAAAACTCCTCCGGATAATCTGGGATGGTGTACAGATTTACTGAAAGTGATGTGAATCGGTGGTTGTGCTGTTTTGCAAGAAACATTACGGGTCCTGTTATGGAAATCACAGAAGAATTAGCTCGGTAAGGAGCGCACCCAAACTGCTCGCCGGATTAATCTTCTTCGGTTATCCAACGAGCGCGAAATGTGTACGCCCGAAAATCAAGCCACTTTCGGACCCGGGTGGTATTGTAGTAATCGAGTCTTTACTCTCGGAAAAATCCTAATGAACTGTTAAATATTCCGTAGGCCCACAATGTCTGTCTTCCTCAATGTAAAAGCAGTATTCGACTCAGTCGACCGCACAGCTTTGTGGTTCTGACTGTCATTAAAAGGTGTGGGAGAGGAATTTATTTCTCGTCTCCAATGTTTGGATACGAATAGCGGAACCGACTTCATGGATTTTTCATCCAAGTTCATCACGAGAATTAGTTTTCGTCAGGGTTGCGCGTTTTTCTGTCCTTTTCATTTTTTTATTTGACGTTGTTCCTGAGTTAGCACTATCCTCGTATGAGAATAGCGGCGTCGATCTTTGCTCAGGTAGCGAACTGTCTGACTCAGAATACGCAGACAATATTGTTCTTCTGAGTGAAGATCCAGGTAGGTTGCAAGTTTTTCTAGATAGCCTAAACAGTGTATCAACTTTTGGGATGCGTTTTACATCTGAAAAGTGCAAAATGCTGCTGCAAAACTAGTTGACCCTACGCCAAACCATGTGTTAACAGGGGAAGCTCTAACTGAAGTAGATAGGTTTTGTTACTTGGGTATTTACATCTTACCAGGTGGTCAGATACGGGGTGTAGTTTTGTCGCGCATACGGAAGGCTCGTAGAGTGTTGGGAACCAGAGATCAGTCGCCAGGACAACTACCGGGTGTAAACGGGTTTAGATGGTTGGGATGTGTGTTACGCATGCCCACCGATAGACTTCCTCGGTGTAAGCTGTTCTCAGAGGTAGGTAGTAATCGGAAGATAGGTCGACGTGATCAATCCATGACTTGGCAAAAGGGTATGAAATTCTCGATCAGTGGACTTGTCTAAGTAGGATGGGTTAGACATTCGGAATGAGGTTCACGCGACCTACCAACTGGTTGGAAACACTAAGTGATATGGCTGGGTGTCGCAGCCAGTGGCATAGGTGAGCTTGGGCTCTTTCTTCGTCTTTGTGATTTCTGCTTATTACTTTGTTTTTTGCTCATTTTAACTTTATGCATTTGTTAATTTTTCCTTCAACTCGACGATTTCTGCTGAAGAAGTCCTACTCACTGCCTTCTCGTAACGATGTTCCCGCTAAAATGAGAAGACGAAAGCGAGTACTGCCTTATAGTCAGCCTAGGGGAGATGGGTGAACCCTGATTCCAAACTAACCGCGCGTGGCGTATGAGACGTACAAAACTATACTCATTGGTATCTATAGCGGAGGGTGTACTGGACACGCATGATGTTTGACCTCATTCGAATGCGAATGAACTGAGCAGTCAGTCACCGGTTTCCAATGGGTTGCGGACTCCATGCTTATGGGTTAAGTTTTGCAAAGCTAAAAGCTGCCCGATTGTACCATGTTTTTGTTTGATACACAGCCTGAAATCGAGTGGGTTTGAAATACATATATATATATATATATATATATATATATATATATATATATATATATATATATAATTTGTCCACACGTCAACATACTGCTTACCATCAATATGAGCGCTTGCACATGCAGTCTCGTTATTCGTTGAGTTAGCAGTGACTCAGACATGAACAACTAACGCGAATCACAGTTGTGATTCATTTGCGGACTGTTCAGTGAGGAGTTTCCATTCACACTCCAGACGATTCACATTAGATCCTAGTGTAGATATAACATCGGGCTGTACAAGTATGAAGACAAGTGTGCCGAGGAGTACCGGGTACGCATACCTGATGAGCGGCAACAACCGCGAAACCGGTCGTGTGATTCCTAGGAAATTTTGTCCGCACGTTTACGTACCACTACCAGTACGTACAACTCGACGATGCTGCAAAGTAGAAAACGAAACCAGAACAAAAATGTTAGGTTGATGGTTGTAAGAACTGAACCAAACTGAACTGACTTGTTTTAATCTCTTTGTGTTTATCTATTCGATATGTACGGCTGGCACTAATTGAAATGCAACGAAGTCTCTCTTGACCTGAAAGACGGATTACTGATATTTTTTTTACCCTCTGTTTGCAACTTCTCATTCGATCAAAATTACTCTGGTCACGACATCGAGTATTCGTTGGGCGACTCAGTGTATGGTCCAGTGACCACCTTGGGACCGTATATGAACGCCTAGAGTGAAGTGGATGGGCTTAACTGCATTCGATGAACGTCTGTTTTGATTTACAATTGTGTGTGTTTCACTGGTGGCACGTTGTCCATTTGGGCGGATGCCAGGTCAGAATTCCTTTGCACCAAGTTTACGCAAGCTGTCGCATCCCATTAGGACTTGATAAAATTTTTAAGTTTTATTGCTGAACGGTCCTAGCAATATCCGATTACGTACCAGAATGGTGACTGAATAAAAACCCACGAGCAATCTGTGTGGTAAACGCGCAGAATACTGATTCCTATTTATTGCAATAAGACGGAGTTGTTTTTGTAGCAGTTTTTTCTGTTAGTTCATCGAGAAAGTAGTGATCAGTTAATTCATTTTTATTTAAGTATTTATGTTGTAACTCTGGTAGTCAAATTGCTGTCTCGCACGGATGGTCTTGCACACGCTTTTCTCTGTCGCGTCAGTCATTTATTAGGGAACGTAATAAATCGGACACTACCTGGAAAAATGTATACTTTTGACTACACAACACGGTACTGGAAGCGCAGATCGAATTTTCCACGGATGTTCACGCATGCGTTTAATTAGCATGCGTCCTTACAGGACTGATTAGATTGGTAGGGCATCAGCTATTGTTCAGACATTGTCCGTTTCGTGGATCACCCAAGCGCGACCGATTGTGCGTTTAACCTGGACTAGCATGTACAGAGGCGGACCAGTGAAGCAACCCGTTTCAACCCTCTCTTATCGAATTTGGGCCTTCTTTTCAGCAGGGCTTTCGTGACTTCCGGAAAATATGGTGGTAGTGATTAAACGAAATATTTTGAAAGTGAACAGGTCCCTCGTTTTTCGCTGGATATACAGTTACGTTGAATGGGTGGCTTCCGATGAGTCTACGTGGTTGGTACAGTTCTAGCAAACGTGTGCGTGCATTGTGTATTGGGGAAAATATGAAACTGAACTTGGATTGAACATTGTCTGTTTCCTCCTTGTAAGTGTTCTGCTGAGAGCACTGAAGTGCCTTCATTGCGGAACATTATTCAAACGGCAGTCACTCGATACGGATGGTTCGATAAGTTCGAGTTTCAAAACGGCATCACAAGCGTCCTGTTTATGTGCCCTAATTCAGACGGCGCTAACAGTGTGACATGGTTGTAAATCATGATTTCACTATGGCTGTTAAAGAATGAATCTCGTACAACCGCGTGATAAATGCCCGCAAACTGACTTTTTGCTGTCACTTTTGGATCCGTTAACAGTCAAGTTTTACCCATTGGGTTGTGGCTTGCATGTGACTTCGAATGCACTTGAAATGTGTATTTTTATTCCAGGAGAAAGTGTATGGTAAGATTGAAATCGCATAAACGAACATGGGCGTATACATAGATTATTCTCAGAGTCATAAAAAAGGATGAGGTCAGTGAGAATAATGTTGATTGCCTGCCTGCGTGCCCGTCGTCAATACTGATTGAACCTATCGGGTTTGGCAAAAACGTAGTGTGATTACAGGTTTACGAATGAATGAAAAGGAAAACAATAGCTGAAATGAACCCAGGAACGTGACTCGGGGTGAAGCCATGGCAACTACTACCACAGTTTTTCCTGTTGTTCAGATACATTGACGACCTTTTAGCAGTCACTGGCGCTCATTTGGTATCCACTGTCGATTATTTAGGGATTACGGCTTAGGCTACAATAACCAGACCTTTCGGGCACATCCATACCGCGCATGGCCACTTCACGTCTGGCATTTGAATCCCAGTCATGGGGCTTGGTAGGCTTGTGCGAGTCAGTAACTTGAGTACACAGAGTGTGTAAAGGGAAATTTACGGGTTATCCAATTAAAAATATCACATTCATAATCGATGAAAAATATGTTCAATTCGAGGTCATAATGGAAGGTCCAGTAAAGGTGAAAATGTCTGTCATACAGCACACAAAGCGGGCATAATCCGACCTGTTGATTGTGCGCATGCCTGCATAAACATCCCGAACCTATTTTTGATGTTAGGGCCTTCCGGAACGCTGTGAACCAGATCCTCGCACCACACCGCAAAGTCCCGTAACTGGTGCCGAAATCTCACGCGAAGAACCGTGGCACGGATTGGGTGTGTCGGGATGACCTGGCTACTGTTCCTCAGACCGTGATGACTAAATAATCAACATTGCCAACCGAACAAACGACGTTAACTACCGTCCGTTCATTGATGCCTACCGTACGATCAGAGCGGGCTAACGACACGAAAACCTGAAGTGGTGGAAGTTAATCTGTCGTACCTGGGACCTTAGCTTTCTCTGTGTTAAGTTCGTCAGTAAAATGCCCCGGCGACAGGCTTTGGGCGGGCCTCACTCAGCGCGAATAGTTGCATGTGGCTGAATTTCTCGCACACAAACCCCATTAGGTTGTGTCTAACACGTACCCCTGTTGCGCGTACTCCATTAGAGCAGCTGCATGGGATTTTTTTGTGATCAACGTTTTCGTTGTAGCCAAACTGGTGATACCAGAGACGAGACGTGTCTGACCAACGATGCAGATGTATAATAATAACTAACCCGTACTGTGATCAGTTGTATTCTCACGGTATACGTTTAGGTCATTCAATTAACTTAACCAAGGTCCTGGGTAGATTTAGGCTGGGATGCCAGATACTTTAACGTAAAAAACGTAGTTGTATGGACATGCCGATAAGACTCGTTTTACGTTTAGTAATGCAGTTCTCCTCGTACTCCTTTCATACTCTTTTCTCCTTCATTATTTTTTTCTTGTGGTTGCCGCTAGGAGATAGCAAACAAAGCCACCGCACCCGGTGCATGGTCAATGATTATCTGAACTGAACTAGTGAAAGACGGTAATGTGTGGTTGTGAGTGCTACTAAGTTGTGTTTTAAAATATTGCCATCGGTTGTTCATTAGAGTCTGTGTATGATGCTCTGGAGCGTGTCGTAGAGGAAGCATCCGAGTTGAGATTCAAGATCACATTGTTTTAACGTTTTAATCTGGGCAAGGTTGGCGGCATTTAGCTCGTGTCATGAGAGTTAAGAGATCAATAACTAGGAGCTGGATACATGCGATTGATCGAGATGTTGACAAAGTGATCGGTGCTGTCCGTTGGTGATTAATTACACAGTTGGAGAATGACAAACTGTTACAGCGGATTGCTTGCGACCCAGCAGCCACGTTATAGCAAGTGTAAGAAAGGCTGGTGTCCAAATTTGGGAAACGTGTTTCCGTAAAGACCATAGCCCGGTATTTGGAGGTATAGTTAGTGACGATGTATCCAATGCCGGAGGCAACGCATCCTCTAGAGAATAAATATAAACGGAAGAATTATACCGCCTAAGTAGTTTTACACAGTGCGAATGGGAAAAGAATCATTTGTATTGACGAAACAAATTTTAATCTGTTTTGCAATAGAACCAGAGGCCGGGCCGTCAAGTGGACCTGCACGCCTCATTATCGTGAACGGCAGGGGACCAAATTTGCATATTATTGCGGTAGTTAACTTCCATGGGACTGTTACGCTACACTATTGAGAGGCAGCTATACCAGCCAAATTTGTATTCATTGGTTTAAAGGCTTGGTGGATAAAATCGGTGTTGAAAATCCTAAGGACAACGTTTTTTTAATCGATAATTCCCGTGCCACTCATTCCTAGAGTCGGTGACCAAAGAGGAAGGCTATAGAAGAGTGGGTATCAAAAGGCTGTCCCCTTATTTGCCGGCCCTTATCAAAATCGAGGGAATATGAAGCATATTAAAGTAAAGAATTAAGATCAAAATGGTCGTTCAGTAACATGCCAGCAGGCGATCCTTAAGGATTGACATCAAAATAAGAGTGGTGGATGGAGTACTTGGGAGACATTACTGAGCGACCATAATGTTTGATGACCGCAACGCGTAAAGGCGCGATCACACGTGTCTAAACCGCACCGGAATCTTATGGAATTTCGGGATCTTTATTAGTATTGTAAATAATATTTGTTTTTCATCATTTTTTTGAATTTTTGTTACATGAGTAAACATGAAATACGACGAAAAAGGAGGGAAGACTCTTCGGATGCCAGCTTTACTTTCCGAGAGAGAAAAGCCGACTTTTGATAATGGGTGATGGGTTGTTACTAAGTTCTGCGGTACTGTGATTCTCAGAGAAAAAGATCATTCGGAACAGCATCTGGGTTCAGATGCAAAGCGTATGTTTCGGGCAAAATAGTGGGTAGGAGGATTACAATGATACGCATTATCTGGATTGTGATCCAAACTGAGATTGCCGGTGGTCGAATTACGAATGTCTGAGCAAGACTGAGTATGTACATGGGTAAAGATTTAGCGAACAAAATTTCGTGGGGGAAGCGAGTACCGATCAAGAAACCATTTCACTGAGACTTTCAACACCGAATCTTTTGATGCCGCAATACATATATATATATATATATATATATATATATATATATATATATATATATATATATATATATATATATATATATATATATATATATATATATATATATATATATATATATATATATATATATATATATATATATATATATAATGACCATCTTGAGATCACGCATGGGGCCAACGCAGGAACAACAATTACAAAAGCGGAGGAAGGGGGTAGAATGCAATTGAAGAGACAGTTGGTAAAAAAAAGTAATAGGTTGTTCTCTTGCTTTTCCTCGTACACTTTTTGATGTTTTTTTGTCGAAATGACGTTTTTGTGGTTTCGGGGCGCCAGAGTTTGATGGATAGACGGCACAGCATTCGCGCTACTGCTTTCTATTGTAAGTCATGCCCCCCAGCGTTTCTAGGCCACTACAGTCCTCGTACATTGGTCCCCAGCATGGGTGGCAGGATGCACTAACCGAAGCCGCAGTGCACGTGGCGCTGTAACACGCCAAATAACGCGTTAAGTACTTAGTTGTTCAGTGTCAATCGGGATGTTTTTTCAAGGCATGCCTTCAAGCATAGACGACTGCACGCGTACGTCCTCTTAAGCGTTTATGGAATTATGCTTATAAAGTTTTCATTGACTCCGCTCACATTGCGGACGAAGCTGCAAGTGGGTGAAAAGAAATGGTGGGATAAAGGCACAACCAAAAAGCAAGCATACCATTCACCAAAAGATGTCCCTGCCTAAAAGGACATTAGTGAAATCCCTCAATGAAACCAAAAGGTTTTATGGTGAATAGAATATTCTCATTGTTCTCAAATCGTCACTCATTGGTCTATGTTTGAGTCACCTTTGGATGATATAACAAAATTTACCCTCCGGGTAATGCCCGTTACCAACAGTCCGATAGTATCTCGTGGCATACGACCCCATTCCTCCTTCGAGACAGTCTTAAACTTCCATAGGGATTTGTATTACTGCCTCTGATCCACTTTCCTCCCGAACTGATCCCACAAAATTCGATTGTATTGAGATTGGGGGATCCAATTGGCTACGAGATAGTTTTTGTACCGTGGTGCGCATGAAACTCGCGTACGACAACTGAACGATATTCAGGTACGTTGTCATCCTGGAAAATCGTTTCAGTAGTTGTGCATAACAGGGGTAAGATGTGTGCAATCAGAACTTCTAGGTAGACTTGGCCATTGGTAATACTGCCATCGGTCCTGAAATACCAGCTAGCTCCAACGTCCCCACCAGATGGCTCCCCAGACATTGTTGCTGTTATCATATCACTTTTATTAGGTTCGGAAATTTATTTTCAAACACGCCTTCGGCGATCATCTTTGAATAACGAAAATATTGACTCATCGTTCCAAATGATGGATTTCCATTGTTGAATTGACCGATCCACCTGCTTACTATCCGTCTTGAAAGACCGAAATGGTTGGTAATCTCCTGGCATGACTTCACGTCAGAAGACGTTCACTTTGTGTGCATTACATGAACTCAAAAGAGTAGACAGATGTGTAGGGTGTCAGACTAGGATGGTCACATGTGTGTCTGACCTACATAACAAATATACGGAAAGGTGGACTGCATGGCGTAGAGGTACAATGTTGGGCCTTTTCTATATATTCCAAGCTAGCGATGTGAAGCCTCAGTACTATAGTTTATTTACTGTGTATGTGGGAAGGGGGGGGGCGATCTTTTGGCTAACTTTGCCAGTAAAATTGTTTTTTCAGCCGATAATCTTACAATCCAGTGTCCCGCTTTCGGCCGCTTCGTCGCGATTTCACTTCCTTAGAAGTTGAGTAAAGCGAAGTAGGATGCGTTGGTATAGGGCGGGACGTTCAAAAGATGATCAGTCAGAGTCGCTCTGAAGCACACTTGCAGGTTGACTCATTTTGACCAGTGGGTAAGTAAAAGAAGTACGGCTTATCGGCATGTCCATACAACTACGTTTTTTACGTTAAAGTATCTGGCATCCCAGCCTAAATCTACCCAGGACCTTGGTTAAGTTAATTGAATGACCTAAACGTATACCGTGAGAATACAACTGATCACAGTACGGGTTAGTTATCATTATACATCTGCATCGTTGGTCAGACACGTCTCGTCTCTGGTATCACCAGTTTGGCTACAACGAAAACGTTGATCACAAAAAAATCCCATGCAGCTGCTCTAATGGAGTACGCGCAACAGGGGTACGTGTTAGACACAACCTAATGGGGTTTGTGTGCGAGAAATTCAGCCACATGCAACTATTCGCGCTGAGTGAGGCTCGCCCAAAGCCTGTCGCCGGGGCATTATACCAGCACACTTGAAATAGCGGAATGGCGAACTCAACTAAAAGCCATTTTTGAGTTTTTCATTATCTGAAGCATTTGTGCTTTGACAGAATCACTGAAGGGTGAATTTCGGGCGCAAGAACCCAAAGAGCATCGCAGGAGAAATGCAGATATTTTTATTCAACAGGTTTTGTTCATTTCGTTCCCAGTCTGCATGTGCTCAATGGTAGCCTTCTCGTAACGTTTGCAGGTTTTCGCCATTTACGAGAGCCAGCGTTTTGGCTCTGATATCGTCTCTTTTCGCACGTTGGCCGAGGATTCAACTAACGCTACGCTGAAGTTACTCCTGCTTAGTAAAAATAGCTCTGCCATTACATTGACGTGGACCACAGAGGGGTTGCCATCAGAGTCGACAGGAAACTATTCGGTAAGTTTTTTCTGGTGTATTTTCCAAAGTTAAGTCGTTTTTTTAAATTATTTAATCTACTCGATTGGGGATGTGGTATGTAGGTGAGCGGTGTTGTTGAATTAAGTAACTGATGTTGTTGGCCTGTATGCTAAGCAGTCTCTCGTGACGGTCTCATAGAATGAATGTGTGGAACAGCGACTTTCCTTCAGTTTTTCAGCACAGGTGACTCACATGGCTCAAGAATACCACTCAGGATTGGGGACGGCATCATGGTACTAAGGCGAACAATAGTGCCCCGCCTAAAGGTAGCGCGATATTTTAAGTGAATCAGGTTGTACGGTGCTTCTCATGCGTAACGGTTGAACATAAGCTACTAGCAGATTCTGAACATATCAGGTAATTGAGACAAACCACAGACAGCGTGTTTAGCATTGTTCCGTTCACCTGCCGCCTGAAGGCTTTACGGCCACAAGGTTCAGATCTTGATTGAAAGTGGAATGATTGAGTGAGGGTGTGTGGAACAGCCGAGAGAATCAGCGGGCTGGTTATCGACTGTCATGCCAAGTGCCACTGGAACAACTAATATCAACCTGCCGGACCGTTAGCCTTCATTCCGTTCTTGATCACTCACGCAATCACTCCGTTTTTCCTCAGTGCTTGTGTTCCGTGGGCCATGAAGCCTTTATACGACAAGTGAACTGAAATTCGATATTGAACGCAACTGGTTTGTCCCGGTTACCCACGCTCTTATGCACTTTACCTGACATGTTTAGAATCTGTGAGCGGCGTGCTTTTGAGCGTCACATATGGGACCTATCGTACACTCATCGTCAATTTGTTGAATCTTACGTCCTGGCCAGCCGTGGTCAGACGGTCATCAGGGTGGACCTTAGATCCTTCTGTCCCGAATCCGAATTCTGCCGCCACCGGTCATGTCATTTGGTACCCTCTAATTGATCGCGACCCCCTTCCTGAAAAATAATACACAATTGGTATACTATAGAATGGAAGTAAATAAGAGAACAAATAAGTCTCCTACGGTACGGTCCTCTCATAACTGTCCTAGTAACGCAGAGACACGATAGGCCTACATGCAGTTAGAAGTCTCACACATCAAGCCTAATTAGTTTTATGGTATAAATTCGGTAGACTGAGTTTCATTTGTTCTTTGATCTTTTGGAATCTACGTGTTACCTCGGGCGAAAGTGGGCCAGATGATGAGGTATACCGAAATTTGAACGACCTTTGTCATGCTAACTTGCCTTGTTCGTGTGCGAGCCCATTGTCGGCGGCAAATTTAAAAGGACCAACATCTCAGTTTTCCAACACTGTTGAATGTGCTTTAAACCACTATAGGTTGCTATTTATTGTTATCCATAGGTACTTGATTGAGTTGACCCTAAGAAGGAAACCGTTGGTGATTGTTCGTGGGGAAATTTGAACGCGAAAACAGAAGATCAACCGCGGACATTTCGACAGTTCCAGCCTGAACACTATTGTGCAGTTTAAAGATAATCAGTCCTACTTTCTTTATCTTTTACTGAGGAACTGATCTTTAAACTTATTAACAAACATTATATCGCGCATCAAGTTTATCCACAAAATGCTATCAGCTTAAGCGCACCCGTTACACGTTGATTTGTCTTCCTGCCATTCACACCCGAAAACATGATTTTCGATCTATCCGCTCTCGCATTAGAATTTATATGAATTCTGCTCCACTTGGTTAGCATATTGGCAAATAAATAGAGTAGTACCTGAGTTGTACACTAATCTTGATGTACAAATTTCAGTTCTTTCTACTCTGTCTTATAAATCTTGTAAAATCCGAATGTGATGGTTTTTGAGAGAATGTTTTTTTCGACGGAAATGTAAGCATACGAGCTTACGAAGGACACAATCAAATACATTTTCCATTACAATATCAAGTTGAAGTGAGCCTGACGGATTGGATTCAAAATAGTTTTCGTATGAAGTTCATAGCAATTGCAAGCACCATTTGTATAAATTTCACATTGGTTTACCTGGGTGACTAAGAAGAATGAACGAAATGTTAGGTTTTCTGCGGATAATGTCAATTAAAAACCACAACTTCACATTCCGCTTATTCTCGATAAAGAGATAAATTAACTTGGTATAGCTGTGATCGAGAACGGCTGTTTTTTCTTGTCCCGTCCATATTCTTGTGTAACAAGGACGACAACACACGGCAGGATACTTGTATTACTACGGTCACACAAGTCAAGTCATGGTACACATACAGTCGCTTATATAGGCCTTTTTCCAGACTGCGCGGCACCAAGATTGCTATTGCCGCTGCTTGAGCGCTTCGGCTGCGTTCTGTCCATTTGCCTGTGGCCGATGGCTTGCTTCTCTTGCCCATCATTTCCCTTCGGTTGGCCCGACTGTCTCAGTTGACGGCTCGATCGGCAGCCCTTCACCTGAGCTATCTTGCTGGTTGCCGGAGATCCCGTTGCTTCCTCTATGGTCGTCTGTATGCTTCTTTTTGCCTGCTTCGGGACGCCTCCGACATATTTGCCACCTGTTCTTTTGTCTGTGGCCCTCGTTTGGTTCGTTCGTTCGCCTTGATATTCACGCCGTTCCCTCGCCCCAGCATTCCCTGTTACACTTGTAATCAACAACCCCATGGCGATTGATAATCAGCCTCGCTCGTTCTGTCTGTTGTTCGTATCTTATGCATGCGTGGACACGCTGATGCTCCCAGTCTGTTACTCGGCTTTCATTTAAGGTCTGTTCGTTCCGTGATCCTCGTGACTGTCAGGCATCTAGGCATTAAGTGGGCTGAATTTCGATATCGAACGAACCTGAACATGTTGTCCGTGATTTGCCCCCAGCCGCCCACGTTCCTGTGCTTCTTATCTGACATGTTTGCAACGTATGCGCTGCGCGCTTTCGAGCGCTACATAACAGACTTAGAGGACTTAGAGATGGCGTAACTGGGGCTTGTCCCAACGTGTGTCAGATTCCATTGCGTGGTTATCGCCGATCGAAACAATCAACCCAAAGACTATTACCCCGTCTGCGTTCTGCTCTCTCCATTTGGCGCACGAGTCAAAATCAGAACTCAAGAAGCTGTTCAGTTATATTTGCACCAACAGGCGTAGTGTGAACATCAGTCTCATTGATTTACACCCTACTGCCTTGAAGGTCAAACTTAGGCCAAAGGCTCCGGTTTAAACTCCCAAAGAAAAACAAACGAAAAAATGGTTCTGGGTGTGTTAGACTTCTTGGGTGGGGTTCAAGGCACTCTCTGACTCAGTGGTCACGTAAGTTAGCGGAAGCGGCTAGTTGTCGTGATCGGTGGTGCTCTTGCATCCACAACGTTTCTTTACCGACTTGATATTAGTATTTGTAGTTTTTTTATTGCTCCTTTCATATTCCTGTCCTTACCCATTGTTTCCGATTGAGGCTGTCGTCAAGGCATGGCAACCAAAGCCACCGTAGACAGTGCATGGCTAGTGATTGTCTGAACTGAATTGAACTGAACTGTTTGACCACCGGTATTTATGGCGTAGTACTAGTATTTTCTGAGTATTTCGTATGGGTAATATTGGGTTAGACGTACCTTTAGGAACCGGAGATTAGTTCATAAATGTAATAGCAAGTAACCTTATTTTGAGTTTGTTTTGCACATTTCTCCTTATAAATTTCATCGGTGATCATTAGCCATGGTGACAGGTAACGGGTGGGTAAGGTATACGGAATCTTGACTGGTAGTCTTGATCGTATGGGACGTGCTAGGCTTCCGGGTTCGGGTCCGCAAAGTCCGTCTGTTGTTTCGTTACAGTTGCTAGGTGACCTGATCAGGAATTACTACCAAGGATGCACTTGCATTCGATCTTTGTTACGTCATGAAGATTTTTCGTTTGTGCCTTTTTTGTTGTTTTTTGCTGTTCCTGAGCTCAGTTAGACTGAAAGGTAGTAGTCAAAGGCAGAACACTAGGAAGCGAAGTTAACGATTGCAAAATCAGGGGGAACATTTCTATGTTGTGACTGTTTTGCTGAGCAGTTGTTCATGTACTCAGTCCCATTACGGTAATCCATGGGTAAACTTCCGTGTTTCATCAGGATGATCGGGTCGTTGGTTTCCCATCTTGGTGAATATTTAGGCACCAGCGATTTTTTGTTTCATGCTAGCGTATGAGTACGGTTGAAGTGGCGATCTGCGCAGCCGCCCACTGTGCGGTTGGTGAGACTCAGTATACATGCACCTAAGAGATGAACCGCAACGTAACGTGTTCCTCACTTGAAAAATTCAGTGTGATGGATTGAGACAGTGAACACGGACAGACTGCCTGACGGAACGCGGATTCGTGCCTGCGCCATTCCAAGCACACCATTGATCTGCTTGAAGGCGTTATATTCTCGGCAGCGTTCCGTTTTGGGCGCAGCATGAGTCATGATGCGTACGTTCCAGGTCGATCCAACGATCCCACATCTGCACTGAATTCAATGCAAATGTCTACCCGCCCCCTCGCTGGGGTCTGTGCATGGGCGTATACCTGCACTGAACAATTCAAATCGGTAAGCCACACGGTACTAAATCACGTGCGGCTGACTTTTCCGGTGCGCGGTAGTTCAAATCAGGCTCAACTCGATCAGGTCAATGGGACGACCTGAAGCTTTTAGATTGAGATCACAGCTAAATGGTCCAGTGATTAGCTGATCATCTCGTCATGTTGCGGTGTTCTGGTCAGACCTATTTGTGAACATTATCCGCAGAAAAAAGGAATAAATACAATATATACAATATATATATATATATATATATATATATATATATATATATATATATATAACTTTTTGGATCTTCACGTAAACAGCCATGTGACATTTTAATACGTTCAAAAAACTGAAGGGAATTCGAAAAAATACAGACCATGAATTCTATCTGAGTTGGTCTAGAATGTATGGCATTATCCGGAAATGCAGGATTCTGAACTTCCTACATACCTTCACTTAGGAAAGCGTGGTGATGGGCGGCGCTTGATGATCTGGTGTAGTTGCACTGAAATCAGATGTAGAATACTATCACTGTCTGCCACGTAGTCCTGAATTTCATCAAAATGCCACTAACTGTGTTCAGCTGAAATCTTTGTTTAGTTGATGCTCCATCGTTTTGAAATATCAAAATACCCCACATGTAAATACACGTCGTTTTCCAAGCCAGCATATGATGCAAACCTTCTGGTGAAGTTTTTTCCACAAAAAACTCGCGGTGAGTTCGGGTCAATAGAGGCGCTTCTTCGACCACGTGAAAAATTCAGTGAATTACCTGCCGTCGTAGTGTTCCTAGAGCATTCTGTCTGCTGTTGATTTACTCATGCTTCCTTTAATCCGGAAGTGCTGTAATCCTACATGATTCGAGGTTTTTGGGAGGGGTGATGACAATGGTTTGCCATCAGCATTTTTATTCCAGAAACTAATGGCTGATACAAGATTCTCCCGTGAACGTTGATCACAACTCGGTGCAACTTTATAAAGAGCACCTCGATGTGCAAATGCACGTCTTCGTATTCACTGGTGTCAAATCCGGGAAGTAATCAAATCTTTCACAGCGGGACAACTACTGATTGAATTACTTTATTCTGAACTCCTCCAATTCATCTGAGGCTTCACTGCTACTACTCAGTGACTCATAATGTACAGAATAAACGCTCCTCAGGAGTTATTGTTAGTCTGAAAAAAGCTGTTCATTCCCATTGAAAAGCCCTTTTGTAAGTCAAGTAGCAGTTGATTTCCAGTTGCACATTTTTCTAGTGCGGTCGATAGAATCATTAATTTATGGTCATCCACGGTTAAAACAAAGCCTAACTACTGTGTGAATAATAAGTACTGGTCTGGCGTGTGTCTGTTTGTGAGACAGTTATACGAATTCAGCACTCTTTTACTTGATAATTAAACGACAAAATTTGCAATAGTTTTTCCTATTGCTTTACATTTAGCAAGCCTTCCACCTGTGCTGAGAATTCGGGTTCAGTCATTAAAACGACCCTTAGTTCAGATTGATTGGCATCTGATAAATCTGATCGAATCAACACAGCGGGTCGTTTGTTTTGTTCTTCGCAAACAACTGGTTGGGCGTTGGCTTCGTTTACCGGTTGGGTTGTTTTAATCCTGACCTCGTCCTTGGAATGATTTTGCTCGTAGCATTCATTACACTTTTCGAAGCCATTTTGGCCGATTCGTTTGAAGCACATGAGTCATGCAGTCTGGGTATAGGCCTGGATGTCATGGTTACCACACTTGGTGCATTCCATGGGAAACTTCGTCGTTTAGTGTGGCGCAAAGTTTGCCGAACTGCGAGAAGGTCAATATCCAGTAAGAGACAGATGATTGTTTGAAAAGGATTGAGTAACACACATGCCGATTCATACTTCAGAGTGTGAGAGTACCATTGTGCCTAACTAATTGTCCTTTTTGGGCAACACCATATCCATCCTCCCCTTTGATAATAAAATTCTTTTCGCTTCTTTGTTTGACTCACTAATTCATTTGTAAATCCCCGTTTTCCTCATGGACACTAAACAACATCTCTATAGTTTTGAGCAGCAAATCTGCGCGTAGTTTACTCATTGATGATTAAATGCATAGGAGATAACGTCTTTGAGTCCTTAAATGTAGTTAACGATTTTGTAGTGAAAATATTACTAAATTGCCGGTTTCTGTAGTATAGTTTAAGAGCTTTGCACTACAACTTACCGATCTTGCAAGGCTCTTAAACTACGGCGTTTGGCTCCTAAACTACGGGAAATACCGTAATTGGTTCATCCTTAAAGGATCTCAGCAGAAAACCACGCATAGCCAAAGATACCGAGAGAATTATTTTTTGGGGCCAAACTATACGACACTCACACTTTGCTAACTTCAGATGGTGTCAGTTACTGATTTGCTGGTGATAAGTGTCCACAAATGCACCATGCGTGAGTGAATACTACTCACCATAGATCTCCTCTATCACCTTTGTCATATCGTGAGGTCTGTCTGATTTTTGTATGCACATAGACGCATTTTACCTGTTGTTACACGACAGAATAGGAATTATCAGGCTTCCCGTGGAGCTGTTTTGTGTTTTTGTTTCTGGTGTAGTCAGAGGCTTGGGAGTGGGAGAGGAGAAGTGCGTACCCGAAGTGCCCATCCGATGCACATGGTGGGGAAACGGTCGGTCGCAGTACTTCCAACTATCATTGCACATCCGAATCGTGGTCCCGATGCATCTGCGCTTGGGTATCAGCGGTATGGTAGCAGTGTGAACGTGGATCAGGAAAAGGTCACATTACAGTCGAACGAGCGAGTGTGTAGACGTAACAATGTCACGTGTTGGTAGCAGCCCCATTTGCTGTCAGGTCGGTGTAAGGACTAGAGTCTCCATACGGGAAATGAGGACTTACCCCCCACCGTCAGGGCTTTGTGAAGGGGAAATCCGTGTGCGTATGCATATATGTGCACGAAAGGGGCCCTGAACCTCATGTAAATCAGCATCGTAGATAATAATCGGGGTTTGGTTGCGCTGACTGAACTTGGAATCTCTCGTGGTTGCTGCCCTGAAGCAGTGCAGTTATTTTGTATTCTTTCTCATCAGGGCATAATGGTCACTGTGTGTTCGGTTCCACATTTACATTCCTGATAGATATCGATTGACATGAAGCGGACACGTTTACCAACAGCACCGACATTTGAGAAGCGGAAGCAGATCATTTCAGGTGATGCGCCAAAACAACACACTTTTGAGCGTCTTCTTGCAGCATCTGAGTTTGAAATCATCATTTGGAGAGAATCAGATACTGGTGAGTCGTGTTTCCTTTTGCAGTCCCATTATATTTGTCAGGAGTGGAGACTGAAACCATTTGCATCTCAAAGAAATTCATTAATACAGTCAGTCTCCTATTATATCGTTTCGGAAAAAATGGGTGCCATTTCGTCATTTGGGGTAGCGTTATTAAGAACCTAGCAGGATACTGGCCTCAGTTGATCAGTTCAGTTCATTCAACCGCCAACCTCACACTTCTATGCTCTGGTGATGGCTGACCAGCCTCAAAATGCCGGCCTGGGTCTGAAGAACATTACAGTATATGGTTTGGAATAAAGACCATTGACGCTATTGTTTTACGGCGTGCTTAGCAAACTCAGACGACCCTTAAAATAAAGAAATGAAACCGTCAATTAATACCGTGAACTACGCATTGGAAAAGTACAAAAGTATCTTTGTATCTTCCTTATCAACCTACGTCTGCCATATGTAACTTTTGTAACCATGAAGGATGTAAGACAGAGATTATTAGCATTTGCACACCGATTTCACTGGAACGTTGTTCCAGGCTCTGAGGCCAACTGTAGAGTATTGGGTACATAATGTGAGTCACCAGGTCAAACACCAAACCCTGTCGGGTTACTATGATTGTGAAAAGTGTTGCATATTGTTCGCTAGACCGGACAGCGATTAGAAAATGGGTAATACTGGCCGGTATATGACGAGAAACAGATATGAAAACCCTAATCGAGATTTGATTATGTAGATCTTTGGATTCTGCGAGTGGAGTTCATGAGGTTCGTCTAGTCAGAAATATGGCGATACAAAACTTGGAAACCAAACTTGTTCGCTACCGAGTGTTCTAATGTTTCAATCCGGTATTCTCAGTTATTCTCGATTCGCTTCAGATTATGCATGGTTATGTATAAGTTTCTTAATAAAAATCCCATCCTCATGGATCCTCTATTCCAATTTTTCAAACATCTATAGTTACCTTGGTCATTCCGAGAAAATGAACGCTTTTCAGACACCATTTTGGGTTTTTTTTCTCTGATTTACTCTGAAGCGTGACGCTGATAATGCCCAATTTATTCGGTAGCTTGCGTTTTAATAAACTCCGCTTTTGAATGCTTTCCATTTTTCCCTGTGCACTCAGCTCCCTTTTTGGTATCAGTCTGCTTGCAATCCAAGTGAAATGCATTTTGGTTGGAACAGTCTTCCTTGATTGAAAGTCAAGTGACTGATGGAGCGCATTTGATTGTCCATCGATAATCCCGCTCATCCTAGCCCCGTAACGAATGACGGCCGTGAAAGTCCGCTCCAAACTCTGTGACCCAATCTGTCTAGGACTTTGTCATCAAGCCCAGACCTTGTCGTATTGTCGTGATCTTTCACCACCACAGGACCCTATTGTAACCAAACTCTGCACTGACCAGTGCGTTAAATACAAACACACAGTCACGTTGCACTTTTAAGAATAAGGGACAAAGCGCCCAACTTTCGTTAAGAGTGCAACCGAACGACCAGGTAACTCCTTGGTTCTTGGGCCGAATGACTTATATGCAATTGGGAAGTAGAGTACTACCTCTACATTAGGTAACGGAGCACTAGCTTGGTGACGGATGCATTATCCACAGTCAGCAAAATTTTCCGCTTCTCGTAATTTATCCGATTGTTTAAATCCCTCAGCCAGTTGCATCACATGGTAGAAGTCATTCATGCGTTTCGTGAACTGTAGTGTTGCATGGTGGACACTTTTTATCCGAACCCCGAAAACGACGTGGATTCTCATATTTTCCAGTGACAAGTGGGGACACTTTTTCGCAAGAAGCACCGCAACGAAGTAGCAGTCTTACTGTAGCTTTCGAAACTTTCTTCCATTCTTCTTACGTTCGGGCACTAAAGGTCACCGGGCTAAGATGATTGAGATGTGTTTTGCGCATGCTCCTTGACGGAACTCCTCGGCGTGCCATGTTCGCTGGGGCGGATACCGGTTGGAAGACGAGTAAGGGTGGCCAGTCCATGACATGGAAGAAAGGTATGCAAAACTTAACTTGTAGACTTGGCCGTGTAGGGTGTGTTAGACTTCCTGGGTGGGGTCCAAGAGACCCTCCCGCTCAGTGGTTATATACGTTAGAGGAAATGGCTAGGTGCCGTGATCGGTGGCGCTCTTGTATTCACAAACGTTCTTTATTGACTTGATACCTATATCTGTAGTTCTTTTATTGCTCCACCGATATTCCTGTCCTTTCTCATTGTTTCCGATTGAGGCTGTCGTCAGGAGATGGCAACCAAAGCCACCGCACCCAGTGCACGGTCAACGATTGTCTGAACTGAACGTTCAGGAACGGCATAATAATACAACTCAGTTACATCAGCATTGGAAATATCCGATTCCGCATATTTTTGGTTTTCAGTTTTGCAACTCATGAAAGAATCCATATATTTCATTATGTCTTACCCCTCATCGTTCACCACAGATCTGATAAACAGTAATAAACCCAATAAACCTACTTTGTGGGATCGCATCTTGCATCTTTCCTTCCAGCAGTCCAACTAGCTTGTAGAAGCTTTGGATCCAGGTTTGCTTAAATTGGTGGCGACATTTGTGCTCTTCTTACAGATAACCAAATACCACTGTCACGAGGCCAGTAGCTAGGATTTTGTGAATGTACTATTGGTAACACGAAATACAGATAACCACGTTCATAATTCTTGCACGCCCCTACACTTTGATATCTAATGTACTGTCTGACGGTCATTTAAAGACCGAGCGGAACTGCTGTCTGTCATGCGCAAGACCAAACAATTTTTTATCACCACTTGACAACGCTGAAAATTGATTGGATTTCGGATACATTTGTGGCTGCACTGTAGCTCTCGTTTCCCATTGTTATCCTAGGAGTCGTTCAGAGACCGCGATGTGATTTCCCCTGCTTTGTCCTCTTCGCCCACTTGGAACGCAGAAGTCGGCTAAGAGGCCTGCCTCTACCTGCCGGTCTCGTTACTGATCGCCCTGTTTGGTCACGGGGTTAAGGTTCATAGCTTCGGTCACGACAAGCCCAATTCCACGTGCGTCATTTTAACCGCATATTATAGTGCGGTCTGAAGACGATGATCGCTCGATGGAGCCACCGATGTGAATTGGATGATGGGCGATTAACGCGTCAGGCTTCGGAACAATCGGGACACCTTAATCGGTCGGGTGGCATTTCCGAAAAATGTTGACCTAATTCTGAAATTAGATGGAAATGATTTAGATCGATTTCGATTCACGTTCCCCTGACCAAAATTCACGGATCTCAGTTACTGTCTGCCTGGTTTGATCGAATTCTCGATCAGTTTACACGTGGGTGTGGTCTCTACTCTAGGAAACGCATTCTTAGAACCTTATCAAACGTACTTGTAAGCAGTGGTGAGATGCCCCATGGGATGCGACTGACTGACAGTCAGACGTTCTGCCCTTGTCCTATTTTTCTCGCAAATTATTTGACACTTCAGTTAGAGCTGAATCATTGACTGCTTCTATGAACACTGATTGGCACGGACTAAAAACACTTTTGTGTGTAGCTGTTGATTGAAATGAATACTACCATCATACCATTTTCTTAGGCCACGTACTTGAACGTGACACGCTTGTGTTGTGGACTCATCCCGGACCATTCGCACATTCAAGCAACCTAACCTTTGGTCCTTTGTCCCTAATAAGCCGGACAGAGTCCACAGCTACAGTTCAGTTTCCAACTGTGAAGGGCTATGGTGGTGGTCCGCTAAATGGATTCTATTTGATTGTTTCCTCTGCGGCGACAAACCAATCATTCCAGTTGCAGGGACAAATGCCAGGTTGGTTTTAAATTATCGTGTTTGGAGTTCGCCTACTATTTTGTATGTTAGTAGTGCAGTTCCGAATGTCTTCTTAGTCCTGTACTAAATTGTGGGGGTTCTTTTCTTATTTGAATTTTAAAGGTAATCTTTAGAGCCAGCAAGAAATGTGGCCATATTTTCGGCTTATTGCGATATCTGTTCTCATTTGATGTGTGCAATCCTATGGTTGCCATTTTGGCAACAGGCATCGGTAAACACTTCCTTTGGTTGTTGTTGTGCACATTTGCCTCTTTGATTAAGAAGTCGTGCGGATTTCTAGTGTTCACTTGCGTCACAACTGTTGCCAATTTGTCAGTTGACTTTTCTTGTTCGGTTCATCTCCGCATTTTGCCCATTGGTGTTTAATTTGTTTAAGTCATAAGCTGTCGAGTCCCATGTACCCCGGTCGAAGTTGTACTGATCTCGGGCAGTGCTGCATGTTGCTGGGCCCGTCCTCAGGTGGCGTGTAGGGGCACGGCCACAAAAATGGTGATTAGTTGTGAACAAAGCGGGCTTAGGCTTACTGGGTAAGCGGTCGTGGACGATCAGCGGCAGTGCCTGAAGACCTGATGGATCTTCGCTTAGCTAGCGTTTTCCTTTCTAAAATCCCCCACGCAAGTCTGTTCGCTGCATGCGGCCCCGGTACCAAATAAGGCCGTTCCCCTGCTGTCTTGGATGTGCAAAGGCTAAAGGTGCACTCTCTAACAAAAAAGGCCTAACTAGGCTACCGAATATTACAAAAGTCCCGAACGGTATATTTTACACCGGCTTAAAATCAAACATGGTGCCAACGCAACAGCAATTACAAAAACAGGTTGAGAGGAATAGAATACAATAAAAGGCAGAGTAAAAATGCTGATGTTTTTTGCTTTTCACCGTACAGCTTTTGATAGTTTTTATCATTTTGTTTGTTGGAATGACATTTCTGTGATTACAAGGCACCAGAGTTCGAAAAAAGACCGCACAGCATTCGCACTACTGGTTTCTATTCTCAGTCGTATTCCTCAAGATCTCTAAGCGGCGACAGTCCTCGGCGCTGAGGCTCCAACCGGAAAGGCGGGAAGCAACAACCAAAGTCAATGCTGATGCTAGATTCTCCATACCTCCACGCTAAGTCATGGCCGGACCGCCACATCGCTTCTTCCAGCCTTGCCCAACATGTGCGAATAGAGCACGAAAAGGTAGACGATGGGCAAGCATTCGTAAAATATGACCGAGCCACCGGAGGCTGTGTAGAGCGATCACTTCATTAGGAGGGCGGCTACCTGTGCCTAACACACGAAGGTGCACCTCATCATCAGCCACTCGATGTTCCCGCCAGACACGAGCAATGCTTCGGTGACATCGGTTATCGAACACGGGAAGACGCCGAGTATCCTCAACGCGAATTGGCCAGATCTCGCAACCGTGGAGTAAAACACTGCACACCGCGGTGACGTGCACCCATCTCGTAAGAGAGAGCCGAATGTCGTGGCGATGCCACGGGCGTCGCAGGTTTGTAAAAGCTGCTCAAGCTCTCGCTGTGAGTGAATCGATCTCCTCCCAACACCACCTCCAACTGTTATCAAGCTCCCAAGGTACTTGAAGTTGTCGACTAACTCAAGTTGACCACCAAAAAGGATGAGTGCAGGCAGGGGCTCCCGCTGATATTTCAAAAGCGATTTGTCCATAGAAGGCGCAAAGTGCATTCCATATCTGGATCCCTCAGTCGCCAAGCGGCCCAAAGCATATTGTATTATCTATGCATTTTTACCCCGCAAGGCGATGTTGTCGGCATATTCCAAGTCGAAAAACTCTGTTCGCTGGGAGGGGTCTAACTCCACCGTTCAGAAGGCCAGACAAGACATTCGGTATAATAAATGAGGATACAGGGCAACCTTGTGGTACTCCTTTGGAGACGACAAAGAGGGCTACAGCTGGCCATATGCCATAACCCGACGCGAAGTATGGCGACACAACTCTTTGAAAACCGACACATACTTCTCGGGTATTCCATTTCTTAACAAACAGTCCCACAGTACAGTCCTGTCGACAGAGTCTAGGGCCGCGCGAATGTGGAGGAAAATGATGACTGTTTGTCTTTGGAAAGTGTGACGGTGCTCTAACAGTTGTCGGCAGGTGTAGATTTGATCGATCCGTCCACGACAAGCACGAAATCCAGCTTGCTTCACATGACTATGCTCATTACGCATTTGGTGCAACCTACGAAGTATGACAGACGCAAGCCGTTTCCACGGTCTTGGGATAACGCTCACACTGTTAGGGTTAGCGAAGTCACTGCGCCATCCCTTCTTGAAGGTGGGAAAAGCAATCAATTCTCCCCCCCCCCAAAAAAAAAAAAAAAACAACAACAACAAGGGAATCTTCTGAGAATTCCAAACTGTTGATCACAAGAGATAAAGCTCTCCAACGAGCTGTGCCCCCGCCATCTTTAAAAAGGATCTTGTGATGTCCAAATTCCTGGATCTCTTTTCGAATCTCCGCCTCGGTGGGTGGGTCTGTAGAAACAGACCACTGGAAGTGTGCCGGATGAGCTTTAGGAGATGCTGACACGAATGGGCCAGCTAAATTATGTCTGAAAAAGTTCCGCCCTGCGATTGAGACGCCGCTTTTGATTGTAAGTTGGAAAACCGTCAGCTGTACAGATTATTTCACTCATACCCAGTAGCTTCCTACCGTTGACTCGAATAAGACTGAACAGCTTGCGGGAATTTCCCATAGCGGCAGCACGTTCCATCTCTGATGCATGTTGTGGTCAGCAGATTTCGCGGTCCCAACGAAGACTCGCATTAAGTGCACGTCTCATTATGAGTCATATTTCGTTTTACTTGCTTCCACAGGGAATCGACCGGTGTGAGTCGATCTGGCGCAGAGATTCAGCAAAAATTCAGGGTCTCGCGGCAGGATGAGATAAGCCGTAACTTACTAAGCCAGCGGGATGCAAAGCATTCTTCATATGCGACCAGTTCTGGTTCATGTTATCAGGTGGGGCTGCATCTAGCTTTTCAGCTAGCGCGTTTTGGAAGGGCGGATGGGAGAGATGAATCGGAAAACTCATCGCAATCTAACCGTCGTTGCAGCGTGTGTTTAAAAAGCCCACTGAAGCACATGGGCAGCCTAGTGCAAACTAATGCACGATCGGAATCAGGCGGGGTGCTCCAGTACGAGCGACAGTCTTGTATGCAACCTCGCCATTTCTGGCTTGTTTCGATGTGGTCGATCTGGGCTCTCGGTTGGCTCGAACAGAGTGAACGCCACGTGGTGTACCGGTGGCTAGGGCGTCTGAAGTTCCTACTGGCAAGGAAATGGCGATGGTCTGAGCACAGGGCTAAAAGCCGTTCCTCGTTTTCCGAGAGACAGAAATTTAGCCCAAAAGGGCTTCCTAAATGCGTCTCGTTCTGAGACAGCCGATCTACTCTAGCATTCACGTTTCCCACCAAAGCAAAAAATATTAGCCCAACTCGCTTTATGTAAGAAGTCGTGGAGCTTTTGATAAAAGTTAGTTTTGATTACATCTGGGCTGCAATCGGTGATCGCTTACGTTGAGATAACGAATGGATTGCGTCTATCGGAACGGCTACTGCTCATTTTTCACGCGCCTCTAAGTCTCACTGAGCATAACCGATTGCCGAACAGGATCCATTCTAGTGGCATCACTTCAACTCTTTCACTGAGAGCAATGCCATGACCAGCAAGACTAGGAGCCGCAGCCTGAGGGCCCTCAGAAAGGTGTAGGTGAAACTTCACAGAAGGATTAGATGTGGGCGTCAATTAGATAATGGAACAGGAGTGTTGAATGCGAGTGTCGGATGCAACACACATCGAGGGCAAGAGATTTGAAGGTACGAACTAAGCCTGCCTGTTGTCTTGTGCGCATCATGGTTCGCACATTGAACGTGGCTAGTTTGAATCGGTATCTAGGACAAAGCGGGGCATCAGCCGGTGGCAGCAGGCTCGATGGGACTCGGACGCAAGTCGACGAAAGATGAGAGAGAACACAGTCAGGATTTCCATCACTGGCACCACAGTGGGCACGGTCGACGAAGAACTCGTGGGGTGTGAGAATGGAAAGGAAATTCGGAATGGAGTGGAGATGGGAGAACAAGTTGTGTACGGTGTAGGAGAGTGATCGTTCGTGCACATGGAAGAACAGTCAGTCACAGTAGCAGAATCCGTCGCGATTGTTAGCGTTGTGAGCTGTTGCACTACTCGGTCAGCCAGACCAGTATATGTTTTTTTATTCGAAGTTGCACCTCTAGCCTTTACAAATCCTACAACATAGGATTGTTTGTCCATATGAGCCGGTGGCCAACTGTATGGTTCATTCGCTTCTTCTAGAAGCCTCTAGGAGCCGATAACTGCTCAGTTCATCCGCCCTTCGAATGAGACTAAGCATCGTGGGTGCCCACTACACCCCCAGATGTCGGTGAGCATAGTGTTGTGCGCTTCATATGCCACCAGTGGTTGGTTTGGAATCACGGTTCATCCATCCTGCCTAGACCGGCTACCAATCAACCATCCCGGTGGAAAGCGCCGGGCATTCGCTTTCGTCCGCTGACTTTAGTGGGTACACCTGCGTCACACAGTGGTAGTAAGTAGGACTTCCTCAGCAGAGGCTGTGACATGATGGGGGCATTTCGGGAAGCGTTCAGGATGATTAACCAACTTGGAGCCTGGGACGCTCACTACCGACCATTCGGAGGCTGGGGACACCGCTTCGTATCAATATTCCCAGGACACTGCTTGGATTACGCGCTCTCAACGTGCTACGGTGTCCCCACTAAACGAAGCGCCGCGTTTCCCAGTGGTCGATATGACAGAGCAGCATGCGGAAATCTTCTATTGTAGAAAAAAGACACGCAGTCTGGTAATCAAACAATGGTCGCACAGCCCATCGAACTGATCACATTCGAGTGCGATTTCATTGGGTTCCATCCGTACATGATTGTCGAGCGTATCGCGGCTCAGTAACGGGAAACACGAATGGTACGGCCCGTGCCCTTGTACGTTCGCGCTTCAAAATCAATCTCTCTGTGCACCTCAAAGTCTCACCGTTGAGTCGAATCAATTTCGCAGCCCTGGAAATACCAGAAAAGTGCAGCGTTTGGACGCTATGGCAACCCGATTGGCTGCTGTAACTAAAATGCAGGCGGATGAGTCCTCCGTGGGAAATAAGTGGAAGGTATTCAAGGAGGCTGCTTGGAAGGAGCAAGGGGAGCCAGAAAATGTCTGAAAGACTGGATCTCAGCGACCACCTTACAAGTATCAGCCAAGTACTGAACGCCGAAAACTATGGCGAGAGACCTCACGCTTAGATAGACCCGTTCGCAGGAGGCAATGAACAGAATTGACAGATAAGGTGGAGGCCGCTTCCGGTACTGGTGACTTCGGAAAATTATTTTGACTCATTTGCATCACTTCGAATAGGCGATGCAAGCCTAAATCCTTCCTATGTGATGCAGACGGCCAGACTAGTCCCGAACATTGAAGAAAGATCGGACGTTGGGTAGACCATTTTGACCGACTTCTGAACAGTTCTTCCGGTTACGCCGCTAACTTTCCATCTTCCCCGAGTGTAGAGATATACGACGTTAACTGCGAGTCACAAAATATGATGGAAACCGCCAGGGCCGTCATCTGGCTGAAAAAGAGAAAAGCTGCTGGAGAGGGTAGTATTCCACCAGTAGTGTATAAGAATTGTTTGTCACCTGTGATAGACAGACTCCACGTGCTGTTCCGTTCTTTTTGGGGAAGGAGAAACATTTCCAACGGACTGGGGTGAGTCTGTTCTGTTACCCATTCCAAAGAAAGGAGACAAGACAGCTTGCGACAACTACTGAGGTATCAGTTTGATTAACGCCGATGCAAATATTTTCTGCATACTGCTACTCAATCGCTTCTGAGTTTCTAAAGACTCCCGCATTCGATCGAATTAGGGGATTTCTGCCGTGGCAGAAGCTGTTTGGACCAAATCTTCACATCGCGCCGAGTACTGAAACACCGCGACATGTTCCACCAGCCAACAATGGCCTGCTTCATTGACTTCTGGGCTGTCTTCGACTCGGTTAATCGTGAATGCCTGTGGGGTGTACTGGAATCCGACGGTTTTCCTGCCAAACTCTCAAGGATCCTGAGGGCTTACTATGCCTCCGCTGGTGCACTTGTTCGAATGTGTGGTGAAGAACCTTCTGCGTCCGCAGTTGATTCCGGAGCTAGGCATGGCTCCTCTCTCTCACTAATGTTGTTCAACTATGCAGTCGACTTGACAGTGAACAAAGCCTTGGCTGATTGCCCTCGTGTCTAATTGAGTCAAACGGTGCACGTCTCGGACCCGGATTTTGCGGACGACATTGTCGCGCTAGGAGATTCTCTCGCCATACTCCAGCCAGTCCTGGACCGTCCCCATTGTTTCTCAAAGACTATTGGTCTGGAATTCAGTTCAGCGAGAACGAAGGCGTTTTGACTTGCCCTGGACCGTCAGTTCAGTAGTTGTCCATCAATTGTCAGACGATCGAGTATGTATCATCGTTCAGTTATCTGGGGTCAGTTCTGCTTCCGAATGGTCAGGCGAAGGATGAAGTACTGTCAAGGACTGACAAGGCGCGAAAAGCGTTTCTTTAGCTGCGGCGTGTGCTGTGGTCACGGGGCGAAATTAGCTTTTTAACGAAGATTCTCGTCTTCTATGCCACTATCTGACCCGTGCTCATATACGGGTGTGAAACCTGGCCACTGTGAGTTGAGGATACCCGGAGGCTGTAAGTGTTCTATCACTGGTGTCTGCGCCGAATTCTTCTTACAAACTGGCAGGAGATGCTATCAAACAACGAAATGAGGAGGCGTTGCTGTGACATTGGTCAACTTTTCATCCTTCTTCAACGCCGCCGCCGCAGTGGTTCATTCACATACTCCGGCAACCCGACACGGAACTGTCCAGACAAACGCTCTGCCCTGCGCCATGTACATGATGGCAGCGTCACCTTGGTGGTTAACTAAAATTGTGGTCGAGAAAGACATGGGGCGCCTCGGACGACGTACGGTCTGCGATGCTGGAATGAAAATCAGGTCACGATTTGCGTTGAGCTCGCATCCAACTGTCAGGCATGGTCGGCTATTATCCACGATATGTATGAGGCTGGCTTATCCTCTGGCAGGTAATAGTCATGTAAAAGTAAAGTACTTAAATCTCGTGTACGAAGTTCGAACATTTTCCCCGCCCATCTGCTCTCGACCGACGCTTTGTAACGCATATCCTACTGGAGTTTTTATTTGGTTTGCCACCCCCAGTTATTATCAGGGTCATGGATACCGTTTGTACCTTAGGTCCCAGGGGTTGTGAAATGTAATTCTTTCACTCATACGAAAAGGCATGGAATTCCTTATTATTCTCTTCGATACTTCTATCCAGTCTGTCTACAAGAGAGTACACAAAACTGTATCGAAGGTAACAGGATATAGTTATTCAATGATAAACTTAGTTTGATTTAGAACTCTGCTTTTTTGACTTGCTGATGCGATTTACGTGCAATATCAAGCGAGGAATATGTGACATGGTTTGCGGAACCTTTCGGTAAACATCCCAGCCTGTTTTTAAGAATGAATTTGCGGAACAGCTGGAATTCCTTTTTTACCAAAAGATATCATAAATGGTCTATCACATACTGCAGAAGTCTGAGATTTCTAAGGGTTATTTTGAGAACAACGGGGGAAAACAGCCTTCGTAGTTATCCCCAAAATCCAAGCCCTGTGTGTTTATTCTTGATATTTCGTATCGCATGACCAGATTTCCCTTATCTGGGATCATATTTTTCCTAGACCTCTTTTGATAATTTCACTTCGTTTGAAGAAAAGGAGTCCAAACCTAGAATTTCTTTGCATTACGCAAACCACTTTTGTTCAACCAAGCCATTCTTTTAGCGTCACCGCTGCCGCCGAATTCAGTGATTGCATATCGGTCGGATATTTGGCCATCAGAGCCAATCGTCCTCGGAGCCGAGACCAAGGATCCAAACCGACAAATTCCTGTCGCTGAATTATCTCTGCCATACGCCAATTCACCACTTGAAACCAATAAAACCTATCTTATTTTGGCTATGGTACAAAGTATCGTGGATAACTGGGTGGAAGAGACTGTCGCGGGTATGCTTTTTCTAACGAAACCGGACACAATAGAGGCCGCATACGGACGGTTCACTCAGTCGGAAACCTCAACTGCCACGATTGCCGGCATTTTGAGCACGTTGCTTGTGTTGCTCATCATCGCGGTCCTCGGTCTCGTTTCCTATTATCGCGGATGGCGGAGATTTGGCTGGAAGGTGATTTTCGTTCCTCAGTTAGATTGTTGTTGCCTTTTAATTGAGTATCAGAGTCAATTTTGCGAGATATTGTTGGCCCTTCTTCATTAACTTTGGATTGCTTTCTCACTGATTGTCTAGACTTTTTGCAGAGTTATTTCTATCAGCCAGTTGAAGGAAAGTTGACTTTTCGCAACGTAAAATGTAAATTCTTAATTAGGACTGTAGCACACTTGGGGTAGACTTAGTCTTTCACTACTTCAAGTTAACTGAAACTTGATATCTCTCAACAACAAAAGCCTGTGCGGTGTGGTTTCTTTGTTCCCGCGACGCGTTCATGCATAAAAGGTTTGTTGATTGAAGCTAATCAAAGTCGAGCTCCACAGGATCAGATAATAGGCAAAAACTAGTTCTGTGGTACTGCTGTCATGCTCCCCTAGGAGGAATCCCCATAAACGGATACGAAGGGAGGCACTTTGCGATCGAACCCCCTACGAGATTCATTTAGAGGCGACATATCTGGGGTTTATCTCGGAAGTAGAAGTGATGAAACATTGTTAGATAACTGTCGTCTGCCAAAGCAGTGCAGTTCATGCCCAAGGAGTCCTGCGATGTCCACTTTCCGCAGATGTTTGCAGAATCACGTCCGTCCTGTGGTACCTCACGAGCTATTGCCTACTGCCAGGATTCAAAGTAGCACGTTTCTAATTTTGACTTTCTTACAGTGCTTGCGGTTTCGATGAACATGCTGTGTGCGAAGATCTAGTGTCCAGGTCGGGTTTACGACGGTCTTTTACTCGAGTTCATGAAGTGAAGTGGTGTACATCCGAGTGGCGACCTCCGTTCCTATTTCACTTCCTTACGTGATTCCTGGGTCCACTGTCCCCGTGTACTCAAATCGGTAGTGAACTTCCATCACTAGAAAACCAGACCTCTACCGGTGGAATACACTGAAGTGATTGGCATTTTAACACAGGTGTATTCGAAGGTTTATTAGCATCTTTTGTCATCATCGTATTATTAGTAATATTATATCCAGGCAAACTATATTGGTAAGTGACTAAGACAGTTATTTGGTCAGAAAGGCTACGGTTTTTCCTACTTGTATTGCTCGTGCTCCCGAGTAGACTCCCTAGGTGGTGGGTGGGGGGGGGGGAGCATTGTTTATTAGCCGAGTAACGGTTAAAAGATTGATAAATCGGATTAATCTATGAAATGGTTGGCAAATGCAAAATCCCTCAAGTCATGAAACTGACTTTGTAAATCACACTATCTATGCAGTAGGTGGACTTTAGAAGATAAGGCAATCAGTGTTGTTGTTGTTGTTGTGTTCTTTCTTTCTTTCTTCATTTGCTCAGTGTTTTCAATTGTTTTTATCTCTGCAGTATTTTCATGGTCTTGATCATTCAGTTTCTGGCTTTTGGTTTTACTGAGAGGCAATATCCAAAGCCGCTGCATCTGCTTTATGGCTACTTTTTGTTACAAATGACACTAAAACTGACGAACGTCCGTCTATACCAGTCCAGGGTTGTACTATGACCATAGTTATGAAATGGTAGTAAAGCAACCAAATTAAGACAGTATTCAAATTAAAAAGACAAAAGGCAATCGCTGTAAGAGTTAATCCTTTCGTTTACTCTCATCGGTCACGGACGTATTACATGAGGCTGAAGGTAACAGGTATCTTGGCAACGTGAGATAGTATTGGATGTTTGTGTGGTTGTGCATGATTATCTTCAGAGATTAGGTTCCAACGTGTTTGGAGACGCAAACCAGGTTTGTAGTCTTCTTAAGTGTTGCGAGTCTCCTTGACGTAGGATGATTGTTCGCTCTGGAATAAGTAGCGAGCGATAGCTCAGACAGGTTCAGGTGTCGCAGTTAATACGGAGCGGAGTTGTGATACCGGGCACGTCCAAAGGTCGTGGGTGGGGGGACGGTCCTATTTTCACGGCTAGTTGTGAATAAGGTAGGCTTCGGATCATTGAGTAAACGGTCACCGACGATCAGCGGTCGAGCTTGAGGATATGGTGGATTTATCCGCTTGGCTATCGTTCCCCGCTCTCGAATGCCACATAAATCTATGGATAGCATCGTGATATGTCAATTGTGACCCGCTAGTAAATAGGGCCATAGCTGTTTGTTGTGTTCCATTTGCCGGACAAGGTTTTTCAGATTAAGCGAATGAAACGTACAACTGGTCACCGACCCATTTGGGCCAACACTACTGCCTTGTCGGATGCGCTTGGCTGCGCAAGTGCTAGAGGTGCATTCTCGAATAAAAAAGACCTTCTAGGTGACCGAGTACTTCAACATCTCATAGCGCATACAGCCGTTGAAGATATACGAAATGTGATGGCTACCTGTCCTCACACACAAGGATGACCGCTTCCTTAGACCCTACATAGCAACTTGTTTTTCCATCCCCTTCGCTGAACTCCACTTTTTCTTTTCACAACCAACGGGAACTTCGGTCATCCGAAATAGCTATAGTGTCTCCGGTGGAACTCCTGGTCATGTTCTTTCTCGCTCTCCCTCGACCAGCTTCCAAGTCATCCAATATCCCGAATCAAATCATTCTGTAAAGTTTCAATTACACCTTTCTGGGGACCTTGAGGCTGCGGCTTCTGGTCTTGCTGGCGTTGGCATGGTCCTCATTGAAAGGGCCGAAGTGGCGCTACTCGACCGGGTCCCAGTGAACGGTCAGCTATGCCCGCAAAGTGAGCAGCCGTCTTCCAGATAAACGCCATCTGTTTATTGTCTTGCAGTATGCACCTACTGATTTCAAACCAGATGCTGTCGAAGGTGATTTCTGTCAAAAACTACACGACCTCCTGCCCAAGGGCAACCGGTCTTGTATCGTGATTCTTGATAGAGCAGGACGGCTGTTATTGGTTAGATCCCTTTTGTTCGGGAAATGGGTAACCGTGTTTTGGGTCTGTACTCTGACCATCGCCTGTTTCTCTCCAATATGAACTTGAGACGCTCTAATCGACGATGCATCGCATGTCGTTCACTCTTTTCACGTCACTAATGGACACTGATCGACCATATCGTTGTTAGTCACAAGTACTGGGATTTTCTACAAGACTGCTGATCGTACTGGAACACACCTATTGACTCCGATCACACTACAGTATTTTCAGTAGTGTAGGAGCTAAACACCGCAGTTTGTGCCTTACGCAGCACTTTATGAGCCACTCATCACAAGTGAATGAATTCTACGTAATATTATTTATGCCATTTATTTCGCAAAAGAAAACTGACGATCTAAAAGGTCTTTGGATGGTTGTATGAATGTGAAATTTTTCCTGTCTTAGGAAGCACATGCGGTTGTTGTGATATCGTGATTGGATTTATGGCGAATTTCTTGTAACGAAAGAAACTTATGCATCTTGGCAGACTGTCCTTCGGGTATTCTCATGAGCTTTTCCCGAACTTTTGAAACAGTTAAATGCCTCGTCATTGAGGCTGCAAAGTGGACTATGCGAAGGAAGAAAACGTAAAGAATGTCTAATGACCAAACGAGCTTCAGATGCCCGTTGATGCATAGGAACATTGTGAAAAATGAGCCCTACCTGAGTATTGAGCTGTTCAGTGTTCACCTTAGAAGAGCATACTTCCAAGAATCTGTTGAAATGCTGGTTTTCTATTTTTGCTTGACATTCATAATATGGCGTCCCAAGGGTCGACATGCATGCAATGATATTCAGGTTCGCACGTTTATTTGACGGCAAAGTTTTGATACATGGTTTACCTTTAACAGATCGTCCGATCGATCGAGAGCACCAAACATTATAATTGGCTTTGTCAACGTAAAGTCTTAACATGGAGCTTCCTTGCGCTTGTAGCCATTCTGTTTTCTGGGCCCGCTTTGTCTTGACATGAGTGCTGTTGCGCTCAGTGGGTTGAATTGTAAGCTTTTTTTCATGCTGTAGCCATGATTTTCAAGGAATCGATCAAAAGAGGTCACGCTAATGGCAAACCCGGGACTTTCAGATTCAGAAATTGTTTTAATTCGAGCGAGAGTTATTGAGGAATTCCCGTTCGTAATGTTGCATAGCTTAGCGACAATATGATCCAGAAATTTCCTTTTTTGAGGGCTTGTTTTAACCCAGTTTCCTAATGTCTTTTCGCATCACCTCTGCATGTTTTTATATTTACTACGAGTTTGTCATATATCAGCTTTAAATCATTGCCATTTATGACACATTTTACAATGCGCCTGCGATATTCATTGTTGGCAGTTTTTCTTTTGTGTATAGGATTTTCATTCTCTGGTTTAAGATCGATTATTTCGATCCCCTCCGTCATTTCCTCAGTGGACATGTCTTCTAACTTGTTCTTTTTCCGTGTGACATAGTTTCCTATCTTCTCACCATTATGTTAGGTTTAAATTGACGGGACAACCAAGATCCGCCCAAAACCAATAGTCTGTAATCATGCCCTCATGTAGCATGTGGTGTGATGCAGACAACGTCACTTGAGTTAATCCCTTTTTGACCATCAAGCCTGCTGAATCACATGGTCCCCTGGTAGGTAAAACACGTTTCTAGGCTTAAATGACATCGAAAAGCGGCAATCACATACCATAACGATTGAATGTTTCGAAACGCACACGTTTGGTAGGTTTGGCTTTACAGTGTTGTTAGGCCTTAATGTGTGCTATCCTGTTGGCTTTGACCCAAAAATCCTGTTTGCACCACTTTGTAGCATTCAGATCCACGTTAATACATGTGTTTAGATGTGTGAGTTAAAATATCCTATATTCCACCGTTTACACGGAGTGTGGGACAGTCCATCCAGGAGATGCTAGTGAATGGCTTGTAAACTACGGAAAGTACTTCAGTTTACACTAAATTGTCCATTATCTTCGGGGTGCATTCCAAGCACTGCTTCAACGACGGTTGGACTGCAGTCAGCTGTCCCGACTATCTCGTCTATCCGTCTTTCGAAACGCGTTAGCCGAGAGGCTTTGATCCGCCTGGCAAAATCTGACAACTCTGGTCGCGCTTGTCACGAATGCTTTGCATTCCGCTGGCCTAGGTAGTTGTGGCCTATTTCATTGCGCCGTTACACCGTGAATTTTTAATGAATCTTTGTGCTCTCCCAACGCACGCCAGTCGATTCTGGCAGGGTTCATAACCGGATGTGCACTTGACGCAAGTCTGCGCAGAGATCGCGAAATCTTTTGGTCACAGCTAGCATCGTGGATGGGGTGTGTTGTGGCCATAGGAAATTTCCGCATTTTGTTGTATTTCATCTGAGCCATCGGCAGGGAGCCATCAGCGGTGAATGAAACAGTCTATGAAGTTAAATGCTCTATGAATGCTCTTTTTACAAAGTGCAACAATTCAGCGAGGGGGCCGCGGCCAATGAAAGGCTGCCAAGTGGGGAAGTGGCCGGCAGTGGCGGGAATCAAACCCCGGGGGTCGTTATTCTCCAAAGTCCACGACGATAACCGTTGACGGCTCACCCATTTGCACTCATCAGCGGCGTTTGGGACCCTGGGTAGAGAGCACTTCCAGATGAATTCAAGTCAGTAGTAGCTTTGTGCACCCGATTGGGTGTCTTTTCAGCATTTACACTATATCTGTGGATATAAAAATATGGAATCGGGAAATACGTAGAACTTATAGTAATTTTCATCCAATTAAACAGTTTCCTAGGTCTTTGATGACTTCCACTGGATCAACAAGCAGGCGAGCATGATACGGCAAAACAGAACTGTGATATGCAGAAGTGCGAGCAAATAGAAATTCGAACTTTGAGTGCGTACATGTTGTAGGTACAGCTTTTGAAAGTTCGTTGTGTGGGGGATAGTGTATGTCTGAAGTAAACTGGCCACAAGCATGAAAGTGACTATCAGCGGTAGTATCAGCAAGTGTATCTCTGGATATGCTATTGCTCTTAGGGATGTGTTTTATAGATCTTATCATCAAATTAAAATCTTTCTTCAATAAGCCGCGGAAGTTCATCCAACAATGCGTCCACCTGCCGTCTCCGGCGCCACGCTGGAAAATCGTCCTGTTGTCCAGTGGGTGGTTATTCTCTTGAACGTACCAGGAGTCAGCGAGGAAATGGATGTAGTCAGTATGACTGCGAATCCACCTGAAGAGAAGGTAAAACGGAAGGAAACTGTGCCTGGGGCGCCAGTAGATGTTCGACCAAGATAACAGACACAAACGGCGTTCGGTGCTGTCGTTGTTCATAGAAAAGTTAAAAAAACAGATACTGACAGATGGGGTTTGTTTAGGCGTAATCGCGGGTGATGAGTGCTGGTCGCGGCGTTAAGATTAGTGAATCACTTAATCGAAGTCCATTGATATCACACTCGCTCTTTGGACATGTGCCATTGTGTCTGAGTCGTCGTCGAACGAAGGTCACAGACTTAGGTGATGTACGCGTGATAAGGCGTCGGTGACGAGATGGTGCCCCAGAGACTTATCGCATGTTCGCAGTAAACGGAGTCAAAGTCTGAACGGCGAATCTCGCTAGGTGAATATCGATCGAGAGAGAACTATAGTGCGCACCAAAGGCTTGTGATCTGTGAACACCGTGAACGAACACCTTTGAGTGCGTGTCGCAAATGACAGATGCCCAAGCAGACGAGCTGTAATTCCCTACCAAACGTGCTGCATTGAAATTTGGCAGACTGTAGGCAATTATAGAAGAGAACCACCAGAAACCGAGGTTTAAAAAGGATCCAACGAATAAGGACGAAAAATTGCTAAACGGTCTAAGAAAAATAATAGTACATGTACTAAAAGCAGGAGAACCAACGCTATTCTACGAAACATCAACATACGGGGAAAATAGGACGACAATAGGCGAACAAAAAGGAAACTCGCGTGACCTTGGCATCACATCGAGCTCACCAATTGTAAGGTTGGTTTAACCTTACCAAGCTGTTTCCTTATTACGTGCGTTCGCTGGTCCTCTCCAGCACGCTTGGACCACCTGTACGTTACAGCGGTGCTCTCCAATATGCCACCACGATCACCAGGGCAATGTTTCCCACAATGCATGAGAAGGAGAACACTGCAGTTAGGGAGAGAGTGATCAGTGTATATTGGAAAAGCGTGCGTGTAGCGTGCACAGGCAACGGTCAAATGGCCACTGCACTTGGTGGTGCGAGTTCAAATAAACACTGATGTGTGTTAAACAAATAACCAAGGTTGAATGGCACTGAAGAGCAGTACAACCAATGTGGGAGAATACATGCAGTCACGAATTTAAAAATTCTGATTTGGGACCGAGAGTAATATTAGACGGAGACAGAAAAATGACAACTTTCTAACTTTACAAAAAGTCTGCTAAACATGCATGGACCATAAAGATTATGGGATAGTGCAACACAAAGATATTCACTTACGTCACCTGTGGGCACGTCGTGGCATCTGTCTCCAACTGAAAGGTAGGGTGTACAACGCTGCTGTGCGTAGTGTGCTCCTATACGCGTGTGAGACCTGGCCTGTTCGAACGATCGATGTCTACCTATTGTCCGTGTTCGATCATCGATGCCTGAGGAGCATCTCGCGAGTATGGTGGCAACAGCGAATAAGCAATTCCGCAGTTCGAAAGCGCGTCTGCGGAACCGGGCGTGCCGCGTACCCAATTAGTGCTACCATATAACTCCATCGGCTTCGCTGGCTGGGACACGTGCTACGTATGTCACCTCATCGACTTCCGTGTCGTGCTCTATTCGCTGAGCCTAAGGTGGGCTAGAAACTAGAACGTGGAGGCCAAGCCATGACATGGCACCGGTCTGTCAAAGTGTTGACGTCAAGACTTGCTTCTGTCGGTTCCTCACGCTTACATGGTGGGGGACTTCGGGATACACTTCACAGCCGGCTGGAAACTTTGTCGGATATGGGTCAGTGTCGTGCTCAGTGACGATCATGTTGTGACAGCTTGTGTTCGAACTCCTGAGTAAATCCCCCTTCGATTCTTCACTTATATGTTGCTGTTTCATGCTTTTGCATCGCACCAGGCCTCTGTACATTATATATATATATATATATATATATATATATATATATATATATATATATATATATATATATATTCACTAGAATCTAATTTGAATCGTCTGGAGTGTGAATGGATACTCTTCATTGAAGAGCCCACAAATGAATCACAACTGTGATTTCTCATAGTTTTTCGTGTCTGGGTCACTGCTAACCCAACGAACAACGAGGCTGCATGTGTAAGCGCTCATATTACCAGTAAGTAGTATGTAGTGCTCTTCAGTGAAGAGTATCCATTCACACACTCCTTGAGTGCAGCAGGTGATAGCTCATCTCGACCAGAAGCTTTTCTTATCTTCAGTTTGCACAGCTGTTGAAAGACCATAGAGGGTTCGGTAATTGGTGGCTATGAGTTGTTGAAGACTGCGATATTGAGCTGAAATTATAGTTGAGTTATTCAACATCAATGTTTTCTTCCTTTCTTGAGTGGGTGTTTTATGGCTTTCCACATGTCACGGCAGCTGACGTTTCCTAAGATGGTATCTATATACAACTTGTTCGGGCTTTTAGCTTCAGATTTGGTCGAGTTGGTGAGTTTATTGACTTGCGTTCTCTGTTCATGTTTGTAATCTTGCTCCTTCTTCACAGCGGTTTAAGTGCTAGTGAAGAATGTCGATTGGTTTGGACGTAGACAGTTTCAAATGGGCAACAATGATTAAAGCAGAAATTAAGGTAATCGGTGACGTGTTCACAAAAGTCAGAATGGTTGAGATTTGAAAACACGGAAAAATCGGTTGAAGTAACCATGGTCCTCAACTTGACCAGGTTATCGGGTAGACAATTCCTTAGTCTCATTTTTCCGGATGGACTTCCTAACATGGTGTACCGGTTGGTCTTATTATACACTGTGGGACATATTTTCAAGGTACAGTGATCAGAGCTGTTCAGGTGTGCGCGTTTTTTTAACAGTGAGCAATTGCGATCTGTTGTAATAACCAGATCCGGTTGTGCATCAACTTTGGCGGGAAAATGCCCCGAATTTATCTCATCAAGTGTGCTGAGGAAAATAACGTCATGTCTCTTAAAGTCACCGACCAAATATGCAAAATGATTCACTCAGTTGTGCAATTACTGAGATAGACAGATCAGAAAGTATGTTAAACTCAAAAAGTGATGTTCTGGGTGCGAAGTAGATGCTTACGATGATTACCGAGCGGACTCCACTCATAAATTGTGCCTTACAGTCTATGATGTGACAGATAATGCTCTCGGTTGAGTACGTAAACACCAGATTTGTTGATTTACTCCAGTTGCTGTTAATGTAAGTGTGACACCTCCACGATTGTACGTATCAGTGGGACGATCGGGTCGGTAAGAATTGAAATCATCCAGTTGTTTACTTCCTTTGGGTATATTCTTGTGCAACCAGGATTCTTGTAACATAATAATTTCTGCATTCATATACTCCTTCTTCTGTGTGACTGCTGCCATCTCTTCGAATTTTCTCAGTGAATAACGGATATTGCTCGCTAAGATCACGAGAATTTGAGTTTTCCTAGCACTGCGTTGTCGGAGACCAACTTGTCAGCCTGTACGGTGTTTCTTTGCTCTCCCATCTCTTTTTTGATAGTCCGTTTGAACCTATTCCGGACTTTATTACCCTAATTCACAAGATATTCAGTATGGGCGAAAACTCATGAAGATTTCACAAACGCGCAAGTATACGACAGCACTGGTGACCTTCAAATTGATACAATAACGAGCATTGATATAAAAATCCACGGAAAATGATGTAGTTTGGTTTTCTTACTACACCGCACGGCCAATTTTAAAGGCCCCGCCAGATACGGCTTAACCGACCCTTAATATTGGCCTCTCCAGTAGATCTACCGTCACTCGTCCCGGGGTTTATTTCTGCAAATTTCTTTCTGAATTTGAGATCCACCAGGAAATTCAAGCCTCAAGTAGAGACAGTGCACTGGGTTCCGATGGCCTTCCGTCAGACCTGTTTAAGAATGGTGGAATACAGCTAGTTGGAGATTTTCATTTGTTGTCACCGGTTTGTAATTGAGAACAAGGTTCCCGCTTTGAAGAACCCGTTTTTTCCCCATTTTCAAAGGGGGTTGCGTAGTGTTTGCACCAGCCATGCGGGTATGGGCCTTTTTCTAATAGTGCCGAAACTGCTGGCGTTTATCATACTTCCCATGTTGTGTCACACGTGAGGAGCAGACTCGCGAGGAATAGGCTGGGTTTCACTCTGGTCGTGGATGCATAAATCAATTAATCCCTCTCCGACAGCTGCTAGAGCACCGTTAGACCTTCCTGCGACCAACGATCATTGTTTTCCTAGATATTTGCACTGCCTTCTACTCTGTTGATAGGATTGCACTATATTTATTTAGAAATGGAGGTGTGTCGACCCCCAAAGAGTTGTACCTACCTCAGGTAGGGTTGGAGTCTACTGGCAACTGTCACTAATCTCTGTCGTCTCCAGTGAATTGCCACAAGATTGCTCTATATTTTCATTTATTTTCAACTTTGCCGTATTCTACGTAATGTCTTGTCCGATATTTCAAGTGGTGGAGTTGAACTCCTCCCCGGGAATAGTTTTTGCTTTTGAATACGCCGATGACATCACCTTACTGAACGACAGTGTGCAGGCAATGCAATACGTTTGGATCGTTGAGCGATTGAAGTGTTCCGATATAGTATGCACTTTACGCCTTTTAAGTGCAAAGTATAAACGGGCAAGCGAGCAAGTGAATCATCTATTGGCAGACACAAGCAGTACATGCGATCGAGCGCAGTCAAGCAGGGCCGCCCAGCAGTAACGAATCAAGAATCACGTATGGCTCAGTGTCAACGCCTGATTGGTTAGTGCAATCCGTCCGTGGCATGGGTAAAGTCACAATGATATGCGCACTTGTGCATGCAGGCTTCGTGACAGCGAACAGGCATCAATCAATAGGTAGTCAATGACGGTGCGTGCGTGACTACTTGAACCGACACAACATTCCCTTCTCGGTGGTTCGGACCCACAGGATGAATGTTGCTGTTGATTGGAGACGGTGACGGACATGGCTCAGTGACGCTAGTGTTGCGGCCTTCTGAACTCTCGTGTCATGTGGACATGCAAAACTCTCAAGCGAAGAAAAACGACAAAGCAGCATAAGTCTACAGGCTCATTCAAATTAGACTCCTTCATAGGCTGGGCAGAGTGATTGTTAGCCGTTTTATTATATACATAATCGATGGCGAAGCTGCATTCCTTTGTTATTGTGAACACGAATAAAGCATTCTTAAAGTCCATCAGCGCTCAGTGTATCTGTCATAATTTGACAAATATGGTTTTTGTCAGCATGTCATTAAAAAATCGTGTGCCTACAAATCACTCTACTGAGGATTCGTCATTCGCAATTAATTGCACAGTACTTTTGTCAAACTATGCGCAACTGCCCTGAAAACACCGTTCGGAGCTGACTCGGTCAGAGGTAGTTTGTGGCCTAAGGCTTAAATCTACTCTTTCATAGTTGGGTTGGTGAATCACACTGAACGAAAGTATTCATTTTTTTGGCATCGCAGTTAAACAATCGTGTTGGTTCGCTTCACCACAGATGTCTCATCAGAAATCGGTCCCTGTTATTTAAAGGCTGTGAAACCTGATCAGCCGAGTTGGGTGATATGTAGTCAAGTAGCCCGTTGAGTGTGCATTTCGTTGGTACGCGTGCCCACAACTCTCGACCTTTGTCGAGGTCATTTTAGACGGAACAGAAGCACAACTTTGGGCTTGCTGAGGTGAGAGTTTGTTTGTGTGTACATGTGATTGCGTGGGTGAGCGCACGAGCAAACAAGGTGCAATCAGTGGTTCATTTAAATTGAGGCTATGATACGTGCGATGTGCATTAGGAGGGAAGGCCGGGGGGGGGGGGGGAGAGAACGATATCTCTGTGAGACATTGAGTTTATTTGATTGATGGCTGAACTGGCGGAGTTGTTCTTTTGTTTTGAAGCTTATCTGTGTAAATGTCTACAGATTCTTCGGATCTTACAAATAAAACGATTTGTTTCTGACCGTACTTTTGTGTTAGGGGATGAATTTTACGCGAGGTTGTGTTCTTCGAGGTTCAAAGGTCAACTTATTGTGAGTTTGTTATCACTTATTTCAAATGGTAATTTAAATCGATTGTCATTGATGGCGCCGATCGGTGATTTTATCATAAGGTCTGAAAGATGCGTACCTCTTCTTTATTCACTCGGATGATCATCATTAGTCTTCATGCAGTAGTTTGGGCAGTGACCATGACAGAAACCCTAATCATCTTTTTATATGATTAAACACGCCGGTGTTAGATGACACTGTGACACCTGCTTGATCATTAATTTATTACATTAGAGTAACTTTATTGTGCAGTCACCTTGGAGTTAGTGCTTCGATTCCTTTTTGTACGGTGGATAGCGTGCTGAATACACTCTGCCGAAAGGCCCCTTGGACCCACCGATAGCAACGTTCGACAATTCTACTGGAGAGCAAGCTCGTCTGCTTCCTCAGTCACATGCTTGGTGGAGTGTGCCAGTTGATGTACGTGAACCCCGCTATCTGATTGTTGATCCAGACAAAGGTCCCAATAGTACTCTGGTTGGAACGTGGTCTAAGAATGAACTGATGGAGACGTTTGTCCGTGAGTATATCAGGTAGGTGCGCGGATTTATTTTATATCTCAGATTTGTCGTGCATAAAATCGCAGACGGAAATTGTAATGGTTTATGGTTTTCGTGCAGTGGGACAATGAAGGAATGCTGAACGTGTTAAGTCTAATTCGCGTGGACCTATTGGTGATGCTGGAAAACCTGTTTCTACTTTCAAGTAATTGCGTGATACACATACCAAAAATGCAATGCAGGTTTAAAATGGGGAGATGTGTTCCTCATCCTGTGGAAAACTAACTTGATGGGAGGCATTCGCTTGGAGTTAACGGGGCTGGTACCGTATCTCCATTCGAAGCTTTGGGGCATCTCTGCCTGTCATAGAAGTCGACATCTGAACAAGCTTACCCTGGCGATTCGAATCAGCCTGGGCGGGAGCGGGGTGGCGCAGTGGTGACACACGCCTTCAAGGTGAAAGGATCCGGGTTCAAACCCTGGGTGAGGCAGAGGATATGCACCGCTGATGAGCTCTGACAAGAGCGAAACTCGAGTCTGGTGCTTCCGAGTGCAGGTTGGTCGGATGACCTGAGGTTTTGAAAACATAACTTTCCTGACACAAATTTGAACATAGAAGTCAATAGCATTAGGTTGCACGATGTATTCCGGACCATTTCGTTACAGTATGCACTAGTGAAGATGCAGCGAAATGGTCCGAAATACATCGTGCAATCTAATGCTGTTGACTTCTATGTTCAGATTTGTGTCGGAAAAGTTATGACCTGAGGTTTGTCCGTGAAGGACGGAGTCCAAAGAACAGTCAGCTAAACAAAAAATATCTATGAGTTGATGTAAAATCCTCCCCGGATACCGAAGAGGCACTGAATCAAAATGATTCAGTACTCCTTCTATCCGTCGTTGCCTTTGTTTGATTAAGTTTGCTAGAGGTCATTTATTCCATCTCCGTCATTTATTCGTGATGATCACCGTTCGGATTTTGGTATTTCCGTTATTTTCTTCTAATGTTTGAAAAATAAGTGTTGGCATTGTTTAAAAAACTGCTTATCAGGGACTTGGTAATTCAATGAAAGCTTTCGGCGCATAATGTGAATGTTTTTTTTTTAATCTGTCAGGCATTGCCGATCGCTAGAAGCCTGTTGCGTGTGAATACGTGAATTTGTATGTCATTGCTGCTAAGTTTACATTCGAAGCTTTTTGGTCCTGTTTGGATATTTTTTCTAGTGTGCGTATGTTTGGTAAACTCTCCAACGGAGAGCATCCCTTCAAACGTCTGGCTCTACAAATAAAATCTTGGTGCAAAATACACTTACGGAGTTTACAAGTATGAGGATGAATGGGCAGAGTGTTATCCTGTATGCATACATGAAGACGACAATAACTACGCAACAAGCCGTGTGCTTACGAGAACTTTTTCCCATCTGCCTACATACTCTCTTTCTCGCTCTCCTTCATATTATATATATATATATATATATATATATATATATATATAATCTGAGAATATAAAAGTAAGAAGTGAACTGCAAACAGTAGTATCAAACGGGTGAATACAATGGTGCCATTGAAATCGGCACCTAGGTATATCTGCCAATATATCTAACCATCGGTGTGGTTCCCCTTTTTCCGACAGAGAAAATGCGCCATATTTAGAGACCAAGCAATAACTAACCACCCTGGATCATGAATGAGTAAAAATTTTTCCGGTGATATAGCACAAAGCTCATTGACAAGACACAATTTTATTAACTTCGTTCCTAACATGTACCATCAGTGGTCAGTGAATTATTTTTCATTATTCAGGCTTTCCTCCAGCCATTGTGGTATGACATAAACCACATCTTTAATGAGGTTGTTTTTTGCGAGATGTTCCATTACGTGTGCTATCTTTTTCTGTAATTCCCATTGCGAGACAGTATTTCTGTAGCAGATAGCTGCTTATTAACCACAAAACGATCCGGAATTTTAGGGGTCAATTGTGTGGATCGGATGTGTCAGTGATCCACGATTTCACACGCTTAAACTAAGGCGCTGTTTTAATGCACGCTTTCACATCTCCATCGTAATGGAACTTTTATGAGACAATAAGAAGACCCACCAGAGCAAAAACAAGAATACTTAAAACAGTTCAGCTCAGTCCAGTTTAGCCAACTATTAACCACTCACTGTATGGGGCAACTCCGGTTGTGATCTCGTCTCAGAAACTTCAGTCAGAAATATAAAAAATAGTCAAGAGTAGGAAGAGACTAAGAGGAAAACTGCAAATTGTAGTATCAAGTGGATGAAGAAAGTTTGTGAATACAAGAGCGGAACTGTTCGTAACACCTGGCCATATTCTCCAATGCATTTGACTGCTGAGTGTGTGTGTGTGGGGAGGGGGGGGGGGGTTCTTGATACCCATCCACAAAGTTCAACATACCCTACATGGCCAAATTCATTGGACAGGCTTTTCATACTAATACTTCGTGTCATGGACTGGTCACTCTTGCTGAATTTCTAAATACTACCTGCCCTACCGAACATTCCACGCCCGGTAATACCTAAGTCTGGTGAGTCTTAGCGTCTCGCATAATGATTTGCGTACCTAACAAGATCTCTGAGGATTTCTGACACACAGTGATCTATTCGGCCGATCAGTGCACAGCAGAATGCACTGTTATTCTTTACAATAGCTATGATATCCTTGGCCCGTGCGATTGGCCTTGTCGGAGGTGTTGGGTTCTCGAGTTTCGGCCCACGAGACCCACCCTACAGAGAGTCGGAGACATCAGGTGCTGCGGTTAGTGGAGTACTTACATTTGCGCTATTTCTTCGTCTACGTACTTTCCATTTACAACTTTATCTTCTTGTTCTATTCAATTAGCTCTGGTTCAGATGGTGCTGCAGAGAAGCTTCCCAATCCAGAACACAGAAGTGCGAGGCTTAAGGATTAAGAGAAGCAAATTGTGTTAACTGTTGATGTTGAGGCTATCAAGTCCGTAATTCTACCATAAACAATACAGTGACAGGGTAGTATAATAACAGCTATGCGGTGTTGAAGATACGTTTTGGCGCGCAGAGACTGGTTGGAGACAGGTAAATATCAAATAACATGTTCACTGGGAATCTTTTATTTACTTCCTTTTATTATGTAATAATGATACAATATTCCAGGAAGACGGTCACGGCTAATTAGAGGGTGCTCATTAGAGAAACATCGAGTGGGTTCCGTGGTCCTCTCTCTGAACTCAAGCCTGTTTCCAGAAAGATCTTTTTAAATTAATTACTGAATAGTAGTTCGGGAGGAGTTCTCTGGTTCTAGGTACATGTCTAATGTGCCTGATTATTCTTCAGGATTTGAAGATGAAAATCCGAGCTTTTGAAATTTCCGATTCAAATTCGAATGGAAAAATGTCCCGTTGGATTCCTAGTATAAAACGACGAGTTTCTGTGAGGTTTCATGGGGCATCTGTTTGAACGATACTGACGACGTTTTGGCTTGGCTATTTGGCCGTAATCGATGGTAGAAAAATCAGAACCTTGGGTAGTAACAGGCAACTTCAACTGGTCTTTGTGTAAGTCATTGTATTTCTTTCGGGTAAATTAAGTTAGTTCGGTCTCTGTTTAGTATTAACTGAAACAGCGCTACCGATTCAGAGTACGCCTTACGAGAAAGTGCAACCACTATTTCTTACGAACTGAATCCACTCAGTTGATCTGGTTATGCTAAGAAACCCAGTGTCCTAAACAACCAGTCGATAACATAAATGTGCTACTTCTGGAGCCCGAAATCGTCTTTATGGTATGTATTTGAGTCGTTTTTCTCCCCTTTTCTGATTTCCGGAAGTTAGATTCCAATTGCAGTCATCTATTGGTAGTGTTTTTCTCTTTCTACTATCACCTTCAGCATCCCCACGGGTTATAAGTATCCACACACGGCAGGAATCGCAAATGATAATTTGGTGAAAAATCGCAGTCAAACTGTACTTCCTTATGATCACAATCGTGTGTTACTGAAGCGACCCAGTGATTCCACAGAAACGGACTATATCAACGCTAGTTTCATTGATGGCTATATGCGTCGCAGAGCGTACATAGCAGCTCAGAGTCCGTTCGATACACCGACAGCGTGCGATTTTTGGCTGATGGTTTTTCAACGAAATTGTACCCAGATTGTTATGCTTACGAACCTCGTGGAAGACGGTACTTTGAAGTGCTGTCAGTACTGGCCAGATGTGAGTTTGTCTGATCCATAGATCGTTGTCATCAGTGTGTCTTTACTTCAGTTAAACATAATTTTGAATGCATTTGCCGTTGAAATCCCGGAGATCAATAAAAAATTGTACAATCAACCGTTGAAATGAATGGCAATGGGATGGTTACCTGATTTCGGTTTTCCATTTTCACAACCATCGAATGCGATAAATTCCGTTGCCATCTTAGAAAAAGGAGTTCAAAACCATCAATGTGTGATTACGATGTGTATATATAATCGTTTGTTCCTAATCTGTAATCTCCTTTGGAATTTAGACACAATATTGCATTCGAATGCGTGCGTGTCTTTGTACCTTTTGTACGTTTAATAGACGTATGTTATCAACAATGTTCCTGATAACAACTTTCCCCGGTCCAGCTTCCTCACCTAATTTTGCCACAACGCAGGTGCGTACGCGCCCACGTGCATCGCGCACGCATAAGTGATCGTTTCATGGCAAGTGCTCACACACACACACACACACACTGACACATGACACTGTTCCCATGATGTTTTGTCCTCACACGCCGTCACGCGCACACGCTTGACCATCGATTTCCGCTCTGTGAAGATATGACGCAAGCATGCTCACATCCACAAGCATCCACCGGTTCATCCCGCCGACAGATTTCCCTGGGCACTGGCTTACGCACACGCGCTCATGCGTCCACATGTTTGTTCTCTCGGCATGAACCCACTGCGGGGCAATCTGGCATCTGTCCTACGTTTACATATCCACAGTCCCAAGCTCAGACACAGATCGGTGGGCCTTGAACTGTAATTATACCAATCAATCGGCTTCGCTCATCCGTTCACGATTCGCACCATCACATTACAAACTGTTCTATGCAGACGGTTTGATCTGTACGTTAATCAGATACTTGGAGACATTTGGTTGTACGTTTTTCTGTTTATTTATTAACGCTTATCAATTACAGTACAGCATTGTTAATAGTTGGAGATTTGAGCCTGGAAATCGCGAACAAAATTCCCAGTCAATCGGGAATGCCATCACCAAATCGATCTGCTGCTGCTTCGTTCAATGTAGAATTGCGTCGTGAACAAGATTACAACACGGGTGATCTTTTGTCCTGTGCTCAGTCAAATATTCCTAATCGAACGCTAGAGCAAAACGGCTTTTACGATCAAATAATGCAAACTGTCAATAATGGGGTTGGAGAAATCTTCCACTTAGATGCGTCAAGAAGAACGTTCCTAATTAGATTGTTTCTGGCAGCAATTCGATCCCAAAATGACAGCCTTAGTTCTTCCGTCGTCCGGAATAGCTGCGACATTGCTTCCAGGTTAAAGAACTGTTCATTCCGCTTTGAAATGCCATCCATGGAAACCCTGACATGCAGCTTTTCCAAAAGTATTGCAGAAATGCGGACCCATTGCCTTGGATGAATACACCAACGCGCACAAAATGTCGATCGAGGCTCTTTAAGGAGCGCATTATTATTGCTTTCAGGAGATTATGACACACGTTACCTGTAATTGCTCGATCGACACCAGCGGACGAGATAAATGCTTTCCCGAAATACTCTACTTTGTGGCGATAAGTGAAGACGTTAAAATTAACGACAAATATGGGTGTCCAGCTGCGAAACGATCGACCAGTTGAGATCTTCGCACATCGATTGTTGGAAATTTGGGAGAGAAAGGTGCTGGTTGACCTGACCTCAGGACGAATTTCATTACCTCATAAGTTCTGCAATTTATTGACAAAAAAAGAGTTGCTTGAAAAAATATTTCTCAATATTCAAAGCAATCACAAGAATCATGATTGGCTGAATGAACGAGCTGTTCTTGCGATCAAGGACAAAGTCGTCAGCGAACTTGACAGTGTTATTCAGTCTATCATTCAAAGCGAGGCAGGCACATTCGAGTTCGTCGACACTGTTGTGGCGCAGAGGAAGCGGTTAATTAATCAACAGAAGTTTTGAATTCACTCGATTTGCCAGGGATGCCACCGGACGTACTGCGATTGAAAATCGGCGTGCTAATGATCATGTTGCGAAATATCAACCAGCCAGCGCTTTGCAACGGCATGAGGATTGCAGTAGAAAAACTAATGAGCAACGTCGTAGAAGCAATAACCTTGACAGGACATTTCAAAGTGAAGATGTTCTCATTCCTCGCATTCCTATGATCCCAACGGACATGCCATTTCAATTTCGGGAATTGCAATTCCCAATGCGATTGGCATTTGCAATTACCATCGATAAAGCTCAGGACCAATCTTTAGGATTGTGTGGTTTAGATCTAGACACGGATTGCTTCTCACATGGGCAATCATATGTTGCGTGTTCTAGAGTCTGCAAACCAGACAATCTCTATGTTTGCACAGACAATGGAACATCGAAAGATATTGTATGCCCACTTACGCTTTGCCCTATATTTCTTTTTCATTTAGCCATACTGAACCAAATCGACGCATGTCCGGGTACAGCTTTATATATATATATATATATATATATATATATATATATATATATATATATATATATATATATATATATATATATATATGAAACTCACGCAGGAGGGCGCTAATGTGTACGTTGTTTTCGTGTGTGACAATACAAAGCAGAACTAGGTAGTTTTATGTCTATGATAACTAGAAAGTAATGGCGAGGCTCTTGGACAAAAACCCCGTGTAGCCTGCTTTAAGGCGGCGAGTAATTATGCTCAAAATTCAGACAAAACCCTGTTTTTGTTATCATTTGTAAGTCACAACCATGATGGAATATGAACCTCGGAGCAAGAAGAAAACGATATTTATTTACATTTAAGTAACCCACATATTAAAAAAAAACAACGTTCATGCACATTAGTGGTCCTTGGGTCTGCTCTCATTCTTCAGTATCTTTCATAGTCTCTTCGGTATGGGGTTGACCAGGTTGGAAATGAAATTGTTTTCTACCTCACGCCCCATCACGTTCCCTTTTTGGTTGTTGAGCGGGTAGCTCATTGACTTTTCTCTTCAGAACAGAAAACATGTTTTCGGTCAGGGGGGTTATCAGGGGGTAATTATATGAACTGAACCTTGAAGATGTATTTACTTTCAGGAGTTTAAAGGTGAATAATGGACAGATAATTTTCTTTTGCGTGCATATATTCACGAACCACTCGTGAAGTGACATGCAGCGGTGTTCTGGAAAACTGAACTTCTCAGATGGCATAATTTCGTAGAATTCGGAAAATTTTTCGGTCATATCGATGAAGATTCCACAACTATTTAGAGTTCCTCTAACTGATGTCCGCCAAGAAGGCCGACCACGATTTATTATTATTCAAATCAATGATTTTGGTCGATGTTATATCTTGGTATTCGGCGGGATACAAGACAAAATACACCACACAAAATCCAAACTTATGAGCCTTTGCATTTCTACTTAAATCCACTCTGTGCAGATACCGAGAAAATTGAGTTCTGGTGAGATATTTCATCCCTATCGTGAATACCATATATACAACTAACGAAGCACACTAGAATGGCCTTAGCTTCAACGCTGATGCGAACTGGAATTTCCTTTTTTCAGTAATTTTGACTGTCATCATTGAGGAGCACTTTTAAACCACAAATGGAGTGAAATCTCCCTAGCACTCCAAAGCCTCCTTCTGTTGAACTTGGTAAATGGGGAAATTTTCTAAATATAACTGAGGACAATTATTTTGATCCTGTCTGACAATCATATTTTCATACCCGGGAAGTTCTTAGCTCACAGCATTTTATCCTGGTAACAAAGGTCACGTATTCAACCATCCATAGCGCCATTTAAAATGAACTTAAATGAGTGCAAGCTTTCACTGAATTCTTGTCATCCACCGAGGCTGCGATGTATCCTAAGTTAATCACGAAACTGAAATCGTTCACTAAAAAAAAACTTGGTGCATCACAACCGGTTATGCCCACATACTGGGCCTAACACAAGCTCACTACTTTGGCTTGCACATGCACCTGTCTTCGAATGGACCGCCCAGGATGAGATGCAGTTACCTGGATGAAAAGACTTGCTTCTGTAATCTAGCACTTCTGTAACCAGATTATGGTCTATGCTGTTGGTAAAAAACAATCCTGCAGTGAAATTGTGCATATCCATGAATACAAACACATCAAGAATGTCCGTAAGTGTTTTATGTATCATAATCGTAATGCCATTTGCTTACACCAGGTGCAAAGCGTTTCCCCATGGGTATGGTTTCTGTTCAGTCATGAGTTATAATTGCACAGACGCTGAGGATTATCATGCTCGTACCACATTCATAAACAACAGTTAAATGAGATTCAATTTTGCCGAGTGCTGGATTGATCTAAATGTTTCAGCGGGACTGGAAATCACGCATGGGCGTTAAACACACTTCATAACCGCTTGCGTTCTCCCAGTTAACCTATGGGCCTAGATTAGGAGCTTCATAACATGTTGGTTACAATACAAGTTACAATGGCACTCAACACCTGCCGCAGCGTACTCGTAACTTGACTGCATCCAGCAGGACTTCCTTGGGTATCAGCTGGTGTCCACAAACGGAATGCGATGTGTAAAGCTCCGGATGTGGCCTCGTAGCGAAACAGGTAGAGGGTACACACGTGGGTGACGTCCATGCCTGAGTTCGAATCCAAATGAGATCGACTATTTGGATCAATTCAATTAATTAGGTGACGGAGAAATTATCTGTCTGCCAAGCTACAGGGTTAGAGTTTCCCGCAGTTGTGCGACCTTAGTCCCCATAAACAACTTAGAATTTCCCCACCGAGCGCCATCATACTACCAATTCTTCTGTTCCATCGTACATTGGCACACTTTCGTTACTCTGAAATGTAATGAAAAGTCTATTGTATCTGGTTTGCGTCAATTTTTTTGTATCTCTCGTATTTATGTTGGGTGTTTGCCTTCATTATTGTTCTCCATATCGCCCTCTGTATCCGTATAACTGCCGTAACCAGTGAAAATGTAAGGTAAAACCGAAATCAGCTAGCTGTGAGCCGTACGCTTTGCATGACGGCCAGCACCAAGATGCGAAATGTTGTGTGTTATGATCAGGACAGATCCCACAGTTTTTTCATTCAGTACTGTTATTACTGCATATCTGGAGTGTTGCTAATGGTTTCCCAACACAAATTCTACTGAACCCTTCCGGATTTTTTCCTCTCTCTGAGACATACTACTAATGCACTCCAATAGTACCAAATAGCTATCTCAATGGACTCAGGTACTGCTCACCGAATCATTGCGTCTTTTCATTTGTTACCCATCTTTGGTGACTTTGCCATCAAATCAGTCCCCAGCGCAGACAGATACCAGTACGGACCACTCAAAGACAAACGGGGCCAATTCCACCCAACGTTTCGGCAACTTGCTTGTTCAGTCCGTGGATATTGTTCCGTATGCACATTTCACCGTTCGTCAGTTTCAGCTAACTGAAATGACCACCGGAGTAATTCAAAGTGTTATGCAATACCATTTTCACAGTTGGGTTTCACCCGATGAAAGGACTTCAGAAAACAAAATGAACGGTTCAGTTGTTTCTAAATCGCACGGTGCTGGTGACCAATGGCAAAAACATTTGGACGCTCCGTTAGGAAACCTTTTCACCAGTTCTTCTAACGTGGGCGGCACGTTTGATCGCCTTGCATTTATTGAGTTCTACTATCGCGTAAAAACTGCCAGTCGTCCAGAAGATGGTCCAGTCTTAGTTCATTGTGGTACTGGTAAGTTTCTCGTGTACAATTTTGTTTTCAAAACTGTCGTAGCAACTGCGAACTATTTAGGACATCCTATTTTGCCTTTTCGTTTTTCAATAAATGTGAGCTTATGAAGGTGTATTCTACTTATAATAATGAGAGTAATATGAACGGGAAGCGCTTAGTAAGGGTATTCTTATTTTAAATTTGTCTCCGCTTGTTTCGTTTTCAGTTGGGTTTGTTTGAAAGGTAAGAAACATTAGGGGAAATTCGATGCAGGGCTCGCATTGGGCCATACGGATCTGAACCGTATTTTGTTCTTGATAGTGCAAGTATAGGAAACAGTCAGATACACGCGGCACGCCCATTGATCACGCCTAATGATTTATCGTTTTTAACATGTTATTAGAACTCTTTGTACTACTGGTCGGTGTCATTCAGCAACTGACAGAATATTCAGCAGATTGGTCCCCAAAGAAATATGTATACCATAGGGATTTTCACCTTTTATGCTATCTCAGTACACCGTTTGTAGACTGAAGTTTTGTAGTTTAGCCTTAACTAATTGATGGTTGTTTCCCCGTGTAATTGCCAGGTTTGAGTCGCACTGGGCTGTATATCGCGTTTGATTCGTTACTTCAACAAGCAACTCATGAACGTGTTGTTGGCGTAGCGCGGTTTTGTGCATCGCTGAGCAAATCTCGGGCTAATATGTTTCGTTCAACGCAACACTACGTCCTCCTGTATGATCTATTATTTGAGGCTATTCTCGCCGGGCACAGTATTGTCGATCTGGACGTTCTGAGCACATATCGTATTGTGAGTTCTCCGCTTGTACATCAAATGTTTGTTTCATGGGTCGCGTTGTAACATTCTGTGCTTTTATTTTATGTGGTCACAATTCGGCGTTTTTCTTCCACAAAGTCAGTCTTAACAACAATTAGTAAGTGATTTTTATTGGTCAGCTACAGCGAAACTGATTGGCTGGTTAGAATTCAACAATAAAACAGCGCGTGTTGGATTCCGCGGAAATTTAGTTAGCTGTTTTAATGAGGAGTTCGTATCCCCTAGTTGACCCATTTCGGCAGACCGATTGTCTATCATGTTTACTGGAATCCCCTAACAAAATTTCACGGTTTGTGGTAAAATCCACTTTCTTTTGTGATTTTCATTTTTGAGCCCTGTTTGGTCAGGAATCGTAGATCTGGGTTACCGGAATTGACCACGTTGTCTACTGCCTGAACTGATGGTTTGGTTATTTGGGGCCATAGGTTAATACTATCCTTCATGCACATGCTATCACTCCGATCATTAAATACAAAAGTTTTACTACACCCCTCGGTTATTTGTCAGAAGTATTCATGAAAATAGGAGAAACCTGGCATTCAACGGTTTGCAGCATGGTGACTTGTTCGGGTCCACTATGCTTTGGTATTTTGTGTTCATTTTTCTGCCTTAATATACTCTAACTGCCAGTTGAAAAATAATCAAGTCCTGGCTGCATTTTCCCATTGTAGAACAAAACATGTTTATGGTGACGTGGATAACCCCCGTAAACGTAAACCCTGGTGAAAACTGTTTGGAAAAATCGATGATCTCTACCGTAATCTGTGTAGTGATAAATCCATTTGAACCCTTCAGGTTTGGATATAGTGTTGTTTCGGACGTCAGTTGTGCGGCTTAGCGTAATGTTCAGTTTACCGAATGAGTGGTCGGGCGATATTTCAATGAATTAAGTGATTATTGAATTAGTCTTTGTTCTCCCTTGACTACTGAAATAATATCCAGAAGTTCTGTTGTGCGATCCGATGATAATCAGTCGTGTTTCCTTTATTCCTATGAAGAAAGTAATATTGAAACTTATCGATAGACAGGTCGAATCGCGTATTTGGTTTGCCAAAAAACTATCCTTAGACAATACGCACTTCATCTTTTAATTAAGTACGCTGATGATGCTACCATTGGGTCCAAATCTGACGATAACTTTTCTGTTTCCTGAACTTGTTGATTCCTTGTTTTCCGTTACTCAGTGGTCCAGCTCGTCACATTTATCTCTTACTGTTTCCAAATGTAATGACATCCTGTTTTCCCTTTCCAAAGAAGGATGTCTGTCTTCAATCAAAGGCAGTTGTTTGTCTCCACACATTGACAAGGTAAAACCCAAAGTTGGGTCAGTAAAGTATCTTGGCGTAACCGTTTGTCAAGACCATCTGGTCCCAGCGCATAATGATGCATTCACAAAGATTCGACGATTATTTTATATTCTACGCCTGAGATCCTTATACGTCCCACAATTAAACGGTTTGTATTTTCCCTCTTGGTGCAACATCTCATTTACTGTTTCCTTGTCATCTTTATTCGTCTTTCTACCATTACTTGTTACCGCTACTTGAACGAAGTGTTTACGTTATTCTTTATAATTATTCGAATGTACAATGAGTTCATCCAACGGATAATCTAGCGATGGGCGTAGTGCTGAAAATCCATCCCTTCGGATGAATAAATCCACATTTTGACTTGACTTGAACGACGCGTCTGGTTGCTGTTCCATCCTCAAAATGTTTCTGATTTTCAATGTATCCCCTCTCACGTAAACATCAGAGTTCCTCTGTCCCCGTAATTGACTCAAATAATAACGAAACAAGAGATTTGTGCTCTGCTCTTTTAGCATAGATTTCAGTCGTGTTTTTTTTTAAATTCCGATTTATATCTCTTGCGCAATCCGAATGTGATAGTTTTTGTGACTGTTTTCGGTTGAAGTGTAAACACACGAGTTCATAAAGTCAGCCAGATCAAAATACAATTATAAATAAAAATACGAATGAACATTGTCTGAAGGTGTCCTTTTAGCAAACTAAATGCGGTATTCTATGTCTCTATCGATGGGTTCGAAGACCAGTTCCTCATCAGGGATCAAGGAAACACGACGGATCATCATTAAACCACATAACAGAACTTTGAAGTTTTGCAGTAGTCACTTAGAGTGGAGCCATTCTCTTAGTTGTTCCATTTAATTTTCACGGAAGTGCCGAGTTTTTGGTCTTTTTTAGTGTGATGCTGCCACATTGTAAGTGAATCCGCAGTTTGCTTTGATCACATTATCAGTTAGCTTTTCAGCAATACCTAAGCTACATCCTTGTGCAATGGTATTTCAACCGGGTGCACATGGTTACAATTCGTTTCACTAGAATAACTTGTCGTGCGACTAAATTCGTCGTTCACAATGAACGTCCGACCTTACTCTTGGCCGGATTCGGTGCATTACGACCAGCAGACATTTCACTCAGTGCTAATAGATTTCATATTATTGGGCAATTTTGTTTTTGTTATTTTTGTACCACACTTCTCTTGTACCTCATCGTTTTGTCGGTCAAGCCCACACAGAATCATAAATTGCTTCCTGGAATCACGTATTACTTTATCGGAACATAAACTTTAAGCCTGCTTTGGTGTTGAACATTGATCACTGATTTCTCCACTCGTCGGAGGGGTATAATAATGCGGGAAGTGGACTAACGCGGAGGTGCATGCAAACAAAACTCAGTTATTGTTACTGCGTTGTGCTTTTCTCTGTTACTTGTTGCCCTGCTTTCCCAATCGTTTTTTTTTGGTTGGTAACTTTGTTTTTACAACTTTCGTTTAAATGCAGTGGTAGAAGAGTTTTTGTGCTGGTTTATTATTGATTTACCTATCCAAAAGTTGCCGGTCAGACAGAATGGAAGACTACTTCGGCCACTACTCTGAAATAACTTTTCTGACGGCGTAGTCGATCGTAGCCGCTATTGACTGACTGTCAAAATTAACACAAATGACTGATAGTTTCTGTCAAATGATGCCAATGGTCGTTGATTTCTCGGTGGGCATGTGTGAAATAACCCTTTAATTCTGTTTGATGTGCAGCGCTCGCCTGTGTAAGAAGACGTCCTTCCCCACGGAGACTGCACGTATATATATATATATATATATATATATATATATATATATATATATATATATATATATATATATATATATATATATATATATATATATATATATATATATATATATATATATATATATATATAGGTAGCGAGGGAGAGATTTCGTTCCGTTGTCGACCGGACAGCGATTACAGGAATAAGCTTAGCACTGTCACGGACTCCGAATTACGAAACAGTGGGCTTCACAAACGCCGCATTAACACTGGAAAAAAGATGGAAATATTACGTTAGCGAAAACGTCGCAGATGATTTACGGATCTCCATTAGGAACCAAGATGTTTATCTTGGTTGGTAAAGGTAAGTTTATCCGAGGTTTTGTTCTAGTTGTAGTCAGGAAAACGAATTCGGCACCAACATGATATAACATTTTGTATTCTGGGCAGAGGTCATCAACTGAGGTGCGTATTCTTAATGATGAGCCTCTCAGTGAAAAGAAGTGGAATTAAGAGTCTCGTGAAAGGGGTTAACACGATGAAAACCCTGCGTTCAACAGTTTTGCAACAGAATCCGTTTGCTAGATGTCCTCAATAGAACGCATTCTTGTGTGTCTATGCCGATTGAAGTAAATGCAGATGATATCACGGAGACCTGGATTTTGTATTGGCTATCTGCTGAGCTACGAATTTGACCGTCCTTTGGATGGTACCGGTTCGTTAGGCTTAACCTCTTACGTCTTAATGTGCACTTGTGAATACTGTATGAGAGGCTTCTTTGTTTGCCTCGGTATCCGATTCATTTCTGGACATACGGGGAAGTTAGCGTAGGGCATTGTGGTTGTCAATCATGGAGAATTCCCGAATAGGCTAGTAATAACAGCCAAATAGGCACACTGATCGGCGGAAATTCGTAAACAGTTGTGACGTCACTTAGTTCTCGATTATTTTGCTGTTAGCATCACTACGAAAGCCCGAGGTGTCGATGGAGTCAGTGCGTGGAATGAACTGACCAGTATCAGCGGAAATGTTGATCTTTGAGATTCAGTTCTAGCTACCTGTGTTATTCGTCCTCGTCTCCGTCGATCCTAACTAGAGAGGAAATCCAACATCAAGGTCACTCAAGTTTTTAATCACGGGTAGTTTGAACGTTCTATTTTTGTTTCATCAACGAAGGTGGGCTTTTTGACAAATGCGGTTCAGACTGCTTTCCTCAATATGTCTGTAGGACCGATCGGATGTCATTATTGCTTTGTTGTTAAGTCTGATGTGGAATAAATTGGACTAAGAACTGTGTTTTTGCACTCGTGGGCGAGGCATAAGCTACTACTTTCGAACGATGGTGCAGCACGACTCGTGTTAGTCATTACGGGAATGCAATCAATACTGGTTTTCTTTACCCCAGGGCAGAAAAGCGGCTTTCTTCTAGGTAAGTGGTCGCGCGTTTGAACACATTCGGATTCAGCTTTTATTGCTGATGGCCTGGTTTGGTGGCAGATAGCAGTCCGTCGCCCATCCCGCAAGGTCAGAGGCCGCGAAGTGGACAGCACGTGATCAGCTGACCAAAATTTCAGGCAAGAATGCAACTAGCCAAACGGATCAGTGAACCGCTCGGTGGTTAACATTTGTCTGAGCCGACTAGAGCTGTACCAGCCAATTTGGTTTGTAACCAGAAGAGCTGGTTTTGAATACCAGGTGGACCAATACGTTGGCGGGTCAGGATTTAGCTGTGACGACTATTTTCGTATATAGTAGAATCGGTGGTTAAGGAAGTTTCGAAGCCAGAATAATCTCATTAGAGCTAGTAGATGGCTACAGAACAACTTCTGTTTCAGTAATCTCACCGGGAGCGTTACACTAGGAGACTTCACGCCCGAGAGAATTTACTTGCGACATTTGCAAAAAATTGCGCTAATTTAAGTCCAAGATCCTCATTAAATTGTGGCTGATGGTGCAGCGAATAGAGAACTAGTTGAACTGGATTAGGACATCATTGGTTCCACAAGGGGTGCAAACATCCAACTGTTAGATCGAAATCTGAGCAAGATTCAGTTTCAGCAAAAGGGTACTGAACTTCTATAAAGACCAATGAGAATAATGTTCGCAATCCAAAATCAGAACTTACGGGTTTTCCTTGTACTCGCAAATAAATGGGACTTGAGAGTTAGTGGTTGTAGTTTTTTCCACCAAAGTTGAGATAGCAACACCAACTTGGGCATGGGTTTTTTGACCGTTATCACCTAATATCTGGGGCGTTCATGCTTCATACGTGACTCGGAAATCTCTGTGAACGATGACTGCATAACTAGGAGAGAGAAATGATAAATTTAGTTGTGTGATTTCCCACTGTTGTTTTGTGGGTGTCCCAATGTTTGGCCGTTTATTAGATCATACGATCTGTTTGTTCCACGAACGAGTCTAGGAATTTGTCCAAGAGAGTTTCGGGTTCAGAACCAAGCCCAGCAAACTCACCGTAGGCTAATTCTCAATCATAAGTGATCAAATTGTTCAACCGAGAAAAATCTGAAGGGAAACCTGTTTGCCTCGACCGCGTGCATTCGAAATCGTCATGTGGGTAGGGCAGTTTGCCCGCATTATATATATATATATATATATATATATATATATATATATATATATATATGTCTGATAGCCACGCTCTTAGCTTGAATGTGCCTATTGGGGACGTGTACGTTAAAATTGTGTGCATGTAGCTCATTTTGAAAATCACTTGAAATTTCCGTCACTTAATTTTCCTGGTAATCAGCGATTTTTCTGCAGAAATCCTGTTGAGCAAAATCAGAAACGGGATATTTTGATGAGTGACAGTAAATTTTGACTCCGCTTTCAAATGGTTAAGGCAATGAGCTACTTAAAACAATTCGGACAAGTGATATTCCCTTCGATGATTTACATAAATGAGAATTTTTCGTTTTCGTCATTCATTATTTGGATAACATTTTGTGACGTTATCCTTTCTTTTTGATTCTTTATAGCTGAATCAAAAAAACCCCAAACTTGGAAGGTCATATTTGTGGGAACAGTGGTCTCTGCTTCATCTCTATACTCCATCTCCAGATCCGAACACAGATCTTCGTACGGCCTTAGTTGCTACCAACGCTAGTCGTAACAGGTTTCCAAAAACGTATGACCTGCTACCGATTGATCGATGGCGTCCTAGATTTCGTGCCATACTTAACTCGCCCGACTGGACAGGTTACGTTAACGCAGTCTTCGTGGATGGCTCCGCGTTACGAGATGATGTCATATTAACTCAAACTCCATTCAGTCATACGCTGGATGAATTTTGGTTGTTAGTTGATGAAGAAAAGGTAGCTGTTAATAGATACAATTTGAATTTCTGATTTGTTTGCTCTATATGGTTTCACTGTATGAAGGAATTATGAAGAACTTCATAACATATGCAGTAGACTGTTATCTCGCTTGTTTTTCTGGTTTCATATATATATATATATATATATATATATATATATATATATATATATATATATATATATATATATATATATATATATATATATAGATTGATTGATTGATTGTGATGCATACGAAAAATTAC